>OY986041.1:108317726-111312726 GCA_963920215.1 Nineta flava
TTAAAATATAATGTCTATAAAAAAAACAATATATATTCCGGAGTTAGAAATTGTACTTCTTAAATCACTGCTATTATTATTTTCTAAACTTACAATTATAAAATGCCTGAGTAATGGCAGCTCTTTTATATAATTTTAATAAAAGTCACCTACGTTAATTTATTACTTATTAAGAATGTGTTGAGTTTATTGTTCCCTTTTAATTTTATTTTGGAATATTTTTTAACGTTCATCAATCAAATTATTTTATTTCTAATAATGTTTTTTTTAAGCAAATGAATATGGCTAAAATCATCGTAATACGAGTTGAGTTATCCCGTGTGTGTTTCTGTGTTTTTATCCGAATAATTTTATATAAATATAATTAAAATTAATTAAAAGATAATAATATTTACAATATTATAAAATTAATTACAAAGTTTGTAAGTTAAGTATTGATTCTTAGTTGCCACATGCATATAAGAATCAACTAACATTCAAACTTATATTTAAATGCAATTTTACAAATAATTCTTACAATATTAAGTAATTCAGTACTTACAGTTTCTTTTTAATTAGCATTTATTTTGATTGATAAAATTTAACAATAAACAATAAAAATGTAATTAAACATTGTTATTTTTGGTTGTAATAGTGGCCGAGATCTTTACTCAAACTTGTATGATTAATAATTGTTTTTTGTGAACTTATTATGTCTGAATACTAAATACAAGTCAAATCTATTGGGAACTCTGACACTGGGATATGCTCTCTGGTGGGTAAATGATTAACTAGAGCTAGTAGGTCGATATTCGCTGCCTCCCCCCCTAACGTACCCTTCGGCCCACCAGTTTCATGGTCGCACACTGGTGAACAACTTAGTAATTACTGCTACTAGTTTGAAATATTAAGCTCCGCCCCCTACCAAAAAACCCAATACGATTATTAAGAATTGTATTTGGAACAACGAGATGTCCACTATTTAAATGAATCAATTTATATTATAAATTAAAAATGTTAAACAAATAATGTATCCACTAAGATTCCGTCTATTCGGGACGTAGGTTATTCGAATGTAATGTATTCACTACGTAACTGTAGTGTCCTAGTGGTTACTTTAACTTTTTCACATTTTTAATTTACAAACTTTAAGAGATTGAGATTAGAAAATGGCTAAATCAATCCAGCAACCATCTATGTACTATGTCACTCATATACCAGCTTACAAATTCTCGTTCTGGACAGACAGGTCAAATCTTCAAATTTATGCAACACCTTTATTGCGTTGTTTAATACAAACAGAGATAGTTTTTCTTGAATAGATATCGTTTTAAGAGCACCAAAAAATTTTTATATCAACATAATTATTACTATTATCTGGTAGTACCAAAATTATTTATAAAGAAAATGTATTGCCAGGAACGATTAAAATGCACAAAAAAACAAAATTTTCAACTTTGTAAGAAATGTCTTTTTTTTTTTAATTCAATCAAAATATTGCTAAGAAAATTCTTTTAAAATGAAAAATAAATAAATATAATATAATTATTTACACATTAAAAAATTGTTTATATGTCTAATATTTTGTAACAGTTTGAATCGATCTACTAATTACAAAATCCGTTACATTTATTAACAACTTTCTTAATTCATGTCTCTTCGACTTATACACATGATATTGTGAGTTTTTAAAGACATTTATCTAAATCTATTAACTTTTATTTTACGTAGATGTTAACATTTTTCGTAACTTTAGGTACTTCCTGTTCAAAGGAATACACTTTTTCTTTCCAACTTTACTTTGGATGAAATAACGGATTTCAGTATATTACCGTAACAACTCATTAATATTGTCAACGTCTATTCTTTAAGAAAAACCGTTTCGATCCCTTTTCATGCTTTTACTACGCTTTTTACAAAATATACTTGTATATTTTGATATTAATTTCTACGTAAATTTGAAAATTTTATAATTTAATAGTTATACAACGAAGATTTCTTTTATATTTATTTTTTATTTTTAGCCCTGCCTGCACAGATTTCAAAACTTTCATAATTCAGTTACAGCATACAAATGTCGATCTGTAGATTCATTATTCATTAAACCATTATCTTGTTGTTTATGATTGTTAATTCCATTAGAATCCTCTTGTTTTTGTTGTTGTTGTTGTTGATTTGTTGGTGGTTTAAAAACATGAGGCCGTTGTAATGAATTAAAATGAGAATTATGATTGCGATTTGATCGTTGTAATGATCGATATTGTGTCAAATTTGCAGCACTTAATGGCATTTCATCTGGCACACGAGGAATCGGTGTTTCTTTTGATTGCTTCATTTCATCAGGCGTTAACGGTAATGGACGACGTCCTAACGTACTATATTTTGCATTTAATGTAGCGGTCCGTTCAGCTGGTTTTGCCTGTATATTGACTTCATCATTTCTTACATTTGCATATGCATTCGAACTAATACCAACAGTCGAATTATAAACACAGCCACGTGCTTTCGATGTGAGTAAATCTGTTTTTGTAGGCTTACTAGGATCTTCATTATTATAATCATAATAATTACTACTGACTGATGACTTTGTCGATCGTAATGTGCCTGATTTTGATTTTAATGTATCGTATTTATAATCGTTGGTACCAACAGTGCTGATAGAAGTTGAAGAACGCTGCATATGCTTTCGTTTCGCTGTTGTGTCATATCTTTGCGAAGCATCTTTGCAGACAGGGGGCTTTTCTCAGTAGAAATCGCTCGACTCAAGCGTTTTGCATTGTTTACTCAAAGTCGCGTACTTACCATTATTGGGTCCAGTGAGGTTGATGTGGTGGTCGTGGTGTGAGGCGTGAGAGGGGAGGCGTCCCAATGTGGAGTGCCCACCGCGGTGGTGGGAGTGGCTGCCACTGAGATGAGCGAGATGGCCCCCACTGGAGGCGAGTCGTGTCTCCGGCGTGTGTCTACTCGTGTCACACCCATCTCTATGGAAATAGAAGAAACTAAATTGCACATATACTGCTAATATTCGCTATTATTTACTGAGAATATCACTTTTTACCTATTTATTTCGTGACCCCCTTTTTATTCTACATTTCATGCATTTAACTAAATATTTCACAATGTAGATCAAATATTTCCTTTTAAGGCATTAAAGTATTTTACATAAAACAAAAATTATGCCATTGTTGGTATGAAGGAAAATAATGGTAAAAATTCATTCGATTTTCGAAAAAAATATATCAAATAAAAAGTATTTATATTTTTATGCAGAACTATTTTGAAATTTTATCACAACTTGATATTGCTTTTGAAATGAAATTTAAAGAAAGAGGTTTACGTATTCATTTCTTTACAAATTTGAACAACGCTTTAACCCAACCATATACCCAAAAAGTTTGAGCACAATATCTGGAATCATTTTAGAAATAAACGCATGGAATAAACCAATGTTGTTTATAAACGACACATTTTCACGTATCAGTACAAGTCGAAAAAAAACAAATCTATATTGATAAAAAATTTGTTGCATTAAAATTTTCGACTCATAATTATCCGAGATCTTAAACTAAATAATTAGGCAGAGAAAAATTATATCCCAATTTTTGTAATATTTCTCAAGGAATGAAGTGTAAAACGTAACTTTGCTGTACTGTGGTACAGTTCAGTAATTAGTTACTAAACAAATACCAACTCAGTGATAAGTTAATCGGCATTCTATCTTTAATTTGTAAATAAATATTCGACTAATAGTACATAGAAAAAGAGCCATTATATTATTTGAAAGAGTCTATTATCACTTTGCAACAGATTCAGTCGTTGAATGAAAAATGATTAATTTTAAAAGATCCGATTAGACTGGTTACTAATAAATTGTTTATCTCACCTCAAAATTAGAGGTATGTTTTTGTACTTCAAAATTGGAAAATACACATATGAAAGAAATTTTTAACATATTTGATCCACATAATATATATATATATATAATAGAAAATAATGGCAATTGATATATATTTATAAATAATGAACATAATATTTCCTGATTTACGAAAATTAAATTAAATCAAAACTTTCGAAAACATTTCGAGAACCTTGAGTTCTCATTCTCAAAAGCGAAAGAAAAACAAAAAACAGAATTGGCATGGAATAGTGTCTTCAAAAAACTGGCTTGACCATATCGAACAGTAAATGCCACAAATGACATTAAACCAAATGTATGTGTATTTTGTGATGAAGGATTGATTATTATGGCATGTGCCTCACACCATTCAAATCATTTGTTTTAATGTCATTTGTGACATTTACTGTGCGCGATTATTGTCAAGCCAGTTTTATGAATTCCCTATTCTATGTCAATTCTGTTTTTCGTTTTTCTTTCGCTTTTGAGAATGAGAACTCAAGGTTCTCGAAAAGTTTTGATTTAATTTAGTTTTCGTAAATCAGGCAATATTTCTATGTTCATTATTTTAAATATATATATATATATATATATATATATATATATATATATATATATATATATATATATATATATATATATATATATATATATATATATAAATATATATATATGTATATATACATATATGTATATATACAAACAATCGTTACGAAATCAATATAATTATTGACAATAAAAACAACAATGAATTTTATAAATTGATTTTTCAATGAATTCTAAATTGTATATTTTTAACTATGCGAATCATGCAAATGAAATGATTTAAAAATCTAGAAACATTTACAACTGTCTTTCGAATCATATCAGAAAATGAATTTAATTTTTAATCGATTATAATAATTATGATATTTGAATGATAATAATTCTAAATGTATGAAAATTTTGTTTTTTGATCCAAGAACTAACTGGCAGGCTTAAAATGTATAGTATTTTATAAATATGAAAATTTGTCAAAACAACTCTTAAATTTGTTCATTTCTCCGATGTTCATCTCAGTCAACTTTCTTTTTAATTGTCCTATTCCGGTATTTTCTTAATGTTAGCGTTTTATTATATTATTTTTCACGGACATATATAGCAGGTAACCCCTTTAGTCTAGCAAAAAGGCTAATATTCGCCGAATATTTATCTATCGCTTGCCCGCAACTTGATGCGTATGATGGGGATGATATATTTATGTAATTTTGAATTGATCGATTTTATTTTTTTCCTTTGTGAAAGCTACTACTATGCCCGACCAATTGAATTACAAGGCATCTCGTTTGAAGTTACGGGGCTTCCTTAAATTTTATTTCGAAACCACACTATGTGAAGCAAAACTAAGTATTACCTAGACTCAACCTTCAAATTGACCACCCACGATATCCTATCAACTTTAACCACACATTCTATCTCGAAATTAATGGTTTAATGATCACGTGTGTCGATATTCAACTGTTGGGTAAAAAATGCAAAATCATCTCAAAATATTCATTGACCTGACCATTTATAAGGGTTGGAGATGTTTAAGTCGAAATTGGCATTTTATTTTTAAAAATAATATATTAAACCTTAAGGAAATACTGTAACAGAACAATAAAACAGAGTTCGGTTAGACGGGTTGGCTTAACTTAAATGGTTGTTTTGACTAAATTCTTAAGCTTAAGAAAATAATGTAGGTTTTAGGCCTGACAGCTCTTAAATGATTATTTAAAACAGCCTTTTTATAACGAAACAACGCAACTATATTTAACTTTTATCGGAATACTTTAATGATTGTTTCTTAAAAGCAAATATTTTTAATTTAATGCGAAAAAAGTGATCGTAAATAAATAACTTTTAAAACTTAATAATAAAAATAAACTTGGATATTTAAAAACTATTGAATCTATAACAAATTTCCAAAAAAATTAAAAATGTGTCAGAAAATTAATGAAATTTAAATGTTTAAATATCCAAGAATAAAAATAAAAAACAGCAACATGCAACTAACAAACATGCTCACAGATCATCAAAATATTGATATGGTGAAGGCGGCGCTGTTGGTGCAAAAACGGGTGTAACCCCTCCAACAGGAGGTGGTGCCCCATGCACAGGCGAAATAGCGGCCATTGCTGCCTTCCTGGAAGCTTTTTCCTTCTGTTCATGCAATAACGCAGCAGCATAGCTAGGCGGAGGGTCACTGTTACGTGGAGTTGTTGTTTTAATATCTCTATTGTACGACCCTTGGCTACGGTGGTGATGTGGTGGTCCTCTTGGTAAAGTTCCTGCACCAGCCATACCACCTTGTAATGTTCGTGCTGCAACTGCTTGACTTGCAGCTGGTGCTGGTAAGAAAGGATCTGTTTCATCCACTTGTGAATAATCTCTTCTGAAAGTAACAAA
Source organism: Nineta flava (assembly GCA_963920215.1). NCBI lineage: Eukaryota > Metazoa > Arthropoda > Insecta > Neuroptera > Chrysopidae > Nineta > Nineta flava. The sequence continues at coordinate 108,324,028 of OY986041.1, forward strand.
GTCATAAAATATTTATATTTAAGAATATATGAATAATCAATTGCTTACCGTTTCCTCAAATAAATCCAAGTATGAGATGCAAGGCAAACAAGAATTGATAGTAATAATCCAGCAGTTGCAGTTGCCAATAATAATAAAGCAAGTCCCGGTAATGCAGATACACAAAGTCCTCTGGTACCAGCCATCCATTGTGCATGGACTGCTCTACAATCGAGTAAAGCAGTTAACGATGCCAAACCACGATCACAAGCATTTGCTTCTATTGTCAATGCAGATAATTTCGGTTGTAAATCTAATAGAAATTTAAAGTATTATTATTTAATAATTTTCTTAATTGTAGGTACAGATAGAAACTTTACCTCTATTTTTAAATAAATCTAATGCAATCTTTGTAACACTCCCAAGACTCACACGCATTCGATTAAGAGCTTGTTGCGATTCTCTAAGTCGTTGTGTAAATGGGTTTGCTCGTACACTTTCACAATGTGTATAATAATGTAAAAGCTCTGGTGGCAAACCTCTTTGACTTACAACACTTGCTGCGTATTGCTCAGGACCAACACACAAATCAGCCAATGCAACAGCAGCTGCAAGTCCTACCGATGATAGTAACCATGCAATTGCTGCTGATACTAAAGCTAATACGGACGCCAATACTAAACAACGCCGTGATCTTCTTGCAGCACCCACTAGCACAACGGCACATAATGCCAGTAATCCACTAAGAATGCCCATAGCACCAGCCCATCGATATAGTTCCCAGCGATCACCAACCTAAAATAAATTTTATTTTTCACATAATATTAATTTTTGGTATTGTATTGCATTAATATTGATATGAAAAAATTAACTCATCCATCAGGTATCGAACCCTGGACCTATAGATTTCATGCCCAGTGTGCTTTCGTCACAGTAACTTAATACTATACCAATGTCAATTTCCATTAAGGCTAAGAAGACATAAGTATGAAAGAATAAGCCTATACTATATAGACTAACATGTTATTGAATTTTATTATTGATATGCTACTTTTTATATTATGAAGTTTAATTTGTATAAAATTAATCTCAATTGCATTGCTGGAATAATTTGTGTTAGAATCGGAATTACATGATCATTTAATATACGTTCTCTAGAGCCGAAGGCGTTAATCTTAAAGTTATCAGATATACTTACATTAATCATATGTGACATATCTAAATTGGCTAGTGGTCGTTGAATATCTGCCGTTGCTCGTATTGCTAACGTATTATTTTGTCTTACTGATTGTAATGCATCCACTAATTGGGCTAAAGCTGTTTGATTTGCAACTGGATTATCAAAAATATCACTCAATTCGGTTAATTGTGGAAATACTGCATCGGTTAACGATGTACTAATTGTTTTCGTTTGATTTCGAACATTTGATATAATATTATTTAATGCTCGTGCTGATGTTAACGATTGTACAATTCCATTATGTAAATCATCGTTAGCATATAATCCTAATCCGGTTGCGGCTGCACATAACAATGCAGCGGCGGCTAATGCCAATCGTGGTGCTGTTAATGATCGAGGTTTTCGCCGTGTTGAATGTTGATCGCAACATCGTGTTGCTAGATATAAAAGTAAAGCTGCAAGTGTTAATATTAACCATGCTGCTGGAATCGATGATAATATTCCCAAGCTCTGCAAACCAAATCAAGTTATTAGTGAAATATTCATGACGGTGGATTTAAAAAAAAATTCTTTGACTGTTTTTAATTCTCTGTTTTAGTTTATTATTAATGTAATAATAAACCATTGTAGTTGACCCAGTTTTTATCGAAAACTATAGGTCCGATTTAGATGAAATTTTGTAGAGAGTTTAAGATTAAAATTTTTTAAAGTAGTGAAAAAGAAAGGCAAAACCTGTTTCTCATATAAAATTATTGCATCTGGTTGCCAAGAAAATTGAATTATCTAGACCTGATACTCAAGCAGTTTCCGAGAAAAATGAGTAGCAAACATTTTATTACCATCTGTTTTCTCAAATAATATCGATCCGAATTGGATGAAAATTTGTAGTCAGTTTAAGGTTAGAGTGAGTCTAGAATCTAGATTATCTAATTTTTTTGTTAAAAAGATCAGATTATTTTAAGATTTTTCACTGCTTATGTTGGTCAACCGGATGTTGCATTTTTATACCCGATATATAGAAATTATAAGTTTTGTTCCGACTTTTAAAGGTTGAAAATATAGATCGCAGACAAAAAATGTTGGAATAGGTGTTCATAAAATGACCTAATTCGCTCATTTCTGCATGTCCGCCCGTCTGTCCGTGGAACAACACAAAAGAGATAACGAGCTGAAATTGTGTATGTGTGTTCCAAAGCTAAAAAGTAAGGCCAAGTTCGAGAATGGGAAAAATCGGACCGAGCCTCCCACCTCCACGGGGGGAAATATTCATCTTTGAAAAGGTAAGATGGGACAATAATTTTAAGACAAAATTTTTCGTTTTTTTTAAATAAACAACTTATTTTATTTGAAATTTTTTGTCATAAGCTCAATATATACCGTGTATATAAGTAATTAACTCAGTCAGTTGTTATTTTCACTTGTGTAAATTAAATTGTCTTCGGAGTTAATAAATCCAAGATAATTTTTTTTTTAAATAACACGTATTCTACAATTTTCTAATTTTTCTTTTTCATTGCCAAGATTTCATGACATAGATATATTAATCATTTGTTTTCAATGAGTTTCCACTTTAGCTCTTTGAAAGTTAATTTTTCATGAAATATAATAGAGAATCTCTATTCCTGCTGGGTGTATAATATGGTGTTAAAATGCACCTCTTTGAGCTTCCTCCATACAATTAATTAAGTAATTCTTATGTTTTTGAGATATTTTAAGCCGGATATCGGGCAAAAGGCGACAAATATTTTTTTTTTTAAATTACATAAATGATAAGTACCCGAGAACAAAATAAAACAAACAGAAACAATCATTGCTAAAGACCTTGTCAAATATAATTATGAAATTAAGTAATCATATAGGGATTACTGTTATCATTTACTACAGCGAAAATAAAATAATGATTGAACATCAAAATGAATCTTCTAATTTATATTCATAATAAACTTAAAACAATTGTGATGAAGTTTATATATGCTGCTGAGTTAATACATTTCAACTAACTTCAATCTATAACTCTCATTTACATTTAACAAATATACACTGCTTAGCATAAAAAGTGGCACACTTTGAAAAATTCATTTAACTTATTTTTTTCGAAATTTTTTTGCATAACCAACTACATTATTATAAATTTATATATGGTTTTGTTGAAAGGAGGGTAAAATTACTTTAAAAAAAACTTATAATTTACGGAAAACAAATTTATTTGAAAAAAGACAAATTCATAAATTTTATAATTTAAAAAAGCATTCTATTTCAAGGTTTTCAAAAGAAAAGAAACTTTTTACAATGGATATTGCGTTCTCTTGGTCTAATGACTGCCTCAAGCCTAGAAGGCATACTTTTAATAAAGTTCGCTACGACAGCTTGAGTGATTACCTCTCATTCCTGCACTAAAGCTATTATGAGCAATTAGGAGGGTTTAATTCATCTTCTTATACATCGGAGAAGTTCATCCCAGAGATGTTTTATTGGATTTCAATCTAGGCTACGTGGTGGCCATCTCAAAATTTGAATTTCGATCGTTTTATTTTAATGTATATCCTTCGGAATCGTTTTTGTACTGCTTCTAAAAGGCTCCGTAGGGATCCTAGTATCGCAACTAGTGCAAAACTGTAAGAAGCCATAGCACCAGAACTCACTGTAAATCATCGAAGGGCCCACGCAAATCGCATAATGTGGAATGAAAATGAATGAAAGAACTTCCTCTTTTCAGATGAGTCTCGATATGCACCGTATGTGCCAGATGAAAGAGTCTACTGAAGGTCAGCCGAACGTTACTCTAAATGTAACATTTCTGGAAAAGTGTAAGAGCCATTGGACAGTCTCAGAAGCAGTAGAAAACCGATTTCGAAGGGTTTGCATTAAAATAAAATTTTCGAAATTCATATTTTGAGATGGCCACGAAATTTTGTGGTTGTTGCAATTTTACCCCCATATCAACAAAAGCATGCGAATTTATAAAATGTAGTTGATATGCAAAAAATTACAAATAATTTAAATGAATTTTTGTGAGTGCGCCATTTTTTTTGCTGAGCAGTGTACATGAGTTTGTTCGAAGGAAGGCAAAGATAAATAGACGATCACAGGATGCTTCCAATTGTTTATATCTAATTCAGGAAACAAAGAATGTTATAAATCATATTATTAGCGCTACAATGAATATTTTTTTAATAAATGCAAATTCCATTGATTTTAATATACACAATAGATTCAGGTAACACGGTTTATTAAGAGAATGATGTTTAATTCAAACGTTCAATTATTTAGATTTTATATTTAGGTAGTAACTCAATGAGTTTTCTCATGAAATATTTGTTTAAATTGATTAACCTAAGGAAACTTACTTGCCATAGCATAACTTTCTTCCGTATTTTTTAAACAATTGCCAAAAAATGAACTTGCTGAACGGCAAAAATTATTTTATTATCTTTTGATTTAATTGAAACATAAAATGTTTGTTTACTTTTGGCAAAAAATTTAATATTTTCAAAAATATGAATTTTGTAAAATTTTAAAAATGACGATTATGATCTACTAAAAGTGAATTGATATTATTAATATTGGTTAGCCCAGGTGTCAAATCATTTTGTACTAATTTTTTTTTCTATTTTTAATGGATAATTTCCCGTGTACCATACTACAGGTGATCACCAACCTTTATGTACCTAAGAGCACATTCTACAATGTGCTTTATGTACCTGAGAGCCCTATTCTAGAATACCTAAGAGCACATGGGTTGGGTGACAGACACTATATACGTCATTAAGATCCACAAAAATGTTTTTTGGCCTATCATAGTCCTAATCAAATTCTAATTAATTTCGATGAAATTATGTTTCAACAATCAACACAGGTAAAATTGATATAAAGAATCTACCAAAATTAGTACCTTCCAAAATTGTAGGTTTCAAAAAAAGTTCCTTTAAATTTGGATCAAATTTTGGTATGCAAAAAATTAATTTTTTTTAACTTGATGACGTCATCGAGATTCACAAAACATTGGTGATATACTAAGTTCATTGTCAGTGCATGAATTGTTTATTATGCTTTTACTCTAACATAGATGTATAAAAATATGACTTGTATAATTTTCAATCGTCCTAAAGTCAGGACTAAACATATAATACCCTTATATATAATACGGTGTGTTCATTTCAAAAGTTTAAAAACGTTTTAAACAAATGTTGCTTAGTTTAAAGGGGGAAACATATTGCTATATTATATTTTTGTTCTATGCATCTGTACCGCGTGGTTTAATAACTTATCTTTTAAATGTTGCAAGATAGCGACATCTTTAAATACAAAATATGTTTATCTTATAAAACAAACAACTTTTGTCTACAAGACAATTTGAATTTGTTCTAGGAATTGAGGCAAAATTTGAAATTTAATTTCAAAAAAAAAACCAAAAGTTCTCTTTGATTATCTTAATAATCTTTATATCTGTTCAATGCTTTTATTAATTTTTTAGTCTTAACTTTGCAAATAATTAAAAAAAAAAGATATATAAAAAATTTTTTGAATTACTCCATTATTAATAGGGAATATGCATGAAAATTTTTTTTCACATTTATTTTCAGAATATGAAAATACTGTTAATACTGTAATAATATTTCAAAACGAAATTAAAATCCGACAAATATCAAGAAAGCTATAAGCTTTTAAAGATTATTATCTGTCTCTTTCTTGCAAAAATACTAAAAACGGAGTTTTACGTGTATTTTAAATGGTGAAAGTGTGATATGACGTCACATAACATATCAAGAAGGCTATCACCCTCTTTGTCTAATCGGGAATTTCAATCATTCATATCTCGTTTATTTTTAAAGTTATTTAAAAAGTAATTTTACCTTGATATTTGTCAAGTAAACATGCTTCAATTCAAGTGAAAAAAAATTTTCATGCATATTCCCTGTTACCTGATAGAAATAACAAAATCTAGATCATAGTATTGAAATATAGAAACAAAATTTACCTCCAAGTATATGTCGGACTGTGGAGCGAAAGTACTGTTGACTTTGTGCAATGATACATTAAGATGCGGCAGGGAATGTAAAAGCTGTGCAAGGACTGTTGGATGATATTCGATGTTATCTGTGCTACTAACAGCCATATTGACCAATTATCACTTTGTGCAATTGGTCGTTATGTCAAGTTGTTATATCAAGCATTATACGGATAGGTTCCTGAAAGTAAAAGAAAAACACAAATTAAAATTTTCATCTAAAACAATTTTTACTATGCTTAGAAATATTTAAGTTAGTGGTATTAGAGTAGTAGTAGCGGAGAGATCGTAGCCTGGAAAGTAGATCTTTCTAGACATATTTTACTGACCCGTAAAGGTCAAGGAATTTGTATGTAGACCAGGAATTGGAAGGTTGTGCGACTGCAGCTGACTTTGATGGAAACTATGACGATATTCATCTGGAGTTTGTGAAAGGAAGCTGCAGAAAACAAGCATAGACGGTTACTTTCGTTCTTGTTCATACGCCTACAGTTTAGTCGTATGAAAAATAAAAAAACAAATAAAAAACCGCTCCATTAATTTTGTGATATGAAACATTTATTGCGGCGGGTTAGAACCGTTTGTTACCTGGCAACAGCTTGACGAAATTTTCTCGTCATGCAATCCACAAGTTGTTTATAGGTGATATCACATAAAACAAATAAGTTTTAAAAAGTTTATCATAGATGGCAGTACATACACAGGTTCAAAAGCTCATTCCTAGGTGGCAATGCATATTTTCTATACAAAATAGTTAATATTAATAATAATAGTTTAAGTAACTGATTGAAAGATAATAATAATAAAGAATAATTTTTTTCTTTAAAAAAAATCTGAATAATTTGTTTTTGATTATGCCATAATTATTTTCTTTAATAAACCATGCATTCAAACCAGCAATCTCCCCAGTTTCTTTAACAGTTCGACCACTCGGACTGGTTAATATTTTTGTTACATAACAACGATGGAACAGCTTGCGTAACTTATGTACCGCCTCTACAACAGCGGCCATCAAATTACAGCCCACAGGTCGGTTCTGGCCAGCGACCAACACTTAAATATAAATATTACTAGCAATATTACTCGTTGCGGCTTCACTTATAACTGAGTAATATTCCTCCCCGTTAAGGACTGATTTTCTTTAACCGCTGTTACACGTATTTGTTTATTTTTATAAATATCAATGTCTGTTACTTTAAATAAAAACGGGATCTCAAGACAAACTTTCATCGTGAAATATACCCCGTTATTTTGTTTATTATTAATAGCCGAACTATCAATTTTCGTTTCTCTAACTTATATATAGATAAAGTTTAGTCCCGTTTTTTTTTTATATGCATAAATTTTATGTTATGTAACGATTTATTGATAACTGACCACTTTGCTCACGACGTCTATTAAGAAACCAGTTTTAGTGTGCAGTATGAGTTATAGCCGGCCCAGATCTCTAATATAGTTTATAGTTTCTATAGAAATACTTGCATTAACATAATTTTGGAATTAAATTATTTGTCAATAAACTTAAAATATAAAAAAAAGACATTTCACAAATAGAAATAGTCAAAATTTAGAAAAAAAAATATTTGATATAACAATAATAGATTATTATTTCGTTGAACACAAAAATCAGCCATTTTTTAAAGCCTCGCCTCGGATCAGTTCTCGATAGTGTATAATAGTTTGGATAGAAATCCTTACATTAACAACATTTTGGAAATAAATTATTTGTCAATAAATAAAATTTGATAAATCAATTATAAATATCAATATAGACTCTAAATTAATGTTCTAATTAATTTCATTAAGAACATTTTTGGTCCGGACCGCAACGTTTTTAAAAGTTTCAATTTGGCCCGTTTCTCAAAAAGTTTGATGTCTCCTGCTTTAAAAGCATGGATAATATTGCTCAATGTAGTTTGGCCGATTTGAATTTTTGATTTTAACCACATTTAAAAAAAAGTGGGTGTGTTGTACTTACGTACAGGAATCTACTCTTATCTATAGGAGGTAGAAAATATTCTAGACAACCCACATGACATTATTGTTTGGAGTAACAAAAACTTCGAAAAACGTGTGTTGAAAAAAGTTGTTTCTTACATCGTGAGAAATATATCTTGTCCAAGACCTTTTCGATAAAGCCAATGTTTCAGCAATTTACCTCCTGAAATTGACCCCCAAAATCAATATTCAATTATTTATTATTTACGTTTACAATTGAGCAAATCATATTTATCTCTGTGCTAAATTTCAAATTATTATCGTCCAAAATAGTTTTAGAGAAAATCCTCCTATGACAGATGGGCCGACGGGCACCGAAGTGTTCCGTTTTGTCAATTTTGACATGAAACACTGAGGATTCTATCAATTTAACATTATTTAAAATTTATTTTGCATTGGAAAAATTGGTTAATGGTCTTATTGTTTATTTGTGTTCTTCAATTTTTGCACTCAACTGTACTTAGACTGTGTTTTAAATACTTTAAACATTAAAACTATATTTTACGGTTGCTACTAATAATTGGGTATTTAATATTTGGGTATTTAATTAAATACTGAGTCCGTATTTAAATACCCAAATATTATCTGGTCCGTATTACGGACCAGAGCAATTTTAATGGAATTTAAAGCTTATTCTATTAATTTCCACATATACTTTCCATCATCAATTTGATTACCAAAAGTACGCAAGAAATTATTTGTTTGTTAGATAATTTCACCGATACCCAATCTAGTTTAAACTTTGCATAAAGATGTGAAAAAATTAGCAAATATTTTATCCTGAGAGTATTACACTATAAGGGGCCACAGTGGTTCATACAACCACTCAAAAGTTTTGACAAGAAATGCAATATTATATTTTTTTTAATTCCCTTATGAAAAACGTATAAAAAAAACACATCTTTGAAATTCAAAACTGTGACCCATAATTTATAAAATAACCAAACAGTACTAACCTAATTAATTCGTGTAAGTTTATCGAAAAACAAATTAGAATCAAATCTCACCTATATATTTTTCCTGAACAATTGAGATAATTTCACTATAAACAAATCACTATACAGAAGTTTAAAAAATAACACCCTTAAAACTATAAAATTGTAACAAACGAAGAAACATTTTCGATAAATAACAAAACAAAATTCTAAATAACACAAAATATTAATTAGGGAAATTTGAATGGATATTTTAATGCAAGTTTATCACAAATAAACGCAAACATATAATTTTATTCATCATATTTATGTGAATCATATACATATACGTTGATGGCTCATGGCGCCATTACAGAGCCGGTAGCTCTAACAACCACTACCCCATCGGACGACGGTGAATGAACCCCAGTGAGTGCCGCGCGGGGGTGGATCAATGTCACCACAATGCGCAGCCACGCCCTGGAGTTGGTTGGTGGCCACGGCAATGTACGAAAAGTTTGATTATTGTATTCTGTGTAACAATATACTACACACACCGTTACCGTTGTTCAAAGAGGAACCATTCCACTACCCAGGCTTTAGAAACATCGTTATAATACAACTCATACGAATTTTATTTATACAATGCACAATATAGACACATAAATACATTTGTGTACACAGCTACGGATTTAAATCTAAGGATTGTAGTCGTTTTTTTTTTGTTACTGGAAGAGCATATAATCATTATATCAAAAGGCATTTCAACAGCAAAAAATGTCAAATTACAATGTAATTTTCTATAGTTTGAAGAAATACTTTTTTTATATTGAAATAACTTACTGCCATATTTTACCTTTTACTTTCTTAGAAAAGGGCGTGACATCAAGTGAATAAAATTCCATTTTTTATATCTAATTAAAGAATTTTTTTTAAATATTTAGTGTTCAGGGTTGTCTTTACCATAAAAACAAGTGGAGCATGAACCAGAACAACCGGTGCGGATTGTGGCTCTAAAATACCGGAACCCAAGCCCATATTTTTTCATCCTTTTAATTTAATCAATTTAAACGAACACATTGGTATCTTCGTTCAACCCATAATTAACAACCCAGGCAGCATCCACCAAATCAGAAAGTCTTTTGCACGAAGTCCAATAATGATTTCTTAAAGTAGTCACTTTTAAGAACTCCAAATTAAGAGCTCTTAAAGAAGTCTTATTCAAGACTTCTTAAATTTGACTTCTTAAAGAATTCTCATTTTCTGACTTCTTTGAAGTCAGAAAAAAGAATTCTTAAAAAGTTCTTTTTTAAGAAGTCTTAATATGCTCTTTAAGTAGCGTATTGAACTTCTAAAACAGTGCTAATCTCACGTCCAAATCATAAATAACTTTTTAGTACGCCAAAAACGGAGAGCCTATTTATTGATTTTTACAATTTTTATTAGCATCAATATATTGCAGATACGGTTTTGAACTTTTTGGAAACCCTTCATATTCCAATACTGTATAATCGGGGACAGAGTTTTGATAATAAGCAAATATGGCTGGAAAGTATATATCCGGTAAACATAAAAGAACAGGTCATGTTTAGAGTAACGACTGACTTACGATTTGCGCGAGATTTTTATTAGATTTCGTTTCTCTATTGGTACAAAATTTCGATAGTACTAGCAGCTTTTGATATAGTTTCTAAGTCATAACAAAAGTTTAATATTCTTTAATAATAGCTGTCAATTACTTCCCCAACTACGTTTGAAAGTAAAGCGGTAAGTAAGCCTCAAATTTACTGTCGATTTGTATTATAGGTTCGTATTTGAAGTATACAATGTTTAAATATGTATTCGACAATCGGCAGCTGACACGTAAAGAGTTACGTGAATGTTTTGTGAATACTACTATGAAAATGGTTTATTTTATACCATATTTATTAAAACGATAACATTACTCTTACAAGTATCCAAGTTTGTGCGGTAATCATGAATATAGTCCATTATCTGCATACTACAACCTTGCAAAAGATCTGGTATATGATTTTTTATATTTCTTCTTGTGTATATTTGAGACTATAAGAAATACGAGAAATGGCATAATAAAATTTGTTAAAAAATTTGTTTGCTTTTAAAATTGATATTAAGTATGGCGATTACAAACTGTATACGTAAATACGATATATCCATTAGTATTCACTTAAGTTTACACGTGTCAGCTGCCGTTCTATATGTTATTAATTGAAAGTATAAAATTATTTTGATTGAATACTGTCAATATAAATAAAATCATACAACCTTCAATCAAAGTTTACTTAAATTAAATCTTTATCAAATTAATTTATACAAACAACTTTTGTTGACACAACGCCTTCTTACATTTCTGATAAATTAAAATACAAATATTCTTAGTACTTTTCACGTATTGCCATGCGGGCATTACGTGAAATCTCACATTTCCCGCATTAGCAGTGTCAATTTTAAAGGTAGCGCTTTTAGGTCTTTAGCTTTTAGGTCTGTGGTAGTACCACTTACTCACACAAAATTCTCCATATATCTTATCCATAGGACATTTAATCTCCCGGCTCTCCGATCTGGAACTGATCATTTTGATTTCAAAAGACATAAGACCCGAAAATCTAATTAAACAAAAGCTATTAGTATTAGTAAACACGTTTCTGTATACATAATATTTTTATACAGAAAGGTCAATAGTTAGTATATACAGTCGAACTATCCGGATTGACAATTATTCGAATTGCTTTAAGGAAAAATGAGGCTGTCCAATTGGTGCTTGCAGCAGCGAGCATTAGGAAACTCTTTTTCTAGGCCGATTATTTGCGAAAAATCAAAAAAAGCTTTTTATTAATTCGGTCACCGATGACGTGTCCGTATTTAAAGTGTCCATAGTGAATCATGCGAACACCATGTAGTCAGAGTTAAAACTGAAACTGAACTGTGTATACAGAGATAGTATAGAGATCAGTGATTAATTGAAGTCGCACCCCAAAGTCGTAATCACTACACTTTCAATCAACAAACTTATTAACTTCGTCAATCTTAGCATAATAATACTTTCAACTGCATACGATGAATAGTAGTTCAGAGATATGATTTCTTCAGTTCGTCGTATTTACACCTGCCGCGTAGTTTTCTGTCAATTTATCCAATTTTTTAAATGTAAAAATTAACAGGGATTACCTCCTCTCTATTCCTGTATAAGATATAGTGTTAATAGTATTTCATACATCCCTGTGAGATAAAATAAAATAAAACGAACAGTTAAGCGGACATTGGATATTAAGGAAATTATGCATTTCAGAAAATTAGCAAGAATACTTAGAAATGTCTTCTTGGAATAAAGATTATAATTTCTTAGCTCTAAATAAATTTTTTGGTAAATTTTAACCACAATCATGAAACCACAAATAATCTTATAGTTCTGTTAAATCACGTGATACACCATATTAATATGTATTAGTTTGATTTTTTTTAATATATCTTTAGAAAAGCGAATCAATAATAACAAAACTTTTCCTATAAGCTCCAAAAAAACAACAAAGCGTCATAATACAAATTACTTTCAAATTATAATAATAAAACTTTATTTTTAACTTTGTTATACCTATATGTACACTCCCGTTCAATAAAATTGAACAGATCTGAACCTAATCAGTCTCACAATTTTGATTATTCTTGTAGAAAAATCTTTTTTACTATACTTCCATTTCTTTTTTCACACTTAAAATATATACTAGTTATCTTTGTTAATAAATGAATAATTATACAGAGAGTTACAAAAGTGAGGAGTTTTATCAAATGTAAGAAAATTAACATTTCAGGTTTGTTCAACTTTATTGAACGGAAGTGTACAGTAAAAAAAAAACGCCAAAAGTCGAACTAAAATTTAAAAATTTTATAACTGTTTTGTGCCTTACTTATTCGGTTACGAGAAAATGCTTCTGATAAAAGTTGTTAATAGTTTGGCGCTGATGGTACACACAGTTAATAGCAAAAAAAAAGAACGAGATGGAATACTCTACAGTCTACATGGTAATTATAGTGCACTGTCAGCAAAAAAGGTGGACCGAACAACACAAGGTATTTGGCCGATACTACATGCAGGTAATTGCGATTTATCAAAACTAATAAATTGTGTTATGATCCAATTGTTAGTTTTAATAGTGAGTGCATGCGAACACCATGTAGTCCGAGTTAATGCTGAAACTGAACTTTGTAAACAGAAATAGTTAGTATAAAGATCAGTGACTAATTCAAATCGCAAACCAAAGATATAGGGAATTTATATGTACAGATTTTCAAAGAGTTCGTTACTCAAAAGTAGTAGATATGTCAAGATCAAAAATGCTCAAATTTATGCATAGTAGAAGTTACTTTAGTGTTGAATTGCAGAATCAGTATAATGTTCGAACGCATAGCCCCCTATTCGATTTTTCACACAGAATCACTTTTTTTTGAGAAAATCCCTGTATGCACAGGATAAAAACTAATAGAAAAGATGCCACGCGAAATAAAGAAGGAACGGTAATTCGCTGTTTAAAAATCAATTAAAAATTTTTTTTCTCTTAGAACGCATGCGTTGATTGAGAGTCTGTATATAGAGGTTCAAAATAATATTTAGTTCCTGTTGTAACCGTTTCCTTATTGAAATAATTATCAGTTTTCTGTGTTAAAATGTTTTTTTCTTGACGATATACAATACAGGTTGATTGAGAATCTGTATATAGAGGTTCAAAATAATATTTATTTAAGTACCTGTTGCAACCATTTCTTTATTGAAATAATTCATTAATCAGTTTTCTGTGTTAAAATGTTTTTTCCTAGACGATACACAATACAGGGTGGTTCACCAAAATTGACGTATAAAATCGTCGCAAAAAAAAAATTGAATTGTGTTACAATAGAATATACATTTTATCATAGTTGAACAGAAGAATCAGCGTCACTTCTTCCATTAAAATTAAAGTTAGAATCGGAGTTAGTTACATTTAATATACAAAGTTTACGAGCCCATAAAAATTATACCATTGATAATGTGGCTCGTATAGCGAATATACTTCACTTTATCAGAAAAATGGAGTAATAATAATAAAGACAATCCTGTACCTAATTTCAACTGTATAGTCAAATTTAAATATTCTATTATGTAAGAACTAGCGGTGTAGCTATTTACTAAAATAATAACGATCATTCATCTTTCGTTCTGTAAAGTATAATATTGTCTTGTATTTCAATATGCAAAAATTATAGTACGCACAAAATTATTGTCCACTGAAGAGTAGAGTCACTTATGTGACAGACTTACTTGTTGTCTGCTCCGCTAAGCATCTAATGTATGTCTATATAAATTTTTTCTTTCTACTGTATGACACACATTTATTGCTAAATGCCCCCAAACACTGTACAATAGAGCAGGATAGAAAAATGTGCAACATCTATCGAGCGAGTACTACATCAGCGATTCGTTTCATGCTGAAAATACACTCTGATCGGATTCTCATAACACGCCGAAAGAAGCATAACAAATGTTTAGTCTTATTATAAAGATTATTAAGATAATCAAAGAGACCTCTAGGTTTTTTAAAATTAAATTTCAAATTTTGCCCCAATTCCTCCTAGAACAATTATTTGTATTTTATAAATACGTATTTCGGTTACAAAGTAGTCATCATCAGTATGAATTAGCTGCTAATCGTCACTATGTGCGTGTCTCGCAACGAGTAACATGTCATTGACTCCATATCCCGGAGATAGTTACGATTAGCTAATTCAAACTGACGATGACTACTTTGTAGTCGAAATACGTATTAATAAAATATAAATAATTGTTCTAAGAATTAAATAACTGCGGAGGGTTACCGGTTTCATTACCGGGCATTGTCTCATGCGGAAGCATCTGCACACAATGGGACTCCATAACGGGTCCATTATGTGCATGCAGATTGTGTGGCGAGGAGGATGAGACATCCAGCCACCAGATACAGGATATTCGGTGCATCTCACCCCGAATATATGAACCTTCGGGAGGACCTAATAAGCAAGCTCCAGTCTCGTCGGACTGCGGTAGAAGGGGGAGCACAATGGACCATAAAGTCGAAGTGCAATAGTTTTTACCCCGATATTAATCAATTAGTCCTATGTTTAGAAAACCGAAAACGGAATAGGGAATATGCATGAAAATTTTTTTTCACTTGAATTGAAGCATGTTTACTTGACAAATATCAAGGTAAAATTACTTTTTAAATAACTTTCAAAACAAGCGAGATATGAATGATTGAAATTCCCGATTAGACAAAGAGGGTGATAGCCCTCTTGATATGTTACGTGACGTCATATTACACTTTCACCATTTAAAATACACGTAAAACTCCGTTTTTAGTATTTTTGCAAGAAAGAGACAGATAATAATCTTTAAAAGCTTATATAGCTTCCTTGATATTTGTCGGATTTTAATTTCGTTTTTAAATATTGTTACAGTATTAATAGTTCAGTAAAGTTAAACATGAAAAGGCGGTCGTGCTTGCAAAAGGTCCGGTCGTTCTGAATTTTTTATATGTTATTAGGACCTAAACCAATATTAAAAAACCAGATTTGCAATTTCCAAAGTGTTGTGCTAGCGGCGGAGTACCCAAAAAACCATGAAATTTTCGGACTTTTTTCAGATTTTGCTCAATATCTCAGTGAAGGAAGGGTCTGACCGGTATAGACACTCTATACAATTTTCAAGAAGACTAAATATTCAACAATTTGAGATTAAAACAAGCTCTATACAGCTATTGGTTCCTAAGATACAGTTCTTAGAAAATAGGCCATTTTTTCCAAAAAGTGAAATTTTTTCGAAATGGTCACTTATTTCGTAAAATATCTTCTAAAATACGCATCCCACGTCAAATATTATATGTAATAAACTTGTAGTAAATTTAATTAACTTTTATTTGAAATCAGACTGGTACCTGTATGCTCAGCGGTTCTCTCAAAAACGGCAGATAACCAAAAACAGTCATAAGTTAACCAGCGCAGCGCACATATTTACCAGATGTTTGTATCCATATTTTCGGTAAAAGTAGGCACCAATTGCAATCAGAAGGAAGGAAACAAAAGATCGAGGTCGTACAGCAGTTAACAGAACATGAGAAAATGACACACACTTCTTCTTCCATGCTTCAAGAGGCCACGCTTGTTTTTGAGAACAACAGTCTCAAAAAATAGCTGTACTGAGTGCCCTTTGTTGAAGCCCATCTCCACTATGACTATGTCATCGACAAAACGTTTTTGGAGGTAAATTTTCGTTGTTCTCACATCAGGGATACAACCACCCTTAATTTGCTGCAGAAGGTGTGATAAAGAAAACTGGCATTCATCACTGTTTTCCAACAGGTAATCGTACACACAATCCATCGCTTCTTCAGTATTACCGGTTAGACGATACCCTCTCTTATTCCTAGTAGCAGGTGGTAATCTAAACAGGCTCCTGTAGCACAATCTGTGGTACGCCCCGTCTGCAGCAACCAGGTCGTCAATGGCGAGGAGGCGCTCATATTGTGCTGCAGGAGCCTGTTTAGATTACCACCTGCTACTGGGAATAATGATCATAATAATAATAATAATTTATTATACCAGAAATGATGTACAAATGTAATACATATTGGTTCGTCATATATTCCTAACATTATAGGTTGTTAGAAAAAAATTCATCCACATTATATGGACAATGATCGAGCAGTAAATTCTTGCAGGCGGTTTCAAAATTCCTTTGGTTACAATCAAGCTTTATATGAGATGGTAACTTGTTGAAAAATTTTAAGCCATTGTAAGATGGACCATGTTCGAAGACCTTTAAGTTGTGCTTGGGTACTCTTAAGTCGCTACCATGTCTTGTATAATACGTGTGATTAAAGTTATTTTGATCTACCGTATGAACATTCTTCTTTATGTGGGCGAGACAATGGAGAATGTATATACTCGAGAGCGTCAAGATTCTCAGATCCTTAAAATATTGTCTACAGGAAGTTTGCTGGCCAACACCAACAATTACTCGTAATATTTTCTTTTGCTTTATGAAAATTTGTGTTGATTCAGAGGCAGACCCCCATAACAAAATTCCATATTTAAGTCATATTTGCTATGAACCAATGAATAGTATATCATAGCTAATGTTTTTTTACTTAGATTCTCTCTTAAATTTCTAAAAAGAAAAGAGTGGTCGTGGAATAAGAGACGGAACGTCCTGCTAGTAATACTGAAGAAACGATCGATTGTGTGTACGATTACCTATTGGAAAACAGTGATGAATGCCAGTTTTCTTTATCACACCTGCTACAGCAAATTAAGGGTGATTGTATAACTGATGTCAGAACAGCGAAAAATCACCTCCAAAAACGTTTTGTCGATGACATAGTCATAGTAGAGATGGGCTCCAACAAAGGGCACTCAGTACAGATATTTTTTGAGACTGTTGTTCTCAAAAACAAGCGTGGCCCCTTGGAGCATGGAAGAAGAAGTGTGTGTCATTTTCTCATGTTCTGATTACTGTTGTACGACCTCGATCTTTTGTTTCCTTCCTTCTGATTGCAATTGGTGCCTACTTTTACCGAAAATATGGATACAAACATCTGGTAAATATGTGCGCTGCGCTGGTTAACTTATGACTGTTTTTGGTTATCTGCCGTTTTTGAGAGAACCGCTGAGCATACAGGTACCAGTTTGATTTCAAATAAAAGTTAATTAAATTTACTACAAGTTTATTACATATAATATTTGACGTGGGATGCGTATTTTAGAAGATATTTTACGAAATAAGTGACCATTTCGAAAAAATTTCACTTTTTGGAAAAAATGGCCTATTTTCTAAGAACTGTATCTTAGGAACCAATAGCTGTATAGAGCTTGTTTTAATCTCAAATTGTTGAAAATTTAGTCTTCTTTAAAATTGTATAGAGTGTCTATACCGGTCAGACCCTGCCTTCACTGAGATATTGAGCAAAAACTGAAAAAAGTCCGAAAATTTCATGGTTTTTTGGGTACTCCGCCGCTAGCACAACACTTTGGAAATTGCAAATCTGGTTTTTTAATATTGGTTTAGGTCCTAACAACATATAAAAAATTCAGAACGACCTGACCTTTTGCAAGCACGGATGTAGATCTTAACTGGACTATAACAGTATTTTCATATTCTGAAAATAAATGTGAAAAAAAATTTTCATGCATATTCCCTATTATATCTTTAAAGTTTTTTTATAGAAAAACAAAGTATTACAATTTTGGTGGATCATTCTGTTTACATATAAATATTTATTATATTATGTTGGCGTTGGTAAATGAAAGATGAGAAGGGCTCTTGACAATACACTAATACTTGCACTTATACTATATATACATATTCTCACCTCAATTGACTTTATCGTTTTGTTATGTTTTGAAATCGAATACGCCGGAACTCTATTTCATTTGAGTTGTCTGTTTAATCATGATATTACTCGCATTTACTTGTTACAATCATGGAATATTAAATTGATATTGTACGTTTGTTTATTTTTACTATGCGATTCGAATCAAGTGATACTAAATCATTTTGTTGATTTTTAATACATTATAGAACTAAAAACACCTGTTTCATACAAATTTTTAGTTAAATAAATTATTTCTGCGCAAGTAGGCGATTCACTATATAAGAAAATAATTTCTCCAGGAGTTTTAATGTCCAAGCGGGGGCCGTAAAAAATGGTAAGCATTTAATTAGTGGATGAAACTTTCAGAAAAGCTAGTACATATAGTATAGTGACTTCAATCAAGTGCCTTGCAACCTGATCCGACAGCAGGGCGGCAACCACCCCCAAATTTTTTATCCCGTATAACTTTTTTTCTATAATAATTACGAGAAAACACATCAATACTTTTTTTCAGAAAATTTTCTATTTTCGATTTGACGCTTATTTTTTAAGATATCAATTAAATTAAATACAATCAATTAAACATTGATAAATTCAACTAATCACACAGAGCTCATAGTGTAAGGAGGCGTGGCCTCAGCACTAGAGCGTGGCGCTTTACCTTTTAAAGGCTCGCAGACGGTAAGAGGCCCCGTTTCCTTACACTAGGCACTCTGTGATTGGTTGAATTTATCAATGTGTAATTGATATCTTAAAAAATAAGCGTCAAATCGAAAAACTTTATTAAACTTTTTTGTTTGTTTGTTTTTTTTTGCAGCTCTACACCGTGGTATAGTTTTCTTGAATGTATTTCAGAACAACCTATATATATATATATATATATATATATATATATATATATATATATATATATATATATATATAGAGAGAGAGAGAGAGAGCAGAAACTGTAATAGATATGAAAAAAAAGTAATGACGTGTTTTTCTCGTAATTATTATAGAAAAAAAAGTTTTACGCGATAAAAGATTTGGAGGGTGGTTGCCCTGCTGTCGGATCAGGTTGTCAAGCAATTGATTGAAGTCACTAGCTTTTCTAGCAGTATTTTTTACGGTCCCATCGTCATACCTTTTCTCAAAAACTGTAATAGATATAAAAAAAAATTGCATACAAAATTTTTTGGAAATAAAATATTATGTCATTTCGACGAAATATAAACAACTTTTGTATGAAAGTTTTCTCATATCTATTACAGCTTTTGAGAATGTCATGTCATTTGGACCAAATATACGCCGGCAAACAGAAATGTGATTAAAGAGATATTTATCACTTGCGCAATATATGTACAAAAAAAAAACATAAGTTATAAACCATAAGTCCATAAATTATAAACATTCAAGGTATCTACTTAAATACAAAGAATTTGATGGGAAACACTCATCCATCTCTAGACCAAAAGACCTCTATATACAGGTATAACCAAAAATTAAATTGATTTTTATTACCAAAAAATTCAGTATGTTGGGAACTGACCTGAGGGTGGGGCTTAAAAAACATGGCTGACTATTATGTGCAACGACAGAGTGATCCATTTGTTAACATTCAGTAATTATATATTTTTAATTGATTTATGTCAAATGATTATTTCTAAATTTGACAGTTGCAAACGTCAATTTTTTATAATAACAAATAATTCATTTCCAAAATGTTGTTAATGTAAGTATTTCTATAGAAACTATAAACTATATTAGAGATCTGGGTCGGCTATAACTTGGGAACGATCAGAAAACAGCTATAACTTTGAAACGGTTTGGAATTTAAATAAAATTACCTAAGGTCTTCTTTCATCATTAAAGAAGTTAACACTGCAAACTGAATTTGGTTTCTTTTATTGCCACCAGACGTCGTTAAAATGGCCAGTTATCAATAGCAAAAACAAAAAAGGTATATTTGATATCAGAAGACACCAAGAGTAAGTGTGTACATAGAGGTGTACAAAGAAAATTAAGTTTACAGGGGCCATTTGGTCTGTGCCGTTTGTTTATTGTAGGTGTATGCATATATTATGTGATGAATTATAAGATACGATACGTCGGTAAAGAACTAACTACTATGTATGGAATATACAAAATATTATGATAAGTCATAATATACTACTCTGCATACTATCTATCATAAAGTCTCAATCTCACGTACAACGACGGACGGAACTTGCCAGCGTTATATTCTCTCGACCATGTATGTATGTATGTATGTATGTATGTATGTACGTACGTTGTTATGTGTATGGATATAAATGTTTGTTTATTTACACACTTCCTGTTAATTTATATACATTCAAGTTTATTTAAGATGTTAAATAAGTTGCTTGTCTGTGTCGTTTTTGTCACAATTGAATATACACATAGTTAAATTATATACATTCAAGTTGATTGTCTTCATTTTCTTTACGAAGCCGTAAAACTCTTTCCATATCAGACTATATTTAAATAACTTATTATTAACCTATCTTCTTCACCTCAACATATCCATGGTAGTATATTTTGTACACTTTCAAATCGCATAATCACTAGAGAGATTGGCAAGGACAAAAGAGGTCACCTTGATGTCGGTACCAGGACACTACGGGGTTAAGGGCAACGATACGGTAGAATCCCGTGACCGAGCCTCACTCCCATACCAGGAAGGATACTGCAGGCTGCAGACAGGCCAAACAAATGATAGCTGGGTATACTGACGAGATAAACCTCCTGGTTCGGGTGCTTATAGGTCACTGCAGGCTCAAGACGTATCTATCTGAGGTTAGGTGACAGTGCGATCTGTCCGAACTGTGACGGGGCGGATGGTATGCCCTTCCACATTCTGGAAAAATGTCCTTTAAGAGCCAATATGAGGTGTCTAGCCTTTGGTTCCCCCGAATTGAGGGAATCTGTGGTAAAACAACTAAAGTGAATCTCTGTCCTGTCATTTGCAAAGAAGATAGATAGGTTGGACAACGAACACAGGGCTAGAGGAAACGAACCAAATGTGGTAGAGGATGGTGGTATGCTGAAACATCCTTAAATCGAGAAATTTCTTTCTGTATTCGTTAATAATTGTTTTTTATAATAATCAAGGTCAAATAAAAATGTATAAGGGCTCTACTATCCTAATAAACTCCCTTGAGTATTAATAATATCTATATGCATAAATAATAATAATAAACGTCATACCCGATATAACAAATAGCATACAACATAAAAAGCTGACTCATTTAACTCGATGGTGTCATAAAATTTTACACCCAACTAGCATATAACCTTAAATCTAAAAACAAACAAAAAATCAATTCACCCCTAAAACACAGTTTTTACAGGGTGGTCCACCAATGAAACGATCAATGTCGTAATTAAATCAGGGCTTTGAATCGGAACAGAAGTGAAAAAAATCGGTTTATTTCGTTTGCATATATATTTTTAAACAAGCATGTTAACGCATTCTCATCATATTATGTTCTCCAGACTAGTTGCCTAGTTAAGTTCTCCAGCCTATTTCAGTTATCATTGTGTGGTATTTACTATTGTTAACGAAGAAAACCGTTATTTTTGCTAAAACAAAATCCGGAACCAAACCGATAAATATTTACTTAATTCATTCACAGATGTATAGAATTATGATTCTGAATGAAAACTATATGAAAAAAAGTTTCAAACAAAGGTTTATTTTTAAATAGAAATATTTTTTGTGTTTGATCTTTTCTTCTATGTCTTACTGTTTTCAAGATAGTTTTAAGTTCTAAAACACATTCACACAGACACAACTCCAGCCCGTTATCTGCTTTTGCGTCTGAGTTATCGTGTTGACAAACAGGAGGACATGTAATGAACTAATTAGAACATTTTATGAACAACTATATCAAAATTTAAAAACGTATACATTCTAAAATATTTATTTTATTTTAAAAAGTCACAAAATCATTTATGTTTGGATGTAGCCAAACAATATGAAAAAAGTTTATTCCGTTCGAAAATAGTAATGTTTTCAAATTATTTTAAAAAAAATTTTCTGTAAAAAATTGGGTTCAAAGTTCTGCATGACAAAATGCATATATTGTACAATCAGTGCAGCATGTAGAAAGGATTGATTAAAAAAATTGCGACAGAACAGTTTTTGATACTCATCTGCCAATTATGCCTGTGCTAAAACTTTTTTTATATTCAAAATTCAAGAAGGATATATAATTTATATATATACACTGATATCAATACAAAAAACAAAGTACACTAATATTAGGATCAAATATATTTGGTGAATATAATAATAAAATTATACATTATACAGAGAGTTTCAAAAGTGAGGAGTTTTATAAAATACAAGAAAATTAACATTTCAGGTATGTTCATTTTTTTTGAACGGGAGTGTACAATGATCAATTTTTTTTTAAAAAGATGAATATCGATTGGAAAATTTAAAAAAATTCACAATAACTTCTTTTAAGAAAGCATAAAGAAAGCTGTCTATAAAAAATTCCTTTAATATTATTTTATGGGATAACTCTCAAATATACTATTAGAGGATTTAAATTTAGTATGTTATGAATATAAACATTAAATATTAAAATAGTTTTAGCCTTTAGGTTTCCACACCAATAAATGCATTAGTAAATACCCCCAAACTTGTTGGTTGGAATGGTCCCATAAACTTATATCAGAAATTAATGATCTTCCATTTGATATATGGTTTCAATTAAAAAAATTTTGCCTGCCATACAACCGAGTTCTTTTGATTACAAAATAACATTGTTAAACCTGATTAAGGTTTCATTGGCAGTTATCTGTTGTGTAGATAATTTTGCTGTGATTGATTATGTGATTGTTATTTTACCATACCTAGTATAGGTTAAGTATATGGTGTATTCGTTTTGGGCGCTTGCACGCTTTCAGCGTCATCAAGCTTTGTTTTTAGTGTTCGACTTAACGCTGTGTATGCTAACAAAGCATGCTAATAGTTGAGTTCACACGATAGACGTTCACAGACGCTTTATCCATCGAGTTAGGGCAGCAGATGTGTGAGGCCCAAATCGTAGTAACTCCCAAAACGAATACTGTATAAGCGTGTACAGAGTGTCAGCGTTCATAATCCAAAACGAACGCCAATAAATTGCGCTTATAAGCGTGAGTGCTGAATACACTCATAGAATAATTCATGTTTTAGGTCTTTGAATCCAATTTTGCTATTTTCGCGGTGATGTCTGTGGATGAGTGTATTTTTACGAATACCAATTGTAAATGCTCTACAGGTCACACCTCTTGGCTGTTGATAATATAATTCAATGTATCTATGGGTATTTTTTACACGTAAAGGTTTGATGCAAACTTTCAATCGATTGTTTTACTGAGCAAGCGCTGTATTATTGTTTATATTTTTTAAGTTTTTAGTTATATCAAAATAGAGAAGGCTTCTATTTAATGCAATTTTATATGTAACTTTGTATATAATAAATATTCAAGTAGAGTTTGCCAGGTTGACTAAGCCAAGACTGAAAGTTTTTTTGCTTGAATCGCTACAAATTTGGTATTCAACCAGAATTGATCATGTTAGCTTGGTCAGGGGTCTAGGGACTTTTTGGTCCTTAATTACTTCAAAATGTTTGTTCAAATGGTTATTTTGACGTCGGATATTATTTTACAGAAATATGCAAACCACATATTTATTTTTCAATCAGCTACGAAAACTGCTAGTCTAGAGGTTCGAGACTGGATAGAAAAATGGTACAAATATTCTGTTACTGGTTTTTGTCCCGGTAATGATAAAACGGATCGTGAAAATTTGATGTAGAACAAAGCTTCTGTGAAGCACATGATACGCATGTTAAACTCGTAATTGCCCACGAAATGAGGTCATATATACGCACGATCTTAACAATAACATAGGGGTTTTAAGTATGAATGATGGCATATTGATGGTACATTCAAAATAAATTTGGGTTTATTATTAGTCATTTGTTTAGTAATATAATTAGGGTGTGCCAAATGACTTTTAATTAGAATACAACAACTATACACACTAATATAGTTCATGATTTTAGAATATTCATAATGTACAGTTACTAACATAAATAACTTACCCCTTAAATATACTTCCTGTGGTTCAAGATCCAATACGGGTCTTTGATAATTGATTAACTAATATAATTTTTGTACCAATGGTTTAATAAAAATAGATAGTCCAAGCGGGGACTATATAAAACTCTTAGATAGATAGATTGTGGCGGCTGCCCTAGGCGGGCTACACTTCGACCATAAGGTCTATTGTGATGCCTAAGGATGTGAATGGAGTAGAAGGAATTTTTGTGTGTAGACTAGGAATTGGTAGGATGTGCGGCTGCAGCCGACTCTGATGGAACAATGCCGATATTCATCTGGAGTTCGTGAAGGAAACTGCAGAAAACCTTCACAAGCATAGTCGGTTACTTCGTTCTTGTCCATGCGCCGACAGTTATATAGTCAATTAACCGCCCTTTTTTTTCTTAATAATTGACAAACTGTCAATGTCCGTATTTGAACCCATAACCTCCCCGTTCCAAGTAGACATAACGCCTTAGACCGCTCGGTCACTTGGACGGTCTAAAACTCTTAAATCACTTGCCTAGGCAGCCTTATGAGACCCTATCCGACAAGGGGTTGCCCCACCCCCAAATATTTTATCGTGCATAACTTTCTATTCTACAAAAATTACGAGAAAAGCACATCAATACTTGTTTGCATAAAATTTTATTTCCAACAAGTTTTGTATGAAAGTTTTTTTCATATCTATACAGTTTCTAAGAAAAGATATCTACTAAATCTACAAATTTTCATTTCGAAGAGTCTTAACCTAAACTATACAGATGGTTTTTAAACGGAGAAAAATTTCATCCTACATAAAATGAAATTTAATTTAAAAAATTTTTGTTCCCGTTTTGGATGAAACTCACTATATAAGGTAAATTTAACCCAAAAAACACGAAAATCGTACTCATCTAACGCTGTGATGAGTAAATTACGAGATATCGCCGGAAAACCAATAGAAGGGGAATTAAATCATATAAAAGTGGGCATATATCAGAAACAATCCATTAAACCTTCAAACCAACTGGATTTTTGTGTTTTTTGGGTCCCAATTAAAATTACAAAATTTCATAACATTTGAAGGTTTTCCTTGACCTACAATAAATTCTATAACTATTCCAGGTTTTACAGAATTTCCAGATCTGTGGCCACCCTTTTATATTTTCACTTAAGGACGTTCGAAAGAGAAAAAAAATGCAGAGAAGTTCCTGTAAATTAAATTTGTTATAAAAAAGTCAATACGAATTCATTGGTATGCTTCAAAATGTTAGTTCAAATGCATTTTATCGATATTGAAAATCATACTTTTAACATGGAGAAACTACAAATTTAATCATTATAATCGAATAAAACATAGTTTAAAATGCAGAATAGTTTTTATAAAACTATGTAAATTGTTAAATAAACAAGGATTTATTTGAGCCAAAGATGAAAGTATGTTCAAATGTATTTTGGAAAGTAATAATGAATTATATAAGTAATTTTATCATTTTAGAGAAGCAAAACACAAGACGCCATGGTTTGGCATTACGAATCACGGCCCACAAGTATTATTATTTACCAAATAACCATAGAATATTTAAATCTAGTTTCAACGTATACATTAAATTTGTAACGCTGCGGGCATGCGCAGTCGCTTGATACCGCCTTTACGTCTTTCCCCGCAAAATGACTCTTTCGAACGACCTTAAAATATAAACTTTTCCTAAACCATAAGTCAACATTGTTAATGTTACGTAAAATTGCCATTTAATAATAATATAATAACGAGTATATTCAAATTAAAGAAAATAAAATGTCAAATATTTCAAAAAACTTGTATGTACGTGTCTTATAATAATTAAAACGTAGAACTTTGTACTATTCTTTCAATGGAAAAAATTATAATAAATGGTTTTTTTTTTCTTTTATTTCAAGGTTTGTAGTTTTTACGTACACTTGTTGTTGGAATACAAAAAAAAATTTTTATTTATTTGTTCGATCGATTTTCATGCATATATTTATGAGCAAATTGTGTTTTTATAAGTGTATTATAAATTTTCTCAGTTTTGAATATACTGTACTGAATTACATCATATCCAGGATAATTATTAACTTTTTTTATAATGATATATAAGTCAATCAATTGAAATCGAAAAATTTCTATTAAAACGTTGGTGAGAAAATTTGTTTACACAAAATTGAAAGGTCCTTTTTTTCTATTGACCTTTAATTGACCAATGAGAGTATTTTTAAATTGGCTATATGCAAAATCTTAAAAAAGTATCTCACAAGCACGAGAACCTTTCAGATTTTCACAAAATAAGCATTAAGTACTGTTTAAAACAGGGTTTACGACTGAATTTTGATGTTAATTTAACTGACGACCGAAATGAGTACCGATACTTGGAAGAGTAAATCTATTTTGAAAACAGTAAGAGATATCAATGTTATCGAATTCTTAAGAAAAGTGGGATTACGAATGAACTACCTTAAACAGAAAACTATTTTAATAAAAAAAAAAAACAATTGATTCCTATTCATTGACCAAAAATAAAAACTTTTTATTCTTGATAAATTAAGTACCTTATTTTTATCAAAAAAGGCTATCTTATCTTTGAAAATCCATAGATGATGCGTGCATAAGTATATCCACTTTTTTTATCAATGAATCAACTAGGAATTTTTTTTACTTATCAAAATCTACTAAACAATCAAACCTAAACTATATACTTTTGCAAAATACGGTGAATAAATAATAGACAAATTAATTTGGCTACGTAATTTAATTTTTCTTAAGTTTATCACAAAATAATTATATAACGATCGATTGAAGCTAATAAAAATCAATTCAATTAATAGCCATGACATTCTTTCATGATATCGACATTATTTTTAAGATGCACAACATGTTTATTTATAAATAAATTATATATTAATAGAATCCACTCACTCTGTGTATGATTTAGAATTGCTTGTTGAAAAGACCCCGCACAAATCTTATGGGAAAACTGTGGATTCAAATCTAACCCCGGTAAATCTATATAGTTAAGATGATGACCCAATGGGTCAGTGGCCACCTAGTCCCGTAACCTTGTTTTTAAGTCACAAATTGGGACTTTAGAGAATAAAAGCCATTTTAATTGGCATGTATTTTTAACTTGTATGCATGTATTCGACTTTCAGAAAAATATTGCGAATAAAACTTGTTAGTATAGCTGTTATAAAAAACTACTTTTATCCGAAGCATTTTTTCGAAAACCGAATATATAAGGCACAAATCAATTATAAAATTTTAAAATGATAGCTCGACTTTTGGCGCCAATTGTACATATATTAACGTATATGTGTGTGTATGCTTTTATACATACATTACCAGCCAAGTAGCCGAGCGGTCTAAGGCGTCATGTCTGCGCAGTATGTAGTACTTGGAAACTGGGTCGTTATGGGTTCGAATCCCGACATCGGCATTTTGTCAATTATAAAAATTTAAAAAAAAGGGGCGGTTGATTGATTAAACTGTCGGCGTATGGACAAGAACGAAGTAACTATGCTTGAGAAGGTTTTCTGCAGTTTCCTTCACGAACTCCAGATGAATATCGGCATAGTTCCTATCATAGTCGGCTGCAGCCGCATATCCTACCAATTCCTAGCCTACTCACAAATTCCTTCCACTCCACTCACATCCTCACATCCTAAGGCATCACAATGGACCATATGTTCGAAGTGTAGCCCGTCCAGGGCAGCCTTTACAATCTACCTCTTATACATTTCAACTTACATCTCCCCTCGGACCTGTTTATATATTAGCTTTACGTGGAAATTTTAGTTTTCTGTGACCTGTTCTTGGTGTATTCCAGGATCAACGGGGTGGACGTGATTGGCGTCTTATATGTGTGTGTGTGTGTCTTTCGTTAGTTGTGAAACGATTATCAACGGGTCAGAACGCATAGTAAACACTTTCACGTAAATAAAAACATATAAGCGGGCCCTGATTTGTCTGATCGCTAATTAATTAATTTTCGGTAATTTTCTCTAATTTTGCTGATGAAAATGTTCGTACTTCCCAACATATTTGAAAAAATCGATGCAATCTACAATGTGTACCAAGTGCCATCGTTTCACCATATTTTCACAAAAGCTTCCGGATTAAGTAAACTGACAACATGTGCTCACTTGTTTTTGTTTTCGAAAAACTACATTCTCTATCTTTATCTTCGTTTTCGTCATTTCGTTTTCCGCTTTTTTCAATGTTTAGATCATGAATTCATTCAACAAATTATTAAAATTTTGGCTAGTCTATATATGGACGTCCTAAATCACATTATATTCAGACTTTTGAATGTTTATTTCCATTTAAAGATTAACCGTGTTATTTCAATTAATCATTTTTATAAGATGTTACCTTGAACTTAATTTCAATTAAATCACAATACTAAATTTAAGTCGCATTTAATTAATAATGAATATACGATAAGTTTATTTTAAGGACGTTCATCCATGAAGCTTGATAGTAGATAAAAAATTATTTTTTTAGTGAATTGAATAGCTCAATTCAGTAGTTATTCTCCCTCAAAAATTTAACACCTGTTGACGATCATTTCAAAGAGTAATTATCGATTAAAAATCAAACTTTTAACACAGCGTCTTATGGAGAACAGAATTTTTTTGAACTTAAAATTATAATAACTATATTATTAAAGTAGACAGGATAATAAATAATGTTTATAAATATTCTTTAAAATATGCAGTTTATATAATTGCATTAAAAAAATGGTGTTGCCGAACATTTGAATTAATTATTTAATAAAATTAAAACTTTTTTGTTAGGTTTGTTTTTGCCACCATATTTTGAAAACTGGCGACCACACACACTAAAATAATATACACATACACACAAATATAAAACATAGTTTACTGTCATATCTGTCACATTAAGTCAAATTAATTTCTAATTTACAATTTCCTGGTATTTTCCAATACTTTTAAAATATTTAGGACAAATAAAAAAGGTTATAAATCGTTGTAAGGTTATTGACATACTTTACACCCTTTTTAAAATCCTAAATAAATTTTATTAAAAATAGTACTCATTTGACTTTAGCGTAGCAAATGAACGTCCTTAAGACATTTAATATTCAATCAAATTATCCAGACGCGGCGAATGCAAAATAAGTTTTTTGCAAATATTTGTCTAACGAATTTGTCCCTAGCACCTAGACCAAGGGGTCCTCTGTGCTCTCCTTGAGAACAAGCCACCCGAAGGTAAAAATGTATCTCCGGGTAAAAGGTGCTATTTTAAGCAGATGGAGCTATAGGATTATGTTGAGGCCAGACGCCGCACAGAAAGTCCACAGTTTCTCCGCTGGGACTGCTCCCAGAATTAATGGATCCAGGGTTTCGAACCCAAACATTCTATACCTGAGACCCTGCAGTTTTCTGCAGGTGCAAATGACATGTATGGAGGTTTCATCGTCCTCCATACAGGCCCCACAAGTGGGATCATCAGAGATCGCCAAGTTATGAAGGTGGTAGTTCAATCGATAGTGTCCTGTCATAAGTCCCACCCCTCCACCCGTCTCAACTGTATATATGATATACAATAATACTCCTTCTTTAAACCTGACGAGTAGGAGGGTTGGTATTGCATGCGAAACTCTCGATTCCACATTCGATAGTGACGATGTAATTAGGAGCTGAAACTTGATTAGCTCGTAGAAATGCGTGAACAAGAGCAAATCATTGAAGAACCTTATTCTTCAGAATTGAAAACATGTTCCAAATTTTAGAAAACGCTGACTCCAACGACGAGCGCTATTCTGTTACAAAACATAAAATTAAAAAATTATTACCGTGTTACGAGAAAATTTGCGTAAGATGACATACACGAATTCTATCTAGGTACACTGTTATCGTCGCTCGGTCCCACCTATCACTTAAGTTTGGGGTATACTGTATATGATTTGGACCATTTTTGATTAAAGTTTACATGGAAATTTTTGGTTTGATAGGGAATATGCATGAAAATTTTTTTTCACTTGAATGGAAGCATGTTTACTTGACAAATATCAAGGTAAAATTAATTTTTAAATAACTTTAAAAATAAGCGAGATATGAATGATTGAAATTCCCGATTAGACAAAGAGGGTGATGGCGATCTTGATATGTTATGTGACGTCATATTACACTTTCACCATTTAAAATACACGTAAAACTCCGTTTTTAGTATTTTTGCAAGAGACAGATAATAATCTTTAAAAGCTTATAGCTTCCTTGATATTTATCGGATTTTAATTTCGTTTTTAAATATTATTACAGTATTAACAGTATTTTCATATTCTGAAAATAAATGTGAAAAAAATTTTTCATGCATATTCCCTATTGTTTTTTTTTGGCAGCTTTTCAGTATATTATATTTTAACAGAAGACGGTTTTAAGATACATGACGATGACTTCTTTTCTTGGTAGGTTTTCTAGCTAGATTTTTGGCCACGACTACGACCGCATGGATTTTGGACATGGACTTTGGTGGATTTAAGAGGTTATTCACGTGACAGAAAATTAATATTACATTAGCGTGTGATTAGACACACGGTGATGGTACAAAATTTAACACAATCGATATAAAATATGAAGTGTACGTGTAATTTAATATATTATTGAATTAAATATAAAAATTCAATTAATTAAATGATGACGAATGAATCAGTTCAGTAGGTAATCGATACAACATAACAGCATTATAATGGCTCATGTAATGAATTATTTTTAAATCTTACTAATACGATTTTAATAGTACATCCACGCCTATCAAAAGTGATTTCATCATGAACGCGCTATTCTGAATTGCATTCGATCATGCAACCCTAAAATCAACAGTTAATACCATTACATAGTTTTTAAAAGCCTATATAAATGAATTTGTTGATTATATGCGTTTGGACTCGAAATTTTCTTAGCCTGGTCATGATTTCTTGCAGTCAAAAAACCTATAATCTACAGATTAACAACGCTAAACAGATGTTGATAAACACTACAATTTGGAGGATATGTTCCTTAGAGTGTGTAGGTTCACTAAGAAAGGATTTTTCGAAGATCAACTCCTAAGAGGGTGAAATTGTTGGTGAGAGGAGTTTGTATTGGGATCCTGTTTTAGATTATTATTATTGTTTTAAATCGATGGATGATGAAATTAATTCGTTGCGCGGCAGTATGATAATATTAGTTTACATAGAATGTAGATGCTAATCGATCAGTATCGGACGCTTACAATTCTGGGGGAACCTCTAACCTTTTACCATTGGAGTGAATTACAACTAACTCCTCACTAGTTAGACTTCTATGGGCCTAGCACGCGAAACTGTCGATTTCTGTTTGATTAAATTTTTCGTTGAACTATTTCAATTAGTTCAATCGCCTTGATTAAATCAATCAGGTTAATTGAAATCCGCCTGGAATTGATTACCTTTAATTACATTAATTAGTATATAGGCTATTATAAATAAATAATGTAATACGCGTTTTTAGAAGATCAACCGTTAAGGAGGTAAAATAAAGAGTCAGTGTTAATTTTTTTTAGACAAGTTATTTAAGTTATACACTATAAAATACTTGTTTCCGAGTTTTTAGGAAACGGGCTCTCAAGAGAGTGAAACACGGGGTGAGAATTTGTATGGAAGTTTAGTTTTTTTTTTAGACATTTGACATTGATATTTTGTTTACGAAGAAAATCAATGCTTGGCGGGTAGAAATACCAGCGTAATCAACGGGTAATGTTAGGAAATACATATAAATAGTGCTCAACGATTATTGTTGAACGATCATCGCAATAGCCGCACCGAGGAAAACGTACCTTCAACTGCTTTAATATTCTATAAGTTAGCGCCTATAGAAATCGATATAACACACAAAATACATGAGATTAAATTTTCGTTTTTGATAAAAATTAAAAATTGATCCAGTTACACCGTTTTGAAATCTATGCAAAAAGCGTAAATTTTTGTAATCGAGTTTGTTTTGACATAGAGTTCTATACACCGTTGTATAAAATGTTAAGGTAACTAAAAATCAATTTTTACATGCGACAAATATCGCTACAATCGAATTTCACATCACATCTTAAATATCCAAATATCTACAGTTCTACTCACGAGTGTAGCTATAGATTTCACTTATGGTGGGGTGGAGTGGGGGTGTCGATCCTACAATGAACAAACATAGTTTTTATCCGTGACTTCACGCCATAAAAAAGCAGAGCTCTAAATGCCAATAAAATCAATCAATTCAAAATTACATAAACATATCATCCGTATAACACGCAGTAAAAATGCTGGCATACCTATTCATAAGTGGATATTCGGCGAATGATAGCGTTTTTGCGTAGACTAAGAAGAAGGGGGCTGGGTCCCCTAAACACCCCCCTTATATAAGTCCGTGGTATAGACAAACGATCATTACCAAATATTTTACGCATATATAAATTATGTTATTTTTCGTTCCATAGGCAAGGGAACCCCCTTCTCCTCTAGATAGATAGATAGATTGTAGAGGCTACCCTGGACGGGCTACACTTCGATCATAAGGTCCATTGTGATACCTAAAGATTTGAGGATGTGAGTGGAGTGGAAGGAATTTTTGTGTATAGACTAGGAATGACTCCAGATATTCATCTGGAGGAAACTGCAAAAAATCTTCTCAAGCATAGCCGGTTACATCGTTCTTGTCCATACGCCGACAGTTTAGTCAATTAACCACCCCTTCCACCCTTTTTTTCTTAATAAGTGACAAACTACCGATGTCGGGATTCGAACCCATAACCTCTCAGTTTCCAAGTAGACATACTGCGCAGACATAACGTCTTAGACCGCTCGGCCACTTGGACTTGTAATTCCACTTCTCATCTATCTCTTAACTCAGATTTTATTTGTTAGGTGCAGCATTATTAACTACAAAACAACAATGTTTTAATTAAAAGTATATTTGAAAATAATTATGATGTTAATGACATTTTTATTGATTAAAATTATTGTTGTAGAAATTTTCAAACTGTTTATATACATTATGTCGACCTCCCATGGGGATAAATGGTTACAAAACTCTATAAATACATACTTTTGTTTCGTTCATTTTAAATAGAATTGAAAGGAAACAAAAACAAAACAAATTAATAAAATTGTTTGTAGTACAGAAAAATATGTCAATAATTTTGGATGCCAATAATACATAATAACACAACATCATACATGTTGAATCGATTGATGATTCATATTCGTAATTTAAGTACCCTCCAACAGAAACATTCAAACGTAATTCGTAATTCTTATATAAGTGAGGGGTTTTTGAAAATAAAATGTCATATCGCGATTACATGTAAATTCCTTCCCAATACCAGAAAATTGACAATAAATTGACTATTCTTTCTTATTTTTAAGTTAATTAAGTTATCACTCTGGCTATGTCGTATATTTATATATATTAGAATTTTTAGAACATTGAAATTGCATATATATATATATATATATATATATATATATATATATATATATATAAATAGGGTGAATCGAACCAGGCGTATAATAGGTAAACGCCTCTATTTCTTTCTATAAAACGAATAACATATTTAGTGGACTATTTTTAATGGAGAGGGTATAATACAGCATATATTTGACAATATATGTGAATATATTTGTAAGAGGTATAATATTGGCTGGCCTAGTATCTGAGTTCTGCAGATACGTATAACATTCTATTGGATGTTATTAAAAAATGGGAGGACCATAGAAATGAAGAAATAAATAGAGGCGTATTTTATTATGCACCTGGTTCGATTCACCCTGTATACATATAACCAATCAGAGCTTGCGACTCTACAGCTGCTTACTACAGAGCACACTTGTTTACAATTTAGTTTAGAATTGAAAACTTATAAAGACTGGAATGGAAAACTAATACAAAAGTGTGCAGTCAAGTGTGTTTAATTAGTAATTATGTATTTTAACATGGATAAATCAAAACTAATTGACATGTCAGATATCGTTGAAGGGTCAGAATATTCAGTTTTTCACCAGCATAAGTTATACAGGAATGATTCAAAAAGTGAAATCTTCTAAGTGTATAGTGTCAAATAAAAAACCAGAAGATTATCAGCGTTTGCGAAGATTTGCCGTTATGACTGTTGGACAAACAGATAAATTGAATATCCTTTGCTAAAAATAGGAGATACCATAAGAGTTCGCGTTCCAGCCGTTGATCGAGCTCGTAGCGACGGAAGAAATGTACTTGCAACTGCTATTGAATTATCAGGCTCAAACTGGGAACAATACATGTACTTAACTACCATACTGATTTTACAATAATAATGTATGTCAACATTGAAATAATTTAATGAAACACATCTTTTTTACTCTGTCCAATCAGTGACAGACATTATTCATAAAGCCCGGTCAATTTATTTATTTCAATAGTTTTTATCATATTAGCTACTCATATTGGGCATTTTTCAAACTGTCTGGACTTTATGAATAATGCCCTATTAATCGCTTGGTCCATAACATATACATATAAACAATATACAATGTATTTAAATATTAAACAAAAAAAAGTGGTTTTGCAAAAATCGTCTGGTTAAACAGTTCAGTAAAAATAATGCAGACACATTCTACTTGAACCAACCCACAACAAGAGTGAAGCCGGTTTCAAATTCATCTTTTAAATAAAAAACAAAATCAAAAGACGATTGCTTTTAACTTCTAAATCTAGGCTACTTGTTTATTTACAAGAGATTTTTAAGCGGTCAATAGACGACGCTCAATGTTTTTTATACTTGTTCATTGTTTGATGTTACTTGAACAGTAAACACGCACAGTTAGTTACTCACACACTACATAATTCAATTAAACAAAATTATCATTACAAAGATTATTTATTAAGATAATCAAAGACAATTCTAGGTTTAATGAAATTAAATTTAAAATTTTGCTCCAATTCCTAGAACAAACATTTGTATTTTATAAATACGTATTTCGACTACAAAGTAGTCATCATCAGTATGAATTATCTAATCGTAAGTATCTCCGGTTCTATAAATTGAACCACACCGTGGTTTTAAAGGATTTACACGTGTCACCGCGTGGTATTCATGTGTAAAAATGAAACTATCTTCCAACTCCTTTTAATTATCGGTAAACTTTTCTCTTGAATTGAATTGATGGACCATTTTTCGATTTTGCTGACGGCACCCAATTAAAAAATTCATTTTTTGTTGCTATTTGTAGCTAAATTTTATCCGATTTTAATGAAATTTTTTCAAATTTCTATTATTATTATCCACTAACTCTACAAATTTTCGAATAATTCGATGATTCTTGACCTAAGTCCTAAAGTATACAGATGGTCTTTAACGGAGAAAAATTCCATCCTACATAAAAACGAAATTCAATAAAAAAAAATGTTTGTTCCCGTTTTGGATGAAACTCACTATATAAGGTAAATTCAACCCAAAAAAAACATGAAAATCGTATTCATCTGACGCTTTGGTGAGCATTTTACCAGATATCGCTGGAAAGCGAATAAAACGGGAATTAAATCATATAAAGGTACGCATATCTCAAAACTATCCATTAAACCATCAAACCAACTGGATTTGTGTGTTTTTTGGGTCCCGATTACCTTAGAAGCTAATTTTCATTCAAATCGAAGAGTAAAATTTCAACAAATTTAGAAATGTGCGTCCAACTTAGGATAATTCTTTCAACTACGCCGCGATTATCCTTATTAACATATCTAAATAGTTCAACTTTTGAATCCTGTACGACTACAACACTAGACACCGTAAACTCAGTGTATACACCGAGTGTCTATGTGTGCACACGAATGTCTCTAGTTGTGACATTTATTGCGAGTGCGACACTATAATTAGTGTCGAATCAGTGGCTGTGTAAACACCTTGTGTCTGAGTGTCCAAGTGTCTGTTCAAACAGATTCGACATTTTTTCATAAACTAGTTTCGGAAACTAGTTCTGTACATTTGTGTCTGGCTAGTGCCCAGACACCAAAAATCTGTTTAAGTGTGAACAGTAAAGAAATTTATATCTGACATTTGTGTAACTTATATCGTAGCATAACGAAGCATTATATTGACGCATCTAACGGGAGGAATTTCCAATACGATTCTCTACTTAGGTGCGAGTAACAAAAGTCAAATGACACAGTGAACAGAGACGAAAACATTGAATGTGTATGGATAACTTTATTCTGACACTAAAAATAATAATAACATTTTCAAACTATACATTAATTTTTATGTATTTTTGTTTTAATTAATATACAAAGTCGTATCTGTTTGTGTATAATATTGTTTTTATGATCATTTTAAAGTGGAAGTCTTATAAGGATGTAGTCCATAAGCGTCAACAGACATTTCAATTATGATTGTTATTGCTTGATGAATATTAAAACAATTCTCATCATAATACAGATGGATTTAATGTTTATAATAAAAATATGTGGCATGTACAATTTCTATATGCAATTTATGCAACACAAGTATGAGGAATAGGGAATCTGCATATTTGAATACCCTGAATACGATGCAATTGTATATTATTATACTTAGTAGTTACAGTACCAGTCGCCAGAAGACATGACAATTTAAAAACTATTTGAGATGTCTGGATAAGCAATCATATATTGTTGGGCTGAATTGGGTTTTGTTGAGCCGAATTCCTTAACTTATTGACTTACTACAAAAAAGTAGCGCAACGGTAGAGTGTTAGTTATTTTTAATAATTTGAAGCCAACATTTGTTGACTTCAATTTGAGGATGGATTCAAATAACAAAAATGTAATAAAGATTTGTTACTTGAATAATATTATTTTTGTAATAATTCGATCAGAAGATAGAACTTACTATTGAAACCCTATTCATCGCAGTAGCTCAACTCGCCTCACCCGGTCACATGAGTGCGAGCTACTGGCGTGACAGTAGAAAAAATTCAAAATCGGTTCATAAATGACGGAGTTCTGAGGTGACACACTTTAAAAAAAAAAAAAATACAGCCGAATTGAGAACCATCCTCCTTTTTGAATTCGGGTTAGTAAAATATGGTTTTTATCGAAATTCTTGGTTAAAATTTAAACATTCAAAATGGGGGTTAATATTTTTTTAGTAAATTTAAAGAATTAATTTTTTTTTAAATGTAAAATCAACTTGTATCTAATCCGCGCGAGTGTTTTCGACCTACTAAAAGTTATATCTTTCTTTTGAGTGCATGTAAATAAAAGCTCGTTTTTAAAAGTTTTTTTTTTTACTTTCATTTATTTAAAATGTATGAGAAATTATCAAAGCTGCCATTTAACTTTGTTTGCTATGGTTGTGCATCAAAAGCAAGTAATACGTAGAAATATGAAACTCATATCTAGCGTTAACAACAAATACCAAAAATAAATATGTTCAGTGGTACTTTGTAAGTAAAAGGTAATGGAAATATGCATTTTGTAAAATGAAAATATGGAGCTTTTGATATGAGAATACAGGTAGCTCTCTTTCTGAACTTAAAATTTGGTAAATTATTATTAGTCTAAGAGCTAGGAACAAATAAGATTTCATTTAGGTTCATACTGAGTTGAGTTATTTTGTTGGGCTTGTCTCACGTGGAATGGGGATTCCCAATTTCGTCCTGTGCTCTATATCTTTGAAAAAAAAAAACCATTTTGAGATCCATAGTCATACGAGGCTCCAATATCTGTTTTTCGCACCCCTTGCATTCTTTTATAAATGACCAATTATATAGCACGGTAGTGCATCAGGAGGCAAGTTTAAGTATAGATACACATAGTACTATCGTACTATGTTTTACACGAAGAACGCGAGATGTTTTAGACCTCTGTATCTCAGGAACCAAATAAACTACGAAGCTCAAGTTGTCAGATTTTATTACACTTAATATACAAAGAAAAAACCTTGCCAAGTAAAAAGTGAAATATCCTGTATCTGAAAAACTTACACAATAAATTTTTACCAATTATTTGCATTTTTTTAATAAAGAATGTTATCCTCATTAAATATATACCAAGGAGAATCTTTCGCAATAAATTTATACCACTCATTCTCTTACTTTTGTAAAATAACTTGGTACTGAATAACACAGTCAGACTGATCTGGGTACCGGGTCATTATGGCGTTAAAGGGGCCGAAGTAGCGGACTCGTTGGCACGAGAGGGGTCATCTCAAATGCCCCTTTCACCTGAGCCTGTCATTCTCATAGCAAGATGATCCGTAATTTACCGAATCAAGGGATGGCTGCGACAAGCTCATCTCGATTACTGGGACTTTGCGCAGGGCATGTGATAGGCCAAGTAGAGCATAATCACAGCTCGGCCATTCAACAGTGCTCGGTTGAAACTCAATAGAATGCAGTTGAGAAGAGTGGTGGGGCTCTTGACAGGACACTGTCGATTGAACTACCACCTTCATAACTTGGGGATCTCTGATGATCCCACTTGTAGGGCCTGTTTGGAGGACGATGAAACCTCCACACATGTTATTTACACCTGCAGGGTGCCAGATGTAGAATGTTTGGGTCCGAAACCTTGGATCCATCAATCCTGGGAGCAATCCCGGCGGAGAAGTTGTGGGCCTTCTGTGTGGCGTCTGGATTCAATAGAATCCTATAGGTTAATCTGCTTAAAATAGCACCTTACACCCGGAGACATCTTGCCTTCGGGTGACAGCTTGTTCTCAAGGAGGGCACAGAGGATCCCTTGGTCTAGGTGCTAGGGACCCATTTGCGGTACCCCTCTTTCTAATTATTATTGTTTGTAAAATAACTTGGTTCTTACATACATTTCACTAATTTTGTAGACGAACATTTTTGTTTTGCTGGGTTATCAATACTTTTTATATGCGAAAACTTGGTCTCTTTCACATTTTTTTTTTTTTTGTGGAATATAAACCTTATTGAAATACCGTAAGTTTGCTGGCTTCTAGCTCTTAGACTATTAAACTATCTCAAAGTTTAATGTTCAAATAATCCTGTAACATGTATTCCTTTGTTACGATATGTAATTTATTATCTTGAAGTAACACATAAATGATTCATTCGATATTTTTTCAAATAATTTTGTATGATGCATCGTAATAATAAAGATTTAATTTTCATATCATTTCAATAGAATAACTAAATGTTATTTTGAATACGTATTAATAATCTAATCATTTTAATGTCAACGTACATCAACGAACATGTTTATTTACAAAGATTATGTTTTTTTTTTCAGCTATTTTTATTAATTCAATAAAAGATAATAATTTTTTTCAATATATAAAAATATTCTATTCATATACATACAATCTTCTTAACAAAAAGCCTTGATGGCGATATTCAAGTACGTTTCTTATGCATCGACTTAAGAATGTTTTAAAGTACTTATACATCCCTAGCCAAAAATTCTCTACTTCTAAATCAAACAAATGTTTATTAAAAAAATTGTTAGGGTTCCGTACCTATATTTGATAGTATTTGATAGAAATATTCATTGGAATATATCACTGGCTAAAATATAATATTTGGGATAAAACATCTATATACAAAGAGCCCATGGTAAAAGATCGCCTCTCTAATCAAACACCCTCAATGTGAGCAAAAAAGTTGATAAGTATACATAATCGTCTTTCGACGGCAATCAGACGCCCTAAGTCAATCCTGTAGGCTAAGCTCTAAGAAAATTACTGTAATTAAACTCATTACAGTCGAAAAAAGGAACTTTCACTCCGTCATAAAACATCCGATTAAAATTAACATGGAATGGTAGGGAAATATGTGTAGTTCCATAATATATCGGTCGCCATTACACTATCTTGTTCAAACTATCCAGGTGACTGGTTTGCAAGAGTGATTAATTGGCACCTTAATTCCTAGAACTTACTAGTACAATATTTACACAATAGATGGTGAAGGGGGTAAGCTAACGTATTCTGAAATAATCATTGGCTTTATTATACTAAGTAAGGCAAGTAAACTGAACATTATTCTAACAAATAGCATCAAAAACAATTTTACATGAATTTACAGGTAAATGTGTGTGATCTAATCATATTATTTTAGGGAATAATTAGGGAAGTTTTGTTAGAGGCTAAAATTTTATAAAATAGTACAGATAAATTGTTTAGCTTCAAAGATCTTCAAAACGTTCAAAAATCCTTTGAAATCTTATTTTCAACACTGTAAATGATGTACACTCGACAGCAAAACTTGCGTTCTTTTTTTAACCAATCCATTCAGTTTTTGAAAAAATGGAAAGAATAAAAGTTGTTCGTATTTTTATAACAAAAAAACTGTTAACCGAAATATGTTTCCGAAATATGCTGTCAATAGTACGTTTGTATGACGTTCCCCACATAGTTATCATCTTTAAAGGTATAAAGAACGCTTCTATATCTTCACCTACGGACATGCGTGTTACACTAGAAAAATTTACATGTGTGTGACAATTAAAAAATTATAAACAAGTTTTTATTATTTATACAAATTTATTTTTAATACACTTTAAATCACGATCATATTTAATGATTCATTTGAAACGGCTCTATAAAATAAATTCAAGGAATATTATAGTATACAACCACATCCAACCATTATTATTATGTCGTCCACCTGAGGACTTTAGATATTCCATAAAAATTACATTTATATATATATATATATATATATATATATATATATATAAAAGAAGAAATAATAAAATGAAAGAAGTAGTTGTAAACCCCACACAATCTCTATATATTTACACATACATTTTATATTTACAAAAAATAGGTTGTGTAATTACGCACGGGCATTTAAAGTTATACTTCTTTGGTATGACTTATAAAAATTGTATTACGAAGGGATAGGGAGGGGGCAATGACCTACGTAATTTTTTGCCA
Source organism: Nineta flava (assembly GCA_963920215.1). Classification (NCBI taxonomy): domain Eukaryota; kingdom Metazoa; phylum Arthropoda; class Insecta; order Neuroptera; family Chrysopidae; genus Nineta; species Nineta flava. The sequence goes on from OY986041.1 coordinate 108,365,495, forward strand.
AGTAAAAAAACATATATTTTACTAGGTAGAAAATACAGTTATATACAAATAACGCGAGCAATAAGACGAAATTAAGGTAAGCGAACAAACTGCAGATCATGACCCGAATGTTCCAATCACGCCTTATAGCGCGTGGTGTAATTTATTCTATTTTTGCGATGGTTGTATTAAAAACCATCAAAAAACTACGTTTCCTTGTATATGGGGGGTGTGGGGGTATTAGTTTTTCTGTTTAATGATAAAGTCAAGGTTGTCTAGATGCGAGGGAGGGTAATATTAAATACAATTAGTGAAGATTTAATCTAAGAACTTAATTAATTTTTATACAGTTTAAAAAATTCAAATTAATTTACACAACTAACAATTATTTCTTAAAATTCGAACTTCAATTATTTAAAAATAGTCATAAACGAACTTAACTATTTTAGTGCCATCTAGTTACATCTATCACTTAGGCTGCATTTTAAGATGTGTGCACTATGTTAAAATTAGACTCTCATCTTTTTTTACAAATCCTAAAGAAGTATAACTTCATAACAAACAAAATTATTCATGATTCAAATCGAAATATTACGGAAACGGAAAGAGCTCTATTTTTGCCTATTAATCTCATTGAAATATGATATTTAATTTTAATGCCTATAGGATGATAAAACATTAAACTCGAAATTTGCACCCATACCACCATTTCTGTTGTAGCGATATTCATTATCCGTCGACGATAGGGCGGATATTGCCCAAAAGCATATTTTTGTTCTAGTGATAAAAAACATTTAATTATGAAATTGTTCTCGAGATATCGCAGTCAGAGACACTATAACTAATGCCAAAAAAAGTAAAGATCTGGTGAAAAAGCTCAACATCGATGTTATACATCAACAAAATTAGATTATTCATGACATTGTAGTCTGTACATAGAGGTAACACAAACAGCAGCTGTAAGTTGGATTTGATGCATTCAATCAACGTATTTTAACATACAAATGTACAATATTATAATACTACATACACGCATGCACACAAAGGTTTTCTTGTATGTATATAAAACCTATTTTGACAAAATGGAAACCCGACTTCTAAAATCAAATATACTATTATCTTGTGCTAATTTTAGTTCACCAAAGCAAAAATTTTTAAATATATATGTACAATTACTGTTATTTTTGGAGGCGGTGTCACCATAGAGAAATTCACATAACTTTTGAACACCGCCTCCAAAAATAACAATAATTGTACATATATATTTAAAATTTTTTGCTTTGGTGGACTAAAATTGGCACAAGAATATGCAATTATTTTTTTACTTTTTAGTGCATCTTTTGTTATAGATTATTTGATTTTAGAAGTCGGGTTTCCATTTTGTCAAAATAGGTTTTATTTCTCGCTTTTTAGTGACTTTGAAGTTCTATAACTGATTTTATTTGTCTAAATATGGGTAGACCTACTAAACGACCAACTAATTTTTAGTGAATTTTTTTATAACACTTTTTTTTTATCCGTTTTTTTTTTTTTATAATTTTTAGTGCATTTTTTTATAACAGATTTTCAGTTTTTTTTTTGGTTTTTTTTTTGTGAAATTTTTTTTTGGGGTCGGTTTTTTTTTTGGAAAAATTTTTTTTGAAGTCTGTTTTTAAAAAAATTTTCTTATTTTCCCATTATGAATGAGTATACCCTTTCAAAAAAAAAAAAAAAATTTCGCAGAAATCGGTTATCACATATAAAATGAGGATTTTTCTCGATTTCCCGGAGATCCCCTCATTAGAATGCGATTTGGTGACAATGGGAAACCAAACCCTTTAAAACAAAAAAAAAATTCAAAATCGGTTCATGAATGACGGAGTTCTGAGGGGACACACATTAAAAAAAAAAAAAAAAATACAGACGAATTGAGAACCATCCTCCTTTTTTGAAGTCGGGTTAAAAAGTACAAAGTAAAGCTTACTTGCACGTATGGTTTTTAAGCAGTGATATTAAACCATTATATTATTTATGTTGGTGTATGAAATCGGCCAAACTGTATAATGTCTAATTAAGTAGTACGAGATATCAGGGTATTATGTCGAGTAATACGCCGTCGAGTCACTCTCTCACGGCAGCTTAAAGAAAAGTATAAGAAGTAAACATTAATAAATTCATACAAAATTTCAAAAGGTCAAATTATTAAAAAGTCTTTCATTTTAAATTATTTATTTTAATTTTAGCGAATTTTCGAAGAGAATGTAGCTATTATGAATGTAGCTCAACTGGTTTGTAACCTTTGTCGCAAAACAGTCGAACCGTGTGCGCTTGGTTTTAATGTAATAATAATGAATTTTAAATTTGTCGTCGAAGTTGCTTAAAGTTATATGTACAATAATTCCTTCCTCTGAAAAAGTAGGAACTTAGTCTACGTAGCTCCTACGGGTCAATTTTTAAATTAAAATTGAAAATGGATTGATTTGTTTTTCTAAATATTTGGCGTATTTTCGTATCCCAAATTCAAGATTTAGACTATTCAAATTATAGAACATTTTGCGACTATTAATTCTTTTAATCCAACATTTTAAAAATAGAAACAATCAAAATAAAATCTTCATCTTTTCTTTTTTTAGATATGTTGACAAATCATAATAAGAACATATTTTGTCGTTGAAAGTAAATCTTTGTTTTGATAAAGATACTTTATCGTCAAAATCTGTATCTACCTTTATTGTATATACAAAATAAATTCTAAACCTATTTTAGCACGTAAACTCATATAAAATGTCACCTTTACCCCACCCCTAATCTATCAAGAATATTAAAAAAAATTTCTCTTATATTATTAAGCATTAAGCTTTATTCTGAGCTGATTTCGAACAAAATTATGAAAGTAGCATATAGAGTAGTTTGATAAATTCCAGGCAATTTTTTTGTGAGTTGTAAACTTGTAACATAACGCAATTACAACAAATGTTTATCTAAGCCCGTTTTCACACATGTAACTTCAGATGTAATTATTCAACCGATTGATTTGGTGAGCAAGCGCACTGCGCAGTAGTATTTTTTGATGCATGTTTTTTTTTAGTATGATGAAATAGAGAACAGTTCTATTTTGTTGATTAAAATAAAACAAAATCTTATATGTAACGTAATATGTCAGAATAGTGTGTACGATTGTACACACTATATGTTGATATGTTTATATTCTACTTCCTTGTGATTGGTATACTCTGATCATGTGACTGAAGTGGTTGACAAAGACAGAAATAGTAAACAAGAAGAGAGTTGTAGCTGTTAACAAAACATGCGATTGATATATTTTATGTTAATTTCTGCATATGCATAGCAATGTAACTTCAGTTATCTCAACTATTTTTATTGCGATTAAAAACTTTCAAGTGTAAAAACAGGCTAAAACAATTCTTTTATTCTTAGAAATAAAATTGATATTTCGTTTATTCATTAAAGAATATCTCATTTTTGAGCTAAGGGAGCTTGGTTTTAAGGGAGTTCCAGCATGATATGACTTTTCGACAGATTTTGCTCATTTTTATTCACAGGCTAAAAATAACATTTTCTTATACATCCCGAAGTTTTAGAATTTTTGACCGTTTAGAACGCGAGATAATAAACAATTAATCATTCTCTCTCATTAGAAGCATGTAAAACTTCATGCCCGCTCAACTATTATATGTTGTATTTAAAAAATACTCGAAACTAGAATAGTAAAGATAAATATTTATTAAATTAATTTTTTTTTTAAATCGCGTTTTACCGTTTTGTTTTCGAAATATAATAGTTTACTTTTCTTTATTTCAAAATTACATTAATTTGTATATAAATAAATATATGTATGTGTTGTGTATGTGTGTATATGTATTTTTTCTATAATAAAAGCAAGCCGGTTTCTTGTCCTGATTATACAAGACAGTTCTGGAACTACCTTAAATATATATATTTTCCGTATAAATGCGTTTTACTATTAATAGAAGTAGGAAAACAATTATTTATATGTGGATAGCTACATTACGTGAACAATTTTTATGACGAGAAGAAAATACCTAAATTTTGTGTTATTTATTCCAAAAGTATTATAACTACTAGCCATTAGATAAACCGATGAACTTCTTCAATTCATATTCACCGCCGTCACATATATGGGCCCATTTGTATTCTATCCCTGTAAAACACTTAAAACATTACAAATCAGCAATGAGAACAAATAAACAAAAGAAAAAAAAATGGTGTGAACGTCGTCACATAACCTCTATATACATTATACTAAACTAAAATAAATATAAATATAAATAACAAAACTGAAATATTCATTTTTAAGAAATTTTAAAAAAAATGAAACTTTCCAACGAAATTTGATCCAGTGTTCTTTCAATGAAAGTCGAGTGCACAATTCTATCCACCTCTTTACAAATACAAATTTGGACATTTTAGCCAAATTTTCAAGAATCCTTATATAAATTTTCAAAAAATCTGTAAAGCCAGTTTTGAGAAAATTATGAAAAACTAAAAGGTTCGACACGTCGTAAAATTCTATTTCCATTAGAGCTTTAACGTCCAAAAGTTTATTTTTGCATGTTACAAAAACGTAAAGATAAGGTGAAAATTAAAACATAATTAAACATTATAAAGAGTAATGTCACCTCCGTTTCAGGTTCCATCCTGTTTCGCAGAGATTCATAGATTAATCCCGCGCAAAACATACTAAACTGCTCCAGGTGCATTGATTTTATATGATTCCTCGAAGACGGGATTGTACGGCCGTTACGAGAGTATATTTTATTGCATATTTGACACTGAGAATTTATCTCGGACATGCTCATCTAGTTTAAAATGAGATCAAATCACGCGTTGTGTCGGTGGTGGTATTGTTGGTTCACTTGTCAAATAGATTATCCAAGTCGAAACACTCATACAATAATGTAAATTGTTGAGATTAATAAATAAATAAAAAAACATCCATAGATAACATGCCGAAACACCAGTGTTGCCAGCGTGGCTTGATCGAAAGATACGTTGGTATGCCTGAAAAGTTACATTTTCAAAACTTAAAGATACATTGTGATGATTTTGTTATTGATATACGATAAATTCTTAATTTTGTGTATTATAGCTTTGTAATTTTCAAAATTAGCTTATCCATACTACTATATAAATGTGAAAGTAATTCTGTGTGTTTGCTTCCTCTTCACGACTAAACGGGTAAACGGATCGTAATGCAATTTGGCAAGGAGATAGATTACATCCTGGGGAAGGACATAGGCCATTTTTTAAATCAAAAAACAATCTTGAAGGGGGTGAACATTAAAAAAAATACATACAGTCGAACATAGAATCTCCTCATTTTTTTTGGAGTCGGTTAAAATTTTTGTTGATCTAATCATTTCCATAGAAACTATGCTTCTAAAAAATAACTATAAAATTATTTTATTAAAATTTTGTTTCAATTTTATATTAATAGCACACTATAAATCGTTGTGTATCGATATACATATACAGAAGAGTCTCAATCTCTATGTTCGACTGAATGTATTTTTTTTACTGTTCACTCCCTTCAAGATTGTTTTTTGATAAAAAAAAGATAGCCTATGCCCTTCCCCAGGATATAATCCATCTCCTTGCCATAGATATGTAATATATATATATATACATATATATATATACATATATATATATATATATTTAAGGGGTACCCCTTGGAAAAAATGTGAAAAAAGTGAAGAAAATTTTTGTTCTCGATTTCAATAATAATCATTTTCTAGGCTAATTTCGATCCAAACAGTACGAAAATCAGGTTCATTTTAACGTCCGACCAACACATTTCAAAATTTTGCCTTCTCAATCCATACAGTTTGAAATATTAGCACTATTGGTCTGATACCTTGAAAACCGTTATTCGTACCATATTTTAACCAACGCCATCGTTTTCGCTAGGTCCAAATTAGCTTAAAACCAAGTTTTTATCAAAATCGGAGACATAAAATTTTTCTCTAATTTTAGCGATTTTTTTAAGGCGTACCCCTTGGAAAAAATGTGAAAAAAGTGAAGCAAATTTTTGTTCTCGATTTTAATAATAATCATTTTCTAGGCTAATTTCAATCCAAACAGTACGAAAATCAGGTTCTTAACGTCCGACCAACACATTTCAAAATTTTGTCTTCTCAATTCTTACAGTTTGGAATTTTAGCATTATGGGTCGGATACCTTGAAAACCGTTAATCGTATCGCATTTTAAAATAAATAATTAAAATAAAAATAGTAAGTACCCACACATTTATTTTTCAATCCATTTTCATTTATTTATTTTATATAAAATTTTTAAATTTTATAAAAGCGTGAGTTTTTAATCGAAGATTTGTGAATACCCAAATTATAGCAAACTTTTATAACGAGAAAAAGTAATTTTTCAAAAATTTACACAAAAGTATCTAAAATTTTTTCTTACATACAAGTTACATGGGTAGATAAGAAAAGTTACGTAAAATGTAAGAAATGTAACCTTCTGGCAACACTGCAAAACACGTTGTGGTTTATTTACAATCAGAAATTCTAAACAAAACAAGCAACAGCGTATCCGCAAAACTACGTAATAAGCATTGATTATTGCGGATGAGAATGCTAAATTTCCGCGATTGCGGGTGCGAATGTGAATATCCACAACATCCTTGGTACAAACTACTACGTTGTAGTCTATATATAGAGGTACAAATAATTTTATATACAGCTTTGTTTTGTTTTTCTTACATTTTGCAAACTAACAAAGTAATTGTTATTATTGCAAGTACAATAACTAATTGCAAGTATATACCATTCACATAAAAGAGACACAAATTGACCCATTTATCGATCATAATAGTTCATCAACGAAATAATATTATTAGTATTACAATACATAACAATTATGAACGTATAATGGTCATGTCTTTATCAGGGTGACAACGAGAAATAAATTTCGAAATTATCTGATAATTCTCGGTTTTTCGGTATCATTAATTAAACTTTTTCCTGATTTTAAGAATATTTATTTATGACACAATTGATAATCTATTTCATTTATTATTAATATTTGAATATGGTTAAAAAATGACAAGGAGACGGCAAGAGCGTGATGTATTCAAATTGAAACAGTCTTTTGTGTGTAGTTAGTACTAGGTAAAAGAAGGTACTTATACTAAGTACTTATTTACTATAGTAGAGTGTATTACTCCACTGTTGTCGAGAAAAAAAAGCCCCTAAAATTTATCAATATAAGGTATCTTGTCATTTTTTCGTAAACTTGACCGTTTCCGAGTTATAAACAATTTAATGTTTGAAAAAAACGCAAAAACGGTCATTTTCAAGGCTGAAAAAACTCCAATCGGGCCAAATTATTCGGTCATCCGGGTTGGTAAAAAAAAAATTAGTTTAAAAAAATTGGTATCTGATTTTTCTTAATCAGGTGCATGTCCCAAACGTGGTTATGCAAATAATCGAATGGGGAAATTTTTCTACAAATTTAAGATTTTCGCCTCATTTATTTGGAGATAATTTTTATACAAGCAGTAAACAAAAGAACAATAAATAAAAAATTGCAATATTAATTTACTGTTATCCATACAACAGCGGAAATAAACAAACAGTATAGTTTTTATACTTTAATTTTTAGTTCTATCTATACAAAGCGGTAAATATTTTTTATTTTAAAATATGAATTATGATTAAGAATTCCGTACCTACAAAAAGATACTATCTGTATTGTGAGATTTAGACCGCCCATCGGCATATCGTGACAACCGTTCGATCTACAATTATGAAATTTGATATATCTCCACTATTTAATATACCGCGAATAATAATAAATTTTAAAAAGAAGAGATTTTTATCCTTTATATACTCTCCCGTTCATAAAAATTGAACCAGTTGAAACATTCTAAGTGTTACTGTATGTAATATTATAAATATATTTAATCATACAACACTTAGAATGTGACTTACTGGTTCAATTTTTATAATCGAAGAGTGTATGGGGTCAGCGTCGAGCTATCATTTCAAAATTTTATAATTGATTTGTGCTTTCTTTATTCAGATTTCGGAAAAATGTTTCGAACAAAAGTTGTAACTATAGTTATAATGAACAACTTTTATCCGAAGCATTTTTTCGAAAACCTAATAAATAAGGTACAAATCAATTATAAAATTTTGAAATGATAGCTCAACTTTTGACGTCATTTGTACATAACGTATAAAGGATGTAATCGTCAAGACTAGTGATTGTTACTGTTTCTAAGAATCAGAAATAATATATTTAATGGCTGTTTTTTTTTCTTTACAAATAAATGTATCTTATACTCATTAATACCCTGTTGCAAATTTCGTATCTCAATGGCTAATCTTGACGATTACAGTCTGTATAGAAGTGTTATAAATTTGTAACGATTAGAAATATTAATCGTAAAAATAAAATGTTGGTACAATTGTTTATAAAATGTTCTAATAACTCCGTTTCCATATGTCTAAGTCCACAGTAAAAACGATAAGAGTTTGAGAGTTAAAAAGTAACATGGGGTTTGTGAATGTCGACAAAAAATTGGTCCATACATCATCTTCCAAACCGTAAGAGATAGAAATGTTCAAAAACAATAAATGTTCCTTTTTTTAAAAACCAACAACTTTTGTTTCAAAGATTTTTTCATAAACTCAATAGTTTTGCCACAATTTATGTCCAAACATCTGTAATTACTTGTAAATTGTAGAAGCATGTGTATGAATGCACTTACATATACAGTACCTTGGTATATAAAACATAAGTCAAGTTTTTATAAGTATGAAGGTGTAAAATAAGCAATATACGCGTTGATAAAGAATTCAGTAGCTACAAGTTTTTTAAACAACTCGATTGTTACATTGTTTTCAATACTATTGCTGTTTAATTCTTTGTGTCGAAAAACCTGAAAATTTCATGAAGGTATTTCAATTTAAGCATTATAAACAATACACCTAAATATTTTTTCTGAAATAAGATTTTTTTTTTAATTACTCGAATAAAAGTTTTGTTTTGAGGAGGCATTTTATGGTGACCTATTTTTGGGAAATGGGAACCAATATTTTTTAATAGAATCAAATAGCTAAGGGAAAAAAACGGTTAAAGTTTAGCCATTTTATGACCACTTTAAAAAATGGATTTTTAAAGATTGCATATTTGAGAAAATATGGTGGTCCATGGAAAAATTTATCACGAATAATAAGTTTTTGTTTTTTTGACAAATATAAAAACTTTGTATTCATTATAAATTTTTTCTTGGGACCTTATGTTTGAAAATCAATTTTTTAAAACGGCTTTAAAATGGTTAATTATTTGCCATAATAGACTTAATTATTATGTTTTTATATTTTTCTTTTCCTCAGTTATCTGATTCTGTCAAAAAATATGGATTTCTTTTGAATAACATACGTTGACCTTCAAATAATCCTGAATACCAAGACTAAGATCAAATGCAAGGTCACCATTAGATGACGACCTGTCCGAAAACAAAAGCTTTTATTATGATCTCATATTTTTTTCCAACAACGCTTTTTTGAAACAATATTCAGGTGAATTGTTTAAAATGAGCAAAATTTGTGTAAACAAAAATCGTACCCAAAACATTTCCATTTATCATGAAGATTTTATGTACGAAACCCTTAACGCATGAAAATTCATGCTTGACCCCATTTTATAATAGAGTTACATTTATAAAATAGAAAGTAGGAATAACAGATGTGCGTGGGTGTCTACTATCATTTGATTTAATACAAGTTCGTTGCATCATGATTAGAACTAATTTAATCGATTAAATATGTATTGCATTAGATATGGATGGACCCACGGCTCGTCCCATCTAATTTAGTATCCGTTCCTTATTTGATTTTCCTCAATAATTACGATTAAAACTTATATTTACATTTTTTTAAATCAAACAATATTAACCCCAACGACTGGGTATAAATAAACAATCGACCGCAAATCTCTTGTATGCGATTTTTATTTCCCACATATACAGGATACTCATTTTAAACAATGCATCTGAATATTTCTTCAAGAAAGCGTTTTTTGAAACAAGGCCCGAATAAAGGTTTTGGAAGGGGGCATCTCTAAATTTTGACCTTATCATGGCCTTCAAGCTTATTTGAAGACCAACTTTCGTTTATTAAATGGGAATCCTTTTCTTGATAGATCTAATTATTATGTAATTTTTTTTTTTTTTAATGCTTAAGGATCTTTTTTTCTGAGTAAAATATGATTAGCTGCGGATTGCACTGTGGATCATTCAATTTATTAACCGAAAATAAATTTTTTAAATATTTATAATTGACTGATGGGATTTCTACTACCAGCTGCCAAACTTTGGGTTCTACCTTCCTCATTACGTACAGACAGACATGCGGAAATGGAGTATACAGAACATTTTATGAACATCTGTACAAAGACATTTTTTCTCCGATCAATAATTCTAACCGTTACAAAATAAGTATCTTGGGGCTAAACTTATAATACGCTTATATATATTATATAAACCTATAAAGATGATAATGATATTGAAAAAATATATGTTAAAGCTGCCTACAATAAATTAGGATTTTTTAAAATTTAATAAATTGACTTAATTATATTTTTAATGACTTAGAATTTCTAATCAAATTTATCAAATAATGTAACTTATCACAAATTTATAAGAATTTATTGGTACTTTTATTAATTATTAAATTAGTATCACACATGATTTATTTCGAATTTTTTAGCATAATCGATTTTCAGTTTTTCTGTAATAAAAATTGATAAAAGAAATGCATATTTTTCAGTTATGTGCAATAAGAGCGTGAAATTTAATCTCTCACAAATATATCGTTAAAGTTGTATCCTGACAATGCATTTAGGAACCCTAAAATAACAATTCAAAAAATTGGTATATGTTGCCCAGATGTTTTGTAATATGTCTTAGATACGAACATTAACAATAGTTGAACAATAGTAAAGATTTTTATAAATTACTTAACATTTAAGTATTCAAACATAAACACTAGCCTCTATTAAAAATTTGCGCCTTAAAATTTTATGTACTGTGATTCTCCTTAAAAATTCAAAACAAATAACAGTGACTTATAGATTTATAATTATTATTCTTGATAATAAAACAATTACTGTGAAATACAGTTAATAAAGACCATAATTAAAATTTTTTAATTAAATATTATCTTATCTTCTTGTGTAAAACATATGACACACGCAAAGCATGAATTTAAAAAATCATCTACTTTCAATGTGGTTTTTACCTAAAAATTGATCTTTTCTCAAAAAGTGTCAAATTAATTTATTATCTTGTACCGAAATATACACATGCCGCAAAAAATATTATCTAAGGGTTGATGAATACACCCCTATTTCTTATTTTATATATCATATATACATTACACAAATAAACAAATCACATAAATATTAGTCACTGGGATAAACAGATCCAAATATCTGTATTCTGTTTGATGTGTCTGTTTCTAATCTTTGTAATAAAAAAATCTAATATTTTGATACTTAAAAGAATAAAATTAATATTACTTATAAATTAAAAATATGTTTAATAATGAATCAAAACCATTAATATAAAATTTCATTAATATTTTAATATTAAAAACTTACAAAAATGTTTGCAAATACAAATTATTTTAACAAAACACACACCCTCACTTACACTACACTATTTCGACATAAGTCTTTTACTCACATTTACTATAAATGTTTACACTACTGCTGGAGTTGCAGACAAGAGCCACTTTTAGTAAACATTAAACAAAGATAGACATAAAATCATCACGAACATTAAAAACATAGTGACTGTACTAGTGATTCATTTATCGATTCTCATTGAATTGTTGTCGATATAATTTGTTATATTTTGTATACAAAACAATGAATGTATTTATCATGTTCTAATCGAATAACTTATAAAATAAAAATATTCATTGTGGGAATCAAATATTTTCATGACCAGATATTAACAGTCCAATCTTAGTTTGCAATATTGTTATACTCAGAATGGAATACCCAGAATATAGAAATGTGTAAACGTAATACATGGTGTAAACAAATATGAAGGCATGAATAGAATAATGCTTTCTTTGTTTTATTGTGCAGTCCATTATCGGTTTGTTCCATCTTCCATTCAATAAGTTTTATTTTACCAAAAATCCATAAAAAAATACGTTAAAACTTAATGTGGAAGCCTCATATCAAAAATCATTTGGGCTTTAAAATAAATAAATAACTTATGTAACCAAGTATGGGTATCTGAATTTTTTATACGGTAAATAAGTATATTCTGAAGTTCCGAGCATATTTAAATAAAAATTTAATAGCTCATTATTCAATTTTTATTTCTATACGACATAAAGTATAAACTGAGCGTAGCGTTCCAAAACATATCTACCTAATGGAAAATGGAAGAACTATTCTGCGGCCAGTATTTTTTCTTTTTCTAATCAGTGTTGTAACTCGGAACAGTGGCCAGTGCTGATTAAATCAGTTACATTGTAGTCTGAATGTACTCATGACCACAAAAGTAGCGTTCGAAACATTTTCCCAAAAACTGAATGAATAAGATACAAATCAACTAAAAACTTTTGAAAATTAGCGCTACTTTTGTGGCCCATACCTCAAATGAAGGCGTATATATTACTGAATTATTGGATTAATATTATATACAGTAACACTTAGAATGTTTCAACTGGTGCAATTTTTATAAATGGGAGTGTATGTAAGATAGGCCTTAAACAAACCTTAATCTACGGCATAAAGTACATGGACTGATTTATTCCGATGTTATGTACAGACTATGGAGGGTAAAGAGGATGAGCACCAACTCTTTGTATCGAAAATGTCCGTCAAAAATCCATTAGGATAGCGCCACTGTACAAAAAAGTATAAAAGTTATAAGAGTAGGGTAAAAATAAGGTTTTCCTTTTTTATAACAACTGATCATCAAAAAAGTTGAGTAGGGAATGAAGGTCGTAACAAATTGACTATTACCTACACGACAATTTCAAACACTCCAATGGCGTAAAGCCCAAAGACATCATCCTAACGTTTAGAGCTCAAGTACTTACTTCTCGTATTGTTCGCTATTTCGGTTCAGCCTTCTTAATAATCTTTCGCTACTGTGGACTATTTTGTATCATTTCAATCGTTAAGCCTAGCAGACGTCATTCGCAGGTAATCGGTGAATCGGTTTTTTTTCTATTTTTTATGGTCATCAACTAGTCATATGATCTTCAATTCGGCGGATTACGTATCCGTATCAGTATAAACGATAATTTCAGTCACACCGCCTGCCCAACGAGACATTTTCATCTCTATAACATGCATATTTTGTTCATCACATCGCCCAACATTCGGACCCATAGAGCATAGCTGGTTTTATAACTCGTTTATGCACGGTACCTCTAGATTTGATCGACATTTTAACATCTCAGAGAACATCAATGAAGGGGTCTTCATTTGAGCCAATCATGATTTTAACAACATGAGCTGCCCACAGTCTTGTGTTCTTTTATTCGAGTCTTGTGCTCCACAGTAAACCTGGCTGTCTATAGCACATGAAAGCGGACCTAAGATAGCTCCATGCAATTTGTTATACTATGAGTGATTATACCACAAGTATAATTTGTTATACTATGCGTGAAAATTTGATAGTAAAGCACTTTAAAAAATATCATCGATGTATTAGTTAACACGAGGAAAAAAACCTTTAATCAAGACTGGCTCAGGTTTGCGAATTAATTAGGCTTGACAGTTGGTACGCTACTATAATCATACAATATACACTAAAACCTATATTTTAAGCTTAGTTATTTATTAATGTATTCGATTACTTATGAAAATATTTAAAAGCGTAACTGGTAGTGACGTCAAATTGCATTGTGCATGTAAAATTGACTTATATAAACGGTGACTTTGTGATATAGTATCACACACACAAGATTGTTCATGTTATCTTATCATACATAACTTTTGTCTATGTATCTTATTCATACGGTGCCGGGTCTATATAATAATGGTATCGGGAAAGCCGACTTTTGACAGACTCATGGATATTAGATTGAGATGTATTAGATAGACTTTGAATTGCATTATGCTTCTAGAACTACTCAAAATAGTAATAATAGAATTAAATTCAAAAACTCTCCAAAATGTACTATTAGTTTTGAGGATACACAAACTTTGAGTGCGACATGAACGCTAAAATCGTGTTTACCGATTTATACATGATCAAATAATAAAAAATTGGTTGGACATTTTTGGCTTAACATCATCCCTTATCACATATATAAACAATCTCATTTGTCGTTTTTAATTGCATAGTACTTCGAAAAAATATTCGTATAAATAGGAGAAATTGGTAACAATTGAAAAACAAAACATTTATTTTATATTTCTCCTGCTAATTATGTTTTACAAATTTCGATAAATTTTAGCCCACTTTTCTTTGCCATAGGTTTTCGTATGAGTTTTGCTCATCTCTTCGGTGTTGTGGCGTTGCATATTTGATAATAATCTAAAACAATGTTGTTTAAAACTTTATTTCTATATCAAAAATCAAATTTTTTAGTTAATCTCAACTGGTGTTTTAAATTTTTTTAAATTACAAATTAATAATAAAATAAACAGCTTTAATTAAAATAAACTTGTTTTTTACATATCTTTATGAAAATTACAATAAATTATGTTATATAAATATAATCTTGAACTTAAATTCAAATAATTTACACAGTTTCAATCGCACCTTTTCTTCTCCCAGCACTTGAGTCGGGTCGTGATGTTGATGTAGTTGATTGTTCTTGAGCAATAAATGAAGTTTCTTCAGAAACTTCTGCAATACTTGAGTTTTGTATTTCGGGCATTTCAGAGTTCACACAACTAATTGTTTCGCCTAAAGTTTCTAAATTATATCGTGGTGTGTGTGATCTTGGTAATATTGCTATATCTTGAACAGTTACATTAGAAGATCGTTTGATTAATTCTAGAGGTATTTCCTCTGATTTTGGTCTTGGCATTCGTGGACTTCCTTCGCGAGACCTTAAATTCAATGGTTAAGATATAAATACTACCAAGGTTTTCTTTTGCTTACAAAATTTAATTCGTACTTAAATATTTAAAAAAAACACCATATTTCATAGTTTAAGTGAAAGTATTATTTTAATTTGATGAATAACTTTCAGTTAAGCTACGAACTAAAAGAACTTAAATCAAACCACAGACATTAACATAGATATCATAGATATAGAGTCACTCCGTGAAAGCGGGATCAAACCATTATTTATGATTGCACGTCTCTTTAACAATATTCATTCTATATTTGGTTGAAAATGATCTATCGTTTTCTTAGCACTCACTGGAGAGACTCTACATATACACAGTCAGTTTCGCTATTTGTTAGTAGAAGAGGAGACTGGTCACCATGTACTTTTTTGTTAGAAAAAATATATTTTAAAATCAATTTAGTATAGAAAACTGAATGTAACAAATGTTTACAGAAAAAGAAAAAAAACACATGCTAATTTTTGTAAAAAATTTAAAATTTTTATATTTATATATATTTATTTAAAAAATAAAAAGTAATTTAACATTAAAGGCAATATTTTAATATGAATTTAAGTTACAAATATTAAAGCTATCTATATATAGTAAGTCGTCTGAGTATGAACTTCTAGCAGGATATTCTCTATGGAATGTACTGTCCCTACAGGAATAAAAAAGGAATTTAAAAATTAAATAATAATTTCTAAAAGATATATTCAATGATCGAACGGCAAATATTTTAAATGATTTTTTTTTATTTTTTACTTTTCAATGCTATTTTTAAAATTTTTAGTTCAGTAAATATAAATATAAAAGAGGCGCGGACCTTGCAAAAGGTCAAGAATTTCTGATTTTTTATTATGTTGTCTGGATCCAGCCATTAGTAAAACACCAAATATGCTACTTCGAAAGACCTGTGCTAACTGCGTAGTAGTAAAAAAACAGTGAAATTTTTGAATTTTTCAGATTTTACGCCTATCTTCTAAGTTTGGGTCTGACAGAAAAAGTTATACTTATTTTAAACTAGATTAAATTTACTATAACTTTGAACCCTTAACCTAAGTGGTTTTCGAGATACAATTCTTCTAAAATTAATTCTTTTTTTCTAAATTTTTATTCCGGTTATTTGGACATCACGTTTAATAGTAAATTAAGTTAATATAACTTATTTGATCGGTATATTTTTTCATTGATTTTTCTCAAATTCTTTTCATGGTTTTCATTTTCCTGTAACTGATTACTTTTATCGTGAAATTTTCAATATTATTGTGTAGGTTTTCGCACCTCATGCTACGGCAGATTGAAGTTAGATGCACTTTTGTTTTGTAAAGGTATATATATTTTTTTATTAGATGATCGCTGTTTGAAAAATTTGTATTCATACAATTAGATACTTTGATATATTTCAACAAATTATCCATTTCTGCTGATACTTTTGGTTTTTTATACAAAATTTAGCAATACTAAAGTAATTTTCGCAAGTTTTTTCTGATTAGAACTTATTTTTATCGAAATAAAATATTAAAGAGAAATATAAATGATAATTAAAAACTAGCATTTTTCATTAAATTAATGAACTTGGAGATAAAATATTTTATTCATTAACAAATTATGAATTATTTTAACCTGTGCTGCAAGATATTTGTTTTCTAATTAATTTATTAGAAATTCCTTTAATCAAAATCAATTTTCTATTGCAATTACATATACTTAAATAATTAAATGATAAGTAATTGCCATTAATTGTAAACTAATTTCTATAAAAACAAATTAAAATAGATGCCGCTTGATAATCTAATGATTATGTCATTAACTGTGATTTGTAAAAAGAATCCATTTGTCATGCGGCACATCATAATATTTCAAATTGGTACAATTTCAGATTTACATAATTAAAAAAAAAGGGGGAAAACACATACATGCAAAACAACAACAGCAAAAATTACCTTGTGCGTGTAGTCGAACTTTCTCGAGAACGTGAATGACCAGGTTTATTTACTTTAGAATTTGGCGTTAGATTTCCATTTTTGTTAATCTCTTCATTGCGGGTCATTCTGTAAGCAGTACCAGGTAAGCTCTCACGCCGCGGCGTTGCATAACCAGGACGAACTAGAGCTCGATTTTCTGGACGTGCACCACTACGATTCATCCCCTTTAATGAGTTCAAACCTGGTGAATAACTAGATGAACCTTGAACACCACTTAGTAATCCGGATGAAATAATTGGAGCACCTGCGGTTGGAATATCTAACAATTTAGCAATTTGTTGCATTTTTTTCTGCCGGGCTTTAATTCGACCCTGGAAAAAGTAAACATAAAAAGTATTCCAAAATAATGTATATATTTATATTATATTTACTTTAGTTAATCGTTGTTTAGCTGCCATACATCTGATATGATCATCGAATAAGAATTTAGCAGAAAGCAAAGGTCCCCGATTAGATGTATTACTTGGTAATGGCCTTTGAATTGTAATGTGCAAACATCTTGAATCATCCTTATCACCTAAAACCTCAATATCTTGCAAAAAACCAACTAATTTAGCAACTCCCCAGCCTAATTTTTTACTATCTGGTTCCACTAATATCAATTGAAATGTATCTATCACCAAGAACCTTCTTAATTTTGTACCATCTTTTAAAACAACTGTACATCCAATTAAATCACTATTATCTGAAAATTTAATTGTTCAAATTAAATTATTATTGAAATTATAGTAAATTAACATACTTAAATCCAATTTTTGATTAACTTGCACACAATCTTGTGGATTGGTAAGAGGAAGATGAGTTTCCGGTTCATCATTTAATTTCATGGACAAATCACGGACCAGAAAAAATACACGAATTGCACGTCGTGCTCTTTCAACCTACGAAATAGATTTAAATCAAATTCAATAAAAAAAATGTAACAAAATGATGTACAAACTTCGCCACAAGGTAGTCGCTTTGTGAATTCAATTCCAGTCATTGGAGTTCCTGTTGGAGGTAATAAAATAGCTGCATCCATACACAAAAATTCTACATTTAATGGCCCTTTTGACATATCAAAATATCTAGAAAAAAGTAACACATATGTAATATATAACTATAATAACTCAATGATTGAGAATATGATTGGATGCTACTTAATCGTATAATCAAATATAAAATACAATTTTCCGCTTCACTACTTATGATGTCATAAAAGCAGCGCATATTTTTCAAAAATTTTTTAGTTGATTTGCATCTTATTCATTCGGTTTTTGGGAAAATGTTTGGAATAAAAGTTGTTAGTACATTTATAATGAACAACTTTTATCCGAAGCATTTTTTCGAAAACCCAATGAATAAGACACCAATCAATCATAAAATTATTAATCTATACAAAGTACATCTGAACAAAACTTCTTGGTCCCAATTTTGTTGAGCGATAAGATGCTATATAACATTCAATTTATATCTCACACACGTTACTACACGTGAATAAAAACTTACTCATGCTCAAACATGTCTAAAAATATTTCTTCACTCTTGTAAAAATTTTTCAACAAAGCAGTACTTTGTTCTCTAGCTGCTGTTAAAATTTGTTTTTGTGCTGGTTTCAACGACGACGCAACTCGTTGTAATATGCGTAATGATAGGGCTAATGTTACCAAACGCACTTTACTCGTAGGTAAACACGCCGCACTAATTATTTTTAATAGGCGATCGGCTAAAGCTGTCCCTCCACGAGTTCCAAACAATGGTGCAAGTAATTCTGGACTGATACCTAAATGGAAATTAAGTAAAATTAAATATTATTTAATCAGCCAATAAATATTTGAATACTAAAATTCTACCAATTAATTTACATATGTGGCTACAGGCTTAACAGTAAAGAACGATAAACTAACTAAACTTTCGTGGATTTAGAAATGGGACCGCCGCAGAAGCATACTTCATTGGACCTAATCTAACTTAGAGTGAGTTAAGCAATATAAAAGTGATTACCAACAAGTATTGTGTAGGTAATTTCATAAAAACGAATTATTGTTAAACTTAATGAAATTTAAATTTCGACTTTTTGTTTTGTACAAAATAATTTCATTTAGTAAAATAAAGACTAAAACATTAGATAATACTTCCTAAACGTAAAAATTTCGGGACATCTATTTCCATCATTTATTTGTGATTCCTACTATTGAGATGCACTGCTGTTTTTTGACAAAAAATAATTTTTATTACATTACAACTATCTTGCTATTATGTTTTACATAATTGCACAACTCTCTTATGTTTTGAAAAAATTAGATTTATTTTAAGCGATTCGCCCACTTGTTCAAATAATTGGTAAAAACAATATTTTTTCTTTCTTGTAAAATTTTTTACTGTTCCTATTTTATGTATGTTATAAATTATAATATAATTAAGGGGATAGTTGTTCCATTTTCAAATGCACCGTATCACATCAGTACTAAGTTTTACAGTATAACCTGTTTATAAGCCTGTGCCTTGACAGAATAAGTTTTTAATTTACCTTCTGTGTAATTCCATGATATTAGCAAATAAAAAGTAAAAATATTATTTTATACATTAAACTGAAAATTTATAATTTAACTTAAAGTAATAATATAATTTTAAAATAAATAAATTTAATCATCCTCCGATTGGTAAGCATGATCCAAAATATTCCCCACCGAACATTTCGGAGTTGTTAAGGCAACTACACTCTTTACTCTCACTGATCGGGCAATTTTTTGCCACTTTTTCAAATGTAATTTTCTCATAACTTCTACAATTTCTTGATCACTTTTAAATCTAAAACGACCTCTAGTAGCTTCGGAATGTTTGATTTGACGATTTTTTTCCAAAATTTGCTGTATTAATATTTCAATATCAATTGGAACGTTACTTAATCTTAAATCAATTTTTTCAATCGACTTATTTGACTTCAAACCGTATACCAAAGCGTCGCCAACTTTGGTGTTTAAATCATTATTACTTAAGTCCATTTCAATTAAAGTATTGTTTAAACTAATCATTCTTCCAATTGCCGTACAATTTTCAGTTACACAACAGGCCGATAAATTTAAATAACGTAACGATTTTCCACCGGAAGTTAGAGCATTTGCTAAAGCTTCACAACCTTTATCTGCAATAGCATTAAAATTAATATAAAAGTTTATAATCTTCATAAATGCACCGTTCAGAATAAACACATCAGCAAATGCTTTAGCTCCGTAAGCTCCAATACAATTATTTGTTAAAATTACGGTATGTAATTTAGAATGATCAGACATAAAATTTGCAAGAGCTGCTGCTCCTTTATCCCCAATTTTACAGTGGGAAAAGTCGATTACTTGCAATTTTTTATTTAGAGTTAAACCTTCAAGTAATAAAATTACTTTATCACAAGTAATACTCGATCGTTCAATTCGAAATATTTTTATATTTGATTTACCAACTGCTAATCCTAATTGATGGCAATCTTCATTTGAGACACTAAATTTATTAAATGTAAAATTTAATCCTAAATTTCGTTCTCCAAAATGAATTGACAATTCAGTAAGATTACTCAAATAACTAATCAAAGCACTCAACGAAATATGATGATATATTGGTTGATTTGACACTTTCAATTGTTTCAAGTGCAAACTAATTATAAATGGTTGGCAAAGTTTAGAAATTTTACGTATTTCGTCAAGATCATAATTTTCCGGTCGTAAATTTTCAACATAGTCTTGAAGATATGCTTCTAAATAACATGTACGCCAACTTTTAAAATTTTCCAGATAAAAATCAGCAACTTCACAAATTTCAGATCGTTGACTTATTTGAATTATATTAAATTCTGAAAGCGTCAGTTCAGAATCGGTTGATTCTGATTTATTAAATTCAAAAGCATTATTTAACCATAATGGATAAACATTTTCAAATATCAAATTATCTAATTTTCTATCAGGATTTACACTTGGCCAACGTTCTTTGAAACATTTTTTCCAGTATAAATCGTTATCAATTAATGGTATAGTTATTTCTAACGGTACATCCTTTGATAAGTACTCCAATAGTAAACATTTATTAAAGCACATTAATGAATTAAAAATATTGGGTCTAATGGAAAACTCTTGCGCAAGTACTTTCACACATAATTCACTTAAATTTAATGGTATATTTTGATCCCACTCTAAATTTTCAGCATTTAATTTTGATGTTTTATCAACTATTTTGCGATTTAAATAACATTTTAACGTGTTTTTATTAATTGTGGGTGGAACACGCATCTTAAATATAAATTTTTTAATTTTTTTAAAACGAATATTTAAATTTTTTAAACAATATTTAAAAATTATTTGTTTTAAAAGTATTTTACTCTAATACTCTTTTAAAAGTATTATTGATATAACAAACCATAAACTCACTCAATATATGAATAAAATATCGATCAAACAATAATGGTTTCCAAGTGGTTAAGATCGATGTAATGTAATTTTAACCAGATTTTATAATGAAATTTTATGTTTTTAATTAGTGTTCAAAAACTCCCGACACAAAATTTGTTGAAAGCTTTTGCATATGTTTCTGTATCATTTTATTTCTAGAAATGGTGAATAGATTTGAATGCGGCAATTAGAAGAATGTTTATTTTAAACAAGACATTAATTGAAATGAACTTAAGTAATAATGACTTAAACACTAAAGTTGGTTCAGTATAGTATACGAAAAAAATTGATTTAAGATTAAGTAACGTTCCAATTGATATTGAAATATTAATAAATTCATAAAATTTATTTAGAAAACCGTTATAGATGGTCAGGGAACACAGAGACAGGTCTGTTATACAGGGCAGTGATATGTTACCCAGCGGGTGAGGTATTGTATTACACAATTGTAATACAATTGTATTAAAGGATATTTGAATTGTAGTTGTATAGTTGAATTGTATTAAAGGATAATTGTATTAAAGGATATATTAATATTGAAAGTTCCGATATATCGATATTGTCTAAAAAATAACAGTGTTTGTTGAGCACCAGTGTTGAACATATGCAAAACCTCGCACGACCGATCGCGATTTTTACGTTTACGATATGATGGCTACTTTGATTTCTTCAGAACGTTGGGTACTTGAAATAGTGGAAATTTAATCAAACTTTCGTAAAAAATGTAATCAATTTTTGTAAATAAATATATTTGAAATTGAAAACTTTTTAATGTTTTAATATTGATTTAGATTTTAAACTAAAGGAATAAATTTTCAATTTCAGTTTTTTTTCTTCCAAACTTATGTTAAAAAGAAGATTTAAAAAAAAATTTGAACAATCTAGAAACTGTACATACAAATTTTAAACTTACCTCGATTATTAGCTAGAGCATAAAGTAAACATAATGCAAACAAGGCGGAGTAATCATTTTCAGTAACATCTAAGGCATTTAACACAGTCTCTAAAAATGGTTTCTGTTTATTTTCAAAATGATCTTTACCACTAGCACTTGAAACAACAGGTACAGTTGTAACAATACTATCCACAATAGATGCTGTTGCTTGTGCCAGTTCTGGACTTGATGCTAACATTTCTTTCTCTTCATCAGTGATATTTTGACTAATTATTTTTGTACTATTTTCTTCATCTATCACCGTAGTATTTTCTATTTGATCATCACCAATATCTGCATCACTTTTTGATTCAGTTTCAATAGTCTCATCATTTTCACTATTAATTGGAATGTCTACCATCTTTTGATTTTCATACGATTCTAATATTTTTGAAGCACCATATTTAAAAACACTTGCATCCGCATTTAATATAATCCATGCCAATGAATGTACTAACGGTGCATGCGTTAATATTAGAAATACTTGTGATAGTAAAAATAATGAAACAATTGATGATACACGTGGATTTGAGTTTGGATTGTTATGTGAAGGATCATAATTTGTCGAATCTGTTGTAAAAATCCGTTGTGGTGATAATCTTGATAATGATATCATATCATCAATATTCGCCAATGATAAATCATTGAATGCTGTACTTGTTACATAGCTAACTGTATTTATACTGATTAAAGAGTATATGTAGAGTGGAATGAGTAGTTTATGTAATAAATGTTCAGTTAATACTTGATTTAAATCTGTTATATTTAAGCATAGAATATCATTTAGATAATGTAGATGATCCAAATGTTCTGCTACTAAATCGGATAAACGGTTTTGTGACTGATGGCTACAAACAAAAATATATCATTAGTATATTAACATATGTTTATTATTAATTATTGTACAGTATAAATAAATCATACTGTATGATTCAAGTCCGTTCTAAAAGAATAATTTTTATTAAACTAAAAAAATACAGCAAATTAAATACAAGTTGATTTTACTTTTGCTGAAACTCTATTATGTGTACATAACTGGTAATCGCTTTGTTTCTTAAATAAATTCGAAATATGTATCACACGTATAGTCTTCAGAATGAAAAAAAAATACTTACTCGGCATCATATCGGATACAATTATCCAATTCTAGAACATGCTTTCCTATAAACCAAACCAAATTACTAAAGTAAGGGGCTGCTGTACGATCTCGTATAAATTTAAGCATAGATGTATCTTCTACACGATAAACATTAAGCGTAAGAGTACGTACGGCAATTCGTACCATTGATTCAGAATGATTAAAAAATTTTATTGCTTCCGTATAAAGTGGAAAATCATTAGTATGCTAAAATCAAATAAAAACTACATTAAAAATACAAAATAAAAACTAAATGTAGAACTTCAATTATCCGGATTAATTGGGACCGGGCCGAAAAAGTCTATTTCTAACATTCTTTGATATCAAATGCTTGATATGAAAAATTATACACATCTAGGATGGGAATCGAACCCACGACTCTAGACCAATGCTCTGCTTCTGAGCTACCTGAGATGTTATGATAGTAGAATGCATATGATATCTCACTATCTTGATGTCAATATATTATTAATTTGTTTATTTACTATTTACATTTGTGTATGCTAGCTTTAAAAAATTTGTTTAACGCAAATAATCGACCCTGGAAGAGGGTTTTCAATGCTCGCTGCTGCAACAACTTTTTTTACTCAAAACAATTCGGATAATTGGAGTTCTACTATAAGTTAACTTCCTAAATGTAAATAACTACCCATTCTTCATTATTTAAAGCGCTAGGTATATACATTTAAACGCGCAATCAGTGCGCGGCTAATATTAAGTTATAGAAAACTGTTTTAACAAATGTATTAGCGAGTTCCCTTCAATATATTTCAGGTTTTCAAGTTTTTACAATATTTTTGTTTTTTAATTATAGAAAAAACGAATTACCTCATTATAAAAAAAATGAATAGTATGCGCGTTGAGTTTTAAACTGAGAGTTTTTAAAAATGATATGTAATACGCCATCACCTCTTCATCAGAAAAATCAAACTTATGTACAATTATTGAATTAACATGATTATTGGATAACAAGTAATCTAAAATATATAAACTAGAATTAATTATTATGCTCAAATTGCATAGTCTTTGTTGATTAGGTATATAATGCTATTCAACAACTTTTTTTAAAGGAAATTGTACTTTAAAGATTTTATGCTAAAGCTGCACTAGGTCATTAGGAATATCTCTACACCATTCATAAAGGTTATAAAATACTTTTTAAAATTTTTTGTCAAGTGTGGAATTTTTGGAATATGTGTATTAGTGTACTAAACCATTTGAATTTTATGATCACCGGACTACTAAGAAGTAACTGAGTCTCAAAATTTGAGATAATGCAGTGAAATGTTTTTCAATTTCTTATTTGCTTTCGTAAGATATGAATAATACTGCCCATTTATATTAAAAATTATCTCAAATTTCCAGGCTTTTACTGGACGTCTATTACAAGTCGATAAGACGAGTTCACATACATAAATTGAAAATATCTGACACTTAAAAAGCAATTAAATTAAAAGAACCCGATTTTTAATTTTACCTTATAGAAAAGAATACATTAAGGTGTGTGTGTGTTCACGAGATGTAGAGTTCAATTGGTATACACAGAGTTTAAGCATACTTATTATTTAGATATAAGGCTATCTATATGCTTGAGCAGCTAGATTATTTTAATATAATTCAAATTGTCGAAAGTGGATATCGTTATTCTTAATACTACATAAAAGGTCTTCGTAACACTATATAAAAGGTCTTGATATAATAACTACTTGTTATTAGAAATTTTTAAAGGCAATTTAAATGATTATTTGATCTGTTCCAAATAATTACACAGAAATATGTCAGCAACGGTAAAGAGTTAGGTTACGGAAGAAATAGATTGAAAAAAATCTCTTTTCAAAATTATATTCATAAAATAATAGCTATTAAAAGTGCATTATATTCCATCAAATAGTTGTATTATTAAATACTTATTCATACATAATGAAGTTTCATTTCGTATATTTTCAAATAAAATATTAAGAGTTTGCAATAACTGAACACAAACATAGCTGGAACCACCGCTCCTTTGTCCCATAATTCGTAAAAAAAATGATAACATATTTTTCTCCAAAAAGAAGCTGTAAAAAAAGTATAAAAAAATAAAATTGCACACATTTTTGTTTACAAATAAGTATATACATACTCAAAAACAGAAGAATCATTCTGATCGCCCCAAATCAGAATTTCTGCAATACTTCGTAACGATTCCACAAGTAGGCCTCGGTTATGTTCTGAAACCGTTTGATTTCGGGCCATAACATTATACAAATACTTTAAATGTTCCAAAGAATGTAAATTTTTGGGGCGACCCCACCCCCCACCAAACCAACTACGACTTCGAAACATTTTTTTTTAACTCAAAAACTGTTTGACATTTAGGTTAAACTATAAAATTTATACATCACTTATTTGTCAATTTTAAAAGAACCACTTTATTTATAAATTAATTATTTAAATTAATAAATTACAATATTAATTATGTAGTACAAATCATTTAGATGTGATGGTTTTAATTTTTTTCATACTGTACAGTACAAATGTCAAAACTTCATATTTTTACGTCGTACCTCGCAAGTACATCAACATTACGTCAATGTGTTTTTTTTGTCACGGAAGAATAAATTAAATTTGTTCAATTTTAATTATTTACAATGAAAGTATTAGAGTTGTACAGTGGAATTGGTGGAATGCATTTTGCATTTGAAGGTAAAACATTTTTTAGAAAAATTTAGTCTTTTAATACCACATAAAATTTTATAAAATATTCATAGTTGATGTGAGGTTTGGAAACCAATTTTAAACACATTCTATAAAACATGTTCAATATCCAGTCTTACCAATTCTTTTTGCACATTTATGTTTCTCGTAATAAATGTCATCGTAAATAAGGGGTCCTTCATATAAATAAATACTTTTTATAAAATTATTTTAATAAAGACGAAGAATAAAAATAATATTAAATCTTTATTTTTTCTGAATTTTCGCTTAATGGTGTATTCACCACCAATAGACCTTTTCATTTTAAATTACGATTCGTTTTTTTTTCGGACGGAATGTCAAAAACGTGTGAAGAAATGAGTAAGCTATATATAGCTTACTCTTCTTCAGAATAAAGATTTTGACATTCAGTTCGAAACAAAAACGAATCGCAATTTAAAATGAAAAGGTCTATATAACTAACCAATAAAATTGTCAAAATATTCTTTGTACTCATAGACGTAGTACGTCTATGTTTGCTTTTACTGCTTTATACAAAGCTATTGTATTTTACCAAGTTGTTAGGATTCTGAGTGAACTTGTCACCAAGTTAGCGACGAGTAACATATCCTGAGACAATATAAGAGTAATTTTAATAAGAGTAAGGTAACAGGAATAAATGTGAATGAAGGAAATTTAACAAGAGTAATTTCAATATAATTTAAAATTTAGTATATTTTAATTTAGTTAATTTTTTATTTATTTTTATCTATTGATCTCGACTTTTCTATTTCTAATTGTCAAAGAATAAATTACGACTAGCTAATTTATACTGATGATGACTACTTTGTGTCGAAATACGTATTTATAATACAAAAAAACTGATCTAGGTAAAGGGGGCGAATTTGAAATTTTAGGATTCTGTATACGAGATTATATAATCCTATTGATATTATAAATAAGAAAATTTGGTGTATGTTGCTCAATCACGTATAAACGACAGAACCGATTTTGATGCGGTTTTCACCGCATGGTGGCAATAACTATTCTCATAAATATAATTATATCATTAAAAAAAGGCCAAAAAGCATACCGACTAAACATATAGAAGCTTAAACTCAATAAGACCCAAGTTTTTTACTTTTTATATACCATGTGTTCATTTGAAAAGTTTCAACTTAAATAGTTTTTAAAATATGCATTTGCTTAGTATAGTTTAAAGGGGGAAACTTAATGCAATAATTATATTTTTGTTCCATACATCCGTGCTCACATGGTGTTGCTTTACTTTTAAACGGTGCAAGATAGGGAAAATCTTTAAATACAAAAAATGTTTACCCCATAAAAACCAACAACTTTTGTTTCATTCATTTCCTAGTTTTGGTGTAAATGTGGCGTCAATTTTGTATTTACGCCAGAAATACTTTCAGAATATATCGTACATTCGTACCAAAACAACTAAAGAAATAATAATGTTAAAATCAATCAATTGCTTATAATATAAAGGGCGCTCTCAAAATTTGCCAGAGGGGTGCTAAAAGGGCATAAGCCAGCGCTGTTTGTATTATTTTCTAAAATAAAATATAGAATGGCAAAAATGTGAATCACTATTTTTATTATTTAATAAATAGAGTCTGGAGTTAAAGGAGACATTTTAATGGCAGCAGAAATTAATCCAATAGCCAATGAAGTATATAAGTATAATTTCCCAAACATTGCTCTATCTGGTCGCAATATTCAAGGCTTAACAGCTGATGTCATAAATAAAATGGAAATCAACTTAATTCTAATGTCTCCACCATGTCAACCATTCACAAGAAATGGAAATTTTGGAGACGATGAGGATCCTAGATCTGATTCATTCCTTCACATTCTATCATTGATTAAAGATTTAAAAGATCTCAATTATATTTTAATAGAGAATGTTAAAGGATTTGAAAAATCGAATACTAGAAATGTCTTGAAGAAAACTTTAGAAAATGCAAATTTTATTTATC
This sequence comes from Nineta flava, assembly GCA_963920215.1. Lineage (NCBI taxonomy): Eukaryota > Metazoa > Arthropoda > Insecta > Neuroptera > Chrysopidae > Nineta > Nineta flava. Next base: position 108,393,704 of record OY986041.1, read on the forward strand.
AAGAATTTATATTGTCTCCTTCACAATTCGGTATACCTAATTCAAGGCACCGCTATTATTGTTTAGCGAAAAAAAATTCACTTCAATCCGATTTCACGCCGAACGTTATAGTAAGTATATCCGTATAATTTTAGAATATTGATTCGAATGCTTAAAATGTAATAGGTATGCAAATATTTCAAGTATTTTATTCTTGTTGAATTAATATGGAACAGTAATCTAACCGCTAGTATAATCACAAGTAAATGATATTGTATACTTGGCGTCAAAAGTCGAGCTATAATTTTATAATTGATTTGTGCCTTATTTTTTCGAAAACCGAATAAATAAGGCACAAATCAATTAGAAAATTTTGAAATGATAGCTCAACTTTTGACGCCAAGTGAACATATGGTGACAAAAGTCGCGCTATCATTTCATAATTGATTTGTGTCTTATTTATTCGGCTTTCGAAAAAAATGTTGCGAATAAAAGTTGTTATACATTTATAATGAACAACTTTTATCGGCGCATTTGAAAATTTAGTTATAATTGGCGATTTATGTTATTTTCCGAAGCCAACTAGCCTGTAGAAATATTTCCCAAATTTTTTTTACATTTGATCAATTTATTGTGAATTATTTGAAACCATTGAATATGGTTGAAATTGGAGAAAAAAAAACCCGAATCGTATTAGGGATTTTATTAGAATCATTAGTGATATTATTTTATGGTTATTGTACTGCACAAGTTGTTTTAGCTACGAATGGATCGCATTTACTTCTTTGTATTAGTTATTGAAAGAAAGAAAACCTTTTGCATAAAATCAAACGTTTCGTACAAAGTTATATTTTGTGAAATATTAGCATATACAATCTTTTAAGCATTAGTATTTTTTCACTAAAGATTTATTTTCAAAGAAAACAGATTTAAATATCGAAGTAGAAGAACCATTTCAATTAAAAAATATATTAGAAGAAAATATTGCGGTAAACGAATACGAACTCAAAGAAAAACAATTAAGTAAATATATAAAAGTGTTAGATATATGTTACAAGGAATCCAATCGTTCATGTTGTTTTACAAAAGCATACGGACGATATTTAGATGGAACGGGAAGTGTTTTCTGTCCAAACAGTGAAGACATGGCAAATAATATTCTACAAGAAGCTAAAGATACTGGAGCGTCAATTGAAAACTTAAAAAAATTACAATTGAGATACTTCACTCCAAAAGAAATTTCAAGATTAATGTGTTTCCCAGAAAAATTTGACTTTCCACCTTCAATTACAATAAAACAACGTTACAGATTATTGGGTAATAGTATTAACATTAAAGTTGTATCTTTATTGATACGATTATTGATAAATAATTCACCTATCGATTGATTAAAAGTTAATTGTAAGTTTAAAAGTTTGTTAAAAGAAAAAATAATCTATTTACATTCTGTTACGTAAGTATAATTTAAAATTTAAATAGTACAAAATATTTTATTAAAATTACAATAATTACAAGTCCATCACATTTTATTTAAATACCTTATAAAAATGCACTCTAATCGAACCTTTTGATAAATAAGGGTTAGATAGATAGATATATCTTGGGGTCTAAAAAGTATTGCATTTCGACCTTATGGTCCATTGTGCTCCCCCTTCTACTTCAGTCTGAAGAGATTCGCTTCTTCCATATGTTGGCAATGGCCAGGAGCTTGCATATTAGGTCTTCCTGAAGGTTCATATATTCGGGATGAGATGTACCGAATATCTTGTATCTGCTGTAACCCAGAGGTTCGCAGTCAAAGATAATGTGGCTGGATGTTTCTTCCTCTTCACCACACAATATACACACAATGGACCCGTTAAAATAAGGGTTTATTCGATACAAATTATCCTTGTCTATTGGTCTTATTATTAAATAAATTAATTTAAAAAAACTGTTCAAAAGCAATGATATTCTTTTAAAAAACCCAAATTGCACTAAAACATAATTTATAAAAAATAATTTGTTTTCCAGTGATAATAAGCTCATCGGAATAACTTTCAACATTTGTAAAAAGAAATTCCATTGGGCCTCACAAAGTATTACTATTTCATTATGTTAAAACATGAGCGCTCAATGGTTTTATATTTACAAATGTTGAAAATTATTTCGATCAGCTTATAATCACTAGAAAAAAAATTATTTTCTTATACTAGGTGTGTGGAGAAAGGATGCCTTAAATTATAGTTGCAGTTGTTTGGGTGACAATGAGGTATCCAAATTCAATATTTTAAATTTATACGCAACGGTTTCGGTATGTTACTCCCACCATCAGGCTTTAAAACCAAATCAACAATAATTTATATCCGAGTTTACCAATATACATATATTTTGTCACACTTTGAGCAACACGAATTTCCGTCACGTTGGATATCTGTTCCTTATTTCTTATTCCCAGCCAATCACAGGTTTGGCTGGCAATGTTTTGCGCAGGATATTAGATTATTTTTTTGACATTCGTGCACACACCAGCAGCTGGCATTCAACCGCTGTGATTGGTTGAATATTATATCTTATTGCCCATTGTGTTTTGGTCGCTGTGCGATATCTTATTCCTTATTTTTTTCATTGTGTAATGGCCTTAACAATTCTTATGATAAATAATTATTTAAGTTTTTTATTTCATTTATTGACTGTAGAGGACACTTGGAGCGCTGTGACTTGAACGATAGTTTGTGACGAATGAGAACACTGTCTAAATACAAAAGTAAATTGAGATTTAGTAGCGAGTAGACTACAAGTTTTGGTATATATTTTAATTTGAATAATTTATAAGATTTGTTAATCCTGTTTATTTTTTGTTGGTGATTTGTGTCGGGTAGTACGCTGTTATTGGTTTCGCTATTAAAAAATTCCGTAATAATTTTTCATTATTATATTGTATTGTTATATCATTGTCTTCAGTATTGTCAAAGTGGGTGATGTTTTCCGTGTGAATTGAGTTTGTCTGTGAGGTGTTATTTTATGATTCCAATTAATGTAATTTCGTAAATCATAATTAAAACTTTTCAAGTAATATGTCGAAAATTTGAATTTTAATCGTTACTAAGTTTGATTTAACAGTAAGCATAAAAATTCTTTTCTACTTTTTTGAGTAATTTCATTTTTTTTTTTTTAAATCATTGTTTTTAAACAGTTTTTTATTTATTTTGAAACTAAAAAAAATAATTAATTTTCCAACAAATCCACTACATACCATTTATCAACGTTTACATCTAATTTCAAATTATTTTATCATAATTTTTTCATCTGCAACTTTCAAATCGATACGACTATCACAAAGTATTAAATTTCAATCACCAAATTATATAACCAGAGGTCTTAGAAGCCAGCCAAAATGTTTAAGATTTTTCATATCAAAACATTGATGTCAAAATAATTTTACAAATGTTCAATGAGACATATTACTTAAATTTCAAATTAAGTAAACGCTAGTGACCTCCGTTAGTATAACTTAACCGAAAGGCAACCATACAACAATGAATGGATAGACACAAAAAGTTTACAAAAACAATTAAATATATGTAAATAGTTAAATTTAATTCGATTAGATTGCTTCTCTAAATCTACTTTAAGCCTGCGCCTTACTTTAAATTATACATCTACAATGGATGGCAAGTTTTGTAGAATAATTAACTTAAAATAATTTTATCGAACATTATAAAAACTTTTGAATTTATAAAGAAAATATTACGAATTCTTTTAAAATATTCATTATCTAAATTAATTCTTAATATCTAATTCTAATAGCCTAAATTACTGTCAATTCAGGTGGTAATGGAATTTTATTTACAATAGCAAATTTTTTTAAAGCTTCAAAACGTGTTCTATAACTTTGAGCATCATCTCTAATTCGTGCTGTCTCTTCTTGCATTATTTCCAGATCCCTCCATTCCTAAACATATAAATGTATTCCATTAAAATAAAATTCTTTAAAATTAATTGGTAAGATCGTGTCGAATCATAAAATATTTTAACCAGAATAATTTTATTGATTTATTATTATATTATAATAAATATCAAACCTTTGCAATCGGTACAGAAAAAAAATGTTGAGCCTTATTTGAGCTCTTCATTTAAAAAGAACTAGAGTAGATAAAATTGAATAAAAACTACGACCACCTGTGTTTTTCATAAAAACTATTGATCCGTTAAAATTTTAAGCAACTTAAATTTAAAGCCTAGGCGTGACTTGACGAGTTATTTTATGTTAGTTAAACAGAAGGTAAAATAATCAAATCCGGATCGTCTAAAAAATTGAATAATGATATAGTATTCAAAAAGTGCATAAATGTTCATCCAATTTAAAAAGCTTCCCAGAAAATCGAGTGGTAAATATTTTACTTATCATTTTTCTCAAAAACTATCGATCCGATTTGGTTGATAATTTGTAGACAGCTTAAGACCAATCAATAAACTGGTGAAAAATTTACCATTAAAAATTTGCAAGCCAGGCGTACGCATTTAAGCTTAGAATAATAAACCCTTCTTCAAGTATAGTTTTTTAGTTAAACTGGCTAATTAATCGTTATATTTTTGTTTATGAGAGCATAAAATTATTTTGGTAAAATGTAATTATTCATTTTACGATTAAAAAAAAAAATTAGATTACACCAAGAACCTGTGTCTTTTCAGACTCCAATTCATCTTTCTGTTCGATTCTTTTTATCCGACAAGATGCTGCATATCCTCGATTTTTTAATGTCCGTCTCCGTTGTTTCATTCGAACAATTTCTTCTCTTGTAAGTCCTCTAAGTTTTAAATGACGATTCAAGTCTTTAACTGATATTGACACTAGTTCATCGTCGGATATATCAACTGCAGCTTTAGGTGACAATGGAGCCTGAAACCATAATATTCATTTTATCTTATTTGTAAGAAAAAATATGAATATTCCAACCTTAAATCGTACAGGATTTTTTCTGTCTCCTTTTTTACTTTCTGATAGTGTATGGTGAGACATTTTATCAAGTAAAAACAATGACGAAACGATAAAATATTCATACAAATTTAAATCACTAATGATTTTATTTTTATGTTTACATTAAATTAATGTGTTAAGTTAATTAAGTTAAAATATAGTTTAAAAGTTTTACAAAAAAAATTGACAACACACATATATAGTATGTATATACGACTATACAATAATAAATCCACTATTATCTATGAATAAATCACAGTGAATGGTGGCCATAGATGACACTACAGTTTTAAGGCTCTAGAGTATTCTAAAACACTGACCTCTACAGTGTTGCCAGCGTTGCTTGATCGAAAGATACGTTGGTATGCCTGAAAAGTTACATTTTCAAACTTAAAGATACATTGTGATGATTTTGTTATTGATATACGATAAATTATTAATTTTGTGTATTATAGCTTTGTGATTTTCAAAATTAGCTTATCCATACTACTATATAAATGTGAAAGTAATTCTGTGTGTTTGTTACCTCTTCACGACTAAACGGGTAAACGGATCGTAATGAAATTTGGCAAGAAGATAGATTATATCCTGGGGAAGGACATAGGCTATCTTTTTTTTTTATCCAAAAACTATCTTGAGGGGATGAACATTTAAAAAAATACATACAGTCGAACATAGAATCTCCTCATTTTTTTTGGAGTCGGTTAAAATTTTTGTTGATTTAATCATTTCCATAGAAACTATGCTTCTAAAAAATAACTATAAAATTATTTTATTAAAATTTTGTTTCAATTTTATATTAATAGCACACTATAAATCCTTGTGTATCGATATACATATACGGAAGAGTCTCATTAATCCGGCACTATAAAAAACTATAGGGTGCCGATTTATTGGACGTGCCGAATTATTGAAGTGCCGGATTAGTGAGACTCTATTCACTATTGTACATATTGAACAATAAATATAAATAACACTATAGGCCTGATACCTTGGAAAAAATGTGAAAAAAGTGAAGAAAATTTTTGTTCTCGATTTTAATAATAATCATTTTCTAGACTAATTTCGATCCAAACAGTACGAAAATCAGGTTCATTTTAACGTCCGACCAACACATTTCAAAATTTTGCCTTCTCAATTCTTACAGTTTGGAATATTAACACTATAGGTCTGATACCTTGAAAACCGTTATTCGTATCATATTTTAACCAACGCCATCGTTTTCGCTAGGTCCAAATTAGCTTAAAACCAAGTTTTTATCAAAATCGGAGACATAAAATTTTCCTCTAATTTTAGCGATTTTTTTAAGGGGTACCCCTTGGAAAAAATGTGAAAAAAGTGAAGAAAATTTTTGTTCTCGATTTTAATAATAATCATTTTCTAGGCTAACTTTGACCCAAACATTACGAAAATCAGGTTCATTTTAACGTCCGACCAACTCATTTCAAAATTTTGCCTTCTCAATCCATACAGTTTGGAATATTAACACTATAGGTCTGATACCTTGAAAACCGTTATTCGTATCATATTTTAACCAACGCCATCGTTTTCACTAGGTCCAAATTAGCTTAAAACCAAGTTTTTATCAAAATCGGGGACATACAATTTTTCCTTCAATTTTAGCGATTTTTTTAAGGGGTACGATAAAATACCCCTTGGAAAAAATGTGAAAAAAGTGAAGAAAATTTTTGTTCTCGATTTTAATAATAATCATTTTCTAGGCTAATTTTGACCCAAACAATACGAAAATCAGGTTCATTTTATCGTCCGACCAACTCATTTCAAAATTTTGCTATATATATATATATATATATATATATATATAACAAAATTTATATATTTACAAAATTTTGCTAAATCAGCTAAATTTTTTGTATAACCGAAATGGCTAATTTTGAATTATGAAACATGGAAAACAATCTGACAATGCCGGTAAAAAAGAAGAGTATGATATCTGTTACGTCGGCATCTGGTGGATGTTTTCCGTAGTTTTCGATATGTTGACAGCAAAACCTGTAAAAGATTTCGATCGATATCTCGCTTACCTTTCGAGATATCGAGCTTAGTATATCATTATTGATCTATTAGTATATCACTTAGTCATTGTACAATTGGCTTTGTCTCACCATTTGTTTGAATTTTTTGAATTAACATCTTATACTGCGTGTTTTTCAATATATCACTCCACAGTGTGAGTCTGCGTATTTTTGGACCTTGAATACATATAATCCCTTGGTATGGGCAAAGAATACATATATTCTTTGGTATGGGCTACAGGGCTACATTCTCTGGGCCTGCGCCTTGACTATATTAACTTGATAGTATGTTTCTGAGTATTTTTGAGCTTTTCGATACATCAATACTTCGAAAACTAAGCGAGATATCGAAACTTTTTATTATTTTTTTTCTTGTTTTGAGATGTTCTATAAAAAACTTTCGCAATTTGTTGGCATCATAGATATCATACTCTCGTTGGTGAAAACCCTAATAACCTATCAAATTTATATTTCGTGATAAAAAAACAAGCATTTTCCATAAAACCACTTCCTATTTTGATAAAAATAATTTTATCAAAATTTGGCGTTTCAATTCAAAAACGCCAAACACAAACATCAGAATAGAAGATATCGTATCACATTCGCCTTTTAAATTCATAGTTCAAGTTGATTGAAAGTGATGTCTAAATAAAAAAATTCAGGTAAATACTTATTTTATATAAATATTTGCATGCATTTATTATTATTTTGGTAAAGCTCTTTTTAATCTCTTTAGAAATATTCGGTACTCAATACCAAAAATAGGATGACTCGATACTTTGAATCTGAGTATCAAGTTCAAATATATCCATACTCAAAGTACTAATACTGTATTGAGTAAGTAACGATAGTATCGTACAAATCGAAGCTATTTTCCATGGAGACTACACATGTGTAGTCTCCATGCTATTTTCGTTGATAAACACCATCAATAGACCTTTTCATTTCAAATCACGAATAAGCAATACTTTCACGTCTTTTTTCATCTTATTTCAGACAGTACGAAAATCGCATGCGCATAAAACCCTATCAAATATCAATAGGTCTTATTGGGTCTTATGATCAAAATAGTAAGCACATGGTCACAAAAGTAGATATCTTTTTTAAAATATTATATTTGTGCCTAATTTATTCGGTTTTCGAGAAAATGCTTTGGATACATACTGTTCATTATAAATATACTAACAATTTTTATATGAATCATTTTCCAAAAAACGGAATGTTATGATATAAATCAACTCAAAAAATTAACAATCAAGTTTACAAATTTGACTTATGCTGTTGCGTTAATGTACATTATGAATTTACTTCTTTTATTAATTACAAATTTATTTATTTTAATTTAATAATATTGTTGACTAATATGCATTAAAATATTACAGAAAAAATGTTCAGTTCAATATTATATATTATCGTTTTTATTAAAATTTTATGAATATTTCTTATTGTTAAATAAATAGATAGTTTGTGAATGGGTGTAGCTAGCGGAAAAAAGCGCTTCAATTCGCGTCGACGGGCAAGTATTTTTTATATAGAGGAAATCATTTAGAAAATGATATCTCCTATATATAAAAATCACTTGCGCGTAGACGCGAATTAAGCGCTTTTTTTCTCTAAATACAGCCAATGTAATGAAAAATATCTTTTAGAAAGTGAAAATAACTACTGAGTTAATTGCTTAAATTCCCTGTATATTACCGAGTTCATTATCAGCACATGAACTTTTTACACACGTACAGTTGTATAATATGATTTGTAGTGTACACGAAATATGATCTATAGTGTACATGCAAATGTACTATATGCATATGTGATATATTCATACGTATGCTTTTGTAATCTATAGTAATTTAAGATGTTTGAGCTGAAGAAGCAAAATTATTTAGCTGATGAAAAAAGTTTTAAGCATTAAGGTGCGATTTCATGCTGACGCCTGACGCTGATTTCCAGCGTCAAATTTGATCACGTGGTATAATTTCGACCGAAGCGCCATCTGGATAAAAAGCAGCGTCAAGTTTGCAGCGCCAAGCGTCAGCATGAAATCGCACCTTTACGGTTTTAAAGGAATTTTGCCTGTTCACGTAACGATGCTATTCATTTATACTTATCATAGTAGAGACATACGTTTATAAAAGGGCACAAACGTCTTCTACTTTCGTATCTTGTACTTTTAACCCATCGTTTTATGTTTATACCCGGTGTATAATATATACTAGGGTGTATTAAGTTTAGTTCCGACTTTGTAATGGTTCAAAATATTGATCGCAGAAAAAAATTTTGGTGTAGGTGTTCATAAAATGATCTAATTAGTCCATTTCTGTAAAGTTGTCCATTCGTCCGTCCATCCGTAAACATGAAAACTTAAAAACGAAAAGAAATAGCTGTATGTGTTGTCTAGAGCTAAAATTTAAAGACAAGTTCGTGAGTGGGCAAAATCGGACCATGTTTGGGCAAAATGGACAATACTGCCTATCTTTGAAACTGTAAGAGATAGAACAAAAATTTAAAGACGACAAATGTTTGAAACTTTTTTTCATAAGTTCAGTATATATCGGATATTTAAGCAATTAATTAACTCACTTAGTTGTTATTTTCACTTGTTTTTGGTTATTTTTCATCAATAAAGTCAATCAACCATTCTTTTTACTGTTTAATCATAAATCTGGTTTTGGTAAATGCTACTTACATTTATTTTATTTTGACACAAAATAAAAGTATCATATATGCGCTCAATATATAACTATTATTATTTACATTATGTAACATATATAACTTTTGTTATTTAACGAATACAATGCGCGTTTACACACGTCGACGCGCTATTAAACTATATGAAAAACGCTGCGACTCGCAGCCTGCGAGTGTTCAGAGTAATTCAGAGTATATCGGCCACTTTAGGCAGCGCTTGTCTATGTATCAAATTGGACCATTTCTAACTTATAGAATAGTCAGTTCATATAAATATATATATGGAAGTCAGTGGCTTTGGCGGAAACGATACAATAATTATTAATTTTCGATTTGATTGTTTTTTATTTTATAATATAGGTGTTAGTATTAAATTGGTGTATACTAGACTTTATAAATTATCAATTAATGAATAATACAAACATACTAACTACACGAATTTTACGCAAAACATGCAGTTTTTATCATCTATTACCGCTTTTATATTCTGTGAATGCTCATGGTTGTTTGAATTACAACCATAGCGCTAAATGCTAATGTAGATAAAATATTGGAAAGATAAAGGCGATGTGATAGGACACAGATTTATAAAGGAATATATTTGTGAACAATTCTTTTGTTTGATATGTGATTAATAATAAATTGTGATATTAGTTTTTTTTTTTTTTGATAAGAATGTGAGCGAGTGTTTGTGTATGATTATAATGAACGAAGTATGTGAATCGGTGTAACTTCTCAAATCAAGTTCGATGTGTCAAATTGTCGAATGATATCATCATCCGTTTTATTACTTAACAAAAGTTGCAAATAACAATAAAGTTTATTTTTTTATATGATTCTATTAATATACATAATTGTTATTACTAATAATGAAGTTTATATTGGTACATTATAACGACGAATTATTATTCGATTAAATATTATATTAAAATATTAGGTTATATGGTTTTGAAAAATATATATTTATTTATTTGAAAACTGTTTATGGATTTGAATTTATGATGAAAAAATCATTAGCGCGAGTCAAACAACAATTAGCCGATCAATTAAGGTATGAAATTTTCATTACAATACTTTTTGGAAAAAATGCCACTCCCACTTACGAAATTTTTATTTTAGACCTGGCAGAACTGATGTGTTAAGTGAAGAATTACAGGCAGCAGATAAACGGGTCGAATATTTACGGGAAGTTTTACAAACATTAAGTAAAGCTTTGCCACTACCTGCAAATGGAGATAAAAGACCCGTAAGATTGAAAGACTTAAGTTTCCTTGTATCTTATAATAGTTGATTGTTGCTATATTTATTTACAGAAAAAAGGGCCTGATTACAATATTTATAATTTATTAAAAAATGAAAAATTACAAGCTATTGATGAAGGCTGTGGTGAATTAATTCAACCGATTTTTTCTAAATATTCTGATATGTTTTATAATTTAGCAGATGAGTATGTGAATTATGAATTAGAAGTTGACAAAAATGTAGCATTACCATTACATAAATTACTTGAGACTGATATTTCGAAACTAAAGAAAAATTTAAATAAGTATGCTAGCGATCGAGATTCGGCAAATAATCGTTTACAAGTAAGATTCACGGTTTACTGCATGACCTTTAGAATTAGATAAATAATTGACTTTTTTTAGACTGCCCAAAACAGGCATTATGAAATGCCTAATAAACATCATATTGATCAAAGTAAGTTATCCTCTCTACAAGACGATCTAGAAGAAGCTGGACAAAAAGTTGAACAAGCATCTGATCAACTGGCCCACGATATGTTTACGCTGTTGTCTAAAGAACCTGAAATTTCGAATTATATTTTATTACACATCAAACTGCGCCGACAATATTATGAAAATGCTTTAGATGTTTTGAATCGTTTAATACCTGATGTCGAACATTTAATAAGTAAGTTTTATTTATTTAAATTTAAATATTTCCCCAATTCCTAGATCAATTATTTGTATTGTATAAAATAAATTTGTATTTCGACTCGTTGCTAATTCTGTGTATTGTCCACACGTAAGATCAAGGGAAATTTTTTATTTTACGTCTGCAATGTATGCGAACGCCCGTATTTTGATGCACATTTTTTGATCAAATTTAGATCATATATATAGAGGTCCGTTTAACAGACACACAGTTGCTGTATTCAATTGTATTTACCTATTCGCAATTGAAGCGTTTCTCTATTTAGCGACAAGTTTTGAACTAACTTTGGTTGTAGCCAAAAGTGAGATTGGAATTTAAATAGCAAATAAATAATAAAGTGAAAATAACAACTAAGTGAGTTAATTGCTTAAATACCCGGTATATATTGAGTTTATGAAAAAAAGTTTCAAACAAAAGTTGTTAATTTTTAAAAAAGGAAAATTTTTTGTCTTTAAATTTTTTTCTATCTCTTTTATCGTTTAAAAGATGGAACTTGACACACAAAACCAAATGGAACTTGACACACCACTCTCAGCTCGTTATCTATTTTCGTTTTTGAGTTATTGTGTCTACGGGCCTATTGGGTCTATTATATTATATATTTTTGTATAAAGCTTTATATATAATAAGGTTTAATTTCTGCTTAATTTATCCCATTTTCAGAAAAATTTTTAAACAAAAGTTTTTTCATATCTCGTTTTTATTTGAAAAGTAGATTGTTTCACGGGTAGAATGGTCCTTACAAATAAAAAAAAATCACACTCTTTTTATACTATTATTGAATATATTTTGAAGTTACAGATCTGACAAAATTCAAATTTTCCCGTCTTAAAGTTAAAATGTTTTATATTCTTTCAGATAATAGTGAAGTACGACCTGTATTCAATTGCCCATTAGCCGATCATTTACGTGTAACGAAACGTAAAATAGCACTTCCAATAGAACTGTGTGTGTGCGCAATTTTGGAACATGGAATAGCTGAGGAAGGTTTATTTCGAGTCGCTGGTGGTGCTTCAAAATTGAGACGTTTAAAATTGTCTATTGATGCAAACTGTTTAACACTTCCATTACCAACCGAATACAAAGATATTCATTTATTCGCGGGTGTATTGAAATCATATTTACGAGAATTACCAGAACCATTATTAACATTTAATTTACATGGTGATTGGATTCATACTGGTCGAATCACTAATGAAGAAAAACGTATAATAGCAATCAAAGATGTATTATCTAATTTACCTCAAGAAAATTATGACAATCTTAAATACTTAATCAAATTTTTATCTGAATTATCGAAAAATCCGCAAAATAAAATGTCCTCACATAATATTGCAATTGTAATGTCACCAAATCTGCTATGGGGCCGAGAACCTGACTTGGATGAAATTGGTTTTACAAGTGTAGCTGTAGATACTTTAGTAACACACGCAGATTTATTTTTCCCCGGTGAAAACGAATTTTATTTAACATATAAATTGGGTGAAATTTTCCGACCAGATTTTTCAAATAAAATTTTTACTCATACTAGAAATAGTAGTAACGATACCAATGTTATAATATTAGATCACGAAACATCAGTTTCTAGTTATTCAGTTGAAAATTCTAGCCCAAAACCGGTAACTCGTAGAAAAAATAAACCTGCCCCCGAACCTCCGAAAGCCGATGTTATTGCTTCCTCAAATGAAGCAGCTAAAATAGAAAAACCACCACGCGCAATTGTATCTGGAACTGCAACTGTTAATCGATCTACGTATAAAAATATGAAACATGATGCTGATCTGAAAAATGACGACGATGTAAATATACAATCTATGCATATTCGTCGTAAAAGTTTAGATATTGATCGTGAAATGCCACAATCACCTAAGTCAAATCAAGTTAAAAAAGAGCATCATACTGCATTTAGTAAAGAAGATATAAGCGAACCTACATTAATATCAAATACAGCTACAACACCAGTAAAAGATCTCACAGATCCTTCAACCAAATTCTTTGATGGTAATCATGCTATTAATGCCAATGTAAACCAAATAAATGCACAAACAGTTACAGCGGGAAAAATTACAGTAGTTTCTGAAAATTTACAAACGAAATCGTGTGTGCAACGACCTACATGTAGACCACCACCAGTAGCTGCTCCTAGATTATCTTTAGCTGAACAAAATAAAGTAATACCCAAAGGAAACGATAATAAAATGTCAAAATCTTTGAACGAAGTAGAATTACGTGGATGTTCGGAAAATGTAGAATTGCGTCAACCACCAAATAAAGATGAAATATATACAACTTTAGAACGTGGAAATAAACCTATGATACCAGAACGACCGGCGTCATTACGACCAGCTAGTTTTCGATTAAATCGTCAAGTAGTTACTGGAGGAGACACCTTAATTAACAATGAATTAAATTCGGGAGTATTAGAAAGAACTGTGATGTACAATGTGCCAGATAAACAGCAAGTATCGTTTGTTCAATTTAAAGATAGAATGCCGTCAGGTCATGATACACAAATAGCCGAAAAAGAGAAATTTTTAGGTCACCAACCAGCTGTAAACGATCATTTTAATTCACAGTTTTTATCTTTACGAATAGAGAAAAACAGCCCTGAGCATGAATCGCCTGAGGATTTACAACGTAGTATGGATGATTTATCGACAAATTCATTGCAACGACGACGATCTGTAGGTGCAAAACCAATTCGTCCTCCTAAACCCGATATAGTAAAATCAACTGAACGCCTTAATTTACTTGCAAAATCAAACGAACGATTAAATAATGTAGCCACTACAATAGTGTTAAATGAAAAAAATGATTCAGTAGCTGATGCAAAACCTAGTCACGGACGGACTATGTCTGAAGGAAACATTGTAGATTCAACGAACAACTCCGTAATGATGACTACTTCAGCAGAACAATATCCAGTTAATACTCCTGGTTTATCTAGTGTCTCGCATCGACCACCATCACCAAAACACGGTAATCTATCAAGACCTCCTAGGCCACAACCTCCGCCGCCACCGCCTCCAACTACAGTTAAGCAAAAAACGTCTGAGAGTACAGATTTATAATAATTTAAGTGAGATAGGCATAGGAAAAATAGATGAATCAAATTTAATAGAAATGCTATTCAAATATGGAGTCTGACAACAGTTCATAAACATTATCTCTTAATTTGATTTGTGTTATGAAACGATCAAAGAAGGCTTTTAGAAATAATACATTTTTCCAAATTATTTGCCTAAAATGATGCGACGACAATTTAAAAAAAACGCTTTATGCTGAAAAAAATTTAACAAAATGTTATTTTTAGATAAATAAGTAGAATGTTTAAGACTGTTATATAGCTAAAACAAGTTATGCTTTATTAAATTTTAATTTTCACCTTTTAAGCTGGTTTCATTTAAAGTTTAGGACAAAATAGAAAATGAAAGAAATATTTGTTAAGTGAATATTTGAACATTTTAAGACTGTTATAATTTAAAATTCATTTAATTTATTTTAAAACGAAAATATTGAATGCATAAATTTATTTCACATACGTGTATGGTGTTTAAAAATATAACGGATCAATTTGTATTGTAAAATTTGTGCTCTGTGCTTTTCACTTCAATTTTAAATTAAAGTGTAAAATCACGTACCCAATTTTTATAAATTTATTTGGAACCATCACTGAAACATACCTGGAAAATCAGAACAAATTAAATACTTCACTACAAAAATAAGCGAAAAAACTTTTGAAATCATTTTTTTAATTTGTATATTTTGTATCCAAAGAGAGAGGAATACATAAAAATTTTGTGTTGAATTTGAATTTTCTAAATGTTTTACACCTGAGTCACATAGCGGTCATCAAACTACGACCCGCGAGTCGGATCCGGCCCTTCAAAGATTTTCATCCGACCCCCGACTTTTATTTAAAAATGTTGTATATACAAGAAATATTAATTTTATAGAATTTTATGATTTGGTTGTAAATTTACGACAACGATTATTGTTCTGTTGTGATTTTCAATGTATTGTTTGATGCAACCAGATATTTGGTTACTCAGTACCGGACTTACCACTAGAATGAGTAGGCTGCTGCCTAGGCCGGCAAATTTATGATATAATTATACTTTTACGTTGTTCATACTTGACTTATTTGTTCTTTGTTTCTGGGAATCTCAACTGCTGAAGTTGATTTGTGATTCCTCATAGTATTTTATTATTTTTCACTAATTTGATTCATATATTGCGTTTCGTATATATCACATACGTACTGGCTATATACGTAGAACTATTGATAGTTCTCCATGTGTGCTGTTAAAAGTGTAAAAAAATTTGGGAGGAGAACAATTTTTTTCCATTACGTTGTTAATATTTGCTGTATTTGTTCTGTTTAGATTCCGTGAATCTGAACTGTTGAAATTAATCGCAAAATAATGAACAGTCTAGGGCGGAAAATACCTTATGCCCGGCCCTGTGGTAAATTTCCATTTATTTAAATTATAATTAGGTTATAATATGTATATGCATGCAATGTAAATTAATATTCTAGTAGGATTTCAATAAGAATATTTTTTGTCCGATCCCCGGGATTTTAAAAATTTCAGTGCGTCCGTTTGTCAAATAGTTTGATGACCCTTGACCTATACACACGTAACTGTAAGCTAAACAAGCATGCCCATTCTATCATTGTGTGACACATGTTTGACCGCATCCAGATAATTTTCATGGTGACATCTATTAATAGAGATCAACTGAGGTTTGTGATACTACAAGCAAATGAATAAAAATAAAGTGAATTAAATATTATTTACCATGTATTAATCATTTTTACAAGCTTTTATCTAACTCCACATGTTATTATGTGTGAATCAAATCTTTCAATCAAAATTTTCACTATTTCTAATTGAGTTAAAACTTTAAAATCTTGTACACGCGTATAAGTCACGTGATAATGCAATACAGTATATTGAATATTGTTCTATATAGATAGAACGATATGTCGATAAATATTTGAAGTAGTGGAAGCGGTGGGAAATTACATTGAGGTTTTAAGTCTTTAAATAAAATTATATATAAAAAAAAAACCTTTTTAAAAACAAGCTTTTATTTAAGCCATAGGTTTTTAAATAATCGTTTAGATATGAGTAAAACGGTAAGAAATTGATATCGTTGGGATTATTGACTTCCCAATTTTGTTCACTTATTGAATTTTGTTCATCTTTTTTTGCATTTTTCAGTTTATGTCATTTATCTCACTTACATTGTTAAGCAATTTGATATATTTTATATTGTGATTAGTTAATATCATTTTATATAAATTTTTAAACTAAGTCATAAATAGTTTTCAATTACAGCTCGATGTTTAAAAAAAGAGCAATAATATTTGTAATACATAATACGCGACGATTATCTTCTGGTGCTCTTATAGAACAATAATTTTACTTAGTAGTTAAAATGTAGTGAATAACACATAATAATTATTGTTTCATAACAATGTTCGTAATTTGTTAAAGCTAAAATAAGCATTAAGTACATAAATTTCATACGATCATTAAATATATACAAATTTATATGATTTTTCACACGAAGTGAATATAGTCAATTAAAAAAAATGTATTAGCGACAAAAATATTTATTTATTTATTTGGTAAAAGACCTAGAATATTTCAAAATTCAAAGATTATTCGATTATTCAATAGTGCAGAACATATGCGTTCGCTCGCAAAGGAAATTTTAAGGAATGATAATTTTAAAAAAAAATCGAATTCAGAACATTTTTCTGACTTTATAAAGCTGTTTGTTATCATTCCTTGCTAATGTTTAAACCACAAAAGTATAAAAAAAGAGATATACAAAAAATACAAGTTGAAAAAGAGAAGACAGTATGTTATTAAACATAAATATATTAAGGAATATGCTGTTTCGGCTATATCTTTGGTAGAAAATAACATTTCCTACAACTCGTGTTTGATTTTTCCGCTAGTACATACAGCCAAACACGCATACTTCTTAATATATTTATGTTTAATTAACATCCCTTTTTTTTAACTTCCGTCGTTTAAACAATATACAGGAATAATAACGTAAATAACAGACAGTTTTATAATCATAAAAGTGTTCGGAATACGATTCAAAAATTTTTTCAGACGTAAAAATTTGCCGAGCAAGTGTGCGTATATTTGCTGCATCACAATTTGAAAATTTTTGTATATTTTCAATTATTAATATCAAATTTTTTTTAGTATACAGATTGAATCTAAAATTTCTATAAATTTTATGCTTAAAAAACTTAAGCTTTAAACTTGAACAATATGTCATTTTATTGAAAAATATACATCTAGATATTTCTATTGGATCACTATTAAGTATTAAGTTCCCAGAAAGTGTAGAAAGGTGGAAGTTGTGTTTAGATGTTCGAGATATCATTTAGAAATTTACTACACTCGTATCCTAAACGTATATATACTTTTGAATAAAATAGCGTATAGTACATTAAAACTTTTTTAAGCATAAAACGTACTCATTTTGAGTCACTCTGTATTTTTATATAAAAGGTCTATTTACATATCACACAATTTTATGAACCTAACTTGTCGATGATAGGAAAAAGAGACCTACGCGTTAGCAGTAGCATTATCGGGTAATATTTCCTGTCATTTTAACTTTTACACATCCCTATTCTTTTACATTTTTAACCAAAGATTATTTAAAAAATTTAAGTCTTTTCCAGTCCGAATTGTGAATTTTATAATTCTATACGAAAAACGAACTAGATTAGTGTAGTGTTTTAACATTGAAAATAATCGTAGGAAAATTGTTTTGTTAGTTGTTAAACCCCAAATACGTTCCTGTTATATGTGAATAGACCGTTTATCAAAGGTTGTGAATAAAAATATTAAATCGCATCTTTACGAACATTTCTTAAAGAAGGATCAATACTATAAAATAATAAAACAACTGGTCTAATAATTAGAGTATCTACCTGTTTTTGGAGGCACGGACTTTATTCTTTATCTTGGAATAAAATTTTTCGACTTGTGCCTATTTTTCTATGTATATTTTAAAAAATGCGAACAAAAAAAACAAATTATTTGTTATTAATTATGATAGATATCACTTTTATTAATTTAGACCCAAGAAAGTCGAAAATCTTATTGAATAATTTAAAGATGTATTTTAAGATAAACACTCCAACCAATTGGAACATAAAGAGTCATTCAAGTGAAAAATGTATAGTAATACGTACAGAAATATGTCCCCAAAAATTTATAACACTTTAAATGATTATAAAATCAACATTTATTTTCTCATAATTTTAAATTTACAATAATCTGCTTTTTAACGAATGCTAATGTTCAAACTGTTGATCATGGTCCAAGCATTCCTCCCGGCAACGTAATCCCAAACATTAAGAATCATTTCAACTGGGTTTTGTTTTACAAAGTTTGCCTTAACTTAGTCCCAAAAATTAAGTTCTATTGAAAATGTGCATAGTTGTCTCGGCTAGTAATAAAACGGCGAAAAGGTGGACAAATTCGAGAAAAGTGTATATATACTGAATAAATTTGAATGTTTTATAACTCAGCTATAATTTATTTTATGGTTCTATATTCTATAGAAATTTAGCTTTTATATAAAACCCATCTCTTAACTATTGGAACAAATTACAGCTGAGACCGAATTGAAAATATTCCCGAATAGTTGTGTTTGAAAGTCCAGATATGCGAATATTTCGAGAAATAGACATCGGTATAATCCTAACATGTCATGTTAGGATGAAATTTGACTCTTACTCCACCGTTCGAGGGAAAGTGGAAGACGGCTAATTTTAGTACCACAGCTTTAAACAAAAATTGGATATGAACATTTTTGATCCTACGTTTATTTCTCAAGATATTTGAGAATTAGCAAACTGACGGATTTGTATAATATATAAATGTTGGTCAAGAATGAAGTCCAGCTTTGCTTTGTTCTATCATGCACTCCTAGTTATACGTAATCAATATGAAATTAATGATTGAATAACGAACTAACTTTATCTCTAAATTGATAAAAAAATAAATAAACTAAAACTTAGGTTTTTATTGATTACTTTTTCTTAGGATTTGTAAAGATACTGAACATTTTTATTTTCTTTAAAATTTTCGATTAATGGCTTTCATTAATATTGATTATCAAAAGATTGTTATAAGATTGAAATCACTTTTTAAAAATATCACATTATTAATTGTGCGCTAAACAAAATTCTAGAATATAAATTGTTTGAAAATCTTACGCAAAATATAGAATAATTTAATTGTTTTTTAAGAATTATTATACTTTATTATTACGCACATAATTTGTTAAATAAATAACTAAATTATTCCATTTATGGTAAAAAATTAGTATGGATTCCTGTTTGTAAATAAAAAAATAAATGTAAGCTGTTAAGACTTGGCTAATTAATATGGGTTAAATAATTCTATGCTAAATAATTCAGAAACAAAGGATTTTCGAAAAAACCTTATTGATAATAGGATATTTCTAGGTCAAGACGTTTTTTTTTAGTTTTGAGTAAAAAATGCGTGAATATCTGTACCTGTCCTTTGGCCTTACATCTATACCTCTAACCAATCTAGCTCAAAATTCATAATTCTAAACATTCGGTTAATCAGCATTTAAAAATTTTTTCAAATTTCAAAAAATTAATAGTCATTTACATGGAGATTACGGTTAGTTTTGTGAATTTTTCCAATCCTCTTATAAGTACTAGATCTTGTGAAAGCATTTTGAGCTTGTCTTTATATTAAAGTTTGTTCGATAAGTCCGTTCTATTCATTTAAATGGAACTCGTGTTTTTTTTTATTGCATAAATGAAAACTATGTAAAATTTAACAGACACTAAATGGCTTTAGACAAAACCTTTCCTAATCAAAATAATACATTTTTAGGAGTTCTAGAAGTGCTAAATCTGTACAAGCACGTAGTATTACTGGACATTTTGAACACTCTGTTTGAGATATGTTCATCAATCAAGATTAAAGACGTTTTGGTTATGGATATTTTATTGTTGAAAATAATAATTTTTAAAATGCCGTTAGCCTTCTATTGTAGGTGTGTCGTGTATATATATCGGTATGAACCTATCTTGGATATTAATTTTCCTAATAGGTTGAGTTGTCAGGCCTAAAATTAATTTTTTCGCAAGCTTGAAATTTGTCAAAACAAGGGTCACAATGTTATTCCTTATAGAAATACTAATGTCTGTACGAAACATTTAAAAAACCAAATCATTTTTCTGCCTCAATTTGTATTTTTATAAGAAACAACACGTTAGGTTGATTAATGCTAAATGGCAAATAGAATTACCGTTTGGCATTTGGTTTTGGTAAACTTTAACAGTAGTTTTAAAAAATTCTTAAGTTGTGCAAACTTTACAGGTTTTGGGGCTGACAGCTAATAGGTCATAATATTATTTAACTTAAGTTATATTCATATCCAAACAAAATTCATACATATTTACACCATCAAAAATGGTTGTTTTTTTCTTCTATTGTTAATATTAAATATTCTATTTTTTTACGTTTCAAATTTTACGTAATCCACGTGATTTAAAAATGTGATTATTGCTTATATGAATATTTTAGTGATGTATATTGATTATGTTTATAAAAAGAATCAAAAATAATAACGTGTGCAATAAAATAAAAAAAGCATAAGTACTTGATAAATAGAAGTTTTACTGCAATTTTATCACGCTAGAGGCACCACCCCTGTAGGAGGTAAACAAAATATTTTTTGGTGATTATAATAGATAAACGTTCGTAATTTTTCATTTAATAATTTTAATTCAATAATATTTTTCTTAAATACAGTAAATAAATTTTCTTAATAAATAAATAGGCCAGTTTTAGATTTTGGATATGTTGTATGTACCTATGTTTTACTTAAAAATTCCAAGTTTTTGAATTCAGCACGCCTGTGCGCGCGTCGGTATTGCGTCCCCTTTTTGTTTTTTTACTTAATAACTCTTTACTAGTGCGTCCTACGAAAAACATAAATTTATTCATTTTTGTAGAATATATAAATTTATTCATAACATGTTTTTTTAAACCTTATACTTATCGAACGAAATATTGAGCTTCAAATCACAAAAATGTCTCGGGATGAATGTTGCAAATGATGGAGTCTATGTAGTGTCACACCCATCATATGCATTAAAAAAAAGTATCCTAAATCATATTTGAATAATTTGGAAGAATTATAGGTCCATCCTGCTCAATACTTGAGCAGGTAGCTGAATATTTCGGTAAGTATGAGGTTTAGAAAAACATGTTACTGAAGTAAATTGTAGCAAATTTTATCTTCCTCAAAAAATTACAAATTTATTTTTATCGTATGACGTTGACTTGAGTTTTTAATCACAAACCAAAAAAGCACACAATAGACGCCGTACCGACGCGTGTATTCGAAATCTTGGATTTTAAAAGAGGACCTAAGTGTATACAGCATACCCAAAATCCAGAATTACATAACCTTTTGTCATGTAACTTTCCTTTTTAACAACCTCCGTCACTAGCCTAAAAAAATAAATAATAATTTTTTTGTTCGTATACTTCACCGCTCAAGTTGACATCAATTTTCGTTAATTAAATTTTACAAATACTGTTGAAAATGCGAGTTCTTGTGTAATAATAACATTTTGTAGACAATTATTTACTTACCCCCAAAACAGAGATGCTGCCATTTGCGTTTATCTTTGCGTAAAACCCCTAATTATTTGAACATACAAAGGGGTTAAAAAAATATATACACTTGTCACAATAATGCATATAATTTGAATTTAAGATTATCAATAGCGAATTAAATTTGTATATTCTTTTTTTCGACCTCTATCAGATATATTAAGTACCGAAGTTTGTATTTAAGATTAGACATTAACATTTTTAGATAAAATAATTACATTAATTGAATTTAAAATTTAATAATAAATTTGAAAATATTTTAATTAAGATTTTTAAAACTTTTGATTTTTGAAAGTCTTAACCTGAAATGAAATTTTGCGCAACAAAGTTGTGGCTACCGCCCACTATGCTGCACTGCACGTAGCGCCTTTCTGAATGCACCTAGTAAAACGAGTTTCAAACATATGAATTTGGCGACCCTTGAAACTGCCGCCCAATACACGCTGCCCCGGTTTGCCCCCTTAGATCCGGGGCTGCCCATCAGAACATATTTGTGTGAACTCTATCTTTGAGAAATTGCAAAAAAAAAACTTTCTAAAATTTTATGCTCGCATCTGCTTTTACTTGGGCGTGTTAAAAATATAGCGTACATGCATGCAATCAATGTAGTTGGCAGAAGTTTATGACAATTATGTGCTTGTTGCTAAAACAGTACACTTGGTGTTTGTTAAAACAACAAACACCATTTTTTTCGCTGAGTCCAAATTAGCCCAAAACCAAGTTCTTATCAAAATTGGGATCAAAAATTTTTTCCACTTTTTTCCTAATGGGTACAGCAGAAAAAAATGTGTTCATAAAACCATATGTATAACCATATGTAGTATTACAAACCATAGGTATGTAATACTACATATGCTAAAAACACGATAACTCAAAAACGAAAAGAGATGGCAAGATGAAATCTTGCATGTGTGTCCTAGAGCTAAAAAGTCAAATCAAGTTCGTGAATGGGCAAAATCGGACCATGTATGGGCAAAACTGCCTACCTTTGAAACTGTAAGTGATAGAACAAATTTTGTTTCTTTTTAAAAATAAACAACTTTTGTTTGAAACATTTTCCCATAAATACAGTATATACCGGGTATTTAAGCAATTAACTCAGTTAATTTTTATTTTCACTTGTTTTAAATCAAATTTTAATTTCATTGAATAATAAAAAAATAATAATTACGTATATTTTAAAGTTGTCCAGTAAATTTTAGTAAATATAATGTCAATCAAATCAAGGTTGTTAGAATGTCAAACAAGTTTGTGTCAACAGATTATATTTCCATGATCAACAATAAATGTTTCCATCAATTATATTAAGTAAAAAACGATACATTTAAATATATTGTGCTAATGTTTTACAAATCTGGTGGATATCGATATAAATGGAAATCAGCCTGTCAACATATAATTTTATTAGTTGCTTATGTGAATGCACCAGACAGCTTTTTTGTAGCCGATTTATCTGTTAAAGATGGATTACCCTCTTACTTCCATCTTTTAATTTCACATATATTGTTTGGATTGCCATTTTTATATTTGGAATTATTTATTGGAAAATATTCACGGACGGGTTGTTTATGTTTTGGAAGAATGATGCCCATTACGATTGGACTTGGTTATACGATGCTTATAAATACTCTACATCAATTAATTGCTTATGGATCCTTAATAACTACTGTAATACATTATTTAGTTTTTTCACTCTCTACCGAATTGCCATGGAAAACTTGTAACTCTGATTGGCCTTTAACTTGTATGGATATTGAACGTTCTGGAGTTAATAATTGTAAACTTTATTTTGAATTTTTGTAATTATTGACATAGAGAATTAATAGTAGTTTCAAAAAATATGATATAAAGTTTATGCAGAATTAATTCTTCATGTCCATGTTGACCAGTGACAAGTAATTAAGAAAATACGTAATTAAGAACTTTATCATAAAGTCTTTATGTCTAGGGTGTAATGGTTTTGGGCGCTTACACACTTTCAGCGCCATCAAGCGGTGTTTTTAGTGTTGAATCAGACGCTGTGAATGCTGATAAAGCGCGCTAATGGTTTAGTTCAAACGATAAACACCAACACTTTACCCATCGAGATAGGGTAGCAAAAGCGTGAGCGCCAAGTCGTACTATCTCCAGAAACGAACACTGCATAAGCGGTTGTTTCTTTATGTCATGTTCACAGTGTATGTAGTCAACTTAGGGTTTCCCCACACTAAATTTAGGGGGAAAAATTCAAAATCTTCATCATCACAATCGTTACTATCATTATTAACTATTTCAACAAAGCATTCTATTGCGTGAAAAACAGCTAAACTGTTTTCATCTACCATATTGATTCAATTGACGCTTACACATACTATGGGCCACAGAAGTCCTGGCCATTAAAAAAAATTTTATAATTGATTTGTGGCTTATTAATTCGGTTTTCAAAAAAATGCTTCGGGTAAAAGCTTTATCATATGGATTTTATAATAGTAAGAATCTGCTTCTGATGACCAACCTCACTCAGCCCTTATGCCAATCTAGCTCTCAATATGTATTTAATTTGTGCTATCTAGGTACAAAAACAACGCAATTATCATCTGAATTATACTTCAGCTATCATTTTACGGTCCATGAAATACCTAATATGAAGATTGACAGTATAGGACAATTTGAAGTATTTCAGAGTGTTTGTTTGATGGCGGTGTGGTTTATTACATTTTTAAGTTGTCTACGATCGCAAGGTAATTACCATATTTAAATATAATAAATAAATTAATGCGATAAATCCTCGTTTTCGCCAGGTTCTATTCAAAAGGTTAAGTACAAGGTTGTTAATTAAGTTTAAAACTGAGTTTTATACTAGTAAATTATCCCAATTCGTTCAAATTCACCATCATATCTTAACAAAGTTTCAATTTTAAAAGATCGTTTAAATGATTATTTTGTTTTAGATTTTAATTTTTCAATGCGGTGGAGTGTTGGTGCTCAGCTTATATCCAACCTAGTTCTAGCAATTTTAATTTTTATAGCTCGAGGCGATCCTAGTTTTTTTATAAAATTTGATGAACGGCAAGTAAAATCCCTATTAGATCTAGACGCATGGGTAGAAGCTGTATGGGTAAGATATTATGTCTATCTCGATTTAAAATCGAAAAGTTAGATTCATTTACGCAAAAATCGAAAAATTCGGCTAGGATTCGCAAGAGTTATGAACCTGGGATCTAAATGTGTTTTGGAAATTTTGCATGTTTTTTTTATGAAATGGAAATTTAATATCTATCAAATTGGTCGGCCATTGTTTAAAATGACCAGACTATTGATATTTATCGTAACTTGTCTCTTGGAATCTGAAAATTATTAATTTTACATAGAAATTTGTTCAATAATTACTAATTTATTATTAATCTCCTGAAGATATTTTTATTAAGGTTAATCGGACAATTAGGCAATGTAAAGATAAAAATCTGAATTTTTGATATGTTATTAATTGCTAATAACTCATACGTATAAAATAATTTTTTGAAAAAAATCTTGGTTTTCTCGTAATTAATCATTAAAATTTTTTTAACATGTTGTGAATAGCAAATGTTGAATAAACGCATACATTTTCGATAATGTTGCTCCACCTTCTATAGATTAAAAAGTAAAAAACTTCTACTTTTATAAATTGAATCTTGTACATTACGTTAAAATTTAAAAAAAATAGTCTGACGAACAGTTTTGAAAATATCTTAATTAAAAAACTAAAAAATTAGCGAAAATTTTTTAAGCAAATAATACAGTACATTAAGGAATATTATTTATTATTATTTAGTAATTAAATAATTACATAAATCCGATTACTAGTGATGTTAGATGCTATCTAAATTTAAATAATTAATTTCTAGATTAAAATTTTTAATTTGTTAAAAAAAATTTAGATTTTATTATGACTTGCGGGGTACTGTCCCATCAACCTTAAGTTTTATAATAAGTTTCGGCATATTGGCCGTGTTCGGCCGAACTAAGTCCTTAGTAAACTAAGTAAGTTAGTCAGAGTACTGAGCTAAGTTGTTGGCCGGGATACTTTATAGATACTAAGAAACTTTTACTTAATATGTATGTCACGGGCAGTGTTGCCAGATCTCCCGTTCAACGGTAGATCTACCGCTTTTTAGTATTTCTACCGTTTTTTTTGAAATTTTTTTAGTAAATAAAAAAATTTTTGAATTTGTCATTTTTTGAAATTTTTTATATTAATAATTAATTTTAAACTCCCCAGTCGTACAAATACAAAATAATAATAATGGGATTTAAAACAATAAGTAATGCAATATATGATAAATACAAAGAATTAATATTATTTAATATTTGAAGAAAAAAAATTCTGATCGGTTTTTGTTGAGGGTAAAATTAATTACTTTTACAACATTTATTTTTGCAAATCCACGTTTTATTTAATAAGATTGCTGACATGTTTCGGGTTTTATCCCATTGTCGAAACTGTGAGAGTACCGTTACAGGTGGCTCTTATTTATACAAAAAATTTTTATTAAAAATTTTTGAAAAACAATCATAAAAACACGTCATATAAGATAAAAATCAAAAACAATTAGATAACACCTAGCAAGTTATAACAATAAAAATAAAAATATTCAATAAAAGTGTATTTTGACGCTGTAAAATACACCTCCATTGAATAAGTCAAAAAATAAAAAACTCTTTCTTTATTAATACTTGTGTTTTTATTTTTTATTTTTTGACTTATTCAATGGAGGTGTATTTTACAGCGTCAAAATACACTTTTATTGAATATTTTTATTTTTATTGTTATAACTTGCTAGGTGTTATCTAATTGTTTTTGATTTTTATCTTATATGACGTGTTTTTATGATTGTTTTTCAAAAATTTTTAAAAAAAATTTTTTGTATAAATAAGAGCCACCTGTAACGGTACTCTCACAGTTTCGACAATGGGATAAAACCCGAAACATGTCAGCAATCTTATTAAATAAAACGTGGATTTGCAAAAATAAATGTTGTAAAAGTAATTAATTTTACCCTCAACAAAAACCGATCATTATGGACTTCCACAAATTAAAGCTCTCAACAATCAATCAAAAAAAATTCTATTAGTATTTAATAATATATTAAATACTAATGTAATATAATTTTATTTATTCCAAATAAAATTATTTATTTCAAACTATTTAAATTGGAATTTTCACTTTTTGAATCTACCGCTTTATTTTGGTGGATCTACCGTTTTTTAAGAAATCGGGTCTGGCAACACTGGTTATGATACTATTAAGTAGCAAAAGATAGTGTGTCCAGGCCAAAACTCGCTGCGCTCAGATGCTCAGAACAAAATTTTATTTACTCTGACTAACTTACTTGGTTTACTAAGGACTTAGTTCGGCCGATCACGGCCATTGATATAAAAAAATCGTTTCTACATAAGTTTTTTCTGAATAGTTTTGCCACTATTTCAGCTCAAACATCTGTAATCACTCTTGATTATAAAAGCATATATGTACCCATGTAGCACTTTATTACACTACTTTGTATTTTTATACATCTGTATGTAAATAAAATAAACACGTTCACGCATTGATAATGAACTAAATATATACAGGATATTTAAACAATTTACTCAGTTGTTATTCGCTTAGACTAACAGCGAAATAAACTCAATGTAATTTTCAAATGGTAAAGCATAATTCATCTTTTAGATAATTTCTAGATCTATTGGTCTACATTATGGTGTACACATATTATTTGGATCATATATGAAATTAGAACAAAGTGTGGACAATACTGCTATTATAATAGATTTTATTATAATTTTTCTAACTTTACAATATGGATGGCTAATTTCCACCTGCTACGAAATCATTAGAGAAAAAACTAATTGCACTCTAATAACTATGCCATTATGGAAATCAAATAACAAAAGATTACTATTTGTGGTTGTACCATTTGCATTGGGATATTTGGGTATACCCCAATTTTGGAGCTTCATTTACTTTTGTTGCTTATTATTTGCATGTATCAACTGTTTGGTAAATATTATTGGCTAACATATTCGTAATAAAAGTGCTTTAGTTTCGTAAAAATCATTAGGATTAAAAAGGCCCCTAAAATTAAAAACGTTGTTGGTTCGTAAGAAATTTATTGAGTCTAAAATTTAGCTCAAGTAAATTTTTACATCTAACTACACAAATGACTGCTTTGATATTTTATCTATTTCGTTTAATCGAAGTACTTTGTGTAGTGTATTTACAAGTTTGCCTCTTTTACTGAAAATAGTTTCGTACAAATAAGCATTAGGAACAAAGTTATGGTATTTTCACTGATTCGAGACCCAGTGGCGGATTACCAAACAGGCGCATGCCTGGGGCCACAGAATTGCCTCAATAACCGAAATAAAAGTTTTACTGTCTGTTAATATGAGAATTTTAAAATAATAATTGTTTAAATTTTAATATCTTCTAAAACCTATTTTCATAGTGGATATTGGTCAATAGACTTGATGCCAGTTAAAATTAAATAAAAAAGATTTGGTTCCAAATCGCCAAAACTTGCCGAATCACTGCAAGCCGATATACTCTCCGTCTTTCGTTCAGCGCGTTCGGCGGGGCCCTTTCGTTATCGCACATTAATTATTATTCTTCATCCATTCTACGATGGAATATTCTGAAAAATGATCGGCTAGAGCACTGATATTTCCAGAAGATCCACTGTTTACAACGATGTTTTGAATGATTTTAAAGTTTTTTTCTATGAGTAAGAGTAAGAATGAAATTATTTAATATGTGGATAGATTATCGTTGAAATATGGTAATGTCATTTGATCTTGTCGATATGTATAAATTATTAATTGGCGGACTGTAATTTACATTTCCCAATGTAGAAACTATTTTGAGAATCTTTTTGACAATGCCTATCTGAAATGCAAGCGGTGAACGTTCAATCCCATTACTTTAAAAGGGATAATTATTTGTCACTCATTTTTATAAACATATTGTTGTATGAAATTTTTTGTTTATTTTGTGCTAGAGAATACATTTCTAAAATATTGCCGTCCAGTTCCGCAACACCCTGTAGGGGAATATAAAATGGGCTGCAAAAGTTGATGTTATTTTTTTAAATTTTATAATTGATTTGTGCCTTATTGATTCGGTTTTCGAAAAAATGCTTCGGATAAAAGTTGTTCATTAGAAATATAGTAACCAATTTTATTCGAAAACTGAATGAATAAGGCACAAATCAACTATCAAATTTAAAAAAATAACATCAACTTTTACAGCTAACTGTACATGATAGTTAAAAGCACATTTTTCGTGCTTTTATGCTTACTTATTTTTCGTTTATCAATATAAATTTCTATTACATTTATAAATTTCAGATTACACGAATTTGTTTTATGTATTGTTGTTTGGCCGATGAATATTCTCAAGCACAATTTTATCGTTCATATATTTTGGGATTTTTATGTTTGTTTTGTTTCGTGGCGGATATACCATCTATATCTAATCAAGGATTTACAATATTGGAAAGAATATTTTTCCAAACTGATTTCACGAAAGTGTTTGTAATAATATTTATAATGTCATTAACAGTATGTTACTTTTACGGTGCAGAAAGATTCTGTACTGATATTCACTTTATGACTGGTAATAGACCACCATTATATTGGAAAGTTTGTTGGTATTTATCACTTGGTATTATAGTAATTGAAATTTTGTTTTTGCGTAAGTCGACGATTGAAAAGAAAGTCACAAATTCTTATGAAAACATTCTTGAGAAGAATAGATACATCGTAAAGTTACTAATATTATTCCCAGTTATCGGTGGAGTTGGTTTCGAAATATTCAGGAAACTGAAAAAACATAATTTGACTGCTTTATTCATCCCAAGTGAATATTGGGGTCCGCCAATTCGAGAAGAGAGGAAAAATCGTCGACTGTTTCATCCAAAAACAGAAACTAGGGATACACGTTTAGTTGACTCTTGCGATCATAATTGCCTACATAGTAGTGCAGTTTTGCAACGCATTGTGGAATTAGAGGCTAAAGTAAGTAAAATGAATGATGCTTGTCAAACATAAAATTATCGTAAATAGATTTATAAATAAATAATAGTAACTGATTGTAATTACCCGACCATCAATTTAAGATCATAATATTAAAAAAACACTAAAATATTTTTAATTTATCATGATTACAATGTTACAGATGCGGAGACAACATTTTGATGAAAGAAACCCTAGACTGCAGAGAAAAATGGATCAATATGATAAATCAATATCATTTGCTAATATTTAGATAATACATATATCCATATGCATTATCTAGACTGTCAGCGAAATAAAATTGTGTAAACCTTTATAAAATAAAAACTTAATGCATTTTGTCTAATGTAATGAAAAAATCAAGGTTTATCATATATGTGTAGATAAATTATTATACTCGGTATATATAATACTAGCTAGCAATATCCGTTACGGCTTCGCCCTCAAAAATTTTAAAAGCATTTATAACTGAGTAATATTTCTCCCCGTCAAAGACTGATTGTCTTAAAATGCTGTTACAAGTATTAATTTATTTATTTATAATTCATAGGCTAAATATCAATTTGCATGTCTCTAATTTTCAAATGCTTCCATACAAATGCTCACCCCGTGTTTCACACCCTCGAGGGTCCATTTTCTAAAAACTGGGAAACGCATTTTATGATGTATAACGGAAATTGAAATTTCTATGTCCTTAACTTCATAAAACCCGAAATTTTGACTTCCAATTTTACCCCCTAGGCCTAGGCTGAAACGTGTATGTCTTTATTTATTATAGCTGACAAGCACAGGCTTCATTCTGAAATTGTGACTAAACTATTGGCTGTATGAAAAAAATATTTTATATAAAAGTTGTTTGTTTTTATTAGATACACATTTTTTATATTTAAAAGTTTTCTCTATGTCGCAGCGTTTAAAAGTTACGTTTTTTGAATGGCACGTGGACACGGATTTAGTAGCTGCCACGCGCGCACGGATGCTTCAAATAAAAACTGTTTATAGCCTATGTCACTCAGGAATAATTTAGCTTCATATCAGTAAAATAATTTTTGGAATCGGTTCAGTAGTTCCAGAGATTACCCAAAACAAGCAATCAAACAAATTTTATCTCTTTATATATTAGTATAGGCCCGCTAAATATAATATATACATAATCTAATGCATTTTTGCATGTCCGTCCATCCGTGGACACAATAACTCAAAAACGAAAAGAAATAACGAACTGAAATTGTGTATGTGTGTTTTAGAGCTAAAAAGAAACTTCAAGTTCGTGAATAGGCAAAATCATCGTTGAAACCGTGAGATGCAAAAATATTTAAAGACAATACTTAAATGTTCCTTTTTTTTAAATCAAACATATATACCTACCGGGTATTTAAGTAATAAAGTTAGTTATATATTTTCACTTGTTTCAATACTAATAATGTTTCAATGCTAATATTTTTTCTATCATTCGTATTATATAAATAGCAATCTTAACGTACGGATAAAAATAGAATTACTTTCAGATAATTGACGAACGTATTACATTAGTATCTACATTTCAAAAATGTGAGCAGTTTATTGATTACTCTATAAATTTTGTGATTAATTATTATTAATGTTTTTAAAAAAATCAAAGGTAAATAAAGATTTAGAAGATTATCATTCTATTGTATAAATTATATATTGATATACTAATGTTTTTACAAGCTTTTATTTTATTCACTTTTTGTTTTTTTGTTTGTGACTGTTCCGATGCGAGTACTTGAAAAGAAATATTTGTATTTTTTATTTATGGAAATTAATTTGCATACTGTTTAACTTATTGTACTTCTAACGGCCTTTCATCTCTACCATAAAGTGAAATTAAAAAACTACTAAAGGGGATCCTTGAAATACTTCGCACATTTTTAGAAACATCTCTACGGTTTTATTCCAAAGGTGTATTATAACACTCCCATTTGAGTAATAATTCAACAAAATACAGTAGAAATCCAATTATCCGAACTCTCAACTATCCGTGTTGCTTTGATGAAAAAATTTGTATGACTAAAATATCTTTAATTCGGTTCGATAGTTATACAGTAGTTGTATAGCAGCAAGCATTAAAAAATTCTCTTCCAAGGCCGATTATTTTCGAAAAAACAAAATATTTCGCCAAGAAAATCGACAGTCTTCATTTAAGGTATTTCCAGCAAGAAATTTTTTGAAAGATTTTGCTCATTTTTTTTCATAGGCTAAAAATTTTTTAATAAATCCCGAAGTTTCAGAATTTTTGACAAAGTTCGCAATTTTGACGGTCAGCTCTCATTAGAAGCATGTAAAACTTTATGCCCGCCTAACTATTATCGGTTGTATTGAAAAATAAACTCGGCAGAATTAAAAAAAAAAACGAAGATAGTAATGATAAATATTTCTTAAATAAATTTTTTTTTAAAAGTCGCGTCTTGGCATTTTGTTTTCGAAATATAATAATTTAAAATTTTTTTTCTTTCAAAATTACATGAAATATGTAAATACATGTATGTGAGTATATATGTATGTAGTATATATGTGTATTTGTTCTATAAAAGTAAACCGGTTCAAGTCAATGCTGGAATACCTTAATGCGAACAATAGGGAATATGCATGAAAATTTTTTATCACTTGAATTGAAGCATGTTTACTTGACAAATATCAAGGTAAAATTACTTTTTAAATAACTTTAAAAATAAGCGAGATATGAATGATTGAAATTCCCGATTAGACAAAGAGGGTGATAGCCCTCTTGATATGTTATGTGACGTCATATTACACTTTCACCATTTAAAATACACGTAAAACTCCGTTTTTAGTATTTTTACAAGAAAGAGACAGTTAATAATCTTTAAAAGCTTATAGCTTCCTTGATATTTGTCGGATTTTAATTTCGTTTTTAAATATTATTACAGTATTAACAGTATTTTCATATTCTGAAAATAAATGTGAAAAAAAATTTTCATGCATATTCCCTATTGTCTGACTACAACAATTGAAGAGTATTACAATATACATTAATTTAGCCTTTTTTGAACTTTTTGCGGGTTCGATACCAATTATTCCGGATAATTGGAATTCTACCGTAATACCATATTTTAAAAGGATATTTTTTTGAAATAGTAAATTTTTATATTAATATCGTTTTCGCAACGTTAAAACTGTTTATATTTTACGTATCTTGGGGTTTCATTCTACGTGGGTGCAATGTGTATATATAAGTTAATAAACTTATGTGAATTAAATCTAATATCAATAACATTAAATAAAACTCCATACGCAATTGTCTCTAAATTGAAATATTTTCTGATTTGGTTAGTATTACTATATTAGGTCATATCGTTTATGCAGTTTTTGTTATATTTATAAATGAACTATAAATAAATATACGTTAAATTTTGATTACTTAATAAAGTTAATGTAATTTTTTTACATTTTATCTTTAGTGTTTTGTTTGTTTTTAAATAACCTAAATCTTGAAGACACTACAGGCTTCTGTTAATTGAAATTTATATTTTTAGAAGAATGGATCAAAATGTAATTCATGATTTAATTTCATCAATAAAAAACGTTGATTTTGAAAAATTGAATTCACTATTAGAAAAGATAAATATTGGTGAAATTCAGAGTGCAGAAAGTATAAGTGTTTTAAATTGTGCAATTAAAGTTGGTAATATAGAAATCTTAAAAATACTTTTAAATAATGGGGGTAATACGAATGAAGAAGATAACAATAATTTGCGGCCTTTGCATTTAGCTATTAAAAGTAATAATATCGGTATAGTGAAACTTCTGTTAGAGTATAATACCGATGTGAATGCTAAGAATTCATGTAATGAATATCCGATTCATATTGCGACACAAGTTAATAATACAGACATAGTACGACTTTTAATTAACTTTGGTGCTAATGTTAATGTTGAAGATATTAGTAAATTGCATCCGATTCATTATGCTGTAGAAAATGGCAATGACGTAATTCTTCGATTACTTTGTGAAAATGGAGCGAATATAAATGCAAGAACAAATTGGGGTAAATACCCAATTCATATTGCGGCACAGAATAATGAATATAATATGATAAGAATATTAATTCATCATAATGCTGATATTAATGCTGTGGACAACTATAAAGGACGACCAATACACTATGCAATTAGAGGCAATCATATTCATATGTTGCAATTATTAATCAAACTTGGAGCAAATGTGAATGTTGAAAATTATCGTGGAAGGACACCGTTACATCTTGCAATACTAACGGGTCAGATTGACTCTGCTAAAATTCTTATAGAAAATGGTGTAAATGTTAACGCAAAAGATCATTTAAAAGTAAGTCCCATTCATTTAGCTGTTGGACATAATCGATTGAAGCTAGTTGAGTTGCTGTTGGAACATGGCGCTCATGTTAATGTACAGGATCATGCTGGAAAACAACCAATTCACTTAGCTGCAAATTCAGAAAAAATGAATATGATTAAACTATTAATTGACCATGGTGCGAATGTCAATGCCAGAGATAATTATGAATCACGTCCTCTTCATTATGCATCGCTTAGTAATCAAAATATAGACATAATTAAGTTATTAATTGAACATGGTGCTGAAATAAATGTTAAAAATAATTCACATGAATGTCCATTATTGTATGCGATATACTGTAATAATATTGATATAATTAAATATTTTATTATAAATGGCGCAGATATCAATTTAGATAATGTAGTCGTATATGAATGCTTGAATAAGGATGCTTTTGATATTGTTTTATTACTAGTTTATGCTGGTTTAAATTTTAATCATATAGAAATACCAATTGATTCGAATTTTAACACAAAATTACAACAAATTATGTTTTTAAAATCAAATTCCTTATCTCTTCAGCATTTATGTCGTATTGTGTATAAAAATATTTTTGGTGGTAGTACATATTGTAAACGAATTCATGAAACAGTATTACCTTCTATGTTGAAAAAATTTTTAACTTATGATGTATTAGATATTTGAATAAAAATTTTGGACAAAATTGGTAGTTTTCTTCTGTACCAATGATCATTTGAAATAGAATCTAATTTTCGTGTGTTTGAAAATGTATCTTTATCAAAGAACTTGATTTTAAGTACCGTTAATTCACAAAGAGCTGTGTAAAATGCTTTATAACGCGATTATTTCTTATTTTTGATTCTTTTTCAAAGTTGCAGTTTGTTTTTTAAGTTTTTGATTTTTCCTTTGAAAAACATCCAAACAAGTCAAAGTCCAAAACATCGTATAAAATAAAAATACTATTCAAGGTATCGAAGTTTGAACCGATATAGGATATAGGAACCGATTTTATCGCGGCGGTTAGTGATTGTATTAACGTTACAACAAGCGCGTTATTTTGTTTGAGCGATCTAGTTTGGCCATTTTCTTGAAGTTTGTTCACACAATTCTTATTAACAACTCTACAACTGTTAGTCATTTATCGCGTGATACAAAAAAGGGCTGCGACAAATCAACTTTGATATGGAGATGAGTTCATTGACGATGTTATTAGTCTTAGTCATTCTAAAAAAATCCATATATGAATAATTTTCTCAGTTTTTTCCTCAATGTTTATCCTGCTATGATCATTTTCTTTATAAAATATATAGCGAAACTGTTTCAATTAAACTTTCACCAGAGACTATTGTCGTTATAATATAAATTATTATGATATAAGTTATTTCTAACTTTTTTATATTTTGGGAATTTTTGACCTAGCATCTAGCCCGATTGGATTGATTTAAATTTAACAAAATTAGCAAATCAAAGAATTTTATAGGTACACACTCATTGATTTTTAATCTTTTTTGATA
This sequence comes from Nineta flava, assembly GCA_963920215.1. Lineage (NCBI taxonomy): Eukaryota > Metazoa > Arthropoda > Insecta > Neuroptera > Chrysopidae > Nineta > Nineta flava. The sequence goes on from OY986041.1 coordinate 108,429,882, forward strand.
AATCGAAAAGTAAACGTAATATAGAAAATGTACATAGTTTTATGAGTTTATTTGACATTGATTTTAACACTTTAACTTTCGATAAATTATCTGATAATTCAGATAATTCAGAACCGCAATTTTTTTTTTCTCCAGTTTATGTTAATTCTTACTGAGCTTTAACAGAATCAATCAAAACTTGTCGACCAACCCATGGCACAACATTTTGACTGTTTACATACATACATATATTATTTACATAATATATTTAAAAATTGCAATACATAATACACCGAATCTTTTATGACCATTATAAAATAATATAATTCACAGGCGAAGGTAGATGATAGCCCATTGCTTGTATTGAATGAAATTGTAATAATTTAAATGACCTCGGAATATGATTCACTTGCCTTGATATGTCAAGATTACTCACTGAGAATACTCAGAATTCAAAATTTTTCTGATGGTATGTTGCGTAACGTAATAATTAAATAAGAGACTTAAATGTGGAATGTGCTTCGGTGATAATATATTGATAATCAATCAGTATTATTAAATTTTCAATATGAATAATATTAATAAATTAAAATCTGACAGTGACAATAATGATTACACACACTTTAAAAATGGTGATAGATTTAAAACTGATTATGATGAAGATGAATTATTAGTACAAGAACATACACCTTTACGAATACAACAGGTAAACAAATTTGGAATTGAAGGTTATGTTTAGTGATTTTCATTTCTCTGCCTTTTATGAATTGCTTAATAAAATGTATACATACTTTTAATGCCACTTTACCACTTAAATTAACATATTTGACTTGAGTCAGTTGAGTGGGCATTCAATAATTATATTTTTTGTAATAAAGCAAGTACACACTTAATTTTGTATCATAGATATTACAAAAAATGTAGATTATTATTAAATTACAGATATTAAATATAGATTAGGTTATTAATGTGATCGACTGCTTTAGAAATAAATATTTTAAAAAAATACACACGGTCTTCTTTTTTAATGTAATTGTAGAGTTTTTTAAAAAATTTAAAAGTATGCTTACTTCGTGAATAGCCACTAAAAAATCGATCGAAGCTTAATTTGTAAAATTGTAGGCTTAATGAAATGAATGCTATCTTCGTGAAATACCGCACGCTTTTTTACGGATATAATTGGTACAAAACCGTGCGGTATTTCACGAAGATAGCATTTATTTCATTAAGCCTACAATTTTACAAATTAAGCTTCACAAGTGAAAATAACTAACTGAGTTAACTGTTTAAATACAGGTATTTACTCAGTACATACCAGGGTATGTACCGAGTTTATGGAAAAAGTTTCAAAGTTATTTATTTAAAAAAGATTATTTTTGGCTTAAAAATTGTATTCTATCTCTTATGGTTTCAAAGATGGATATTTGAAGCACGGCCAGATTTTGCCTATTCACGAACTTGACCTTAATTTTTAGTTCTTTCAGATCGTTAACTCGCAACAATTGTTTTCTCTGATCTATATTTTCAACCGTTACAAAGTCGGGACTAAACTTTAAATACCCTCTTATATACTATATATACCGGGTATAAAAAGTGGAAAAGAGAACCACTAAAAACACATTCGATTAACGACGCTCTATCGATTCAGCTGTTTCTATTAGTTACGAATGATACAATTGTCATCTACGTATTAATTTTTAAGGGGCATGCTCACCTAGACTTAAAACGCTTCTTTCGAATGGAATCTAGGTTATAATCTTAGGACAACAGTACGCTGCATGTATTAAGTTTGTAATTGATGTATCCAATAAACAAAAAATAAAACTGAGTATTTCTAATCAGTTAATAGATAAAAATAGTATTTCATCAGGTACATAAGTACCTAATTATCAGCTTTAATCTAAAACTAATAACGTAAGATGAAATAATGAACTATTTGTACCGAATTAATACAATGACTAATTAAATAATTTTATTATCTTACAATTTGAATAATATTGTTAGTATTACAATGATAGGGACTCCGTGCAGTATTTTTTAAGTGTTTAGTGTATGTTGTTGCTTTTAAACGATGGTTTGTAATTTCTTTTTATACTCTTTATACCCTAGATGTGCTAAACATAAACTAGGTGTTTTTGAACAATAGGTTGTAAGTATTATAAAACAAGGTATCACATAGTGACTTAATTATTATAAAATAGCGACTCGGCACGACTTCGCAATTTAGATTTAATTAGGATGTACTATACATATAAACCTTCCGGAAAAAATTATCTACATGATGGTGAAAACCGTTTCAAAATCCGTTGCGTGATTTAGAAGGAGTTAACGTATTCTTTTTATACTATATATAGCTTATGTAATATATATGGATAGTCTAGCACGAGTCACGCATGAGTGTCAGAAACTATTCGAAGGCAAATTTTTTTGTTAGAATGCTTTCAAAATATTTTAAATATTATAGAAATATAGTTCGCCATGGTGCATTGTGTTCCCAATTTTTTTAAACTAATTTTTTTAGGTATTTTGCGTTGTTTTAAACAAAAAGTCTCTACTCATTTTTTCGTGAAATTGAACGTTTTCGAGTTATCAACAATTTAATGTTTGACAAAAAGCAAAAACGGCCGTTTTCGCTTTTATTTTTATTTTTAAGTTTACCAAAATTCTTAATAATCTTGAACAGTTCAGACATATTATATTACTTAAATGTCAAATTAAGTAAATAGTCACTTCCGTTGGTACAATATAATCGAAAGGTAACTATACTAACAATGGATAGGTTGACGCAAGCTTACAAACCAAGTTTACCATAATAGCATGAAATATTGTGGAAATATTTCTCTTCAAAAACTGAGAATAATTCTTTTAAAACTTTGAATAAAACTTCTGAAAGTTATATTTTTCTGAAAATCTCTGAAAAATTCTGGAAAAATAAAATAAATGAGAGAGTCTAGCCACGAGACTGTTATGTATACAACACTTTATACATAACAAATAATATTTTAATAATAAATTATCAAAATAGTATTTTATTTATTTATTTGATATGTATAAAGTGTTGTATACATAACAGTCTCGTGGCTTGTTAGTTAAAGCGTCTGTCTAGTACACAGGAAATCGTGAGTTCGAATTTCGCCGGGCGAGTTGTTATATTTAGTTTAATTAGTTCTCTGAAAAAGTCTGAATTACTATTATTAAGACTTTAAAAACTTTCCAAAAATCCTGAATAACTCTTCTGACAGAGTCCAAAATATTATGTTTTCTGTCTTTAAATCATTTATAAAACATTTATTTTATTTTTTCAGAGATTTTCACGAAAATATAACTTTTAGGAGTTTTATTCAGAGTTTTAAAAGAATTTTTCTCAGTTTTTGAAGGATAATTATTTCCATCAGGGCGTAGCTCAAAGACAGAGCGAGCGTTGGTCTAGAATGCCAGAGCTCGTGGGTTCGATTCCCATCTTAGATGTGTATGATTTTTCATATCAAGCATTTGATGTCGAAGAATGGTACATATGCAATCAAAGTTTTGAAATTTTTTCAGGTATAATCAATTTTATTTATTATTTTACGACTCTACATTTACCGCCCGCAATCCCAATGCTTAAATCCGGTACTGCACACAATGTATTTCCCACTAATTATTAATACTCGTTTCTGATATAACACAATCAATATTCATAGTACCTTCTATTAGTTATACAATAATCGTCACTTGGCAAAAGAAGCGTTATTTTTTCAAAATTTTTTAGTTGTCTTATACGTTATTCATTCGGTTATTGGGAAAATGTTTCGAATAAAAGTTGTTAGTATATTTATGATGAACAACCTTTTTCATCCAAAGTAGTTTTTCGAAAATCGAAAGAATAACGCACAAATGAATTATAATAAAATTTTGAAAAACGAGCGCTACTTTTGAGACCATGTGTACAGTCAGGAGAAGAATTGCCTTTTTCAAGAAGATGACTAGCTTTAATTAACATCTAATTAATAAATGTTCCCTGACTAAAATAAATAAATAATTTAATTCTTGCTATCCAATAAAAGATAATTATTACCTTTATATTTAATTATTTTTAAAAGACTATTTAAATATCACGGAGTTGCGCGTTATATACGAATAAGAAAAAAAATCGATTCACACATGGTGTCAGCGCAGGGAAAATCGAAGCTTTGAAGAATAGGTTTTTGAAATATGGTTATTATAATGTCAGATAATTTCAAATAAAATATTTTATTTTAATTTTTTTTTGTTCATAAACGAATTTATTTGTGCCTTAATTTTTGTGATATCGAAAATTACACGTTTGTTTAAATTTAGATACTTTTATGATAATAACAAATCAGGTATGAATCTGTGTTATTCTATTAAATTTTGTTAAATTTCTAAGTATTTTAACATGTTTGTAATTAAGTTTAAAAATTAATTAACAAAAAAATTATATCAAGTTCGTAAAATTTTATGTTGTCCTAGAATTATATTTTAATCGAATAGTATCCGTAGTGTTTTTCAAAACATTGATAAAAATACATTTTTTTAAAGCAACATTTTGATGTTAACTCTTATTCTTTAAATACCTTCATAAACGTTTAAAAAATAAAATCGCATTATGTATATAAATCGGAAATTTACGCGTTACATATTAAAATAATCATTATTCATGTTTGCCGCTTTTAAGACTTTATGAAATAGTGGTATAATATTAGCATATTAATGTTACTTGCAAAACTGATTAGGACGTCTGTTTCATTCAGGCATTGTATGAAATATGTTAATTATAGTATTCTCTATATTACTAGCGTTTATGTTGTAATGTACTTAATTATATTGTCGATCTATAGACAGCGTAGTACAGTACATATGTCCCTGAGTTGCCTGATAACTACCAACAAACTTATTAATTATTATTAAATATTCAGGCAAAACAAAAGTTTGGTCAGTCCACAAATTATATTTTTATTTACATAGCTTTTAAATTGAATATACCAGGATAACTTTGTATATTCCAACATTATTGGCATTCCGGTGGGGAACTGAATCCCGGTCTTCCGCGTGACAGGCGGGAATACGGGGGGTTCGATTCCCCAGTTGACAGCCAAAAATTTTGGAATATACCTTGATATCCTGATATAATCGAACATTTTTGGCTCTCAGTACATTAAGGTCTAAGCTGCGTAGTTTTTTATCATGGTAAAAAATACATTTATTTTCCATTAATGTGGACCATGGTCCGAATACTCGCTTTATTTTTTATTATGAGTGTTCTCCATGAATGGCTTGTATCGACCGTTCATGAATTCAGAGGAATTTGATCAATAAATATTTGACTCGATATTTTATGATATTTTATATATTCATTTTTTTTCAATAAACCTACTATTTTGTTTTGTATTTTGTTTCATTCATAGAACATAATTTTTTTATTAGCATGCGTAATTTAGTTGAAAAACATTTTTTTATTAACGTCGGAACTCGTTAATATCGAAAAGTAATTCATACCGACAACGAAATAATCTGATAACAGTGAATTTTAGTGTCATTTTTCCATCATGACAACTCAGTATATTAATTAACACGTAATACTTAGCACGTATACCAAATTGAAACTTTCCTTGTTTTATATTATTATTTTTATCATATAACTGTCCACTTAATAATACCTTAATTTGTATATAGCATGATACATGAATTGTTTTCGATGAATTAAAAATCTATCGTATCTACATGATAACTAACACTATTAATTAGATACAAAAAACATGTTTATTTGTACAACTTTGGTTCACAAACAACTTAGGTACAACTTTGGTAAAATATTTAATACTAGAGCCGCTTCGCTGCTAAGCCCGTAAGTAGGTCAAAACCATAAAATCGTTTTAGTAGTTTTAACGTGCTACGGAAACAAACAGAAAGATACCCAGACTAATATTGAAAAACAAGCACAGATGTATACAAATACAAAACACGCGAAGATACTTTTGAACAACTGCTTCTTAAAGAAAGGAGGACATTCTGAAGGAATCCACGAGTCCCTCCCAGGAAATTGTTCCCTATGAACGAGGTATTCCCAGTAAGCGAGAGGCATAAGCTTGCGTTGATTACGTCTTTGCTCTTTGTACACACCGCCCGTCGCTATTACCGATTGAATGATTTAGTGGTGTTCGGACTGGTACACGGAAATATGTCTTATTAACTATGCAATTAACAATCACTAATACGATATATTTACAGGTCATCTATAAATCATCTATAGTTAAGGTTGTTGTGAAACTGGTGAGGGATAGTGGGGGTGGTGAGTTTGTCCTATACTAAATGCATTGGTATCTCATCCATTGCCAGCTCTAAATACTTAAAAATTTGCAATTAAATCGTTTCAAATAATTTAATTTTTGTAAAAAACATATATTTATAAAAAAAACATATTGTTTAAAACTTAATTAAAAATATGTTTTTATGTATTTCAAAAAAGTTGCATGGTGATAAAACTAAATAAAACTAGATAAAAATGAATATAACTAAAAATAAAACTAGATAAAAATAAATAAAACTAGATAAAAATAAAACTAGATTTAGAACATTTTTCGATCTACAAATTTAATTAGCTCAGAAACAAAAAACAAGATTAATTTGAAATTTGGTCCAGGTATTTATAAGACTTTGATAAATATTATGACAGTTTTTCATAACACTGGCATATCTGGCTGTCGAGTTATACATTTTTGTTTTCATGTTTTTACCGACGTCCATTTAACCTATTTTTACTCAAAAACTAAAAACAGGATCAACTTCAAATTTTGACAGGATACTCTTTATTATTGAAATAATAAGCTGTAAAATTTTGAAGAACCTGCCATTAAATTGAATTTTCTTCACAACAACCTTAAAACCGATGATTATACTATATTCTTGAATTTAGTATAGATATTTCCTCGGAGGAAATGCTACTTATCTAAATCTTTTTTCGATATTTGACAAGAGAGTTGATACGAGACGAGATTTGTCTGTTTCTCGACGAGAGGAAGATCAATTTTTTCTCTCGACATACGAGACGAGAATGAATCCACAACACCACTATCCTAAAGCTATTTTCCATTTAAAACTATGTCAGATGGAGAATGTATAATTAATGAGGACTTGTTAAGCATTAAGTCGGTATGTAGCGGCAAATACGAACTGTAAGGGTCAACTCCAACCGCGCGACGCGAAATTGTTTTTTAATTAATTTTAAGTATTTTAGTAATTCTATAATTATAAAACTGTATAATTAAAAAAATCGAAGATTAAAGAATAATAGGAAATTTAATATTGCTTTTTACATTTTATATTACACAACTGTCAACTTCCTGGCTGACGAGTTAATTTTTTCATATCAGTATTTAATTTAATTAATAAATTCAATGACAATGAAATGTGTCGGGTATACGCTATAGTCTCCTACAGTTTGTCCATACGTAACCGAAAGGTATTTGGACAAACACTTGTATGTTGACACGAAAGTATACACAAATAAACAAATATTAAATAAAAATTTCACTTCAACAGAAGTTCAGTACTGTCTAATAAATATATAAAAAATATATATATTAAAAAATTGGAATAATATGAAAAAGTTGGCCGTTACACACAATCGTCTTTGGTGTAATGGATAGCACACTGGACTAGATATCCAGAGGCCCGAGGTTCGATTCCTGGTTGACGAGTTAATTTTTTCATATCAGTATTTAATTTAATTAATAAATTCAATGACAATGAAATGTGCGGGTATACGCTATAGTCTCCTACAGTTTGTCCATACGTAACCGAAAGGTATTTGGACAAACACTTGTATGTTGACACGAAAGTATACACAAATAAACAAATATTAAACTGTCAAGTATTTCTGACATAATGAATAATTAATTAATTCACATCGTTAGTAAAATACTCCACACAATCTTCTTGAAATGAATTGAATTCCTCTGTCATTTATAATTTATAGTTAGTTAAATATCATTAATATCAGTGTATATTATAAATTAAAAAAAAAAAATACAGACGAATTGAGAACTGAAACGGATCCTCCTTTTTGAAGTCGGGTAAAAAATTGAAAACTGACATATTTTTCGTTACTTATATACTATTTTTGAAATATTTGACTTAGTTCTCCAACAATTTCTGTATTTATCCGAACATCAAGGATAAGCCTGCCTTCTACTTTTTAATTTCAACGGTGACTGCCTTTATGCCTCGACGATAAGAAAATGCTGGCTTATGATTGGCCAACGCCACCTACCGCTGACATTTAAAATTACTGATTTTTCGCGTTACTTATTTTGTGAACTGTCTCTTATGTGGAAATCAGAGGAACCGCTAGCTTTCAAATTATCGTTAGTTAGCACTTAATTTAAAAGCATCATTTTCTAACAACGATATTTTTCTTGTTTATTATTTAAGGACCACTATTAGAGGACCATCACTCATATAAAATCAACCGGCGGGGGAGTGGCTATTGCCCCTAATTCACACAGAATTTTAATGCTAAAAAAATTAGACTAATTTTTATCGTGTTGAGATTTTAACAGCTTATCGGACATTGAAAACCAATTTAAGGAGATAGATAAAAACATACATATTGCACGTAAAAAATAATGATAGCCTACATGACTATAATGTGTTACTTTTCTATATTGATTTTAAAAATGATATAGTAGTTGTGTTTGGTCAAATGAAATTGATGATGCCAGGATTGAACAATATTATGATTTTAAAACATATTGTTCAATAGATTAGCATTAGTATAGGGCAGAGTGATAGATGACTGACGTGAAAAATTACATTCATGTTTTATGTACGAGTATATATTGTACTAATGGATTTTTCTTGAAGTATATGCATATTAGCAGACATTGGACTTGGCCCAATAAGTTAGCTTTTGATGATCAGGTTGAGGCAGTGTTGCCAGGCGGAAAATTTCAAATTCGTAGGACGCTTATAAAAAATATTTAGAAGTCCGTAGATCTACAGATATCTTTTTTACTTTATATAAATACATTGAAATTAGTAATCATTAAAAAGAAATTAAAAAGAACATTCATTGGTTGATGTGGGGACCTGTCAATATGCAGTGCAGGAGGATAATCGTTAGAAAATTAGCGGGAACACATACAAAATATATAAAACTGATTTATTATATTTTTAGAGTACCATGAGTGAACTCAATATTCATGTGAACAGCAGTGTCGGACTGACCATAGTCAGTGTGGCGTTTGCACCCGGGCACTGCCAGCGTGAGCCGCCGAGGCTTACTACCTACACACAAAGTAGTTCATACATGGAGAAGGAGGAAGAAAGAAGGGCAGAAAGAAATCGGCAAAGATGGTTTAGATCAAACAGCAAAGAAAGCTATTTGTTTATCTCGAAGAGATTCGGATACCTACCAAAGTTGCATACCATATGCATGTAAAGTTTTATCCCAATATAATAAGCACATTACCACGTACTCCAACTTAAAATCCTTAAAATCTCGTTGGCGTAAGTAACTTGCGTGAACTATTTTATGCGCTGAAGCACATTAAGACGATGCTTCGTTCTCCGTTGGAGAAAGAAGTGCTGGATTCGTTGATTATCATAAACATAGAATCGAATCATATCAAGGATAACGACGATACCATGTTTGATTATCATTATCATTTGGTTTGGCGGAATTCTGAAAAGTGTTGGTCGGACGTTAAAATGAACCTGATTTTCGTACTGTTTGGGTAAAAATCAGCCTAGAAAATGATTATTATTAAAATCGAGAACAAAAATTATATTCACTTTTTTCACATTTTTTCCAAGGGGTACCCCTTAAAAAAATCGCTAAAATTAGAGGAAAATTTTATGGCACCGATTTTGATAAAAACTTCGTTTTAAGCTAATATGAGCCTAGCAAAAACGATGGCGTTGGTTAAAATACGATACGATTAACGGTTTTCAAGGTATCAGACCCATAGTGCTAAAATTCCAAACTGTATAAATTGAGAAGGCAAAATTTTGAAATGTGTTGGTCGGACGTTAAAATGAACCTGATTTTCGTACTGTTTGGGTAAAAATCAGTCTAGAAAATGATTATTATTAAAATCGAGAACAAAAATTATATTCACTTTTTTCACATTTTTTCCAAGGGGTATATATATATAAATTTTACAGATGCTGATTTTTGTTTGAAGAAATTTTTGCAAAATTTTGACTTTGGTACGAGACCAATAGATTTATTTCCTTTCAGGAAATTCGCTAAAAACATATCGAGAAGATTTTTTTTTTAAACAATCTTTTATTTAATGAGCAAAAAAGTAGAAAATTTTTTCTACGAATCGATAATGTGACTAAATAATTGCTTGGTGCGATCATAAAGACTTTTGGGGAGAACATTTCAAACATGAGCGCCTCAACCTTTTATTTATAGTCAAATATTGGCGAAAAGGGGTCGAGAAAATATATTTTTCTATTTAAAAAAATTTAGATAATCATTTTTATTGAATCGATTTCAGTTTTTAATCACCTGTATCTTAATCAATATTTTCTCATTTCTGTATCATATCTATTCTTAAAAGAAACATATTCACAGCCCTAAATTGAAATAGAATACATAATAAAACATATACTATATTAATCATAAATAATACACTACTTTTCGAACTATTAAAATAATATACCGACCAAAAAAACATAGCTACAAATATATGAATAAAATATAATACAATTTATAATATATTTATTAATTTGGTTTTAAAACGATTTTGTTTTAAAAAGTAGGTATTCGTTCACTAAGTTCTTAATTAGTTAAAACAAATTATATTTGAATAATAACATTACACATACACTTCATCATGAATAATATTAGTTATTCTAAAATATTATGGCATAAAATGTGGAATGGTTTTTTAAATGGACGTAAAACATTTGCGATTAGTAGTGTAAATGAGGTAAATAAACCATATGATAAATTTGTGTAATACAGCAATTATTTACATTTGTTGCATTTGCAGTTTGAATTGAATTTGTTATTTCCGATGGAATCGTTTCTTAAGTTTCTTCATTTTTGCTTAATAATATCTATTTGAATGAAAATTTTGTATTGGTAATCAATCGTTTTTTATTCAAGTTGTATAGCAAAATCTATCTTCAATCAAAGTTTTACATTTAAAAAAATGTATATTTTTATAAAATGTTTTGAGGTAGAATCACTGACCTCTTTAGAACTGAACAGATTGTCCCATGTTACACCATTAGCCGGAATTGAAGCGCTCCTCAACTAGCTAAGGTACTAATTTTTGCTTCAGCGCGTCTGCGCGGCCTGTATGTGTAAAAAGTGTGTAAATTAATGTATGTATGGTTGTCTCATGTATTTTCACTACACACAAAGTTTTTAGACACGCAAGCGCACTGAAGCAAAATTTAGTACCTTGGCTAGTTGAAGTTCTTCAATTGTGTTTGTTATTTCTATATATGTAATACTCCTATATGGTCAGTTGGTATAGAAAAGAAGGTCCCAACATTAGAGTGCTGACCATATTGATTCTCTCCATCCTCTGAGACTCATTGTCCCTGCTGTGCATGCGCAGGCATTCCACAGACTCCACTTATAGAAACTGTCAATATAGGAGTATTACATACATGGTTTTTTCACGTTAGACCCATTAGGATACTTTGCCCAGTTGTATAGAGGTCAGTGGGTGGAATAGAGTAATTAGGTCAAAACTGAAAACCTCTAAAAACATGTTTAAAATCAAATAAAAAACCACGTCGCGTGACGTAACTAACCAGTTAGTCAATACTAAAATATACAAGTGTCAACGCTAAGCACGGTAAACTCACAAGAAATAATTAGCTATAAATATTGTTGAAGTTTGAAAAACTTGTCTACAAACAATATTGACAACGTAAATCTATATTATCTATGATATTATTGATAGCTGATATCACCTTGGCTAATGACGTCAAAACCTATTACGTCATAGATAATATATATTATATTAAATATAATATAATATATTATTGTATAATTTAAAAATGAGCAATAAAAAAAACAGCTTTTATTAATTTTTTAGTTTAGCCTTTGCAAATAAGTAAAAAAAGTTATGTTAAAAATTTCCAAATTACTATAATTAGTAATTAGTACCTATCTATATGTTAAAATTACAGTATTCCTTACAAGGTAAGATTATTAAAAAAAAAAAATTGGATGCAATTTTCTAATAGGATAATGCTATCTAGAGCACAGTAGTGCGCAAGGCCGAGTTTAACGGACACATTTGGACCTCTCACTACAGTGCTATTACTACAGGAAATATCAGAGCAGATTTGACCCGGAAATATCTTCTGAACGAAAAGAGCTACAGTGCTGATATTTCGAATATGGAATATTTAGGGAATTATGAGAAAACAAGTTTTTGCTTTTCGTTTAAAAAAATAACACAATTTTTGGAGTTTACTCCTTAAGAATCGATTTTACATATAAACGCCCGGTTTGTAAAAATATGAGCAGTGAAATATAATGATATGAATGACCTCGTTACGTTTTTTCAGTCAGTCAGTCAGGTTCATATCTAGCTGTATAGTAGTCGTACACAGGTTATGCTGTGTACGTCTTTTACTGCACTCAGTCAGTCAGTATTAATATGATATATATTATACATATGAACATGTGCGCTTTCTATTTATTAGACATTTAATTATTAGTGTAGTTTATATAAATTTGTATGAGCTTTACATATAATTAATTATTTAATTTAGTATGGACAATATATATGGGGCATTCCATGCCAAATCTGACAATTTCTGAACCTAACCTAAAATTGTATTTTTTTGAATATCTATAATTTTTTCCAACATTTTTTCAAGGTTATTATAATTTATTTTATGAATTATTTTTTGTTATATTACCTTAAGAAAGACAGGTTTTTCTAGCTCCAATATGATATCGGTCTTTTTTTTTAGTCTAGTAAGTTTTTTTTTCTGTGCCTGTTCAAAGACAATTGTTCTTAAGGAGTAAACTCCAGCGTGCGTCGGAGCTAACACACACACTTTTTTTTTAAATTTCTTTCTAAATTTTTGGTCTCTATTTATTAGTTTATGAAGAATAAAGTATTATTAATATGAAAAACACCCAGTTTAATATAAGAGTTGTCTAGTAAATTATCTAAAAAAAACCTCCTTAATCGGATCGACGGTCACAAACTCACAACCGTAATTAGAAGAGCCAACCATCTTGAATTTAACGGTATGTCACGAAAATCGAAATTGAGCTAATTTCACCGGACAATCTAAGGCCACTTGTTCACTGGAAACTACATGTCGCCACTCAGATGAACGGCTATACCAGGGCTATACCAAACATTATCGAGCGTTATTGAAGATCAGTCTGTCTTGCGTATTAACCAGTTGTTGCACTTCAGCACTAGAGATTATAATCAATATGAGTTTTAGACTTTAAAGTGTGAAGGGGCGACGCTTGACAAAAACGACAGTGCCTACGTTGTTGCCTACTTAATGTACAAGAGACTTTAATATGATACCAAGGTAGATAATTATATTATTATAATTTCAGTCGAACCTAGTACTACAGACTTTATATCAATTAATAAATTATAGTAATTAATTAAGTTGATATCAATTTTTCTTTTGACCTTGATTTTTCTAATTTACTCCGACTCAATTGCTAGTTTTCATTGCTTTCCATTATCGTTTCTTTTTTCCTAATGTTTTTAGCAAAAGTCGCTAAACTGAACAAATAACATAAATTTTAAACTTCATTCTCACGCGAAAGTGAGAGAGAGTTGGTATTATGTTAATCCTATACATAACTATGCCAATTATCAAATTAATTAATTAATTACAATCGTAGTTTATTATTCATAGCCATATAATCTGCGTCATTTTGTAGATATTCTTGGAAATATTCGATTGTTTTATATACAAGATAAATACAAAAACTGAAAAACCATGGTCGTAAAGTTTCTTTAAGTTTACCAGAAATACACAAACCTAAAAGAAGTCGGAATTTAAAATTTATACAATGAATTTTTTAAATTAAAAACCAATTATATAAAAACTTACCAATTCTCATTATTGTTAATTATTACGAATTAGTAAATAGAAATTTAAAAAAATTATAGTTACAAAAATTTTATTGATAAAAAATTATTTTAATTATTTAATAAAAATATCTAAAATGTCATTTTGGGTTTGTTGAATTTGCCATAGTAACGGGTAATTTGAAAAGTTTGATATTTGAAGTTTTGCTCTAACTTTTACTGTTTTCGAAATATTATTCCGGAATTGGGGATGGGATTGAGCCATTAGTATTTTTTTCTTTTTTTTTTTACGAGAATGAAAAGTCTTCAAAAAGACACCAACGATGGTATATTGGTAGTGTGGGATTTTTACCCATTAAAAAATTATCTTTCCTGTTCCTCCCATGGGAAGGGGAGCCAGAACGGAAACCACTTTCGCATTACTTCAGTTTGGCCCTGGTTGCGCGTCTGTGTTCGTTGTCGAACCTACCCGTCTTCTTTGTGAATGACAGGACAGAGATCCTCTTTAGTTGTGTTACCTCAGATTCCCCCATTTATTAGGGTCACCAACTAATTGAAATTACGTTTCAACTAAACAACTAAACAAAATTAAATAACTATACCGATTTTGGTGTAATGGACTTAAATTAATCTCCTTAATTTTTGAGATAGATATGCAGCAAAAAAACGTTTTATCACTATCCACTGAAAATCCCCCAAGTATCTCCCACTTTGGCAACACATCCTATGGTTTAGTGAATTTTTATACAAATTTTCATAGCTCGTGAATAAAAGCTGGAAAGATTTATTTGAATTTGTTGCTTAGCCTCCATATTAAAACGAAACATTGCAATTGATTTAAAAAATAAACTACGTAATAGTAATTTGAGATTTGGTAGTGGGCGTATATTTAAAAAGAAAAAAAAGGTACTTTTATGAGTAATGTTTAAATTATAGCGCCCCACGCTTTTAATAATAAAAAAATTGAATATACATTCATTGAATGATTTAGATGATATATTCGTGTAGTCTAGGAGTTCAAGTTCTTTATGAAGCCAGCTGGTAATAGATCAACTTTAGAACAAATTTTAAAGATTCTATTTAGTAACATCAAATTTTGAAACAACAAATTTGGTGAATTCAAAACGTGCGTAAATGGTCCTAAGAATATTTCCAGTCACCAGAAGAAATTTTACGGATTTCAATCATCTCTTATAGTTTACCGGTATATACTCAAACTATATGTTATACTTTATTTCTGTAAAATTCAGAATATAAAATTAAACAAGTGAAAATAATTAACTGTGTTAATTGCTTAAATATCTGGTATATACTGAGTTTATTATCAATACGTGAACTGTTTATTTTATTTTTTATACACGCACAAATGTATAAAAATACAAAGTAGTGCAAAAAGATGCTTGAATTGAAATTGTGGCAAAGCTATTCAATTTATGAAAAATGTTTCAAACAAAAGTTGTTTATTTTTAAAAGGAACATTTTATGTTTTAAAATTTTTCTTCTATCTCTTACAGTTTTAGAGACGGATACCTCCCCCCTTAACGGGAGGATTAACGGAATTTGCTCGTTTGTGAACTAGAAGTCACTTTTTAGCTCTAAAACACACACAAAATTTCAGGTCGTTATTTCTTTTGGTTTGTAAGTTATCGTGTAAATAGGCCATTATTTAAACACCTACAGCAATTTTTTTTGCTGCGATCAATATTTTCAACCGTGAGAAAGTCGAGACTAACCTTATAATATAATATCCTTTATATATATATATATATATATATATATATATATATATATATATATATATATATAGGCAGAGGCTAGTCGAACGACTAATTCCGCAATTTAGTTTGATTATTTGCAAAATATCTCTACAACTTATTAAGCACAATTGTTAATTTTACTAAATCAATGCCTTACAAGTTACAAGTTGTAACGTTTTGTTTGGAATAAGATTAATGAAGGAGCAGTAATAACACGTCCTCAAACCTAACGACAATATTTGATCAGTTCCTGTGATCGAGAGGTTTTCCTAGCTTCAAAAAATTTGTTGGACGCCAATTTTTATCAAATACCATCTTCTGTAATTATTTATTCGAGAGACAAATTGGGATTTATTAATAATTGGTATTGTAAAGCGACATTAATTCGTTATTATGCCTACCGCAGCTTTAATTAGGCCGTATTTGACATTTATTGTCAATAGGAATTACTTTTGCAAGTAAATCCGTTTTTCTTCGCTTTAATTTCTATTAGTTATGTTAGGATATATCACCTAGAAATTTGATGTTCATATATAGTTTTATATTAGGCTATTATAGTTTTATTTCAGAAAGCCTCGACTATGCAGTTTGAATATACTGTTTATTAACCATGACTTTTATATTATGAATTTTCATTTTTTGACCTGATTCCTAGACTACATATCATTTCACGGTATTTGTTACGCTAAATTAATTTATGAAATTATTAAAAATTTTATTTATTTAATAATAATTAATATATAATATTTATTCAAGTACAGACATCAATAGATTTTTTTTTTTAGTTTTTACACAATTTGTTTTGTTAATAGTCACCTTCAACAGAAAAGTTTTATATGAACGATTCTGTTTCCTGATTTTAATAATTTGTGTAAAATTAGGATAGTTATTTTGTTTTAAAATTTAAATATTTAAAAATACGTAAACATGATATCTCTTTAAGAAAAATTATAAAATTATATCACAAAAATGAATTTATTTTCATATATTTATTGTTCCATTAAAAGAAAAGCACATAATAACAACAATCAAAATATTAATGATATTTATCGTGATTTTTACCAGTTTCCACATACAAGACAGTCTGAAGATGATGCAAGTATTACAGCTTGGGACAAATTTAAATTATTATTATGGAAGAACTGGAAATTACAGTTGCGACATCCAATGCAAACAATTCTGGAAATATTTGCACCGGTAGCATTTTCAATATTATTAGTGATTATAAGAAGTTTAGTGGATCCAGAATTGTATCCAGAACCGACTATTTACAAACCATTTGATCCAACTTCTTTACCAAAGATACCAATGATTGCTGTTTTGTAAGTACATAAATTTATCGAATTTTTACCTCTCTACAGATACTATCAATCATTTGAGTAGCGTTCTTTTTTAAATATTTTAATAGTTAATTTGTGGCTTATTCATTCGTTTTTTGGGAAAATGCTTTGGTTAAAAGTTTTTTATTCAGAGGTAGGCATATACTTCGCTCTCAACCCCGTGCTCACTTAAGAATTTAGCCTCGAAATTATTCATGAGTCTATTTTGTCATAAATGAACACCGCATGCTTAAGAATGGAAAGCGCTAGACGATTAAATTTTTAGAACAAGTGATAATGCATATTCTTGAGATATTTTGTTCAAAAATGGTGTTTTCTCCAAATACAAATCCGGTTTACTCAAAATTTTGTCTAACTAAAATACATTGATGTTGTAAAATATCTTATTTTAGCACTTATAAACTAATTTATCACTCCGAGAGATGGAAGTGATAGAAAAAGTTTGATAACAAATTTAAATTTACATTTTAATTCAACATAACCTATACTAAACTAAAGCTACAGAATCCAGCCACAATAACAAATACATGTACTGAACACGTGAACATTATAACAAAACAGACCGACTTCGTTCTATCGTTTTCGTTTCTTTTTTTTATAAATATTAATAAAACGAATATAAACAATAAAAATAATAACAAGAACAAATAGAACAATAAAAACAAAAATATTCAAAAACAATCAATCAAACAATCGAAATGATGGATCGGATAAAAAAAAATGATAGCAGTTAACAACAATTCGCATACGAATGAATTGAGACTTGTATTAATTCAGATTTAAAGGTCAAAGTTATCAAAAGAATCAATCAAATGGCATCATGTGCTGTGATAACGCGATTTCTTTTGTTTATATGGCTGGACTCTATAGCTTGTGTATACTATATTTAAATTTACCTCTTTGATATCTTCGAAACCATTGGCTTTAGTTTACAAATGTAAGAGTTCTTTATTTAAAACTTAATTTATAACAATGCTAAAAATCCTTTTGTTTTTGAGATATATTGAAATTACAGTTTCATCTCCCTTTCCATTCCCTTCATGTCGATCCAAAGAGCGTAAAGTTCTAATTAGTAACCTTTTCAGTATTCTATCTTAGAAAGACAAAAAAAAAAAGTTTTATTAAAAATTTCCCACAACAAGGTTTTTTGTGTACCCATATCCAGAGATTGTGTGAATGTTTTACACCAGATTTTTCCAATGTAGTTTTTTATTGAGATTAATTTTTTTAACAGGGAAATATTAAAAAGATTTACAATAGCATGGTCACCAAATAATCCATTCTTGGCCAAAATCATGGAACCCACAATTAGTGAAATTGGTATGCAATCAGCATCATTTGATAATTCGAATGAAATGTGGATGAATTTAACACAATTGAATGGAATGAATAATACATTTGCTGGTGTAATGTTTCCTGACACTTATAAAAGCATAAATGATTTTCCACAACATATTAATTTTTCATTAGTATTCCCAGGTGAATCACGATTTGAAGGTACAGGAAATCGTACAGAATTACTATTTTCACATTGGCGAACTAATTTATTGTTTCCATTATATCAAATGGCTGGACCTAGAGCTCGGCTTGCAAATGATGGTGGATATCCACCTGGTTATAATAAAGAGGGATTTTTATTATTACAACATACGATTACAAAGAGAATTATAGATTATATTCAAGAACAAAATAATGTAACAATTAACTGGCCAAAAATTAATTTACAAAGATATCCATATCCAGAGTTTATACAAGATCCACTACTACCAGCATTAAGTGGTTTTGTTTCTATGATATTTTTACTCAGTTTCGTATATACTTGTATCAATTCTGTTAAAACGATTACAACTGAAAAAGAAAGGCAATTAAAGGTTTGTATATTTTAGTAGTGGCGTAGCTAGGTGAGAGCATCCCGCACCGGCTCCCACCCATGCTAGTTACGCCACTGCATTTTAGATCAGGGATGCACAGATCTGTTAACAGATAGGAGTCCGCATTGAACCAACTATGGTGTAGTAGTAATAGTGGAGGGGAGGTCGAAGCCTGTCAAGTTGGCCTTTCTTTTTTACCGACCCCTAAAGGACTCGTTAGGAACTTGTATGTAGACTAGAAATTGGTTGTGCGACTGCAGTCGACTTCGACAGGAAGTAAGCCGATTTTCATCTGGAGTTTGTGAAAGGAAACTGCAGAAAACTTTCACAAGCAAAGCCGGTTACTTTCTTCCGAGCAGAGCGCCTTTAACAACTCGACTACTCGAACTAGTTCAACTATACTGAACCAACCATACTGCTAATATTGGTTTGATGGTTTTCATAATTTTGAATGTCGATGAGCTCAAGCTGCAATAATTCGGCAGCCAAAGTGATTTATAAATGAATCTATTGATAAAGGCTAATTAGAAACCATTCTTTAAACCATCTTCACTGTATTAAAAACAATCTTACTGTGTGTGGGTTGCTAGCAAATCTATAGAGAAATGCATGTGGCTAACAGGTCGCAGTCTTTGCATCACTGTTTCGATTAGAAATGTATTAAATTCAACAAAATGGTGGTATAGGAAAACTGAACATATTAAACTTAATTTTCTAGGAAATAATGAAAATAATGGGGCTACCAAGTTGGTTACATTGGACTGCATGGTTTATAAAAATATTTGTGTATGTAGCAATTGCTACAGCAATTTGTACTGTTTTAATCACTACAAAATGGTATCCAGGGAAAAAAGACGTAGCAGTTTTTACCTATTCGAGTCCAACTATCATATTTTTTGTTTTGCTTATGTACATGATGTCAACTGTTACGTTTTGTTTTATGATAAGTGTGTTTTTTTCATCAGGTACGTTTCAAACAGTAATCTGTATATACAGGGTGATTTGGGAGGTACGAAACAAGTTGCAGGGGTATATGTTTAAAAAATTAAAACTCGATCTCTCGCTGATTCGTGAAAACTGTTTTGTGTTTCTAAATAGCTCATATAAATTTTGGTAGCCAGTTGTTTAAATCTCAGTTTTATCAGTCGATGAAACGACCGAAAGTTTCATTTGAAACATCGATCACAAACTTAAAGTTAATTTATAGTTAGTTATAATGACACATTTTAAATATGTAAAATTAAATTTTATTCTATTCAAGTTATGAGATTGAAATCGACGTAAAAATTTTGAACAAATATAATTTTCTAAAAAATTTTATTATAGTGAAATATTCAAATCACTTGTTACACACAAAAAATGCAGTCTCTTTACTTGAATTAACGGCCAGGACACGACTGAAGATTTAGCCAGCGATTTCTTTATCTGCCATTTTACTACATATTTATATTTTTGAGTGGATTATTACTAATCCCAAGCATGAATTTTAAACATATAATGATGATACATTTTTTTTCGTTTGTTAGCTAATAAAGCATCCACAATCGCTGGTTTAGTTTGGTTTTTGGGCTATACCCCATTTTTGTTTGTTCAACAACGGTACGATACTTTAAGTTGGGCATCTAAAATGATATCATCGTTATCACATAATACAGCAATGGCATTTTCATTTAATTTAATTATACGTTCAGAGAGTTCTGGTGAAGGAATGCATTGGAACAATTTATTTTTACAAGTAAATAATGGTGATACTTTGGTGCTAGCAGATATGATTGGAATGTTTATGCTTGATACGTTAATATATTTAATAATAGCATTGTACGTGGAGCAAATATTTCCTGGAAAATATGGAATACCACTACCATGGTATTATCCGTTTACATTGAAATATTGGTGTGATGGGCAAAAAGTAAATGGTAAGTAGTCTTTACATTTGTTAAGGGCCCATTTCTAATAAATTTTTTTCTTCTAGCTTTTGAAAGTACATTTGAAACGAATATGAATAAAAATTATGATATTTATGAAAAAGAACCAAATGATTTAAAAGCTGGCATTCAAATAAAAAATTTGACAAAAGTATATGGGAAAGGTACAAAACAAAAAACTGCAGTGGATAATTTAAATTTGAATATGTATGTTGATCAAATAACATGTCTGCTTGGTCATAATGGAGCTGGCAAAACTACAACTATGAGTATGTTAACTGGTATGATTCCACCAACATCTGGAACAGCCACAGTAAACGGCTACGATATTCGAACAGAAGTTGAAAAAGTTCGCTCTAGTTTAGGACTGTGTCCACAACATAATGTATTATTTAGTGAATTAACAGTTAAGGAACATTTATATTTCTTTGGACGGTTAAAAGGTATGTTTGAGCAACCAAAAATTATGATTTCAGTTAGGATTTCAAGGCACGGGAAATTGTTTACAAATCACCTTAATGACTTCAGATATGTTCCAAAGATATATGTTCAATTTTACATACAACTTTGAAACATATTCAGTTTTAAATTCTATGATTAATTTTATAAAATTATAATTTGCAAAGGGCTAAATTCATTTTACTTTAAAAGATCTCTTTGATGACATCTTACTTGAAGATTTCCTTGTCTGACCTTCACCGATCTCTTTCCTTACTCTTAATGAATGATATTTTTTATATAATCAAACAAAATGTCCGTACCAATCGAGAATACTAAGCTTAAGAAAGGGGAATATTTGCAATAATGAACAATAATGGAACAAATACACTTAACAATATTCGCGTATATTTAACACAACAGTATAACTACAATCACTTTGAATCGCTTGTATCGGTATCACATGTAAAATACAACTTGTTGTTACTTAGCCGCCCGACTCCTTTATATACCCAATAGATCTTACTAGAGCATCATTCTCGTATCTTCCATTTCTCGAATGTATCAAATGTACACAGTAGAATACCAGAATAATCTACAAAAAGCAGTGGCGGTCTTCACATACATTGGTTACAGTGTGTTTAATAAAAAATATCTTTCATTAAGAAAAGAGATCGGTGGAGGTCGATTTAGATCGGGATCTCGTACTAAAATTAGATTAATAATTTAATCTTTTATTCTATATGATTTACTGTTTAAGGTGTTAGTAAAGCGAATATTGATAAAGAAGTATCTAGATACATAGAATTATTACAATTAGTTCCAAAAACAGATTCAAAAAGTAATCAGTTGTCTGGTGGCATGCAAAGAAAATTATCTGTAGGGATTGCATTATGTGGTGGATCAAAAGTAGTTATATTTGATGAACCGACATCTGGTATGGATCCTTCAGCACGTCGATTTTTATGGGATCTTTTACAAAAAGAAAAGAAAGGTAAGTTAAATTTTAAATTGTGATTAATTTAAAAAAAAAAATGAAGTAAAATTGAATTATTAATTTTTAGGAAGAACAATGGTTTTATCAACACATTTTATGGACGAAGCAGATTTATTAGGAGATCGTATTGCTATTATGGCTAACAGTGAATTACAATGTTGTGGATCATCGTTCTTCTTAAAGAAACGCTACGGTGCTGGTTATCATTTAATAATGGATAAGTCACCACAATGTAAACCAAATGATGTTACGGATATTTTAAGAGAATATATTCCAGATTTGGATATTTATACGAACATAGGATCAGAGTTAACGTACATATTAGCAGAAAATAATATTTCAGTATTTGAAGAAATGTTAAAACGATTAGAAACTGATGGAGAACAGCTTGGTATTAATAATTTTGGAATATCGTTAACTACTTTAGAAGAAGTTTTCATGAAGTAAGTATAATTAAAGTACAAAATAAGTTTTTTTAGGAAATTTTAATATACTATTCATAGACTTCCATTTAGACATATTTTCAAAATCTACAAATTTATACAGAAATTTGTAAAAAAAAAACCTGTAATTTTCTTATAACAAAAAGTCCATTGAAATGCTGTCATGTCTTTAATATTCAACTCCACCCTGGTGGAAATAAATCTTACAATATTTAACAGGAAAACAACAATTTTCTACAAGAAATTTTTCAAAAATACTGTAACCTACAATTCAGGTCTTTCTACAAGAAAGATCCAAGGAGTAACTACTTTTTAGAAGCTTTTCATTAAATAATGATGCAATTATTTGGATTCGAAATCATAGGAATCATATTTGGAACTTAGTAAAGATTCAATATACATTGGCGATAGAACTTCCGCCTCAACTTTGGCTCTCCCTGCGTGAAGTTGATTCACATTCTGCTCCCTTGCGCCACTCTTTGTCTCTCTATAAGTTCAACTTGCGGCCGACCTTAAAGTATTATTAATAGTAATGTCCTTGACTTATACTTAATATTTAGATATCCCAGTTACAAAATTTAATTTATTAATTATATTATTTTACAGAGTAGGAGACGAATCTAATACAAATGATGTTAGTATAGAACAAAATGGCGAACCACCAAATAATAAACCCAATGATGTGGCATGTAAGTTACTTTTAAAGGATACGTCACTAAAATAGGTCATTAAATATAATATTGATTTCAATTACGGGCCTCCATATTCCCCGAACACTTTAAATCAGACTGACTTAACGAATAGATATCATAAGGAAAATCATTCGAGTTAATTATTGTTCTCTGTATTTGGTTTTAAATAATTTTCATATTTTAAAATTATTTTAGTGAACTTGGAAGTTGAATCAACTCGAATAACTGGATTACAACTGCTGATGTTACAATTTTATGCAATGCTAATGAAAAAAATTTTAGTCACTTATCGATCTCGAATGCTATTAATAACACAACTAATAATTCCCACTGCTATGTTAATCATAGCTGTTTTAGTAATTCGCAATTATAAACAACAAGATAGTTTACCACCATTAGCTCTTGATATACGACAATACCCTGAAAGTGTTAGTCTTATAAATCCAAAAGGTATGGATGCAAATGCAATTAGTATGAAAAATAGTTTTGAAAATTTCTTTACTAACATTAAAAAGCCGTTAAAATCAATTGGGGCGCTGGATTTCGAAGAATATATACTAAATAAGGTAAATAATATCTGAATTTAAAATAATGTTTTTAAGTGAAATTTCTGCAGCGTAGCTGTCTAGCCAGGAAAACTAAGTGATAGTTAGACACCGCTACAAACTCAAGTATAACACTTAGAGCAGGTGTCCCCAACCTTTTTGTGTCTAAGAGCACATTCTAGAATATCGATTGTACCATATAAAAATTAATTACTAAATATTAAACAAAATTTTACATAACATTTTGTTGAAATCTTAAACTTTTTATCGAAGTCGTATCGAAGTTGATGCCGTTTACAGTGGCATGGTGTCTGTGGGCATAGAGTTGGGGACTCCTGACTTAAAGGAATGGTAATGTTAAAGTAGCATAAAGGGTAAGTTTGGGCAATATTACTAAAGGATACAGTCAACTTATCAATAGTAACAGTTTGGCCAGTTAATATTCTGTTAATCACGAACTGCACGAACTACAACCTTCATGCCTGTGTTGCCTAGTATTCTGTTCCTTTTTATGGATAACAAAAGTTAGCAAACATGCACACATTCGCTCTTTCTTTTCTTAATGCGTCGTTTCTTTTCGAAGGTTGGCGATCCGAATGACTAACTGTAATTTAGATATGGCGGCTCTAACAACGACGTAGATCTTTTATCCAAGAGTTTTGCCGTCTACCAATACACCTGTGCCCTTTGATTTTAGCCTGGATGATCAGACGAAGTATTTGATATACATTTCTAATACATCCATGTTCTTCTCGGTTGCCGAATTGAGAGTCCAGTGTGTTCAGTAAGGCTGCTATTATTCCACCGATGAATAAACAGGAGTAGTGAATGTATATAACCTTTATTGATATTAATTGCTTCTGTTGTAACCTGACCTAATCTGATATCTGCTGTTTGATTCCCGTACAAATTGGCGATGATCCTTTAATGATTAACACAGTCGAAGGTCTTTTGATAATCAATAAAACATGCATAAACATTCGCTACACATTCGCTATAGAAGTTTAATTATTAGTTTATTTAATTTTATACTTATACGAACTGGACAAACACAGTTTTCTTTTTTAAATTAATCTTTTTAATTTCAGACTAGACAAATGATGAAAACGGTTAGATCCAAATACATAGTTGCTGCTACAGTATTAGAAGGGGGAAATGTTATATGTTGGTTTAATAATGAGGCATATCATTCACCACCAATTGCGTTAAATTTAGCGCATAATGCCTTTTTAGGAAGAATTGATCCAAATCGAACTATTACTGTTTATAATAAACCATTACCTTTTACGTTACAAACAAAAGTTAGTTCCAATAATTAACAATAATTTTATACCTTTAAAATTAATTTGGTTGTTTGTTTTCAGATCGAAAAACTAGCTAAAGCAAATAACTTAGGATTTCAATTAGCTTTTAATCTTGGTTTTAGTATGGCACTGGTGTCATCTTTTTATGTTTTATTTTATATTAAAGAACGTGTTTGTAAATCAAAACATATTCAATTTGTCTCTGGTGTTAATGTTTTCACATATTGGATGTCTGCGTATATTTGTGATTTGATTACATTTTTATCGACTATTCTATTAGTGATAATAACTTTCATTTGTTTCCAAGAAGATGGCTACAAGACTCCAGCCGAAATAGGTAAAATAACTACAAATTTTTTATCTCAACAATAAGGAATAATTTTATCCAAGACGACTTAAAAAATTTTTTTAAATAAAGTGTTCTCAATACGTAACAAAATATTTGTAATTAGCCGTTAACTGCCCGCTTCGCTTAGCGTAACTGGAAACTTAGTAATAAATTATTACTATATAACATATTGTATAAATTTTTTGTTTCATGCATGCATTTTGTTTCAAATTTTTTGTGTTCGCATATAGTAAAGTCTATTTTTAAAATGGTACGAGATAGGGAAAATCTTAAATTCAAAAAAAAGTTCATCTCATAAACAAACAAATATTTTTTGAAACATTTGTTCATACATTCAATGGTTTTGGTGTAAATATGCGGACGTAAATTAAATACAAAATTTATACCAAAACTATTAAATCATGTGCGTAGTATTAGGTATATGCACCACGAATCATAGCTTTATACATCTGTGCGTGTGTAAATAGTAAAATAAACAGTTCACCACAAACAAAAAACTCAGTATATACAGGATGTTAAAACAATTAACTCAGTTAATTGTTACATTTCATTTGTTATATATAAAATGGGAAACTTAAAAAAAAAATTAATTGCAGTTTATTTTTCCATTTGCAGGTCGTGTTTATCTCATTTTCCTCTTATTTGGCATTTCAATGTTACCGATGATGTACCTTCTATCATTCTTATTTAGTATACCATCAACAGGCTTTGTACGAATGGTTTTATTAAATATTCTTACAGGTAAGTTTTATCAGTTAATGTTAAGCGGTTATATAAAAAATTCTCTAAATTTGTTATAATTTTTTTGTTTATAGGTGTTGCAGGATTTATTGTGATAGAAGTTCTTGGATCACCTGCCTTAGATTTAAAACATATTGCAAATATACTTGAATGGATTTTCATTATGGTCCCACACTACGCGTGTAGCTCTTCAATACGCAGTACATACAAAGTTTATTCTCAAGCTGCGTTATGTAAATATAAATGTGAAGATAGTCCTTTACCCATGAAAGAATGTTTAGAAGAAGTTTGCAGTTTGATACCGATGTGTTGCAGTACGTATAAATTTGATAAAACTTTTTTAGTTGTGAGATATATTTGAAAATAAATAAATAATACATATACAACTGGTTGATGTGTGGAAACTGTAGCGGTGTCGCTTCATCATTATATTATTATTATAATTTTGTTCATCATTTTTATCTGTTGCATTTCAACTATAATTTCCCTCTATTATCACGGTTGCTGTGAATGTTAACAACCTTGGTAATTTACAATTCAGATAGAAGGGCGGGGTTTTAGCTCGGTAAAGAGCTATTTACTCTTCTCTTGCTCTAAATATTTGTTAAATTGTAAAAAATAACCATTCCTTCGTTTGGGTTTAAGATCGTACACCATTTTGATGTTAAGCGATTCATTTTTAACACGTTCTCGTATTTAAATTTCTTATATGACAGCAATTATGAAATTGTGCGTTAATTTGCTTTTTCAAAAATGTGTTTTAAAGAGCATTTAACAATTTTCATTTTAAATATGTCCAAAAAGGCATATTATTCATGCCTGCCTAGAATATTTTCAAAATAGATAATTAGTTAGATAAATAGGCAATGTTATGGAGTATAATATCATCAAGATTTTATTTAAATATTTAACTTTTTTTCTCTCTAGATCTAGAAGAAAATTATTTCAGTTGGAAAGCGCCAGGGATTGGCCGGCAAATATTTTTTTTCATTTTAACTGCTTTAATTTTCTTTTCAATTTTGTTCTTAATTGAATTTGAAAAATTCAAATACTTAACTTATTGGTTAAAAAATAAATTAAGAAGTAAAAATTTGGTACCTCCCGAAAACAGTGAATTAGATGATGATGTTTTCGAAGAAAAGAGGCGTATCGAAATGGCAACACCTACGGAAATCAAAAATCAAAGTCTAGTCATGCGAAATGTTACAAAATACTACGATAAATTTTTGGCTGTTAATCAATTAAGTATTGGAGTAAATAAGTATGAATGTTTTGGATTGTTAGGAATTAATGGTGCAGGTAAAACTTCCACCTTTAAAATGATGACAGGGGATGAAACAATAACGTATGGTGATGCATGGGTCAATGGAATTAACTTAAAAACAAACTTAAAAGATGTTCATAAAATTATTGGGTATTGTCCACAATTTGATGCGTTAATAGATAACTTGACGGGACGGGAAACACTTAGAATGTTTTGTTATTTACGTGGAATTAATAAAGCTGATATTGAAGAATTAGCTGTAACTCTAGCAAGAGAATTAGACTTTTTACAACATATTGATAAACAAGTTCAAGCATACAGTGGCGGCAATAAACGAAAGTTAAGTACAGCAGTAGCATTAGTTGCTAATCCAGCTGTAATTTATTTGGATGAACCCACCACTGGAATGGATCCAGCAACTAAACGGCATCTTTGGAATGTTTTATGTAATGTTCGTGATTCTGGACGTTGTGTTGTACTAACTTCACATAGCATGGAAGAGTGTGAAGCACTTTGTACAAAAATTGCGATTATGGTGAATGGTCAGTTTCAATGTTTAGGTTCTCTACAACATTTAAAAAATAAATTTTCTTGTGGCTATACTTTAACTGTTAAAGTTCGAAAGAGTAAAACGTCGGAGAGTGTGGAAGGAGTGCGACAAACAAATGTAGATAATATTATAAGATACATTGAAGATACATTTAGGGAAGCAAAACTACGTGAAGAGCATAATGAGTTATTGACCTTTTATATTGCTGATAAATCATTAACGTGGTCAAAAATGTTTGGTTTAATGGAACAAGCAAGACAAGAATTAAATTTTGAAGATTATTCATTAGGACAAAGTACTTTGGAACAGGTAAAATTTCTAGATCGGCTTTTATAAAATGATTACTTGAGTCACTTATTCGAGGACAAGATCGTTTCTTCTCTTGGAATTTGATAACCACTGTCAGTGTTGTTAATATTGCAAAAAATTTTATTTGGAATCTATTGTATATTTAAAAAATCCAACGAAATTTGCTTAGATTAATTGGACCGAGTTTTGCCTAAAAATTATTGTATAACAATTGGCTAGAAAGATTTGAATTTAATTAATTTTATATTATTTATTTTTTAGGTATTCTTATCATTTACAAGGACGCAAAGGGAAGAATAAGTATAAAGTAGAACGTACGAAAGTGTCTGTGATTTAGCGCAATTTATATTTATTTTACAATTTTCTTAATTTAATAATATAATTACTGTTCATTTAACAGTTATTAGATTCCTACAGAAGGTATTAAAAAAAACTTAGTTTTCATTTAGTTAACAAGTTGTACTTAAATGCAGTGTGTTAGAAAATTATTGAAAATTGAACAACCTATGAACTTCCTGTTGAACATCCATCCTACTTTTGACCGTCATACAAAATCTATCCTTTATTTTAGTCCATTAATATGTCAAAAAATTTAAAAACGTTATCTCTTTTCGTTTCGGAAAAAAATATGTGTATAAAAACCCAATTTCGGTATATATCTTAAAATTTATCCTCACCATTCTTCGGCTCTAATGACTTGAGCAAAAGAGTAAGAGATCAAATTTATACAAAATTTACTATTCCATAATATTTTTTTAAGGACATATGATGAGTCATTTTGCGGGGAAAGACGTAAGAGGGTTTCAAGCGACTGCGCATGCTCGCAGCGTGACAGATTTAATTTATACGTTGAAACTAGATTTAAATATTCTATGGTTATTTAGTAAATAATAATACTCATGAGTCGTGACTCGTAATGTTTCTTTTATTTTCAATAAAAAAGTAAAATCTTGTGTTTTGCTTCAATAAAATGATAAAATTACTTATATAATTCATTATTACTTTCCAAAATGCATTTGAACATACCTTCATCTTTGGCCCAAATAAATCCTTGTTTAAGAACAATTTACATAGTTTTATCAAAACTTCTCTGCATTTTAAACTATGTTTTATTCGATTATAAAGATTAAATTTGTAGTTTCTCCATAAAACCCAATGTTAAAAGTATGATTTTCAATATCGAAAAAAAACGAAAAAATGCATTTGAACTAACATTTTGAAGCATACCAATGAATTCGTATTGACTTTTTTTATAACATATTTAATTTACAGGAACTTCTCTGCATTTTAGCGAATTTCCTGAAAGGAAATATTAGCGAATTTCCTGAAAGGAAATAGAGCTATTGGTCCCGTACCAAAGTCAAAATTTCGCAAAAATTTCTTCAAATGTCCATCGATCCTACCTAGTAGATGTCAAAAATCACCATCTGCAAAATTTATATATATATATCTATGGACATATATATATATATATACATATATATATATATATATATATATATATATATATATATATATATATATATATGTGTCTTTAATCACTCTAGCGGTCACAGTTTTCATTTTATCGGAATGAAATTTGGTATTTGAGGCGCTTTTGGTATTCAAAAGGTCAAGTTCGTTAATGGGTAAAATCGGACGAGGGGAAAGGGGGGTTTAGAGGGAGGGGAAAACACAAAATTTGACATATCTCCCTTAATATTCGAAAAATCGAAAAATTTATAAGAAGTAAAGTTTTAGGTATTAAATTTTACTGTAGTTTTGTTTCTTATCATTTTTTCTCTTACCCTAATATTTACAGAAATATTGACGGTTTAAGATTGAAAACTAAATTCCTCACTATCTCTGTACATATTAGAGTTTGAGCAAAAATGATAAGATGATGAATTGTAGCAAACATGATTTTCTACAACTTTATTCCTTACCCATTTTTTGATTGTTCTAATATTTCTAATATTAAAAGAGATATTTTGTATTTTGTGTTTTCTTCTTTCTTTATGCCCCCATTTCCCTTTTACGTATGACTTTTTTTAATAAAATTGGCCTTGCAAATACTAAAATCATATACGACATTTCATTTTGATCAGACTAAAATTGTGACCGCTAGAAACTGTTTTATGTATTTTAAGGAAATTCGCTAAGTTGAAGCAGCTCCTGCGTAACGAATTTTTATCTCTTTCGAACGTCCTTAATGTTAATGTTACGCGATAAATCTTATGTATTTTAGATGTTGGTAAGATCATGGCGTGGAAATATTATCTTTCTGCTCTAATAGGAATAAAAGTTTGAGTACAATGATGAATATTCAATTTTTTTCTATCACGCTGAATACATTGGAGTTAATATTTACTAATATATATTTGTAACGTTTTATCAAAGTGATTAACAAACAATAAACTTATACCACAATACTCCAAAGACAATTGCAGTTACAATAAAGTAAAAATTAATTAAGTATAAAAAACAGACTTTATGAAAATTTCTGTAAATCGGCAAATTTTTTGCAAGTAATTTTTTAATCTCATTTCATTTCCTCAGTATCTCAGTTAAGGAAATAGTCTTTCTATGGCCTATTATTTGATTGAAATAACTAGAGCAATGGGCATACAGTACTGAGCTATGATGTTCAAATGTTACACGAATAAGAATAGTTTTTCAAATGATAAAACGTATACCCACAATATTCGAAAAAAACTGTTGTTTCGAATGTTGCGGCAAAGGTCTCATTATAAGTAATTTTGACATACTTTAGTTATTTTGTTTTGGGCATTATGGTATAAGTTTGGTTGATTTTGTCATTAAAAATTTATTATTATTACTTTTAATTTATTATTATTTTTTAAATGTACTTTATAAAATTTATTGACTTGACGTATATAAAATTTCAAATTTTTATTTATTTTTAAATGTTGCTCTCTTATGTTTAAAATATGGAATTATCGTGGTGTCGTAAGGAGAATCGATTCAAATAATTAAGAATCACTACATATTACCTTCGAAATTTTATTTTTCTTTCAAAGAAAAGATGTGGCTACATACGTGACTACAAGCTTGACAAGGAAGCATGATCAATCTTTTTGTACAATCATTACCCGAACAGTTGGATAATTTTGCGGTAACATTTGAATTTTTAGGTTTATACTCTTCTAAAAAAAGTTTTCTTACTAAATTTTTTAAATTTTGTGAAATTAATCTTATAGAAATTTCAAATAGAGAAAGGTAAGTTAATGAAAATATAAAATCGACCGTCTAGAACCAGAGGTTTTTAATTTCAAAATTTAAGTTTTCAAGCTTATTATACATTATAGCATAGAGAAAATTCAAATGCCGGGGAAAAACTAATAATAAATAAAGCAATAACAAACGAATTTTTATAGTAAATTTATTTGACTTTATTAACGCCAAGATTTTATAATATTAATTAATAAATGATGAAAAATTAATGACAATAATAATTGAGACACTCATGAGTCTTGACTTTTCATGAGTGAGTAGGCATATATTTCGGAGTATGTGTGTATTTATATAGAGAATATTATTTGTATGAGGTACAAATAACCACTTAAGAGGCGATCTTTTATATAAATTTTGCAGTCGATTTATGCCGAAACCATTATGTTTTCACAGAATACTTAGATTTAAATTAAAAAAAAAACACTACTGAGTGATTAATACTACATTTAGGTCAAAAAAATATAGTCAACAATACAATTTCAGTTTATTAATGTATTTGATGTGGGTTCTGAGCCGAATATTTTTAACACGATTACTGTATTACGGTAGGTATTGGTTTTAGGAGAGTAATATTATGCGTCATAAAAGTTGCGCTAAATTTTCAAAATTGTTTGGTTGATATGTACCTTATATTCATTCGGTTTTTGGGAAAATATATCGAATAAAATTTGTAAGTATATTTATTATTATGAAAAACTTTTATCCGAATATACTTCTCATTGCCAAATATACTCTTTAAAGATTGAACGAATTTTAATCATGCGAACCTGAGTTAGCTGCACTTGTTCGAACAAAGTGGAGTGTGGTAAGGCAATGTAAATATTGACCTCCATATCGAAGCAAGATACTAAATTTCACCTCCAAGAGCTTGCGCGAACAAAATTTATACATTGAAATTATACTATAATACGATAGTTTATGCTTGTTTAGTTTGCAGTTACGTGTGTAGAGATCTTTAAAAAAACTACCTCTATAAATAATAAATACTTTATCTTAAGTTTATTGGAAAAATGTGTGTGTTTTTTTTTTAGAATAAATAACCTGATGAAATTTTTGAATTTTTCAGTATGCTACAACATACGTGATATGAATAGTATTCGATTAACAAAATAATGATTAAAAATACGTAATCAATCGTACTAAACAGAATTTTAATGCTTGAATAGCTTCTGAGAATTTATGGCAATGCTGGATTGGTTAAAAATTGACATAAATATTCCCATAATTACCAAAGTTTTAAGTATCCCGTGGATCGGGCGAATAGTCACGGCCTAAATTATAATGTATAAAAGAAACCTGTTTAAGTTATTGACCAATATCGATGGCTTTAGATGTTAGCTAATCGAATTTATAAAGTCACTCTCAGTAGTGAAAATAAATGAGGGAAAAAAATAATCTAATTTCTAGAGGTCAAACGATAGTCAAGAGTCAGTAGCAGGAAGGTTACGGCATTTCAGCAAGTTTCATATTATAGGTTGTATTATTCTCTTAGATTTGCCGTACATGAAAGAGGGTTTCAGAATCCCGACCGATAGTTCTTTTGGGAATGTCCACGTGTGAAAGGTGAAAAAATTTACGCCCTAAAGTGAAAACAGCAAGTCTGCAGATACCTAATCCAAGTGGTTTTGTGGAATTTTTAAAATTGGTCATTATTAATATAAATTCTATTATCTGATTCAGCCATGAAAATTTCCACTAAATCAGAAGTACCTAGGTGCAATTTTGAGGGAATGTTAATATAAGTATGATACACAGTATATCATAAACGCACCTCGGTGCGGAAACCCGAAGTGTACATAATAATGGCGAAAATTGTAATAATACTCGTAATAAGCTCATCTAATTTTGTAACAGGATCATTAATTTCGGAGCTATTTAATTCAATTCGTTTGAGAGCTACGATACCACAGCCAGACATTCATAGGCTTCAAATTTATAACACCCTTTTTTGCGTCGGGGGTTCAAAGGACATATATATATATATTCAAAACATGAACATATCTATATATTCGTAAATAGCTGACTGTATATTAATCTAATACCTAATTTCTGTATGCAATATATAATAGAAGCATTTTATTAGCAATTATCATTGCAAATTACAACAACACACCATTTACTCGTATCTCATCATGTAATGACATGCATTGAACTAAATTGAGCCTACGCATGCATCCTAGAAATGTCCAACTTCCTATTACTAAACTAGTAGAACAAAGCTGAGCAAAACTTTTTCATAGTTTTACTTTATGCCTTTTCGAAGTAATTCAATCTTCCACTGAATCTATAGTTTTTAGAAATTTCGCGTGTTTATTTTTTAGTGTTTTGTTTCAGTTGTTTTTATTCGTGGGTGTAGTGTTGTAATGTTGTATCTCGTACTATCAACCACACAAGTGGTGTCCTTTTTTAAAAATTTTACAGTCGTTTTGTGTCGAATCTATTTGTTTTTCGAATAAATGTTTCGAACAAAAGTTGTTGGCCATAAAAATCTGAACATCTCTTATTCTAAGCATTTCGAAAATAAATATGGATTCGGCATAAATCGACTGTAAAGTTTTTAAAAAAGACACCACTTGTGTGGTTGAGTGTACCATCAGATAAAAATGCGACACACTTTTATTTATAATTTTACATTGGTTGCTTTCCATTTAAACACAAAGCCAAGTAGTGTGTGACACACTGTATGCATTCAGCAAAGCACGCCGTGGTAAGAAAGCGGGAAATGGATAAATGATAAAACGTAATTTAGTTCTTCACATGATAATCAAAGAGAACTCTAGGTTTTTTGAAATTAAATGTCAAATTTTGCCCCAATTCCTAGAACAATTATTTTTATTTTATTAAGACGCATTTCGATTACAAGGTAGTGATCATCAGTATGAATTAGCTAATCGTTACACTTCAAATTTTGCTCCAATTCCTAGAACATTTATTTGTATTTTATAAATACGTTTTTCGACTACAATGTAGTCATCATCAGTATGAATTAGCTAATCGTAACTATCTCTGGGATATGGATTCAGAGATATCCCAGTAAACAATATGACGTCTTTAAAAGTTCTTTAAGAGCTCTTATTAAAGATTTGGACGTCTTAAATTTTTCGTCAAATGGGGTCTTCAGGACTTCATGAGGATGTCCAATGCGCCACCTCAAGAACTACTGAAGACTTCAATATTAAGTCTTTATGAACTTTTTTTTCTGACTTCGAAAAAATAGATCTTAAGAGTTCTTGATTCTGACCTCTTCAAGAGCTTCTTTTAAAGAAATCTTAAGAGTTCTTGATTCTGACCTCTTCAAGAGCTTTTTTTTAAGAGATCTTAAGAGTTCTTTATTCTGATCTATTCAAGAGCTCCTTTTTAAGAGATCTTAAGAGTTCTTGATTCTGACCTATTCAAGAGCTCATATTTAAGAGATCTTAAGAGTTCTTGATTCTGGCCTCTTTAAGAGCTCCTTTTTAAGAGTTCTTTAAGACTAAATTAATATTTTAAGATTCCTAAAAATAGAGGCTAAAAAAATATAAACAATTTTATATTAAAATTAATAAATATTTATTCATTTAATTTATATTTACATTTAAATTTATATTAATAATCATTACAATCATTTGGTTTGCTAAGTCCATGATATATTTCAACAGCAAAATGTACAGCGCCTTTTGGGTAAATTTCGACAAGTATTGGATAGAGTTTACTCTTCAAACTCTTTGAAATTGGCAAACTGTCAATTGCACGTTGTTTTGAATAGTTTCTTTAAACTGGCCCAAATCGATCGCTTTCAGTTGGTCAATCAATCCTTTTTTTAGACCATAATGAAAATATTCTCCTGGTGCAACAGTACGAATAGGGGTATTTTTAGGAGAATTTAATAATGTACGGCAATCTTTTGGAAAATTTTTTAAGTCTTCTATCGACTCTACATTCCGAAGAATATTTAGATGCAGTTTGAGTAATGTTAAAGTCACATTTCCATTGATCTAACTTTTGACTCAAACTTAATTTTTTGATATTCTTGGGAATAGGTTCGAAGATGGGATGAGCATCACCTTGGCAGACATCTTGGTTTCAAATCTTAATAAAAAATAGAAAATCATGATATTCATTTTTTAAATTAAGTTTAATGCGTTAACCTTTAAGATACTTACAGATAAAACCAATTAAAAATAATCCACGTTAAAAATAACGCCCTTAAACTGGTTTTAAATACTTGATAACACTAAATAAATAAATTAAATTATAATAATACCTTTACAAGTTCTCCAAATAAAAGCTGAATAAGAATGTTAAATTCTAGGTTATACAGAAATAAAAACTATAACAAAAATGCACGTGCGCTAAATTGAGTAAAAATATAAAAAACTTGGGTAAAAGACTTCTTAAAGGGCTCTTATTTCTGACTTCTTGCGAAGTCAGAAAGAATAAACTCCTAAAGGGCTCTTATTTCTGACTTTTTACGAAGACAGAAAAAATGTGTACTTAAAGGGCTCCTATTTCTGACTTCTTGAGAAGTCAGAAAAAATAGACTCTTAAAGGGCATCTATTTTTGACTTCTTGCGAAGTCAGAAAAAATAGACTCTTAAAGGGCACCTACTTCTGAATTCTTGCGAAGTCAGAAAAAATAGACTCTTAAAGGGCACCTATTTCTGACTTCTTGCGAAGTCATAAAAAATAGACTCTTAAAGGGCTCCTATTTCTGACTGTTTACGAAGACAGAAAAAAAGTCTACTTAAAGGGCTCATATTTCTGAGTTCTTACGAAGTCAGAAAAAATAGACTCTAAAGGGCTCTTATTTCCGACTTTTTACGAAGACAGAAAAAAAGTCTACTTAAAGGGATCCTATTTCTGACTTCTTGCGAAGTCAGTAAAAATAGACTCTTAAAGGGCTCCTATCTCCGACTTTTTACGAAGACAGAAAAAAAGACTACTTAAAGGGCTCCTATTTCTGACTTCTTGCGAAACCTTAAAAAAAGATGTCTTAAAGACCTCTCAATTGAGAATTCTTAAAAAAGAGGCCATTATGACGTCATAATTGTACTTCCTAATGAAGTCTTCAAAAAGACTTCTTTTTGAAGTCTATCTGACTTGTATGTTTGCTGGGATGTTGCTTATTGCTAATTTGATGCGTGTCTCACAATGATATTAAAAACGTTCTGTCTTTTATATGATTTGACTGAGGGTATGATCTGCCCTGAGGATTATTTCAGTTGACTGACTAAAGGATTAGGTGTGTGAAGAACCCCACCTATTTATTTATGATATCCTTTTGTGACTATGCGGCGTTGTTTTTGTCACTAAAGTGAGGGTATCGAAGCTAACCTTGATATTCAGGTATTATATTTTTTGAAAAATTTAACATTTTAATACAAAAAATGTATTTTTTATAAAAATAAACTACTTTTGCTCAGAATTTTTTTCATAAACTGATTAATTTCAGCTCCAACATTTGTAATTACTTTTACCGGGTATTTAAGTAATTAACACAATTCGTTGTTATTTTCACTTGTTCATGTTGTTATTTTACTTGTTAAAAATCCACAACTGACATTATACTGCTCAGCTTTATAAAAACATGTATTATAAGCTAGTTATATGCAATTATTAGAGACTACCAAGTTTAATATAGTACTTGCAGATTATGTGAGTCTGTATGGAATGAGGTAGTTCAATCCATAATAATATATTGAGCAGAGAAAAATACACAGGATGGTGCTAATTTTAGTAGACAAACCAAAAACTAACGTTGCTTTGATGGTATTAATCAAAATATGACAAAGAGGTTTCGATCGATTAGAATCCAGACATCCTGTATTTGCGAGATACAACCAGAGCCGTTTTTAACCGCACCGGCACCCAAGGCACTTCAAATTGTAACACCCCCCCAACTATTTCCAGAGCACCCCCTCCTTCAGTTCTTACCTTGCCAGTTTTGGTTCGTGAGGATTTTCCCCTTCCTCTTATTCTTTTTCCTTCCCTTTCTTTGTTTTTGTTCTTTGGAGAAGCAAAATATAAAAATTATTACAAATAAAAATATGTAAATAAATATAGGTATACATTATGTACCTATATATATATTTTTTAAATAATTTTTATACTTTACAATAAGTTAATTTGTGCATCAATTAATATTTCGAGAAATCTACCTACGCCAGTAGACTGGGTCCGAGTGGGATTTATTTTCTTTTTTCGTCCTCCAAACTTAGTGCCCCCAAATCTGTTGCGGCCTAGGCACGTGCCTAGCGTGCCTAAGCGAAAAACCGACCATGAATACAACACACCAAACTTTTCATTGAAAAGTTTTGTAGAAGTAGAACTTCAAACAAACCTTGCTATTTAACACTGTGCCACGACGTGTGATTTCTAGTGGGATTTGTTTGAAGATTATAGCCAAGGCCGTAATCAAAAAAATAATATTCAAAATGTCGTATTTACAAGGTCGTTTTAGTTTGTTTTTCAAGTGATTTAATACAAAATCTATGCAAGTATAGTCTCGTGTACTTGCATTCCCTGTTGCGGTAAGCTTTCTTACGCTCTTATAGTGGTAAGTATTCTCCGCCGCAACTATATTCAAGTAATGTTGTCAGTCTCACGTCAAGAAATATCCGGGAGCGAACAAATCCTATTGAAATTCTCCCATGGCTGTGTTCTTGTGTATAGTCGATAGAAATATCTTAAAAAATAAAATTTATCATATATCATAAAATTTTATTGCGAATCTCGAATCACTGCTCACAAAGTAAAGTAGTCCATTTTTGACATAACTTTGCTTATGAGTTAAAAAAAAATGAGGAATATGCTGCTGGATTTCCAACGGTAAATTCGTATGCAGAATATTATCGAAACTTGACTGTTTTCATTTCACTAGGCAAGAATTATCAGTTTTGCTTTTGTACACATAAAGTAGAGTTTCTTTTTTCAATTGAATTGTGCCTTATCAATTTCTTTTTCGAAAAAATGCTTATAAATATACTTACAACTCTAAAAAGGAAGAGATAGCCAGCTGAAATTTTGTGTTTTCTATAAGTAAAAAGTGTCTTTGAGTTCGTGAATGGGTAAAATAGGTTAATGCACGTCCCCGTCCACGGTAAAAATATTACCTTTAAAGCAGTAGAAAAAAAATTGAGTTTGGGGCATGATATGAAAACATAAACGTTAATGTCGTATTTATTGTGAGCAATGTGGTTGATCAAGCTATGTGATTGGTTGACAAACACGCATGGATATCTCCTATCTTAACAATGCCGATGATTGCCAACTATCACATTCGTTTGAAATTTTTATTTGCCCTAATTTCAACTAAAACACCAATAACTACTGTAGACTATGCTCAGGTTACAGTATACACAGGGTATAGTACTTAAACGTTTAACTAATTTAGTTGTTTCATTTGTTGTATTAATAAATTAGTTAGTTATTATTGGGACATCCTTTAACATGTATAATAATAATGGTAGTCAGTATATTTACTCTTAGCACAAAAGAAAATCGAAAAACCTTAATTGGATGAGTAGTACCTACCAACATATATCATAATTATATATTCATATTCATACTCAATAAATATTTAAATTGAAAATTAATGAAATAATGCAGTTTATTTTTTAAATTGAATACAAATTTTAATATAATTAATGTGTATTCTTAACTTTTAATATGAATCGGGTATTCGAGTATCTTTTTAATACAACAGATAATAGTTGGGTGGACATGAAGTTTTACATGCTTCTAATGAGAGAGAGTGAGAGAGAATGATTACTTTGCTATTAATTACCTCGCGTTCTAAACGGTCAAAAATTTTGAAATTTCGGGATTTATCATAAAAACATTATTTTTAGGTTGTGAAAAAAAAATCAGCAAAATCTGTCAAAAAGTGGTTTCACGCTGGGAACATCCTTAATAATAATATTTACAGTTTATTATTTTGGTTTGTCGTAAACCGGTTTGCCTTTCATAAGAATTATACTTGTAGGATTGAAATTCTCGACCCTTGACCGACTACGTAACTGATTTTCGTGATTTCGCTCGAGGACATTAAAATAAAAATATCTGTAATAATTCAGCTGGCTATCATTAATACTGACTTAATATTGTTAATGGTTCCAAACTTCCAAAAGTTATACTTTCTGGTTTAAAGTATATACTATCTGGTTTCTAATCAATTTATTCAATACAATTTTAAAATACAGTGTGTTAACAATTTACATTTTTGGAGAGAAATATTTGATTATTTTAAGTTTCCAAAAAAAAAAAAAAAAATCATTTTATGACCCGCCATAACCGGAACCCAATCCAACTCACTTCATAAAAACTTGAGCCCAATTACTTTCAAATTTCTAAATTCGATTGAGTTTTTAGCTACTGCACTTAATTGTTCAATAATACCTAGAGAAAAATCTAATTTCCATCTTAAAGTTTCCAATTAAAAGGTAGATAAATTAAATGTTTTCCTTAGCGATAAAATACGATAGCTATCATGAGCAGGCTAAGACTTTAGTTATGAATATTAATTAAATAATTTATCAATTTCAAGGGACTATATTTTTAAAATTAACTATTTCACTGCAAAAAAACTATTTTTAAATTACTAGCGAAGTAAATAACTAGCATTGCTCAACATGCTCACCTCTATGCTTGCATGTGGACCAGCAAAGCGGCGAACGTGAGCGGGGATGTGCATGCATGCACATCCCAAGCATGATTAATATGATTGCAGCATTGGGAGAACGGCGAAAGTCATTAAGCATTAATGGGTTTGTGGCAATTAAAATGTTAAGTAATATTTGAAGAAACATAATTTACATTTTATTTCGAAAATTCAACGAGAATAAATTATGATTCCTTTCATAAATAAATACAATTATTGCAAGAATATTTCCAAAAATCCAAATTATAATTGTTATTGCTAAATGTTCTAACGATAAAACCACTAAATTATTACCCGTTTTCTGAACATAGTCCATGCTGAATTTAAAATCATTTTCCCATTTAAAAATAATACCACTTTGTACAAGTAAACCTAAAATAGTATTTAAACTATCAAAAATTGGATGTCCTTTCAGGACTAACATATGCACCCCAAATGTAAATACATCATTCTCTAATGCATAAACTAATGAACTTCCGCCAGAATCTTTGTAATTTTTTTCTAAAGCATATGTTGCCCCTCTAGCCGATTTTGCAATCATTAAATCACGCTTGTTAATTAATTGATTTATACATTTTAGACTATTATCGCATATGACTTTATTTGCTACTACACGTTTACTAATTGTTGTGTTATCCATTATAAGTGGATTTGTTGTGATTTGTAAAAATCCAAATTTCATTTTTTGTTCTAAGGCTTCGTCTAATGTTTTTATTTGTGATGTGTAAATTGGTTCAGTTAAAATACTTACTAATCCACCCTCAAATGTTGTGCACAGCATAAAACTAAAATACACCCATAACATTTGAAATGATTTAAAAAAATACTTTTGCGGTAGAGTGTCCTGTTTTAAAAACATGCCAAACAGATCAAAACTTAAGGTCATTGGATCGTGATTAAATAATTTATATTCAATATAAATACAAATAAATCCCAAAGTGAGAAATGTTACTAAAAAATACATCCATAATTCGTTTGAAAAAACAAAAGCCATATTTTTCCATTCGGCAATGGGATACGCCACTGGTGCAAACCATTTTAATGAATCTGATAAATATGAAATTGTTCCATCAAAATCGGAATTTTCAGTATCGTTTCCATGCCATGCACCTACTAATATATCGGCTTGTCTATGATATAATATTGCCATGGGATTAGTATACTGACCATTCTGCTTAAATCCCCATGCTCCATGTAATAATGGATTAGTTATCCATTCGATGGTTAAGTTTAAATGTTGTGAAACTGTGTTTATTATATTTATTTCAATTCCTGAACATTCATTTTTGGTAATAATAACAGATGGCGGATAGTTTATAGGCAGAAATCGAATTGTTAAAAAATTAAAATTTGAGTAACTCTTATCTTGAAATAACAATTTCTCATTGATTTTTAATTGTAATTCATTGTCTTCATGACAGTGACCAATTAGATTTGTTAAACTGTTATATTTATTCATATAAATTTCAGTTAAATCATTTACAGTCCACTTGAATATTTTTGTAATTTGTTCGTTCTGTGGTATTAAATATATAAAATTATTAATATAATAACTTTTTAAAAATTGTTCAAAAATAAATAAATCAATTTTATGATTCAGATTAAAAATGAATATAAATTTAGCACGTGCATTCCATGATGAATTATAAATAAAATCATTCATTATTTTTACGAAATCTTGAGTAATTAATATTAAATAAAAAGTTGCTCTAGAAATTATATCATCTGAATTTCTATATATTCTAAAATTCAAATTAAATATTGCATTATTTTTATATATAATTTGAATATAATTTATATTAAATATCAGATTCACATCTATGTATATTAAATCATCTTTATTATCGGAATATTTTTCTAAAATTTTTGATGCACATTTCCAACTATTTATTAATTCGGTTCTTGTTGAATTTGGTAAAATGAAGTTACATTGAATTACTGTTGTTAAAAATAATAATAGATATAAATGTATTAAATTTGAATTCATATTTATTTCAAATAAATGTAAATAATATAGGTACCAA
This sequence comes from Nineta flava, assembly GCA_963920215.1. Taxonomy (NCBI): domain Eukaryota; kingdom Metazoa; phylum Arthropoda; class Insecta; order Neuroptera; family Chrysopidae; genus Nineta; species Nineta flava. The sequence continues at coordinate 108,472,336 of OY986041.1, forward strand.
GCTTTAATCCAAATAAAAAATTAGTTTAATCAATTTATATAATTTAATGTTTTTTTTAAAAATAAATATTATATATTTTGTTATTGTTATTGATTAATATGTAATTCAAACATATAATTCGTTCACTTAATTACATAATAATCATGTTTTGTTCATTATGAAATATATAGTATACTAGATGAAACCCGTTGAAAAATAATTCATATAAGCACAGTTTTAAAAAAAACAATAATTGAACTTTAAAAAACATTATACTTCACATTGTCTCCAATAATTTTGGCATACCTCATTATGCAACTTTTTGAGATTAAAGTCTTAAAAAGTTCCTCTTTTAATTCGGTTTGGTACACCTAGTAGAGTAGTAGTAGTAGTGGCGGAGGGGAGGTTGTAGCCTGGCAAATAGGCCATTCTAGGCTTTTTTACCGACCCCTAAAGGACAAAGAATTTTGTAAGTAGACTGGAATTTACTGGTTGTGTGACTTCAACCGACATTGATAGAAGCTATGCCCATATTCATCTGCAGTTTGTGTAAGAATATTGCAGAGAACCTTCACAAGCATAGCCGGTTACTTTCTTTCTTGTCCATACGCCGACAGTTTAGTAAATTTGACAAACTGCCGCCGTTGGTAATCGAACCAGAAACCTCTCAGTTTCGAGCAGAGCGCCTTTAACAGCTCGACCACTCGGAGTGGTTTGGTACACCTAACTGTATGTCGAATATTAACTTTAATGGATATCGAGAAATATCACTTAGATTTTTATCCTGTGATTCTAGGGCGAAGTCGCGATTTTTGAATTAAAATATTTTTAAAACGAATTATTTCTTAACGACGATTGATTGAAAACAATGTGTCACGACAATGTCAACAATGATGTATCCATTTTAAATTCGAAAATTCAGCTCTGTAGCTCTTTTGGTTCAAAAGATACAGGGTTTTTTTTACGTAATATTTCGTGTAAATATAAGCCGCGAAGTGCACAGTGATGAGCGTTAATAACACATTTGAGACTCGGACATTATACTAAAAATTTGCCATTTACGTACTTCTGTGGCTTCATCATTCTAAGAACTCAATAATTCAATATTTACCCAATAGATGGTAGGGCAAACTAATATAATTTAAAATAAAATAATAATGAACATTGTTAAAGCTCGGATTTCTATATTCTTTCAAATGAGTTGCCATGATTAAAGTTGTGTTGCAACCTATTTTATTTACATTCCGAAGGTGGGAGAATTTGTAGGTAGTTCAATACGAGGTTTGCTGGTCAGAGTCCGAAGGCAAGCCCCCTGGAGCTTGGGGGAGCTTGGGGGGTAGCTACGCCACTGGTTACATATTTTAAGCAGTATATATTTCATAAAGCAATTATATATATCTTTTTAATCGTAATTTAAATATAGTTATTAACAAAATAATTAACTAACTCTATCATTCTAATCGAAATTTTTATTTTAAGTAGTCATTAATAACACAGAGTGTTCATTTGAAAGGTTCCAACCTAAATATATTTAAAATATTCATTTTAGAAAAAAAAATTTTCAACAAAATTTTTACAGTTTAAAAGGGGAAAACATAATGCAATAGATATATTTTTTTTCCATGCATTCGTGCCCGTGGGGTATAACTTTTTTTCATACATCCCATAGTTTTGGTGTAAATACGGCGTAAATGTGGCGTAAATTTTGTATTTACGCCAGAAATATTGGATGCATGAAATAAAGTTTCAAATAAAAGTTGTTTGTTTGATTACTTACCTTTTTTGAATAAGATAAATAAAAAAAAATACTTTTTGTCGTTTTCACGAACCATATGAATCATATTGAAATTTGGGTTTGGTCTTAACGTGACGGAAATTGGGAAATTTACTATCCTCACCGAGTAAATGCATTTAATTAATACTTACCAAATAAAACCTTATCACATATCTAGCTTAGTTTAACCATCACTGTACATAATTATAATATATGTATGTAATGTAAAAGCCAGACTCTTCTTATAGGTTTTACACAAAGGATTAGAGACGATTTTAAGGCCTCTGTATTTCAGGAACCAAAAAAGCTAGCTCAAAACGTAACGTAAGATCCACCATCTAACGCTACGTACCAAATTTCAACATTACAGCTTAAATAGTTTCCAAGATATTTGACCCAAAATCGATATTTCAGTCACACACTCACTTATATACTCACCATCAATAATCTAGCAATATTTTCCTCCTTTTCGACGTTTCACGAGACGTTTCTTTTGTGTCACGAGAAATAGGTTTAATAAATAAAAACAAAATATTAAAAATTACAACAATACAATGTATATTATTTATTCAACAATAAGACTTATTTATTACGATTACATTTAATTTTCTTTAAAAATAATAATGGTACAATTTCAACATTTTTTAAAACAATTTTTTTTAAAATTTTATTTACTACAAAATTAGTAATATTTTTTCATTTTTAATGAGTTCGAGTATTTTCTCATTTACAAGTAATCATATTGGTTTTTTTTTTTTGCTTTTGGTATTCATTTTACTTTAGTTTTATTTAAAAATAAAAGCTATATATTCAAATATATAAAAAAAGGAAAAATACTTTTAATACTTTACAAAAAAACATTAAGCTATTATAAATATATATTATTATAAAAACGGACGGTTATATTTATCCAATTTGTTCTTTATTAATATCATTTTTGATTTTTAATCAAATTTGGGAATAATTAAATTTTAGTAGAAACAGTATGAGGCGAAATAAATTTTTAAATAGGTCCGACATAATTAAGAATATATTATATTTTTATAATTAGACAATAAGATTATTTAGTATTAGATTTAGAGTGAAAATGTATGCTGATTTTCAAATAAAAATTTCCTATTATGATACATTAAATAGGCCTGTGTGGAAACACAATTGTACGAACAATTTTATGTATATGTTAGCGCTTTACACTCATTGGCTTGTTCGTATAGACTGTGCCTTTTTACTCAGAAGAACTTTGTGATTGATTTCTCAGATTTTCATAATCACATACTTATTATAAGAAAAGGTATATTTATATAATTTAATTTCTCAAAGGTAGTGATTAAAGAGAAAAGAAAGAATTCTAGATTTGGTACGCAACAAGCCCTTTTGAATGATTTATGTACAAATATTTTTTTCAATTTAAAAAATATATAAACAAGTATTGCACCTTCCCAACCACCAGAAATTTGGTTAAATTGAAATTTATATACAAACTTAAATCATATAAATAAATTTACAGAAAAACAAAACATAAAATCTATACGAGAGAAAAAATTTATAATAGAATTTATTAACCTAACAAATTAATTAAAACTATACGTAAAAAATTATTTTACGTAATAATTATTATAAATCTCAAAATCCAGCACCATTAAAGAATGAGATTACTCTAATTTTATACAAAGATATACAAATAACATTTTGTCGTTTGTTAATAACGATTTTTGAGAATAGGTACATTCATTTTGTAATACCAACAACTACAAAATATATTATAGAGGATTTTAAAATTATTTGGGATTTTAAAAATTGTTAAGTTTGATAGGTTGTGATTTTTCCCAATAATTTGAAAATTCACTAAATATTAACTTTTTTTTAAATGCAATAAACCATCACCAAAAATGATGCAGAAAGCATTTTTATACGTGCAAGTGAGAAGTTGCTAAAATGTGTGTAGAGTAGTTAATTTGGTAGTGTGTTTGAATAAGTTATTATTATTATTATTGAAGTATAGATTTGTTTGTACAAGTATAGAAATTAGAAAAGCAACTATTCTGGTTATTCAATAATAAGCGGAGCTGATCTATCGTTAGTTTTAGTCTTGCGTAGTTTAATTGTAGCAAATGCATTCGCCCTGAAAAATAGAAACATGCAATTAGAATTTAATGGCAATTACATTGGAAAAGGTATAAAACAAAAATTATGGGTTCTTAAAACTTCTCGCCATAAATATTTTCATCTCGTGGATTTCGACTCATACGTTTTTTTGTAATTGGTACATTCTTAACTGATGAATCCATTCCCCATAAATCATACCAGGGTCCATACATATTACCAGTTTCAGGAGATATCTCTTGATATTTTGAATCTGGATGTTTCAATCGTTTTTGTAAACTCTGACCGTATTCCATTAAGCCATTGTCATCCGATTCGTGCAGTGTGGCTGTACCGACAGAATTACTTTTTACAAGCTTGGTACGTGGAATAATTTGTCGATTCTCATTCTGTTGTATGGGTGCCTCACCATATATATTTTCTGTTTCATTCTGATCATATCTCTTTTCTCTTTCTCGTTCTCTTTTGGATGGTTCTTGCATTGATCGTCGCTTTTCATCATGTCCAAACGTTCTAAATGTGTGTTCACGTTGTTCAGACATTTTGCGAGAGCTTCTAGGTAATGATCGACGTCGTTCAATATTATTTACATCACTTGATTTTCTAACTACTTGGTTCTCTTTTTGGGAATATTTTGTTGACTTCGCTAATTTTTCTAACTTTTTCCCAATTTCTGCAACTTTATTGATTGGTTTTTTTGATTTTGATTTCGTGTCTGTCTGCTTTTTTTGATTCTTTTTTTGATCATTTGTTGCAGTATGATCATCGACTACGATACAATCATATGGGTCATCACTTGATGCCACGGAATCACTATCGTTATTTTCGGATTCACTAATTATTTCATCATCATTATTATATTGTTGTAAAATATTTTTTCTATTCACAGTTTTTACTCGAAGCATTAATCCATCGTCATCAAAAAAGCTGTCTCCAGTGTCTTGTGCTCCATCTATAAATTCATTCTCAAAGTCACTATCTGTGCTTTTTTGTACGGCTTCTATTGTTTTCTTTTTAACAATTGGAGTTTCTTCAATTTGTTCATCTTCGTTAGACTTCATTTCTGGGTTTTCTATATAAATAGACTCACTATTAGTTTTTGTATTTTGTAAAGTACGATCCGAATCATTTGATTTTTCTGAACCTGAATGGCGTTCTATTCGGTCTAAAGTACGGTCTATTGTACCATTTTGTGGTAAAGCATTTTGCGGCAAGGCATTTTGTTGCGGATGTGCCTTTGGTTTTCGTTTATTTTTAGCAATTTCACGTTGTACATCGACCAAATCGCGATGTTTCCATAATGCCATACCTTCTAAGATTTCATTTTCTGAATTTTTACCAAATTTCCAAAATGATTTGGTGCGTTTTATGATACCGCGTTTTTCACTTCCAGATACACGCATTGAGCGCATAAATGTTGCTTGATTGTTGTACGGTGAATCTGGTCGATTTGATCGATTTTGATCTAATAATGTTCCATAACTACCCGATCGAGTGGGGTATTCGTTATTACCGTTAAGGAGAGCTTTTGTTTTGTTATTGTTATTGTCATTTTTTTGGCGAGTTGATAAGCTGTTTAAAAATTTAAAAAATCGACAAATGAAACCAAAAAATAAAATAAAATAAAATTTATAAAAAAGTGAAGAAGATGAAAATTTTATTAAGAAACACTCTGATACTTACCGAATAGGCACCCGATTTGCTGAATTTTGAATAGTGATATCATCGTCAGAATAATCAATTTCTGGTTGTGGTGGTGGATCATTACTAAATCCAGAATCGTTACTGCTATGTAACGAAATGTTTCCAACAGCTGGCCCAACTTTTCCTGTTTTGCTTGGATTAATTGCAGTGGATGTTTGAGCAATACGTTCTGTGGTACGAGTACCCTGAGGATGTGTTGAATACGATCCTGATGTGGGCGTTGTGAAATTAAATGTAGATGTGGAAGTTTTTATACTTGGGTTAGTGTTGGATTGGCTGGAATATGAGGTTTGATTGAATGATGTACTTTGTGAATGTGGCATTGTAGATGCTGATGATTTGGGAAATGGTAATGTTGGTGTAGGAACCGGTGCAGGCAATGATGGCGGTGGACAAGATGAATGTGCAGCAGTCACTCGACGAATCTGTAAAATTTTAATTTCTGTGATTTAGTTTCAAGGTTCATATTGAATTTATAGATTAGTCTTTGAATTTAATAAAATTTCTTCAGCAACATACAAGCGTCAGACCATGCTCTGCAATAAAATAAGTGATATTTAATTACCTGTTTAGAATTGGTTAAAGATCGATGTAAATTTAGTGTATCACCAAACATTCTGGCATTTGAATTTTCGTTCATTGATTTATCGTGGTTATTGTTATAATGATTATTAGCAGATGATATGCCACTTCCATTTGTGGGTGTAACTGGTGTTAAATGTCCACTGGCTTGTGATTCGGATATTCGATGGGATGGAGATCTAAATTAAAAAAAAAAACATTACTCCGTTTCTTGATCTTATCGTATTAGTTTACAAATATACTTACAAAATAGAATCGTCAAGAATAATTTCGGTATAGGCTAAAGGAAACCATCCACTACATTGTGTACGTAAATTTTCACCATATTGCCAACCTTTATTACGATCACCAATTAAAGCGATCACATCACCTTCGAGAAAGCTTAATTGATTTTCACCACTACTTAAATATGCATATAATGCACGTGCCAATTGTGTATCCCATTGTAACGATCCTTGATTTGATGGAACAGCCATTGATTTTGGACGGCGTTGTGGTGTCGCACAATCTACGGAAAGTATTTGATGTAGGTATAATATCAAAAGTAAATATTAGTAGGACAGTTTTAAGATTATCCTGGAACGAAGATAGAATGCAGAAAAATTTATAAAAATTTGTACATAAATTCTAAAAGAGGAGTTTTCCTAGGAAAGAAGTTTTTTCCAGTGACAAATCAAGAATTCAGCAGACAAGATCATTTAAATATTGAGAATTGATTCTTTATCGATTAAACTAACATCTTGAAAAAAAATCTCCAACTAAATGACCTTTGTAAGACTTAATTGTATTTCTATACGTTATTATACGGAATCTTCCTACCGACGAAGACTGCATTGCAGTCGAAATACCGGTATCTGAAAGTAGTCTTATGAATATATTTCTTAAATATATACCCGATATATATGATATATACAATGGTATATTAAGTTTAGTCTCGCCTTTGTAACGGTTTAAAATGGTTTAACGATTGACGGTTTTTCGCAAGCCTTGATTTTATGAGTTCGAATCTTCGTAACGATGATGATTGCGTTGCTATCGAAATACCGGTATCTAGAAGTAAGTCTTGTCAGTATAATTTTTTAAATAAATTTTTATACCCGGTATATATGATATATACAAGGGTATATTAAGTACAGTGCCGACTTTGTAACGGTTGAAAATATTGATCGCAGAGAAAAATTTTTGGTGTAGGTGTCCATCATAAAATGACCTAATTAGTTCATTTTCCTGGCTTCACAGTGGGCAAACAAATGTACCTTTTTTAAAAATAAACAACTTTTGTTTGGCACTTTTTTTCATCAAGTCAGTATATACCGAGATTTCGAATCGAAACTCATCTAATCTATTCGGTTTAATGTGTAATACTAAAAACAAACCTTGTATTAAAGAATGGGTGGATGCTGTAAGATTGAACTCCGATTTAGCTCTCGACAATGAGAGCATTGGAGATCCAGCATCACCAATAGAACGAATATCTAAACATGATGCATCCATACTTTTTGTTTTACGTAACTGTGATGTAATACTCAAACGATCATCATCAAGTTGAGGACTTCTTGGATTTGAATATACATCTTCATCTGGCCAAAACGATACTTGCTGCAATACAAAACAATACATATTATAATGATTCATTTACTTCCGTTAAATAAAGTCCAAAGTAACTTAATAGAAGGATCTTAATTATTCGCCCAATTAGCTTTGTTGTAGTGTTAGATACAATAAACATCTAATCGTAATTATGTCCCGGGGAGATAAATTACTCCTCGTTATTTTGTTAACTGTTTTGCAGTCACTAGATAGATAGATAGATTGTAGAGGCTACCCTGGACGGGCTATACTTCGACCATAAGGTCCATTGTGATGTCTAAGGATGTGAGGATGTAGTGGAGTGGAAGGAATTTTGTGTATAGACTAGGGATTGGTAGGATATGCGGCTGCAGACGACTATAATAGGAACAATGCCGATATTCATCTGGAATTCGTGAAGGAAAACCTCGTGAAAGAAAACCTTCTCAAGCATAGCCGGTTACTTCGTTCTTGTCCATACGCAGACAGTTTAGTTAATTAACCGCCTTTTTTTTTTAACAATTAACAACTTGCCAATGTCGGGATTCGAACCCATAACCTCCCAGTTTCCAAGTAGGCATACTGCGCAGATATAACGGCTTTTGCTGTCACTAAGTGAAACAGTTACGATGAGTAACATATCTCTTCGAAGAATAATTACGGTTATTCAATTCATACTGATGAAACTACTTAGTAGTCGAAATACTTATATAGATAATAAAAAATAAATAAATCTCAGAATTGGTCGCGCACCAGAATTGGAACAAACTTTTGAAATTTAATATACAAACTGGACAATCAAACCCGAATATATTATGGACTGGAAAGCGATTATAAATTTACTCGGATAATTTATTATATTCTAGTGTAAATGGTATCAGATAATAATATATATTTTAATTGGTTTACACTTACTCTCATTCGACTGGAAAACATGTTTTCAACTGATTCAGGTAAAAATTCCCGTGTTTTAGCCACTTCACTCCAATCGTCAATGTTTTGTTGATAAATTTGCATGCCATTTGTGTGATATGATAAGTAGTGTTTAGCTAGAGAACATTGACGTTCAAGGACAAAACCATATCGTCGCCTTTCTTGTGTCATTGCCTAAATAAAAAAATAAATATAAATTGATACATTTTAAAATTATCAATAAAATAATGAAAATAATGTAATTAGGATTTCTAAATCATTTTTTTTCTTGAAAAAGTTAATATAACTGCGTAATTAGTACAAATTATAAAGTAATCTATTTGTCAATAGATCAAACGCAATAAGTATAGATATCCATGTCGATGAAGTCACAGAAGCTGTGCCCAGGGGTCAGAGCAATATCTCATCCAAATAATATGGATAAATATTCAGTTAATGTTTTTTAATTGCAGTTTTAAAATTCGATTCGTCATTTTAGGTTATACTATTAATTTAGAGACACGAAAATTGGTATTTAGGTTATTAATAATCAATAGAGAAATACGTGTTACAGTGTTTTTCGAAAATCACTTCCTTAGGGGATGCCATAGGCGGTGAAAATTTGTATTGGGATCCCGATATTAGAGACAAGAAAATTGGTATTTAGGCTTTAAGTCTAAAATAAAAAACAGGGGCGTTTTTAGAAAATCAGCCCTTTAGAGGGTGAAATAAAGGTTGAGAAATAGTAGGGGATTGTTGCTGAGACATGAAAATTGGTTTCATTTTACGTGTCCGTAAAATGAAACCCTTATGAGGATGAGAGTTTGTATGGAAGTCCAAGTTAGAGACGTGATTCTAGCGAGACGCAAGTTTAAAGTTAGATACATGAAATTTGTTATTTTTCCTATTAATTATAAAAAAATTATGAATTTATAGAAAATCAATCCTTGAGGGGAAGAATTAGGACGTAAGATTTATATGAGGATCTCTTTCTTTTTGAAGTTGGTAGTTATTTAATAATTGGTATTTAACTATTAGTTATATACAAAGAAATACATGGGGATCTGATATTTGTATTGTATACATTAATTGGATTGCATTAAGTTAAAGGAATGTAAATGGATATTGACGAAAGAATAAGAAATATGTATAATAGCGTTTTTAGATAAACAGTCCTTGATGGGGAGTAAATCATGTGACTCAGTTAAAAGATCTTCACAATTAAAATTTTCACGGGTAATGCAGGTTGTGATGAAGTTTTATTATTTGAATAACTATACGATTTAATCATCTTATACATCTGGTCAAATTACTATTATAAATTTATATATATATATAAATATAAATATATATATAAATATATATATATATATATATATATATATATATATATATATATATATATATATATATATATATATATATATATATATACGTAGGGGGCATCCATTAATTACGTGAGCTGTTTTTATTTTATTTTCAGAAAGCAGAAAAATCATACAACATTAAGGTGTCTTAAAATGAATTTATTTAAATTTCAAAAAATGTTAAGTAAAAACAAACAAGGATATTCTAAGAAAAGTAAAAGCAATTTTTAATTTTTTTTAAAATGCGTATAATAATTTATGTTTTTTAAAAGTTGACGTTAGATTTTCAATTAGGAGCCCCCCCCCCCCAATTTAAATGAGATTTGATGAGATTTTACTGGACCCCTCCCCTCCTATTTTGGTGATCATTGAATTACTTCTTTCCCTTCTTCACGGTTCCCAGCAGAAAGGATGTCAATATTGGAAATAATTTGTCTTTCTCTTACCGTGGACCCAACAATTTTACCGGTTATTGTTAGAAGTTCTACTTCTTTTTTTTGCAAACAACGTGGCCTAAAAATTGAGTTGTCTAGATGTTATGGTACTTAATAATTCTTTGTTAATTTCAGCTTGTTTTAAAACTATATCATTAGAGATATGTTGCGTCCACGATATGCGTTGAGTACGTTGCAGATATCACATTTCCGTTGCTTCAAGTGGTTGGATCATCTGCTTCGATATAGTTCACGTTTCACATGAATATAGAAGAACAGACCAAATGTAGCCTTTTAACACTCTATTTCTAGTTTTGTTGAAGATATTTTTATTAGTTAAGAGCGATTTGAATTTATTTAATGTACTTTTCGACAAAGCTACCCGTCTTTCAATTTCTACAGCACATTTGCCCTCTGCAGATATTAACGAGGTCAAATACACAAATTGTTTCGTGTATACATATATTAACAAAAATAAAACATGTTATTTCGAACATAACCAAACATAAATTTTGATATCCAAATAGATATAACACAAATTGAGCTTAATAAAGAACCTATTGTTATTCACCGTTTGTTTGTTGTCGTATTTTATTTTGTAAATAGTTGTCTAGTGAGTAAAACATTTTTTTTTTGTATTAATATATAAAATATATTACACAACATTGATATCTCACACAAAAAGGCTTTTATCATTGCAACACAATTATTATTCGATTATTCAGCAAAACGTTAGTAGTTTCAAACGTGTATGTAGGTAGTTGGTTGTAGGTATTCTATAGTCGACAGACAGCACATATTGTTGTATTCGTGCGGAAAATTGCATTGGACAGAAGTATTTAAGAGCAATGCAATAATTCTCTAAACAGGATGTTACACCGTCATATATATATATATATATATATATATATATATATATATATATATATATATATATATATATATATATACATATTTGATGCTATGTCGCCGTATGTTGTGATACCTATTTTCATGTGGTTGAATTCATCACATACGATACGATACGATACGATACGATACATGTTACAAATATCTATATCTATAGGCAATTTTATGGCCGGGAAAAATATATTATGACATATTTATTTATCTTTACGAAATATACTAATTTAGTTCATACGAATGTTTAAGGAAAACTAAAATATATGCTTTAACTATAGCAACGCGATAACACACACAAAAAATTGATCAATATTTGAAGTAGTGGAAGCGGTGGGAAGTTACATTTATTCTTTAAAGGTACGGGCCTCATGCAATCGCTCGTCGCTCGTTTTCAGCGACAAATTAGGTCACATGGTACAATTTCGAATTCTCCGCCACTTTAAGAATTGTAGCGACAAGTTGCAGCGTTGCGCAGCGTCAAACAACAGCTTCAACATGGCTGCTTGTTGTAAAAATGCGAACCCTATATTCCTAACCTCAATATATAGCAATAATAAAGTAAATAACAAATACCAAATCGTGGAAAATCAATTAATAACTCATAATAATTGAAGAATAAATTCTTAAGCGAAATAAAAGCGAAATAAAAATAATTTTGTTGTTTATGTTATTCAAAGATTATATATCGATTTTTCCACCCGGATTTATTTCATCGTTCGTTTTCGTTACTCAGCGACAAAGTTCAGCATTATCGCTACAATTCCTGAAATGGCGGAAAATTCGAAATTGTACCACGTGACCTAACTTGTCGCTGAAAAGCATGAGGCCGCACCTTTAGTCTGAAAATGACGGGAGCCGGTAATAGTAGTAATAATAATAAACTTTACTTAAAGAAACAATTGTACACTACATTGTATTGGTTGTATAAAACATAATCACTGAAACATAATACAATGATATATCATAAATGAAAAATTGAGATCCATTTTCAAAAATTGTATGCATTAAAAAATCATAAAAAAACAATTTTTAAAGTGAAATAGTTTAATTTTGTTCGTCAAATTAAATCAATAAGTTGACGAATAGATAGTCAATTGGAAACTAAAAATTACCATACTAATTTAGTATTAAGTTAGTATTGGTTAAGAAGAACTGTTTAATCACTCTTCTAATGAATATAAATACTTTTCCAGCATAAACGCTCGAGAAACTCTCCCAGATTTTGATTTATTTAAATAATATATTATTTTGTCAAATTTCATGAGTGTGTGGCTTTTCTGAAAAATAAGATGCGACTGTGAATACCGCTCTAAGCTTTTCATATATCTTGTTACATTCCATGTAATAAATATGCGGGAAAAGCAGCGAAGGGGAGGTCGAAGCCTGGCCAGTAGGACTTTCTAGACCGTTTTTACCGACTCCTAAAGTACAAGAAATTTGTCTGAAGAGTAGGAGTTGGTAGTTTGTGCGACTGCAGTCGACTTTGATGGGAACTATACCGATATTCGTCTGGAGTTCGTGAAAGGAAACTGCAGAAAATCTTCACAAGAATAGCCGGTTCCTTTCGATCTTTTACCAGCAACTTCCCAGCTCCTTTCTAAGCCTTTAACAGTTCGACCACTCGGACTGCTAAAGTACCGGGCTCTGTGAACTACACATTTAAGCACTACCCAGCTCCGATTGAATTCGGTTACATATACATGTATATTCTTACAAAATGTACAACAAATTGTGACGGTTGAATATTTTGTGAAGAATATTATGTGAAAATCGTTTTTCAATTCAATAGTCACTATACAAACAAAGAAAAATATATATATATATATATATATATATATATATATATATATATATATATATATATATATATATATATATATATATATAAATAATATAATATGTAATACATAATAGAAATGAAACGAAGACTTGTGAAAGAAGAAAAAAAAATACAATAAATTGTTCAACTGCCTGCTTGCTGAATGATAATATCATCATCATCATCATTGCATCGTGCGTTTACTGTATTGTCGTGAATGAACAACGAACTAACGTAGAAACAACTTTATTGTGTTTAAGATTTTCTGCAGAACAATTTTATTTGAGGTAATATCAGACAATATGGAATGATATTTACTATACAATAAATAGTAAAGAATACCACAGAAAATAATTGTTTCAATAAAATAGTTGATACAAAAAATACTCTTCGACGATTTCTCCGTTTTTAGTTGTTTAGCTGCTAAAACTGGCAAAAATGAAACATTCATCAAATCAGTTCGGTATCTGTTCGTCCATCTGTTACAGGCGATTTTCTTTAAAACTATCCGACGTAACAACTTTGAAACTTTGTACGGTAGTTTGATGGCTTAATTAAAGAGATATTAGTTAGTTAAATTTTGATTTTGGAGGTCAATTGGTATATGAAAAACAATTTTTTTAATGGTCTCGTGTAGGGTGTCAAACAATAAGCATTCTAGCACTAGTTGTTGCTGAAAACAATAGTTGCAGGTACTGCAGGTACCTGCAGTACCTGCCCAATTTAGGAGACAGCATTTTTAATAATATATATTATTTTTAATAATATATATATATATATATATATATATATATATATATATATATATATATATATATATATATATATATATTGTTAAATTCATGCTTCAGCAAGCTATATAATGGTACAAACTCTTATTAAAAATGCTGTCTCCTAAATTGGGCAGGTACTACAGGTACCTGCAGTACCTGCAACTATTGTTTTCAGCAACAACTAGTGCTAGAATGCTCCAAATATTAGTAGAGAAACATCGTGTCGGTCCTTACCTAGATGGGATGAGTTAATTTTTTCATATATTAATATTAATTTACTTTATTTAATGTGATTTGATTTACACGAACATGTGATTTTTTTCTAGTATCTTTATGCTTTTGGGGATTCCAGAAATAAAATACATTATGATTTACCACAAAATCAAAATCCGCCATTGCGTACCATCACTGATTATAGATAGGCGAGTATTGATGGTTATGTATTAAAAAGCTTTACAGGGATATATTTATATACTGCATAACTATTATCTATGAAGACATAAAATATAGTTTTTATTACATTACTTACATGAAATAAGTAAAATACTTAAAATTATAGTCTTTGCAGTAGTGTATAATATGTGCTAGTATATACTAAAAGTTTCTTTCTAGTGGTAGTACCTAGTTGTTGTATAGTGAAATGTGTATTTATTTACTTTTGTTTTACTGTCAAATATTTCCACAATGAAAATGAAACAGACAACATGATAGTATTTTATGACATACTAGACACGGAACAACACAAGAACTATACACAAAACCACCATCATATAAAATACCTTTTGTGTGTTCATTTTTAAGAGTGTCTGATTTTATTTTGGTTTTTGTAAAGTATCTGGTATTGTTAGAACTCACTTCTTTTAATACCAGCTAAGAAGGTTTCACTAGTCGTACCATAGCCTAAGTCGTACTCCATTGTTATCTGATCTTTATGTATTGAGATTCTCCGTGTCTCCGAAGAACTTACAAATGCATTTTTTCGTTTTTTTCGATATTGAAAATTATTCTTTTAACATCGGGTCTTATGGAGAAACTAGAAATTTAATCTTTATAATCGAATAAAACATTTTTATAAAACTAAGTAAATTGTTGTTAAATAAACAAGGATTTATTTGAGCCAAAGATGAAGGTCTGTTGAAATGCATTTTGGAAAGTAATAATGAATTATATAAGTAATTTTATCATTTTAGAGAAGCAAAACACAAGATTTTACTTTTTTATTTAAAATAAAAGAAACATTACGAGTCACGACTCACGAGTATTATTATTTACCAAATAACCATAGAATATTTAAATCTAGTTTCAACGTAGTCTAGTTTCAACGCTGCGGGCATGCGCAGTCGCTTAATACCTCCCCCTTTCGTCTTTCCCCGCAAAATGAACCTTTCAAACGTCCTTAAGATTATATTGTTCCACTCCAATCTTACAACGGGATAGTCAACAAATGGTTTTAAACATACTATAAAAAAGTGTATATATTTACTTACGTTTTTCAAGCTTTGTTCGCAAAATGCATCCAATTTTGTTTTTTCTTCTTCCAATACTTGCATTGTCTGAAATTAAAAATCAGTGTCTTTTGAAATTCTATTAGAACAATTAGATAAAATATATAAACGCTTGCGAAAAATCGAAATAAAAGTAATCATGCTTGGTGCCCGTGTTCAATAGCGTAAGCTGTCATAGGGGATCAAATGTTGGCAGTTTCTGACTTTTTATGGGAGGTCATGTACAAGCATGAGTTTCTATTGAACAAATAAAAAGACCCCCAACAGCATTGTTAATTGCTTTAATATTCTAGATGTTTGAGCGGAAATTATTTAGCATTCAAAAAAAAGGAAAATTTTTTGTCTTTCTTATTTTCTTCGTATGGTTTTAAGTCCCCCTTTCCGAGTTTTTTCTGCGACCAATATTTTCAATGGTAACAAAGTCGATACTTAACTTATAATAGCCTTTTATATATAAATACTAGTTATTCCCCGCGGTTTCACCCGCGTTAAATTTGTATATAGCTTATAACCTTCATAAAGAAACGGGCTATCTAACGCAAAAAAATTTTTTCAAATCGGACGGCAGTTCCAGAGATTAGCGCGTTCAAACAAACAAATAAAAAAACTCTTTTCTTTATTATATAAGTTTATACAGGTATAGATAGATATTTACACAGGGTATAAAAACTAAAAAGTAAATAAACATGATTAAACTGCTAAACAAAATTATCTTCATAAACAGTGTACCTTTTTCAGAGTCAGTCAAAGAAGTACTGTCAACGTTTTTGTGGTATGTCTACATGTACAACAAGGCTTGACTGTAAACTGTATTTTACGATTAAAGTATAATTATGGTATTTACGTATTTGTATTCAGTAAAATTGTATTCAAAGAGTTTTGTATAGTATAGGTATACAAACACTTATGCTAAGTAGCTCTTTTACAATCCGTTTATTAACAACACTCGCTTATTCTACAATAAATGAGTTAGTTGGTTGTGTTTTGTGTACTATAATTGGATTTAATTACCTACCTACATTTTAAATATACGAACAGAGCTGGGCAAAGTACCGGGAAACTCGGAAAGAGAGTATCGGGAAAAAGTAATCTAAAATAAAAAGTACCAAGTATTCAAAATAAAATGAAGTAATGACAACCAGGCATATTTATAAAATACTAGTTATCAAGTATAACTAGTTTGAATGAACAAGTGAAAATAACAACCAACAATAATTAACAATTATTTTCACTTAATTTAGTTAATTTCTTAAATACCCAGTATATCCTGAACTTTTTTGTCCTATTTTGTACTATCTCTTACGGTTTCAAAGATGGAAAATTTTGCCCATTATGCCCAAATATTGTCCGATGTTGCTCATTCTTAACCTTACTTTTTCGCTCAAGGACACACATACAAAATTTGATCTCGTTATATCTTTTCGTTTTTGAGTTATCGTGTTCACAGACGGACGGGCATATGGAAATGGCCGAATTAGACCATTTTATGTCTGCGATCAATATTTTCAAGCGGTACAAAGTCAGGACCAAACTTGATACACCCTTTATATTTACATATACCGGGTATATGTAAATATTGTTGTAATGAAAATTATTAAATAATTTTTTTTTGATCCAACACACATTTTAATTATGAAAGTAAAATATTACGAAAAATATTTAACAAAATAATATTTTTCTCCTTGCAAAAAGAAGGAGTTTTTTTTGAAAGTACAAAAAGAAAATAATATAGCTCGATTTATTTTTTTTCTTAAACTAAGTTTTTTTTTAAGTCGAAAAATGATAATAAGATTAATTGTTGCTTTTGATTTAAAGTTTTTTCTATTTTTAAAAAAATCAAAAATTTAAATAAAATTATTACATTTAATTTTAATCAAAAGTCATACAAGTTGAATGTTTTTCAAAATAACAGATCACAAATAAATAATTTTGTAAAAACAAGATAATTTTTGTAAAACAAATAAACAGAAGTAAGCTAGCTTACAGTTATGAATGTATCATAAAATTTGTATATAGCTTATGAGTTGACACTGGCCGTGTGCATTAAGTCTCTAGTTGAATATCGACCAAGCGGGGTGTGACAATGGGTCAAACCCAAGGAGAGGTATAATTTTTAATTAATTTTATAAATAGTCTGAACACTCCGACTACGTCCATGGGTGTTGATATACTAAAATATTCTAGAAGCCTCCATGCGAAAATATATTGTCAAAAACAAAATATTTATTCAAAAACACAATCATATTCTAGAACGACCCATAGCGGGTATATAAGCCGTGACCAGTGTCGATTCAAATCAGTTTTAAAATCGACCATTGTGCGATTAGTATCAGAGTTTTAAAATCGACCATTGTCCGAAGAGTTTTAAATCGATCATTGTGCGATTAGTATAAAAGTTTAATATCAAGTATTGTCTAATTAGTTCAAAGTATATAATTGTTGATCAATCCAGATCAAGTTAAAGTTGGAATTTGTACAAGTAATTTGGTCAAGTAGTTCAAAGTTTAACATTGTGTGAAAAAGAATTAAAATAATTGTTGAAAAAGAAATTGGATAATCATTTTTTTTAAAGCAATAAAATCAGGTTTTTTTTTTGTTTCGTAAAAACTTGTGTTTAATTTAATTTTTCTTTTCTTTAAACAAAAACGTGCGTGTTGTTCCAATTACAAAATATTTAGTAATATCGTTTACTAATATATTTTTTTTGTTTTTGTCGAGTATCGGAATCATTGCAGGTTCGGGCAGCGCTCCTTTGAGGATAAAGAGAGCCAGGATACCGCGACAATATAATGGAAAAAATAGAAAATTATGAAGATTTTATTGTGTGATTATTTTTTAACATTTTGTGAGCTTTTCTCGAAGTTTAGGATTATTTTTGACGTGGGATAAAAGTAGAAAATTTAATTCCAATCCATATTAGAAAATTTTATTTATCATTGTAGTAAATGAAAATAATATTTTGATTGCCGCAGATGACGGCAAACAGGTACTACATTTCAGAAAAACCTTACAGAGGGATATTAATTTAGGGGCTATTTCTTGTTGCTATTTATTTTTGTCTTGAAAGGCAAATACATTGAAAGGCTTTGGGTTCAATTCTGATGCTGTCAGGTGTATCCACAAAAATTAACTAGCCGGAAGACTGAATTCTTTTTGCCCGCCTTGATGAACAATAGTAGGTACTTGTACGTCGTACTTAAAGGTATTAAAAGTATTGTTCGATAGTACTTGAAGTTACTTTACTGTATTTTACTTTTAAAGTTACTCGTAAAGTTTTTACGTTAAAGTATTTTCGATTTATTTATTTACTTAAAGTATTGCCCAGCTCTGTATACGAGTCTGATATTATTCGCCTGTCATAATTTTGAAAGCAAAAAATGTTTTATTCTGTTTTTTTATTTTTTTTTATACTATTTGCAATGGTGGAACGTAAAGATTTTAGTAATATAATATATAATGGTTTTATAAGTTTAGTGTCGTGTTTGCAACGAAAATCTGGAACGTAGAAAACTGTCTACCCCTCAACGCGATGACTCAAAAACGACGTGAAAAACCAAGTTAAAAATTTTCGGTGTGTGTTCTGGGTCAAAAGTATGAAATGGGCGCAATCGGCCAGTGTGATACCCCCCCCCCCTAATAGGACCAAAAATATCTACCTTCAAAACCGTGTGTGATAGAACAAAAGTTTATATACAAAAATTATTCCTTTTTCTCAACTTTTGTTTGAAACGCCGACGTTATATGCAATGTCCGGGATCTTCTTGAAAAGACAGATTTTACAGTACGACCACGATCATTTATACAGACACAATCCTCGCGAATCTTTTAATATTTATTTCAGAGTAAATGAATCATACTTATAGAGTTACAAAATTATGAAACATCAATTTTTCACAAAGGTATTTTGGGTTATAGACAGTGTAACCTAATTATATTAAACAAAAGTTGATATAAATTTGTTTAATTTGCCTATGATATGTACAAATATTTTTATTCCTGATAAATTTATTGTCCTCAGGGGTGCAGTTTTAAAAACTGTATTGTCACAGTTATTGCAATGAATTTGTAATAAAAATATTCCATCTATTTTCTTTTAATTATGTTAATAAAATTCAAGATGTTATGTTTTTAGGGGGAAATTTTGCAAAAATGACGCTAAAAGAATGTGGTACAAAATCACTAACTGCTTAAAGAAAAAATAATTTATCGTTTCTTAAAGGAAAATGTGCAAGTAATGATAATTTCAAGTCTGAAGTTAGATATCCTTTCCAGTAAAGAACAATTTGACTCCTATTTTTTCATGATCATGCACTCGTCTACAATAGGGAATATGCATGAAAATTTTTTTTCACTTGAATTGAAGCAAGTTTACTTGACAAATATCAAGGTAAAATTACTTTTTAAATAACTTTAAAAATAAGCGAGATATGAATGAAATTCCCGATTAGACAAAGAGGGTGATAGCCCTCTTGACATGACATGTGATGTCATAATACGCTATCACCATTTAAAATACACGTAAAACTCCGTTTTGCAAGAAAGAGACAGATAATAATCTTTAATAGCTTATAGCTTCCTTAATGTTTGTCGGATTTTAATTTAGTTTTTAAATATTATTACAGTATTTTCATATTCTGAAAATAAATGTGAAAAAAAATGTTCATGCATATTCCCTATTAGAGTTAGTGATATTTCTAACAAAGAAATATTTTACTAACAAATGCTTTAAAATTATTATTCCGTGTAATGCGTACACCGGATGTTTTCTGAATAGGTATACAAAATTTATGAGCGTATTTTTGAACGTTTCCGAACTATAGAGTGTTAAAAATTTACATGATTTTTACAAGCTTTTATTTAACATCATTTGTTGCATGTTTGTTTTATATTAGTTTGATTGTGAAGGAGAAATTTTGAAATTCAAGATAGCGATGATGATGATGATGATGATGATGACAGTGTCATGTCTGTTTACAACAGACGTTGACCAACATGCTCCTCCATTTTCGACGATCGTAAGCCAGATGAATAGATTGGTTGGGTTTCAGATTGTTTGGTATTATACTATTTAAAAAACTTAGGCGTCCTCTTCTTCTGCCTTTCTTTCCTTCCACTTTGCCAGTAAGTGTTAGCATTTCCATCCCCCCTTTCTAATTATGTACCCTAGAAATTCTAATTGTCATTTGTGAATATTTTTTTTCTTTTCTCCACACTTTGTCGTTTGATGTAAAATCATTCCACATTATTTTTAACCAACACCAGGTTTCAAACGCATTTATTGATTTGAGCAAATTTCGATTTATTGTCCAGCCCTCACAACCATAAGATAGTACCGGGCACATGCACGATTGTAACACTTTGTATTTTGTCCTAGTACTAATCACTTTATTGGTTAGAATTTTTCTAAGTTTATTTAATGTTATTTTAGCTAAAGCTAGCCGTCTTTTAATTTCGCTATTAAATCTACCGTCATTGGATATCATTGTTCCGAGATATACAATAATAGTAATAATAATAATAATGGGGTTTAATCTCCGTTTTTGAGACACAACGGTCTATAACAGAGGCCACCCACATCATTATTTTTCAACCTTTGTTAATTTTTACTTTACATTTTTTTTATGATGTGAGTGGAGGATCAGGAATTTGTATGCAGACAAGGAATTGATAGGTGTGCGGCTGCAGCTGACTTTGATAGGAACTATGCCGATATTCACCTGGAGTTCGTGAAGGGAATCTGCAGAAAACCTTCACAAGCATAGCCGGTTACTTCTTTCTTGTCCATACGCCGATAATTTAGTCAATCAACCGCTCCATTAATTTTTTTTTTTTAAATTGACAAACTGCCAGTGTCGGGATTCGATCACATAACCTCCCAGTTCCAAGTAGAAACAACGCCTTAACAAGCGCGGCTACTTGGCTGTTCCGAGATATATATGTTTGTCTAACACTTTAATTTCTACATTATTTATTTCAATACTTGAATCCAAAGTTTTCGGTTTGTTTGAAATTACCATTCCTACCGTTTTCTTGGCGTTTATACTCATTCCCGTTTCGTTACTTAGTTCACACACTTTGATAATTAGGTTTTTTAGTTTTATCTCGCTGTCCGCAACGAGTATCGTGTCGTCAGCGTAATGGATATTACTTATATTTTCACTGCCAATGTTAATGCCGTCCATTTTTTTCAAACTACTGAAACGATAGCAATACAGTATTTATAGTTTAGCAAAAGCTACGAAATGCTTTGCTCACAAGTATAAGCCACGTAATAATGTAATATATTATATCTAATAGTGTTCTACATAGATAGTGGAAGCTCTATATAGTGGAAGCGATGGGAAATAGATTTGTTTAGTCTTAAAATACAAATAAATAAAATTTGATACGACAGACTAAAAAACACCGCTGTTTATACCCCATCGGAAGTTTTTCATTTTACTAGGGATGTAATAGTTGATTTGATTGATTTATTTTCCAGAAAAAGTGAAATGTCACTGTTTGCATTACCAAAATATTATTAGCCAGCTTGTTTTATTCTCTACCAAACCTAACTCATATGTCTATGACACGTGTAACCATTTTTCAATTTGATGTACCGAAAATAAGGAAAATCAAAACATTAATTTGAGGCTTTAACTCAAAATGATTAACATAGATTAGGTAAGATTGCAGTGGCTGGTCCGGGTGGGTCACACTTAGGCCGTAAGGCTCATTGTGGAACTGTCAATTTGGAGCTGTTCGAGAACAGCAGAAGAGATTATATTTCGACAGATTTCAGTTCGAAGAGGTCGTTAAACAATGGCTGGCTCAAGTGTGTCAGTGTTCTTATAGCAAGAGAGGACAGTGGCAGAAAAGATGAGTCATCGTTTCCTCTTCCTCCTCATTGTGGCAGCTCTTGCAATAGTCGTGGCGCACTGATAGACTCAAGTGTTCAGTATGTTTGTTTACCAGCCAGTGCCCTGATAAGGTTGCTACCATATTGCATATGGAGGGCTTTTGAAGGGAGATAAAATCTTTTGAATACCTATCATTGTACTCTGATCATATCTGTTGCAAATTTTCACATCTTTTAGTTTGATACCAAACATGCTTTCAAATTTTTGATACTAATGAAACATCCTGTATAGATTTAGCTTGTTTTATTTAATAAAACATCTCGAATATATATGTACGTAGCATAACCAAGCTGCGCGTAAATATAATCATGCACATACATATTAGATTAAAAAATTCTAAACTATTCATATATTTAAAAAATAAAAATTTACAAAAACACAAGTAATGTTTGTTGTAAAGAGAAAAATGTTTTCAAAAATATAAATAAATAAAAAAGTTGAAAAAAAAATAAAACATAAATGTAAAATAAATAACCTTACCTTTAATTCTTTATCCATGGCCATTGCAGCTTTACTACCAGCCGATGCACGGGTTTTCTTTCTTTGCTTCTTTATTGCAGCAGCTGCTTTGCTATAGCTTTCTGAACGTGCTTTATGTTGTTGTAAAAATCGTTTTTGTTCCGACTGAAAAAATAAAAATACAAAAATAACAAAAAAACATTTTATATCATAATAAATATATTATTCATTTTCTATATATTGTATGGAGGAATATATACGAGCAGTATTCTTGTGATTTATATATTTATTTTGACGATATTTATTGCGATTTTTCGAGAAGTATATATATTTTATATTTTATAATGGGTATATTATGCTAAAATTGTGTTTTAATATTCAATATAAACAGATTCAGATAACGAATGCGAAATATTTTATATATACAAAGTGCAGAAAAATGTTGTGAGTTGATTAGAATTCAAGAACTTTCTGGGAAGGCAAGTACCTACAGTTGTACAATTCGCACCTATATTATACAGCATTCTGAGAACAAATTGTGAGATGCCATTTTGTTAAATTGCATAGCTTAAGTCGAATGGTGGTTTTTTATGAAATGACTTATGATTTTGAAAGTTGCCTAATTTTCTCAAACATTTGCTTCATTTCAATATTTATAATGGATTTTCGTGGAATATCGACGTACCAGCTAAGGATCCGAATCAAAACCAAATGAAGGCCTTCTCAGAATAAATTTGTGAACAAGTGCTTTGATTTATACCAGATCATCTTGTTCAGAACCCGCGGAGATATTTTTCCGTATATCCTTAAAAGAAAATAATTTATCATTTATCTGGTCATACTGTCCAGGATCATGCGGAAGGTCAACCAATTATTACTATACTCAAAAAGTACCTGGTCAGGAGTATATTGGAGATATGAATCTTGTAAGATAGCCCTTACAAGGACCGGATGTTTCAACTGCGTTTCAATCCTGACTTGGATTTTATGTGTATAAAAGGATAACTGAATTTGGTTCATGCCAGGTCCCCAAGAAAAATTCTACTCGGGTGTTTGCATATTTGTTGAATGTAAAAACTTTTTTACATTCAACCAATACATAAATTATGTCAATCATTGCAACAAATGAAACAACAATAATTAACTATTCGAATAATTAATTCGATCTAATCATTGTTAACTTGATTGATGTGAACTTGATTTAATTATTGTTGAATTCAAAAGTTAATTTTATCGAAGTGTGGATGAGTATCAACACTTTTTGAAAACCTTGTATCAATTGTGCAAATAAGTATGTACGCTTTTATTTCATTTAGAAAATTTATTTCCCTTGACATTTGAGATTTTTTGTTTGTTTAGATTTTATTATATTTTACTGGCAAATATAAGACGTAAAGGTTCCATATTTAGAAGTAGATTTGATTCAGGCTCGTTGATAGACTTAAGATATCAAACATATCAGAAATCATCTAAAGATATTAAAATTCAAAATTTGGCCCAAATCCTAGATCAATTATTTCTATATTTTATAAATACGTATTTCGACTACAAATTAGTCATCATCAGTATGAATTAGCTTTTTCCTTTTAATTTGGTGCGTGTCTCACACACCAATCATTACCCGACTTTTTTTTTTCTTAAACTCTAATATACTAAAGATATTTAGATTTTTAATTTTCAATATTATATCGTAAATATTTCTGTAAATATTATATTTATTTCTTATATATTTTTCGATTTTTCCAATATTTAGAGAGATATACTAAATTTTGTGTTTCCCTATCCCTCCTAAAACCCTACTATTCCTTATCCGATTTTGCCCCTTAACGAATTTAGTCTTTCAAATATCAAAGCACCTCAAATTTTGGTATGTGAGGTGCTTTTGTATTTGAAGTGCCTTCCATTCTGATCGGATTAAAACTGGTAACTAAAATGGCTACAGACACAATGTAAACAACAATTGACAATGTTTGGCCAGAAATTATGACAAACCTATAAATTTTATGAAAAAAACTTTCATGTCTTTGTTTCTTATCTCTCAATTTTTTCTTCTATCTTTCACCGTGCCCGAGGTAGAAATTTCCCGGGGAGGGAAAGTTCGGAGGGGAATCAACTGTCTAGGACAACTGACAGTACCGTAGAATATTGATGATGAGTGAGTGAGTAATCTCACTCACTCAATCACCAAAATGTCGATTTTTAGGGTTAAATATCTCGGAAACTATTAAAGCTGTTGAAATTTGGTTAAACAATCACCGTGCTATGTGATTGTTCATAGAGTGTATTAACTAATTTGTACAATGAATGTATTTAAACCGACATATTTTACTTTTCAAATAAAACAAATATAGCAAGCATACGATTCATACGATTCAAAATCAAAATGTTAATTTATAATATGCTATAGTCAAGTGTAGATTTTATGTAACATTTACTAAATTTTATTCTAGATAATAAATTTTTATAGCCATAAAAGAAATAATTTGAATTTTATAAGTGTCTGCAGTATTATGATATGAACAATTCTAAAAGTTTTTATAACAAATGGTATTATTATATATTATCATGTTGCATCTATCATTCATTCAGTTGAATAGGGTTGTCCTATGTTGAATATTTAAACAAGGAAATATTCTGATTTGTAAAAATTTTCGATAAATGAGAAATGTTATACATTTAAAAAATATGTTTTTTTTTAAATTCATATAATTTATACATAAGCTTATTAGCAGAGATGTCTTCTGCATTCCAACATTAGAACATTTGTAAAAATTAAATCCGAGTAGAAGTACTCATCAGTAAGTCACCAGTCCATGTGGCCATGCAGTCTAAGGCGTTATGACTGCGCAATATGCCTACTTGGAAACTGGGAGGTTATGGGTTCGAATCCCGACATCGGCAGTTTGTCAATTATTAAAAAAAAGGGGCGGTTAATTGACTAAACTGTCGGCGTATGGACAAGAACCAAGTAACCGGCTATGCTTGAGAATATTTTCGGCAGTTTCCTTCACGAACTCCAGATGAATATCGGCATAGTTCCTATCATAGTTGGCTGCAGCCGCATATCCTACTAATTTCTAGTCTTTACACAAAAACTCCTTCCACTCCACTCACATCCTCACATCCTTAGGCATCACAATGGACCTTATGGTCGAAGTGTAGCCCGTCCAGGGCAGCCTCTACAATCTATCTATCTAAGTAGAAGTAGGTGAAAAGTCGGTTGAACGATTGGAAGCAAAAAAATGTACGGGACGGAAGCTAAATTTTTGCACAATTAGTGTTGCGTTAAACAAATTTGTAAAAACGTGTAAAGAGAAAAGTGGTTCTTTACATCGTAAGAAATAGTTTTTGTCCCAAAACTTTGTCTCTAAAACCAATGATTAAGCAATTATAAGGATAGATAGACAGATAAATCTTGGAGCATTAAAAGTATTACACTTCGACCTTATGGTCCATTGTGCTCCCCCTTCTACGTCAGTCTGACGAGATTCGCTTCTCCTATATCTTGGCAATAGCCAGGAGTTTGCTTATCAGGTTTCCCTGAAGGTTCATGTATTCGTGGTTAGATGCACCGAATATCTTGTATCTGCTGTAATCGAGAGATTCGCAATTAAAGATGATGTGACTGGATGTTTCTCCCTCCTCGCTGCACAGTCTGAACATAATGACCTGCTATCCAGATCAATTTAACGTTGTTTTGCCAGTTCCAATAGTTTCTCTATGCAATCCATGACTATCTTTGAGATTATTTCAGTGGCAATCAAGGCTTTTAGAGCATCTTGACTGTCCGAGAGATCGTATTCGTAGTAATAAGGAAATAAAAAATTAAGTTGAAACCAAAAAAAACCAAAATATACAAATGAACAGTTTTTTTTCTTCCATATGCCACTAACTTCTTGAAAATAACCCCCAGAATCAAAATTTGTAAACTTTACATCTATAATTGAACACATTCAACACATGCTATCCTTGTGCTAACTTTAAAATTACTACGTCGAATAGTTTTAGAGAAAATCACCTGAGACAGAGGAAACACTAAAAATTGTGCAAATTTCATATTATTGGATAATCCTGTTCATTGAAATAATACACCTTTATAATTTAAGAGAATAGTCAATACTTAAAAGTTTAACATTGTAAGAAAATTCAAATAAGATTTTAGTCCTGTAATACTGGTATTGTACGTGATATTACTTGATAATTATAATCAAATAAAAGAAAATGTCGAAAGATAAATTTAAATTGTAAAATAGTTGTTTTAAGTATGATTAACGAAATGAAATAGCAAAAATATAATGAGATTTCGTTATTTTATTACATTTAAATAGTGTGGCATTTACAATGATTCTATAATTATTTTTAATGTTGATGTCATATTCATGTATTTAAAAAAATTCGACACGTTAGAGTTACGTAGATTACGTGAATTTTCTCAGAGGAAGGAATTTTAATTAATATGTAATTTAGTTACCTTGGTGACATTTGTGGAATTCGTTGTTATCATACTCCAAAATGGCGTCTTTAGACAGGCTACATTTGGTGGCATTTACAATGATTGTATAATTATTTTTAACGTTGATGCCATAGATGGATAGATAGATTGTAGAGGCTGCCCTGAACGGACTACACTTCGACCATATGGTCTATTGTGATGCCTAAAGAGGATGTGAGTAAAGTGGAAGGAATTTTTGTGTATAGACTAGGAATTGGTAGCATACGAACTATGCCGATATTCATCTGGAGTTCGTGAAGGAAACTGCAGAAAACCTCCTCAAACACAGCCGGTTGCTTCGTTCTTGTCCATAAGCCGACAGTTTAGTCTATTAACCGCCCCTTTTTTCCCTAATAATTGACAAACTGCCGATGTCGGGAATCGAACCCATAACCTCCCAGTTTCCAAGGAGGCATACCGCGCAGACATAACGCCTTAGACCGCTCGGCCACTTGGACTGGTTATAAAAGAGTATGTCAATTTTTCAATAGACTTCCAAAAACCCAAAAAAAAAAGAAAAACCCATCGGCGTTTGCCTAGAAAGATATTTAAAAAATGACATTTTGAAAAATTTTGAAAATACTTATTGAATAAAATACGTTAACGAATACTTTAAATAATTAAAATCAATATTAAACCCAGCATCGGGTTTTAGATCCTTTGTTTTCTTGAAATATAGGTTCGATTTCTAATTCCTTGATAAATTCATAACCTCCCAGTTTCCAAGTAAGCATACTGAGCAAACATAACGCCTTAGACCGCTCGGCCACTTGGACTAGTCCACGTTGGTGTCATACTTTGTATTAAAAAAAATTCCCCACGTTAGAGTTACGTAGATTACGTGAATTTTCTCAGAGGAAGGAATAGGGAATATGCATGAAAATTTTTTTTCACATTTATTTTCAGAATATGAAAATACTGTTAATACTGTAATAATATTTAAAAACGAAATTAAAATCCGACAAATATCAAGGAAGCTATAAGCATTTAAAAATTATTATCTGTCTCTTCCTTGCAAAAATACTAAAAACGGAGTTTTACGTGTATTTTAAATGGTGAAAGTGTAATATGACGTCACATAACATATCAAGAGGGCTATCACCCTCTTTGTCTAATCGGGAATTTCAATCATTCATATCTGGCTTATTTTTAAAGTTATTTAAAAAGTAATTTTACCTTGATATTTGTCAAGTAAACATGCTTCAATTCAAGTGAAAAAAAATTTTCATGCATATTCCCTATTATAATTGATTGATATGATTAATTATAAATTGGTTATATTTTTTTATAAAAAAAGATGAGCTTCATTAATGAAATAATAATTTCTTGTTAATTTTATTAACGTAATCCTAGTAACGCATTTGAAACTATCACAGTTGAGCTTAACTACTCTGTTTCTAATTCTTGTCACCAGATGCCTTAGTCCTAAGGAACAAACACCAATAGTTTCGGAAACGCAGTCTCATATATTTTCTGAAAAAGGAACTGTGTTTCAAAACTATAGTCAAATTAAAAATATTGCTATGGAAATCTCAAATATTAGTTTTATTTAAGAATCGTAATGATTTTCGTTAAGAAACGACCAATTCAATACAAAATCCAACAAGTACTCGAACTATTTTAAACGGCGTGAAATAGAGAAAATATAAATAAAAACAATTTATATCATAAAACAACTTTAAAAAAAAAAGTTTTTCTTACATCCAATAGTTTTGGTGTAAATAATAGAAACGAAAATTACGAAGTGGTGAAAAATATAAATGAGGCTAAGAGATAGAATCATGAAAATAAGAAAAATTATAGAATAATAATGAATGAGTAATTTCTTTAGATACTAAGAATAATATTAAACAAGTAATAAACCACCTTTTGGTAAATATCTGTTTACAACCGAACAATTTTCTTCAAATTCTAATGTCATGTTTGTAAAAATAAGTATGATAAAGGGATTATTTACTACAAATGGTTCGTTATATTCCATTACTTTGTATAATTCTCCCTACTCAAAAAAAATACAACCACTATATATAGATACTCAGCGAATTTTTAATAGAATTACTAGGTTAGTTATCATCGTACAGCCAATATATCATTGTCAAAAATTGTACACCACCGGAAAGCTAAACGCAATTTTTAATTAAATTTCATATATCGATCTATCAATGTATTATATTGTTCGAGTAAATTCACATGACAATTCTAGAATAAATACATTTTAAAATTATATAATGATGGTATAGGCTACATGTTTAGATAGTGATGTCGCTAACGCCTTTTGTTTCCTAATAAGTTACTAAGAACATCATAAAATAATTATAATACTATGTAAACTATTATAGACTACAGGCCTCCAATCACATTATTTGTAACTGTGAAACAATGCAACTTATGAATCTTCAAGAAATCTTCATACTTCAGCTCCAAGCAGTCATGAAGACTTGGATAAACTTAGACTACACACTAAACCTAGCTTAGACCACCTGAGTGCAGTTTTCATTTGGTGTTTCCCAAGTTATAAAGATATTGGGATCTTTAACACTTGGTTATGCTCTCTGGTGGATAAACTAGGACAAATAGGTCTATGTTTTCTACACCAGTACCCGTGACATACACGTTTTTATACAAAGTTAGTGTTCGCACTCTGGTTAACAACTTAGAAACTATTACCAGTTGATCGAAAAATTAAACTCCGCCCACACTGCGACTCCAATATAGATTTTAATGATAACTCGGAACGTAAAGCTTGTAAAACATAAGAGTCTAATAGACCACAGGTCCATGGCAAAAATTATCCTGTGAAATGAAACACAGTGAATTACGTTTAGAAGGCTGCTACTATATCAGAAAATAACTCTCAGCCCTATATCGTCACTTTTGAACGGTACAGGTGAGTACATGGGAAAACTGAATTTTCCAGGTGCAAAAGAGGAATTATGATTAATTATTTTTGTACAATCCGATGGTCATTCTCCCAAAGTTTTAAGGAAAAATATTTCCAAGAAATTGAGGAAAGTATGTGTCGAATTTTAGAACAACCGTGACTATATTGAGAGAGTTCAAAGTAAAAAACAGTTGGAATCATGAATTTTATTTCACCATATTTATGAAGATGCATGTTATATTTCTTCAACTTACATAACGATTTTCTCAAAATATTCAGCTGATTTCTGAGTATTCATTTTAATAATATTGTGATTTCGTGAAGTTCTTGACAACCTTATGTTTCTTCTGTTACTCCAGAGATTGGTGACCTTACGAAACTTGATTAAGCGAAATCACTTAAATCACCGAAATCGGTTCACATCTTCGCAAGATCCCAAAAATGTTCATTAGGCATCTATCTTTTCCCTTCTGCTGAGTCTACTTATTCTGTTTGTATTTATATAATAAAATCTAACAATTCCGTTTATAAATCAGTTTCCAAGTATAAACATGGTATTTCATTTGCATTTGCGACATCACTAATAATATTTATGAACACAAATTGAAAATGTTTTGAAATGAAATGAAAATGTAGTCAAATACATGGAAATAGGCTTCTACACATTGGTTAGTATAGGTACTGCTTCACTGTACCGGTACTAATGAATTTGCATGCACAAATAGGCTTATACTACTAATTTGATTAATTATATATGGCGACAGATAAAATAATCAAAAATGTAATAGGTATTACCAAGTTATATTTTTCCTAATAATGTTTTATATATATTTATTATGATGCCTGTATATTTGTGGGGGCGTTTTTTTACATTTTTTTAAGTACGTAATTCACTAAAATAGCAACAAAGAATTAAATATCTAACTGCAAAAGAATGGAAAGCAGTGTTAAGAGAATTTGTTTGCTATTTCTATTTCAACACAAAGCGCTTTTACTATTATTAGTTATTTTTACAATCCCGTACCATTAATATTAAGTTTAAATTTTGGATACTTTTGTTAGCGATTCATATTAAAATTGCCTTGGTATGAAGACATATTTATAAAAATTTGTTCATATATTCTCAAAGAAGTGTTTCACCGCCGTATGGAAAAAACATCATTATGATTACCCAGAATCGAGTACAAAATTATTAAATCAAAATCAAAATTTCATATATTGCTAATTAGATTATATTAGTATTTATTAAAAAGTGATTTGTATACCGTCTGTTTTGGAAAGCTTTGCTAATAGAGAATCAATGTTAAATATTATTTACTGTAGTAACTAACACAGTGCTTCATAAAGAAATAAAAATAGTGGGGGTACTCTGTAGTTTGTAGTGTGTGTGTGCATACGTAATGAATAATAATATTATAAATTAAGGGGTATCACTAAATCCCCACTCTTAAATGACATCAATCAAACATCATACTAGATGTTTGTAAGTACGTGTATGTGTATGTATGGTTTTATAGTAAATATTTTATTTATTTAACATTGAGTCCCTATTAGAAATGCTTTTGAAAACAGACTGTATATAAAAAATTTTTACTATGAATAAAACAGAAGTCTCATGCCCGGGCAACATTCAATGGTGGATTAAATAAAAAATGATCCAAATTAATGTTTTCAATATTCAACAATAACTTTCGGCAGAGACAATTTTGAAAACAAATCAAATATGTGCACATTTAGAATAAAAATAACAAACCAATTGGATGGAGGAATCATCATATGAAGAATTACATAAGTAAACTTTTTCGTAAGTATATACAGAAAAATAAGTATTTAAGTGAGTTGAACAAACATGTGTTGGTTGTTTGGTAACAAAAAAGGAGCAAGAAACTTTTTATATGTCATGAAAAATAACTTTATACAAAATATACACACATACTCATATACCCTATAATATGGGTAGCCTTTCTTCCAATCTGTTCACAAACAAATATACAATGTGTTCCATCAAAGGTGACACGTATTTTTGAGGAAAAATTAAATACATTCGCACATGAAGTTGTCAAATCTCTGATAGTCTCCGGACAGAAACATTTCATCGTACATGTCACGATACGCCAATCAAATCACTAGATATGCTTCCCACAATTCAGTTACAAATATGAACAATTTGTTGTTATACAATATTCTTAATATACAATATTGATGTTAAGCAGGCCATACAACAGAAATGTGAATGTTGAATTTACAATATGTCTTAAACGTCAAATATTATTTTTGAGACCTTCTCATTCCGAATTTTGAAGAATTCCATATTCCATATATTCAAATGTTCAGTTCTTGAAACTCAGTTCTAAAATATTAAAAATTAATACGGTTCAACTTTCTAATAGCACCCCTTCTGTCACTCTTTCTGATATCGCCCCATGTAAGCAATTCAAAGAATTTTGGCATATCGCTTCTTCAATTGTATGGCTTCTTCAATTGTTGACTATTCCAAATTATATTGTAAGCAAAATGCTCCAAGCAAATGATATGGATATTTCAGAATATACAGGAGTGCCTATTATAGCAGCAAAAGAATTTATCAAGGAATTAGAAATCGAACCTATATTTCAAGAAAACAAAGGATCTAAAACCCGATGCTGGGTTTAATATTGATTTTAATTATTTAAAGTATTCGTTAACGTATTTTATTCAATAAGTATTTTCAAAATTTTTCAAAATGTCATTTTTTAAATATCTTTCTAGGCAAACGCCGATGGGTTTTTCTTTTTTTTTGGGTTTTTGGAAGTCTATTGAAAAATTGACATACTCTTTTATAACCAGTCCAAGTGGCCGAGCGGTCTAAGGCGTTATGTCTGCGCGGTATGCCTCCTTGGAAACTGGGAGGTTATGGGTTCGATTCCCGACATCGGCAGTTTGTCAATTATTAAGAAAAAAAAAGGGGCGGTTAATTAACTAAATTGTTGGCGTATGGACAAGAACAAAGTGACCGGCTATGTTTGAGAAGGTTTTCTGCAGTTTCCTTCACGAACTCCAGATGAATATTGGCATAGTTCTTATCATAGTCGGCTGCAGCCGCATAGCCTACCAATTCCTAGTCTATACACAAAAATTCCTTCCACTCCACTCACGTCCTCACATCCTTCATCACAATGGACCTTATGGTCGAAGTGTAGCCCGTTCAAGGCAGCCTCTACAATTTATCTATCTATCTACTCTTTTAGGAATTAGAACATTTATCCACCCATTGTTAGTATGGTTATGCTATCCGAGATTACTAGAATTTATTCATTTAGACATTTAAGTAATATGTCTGTTATTTGGTAAATTTTTGACGTCCAAACTTGGCACGAAAAATTATGTACATATGTTGGTGAGGATCGATTTATTCTGTATTTGGACACCCCTAGGAATGCAAACAAGTATTCATACATTTAAAATATTTTCCTTTATGTTTTCACCCAGGTTTTTGTCTGAACGACCTGTATTCGAATGTTTTTATTTATTGTATATACAACTTATTATCATAATTATGTAAATATTACACTTATAAAGTGAATAAAGTTTGAAATCATAGAAAACATTTTATATAGAAATGGATAGACACATATATTTTGAAAGTACAATGAAACATTTCTTTTTATTTTATTTCTTTTTTGCTTGTCAACTAACTGATATTTTTGTAGAAAGTTTTACAATAAAATTCATATTAGAAATCATTTATATACTATTGTAGAGAAAAAGTTTAAACTTACAGCTACGAAAACAAGATTAGTATAAAAACTACACTTTAAATGTAGTTTTACGTCACTTGTATTTTTAATATTCACATTTTAATACGTTGGTGTATGAAACTGAAGCAAACGAATCGAATGAGTTTTTGTGACAAGTGATATTAATGATTTAAGCGTTCTTTATTGTATAAGCTGCGTTGATTTAGGAAAGTATATATAATTAATATATATAAGTGCAGAATATATTCTGAATATAATATAAGCGAAGCTTTGGTATATAATATAAGTTTGATTCTGTATTCACAAATGTGAATACATGAAACACTGGAAATACTAGTGAGGAAATACTTCGATGTAAATACTAGTGAGCTCTTGGATGCATTTTATACTTCTATAATAGAAAATCAATTGATCATCAGAATTTTCAGGACAACATTCTTCACTCTACAAAATCGGAACAGACATCTTACATGAAGTTCTCTATTTTAACTTTTGAATTTTATTCTCTTCTACCAAAACATAAATTTTTTTAGGCTAAAATAATCCTCAAAAATATACATCGAATAAATAAGGTTTGATAAAAATTGACTGACACAACTCACCAAACCTCTAAATACTTAATACAAAACTATTTTAGAATTGAAATAACAGAGAAATGGTATTCATATGACTCGTTAAGAAAGTAATAATAATTTAAGGATAAATGATAATTACCTGGACAACTTTTGTATCTTTCTCCAAATTGGTTTCCAATGGCACTAACATATCCACATAAAATGCTTTCAACTGAAACAAAAAGAATATTGAGTTAAAAAAATAAATGTGAATAACGTATGTTAAAAAAAAATGGCAAAAAAAAAACTTGTCACGGAAAAGCTACGTATCCTAGACATAAGACGTAAGCTACAAATCAAGTCATATAACTATGATGAAAGTTATAATATTAATTATTAAAATTATTCGAACTTTAAAACTGAAAATATTTCTATAATAATAGCAAATATGATTAAGTATCAAACAGCTTCGTTGAGGTCTTCTAACTGATTAAGTATAAATAACTTCTAACTGACAAAAATGAGCGTCAATCTTACCCAGTATATATATATATATATATATATATATATATATATATATATATATATATATATATATATATATATATAAAAACAGGCTTTTGTTTAAGTCACAGTGATTCGGGGAAAAAATTTTGTTTTCTACTTTTAAGTTCATTTTATAAATCTTGTTTAAAAAAAACTGTCATCTTATTTTATTTCAAGACCTTAATGTAATTTCACACCGCTTCCACTACTTCAAATATTAATCGATTCTTCCACCAAATTTCTGTTGTTCGAATTCTATTTATATACAACAATATTAGATGTACTATATTGCATTGTTACGTGTAAAGTCACGTGTCACGTGTAAAGTCATTAGGGAAACCTATTCAAAGAACCACAACCTAACTGAATAAATGAATGGAAAGTGCTATCTGCTACTGACTGGATTTCTAGTCAGTGTACAAGCTGTGTAGTAAAAAAGATATAAATAAAAGAATTAAAAAAATAAAATAAATTTTTAAATAATTTTATGAAATAAAGAGGAAAAATCCATAATTTTTATTAGTTTAATGTAAGTAATTGAAAACTTTTATAGAATGTTGTTTTGTTGTAAATACAAACTTTGTTCTGAAGGCACTCGAATTGTAAAACAAGAAGGTAAATAGTATACATATGGGTGATTCTCTAACAACTGCAATTGTTCAATTTTGCTTCCGGATAAATTAATGACATTAATTAGTTGTTAATATTATAAATATGATAATGTTCAACTATTATAACTAGAGATCGTGCCGATATTTGCCTCATAGTCAACATGACCTACGAAAAAATTGACTTCATTTGTCTTACTTTTAAAAGGCGTTTTCCAATAAGAATTCTATTTTCAACATACTCTAATACTTACTCTAAAGTGAATCATTAAATTATTTATTATTCCATAATGCTCATTGTTGAAGAAAATATTGTCCTTGGATAAATTTTGTCCTGAAATTTCGTTTGATATTTTAAGTAATCCACGCTTATAAAAGGGACACTATTTACACAGCGTCCTTTATAACAGAGGTGGGCAGGAGATGACTCGGCCAAGCTCTGAGTGAGAGGTAGGGAAGAGAGATAGAGTTAATACAGGGTACCTACCAATTATTAATATTTTCTTTTTTTAATTAAAACATTTTCTGAAAAAAATATAATAATACCAAATCTTTTTTATGGTCACTATTATACAAAGTAAATAATACAAGCAATCATTCAATACATACTCTGGAATTTTGGGCTGGTAATTAGGGTCATAAAATGTACCTTTTTAGTATATATCATATTTGTGTATGAATAAAATAAAAATATATAAAAAATATATATAAATATTTTGAACCTTTAAGTTTACCGCTGGACCATTGTAATAAAAGAGGGAAATTTTTGCAAAGGATAATTTAAATAGAATTAAAGTTTTGGAAATTCCAAATGATTTGTCTAAATATTTTACTATTCATATCCGAGAACTAATAAAGAATTATTTACCTGATTTAATTATTTTTTCTTCGTATGGAGTATGCTCAGTATAGTGTCATGGGAATTTGATGAATTAAGTTAAATTTTACATAAAGTGGGAATTTGAGTTCTTCGAGTTAGTCTACTTTGAATTGAAAAAGTGAAAAGTACTATTTGTAGTAGTGGAAATTATTTTTCGCATAATTTGTTTTTCAAAAAAAATAAAAGTATTGAATTTAATAATGGAGAAGACATCGCAAGCAGTCTTGGATAAGTTCAGATTATTATTATTATTATTGTTATTATTATCATTATTGTTATTATTATTATTATTATTATTATTATGTTTTTTGGTGTATCTCTCCATACTGTAAAATATATTATTTAAACAATAAATATTTTATAAAACTATTTCTAAATTGATTGAATAAATTATTGGGCAATAATCGGTAGGACAACCTGTATTGAAACATCGTTCCGTCTTGCTTCAAAACATACCTTCTTTACTTACTCTCACCCAGCTTATGGAGAGCTCGTAAGGCTCAGACGAGCTGTCTGTGCCCACCTCTGCTTTATAAACTACTGACAATAATGAATATCCTACCAAAATTATTTGAAAGGGACCAAGTTTTCGCATAAAATAGTATTGATAATCTGTTTGAGGACCTAGTTATTTATTAAAAGTATGCAAATGGTTGGTATAAATTTATCGTGTAAGTTTCGCAGGTGCAGGGTATTTCATATATTACTTGGCAAGTTTCAGATTTTATTATGCTTAATATACAAAGAAAAAAACTTCGGAAATAATTGGAATTTTGAAATGGTTTAAGGTTTAAATTATTCTTAAAAGTAAAAATGCTTTATTAGTCAAAAAAAATCTGATTAAAAAAAAAAAATCTCAAGGTGGTGTAACCACCTTAATATACTGTATACAAGTAAAGTTAAAAAATACCAAAAACTCTTGTTCAAAAATACTTTTGACTTTTTGAATATTTGAATAAAAAAAAAATTCACAGTTGGCAGAGAATCACCCACACATGTTTGTATGCAAGTACTATGGTCTACGTGATTTGCAATTTAAAAAATAAAAACAAATTGCTGCAGTATCATTAAATGTAAGTAATATTGATAAATAAAAGTGCAGTAATAATAATAATAATCATCATCATTATGATATTTGTTTTTATTGAACCTCTTTTCATATGTTATGTCATTGTAGTGGAATAAAACGAGTCATAAAAGTAACTTAACTTCGGAATTCCGAGTAACAGCTCGGATCGTCAAACCTTTTGTAAATTATTATAAATGCTCTATACAGTATGTGTTGGACAGCTTTTTCTATAGAAAATCAATGTGAAATATTATTTATTACTGCCTGGCCGTGTGGTACTGTATGAAGTCAGTCAGTACACATGTAAATAAAGTCAGTCAGTCATCTCATAGCTATACTGTATGCATACGGTTGTTTGTTTGTCATTTAAGAGTGGGGAGTTTGTGATGCACAATGCACATACTAAAGTGTACTCTCATCACATGTGTACTGACTGACTTCATACAGTACCATACGGCCAGGCAGTAATAAATAATATTTAACATTGATTCTCTATAGGAAAAGCTGTCCAACACACACAGTATACAAAATCCACCACATCCAAAAAGGGTGCATTTTTGATATTGTTGCTATAATAAATAAATAAATAAATAAATATACATATATATATATATATATATATATATATATATAAATATATATATATATATGCTGCCTGGCCGTGTGGTACTGTATGAAGTCAGTGAGTAGACATGTGATGGGAGTACACTTTAATATGTGCATTGTGCATCACAAAATCCCCACTCTTAAATGACAAACAAACAACCGTACGTATATATATATATAAACTTGAAAAAAAACATTGGAAATTTCAATACTCTCATCTTATTAATAATCATTTCATGAAACTAATCCCCAAGTTCCAAACAGAAATAATGTTATTTTAAAGGTTTGTGGCAAATTTACCAAATTAATTATTACCAATAATTGTTAAACAAATTTTTTTTTTACTTGTCCACCTGGATCGTATAAGTAACATCATATTTTCATAGGAATTCTAATTTTTAGCATTTGCTTTTATTAGTCAAAATTTATAGCCATTTTTGTACGGAGCGTATCTCATTTTTGACTCACACGCGCGTACTATGGAGATGGATATGTGACCTTAATTAAGAAATTCATAGCTCCCAACAATTTTTATAGATATTTCTTATGTAAAATTTCTTCCTCTTTCGATTAGCGCAGGCAGTTTTTGCAAAAAGTTTTAATTTTCAAAGTTTTTCTTGAAAAACCGTATTTTTGCACCTATTTTTTAACTTTTTTAGTCGCTTTTTTCAGGCAGAGGATTTTTTACCACATATTACTGATACACTTTAGAAGA
This sequence comes from Nineta flava, assembly GCA_963920215.1. Lineage (NCBI taxonomy): Eukaryota > Metazoa > Arthropoda > Insecta > Neuroptera > Chrysopidae > Nineta > Nineta flava. The sequence continues at coordinate 108,511,206 of OY986041.1, forward strand.
TAATATCAGAAATCCTCACTGTTACTCCAAATTCCGAAACTGTTTCCTCATTTTACTCCACTATTGAGCTTCTTCACTAATGGAATCAGTTGATTGCTTTTATCAATTTTCATTTATTTAATGCATATTGTATTTATTTCGGATGAAGCATGGTAATAAATTTTATAAATTTCAAACTGATTTCTATATTTCTATCATTTTGGGGTGTAAAGAATTCATTAAATGCGGAAGTAGTTATTTGAGTGTACATCGGCGAGATGAACAAAGTATACAAACAAATCTACCTAATAAAACTCTAACACTGACGGACTGGACTAACAGACTACGCACAGCCGGAACCGGTGGATCTAGAAGCATGTAATTTTGCACAGGAGTTTCTTATATAACATAAATGAGCACCAAGAAAATTAATCACCTACGGGGGTTAAATAGGAGATGACAGTTTGTATGGCAATTTGTCATTTTTGAAGTTAGAAATATGGAAATTGGTGTTTAAGCTTCTGTTTGTAAATATAAGTCAGTTGTATCAGTATTTTTGGAAATTTATCTTCTTCAAGAGTAAAATAAGGGACAAAATTTGTATGGGAAGTTTGTATAATTTTGAAACAGAAAAGTTTTTATTTTCTAAAAATAAAACCTTTGGACGGTTACATAATATAACTACTGCTTTTATATTAAAATATAAGTGCAAATGGTTTTATTAAAAAAAATTATTCGGATCAGCTTAAAGACGTTCGAATGAGTCATTTTGCGGGGAAAGACGTAAAGGGGGGGGGTATCAAGCGACTGCGCATGCCCGCAGCGTTACAGATTAAATGTATACGTTGTAACCAGATTTAAATACTCTATGATTATTTGGTAAATAATAATACTCGTGAGTCGTGACTCGTAATGTTTCTTTTATTTTCAATAAAAAAGTAAAATCTTGTGTTTTGCTTCTCTAAAATGATAAAATTACTTATATAATTCATTATTCCTTTCCAAAATGCATTTGAACATACCTTCACCTTTGGCTCAAATAAATCCTTGTTTATTTAACAACAATTTACATACTTTTATAATAACTTCTCTGCGTTCTAAACTATGTTTTATTCGATTATAAAGATTAAATTTGTAGTTTCTCCATAAGACCCAATGTTAAAAGTATGATTTTCAATATCGAAAAAAACGAAAAAATGCATTTGAACTAACATTTTGAAGCATACCAATGCATTCGTATTGACTTTTTTATAACATATTTAATTTACAGGAACTTCTCTGCACTTTTTCTTCTTTTTCGAACGTCCTTAAGGTCACTGACAAAAATTATTTTCCACTTTTTTTTTGTATTTTGGTTTTAAAATATAACCAGTATTTTTATTTAGCTAATTTATTTTCTCACTACTTCCACCACATCTCAATATTTATCAATGTTTCCACCAAATTTCTATTTCAGGGATTATTTTCTATGATGAGTTTCTTCATAATAACATACTTCAGCAAACTTCAAATCCATGCGACAATTAGAAATGGGTCAAATTTCAATTACTATATTTGACCCAACCGTCGAACAGACATGATTGCAGACAATATAAGAAAATCATACAAAAACAACAAAATTTAATAATTTTTTAAATTCAGGCGACAGTGAACGATAATAGATTTTTTTTTTCACCATAATTAAAAACTTAATATTTGATTAAAAACTTATTAAAAAAAATGCATAGAGGTAAAAAAATCAAAATGTTATAGGAAATAATAATAAAAAAAAAATCTAATGGAAAATTATGAAAATGTACGGTTAATAGAAAAAAAAATTATGTATACGGTCACCAGTTCGATTACACATTGATTGCTGATTTTAATTATTATTGGAGTTGTAATTAAAATACCCTTTTGTTCATGATTTATAACAAAATATATTTTTAATGAACATGCACAACCAACCCATCGATCGCGTCAACAAAATAACGAAATGTTATTATGCTACAAGCGCTCTATTCAGACAGAGACAAAATTTTGTTATTCATATTATGTACGCCTTTTATTTGAGAAATAGTTACATTTTATGAATAAACTGTATTTTCTAAACTTTTCATAAAGCGATGCCACAGTTAGGTGTTAGCTTACATATCAATAGCCACTGTAATAGAGCATATATTAGAAAGGATTTGTAATTAGACTAGAACAAATTAAATTCAATCCAAAAAATGTATTAACATCAATAAAAAAAATTTTGACAAAATGGAAACCCGACTTCAAAAATCAAATATTCTAAAACAAAAAATGCACTAAAAAGTAAAAAAATAATTGCATATTCTTGGGTCAATTTTAGTTCACCTAAGCAAAAATTTTTAAATATATTTGTACAATTATTGTTATTTTTGGAGTCAACATTTTTGGAGTGAAACATTTCTCGCATTTTGTTGACTTTGAAGTTCTATAACTGATTTTATTTGTCTGAATATGGGTAGACCTACTAAACGACCTACTAATTTTTAGTGCATTTTTTTATATCACATTTTTTTTATCCGTTTTTTTTTTTAAATTTTTAGTGCATTTTTTCATAACAGATTTTCAGTTTCTTTTTACATGCATTGTGTTTGGTTTTTTTGTAAAAATTTTTTTTTTGGGGTCGGTTTTTTTTTGTAAAAAATTTGTTTGAAGTCGGTTTTTAAAAAAATTTTCTTATTTTCCCATTATGAATGAGTATACCATTTCAAACAAATAAAAATTTTCGCAGAAATCGGTGATCACATATGAAATGAGTGAGGGTTTTCCTTGATTTCCAGGGAATCCCTTCATCAGATTGCGATTTGGTGACAATTTAAACAAAAAATACAAAAATTCAAAATCGGTTCATAAATGACGGAGTTCTGAGGTGACACACATTAAAAAAAAAAACAGACGAATTGAGAACCATCCTCCTTTTGGAAGTCGGGTTAAAAATAGGGATGATCACGACAGTGAAACTGCCACCTTTAAAGTTATTATGAAACTTGTAGAGCAAAAAATTCTGTATAATTCGGTGGTATCGTGCATATAAGAGGATTTTAATGAAATACTTTAGGAGGTCATGCCATCAATGGATGTGACACAACATGTGCATACAAACTTTTATGCAAACAAACGATGTTAGATTCCAGTTCCTCATGGAATTTTTTATATAGTTTGATAAAAACTATTGATCTTAGGTGTTTATTGTGTTTTTATTCGACAAAAGCAAAAAAAAGAGAATAATTTTCCCTACTATTTCCACGAACTTCGGTATATACAAGCATTTGCTATCCACAATTTCTTCTGAAATATTATATACTGTGTATATTGGAAGTGAATTTGAATGCACTTGATAAAACTAAAGAGTATTTACAGTATGGAAATAATTCATTAAAGCCAATACATTCTTTACAGTTAATAATAATTTAATTATATTTAATTGAATTATATATTTATTTTTATATTAAAGTTAAAAGATGAAGATTTAATATAGAGGAAAATTAAATATAAAACTACGTTGATGTATTTATTGATCAAATGCCAAACAAATAACACCCCTCGTTTTTTATCGTTGGTTAAAAAGAAAATCAACATAGTCAGGCGATTTTAAAATTCTTTTAATTTTTTGTACGTTTAAGTTGATAGCGCTAATATCCAGATCTCCTAGTGTTATGACGGAAGGTTTGTCATGAAAATATGTGATAGAAGCTGAATTAATTTGTTTTGACTATTATATGCGCGTAAGGGGAACCTATTTAAAAGTAGAAGGGCAACTTATTTAAACCATATTTTAATCATATATTTAATACTTAGTATTAAATATATGTTTCCTCCCCGTCATTTTGAAAATAGACTGATCCACTCAAACTGTGACGATATTCGAGGCTTCTTTACAATTTAATATACTTTCTAGTAACATGTAGCTGATATCATTTTAAGCTATCTAATGCTATCTAAATTTAAATAATTAATTTACAGATTAAAATTTTTAATTTCTGTTAAAAAGGATGTCCCTGTTTATTATGATTTGTACTTTACTGTCCGGTCAAGCTTATAGGAATCGCAAAGCGTTTTTTGCGATGAGATGTCTACTACATCTGTAAAAATATTTTATATCTGTTTTCGAATTTTGTTTCGCATACGAAACATGTCACACTAAAACTCTAATATTGAAAATACATTTTACACATTATATTGAAGACAATAAAGAAATATTTGATTATACGAAAATGTATGCACATACTGGTGGAATTTGAATATGTCAACATCAAAACATAATAACATACACACCTAGCTTCACCAATTTCTACTTCACCACATACTACATATACTGCATACTTGTTTGTGTGTTTGTGATAATTCTATTTGTTGAAAGAAAACTCCCTAGTGATCAATTTTATTTATCAAATATTTTGCGGTAACATCACATATATTCTTCTATTTCTCAAGGAGAATCTTGGGAAATCATTGTCATATTTACTTTTTATTTAAAATTCCTTTCATCTTAAAACAATCTCAAATAAGCTTTTAACCAAACACGGTTAACACGTATATTATTATGATGGTGGGGTTCATCTATCTGTATGTACACAGTGTTTCAAAATTTAGTGAATGAAATTGTCTCATAAATATTTATATATACATTTGTGTTTAATAGTAAATATAAAAAATCACTTACGATGTTCATTTGTTGTTCTTGTATTTCTTTGTAAACTTCGACAATTCGCATTAGTGCTGTACCTGAAAAATAAAGAAAAAATAGATTTATTTCAAAATTCAATTCGATTTTATTAAGTGAAGTCAAGTTGTCTCTATATAAAGATTTAATCGTATTTAGTGTTTTCAACATCGGCGCATATAGAGAAGAGTGATAGAAATTTTATTTATGTATAACTACAATAGCGGTTTTATCTCTCTCTCTCTGTCTCTTTCTTTCTCTCTCTCTCTCTCTATAATATATATATATATATATATATATATATATATATATATATATATATATATATATATATATATATATATATATATATATATATATATATATATATATATATATACATACCGTCTGTTTAGTTTACATCTTCGTATCATAGATCCCACGAGTATGAGAGAGTACATATGTACATACACTATGTTTAATTGACATCTTCGTATCATAGATCCCACGAGTATGAGAGAGTACATATGTACATATACATTAAGCAATATGTATGAGAAGGAGGTCTTATAGGTCTGATATACAAGCATATTTTTCATAACTGTTCGAGTGGTCACCAACCACTCAAACCTATAAGACCTCCTTCTCATACACATTGCTTAATGTATATGTACATATGTACTCTCTCATATTCGTGGGATCTATGATACGAAGATGTAAATTAAACATAGTGTATATAAAAGAAATATATTGTGTGTGTATATGTGTTTGTCCAAATTGCTTGGAGAAAGCGAAAACTATAGCAAAATACTGATGAGAGAAGACCCTTCGTAAATTTTCCTTACGACTCCAGAAATAAGTATCAATTCAAGTTCAAAGTCCCAAAGATATAGCCGTTTTGGCCTAGGTCTTTAATATCATTTATAGTTTCTATATAAATACACACATTAACAAAATTTTGGAAATCAATTCTTTGTCAATCAATTTGAAATATAAAGAAACGGTTTGAAATGAAAATGCCGGCTATTTCAGCTTATACAATGCGATTGATATTGGACTTTTTTTTTATTTATGTTCCTTAAATTAATTTTTAAGCTAATTAATTAATTAGATTTTTATCAATACTATAAAATACAGTATTAATTTATATAGTTATTTCTGTAAATCATATAATCACATATCATAAAAGTTTGTCTTAATTTGTCCGTTTTGATCACTAATACGCTATTAAATGAGGCATTTATTAAGTTCAGTATTTTGAATCTATAATGCTGCTTGTCGCGCAGGCATATCCTATGCACATTTTTTTTTACAAATGCCATATTTCTTCATGATTCAGGGATGTTTTTATATAATTATACCAAAATAAATTAACGCTAGTCACCTCCGTTGCTATAACATTACCATATAGGCAACCATTCTAACAATGAATAGACAGGCACAAAGTTTAAACTACTACACTAAACCCAACAGCCCATCACCCCATGATCTGTAGAACAATTTGTGTTATTGTAAAATTTCCATTTAAATAACAAATTCTTAAAAATTAAAACTTGAATTCGTTATATATGTCAGAGAGATTTCCTATTATTTATAATTCCCAATTGAGAATTTAGAACTCTAAATCAAGAAATCTATATTTACGCTAGATTCTTATCCATTTAGAACAAAAAAAACATGCCTCAACAGATAAAAATGAAAGTATTATTCTTTCTTAGCTAGGATAAAATAAAGTCCTCCAGCCGCGTCTGTCTGTCTGTTCGCGATTTACTCAAAAACTACTGCACCGATTTTCATGCTGTTTTCACTAATGGATAGAGTGGTTCTCGAGGAAGGTTTTAGTATATAATTTGTCAAGTTTTTGTATAAATTGGTCCTTACATATAAGAAAGGTATAGTTGTATAATTTATTGATGTATAGGTGTATAATTTATCAGTGCATAGTAACAGATGTTCGTTGCTTACTAAGTGATGTGTGTTATACATTGACTGCCAGGAGTGGAGATGTAGACATTTTGACTATTATTTATATAAGCATGCACCAGACAGTAGTCTATATAAAGTGATTGATATGTAACAGTGGATCATATATTAATAAAGTCCATTGTTCATATTTGTTTCGATTTCTATTCGCATAGTGATTTATTTTAAAATTAATATTCAGTTAGTTTATTTTTGTAGTAATATGCATGGATAGCGATGCATACAACAAATACGTTTTAAAAATTTTTCTATAGATGGCAGTATACACAACATGAGTACTTCAAAAATTTGCCAATAGGTGGCAGTGCATACAACAAATTTATTTTAAAAATTAAACGCCGTTTATCAGTCCTTGACGGGAGAAAATATTATGTTACTTGGTTATAAGGGTGTTACAAAATTTTTGCGGGCGAAGCCGCGACAGTTAATGCTATTATTTATAACGATGAAAGATGATTGATTTTTTGTTTGTTACGATTTAAAAACTACTCAACCAATTTTACCGAAAGCCACATCTCCTCGGAGTAACATAGTCTGTTTTATATTTTCTGTAAAGAACCCATGCGAAGCCAGGGCGGGTCAGCTAGTTATATATAAAACAAGAATTTTACAGTAGTGGAACAAAGAAAACGATACCACAGAAATCGAAGTTTTTACATGAAGGGATCCCAAATACTAAAACGATTCGGCAAAAAAACATCCAACTTTATATCACACACTATGTTGTATTTGAGGATAAAATAAAATTCAAATAATTATATTATTTCAGTAAAATATTACAGTTGATTTATTACAATGAAAAATGAAAGGATAACTAAAGAAAATATTATGTATATTTTATACTTTGAAGTGGAAGACACCCTTTTCGTGAGATGTGTAACACCCCACTTAATTAACACCGCGTGAGTTCTTATTATATAACATATGTGTGTGTGTGTGTGTGTGTGTGTGTGTGTGTCTGTGTATTGTATTTGTATTTGTGAGAGAAAATCATTTTCAAACAGATTTATTTAACAGAAATAATATTCGTCTTCTATACATTTGAATGATTCATCACAAATAATAATAATTTACTTATAAAATAAAACCATATTTTCATCTATGTCCTGTGCAGTACTAGAAAGTCGTACATTATAATCTAGGCTTTTTCATTTTTATTTACCAACGATTTAGCCTTCAAAAGTGTATTTTCCACGTTCATAGAAATAGTGGCAAAAATAGATAGATAGATTGTAGAGGCTGCCCTGGGCGGATTACACTTCGACCATAATGTCCATTGTGAAGCCTGAGGATGTGAGTGGAGTGGAAGGAATTTTTGTGTGTATAGACAAGAAATTGGTAGGATATGCGGCCGCAGCCGACTATGATAGGAACTATGCCGATATTCATCTGGAGCTCGTGAAGGAAACTGCAGAAAACCTTCTCAAGCATAGCCGGTTACTTCGTTCTTGTCCATACGCTGACAGTTTAGTCAGTTAACCGCCCCTTTTTTCTCTTAATAATTGGCAAACTGCCGATGTCGGGATTCGAACCCATATCCTCCCAGTTTCCAAGTAGACATACTGCGCAGACATAACGCCTTAGACCGCTCGGCCACTTGGACTGGTAAGAATGGCAAAACATTCATCGTTCATTCCTTTATCGAAGGTAAATTTTTAAAATATAAGCACGTTTTTGTTTGTGTATGTAAACTAGTGAAGTCCCCAATTTTCGTCCCCAAGCATTCGGTATTCGGTCTATTCGGTCACTTTTACCACGATTCGGTATTTGGCCGAATACTGCGTACTATTCAACCGAATACCGAATACTTAATTATTACTCAAAAATGTATCAATTTTAAACAAATATCTATTTTTATTTTGCTACCAACAAATTATTAACTTCAATACTTAACATCTATCAGTGGTAAGTTATGATGAATACAAACATTTTCTCAACAAACGATTGTTGGTAGCAAACGATTGTACATTTCTTCATAGATACTACCTGTTTCTGAAAATAGCCTTTCACTATATACACGGCTGCTAGAAGACGATAGATAAAAAACGACAAATCTCTCTCAACAAATAATATTCCCAATGAAAATATGCGATAGTTTTTGTCCATGTTATAATATTCTATCTGTATGTAATATCATATAATTGTTTTATTATAGTATGGAGGGTAAATGATACTATATTACAAGGGTTTGAACAAAAGAACTGTTAATTAACACTTTAGGAAATAAATTATAAATAATGTATAAAAAAAATATAAAATATAGATATTATGTTAGTTAATTGAATATAAATTAAGTTATTACACTTGAATTGAAATTATATAGGGACGGTAATAATACCTAATGGTTACGAATATTAATTGCACTAAGGTTTATTAAATAAAAATAGATTAATAACTGCTTGAAACTTTAACTGAAAAGTCGAAAAACGTTGTAAACTTTATTACACAGCAGATTAAAACAATCTTCTTTACAACTATGAAGGATTTCTAGTTTTGCCACGGCGGCATTGCGATCTTATCATAAAACCCAATATCTAAGTTGGAAAAGTATTAGCTCAAAAAAGTACCTCATTCGAGTATAGTCATTTAGGAGCTACGTAGATTAAACTTATTTTCTTAAAAGAAGGAATCATAATATACATTAAATTAAGTTACTATAGTAATATTCTTTATTTTGAGTTTTAAATTAATAGACGGATAGCTGTTAACGCTTTTTCGTTTAACAATATTTGTAAAAAAGTTTCCCATTTGAGAATTTGTTTTTCTGCCAGTCTCTATCCTCTGTGTTTCAGAGAGAATTTAGAAATTTTTCATGTAAGAATGTAACACTTTTTACAATTTAGAATCCATAAATAATATGCCTGCTTTAAAACAAAACAAATATTTGAGATTTTCGTAAAAATATTTTAATTTTGACTACGGCATCGCAATCACTGGCGCTTCTTTAGAAAATATATAATAATGGTTCAGACATTTGTTGTATTTTACAATTATAATGTACTTTCGTCAAGAAACAACCTATTCAATACAAAAAACAACTTAAATAGGTTTTATTTTTTATAAGGTTCACAGTATGTAATTATGATACATCATCGTCAACACAATTATGTTTTATGAATAAAATAGTAACATCACATCAGGTTTCATAATGATAAGTTTCTATTGAAAAAACATTTTTTTAAATAAGCTTTTTATAGTAAAACTGATTTTCTACAACTTTACTTATGTGTTTTTCGATTTTTACAATACTAAGAGAGATATACCAAATTTTGAGTTTCCGTCTCCCTCTAAAACCCACTAAAACTCCGTAGGATAAGAGGAAGTGTTTCTAATTCAGCTTGCAAGATTTGCAAGTAAAATAAAAGCTTGTAAAAAGCGTTTTTTGATTATTAAAAAATATACAAAAAAGCGACTCAATTGGCTTACTTCTTATTGTAGTCAATCATCGTCGTATTCCTTTAAAGGCATCAACAAAAGTCTGCAAACATGGCTGTTCCCATCTACCGTGATACTGCCTTTCAAATAAGTTAATAGAATTAACACAAACACGCGCCAATCTGTATATTTAAAAATAATGTAAATGTTTAACGACGTGTATACACAGTAAAGAAATATTTTTATGTGTTGCGAAGAGTAAAGAAAACACTATAGTTTTCTAGGAGATGTGATATAAAATTGAAACTTTGTTTTCTTTTGTATACTGGATGTACCTAATACGAACCACTATTTATGCTTGAATTTTTTAGTGTCATATAGTGCTGTTAGTGTTAATAGTATTATTCAACTTACGAGTATTTATGTATGTAGATTACATACAAAAAAGCTAGCCAATTACATAACTGAGGCAATAGAAAACTACCAGTCCAAGTGGCCGAGCGGCCTAAGGCGTTATGTCTGCGCAGTATGCCTACTTGGAAACATGGGAGGTTATGGGTTCGAATCCCGTCATTGGCAGTTTGTCAATTATCAAGAAAAAAAAGGCCGGTTAATTGACTAAACTGCCGGCGTATGGATAAGAACGCAGTAACCGGCTATGCTTGAGCAGGTTTTCTGCAGTTTCCTTCACGAACTCCAGATGAATATCGGCATAGTTCCTATCATAGTCAGCTGCAGCCGCATATCCTACCAATTCCTAGTCTATACACAAAAATTCCTTCCACTCCTCACATCCTCACATCCTTAGGCATCACAATGGACCTTATGGTCGAAGTGTAGCTCGTCCAGGGCAGCCTCTACAATCTGCCTATCAATCTCATAGAAGACCTACTCATATCATTGAAATAGTGAACTTTCAATAATGTTTTTCGAAGTGTTTAATATTTGTCTACGTATACTTGAGAAAAACCTCCAACGGCGCTTAGACTATATAATTGTAAGGGAGTTACAGAATATATCTCCTTGGTAGAGAAATTCATGACCGAGTTAATATGAAATTGTTTGAGATATTTTTACCTTTCAGTTTATTTCCTGAAAGCTAAGCTTATTAAAAAGTATGTGGCATTGTATATATTCATATAGAGCAGTATATTTTTATATGAGTAAATCTTTTTACATACAATTTTCTTTCATATTCCTTCAAATACAAAATAATATTTTTCACAGACTATAAAATTTAAAACAAATAGTGTTGGTTTGTGTTCTGCACAACAACTTACGTGAAGAATTATTATGGAAGGTACAAGAAAATTAAAACATTCTTCTCATATCTCATATCTTTCGACTACAAATTAATAGAATACCGGTTACTCAGCACATTTTTGTTGTTGTTGAATGGAATAAATTTTTCCTGCAAAATTGTTTTCATTTCTGTTGATTACTTATTTCCTTTAATAATAAAGTACCTCCACTTGGTATTTGGTGTCTCATATAACTGAATGGTGTATTCTTTATGTGATTATGAATGTATTTTTATAAGGAAAGCATTTTTAATTTATTTCATTATCAATTTTATTTTTTTTATATCATCTACTCTCATCAAGATAATTAATTAGGTTATATAATTTAATCATATTAAAGATTTCAAGCTTCAATAAATTTTACATGCTTTCAGTTTTATACGAGTATATATATATATTTTTTTAAAAATAGCTTATATATATAGCCAGCGAAACATAAATTTACTTTATGAATAAACTGAGGATAGAAAAGTTGTGTATATTCTTGTAGATCAATGTGTACAAAAAATTATCATAAACGGTTATTGGAATATTCCACATCGTTTCGTTTCACTTTGTGCAACGCTTGTATAATATATCACATTGTACGGTAGTGCCGTAAGGCAAAGTTTCAACACAGACGCCTATAGTAGTATGTTATACACTAATGTACACACTCGCCGAGGGCACTCGACTAATGTCTCGGCGAGATATTCGTAATGCGAGGTGCCGCAAGTGGATTTGTGTGCACTCTCGCCGAGTGTTCGGCCGGCAATACAGTTCTCGTCAGTTAGTCAACAAAATTACGTTGGTATATCTGAAAAATGACATTATTAAATTAAAAATTACGGAGTAGTAATTTTTTGATTAAACTATTAAAAATAATTATTTTTCAAATGAGTAATGAAGGGCACTAAAAGAATAAAAATAGTATTCATAAATTTATACAGTTTTTATTTATTTTCGTGTTCTACTATTAAGATTAATAGGTACAATTAAAGCGGTGGATATTTGATTATTTAAAAATGGCGGTTGAACGTTGAATCGAATGTAGACGAGAGTTCACTTTCTTTAACTCGTGGCAAGGTAGACCGAGCGTTGTGAGTTCACTCTCGCATTGGCTATATTTTGCCTTGTCTCGCCGAGTGTGTACAGCCGGCATTGAGATTAGAGCCGGTTTTTAGGCCTCTGTATCTCAGGAACCAAAGAAGTTATGAAGCCATGAATTTAAAATGTAGCGTGAGACCCATCATCTGACGGTACGTACCAATATAAATCGACATTTTGGACTCACTCATCGTTATCATACTCATCAGTAATCTAGAGTACTGGAAGTGGTCGTAGAAGTGATTTTTGGTACGAAGGTAGGTTTAAAGCTGAAACCAACCTGAAAACTGGAAATTTCCATTACCTCGCGAGGTGGAGCGATGGGGCTTTTTAAAGTATTATTTTTATTCGTTTTATTACATTGTTACTAAGCTGGTATTTATTAATAATTCTCGAACGTTTTTTATATGCATGAGAAAGAGCTATATTTTCCCTCTTAAACATTAAAAAAAATAAAAATTATAAAATTTGTTCGTAACTTAATAAACTCAATGTACACCTATCATATATATGGTTTTACATATTGCATAGAATATTATCGGCTACGTTGTGAAATAAACTTATTAAAGCATTAAATTACTATTCTACAGAATAGTTATGATGATGTAGATATTAAAAATATCGTTCATTTACGTTATCGAACATTATTGGTAATTGAATATCCATACGTATCGATTTGAGGTTTAGAACACGTATATAGGTGATTTACAGAGGCGTTCTTTTTACACAGGAGTCAATTTTACTAATTTTTCTTCGAATTGAATTCACAACTTTCTTGAAAATAAATTGTGTATTTTATTCATTTCGAAAAATATTGTTTTCTGAAGAAAATTCAAAATATTTAAACGTGGACATTTTTTTCATGAGTCGTTATTACGGTACTTTTTTCGGTCAAAGGATTGCACCTGGAGGAAAGTCATTGTCTCAGTAGTAAAGTATTGTAGAGGGAAAGAACTGTAAACAAAAAATCATGTGTATCTACTCAGATGGTTAAGCCACTTTTATGCCATTGGAAAAACTATTTGGGTAAAAGATGTCACATTAATAAAAAATTCAGGAATAATGAGAGAACAAATTTCTTCAACTTTAAACGATTGATTGCCTCAAACAGCAGACTTCAGGCAAGTCAAATTGATGGAAGGAGGGTTCTAGCTTGGGTTATTCATAAAATTCCGGATAATATCAAGAAACATCCATTCTTTATAGAAATAAAAAGCAGTTTCCAACCATATGGTGGAAATTAGACTTAGAACAAGGCCTAAAAACAAGAAAAATGAGAAACTATACTAACGTTTGCAACATCCAAGATGCTGTCCATCGATGTACTCAACTTGAGCAGGAACAAACTTCGAAAGGTTTAAAACACCCAAGAGGCTGTACTTCTATGTACTCAACCTGAACAGAATACAACTTCGAAAGGTAACCGAATTCATCACCGGGCATTATTACCGACGGAAGCATCTACTAACAGATACGAAATACTCGATAAACCTCAGTCCCGACTGTATGAACCATCAGAAAAAACTGATAAGCATGCTCCTGGCTATTGCCAAGATTTGGGAGAAGCGAATATCCTTAGACTAAAAATAGAAGGGAGAGGACAATTGATCCTAAGGTTGAAGTGTAATACTTTTTATACCCTAAGACATATTTATCTATCTAACGTTTGCAAAAAAAGGATCAATTCTTCATAGAGTATAGATAGGGCTGTACGTAAATCTCATCGGAGAAAAAGCGGGTAGAGATTGTTAAATGATGAAGTAATCAAGGGGATAGCAAAAGACGATAGATAATCTTACTTGTCCAAGCATTTGCCTACTCTACAACCTTGACTAGCAGACTATACTATATTTGACAATATTACTTAAGAAAGAAATTTTTTAAGAAAGTCAAATATTTTTTCAAGTATAAAATCATTTTTCCATTCATAATCTTTTACGTTTCTTTTGTTCTCTGAAGCATTCTTTTTGTCGACTACATTAGTTTTTTTGAAACGAATAGAATGACCATGAAGATTTTTGTTGAGAAGTGTTCAAAGGAATGTTTTTGAAAAAATTTACCGAAATCCATTTCTCATATAATTACTGTGGGATCTCTCCTGTTCATAGATAGATAGATATATAGATGGATATATCTTGGGGTCTAAAAAGTATAGCACTTTGACCTTATGATCCATTGTTCTCCCCCTTCTACTTCAGATTCGCTTCTCCCATATTTTGGCAATAGCCAAGAGCTTGCTTATCAGATCTTCCTGAAGGTTCATATATTTGGGGTGAGATGCACCGAATATCTTGTATCTGCTGTAACCTAGAGGTTCGCAGTCAAAGATAATGTGGCTGGATATTTCTTCCTCCTCGCCACACAATCTGCACATAATAGACCCGTTATGGAGTCCCATTGTGTGCAAGACGCTTCCGTAGGGGATAAAGGCCCGGTAATGAATCCTGTAATCTTCTGCAGTTGTATCCTGTTCAGCCTCAGTGCATCGAGAGATATCCTCCATATGAAAAAATGATGTTTGAAATCTACATGTTATAAAACCGTTTTTGAAATCTGTATGTTATATAATGGTTGTGTATTTATTATACATAGTCAGTTTACAGTAACGCAAGTTGTCTATTCTCAATTTCAATAATCATTAAATTGAATGGTTGTCTATAAAAATATTTTATCAGATAATATACCAGTTTTATTACAACTATACTCGTACATAGTCTAAAACAAACTATAATAGATCAGACATATTCTTTCATCAATAAAGATAAAAATTTGCTATTGATTTTATGACAAAGATGATTTGAAAGCTCTGATAAACGTATTTACCCTACTTCATACATTCTTCTTCGTATATAAACAAAAATTTATTACCCAGACGTAAAATATACCGTAATTTATAACGATAACAAAACCGTATTTATATTAACTTGATAAGAAAATTTTATATTATTCATATTATGTAGGAATTATACAAAAATTATGATGAATATTTACAAAATTATTCTTCTTGTGTTTGTGAAAATTATAATTTTACAACAAAATTAAGGTTATTCGATTACTAATGAAAGAATGAATATCTGAATATTTAGTACTTTTCGCTGTAATTTATCAGGAGATACTATTAGTAATTAGAAATTATGAATCAAAATTTTACTATGTACTTTATAGATTAACTGATACGAGGGTAATTGTAAGAGTCGATGGATTCAGAAATGGAACTGCTCTTCCGTTGCGCGCAGTTTTTTAAATTGGGAAGGGATACAAATAAATATATGATCATAACATACATAAAGTAGCACACATAAGAAAACAGTTTGAAAATGATTGCAAGATTGAAACATGTCACAATAAATATTAAATAAAGTGGTTCTGCAAAGTAAACGGTTTTGAAATTGTTAATTTTCAATCCTAGATTTAAAAAAAAAGAAGAGACATAAACAAATTTTACAAGAAAGACAAAATATTTTTTTTACAAATTATTTGATAAAGATTGATAACAGCTTTAAATAAATCTAGTTTTTTCAAAATATAATACAGATGTACAAATATATAACTAAAGTATTGAGAGCAAGATAATTATAATGTTATAAAAATTAAATTTTCATAAAAAACAGCAGTGTATCTCAATAAATCTTGACCAATAGTAATTCAGTCTCAACCAATTACATTTCTGCATAATACCTACATATGTATTACAATGTTAAATTCACCATACAAAACAGGGGCGTGGTTACGTTTTTTAGATTTTTGACTTATAATATCTTTAAAATTATTTATTCCTTAATAATGGGATTGAAAACGGTGTGTTAAAATGATGTAATCTAACTATATTCTCAGCTATGCAGTTTTTTTAGTTCAAAAGTTACAGGAGGTGATTTTGACGTCCCTGCTCCAGAGGTCCAGTCTTTGATTCCTGGCGAATGAGATAAGTAGTTTAATAGAGTTCATATTAATTAATACATCATATATATTGCTGGATTCGTGGTACAACTTTCATACGACACCGTACACGATGTCCTTGGACATTTCTTCCTCATTTTTTAAGTCGAGTTTTTTTAAACAAACCACAAATTGGGGACCCATCTTTATCTCTACGTTAATTAAATTTCATTTCAATATTGGATAAATAAATAAAACTAATAATAAGAAGAAAAAAATGATTTGTATAAGGGATGTATACGAAAAATAGACAGAGATGAACAAACAATTTTCATTAAGGTAAATAATACAACGACGTTATTCAAAGAAAATTTACAGATCAGCAATTTTATAAACATTGACTATTTATTACTGAATAACATTAAAAAAAATGAATAAATTATATTAAATGGTGTATGTTTGTAGGTAACTAAAGCTTTATCTACCTACAACATAAATATCGTATCGTTTTCTGTTTCGTAGCAGCTTGGCAGACAGCATCACCTACCATCAACAAAACATTCTGTGTTAAACGGTAGTATGGTGTGGGGGGTGTGCGAGATCATGGAAATGTGAATTTTAAAAACAAATGTATAATAATATAAATAAAATAACGATGGGGGCAAATCTACCTTTTTGTAATTATATTGTATGATTCATGATCAACGACCACTTTCACTTAAAAGAAATACATTTGAGAGTATTACTAAGTGATGGCTTTTGAAATGATTTTCTTTTTTGCTCAGAAAACAAAATTGTATTAAATGTTTGATCTCTTTCCTCTACTCCTTCATTATTTCTGTTTCTTGATATATCCGATTTCTAAAACAGATATCAGAGTCAGATTGAAAAATTAAGTATTCAATAATTTTTTGAAAATATAGTGACCGTAAAATTTGTCTTTCTTATTTCTTGCAATTAATGGGCGTGGAAAATTATTCCATCAAGTTCAGATACAGTCGAATACCTTCACAGATTGATACTGAAATAAAAAAAACGAAAACCACCTGTTGTCCAACCTTTTTTCTAATCTTCCAACGCGCTATCGTTCAGTTTAAACGCTGGTCACAGTGTCCCCATCCTCATTGTCATAGATTAGGCCAAAAAAGTTCTGTAGAAGTTTAATTAACGCCCAGGTTTCATATTCATATATATCTATAGTTATTTATATATATCTATTATTTATATATATCTATAGTAAATTAAGATATTTTATTTTCTGGAGAGTTTTCTTTTAGCAGCAGCTATTTTTGCTTTTACACCGCTGAGAGTACCGTTAGTCTCTGTTGTTGAGCCATGATATCTACAATCTCTCGCTTTCTCAAATTCCCTATCTGTCCCTTAAGATTTGAAATTTCCAATTGTTCACTAATAACTGTATGTATTTGACGTCTTGTTGCCGTTAACCACAAGACCTCTAGCTCTTTCGCTTTTGCCTTCCTGATTTTGGAAAGCCCCGACAACCAGAAAGATGACGGGAAATGTGTTCCAAACCATATGTATAGGTTGGATAATGAGGTTCATTCAATTTGATATGTTTTGTCCAGCAGAATTTAAACAATAGGCCGCTTATGATTTCTTTCACCCTTGATAATTATCCTTGAACCTTTAATTTCGCGTATTATTTAAAGTTGTTATGATTAGGTGGGATGGTTTGGGTTTGGTTATACTTGTTTGTAAGGGTTATTTATTTACAGTTGCTTCAAAAATTGAATCGAGTAGAATATGCAATTCACTACTCGGGTAATATAGGGTAAATACATAATATAGGGCAACTCGGGTAAATATAGGAATTTAATAAATCTATTAAAGCCAGAATATTATTGTTATTCGAAATAAAATGATAAAATGTCATCTTACAGACTCTGTATCGTTCTTTAAACGATAAGTGTCCTGTTCATTTAAATGTTTTTGAGCACTTTTGATATTAAAAAAAAGAAGAATTTTAAGATACTTATTATTTTCAACAGAGAAAAGATATTAATAATGACGATATTAAAATAAGTACAGTTAAATGAATGATTTTTAATAGCTTTTTTTTTTTGTATTTACAGAAATGAAATTCGTAATTTATTTGCTTCTTTGATTATGATAATAATTTTAAACTTTATTAATATTTGTACCTCTATATACAGATCCGGGTTCAAAATCGATATTGAGTATTCACCAAATCTTAAAGTTTTGATCAAGGGCCACAAAAGCATTTTTTGTGTGAGAATGAGATTTCTAGAGAACATAAAATCGTTAAAACATACTAATTTCATAATAAAGCTTAAAATTTTCTTGAAAAATGTCCCTAGAAACTTTTCAAACGCAGCTTACACGATTTATCTATTAATGAGCAACAATTTTATGTATGAACCGCCATTTTAATGAAAAGGATGAAAATCTAGATAAAAAAAAAATTAAAACTTGCAATTTCAAGCAACATAGCATAATGAGTTTAAATATGCTATGTTGCTTTTAAAGTTTCTTTAAAAAGATTGTAACTATACCCGCTGTCGTTTGTGTCTCATTTTTTTTGAGAAATCGGAACCATTGTTTTGCGGTTGCTGCTTTTTCAACTATTATTCTTCAGCAAAATTGACTCAAATAATATCTTGAAAGTTCTGGGATGTAAACTATTCCTGAATGAAAATTATCTAATCAGATTCGAATTACCCATACTAGTAATAGGGTTCGGTTTCTCTTGGTAATAAACAAAAATAGTAATATAATATTTTAATTTAAAAAACCTCTACACCTAATAAAAATGTATTGTTAACCGTCAAATAAATTGTTAACCATCCAGTATTAAAAGTATCATTTATGAAAATAACAAAAACGGTATTCTATATGAAAATACAGATTGGCTCACAAAATACGAAACGGTCATTGAAAAAAAACAACAATTTTTAGTGTTCCGCACTTCGAAAAAAGGAATACTTATGGAAAGTCTTCAGTGTTTGCCTAACATAGACGTCTTTCTTAGAGAAAATTATAGACAAATATCAACTTCAAAGAGCTTTTAATGGACACTCCACTCAATAATCCATAAAAAACAAGCACCTTAATTAAAAATTCGAATTTTAAACCTCATATCTACATTTGGACAAGTGTATATATATATAAAACTGTATACTATGTATGTTGGACAGCTTTTCCGATAGAGAATCAATGTTAAATATTATTTATTACTGCCTGGCCGTGTGGTACTGTATGAAGTCAGCCAATACACATGTGATGAGAGTACACTTTAGTATGTGCATTGTCCCACTCTTAAATGACACACAAACAACCATACGCATATAGTATAACTATGGGATACTGACCGACTTTATTTACATGTGTACCGACTGACTTCATACCGTACCACACGGCCAGGCAGTAATAAATAATATTTAACATTGATTCTCTATAGGAAAAGCTGTCCAACACACACTGTTTACTAAGTTGCAAATATGGATGAGAAGCGCATAATTTGACCTACGCCTTCTAATATTAGGCACGAGCAAATAATTTAGAAGAGTCACATTGCTAGCTTCGTATTCAAAACTCTATTCTCTATCAATCTTAACAACTAAGTTACCGCTCCTAGCTAACCTAGATTTTTATAAAAAAACTCCATTCATTTTCAGTGGACTACTCGGTATAAAAAGCTCATTGTACATGGGTTAAATTTACATGGTTAAACGAGTAACAAAGTACACGTGTAATCACTTTCAAACCACACATAATCCTGCCTACCAGATATTCATTCACATGAGGTTATATTCAACCTAAAGCTATGGATAATATCAAATATGAAATATTAAGGGAGAGGTCGTATTGAGTGCAATTTTATTATATATAGATGTATACTAAAAACCGCGATCACTAGGGAGATAGTTGTTAAAATTATGGTTTTGGGGTTACAATGTACTCAATGTAAACACCATCAAAAATGAAATGTTTATGCACGCATCTCCGTTCTAAAGTTTGCATGCTTGTTGTCGTAAAAACACAAAGCTTACTTAATAGATTTAAATTTATCATAATAATATGCATTTTTGTTCTTAAAATTACAGTTTATTTTCAAGAATTGAGTTGTGTTTTTAAAAAAAAAGAATTAGTAACTAAATAAATCCTGTAGCTAATAGCTAACAATAAATACGTTTAAATTTTTAAATATTTATTATACGGATTTGCCTCCTACGAACTGTTTACAAAAATTGAAAAAAACTTTAATGTTTCCAGTACCGATTTTGTAATTAATAATCTTGTTCATTCCTTCATAATATGAAGGAATATACAATATCCTGTATACGAAGATTAATATTTGTTTCTTAACAATATATAAATGTTATATTATCGAATGATAATTAGTGAGAACTATAGGTTTTTGAAATAAAATTTCAAATTCGCCTCCTTTACCTAGATCAGTTTTTTGGATTATAAATATATATTTCGACTACAATGTAGTCATCATCTGTATAAATTAGCTAATCGTAATTTACTCTTTGACAATTAGAAATAGATAGAAAGTCGAGATAAATAGACAAAAATAAATAGAAAATTAACTAAATTAAAATATACTAGATTTAAAATATAATAAATTTTTAATTATATTGAAATTAAAATTTCCTTCATTCATTCCAGTTTAACTTTACTCTTATTAAAATTACTCTTATATTGTCACGAATTTGAAATTTTAATATATAAATGGATAAAATTTTATTATGTGTGTAATAGGGAATATGCATGAAAATTTTTTTTCACATTTATTTTCAGAATATGAAAATACTGTTAATACTGTAATAATATTTAAAAACGAAATTAAAATCCGACAAATATCAAGGAAGCTATAAGCTTTTAAAAATTATTATCTGTCTCTTTCTTGCAAAAATACTAAAAACAGAGTTTTACGTGTATTTTAAATGGTGAAAGTGTAATATGACGTCACATAACATATCAAGAGGGCTATCACCCTCTTTGTCTAATCGGGAATTTCAATCATTCATATCTCGTTTATTTTTAAAGTTATTTAAAAAGTAATTTTACCTTGATATTTGTCAAGTAAACATGCTT
The DNA here is from genome assembly GCA_963920215.1 of Nineta flava. NCBI lineage: Eukaryota > Metazoa > Arthropoda > Insecta > Neuroptera > Chrysopidae > Nineta > Nineta flava. The sequence continues at coordinate 108,532,545 of OY986041.1, forward strand.
CAATTCAAGTGAAAAAAAATTTTCATGCATATTCCCTATTATTCCAATCAAGTACTACAAAATTTCACTTCATCGTGTTTTTGCCCCCCCCCCCCCCTACTAAAAGGCCTTCTATATATTTCATATATCGGGGCTAAAACTATTGAAATCATTAGGACTTGAAACTGAAAAAGATACAATGTAACCTTTGAGGATATACTGCATTTATCCGATTGCCAAAGGAATAAGAGTTGGCCTAATTTCATAAAATCCATTAAAATAGATTTTTTTCTCCGATTTCAGAAATCAAATAAACAACTTCTGGAACAAAATATATAAATTGTTTCTGTAATATTTACTGATAATATCAAACCTATGAAAAATCACTTAAAAAATATTTTAATAATAGGAAAAAAATTGCCTTTCATCTTTGAACAAAGGACACGTCGATACAAACACATTAAACAATTTTTATACCTAAATAAATTGAAAAGAATGTGTCACAGAATATGTATTTTTATGCTATTTATTTCTTGTCTGTTTCCTAAGGTAAAAAAAGAAAAGAAAATTCCTTTCTTTTAAACAAAAGAAAATATGTTATTCGTGAATAACTGAAACGAAAAAAAAAATATTGTGATTTTTTGTCTCTTTTAAAGATAAATATATGTCGCTTTGCTATATTTTTGAATGTATATACAAGGTGTAATAGAAATAAAACTACACTTAACATGTGGAATTGTCACAATTGAGTTATTCGTTTAAATACCCTGTATGTTGTTGGGAACCATTGTTCTAGTTTCTGCTACAGGAATCGTGTAAATTAGTCATCAATTCCTTGATTTTTACCTCCCTCACATATATCCAAATCACGTGCTATTCAATCAACACACGCGCTAAACTCACTCACAAGGCATTTAATTTAATATATAAGCAGATCCAATTAAATCTTTAATCGAATTGTTATTTTTCATAAATATTTATTTTGTAAAAAACCTATTTTGACAAAATGGAAACCCGACTTAACAAAAGATGCACTAAAAAGTAAAAAAATAATTGCATATTCTTGTGCCAATTTCAGTTCACCAAAGCAAAAATTTTTAAATATATATGTACAATTATTGTTATTTTTGGAGGCGGTGTCAACATAGAGAAATTCACATAACTTTTGGACACCGCCTCCAAAAAGAACAATAATTGTACATATATATTTAAAAATTTTTGCTTTGGTGAACTAAAATTGGCACAAGAATATGCAATTATTTTTTTACTTTTTAGTGCATCTTTTGTTAAGTCGGGTTTCCATTTTGTCAAAATAGGTTTTATTTCTCGCTTTTTAGTGACTTTGAAGTTCTATAACTGATTTTATTTGTCTAAATATGGGTAGACCTACTAAACGACAAACTAATTTTTAGTGAATTTTTTTATAACACATTTTTTTACCCGTTTTTTTTTTTTTTGTAATTTTTAGTGCATTTTTTTATAACAGATTTTCAGTTTTTTTTACAAGCATTTTGTTTTTTTTTTTGTAAAAATTTTTTTTTTTTGGGTCGGTTTTTTTTTTGTAAAAAATTTTTTTGAAGTCGGTTTTTAAAAAAAAATTTTTATTTTCCCATTATGAATGAGTATACCTTTTCAAAAAAAAAAAAATTTCAGAGAAATCGGTTGTCACATATAAAATGAGGATTTTCCTCAATTTCCCGGAGATCCCCTCATCAGAATGCGATTTGGTGACAATGGGACCAATCAGGAATCAAACGCTTTAAAACAAAAAAAAAAATTCAAAATCGGTTCATAAATGACGAAGTTCTGAGGTAACAAACAAAAAAAAAAAAATACAGACGAATTGAGAACCATCCTCCTTTTTTGAAATCGGGTTAATAAAGTCAGTGGCAATATTGCGTCTGTCTTGAAATTCAAGTTTTCTAACTAATAAGTGTCAAAGTATTCTAGTAGCCTAAGCCAGCGAATATACACAGTTGCCTATATATGCAAGAAAGGTTTTTCCTTACCAACCATACATTATTAAAGGATCAGCATCCAATAATTATTGGTACTAAAGTTGACGAAGTTGTATTACAACAACTGCTCTGATAACAGCCCTGCTCCGTAGTCCCGCTCAGCAGTTTGAAATTTTTTCAACTGGAATTCAACATTATACTCAGTTTATTATCAGTGCTTGAACTGTTTACTTTGTATTCATACACAGGTGTGTAAATATATGGCTAGTGCATATACCAATGTACTATATACATGTGTCGTAAACAGATGCTTGAGTGGAAATTGTAGCAAAACTGGTCAGTAGTGATGAGCAAAGCAAGACTAAGCTCGAGACCAAGACAGTCTTGGTATCGATCTCGGTCTTGCTTATCCAGTCTAGACCTTGGTCTTGCTCAAATACTTATAGTCTTGGTCTTGCGTATTCAGTCTTGGTCTTGGTCTTGCTCAAATACTTGTAGTCTTGGTCTTGGTCTTGCGTATTCAGTCTTGGTGTTGGTCTTGCTCATTTAGTCTGTTACTTACTATTTACGTCGTTTTGGAAATTTTTCAAGGCTTTTTATAGGTATAAATTATAAATGATCAACAATTAATAACTATAATTAATTAAGCTGTCTTTTACAATAATCAAAAAAATTTTCCGTATTCTATTGGTATTTATAGTAAAAATATAAAATTCGTGTTAACCAGACATCGGAAAAGAATAGTTACTCCAAGAATATTCTCGTAGATCCTTTTTTTCAGACAATGGTAAAGTTTACCAGTACTTCTTTTTATATTTGATATTTAAATTTAGTGGAGTAAACTGGAAATCTTAAACACACAAAATTTGTTGTTCTAACAAAAACATATATTGAAGTTACGACAAATATTCTTCAAGTTATAATTTCTAGTTTAGTCTTGAACTTTGATCTTGGTCTTGCATTCTCGGTCTTGGTGTCGGTTTTGTTCTTTTTTATTAGGTATTGGTCTTGGTTTTGCTAGTATATGAATGATTTTGGTCTTGGTCTCGGTCTTGCAAAATCGCAAGACCAAGACCAAGATCAAGACTGCAACACCAAGACAGATTTTGCTCATCAGTACTGGCAATTTAATCAAGAAAAGTTATACAAAATACAAAAGTTGTTTGTTTTAAAAAAAGGAACATTTTTGTGTGTCAAATTTTCATCTTTGTTTTACATTTTTTTCCATAAGCGGGGAGACTTGCATTAACCACTTTGGCATATTTTCGAACTTGAAAATGCAAACCTCTAGAACTAAAAAAAGACTTTAATAAACAAAATTTCAAAAACCAAAATGTTCCTTTTATAAAAATAAACAACTTTTGTCCGGAACTTGTATTCATATAAACTAAATAGTTTTGCCACTAGTGCTCAAAAACTAAAACAGTTCAGCATTCGTATTGAACTAAGTATATGGTAAGTATTTATACAATTAACACAATTAGTTGCAATTAAATCAGTTTATTTAATTTGTTTTTTAACTTTGCATGTATCGTTGATTTTTAAGCATCGTGTATAGGAAAATGATCTTTTTGTATTGTATGGTCTAAATATTCAAAATATATCCACGTGTTACCATAGAAACTCTTGAAGTAGCTTAAGTACGTCCTTAACGAAATAAAGTACTTATACTCTCTGTCGTTTTATACAGAAATAAGGTTGTCAATTATGGATTTATAAATATGTGTATCCATATAAAAAAATAAAAATATGACACTTGGTTTGAATTATTCATAATAAGAATAAAAAGAGATTTTTTTCTAACTTTGAAGTATGTAATACTTCTATCTTTGAAGTATATAATATTCAGCAAAATTAGCAGAATAAAAATTACGGAATATATTGTTCCCAATTCCCAACCACAACTTTATTATTATTTGTTAGTGTATCTAAATCACTACCAGAAAAATACCAATAAAGATTTGATTATCTCTTTCTGTTACATAAGCCTCAACTTGGGGAAATATGCTATATATCTTCCAAGCGATCTTCCAAAAGTTGATCGTTACAAAACGTATACAATCAAGCAATTTTCTTTGAAATAATTCAGAACACAGCTGATTATTTCATTCATTAAGTATGAAATTTTACAAGTAATAAAGCAAGTTATATCTTATTAATAAAGTTATATTAATATTACTGTTGAATATTTTCTTTTGTGAATTTCAATATATGAAAATTTACGAGAAAATAAACATTTGATTGCTTCAAACAATATCTTGAAATCCTTTCATTACAAATCCATTACTTGGAAATCAAAATAGAACAATAAATAAATCGTTGTCGTAAATTCTCAACTAAACCAATAAAATTTATGCTCATTTAAATTTTTTATAAATTAATATTTCTTACATATATATAGTATTTATATATAAATATTGGTTGGCCGTAGTTTGGTGGCCTCTGATCTAATCTATTAAGTATAAATTTAAAATGTAATGGATTCAAATCAATTGGAATAAATAATATTCGTTTAATGTCAATATATCATCATCCTTGTTATTTTTAGAGATATTCAATGCGATGACGCTTTACGACATCAAATTATTTTTATTTAAGTATTTTTGAAATTTTGAAAAAGCTAATATTATGATTAGAATACGATTCAACGAGTTCTAATTTATACATTAATTTTTGTCAACATTTACGACTTATGCCATGAATTTAAAACTTCACTCTAACGTTGTTTTAATAACGTTGATAGAAATAAATATATATTCATAAGTAGACATTCTCGGAGTGGTTTATCTAACATGGCTCTACAGAATGTCTCAAATGCTATATATATTTTACACAAATTTTTGATCCGTTTAACGAATCGCTGATGTAGTATTCGCTTAATCGATATTTTCTACCGGCTCTATTGCACAGTGTTTGGTAGACATACAGTAATTAATGTGTATCATACAGTATACAGACAAAATGTGTAATATATATATACATTAGATGCTTTAGTGACCAAACAGCTTAACAGACAAAACAGAAGTATGCCTGTTACTTTGGCAGTGACTTCAGTGGATAATAATTTTACTTGTGTATGATACGATTTTTGGATATTTGAAGACAACACAATATTATACATGATAGACTATCCTGCTCTTTTGTACAGAAATATAGCAGGATAGTATATACCATTTAAAATTGATAATTTCCTATACAGTATACTATTTTGACATAATTTAAAAAAAAAACCTAAAAATTAAAATATCTCGGAAATGCTTGAAATATCGAAAAAATAATCGCCGATTCTTTCGTTATAAGTCAAAATAGATTACAGAACCTATGTACCTATGTATTTGTGGGGCTAGAAAGTTAACAACGTGAAGCATCTCGGAAACGGTGCGTTTTATCGCATCTATTAGCCTGTGGTTCGAATCAAAGTTATTGAAATTTTCATATTTTTTAATGATTAAAACATTAGACCAACATTAATTCATTGGGACATTATATCCATAAATATAAAAATATAAAAATTATTTTGGTAAGAACTCAAAAAGTTAAAGATCTTAAAAATTTTATCAATCGAAGAAAAAACTAAGTATATTGACAAAGACATAAGAAATAAACCCTTCAATATAATTACTATCTCACTAAAAGCTAATCCATAAATCAAACAACCCGTCAATTGCAACATCAATTAGATTTCGAAAAATAAATATTTTTAGGGAACTATTCCATAATTCAAATACCCATCGACTAACCCAGAACAAAATTCCTTTCCTGTTAGAAAAACAAACAAAATATTGGCATATCCATATACAGCACAATCATCCTGTAAGTACAATAGCATTTCCGTCATTTTGTGTATCCTGGCAACCAGCAAAGTGCGATGACAATTATTTACAAAAATAGCATATATAGAAAGAACGTAGGGCGAAGAATGGGGAATGAAGTAAATAAGGAAGTAAGCACTTGATATATCATATAAACAAACACTACCGTACAAAGACGACAGACAATCTTCGCATCACATCGCGTCCCTTATAATACAAACTTATTATATTATATAAATTTTGGACGTCAACATTAACTTTCCGTACTGATAAATTATATACAGGGTTTCCATAAAGTCTGGAAATGGTCAAATAACATTTTGGAATGTAAAACGAAAAAATACGTGTTCAATATTTTTAAAGAAGCTATCTAATGATACTAAAGTCAGCGAATTGTATGCAGGATCTGAATCTGCAATAAAAAAGTGAGGTTGACCCGCACACCCTGGGGTAGGACTTCCACACCTCATGGAGGTGAGGGAGTCTTGGTTTTAGTACCATTGAATAGGTTTTTAAAGTAATTGAACTTGTATTTTACTATTTTTTATTCCTACGTAGACCTTCTCCAAAAATTAGGAAAAAATTCTTGCGAATACTTTATCGGAGATCTACTGGGAATCGGATAAAACTTATTTTTGTATGGACAAGCTGACATTGCAATAAAAAATTTGAGTTTCCATTTAAAATTATAACCACGTATTTTTTCGTTTTTCTCGAGTTATGTGTCGACTTTTTGACCGTTGACTCTTCGACCGTGTCCAGACTTTATGAACATTCTATATAAATAAATATATTTATATATATATATATATATATATATATATATATATATATATATATATATATATATATATATATATGTATATATGTATATATATATATATAAATATATATATATGTATATATACATATATATATATATATATTTATATACATATATATATATATATATATATATATATATATGTATATATATATATATCGTTCTTATCCATATATATAAATAATAATTATTTTTTATGTTGTATATTATATAAAGTAATAGTTGACAATAAAATCTTAAATTGTTATGAATTGTGGTAAAATTACTTCTGTTAATGTTGAAGGGTGATTCTCTGCTAAAATTTTTCCTTTTTATCAATATTACGAGAAATATTCCAAATTCGCCTACTTAATAAAACTCTAACATGGACTGACTGACGGACAAAGCACAGTCAAAACCAGTGAGACTAGAAACATGAAATATTCCTCTTTTTATGTTCCTTATATAACGAAAATGAGCACTAAGAATTCAACCCTTAAGAAGTTAAATAGGAAATGCCAGTTTTTGCAAAATTCATTCAGCTTCATCGGTACAACCTCAATTTCTTTGAAAAGTCACTAAAAGATGAATAATATACATACTAAAATTTTATATTTCATCCCTTATAGGTGCTATGCATTTCTATTGTCTATGTTCCATCCAGATTGTATATGTTTCTTATATCCATACAAAATGAAAAATATGCACAATCTTTTGCACAATTTGGTATTGTTGGAAAGAATCAAAGATAAAATATAAGTACGTATCTTTGATGGTGTAGTTTTTAGATCATTGACATATATCGTATTTCCGTAAAATTGCATTGAATAAAAAATAGGTCATATTTTAGATGAATTTTATGACAACTATTAAAGTGAATGACCTGAAAACTTTGACAGTATGCATGTGTATGTAGAAACATTGCTTTATGGTCTGAATGTCTTTAGGGTAAAAACTTTCCTTTTTTGGTACAAACAAGAGCTGCTAATAGCCTACTGGCATCATACACCTGGAATAACAACAGAATATAAGATGGTGTGAAATAATCACATGACTTTCATATTATAATGAATACATCAAACAAAAGAAAGCGAGCTATAGTCATTTCAAAAGTATACTCTTATAACTTTCCTGAAGGGGAGTTATGGTAATCAGTCTAAGTAGCCGAGCGGTCTAAGGCGTTATGTCTGCGCAGTATGCTTACTTGGAAACTGGGTGGTTATGGGTTCGAATCCCGACATCGGCAGTTTGTCAATTATTAAGAAAAAAAAAGGGCGGTTAATTGTCTAAACTGTCGGCGTATGGGTAAGAGCAAAGTAACCGGCTATGCTTGAGAAGGTTTTCTACATTTTCCTTCTTGAACTCCAGATGAATATCGGCATAGTTCCTATCATAGTCGGCTGGAGGCGCATATCCTAGAAATTCCAGGTCTATATACAAAAATTCCTTCCACTCCACTCATATCCTCACATCCTTAGGCATCGCAGTGGACCTTTTGGTCGAAGTGTAGCCCGTCCAGGGCAGCCTCTACAATCTATCTATCTATGGTAATCAGTCCGAAAATCGAAATGAAAATTGTGCCTATATCTCCCATTTTTTGAGGTCACCAAAGTCTAATTTCACCATTTTTGGAAAAAATGTCTGAATGTTTGTGTGTGTATACTTCGTTGTCAATTTTTTACAGTGTGCATGAAATCTCTAGTGCCGAAAACGATATCGACTCCGTTGTAGTGTCAATAGTAGCGTCTTAACGTCAATAAGATCTGAATGAAATATTAAGGGGGAAAGACAGAATGTCAATTCAAGATGAATGGGCAAATTTATCAAGTAAGTAATGTTGTAGTAAATAAAATTTACTACAATTTATTTACTGATCATTTTTTCCGGAAGTCTAATATTTACAGAAGGCAGTCTAATTCTGTGCTCAGTTTCACATTACCAGTTTGAGTGGTCGAGCGGTTAAAGGTGCTCTGATCCGCACTGGAAGATTGCTGGTTCGATTCCCAACAGAGGCAGTTTGCCAATTAAATTAATATAAAAAATAATCGGGCGGTTAAATTGACTAAACTGTTGGCATATGGACAAGAACGAAAGTAACCGGTTATGCTTCTGAAGATTTTCTGCAGTTTCCTTGCACAAATTCCAGATGAATATCGCCATAGTTCCTATCAAAGTCGCGCAACCTACCAATTCCTTGTCTACATACAAATTTTTTGTCTTTTAGGGGTCGGTAAAAGAGGTTTATAAAGGCCTACTTGCCAGGCTTCGCTACTACTAGCAAGTTTGAAATTATTCCGTGAAATAATTTTAGAGAAAATTGTCTTAGACAGACGGATGGTGACCGAAGCCTTTTGCCAATTTTGGCACGTAGATTAGAGGTAGATCGTAAAGGCTGCCCTGGACGGGCTACACTTCGACCATAAGGTCCATTGTGATGCCTTAGGATGTAAGGATGTGAGTGGAGAGGAAGGAATTTGTGAGTACACTAGGAATTGGTAGGATATGCGGCTGCAGCCGACTATGATAGGAACTATGCCGATATTCATCTGGAGTTCGTGAAGGAAACTGCAGAAAACCTTCTCAAGCATAGCCGGTTACTTCGTTCTTGTCCATACGCCGACAGTTTAGTCAATTCACCGTCCTTTTTATTTATTTATTTTTCATAATTGAGGAACTGCCGATGTCGGGATTCGAACCCATAACCTCTTAGTTTCCAAGTACTTGGACTGGTATTTTGGCACGTAACACTAAAACCCAGCTAATTCCATTTTATTTCATCGTATTGATAACATCTTCATTTCTCCAATACGTATTACATACGAAAGTTGGAAAACGTAACAACACAAATTCACTTGCTTTAAATTGAATAAACATTGTACACACAATTTCTATAGAAATTGAAATATCTCTTTTATCAGAAATGAAAGTGAAAACAAAATTTACAATTAATGATCTTACGATCGCTCACCCTTCTGTATATGTGCTGAAAAACAAAACAGAGCATTATAGTAGTACTACGATGGACCACAAAAGTTGATGTCATTTTTTTTAAATATTATAAATGATTTGTGTCTTTTTGAAACAGTTTTCGAAAAATTGCTTCGGATAAAAATTGTTCATTAGAAAATTATTTTAATAACTTTTATTCGAAAGTTTTTTTTCGAAAACCGGATAAATAAGGCACAAATCAACTAAATTTAAAAAAAGACATCAACTTTTGCGGCCAAGTGTACAACTATAATGCTGTACTATATATACTATATATACATCAAAGATTAATAATAAATAATATTCATTGATTTATTTTTATACCTTCTTGTTTGACATACGAGTTTCCTTTATTTTTTCTTATAGATATAAAAATTTGCCAACTTTATAAATAGCCAATCTATCATTCAGTTTTGACACATGATATTATGAATTTTTCATAAGATATAGACAAATAAAGAATGTATAACCGATGCGAATAACAAATTTATTGTATTTTTTATATGTAATTCGGAAAAAAAAACTGATTCGATAATAACAGCTGTATACGTATATGGTTGCCAATCGTGTCGAATTTTCGGCACATCTGTATATATAAATATCAGAACATTTAAATTTTCGGGACACCTCGAAATTCGACCCGATTGGCAACCATATACGTATACAGCATTATCGAATCAGTATTTTTTTCGAATTACATAAAAGAAATTTGTTGTGAGCATCGGTTATACATTTTTTATTTGTCTATATCTTATGAAATATATAAATATGTATATATATATATATATATATATATATATATATATATATATTTTTTTTTTTTTTTTCATATATTTGTGTATACTTAAGCGTCAACAATACAATGTTTGTCCAAGTCCATTTAGGTTACATAGAACAAACTTTAGAAGACTAACGTATACTTTATAGACAAATGTCATTGAATTTTTAACCAGGAATCGAACCTCGGGCCTCTGTATATCTAGTCCAGCGTGCTTACCGCTACACCAAAGACGACTCTGACATAAGACAAACATGTTTGTCTTATGTAAGCTAAACGAAAAATAATTCACAAATAAATATATGAATAATAATTTCGACAGAAATAATTAGTGTAGCGACTAGATATCCAGATCCCAGGTTCGATTCCTGGTTGACGAGTTAATTTTTTGATATCAGTATTTAATTATATATTTTGTGTTTCGCCCTTTCACCTTTACCGTTTTTTCCCACTAACGATCATGGAGTATTATTATTTTAGGTAATTTGGACCCAAGGACAACGAAAATTAAGGCCTATGTACTGTTAGGCTCGTTGTTTTTAAGATATAATACGAAAACGTATATTTCAAATTCGAATTCGGGTTTGAACGTATATATTGATAACGTATATATTGAAAACCATATTTTTATAATTAACCAAATTCTTAAGTAAATTTTCATAATTTCTGGAAAAAAATGACCTCGAACCACAATTTTAAACAGAATCAAATATACAAATTTGTTTCGTCTCGTATTTTTAAGGAAAAAATTTGAAAAAATCGAAGATTTTTTTATCTTTCAATTAAAGGACGAATATTTTTTAAGGTAATTTGGACCCAAGGACAACGAAAATTTAGTCAAATTTACTGTTAGGCTCGTTGTTTTTAAAATATAGCATGTAAATTACTTTTCGATTCCATAACTTTGGGTTCGACAACTAATATTGCTGATTATTCTGAAAACCACATAACTAATCAAATTTCTAAGTGAATTTCCATAGTTTGTGGATCAAAATAACCTAGAAACATAATTTTTAACCGATGGCAAATTTTTTAATTCATACTGCAATAAAACAGCAAGTTATTTTAGTTTATGTTACGAACATGAATGATTATTAAAGTAGTAGTAAATATATATTAGATAATATTTACAACTTTAAAGTTTTAATACTTATCAATAATATAAGAAGAATCGCTATATGGTTGCTTAATTTCATTATGATTTTTTCCCCTGTGAAAATTCACTGTGTCTTGACTGAATTAGATCTCTTTTAGATCATATGGACGTTAAAACGTTTCGATTGACACCCAGGCGAAGTCGATAAACATTGTTTTTCGCAATATTTTATTACAATAATAAGAAATGCGTACACATAATGCCAGACATATTATTAGACATCGATTACTTAGAAATAATAATTCAAAATATATAAATTGAAAAAATTCTTGAACTGTTAAATAGCTTGAACAGTATTTTATTTATATCAAGAAAATGAGTTTTTTTTTAGAGTGTAAAACGTATAAAGAATATTACAGATCAAATGGCTATTTTCCACCATGATGATGTGTTGATATATAATAAATACAACAACAACAAAGTATATAGTTTTTCATCATCTTCTTATAGTTAGAAAACGTCAGTGAAGTGAACTGGCTGACATGGTAGTCAACTTAAATCAGTAACATTCACACCCTGCCAGTTTGTTTTGATGGGGGAAATTATTTGATATGTTTGACAGAAAACATGGGTTTTTCTTTCGTTTTTGTTTTTGTGTTGCTACTCAAAACAACTATACTCTTGTTGTTTTTTTATGTTTATTTATTTTTTCCATTTTGTAAATAATATAAACAAGGGCGGACATATTTTTGTGTAATATTTAATGTTTTGACACACACACACACAAACAAACAAACACACACAAACTATAATGTTTTTATTAAAAGAAACAAAAATTTTTCGATACATTTATTTATTGATATTTATTCTTTATATATAATTGATTTACAGTATTTTCAATTTGTGTTTTTCTTGTTTATCTTTAGTTTGGACAATGGAACGATACTAGATTTATAAATTTTTTGTATTTACAGAAATGAAATTTTTGTTTCTATGGTTATGATAATAATTTTAAACTTTATTAATATTTTATTATTTGTACCTCTATAAACAGCTAATTAATATATATAATAATTTCCTCAAGGGTATTCAAGGATTGTCTGGAGGAACTTCTGAAACTGGCAAAACGGAACATTGTTAAATTGATCTAGGTGCCGTGTCACAGTGGTTTCGAAGGAAATGAAAAAGCAGATATCTTAGCAAAGAAGATAGTCGAAATACCCTTCACTGGCTCAGAGCCTATCATAGGAATTCCAAGGACTGCATGTAAAAAGGTGATCAACGAGTGGTCAAATGCTAAACACCGAGATCACTGGGAAAAAGTACTGCGGCAAGAGCTCGGGAAGGTACTGCTTCAGAGTGAAACAAAGAGACTATCTCTCGATGCACTGAGGCTGAGCAGGATGCAACTGCGGGGGGTTACCGGATTCATTACCGGGCATTATCCCCTGCGGAAGCATCTGCACACAATGGGACTCCATAACGGGTCCATTATGTGCAGATTGTGTGGCGAGGAGGAAGAAACATCCAGCCACATAATCTTTGGCTGCGAACCTCTAGGTTACAGCAGATACATAACCTTCGGGGGGACCTGATATGCAAGCTCCAGGCTATTGCCAACATATGGGAGAAGAGAATCTCGCCAGACTGAGGTAGAAGGGGAGCACAATGGACCATAAGGTCGAAGTGCAATAGTTTTTACCCCAATATTAATCAATCAATCAATCAGGATTGGGAGTACTAGTAGTAGTAATAGTAGTAGTAGCGAGGGGAGGTCCAAGCTTGGAAACTAGGCCTTTTTAGGCCTTTTTATATCGACCCCTAAATGACAATGAATTTGTATGCAGACTAGGAATTGGTAGGTTGTGCGACTGAAACCGACTTTTATAAAAAAATTCCGATATTCATCTGGAGTTTTTGAAAGGAAACTGTAGAAAACCTTCACAAGCATAGCAAATTTAATTGACAAACTGCCACCGTTGTGGGGATTGGGAGTACTTCTTCCAACAGAGTTTTTAAATAATTTCTAAGTAATTATTAGAGTTAATTGCACAAATTTTACTTCACTTTTTAGCTCTAAAACACACACAAAATTTCAGTAAGATATGTCTTTTCGTTTTGGGTTATCGAATCTCCAGACAGGTATGCGGAAATGGACCAATTAGGTTAATAAATGAGCACATATATCAAAAGTTTTGTTCTACCATCAATATTTTCAACTGTTACAAAGTTGGGACCAAACTTAATATACCCTATAAATATATGTTAAGAAGTACACCTAATAAAAGCATTAAATAAATAATAACCTATTTGATATGGGAAATGAAAAACTTATCGCGGTCTTGGTGTATAAAATATAAATAAATTGATTAAATATTTTTTATATATATAAATCGATGTTATTTTTTTTGCAACAGTTCCGTGAAGCAATCGTTGATAGAAACGACGAACAGCTATTTCGTTGCAACGCTTATGCTATTCAGAAAAGACATTGAACGCTGTCAACAGGATAATACCCATAATGTCATCGACATCTACGTAGACAATTCCCACAGGATGTTTAGATTCACTCTCTCGTGAGAACGACATACCATCAACTCAAGTTGTGTACAAGAAGAAAACATGTCAAAGCAAAATAAAAACAGAAAATAGACTAGAAAAGGTGTATAATGTATTATAAGCTCACTTGGACCAACAATGTTGCCGTATTACTTCAAAGTACTTTCACATATTATAAGTATATCGCATGTGTCGAAAACCTCTTCAATGGAATTACGATTCAAATGATGTTATAGAGTTTTTGAATTTCTGGAAACCCCTGGTATAATTTATTTGGTATAGTATAATCATTGGGAAAGTTTCCCGAAATTTTTACACGCAGATAAGATCTTTGACTTCTTATTAAAATGCTGGCACATATAGTCAAATAAAAATTTAAAAATGTTTGAAAACAAAAATACGTTTAAGGGAAGAATATAAACTTGATGATGAAAATGGATTAAACTGTTTGATAGACCAACTTTTCTAGATTCTTAATCGTTCTCGAACTGTAAAAGCTATTCTACAATTTAAACGTATGTGTCATTGGCTATAAATTTAGACTAATGAACATTTGGCTAAATATATTCCACAAACCACTGCGAAAAATCAATGGAAAAGCTAGATTTAATTTTTGAAGACATTTTATCTCTATCTTACTATTGATTATTATCGTAATGGATTTAATATTATACCGAAAAAATAACGAATATCGATATTTAACATTTGGTAAACACATTTGGTTTAAATAAAATATATTTACATTTGATCAATTACATTTAACGATTGTAATAAACCAAAATTTACGTTTTTAAACCTAATACTCCCTACGCAAAAAGGCATGAACTTTAGTAGAGTAAAACGTGTTTAAAGACTTGAAAAATAACGCAATGTATTGTGTAATTTTCATATATATTCAAATAAGGATATACAATAAAGACAATAATCAATAAGTACATACCTTTGAAATGCTCGTACAATAAATAATTAATAATCAAATATCCCAGACTTTTTATTTAACGATCCACGATCACAGATCACTCTCAATACATTTCTATCAACAAAATAAATTTTTATACAGTTCAACACCAATGGGAATATTTTAATCCTATGTTTATTCTTCGAAATACTCTATCGTGTCAAGACTTTTCGGACATCTGTGTCTCCAGATATTTGATGTATAATCTAAATGCAAAATCGAAATTATGTTGAATATAAAATTATCTTCTAGTGTTTCACGAAACACGAGGCGAGACGAGGTTTTGGTATCACCTCGCCTCGCCTTTTTAAATATCACACTCGTTGACTAGCCTCGCCTCGGTTGGGTTAGCTATCATCCTCGCCTCGCCTTGCCTCGGCCGAGGTAAGGTCATTTATGAACACCAATAATACCAAACATTATTTTTTTGCGATACATTTTTTCAACTGTTACAAAGTCGAGACTAAACTTATCATACCCTTTTATATATAATATAAAAATAATGCTTTAATTCTTAGACAATATTTCGAGGTTTCTTAAAAGTCTAATTATTCGAAAAGTAATGATAAATATAGACTTTAGTCCCAAAAATATTATTCTTGATTGTCTTATTGTTATAGAGACATTTGGGCTAAACATGTATATTATGTTTAGTCCAATAGTTATTTGTCTGAATACCATTATGACCTTCATGATAACATATTAGAGATTTCCTGCATATTTTTTTGTTTGTTGAGCATATAAAATGAACCAATACGGATAATCAAACAATATATATTCATATAAGAGCATCAAGCTCAGACTGATATAGTTTCCTGGTTCAATAGATTTATACTTTAAATTTAAATGATATACATTCTTATTGAATCAGGTAAAATAGGTAAAATCTTATATGGAGATTCAAAAATGAGATAAACGAAACGTTGATTTTATCGAACATTGTTTACCATGACGACAGAAACTGATTAAGAATGCAAAGTATGGAATGAGTTTTTTTTTGTTATTTACCATTTAACAGTCGTTTCTGAGTAAAATGAAGAAAATACGCTTTTTTATTGTACTCTTGATTACCTGATGTCCGGTAAAAAATATCTCAAAAGTATAGAACATAGAAAGATGAAATTTTTCGCTTATGTCAAAGAGAAGAAATTGTTTAAATGGATCAATCTTGAAGCCACCTTAACTTGCTGTTTTACTAACGTAAATGACTATTGAAAACATCATAAGTGGGTTTTGCTTCACTCGATAAAATTAGCATGCTCTACAATATTGTTTTTAAGTGGAAAGTTTATTAACAGAAACTAAAACATAGCCCTTCAGAATACAATGTTTCGAAAAGATGTTTATGATGGACACACAGACAAACTTTATAAAAAAGATGTAGAAAATTTAGGTTACGCCTTTCTAACTTGAATTAATTATTTAATATTAAAGTTTGAGTTTTAATGCATTGCTCTTATGGAGAAATCCATATTTTTACACATATTTTGACATATTTTGATAATTTTCACTTGGAATAAAATAAGACGAATAAAAAAAAACTACGCAATAGAAAATAGAAATATTAATAAAGAGATTGATCCAATAAAATTGGATCAATCGATATGACGGGCCTAAAAAAAGATATTTAAGAAAACAACTGAGATTTCGGGTAAATTTTATTTCTGTCGGCGGTTAATTACCCGAAATTTCAGGTTTTTTCTTAAATATCTTTTTTGTTAGGCCCGGCATAACGGGCCTAAATTAAATTATAATTTTAACTAACGACAATAAACATTATTATGGACTTTTATGAATCTACTATATAAGATTCTGAAGAATTTTATAAATAGACTATACATCAGCGCTCGTACATCCTTAATTTCAAATATTTGAGCTGAATTTGTGATACAGTGAAATTGTAAACTTATTTAGTTTATGTTAAAAAACGATTCAAACAAAAGTTTTTTTATATTTAAGTTGTTTTGATTATCATGCAGAAATGGACCAATTAGTTAATTTTATGAATACTTAAACAAAAAATTTCTTTATTCGCTCTTAAGATATTATAATGTAAATCGGAACTTAATTTATAATATCTTATTAATATTATAAATACATACAGGATATATATAGTAAATGTTATTAAATAATGAAACCTTCGTCAAGTATTCACTAACTTGATATCAATTGAGATTTTAACTTATTCAGTTCAATTAAAATATTTTCGATTTGTTGTAAGATTACCGTGTAGGTATATTCTAATCTCTTTATTTTCATTCTATACCCCTACTACAGAGATCTTTTAAAACATTAAAGGTAGAATAATAACGAAATGGTACAAAATTTAGCTATTGACAATGTAGATATTGGTTTTGTACCGATGAACGAAGTTTGGAAAAATTCCTTCAAATGCCCAGTAAGGTTTCGAATATAATTTACTTTAATTTTTCTATTAGAGCTTTTTTTTGTAACTCTAATATTTATTAATAATTTAATAATTAATAATTTATTAAATTTTATAATAATGAATATTAAAACTTTGACGAAGGTAACTTAATTTCATATTGATTTTAATTCCTTTCTCTTAGAAAATTCGTCTAGCGTAGGTTGCTCCTCTGTGTCACATATTTTGTATTTTAATACTAGTCTAAATAATAATTATGTGAATGAATTGTCAGTAAATTAATTTACGTGAGTTTAAAGATAGAAGCATTGAAGATATTGAACATTAAACTGATAAACTGATAGTGAATATTTGCTTTTTAAAAAATTGACGAGAGGATAGATCGATTGTAGAGGCTGCCCTGGACAGGCTACACTTCATCATGGAGTGGAAGAAATTTTTGTGTATAGACTAGGAATTGGTAGGATATGCCGATATTCATCTGGAGGTCGTGAAGGAAACTGCAGAAAACCTTCTAAATCATAGCCGGTTACTTCGTTCTTGTCCATACGCCGAGAGTTTAGTCAATTAACCCCCCTTTTTTTTTTCTTAATAATTGACAAATTGCCGATGTCGGGATTCGAACCAATAACCTCCCAGTTTCCAAGGAGGCATACTGCGCAGACATAACGCCTTAGACCGTTCGTCCACTTGGACTGGTTGACAAGAGGATAATAGAATAAGTAATCTTTAAATTATAGATTTATTCACCATTATGTTTAGTTATGTGATAAATTAACACTTACTTGTAATTGAATAAATGTCTGAATAAAGTAAGCAGTAACTCACCTGAAAAAAATAAAAATAAAAGCTTATTAAACACGTTAACGTATAATAAATATGATCAAAAACATAAATATAAAAACTGGCCAAGTTTTCGGGATAATCCTTAATATTTTTATTTTCTCTTTAAAAAATAGTGCCATGGAAGAGAAAAGAAATTTATTTATCAAGAGTATGAAAATTACTACAAACTTGGTATGTGTTTTATATTTATTATCCAGACAACTAGGCCCGTTTTTACATATATGTTTTTGATCGGATATCACTTCTTTTTGTAAAACTAAAAAATTGTAGTAGAAAAGGAGCAGATTTCAGAAAATTGCAGCAGATTGAATAAAAAACGTCTAGATATATAAAGCACAAATCATGTTTGTAAAGAAGTACAGGCACTGATAACGAACTCAAGAGACGTAGAAGCTATTTTAACATTAAACTCGGTTAATTGTTGTATTTCTAGTTATTTTTGGAGTTGATTCAATTGATTTTTTTATTCAAAAGTTTTTTGGTGCAAGAAAACTTAAATTGTACAAGAGATACTAACTTTAAGGTGAGATTAAATCACTTCAAGATTTTATGAACTCCATTTGCTTATACCTAGAAACAACACCTATACGTAAAGGTTTGTTTCAACATTGAATACTTATAGCTGTAGTAGAACTATAATAACATTATCTAGTATTCAATGCAATCTGTGATGTCGATATGAATCCCAAAGGTCGTTTCATAATAACATATACACCAACCACAGATAACTAGGTATCTGTGTGATGTGTAATACGGTGTTGGGTTTTTACTTCCAAACTCAAATGTAACGCGATAGTACCAGTGACTGTATATAGGACTTAATTTCATTTGTACGGTATATCTTTTTTAATGTAATTATTATCTCAACACACGTATTCTTTGTAAAATTGAAATATAAAGGTGATTATCAATTTCTATTAAACCAATGGTATCAAAAAAGATTTTGTGTTCATCTCTAAACCATCCTTTCCCCTTGGCCGGTTAAGTCCATAAACAAACTTTCCAATACTAGAAGCACATCGCATACCATCCGATCGGTCAAAAATTATGACCCGAACATTTCTTATGGGAGGCTTTCTTCTATGAAATTCACTGTTTTTCAGATATGGGAGTGAAAAGTCGATTTTTCGGGATTTTGTTTTAGACCTATGATCTATTCAACGGGTTTTCGCTAGTTTTTTACTAGGGTTTTCCGGGATGCTGATTTTGAATCTGATGTCGAAAGTACCATTTGACCACTTTTGAGATCGATTTTGATATCAGCGACCTAGGAAACCTCTTGTATATCCTGTATATACATCTTGTATTGTTGATGGGACTATTGGCAGTTGTCAACAATTAAATGCCATTTTCGACAAGGGATTTGAAATCAGCGACCCAAAAAAACTCTTTATCTATATGCTGATACTACTGTTCTGGTACATGATACGAGTTGACAGTGATATTGGTAGCTGTCAATTGTCAATTGCCACTTTCGACATTAGCTAATTTCTACTTTCGACCAGTAGAAAACTAGCGAAGAAACGTTGAATGGCCCTAAACCCCATACTTTTACTGAAAAATCCCGAAAAACCGATCGTTCCTTGAAAACTGTGAATTTTCCGACCGTGGAACCATTCCAGAAGAAATGATGGTAATTTGAGACATTTACTAGATAGGATCGATGGACATTTAATGGAATATTTGCAAAATCGTTTATTTGGTACAGTCTTAATAAATTCTTCGAAATTTCGCTAAAAGTGTGTTTGTCTGTAATATTGATTATAATAGTTAACAAAAATTGATTCTATTACAGGATTAGTTGTCATGAAATTTAAGTTCGATTTGAAACATTAGACAGTATTTTAGAAGATTATTCAAACTAGATTATAAATTTAACAAAACCTTGAATTAGGCAATAAACAAGATATTAAACAATGGCGAATTATCATGTAATTTACGAAATAAGTTCTCAAAAAGCAATTACATGTACCATTGTGTAACAATACGTGATTATAATAAAACAGAATCTTTTACTAATATTCCTTCACTTTCCATAAAGATCAAATTTACAAGTGAAGCATAATACTCTTGTTTTGTTGAAGAAAGGGCGCTAGTATTTTTATAATATTAACAAGTAAATATTGTGTAGGGGTCTTTTTAAAAAGAACAGGGTACGAGGAGAGCGTGATGAATATATAGTCAGACAGAGTTTGTAAGCAATCGCTTTTAATATCCAACTTATGTTAAATTAGTGCGTGGGGTTGTTTCATGTAAAATAAGTTTAAAATAACAATGAATGGGGAACATGACAGGAAGAAGAAACAAAGAGAGATTGACAAACGATGAAAACAAAAACAGTGAACTAATGAAATTAATACAGTGACAGAAACTTTTTGGTCTGAAATTAAATGTATCCAATTTTTGTGAATGAATGTATCAATCTCACTGTAAAATCAATTTAAACATAATTAAAACTGATTAATTAACAGGTTTTTTTTTGAGTTGTTTTAATTATTGACAAAATTTACAATTCTTTCTGATGTATTTGACACCCCACAAGTGTTTGTATAATCGATTAGCGTACCAGTTACAAAATTCTTTGACGATAGATTACTTATATTGAAAAATAGCATTGTCAAAGAAAATTCAACATTAGATTCAATTAGCCTTTTTCCTCTGAAGGTTTCAAAAAAAATCCAACAGAGGGCAGCACTAGTGGGGGTACACATGTTTTGATTTTCTCATTGACAGCAACGTTAAGCAACGTCATAACTCGGCAAAAAATTAATTTTTTTAAATTGTTCAAAAAGGATCTTTTTTGGCTTGCTTTGGGCTTTATTTCTGTGGATTATTAGACATTTTTATAAAAAACTCGAATACGATACCTATAACTAGTTTATTATTTAACTTTTCCTGATCGGAGTTCAAGTTTTTTTTTTTACTAGCAAAAAAACATTTTTTCAATATATTTTTGTCTTGGTATATGCCAACAACTGGTTCTGATCCAAAAATTACTCACGATGGAGGTGATCCCCTCCAGTATTTATTTTGGAAAAAATGTGAAAAGTGTGAAGAAAATATTCCTTCTCCATTTTAACAATAATCGTTTTCTAGGTTAATTTTGACAAAAGAAGTACGAAAATCTGGTTCATTTTAACGTCCGACCAACACAATTCAAAATGTTGCCTTCTCAATTCATACAGTTTGGAATTTCAGCAATATGGGTCTGATATTTTGAAAACCGTTAATCGTATCGTATTTTAACCAACGCCATCGTTTTCGCTAGGTCCAAATTAGCTTTGAACCAAGTTTTTATCAAAATCGGGTACATAAAATTTTTCTCCAATTTTAGCGATTTTTTTTAAGGGGTACCCCTCAGAAAAATGTGATAAAAGTGAAGAAAATTTTTCTTCTTCATTTTAATAATAATCATTTTCTAGGGTAATTTTGATCCAAACAGTACGAAAATCAGATTCATTACAACGTTCAACCAATACCCCTTAGAAAAATGTGAAAAAAGTGAAGAAAATTTTTCTTCTTCATTTTAATAATAATCATTTTCTAGGGTAATTTTGACCCAAACAGTACGAAAATCAGGTTCATTTTGACCACCGACCAATACATTTCAAAATATTGCCTTCTCAATTCATACAGTTTGGAATTTTAGCACTATGGGTCTGATACCTTGAAAACCGTTAATCGTATCGTATTTTAACCAACGCCATCGTTTTAGCTAGGTCCAAATTAGCTTTGAACCATGTTTTTATCAAAATCGGGTACATAAAATTTTTCTCCAATTTTAGCGATTTTTTTAAGGGGTACCCCTTAGAAAAATGTAAAAAAAGTGAAGAAAATTTTTCTTCTTCATTTTAATAATAATAATTTTCTAGGGTAATTTTGACCCAAACAGTACGAAAATCAGGTTCATTATAACGTTTAACCAACACATTTCAAAATTTTGCCTTCTCAATTCATACAGTTTGGAATTCTAGCACTATGGGTCTGATACCTTGAAAACCGTTAATCGTATCGTATTTTAATCAACGCCATCGTTTTCGCCAGGTCTAAATTAGCTTAAAACCAAGTTTTTATAACCATTTCATTTTTCAGTGGTGTATGAATCATACACCACATTACACCAGAGCGTTAATCAGACAGTATGATTAACGTCCTGGGTGCAATAACTAGAGGTCCAGGACTCAATCCTTGGTGGCAAGGATATCATCTGTGGTGTAATGATTAACGCCCTGGCATGAGATTCAAAAGTTCAGGATTCGAGTTAATTTTTGAATATTAAATTCGTTTAATTATCCGAGTTGTAATGAAATGAATCTACTTAAATTTGATTTCTATCATAAGAATTTACTCACATACAGAGACCTTGCATGGCAGATGTGAATATAAACTTAACCTACTTACATTTTGTTATTATCATTTCATTTGTTTTGCAATAACAACGTTACGTGCTATTCGAAGATTCTCATCTGTTAAATGTATATACGTAGAAAATTGCATAACAGTCAAACTAGTACAACTGTACTTATATAGAGCAAAGAAAAATCACAAAGAATAAACACAAACTTTGTGTGATTTGAATACATTCACTTTTTGATTATCTACCATCAGTATTACAAGCTAACCTTTTTTTTTCTTTATAACTGGATAAAATATTTTCAAAGTTGCACAGGGTGTATTCAATTGGTGTCAAAAGAAAAGACGTCTATTTCCACATAGGTGCGAAATATATGTATGCTTCTTCGGCAATAAAAGTGGATTAAACAATCACAATCGATAGTACTTACCGAAATAGGAATAAAGAAAAGAACAGGGTATTTTTAGGCTAATTTTAGGCTAATTTTACAACTAATTGAGTTGATTACTTAAAGAGGAAAAGTTTCAGCTAAGCTGAATAACACGATCGTAAAAGCAGCTATTCTCGTCATACTTGATAAGATCCGATTTTGTGTTTAATATAATCAACGAATCCAACAGTTCTTGCCCCTATGGAGAGCGAAGTCCAGATTTAATGCGCTTCAGCGCTGAAAATCGTCTCTCACAAGTCACTTGCGTTAAATATGCAACATATAAGGTGGTGTACATGCTGATGAGCATATTATATTCTGATAAAAAGTACATGCACATGGTATGCAACTTTGGCTTCCCGCTTCGGGAAAAACACATGGCGTCCATTGCAGTTTGGTCTAAGATATCTTTGTCGTCTTTTTCCTCACTCTGAGAATCTGAGTCATTCATGTCTTGCTGCCTGGGTGGAACGTGCTCATCCCGAAGAGTTTTAGACAGTTCAAAACATAAATAATTATATGAATAGATTAGATTTATTAATAGATTAGATTCGATTATTATATAATGCATCTCTTAAACAATGTCAAATGTCGTATATTATGATTCACGTCAAAATCGGTTGATTCGTTCAAAAGTTATCGCCGTTCAGAAATTTCTAAAACCAGTTTTAATTTTTCTGTTTCATTTCTAAGTAGGTCGCAAGAGCCGGGCCCTAGACTGCGCGGGCCCCCTATCGTACCAACCGCTTGGCTTGTAGTAAACCCCACAAGCCAAGTCCGTGGGGAGCCCGCACAGACTAGGGCCCGGCTGCAAACGCCACCTCGACTATATGGCCAGTCCAACGCTGGGTCGGATATTCGATCTCCATCTTGGTGTATGATTTTTCGTATCAAGTATTGATGCGCGCAGAAAGTTATTATATAATTATTTGAACCAAAGGATAGATGTGGTTTTACTGTATCCATAATGCTGATATAATAAAATTAAATAAATAGAATGTATGCAAAACTAGAATGCAATACTAAGTGTTTTGTATATAAAATATAAAAGTAGATTATATCAGATCGTCAAATCAAGAATAGGATATGTATTTTATACGAAGGAGTAACAAGGATAAATAAAACTCTAAAAAATGAAGAATATAAGGTGAGGTTAAATAATTTGTGCGTATCGTTTTCAGAAAACATCAACTCAATATATTCGAACAACATTTTATATATAAATACGTAGAGTACAAAGTTTAAAAAGTTACTAACTAATACTTGGGATTGTATATTTTGAAAATGTTTTACATAAAATTATACAAAATGTAAATATATGCAAATAACAATTATTATTTTTGATATGTTTATTTTAGTAAAGTTTCTGCTGATTATTTTACAAATCACCACATTTCGTAATATATGTCCACAACTTAAAAATATAGAAAAATTTAACTGCGTAAATGTTTATAATCTACACATAACTAAAAAAGCCCCACTTATTGTAGATTAGTTTTTATATCCAGTACATATAATAAGGGTATATTAAGTTTAGTCCCGACTTTGTAACGGTTGAAAATATTGATCGTAGACAAAAATGTTTGGTATAGATATTTATAAAATGCCCTAATTAGTCCATTTCCGCATTTCCGCCTTTCCGTCTGTTTGTAGACAAGACAACTCAAAATCGAAAAGAGAAGTAGCTGAAATTTTGTGTGTGTTCTAGAACTAAAAAGTAAGGTCAAGTTCGTGAATGGGCAAAATCGTACTGTAAATTAAAAATATCTTCTTTTTTTTTAAATAACACTTTCATTTGAAATTTTTTTTCATAAACTCAGTATATAAGAAATTAACTCAGTTAGTTGTTATTTTCACTTGTTTTCTTTTGTGTACATAACAGTGCTGAATCAGGCCTACCTGGCGACGGTCAATCCATGAAGAAGTGAAACTGACTGGATTATCTTGGGAAGAGCTAAAGTCTGTGCCCTCAAAGAGCATTAGAAGGCATCGTATTGTTGCGGCCCTAATGGGTAACAAGAATATGTATATATAAGACGGCTGACTACTAATGAACTATCCAGTTTTTTGATCAAACAATTGAATATTTAAAAATTGAATTAAAAGAAAATGGTACCACCAATGGTAATTGCATTAAAATAAAGAAATGTTACGCATACACTAAGTCAGATTTTTACTGACTAAAAAACCTCCCTCACTCTTCCTTTCCCCGGAGGGAAAGTGGATGGACCGGAAATCGCTTTCGCATTACTTCAGTCCGTCCCTGGATGCGTCCTCACACACTCGTCTTGTTAAGCTCTTCTTGCTTTTTACTCTTGAGCACCTTCTCTGTAAAGCGCATCACGGCATTCCAGGCTTCCCTTGATTTCATCATGAGTGCCACTACGTTGTTAGACGCATACACTAAGTAATCAAAGTATAATTGGTAGCAGTCCCTGATAGATAGTCTATGGTTGCATTTTCACAACTTTCATCCAAATATTACTATCAAATATTTAATACACTATTATGTTAGCCTTTATATGTAGCGTATAATTTTATTTTTTGATATAAAGTTACTTTGTAAATGAAATGCATATAGACAAACTAACTAAATATGTAAATAAATCTAGGGAGTTTAATTTTCATCATTTCTACTATAAAATCTTGTTTAAGGATACAGGTACAAATTTTTTTCGTATATACGGTTGGCCATAGCTCTGGAAGACAGATTGATAGTTTCGTTTGAGAGAATAATAACCAACTTTTCTTCAAAGTTATTCACCAAAATCAGACAACTGTGCACTATTTTAAAGTAAAATTTGAGAGTGTTTCACAAAGTGGTAAGTTTTAGCTTGACTACGCGGCGTGAAGATTAAAACTGTGACAATTACTCTGGGTGTTATACGAGTATTTCTGTATTTGTAGACTAGTTTTCAAAGATGTGTTACTTAATTTACATTTATTTCGGATTCGGATTCTCATAAAGGCAGGCGATATTAAAATTAAATATTAAAATAATCAGAAATTTTGTTAATTATAATTTTAGTATCTTACAATTTTTAAGTTTCGATATGTGCTGTATCGAAGGATTTTAATGGTAAAATTTTTTTATACCATCTATTGTCAATGTTTTTCAAAACTAAAGAAATACAATCTTTTCTCTTAAAAAATGAAACAAGGAGTAAAATTTTAGCGACTAATCTATCTCTAAGGCGAGTATGACAATAAGCTGTAGCACACTGTTTCAACACTTTTCCATCATCAGCCACTCATCTAAGGAAACAAACGATAAGAATTGCAAAACTTTTAAATTGGGTAGAGATGATGTATCCTAACCAGATAATTGTAGATTATAGAATTTATTTATTAGTAAACTATCCTTAAAGAAAACAAAATATAACTTTTCGAAGTTCTTGTGCCATATCTTACCGTGTTATAATATTTGTTCGTTTATGCATTTGTTATCTTTATTATACATCTTTTATGTTTGAACAAAAAGTTGTATCTTATAATATAAAAGATAAATAATATTTACATTTGTATCGTTTAGAGAAGTTACAATTTGTATTAAATTATACAAATAATTTACAGGTTAAATAATAAAAACTATTTATACTTTATAAAATCATAAAGTTTTTACAATTTTTGCATACTCATTTATTTAAATGCGAGACTCATTGAAAAACTAACGGTACACTTCGTTTAATCTCAATTTCTTACATTGAAACAAAAATCTATTATTTTGTATATACATTTGATCAGAGATAACTAGGAATCATCATCTAAATATTTACAGTTTTTAGCGAATTTTCTTTCATAAGAAAGATTCGTTTTTCACCGATGAAATGATATCGGCAAAATTTCTTCAAATGTTCATAGGATCTATATAGTAGATGGATATTCCAAAAAAGATCGTCACATGTTAAGTTTTAGAATAATGAAATTTCAAATATTTCTGTAAATATTACAGTTGCAAAAAATATAATTTAGACATGTGAATAAATATTAAAAACAAAATTTCTTATTAATATTTATACCCTGACTCGATTTAAATAATACTCAAAACAAACCCAATAATAAATTAACCAACCAATAGGTAATGAATACTCCCAATTGCCTACAAAAATCAAATTTTAGTTGGGAAAAAAATTTATTAACTATTCCAACGCTTTCAACATCCTTTACTAGCATATTTCACAATCAATTGTGATATTTAACCTTTTCTATTGGAAAATACACAACTACTTCAAATAAAAATAAGAATGATATGAGAAAGTTGGCTCTTACGTCCGAGTCGTCTTTGGTGTAGCAGTTAGCACGCTGGATTGGATATCCAGGGTCCTGAAGTTCGATTCCTGGTTGATTAATTTTTTCATATCAGTATTTAATTAAAAATACAAAACTACTTCAGTTAATCTCATTTAAAAGAAGTTTTGTTAAAATAGGCAATTGATGAAGAAAAAAAAATTAGGAAAATAGTATCGACTATGAAAATACATACTCAAACAGTTATCATTCCAAATAAATTCAATTAGAATTGATTTTATTACTTTTGCTGGCAGCAGGCACATCTGATGACCTGCATTTATTCGTTGCCAAATGAATTCGTTTGTTCAGGGTTGCCAAACATCGACACACACGGTAATAACATGTGAACAAAATGCGATATTGGAACGGGAACCCAATGGGTTGTAATATCTCTAGTACACACATGGTACAAGAAAATAAATGGACAGTAAAATGTCCAAACGTGAGTACATTCTGAGGGGTATGTAGAAGGCAATATTATTTGTACACTACTTTCACTAGAGTAATGTTTTGTGTTTCTTGTAATACTTTTCGTTTTCTTATTGTCGTTATTAATGATACAGTGTTTAAATGTCGTTACAGATACGTTGTATTTAGATATCATTTACTGTAAAAACCCGTGTGACACTTAATGTTCGAATTTATCGAAAAAGCAACAAGAATCAAGCAAGAATCTAATAAATAAATTTTTGTTTTATTTGTAATAAAACAACCTTTTTTTGAAATCCCTACTATTATCAAATTGTAAATGTCTGTTTATTTGATTGTTTGAGCAAATCAGCAGAACTGCTCGACTTATTTTGATTAAATTTTTTTAACCTTATGATTAGACTTAAAACTAATGCATTTTATGTCGCTACGACAGATACAATTCGACAATATTTGCTGTAATTGATATTTGGTGGAAAGGTCGATACATATTTAAAGTAGTGGAAGCTTTGGGAACCATAAATATTTGAAGTAGTGGAAGCGGTGGGAAATTATATTGAGGTTTTTAATCTTGTAGAAATATAACAATAAAACGCGAGCGAAAATGCGGGTATAAGCTAGTTATAAAAATATAAATTGTATTATAATTTTCTTAATCACACTTCGACCTTTACCAACTACCAATTTTTGTCAAGATCAATCTTTTTGCTCAAGCTTTATGCTCAATGGACAATAACGGCTAGAGCAATGGTAGTATTGTAAACTGAATTAAGGAAGTGAAAAAAAATTATCCAAACAAAGTCGATTGTTTTTATAAGATAACCATTTTTTGTATTTAACGATTTCCTCTATTTTGCACCATTTAACAGATAAGTTATAATAATTATTACATAATGTTTCCCCTTTTAAATTGTTGCAAATATTGTTTGAAACATTTTTTCTAGAAATATAATGCTAAATCTTCTGTAATGCATATTAAAAAAAGTATTTAAGTGGTTACTTTTCAAATGATCATACGGTATAAGAATGATTAAAATTGTAGACGTAATTTAAGAAATACGTGTGTAGAAACTGTTCTTTTATCGAGATTCAGTGACATGCAGTAATAATTAATGTAGTAATTATCATAAACCCCTAATTTTGAAAATGTAGCACCATTATACGATTTAGTTGTGCATTGGAAAAAGAAACGTACACATAATTTTCTTAATACTCGCATTACTTTCTTTTTGTAAAACTATCTGATGAGTAGGATGTTCTACTTATTCTGGAAATTTTCATATTTATAACTTTTGTACTGGTAAGAATATATTCCCAAAGCATCAGTTATTTTTATATCCTGTATATCTATAATCTATATAATATATTTAAGGATATTATAAATCTAGTCACGATCTTGTAACGGATAGAAATATGGATCGAAAAAAAGAATTTAAATACTAAAAATAAACTTTTTTTTTTTTAAAACAAAACAAATTTTGTTTGAAATTTTTGTTCATAAACTGAACAATTTTCCCCCAATTTTAACTCACATGTTTACCACATATGTATATATATATATACAGACTGTGCTGGAAAGCTTTTCCAATAGATAATCAATGTTAAATATTATTTAATACTGGCTGGTCGTGTGGTTACTGTGCGCAATCAGTACACATGTAATGAGAGTTATCTCATACATGCAAACATCTGGATAGCGTATAGGCATACTGTATGCGTATGGTAGTTTGTTTGTCATTAACCCGACTTCAAAAAGGAGGATGGTTCTTAATTCGTCTGTATTTTATTTTATTTTTTTAATGTGTGTTACCTCAGAACTCCGTCATTTATGAACCGATTTTGAATTTTTTTTTTGTTTTAAAGGGTATGGTTTCCCATTTGTCCCATTGTCACCAAATCGCATTCTGATGAGGGGATCCCCGGGAAATCGAGAAAAATACTCATTTTATATGTGATAACCGATTTCTGCGAAATTTTTTTTTTTTAAAGGCTATACTCATTCATAATGGGAGAATAAGAAAATTTTTTTAAAAACCGACTTCAAAAAATTTTTTTACAAAAAAAAAATTTTTACAAAAAAAACACAAAATGCTTGTAAAAAAAACTGAAAATCTGTTTTTTTGAAAAAAATGCACTAAAAATTAAAAAAAAAGAAACGGATAAAAAAAAAGTGCACTAAAAATTAGTTGGTCGTTTAGTAGGTCTACCCATATTTAGACAAATAAAATCAGTTATAGAACTTCAAATTCACTAAAAAGCGAGAAATAAACCCTATTTTGACAAAATGGAAACCCGACTTCAAAAATCAAATATTCTATAACAAAAAATGCACTAAAAAGTAAAAAAATAATTACATATTCTTGTGCCAATTTTAGTTCACCTAAGCAAAAATTTTTAAATATATATGTACAATTATTGTTATTTTTGGAGGTGGTGTCCAAAAGTTATGTGAATTTCTCTATGCTGACACCGACTAAAGAAGACTTTTCCTCCGTTGCTAAAGATAAATAGTTGAGTTTTATAATGCTCTCATTCCCAAAACATTGTGATCTTATGTGTTATGTATTTTAAATTTGTGCTTTTAAAATAATTTTGAAATATAATTTTTTAATAAACAGTAGTTAAGAGTATATTAACTCATTTATCAATCGCAATAACAAACTTATAAATTCTCTCGTACTAAAAATTGGTAGTGCACTGCTATCTTCCTACACAAGGGCTTAATTTCTACAGACTTAAATTTAGATAGCATAGATGCCTGCATAGTGGACAAACAAGTGTGCTCAAAGTTATGACAAACGTGAAGATTCAGGCAAATGTTTGTTATATCTAATTGAATTTTTAAAACTAACTAATTCATTTGAATACAAAATAGCTGGTGATTATGTATGAAACCGTAATGTTATCTTTCCTCACAAATAATATTATAACTAGCAGTTGGTACTAACTATGAATGCTAAAAGGATATTATTATTATTGAGGATGTTTGTATAACTCTATATCAAAAGGCAATTTTGTATGAAATGAACAACATATGACTATGAACGTATGTGTTGTAAGCTCTGAGAACTGTTAGTGTGTAGATGTCGAAAGCTACTGTTGCTCTATATAATTTTGGTTTGGCATATGTGAGATTATTTTATATAAAACAGTTAGTCTAGTTTCGTTGTAACTATCTTTAATTCCTTTATAAGTTTGTTTGCAGTTAAAGTTAACTAAACGGTTCTTGAAACGGGTAATGTATCTTTTTGAGTAGCCATTTAGTAGTTCGATTCAACATAAAACTAAATATATGATGATTTTATTTGCTTCCCTTTTCAAATCAAAAGTATATACTGAAATCGAACATTGAGACATGAATAACAGATTTGGAGCAAAAGTTTTATTATCCAATGAAGTATAAGTCTCCCTTCATCGTAAAGTGCCCAATGAAGATTCAGTATTTTATTTTCTTTGTGCTTTTAATAAATAATAAACCAGGTTCTTGTTGCAGCATTGATTTGGCCTAAGAACGGTACATAAACCTGCGGTTTTGTCGACTTACCAAATACTTACCGTCCAAGTAGCCGAGCGGTCTAAGGCGTTATGCCTGGAAGTTATGTTTACTTGGAACTGGGAGGTTATGGGTTCGAATCCCGACATCGGCAGTTTGCCAATTATTAAGAAAAAAAAAAGTGCGGTTAATTGACTAAACTGTCGGCGTATGGACAAGAACGAAGAAACCGGCTATTCTTGTGAAGGTTTTCTGCAGTTTCCTTCACGAACTCCAGATGAATATCGCCATAGTTCCTATCAGAGACAGCTGCAGCTGCACATCCGACCAATTCTTAGTCTACACACAAAAATTCCTTCCACGCCACTCTCATCCTCACATCCTTAGGCATCTATCTATCTACCATACCCTTCAACCTTGGTTTTTACACCCGTTTATTGGGTTGACTTATAGGTTATATATGTTTATTGTCGTATCGATTTCCTACTTTTCAAATGTATGAGATTCTGAAGACGCACCATTTTGAAGTGCATCATAGTACTGATCCTATGGTGAAATTAGAAAATACGACACAAAATAAAACTTCGGGGCAGTTTTGTCTTGGCCTATTTTCTTGAATTGCATGGGTTAATGAGAAAAATTCGATTAATAAAATTTGTTCAAAATGTTACCTTCTTTAAAATTGATACTAGTTTTAACCAATATCGAGACGTTTGAAACAAAGAAAAGAGTTCAAACATTTGGGGGTCACAGAAAATTTATCCTAGGTCCTTCCAATTGGAATAATTGGGTTTTCGCGACTGATTCCAACATTTAGCAAGTAGATAAAAAATTTAGATAGCCGATATTTGTACAGTAAATGTAAATAAAGTCACTGAGATATAAGTAGTTATAACGCACATGTTTTCAAAACATTTCCGTTACAAACAAGAATATTATATTTGACTTTCATTATATTATACACATATAATACATATTTTCATTAAATTCATCTCTCTAACATTAATGATAATAGGAAATTATTTTATGTATTGTAAAACAAAAGACACAACAGCAGTGTGTGTTCTATTTCAAATGTAATTTTGTTAATTCAATTAAAATAATTAACAAATTTATGTTATATTAGTATTATATGTAATGTATATATTAAAAATTAACAGAACAATAACGTTGTTTCTGAATTGAATTTATTTAATTTGTTGAGGGAAATGATATGGCAAACTTTGCCAGGGTCAAGGGAAAATTAACCGGAAATATATCTGGGATAAATTTTAGAACTTCAGAGTATTATTCAGAGATATTTTAATTATGAAAACACCGTTATGTTAAATTAACAACACCTGTTAAATTAATAAACCGGTGCCCATTTAATTAGGGGATGGAACTTTCAGAAAAGATAGTACATGTATAGTGAGTTCAATCACTTCTAAGAAAAGAAATATAAAAAGATAACAGATATAGAGATATATCGATATCAGATACTATAATAGATATGAAAAAAAGTTGAAGTTGTTGGCAAAAAATTTTTATAAAAAACACTATAAATGTTGTTACTATTATTTAAAAAAAGTTATGCGAGATAAAATAGTCGAGGGTGGACTACTCCTTGTCGAGTTAGGTTCTCGCAGGGTTGTCTAGGCAAGTGACTAAGTAACGATACGTACTATCTTTAAAAATAAATATCCCCTTAACAAAATGGGACTATCAGTCTTTAAAGTTAAGCACGATTTGTATGTTAGAAAGTTATTATCGTTTTTGAACATTTTTCACTATTCCCATTGCTTCCGCAACGTTGTTGTCTTGCGATATTACATAGTTTGATGAGTGGTTTCAAAAGTTATTGTTAGTTGAGATTGTCAGTCCATGACCATTTCTTAACTCTAAGCTGTATCATATATAATTTACGAGTGTGTATGCTGACGAGTGTGTATGGAATATGAAAAAATCTCAATGCAAATCTTCAACATTTAATATACTTATTCACACCATGTGAGTTGATAATAATCAGTTTTTGAACGTTAAGAAGCGCCCCACCAAACTGTGAATCAGTTTCGTAACGTGGCCATAATAAGAATACATTCCCTTGAAGTACCCTGACGTCTGTTTGAAGCATGAAAACTCGAAAATATTTCTCTTCCCAACGTTTGAAAATAGCAAAATAAGAAATTATTTCAGTCGATATTCTTTTTGAACTGAAGCGGGGACACTTTTTTGTAACACTTTGTTTGCATCACCTTTGAATTATGAGCCATAATAGTAGAGCTGATTTTTTTAAAATTTTCAATTTGTTTGTACTTTATCCATTCAGTTTTTGGAAAAATGTTTCGTATAAAGGTTGTTAGTATATTTATAAGGAACAAGTTTTATGAATAAGGCAATAAGCAATAAGCAACTATAAGGCAATAAGCAACTATAAAATATTGAAAAATCTGCTTTACTTTTGTGGCAATGTGTACACTACATTGTATATATGTCGCAGATGGATGACGAATCCGCTATTTTACAAAACCGCTAGTTGTTTTACATAACAACTCCGTTATGTAAAACAACTGAACGACGTTTAGCTGTTTTACATAATTAATTACTGAACTTTATCACGTAATATTTCTAAACGTTTTGCAATTATCAATGCAGGGGAGGGTCAACGATTAGACGTTATATAAAACAGCGTGAAAT
The DNA here is from genome assembly GCA_963920215.1 of Nineta flava. Classification (NCBI taxonomy): domain Eukaryota; kingdom Metazoa; phylum Arthropoda; class Insecta; order Neuroptera; family Chrysopidae; genus Nineta; species Nineta flava. Next base: position 108,566,379 of record OY986041.1, read on the forward strand.
GAAACGCCAGAATGTAGATTTTAATTTAAACGGAATTTTATTGGAATTCCCATTACTAAAGGTCCTTTTTCCTTACAAGTTCTATATATTTTAGATATAGCGTCAAAAATTATGGAAGTTAAATAAGGTAAATATTACAACCGAGTACTACAATCTTTCACTTCATCGGTCTACCCCCACTAAAAGGCGTTCTATATATTTTCCTATATCAAAACGCTCTTTATGACTGCAGATAAGCTATTCTACATTACGTCTTAACGTGGGTAGCAGTTTTGTAAACAGATTTTGTAAAAGACAATCCAGCTGAACGTCGTACGTAACGTTTACATAACAACTCCGTTATGTAAATCAACTAGCGGTTTTGTAAAACAGGGGATTCGACAATCTATCTGCGACATATACAATATTCTATATTATTTAAGTAAACATTTTTTTCAATAAGAAAATTCATTTAATAAGTAAAAGTTTCGTATTATTTAATTGTTGTTTATAAAAAATAAATAAACAATTTTATGTTAAGATGTATAAATTTTTATTATCAATTCGTAGTAAATCCATATCGACTTAATTACCAAACGACTTTATTACAAAACCCACACACAAAATAGAGTGATTAAAATAACAGCAATTTATAGTCCAAATTTTTTATGGGTTTCGTCTACCATACAACAATCAAATGTAATAAAATTATCAATGTCGCATAAATTGATCTTAATTACTAGTTAGATTAATTTTTATTGCTTAATTTTATCGTTAAACATTTTAAGACCAAATTTATATACTGATGTCTCCTCATTATATTGTACTTTCGTTTCGTTAAAAATAAGGGGATTGTAAAATATGTTACGTAACATATAATGGGTCAGTAAAAAATATATTTAGCACACTTTTATTATTTGTTCAGTTGTATTTTCACTCAAATTCACTATATTTGAAATATATGTATAACATTATAATATAATAATTAATAATTAATATATAATATTACTCAATATATGTATAACATTACATACAGGTACATTCAACTGGTTCAATTTTTATTGAACGGGAGTGTATATGTTTGGGTAAGTTTGTGAATAAAATTAGGAAATTGATTTCTAAATATCGATTTGAAGCGATTTGTCAAAGTATGCTTTCAGTAGTCTAGATATACAAATTTGAAAAGGTACTATGAAATATGTAACTTTAAAAGCTTTTTAAGTGTTAAAAAATAATTTCTAGTAACTATGTACCACTTTTCAATAACGCTCAGTGGGAACTGAAGTTGCTCCATTCTTAAAAGCTTTTATACAACTTCACTTGTGCGTATGCAGTTCTTTTTGATTCAAAATTTTATCGATCGAGCTGGAATTTTCCGAATACCAGTTCTAATGACATTACTTCTTGAGGATGCGATAAAAGGGTAATTGTAGAAGTGTACATAGTACATAAACTAAAATTAATAATAAAAACCGCATCAAGATAGTGAGAAAACATACGCATTCCACCACCATAGTATCTCGTAGCTCAGAGACGACCGTTGATTAAAAATGTCAGAGGTCTAGGATTCGATTTCCATCTTAGATGTGTATGATTTTTAAAATCAAGCATTTGATGCCAAAGAATATTACTAATGTTCAGACATATTGCTTAAATGCCAATCGAGGAAACGCTAGTCACTTCCGTTGGTTTAATATAACCGAACCATATACTAAAAATAGATAGATTGGCGCAATTTTACCAAAAAAAAAAACAATTGAAAAATATATAAATATAGTAAATAAACTAAAAATTATAATAAAAACGACATCAAGATAGTGAGAAATCATTCCACCAACATAGCACCTCGTAACTCAGAGGCAGAACGTTAGTCTAGAATGTCAGAAGTCGTTGGTCTGTGGGTTATCGTAGCTTAGAGTTCGTGGGTCAGATGCTTCCACAGGGGATACTGCCCGGTACTGGTACTGGTTTCATTGGTACTGTAATATACTGGATTTGTAATCTCAATTATCTTTCATATTTAGATAACTTTGCGTCCATTGCTTATTTTCTTGAGTTACTACGGTACCGCATAACAAATTTATATTTATTATTTACTAGGCAAAATAAACGTTTGGTTTAAGTTCCAAAATACAGTCTATATAATTATTTGCAGAGTAGAATTTAGGTTTTTTTGGAACCTCTAATCAGTTACATTGGCATCCGAGTCAAGAGCTAAATTTTCTAAACGTATTTTCATGTTGACACGATTGGCGCCTCATGCTGTCTACTACCTTGTCGTACAAAATATATTATAGTAGATAGACTTTGTCTACAGCGTACGAAGGCAATATTTTAAACATAAAGTAATCCAATAATAATAATGATCTGACTGCCAACCTAGAATAATAATCATACATAACTAATGTCATTTATTAAGGTTGGTACAACATGTCTCGTTTCTCTTGTGATGTAAACACAGCATTTATACGAGAATCATAATATAAATTTCGTGTCGTATGTAATTTACCTACTCTTGTAGATATACCTACTTAAAATATTCAAAAAGTTTTTAAAACATTTGGGACATAAATTTTATTGCAACTCATTTTATGACAGTGGCAATAATGTAAATCTTAATATTTTATATTCAGCATGCAATCGGAAAGAATTATGATTTCAATTTGAGAGTTTATTTCAATATGTTTCTAGCAAATTAATCTGTTTTTCAATGGTTTTCTTTTATTTGATAAGATGCTTGCTGGATGTCTCAAAAATTAAGTGATACATAGATAGATACAGGGTGGCGTTAATGATTTATTTATAATTTTTTTCTTTCTGATATTATTTAACGTTGGCATTTATTAAAATTTATATTACAATTTGGAAATATCTTTCAAATGGTGCCCATTGCTTCGACCTGAAGTTCTAGAGCATTTTCCATAACTAGTCTTAGAATTCAGGTCCCAGCGCCCTCTATATATATATATATATATATATATATATATATATATATATATATATATATATATATATGTGTGTGTGTGTCTGTAACCACTCTAGCGGTCACAGTTTTCATTTTATTGGAATGAAATTTGGTATTTGAGGCGCCTTTGGTATTCAAAAGGCCAACAAAGGGAAAGGCGGGTTTAAAGGAAGGGGGAAACATAAAATTTGACATATCTCCCTTAATATTTGAAAAATCGAAAAATTTATTTAAGTAAAGTTGCAGGTACTAAGTTTTACTGTAATTTTGTTTCTTATCATTTTTTCTGTTACACTAATATTTACAGAAATATTGACGGTTTAAGATTGAAAATTAAATTCCTTAATATCTCTGTACACATTAGAGTTTGAGCAAAAATGATAAGGTGATGAATTGTAGCAAATTTGATTTTCTACAACTTTATTCTTTACGCGTTTTTCGATAGTTCTAATATTAAGAGAGATATTTTATATGTTGTGTTTTCTTCTTTCTTTATGCCCTTCTTTAACCTTGACATAACCTTCTTTACCTTCTTTAACCTTTGATCAGACTAAAATTGTGAATGCTAGAAAGTGATTTATGCTAAGGAAATTCGCTAAGTTGAAGCACCTCCTGCGCAACGAATTTTTTTATTTTTGTCTATTGACCTTAAATTTGATGTTACATTTTAAAATATTTGAGTATAATTAGTAGAAAATAAATATTCATATTACTATAGTTATACCGTGTTATGTTTTATATCAGTGATATTACCTTTGGGATATATAATACAAACTGCTCTGAATATTACTTAATAACGGTTCGACTAAGCTTCAATAATGGAACAAACTATAATATAATACTCTTAACGATCTATAAGCATAGTTAAAACATGGAAATAATAGGTTTAAAATTGTACATATAATGAGATAATTTATTAATCAAGTAATATGTTGGTGCCATCAATTTTTGTTCAACAGTTATTGAATGTGGGATAGTATATTATACTAAGCCAGTATATTATTTGGGAGGATGTATTATTTAGGGATTTAAATTCAAATTGAACTATATTGAACTATATTAGTGCCAAAAACTGAATAGTAAATTTTTTTAAATATAAATTTTTATATTTTGACACCTAAAATGAGCGTACAAACTATAAAGGCAAAATACTACTTGATAGACTTGACAGAATAAAATTGAAAAAAGTAAAAAGTCAACTTTTATTTGAACTATAAAGATAATTAGATACAATGCCAGTGAAAAAAGTGATGAGCAGCTTCCAAGAAGTGCAATTAGATGTTATTAGAAAAAAAAGTATTTCTAAAAGTACAAAATTATGTACTAGTTTTCATGTTTCTAATTTCTATGAAGAGATTGATGTTAATGATTCTCGGCGAATTTTTGGTACAGTATTAAGAAAAACACTTTGCCACGAAAACATTTGTCACATAGTGACAAATTATTGTTGTGATTCGTTGTCAAAGAGTAAATTACGACTAACTAATTTATACTGATGATGACTACATTGTAGTCGAAATACGTTTTTATAATACAAAAAAACTTATCTAGGTAAAGGGGGCAAATTGGAAATTTTATTTCAAAAACCTAGAGTTCTCACTAATTATCATTCGATAATATAATATTTATCAACATTCATTATTGTATATTAAGGAAAATTCAATATATTTGATATTTCGTCCCTAAAATTTATATTTTTATTTAATTCCTTCTAGTTCAGGTTTCAGAATAAGACTTTGATATATTCTATTGAATTGCCACAAGCACATTACTTCGAAATAGGTAACAGTTTAATATCATTCTCATTCGTGTATTTCGGAAGCGACGCAAGATAGTGTTCATTTTAATAGCATGTTGAATTATTCCATGAGTCTTGCCTGTGTCTTTAGAATCTTGCAGGTTTGGGCGATATCTTTGAAAAACAAAACGTTTTCGAACCAATATAATAAAATTGTCAATATGAGAATCATTTATTATATAAGTAACTATTATAATTAAAATACATATTATAAATTAAGTTAAGTCTTACGGATTTAAAATCTTCATAAAAGTAGGTTTTTTCTTAGTGAACAATTACCGCCTTTAGACTGATTGTGGAAAATCTAGTAGAATTTCTCTACGAAAATGAATATATATTTGCATTATTTTAACTACCGCAGAGGGTAGAAAATACTTTTATATTTATATAAATTAAATACGAAGAATATTTTGTTTTTGTTTTTATTATTATTATTCTATTTTATGTTTTTCTAGATATTTTCATTTCTTTAACAATAACAATGTTACGTGTAAAATTATATTCGTTTATATTATGAAATGTTATATTCATAACGAGGAATGACATATTTGGAGTATAGTATATTTTGTATATCCATAATATTCCAATTTGATGATAAGACATATAAAATCTACAACTTTTTATGAGTTATCATCAAAAACACTCATATTTTTACAATCGAAATGGCAACTACTGCATAAATAACGAAAAAGTTCAGAAATTTTGAGCTCAAAAATAAATTTCTGAATAATGTATTATAACATATTCTCTACCTCCTATCATATGACCATATGTCTACAACCATTGACCTCGTGAAATAAATTTCTTCTTTAAAATTAAATAAGTGTCATAAACCTTTTTCGTACAGTGTCAATGAGCGAAAACTTCTTGCACTTCTTTACTGATTTTTGTCGTTATTATACTGCATTGTTTAATTTATTATCCTTTTAAGTTTTTAATGAAAGCAATTCACCTAATTTGTGTATATTATCGATTTTAATTCTTTTAACTATTTACTATTAATGTATTAATGCACTTGTTTTGCCATTTTTAACCTTTTACTACTAAAGTAATCTAGGCCTTCTTAGATAATGATTTTTGTCATTTAAGAAAATCTTATATAATTTTATAAATTATAGTTTTAAAAAAATTTATAGTTTTGAGAATGATCGCAAGATTGAAACACGCCCACTACTAAATATAGCCAAAAAAAGGAAATAGCAATGTATAAATGCTAAGAAATTAATTTCAAACCCATTTATTAAATTTATAATACAATCAACTAAGAAAAATAATCAGCTAAATCTCGGAATGAAAGGTAATAAGCTAAAAATTTGCATAAACTTTTTTTTTTGACATTCGAAACACTGCCTCCAAAGTCTCATATAATCACGTGACCCGTATCACGTGATCACCGTGACAAGTGATCACGTGACACGTATGATATTAAAGAGGAACGGCTGCGAAACTAGGTTTTTTAGTAAATATCTTGTTTGCTATGCGCCAAATCATGTTTAAAAACTTGAAACTTCTAGAACATAAAATTGTCTATAATCTATGTTCTGATCATTTTTTTGAATCATTAACCGTTTATGAAATATCATTTAGGTAATTTTATTAAAATGCTTCTAGAAGTCACGCCATCAATGGATTTAAAAGGTAAGCAGAAACGGTAAACAAAAAATTATAGAAATGCTTTTCTTCAGCTGATTTCCGAATTTGTTGGGTTTTCGAAAAATTGTTTAAAGCAAAACCTGTTAGTATTCTTATAATGAACCAGTTTTATTATAACCATTTTTCCGAAATATAATGTAAATGTGAATAAAGATACAAAATTCTGGTAAACAGACAAATTGTTGATAAACTACACAAAAGTATGATTATAACAAAACACATAATAACATTAACAACAAAACATGTTTTTTGGTTTTGCAAGTTTATGTAGTACTTTTAACTCTATATATACACTTTTTTCCGTGAGATATCATACCGCCGAACTATTGTTTCGTTGAGTTTATGTAAGAAAATTAACCCATAAAAGTAGTATATGGTAATCATAACCATAAGCACCGTATGTTTTTATTTTGTTCTCGAAACAATTGTACAATTTTATACATTTTGGTGCACTTTTACTTATGAAAAACAAATTTTCCACTACTGTTTCTCGAAGATATATCGATTATTCATTGATAAATACGAAAAAATGAGAATTTTCGAAATCGCCAATATGAAGACGTAATGTATTCTGTAAAATATCTGATGTTGGGTTTTCACGTGATTTTTACGTTTAAAATCATTTTTTCCGAATTTTTCCGAATTTTTATTTAGGTATTTTTCGAAATAATTGTATTCAATTGATGTAATTGTGATGAAAATTGACAGAATGATTTGTTGGTAAAGTCTACATAATCGGTGCTCGCAGAAGTTAGATACTCTAGCCTGTGTTTAAAGGTTTTATGACTTTCACAACATATTTGCATATTATGCTATTCATTTCACATACACAAGTGTAGATGTATACATATATGACATATGTTTCATATGCATATTCATACTTCTTCTACCAGTAAGTAACAGATGTTTGAGCTAAAATTGAGGTAAAACCATTGAGTTTGGACCAAAACTATGTTTTTGAGAACAGAAAATTTTTAGTGTTTGGAATTTCTTGCTTTTAGGTTTTATACAATAAACTTTTGACATAATCATTTTTTTATTTTGAGTTATTTGACGGAAACAAACGAATATCCGAAGTCATAAATAAGTAAATTGGTCGTAATAAGATCAATTTACGATCATATTGCAAATATCACTTTAAAGGCTAAAAAGTAACCATCAATTCCTGAAAGAGTAAAATTGATCTATGCGTTCTCAACTGAAAGTGCCTCTTATAAAACGTAAGGGAAAATTTGTCGTGTTTTCACACGGTTGAATGTCCAACGATTTAAATAATTTATCTGATTATATACAGATGAAAACAAATCACCCGTTTTAGTTAATCCATTTTTATCACACAATTCTGTATGGGTAATATTTTGGATAGTAGAAGAATTAGAACAAAACATTTATTGTATTATATAAAAACAAAATTCACTGGATTCATTTGACTGTCTATTTTTATAAACAGGCACATCTGATGACCTGCATTCATTCGATGCCAAACCATTTCCTTATTTTCTTAATCCTATGTTGCCAAACAACGACACACAGTAATAATATACGAACAAATGTGAAGAAAGTACCAACCAATCGTTTTGTTCGTTGTAATATCTTGAGCACACATGGTACAACATACTATATAAATAGTATCAGAGATATCCCAGATGTATGCAGAAACCAAGCAAGCACGGCTTTCTTAAACATCTTGTCTCGAATACATTGTTCTTTATTATTCTTTTTTCGTATTGTATTCTTAATGATACGATAGTAACTATTACAAATGTGCCGCTAGCAGTTTTTTTTTACGACATGACACACTAGTATCATACGGTTCACAGTTATTCTGATGTTAATATTTACATAAAATTGTGACATAACATACAGCTAAAAACGTGTAGAAAATAAATGAGCTTAAAAACAAGCCCGTCGTCAAAATGGAATCAGATTCAAAGAATAGAATATGGTGCATGTAAAATTCTTTAGATTAGAACAATCGTGTATAACTGCTCACGGTATAGAAAAAAATCACACAGTTGATGAATACAATTTAAAGATTTTGAAATCGGTACAAAATCCTACAGAATTGGATTCATACGAAAGCATCTGCATACCTATTTCAAATTTAGATTTAAATAAAATTGAAAAATTAAATAAAACCTATTTTGACAAAATGGAAACCCGACTTCTAAAATCAAATATTCTATAACAATAGATGCACTAAAAAGTAAAAAAATAATTGCATATTCTTGGGCCAATTTTAGTTCACCTAAGCAAAAATTTTTAAATATATATGTACAATTATTGTTATTTTTGGAGGCGGTGTCCAAAAGTTATGTGAATTTCTCTATGTTGACACCGCCTCCAAAAATAACAATAATTGTACATATATATTTAAAAATTTTTGCTTAGGTGAACTAAAATTGGCCCAAGAATATGCAATTATTTTTTTACTTTTTAGTGCATCTATTGTTATAGAATATTTGATTTTAGAAGTCGGGTTTCCATTTTGTCAAAATAGGTTTTATTTCTCGCGTTTTAGTGACTTTGAAGTTCTATAACTGAATTTGTCTAAATATGGGTAGACCTACTAAACGACCAACTAATTTTTAGTGAATTTTTTTATAACACTTTTTTTTTACCCGTTTTTTTTTTTTTTTTTGTAATTTTTAGTGCATTTTTTTATAACAGATTTTCAGTTTTTTTACAAGCATTTTGTTTTTTTTTTTTAAGCCGGTTTTTAAAAAAATTTTTTTATTTTCCCATTATGCATGAGTATACCCTTTCAAAAAAAAAAAAAATTTCGCAAAAATCGGTTATCACATATAAAATGAGGATTTTCCTCAATTTCCCGGAGATTCCCTCATCAGAATGCGATTTGGTGACAATGGGACCAATCGGGAATCAAACCCTTTAAAACAAAAACAAAAATTCAAAATCGGTTCATAAATGACGGAGTTCTGATGAAAAAAAAAAAAAAATACAGACGAATTGAGAACCATCCTCCTTTTTTGAAGTCGGGTTAATAAAATAATAGATTAATAATATCAAACATGTGTTTTTTATTTACATTTACATTTAAAAGGAAAAAGTCAGAAATTTTAAAAGTTTTTAAAGTCAGAAAAACATTAGTTAAGACTTGATACAATAAATAGATAAAATTATTTTCAAAAGTTAAGAAAATATAAAAATTAGCTACTCGAACGCTATCACGCTACTTGCCTACATAAGCAAGCACTACTGGTCTACACTTATACGAATCACTCAGCAAGTTGAGTGATTCGTATAAGTACTATAAGTAAAACAGTCACCAAATTAGCAACGAGTTACTCTTACCGATGATTGACTTTGTAGTACAAACCAGCCAAGTAGCCGAGCGGTCTAAAGCGTCATGTCTGCGCAGTATGCAGTACTTGGAAACTGAGAGGTTATGGGTTCGAATCCCGACATCGGCAGTTTGACAATTATAAAAAAAAAGGGGCGTTTGATTGACTAAACTCTCGGCGTATGGACAAGAACGAAGTAACCGGCTATGCTTGAGAAGGTTTCCTGCAGTTTCCTTCACGAACTCCAGATGAATATCGGCGTAGTTCCTATCATAGGAGACTGCAGCCGCATATCCTACCAATTCCTAGTCTACTCACAATTTCATTACGCTCCACTCACAACCGTTTTCATCCGTTACATAGAGACTAAACTCGTATTTTTCGTATATAGGGTATACAAATCTTGGGAGGAATAATTGTGCAATGCTGAATTTCACCTGTGGTTAGAAGAGGACCCTAAGAAATGATTTTAATACTTCTTAAATATTTCAAAATTGATGATTTGAAATGAAAACACGTTATAATTCATACACAGTCATAGCAAAAAGCACATTAAACTAAATATTATGACACGAATATAGAATATCTTATCCTACGTATCTACCTCAGAATATATTATAGAAGATAGACTTTGTCTAGTGAACGAAGGCGATATTTTGAACATAAAGTAATCCAATAATAATGATCTGACTGCCAACCTAGAATAATAATCATACATAACTAATGTCATTTATTAAGTTGGTACAACATGTCTCGTATCTCTTCTGATGTTTACATCATTTATATGAGAACCATAATATAAATTTCACTTCGCATGTAATTTATTCTTGTATATCGTTCGTTGTAGACATTTAAAATACACAAAAATATATGCCATTATTTACCAACGTAAACTTATCAAGTCGGTATCTGTTGAGTATTAATATGATTGAAGTTTGATTGAACCGTGTTTTTAATTCCTAAGGAACAGTGGGTACTATATTACACGCAGTGGTTCATATCAAGTTTTTGCCAAATCTTAAGGCATCTTGATGCCATACATCACAATGAAGTCATAAATCATTGTAAAATGAGGGCGGACTCACACCATCGGAGATTTGGCACGTTTGGAGGTGGCATTTCTCCGAATTTACCAATCTAACTCAGTTTAGAGTTGTCATCTTAAGACCACCAGCATTTCGATAAGTATAAAACTCAATTGTTGGTGAAAGGAGCTGGAAAAGTTGTGAACATAGTGTGAACGGCTACACAACTTCTGCATAGTTACTTTATGACTTTATGTCACACGGGGAGGAGGGGGGGTTGTTTGTTTGTTTGTTTATTAAATACAATTCCGAACATAAATCGATTATTTCAAATTTGTGCAAGATTCAAACAATCACAAAATCTAGATACGGAGAGTACGGTTTCATGGGTGGGTTTGTATACATATTTCTTTTTATATACCCAGATGTGTTTTTCTTCTTTTGAAAAAGTATACGTCCGAAGTTGTTCTATACATACGATTACGAAGACAATGTAAGGTAAAAACTGTGAAAAATAATTATCCTCTAATTAGTAATTAAGTGTGCATATTGAGACCGATTACCTAAAATGTCTGCTCCGAAGAAAAATACTTAAAAGCATCTGCTTTTCAAGTATTAGTTTATTGATAACACATTTTTTACTCTTTAAATAAATTATATTTTGAAGCTAAGTAACCATGGTGCAAGGAATAAATTTAATCTTAACACGGTTTTTAATCTGATTAAAATCTATTCACACAACACTAAGGATGTGTTCCTTTTTAGCGCTTACACGTTTCAGCGGTTATGCTTATAAGCGCAATTATTGATGTTCGTTTTGGCTTATGAACGCTTACACTGTGCATATGACAGATAAATAAACAAACGCTTATACAGTATTATATACAGTATTTTGAAAGTACCGTTTGTCGCTACGCTTTTGCTGCCCTACCTCAAATCATTAACACGCTTTGTCAGCATACACAGCGTTACGTTGAACACCAAGAACATCGCGCTTGATCACGCTGAAAGTGTGTAAGCGACCAAAACTACTACACCCTAATTATGTAAACATAGCTTGCACTTATCCAATTTTTTCCCCATGAAAATTGTACAAAAACCATAAACTATAATTTGGAATAGGAATTTTTAAATATATTTTAACAATCTAAAGAACAATATTTTACAGTGAATACTGTAAGAAAAGTAAAATATTGACGTTGACGTAGAAAATAGATTAACTAAATGAAATAGAATTGACATGCAATGAATATGAGACTTTATATCTTTACACGTAATGTTTACACGTAATGTTCGAAAGCGGTGAACTGTATATGTAGTAGATGGTGATATAAACTACATGAACTATTAGCACGCGATATTGACATGACGTTATCGTAAGTGACGAACTAACAGATAACAACATACAAATATTGGTACCTAGATGGAGATGATATAGATTATATCTGTCTATACACATAAATATATATGTACACGACTGATCAAAAAAACTTAACATATCTGTTCGAAATGAATTGACAATTTTAGCATTATGCTGCTAGATGACATTTTTTAGAAATGGGTCTTGTAGTGTCTGACCGAATGGGACGGGAATCTACGGATAGAGACCTAATGCAAACATAAGCCTCAATTTGGGGAAATATGCCACGGTCTTCCAAGTAGAAATCTACGCCATACTGGCTTGCGTCCGTGAGAATCTATGTAGAGGCTACATAAACCAGAACATATGTATTCTTTCGGACAGTCAAGCTGCTTTAAAAGCCTTGTCTGGAACTGAGGTCACCTCAAGGGTAGTCATGATTGTCTGGAGGAACTTCTGAAACTGGCAAAACGGAACAATGTTAAATTGATCTGAGTGCCGGGTCACAGTGGTATCGAAGGAAACAAAAAAGCAGATACCTTAGCAAAGAAGGGAGTCGGATTACCCTTCACTGGCTCAGAGCCTATCTTAGGAATTCCAAGGATTGCATGTAAACAGGTGATCAACGAGTGGTCAAATGCTAAACACCGTGATCACTGGGAAAACTACCGCTGCAAGAGCTCGGAAAGGTACTGCTTCAGAGAGCAACAAAGAGGCTATATCTCGATGCACTGAAGCTGAACAAGATGCAACTGCGGAAGGTTACCGGAATCATTACCGGACATTGTCCCCTGCGGAAGCATCTACACACAATGGGATTCCATAACAGGTCCATTGTGTACAGATTGGGTGACGAGGAGGAAGAAACACCCAGCCACATTATCTTTGACCGCGAACCTCTAGGTTCTAGCATATTCAGGATATTCGGTGCATCTCACCCCGAATATATGAACCTTCAGGAAGACCTGATAAGCAAGCTCCTGGCTATTGCCAACATATGGGAGAAGCGAGAAGGGAGAAGGGGGAGCACAATGGATCATAAAGTCGAAGTGCAATAGTTTTTAGACCCCAAGATAAATCAATCATCTGACGGAAACACGTTTTTACAACCGGCACCAAATTTCGATTTCGAACTTAGTTTCGGTTGAAACAGAAACCGAAAACTAAACTTTATTTAACTCATTACACTGGTGGTCGGTCGAACATTTTTGTCTTACAAAATGCCGTCAGATTTCAATTGCTAATAACTTCGAGACGAATAATGCGGTTACAATGGTTGTGATAGATCATGTCTTTACCTGTGACGTCATCGCACCAGAGTAGGCACATGCGCGTGATTGTTTACAAATTAGCTTCGTGTAAAGTTATAAATTGATATACAAACACCATAGACATAGTATTACCTGACTGCGCGATTCATATACTTTCTGTATTGAAAAGTTGTACCAACTTTAGAAACAGACAGCCTCTGATCTGCAGTGTTCCTATCTTGGTTCCACTGTGAATGAATGACAGAGATAGCTCTACTGTAACCGTGTTTGTATCTCTTTCTAATATTGGAACATGAATTTCATTGAATGCGCAGTCTAGTATTATACTATGTCTATGACAAACAAAAAATAATTAAAACAATACAGATCGATTCAATTTATTTAAATATGAGTGTAAGTCTATACATTCATCTACATATATGTACACTCCCGTTCAATAAAATTGAACAGATCTGAACCGAATCAGTCAATCAATTCTTGTAGTAAATGTTGTTTACTATACTTCCAATTCTTTTTTCACACTTAAAATATTTACTAGTTATCTTTGTTGATAAATGAATAATTATATAGCGAGTTACAAAAGTGAGGAGTTTTATGAAATAATAAGAAAATTAATATTTCAGGTCTATTCAATTTTATTGAACGGAAGTGTACACGTAGATATGTAAGAAGCTTTAAATTGAATTCGAACGTTTACTGACTGTATTTATGATTGCAAATAAGTACACCAACAACATACATGCATGCAAGTTGAATTTATGTTTACGAAAGACATATTCGTTTAAAATTGAATAGTTGTTAGAAGAGGTAGATGTTGGTTTGGTAACGTCACTCTCAAACTAATAGAAAATATACAGCTTTATTTGATGTTTGAACATATGAGGATGTTCAAAGGATGTACAAGTTATTCTCGAAATATTAGATTCGATTAGATTTAGCCTGATCTACCCCTTTTGGGAAAAGACCTCCGCCATCACATTGCATACCTCTCTATTTACAGTTGCCCTTGTCCACTGTTTCCCTGCAAACCTAGTCATCTCATCTCTCCAACTTGTTGGTGGCCGACCACATTTACGGATTTGATTTGGTGCCTTTTGCTCAGCCTATTTCTACTTCCATTTTTTAATACTTGCAGTTCCATCTTTAATATTTGTTATTGATCTAATAATGTTAGATTTAATCCTGTTTTTAATGCCCTATTTTAATTTTGACTGAGGATGTCTGGGTACCGTAAATAGGAAGAATGCACACAACCCAAGCTTTTCTTTCAAAGAAATGTGTATTTTGCTTTTAAAAACTTCTTTCAGAGACAAATATTTTCTCCAGGCAATCATTATTCTTTTTTGAATTTCAATGCTGTTCTGATCCTGAAAGGAGAATATTTTCCCTAAATATTTAAATTAAAGTTATTTACATGGTCTATTGTCTCACTTTCGAAACTAAGTCTAAGATTTAGACTTCCTTTGCGTTCGACATCCATTTGGTTATTTAACATATATTTTTAGTCCTACGAGTTGCTAGTTGGTTCAGAATTATTTGTAAATTATGTCTACAAATTTCAGGCTTGATAGTCTCTAATTAAGAATAGCATTGGACATTATCGGAATATTAAACTATTGACAAGTGTATGGGAGTTCTCTGTTATCAAATATAAGAGTATACGCTGTTTTTGGTATTTTTTAACATCTCACGGATAATTTATATTACGTGAATAAAATAATGGAACAGCTTTAAGGTATTTCCAAACTAATATTAGGGTGTCAAGAACTTCACGAAATTCACAATATTAGTTAAATGAATCCTCAGAAATCAGCTGAATTTTTTTGAGAATTAATTCTCATGGTGTTTTTGAGAAAATCGTTACGTAAGTTGGAAAAATTTAACATGCATCTTCATAAACATGGTGAAATAAAATGCTCGATTCCGACTGTTTTTAATTCGAACTCTTTCCATATAGTCACGGTTGTTCTGAAATTCGACAAATACTTTCCTCAATTCCTTAGAAATATTTTTCCTTAAAACTTTGGGAGAATGCCCATCGGGTTGATATATATAAATATATCAATATATAGATATATAAATCTATATATATAAATTTTAACGATGATCATTTTTAAAATCTACTAGGTAGGATAGATCGAAAAAAATAGCTGTATGTTCCTTGAAAGAAATTCGCTAACAAGTGAAAATAACTGAGTTAATTGCTTTAACACCCAGTATATGTTGAGTTTATGAAAATAATTGTCAAACGGCATTTCCGGTTTCAAAGTAGGCAGTTTTGACCATTGTGCCGAAGCATGGTCCAATTTTCCCATTCACCAACTTTACTTTTTAGCTCTAGAACACAGACACAAAATTTCAGCTCGTAATCTCCTTTCGCTTTTCAGTTATCGTTTCCACAGATGGACGGACATGCGGAAATAGCCGAATTAAGTCATTAAATGAACACTTATTCCAAGCATTTATGTTTGCGATGAATATTTCCAAGCATTATGATGTTTTCAAGCGTTACCGGGTATCAAACTTAATATACCCGTGTATTTCCTTATACCGGGTGTAACCGGTAAGATATATAATGAAAAAATGTTGAAAACTTACAAATATGTAAAATATGAACCTTTAAATTTGATTTCACTTACCTGAAACAAAGAAAAACACACATTAGTACGAGTTATTTAATATGTTCGCCTGTGACAAAAAATATTGTCTGATAAAATGTGAATATAAGATGTAAATAAAGTAAATATACCTTTTTAATCTAAAGATTTAAAAGAATTTGAAGTTTTATAACTAAAATGTTTTAATTCGAACATAAAACAAGTCAAAATAACAACTAACTGAGTTAATTGCTTAAATATCCGGTATATACTGAATTTATAACAAATAATCAGACAAAAGTTGTTTATTTTTAAAAAAGGTGCACTTTTGGTCTTCAGATTTTTGTTCTATCTCTTACGGTTTCAAAGATAGACAGTTACGCCCATTTTGCCCAAATATGGTCCGATTTTGCCCATTCATGAACTTGACCTTATTTTTAGCTCTTGAACACACATACACAAAATTTCAGCTCGCTATCTCTTTTCGTTTTTGAGTTATCGTGTTATCGGACGGACGGAGAAACTGACACATTTGCGGAAATGGACTAATTAGGTCATTTTATGAACACCTATACCAAAATTTTTTTTCTGCGATCAACATTTTCAACCGTTACAAAAATAGAACTAAACTTAATAGACCCTAGTATATATTATATACCGGGTGCACCCTATACATACTAACTTCACTATCAATTAGAGAACTGTTAACTGTACTTTTTACACACGTACAAATATATAATGTATATCCACGGTACTATGTAGTTAATACCGGTACCCATAGTACCGTGACTGTATGTCCACGATACTATGTAGTTAATACCGAATAGTTTTGTCTCAATTTATGTAAAAAATACTGGTTTTTAAAAAAAGGAATTTTTTGGGTGTTTTAACTTTTTTTTATATCTAACGATCATAAATGTAGAAATAATATTTACAATTTTAAATGTAGATTTAGGAGGACGGATGTTTAGTACAATTCATCAATTTCGAATATAAAAAAGTTGCTGATGATACAACTGATACAAGTTAATATCATTATTTATCTTTATAATTCAGTCCATTATCTTTTATAGAATTCCGATAAAACCAGTTCATAGCTCTTCACACAAATAAAAATTTATAAATAACTATAAGAATGGCATAATCTCTCCTGTTATACAAAAAGGGGATTTTTTGACAACAGATTCAAACATACAGGAGATTAAACAGTCGTGACTACAACAGATATGGATGAATGACCTTGAATATTAATTCAGTTTTTTAATAAATATCACTTAAATCCGTAGTAAAAACTCTACATCTAAATATAATTAAATTCGATAGAATAAAAAGTATGTTTCAAAATAATAACTAAAATAAAGTTCCATAACCAGAATAAATCGTAAATGTAATTAATATTTTTCATTCAAACAACAAATAAAACAACGTTTGCGTTTCAAAGTTTTCATTTTTAATCACTTCTCTTCCAAAACATTAATGGTCGTTTTCGGCAAATTTCTGTTTTATTGAATATTTTCGAATTGAATGTGATAAGTTATTCTAAAGTATACCAAATCATTTTATTGGCATCCATTGGAGTCAAAGTGCAAACTTTAAAACCGATACAGCGTGGGTCAAATTTGAATCACCAAATTTAATACAAGCAGACAAAACTGCTAAATTACACAATAATAAAAATTTACACAGTCAAGTTTAATTTCTAAGTTTCAAATAATTACTGTGAATAAGAAATGTTCACATTTTTAGAAAATCAACCCTTAAAGAGGAAAAATAGGCAAAAATTTGATTTTTGAAGTCGGGTTTCCATTTTGTTAAAATATTTTTTATTTCTCGCTTTTTAGTGACTTTGAAGTTCTATAACTTATTTTATTTGTCTAAATATGGGTAGACCAACTAAACGGCCTATTAACTTTTAGTGCATTTTTTTATAACACATTTTTTTTTATCACTTTTTTTTTTTTTTTTTAAATTTTTAGTGCATTTTTTGTCACATAACAGATTTTCAGTTTTTTTTACATGTATTTTGTGTTTTTTTTTTTTGTAAAAATTTTTTTTTTTGGGTCGGTTATTTTTTGTAAAAAATTTTTTTCAAGTCAGTTTTTAAAAAACTTTTCTTATTTTCCCATTTTGAATGTGTATACCCTTTCAAAAAAAAAAAAAATGCAGAAATCGGTTATCACATATAAAATGAGGATTTTCCTCGATTTCTCGGGGATACCCTCATCAGAATGCGATTTGGTGCCAATGGGACCGATGGGAAACCAAACCATTTAAAATAAATAAAAAATTCAAAATCGGTTCATAAATGACGGAGTTTTGAGGTGACACACATTAAAAAAAAAATACAGGCGAATTGAGAACCATCCTACTTTTAGAAGTCGGTTTAAAAACTAGTCGTTGTTGGGTCGCAACAGATGAAAGTATTGGAAACATATGCATATTTTTGATACTGTGAAGTGATAAAATTTCCTTACTTTTCACTTAATCATAAGATTTTTCATTTGAATGATGTCAGCAGACATGTCACTTTATAAATGATCTATATATATATATATATATATATATATATATATATATATATATATATATATATATATATATATATGTATGTGCATTTAATTCGAATCTACGGTATCCTTGGTGCAAAACGGTTAGGTTTTCGGGGAATCACAAAATATTTATACACATGCATGTGTGTGTTGAAACACACATACGACTATGATTCACTAACTGACAACTGTAAACTCATATTAAGTTTGAAAAACATAAATAAGATGTTTTTAACTAAAACTTTAATTGTTTATCTTTTATCAAATACATGAACGTATCAAATACATGAAACTACCCCCAAAACAAAGGAGAACTTGTGGATAGACACAAAAAGTCTACAAAAACAGTTAAATATATGAAAATAGTTAAATAACAAGGTATTAGAACACATGTGCATTAGATAGTGAGAAATTATACACGTTCTACCATAGTATTTGGGTAGCTCAGTTGGAAGAGCACTGGTCAGGAATATCAGAGGTTTTGGATTCGTTAACCCATCCAAGATGTGTAAAATTTTTCATTTCACAAACATTAATGTCAAAATAATGTTTAAATAAAACTAAATAATTTTTACCTAAAAACTACATTACACAATAGAACACATATACAAAGTTTTAGCTCGTTATATCTTTTCGTTCTTGAGTAATTGCGTCCACAGACAGACGGACATGCCTAAATGGTCTAATTAGGCCATTTTATGAACACCCATTCCAAGCATTTATGTCAAGGATTAATATTTTCAAGCGTTACACAGTCGAGACTAAACTTAATATACCTTGTATATTTACATATACTGGGTATAAAAATACAATAAAAATTAGTCGGTTAGGAATATATTTTGATTCATTATGGCAGTCGAAAATATAAATATGAGCAAAATTCATTGAAAAATAAAACTTATTAAAATCTGTGTAGAAAATTGAAGTTTCTGGAAGAAGAATTGAATTCACTTCAAAAGAATGGCACCTGGTCACTTGCTAATCTGTTGGACAGAAACCTGAAAGTGGGCTGCAAGTGGGTTTTTAAAGCATAAAATTAAAATAATTAATCCGTAAAATATCGATATTCGAAATATCAATAATGTAGCTCTTTTCTTTCAGAAGATATTTCGGGGTCGGATCACCTCTGATATTTTCTGTATTAATAGCACTGTAAGTTAGAAGGCCAAATGTCCCTTAAACTCGGCCCTGCGCACTACCGTGCTCTAGTTGTATTAATCAAACTTATAAAAACTCAATTATTCTTTAAGATATCATTATGAACTTTACTTAATACTTACTTTATAAATATTTTTAATTTTAATATTATTATTTTATTATTTTTAAACTTTACTAGATACTTTATTAAAATTGTTTATTTAAAAAATATTTGAGTCGTATACTGACTGTCTGTTAAACATAGACTGGGATTACTATTATTAAACTATGAAAAATAAAATGAATAAATACTGCGTATAGTAAAACGCAGTATTTATTCATGTGATAGTTTTGCATTGATTCAGTGTTTGTTAGTATTGTTTGTGTTAAAAAAATTGAGATAATTTCTTGTGAACAATTGAAGAATTGAAAAAATATTTGTTGTTCTATTATTTATTATTTTAATTAATTGTACAAGTTAATTATTTGTTATTTACTTGTTCTCCAACAATAACATGTCAAAACCTCCATTTCGTATGAATGCTAGCGGTACTGGTCCAGAATTACCGCCGTTTGACTTTGCCAAACATGTGAAGGCTAGTAACAATGGTCCAAAACCACTGCAGTTACACACAGGTCCACAACAACCGCCATTTGACATATCAAAAACTGGAAACCATTTGAATCTTGGAAAGACATTTCCTAATATTGTTCACAATGGCCCACATCATGTGGATGGACATGCATATGGGAAAATTCCTCTTACTAGCCAAACACCACCTGGAGTAAGATTTAATTTGTATTATGTTGTTTTCTCATAATTTAGTGTTATGTTTATTTTTTTTTTAGGTCGGAGGTGGATTACAATACCGTCATGATTTTGGACACAGTGCATCGGTAAATGTTGATCATGTCAATCGCTTGGGTACGACTGTGCAAGCTCAAGCAAATGCACGATTGTTTCAAAGTAACGATAGATCCGCACAATTGGATTTGGGTGTTGGGGCCAGTAAGCATTTTGGACCACGAGGACCTAGTGCAACTCAAGGACAAGGAATGTTATCTTTTAAAAAACAATTTTAACCAGTTTGCAATTATTAATATCTATAATATTATGTTTTTTTTATTACAATTTCAATATCAATAAAAGTGTATAAAATTAATTTATGGAGACTTGGTTCATATGTCTTAGAAAGCCCTTGTACTTGGAATCCGAGTTTCGTCACCGATATTTATCAAATTGTAAGGTCAATAACATCATCTACAGGGATATATCTAAGTATCTATAAAGTGACCTAATTAGTTCATTACCGAATGTCCGTCTGTCCTTTGTTGTTTATAGAGACACAGTCACTTTCGTAGATCATAGCTCAGCAGATCGGAAAAAGTTGGAAAGCGTGCGAATTTTGAATTAACTTAAATGGGAAAAATTCTCAATAACTCTACTGGATTAAATCATAAAATCTTATTTAATTGCAGATTGGGTGACTTAAAGGTCGACAGAACTATTTTAAGTATTTTATTCAAAATGATTACTTTAAAAATTGGGTTTAGAATAAAAATTATATAAAACAACATTAAAAAATTCGTTACGCAGGAGCTGCTTCAACTTAGCGAATTTCCTTGGAATAAATAAATTACTCTCTAGCGGTTACAATGTTAGTCTGATCAAAATGAAATGTCGTATCTGATTTTAGTATTTGCATGGCCAATTTTATTAATAAATAACATACGTCAAGGGGAAAGGGGGGCATAAAGATAGAAGAAAACACAAAATATAAAATATCTCCCTTAATATTTGAACAATCGAAAAACGCGTAAGAAACAAAGTTGTAGAAAATCATGTTTGCTACATTTCATCACCTTATCATTTTTGCTCAAACTCTACTGCGTACAGAGATATTGAGGAAATTAATTTTCAATCTTAAACCGTCAATATTTTTGTAAATATTAGGGTTACAGAAAAATGATAAGAAACAAAATTACAGTAAAACTTAATACCTACAACTTTACTTCTTCTAAAATTTTCGATTTTTCGAATATTAAGGGAGATATGTCAAATTTTGAGTTTCCCCCTCCCTCTAAACCTCCCTTTCCCTTGGTCCGATTTTACCCATAAACGAACTTGACCTTTTGAATACCAAAAGCGCTTCAAATACCAAATCTCATTCCGATAAAATGAAAACTGTGACCGCTAGAGTGATTACAGACACATACACATATATATATATATATATATATATATATATATATATATATATATATATGTATATATATATATATATAAATATATATATATATATATATATATACATGTATGTCCATAGATATATATATATATATATATAAATTTTACAGATGGTGATTTTTGACATCTACATGGTAGGATCGATGGACATTTGAAGAAATTTTTGCGAAATTTTGAATTTGGTACGGGACCAATAGCTCTATTTCCTTTCAGCAAATTCGGTAAAAAAAGAATTACATGGCAAAATTCATAATTTCATATGAAAAATTAAAATTTTATTTACAACAAAGCCTATGAGTTAAGGTATATATATAACAAATATTGTCAATCCCTAATGCATGTCAAAATTACGAAATTAAATGATTACGCAAAATCAATGACACCGGGTGTCAATCGTCTAACGTAAGTATTATGGGCCACAAAAGTAGCGTTCATTTTTATAAATATACTAACAACTTTAGTTCGAAACGTTTTTCCAAAAACAGAATAAATAACGTAAAAATTAACAATAAAATTTTGAAAATTGATCGCTTTTTGTGGCTTAATATACGCGTAATACGCCGGTCAAAATCAACAATAAATTCAAAATACATTATGTATATCTGATTTTTTAGTATGTTGTTTGGACCCATTAGGGATATGCATACTCAAGTTTGCAACTCCCAAAAAGTTCTGGAAAAATTATTAAACACGAAAAACCGCGAAATTTTCGGACTTGTTTCAGATTCTGCTCTATATCTCCTAATCCATGCATTTTTTATCGAAAGCTCTATACGTTTTTTAAGAACATTAAATTTGTGACAAATTAAGCCCAACCGGAGTTCTGTAGACCAATTGGTTACCAAACAAAAAAACAAAAGATAGGAAAGGCTATGGAATATTTCTGGAAAAATGCGATTTTACCTTTACGGGTTTTCGAGATTTCGAGAGAACTACGAGGTTTACAGACCCCTCTCTGCACAAATTTATTGCTCTTAAAAAACGTATATAATAGCTTTCGAAGAAATATGCATGGATTAGGAGATACATAGCAGAATCTGAAACAAGTCCAAAAATTTCGCGGTTTTTCGTGTGTAAAAAAATTTCCACAATTTTTTGAGAGTTGCAAACTTGGGTAAACATAGCCCAAATGGGTCCAAACAACATACTAAAAAATCAGAGATACATCATATTTTGCGAATTTAGCGATTTTAGCGAATTTCCTGAAAGGAAATAGAGCTATTGGTCCCGTACCGAAGTCAAAATTTCGTAAAAATTTCTTCAAATGTCCATCGATCCTACCTAGTAGATGTCAAAAATCCCCATCTGTAAAATTTATATATATATATCTATGGACATATATATATATATATATATATATACACATATATATATATATATATATATATATATATATATATATATGTGTGTCTGTAATCACTCTAGCGGTCACAGTTTTCATTTTATCGGAATGAAATTTTGTATTTGACCCGCTTTTGGTATTCAAAAGGTCAAGTTCGTTAATGGGTAAAATCGGATAAGGGGAAAGGGGGGTTTAGAGGGAGGGGGAAACACAAAATTTTACATATCTCCCTTAATATTCGAGAAATCGAAAAATTTATAAGAAGTAAAATTGTAGGTACTAAGTTTTACTATAATTTTGTGTCTTATCATTTTTTCTGTTACACTAATATTTATAGAAATATTGACGGTTTAAGATTGGAAATTAAATTCCTTAATATCTCTGCACACATTAGAGTTTTAGCAAAAATGATAAGGTAATGAATTGTAGCAAATTTGGTTTTCTACAACTTTATTTCTTACACATTTTTCGATTGTTCTAATATTAAGAGAGATATTTTATATTTTGTGTTTTCTTCTTTCTTTATACCCCCCTTCCTCCATTTCTCTCGACGTATGTCATTTATTAATAAAAAATTCGTTACGCAGGAGCTGCTTCAACTTAGCGAATTTCCTTAGAATAAATCACTCTCTAGTGATCACAATTTTATTCTGATCAAAATGAAATGTCATATATGAATTTAGCATTTGCAAGTCCAATTTTCTCAATAAATGACATACGTCGAGGCGAATGGGGGGAGGTATCAAAAAAGAAGAAAACACAAAATATAAAATATCTCTCTTAATATTAGAACAATCGAAAAATGCGTAAGGAATAAAGTTGTATAAAATCAAATTTGCTACAATTCATCACCTTATCATTTTTGCTCAAACTCTAATGTGTACAGAGATATTAAGGAATTTAATTTTCAATATTAAACCGTCAATATTTCTGTAAATATTATTGTTACAGAAAAAATGATAAGAAACAAAATTACAGTTAAACTTAGTACCTACAACTTTACTTCTTATAAATTTTTCGATTTTTCAAATTTTAAGGGAGATATCTCAAATTTTATGTTTCCCCCTCCCTCTAAACCCCCCTTTCCCCTGGTCCGATTTTACCCATTAACGAACTTGACCTTTTGAATATCAAAAGCGCCTCAAATACCAAATCTCATCCCGATAAAATGAAAACTGTGACCGCTAGAGTGATGACAGACACATATATATATATATATATATATATATATATATATATATATATATGTCCATAGATATATATATATAAATTTTTCAGATGGTGATTTTTGACTTCTACTAGGTAGGATCGATGGACATTTGAAGAAATTTTTGCGAAATTTTGACTTCGGTACGGGACCAATAGCTCTATTTCCTTTCAGGAAATTCGCTAAAATTGGCCTTGCAGATACTAAAATCATAAACGACATTTCATTTTGATCAGACTAAAATTGCTAGAGAGTTATTTATGTATTCTAAGGAAATTCGCTAAGTTGAAGCAGCTCCTGCGTAACGAATTTTAGCGAATTTCCTGAAAGGAAATAGAGCTATTGGTCCCGTACCGAAGTCAAAATTTCGCAAAAATTTCTTCAAATGTCCATCGATCCTACCTTGTAGATGTCAAAAATCACCATCTGTAAAATTTATATATATATATCTATGGACATATATATATATATATATATATATATATATATATACATATATATATATATATATATATATACATATATATATACAAGTTCGTTAATGGGTAAAATCGGACCACTGGAAAGGTGGGTTTAGAGGGAGGGGGAAACAGAAAATTTGACATATCTCCCTAAATATTCGAAAAATCGAAAATTTTATAAGAAGTAAAGTTGTAGGTATTAAGTTTTACTGTAATTTTGTTTCTTATCATTTTTTCTGTAACCCTAATATTTACAAAAATATTGACGGTTTAAGATTGAAAATTAAATTCCTCAATATCTCTGTACGCATTAGAGTTTGAGCAAAAAAGATAAGGTGATGAATTGTAGCAAACATGATTTTCTACGCATGTTTCTTACGCATTTTTCGATTATTCTAATATTAAGAGAGATATTTTATATTTTGTGTTTTCTTCTATCTTTATGCCCCCCTTTGCCCTTGACGTATGTTATTTATTAATAAAATTGGCCATGCAAATACTAAAATCAGATACGACATTTCATTTTGATCAGACTAACATTGTGACCGCTAGAGAGTAATTAATTTATTCCAAGGAAATTTGCTAAGTTGAAGCAGCTCCTGCGTAACGAATTTTTTTATGTTGATTTTGATTGGCGTATAATTATGTGTGTTATAACTAACACTGTTTATGTGGCGAAACAATTGCAAGGTAAATTTTGATTTTTCTGCTTCATTTATGTCTTGTAGATTAGAACCGATTTCAGGATTAGAACACTTAAAGAAGTCAAAATGTAGATACTAAAACGATTAATTATTAAAACGTTTTCCAAAAATAAGATAAATATTAATATTTGCTATAAAATATTATAAATACGTTTGTTATTACCTATATATACAGGTGAGGCAAGTCATGGAGTTTTTTGAAAGGGTGTATAGGGGATGAATTTCTAAGATGAATGCGATTTGGAGACAATGGGACCAATGGGAAACCAAACCCTTTAAAACAAAAAATTCAAAATCGGTTCATAAATGACGGAGTTCTGAGGTGACACATATAAAAAAAATACAGACGAATTGAGAACCATCCTCCTTTTTGAAGTCGGGTTAAAAATGAGAAATGTGTACGGTTGATATATTGAGAAGTAGTCATCAACTTGACATCATAGTTACACACACACGCACACTCACCCACTCACCCCTATACACCAAATAGGTGAATGAAGTGCAGTTGTAAGTAGTAGGAAAACATCTAAATATAAGGGAGGTATTTTTGTATATAGGTACTACACTTTCATCCTCCCTCGATTTGTACAGAAAATATAAGCGTGAAGAAGAAAATTGGCCTTTTCACTTTACTGTTAATATAATGGATTTGTTCATTACGTATATAATACAAAAATATGCGTCTATGTATGATATAATATAAGTCTGTCTACAGGATGTTTTGGAATTGAACGACACAATTTTAGGAGTTTATTTGTTATCCTTCTACTGACAGTTAAAGATAAAGAAATATATATGGTGTTGGACAATTTATTTATATATTGTATATACAGGATTGCCCGTAAGTAGCCGATTTCCATCAGAGGGTAGGTAGAGGGTACGATTTTGGAACGAAAAGTCCTGAGACATTTTTTTATTAGACGTACCGTTAATTAATTATTTATTAATTACGGAAACTATGTTGAAACCAGAGTTGCACAAAGTGCATTTTTTCTGATAATTCAATTTTGATTTAATGCATTAATTAAATTTTTTATTTTTTGAAAAATGTAATAAATAAATTGTGTTAATAATAAATTTTTTTTTAAATGCGCAAATTAAATTCGTAAAAATTATAAAGATTTCTCAAAAGTGCATTAGTAAAATTATTTTATTGAAAAATTTAATTATTGCATTATTAAAAAAATTAATCAATAAAATAATTTAATTAATGCATTTTTGACAAAACTTTAATAATTTAACGAATTTAATTTGTTCATTTAAAAAAAAATTTTTTTACTAAAACAATTTATTTATTACATTTTTCAAAAAATTAAAAAATTTAATTAATGCACTTTTCAAGGAATCAATAATCTGAAAATTTTAAGCAATTAATTTTTCCAAAAATTGAAAATTAAATCAAAAGTGAATTATCAAAAAAATGATTTTTTTGCAACTTTGATTTCAACCTAGTTTCCTTAATTGATTAATAATTAATTAACGGTGCGTCTAATAACAAAATGTTTCAGGACTTTTCGTTCCAAAATCGCACACTCTACCTACCCTCTTGTGGAACTCGACTACTTCTGGGTCACTCTGTATATATATATACATATATATACAGGTGACCCAGAAGTATATATATATATATATATATATATATATATATATATATATATATATATATATATATATATATACTTCTGGGTCACCCTGTAAGTATATACATATGCATCGCCCTAGCTAAAAGATAAATGTACGTACTGTAATACATATTTTTAATACATTTATATTAAATTCGAGAATTTGAATGTGGAAAAGAAATGAATCGCGTAAGTAAATTACATTTAACTTCTGTTTCATTTATCAATAATAAGAATTTCTAAATTGGAAAAATATATTATACTCATATATTCACCGCCCTTTCGCGGTCTCACAATCATAAAAGTGGTAAGAAAATGAGACATGATTGTCTTACATGCTGATATTACTACGATAAATATTTACAAGGCTCTTGAAACTTGTTTTGTGCGTTTTTCGTCTTGTTTAGTTTTTTAATCATAAGTACTAGCCTATACCTGCGGTTCGCGTTTAAAATTCGTTTTAAACGCGTTTTAAGATTAAAATCCACAAAAGTTTTCAAAGTAATTTCCCACCGCTTCCACTTCTTTAAATTTTTTTCTTTCCAACCGCTTCCACTAGTTCAAATATTTATAGCTAATTTCTACCAAATTTCAGCTAATATTTACGAATTCTAAGCGTGATTAAATATATACCACTTGGTCGTCATATTGTAAGCTTTTAAACAAAAACAGTTTCATCAAAATCGGTCCAGTAGTTTTTGTGTGATGCTCAAACAAATAAACAGACATTTACTATTTTATAATAGTAGAGAAGAAAAGACTATTTTTTTACTGCAAATATATGCAATGATACTATAGTTTTGTTAAAACTGTTGCATATGTGATAAATATAATTGAAGAAATTATATGATTCAATAAAAATATCTTTTATGAATTTCTGTAACTCGCAGATACAACGATTAATTAATAATTACTGTAAATTTTTAAAACCTCTCTCAAGTACCGTGTTCCACTGCTTTTATTAAATGTAATAAACGAAGAGAAAAAAGGAATCCTGAAACTTTGACATTTTGAAATTTGTTTTGCTTTCATTTGCAAATCAATGTTGCACATGTGGCCAAATTGAAATAAGTTGAAAATAAAAAACACACTTTGAAACATAACTAAATAGATAATAAAACACGTGAAAATACCAACTAATTGAGTTAATTGTTTAAATACAATTACCCGATACATACTGAGTTCATAATGAATGTGTGAATTGTGTATCTTAGAAAATTGTGAATTGTGTATTTCAAAACTATTTAGTTTAAGAAAAAAAGTTTCAAACAAAAGTTGGTTATGTTGAAATAAAGTATATTTTGTATGTAACGCTTTTGAGTTATCGTATCTGGGAAATAGGAGGAAATGAACTAGCTAGGCCATATATGGATATCTAGACCAAAAATTTAGTTCTGCGATGAATATTTTCAACCGTTACAAAGTTGGGACTAAACTTAATATGCCTTTCTTTACATAATACAGATTTCTACAATGCTATTTCTGATTTATTAAAGTGTTAAAACTTCATTTTTTGTTAAAATTTTGAACAGTAATTTGAATTTTGTGACTTGATAGATATTTATTTAACCTAGAGCAGTGATTCTCAACCTGTTTTTTGTCGCGGCACACTTTTAACGATTTTAAAATTTGACGGCACACAAAGAAAAAGATAAGTTTAAAAGAGTTTACTTACCTATAATACACTGTGTAAAATAGTTTATGATAATAATTTTGAATGTAAAATAAAATAATATGTACTACAAAAACAACAGTACGTTTATTAAAGGATTAATTACAAGTTAATAATAAGAATATTTTTTGATGAGAAATTCTGAGCTTGATGTTTTTTGATAATTTCATTTATATTTGGTCGTAAAAATGACAATACTACTCTCATATCGTATTCTACATTTAACAGTCTCGATCTTTTTTTCGTTTTTATGTTGGTTAATACTTTACTATATACATTTCTATAATTTGACGGCACACTTTAAGAATTTGGCGGCGCACAAATGTGCCGCGGCACAGTGGTTGAGAATCACTGAACTAGAACATAGAGCCCAAACAAAATAATAATATGATATATTAAGAGATCATGTATAATTTCAACGATTGATACATGATCTTCAAGAATTTTATTTTATATCAATGTAGACAACATTGCGCTTAGAGGCATCTTTCCCCCTAAATGAACTGTTAAAATTAAAAACAAATCCCTTTTAAAATTCATGTTGAACGTAATTGCTCAATATTGTTCAATACTGACAGTAAATTTATAACGTTTATTTAATATATTTAAAAATAATAATAATTGGCTGGTATGAAGAATATTCGAGATGTTTTTTACCGGAAACCGGTAGTTCAACAGACAGCGTACATACTGTGTAAGAAGGGTAAAATATTCATATATGTGTATACACTTACTTCAAGTAGGGTTCTATTCTGAGTCTTTAATGTTGAAATACAGTGAAACATTTTTAGTACAATTAAAAATCAATTTTATATAATCATTCAGTAAATCAGTGAATGACTCTTCAAAATCATCTACTTAAAATCATAAAGCACGTCTTTTTTAATTTATATGAAAATTAAGCTTTTATGTCTTCATGGTAACTTATTGTGATATTCATTATTAACTACTTTTTCTGAGAAAACTTCCTTCAGAAATATGATTATTTTCGAGAAAATAGTTTCGTACAACATGGAGAAGGGCCATTTTGTTTGCATTCATTTTAATATTTCTCATTTTTAAATGAAGCTTTAATGACAGAAAATGAGAAATATTAAAAAGTCTGCCAGCTAAATGGTTCACCTCCATGTAGATAAAAACAACACTCGAAAATAAAAGATATATTCCTCAAGGAATTTTTTATTTTTAAATATTAATTTAAAAATGAAATATAATTCGTCACGTAAAAAACCGAATTTTCTCAGATAAAGAAATCATAATGAATATCACATTAAGTTACCATGAAGACTTTAGTAATTTATTATTCAGAATTACAACATTAAAATTGCAAATATTATATCTGTAAATTGGAGTTATAAAAAATGTGTGCGTGTGTACTTATGTACGCACGTAAGAAGATATATTTCTTTTTAAATAATTTAATAAAATAATATTAAATAAGTTCAACACTACACAATTAAGATACAAATAAATACAATTTAATAAAATGGTAAAGTAGTGAAAAACTACAATAGAAAAATTACATATTGTATCTAAAACCAATGATTCAATTCTTGCGTTAAAATTACAGTTTTAAAGACTGGCATTAAATCCATTATTATTAGAATTAGAGTGAAATTTATCAAGACTAGGTCATGGTTTATCAATATATTCATTTAACATACAAAGTTTACGAGCCCATAAAATTTAAATCATTGATAATGTGGCTCGTAATTCAAATATTCTTCTTTTCTCAGAAATTAAAATTAAAATGCTCTAATGTAAAAGTTGGCGGTGTAGCTATTTACCAAAATAATAACGATCATTCAACTTTCGTTCTATAATGTATAATATTCTCTTGTATTACAATATGCAAAAATCATAGCACACACAAATTATTGTCTACTGAAGATTGGGGTCCCTCATGTGACAGACTTACTTGTTGTCTGTTTTGCTCTAAGTATCGAATCCATGTATATATAAATTTGAAAATAAAAATATAAAATCAAAAGCTGTATTTGCTAAAAAAAAAAACTCCCGCCCGTTCAAAATTACAACACGTGTAGAAATAAAACCATTAGGCGTAGTTTTATTTTACAAAGTTGCTGCAAATTATACTGCTTAGTTTTTTATTCACCGAAAAGAATCAGTTTCTATTTTTAGTACAATTTTTCAAAAACAAAAATGTTTTTGGTTTTTTTATTAAACCAAAAATTCTATTTCGAGAAATGTTTTCTAATATAATAAAACCATTGAAAAGGAGACTTACGAAACAGAAACAAAATGATTCAAACAATTTTATCTATAAATAATGAATGAATGAAATGATTTCGATTGATAAAAATCCAATATTGATTTTTCTTTTATTAAATATAAAAAGCTTTATAGTTATCAAACAACAGTGGCCAAAGAGCAGTACGAGGGTGGTATATAGAGATAGGTAAATATAATTGAAATTTGAACGATGGATGGGAATTGAATATTGAACTAAATAATGATTTTGAACGATTTGAACTGTACAGTTTGTTCTCAAAGTACCTACATATAATAGATATTGTATAGAATAGACAGGAACGGTAGCGTAAGCTCTCATAGGGCACATACCTTTATGTAGTGAGTTTGATTTACTTATGTGCTTTATATGTATCTTCTTTCAATTTCATTTTAAATTGATTTTTATGTTTTAATATTTACAATACGCTTTTTATTATTTCATTATTTTTCTTTTTATCAATAATAAGAGTATTCGAGATAGAACAAATATCGATAGATCATATTGTAAATATATTTTATAATTAAAAATTTAAATTATAATAGAAAAAACAAAACTTAATATAATACTTCAAGAAGTAGAATCAGTACACATGGAATATTATATATGGAGTGTTGTAGTAGAAGGCAACACAATATACATTGATGTAGCGTTCTTGTATGAACGTCATTCTCGTAAAAAGTAGATTGATAGATAGATTGTAGAGGCTGTCCTGGACGGGCTACACTTAGACCATAAGGTCCATTGTGATGCCTAAGGATGTGAGGATGTGACTGGAGTGGAAGGACATTTTTGTGTATATAGACTAGGAATTGGTAGGATATGCAGCTGCAGCTGACTATGATAGGAACTATGCCGATATTCATCTGGAGTTCGGGAAGGAAACTGCAGAAAATCTTCTCAAGCATAGCCGGTTACTTCGTTCTTGTCCATACGCCGACAGTTTAGTCAATTAAGCGCCACTTTGTTTTTTTTATAATTGACAAACTGCCGATGTCGGGATTCGAATCCATAACCTCTCAGTTTCCAAGTATGCATACTGCGCAGACATAACGCCTTAGACCACTCGGCTACTTGGACTGGTTCGTAAAAAGTAAGTAGTATTTGAAACTTTTAAAGAAAAATTGTTATCAATTATTATAAATTCATTAAAAGTTTGTGATGTGTTTTTATATTTAAATATCCGGTAGATATTCTATCGGATTAAACTTTATCAGGAGTGTATTGTACACGAGAAATTAATGCAAAATAATGCATATGTTCTTATCCGATCTTCATTTGTTTTCGTAGCGAAAATTAAAAAGAGTTATTTTGTGTTCTACAGCATTCAAAATTGATGATTTAAAACTTGTAATCAGTATGCTATGTCCGAAACTTACAAAATTGATAACTTTGTTGTTCTGATAATGCTGTGGCAGTTATTTAACGATTATGAAAAAAAGTTGAAAATCGTATTAGAACATATGACTTCTTTTGCACCTAAATATTTCGTAGCGTTTTTGGAAATGACCTGAATAAAAGTTGTTTTGTTCGAAGGGGAAAATCTTACGGTATCATATCCTGATTTTCGCCTTAACCATGACTTTGAGACGAAAATTTTAAACTACTTTTTAAAGTTTAATTTCCTTGCTCGAGTACCAATTACCAAAGCTGTTGGGTTCAATATCCAGGATTATCCGATCAAGAATTAATTGATAATAACATCGTTAAGTAAATATATAGTAATTTATTTAAAATATTTCAAAGTAAAGAATAAAATACATATAATCCATTTGGATGAAATTTGATAATCGAATACAATCGTCTGACAACAAAAATCAAATGCTTGAGATTACTCGCTGAATCGCTATATGGATTTGAGTTTCAAGAAAATAATTGATTTCGTTGCTGGCGAATGCATTCGACCGCTCGACGATCCAAAAGTTAAGTGAATCATTCAATACCATATACCGTCCATTACATCTCTGTTGTTGTCTTCACAAATCGATGTTGTCTTGTTGTTGTTTGTCATCAGTGGTGAATTTTGGCAATAAATTTGTTATTTTGATTTGGTAACTTAATTTATTTTTATTTTTTTTTTTTTTAAATAATTTTTTTGGAATGTTAAAAATTTAATAGTATTTAAAATTTATTTGAGGTGTTTTATGTGGCGAAAACAAAAATTTTCGTCACAACTTTCAAGGTTATTTGATGATCAACTTGTGTTTTTCCAATGGTAAGATTCAGATAGCTGAAGAAAAACGAACATTAAAATAAAGTAATGGGTAATAAAGTCCATTAATGATTAAACATTTTTATGACCTTATAAAAAAATGTTTGAGAGATAAATTAACAAAAACGATGTGTAAATAAGTAAAAATGACAAATAGTTTAAAACCAATACAAAAAAAAAAATTGAGTCTAAAGAATCAGGTTCTTCAATGTCTTTCTCACTCATTTATATGAGCTCGTCAATTGTCAGCTTCTGATTACATTTCAAATTTTGTCCCTGTTCCTAGAAAATTTGTTTGTATTTTATAAATACGTATTTCGACTACAAGGTAGTCATCATCAGTATGAAGTAGCTAATCGTAACTATCACTGGTATATGGATTCAGAGATATGTTGCTTGTTGCTAATTTGGTGCGTGTCTCACAATGACCTTAAAAAAGTTCTGTCTTTTATACGATTTGACTGAGGGTATGATCTGACCTGAGGATTATTTGAGTAGACTGACTAACGGATTAGGTGTGTGAAGAGCTCCACCTATTTATTGCCGGTATTCCTTTGTGACCATGCAACGTTGTTTTTGTCACTACAGTGAGGGTATTGAAGCTGACCTTGATATCCAGGTAGATTTTTTGAAAATGGTTTAATTTTATTAAATCAGAATTTGGAATTGGGCTATTGTATAAATTCATTATCTGTTTTTTTCAATTTGTATATGTAGATACTTTCGATGCATCTAATTCTGTGGGGTTTTGTACCGATTTCAGTAGTTTAAGATTCGATTTGTCAATTTTGTGGTTATGTTCCAAATGTTTTGGGAATAGGGGCAAAATTTGAAATGTAATTTCAAAAAACCTAGAGATCTCTTTGATTATTTTAATAATCTTTAGCTTCTGATTGTCTAATTCCAGCAGTTATTGAACGTCATCGCCATCCAACTTGTATTTAACAGCTAATATAAAAAAAACTCGTAGTCGGGATTCGAGTAAGACGGGATAGCATAATGCATTACTGTATATTCTTACATGTGCACTGTTGTAATATACAGTCCATTAATATTTACCAGATATTCACTCGACATTTAATATATACATATAAGTCGTCGAGCATACATGCCGACAAGCGAAGATAAACGCAAATAAGTAGGAATGCAAATAAGATAAAGGACGTCGTGGCGACGTTATCTAAATTGTACACCAACGTATGAATACAATGCGAACGAAATACATATACATGCCTCTCTATACAGTCTATATCGTGTGATAACATCATGTGTGTTCCAGGAACTCTTTATAATTTACATGCGCGCTTATGTAACGCGCGTACTGCAACTTATTATATTCGGCAATTAATATTTTATTGCATTATTGCCTTTTATTGCCTTTTATTGCATTTAAGAAATAAACAGGAAGTTCGACTGAAAAAGTTTCCTAGGAAATGAATTTTCTGAATTATTTTTATTATTATTTAGTCTGTTGAGCCCGTTTAAGTCCACCGCACGGAATTTGTCAAACTCAATCGTCTTCGCTCGAATGCCATGTTATAAGCGTTTAAATTTAGCGTATTTTTGTCAAAGGAAAGTGAGAGAGTTTAATTTAGCATATTAAGGCCATGGATATCATCGACTACGTCATGTTAAGCAGGTCCACTATTTTATGGTCTGAGTGCTACATACTTGCATAACAAGCGATGATATTTGAAGACAGTCTAACAATCTTATAATTATTTTTTAGAACTTTTTTTATAAGGGCGAAGCCTGCTAGAATTCACCGCACATACATAATCATGTCACAATGGGATTGTTATATTACTATTGTTATTATTATTGGCGATGAAAGCTGTAATATCATGATTTCCTGTATCGTAGAATATTTCCAATTTTCCTCAATAGTTAGGTATATCTGACTGTCCCTCATAAAAAACTATTAAAGTATCGATTTTTGCAATTAATACAATTTGCTTCAAAAAATAACAAACATAATTGCTTAAATTAGTTAGATAAACAAGTGTATCTGTATTCTTGATTCATTTAATATACAAGCAAATTTCACTGATATACAAATTGTTTTCGCACCAATTGTAGTTATCTGTGTCTGAAGCAATGAGAATTTCACAAATATGTAAGAGGTCATATAGTTATGTTGGAACGTTCATAGACTAATATGGTTTTAGTATTTTATGATTTTATCGTTGCATATTATACACTATAAGTAAGTAAATTGCTAGTTGGTTGGATTAAAATACTCAAGATGATTGGAATATTATTAATTTACATTCTTACGAAACGACGTGGTCATAATGTAATTTTACATCCTTTTGCTTATAAATAATGTTAACATTATTTAAGTGATGCCGCATGACGAGACGATAGTAGCATGCCTCTTGTATTGTATTGACTTTTCCTTTTAAAATCCTCGTCCAGAGGCGGTGCTTTCCCCGCCAATAGGGGAAATATCCATCTTTGAAACGACAAGAGATAGACAAAAATTAAAGACGAAACATGTTCCTTTTTTTTTTAAATAAACGACTTTTGTTTGAAACTTTTCTTCAAAAACTTAGTGTGTACCGAGTATTAAACCAATTAGTTCAGTTAGTTCTTACTTTCACTTGTTTATTTTACAATGTAATTTCTGTTTCAATTAATGGTAGAAAACTATTCAAAATATTTATCTATACGTCAGGCTACTTTTTACCATGCATAATCAAATCTTTTATGAGTACTAACAATATAATTCATATAATTTACAATAATCATATAATAATCATATAATTTACAAGCTTTTATTTAATTTTATATGTTTGTTGTTTAGTTGAGGCCAAATCTTTTCAAAAGTTCGATTAGTTTTAGTTGAGTCAATAATATTAAAATACTCTTTAATATTATAGACTAAAAAGTAGAAAATAATTGACATAACAAATTTTTTTTTAAACTGGTATTTATTCAATGAACAAAAAAGAACAAAATACAATTTTATATTCTACTTTTTAGTTCATAAAAAGCTTGTAATAAAATTATAGAAATGTTTGGAGTTATTTTATTTGTCAAGAAGTATGGGTTATTAAAGATTTTTTCAGAATAATAAACAATTTTTATCTTAAGCATTCTTTCAAAAACCGAATCAATAAGGCACAAATCAATTATAAAATTTTGAAAAATGATCTGAAGTTCTGTAGCTTATAGTACATAGAAAAATTATCAGATCGTAAACTAGAGATAAACACTTCTACATTGATTAAAGGACTGAGCCCGTAATTTGCTTTAGAAAAAGAATATGATTGTTTTCAAGGATTAGTAAAATTCTCTTATACTAAATAATTAAACTCTTAAACTAAATAAGTCTTAAACAATTAATACTCGTATAGTTATCTAAGTTCCCAGGGTTGATTTGTCAATCACATTTTCAATCAATTAGCGACGACTAATTTAGAAATGCAATGATGCCTAAAATTCGTTTTACAATTAAATAAAGGACACCCTGATTACTTGAACACAGGATACAAATGTGAACTTATGTAGTTTTTGTATAATAATTTAACATGAAAACTGTTTTTATATTTTTCAAAATCATTTCCTTAGAAAATCACTGTTGTGTATTCGTTTATCAATATATCTACACGTATAGGTATATTGTCTAAAAACATAAATCATGTTCTTAAAATAAATATGTAGAACATTTATGATAGGTGAATTTAAAATTAGTTCTTTACGAGTTTTCTTGAATCGATGTTATATATGGTTTTTTAAATCAAAAGACTTAAAAAAACGGATTCAAGAAATATTAAAAATATTATTTTATTTTATAAGATACACTGGTTGCCTACTTTCTGGATAGCGATTAAAATATATTTCAGATGCAATATCACAATTGTTATTACTTTACATAAAGCTTTCTAACATATCAACTTTCTCGTAATTTTCGTAAGACTTCTTGTACATTTACGATTAAATGAGTTTATTATTTTTATGGCGGAAACAAAATCGTAAATAATTATCGCCTCCTTAAAATAAATATATAAACGCAAAAATTAAACTAGGAAATTACTATTCTGGCTAGTTCACACTTACGGATGAAAAGCGATCTGATAAATGATACATGGTTAAAAAAATGAAAAAAAATCCGTTCTAACTAAGCCATAGCTAACTATAAAACACAACTTTAGGTCATATCTCGAAAACCAACCATTTTTCTCCAACTTTCACGATGCCACTGGTTTATACCAAAAAAGTGCCTTAAGAATGTCAAAATTATTTTCATTTAGCTTTACAAACAACCAAGATAATCACAATTGTTTAAAAGTGGAAAAATCAAATTCGCAAACAAAAGATGCTAGCAAATTTTTGTTGACACCAATGAATTAGTCTTAAAAAAAGAGATCTAGAATGTGTCGTCCATTTTTTTCTATCTCTTATAGGTACCGAGGTTACCCATAAAACCATCGAAATAGGCCCACTCTGTTCTCAGCGATACCTGTTTACAATATTTTCTGTCTCAGCAATACCTGATCCAACATCATAATATAAACTGTTGATCAATGATATGACCATATTGTCATTGACAAAGTATATCTGTAAAAGTATTGTCGAACACGAGTTTACAGCTAAAAGCTTATATTAACAAAACTATTTATAAAGTCTCTTCCAATTGCATAGCTGGGTATAGAAGATCACAGACAGTTGCCGAAAACGCTGAACCAATCGTTAAGTTGTCGGATTATGAAAGAAATTTCGATATGATCTTTGTATCTGACTAATCGAATGCAGACTTTCAAAATAAATTTCAACAACTTTGGTTCTTTGTTCTGTGCTGAGTCATTCCATCAAGTTTTTCAAAGTTAATTATGACGTTACTTATGCGCCACTTTATATATACTTATAGTTCAATCTTTTCGTTAATTATTTACTGTGTACAAGGTAGACGACTAACATAATTGAGCTCGAAGCTATTTGGAAAAATAAACAATTCCAAGAGCAAAAATATTATCTCTCTGGTAAAGTAAGTATTTCTGAATTGTTGTAGTACATGCCGTAATCTGTGGCAGTCAAAATATTAAGTTTTGTATTAATATAACTATTTGAATGGTTTCTTAATATGGATTAGACTTAAACTCTATACTACTGTTTTCCTGCATCCAAAATCATCCAACAACTTCTCACAAAATGTTAAAACATATTCACAAAAGGCTTCTTCATCATTTTATATTTTTCCATCAAACAGTACTTGCATTTAAATTCACCTGTCATAAATGTTTTACATGTTTATTTCAAGAACATGATTTATGTTTTTAGACAATTTACGTATACGTGTAGATGGATATATTGATAAACGAATACACAACAGTGATATTCTAAGAAAATGATTTTGAACAACATAAAATCTGTTTTCATATAAAATTATTATACAAAACCTACATAAGACTCACATTTGTATCCTGTGTTCAAGTAAACATGCTGTTCTTTATAGTACTGGGGTGGCGAATTGCTATGTGAGTTGTTGGAGTACAGGCTATCTCGTCCGACTAAAACAATAAAATAATTTAATATCATATTTATTACATTTTTCTATTATACACTGAGCATAATACGTTCCAGTATCGCCAGCCATTACAGAGTGTAAAGTAGCCAATGATATGAAAACATTAAGTCACCCGTGGTGTAACGGTTAGCACACTGGGCTAGGTAACCGTGGTTGGATTTTTGGCAAAATTATATTTTCACCACATATTAGATTGCTGCAACATCTAAAATAAAATTTAACATAAAATAAAAGACATATTAATCTTTAGTAAGAATATTCAACTTACTGGAGTTCTTATGTTTTGACAATTATATTGTTTTGTTTAATTTACCAGTACAGAGGCACTCCCTATAATATCGATCGATAATCAATATAGTTGATTAATATGAAAATCCAGCGCATTGTTTAAGAAAAAAACAGAATCGGAGTCGAAGCAATTTGAACCGGAACCAGACAGCTCTCTCTTATTTCTTGGAATTTCAAGCAAACATCTTGAACCTCGAAATCATTATTGATATTCAGTGTGATAACTCAAGGATTAATTATTAAAACCTACATTGAAGTTATTTGATTGAATTCAAGATCATTGTTGTTTTTGAATATTGATTATTAAATTCATTTATTATAAATTCATTTCAGAAAATTGTAATTTTGCAACGAATTCACAAGCTAAGTACCAAATTGCGAAATTGTTTTTAAATTTTTCTTATACTTAAATTAATCTTATACTAATTTAATATAACAATTCACGCACCATTAATAACTTATTTACTGATATAGGTATTAAGAATTAAATACACTTCTTAAATCATTTTACATTTAACAATTTTAACTGTCAAATGATTTAGGTTCGTTCAAGTGATTTTTTTTTATTAATAAGATGCAAAAACAAATTGAGTGTATAATTGTTAAAGCATTTATTTTCAGTTAATATACATTGAGAATCGGTAAACATTCTTATTAGATTCCTGGTGGATGAGATTAACTTTTTCATATCAATATTTAATTAAAAATCCAACGACATATTTTCCTATGTAGTTCACACTAGTTCTTACATACTATGTCTTACGTAACCTATAATGGAAATCGACTTTAGTATTGTATTGTGACGCATAAATATACACAAACAATAATGTAACAAAGTAGTGGTATACAAAGCTTGTTTTTTAAAATACACCCAATCTGGAATACTGTATAGTGTATCTATCGCTGTCTATATGTAATGTACTATGATATGGTTTACTTTGTCACACTTAAACAATCAGTATTATATTATAACATAAATAACTATTATATTATACTTATCACTCTCTAACTACAATCATTTATATATAGTTGCATCTTACTAGTGCATGTATACATCGTCGTTATTGTCCGTCGTCCGTCGTGTGAGTGTAACACCATATGATGTCATACTGTGCATAGACAGTGATAGATGCACTACACAATTGTTGCTATTGGGTCTATTTTAATTTACGTAGTGTATGCATAAAATATTTTATAATATTATAATCTATTTCGTATGACAGACAACG
The DNA here is from genome assembly GCA_963920215.1 of Nineta flava. NCBI lineage: Eukaryota > Metazoa > Arthropoda > Insecta > Neuroptera > Chrysopidae > Nineta > Nineta flava. The sequence continues at coordinate 108,606,784 of OY986041.1, forward strand.
TCATAATACAGACACAGAACAACCTTAGAAGTTCACACATCTAATGCCTACAATAACAATTTTAATAACTTGGCTCTGCGTTGTTATTCTATACATTATATGCATAGTTCAACAAACAGTCTTTATAAGCTTATTTAAATAAATTATTTTAATTTTTCTTGCATTTATAATTAATAAGGTTTCATTTAAGTTACACCACATGACAAAAAATTCGTTACGCAGGAGCTGCGTCAACTTAGCGAATTTCTTTAGAATACGTAAATCACTCTCTAGCGGTCATAATTTTAGTGTGATCAAAATGAAATATAATATCTGATATGACTTTAGTCTTTGCAAAAATTAAATTTATTAATAGCCAAAATAAATCGATGTATAACGATTATAGTTTATAGTTACTATGGAAACGACAATCAAAATTTTTTACAATAAAATATATTTTATGTATTCGTGTCAAACAAACACATAATATTAAATATCTCTCTTAATATTAGAATAATCGAAAAATGTATAAGGAGTAAAGTTGTAGAAAATCATTTTTGATCATTTTTCTCAAACTCTAATGTGAATAGAGATATTTAGAATTTTAACTTTCAATCTTTAATTGTAAATATTTCTGTAAATATTAGTGTAACAGAAAAATGATAAGAAACAAAATTACAGTAAGACTTAGTACCTACAACTTAATACCTGAAAAATTTTCCTATTTTTCAAATATTAAGGGACATAGTCAAATTTTGTGTTTCCCCTCCCTCTAAACCCCCTTTCACCTCGTCCGATTTTACCCATTAACGAACTTTACCTTTAGAATACCAAAAGCGCCTCAAATACCAAATTTCAAACCAATCGGAATAAAACTGTGACCGCTAGAGAGTCCACAGACATTTTAAACAATCTTTAATTGTAAATATTTCTGTAAATATTAGTGTAACAGAAAAATGATAAGAAACAAAATTACAGTAAAACTTAGTACCTACAACTTAACTCTTCACGAAATCACATAATTCCACCCGCTTCTTATTATTACAACATCTCAAGAACCCCTAGGAGATAAAATCTACTTACATCCATGCAAAATTACAATTGTCCGGGGTTCGATGTGATATTTTCAGACTGATAGATGATATAGAACATAAGACAGATGAGATTGGACATTGGATGATAAAGAAAATTCGTATATATTAGTATGAACCTCGTGATCAGACTTGACTACAAAATATGGAAAAATGACTCCATATACTTTATAAATCCGCACGTTTAGTTGCAGATATAATGTAGTTTCGTAGCACTTCGGTAGTGTAATGTAGTATCTATCTACTGGTAAAAATATAAAAAAAGGAGTGTGATAAATAACATAAATGTTGACATATCAAAATGAAAAATGTTGAACGTCAAGCGTAGATAATAATAAAAATACATATTTCACCCCTTCGAAAAAAGTACTTTTATTTATTTTTTATTTTTTAACTTATATGTCGCGTACGTAACCATTGTGTGTGAAAAAAAATATGAAGTAATTTCCTGTTCGAAACAAATTTACAATATATACAATATTGCTGCAATTTCATGCTGAACGACATTGTATATCTACGAGAGAGAAGGGGCGAGACTGAGAAATGTGTGATTTTTTGTGTGTGCTATTTTTAGTGTTCCGTGCCAAAATTGGCAAAACATTAAAAAATTGGGAATCACTTTGGTTCCCATCTATAATATTACATTGGTTCTAAATAAACTTTTTTTCTTCTAACCAATTAAAAATGTTATTTTGAACTTTTTAGTGTAAGTATAAATTTACCGACGATTGTCGCTAAACCTAATCGAGGTAAAGTTGGATTTCTATTCTAGGGTTTAACTTAAAGAGGGTAATTTAGGATATGTAAAATAATTTTCATGGACATCGTGTAGAGATCATGGGCATATGTTGGGATACTTAGTGAATTTTATCGGAACAACTTGTTTATGTTACCATGCAAATGCCACGCGAATACCCGAATTTGATTAAATTCTAATTTAACAAAACAGACTAACTCTGGTGATATATGAACTCGGGCTTATTTCCTTCAGAGTAAAGTCCCCGTATATACCGTATTGTTATTGCTCAATGCTAGCGTTTGTGGTGCCAACAGCCTTCGGATAAAAAAATTTTCATTCGTAAAATTGTATTGACAAAATTTCGAAAAAAATATCCTTTTAATTAACATTTTTTTGATAGACACTAATAAACTTCTCGCTGAAAGTGTCAAATAAAAACTTAAGCACAAATGAAGCACAAATTTAGCAATATACATAATGTATTTTTTTTGCTTTTTCGGAAAAAGCACTTAAAAATTGCTGCACAGTTGTCATCAAAAAGATTGTTTTGACGTTGAGAAGAAAGTGTACATTGTTATAAAAAATTTAATTTAGCTAATATTAATGTAAAACAACTAACTGCATGACCAGGGATCGAACACTGAATCTCTGGATATAGTACCCAGTGCGCTAACGAAAGTATTACTATGAACATCGACAGTATTACTTTGAAGTCCCTAACTTATAAAAACAGCTAACTTGCATTGAATCATTGGTTTTAGATTGGTTCTTGGAAAAAAAATAAACTTGCTTATAGGCTGGTGTGTGACTTGGCAATAGTGCAATTATCTATCAGGGAAATAATTTTTATAATCGGTTCAGTGGTTCCAGAGATTACTCTCTAAGTATAAGTACTATGTAGGGCACAGAGGACCCGTTGGTCTAGGTGATAGGGACCCGTTTGCGGTACCCCTCTTTCTAATTGTTATAAGTACTATGTATCTACACTGGCTTCGTACTGTAATTGTGTTTACACTATTATTGGTTGTGTGAAAAAATATTTCATACAAAAGTTGTTTGTTTTATTAGATAAAAATTTTGTATATTTAAAGATTTTCTCTATCTCGCATCGTTTAAAAGTCAGTTTTTTAGTATGCCACGCGGTAACGGATGCATAGAAGAAAAACTTTTTATAGCCTATTATGTCACACGGGAATATTGTACCTTCCATTCAGTGAAATAATTTTTAGGTTCAGTAGTTCCAGAGATTACCCAAACAAACAAATTTTATCTCTTTATGTATATTAATATAGATACAAATATTTATTTTTTTTTCACTGAACACTATTTGCGGAGGTAGAGCTTACGCTTGACCGAGTTTTTTTTTATAGTAAATTTGTCTTTAATCTGACAATATAGAAATTGGGTGAATATTAACGTGGTCGTTTTCGTTATTTGTAATAACTTTTTATATATATTTTTCCCCATTGCCCATCTATCTGTACGTCTGTTCGAGTGTCTACAAGTGTGTGTGGTTTTCGAATGAACAATTTGTCATCAATGGAAAGTGAATTATTGTCGTTCATATTTACTTTTATTAAAAATATTATATTCTGATGATAAATTGTGGCAATTTGTCATAAGACAAATTTGGTTTTGTTTTATTTTAATGAATTGACTTTAAGGTATATAAACAAATCGAAGAAGTCTATTTTTGTCATATGGATTTGAATAATTATACGTTAAACATAACGATAAGGTCGAGCTGATCTCCACGGAGTAGAACGGTTTTGGTCTATACATATCTATGGTTTTTGCGTGATTTTTACCTCGAAGATAAGCCACAAGAACTCATGGAATTCACATGTATCAATATTTTTTGTTCATGTTATGTTTCTGGTTAAAGGTGCGCATAAACTTTGGAAGTTCTTGAGCTTGGTTTCGTTGGGTTCGCCTTCCGTGAGTCATAGGCTATTTGACATCATTTTAAATCCAACATTGCCAATATAACTTGAATAATACGCTAGCTTGCAAAAAAAAGTTCACAAATATATCGAGTTTGGTATCAAATGAATGCTTTTAATTTACAGATTCCGAAAATGTATTATTTATTACCCGACTACGGAAAGTTATGATTTTAGCAGTCTTTATGTGAGTATATTTTGACAAATGAAGTGTCGTCTTAGATTTTCGCGTGTTATATGCTATGTGACATATTAAATCCAACAAGGGAATACTTGCATAAATGCGCTAAACAAAAACAACAAAATTTCTCACAATGTATTGAGTTTGGTATCATATGGATGGTTTAAATTCACAGATTCTTAATATTATACTATAATATAAATAAATATATTAAAAAAACTAAAACCCGACTTCCAAAAAAGGACAAAACACGTTCGACTTTCAAAAGAGCGTTTTAAATATTTCTTGTAGTCGAAGGCCGAGAATTGTAACTGTTTTTCTTTGTGCATCGCAGTTAGGCCTTCGACTACGATAAATATTCACTAGGGTCATCAAACTTGTTTTGTGCTTTTTTCCTAGTCCGGTTTTTGATTTTTACACTTATTTATAACATACACATATAAAGGCGGCGCGTTTCCAAATAAACAGGTACCAATATTACTTGATCCTAATTGGTCCTACATAAATTTTTTTCTAACCAATTAAAAATGATATTTTTAACATTTTAGGTAAATAGAAATAAACTCGTAGGTACGTTTTGTTTTGGGAATGTTTCCTTTTCCTATAAATAATTGATTAATTAAGTTGTGTCACACAATGTCATATACCTTCATAAAAACCTAACGATAAAAATATATTAAACAAATTTAATGAAATTAGACATAATATATTGTTGCACAAAGTAATGAATTGATTATTAGACACAGATCTGTGAAAATAATTACCAAATAATTAAACAAAATTAAATTGTTTGCATTCATTTGTTTTCCGAAACATCTCAAACACAAAACACAGAGGTTGTAAATTTTTCAACTGCCCCGTAGTACACAGCTGACCACAAATAGTTGATAGTTTAAAATAAATGTTTTATTGTCTACCCGTAAAAAGGGATCGACATTAAACCGTTATAAATTACAAAAGTGTGAAAGGCCTATTTAATAATTGAATATAATACAGGTCAAACAAAATAATGTAGACAATTCAGTATTTATTTTATTAATTACGTATTGAGGTGGCTGGAAATTATTTGCTCTCATTTTTCACCTTCACCTGAAAACCATTAAGAATCATCCATCTTGCCAAAAAAATTTGGAGCAACTAAAAAGTTCATATTTTCAACGATATTTATATTAACGTGTTCTGTATTATAATACAAAATGCATGTTCCATTGAGTATAATATTCTTTAAAATAATATCTATAAAATTATTATTTGCCTGTAAATTCTTGTTTTAGTCCTTTTTTGGGGATAATTTGTTACTAATATATTTAGTCAGCAATATATTCGTGGTACGCCTCACGTATTATTGTATCGTGTAAAATCTTTTTTACTAAAAACAATTCATACTCATTGTTGATTGGTAGTTTTATATAGTTCACCAAGCCAGTTCTGTGCAGCCAGTGGATAATAGGTGATCAACGAGTGGTCAAATGCTAAACACCGGGATCACTGGGAAAAAGTAGCGTGCAACAAAGAGGCTATCTCTCGATGCACTGAAGCTGAACAAGATATTATCCCCTACGGAAGCATCTACACATAATGGGACTCCATAATGGGTCCATTGTGTGCAGATTGTGTGGCGAGGAGGAAGAAACATCCAGCCACATCGTCTTTGACTGCGAACCTCTGGGTTACAGAAGATATAGGATATTCGGTGCATCTCACACCGAATATATGAACCTTGAGGAAAATCTGATAAGCAAGCTCCTGGCTATTGCCAACATACGGGAAAAGCGAATCTCATCGGACTGAAGTAGAAGGGGGAGCACAATGAACCATAAGGTCGAAGTGCAACAGTTTTTAGACCCCAATATAAATCAATCAATCAATCAAGCTAGTGGATTACTAGATTTGTTTGGGGACATTTTTTCTCTTCTTCTTATTTCCTATTTAAAATACCTAAAATAAACATCTTATGATGTTATGCATAATTTTTCGCTTTCATCCTGTATAAAGGTTATTTAAACAACATACTCTAAAGCTAAACTAGTTAGTTCTAACATTTCTTGTAATCTATTGTGTGATAATCAAATTATTTTAAGAAATCGTAAACAGTGTCTTCTTTCAGATACAGATGAACAAATCTGATTATTGTCTTCATTAAAATGTTTTATCTTATATATCTTTACAATAAAACGTAGACAATAGTTAAAATAATACAATAAATACGTAACATACGAGTATATATATATACATATATATATATATATATATATATATATATATATATATATATATATATATATATAAATATATATATATATATATAGATAGATATAGATATATGTATATAAAATATATATGTATGTTAACTTTTGTTCAAATATAATATAAAACCTTAGTATTAAACATTAAAATTTAAAAGCTTAAAATCGTTTTCTAGTTTCCAGATAATAATAATAATACCTAACCTTTTTGTATATATATATATATATATATATATATTTATATATATAAACATAGAGTACCTAAATAGTAGGTATTATAACCTCGGTCATTAATAAAGTGTGCATGATAATTAAGAAGGGTTTTGTTACTATTTAAGTGATGTATGTGTTACTCGTATGTTATACATGGCTTTAATTATGTTTTAATAATAGATATGTATGTGTATTCTGAGGTTTTCTTTTATTCAGAAATTAATTTCATTGGATCTACAGGAATCTATCCTATTTCTCTATATGAGATTTTCTAGAAATCTTAAGAGCCGGTTTACTGAAAACTCGGTTTATTTAATTGCATTTCCAACTATCTGCATTAAAAATAAAAGTTCTTTTCGAACTATTGTGGTCACACGCTGATATCGAAGACACGTACAGACAATGAGCTTTTAATGATATTTTAGGTATTATGAGAACATTTAAATATAAAGATCTTATACTAGTACTATGGACCACAAAAGTTGACACCCTACACAACGTCCATGAACATTTTTTTTCCTATATACCCTTTAACCGGCTGAAATTAACCCCCAAAATTAAAAAACGTCCACAATTGAACCAGTATACTTTATCTCTGAGCTAAATTTCAACTTATTACGTTGCAGAGTTTTACAGAAAATGACAATTGGGCGGACGGACGTCGAAGTGATTCTATTAGTGTTTTATTAATTTTAGCACACAATACTAAAAATGATTAAATAAAATTTTTCAATTGACGAAAAATCCTAAAAGAAGTTTACAAATACAATGTTCTGCATGGCATACGATGTCCTTTAGTAGTATTAGTAGTGGACGGGAGGCCGAAGTCTGCCAAATAGGCCATTCAAGGTCTTTTTACCGACCCCCAAGGATCTCATCATCATAGCCTCTTATATTATCTACAACGTCTTGTTTGTTTCCTCAAGCCTAGTATTCGTTGTCGAACCTACCCGTCTTCTTTGTGAATGACACAGCTCCAATTTTGTTGTTTTACCTTACAACCAATTCGACTGAGCCGAAGGTACCTCATTTTGACAGAAAGTGAAAGGGCGTATCATTCGCCCCGTTGCAGTCCGGATAGATCAGACTGTCCTCTAACCTCATGAGATATAGATGCCTCTTGAGCTTGCAGTGACGGGTAAGCACCCCAACCAGATACATTATCTCTTTCCGGTTTCTGCCAATTAATCAAGTTGGCCTCGCGGCATTGTACTCGGCTATAATTTGTTTGGCTTGTCTGCAGCCTTCCATAACTTTCCATTTCCTATTCAAAGACTTATCCACCCATTCGTTTAAGGCAGATAGTCTGTCTTCGGGTTATTCCGAGATATGTTTCCGGTCCCTGATATGGGAGTACGGCTCCATCACGGGTGACTTCGTCAAGCTCCTTTAGTAATTAATTAATATTATAAATTTCTCCTACATATTTAGTATGCTTACATTTTCTAAATAAGTTGATACATTTTACAAAGAAGCCATCACAAAAGGGTACTTGATTTCCAACAATAATATCCTTTTTGTGATTTTGTAACATGCATGTCTATTTATATAAATATATATGTTACACGTGTGTGTAATCATCAAATAGTATCTGTATACACTACTACCAAATAAATAGTCCTAAAACAGTCATAGGTATTATACTCTCGAGTCTATAATGGGTAATTCTGAACAAACCATAGGGATAAGTAGTAGGATGTTTTACATTATATTCTTCGTATCATTATATATTTATTTAGGTTTAATCAAGTTAAGTTTTGTATGTGTGGAACTATTGGAAAGCGAGTGAATATAATTTCATAGACTTCAAAAATATATTCAAGAAACTACCATATTTATATTTACACTAAGCTTATGTATTTACCTATAGTTCTTTATATACAGGATGAGTCGAGAGCAAGGAACTTAACTTTTGGATTGTACTGTACACGTGAAATTAACGCAAAAAAAATCATATGTTCTGATCCGATTTTCATTTGTTTTCAAGTTATATCGTAATTAAAAAAAGTTATTTTGTGTTCTACAGTATTCAAAATTGATTATTTAAAACTTCTAATCAGTCTGCTTCGTTCGAAACTTACAAAACAATTGATAACTTTGTTGTTCTGATAATGTGTCAATATGCTGTGCCCGTTATTAAACGTGTGTCCGTTTGGTACATTCCTCTCGACACACCCTGTATAATTGTCTAAATGTATCTGTGTACATCCAATAGCCGATCCACAACTAGCCGAGTCCCCGCCCTTTCCTTCCCGAAGGTTTCCTACAAACTCACCTACCTTCCGGAGCTATATACCGATGTCAGTGATTTTATTGTTTCACTTCAAAGTTGATAAAACGGAACATTTATGGAAGCATTTTCGTGTGTCTGTGTGTCAGTCTGTCTTCGGCGATTTTCCCTTAAACTATTGGACGTAATAATCTTGTGAAGTATAGAAAAATGGATTTTACCCCCTCGAATAAATTTCAGGGTGTATGAGAAACAAAGTTTTCAAGAGCATCTTGTAAGTTATAAAGCTTATAGAAGCACGAATTCAACAATATATATGATCGTTCGAAAGCTCGAATAATGAATGTTACGTTAATTAAAAATAAATTATTATTGACACTGATTGTACATCTGATTTGTTATAAATGGTGAACAAATTTATGACAAACTTTTGAAATAAGTCGATGATAATTGGTCGATTTACGAAACATTTTCGTCAATATAAGTAACTTAGTGAAGTTCAATGAAAAGAGGTATGTTTCTTGTTTATGTCATTAAATGTACAAAACAAAGTCTATAGAAATTATTATATTAGTCTATAGAAAGGTCAAATTCATTTCTAAATAAGTCCATTTATATGTACTTTAAAGTCTTAAGTTAATATACCTCAATAATACATTTTGTAGAGGTTATGTTGGAGGTGTATCTACAATTTTGTTACATTTTAGTCTACTAAAGTCAAACCACTACAAACCATTACAAACGGAAGAAACATAAAACTATACTCTGACTTTCGGTGAATATCATGAAGTGGATTAAAGTATATTATGAAACACATTTAATATTATCATAGTCTTTTCAACAGAGTAGCTAAAATCCAATCCGGTTTTTAGAAATGGGAGCAAACTCTAAGAGCGAATTTCTGATTTGTCGCAAAATTTTTGTTTGAAAATTTTTTTATTTTCTATATAGTTGATAGTTTTACGATTAAACAATTTATTAAACCTTTCAGATGCAAGTGGATTATTGGATTATTCGGAATTTCATACCTTACTGCCATAATATAAAAATATTTAGTATATAGTAATTTTTTTATTTATTTATAATTTCGATGTACCTAAAACCTTTAAGGCATTTATAAAACTCTTGAAGTATTTCTATAAAGGAGAAAAATTTTGACCTATTTATACAATAATGTTTCATTTGTTATTATGTTAAAAAAATAAATTTTAATATAGCAAATTTTCTTATCATTTGTATAATTACAAGTCAATTTTGAACCAACAGTTGAACATTTTCGTTTCAAACATGTCTTGAATTCATAAAAGGATAGTATCATACTATTATGTAATAAAATTTTTTTTTGTTAATTAAAATTTCTACAATGATTTAATGCAGTTTCATTTTTAGTGGACCACTCTGTATAACTAGGCAAAATTCTAGAAAGGGAACAACATATTCTATATAATACAAGTCATCTTCTTTATAGATTATATAGAAATAGAAAATAATATCCCGTTGTTGTATGACTTTTCTTTTATAAATTTAATTTCCTGTTTTACAAGATTCATATTATTGATTTAATTTACCCAATACTATCTTAATGAATGCGATGTAAGTACCTGTTATAAAACTGTCGAAGTATTTGTATAAAGGGATAAAAACTTGCATCTATTTATACTATTTATACTATAATATTCTATTTTCTATTCTGTCATTAGATAAATATGAATTTATAAAATGTTTGTCATTAGATGAATAATAGGGAATATGCATGAAAATTTTTTTTCACTTGAATTGAAGCCTGTTTACTTGACAAATATCAAGGTAAAATTACTTTTTAAATAGTTTTAAAAATAAGTGAGATATGAATGATTGAAATTCACTAGACAAAGAGGGTGATAGCCCTCTTGATATGTTATGTGACGTCATATAACACTTTCACCATTTAAAATACACGTAAAACTCCGTTTTTAGTATTTTTGCAAGAAAGAGACAGATAATAATCTTTAAAAGCTTATAGCATCCTTGATATTTGTCGGATTTTAATTTCATTTTTAAATATTATTCCAGTATTAACAGTATTTTCATATTCTGAAAATAAATCTGAAAAAAAATTTTCATACATATTCCCTGATATTTCAATGTTTAGTTTTGTTAATATAATTTTACTTAAAATATTAATATAATATAATATTAATATATTAAACATAATAATATTTTAATTAAACATCTATGTTTTATTAATGTTATTATGAATGCTTCAAAAAATTGATGCCTGCTTAAAATAATTAGTCGAAAATAACTAAAAATATCCACTACAAAAATAACTAATAATGTAAAATTTACCAGTTTCCGATTTTATTGAAAATTATGTTTCCTAAACCATTTTGACTTAAGAAAATGAAAATTCAGTCTGATTATTTGTTAAATTTGTTGTTTGTACCATATTGTTTGTATAAGCAATTTTGGATTCTTTGAATTCCAAAGCATATATAGGTAGCCATATTTCGAAAATTAAAACTGGAATCAAATTTTTTAATAGATTTCATTATTTATGAGTCAAAATGGTCCAAAAACATGATTTAAAAAAAATACGGAGACAAAAATAATTTTTCGATTATTTTGATTTTTATTAAGGGGTACCCTTAAAGTAGGTACCCTATTTTATTGGAGATAAAATTCTTAATCATTTTTCTCCCAAAAAAACGATATTTCAGTCTAATTGATTGTCGGTATGTAATTTCTGTGATATTGCATATATATATATATATATATATATATATATATATATATATATATATATAATTATTAATGTCAATCAGGATTTAGAAAAGGCCGAAGTTGTGTTGACAATATCTTTGTGCTTACTTCGGTTGTTCAGCTACAATTACGCTTACCAGGACGGAAGGTATACGCAATCTTCGTGGACTTCAAACGCGCTTTTGATTCAATAAACCACTCGTTACTCTGGTCTAAATTGTTTCACAGTGGTGTAAGTGCAAAACTCATTCGCATAATCAGAAATATGTATGTTAACGCAACAATTCAAATAAAGTGTAACGGTAACGTTAGTAATGCGACGTTAAAAACGTTAACTGAAGGAGTTCTACAAGGAGAATCGTTAAGTCCGTGGTTGTTCTCTATGTTCCTTAATGATATCCAAGACTTTTTAAGAAACCGTGGGGCAATAGGTATTAATATTGACGGTTTCTCAGACCTGTTATTGTTGCTTTATGCTGATGACTTAGTTATATTGGCAAACAATCCTACCGACGTAAATAAAAAGCTAGATCTTTTATATAAATATGCCCAAATGAACGAACTTAAAATTAATTACGAAAAAACTAAAGTACTGGTTTTTCGTAGGGGTGGTAAACTTCGGAATACTAATCTATTTAAATGTGGCAGCGCTAATATTGACACAACAAACAATTATTTATATTTAGGCATCCCATTCTCTTCGTCTTCTTTGTTCTCGGAAACTGTAAGGCATAACATTCAAAAGGCCAGAACTTCAATCTCATCAGTCATGACCATGTTAGCGAGCTCCAAATGTGTATCTTGGGAGGCTAGACTTCAGCTGTATAATTCTATAGTGGTTAATACATTGCTGTATTCTGCTCCAATTTGGGCATTAAGATATTTGGAAGAGATAGAATTTGTGCAAGTGAACTTTTTTAAACAGCTACTCCAATTACCTAGAAACACTCCGGGGTATATTGTACGTCTTGAAACTGGTACTAATCCGCTGTCTGTTTTGGCACTTTATTTAAGTTTGATGTGGTTGCGTAACATTTTGAAAATGAACGACAGTAGATTACCCAAGATATGTTACAATCGTATGAAGAACCTTGCGTCAAGTTCACCATGCCCTAACGACAAATACAACTGGGTCTGTCAGCTAAGCAAAATAGTATCCCTTATTAACCCAAACCTCAGGATGGAGAATATTACCGGAAACCTGGATATAAAAGCTCTTCTGACATCATACAGTGATATTCTTCGGAAGAAGGACATGGAAAAAGCAAATAACTCGGGCTACAGCTTTATATACCATAAGCTCACAATTAATGATCATACAGCAGACTACCTTAAATTGAACTGCCCCATCTCATTCATTCGTCTTTTGGCTCAGCTGCGTACCTGTGGTAAAATAGTGCTAAGAATTGTTATAAACAGGATTGTGTACACTATTAACTGCGAAATGATCTGCACTTTATGTGACTTACATCATAAGGAAGATCTGGTGCACCTACTGTTGCTTTGTCCTTCCTACAGCTATGTTCGGAGACAATTTTTGAAGAAAATTAACATGGTTGGTCCAGATTTGAATCTGTCACAAATTCAAATGGCTTATAATACGGGACAACTCAGAAAAATATACAATTTCGTAAAGACTATATATATATATATATATATATATATATATATATATATATATATATTTAAATATTTAAGGGTAAACAAAGAAAAATAAGAATATAAAAATTTAATATAATATTCGTTTCGTCTAAACTTGAGATAGAGATACTTTTACAATTCAACGCCAGAAAGTGTACTTTAAATGTTTAGAGATGTTTGAAAAAAAATTTGTTTTCAGTTATTGGTTTATAAAAAATTGTATTAAATAAAAACATTACGTGCTAAAACTACAAACTTTTATATGATTATCCGATGTAAGACATTGATTTTTCAGTAAAAACTTCAGTAAAAACACCAAATTAGAAGAAATTTTTTTATTATATTATAAAAAAAAAGTCCTATAGAAAAACACATTTAAACCTTAATATATAAGTAAGAAAGGTTATTCCGATAAAAATAGTTTATTAAGGGTTTTTAGAGAATAAAAAAAAAAACAAAAATAAAAACATTTTACCCAAATAAACAAATTTAAATGTAGAACATCGAACGTAAAAACCCATAAAAATAATACAAACTACAATATGTGTAGAATATTAGGTGGAGGAGATCCACCACTGTTGTTGCTACGACTAGACACTGCTGCTATACCATGATCCCGTCGCAATGTGTTATGACCCCGGATATTCACGTAACTACAGTTGTAAGGGTTTCCTTCTATTATATGGGATATGTTTTACATAGAAAACTATATCTACTGTAAATATAATAGGTTTGTTTTATACACCACGTTAGAATATGATTGAAGAAAAGAAACGTTTTTTTCAAAACATCATACAAGTTCCAAAAAACGTACAAATGAATTTGGGAAAATGTAGCAAAGCTGGACAAAGTATCGGAAAACAGTACTCAAAATACCAAGTATTGAAATTAGGCGACGACAAATTTTTAAAAGTCATCGAAGTTATTAAAAAATAATTAAATGTCAACTCTGCATTAGTATACTAAGACCCGTATTCATTGTCCAGTCTTGAGCAAGTGTGTGCAGTTCGAATATTGAAAATGAACTCATTATATACAGATTAGTTGTTCTATTTCACTTGTTTGTATTAAGTATATAAGTTTAAAAAAATGTGTGACGCTGGCAGATTGATGGGTTTTAATTATGAGTAAACATCTACTCTGTGGGCTCTAAAATTATGGTGTTTTTACCGACGAAAGAAGAAGGTACTCAATTCAACCTGTATATATATATATATATATATATATATATATATATATCTTTTTTTAAATGTATAATTACGCATAACTTTTTACACAGTAGTCCGATTTTGATAATTCTTTTTTTGTTGGATAGAAGAAGGTACTCAATTCAACCTGTATATATATATATATATATATATATATATATATATATATATATATATATATATATATATATATATATATATATATTTAAATGTATAATTACGCATAACTTTTTACACAGTAGTCCGATTTTGATAATTCTTTTTTTGTTGGATAGGGTATACTTCAAAGTTGGTCCCATATAAATTTGAAAAAATTTCAAATTTTAGACACTAAAAAATAAGACTTCACAGCGCTTCCACTTAAGATAAATATCATAAATATCATAATATACGTTCTGTGTGTAAACACTATTTGAAAGCACTCAATAGCATTGCACAGTTTGAATGTTTTTTTAACCGACGAAAAAACGAAGGATATTCTCAAGTCAACCCATATATTTTTTTTATGTATTACCACGCATAACTTTTTACAGAGTACTCCGATTTCGATAATTCTTTTTTCATTGGATAGGGTTTTTCAAAATTGGTACCAAATAAGTTTGAAAAAAAAATTCTCTCCTAAGGGTTGAAAAATAGGGATTGGTTGATTGTTCACCACTGAATTATCATCTGTGAACCGATTCTGTTGAAACTTGACACACATATGTAGTTCTAAGGACACTACAGGCCCCAAAAAAATAAAAAATAAAACTTTTTAACAAAAAATAGAACCGACGAAAGAAGAAAGAAACTGAAAAGCAAAATATGATAACTTTGTAACAAAAATTAAACCTTAGAAAAAAGAAAGGTAAAAATAAAAAAGTAACTTTTTAGTCTAACAAAATCCTATACTAATGTAAATACCTACATAATTTTGAGTCGTCGCCAAACAAACAAAATGTAATATTTTGTAATATTTACTTTTAACCGAAAATCAGATTCACCCTTCATTTCGATGGAGATTTGTTGGCGCCGACTCAAAATTATTTAAGTATTTACATTAGCGTAGGACTTAGTTAGACTAAAAAGTTACTTTTTTATTATTTCCTTTCTTTTTTCGAAGGTTTAATTTTTGTTACAAAGTTTCTAATTTTTTGCTATTCAGTTACTTTCGTCGGTTCTATTTTTTATTAAAAACTTTTTTCTTATACTTATATATCAATACTTAACACTAACAACTAACTTAAAAAAAATATTTCCCATTTTAAAAGAGAAAATAAACCTCAAACATGTATATAATAAACGAATCCTATTAAGTATGCAAGTTATGTTTTATCATTGCATTATATACACTAAAGCTCTATATCGATAATAAATATATATATGTCTATAACGTCTAGAACCCATGTATATTTAATGAGTTTAAAAACCTTGTAATCATGAAAAATTAAAATATGACGTTGAAAAATTACTTAAATATATCTACTTAAGTTTTAAAACATCCAAATATGTCTTTTAATATTCAAAAAATATGTTTAAAAAAATGCTTTTAAAAAATCCGTCACGTAGATGAAAGAAATTAAGTCTGCATCAAATCGAATTGATCATACAAGGTGCATATTTTAAACAATATACCTGCTTAGATAGATAGATTGTAGAGACTGCCCTGGACGGGCTACACTTCGACCATAAGGTCCATTGTGATGGTTTAGATTGTGAGGATGTGACTGGAATGGAAGGAATTTTTGTGTTTAGACTAGGAATTGGTAGGATATGCGGCTACAGCCGAATATGATAGGAACTATGCCGATATTCATCTGGAGTTCGTGAAGGAAACTGCAGAAAACCTTCACAAGCATAGCCGATTACTTCGTTCTTGTCCATACGCCGACAGTTTAGTCAATTACCCGCCTATTTTTTTTCTCTTAATAATTGACAAACTACCGATGTGGGGATTCGAACCCATAACCTCCCAGCTTTCAAGTAGGCATACTGCGCAGACAAGACGTCTTAGACCGCTCGACCACTTGGAATGGTATACACCTACTTATGTCTTCGCGGAAGTGATTTTAGAAAAAATGCCAAGAATAAAAGCTGCCGTGATCCAATAGAGTAAAACAACTTTCGTGACCTTGAATTTGACCTTAACTTTGACAGTTAAAGATACACTTAAAATATGAAATCTGGACAACAAACCGTTATAATTAAAATGAAATTATATTCATTACAAACTGAAAAAACGAGAAAAGTAAACTGAAGGTCACAAACTTCAAAATTGTTCATAAAATGTAGTCGAAAGCAAATTACAAACACCATAAACAAAAGTTATTTGTTTCTTAAAAAGAAATTAATTTTTTCATATATGTATTTTCGTTACATAATTTGTAAAGTATAAAAAAAGTAAGCTCTAGCTCTGTAAAGAGAGTGGATTTTGAAGAAAAGTATAATAAACTTTTGTTAAATATTTTGTATATATGGATGCAAACTAAGTAAGATAAATGACTTACACATAACGTTAAATAAATTTGACAAGAAAAAATTTTTAACCTCACTTCTTACATTTTTTTTACTATCCAACCAAACATTATCCGGTATTATAGTGGTTTCAGAGGTTCCGTAACGAAAAAAGATTTATATGATAAATGTCATCATAATCGAACTTCGATCAAATTTTATTTCTTAAATAGTTATTAAGGATTGGTAAATTCATGACGAATGATTTTATGATATTTAACCGAATTATAAACGGCTAAAAGATAATTGTATCATGATTATGAGGACAGTAAGCGACATTTTAAGTGGGAGTACGTACTAATGTTCGTGTTATATTAGGATAAAACTTTACATACATATGGTATGCAACTTCGGCAGTCATCCGAATCTCTTCGAAACAAACAAATAGAGTTCTTTGCTGTTTTTTCGCCAATTTCTTTCTGCTCTTCTTCCTGCCTACTTCTCCTTGTATGAGCTATTTTTCGTGTATGTAGTACGCTTCGGGGGGCCCATGCAGGCAAGGGCACGTATGGCAAACTCTACTCTGACGTTGTAGTCAGCCCGACACTAAATATAACATTAGTATTTAACTCATAAATAATATTTTTGAGGACAGTAAGCGACATTTTAAGTGGGACTGCTCTTCTTCCTGCCTACTTCTCCGTGTATGAGCTATTTTTCGTGTATGTAGTAAGCCACGGGGGGCCCATGCAGGGCCCAAACAAATAGAGTTCTTTGCTGTTTTTTCGCCAATTTCTTTCTGCTCTTCTTCCTGCCTACTTCTCCGTGTATGAGCTATTTTTCGTGTATGTAGTAAGCCTCGGGGGGCCATGCAGGCAAGGGCACGTATGGCAAACCCTACTCTGACGTTATAGCCAGCTCAACTCACAAATAATATTTTTATACATCTGTACGTTTGTGAACGTAAAATTTCACAATTTATTTGTGATAAAAACTCACTATATTGGGATCTTTTGCAGAGGCGGAACTTAATAATTCAAACTACTATCAGTAGTTTTAAATTTGCTTACGATTTGCGATCACGAAACTTGTAGACCGAAGTGTCTACACCACGAGATTGGGCCAAGAAACATAGGACTACTAGCTCTAGTTTCTGATTAATCAACCAGAGAACATATCCAACTGCTAAAGTTCTCAATACAAGGATGCTTAAACAATTAACTTAGTTGAAAATTGAGAAATTTGGTTTTTCTCAATCGATTTTCTGAATGTTTGTCTGCGAAAATCGATAAGTCAAATGTACGTCCCAAACAGAGCAACCTAATGGCATTCTTTTTCAAACTTACACTACAAACTTTTTTCTGTTCGATGATTATGTGAGCCGAAAAGAAATTATGTATTCTACATCCGTTGGTCGTGTATGTAAATGTCAACCATGATTACATGAATAAAATTATTGATTAGAATGACGACTTTTTTAAGATTTAAGACAATTTAACTTTTGAAGTGGAACTTCTTTAGCGAGGCTAGTGAAATGGAATGACGGTGGCATAAAAATTAAAACTACATTAATAATATATATTAAATGCAAAATTAGTCTGCTATCTTTGTATTGTGTGTGTGTTGCTATCTTTGTCATGCGCAAACGCTGTCAGCCATTGTTGGTTGACAGCATCAACCAAAAAACAAAACATGGAAAAATCATATTCGCAGTATTTTCAAGATATGCAATTACAATTAATACGAAAATATTTATAGAATCTTTAAGCTATCATAAATTTATTAACGGTTAACCGCTTATTACATTTCTAAATAATGATACTAAAAGTTTCTCATCTTCCGTGAGATTATGTGGGTGGAACTGACTCGTTTTCTTGTATAAAAAGAACTGCCATTTGTGTAAAGTTAATAAAGAAACGGTCCATTACAGACTACAGCTGCAAAGGTCTGAGAAACCCTTAAGTGACTAGGATTTAATAATGATTGACAAATTTTTAGTATTTTGTTCACAAAAATAATATATTGTGTGTTATATAAGATGTCAGTGCAATGTGTGTAATATCTTCAGCACGCACTCACTCACAACTCTATTTTTGGTTTTCTTTTCATTTCTTTTCGTTTTTTTTTGTTGTTGTTGTTATCGTTAGTTTTGCTCGCCACCTCCATAGTAAGTAAGACACACATATCCAACTGCTACTTCTTCTGCTTCTATCACTTTTATGGTTTTTCTTTTATCTTTATATACCTTGTTATAAATAATGGGTTAACGCTAGTCATAAAAAAAATTTGTTTCATAAAAAAAAAAGATCAAAACACCCACAACGACGCATATACACATTCAATAGTACTGACTATTCTGCCACCAAGTTATTACCAAAGTTACTTTTAATGTCAACATTAAGATAAAAAAAAAACCCAAAATAACTTTCTTAGTCTTAAACGTGCGGTAATTAATTGTATTTTTACAACAATTACCTAGCTAATGATTCTTAGTTTTTATTTCATGTAAATTATTGAGTTGTTTTCATTTCATATACTTTAGCCATCAAACTTTGCCACTCTCGTCAGTTTTTTTCATTTTATGCGGGTAGGTTGAAACGAAATACGTCATAGGAAACCCAATGTGTAAGATGAATGCCATTATTGATCAATCAGAAAAAGGTAAGAGTTCAAATATTATTCATTTACATTTTATTTTTTTAAATTGTTTTTTTTTTTTTTTATAATCTGGAGTCCATTTATCCATTGTTAGTATGGTTTCCTTTTTGTTAAATATTATACCAACGAAAGTTGGACTAGCGTTTGTAAAATTTGACATTTAAGTAATATGTCTGAATATTAGTAACATTCGTTGACATCAAATATGAAAAATCAAACACATGTAGTATTAGTGATGAGCAAAGCAAGACCAAGACCAAGGCAGTCTTGGTATCGGTCTCGGCCTTGCTTGTCCGGTCTTGGCCTTGGTCTTGCACGAATACTTGAAGTCTTGGTCTTGGTCTTGCGTATTCAGTCTTGGTCTTGGTCTTGGTCTTGCTAAAAACTTGGTCTTGCGTATTCAGTCTTGGTGTTGGTTATTTGCTCATTTAGTGTGTTACTTACTACTTAATCAAATACTTGAAGTCTTGGTATTGGTCTTGGTCTTGCGTATTCAGTCTTGGTCTTGGTCTTGGTCTTGCTAGAAACTTGTAGTCTTGATCTTGGTCATGCGTATTCAGTCTTGGTGTTGGTTATTTGCTCATTTAGTGTGTTACTTACTACTTACGTCATTTTGAAATTTTTCAAGGATTTTTATAGGTATAAATGATCAACAATTAATATCTATAATTAATTAAGCTTCATTTTACAATAATCAAAAAAATTAACCGTATTCTATTGGTTTTTACAGTTAAAAAAAATTAGCTTAGCTCTGTCTATATTAACCATCCATTTTTTCAAACAATGGTAATGTTTACCAGTACCTTTTTTATATATGATGTTTAAATTTAGTGGAGTAAACTGGAAATCTTAAACACACAACATGTTTTGTTCCAACAACAAGATATATTATAAGTTACGAAAAATATTCTCATATACCCTATTTACAACGGAAGTTATAATTTTTAGCTTAGTCTTGCACTTTGGCACTTTGGTCTTCGTCTTGCATTCTCGGTCTTGGTGTCGGTCTTGTTCTTGTTCATTCGGTCTTGGTATTAGTCTTGCTAGTGTATGTATGCTCTTGGTCTGGGTCTTGCAAAATCGCAAGACCAAGGCATATTTTTCTCATCACTATGTGGTATGGAAATTGAACCCGCGACCTCTGGCACTCTAGACCAACGCTCTGTAATGCCAGAACCTCTGAGTTACCAGATGTTATGGTAGTGAAATACATATGATCATCTAGAATCTTGAAGGAAATAAATGTGGACAAAAACAAATTTTTGAACTCATTTTTCATAGAAAGTGCCTGATGCTAATTAACTAATTTACTTGCAATTTTTGTTTACATTCCAAGCCCGGTAATTGGCACGCTAATAATATTTAGCTTCTTTGAGTAGTAGTAGTGGTGGAGGGTACGTCGAGCCGGATAAGTATGCTTTTCTAAGCCTATTTTACCGACCCTAAAGGAAAAGTATGGACACTAGGAATTGGTAGGTTTTGCGATTGCAGCCGACTTTTGATCGGAAGTACACCGATATGAATCTAGATTTTTTGAAAGGAAACTGCAGAAAAACTTCAACAGCGTAGCCGATTACTCTCGTTCTTGTCCATACGCCAATAGTTTAGTCAATAAACCACGCAATTAATTTTTTTTTAAATTAATTTAATCGACAAACTGACAGTATTGGGAATCGAACCAGCAATCTCCCGAGCAGTGCGCCTTTAAAACCTCCACCACACGAACCGGCTTTGTTTGTTGGAGACTACGAGAAGCTTAATATTAATTTTGGAGTGTTATTTTAATAAAAGAGTTTTTTTTAATTTTTATAAAAACTCTTATTAGAATTTCTTATCCTCTTATGTTTTCATAATTCAAGTCCAACCTTTATTTGCAATTAGTCCATGAAGTTTTCAAAAAAAGTGTTGTGAAACTATTAAATAGGAAAAAAAAAATCCTATAATATTTCAGTTCAATAACTTGCAGACGCCATTTGTCTAATTTTTAGTATAGTCACATAACTTAGTATAGCAAAACTTATAGGACTACTTATATATATATATATATATATATATAAATCAAAAATAAATTATATTATAGACAAGCTTTTTATATTAAAAAAAGGCATATATTTCAATATTATATATAACTATTACACTCAAATAAATGTAAATATATCCCATTTTCTTTAATAATGATTATTGAATATCAATATAAAATTCAATAGAAACCATAAGAGAATCATATATTTCGAATATAACTCTATGTATCAGATAAATACCCATGAAACTATGCGATAATATACGATGCTTTTTTACATGACTACAAAACTGATAGTTATAATGGCTTTTAGGAATATGTTTGGTATTGGTTTTTCTTCTTTAGGGCAATGAGTGTATTCGTTTTGGGTGCTTACAGTTTTTCAGCGCCACCAAGCGTTGTTTTTAGTGTTCATCTTGACGCTGTATATGCTGAAAAAGCGCGCTAATGTAAAAAAATATGTTTAAAAAAATGCTTTTAAAAAATCCGTTACGTAGATGAAAGAAATTAAGTCTGCATCAATTCGAATTGATCATACAAGGTGCATATTTTAAGCAATACACCTGCTTAGATAGATAGATTGTAGCGGCTACCCTGGGCGGGATACACTTCGACCATAAGGTCCATTGTGATGGTTTAGATTGTGAGGATGTGACTGGAATGGAAGGAATTTTTGTGTATAGACTAGGAATTGGTAGGATTATCCTATCAGAATTGGCTGCAGCCGACTCTGATAGGAACTATGCCGATATTCATTTGGAGTTCGTGATGTCAACTGCAGAAAACCTTCACAAGCATAGACGGTTACTTCGTTCTTGTCCATACGCCGACAGTTTAGTCAATTAACAACTACTTTTTTTCTTAATAATTGACAAACTGTGGATGTCGGGATTCGAACCTATAACCTTCCAAGTCGACATAACGGCTCAGAAATAACGTTTTAACTCGGCTACTTGGAAGGTAAAAAAAAATGATCAAAATGCTTGAAAGCGTTTAGCATGGTGAAATCATACGTGTATATTCATTTTAGTATACCTGCCTTAACATCATCATACACACATGACTTTTTGTGTGCACATCTATGGCACAATACCGTTCGAATGATATAAATCTCATTGCCCTCATTTTATAATAAACGATAAAAAAAGATACGACAAATTTCACGTATTAATATATAGATATCCATTATAATGAATATTACAAATATATCGCATGTGTTGTAACTTGATTTGATACTAATCACGATTCTTTCCTTTGACAAATTCTTTCCTTTTCTACATAGCTCCTACATGGTAAACCGTATTTTTAAAATCAGTTGTTTTTCGTTTTATTCAAATGATTTTAGAAGTTTTATTTAGAAATGATAAAATCAATATACAACACACATACCATAAAAAACCATGCACACAAAATATAACTATTATCTTAAATGGGTTATGTGAGGTTGGAAAATTTTTTTATGTAAATGATCGAATTAATTGAAAAGGCGCCAACTAAGTTGTATTTGTATACATAAAGATGGTTGGTCGTAAATATATAGTGTCATGTGTGCTATGACCTATTTAGTAATTAGACAATAGTATGATATCTATGCATTAAATTTTAAATTGACTTCAAAACAAAAAGGAGATAAAGGATTTAATGTAATGGGTCCGATTTTTCATATTGAAAATTTCGGCATCTACTCGTTTCGATGTCCCTAGAGTCCGAATCCATCGTTTTTTACAGAGTTTTCTGTGTGTACGTGTATACGTTCGTACGTTTATGCATACATATCTATATGTGTTACCATGTTAAACTATTCACTAAACAAAACATTCAAATCTGACAACTTCGGGATAGAAAATTCGGGACTTCAGACGTTTTTCTTTGGTTTGGGAACGACACATAACTGTATGCTGAATATCAACTTTAAAGAATACGGGAAGTACAATTCGACTTTTTATGCTTAGTCCCCACGATTTAGGGGCGTGGTCACATTTTTACGATTTTTGAATTAATATTTTTACGATTGCAAGCGGTGTGTTCAAATGATGTAACCTTTCTGGGTTCTCTGAAAGTACTGCAGCTCTTTAGTTTCAAAAGTTGCAGGGGGTCATTTTTGACGTAATATTTCCTGTAGTACATAGTTAATTGAAGTTCGTATGGCCCCGCTCCCTAAAAACTTGTCTATACGCACTTGCGTGCTCCTTGATACATAGATGAACATTTATCTCAGACTTCTGTGTGGGTAATAATCGATGGGGAAAATTTTATTTCTACTTTTTATTGCAATTTCACTTTATAATAAAATCATAGATTTTATGAAGACTGAACACATTTAATTTCCCAACGTTTTCATTACTCTTCCAATATTTTGAGTAATAATTTCGAATTCAATGAGGAATTCATCCTGATGGTAACAAATTATTTTATGTCATCAGAACTACATGCGTTTGCAAACTTTCAAATTGCTATGATCATTGGAAGGGTGTCATATTTCAGTCACAAATTTTTTTCCCATTCGGGCAGAATGTCGAATCACAGAAATATTAATAAAAAGTATTTTTAATGACAAACCTCGATTTTCATAATACGTATTTTTTTCTTCTGCCATTAAATCTAACAGTGAAACAAATATAAAAAAGGCAATTGAGGGTTTTATCCCTATCACGATAAAATTAAATAATTATTTTATGATAAAAGTTCATTATTACTAAATGAATGAAACGAAAAAACAAAATATGTTAAAACCAGCATAAAATTTAATCTATAAAAAAATATACAGTTTGATTTTAATATTGTATTAACCGATTATAATAATATGTATTTTTTCATGACGCACATTCACAGGCTAGCTAGTAGTTATAGTTTCAGGGAAATGTGTAAGTGACGAATTATATATGAAGACGACATGTATATAAGAGAGGATATATATTTCAAGGACTATTATCGTAGTATGTATGTTAGTAGTATATTGAGCTAAACTATTCCAAGCTCGTCAAGTTCGTTAATGGGTAAAATCGGACGAGAGGAAAGGGGGGTTTAGAGGAACGGGGAACTACACAATTTGACATAATATTTGAAAAATCGAAAAACTTATCAGGAGTTCAGTTGTCGGTACTTAGTTTTACTGTAATTTTTAA
This sequence comes from Nineta flava, assembly GCA_963920215.1. Lineage (NCBI taxonomy): Eukaryota > Metazoa > Arthropoda > Insecta > Neuroptera > Chrysopidae > Nineta > Nineta flava. Next base: position 108,631,233 of record OY986041.1, read on the forward strand.
CCCGACTTCAAAAAGGAGGATGGTTCTCAACTCGTCTGTATTTTTTTTTTAAAATGCACTAAACATTAAAAAAAAAAAAAAGCATGCACTAAAAATCAGTAGGTCTACCCATATTCAAACAAAGAAATAAAAAAAATTTTGCCAAAATGGAAACCCGACTTCAAAAATCAAATAGTCTAAAACCAAAAAGGCACTAAAAAGTAAAAAAATAATTGCATGTTCTTGTGTCAATTTTAGTTCACCTAAGCAAAAATTTTTAAATATATATGTACAATTATTGTTATTTTTGGAGGCGGTGTCCAAATTTTATGTGAATTTTTCTATGCTGACACCGAGTCCAAAAATAACAATAATTGTACATATATATTTAAAAATTTTTGCTTAGGTGAACTAAAATTGACACAAGAATATGCAATTAATTTTTTACATTTTAGTGCCTTTTTTATTTTAGAATATTTGATTTTTGAAGTCGGGTTTCCATTTTGTCAAAATTTGTTTATATTTCTTATCATTTTTCTGTTAAACTAATATTTACAGAAATATTGACAATTATAGATTGAAAGTTAAAATTCTAAATATCTCTGTTCACATTAGAGTTTGAGAAAAATGATAAGGTGATTGAAAATTATAGCAAACTTGATTTTCAACAACTTTACACGTTATACATTTTTTATTGTTCCAATATTAAGAGAGATATTTTATATTTTCTATTTTCTTCTATCGTTATGTCCCTGTTTCCAATTGATGTATGCTATTTATTAATAAAATTGGCCTTGAAAATACTAAAATCATATCAGATACGACATTTCATTTTGATCAGACTTAAATTATGACTAGAGAGCGATTTATGTATTGTAAGGAAATTCCTTAAGTTGACTCAGCTCCTGCGTAACGCCTTTATTTTAAAATTCTCAAACAACAATAATGTCATTCGCGTGAATGGAAAATAACATTATTATCAGCATAGTGTGAACTGTTTTCACATGTAATGAGGATGACGTTTACAATTTTCAAATGTAATGGATGAGAGAGGCAAGGAAATCACCAATAACTACAACGAGAAGTGGTAGTAATAGTAAGTAGTATATAACCGAACGTAAAACAACACTTGGAATGTTGAAATTTAATACCGGCTTTATAATATTAGAAATACTAGAGCAATGGACGTGACTTCAAACTCAAACCGTTTGTGTATACGTGTTAGATGAATTTTTTTTTAAAAACCATTTTTCTTCTTTGTCAAACATTAAATAGTTCGAATAAAGTTCATCGCAGTTCTTTTTTTCCCAACCTTTTTCTTTTGTCCTGTCGGACAAATATATGACATGAATACATAAGTTTTTCAAATATATATATATATATATCCTATCTACTTGTACTCGTCTCATATATACAGTTTTTATTATAATTTTTTTCGTCTGTTTTTTAAATGGAACACTTAACATAAATTTTTTGCTTTATCAGACATTTTTATGTGTTCATAGGGTTAAATAATTGCATGCATATACAATTAAGTTTTCGTTGAATTATATTTATTGTATTCGCGTTTAACATATTATAAGCGAATTTCCTCCAAAGGAAATGCAGCTATTGTTTTTGCATCAAAGTTGGAATTTCGTAAAAATTTCCATCGATCCTACCTATTAATTGTTTAAAATCACTATCGCTAAAATTTGTATATATGTATATATATATATATATATATATATATATATATATATATATATATAACATATGTACTTTTATTAAATGTCTGTAGACTCTCTAGCGGTCACAGTTTTATTCCGATTGAAATGAAATTTGGTATTTGGGTCGCTTTTGGTATTCTAAAGGTCGCGTTCGTTAATGGGTAAAATCGGATGAGGGGAAATAGGGTTTAGAGGGAGGGAAAAAAGCAAAATTTGACTATCTCCTTTAATATTTGAAAAATCGAAAAATTTATCAGGAATTAAGTTGTAGGTACTAAGTTTTACTGTAATTTTGTTTCTTATCATTTTTCTGTTAAACTAATATTTACAGAAATATTTACAATTAAAGATTGAAAGTTAAAATTATAATCTCTGTTCACATTAGAGTTTGAGAAAAAATGATCAAGTAATGAATTGAGCAAACTTGATTTTCTACAACTTTACTCCTTTTTTTACTACATTTTTCGATTATTCTAATATTAAGATAGATATTTAATATTTTGTGTTTGTTTGACACGAATACATGAAATATATTTTATTGTAACAAAACTTAAAAAAAAAATTCAACCGACTTCAAAAAACACAAAATGTCACTATATTAAAAAGCTAAAAAAAACAATTTACAGATTTAATCCAAAAGACAATTGTTTAGAATAATTTTTTGAAAAAAATCTGATTTTAATGTAATTAATCATTAAAAATTGGAATTTTAACATAAGTTGTGAAGAGCAAATGTTGAATGAAAGCATATATTTTCGATAATATTGCTCCACCTTCATAGATTAAACATAGATTAAAATGTAAAAAACTTCTACTTTTATAAATTAAATCTTGTACATTACATTAAAATTTCAAAAAAAATAGTTTGACGAAGAGTTTTTTAAATATCTTAATTAAAAGATAAAAAATTCACGAAAATTTTCGTCAAATCATCAAAATAACCATCAAAAGACGATTATTTATCATTTTTAGTAATTTAACAATTACATAAATCCGATTACTAGTATTGTTTTATGCTATCTTAATTTAAATAATTAATTTACAGATTAAAAAGAGTGTTTCTGTTTATTATGAAATGTACTGTACCGTCACGTCAACCTTAAGTAATCGAATGATTATTAATATTAATCTCGAGTCGAAATTGAGTGCATTATATGAGCCTTCAAATCATCATATTAATATACATATATATACACCGAACATTGTGAATTTTCAATGACCTAAATTATATTAATATAATCTATATATATATATATATATATATATATATTATATATATATATATATATATATATATATATATATATATATATATATATATATATATATATATATATATATATATATATATTTATTATATAGATTATATTAATATAATTTAAAACCTTAAATATGAAACCTTTTTAGTCCATTGATATAGCATAAAAGTCGTGAAATGAATCTATAACGTCATAAAACTGATGACCTGTTTATATTTTAGGTCATGAATAAAGCCGCAGAAATGCAATAGGTCGTAAATAGGTCACCGAACATGCGAACATTGCAAACACCGAACATTGTGAATTTTCAATGACCTAAATTATATTAATATAATCTATATAATATATATAATATATATAATATATATATATATAAATATATATATTAATTTTGAAAAATAATTTAATTTTTGAAAATTCACAACCTATTGCAACCTATTTACGACCTATTGCATTTCTGCGGCTTTATTCATGACCTTAAAATATAAACAGGTCATCAGTTTTATGACGTTATATGTTCATTTCACGACTTTTAAGCTCTATCAGTGAACTAAAAAGGTTTCATCAAGAAATAACAAAAGACAGATGATTTGCAGGCTATAACGCTGTTTTAAATTTCGACTCGTTAAACAATTCAATATTTAGATATCGAATGTTATATCTTATCCGTACAATGATGATTTTCCATAGCCAAATAGTAGTGTATTGTTTGTCTACCATAATATATATATCTGAAAGAAAAACATGATCGTCGATAGTGTGCATTCGCCACCTTGTTATAAATTAGGTATGTATACCCAAAGGTGCTATATTGTATACCCTATATGTAATATATCTATGTATAGTATCATAATAATAATAATAACAATAATGTATACATTAGTTATTATCATCACTTACCGATATCTGCTGAGCCACCCCATGTACCTTGTTGTGCTTGTCTTGCTAATTTTGTAATGGCATCCACATAAAGTCGTGACGCAGCTGCTGCGCCTGTAATAAACAATAAAATATACATGTTACAAATAATAATAATCATAATCATAATAATTAACACACACACACACATTAAAAGTCGTTTGTTGGTGGACATTTCCGATATGACGAAACAACTTGAAGTTGTTGGGGTAGAAGAAAAGAGTCTATTAGATCTGAAATCATATTCTAAAGAGAAATTAAATAACGACTGATTTGGAATTGAAAACAAACTTTATTTAATGTGTTCGTAAAGGTATCTAAATATGAAAGTAAATTGAGATTTAGTAGCGAGTCCACTACAAAGTCCCTGGCTACGACTAGAAAGGGACGAAGATAGTCCATTGTCACTTAAGTATGCCCATGTGGTGGCTTCCCAACGGAATCAGCCCTGATTTAAGTAAAAAAATTGTTCACGTAGTAAGTGACGCGTATTTCTACGCTTGTATCTAGCTTTCTTTGTTGTCTGCTACAAATTTGCAATCAAAATATCGACTAGTTCTAAAGCTTTGAAGTTTTTGAAAGTGACAATGCAATATCGATCTAGCGGACTACATTTTACTTCACAGCTCTCTTCTTTTTATGGATATCAAATGAGAGGGCTTTATTATAAGTAAAATACGAAATCAGCCTTTCAAATAACAAAAGCACGTCCTATACCAAATTTTATTCTTTAGTTATTTAATTTCATATTAATCAGCAAAATCGATCGCGGAAGGGGAAACAAAAAATTAGAAATATCTCTATATACTTTTGACGATAGCTACATTATCTTCGAAAATTCGCTAAAATGTAAAAATAAAATACTATATAATAAAATATATTGCAACTATGTATACAATATGATCATGTTGTAAAAATATATAAATAAATATATCGAAAATCATTAGTTTAAACAAAATATTTATGTCATTTTTCACGTTTTAGCTACCGGTCTATGGAAGATGATACCTCAAATTCCAAACAATTCACTCAACCTAAAATAATTTGTATCATTCATTTAGACTCAGTGATTCTCAACCACTGTGAAGCGGCACTTTTGTGTGCCGCCAAATTTTAGAAATGTATATTGTAAAGTATTAACCAACATAAAAACGAAAAAAAGATCGAGACTGTTAAATGTAGAAGACGATATGAGAGTAGCATTGTCATTTATACGACCAAATATAAATGAAATGATCAAAAAACATCAAGCTCAAATTTCTCATTAAAAGTATTTTTATAATTAACTTGTAATTAATCCCTTAATAAACGTACTGTTGTTTTTGTAGTACATATTATTTTGTTTTACATTCAAAATTATTATCATAAACTATTTTACACAGTGTATTACAGGTAAGTAATTAACTTTTAAACTTATCTTTTTCTTTGAATGCGATCATTTTGAAATCGTTAAAAGTGTGCCACGACAAAAAAAAAGGTTGAGAATCCCTGAATTTTAGACATATTCTCTTATTCATATACAGTACAATAATTACAAACACGATAATATATATCTGAAAACTTGAAATAAACGTCTATCAATACAAGCACTTAATCTGATAAGTAATGTGATCAAATATACCGTAGGTTTGTATACATTACAACATAAATATACGGATAGTGATAGTGAAAATTATATTATTAAACCAAAGTTTTTGGTATTTTCTAGCTTTACTAGTACAAAATATTTAGCTTGTAATATTATTTTACTATAACTATTCGACATGGTATAAATTTTCATGCCACAAATTTTCACTGTATTGGTATATAAATCATGTTGTACTGACATTCACAGTCGAAAAATATAGATTTAATTCCACTTCATAATGAATAAAGTAACTTTTAGATAAAATCCATTCTTTTGACGTAAATGGGAATAAAAATTTGATAAATAAAAATGACTTTTTATGACTTATTTTTTTCAAATCAAAACAAATCTCATTTATAATAATATTATGTTAAAATAAAATAATTTAACGGCCGAAAACAGTATGTACACATAGTACCTCTTTTAATAAACGCCAGTAAGCTAATAAGGTCAAACTAAAAAATATTGTGAATACAAGTAAATGGACACACACCAGCCATACTACCGAGCGGTCTAAGGTGTATGTCTGAGGCGTTATGTCTACTCGGAACTGGGAGGTTATGGGTTCGAATCCCGATTTCGGCAATTTGTCAATTATTAAGAAAAAATAGAAGAGGAGGTTAATTGACTAAACTGTCGGCGTATGGACATTGTCAAGGTTTTCTGCAGTTTCCTTCACGACCTCCAGATGAATATCGGCATAGTTCCTATCAGAGTCTAAGAAAAATTCCTTCCACTCCACTCACATCCTGACATCCTTAGGCATCACAATGGACCTTATGGTTGAAGTGTTACCTGTTCAGGGCAGCCGCTACAATCTATCTATCTATCTAGATGGATACGCCGACAGACAGAAGACGAGCATGGAGTAATTAGAAGATTATACGAACCAAACTTGGAACGAAACTTATAACACCTTTTAAAAAGGGAAATATTTTGTGCCTGTGTATGTTTATCCGAATTGTTTGGAGAAAACTATAGGAGAAAGCGAAATAATGATGAGAGATGATCCGCCATCTTGTAACCTATTTCGTAATTTTCATGGAATAGAAATATAATAAATACAAATTAAACACATTATACACGTATATTTCTAGTTATGCAATACAGATACGAATATATTATTTACACTATATATACTAAACTCGTATAGGGAGCTGATATGTAAATTTAGTGTTGTTAATTACAATTACATTAAGGGGTGGTATTGTAGTTGGTTTGTAGTAGTTTTAAAGTGGTATGATGATGATGTTATGTTACACAAAACTATCACCTTTTAAGTCTTCCTATTGCACTGCAGAACTATGCATGTTAATGGGAATGTTTAGAGAGTTTTAACATAGGAATTCACGCGCTCATAAAGCAGACAATTTTTTTAAAATTAATCTGAAATTTGGTTCTTTATATACACTCAAATGCAATATATTGGAAACAGTAAGTCACTATTCTTAATTATACACACCTTTTTTATTTTTTTTTCAAAAGTTTTTTTTTTTTGTTTACGCGATAAATGAAAATATAATTAAACTTTTCAAGGATTTGATTATTTTTTATATACGATGAAAATAAGATAATTTATTATTTCTCATAAATATTGTTTAAAAACAAATTCTTAAACGAAGTGTGGGTAGCTGGGCAAAATGAAGTGCTGAATAAGTAATAGTCTGCTTCTTACTCGAACACATTTGGTGGATAGGTTTAGATGAGAGGTTCCCAAACTTGTTTACCCTGTTGACCCCATACGTAGCTTCAAACGTGTTTTTGCAGCTTACACAGCGCTACTTTGATAGGGTTTACGGTAGAGTGAAAAATTTTAAAATAAAAAACACCTTAAGTTTTTATTCATACCTATGTTAATTAAAACGGTACAAAGTTTAGAGTTCTCTAAACCAACAGTTAGCGAGCTTTATCAAAGGCGATAGATTGAATTACAGTCGTGGATATATACCAAACATTTTTTAAATAGGGATTTTGATACGCGTTAAAGGTCTTATAAATAGATAAATTTAAGAAACTAAAAAATCCGATTACGAAAAAAACTCGAAACAAGTTACAAGAGTCTTGTAAATATTTCTCGTAAACGAACGCTGGGAAATATTACTGAATCTATTTTAATTGACCGATAGACTGATTGACTGACGTCGCTCAACCAAAACTATTGTAGTTAGAAATATGAAATTTAAAATTTAGAACATGAAAATTGGTATCTAGGCTGTATATAATCAACCTTAAAGACGGTAAAGAAAGTTCAGAGACACGACAATTGTTATTATAGTTATTTAAGTCGTAAAGAACGTGTTTCAGATTTTTAGGGATATGGGCCCTATAAGGATGAAACACGAGGTGAGAATTTCAAGTTCAGGTTTTTAAAATTAGATTGAAAATTCTGATTAAGCCTCATTAATTATCAAGCGTTTTAAGATAAGTTCTTGCCAGGGATAAATATCATGTCAGTCAGTTATTAGGTATTTACAATTACATTTTTCGCAAATGAAGTCGCAACGGATATCGCTAGTATATGTATAGGTAATATTATATACAGTAACATTTGGAATGTTTTAATTAAATAACAATTGAAAATAACAACTTACTGAGTTAATTGCTAAATATTCGAATATACTTAGTTTATAAAAAAGTTATCAAACAAAAGTTGTTTATTTTGAAAAAAGGAAGCTAGGTGCTAGCTGGAACGAGACAACGGCAAATGCATCCAAATAGAGCCTGCCGAAGACTCAAAAATAATAATTTTTGAGCTTTTGCTGCCGAGCAACCTCTAATGCATCCGGGGTACCCTCAAATGCAATAAAATTATCGATGATCTTAACATCCTTGTTTGGTTTTAAGGATGAGGTATCTGATTGATGGTGTTTAAAGCAGTACCCAAGGGTCACCTTGCTGCGCGAGACAGTCGATCTTGAACGTCATTGAGATGACGTTGACATGCTGCTGAATGGAGGGTAAAATCGGCGTAAACCATTTAATTGGACAACTGCTTACTAAATAATACAATTTAGTACACCAGGTACGGATTAGTATAAAATATTTGTTTTAAGATTGTAAGGAATTACCAGTCCAGGTGACCGAGCGGTCTAAGGCGTTATGTCTGCGCAGTACGCCTACTTGGAAACTGTGAGGCTATGTGTTCGAATCCCGACATCGGCAGTTTGTCAATTATTAAGAAAAAAAAGGGGGCGGTTAATTGACTAAACTGTCGACGCATGGAGAGGAACAAAGTAACCGGCTATGCTTGAGAAGGTTTTCTGAAGTTTCCTTCACGAACTCCAGATGAATATTGGCATAGTTCCCCTCATAGTCGGCTGCAGCCGACTATGAAAGAGAAAAAACCTAACAATCTAGAACATATTTAATAATTTTCCCCGCAATACTTGCATACCCTGTGTAAATATATATAATTGCCAGTCTGTTAGTCCGCATGTCCGTCCGCCTGTTCACAATAATTCATAAACGAAGCCATATGACGAGCTGAAGTTTTGTATGTATGTTTTTCAGCTAAAAAGTAAGGCTCAATTCTTGAATAGGTCGAATCAAAATCGATTCTTGCGTTCTTTCACCAAGAGAATTTGTATATTTGAATTCGTAAAAGATAGAAGATAATTTTAACATACTGTTCCTTTCTATAAAATAAGCAACTTTTGTGTCAAGCATTTTTTTCATAAACTCAATAGTTTTCCACAATTTCAATGCATGCGTAGAAATAAGTAAAATAAACTGTTTATGCACAGACAATAATACACTCTAATTAAGCAATTAATTTAGTTAGTTAATATTCTCATTTGTCTCTTAGAATATATATTGTTAGATCCACAAACTTTCACAGGAATGAAACCATAAGAAAATGTTTAATTATTAATAGTCATATTTAATTTTCATAAATACATTTATTAATATTTTGATATACAATAGACAACAGCAAGTGTAAGTAAATATACATCACAACAACTCGTTTTCATAATAAGTCATATTAATTTAAATGTAAATTATTATTTAATTAAATAATTTAATTAAAATGCAATACATACAAAAGGTATATGAATTCATGTCAATACACCTCCTTCTCTTTTCTATACCTAATTCAATGGAATATTGGAGTCGAACAGTGAAAGGATTAAATTTGCATATCTTACAAGATGAAATAGATCAAGGTAAATACTCGAGGGAATAATATTCATGTAAACAATTTTTTTGTACATAATTATACACAGCTTTTTTTATTTTTTTTTCAAAAGTTTTTTTTTTTTTTGTTTACGCGATAAATGAAAATATAATTAAACTTTTCAAGGATTTGAATATTTTTTATATACGATGAAAATAAGATAATTTATTATTTCTCATAAATATTGTTTAAAAACAAATTCTTAAACGAAGTGTGAGTAGCTGGGCAAAATGAAGTGCTGAATAAATAGTAGTCTGCTTACTCGAACACATTTGGTGGATAGGTTTAGATGAGAGGTTCCCAAACTTGTTCCCAAACCAGCCAAGTAGCCGAGCGGTCTAAGGCGTCATGTCTGCGCAGTATGCAGTACTTGGAAACTGGGAGGTTATGGGTTCGAATCCCGACATCGGCAGTTTGTCAATTATAAAAAAAAAAGAAAAAAAAAGGGACAGTTGATTGACTAAACTGTCGGCGTATGGACAAGAACGAAGTAACCGGCTATGCTTGAGAAGGTTTTCTGCAATTTCCTTCACGAACTCCAGATGAATATCGGCATAGTTCCTATCATAGTCGGCTGCAGCCGCATATCCTACCAATGCCTAGTCTACTCACAAATTCCTTCCACTCCACTCACATCCTCACATCTTAAGGCATCACAATGGACCTTATGGTCGAAGTGTAGCCCGTCCAGGGCAGCCTTTATAATCTACCTCTACCGCTCCCAAACTTGTGTTTTGTTTCTCTAAAATGGTAAAATTATTTATATAATTCATTATTACTAACCAAAATGCATTTGAACATACCTTCTTCATCTTTGACTCAAATAAATCCTTGTTTTATTTAACAACAATTTACATAGTTTTATAAAAACTTATCTGCATTTGAAACTATATTTTATTCGATTATAAAGATTAAATTTGTAGTTTCTCCATAAGACCCAATGTTAAAAGTATGATTTTTAATATCGAAAAAAATGAAAAAATGCATTTGAACTAACATTTTGAAGCATACTAATAAATTTGTATTGACTTTTTATAACACATTTAGTTTACAGGAACTTTTCTGCAATTTTTTTTCTCTTTCGAACGTCCTTAAAACTTTATAGTATAAAATTAAGAATCTGTGAATTTACACCATTGTTTTGATAACAAATTCGATACCATGTTGGATATACTATGACGTCACATAGCTTATGACACGAAGAACACTAAGACGAAGCTAATGACACCTTATTTGTCAAAATATGATAAATACATATAAGACTGTTAAACACTCTACTCTCCGTGGTCGAGTGAAAACTTTTTTTCCTTTGCTCATTATAATGTCGGTAACGTCGGTCATTATAACAAATTATGGCATATAACATTACTAACCCTGTTTTAGCCAATTTTTGTTAAGATGTATTAGAAATAAGACTTCTCAAATATTGTATAATGAAACCATTGTTCATTTCTTTCCGTTTCCGTTAGATAATGTTATACCAGATTTTTTCTGCTGAAACTGAAGTTAGACGCAAATATATTAAAAAAATAAAAGAATTTGTAATAAACTTAGTAGGTAAATACAATCATTGACTTATGTCAGTCTGTCGGCCTATGTCTATCTATCTATCTATATATATACCTACATAAAATATAAGAGAAAATGTCAAATAAAGTGAACGTAAATCTTCTCTCAAACAAAATAACAATCTCATCTATTTTATCAGCCATTTTCATTTTATAACTTGAACACTGTGAATATAACTTACACGTGACTTGTATACGTAAAATGTAATTGTTATAAACATCTATTACACCATATTCTTATTCGAAATGGGAAAATTTTATACGCATAAATGTGTATTTTATCTAGGAAATAAATAATAGGATAATGGAAAAAAAACACACATACAAACAGGAGACGCGAGCGCACCATAAAAGGTTTCTTTTTATCAAGATCTTCCAATTAAATTTAAAACCGATACATTATATCTTAGACGAGGCGCGTAAAAGTATTTTATAAGAAACTAAATCATTAGGATTCTGTAAACAGTACGAAAGAAACTTTTACCTAATAGATGCGTTAGGAATCAAATTTATTAGATAGTGATTCAATAATAAAAAAAAGCCTATGTAAGATTTGAGATAGCTATCTTTCTGAAAGGTCATTGTTTTTGGGAAATGTGTACGAGATTACATTTGCAAAAGACGTAAATATAATGTAATAAAACCTATTTTGACAAAATGGAAACCCGACTTCAAAAATCAAATATTCTAAAACAAAAAATGCACTAAAAATTAAAATAAAACCTATTTTGACAAAATGGAAACCCGACTTCAAAAATCAAAAATTCTATAACAAAAAATGCACTAAAAAGTAAACAAATAATTGCATATTCTTGTGCCAATTTTTAAATAATAAGCAAAAATTTTTAAATATATATGTACAATTATTGTTATTTTTGGAGGCGGTGTCAGCATAGAGAAATTCACATAACTTTTGTTTTAGAATATTTGATTTTTGAAGTCGGGTTTCCATTTTGTCAAAATAGGTTTTATTCATTATATTTACCTCTTTTGCAAATGTAATCTCGGTCACATTTCCCAAAAACATCAGTACGATGCTAAAGTACGTTTCAAAATCATAGCTAAATGTTTGAGTAAAGACAGGGGATCGGAAGTGGAGATTTTATGTCTCAAGCTGTGAAAAGTGTTGCATTCATAAAACACAATCAAAAAGTCAGATAGTCAAACTAACCCTATTCGTATAATTAATTATATAGGGTGTAATATTTATTCTTCTGTATATATAAAAATAAATTTAAATACAATGAAATGGTTGGTATATTTTATATTGAGAGGGTTGCTCTGTTTTATAATGGTAAATATGTAAACTAAAAATAATTATGTTGACAAAGTACATGGGAAAACTTTTATATAACACTCGAGAAAAATTAATGTAAATGAAAAAAAATAACAACAAAAAACAATAACAATTTTTATAAATAACAATTATGATAAGGAAAATTAAACAAAATGGTTTAGCAAATATTCTATATATATATATATATATATATTTTTTACGAGTACGTATACACATACTGTAGGATGTGTGTAATGAATAAACATTAAAACCGAAAACCTAGTACCGAAAATGTACATTTAACTGAACATTAGTGGGAGTACATGTTATACACATTTTATATAATGGAAGGGAAAAGTAAAATTAGGGAATAATCTGTTATACATACAATACACACACATTTCTATACGATGGACGACGCAATGACTCTTTGTTTAACTCTTTATACTCATTTTGAAGACTGTAGACTATTCATTACAATATGTAGACTCGCCATACATCCCACAACAAATAATAACGTATTTACATTTTGCTATCCAGAGTTTGGATATACACGAATAAATTGGAAATAAATTGAAAAGATAAAAATGATATTTTTTCTATTAATGAACCGGCTTTTGCTCTGATAATTCCAAAACTACGGATTGAGAATAATAGATGAAAGGTTATGGAAGAGAAATGGTCAATTCTGGTTCGATGGAGGTCTCTCAAAGTGTAAAGAGAAACATTCGTCTTCCAGTTCCGAAATTCCAAAAGGTCAAATAGTTCTAATTTTTTGTTGTTTGGTCCTCAGCCATTTTCAGTTTACTCTAAATTCCTTCTAAAGATCTACATCTTGCGGAAAAAGTAAAAATAAAAAAAGTTTTTTCGAAAGTTAAATTTTTTGGTATTTAGCCTAACTTTTAGCTTCTGCAAATTTGTGAAAAGTCTAATTGCATCGTAAACTAGCAGTAAACAAATTTGCAGAAATATGGTTTATGAGTCCAATTTCAACTCAAAGTTAACCACTTTACCGCTTCTGGGAGCGGTTAGACCTCAACCTACACTTCTGGGAACATTTTCTTTCAATTTATATTTTCAATATGTAAAACAACACCAATTTTCAGAACTATTTTCGATCGTTTTTTTTTTTATCAAAACTCTATACGTTTGACCCCCCACCCACACTCTCCGCCTCACCTCAGACTTCGGCCAAATGCGGCTCTTGCTTTGACGATATCATGGGAAACTTATGAGAAAAAATCTAAAAACTATGTTTTATCAGTTCACTTTTATATAGCCCAGCTCTTAGGCCAATACGTGTATAGTATATAGCAGTTTGGTGAGTTATAGTTTAGGCCTATGTGTATCTCTATGCTAATGTTACAATATCTATTGATCATATTATACACACATCGGTATACGTTTTCTACAATGCGTTTTTAACGACAACTACACAAACTCTCTATTCACATAGAACAGAACTCTCCTCTCTAAAAACATTAATAACAAACAAATAACTACATGACTATAATGTTTGTGTTGTTACTCTTAAAGTTTTTGACCAACAACAATACGAGTACAATACTCATACAACACCACATATCATGAAGTTAGCAGAGAGGAAGAAGCTGGGAAGGTTGGTGTTTGTTGTATCTGTATTGGTAATGTTTGCATTATTCAACATTGTATATAGGCCTGCAGCTAGAGATATACTGTATACGGTTGCCATGTAAACTGATGTCTGCTATGCATGTAAAACATGATGAATAGCACTAATTTTCAATTGGCAGCAGTACTACAAAGTGCCATGTTGCAAATAGAAGTGGTTAACATTTTATGATTTTCGAACAATTAACTAATATCCTGTCATGTAGTTTAATAAATTCTTTGAATAAAAAATTACATCGAAAACAAAATGGCAGACATTTTTAGTGGTTTATAAGTGTTAGCATACACGTGTCTAAATTTAATAACAAATGCTATTTTTTAACAATAAGTTAACGACTGCGAAGGCACAATCGATCAATTCGATCGCAAAAAGTAGCGTCAGACCAATTGAGCGGGTTCAACAATTTTATTCATAATAAAAATGAAGTTGTATCGAAAATTTAATTTAATTTAAAATTTATGCGCCCGTGTAATTCGACTAGCGATAATTTTTCTGGTATCTACTTGGGAGAATTAATTAAACATCTCTTTGACAGACTAAATTACTAAAAAATCGCATTTTAAATTTTGTCACGTGTATTTGACCACTGTTTTATTCGCATCTAGTCAAAACCAACTTCAAAATATGCTTAGCCAACTATTTTCAAAGTTAAAAAGTTGGCCTACAGATAAATATGGAAAAACTAAAAACTATGCCCAACTCAGATCTTAATGAGTTTTCCATTAAGCTAAATGGCAAATGCAAATATCTTCAACAGATTGGCTCTTCCCAAATTGGGGACTTAGTTGAAGCACAGATTCGAATGAGCTGATGACAAAAAGTTACATGTCCTGACTGACTCATCATCGCCAAGCCAAAGCTATTGAAGTTAGAAACATGGAATTTCGAAGATATGATTTTTAGACAGCGTTGAGGTGCACTAAGAAAGGATTTTTTTGAACCGTCAATTATTTTATATTTTAAATTTATTGACAAAGAATTTATGTCTAAAATTTGGTAATGCAGGGCATTTATATAGTAACTATTTCTGTATTACATTATACATTACGAAACAGGAAATACAAAAATCGGGACTAAACTGTATCTATATAATAAGTAAGAAACACACAAATTGGTAGTTCGGCTATTAATAATAAACAAAGAAATATGTGTTTCAGAGTTTTTCGAAAATTAACCTCTAAGAGGGTGAAATCCATCTCTAAGGGAGTTTTTATTTAAAGCTGGAGACATTAAAATTGGTATTTTGGCTATAAATTATAAGTAAACAATTAAATACGTGTAGTTTTAAGTTTTTAAATCAGCCCTTGAGAGCGAAAGAAATATTATGTGACTAGAGTTATAAGATCTTTTCACAATTTTCGTAACGGGTAATGTTTTTTTTTTATATATTTGAACACTATATCTATGGCGGACATTAGTTTATACAGCACTCGGATAAGTATCTAGCTGCAGGACTAATACTACATACACCGTTCACGTATCAACAACAAACAGACGGTTTATTCGTCGTTGTCGTTGTTGTTGTTGCGTTTAATTCTTTAGCAAACAACAATATAAATGTACACACAACAAACTCATATTAACGACAACACACAACACAACACCACACAACAAAAAAGTTGTGTTATGTGATGAGTGCGAGAGGTATGACTATAATAATGTTAGAGTGTTGAAAAGCGTATGTAGTCATATTTTGGTTGTATGTTGTATAATAACTAGATAAATATTTATTCAATTACTGTGGAAAATACCAATACACAGAGAAAGGACTCCGCACAAGCTTTATGGGAATACACTTTCAGTGGATTCGAATTTATCACTGGTACATCCATAGTGTATAAGATGCTGATCAAATGTCTGAATGGCCATCAATCTCGGAAAATTATTTTTCGATCACAAATCAAGGGTCAAAAACAGCTTATGTATATATGGACATTTCAAATATTGATGTCCTGATCTGGCCCGCTTAATATATGTATTTACGCAATAGTGTTTACTGTGACCCGTTGTTAGCGAGACTCAGAACAATACCGTGATATGACTGTCACATTAATAGGTCTTAGAAAGTTCATGACCGTCTGTTGGCCTTAATGAAAACGGAACCCAGCATATTAATCCAAAAACTCAAGTGCTAACTCAATGTGAAACAATGATGGCGGCAACGATAACGAAATCTCTATATATTATTTCTGAAAGATGTTTTTTTGTCGGTGTATAATATCTCCTTTAATACTGTATCAAAATTATTGTTTGATACGCCATTTTGAAGATTATTTTTCCCTCTAATGACGAAAAATAAGTTAATATCTTAAAATTAACTGACAACTAACGGTGCGAAGTTTTCACGCAGGTTACCTAGTATCTTTATAATATAGCGAGTTAAACATACACACGTAAATATAGATTTCTTCTATATATAAGATCTTTACGGTATAAGATCTCAATCATGTACCCTAAGTCTGATAATAATATTATTCACGTGGATATAAATCTCATTGAAAACAAAAACAAAAACTATTCTGATTATCTGAACTAATATTGTAAAGTGGTAAAGTTGTTTGTAAGTTTGTTCTAGATAATCTCTGGAACTACCGATTTGATTCTGAAAATTATTTTACTGATAGAAAGCAACACCATGCTCGAGTGGCAAAGATTATAAAAAGTTGGCTTTTCAAGTATCCGTGTAGAAAAACCTAACGTTACAAACCTAATTTTTAAACGGTTCGAGATAGAGAAAATCTTGAAATATAAAAATGTTTATCTAATAAAAAAAAAATATTTTTGCATTTTTTCATACAACCAATAGTTGATGAACTAATAAACAAATGAATTTAAAAAATAATTTTTCACAAAATAGGGAATATGCATAAAAATTTTTTTTCACTTGAATTGAAGCATGTTTACTTGACAAATATCAAGGTAAAATTATTTTTTAAATAACTTTAAAAATAAGCGAGATATGAATGATTGAAATTCCCGATTAGACAAAGAGGGTGATAGCCCTTTTGATATGTTATGTGACGTCATATACACTTTCACCATTTAAAATACACGTAAAACTCTGTTTTTAGTATTTTTGCAAGAAAGAGACAGATAATAATCTTTAAAAGCTTATAGCTTCCTTGATATTTGTCGGATTTTAATTTCGTTTTTAAATATTATTACAGTATTAACAGTATTTTCATAGTCTGAAAATAAATGTGAAAAAAAATTTTCATGCATATTCCCTATTATCTGAATATTTAAAAACATTATATTGATATGCTTTGGGAATTTTGCGAAAAAAACTATAACCCTTCCATTGACCTTCCATTTGTTGTGTAAATATTGAATTATTTAGTTCTGTTTTATAAATAATGAATGTTTAGAAAGTGGAACCAAATAAGTGTATTGCTAGATATGTTTCAGTTCATGTTTTAAATTGCCAAAACATTTTTATTTGTATTCATTAACCTAGATACCTTTAATAATTTATCAATCACCCTACAAAGTTTGGCATATACTTTGGCTTCCACCCTGTATATCAGGTAATAATGCAAGTACATAAAGCTTGGTTGTGTTATTTTATTTATTTTTATAACATGTTTGTTTGTGTTTTTGGTTGGTTGATGATATGGTTTTATAACACCTATTAATTTTACAGGATCATTGTCGTCACTAAATATTTATCCCATATATTATACATTTTATGTATTTTTACCTCTATACGCAATACGTAATATAGTCTTCCCCAGGCTCGATTCTTTTCTTCGATAAGTATTATCATTAATATTAGATTATCAAATGATAATTAATGAGAACTCTAGGTTTTTGAAATAAAATTAAAAAATTCGCCTCCAATACCTAGATCAGTTTTTGTATTATAAATAGGTGTTTCGACTACAAAGTAGTCATCATCAGTATAAATTAGCTAGTCGTAATTTACTCTTTGACAATAAGAAATAGATAGAAAATCAATAGACAAAAATAAAACTTAAAAAAAATTTAATAAATTTTATTGAAATTACTCTTGTTAAAATTACTTTCATTCAATTAACTCTTCTTAACATCACTCTTATTGAAATTACTCTTATATTGGCTCAGGATATGTTATTCGTTGCTAATTTGGTGACAGTTTCACCGGTTTGGTGAAATTATTGGGGCGAATTTGAAATTTTATTATCATTAATATCATAAACAGGGATTTTAATTTTATTGCTGTGATGTGTTCCAACGATATTTCTAATAATGCTAATGGTTTATTTTTAAATGCTGAAAAACTAAATATTTACATTTCTTGACACCGAATTATATAAAAGAACGAAACTGATTGCAGCAAGTCAACGGTGCAAATATAAATACAGAAGCTTGTATTAACTTTTTGGATGTAATTCCAGACGAAAAACTTATTTGGGCTAAGCATTGCAATAAACAATGCAACAAGCTTCTTACGTCATACATCATATTAACATTTTTTTCAAAAATTTATAATACTCCCCCTGCCGTGTGTTTGTTAGTAACATAGAAAAATCTAGACAATTTTCTCGAATTAAATAGTGTTAATCACGATTGCAACACCGTGGTGATAAATTAAAGCTTAGAGGCTCAGGTTTTGATTGTTCGCCCCAAGCTTTTATTTATGGTTACATACTGATGATTAGAGTAAAACATTGTATTTTCTACTTTTTAATTCATTAAATAAACTATTGTTTTTAAACAAACTTTTCAAGTCTATTATATTTTTCATTTTTATCTATTATAGCAAAAAAACTGAAAAACTGAATTTAACTATTACAACCGAGCACTACAATCATTCACTTCATCGCTCATACTCCGAGTTGGTCGGGTCTGTGTGTTTTTGGACCCCGCACTAAAAGGCGTTCTATATATTTCCCTATATTAAACGCTCTTTGTGACTACAGATAAGCTATTCTACATTACGTCTAAACGCGGGTACGTCTAAAACCTATCGCAATGACAATCCAGCTGAACGTCGTTCAGTTGTTTTACATATCGGGGTTGTTATGTAAAACAGCGGATTCGAAAATCCATCTGCGACAAATATATATACATACATAATATTAATAAAATCACAAATTATTACCCAAAATAGCCCATTCTTTCTTTAAGTTTTTAAGTTGAATAGAATATCTCAATAATTTCTCCTAAGATGATGGGTCTATTTTCTATTGGTCTACAAAAGATTTTTGCATTATTTGTAGAACTCACAGCAGCCGTATATAATGACTGGAATTTTCAATATAATAGATTCGTTGGTTTATCTTGAAAGATGCGGTGTATAAAGAAAATGTATCTGAAAAATACTTGGATACATGATGCACCACAAGCAGATAAAATATTTGAAAGTGGGATTTAAATGTTTGATAAATTTTGAACACAATGTTTTACAGAATTTTAACAAGAACAAGATGAGATCTCCAATCACTCCTCTGCCTAGTACTTACTAACAGAGAAGGTCTCCTCTGCTTTTTAACCCGATCCACAAAAAGGAGAATGGTTTTCAATTCGTCTGTAGGTCTGTATGTAGCTTCTTTTTTTCTCTTTTTTTTTTAATGAGTGTTACCTCAGAACTCCGTCATTTATGAACCGATTTTGAATTTTTTTTTTAATGAAGACTAGACATTCTATCCATATAGAGGTTATTTGGCGACCACTCGAAATGCTTATTTTTTATTTATTTAACAGAATGTATGTTTTAGTGTACGTACATCATATATTAAATACTAACATGTAAGTGAATATTGATTATTAAATGGTTTTTTAATGTAATTTGAGGGATTAAATGTAAATTTTGAAACTATGTTTACAGCGATTAATCGATTTTCCAAAATTTTTTTTAATGCTTTCCTCATTAAACTGCCTAATGGCTAATATGGTCGCATTATAATAGTCAAATCAGTTTCTATAAAAAAACATTTTTAAAAACAAGCTTTTTATAGTAAAACTTCTACAACATTACTTAGGATAAAACTTATTTTGACAAAATGGAAACCCGACTTAACAAAAGAAGCACTAAAAAGTAAAAAAATAATTGCATATTCTTGTGCCAATTTTAGTTCACCAAAGCAAAAATTTTTAAATATATATGTACAATTATTGTGATTTTTGGAGGCGGTGTCAACATAGAGAAATTCACATAACTTTTGGACACCGCCTCCAAAAATAACAATAATTGTACATATATATTTAAAAATTTTTGCTTTGGTGAACTAAAATTGGCACAAGAATATGCAATTATTTTTTTACTTTTTAGTGCTTCTTTTGTTAAGTCGGGTTTCCATTTTGTCAAAATAAGTTTTATTTCTCGCTTTTTAGTGACTTTGAAGTTCTATAACTGATTTTAATTGTCTAAATATGGGTAGACCTACTAAACGACCAACTAATTTTTAGTGAATTTTTTTATAACACTTTTTTTTTACCCGTTTTTTTTTTTTTTTAAAATTTTTAATGCATTTTTTTATATCAGATTTTCAGTTTTCTTTACAAGGAATTTGGTTTTTTTTTGTAAAATTTTTTTTTTTTGGGGTCGGTTTTTTTTTTAAGGAAAAATTTTTTTTGAAGTCGGTTTTTAAAAAAATTTTCTTATTTTCCCATTATGAATGAGTATACTTTTTCAAAAAAAAAAAAAAATTTCGCAGAAATCGGTTATCACATATAAAATGAGGATTTTCCTCGATTTTCCGGAGATCCCCTCATCAGAATGCGATTTGGTGACAATGGGACCAATCGGGAATCAAACCCTTTAAAACAAAAAAAAAAAATTCAAAATCGGTTCATAAATGCCGGAGTTCTGAGGTAACAAACATAAAAAAAAAAAAAAAAAAAAAAAAAAATACAGACGAATTGAGAACCATCCTCCTTTTTTGAAGTCGGGTTAATAAGAGGAAGTGGTTCTAATTCAGCTTGCAAGATTTGACCCGTACATACATACATACATACATACATTGCAAGTTAAATAAAAGTTTGTAAAATAGAGCAATTAGGGTTAAATAGTTCTGATTGTTTATGATCAGTTATTTTAATTTTTGATATATTATAGTTACAGAAGTAATATAATGTTTCTATTTTCGTGAAAATAAAACGTCCTAATTTTAAATCTTTGCGTCATACAAATAAAAAAAACTATTGAATTAATAAGTCATAAAGAAAAAGTTATGAATAAAATTTTATTATAGCATACAACCAAAAAGTTTACTGTAAAATGGAAACCATAAAATATATAAATATTTATGGATTCATCCTTATACATCCACCCCCCTCCCTGCCGTTATTCCTGGCCAACACTTTACACCGTAAAGTTATGTGTGATATCGTCACATATCTTTTTTACTATGTGACTGATTGGTTAAATTAGCAGTACCGTTAATTTGGGCAGTAAATATACAGAGGGCTCTCACAAGAGAAATACTTTAAATACACATTTAAAAAAAAAGTTTCTACCCTATATTATTAACGGTTTTCAAGGTATCAGACCCATTGTGCTTAATTCCGTACTGTTTGGGTCAAAATTAGCCTAGAAAATGATTATTATTAAAATCGAGAGCAAAAATCTTATTCACTTTTTTCACATTTTTTCCAAGGGGTACCCCTTAAAAAAATCGCTAAAATTGGAGGAAAATTTTATGTTCCCGATTTTGATAAAAACTTTGTTTTAAGCTAATTTGGACCTAGCGAAAACGATGGTGTTGGCTAAAATATGATACGATTAACGGTTTTCAAGGTATCAGATCCATAGTGCTTAAATTCAAAACGGTATGAATTGAGAAGGCAAAATTTTGAAATGTGTTGGTCGGACGTTGAAATGAACCTGATTCTCGTACTGTTTGGGTCAAAATTAGCCTAGAAAATGATTATTATTAAAATCGAGAGAAAAAATTTTATTCACTTTTGTCATAGTTTTCCCAAAGGGTACATATATATACACACACACACACACATATATATATATATATATATATATATATATATATACAAATTTTAGCGATAGTGATTTTTAACATCTAATAGGTAGGATCGTTAGGTAGGTTTGATAGACATTCGGTACATTACATAACCACAAAAACATACACTATAAGGTATAAGCGACAAAGCGAAAAGTAACAACGATATAATATGGTTTGAAAAACAAATGAAGTGAGACAAGACACAGACATCATAGAGCACAGCATGTGATGTTACATATTGTGAGTCAGTGTAATCATTCAATCGCTCGCACCCGGGGATGTTCTTCATCGCGTTCTATACTCTGTGTGAGGGTGTGTATTATTATTATATTGTTTCCTGACTTTTCTCTTTATTCATTTGCAATTTAAATTTTATATATTTTAACAAATTTGTTGCATAAACTGTGTGTGTGTGTGTGTGTGTGTATGCAGGAGACTGACGGCATGTGAAAATGTTATTTAAATAAACATTTTCGAAAAAAAGTTTTTATAGAATGTAATCATTTCAGAATGTCTTTCATTCGGTACAATAAGCCGTAGATGTTTATTTACAAAACGGAATGAATTAAAATATTTACTGATTTTTTTGACAAATAGAGGGTTTTATTCGTAATATTTGGAAGGGGAGGTAAAAATTGTATAACATCCGTCATGCCAATTGCAAATTAAGTCACAATTTACCATGATTTGAATAATTATGCTCAAACATAAATAGGTAAAGAAATTATATTATAGTACCCCAGAGCTTATGCTATAGGTAGGACCGAGCGATAACCCCGTAAGGGGGTCGGGGTTTTCATATAAATACATACAAATTTTGTTTAGTTAAGACCAGAGACTCAAGAAAGTAATACTTTAGAAGAATGTGTAATAAAATCTTTGATAACACAACAAACGATATTATTTTGTATTGCAAAAACGTAGGCCGAAGTCATTTCGACGTAGAAGGCATCATAAAATCGTGAACCGCGAATTAAAGATTTTTTCTTCTCACGCAAAATTTCCTCGTAACATGCTATTCATTTTGAATTCTCTGTGTTTTAACAGAAATACGCTCTTAGTTGGAGTCTATGTTTTTCAAAACTTGTTACCCTTTTTAATTGAAATTAATAAATGCATAATTTTACACATAACGTGTAGAATTCACGTTACTTCACGAACTTTATTCACGAACTTCTTGATTCTTTAGTGTCTAAAGAATCAAGTTCTTCAATGACTTTCTAAAAAATCGATTAACTCTTGATTGGCAATTTATGAACAATAATAAAACATTAGAAACTTGTTTTAGCAAAAATGAAAATGTTTTCAGATATTTTATCTTCAAATATAAATATATTACGTTTTATGTAAAATATATATAGTGATGTATGACTCTGAATTTTGCAGCGCATATCATAAGGCTCCCATTTACTACAAACTGTTTTATATTTCACGTATGGTTTATATTTAAAAAAGGGCGGGCTTTTCCAAAAATTTGTTTAAAAACATGCATATTACAATACCTTATGTGTATTTGTTAACTTCGTACTTAACGAGTGGATAAATGCTAAACACCCTGATCACTGGGAAAATGTACCGCAGCAACAGTTCGGCAAAATAATGCTTCGGAATGCAACCAAGAGGCTATCTGTCGATGCACTGAAGCTGAATAGGATGAAACTGCGGAAGGTTACAGAATTCATTACCGGGCATTGTCCCTGCGGAAGCATCTGCGCACAATGAGACTCCATAACGGGTCCATTGTGTGCAGATTGTGTGGCGAGGAGGAAGAAACATCCAGCCACCTTATCTTTGATTGCGAAGCTCTGGGATGCAGTAGATACAAGATATTGGGTGCATCTCACCCCAAATATATGAACTTTCAGGAAGACCTGATAAGCAAGGTCTTGGGTCTTTGCCAACATATCGGAGAAGTGAAACTCGTCAGACTGAAGTAGAAGGGGGGCACAATGGACCATAAGGTCGAAATGCAATACACGATGCCATTGAAAGTAATATTGAATAAAAATTCCAGATTATTTATTAATTTCAAATAATTACGTCGAATAGTTTTATTGAAAATGACAGACGGATGGACGACCAACCACCGAAGTGATTACCCATGTGTTTGTCAATTATGTATAACAATACTAATGTAGAAAAATCTTGTCCAAATAGTTTTCTCTAACAAGTTCTTCTTTTTGAAGCACCCACTATAATTGTGTTACTCTCAATTAAAATACGTCACCCAGTATACAATTTTTAAAATATGATGCAATCTTTTCAGCTTGAGTTATTAAAAAGTCTATATTATATAGTAAGCACAACAAAAATCTAACTGCTCAACTGAAATGCCGTACTAAAAAAGAAACAAAATTAAACTTGGCACATCTATTTAAAACAATACACCACCGACACTGTCGACAATGTACGTATATATAGGATGCTTATAATTTAAACAATGAACATGAATATTTTTTCAAGGAATCGTTTTTGGAAAAAATTATCCGTATAAAAAATGTTTTGTTCGGAGGGGGGCATAATAATGACCTTCAAGGTTATTGAAGTGAACCTTTTTCTGGCTGAGAGTAAAATGTTAAACTGTTTGTCCTTTTTGTATTTATTTTATTTATCTGACTGTGCTAGTATATTATTTTTGAAGATCTTATGTTTTTCAAATGGGAACCCATATTTTTTAGTCAGAGTGGGATAACTGTGAAAGAAGATCATTAAAACTGGCGAATAAAGGGAAAAAAATAAGGTAAGAAAAAATTTATTCAGAATAAAAGTCTATATTTGTAATAGGAATCGATCGTTTTTTCATGTAAATATAAATATTTTAATAAAGGTAAAAAATAAAACAAAAAAAGTGGGTGTGGTCGGAGGATCTCCGTCAGGAACGAAGTTCATTACGCCTTTCCTTCGACTCCGAATGTAATTCGAAATAAATTCTTCAAACTTTTATTATTCACGTCTAAGCTAACCAACTAAACTCATTAAATTAAAATGCGCGTGCAGCACCGTACACGTGATAGAAGTGAAATTTCATAAAAATAGGCAAAAGACAACGATATAACGATTTATAGTGTGCAAATATACTTTATACTTTCTATGGAAATGACAATCAAAATTGAAACAAAATTTTAATAAAATTATTTTATAGTTATTTTTTAGAAGTATAGTTTCTCTGTGGAAATGACTTTTACACACAGCAAACTAGACACACATCTAACCACACTAATACACACACAGAATACCACATTTTCTGACGTGACGATTTGCACCTAGTCACACCACCCGTAAGCCGCGTTAAGGAACTTCGTTCCAAAAAAATTCCTATTTATTGAATAAAAATAAAAACTTTATATTTTTTATATCACTTTCTAAAGGCTTTATCTTTCTCAAAAATCAGTTTTTAAAACGGCTATGAAATGGTTAATTTTTAACTAAAATAAACTTTATAACCCAGTTTTAAAGGTTTTATTTTCTCAGTTACCCGATTCTGATGAAAAAAATGGGGTCCTATTTGAAAAACACAAGTTGATCTTTAAATAACCTTAAAGGACATGGTTAAGATGAAAATCTAGATCACCTTAAGATGTCCTCCTTGGAACAAAACATATTTAATGCAGCTGTTTTTTTCCAATAACCCTTCTTAGAAGAAATATTCAAGTGCATTGTTTAAAACGAAACATCCTGTGTATGAAGATTCAGGAGTATATAATAAGAGTAGTATACAAGAGTGTTGAAAACTCAAAAAGTATTTTCTATTCAGTAATCAGCCCTTGTGAAGTGTTATAGCACCCTTACAAACATTGAGTATACAAATACATGTATACACACATACACACAGCAGAAGTATAATGCATAAACTCTGAGAGAAATGTAGGCTACTTTTCATTCTTAACTTCTATAAAACTTACACTTGTAATAAATGCCCGTAATTTGCCTGTAGGGAGCATTGCCCGTGACTGTAGTTGGGGTTGGCTACTGTATATATACTATGATGTTCTGTCTTCTTTGCTTTCTGGATCTTACTGCGAACCACTTTCTACTCTCTCCCTAAAGTATATATATCTAGAATACAATCTATATATTTTATGTTTGTATACCGTTGTTCAAATCACACTTGAAATAACTTTATACAAAAAAAAAGAATCTTGAATGATGTGAAATTAATGGCTAGTGAAAGTAACTAGATAGTGTCAAAAACGATTTATTGTGGAATAAAGTGAAAAATTTTGCACACCTGAAGTTGTTGTAAAGGGTATGATAAAGTACTAGGAAATTGAATTCTTTTTTCCATTATGGCAGACAGCTAGTTACTTTAATACTCAATGTTAAATTGATAAAATATCTAAATCTGAATAATATATTACTACATTGTTTCCGTTTGCGTGAATTCCGTATCATTATCCATTTTAGTTTTTGCAAATGTAAAATTTAAAGTTAATCCTTTTTCGAAAACGAACAACATTTAATGAGAATAATTAATGAGAACTTTAGGTTTTTGAAATAAAATTTCAAATTCGCCCTAATACCTAGATCAGTTTTTGTATTATAAATACGTATTTCGACTACAAAGTAGTCATCATAAGTATAAATTACATAGTCGTAATTTACTCTTTGACAATTAGAAATAGAGAGAAAATAGAGACCAATCGACAAAAATAGATATAAAACAATAAATAAAATGAATTAAAATATAACAAATTTTATTGAAATTACTCTTGTTAAAATTGCTTCCATTCGATTTACTCTTTTTAACATCACTCTTATAAAAATTATTCTTATATTGTCTCAGGATATGTTATTCGTGCTAATTTGGTGACAGTTTCATGACGTTTCTTGGTTGTGCCTTGCTTAAATGTGGTTAACCGACGTGTAACTCTATTATAAGGTCACTCCTGATTAGTGCTAAGTTGTGCCTTGCGCAGTAAACAGGTCTTTATATTTTGACGTCTTTAGAAAGAGAGAGAGATGGACATACTGATTCTTTAAGGACTCTTTATTATTATAATCATAATATACAATAAATATCATTATTATAATAATAACAGATATTAAAAATAATTACTGAAAGTTTTGAACATGCTTACTACTTTTTGTAGTCGTTTAAAAATCTTACATAAAAGTTTTATGTCTTAACTTGTTCCTCGACAACATCATTTTTAAGAAACAGAGTATAAATATATATATGAGACATTCTGATAAAATGGCTTTTTGAACACGTTATCCATGTTATGATAAAGTTCCGTTTACTAAATAAAACATTTGATATAAAAAATTGACGTCCCTTTTGTTATTTATATAAATTATCTCGTAAAATACATATTCAATCATAAAATTTTCAACACAAAAATACTGTTTTTGTGTGCTTGTGAACACATTTAAAAACATTTGTACTTTTTAGAATTTTGATTTTGTTCAAATGGTAATTATGGAGTATTATGCTCGTAAATGATATTCATTTTGTCTGAAAAAAATGTGTGCAAATAATTGTCAAAAACATTTGTTTGAGAATTGTGTATTGTTACAGAGCTTTCAAATAATTCGAATGAAAATTGTACGAATGTGGTAAATTTTACAATAAAACTTGATGCGAATATCTTTCACAATCTTTCTTCTAAAAATTTAACCATTTGTTTATATAGTTGAAAAAGTAAGATGAATCGTCAGTCCGTAAACACAATTACTAAAAAAAAAAATACAGACGAATTGAGAACCATCCTTCTTTTGGAAGTCGGGTTAAAAATAAAGAGACATAACGAGAAATTTTGCTTTTGTGTTCTAGAATTAAAAAGTGACTTCAAGTTCGTGAATGGGAAAAATAGGTCCGTGTATTCCTGCTAGGGAATAAATATTGATCTTTGAAATCACAAAAGATGTAGTAGTAGTAGTTCAGAGGAGGTCGCAGCATGTCAAGTAAGCCTTTTTGGGTCTTTTTTACCGACCCCTATAAGAAACTCATCCCCTCAAACTGTTTTATCCTCTACAAAACCTGAATAGTTTCCTCTAGCTCTGTGCTCGTTGTCAATTGTTAAACCTACTCGTCTTCTTTGCAAATGACAGGACAAAGCTCCACTTTAGTTGTTTTATCTCAGGTTCCTTCTCAGATTTCGGTTGAGCCAAAGGCTAGATATCTCATTCTGGCTCTGTAAGGACACTTTGGCAAATGGAAAGGCGTTTCATTCGCCCCGTTACATAGATAGCCTATTATTCGCCCCGTCCGGATAGATCGCACTATCCTCCGAGGCAGAAAAACTTCGTTCTAACAAAATATACAACTTTTTTCAAAAACATATTTTCATAAATTGAACGATATTGCCATGATTTCAGCTCAAACATATGTAATTACTCTTGATTACAAAAGCATTTAGAACCTTAAAACATTACTTTTTATTTTTATAATCCTGTGTGTGTGAACTCAGTACATGCAGAGTATTTAATCAATTATTTTCACTGGTTTTTATACATATCTAAAAAAAAAATAACATTAAATCTAAAAATTGAAATTTACCTGTGGTCAAAAGAGACTGTATCTCGGGAAAGGTTCACATAAATATCGAATACCTATCACAAGCAAATAAATTGAAATTTATTCAATACCATATGCTTACTCTTTCCCTCTATTTACTCTTTTTACTTTAATAATTTACACACACACATGTATTGACACACATTGAAATATTGAAAGAAATAAAATTTCAAAACATTAATACATTAAAAAAAAAACGATCAAGTGAAAGGCTATACTGGCACGATTAGAGTTCCGTGAAAATAAAATTTAAAACACGAACAAAAGTTGTTCTTGACATTGTGTGAAATATTTATTTTTCAAAAATTTTTTGTCTAAAATCCATGGTTCAGGGCTTGTACGGAAATTAACAATTATAAATAACCACGTTAGAACGTCCATCCAAGAGGCTTTTCTCGATGCATTCAACATGAACAGAATACAACTTCGGCAGGTGGTAGAATTCATCACCGGACATTATCACCTACAAAAGCATCTGCGCACAGCAGAACCATTTGGAGCAAACTGTGCACTGAAGAGACAGAAACATCTAGTCACATCATCTTTAACTGCGAATCTCTCGGTTTCAGTAGATAAAAAATATTCGGTGATCTCACCCCGTATATACGAACATTCAGGAAAACTTGATAAGCAAGCTCCTGGTCATTGCCAAGATAAGCAAGTCCAGTCAGACTGAAGTAGAAGGTGGAACACAATGAGGTATTGAAGTGTAATACTTTTTATACTCCAAGATTTATCTATCTATATAGAGGTAGAGGTAGATTGTAAAGGCTGCCTTGGACGGGCTACACTTCAACCATAAGGTCCCTTGTGATGCCTTAGGATGTGAGAATGTGAGTGGAGTGGAAGGAATTTGTGAGTAGACTAGGAATTGGTAGGATATGCGGCTGCAGCCGACTATGATAGGAACTATGCCGATATTCATCTAGAGTTCGTGAAGGAAACTGCAGAAAACCTTCTCAAACATAGCCGGTTACTTCGATCTTGTCCATACGCCGACAGTTTAGTCAATCAACCGCCCCCTTTTTTTTATAATTGACAAACTGCCGATGTCGGGATTCGAACACATAACCTCCCAGTTTCCAAGTACTGCATACTGCGTAGACATGACGCCTTAGACCGCTCGGCTACTTGACTGGTTATCTAACTATATATCTAACCACCTTAGAATTTTTCAATCCTGGGAATTTCAAATCAATCAACACCTATTTTTTAATGCTCATGATTTTCAGATCTATCCGTTTGGTGATGCGGGTGGGGGAACAGTAGTTTTTACTCTTTTTTACTCAAAATTGTTTAAAGAAAAACATTAAAAATAAGTTTCTATTAAAAAAACATTTTAAAAACAAGCTTTTTATAGTAAAACTAGTTTTCTACAACTTTACTTCTTATGTGTTTTTCGATTTTTTCAATATAAAGAGAGAGATATACCAAATTTTGTGTTTTCCCTTTCCTCGAAACATCCGTTTCCCCTTGTAGATTCTTGTCATGCTTACCATAAAAATGCATTATCATGGGAACTGAACCAACATGTAAAAATTCAACTCGAGGATAGGTAGGATAAGAGAAAGTGATTCTAATTCAGCTTGCAAGATTTGACCCGAACATGTACATACATACATACATTGCAAGTTAAATAAAAGCTTGTAAAATACATGATAATTGATGCTTGAATAGGCTGTCTTTTCGCAGTCTACGCGATACCATTGAAAATAATATTTTTTCCATATCAAGTTTGGATTCCCAGAATCCAAATTCAAGTTTGTATATTTTACGCCTGTGCTAAATTTCCATTTATGTCGTCAAATACTTTTAGAGAAAATCGTATATGACAGACGGATGGATAGCCACCGTTGTGATTACATAAATGTTCCGTTTTGCTAACTTTGACACGGAATACCAACAAAAAAAACCGTAGTTCATTGAAGAGTGAAAAAGCCCAATCAAATAATAAAAAAAAAATACATGGGCAGCAGACACACTGTTTAAATTGAATTTTGACCAATTCTCAATGTAATAATATTCAATGTATATTTAATGTAATTGACATTACTAGTTGACATGTGAGATATTAAAGTATATATATAGAGGGTCCACGATTTTAAACTAGAAAAGGGGAAAGAATATTACATCCACTATATGCATAGGTACTGTATACAGACTGTATTTTTTGGTTAGGGATTTTTTACACACAGAGACATGCCTTCGACGTTAAAGCTGTCCCTTCCTTGTTGAATGTATGTATTTTGTAAGAAATTAAAAACATTTATCTTTTAAAAATAGTGTTTCGTATTTCTTACAAAACACATACATGCATTCCACAAGGAACAAGGATATTCAACATTCCAGAAGAACATCACCGGGCATGCTGCGATCCAAACTCCTCCTTGTTTAATGTGTAACTTTAGTTATAAACTATATGTTTTAAATAAAAACAATTTTTATTTCTTACAAAACATATGCACTTAACAAGGTGGAGACAATAGGGAATATGCATGAAAATTTTTTTTCAAATTTATTTTCAGAATATGAAAATACTGTTAATACTGTAATAATATTTAAAAACGAAATTAAAATCCGACAAATATCAAGGAAGCTATAAGCTTTTAAAGATTATTATCTGTCTCTTTCTTGCAAAAATACTAAAAACGGAGTTTTACGTGTATTTTAAATGGTGAAAGTGTAATATGACGTCACATAACATATCAAGAGGGCTATCACCCTCTTTGTCTAATCGGGAATTTCAATCATTCATATCTCGCTTATTTTTAAAGTTATTTAAAAAGTAATTTTACCTCGATATTTGTCAAGTAAACATGCTTCAATTCAAGTGAAAAAAAATTTTTATGCATATTCCCTATTTTGCCATCCACAGGATGCCGCGGTGTTTGAAGCCCTTATTATCATCCATCGGAAATCCATATAGTATTATGCTATTAAAATACACAGTTTATATGTTTGTCATATTTAAAACTACATGAAATAGTGATACAATATTAGCATAGCAGCAGTGATTGCAAAACGGACGAGTACATCTGTTCCAAGTATTGTATGGTATTTGCGTATTACATGATACACAGCAGCAATTCCTATGCATGATCAAAAAATACAGTCTATATATACATGATAGTATATAGAAAATTTATAACCAAGGGGTAGTCTGTTCGTCCATGTATATAGATGTGTGTGTAGATAAAATACATGACACATTGTAGTCTCTTCTTTTACGTAATTCTGATAGATGATATTTCGTTGTGAACTATAGGTTTGTTTACAGCGCAAAATAGGTATGTTATATCAGTTAATAAGTGTCAACCGCACAAAAAGTTGCGTCCCGTGTTTAATTTTTGATTAAACTGTTTAATTTACGTCTTTATGAACATATTTTCCGAGTCGCATGTCTCCAATTGCGAAGTGAATCCAAAACTCCAAGTTTCGGAGAATGTCTGAATGTCTGGGAATCGTTATTTTCATACATATAATATTAAGAAGCGTCAAAATCCGTAGTTGTAAGTCAATAAACCTATTTTCCTTTAAAGGTTTTTATATCGTTAAAAAAAAAAAAGAGATGGGATACTTTGAAGCGAATATTGAGTTTCAAATGTCCAATCTTTTTTCATAATTTATTCAGTTCTTTAGGAATCTAAAATAAGAATTAAGCTATTAACTTAAATAGCAAATAAAAAACACTTACATAGCAATCCTTTTTTGGTTGAAATAACCAGAGTTATATCCTAGTATTATGAAATTAGAACCTGATATATTTATTTCAGAGTTATAACATAAAAATCGAAAAAAGTATGAAGAAAACTACTTTAATTTGTTAACTTTTTATCGTGATAATATTGACCAAATCCCATTTAAGATCCTTCCAATTATGAAAAACTGGAAAACTTAAAAGCATTCGCGCAGATCACGATTTGTACCAAAGTTTCAAGATTGAAAGACACGGTAAAAAAAGGGTCTGTATGGTTTAAGTTGTAGGTATATCTAAGTGTCGGGATCTCGATTATATTTAGAATGATTTTAGTAAAAATTATCCTCGGACGCAATTTTTATCCACCTATTGATTTTAGACGTTTATTAATTGGACTATGTATCTGTGTATTATATACATATGCCATATGTTTTGTATATGTAGTACTGTAACAGTTTAAATTAGGTACAATTCTACTGTTGTAGAGTGTAGACTGTCGTTTCCCACATTATAAACACTACAGAAAGATTTATGATAAACGACTTAAACTGCAACCGACAAAGATTTGTAGCTTGTTCATCCCTTTAATAGGTTGAACTTTATTCCCCTTGTCCAATTTTACCCATTAACGAACTTGACCTTTTGAATACCAAAAGCGCCTCAAATACCAAATTTCATTCTGATAAAATGAAAACTGTGACCGCTAGAGTGATTACAGACATATATATATATATATATATATATATATATATATATATATATATATATATATATATATATATATATATAAATTTTACAGATGGTGTCTTTTGACATCTACTAGGTAGGATCGATGGACATTTGAAGAAATTTTTGCGAAATTTTGACTTCGGTACGGAACCAATAGCTCTATTTCCTTTCAGGAAACGTTTTCATCCTGTTAATAAATCACACTATATAGAACCACTATAGTTACAGGAGTTACAGGTATATTGGTTTGAGTAAGTATAATGATGTAGTCAGCATACATACTCCCAGTCCCATCCCATCCACCAATTGGTGCTGTTTAAAGCAATATTCATCTATTAAATTCTATGTTCAACATGAATCGTTCGTTCTAGATGTCAGTTTTCCATGACAGATTGATTGCATTTTATAATATACTGTTCCAACATATATAAACATATATATATATGTATATATATATATATATATATATATATATATATATATATATATATATATATATATATATATATATATATATATATATAATCAAGGTGAGATAAATTTAATAACAGTATTAACTTATTTGATGTAATGGTATTAAACGAAATGATTATAATTATCATTTGACAGTAAATGAATGTCAATAAATTAAATATTATCAATAATTGCATAATATTGTACGTATTTCTGAGTACAGTAAAATTTTTTATAACTCAAACCTACCTTTGACAATTTTTTTCCTAAAAAAATTTATTTTGGGCCGATGATTCAATACAGTAGTCGAATGGTATTTAAATGTTCAGTTATGTTAACGGAAAGTTTTATCAATAGGAAACGGGACTAGATAGATAGACTAGATAGCCCATTGTGCTCCGCTTCTACTTTAATCCGACGGGACTCGCTTCTACCATTGGCAATGTCCAGGATCTTGCTTATCAGATTTTTAAAGGTGTATATATTCGGGGTGACATTCACCGAATATCTTGAATTTGCTGTATACGAGAGATTCGCAGTTAAAGATGATGTGGCAAGATATTTTTTCCTTCTTGCCGCATAGTCTACACATAATGGATCCATTGTGGAGTCCTATTGTATACTGATGCTTTCATAGGTGATATAATGTTCGGTGATGAATTCGGTAACTTATGAAGTTGTATCCTGTTCAGGATGAGTGCGTCGAGAGACTTTTGTATGCATTCCGTAATATTATTATCCCGAGTTAAAACGGGGCTAATAGAGAGAGAGAGAGAGAAACAGATTTTTTCTCTAAACATTAAATAAACAAACATATTCTGCATTTGAACAAATTCGAAAGTTACAGAAAATAAATATGATCCCAATGTCTCAACTCGAAGTTAACAAAAATGAATTTGATTACTGTAACTCGATGAATTTCGAATTTTTTTTTTAACAAAGTACATTCTTTTTTCGGGTATTTGGCTATAATACGAAGAAGAACTCTTTGGACCCTCACAAATAAAAGAAGATAAGTTTTTTTAAACTTTTTGGCATCTTGGACTAATCATTATGACTAAAATTGTTTTATGGAGATGAAATGATAAGAGAAATGTTTTAATCAGCTAGCATTCAAATTCGCGACGTTTCGCTGTTTATTTGTTCAGCTTCTTCAGACTCAGTACATAAAACATATATAGAAAATTTTTTAATTCATTATTCAT
Source organism: Nineta flava (assembly GCA_963920215.1). Taxonomy (NCBI): domain Eukaryota; kingdom Metazoa; phylum Arthropoda; class Insecta; order Neuroptera; family Chrysopidae; genus Nineta; species Nineta flava. Next base: position 108,665,938 of record OY986041.1, read on the forward strand.
ATAAAATTCCAAATTATTACATATAAACTTTGATTTAAAATAACATTATTTAATAAAATTCAAAACAAGTTAGATTAGCATGGCTGCAGTTCAAGATAAAATTAAAATTTATATATTTTTGATTGCTAAGTTGTATAATTTTTAATTTTAATTAAATCTAGTTACATGATTAGTAAATTGATTCAGTAATTTTGAATGTTATTAAATAATTACTTGTTATTTTAAATCAAAGTTCATATGTATTAATTTGGAATTTTATATGAATAATGAATTGTAATTTTTTATATATGTATTATGCACAGAGCCTGAAGAAGCTGAAAAATAAACAGCGAAACGTCGCTTATTTGAATGCTAGCTGATTAGCACATTTTTTTGATCCCATACACCTCTTATCATTTCATCATCATACAAAAATCGGATCTTAAACACTACCAATATATCTAAAACTCTTTGTTTACTGCATTTTTTGTAAGAGTATTACTATTAGGGATGTTACCTCCAAATTATTAAGTCCGGAGATCAACATATATTATGTCGATCTTTTCTGGAGATCGGGAGGTCCATATTATTTAGTAAAATGGGCAGTGGAGGTTTTACCGGGTAGGCAAGTAGGTAGCTGCCTAAGTGGGCAAATTTTGATCGTTTACACTAAATATACCGCTGCATGGGTAATCAAATATTGTCTAGACATATTAAATCTAAATGACCAATACTTACTTTTTCTTAATATTATTATTCAAACATATTATTTTCTTGTATACTTTAACATCACAATACTATACCAATATCAATCTGCAGTATGAGTACGAACTACGAAGACAAAAGTATGAAAGAACAAGCATATAATATAGACTAACAAGTCATTGAATTTGTATCGGTGTCGCTTCATCATTAAATTATTATTATAATTTTGTTCTTCATTTTTTATTGCATTTCAACGATAACTTCCCTCGATTATCACGGTTGCTGTGAATGTTAACAACCTTGCTAATTTACATATAAAAATAATAACATTTCATAAATCAAATTAATAAAGATCAATTATATCTTTTTCATGTATTTATTATTTATTTAAATAATAATTTTTAATATAACAAACATCTACTTTACAAATTAACAAAATTATAATAATAATTTAATGATTAAAAAAAAAATTAATTAATTAATATCAATATGAAAAAATTGATATAGTATTGTGACGTTTAAGTATACACAAGAATAATATGTTGGAATAATAAGTTAGAAATTGACAAGCTAATCAAGCGTGGTGTAACGGTTATCGCACTGGGCGCGATATACTGAGGTCCGGGGCTCGTTTCATGGCGGATTAAAGAATTATTTTTTCATATTAATATTAATTAATAACAATATTATTTTTATTTATTTATTTAGATTCATATTTTGAATTGTTTTTGCAAAATATAATAATTTTGGTTAGCAAAATTTTTGTCCACTGAATTCGGGAAGCGGGAGATATATCTTTGAAATCGGGAGTCGGCACAAACTGTACGATTTCGGGAGTCTCCCGATAAAATCTGGAGAGGTGGCAACCCTAATTACTATCCATCCAAAATTAATTTTTAATTTTATATCTTAAGTTTATATTTTTTCAAATAGAGACAAACAATATAAACAGATAAAAATATTAAAATAGAAAAGTAATAGTTTTTTATAGATGTTATTGATCATGCGCACAACATTATTATCTTCTTGTTTTTTGTCTGTATACGTTGTTGTAATAGAATAAAAGTATATCATATGTAATAATAAAAATTTATACTGCATGCATTAACATAAAATTTTTTTCCTGGATGTTCACCAAAATAATAATAAACTAAAATTGTGTATAAGTTTTATTACTGCTGTGATCCTACACCATATATAATATATATATACAGCAGCGTACAAAAGTAAATTGTAATGTTGTTAGTTATCTACATTCTACGGCATCAAATTATCACGTAGCATGGTAGTACATCGGGCCAAGATTAACCATCACTGTATAAAATTGCTTCTATGTAATTAAGAATGTATTCGTTTGCGGCACTTACACGCTTTCACCGTTTATGAACGCTTACGTTACTCTCGAAAATTCCGTCCGTTTAAAGCATTATAAGTACGTGTATGCATTAGTTGCTATCAATATGTCGGATTAAAACAGTTTAGCTGTTTTTTAAGCAGTATAATATTTGTTTGAGTGACTTCAAAAGCCCCTAAAATCAAACCTAAACCCCATAAACTGACAATTTGAAAATGTGTCGGCAATGCAGGCTTTAAGGTTTTTTTCTAATAAGATTTTGTATGCTATGTCGGTTTTTTTGTTCATTCAGAATGAAAAAATATTTAAAACATTCAAAAATTTAAAAAATGCAATGTAATACACTAAAAAAATCTCCGGTCCACAAACAAACGTTCAAACAGTGTTCATTTTTGGAATTAAAACAATTGATGCAAACAATTTTGCTGCTCTAACTCGATGGATAAAACGTCGGTAAGCGTGGTGCCTACCATTGAACCAAACCATTAACGCCCTTTGTCAGCATACATAGCGTCAATTTGTAAGTAAGTGCTCAAAACGAATACACCTTAAATGTAAGCATAACACAAACCGTACTGTACCAACGATTAGAGCGTATGTTTAGGCCTCAATATCTTACAAACCATGAGAGCATCGGCTGCTCAGTATAGAACAAACTTAGAACAATTGTTCATGGTGATCTCGAAAGCGGTTAATCCATCAATAGCTACTAGATCTTAAACCATTTGGAGGAATTTATTTTGGCTCTTATTTAAATATTACTACATTTTACGACCATACGAGTTATATTACGAACTATGAGTCACAAAATAGTGTGTTTTTTGCAAAATTTTATAGTTGATGTGTGTCTTACTCATTCAGTATTTGGGAAAATGTTTCGAATAAAAGTTGTCAATACATTTATAAAGAACAACTGTTATACAAATCATTTTCTCAAAAACCGTATAATCAAGTCAAGTACACAATTTTGTAAAAAGAACGCTTCGTTATATACCGAAATGGATTTGTATATCTTGCAGTCGAGTGGACCTTTTTTAATAATTGCATAAGTACGTTTAAAAAATGGGCTTAAATAATTCAAAAGTAAAACTAATAAGCAAATAACTTTTATCTACCTTTCAATCAATCCGAGTGGCCGATCTGTTAAAGACGCTCTCCTCGGAAGTAGGAGGTTGCTGCTTCGAATCCCAACGAACTAAACTGTCGGCGTATAGACAAGACCGAGAGTAACCGGCTATGTTACTAAAGGTTTTCTACAGTTTCCTTTGACAAACTTCATATGAATATCGGCATATTTCTAGAGCTACGCGAAAATAATAGCATTTCATGTTGTTTTTTTGAATATAGACATACAGAAAATTGGAAGAGACTAAATATTCCATCACATATCAAGGTCACTTACCATTGTTTCACGCACTATAGACTTTCTGCATGAGAAAGGAAAATTCTCCCTTGTAGTAAATTTATAGCGTAAAATGAATATATGTGCAATTTTCAAAAAGCTGGAACGTGATGGAACTTTCGGTGTTCAAATAGACAAAAGAAAGAAAGATGGTAGTGGGACGGGCTACACGTCGACCATCAGGTCCGTTGTGATGCCCAAGGATGTGAGGATGTGAGTGGAGTGGAAGGAATTTTTGTGTATAGACTTGGAATTGGTTGGATAAGCGGCTGCAACCGACTATGATAAGAACTATGCCAATATTCATCTGGAGTTCGTGAAGGAAACTGCAGAAAACCTTCCCATAACCTCCCAGTTTCCAAGTATGCATACTGCGCAGACATAACGCCTTAGACCGCTCGGCCACTTGGACTGGTTCAAATAGAAAATAAACCGATGAATTTTACGGTGTCGAATTATAAGTAAATGAGAATTTTCAAATGAGTCCTAGAAATATGTATACCAGATGTTCTGTGTGTGTCGTGCCGTATAATTGTGGTTTGCGTGTTTAAACGCTAATTCTATTTGAGTGGATTACGTGTGCCTAACGTTTTTGTATTTGGTTAAATAAACTTAAAACCGTGCAGAAATAACTTTTGTATAACCACTCTCTTTATATATAACTGTGTTTGTTATATAATACAGGGATATAATAATACAAGGATATAATAAAACATTATTATTGTTTACTTGGAACAAAATTTATCATGCTTGCTTATTGTTTATATAAGAGCAACAGCAACAACAATATTAACAACAATGTCGGTAAGTATCTGAAATACAGAGTGTAAGATAACGTAATGTGTATTCCAAATGTGTGGATGAAATATCTATTCTCCATTGATACACAACTTAAAATAAATATTTCTTACAGAGATTGTAAAGTTATGGAGCGGATGTTAGAGAATTTTAAATCATTTGTTTGTCCATCAACAATGAAATAAAACAAAGTATGAAATTTTATGCCAAGCTTTATTCATATCTATTACAGTTTCTGACTAAATAGATAAATATATATATATACATATAAATATATATATATATATATATATATATATATATATATATATATATATATATATATATATATATATATAAAATCACTGATAAATTTTGATCTTAAGATTTATATTTTCAAACAGGCAATTTAGACGGATAAAAAAGAAAGTAATAGTTTTTATACCCAGTATATGGAAATATACAAGGTATATTAAGTTTAGTCCCGACTTCGAAACGATTGAAAATATTAATCCTTGACATAAATACTTGGAATGGGTTTTCATAAAATGGCCTAATAGGCACGTCCGTCCGTCTGTGGATACGATAACTCAAGAACGAAAAGAAATAACAAGCTGAAATTTTGTATATGTGTTCTATAGCAAAAAAGTGGGGTCAATTTCGTTAATTGGAAAATCGAAACGTATCTCCTCCCGCCAGAGGGGAAAATATATATCTTTGAAACCGTAAGCTTTTGGGCTCGATTTTCTCCTACTTTGAACGATCAGATTTAATTCAAATTTTGCACACCTGTCAAAGACCGATGACAATGCAATAATTCGATTAAAATATCCGATTATCCTGATTAGATTCCCCTGGATTCATCAATTTCTTTCCGCATCCTTTGCATGAGAGTAAGAGAGATAGAGCTAGTGCGCGAACTTCAACTAAAAAATGAAAAATAAATAATAGTTTAAAAAAACTAAAAAAACACGCTTTTATAGAAAATCCAACTAAAAAATAGAAAATAAAATTTAGTAAATTTGGATTAAGAAAAGTGTAAATAAGAAACAAATATATATTAATATACATACACCCCACGCTTTTTTCCTTTAATATACATTTGTTTCTTATTTATACTTTTCTTAATCCAAATTTATTAAATTTTATTTTCTATTTTTTAGTTGGATTCTTTAAAAGCGTGTTTTTTTAGTTTTTTTAAACTACTATTTATTTTTAAAATAAACAACTTTTGTTTGAAAAATTATTTTATAAACTCAAAGAGCAAATGACATACTATTCATAGTCGAACGAAGGCGGACATATGTAGAGATACATAATATCTCGTCATCTCATATTCTATTGGTATACCCAGTAAAGGTATTAACAATTCGAACATTGATATACAACTCAGTATATACAGGGTATTCAAACAATTAACTCAGTTAGTTGTTACATTATCTACTTGTTTATAGATATCATTCGCATAACATTATTATTTCCTTGTTTTTTTCTAGTATATACAAGATATTTAACGTTTTTTTTTTTCATGAGATAACATATTTCTCCAAAATATATATTTATTTCAAAGAGATAAACTATTATAGAACTATGCAATATCCTAGCTGACAGCATCTTATAAAAATTGTATTTGTGTTAGTCAATTTTAATAAATTCAGTTTCAGTCGATTTACACTAGTGGCCACGTTTATCTATAACTTGAAAACTATCATATTTGAATATCAAAAATATAAATATATGAAAAATTTAAATGTTAAAAAATTCAAAAAGTTGTTGGCCGGATGCCAATTTTGAATTTGTTGTTGTTTTCGTTTCAAAAATATGGTTGTGTTACCTAAATAAAGTTATGACATATTGATAATAATATTATTGTAAGTTATATCTTTGTTACAATAATCATATATTATGAGAGTTTTCTTTGCATTTAACTGTAGTTCTGGTTTTTGTTAAAGACATATCATATCGATTTCATTGGTACAATCTATTCATGTGTCGCCACAAAGTGTAGAAACCATTTTCAGGAATACATAGTAGTATCACTACTACTGCTGCGATATTACTTGCCAATACTATCTCGTTTGTACTTTAGTATACTGTAATTTCGTTTCGTTTTAGATCTCAGTTGTACCTCAAAGGAACTATTAACACAAAGCCAAAAAAAGATAAATTATACTGTTAATTACAACAAACGAAATTACTTTGTAAATCATTATAGATTTCTCATTTAGGATTTGATTAATCAAACGGAACGATCACTTTTTTATTTTAATACATTTTGTGTTAAGGATGTACGAGCATTGGAGCTTCAAAAAGAGCATTGAAGTTTCTACTCTTATGTAGAAGCCCATATTTTTACACATATTTTGATATTTTTCACTTCAAAATAAAACGCATTTAAAAAAAAACTACGCAATAGAAAATAGAAAAATTAATAAAAGAATTGATCCGATAAAATTCCAGTATGACGGGTCTAAAAAAATATATTTAAGAAAACAACTGAGACTTCGGGTAAATTGTATTTCTGTCGGCGGTAGTTTCACTACCCGAAATCTCAGTTTTTTTCTGTTATATATCTTTTTTGTTAGGTTCGTTAAGGCAGGCCTAAAATTTAACATATCACTTTCATTAAAACAAAAAAGGATAAACTGTTGAAAAAGTTGTTATAAAAATGGCTGATAATTTGATTTTAAGATTTCACTTTCGCGATTTCTTTTGGAAAACTTTATTATGGAAGAAAATTTTTAGACTTGATTTTGCTAATCTATCTAATAGCTCTCGGGAGTGCATCTCATACTGAATCACCCTTTATACCCACCTACGTAAAGATAAACTTAATTATTTAACAGGCCAAAATTAATTCAAATTAGCTACAGATAAAGACAGATTTAGAACTTATTTTATTTCATTAACATTAATGGGAAAACTGAGTATGCATATTTCTAACCAAGGAATCATAATTATACTTGATAAAGATAATAATAATGAGTCTTCAGTATGGTAAGGAGTCAGGAAAGAACGTTGTTTATTTTCCGATAACTTTAAATATGAAAATGCCGATTCACGGTATGTAGATCGGAAACAAGAAAATATACTCGTTTCATTTGGTGATATTGGGATTTTTTTTTCGATTGGCTGCTTCTAATTTTCTGGCTTGATTAAATCAGTTTGTAAAATTATAATTTCGTGTTTTAATGCCTTTTGCTCATCCATATGAAATATGTCTGAAATATTTTGGCTAATGATTTTCACACTTTTAAAAGGAAAAGATATTAATTCCACAATTTTTTTAATTTTTAGAAATCTTATCTCAAATTCTTCAATTAGTTTTTGTCAAGACATCGCAAGCGATCGACCAAAATCGACTTGTTGACCACCCCTGCTATATAATACCAAATCATCAAATTTCACCTAGAAGTCCAGGTAGATTGTAAAGGCTGCTCTGGACGGGCTACACTTCGACTATAAGGTCCATTGTGATGCTTTAGAATGTGAGGATGTGAGTGGAGTGGAAGGAATTTGTGAGTAGACTAGGAATTGGTAGGATATGCGGCTGCAGCCGACTATGATAGGAACTATGCCGATATTCATCTGGAGTTCGTGAAGGAAACTGCAGAAAACCTTCTCAAGCATAGCCGATTATTTCGTTCTTGTCCATACGCCGATAGTTTAGTCAATTAACCGCGCCTTTTTTTTATTTTTATAATTGACAAACTGCCGATGTCGGGATTTGAACCCATAACCTCCCAGTTTCCAAGTACTGCATACTGCACAGACATAACGCCTAAGACCGCTCGGCTACTTGGACTGGTATTTTCACATACACTCATACTTTTAATAAAATGTGTGATACGACCTTGTAATTTAAATAAAACAAATAAAGGATAAAAATTAAAACATAAAAAATAAAAAGATTTTTAAAAGCTTTGTTTACATTAATATCAAATATATTCATGGCAGCCTTCTAAATAATACCTCCGCGAATACCAACCTGTGTACATACATGAATATATTATAGAATCAATATTAAAACCAATTAATCAGATTATAAAACATGATCGTGTAACGTGAATTTTTAAAGCAAATCTTATTACCTGTATGCGGTAATATAATAATCCTATTACGTACTATATTTATGAAAAATTCTTGTGGATTAAAAGTTTCAATATAAACAATTTTGAATTTCCTATACGTACGTAATTTAAATATTAAAAGAAAAATATATATTTGGAAAATTTAATCACTGTTGTAAATAAAACATATTCTAAAATAAATCTGATATGAAAAACTCACACAACCTATATGTGGATTTATAATCTGAATCCAAGTAAAATCTTTTGTTTTTTATCATAATATAAAAAAAATGAAACAAATACTTTTTAACCGACTTCAAGGAAGGAGGGCACGTTTTTGATGACTGTTTCAAAAGAAATAAAATGCTATTAGATTCTACTTAAATGTAATGAAGATATGATTATGAAATCTGGAAGTATTAGTCAAAACGTAATTAGCTTCCCAATTTACAATTTAAATAATTTAAACTGTCTTTTAAGTAATTGCACGGTGTTGAATTAACCAATCAAATAAGAATCTCGCCTGCGAATGAAAAGTAATAAGCTTTTGACATTATATACACTGGCTCAAAAGTCTCATAGAATCACGTGTCCGCGTCTTAAGATATTCCAGAGGTTAGAAAGGATGTGACACAACATGGGGGCTGTTTAAAAAAGGGTAAACAACAAACTATAAAAATGCTTGAAAAACATCCTGACTTTTGCAATGTACAGTAAAAGTGACATTCTTTGTTGGAAAAGTTTACAGCTGATTTGTTTCGAATCTATTCGGTTTTCGAAAAATTGTTTAAAATAAAAGCTGTTAGTATTTTTATAATGAGCAACTTTCATTTTAAGAATTTTTGCGAATACCAAATAGTTTTTAATGAAGGACATTTACAATGAAGGTACAAATCCATTAGCTATATAAGTTTTTAATGACGTTACAAGCCCATTATCTATATTTCGATAAAAAATCCATCAATTTCTTATTAAACTCACTTATGTACAAAAATCGGTGGAAATTTTGGTTTAGTATAACCTGAAATATTTAAAGGCGCGAATTTCCTTCTTAATGGATTGTCACGTACTTCAAAAAGATAAGTGTGTTCATAAAGAAATTGTTTATTAAAGTAATTGGTTAAAAATTATGCTATTTTTATGTATTTCTTATTTTTTTAAGTCGTTTTATTATGTTATAAAAGAAAAGCTTAGCACATATCATAAAACTAGCGAATATTTTTATTCACAAAAGTATGTACTTAACCTACTTACATTTGGTGGAAAATTCCATAGATTTTAAGAGCATGTCTATGAATACATACTTACAGAATAGGCGGCAAGGGCATAATATATTTTCTGAGTTTTCATTTACTCACCTGAAAACAAGAATACAAATAGTTAATACAAAGTTTTTTTAAATTTTGTTTCAGATTAATTCAAGTTTTCTATGACATTTTGTTAATGAACTGACGTAGATATTAATCTAAAGTAGGTTAAATTAAAGATATATAAATCAAGACAATTACAAAAGTAATTTACAACTTTTTTTAAACACAAATACTATCTTTCACAGGCAGCTAATTGCATAGGACCGTATTACGTTTAAAATCGGGATTTAACAAAAATCTGTATATTACAGATCTTTTATGTATTTTTTACGCAGTCTTGGTTTTTTTATTTTAATATTACTTTAACTTCTTGAAGTCAATCGAAGGATGGAACTCCAGCGATTTGAAAGTACACATCGTTCTATATATCATGTATAAAATTAGATGCAAATTCACGTTGAATATTTGACGAGCTCCCATGAATAATGAATGAATGTATCATATACATAAATTTGAAACATTATTATTTATTATCTTAGATACATAATAAACCCATAATGTAATTCTCTTCATGATTATTAAACCTCAAGCATTATATAAATAAGTACTACCCTTAAATAAACAACTTGAATTACTTTCAAATAAATGAAAGGTAATAATAGCCAAGTTCAGAGGAATAATTTTATTGACTGTAGTTAATCATTTAGTCAACATGCACAAAGTAAGATGCTACATATACAGGATGATTAAAAACTTCATGGCACTATTTCAGGATTACATATTTTCATAAAATAAAAAAAATTCATACAAGAATATGTCTGAAATTAATTTGTTACCGAAATATTGAAAGTTAAAGATCAAGGACTTGTGCAGCACGATTTTTTAGATTGCATTAGGTATTTTGAACTTTGAAAATGTCGGTAGGAAATTGTCACTGATTATTTTTACTTGGTATATGATAGAACAGGAGATCATACAGTGACAATACACTGACGCTTACACGTATTTATAATGCAAAAATCAACGGAATTTTCATGAGCAACGTAAGCGTTCACAAGCTAAAACGAGCTTATAATCGAAATGAAAATCCCAAAAGTCATATACCCCTATATGACTTATAAAAAAAGCATGGACTCATCGTGTTGAATGAATGGTACATTAAAAATAACGGTTTCAAATTCGCCCAATACCTAGATCAGTTTTTGTATTATAAATACGTATTTCGAGTACAAAGTAGTCATCATCAATATAAATTAGCTAGTCGTATTTTACTCTTTAATAATTAGAAATAGCTTATTTTACGCTGGATATTGCTTATTTTACGCTGGCGAACACACCCTTAACATACTACCATGCATTCTAAAATGTCTCTTCAAATATAGTTTTAACCATAAGTCAGTATGTTTATCTTTTATTATTAAGTGAGGTTTCATTATAATCCAAATGTCAGGACCGTGGATGTCACTACTAATGTTAATTATATTACATTTCATATAACTCCTCATTTATGTAACTCTCTGTACAATGTATAATTTTATTTATTAATAAACAAATATGGTTAACATGACAAGAACCAACAAGGGGAAAGGCGGGTTTAGAGGGAGAGGCCCTTAATATTGAAAAAATCCAAAAACACATGAGCAATAAAGTTGTCGAAAATTAGTTTTACTATAAAAAGCTTGTTTTTAAAAATGTTTTTTTAATAGAAATTTATTTAAAATTACAGATAATAGAAAATCACCTATATAACAGTATGGTGAAAAATGTTGAAAAATGTTTTCTTCTAAATTAGGTGTAATTTTGTGTATAAAAATTATTCGCACCGGTGATTTAGTATTAACATATTTTAATTATAATTAATTGATTAATTAACCATCCAATTAGTTGTTAAGGCGTTGTTTCTACTTGGAACTGGAAGGTTATGGTTTCGAATCCCGACACCGGCTGTTTATTAAAAATTAATGGGGCGGTTGATTGACTAAACTTTTGGCGTATGGACAAGAACGAAGTAACCGGCTATGCTTGTGAAGGTTTTCTGCAGTTTTCCTTAACGAACTCCAGATGTATATCGGCATAGTTCCTATCAAATTCGGTTGCAACCGCACACCTAACAATTCTTTGTCTACATACGAATTCCTGATCCTCCATTCACATTATAAAAGTGTAAAGAAAAAATTAATAAAGGTTGAAAAATAATGATGTGAGTGGCCACTGTCATAGACCGTCGTGTCTCAAAAACGGAATTTAAACCCCATTATTATTATTATTATTAATTATAATAATATAATAAAATAATATTATACTAATAATTTTAGAATTAATTATAATTAATTATTTAATTTTAATTATTTATTTATTATAATTATATGTATTGTGATTTTAAAATAAAAGGTCGATCGAAGTCAATTTCTTGTTTCTATCTAAATAACTGTGTATTATTTAATTGTTTACAAATTTAATTGTTTTTGCTCAAGGAATTTCCTGCTCGTAAAACTAAAGTGTTGCTATGTGTTTGTCTGCTATAGCAAAGCTTGTGATGAAAAGATCAAGTTTTTCAATTTTCCACATCCCAAACGAAATTTTAACAATAGAATCAATGAATTTGATCATATGGAATGTATTGATAGACGACAAGCTTGGATGCGAGTATTGAGAATTCGAAAAAATATGTAGTAAATTCAAATTTACAAATTTCTTGCATTGAAAGTTTCATTTTATATTTTAAAATAAAAAGAAAGCTAAATTGTTATAAATTTATTTTTGACATACTTTGACCTATTTAATTTAATTTATTTTTATACTGTTAGATGCAATGTTGTAAGCCACGCTTATTGTCAGAGATCTGAATATATTAATATGGCAGTAACTTGAGTCATTTAGTATAATGCCATGCTTTTATACAGACCGTTTTCAAAAGCATTTCTTATAGAGAATAATTGTTTAACAAATAAATCAAATATAACTATATAACTATAAAACTATACAGAGGTGGGCATGGGCGGCTCTTCGGAGCCACTGGGCTCTCCATAAGTTGTGTTAGAGTAAGTAAAAAAGGTATGTTTTGAAGTAACACGGAACGATGTTTCAATACAGGTTGCCTACCAATTACTGCCCAATAATTTTTTTTTAAAAGTGCAATTAAACCATTATTACTTGCACCATCTGCGGTAAGTGAAACATATTTCTAAAGGTAACGATATTATTCGTGCAAGTACTCCGTCATAGAGATTTTCGGCGGACGTTTCGCGATGTAGGGAAATCATCGCAAGAAGTTCTTCTTTAACAAATAAATCATCGAAAACCATACGAATGTAAATTAACATTTGCGCAGTATTTGTTGCATCAAGCTAATATAAAATTCCCACTTTATGTAAAATTTAACCATTTTGAAATTAGTAACAAATTAACATACCCCCCCCCCCCACCCAGCTTTATCATTGGCATGTTTATTGTATCCAGTGTCATCAAATTCCCATGACACTATACCCCCTACTGAAAAAAATAATTAAAGCTGGTAAATAATTGTTTATTAGTTCTCCGATATGAATAGTTTAGGCAAATTATTCGGAATTTCCAAATATATAATTCTAAAATCTAAACTAAAGCTAAACCATCAAAAAATTTACAAGCGATTTACAATTGTCAAGCAGTAAACGTAAATGATCATAAGATTTATATTTTATAATATATATAACATTTATATTTTATTCATACACAAATATATAAAAAAGGTACATTTTATGCCCCAAATTACCAGCCCAAAATTCTAGAGTATGTATTCAATGTATTGTATGTATTGTTTACTTTGTATAATAGTGACCATAAAAAAGAGTTGGTATCATTAAATTATTGGTATGATATTTTTTTATAATGATATTTTTTTATAGGCGGGCCCTGTGGGCCTCATGGGCCCGCCTATAGGTATACTGTATGCGTATGGTTTTTTGTTTGTCATTTAAGAATGGGGATTTTGTGATGCACATACTAAAGTTAAGAATTCAATGAACATATTTAATCCACTTTCACTACATGTGTACTGACTGACTTCACACAGTAACCACACGGCCAGTAATAAATAAAATTTAAAATTGATTCTCTATTGGAAATGGGTTCCAACACACACGGTATAACAGACGGAAAAAAAGTTAAAGTACAGATAGAAAAGTGATATAGAGTCGAGATATGATCTCATCAGTGAGTGAGTGCTATATATAATACATTTGATATATCCTAACAGCAACACTACCATATACACAAACACTTCATTTTCGAGTCTATTCCATCTTAGTGTAGTGTAGTGCAGATTATATACACAATATTATAACCCATCAGAAAATATAACCAGACAAAATAAATAATTTCATGTCTAGACTAAGAACAATTTTCCAACGAATTATACAATTTTATGTACATTTATGTGCATTTGTTTTATATCGTTTTATTGTGTTTATGGCATATATTATTTTAGGTTGTTTTTTTTAGCGAATTTCCTCCAAAGAAAATGTAGCTATTGTTTTTGTACCAATGTTGGAATTTCGTAAAAACTTCTTCAAATGGACAACGATCCTATCTACTAGATCTAGACCTACTAGACCTATCTACTAGGTTAAAAATCACTATCGCTAAAATTTATATATATATATATAAATTTTATATATATATATATATATATATATATATATATAAATATATATAAATATATATAAATATATATATCTATATATTTATATAAATTTTATATATATTATATATATATATATATATATATATATATATATATATATATTATATATATATATATATATATATATATATATATATATATATATTACATTTTTACATTTTTGTTTATGATGTGAGTGGAGGATCAGGAATTCATATGCAGACTAGGAGTTGGTAGGAGTTCGTGAAGGGAAACTGCAGAAAACCTTCACAAGCATAGCCGGTTTCTCTTCAAAAGTGTTTCTCTTAATACTGTACCAAAAATTCGCCGAGAATCATTGACATCAATCTCTTCATAGACTAAAGAAACAAGAAACTAGTACATAATTTTGTACCTTTAGAAATAATTTTTTTTCTAAAAATATCTAATTGCACTTCTTGGAAGCTGCTCATCAATATTTTCACTGGCATTGTATCTAATTATTTCTTTATAGTTAAAATTAAAGTTGAAATGTAAACATTTTAAATATTTTTCAATATATACATATATATAAAGTTGACTTTATATAAATGTATATATATATATATATATATATATATATATATATATATATATATATATATATATATATATATATATATATATATATATATATATATATAATACATATATAGCCAAGTAGCCGCGCTTGTTAAGGCGTTGTTTCTACTTGGAACTGGAAGGTTATGGGTTCGAATCCCGACACCGGCAGTTTGTCAATTAAAAAAAAATTAATGGGGCGGTTGATTGACTAAACTGTCGGCGTATGGACAAGAACGAAGTAAGCGGATATGCTCGAGACGGTTTTTGCAGTTTCCTTCACGAACTCTAGATGAATATCGGCATAGTTCCTATCATAGTCGGCGCAGCCTCATATCCTACCAATTCCTAGTCTATACACAAAAATTCCTTCCACTCCACACACATCTCCACATCCTTAGGCATCACAATGGACCTTATAGTCAAAGTATAGCCCGTCCAGGGCAGCCTCTATAATCTATCTATCTATATCCCTCTTAATTTTGGTCAAACAGAAAAGTAGAAGTTAAACTTTACTAGTATTTATCTACTAACCATTTTCTGGTACTCTAATATTTACTTAAATATTTACGATTTGTATATTCAAATAATAAAATGAATATTGAAAGTGTCGCCGAGATAACTTAATTTCATATTCATTGTACATTATTTACTTGATCTGAGATAAGTCGCTTAGTCTACGTTGCTCCTACGTATTGAATTTTATTCTTATTAATATTCAAAATAAAATCTTTAGAAACTATTTCAAAATGGAAACATAATTTTATTTAACGATTACGCAATATGATAGTAAACTATAGAATGTGGATACAACGCATACACAAAGGCGAAGATTTATTGATCATTTCAGTGCGTAATAACTGTGAGTCACATATTGAATCAAATAGCCCCATTTATTTCCTCAAATGTAATAACATTAAAGAAAAAGATAAAGGAAAAACTATAAGTTATATACAGGTTGTCTCATTTTCAACAATTTATCTGAATATTTCTTCAAGGAATAGCTTTTGGAAAAATGGCTCAAATAAAAGTTGTTTTGTACCACTATTTAATAGATATATTATATATTTATTCCGTATTCCCTTGGGGGACGTAGGGCCGCAACAAATGTCTTCCACCGCAGATAGAGGTAGATTGTAAAGGCTGCCCTGGACGGGCTACACTTCGACCATAAGGTCCATTGTGATGCCTTAGGATGTGAGGATGTGAGTGGAGTGGAAGGAATTTGTGAGTAGACTAGAAATTGGTAGGGTGTGCGGCTGCAGCCGACTATGATAGGAACTATGTCCATATTCATCTGGAGTTCGTGAAGGAGACTGCAGAAAACCTTCTCAAGCATAGCCGGTTACTTCGTTCTTGTCCATACACCGACAGTTTAGTCAATTAACCGCCCCTTTTCTTCCACCGTACTCGAATCTGGGCCATTTGCTTTCTTTCTCTCCAGCTTTTTCCTTCTTCTCCTTTCTCTTTCTCGACTGACCTCTTCCAGGTTATCTTGGGTCTTCCACGTTTTTTTCCTTGGAGGTTCCAGTCTACGGCTTGTCTGCTGATGGTATTACATGGCCTTCTAAAGGTGTGGCCTATCCACCCAAATTTTCTTTTCTTTATTGTTTCGTTGATAGGGCTTTGGCTTGCACTCCTCATCAATTGCTCGTAATTTTTTCTGGCAGTGTATATTGAAGATTGTTCTGAGACATTTGTGATATTTATTTGCGATAGTTTTTGTCACTTTCCGCGTCTGGCAACCATACAAAAGGACTGATTTCACATTGGTCTCGAATATTTTGAGTTTTGTGTTTCTGCTTATTTGGTTTGATTTCTACACTGGAGCAAGCTGTGCAAACGCTCCGTTGGCATTCTTATCCTGTAAGTGACATCATCATTAGTTCCACCTGCCTTTGACACTATGTTTCCTAAGTATTCGAATTTATCTACTTGTTCGATATTTACATTATTCACAGTTAACTGTTGGCAATTTCTTTCATTTATTCTTATTTCTTTTGTTTTATCGAAGTTTCTCTTGAGGCCACTTTAATACTTTTAATACCGATTAAAAAAATGGCGTTCTTTTTCAAAATTACGATCGACTTGAATATTATGCGAGGACAGGCATGTTCCATGTGTGTCGTACATTTTACGTAAGTTTAGTTTCGATGTTGTTTTACAGCTATAAATATGAACCATAAAAAATTGTCTTCAAAGGAATAAAAACCGAAAGAGATAGAGCACTGAAATTGGGTGTTATTTAAGAGCAAAAAAGTGACTTAAAGTTTTTGCATGAGAGAAATAGGTTAACGCACACCCCGTTATATGGGAAAATATCTATGCATAAAACAACAGTTGCAAAGTGCAAAACATTTTTTTATTTTTTATTAGAAATATACATTTGTGGTTTGAGTTGTTTTGTCCCAAATTGTTTTGTCCCAATTTCAGCTCGAAACATTTTTAATTATCTTTAGATTGCATGTGTTTACTACATTTTAACTTGGTATATGCATCTGTAAAATAAACAGTATTGGCATTGATAACGAACTCAGTTTATACAGAGTATTTAAACAGTTAATTGTTACTTTTTCACTTGTTTTTCAGATGTTTAACATATTTTCGAGATATATTTACGGTATACGATTTTAACATATATTATTTCTGTTTAGTATCTATAAATTACAAAACTCGTGGATTTGTTTGAAATATTTATCGTTGAATAATAGAAAAAGCAATGTGTTAAGTGATACCATGCAGCTAATAAAAAACTAATAATATTTAATCAATTGGCAAGTTAATTAAAAAAAAGTTTTATTATCAATAAAAATATATTGCTTTGAACAGGTATGATTACAATATTATTTTAATTAAAATTTATTTACTAAACTATAAAAATTTATATTAATTTTTTAGTGCACTTTCAACTCTCGCCATCATCATTTTTATACCCAGTATATGTAAATATACAAGGTATATTAAGATTAGTTCGGACTTTGTAACGCTTGAAAATATTAATCCTTGACAAAAATGCTTCACAAAGGTATCTATAAAATGACCTAGTTCGGTCATTTCCGCATGTCCGTCCGTCTGTGAACACGATAACTCAAGAACGAAAAGAGATAACGAGCTGAAAATTTTTTTGTGTATTCTACAGCAAAAAAATTAGACCAAGTTCGTTAATGGGCAAAATCGCAACGTGTTTCTCCCCGCTAGGGGAGAAACTTTATATCCTTGAAACAGTAAGAGATAGAAAAAAATTTATTAACAAAAAATCTTCTTCTCTTTAAAATAAACAACTTTTGTGTGAAAAAATTTTTTTTATAAACTTAATAGTTTTCTCATAATTTGTGCTCAAAATTTTTCGGAAAGCGAAAAATGTGCCCATTTTTAAAGTCAAGAGATATTTTTTTTAAATTGTAACACAAACATTTACAAATAATTCATATTTTATAAACACTGAATAGGGAGAAATACTAACAATTCAAGCATTGATATACAACTCAGTATATACTGGGAATTCAAACAATTAACTCAGTTAGTTGTTACATTACTTGTTATAAATTGTATTATTGATCCATTTTTGTTGAAAATATTTAACTATACAATATAGGTTGTAACAAATAAAACCTTTTTTGAAAATGGAATAATAGAACGGCATACATACAGTGCAAATCGTTTTGGGAACGTCTTGTTGAAAAATATAAAAATAAGGGTGGACCTGACCCAAGATTCAAAAGTTAGTGGTGTATGATAAACAAATTTTTCATGAAAATGTAGATTACGAGAATCGAAAATTCGACAGTACATTTATTATTGATTTCATGTTTGATTTGTAGGTACTATCCTCTGCACTACAGGAAGTTTCTAAAAGGAAGTTTCCTAAGTTTTAATAATAGTACTATCTACTTTCAAAGTATTGCATTCAATTTTTTTGTCATTTCCTAAAATACATTTATTTATTACAACTTACCAGCCAAGTAGCCACGCTTGTTAAGGCGTTGTTTCTACTTGGACCTGGGAGGTTATCGCGGTAAAATATCGCGGTAACGGATTTAAGGACTGACAAACATGCATAAAATTTCGGAAAAATTTTACAAAGTCGGGGCTAAACTTATAATATTCTTATACATATTATTTATATACAGGGTATAAACATTAAAATTACTTTAAAATGTCAACACACTTACTCGTATATGTTAAGTTTAGTTACCAAATACATTCATTTTACCAAATACGTTCATTTTACCAATTATGATATGCCTTAATTAGGATAAAAAACAAAAAGGTTTAAAATGTTGTGACTGATGTTACGATTATTAGATTTAGCGTAATTATTATTATCCATGTATGTAGAAAAGTTTCTAGGCTAAAATTCATGAATGACCTGCTAATCGAATCAAATTTTAAAAGTAAAATTATAAAGATTTCGCCGGGGTATGTTAAATTCGTCAAACCGCGTTATAACTAAATGACTTTATACTTCATTAATTGTTAGATAGATAGATATATCTTGGGGAATTGAACTTTGAACTTATGGCCCATTTATTCCCCCTTTTTACTTCAGTCTGACGAGATTCGCTTCTGCCATATCTTGGCAATAGCCTAGAGCTTGCTTATCAGGTTCCTGAAGGTTCATATAATCAGGGTGAAATGCATCGAATATTTTGTATCTACAGTTAAAGATGATATAGTTGGATGTTTCTTCTCCCTCACTGCACAGTCTATACATAATGGATCCATTGTGGAATCCTATTGTGTGTAGATCCTTTTGTAGGTGATAATGTTCTATGATGAATCCGGTAACCTTTGCAAGTTGTATCATGTTCAGGTTGATTGGCATCGAGGGGCAGTCTCTTGAATGCATTCCGAAACAGTATTTTGCCGAGTTTTGTTGCGGTATATTTTCCCAGTCATCACGGATTTCACGGAAAGACCGGATATTGTACCATACACTTGACTCGAATGATATGTTAAAAAAGTACAGAAAAGAGCATTCTTTATTAAAAATTTCATAATTGATCGATTCTTATTCAGTTTAAAAAAAAATGCTTTGAATAGAGGAATTGAATCTTAAAATTAAGAAAGAAACTCAAGATTTTAAGTTTCCTCCTCCTTTTAAGTGTCCCATATTTTGATTTTGGTCATTGTTTTGTCCTTAATAGATGCTATTATAATCTCTTTTAGATGATTTTTATAACTCAGTAAAAATCTCACGCACATAGATCTCAAAAATATTTCAAAATAACGTTATTTCGTAATCAGTGATGCCGCCAAACGATACGAGTCGAGAATAGCATGCATGTTATATTGTATTGCAAAATATTTCTATCGTCTCGTCTCGTTTTTTTTACTATTCAAGATTTCCTTGAAAAAATTCATTTAAAAAACAATTCAATTTTTGTAAACAATTAAGACTAAACGAATATTTGGTTTTGTCGACACTTATAATAGGTAGTCATTGAAAGCATTGGCCAATTTCATGTATGTTTTTCTCTAATATAAACATTCATACGCTATAAACCATAAAAGTATATTCTCATAAAAATAGATTTTTATATATATACGAGTATATATATATATATATATATATATATATATATATATATATATATATATATATATATATATTTATATATATATATACATATTTATATATATATATAGGGTGTTCTGAAATTCATTCAGGAAAACTATACCACGGTGTAAAGCTGCAAAAAAGTTTAATAAAGGTTTTTCGATTTGACGCTTAGTTTTTGAGATATAATTACTAGAACATTAATAACAAATTCAACCAATCACATTTGCATTTTTGCGGGTGCCGCTACACTTATTGAGAACTCTGATTGTTGCTAGTCTAGTATGATAAACTGTGGACGCTCTGCTCCATCAATCACAGAGCGCATAGTGTAAGTAGGTGGGGCGATTTATAAGTGTAATAATAATAATAAGTGTAGCGACACCCACAAAATGGTTGAATTTATTAATGTTTAATTAATTATATCTCAAAAATTAAGAACCTTCCTGACAAACCAGATAGTCAGTCTTAATGAATATTTTGTAATCTTTCGAATGACGAAAACATAATTTTCAATCTTTTTCGTTCAAACGCTAAAAGACATTTTACAGAAAAAATTAACAATTAATCGAAAAATCACAAAAACCGCTATTAAGCGGTTCGAGATGGAGATAGACCATGCGTTTAGAAGATCTTTTTAGATTGCAAATTCAATGTAGAATTGCTGATACTATTTTGTCTGTATCTACTTATCCGGATCATTCTGTATATACATTCAAATAAAATATGATGTTAAAATTATTTATTTATGGTAAAAAGAATAATTTTAAAATCTGTGTGTATGACTGGTATGACGCTTAAAAATTTAAAAATTCAGTAATGTAAAAGAATCGTATACATATAAAACCTTCCATTGATCTGCCCACCGAACATAAAAGATGTTAAATGTATTGTAAATTACCTTTGCCAGGGTAACATTAATAATATGTTTACAATTATATAAATTTTTGTAAATTTATTTGTGTATATGAGGTTTTTATTTTATTTTTCCATTCTTTCATCTCTATCAGACATGGCCACATCACCAAAAAAGGAGTGCCCATTTTTCACAATTTTAATCTTTATTTGGACATTATTCTTTCCATTTTTGAACGAATGCTTCCGAAAAAAGTTGTTCATTATAAATATACTAACAACTTTTATTCGAAGCATTTTCCCAAAAACCGAATGAATAAAGTACAAATCAACTAAAAAAATTTAAAAATGAGCGCTACTTTTGTGGCCCATAGATAGATAGATATATTGTATAGGCTACCCTGGACGGGCTACACTTCGACCATAAGGTCCATTGTGATGCCTAAGGATGTGAGGATGTGAGTGGAGTGGAAGGAACTTGTGAGTAGACTAGGAATTGGTAGGATATGCGGCTGCAGCCGACTCTGATAGGAACTATGCCGATATTCATCTGGAGTTCGTGAAGGAAACTGCAGAAAACCTTCTCAAGCATAGCCGGTTACTTCGTACTTGTCCATACGCCGACAGTTTAGTCAATTAACCGCCCCTTTTATTTTATAATTGACAAACTGCCGATGTCGGGATTCGAACCCATAACTTCCCAGTTTCCAAAGTTGCATACTACGCAGACATAACGCCTTAGACCGCTCGGCTACTTGTACTGGTTTTGTGGCCCATAGTGCACTACATAATGTATATAAAATAAACGTAGGAGCTACGTAGACAGTCTACGTAAGTAGTCTACGTAGAAGACATATCTAAGTAGAAGAAACATCTGTTAGGGTTTCAAAAATGGATATTTCCCCTCTAACTGAGAGATGTAACTGTCGATCTTGCCCATTCACGAACCTTGCCCCACTTTTTAGTTTCAGAACACAACATTACAGTTGACAGACGACAAAATTACAGTTCACTCTTTTCATTTTCAAGTGAGCGTGTTGATTGACAGAAGGACGGATATGCAGAAATGGACTAAGTCATTTTATGAACACTTTTATGCAATTTTTTTTTCGTTTAACATTTTCTACCGTTACAAAATCGGTACAAAATTTAATATACTCTTGTATCCCTTTAAAATAATCATAAATTTAAAATAATTGAACCGTGTCAATAATAATGGTGATGAAAAAGAATAAAAACTAATTAATGGTTTCTGTATTAAACATTTCAAATTCGTCCCCTTTACCTAGATCAGTTTTTTGTATTATAAATACGTATTTCGACTACAATGTAGTCATCATCAGTATAAATTAGCTAGTCGTACTTTACTCTTTGACAATTAGAGATAGATATAAAGTCGAGATCAACCGACAAAAACAAAAATAAATAGAAAATTAATTAGATTAAAATATACTAGATTTAAAATATAATAAATTTTAAATTATATTGAAATTGCTCTTGTTAAAATTTCCTTCATTCGCATTTGTTCCTGTTAGTTTTACTCTTATTAAAATTACTCTTATATTGTCGCAGGATATGTTACTTGTTACTAATTTGGTGACAGTTTCACCGGTTTTGAGGTAATATTTGCATCAACCAAAACGAATGTGTGTAAAAAATTAATTAAACGAAATCATGTTGAAAACTCCAATTCCAAAGTTGAAATTTTTATTATTACATAAATGTAAATCCTGTTAAAAAGAAAAGTAATAAACATTTAACGATAGATATTCCAATAAACGTGAGAAGAACCTATCTCAGTGAAAATACATTGAACACTGTCATGTCCCAATGCACTATTTAAGTAATCGAAATCCTCAAAACCATGATTTTGTTGAAAAACACTTATTTCGTTAGTGCGAATATACGTAGGTATTGTATTACGTGTATATATATGTAGTACGTGTGGATGGTCGTGTTGTCTATGATAAACAATTGGATAATCTATTCACGTGTGTCAATAGTACCAATCAGATGATAACGCAGCCTTTTTTTCCACATTCAACATGATCAGAATACAATTTTTTATTTCACATAAACCACTTTTATCCTTTTATATACGATTGAATACCTTTCTTTCACATCTATACAGACAACACAATTGAAGTTAAACGGTTGTCAGTGTAGTGGTTATACTGTTTGGGATTTTTATATTTAATTTTTTTTTTGTTGGGGTTACGTATCAAAAACTAAACTGGGTTAACAGTTAATTACTACATGCGAAAAGTTAAAAATATAACCCACTTACTAGGATTTGAATAATCGATTTTTAACTATCGGGGTTGACCCCTTATGTCTTCTATCCAGCGTCCGACTGGGTCTAAGAGATCCGGATATCATTATGGCTTTAAGGGCCCGCAGCCCGCATTATTTTTGTGTAAAAATTGCCATTAGTTAGTATTAACTAGCTAGCCAATATATTAACTTCTTTTTAAATTTTAATAGAGGAGAAATTTCAGCTAGATTGTTAATAAATCGTTCGTAAAAGCTGCGATCCTCGTTGTCCTATTCTATGTTTAGGATAACCAACGCTTCCAGCAGATCTTGCCCCGAGTAGAGTACGAAACACCGTATAAATGTGCTTCGGCGCAGGTAACCGTTTTCGCAAGTTATTTGCACATACGAGATTATGACGATAGTATGCGATATTTAAGTTGGAGTACTTACTAATGTGCTTGTTATATTAGGATAAAACTTTACATGCAACTTCGGCAGGCATCCACAACTCTTCCGAGATAAAGTGCGTGCTTTGCTATTTTATCCAAACCATCTTTGCCGATTTCCTTCTGATCTTCTCCCTTTCCCCTTCTACGTGTATGAACTGTTTCTCCTGTAGGTAGTAACCCTTGGGGACCCACGCAGGCAAGAGTCCGGATGGCAAACGCCACCCTGACTCTATGGCCAGTCTGAAACCGCTCTTATAGCTGTAAAAATAAAATATATAAAAATTTGTCGTATAAAACCTTGAAAAACCTTGCAATGCCTTGGCCTTCAAGTGGCCACTGTTTTCGAAGAATATGATATGTGTTAAAAATATATAAGCACAAATTTCAGATTTTCCTTTACTTGGTCCACACGACCCATATTTCTGTCAAATTTCGACTTTCTAGCTCTTCTGGAAGTGAGCGATAGGTTTTGATGATTAGCCAGATAATTAGCTATAAATCAAAGATTTTTGATGTTATATTTTTCAGGAGTCTACTTCAGATAGTAACTTATAATTTGGAATACTTCCTAGCTACGGACTGATAATCGCGAATTAAGAAAAGCAGACTGCCAGTATACATACCCTGAAGCAATTCGGGTAAAGAGTAAACTTTGTATAGTGCGGAGCTGACATGCCTCCTGATGACTGCTTCAGAAGTTTCTCATATTTATCACTACATTAAACATAATCAATCTTACAATAATATTATATTATTGTCTAAATAAAATTGGACTAAAACAATCCTAATTTTAACCAAAGCTAATTACACTTTTGTTATAAAGATTCATATTGAAAGAAAAATGATCTATATTATTTTATGATGATGTTGGAGTTGAAGAATGGATTCCAATTAGATCTGAAATCCATCTAATAAAAGATAATGAAAGACTGATTTGGAATGAAAATCAAACTTTATTTTGCCTAACAAATAATCTCAAAATAGTTTGTTGAAAGTTACAGAAGTAACAACATATAGTTACCGAAATAACAAAGGACAAATGTAGTGTGTTCGCAAATGTAACTAAATATGAAAGTGAATTGAGATTTAGTAGCGAGTTCACTACAATGACATAAAATTAGGGAAAAAATTGGCTTAAAACATACTAACAAAATCTTGTTTTGATATTTGTAATGTGATATCTTTCATTGGCAACCCAAGTATATATATATATATATATATATATATATATATCCCATTATGGGATGTTGGAGGCCACTCTCCTCCAGGCTGTTTTGTTTTCTGCGGTTTTGGTGATTTCCCTCAGATCCATTCCAGTCCAGATTTTTAAATTGTCCATCCAATCAGTTCTTCGCCTGCCCACTGCTCTTTATGCACTTTCCTGACCGTATAAAATGAGCAAAGGATCTCAATTTTTTTTTAAATATAATTTTAGTAAATTCAGGCACTTGTCCAATGATTTTAAGTACACGACTATTAGACGTGTAGGTGTTCTACGAGATTCTCAACATGCGACGGTAGCACCGCATTTCTAAGGCATTCGATATGTGGTACTCAAGTATGTATACAGAACCTTATATTGCAGTGAAATTTGCACGTTTGAATTCATTTCTCTTCACTTCATTTGTATTGTACAAGTGTACGCACACACACAAATACACACATATTTCTACATAATATATCTTTATTTTTCATTTTGTTAAGTGGCGTCATTGTTACGTACGCTTCATTTATCTTCTCACAGCTTAATGATAATTATCTCCTTTACCATACGTATAGATTATCTTATACTTTTCAATTCACTTATCCATCAAGTTTTATCAAGTTTGTTAAAGCAATTGAAAACCAATATATAGGATTTTCCGTTTGGTTCACGACAGCACTCCATACATTAAGAACAGTAATTATTATACAGAGAAATTTGAAGAAATTTAAATCATGTTTATTTTAGAATTTTTTTTAAATTTCTTTTGTCAATTCTAGACTGCAATAAACGACAAGTTTTCACCGATTCCTATCTTTGCCTGACTGGCCATGAAGATGCCGAAAATTCGTATGTGCCAAAATTGATGAGTTAAAAGTGTGTGTGTGTGTAAATATGTACACTCCCGTTCAAAAAAAAAAATGAACAGACCTGAACCAAATCAGCTCTCACAATTTTGATTATTCTTGTAGTAAATGTTTTTTATAGATACAAAATTTTATTTTATTTTTATACGTAAGAGGAAGATATAACACTTAACATGTATTAAAATTACATTATTTTTTAAATGCTTACACTGTCACTGACACCCCATATAGAAATAAAAAATATAAATTCAGTTTATACTTCCATTTCTTTTTTACACACTTAAAAAATATACTACTTATCTTTGTTTATAAATAAATAAAATTATGCATTATACAGAGAGTTGCAAAAGTTAGGAGTTTTATAAAACGTAAGAAAATTAACATTTCAGGTCTGTTCATTTGTTTTGAACGGGAATGTACGCAAGTAAGAAGTTATACTTTAAATAATATATTAAAATAATATTAACTAACGTCAACAGTACTATTAAGACTCAAAAATTTAATAAAACGATATAGTATTGAAAAACTACGATAGGAAAATTATATATTGAATCTAAAACCAATGATTCTACATTTTATCATGGTAGAACAGAACCAGCGTCACTTCTTTCGTTAAAATTAGTGTTTGAAAGACTGACATTAAATCTATCATTAACAATAGAGTTTATCAAGATCAGACCATGTTTATCAATATACACATTTAATATACAAAGCATTTGATATCATTGATAAAGTGGCTTGTAATTCTAATTTTCTTCTTTTATCAGAATCATGGAGGAATAATAATGAAGACAATGTACCTAATGGACCTGTACCTAATCCAATATACTACAAAGCTAGAAGTGAAGCTGACAAAAAAATTTTTTTATTTGAAGTCTTTTTATTTGAAGTTTTTAAAAAAAGTTTCTTATTTTTCCATTATGAATGAGTATACCCTTTCAAACAAAACAAAAATTTTCGCAGAAATCGGTGATCACATATAAAATGAGGATTTTCCTCGATTTTCAGGGGATCCCCTCATCAAAATGCGATTTGGTGACAATGGGACTAATGGGAAATCAAACCCTTTAAAAGAGAAAAAAATTCAAAATCGGTACATAAATAACGGAGTACTGAGGTGACACACATTAAAAAAAAAAATACAAACAAATTGAGAACCATCCTTCTTTTTAAAGTCGGGTTAGTAATACACACTAATTGAATTTATCTATAGCTGAAGTTGTAATATACTGAATAATGAAATCGAAAATTCTGTTTTATATTGGATAAAAGTAATCAAAAACTATAAAAGTTAATAAAATATATCCAGGAAATTCCCCCATTAATTTTTTTTCAAATTTTATCATATCCTGAAGAAATTATAAAATTATTTCTTTTAAATCAATCAAATTTGTGTTGAAATTTAAGTAAAAATGAGTGAATTTATACATGGACGGAACGATATTATACTCGATGGACATGCAGTTTTTTATGTCGTAATTCAAGATGCCTTAGTCTAAGTCAGGTTTTGTAAATTTATCCAAAACGGTGATATCATCATTAAAATTTTAAATAACTTTAAAAGATATTTTCGTTTAATTTTTCCATAGCCTATTATCTGACACGTGTTTCGCATATTATTTCCCTTTCATCCCGTATAACAACTATCTACCAACTATGTACATAAACTCTTGGTAAAGAAATCATAATATAAAACAAAAGTGAAGATAAAATTACATCTTTGTAATATAAATCTTCAATATCAAATTATCATTAAAATGATAATAATACTAAATAACAATAAGCTACTTTACTTTAATAACAATACTTTAATGAATAATGCTCACATGCATAGTTAAATAAATGTACAGAGTAAAGAACATATGTGCAGAAAAAGTTTTCCATGTACCACCGACGCCAATAACCGAAACAAATTTTATTGACGTTTAATCAAATGAATTTTATATGCAACATCATACACATCGAGTATGGAAATCGAACCCACAACCTCTTCCATTCAAGACCAACGCTCGGCCTCTGGGTAGTGATTCTGTAACTCAAACCTGCTGAAAATACTAGATGTGAGCACTTCTCTCGATTCAGTCACTTTCACCATAGTGAAAATGTGAACCATCTCACGTGAGTTTGTTCGACAAGGAATTTCATAACGTATAAGTGAATTCCAAGAGAGAAAGGAAAGAAGTAGAGAGAGAGAAATAATAGATGGCTTAAAACAACGAATGGTAATGTCCATGAAGAATAGATAAATATTATTCATGGTAATGTCAAAGAATGTATATATGTATTCTTTGATATCTATCTACCTCGTCCAAAGTCGGGGTCGGCGCGCATGAAATTTAAAATTATTTGCTTTTGTTTATCAGTCACATTCATGTTGAAAAATTAAAATATTGAAAAATTAAACAATCAAAGCAAAGCTGTTTATTTTTCACGGATGCCAATGTCAAACACTACTATATTCATAGAGATAACTACATATATTATCTATGATCCAAATCATCTCACCCAGTAATCTCGTATTTTCACTACAACCTTACAGAATCAGGCGAGTAAACTCACGTGAGATGAAAATGCGAGAAGTGAGCAATCTCACTTAAAATACAGAATCGGGTACCTGAACTGCCAGATGTTATAGTAGTGGAAGGCATATGATTTCGCACTATCTTCTTGTCGGTGAATTATTTATTTTGTTTATTTTTACAATTTACATATTTTTTAATCAGTTTTTTTTTTTTTTGTAAACTAGCGTTTATTATCGATTGGTATGTTATTCATTGGTTAGCATAGAGATCATATGAATTCCAATACCAAAACATCTGATAGCTTAGAGGCAGAAACTTGGTCTAGAGCCAGATCTTGTGGGTTCGATTCCTATCCTAGATGTGTATAGTTTTTTATATCAACAACTTGATGCCAAATAATGTTATCAATAATCAGACATACTACTTAAATATCACATTAGGTAAACGCTAGGCACTTTCGTTGATATAATATAACCGAAAGGCAACCATAGATAGATTATAAAGGCTGCCCTGGACGGGATACATTTCGACCATAAGGTTCATTGTGATGCCTAAGGATGTGAGGATGTGAGTGGAGTGGAAGGAATTTTTGTGTGACTAGGAATTGCTAGGATATGCGGCTTCAGCCGACTATGATAGGAACTACGCCGATATTCATCTGGAGTTCGTGAAGGAAACTGCAGACAATCTTCACAAGCATAGCCGGTTACTCCGTTCTTGTCCATATGCCGACAGTTTAGTCAATTAAACGCCCCTTTTTTTTTCTTAATAATTGACAAACTGCCGATGTCGAGATTCAAACCCATAACCTCCCAGTTTCCAAGTAGGTATACTGCGCAGACATAAGGCATTAGATCGCTCGTCCACTTGGACTGGTAAAGGCAACTATACTAACAATTAATAAATAGACTCTTCAATAGTAGAATTAGATAAATAGCAATTTACAAAAAAAAAAAAAAAATCAATTTAAAAATATATAAATAGTAAAAATAAAAATTTTAACTTGTTAAAGGGAGACTTAAAACAGACAGACAAATATACAGATAAACAGACAAAAAGACAAACATACAAACAGACAAACAGACAAACAGACAAACAGACAAAGAGAAAAACAGGCAAACAGGCAAACAGACAAACAGGCAAACAGACAAACAGACAAACAGGCAAACAGAAAACAGATAAACAGATAAACAGATAAACAGACAAACAGACAAACAAACAGACAAACAAACAGACAAACAAACAGGAAAACAGACAAACAGACAAACAATCAAACAAATAAATAGATAACAGGCAGACACCAGACAGACAAACAAACAGATAAACAGACAAACAAAGAAACTAAGAAATAGGTGGACAGGCATTAGGCAATGGACTAATTAGATCATTTTATGAACACCCATACCATAGAGTTTTTTCTCCTCTCAATATCGTCAACCGTTATAATGCTGGAACTAAACTTATAAATCTTTTAGATATTTTTTTATATATACAGAGTATAAAAAGTCAAGAAAGATTACAATATATATTCTAGATGTTTTCCGTTCTATGACTTGACTCTATACGTCTGTATATTTTTGTAACTTATTTACTTTGATACAGACGAAAAGTTAGAAATACAATTCTTGAAATTAGAATGAAAGCCGTAAATCTTAATCGCTATCACTTTTAATAAGGATTAATGGGATCCCACTATATAGTACCATATACACATGCATGCAAACATACTATTATAACAAGTATTGTGTATGTGTATAAATAAACTTATATAATAAAGGCTACGAGATGAGTGTGAAAATATGTAAACAATTGGGGTTCCGTATTCGTTATATAATTCTTATGGTTTGTGCATATTAAAAGTAAATTCTCGACAAATTTTGTCATGACGCTTATCTTTTTAGTATTTGACCAAAATAAAAAAATATATTTCTTCACCCCTGCGTATGGGGATGCGGCGGAAACCTCCTCGAAGCAAGGTGGATGGCCCATTGTACTCAGTCTGATGATATTCGCTTCTCCCATACTGTTACCATAGTCAGGAGCTTGCTTATCACGTTTTTAACTATTTAAAGATTTGGGGTATACTTTAAACTTTAAACGGAATCCTAATGATTATGAAACTTTCAGGGTTAACATGTGAGTATTTAAATTGCAATACGCCTTTATTACACTCTACAATTTATTTGTATATATACACAGATGTAAATATATGTATATTTTATATACACATACATTTCCAAAGCACATTGGAAATCTTATATAGTATTATTTATATTTAATGTATCCTTTCATGAGATAAACGACAATTAAATTAAGACATAAAACGGATGCTAAAACTATTTAATTATACTATGAATTTTGTTGTATAATTTCTATAATTAACACTAATTTTATTTATTATTATTAATATCCAAATTTAAAATAATTTTCAATGACTTCTGAATTTATAAAATCCATATTAGACTAGTAAAGATGTGCATTTTTTCGACTTTCGCTTCGACTTCTCAGAAAATTATGACCAAAGTGCCATTCGATCTGTAATTGCATCTGGTAAGTTTTTGAAAAATTGGCATCCCGCGTAAAAAAATTGCAATAATTGTAAAAACTCAAATCGATATTCTCTTCATCATAGTGATGAAGCCATAGTGATAATTCCTTAAGAATTTTATAAATGTGCACTTAGCTGTATATTTATCCGTCATGATTTTACAAAAAGTAAGATGAATCGATTTATAATGTTGATGTTGCACATTTTTAAACGAACAAAAAAAAAACAACACTGTATACATTTTCCATGCTGAAATGTATATTTTTAACATTATATAAGATTACAATGCAATTTCTATTCAAAACGCGTAGCACAATACCGTCTATGCATTTAAATAAGGATCAAATATATTCTATACACCCTTAATTTGAAAATATACTTAATCATATGCGCCAGGGATTATAAACGACTCGTCGTCCGTCCAACTATGAATTTTGATACTTCAATATTTTAATTATTTTAAAGCGGATATGTGTAATGAGCAACGATTGTTTTATACCGCATAGAGTATATACAAAATAATAGCTCACTTAAACAAGCTCCGTACTGAAATTGTGTCTAATATATTGGTTTGTGTCTAATAAACGGGAGGTTACGGGTTCAAATCCCGGCTGGAACAGTTTATATATATATATATATATATATATATATATATATATATATATATATATATATATATATATATATATATATATATGTAGACTAGGAATTGGTAGGTTATGCGGCTGCAGTCGACTTTGATAGGAACAATGCTGATATTCATCTGTGTGTGAAGGGAAACTTCAGTATACCTTCACAAGCATAACCGGTTACTTCGTTCTTGACGATACGCCGACAGTTTAGTCATTTAACCGCCCCATTAATTTTAACTGACAAACTGTTCCAGCCGGGATTTGAACCCGTAACCTCCCGTTTATTAGAAACAAAACAATATATTAGACACAATTTCAGTACGGAGCATGTTTAAGTGAGCTATTATTTTGTATATACTCTATGCGGTATAAAACAATTGTTGCTCATTACACATATCCGCTTTATTATATAGATATATATATATATATATATATATATATATATATATATATATATATATATATATATATCTATATATATTAATATCAAAATAAATGCGAGTCTATTTAATAATACTCGAATCTGTATTTGTATTAAGTGTTACTTAAAATGATTATTTTATGTCAACTGAGTAAACTATGTCCTATTTTACACATGTAACTTTTCCAGCAACTATACATAACGCATATCGTGATGAGCAAGCGCAGTAGTATTTTTTTTTATCAAACTATGCTGTTATAACACAGTAGACCTGGCTTCTATTTCGATGCAATTTAATATTTAACTTCAGATGTTAGAATAGGGTGATTGGTTTACTTCCTAGTGAATGGTTTACTATGATCATGTGGCTGAAGTGGTTGACAAGGAAATAAATATTTAAGCAAGACGAGAGTTATAAGCTATTAACAAAACATGCGATTGATATATTTCTGCATGTACAAAGAGATGTCAGTCTCGTTATATCACATACATTTATTGCGATTGAAAACTTGCATCAAAACTTTCACGTCTAACAAACGGGCTATTCCACTTAAATAAACATAAATTCGATCAAATATTGTTAATGCCAACAAAACAATGTAACTCAGCAAAATATAATTTGGAAAATCGATATCCCTAGGGAATATATATACTTCGTAAAATTCCGTTCGAAAAATTTCACATTGGTAAGGTTGGATGGACATGGGATTCACGTATCTATACGAAGAATGGATTATTTAACCATCCATTTCAAGAAAAAGGTTTATTAGTTCGTGCATATACATATCAATCGTTGTGACAAAAGTTTGTTTAAAGATCATAATAAAAACTATGCAGACAAATTTTATTTAATAGTATGTTTGCCCACAATTTTTGTTTAACGATAGTAAAGTTGGGTAATAATATGGTCTATTAAAAATAATTTATTGTTGAGATGTAAAGATGTACGACAAAGATGTATTCTTACACAAGAAAAAAAATGCAATATAGTATTTATGTCGTAGATGGATCGTCCAATCCACTGTTTTACAAAACTCCTAGTTGTTTTACATAACAACTCCGTTATGTAAAACAAACCAGTCCAAGTAGCCAAGTGGTCTAAGGCGTTATGTCTGTGCAGTATGCAGTACTTGGGAACTGGGAGGTTATGGGTTCGAACCCCGACATCGGCAGTTTGTCAGTTATGAGGAGAAAAAAAGAAAAGGGGCGATTAATTGACTAAACTGTCGGCGTATGGACAAGAACGAAGTAACTGGCTATACTTGAGAAGGTTTTCTGCAGTTTCCTTCACGAACTCCAGATGAATATCGGCATAGTTCCTATCATAGTCGGCTGTAGCCGCATATCCTACCAATTCCAAGTCTGCTCACAAATTCCTTCCACTCCACTCACATCCTAAGGTATCACAATGGACCTTATGGTCGAAGTGTAGCCCGTCCAGGGAAGCCTTTACAATCTATCTCTATGTAAAACAACTGAACGACGTTCAGCTGGATTGTCAATGCGAACGTTTTTACAAAACTGCTACCCACGTTAGGACGTAATGCAGAATAGCTACACAAAAGTTTCTTCTGAATAATAATACTTAGTAGATAAAATTCTTTAATTTTTATAACACTAAATCCGTATATAGTCTTTAGTACTCACTAGCGAAAATAAATAGAAAACTTCTGGTGCAACCAATTGTGTAGAAGAAAGGTCAAATCATAGATACTAATTTTGTGTAAATTCATGCTAATTTTACTTTATGGCAGATTCGAAGAATCATTAATATCATCAAAACTTTTTAGCCCCCAGTAACAGAAATGATTTGAATGACATATTGAATAGTTTTTCTTTTTCTGAGTGATGTATTTATTTTGAAAAAATTCGCTAAGTTGACGTAACTCCTGCGAAACGAATTTTTTTTCAATACAAAAACTGATCTAAAAAAAAAGTAATTAAATTTATAAAAAATATTATTATTATTATTATCAGACAGGACATCTGAACAGGAACATTTAATTATGCACATTTAAATTTAAAATCCGATTTTTATCAAAACAATTAAAAATTATATTTGATAAAATAAAACATACCTAAAATTACTACATACTTTTTATACCAGGTATATAAATAATATATACCAGGATATATTAAGTTTAGTTCCGATTTTGTAACGGTTGAAAATATTGATAGCAGAAAAAAAATTTTGATATAGAAAAAGAGATAGTTAGCTGAAATTTCGTATTTGTGTTTTAGAGCTAAAAAGTAAAGTAAAGTTCGTGAATGGGCAAAATCGGACCATATTTCAGCAAAATTGGCAAAACTGTCAATCTTTAAAATCATAAGAGATAGAACAAAAATTTAAAAACAAAAATGTTCTTTTTTCTAAAAATAAACAACTTTTGAGCAATTAACTCAGTTAGTTGTCATTTTTAACCCGACTTAAAAAAGGAGGATGGTTCTCAATTCGTCTGTATATATATATATATATTTTTTTAAATGTTTGTCACCTCAGAACTCCGTCATTTATGAACCGATTTTGAATTTTTTGTTTTAAAGGGTTTGATTCAAGGTAGGTCCCATTGTCACCAAATCGCATTCTGATGAGGGGATCCTAGGGAAATCGAGGAAAATCCTAAATTTTATACATGATAACCGATTTCTGCGAAATTTTTATTTTTATTTTGAAAGGGTATACTCATTCATAATGGGAAATTTTTTTAAAAACCGACTTCAAAAAAATTGTTTACAAAAAAAACCGACCCAAAAAAAAAAAAATTTTTACAAAAAAAAACCCAATTCCTTGTAAAAAAAACTGAAAATCGAAAACGGATTAAAAAAATGTGTTATAAAGAAATGCACCTACAGTTAGTAGGTCGTTTAGTTGGTCTACCCATATACAGACAAATAAGATAAGTTATAGAACTTCAAAGTCACTAAAAAGCGAGAAATAAACCTTATTTTGACAAAATGGAAACACGACTTCAAAAATCAAATATTCTATAACAAAACTATAACAAAAAATGCACTAAACAGTAAAAAATAATTGCATATTCTTGTGTCAATTTTAGTTCACCTAACGAAAAATTTTTAGATATATATGTACAATTATTGTTATTTTTGGAGGCAGTGTCCAAAAGTTATGTGAATTTCGCTAAGCTGACACCGACTTCAAAAATAACAATAATTGTACATATATATCTAAAAATTTTTGCTTAGGTGAACTAAAATTGGCACAAGAATATGCAATTATTTTTTACTTTATAGTGCATTTTTTGTTATAGTTTTGTTATAGAATATTTGATTTTTGAAGTCGAGTTTCCATTTTGTCAAAATAAGGTTTATTTCTCGCTTTTTAGTGACTTTGAAGTTCTATAACTTATCTTATTTGTCTGTATATGGGTAGACCAACTAAACGACCTACTAACTTTAGGTGCATTTCTTTATAACACATTTTTTTAATCCGTTTTCGATTTTCAGTTTTTTTTACAAGGAATTGGGTTTTTTTTTGTAAAAATTTTTTTTTTTGGGTCGGTTTTTTTTGTAAACAATTTTTTTGAAGTCGGTTTTTAAAAAAATTTCCCATTTATAGTTTTGTTATAAAATATTTGATTTTTGAAGTCGGGTTTCCATTTTGTCAAAATAAGGTTTATTACTTATTCGACATTGAAACAATCGGAAAAAAACCATAAAAATATGTATTATGTAAAATAATAAAATATAATAAAATAATGGATCAGATCAGAAGTTAATGAACATTGCATATTTCAATTAAATATACAATGGCCCGATTTTGTTGTTGTTGCTTTTTTAGCGATAAAAAAAATTCTTTACTCTAGACTCTGATCAAGGGCAATCAAGGGCAAGGACTTTAAAACAATCGGAAAAAAAAACCACACAATTATTTGTGTGGTTTTTTATAATTTTTAAAATTATAGTAAAATAATGAATATTTGTTTTAGTTATTATTCAATAGCTTTACCCGGCATAAGTAGGTGCACATATATAGGGTGGCGCATAACTAACGTTATGATTTAATTAGTGAATCAATTTTTTGGTTCACGTTTTTTTTTTCTACTTTTTTTCAGAATTAATTTAAAAAAACTTGGGAAATATATGATGGAAAGACTCAGCACAGAACAAAGAACCAAAGTTGTTCAATTTTATTTTGAAAGTCAGCATTTGACTATTCATATTTCTTTCACGTACGGAATGCACCTAGCGCTCCAACAATTTACCGATTCGCTCAGCGTTTTCGGCAACATGGGGCTACTTGTGATCTTCTGCATGCTGGAAGACCTCGTGCAGTTCGAAATGATGTGAACATTGCTCGGGTGCAAGCAAGTGTTGAGGAAAACCCCGTTACACCTTTTACCATATAAAATTCAATTGGTTTACGAGTTAAAACCAAATTATGCATAAATACGCATTCAATATAGCTACATAACGTTACTTATGTGTCACCCTATATAAACCAGACCGCTTTGAGCTAAAGTAACGCTTCGCGTTATGTAACGCCTCGCGTTACTAAACGCTTCGCGTTAAAATTGTAGCGAATCTATAAATTTTAGGAAAAATTTACATCCATTTTGTTAATACGTTTCTATAGAAACTATAAACTATATATTAGAGATCTGGATCGGCTATAACTTTGGAAAGGTCACAAAAAGGCTATGACGTTCGAACGGTTTCATCGTAATCGGATGAATGGTGTACGCAGTATACGCTAGTAATGCATTTTTGGCGGGCGACCTCTGCGCCGTCTCAATTTAAATTTTGGTTCTGTCAAAACTAGTAAACTTACGGATAGATATGTAAAATGTCCACTTTAATTTTAACGATAAAGGAATAATTACATACAATGGTGGTAAAAAATTATGAGCGGCTTTCAAAAAGTACAATTAGATATTCTTAGAAAAAAGAATATTTCTAAAGGTACAAAATTATGTACTAGTTTTCACGTTTCTAATGTGTATGAAGAGATTGATGTCAATGATTCTCGGCGAATTTTTGGTACAGTTTTAAAAGAGACAATCTCAATAAGGAATTCATTAATTCACCTGGAAGGATTAATTTTTTGTTGCAAAGTTATTATTTTTGGCTTTTCAGTTACTTTCTTCTTACGTCGGTTCTATTTTTTGTTAAAAAGTATTTTATATATTAGATATAATCATAATAATTTTACGATGATCTATCTTCCGATTTTTGGTTATGTCGGTTATATGTTAAATGAAATACCCTGCACTGAGAAACTTACCCAATAAATATACTAATCATTTTCTCACTTTTTTTAAGAAAATTTCGTCCTTATATATAATAGATTTCATTACTTTTGTAGGCGAAAATTTTGGTTTTTCCTGCGAATCAATACTTGGTTCCTCTCATATTTTTGTTTTATGTCGGATAGATTTATTTCGACAAGCATTGTGTTCTAGTAACTAACTCTTATAATAATAATATGTTAAAATTACATCGGCTTTATTATATATTACCTGCCTATACCATACAATATAACAGCTAGTATATAGCTATATCTATTATATAGGTATAGTCGCACTGATACCTATTGATTTAATGAATATAGTCATTAATAGCTTGATTTCAATGTCATGTAAACTCTGTTTTAGTAAAGGGACCTATTCAACAAACTTTAATTATTATACTCACAGTGATTCACAGTATGATAAATTACACATTGAATTATTATTACATTATATTGTATTAAATGTTATTATAGACGTTTATTGTGTTCAAGAAAGTCAATTCGAAATTTCTATATATTATTCAGAATAAAAAAGTTATTTCATATTTATATACACTCATGGTCATATTTAGAGGAACGCAAAAATACGGTAGAATAACATAAAATATTTTCATATTTCGTACTGGCCATATATACCAGTATTATGTAATTTGAAAACAGAAGATTTTGAATAGAATTTTACTTACGACTTTCATTTGTTATCTGTTAATTTCTTTGATACGTAGTGTATGAAATTTTGCGGGTTTTTGTTGTTTTTAACAAATTTAACATTATTTTTGGTTGTTTTTTTTTTTTTTTTGACCAAAAACTGTTATCGAGTTAATTGAAAATGGTTACATTTACAATGAAGTGGCTCAAACATTACGAGTGTCCAAGTCTGTGATTTTTCGGAATGTTAAACGATACCGGCAGACTGGAGAGTATAGACGTAAAGGACAAGGTTGCAAAAGAGTAACAACAGAGAGGGACGACAGATTTATTGTGAGCAGTGTCTTCAGAAACCGCACTTCGACTGCTTTTGAGGTACGAAAAAAGCTACAGGAAGTTCGATAAGTGACAGTTGGCACCAAAACGGTTAGAAGAAGACTTAAGACGGCTGGTATAGGGGCGTTCTTGCCTGCCAGAAGCCCTTTGCTCACCGCAGGTCATCGTAGCTCGGTCCAGCTTTGCTCGTTCGCACCAAAATTGGGATGATGGCACTTGAGGAAAAGTACTATTTACTGATGAGTCCAGATTCTGTCTTAAGTCAGATGATGGAAGGGTTAAAGTATGGAGACGACCCGGAGAAAGATACGCTCAGTGTAACATTGCTGGAAGAAAGCCTTATAGTGGAGGGTCAGTAATGGTATGGGACGGTATATGCTTAGGAGCCCATACGGAGAATCACATCGTAGAAAACTGGTCCCTAACTACGGAAAGAAGCGTAATAGATATTTTAGAGCCGATTGTGATGCCTTTTGCCTTACTCATCGAGGAAAATTTTTTTTTAATGCACGATAATGCTCACACTGCGGCTATTGTATCGGAGTACCTTACTGAGGTCGGAATCCAAGTTTTGGTGTGCCAAGCACGCTCGCCAGACCTAAATCCGATAGAACATGTTTGGGATAAACTGGGAAAACAAATTAAACAAAGAAATCCAGCACCAACTAACCTAAGGGACCTAAAAACTGCATTGGTCGAAGAATGGAACCTAATGCCACAAAATTTCATTGACAATTTAATAAAAAGTATGCCCAGACGGTTGCAGGCAGTTTTGACAGCAAGAGGAGGCAATACTAAATACTGATTGTGTCTCCCATTATGAAAAAAACATGTTTAGAACAATATTCAATTTTCATTATGTTAGGTCAAAACTTCGTTTTTTTCGTAAAGTCTAATTTATTTTTATTCAAAAATGTTAATTTAATTAATTGATTCTATTCAACAAATTTTAAAAGCTTAAATAAATTTGTTTTCATATTTATTTGCCCCTTTTTGCGTTCCTCTAAATATGTCCATTAGTGTATATATATATATATATATATATATATATATATATATATATATATATATATATATATATATATATATATATATATGTATATATATATAGTATATATAAGGATTTTAATTGATGTATTACGTCTTATTACAGATTACAACACAATATTTAATTTAGGGGAATTTATTTTCATTACTTATAATCGATGTGATAGATGTATTCTGTTTTGGAAAAAGTGTTTCGCACAAAATGCATGATTGAATGAGTGATAATGGGAGGAATTTGGCGCACTGCGGCCTCTATCTAATATGCTCCCACATCTGGTGTCTGGCGACGAATGGCCTCATTTCAGCACCTCATCCAGCCTTGACTTTTTCCGGAAATGCAGGATCTGCATCAGGAGCTCCCTTGATTGTATCTGGTTGACTCCCAGATCTTTTATTCTTTTGTGTATGAGTATGACAAATGCCCCATTTTATTTTGTCTAAGGCCAATGCAGCAGCTCTGGAAGGTTCCTCCAGAGTGGACAAGTAAGAAAATAACCGGCTATGCTTATGAAGTTTTTCTGCAGTTTCCTTTCACAAACTCCAAATGAATATCCTACCAATTCCTAGTCTACATACTATAATTCCTTCTCCTTTAAGGGTCAGTAAACAAGGCCTAAATAGCTACTACTACTATTATTGCATACTACTATTGCTATTGCTAAACATACATATTTAATATCATTTATGTGTTACATACGCGCGCTATTGAATGAACAAATAAAAAAATTATAATACTTTTTGTTGTTGTTCATGTTGAAGTTAATGTTTAAATCAAGTACAATCCAACGTACACTACCGTTCAATAAAATTTAACAGACCTGAACCGAATCAGTCTATCACAATTTTGATTATTCTTGTAGTAAATGATGCTTACTATACTTTCATTTCTTTTTTCACACTTAAAATATATACTAATTATCTTTGTTTATAAATAAATCATTATACAGAGAGTCACAAAAGTCAGGAGTTTCAGGTCTGTTCAATTGTATTGAACGGGAGTGTATACCAATGTACAATGTATTATACCACATATCACAATGTGCGTAACCTTTGCGCGCGGTTGAAGTAAAACTAACATTAAATATTATAGAATTATTAATAAAAAATATTTATTTTTACAGATAATAATTATAATCAAATTATTAATACTAAATATTTTTTTTATAAATAATTCTTATTATCAAATTACTAATAATAAATATTTATATTATAAATAATTATTATTATGAAATTATTAATCATTTTTAAATCGTACCTATACAAAACTACCATTAGAGAACACTATTCCAAAAAAAAACATCTTAATTTTAATATTAACCAATTGAATCGCAGAATTATTATGAACTAGTTAGAGATAACATAAAACCTATTTTGACAAAATGGAAACCCGACTTCACAAAAGATGCACTAAAAAGTAAAAAAATAATTACATATTCTTGTGCCAATTTTAGTTCACCAAAGCAAAAATTTTTAAATATATATGTACAATTATTGTTATTTTTGGAGGCGGTGTCAACATAGAGATATTCACTTTTGGACACCGCCTACAAAAATAACAATAATTGTACATATATATTTAAAAATTTTTGCTTTGGTGAACTAAAATTGGCACAAGAATATGTAATTATTTTTTTACTTTTTAGTGCATCTTTTGTGAAGTCGGGTTTCCATTTTGTCAAAATAGGTTTTATTTCTCGCTTTTTAGTGACTTTGAAGTTCTATAACTGATTTTATTTGTCTAAATATGGGTAGACCTACTAAACGACCAACTAACACTTTTTTTTTTACCCGTTTTTTTTTTTTTTTATAATTTTAAGTACATTTTTTTATAACAGATTTTCAGTTTTCTTTACAAGGAATTTGGTTTTTTTTTGTAAAATTTTTTTTTTTTGGGGTCGGTTTTTTTTTATGGAAAAATTTTTTTTGAAGTCGGTTTTTAAAAAAATTTTCTTATTTTCCTATTATAAATGAGTATACCCTTTCAAAAAAACCCTGATTTTATTTGTCTAAATATGGGTAGACCTACTAAACGACCAACTAATTTTTAGTGAATTTTTTTTGAGTGAACACTTTTTTTTACCCGTTTTTTTTTTTTTTTTTTTTAAATTTTTAATGCATTTTTTTATAACAGATTTTCAGTTTTCTTTACAAGGAATTTGGTTTTTTTTTGTAAAATTTTTTTTTTTTGGGGTCGGTTTTTTTTTTAAGGAAAAATTTTTTTTGAAGTCGGTTTTTAAAAAATTTTTAAAAAATTTTCTTATTTTCCCATTATGAATGAGTATACTTTTTCAAAAAAAAAAAAAAAATTTCGCAGAAATCGGTTATCACATATAAAATGAGGATTTTCCTCGATTTTCCGGAGATCCCCTCATCAGAATGCGATTTGGTGACAATGGGACCAATCGGGAATCAAACCCTTTAAAACAAAAAAAAAAAATTCAAAATCGGTTCATAAATGCCGGAGTTCTGAGGTAACAAACATAAAAAAAAAAAAAAAAAAAAAAAAAAAAAAAAATACAGACGAATTGAGAACCATCCTCCTTTTTTGAAGTCGGGTTAAAAATACAGACGAATTGAGAACCATCCTCCTTTTTTGAAGTCGGGTTAAAAAGTTAGTAGTACACTCACTTCCATTACACATCATTTCACCGATGTATTGATTGACTTACGCCTCAGTCACACCTAAAGAAGTATTACTTCCTTAGAATATATAAATCAATCTCTAACGGTCACAATTTTAGTCTGATCAAAATGAAATGTCGTATCTGATGAGATTTTTGAAATTACATTTCAAATTTTGCTCCAATTCCTAGAACATTTATTTGTATTTTATAAATACGTATTTCGACTACAATGTAGTGATCATCAGTATGAGTTACCTAATCGTAACTATCTCTGACTCCATATCCCAGACAACAAACAACAAAAACATTTTTAGATCTTAAGAAAAAATCCTTAAAATCATAATGACATCCCTCGAGTAACAATCCCTTACAGGCAGTTTTAAATTTTTTAAGCTCAGATATGTTTTTAATTCTGATAGGCAACCTATTATAAAATTTCTGTCCCCAATAAAAGAAATTTTGTTCATATAAAGTAAGATAGTGTGTCTGTGTCCTTAGGTCATTTCGATGACATGTGTTGTAGACGTGGTAAGCACTGTTCTGCTCAAGGAGAGTAAGATGTTTTTTTTTGTGAGCGAAAAATACAGTCGAGTTTATTCATAATGATAATGTGGTCTGTCTTGAACGATCTTGAACTTTGTCCTTCATAAAAACGACTGCTGCAATAATAATAATTATTATTATAAATCCATTTATTTGCTTTCAGATACTTACAGGTATACAAACGTCAAACAATCAGGTAGGTTGTTGTAATGAAAATTATTAAGAATAATTTTTCTGAAAACACACATTTTAATTATGAAATAGAAGAATACTAAGTAAGATGTTGCGAAAAATATTTAAGAAAACGATATTTTTCTCCTTCGAAAAAGAAGGAGTTTTTTTTTCTCTAAGTTCAAAAAGAAAATAATATAGTTCGATTTTTCTTAAACTAAGTTTTTTAAACTTTTTTAAACTAAGTCGAAAATTGAAAAGTAAATAATAACTGCTTTTGATTGAAAGTTTTTTTTTTTTGAAAAAAAATTATCATATATAATTTTATTAAAAAAAATCAAAAGTCATACAAATTGAATGTTTTTTATAAATAACATAATAGATCACAAATAAATAACTTTGTAAAAACAAGATTAAGTAACCAGACTAAACAAGCTTGTTATGAATGTATCATAAAATTTGTGTATAGATTTTGAATTTACACTAGCCACGTTCATTAAGTCGGTAGTTAAATATCAACCAAGCGGGGTGTGATTATGGTTCAAATCTCGGAGAGTATTATAATTTTTAATTAATTTTATAAATAATCTGAACACTCCGATTACGTCCATGGTTGTTGATAAACTAAAATATTCAAGAAGCCTCCATGCGAAAATATATTGTCAAAAAAAATATTTATTCAAAAAAAAAACCATGTTCTCGAAAGATCTTTGACGGGTATATAAACCGGTGACCAGTGTTGATTCAAGTCAGTTTAAATTCGACTATTGTCTGATTAGTTTCAAAGTTTAAAATCGACTATTATCTGATTAGTTTCAAAGTATGTATTCGACTGTTGTTTGATTCGGTTAAAAGTAATTCAAAGTTTGACATTGTGTTGAAAAGTATAAAAAAATTGTTGAAGAAGAAATTGAATTCTAATAATTTTTAAAAGCAATAAAACCAGGTTTTTTGTTTCGTAGAAATTTTGTTTAATTTAATTTTCTTTTTAAAAAAAAAACGTGCGTGTCATTTCAACTATAAAATATTTATTAAAACCTTTTACTAATATATTGTTTTTGTTTTTGTCGAATATCGGAATCATTTGCAGGTTCGGGCAGCGCTCCTTTGAGGTATAAAGAGAGCCAAGATACCGCGACAAGATATACAAACAACAAAAAAACATAGATCTGTTTACAAAAGTTCATTTATATCGTAAGATGCTAGTTCTAATAAATGAAATTTGAGCAGTCTCGAAAAGAAATTTGACCCTTAGGGTTGATGCACACTATAGTGCCGATCACAGTTCGTTTTCGGTCCGATCTCGGTCTGGTAAAATATTATCAAGTTCATATTCACATTATAATGCCGATCACGGTTCGTTCACTGTCCAATCTCGGTCTGATAATATTAAGCGGTAACATACGCTTTAGTGGGTAATAGTTGACTGAACCGGGAACAGAGAGCATTCACACTATCATTAACATGCCGATG
Organism: Nineta flava; assembly: GCA_963920215.1. Classification (NCBI taxonomy): domain Eukaryota; kingdom Metazoa; phylum Arthropoda; class Insecta; order Neuroptera; family Chrysopidae; genus Nineta; species Nineta flava. Next base: position 108,710,180 of record OY986041.1, read on the forward strand.
GTACAAGTTCGATCTCACTCAAAAATATTTTATTCTTCGTGACTGGAGTGTGATTTTATTTTAATGCAATGTATTAAAATAATTTATTATAACACATAATGTTAATAATTCAATAATGTTTATTTGTCATAATATTTTTTAATATTTCTATACATAATTGTAATTTTAAAAAAATTAGTTACGCAGGAGCGATCTGCTTCAACTTAGCGAATTTCCTTAGAATAGATAAATAACTTTCTTCTAGCGGTCACAATTTTATTCTGATCAAAATGAAATGTCGTATCTGATATAATTTTAGTATTTACCACTTTTATTTATAAATGACATATGTTAAGGGGAAAGGGGGGCATAAAGAAATAAGAAACACAAAATATAAAATATCTCTCTTAATATTAGAACAATCGAAAAATGCGTGAGGAATAAAGTTATAGAAAATCATATTTGCTACAATTCACTACCTTATCATTTTTTCTCAAACTCTAATGTGTGCAGAGATATTAAGAAATTTAATTTTCAATCTTAAACCGTCAATATTTCTGTAAATATTAGCGTAAGAGAAAAAATGATAAGAAACAAAATTACAGTAAAACTCAGTACCTAGAACTTTACTTCTCATAAATTTTTCGATTTTTTGAATATTAAGGGAGATTTGTTAAATTTTTTGTTTCCCACTTCTTTTAAACCACCCCCCTTCCCCTTGTTTGATTTCGCCCATTAATGAACTTGACCTTTTGAATACTAAAACCACCGCTAGAGTGATTACAGACACACACACACACATAAATGTATATATATATATATATGTATATATATATATATGTATATATATATATATATATATATATATATATATGTATATATATACATAAATATGTCCATAGATATATATATATATATATATATATATATATATATCTAAATTTTACAGATGGTGATTTTTGATTAAAGTTTCGAAAGTTTTGAATGAAAAATTTTTTTAATAGGTAGATATCTCTTTTAAATAGGTAGATATTTTATAGGTAGCTCCGACTTTGTAACGATTAAAAATATTGATCAAAGGAAAATCAATTTTGGTTAAAGTGTTCATAAAACGAACTAATTAGTCTATTTCTACAAGATTGTCCATCCGTCCGAAAAGATATAGCAAACTAAACTTTCGTATGTGTGTTCTAGAGCAAAAAATCGGATCATGTTTGGGCATACCTGTTTATCTTTAAAACGGTAAGAGTTAGAACAAAAATTTATTGACAAAAAATGTTCCCTTTTTAAAAATAAACAACTTTTATTTGAAACTTTTTTTCATAAATTAAGTATATACCGGGTATTTAAGCAATTAACTCAGTTAGTTGTTATTTTCGATTGTTGTTTTTTTTCTTAATTTTTAAAACTAATGAATAATAAGGATACTATTATTTAAAAAAAAAAGAAAATTTGGAAATGCCAAAAATACGTACTAAATGATGGACTTCAGAAGTCGTCGTATACAAATAACACCATTTAGTTTTTAAACAGTTTATAATATTGTAACAATAATATACCAGTTTTAATGAAATTAATGTGTATCTGTGTAATATGTAATTAAATAAATATTTATTAAAGATATAAAACAAAAACAAAAATAAAAATTGTTCAACCTGTGTTCTTGTTAAATAAACTCATGTGAACAATTTATTGCTTTAAAGAACATGTAAATTTTTCTCATTAATTTGTTGTTATTTCATAAATATGGTAAAATTATACAATTTCAACTAGAGTTCGTGTCGAAATTTGCATTATATCCAATATGACTGACGAACTATTTTTAGCGAATTTCCTGAAAGGAAAAAGAGCTATTGGCCTTGTACCGACTTCAAAATTTTCCAAAAATTTCTTCAAATGTCAATCGATCCTACCTAGTAGATGTCGAAAATTACCATCTGTAAAATTTATATATATATACATATATATATATCTCTATGGACATATATATATATATATATATATATATATATATATATATATATATATATATATATATATATATATATATATATATAGATTTTACAGATGGTAATTTTCGACATATATATATGTCCATGGATATCACTCTGTAATCACTCTAGCGGACACAATTTTAATCTGATAGGAATGAAATTTAGTATTTGAGGCGCTTTTGGTATTCAAAAGTTCAAGTTCGTTATGGATGTTTTTCAATTTATTTCAACCATTTACATTATTGTTTGAGTATTTCGTCTGTACAAGTGAATGACAAAGCCACCACCGATGCAAAGTGTGATAAAGTCTTATTTTAAACTAGATGAGCATGACCGAGATAAATTTCAGTGTAAAATATGCCATACAACATACTCTCGCAAAGCCCGTACAACCATGTCTTTGAGAAATCATCTAAAATCGGTGCACCTGGAACAGTTTAGCATGTTTAGCGCGTTTAACGCTGAAAAGGTAGTGACAATGTTCTTTATTAAATATATTGCACCAAATTTTAAATTTTCATACTCAAAATTTGATAATATAAAGATTTAAAAAAATTATTACCATCTATTTCCTTTATTCATGTACCTACATTAAGCTTGTCTTAAAAAAAAAAAATTGAAATATAAATCCGCAACCGCGTCCGCGGATGTGAGCCTATAAATATTCGCTTTTCACCCACTACAAATTCGGGACTCAACTTATGTACTATTACATATATTAATACCTAGAATATTTTAAGTATAGCAATTTTAAGTATAGCGATAATTATAGGTACATATAGCAAATCGTTATCTAGAGCACGGTAGTGCGCAAGGCCGAGTTTTAAGGGACACTTTGGACTTCTCACTACAGTGCTATATCTTATCGTTAATTTAGGCTCATTTTTTGGGTGCTGTATCTTTTGAACGGAAAGAGCTACAGGGTTGATATTTCGAATATAGATACTTTACGGAATTATAAGAACCAATGTTTTCAATCAATGTTAACGAATTAACCGTTAAAAAGTTATTTCACTTCAAAAACGCAAAATTCGTGGGAACGCCCACAATTCTTGGTAACTAATAGATCAAAATGATGAGCTACTTCCAGATATGCTGTAAAGTTGATATAGGGCATGTAGATAGCTGTAGTACCCAAACCGACGGGAAAATTGCGAAAACTGGAAATTTGTATCGGAAAAGTGGAAAATTTAACATTTTTTTGTTTTAAGACTAGTTCAACGCAAACTACAATGTAGAGAACGATATATCATATATACCTATTAATTTTTATACCATATAGAAATAGACATTGCAATTTGAATACAGCAGTATGCGTTGATTTTAAAAGTTAAGCAACGGAAGCCTCGGAAAATTGGAAAAACATCCTCCAAAATTATGTTTTTCTGTTCTATAAATGCTATAAAGTTTGAATTTTCACTAATCGACCCGAAATAACGTCAAAATTAACAGAATATTTTGAAAAATTTCATTACCTACATCGCAACCACACCGAAAATGGGAAAAACATCCCTAAAACTTACCTCTTTACTTCTATTCATGATAGAAAGATCAGTTTTTTTCCATCACAATCCTTCGAACTTGGTAAAAACACCCCCAAAACCAACCTTTTTGTTCTATACATACAACAAGATGCAGTTTTTTGCAATCGACGCTTAATAGGAATTACAAATTAGGAAGTTATTTCGAAAAACTTAATATATTTTTTTGCAAACTCCCGAAAAATTGAAAAAACACCCACAAAATTACGTTTTTCAGTTCTATATATGATGAAATGATGGAATTTTGACCAATCGACCCGAAATAAAGTCAAGTTAACAGAACACTTTGAAAATTTTTTTTACCTATAACGCAAATCTCCGAAAATGGGAAAAACACCCCTTAAACTGCCTTAAGGCATTTTGATCAGACTAAAAATATGACCGCTAGAGAGTGATTTATGTATGCTAAGGAAATTCGCTAAGTTGACGCAGCTCCTGCGTAACGAATTTTTTTTTGTGAAGTGGAGCCAACGGGTCAAGTCATTTCTTCAAAGACAATAACGTTGACAATCAATTATCTGTAATAAACGATTAGTTTAGAAGTCATAATCGAAACAAATCAAATAACATCTTATATATACTAAATTTTATATAGTTATTTTAATAAAAAATATATCACTCTTATTTCACATTAATTTGTGGCGTTTTAATAAAAGGCCTATGATATATGATCGATGAATATTATTATCAATAATCCACTGTATAAAATTTATGCTATCTTTTCAGTTTTCTTTGGCAATAACACTGCTTGAATATTTGGTAATATACCGCCTTGAGCAATTGTTACAACAGATAATTTATTTAATTCTTTTCATCATTACGAATTGCTAATTGAAAATAAACTGGTTTATTTTTAAACAACTTGTTTACTTAAAAAAAGTTACATTGTAACAATACAATAAAACAATCAATAAAACAATCAAACAATATGTTTTCTATTTGGAGTATTAAAACATACTGATATATTAATTTAGCTATTTTTTATTTAAATACTAAATGTTTATCTAATCAAAAAGGAGGCGGTAACCTTGTCAACAAATCAGATCGATATATGCTTCATATGTTATTTTAATTACTATTAAAGTTGTTAAATTTTCCGTTTTTAAGAAAGGTAAGTTTTCGCGAAAATCTTAATAAAATAGTTGCTTCTTAATAAGTGCAGATATGGGATAAAGGACCGAGCTATTTACAAAATAAATAGATCCAGACTTCATATAATAGTTGCTCCTTAAAAAGTGATGATATACGAGAAAGGACCGAGCTATTAACAAAGTAAATAGCTCTAGACTTCAAATAATAGCTGTTCCTTAAAAAGTGATGATATCCCATAAAGTTTCGAGCTATTTACAAGCTAAACAGCTCGGTAAACTATTTATTAAAAAAATAAATGAGGGGTAAATTAATTAAGTATAAGAAAAAATTTGGTTGAAATTTATGTCGTAAGTTTTCCCTTAGTATGTTTTTAAAATTTTATAACGCGGCAAGTTTTAAAATATTTGAAATCATCAGAAAAATTAACTTGCCGCGTCATAAAATTTTAATAAAAACATACTTTACAAAATATTGTACAGAATCTCATATATGTTAGGTATACAAGTGTTACACATTTAATTGTTTTATTAATAAAAACACAAAAATTGCAGGACAATTTTTAATGCGTGTTACCTCAGCACTCCGTCATTTATGAATCGATTTTGAATTTTTTGTTTTAAAGGGTTTGATTTCCCATTGTCCCCAATATTATACTAAAACCATACTATATTGATGTCTTAGCCCTTCAGAAAGCGAGCAGAGCCAGTTGACGTAATATAACGCGAAGCGGTCTCCTTTGTAAATGTGAATCTAAAATGAGTAAAGTATCGCGAAGCGAAAGAAACGCGTAGCATATGCGAAGAGAAACAAAACGCTACGCATTTTGTGCGATGCCTTCGGCTTCGTATATTTAAGCCTTTCAAAAATGATTGATATCCGACCAAAAACATAAATGTAAGAAAGGGCCGAGTTTTCGGGAAAATCCTTAATGTAATAGTTCCTTCTTAAAAAGTGATGATATGAGAGTAAGGACTATTTACAAAGTAAATAGCTCTAGACTTCATATAATAGTTGCTTCTTAAAAAGTGATGATATGGAAGAAAGGACCGAGCTATTTACAAAGTAAATAGCTCTAGACTTCAGATAATAGTTGCTCTTTGAAAAGTGATGATATCCCATTAAAGAGCCGAGCTATTTACAAAGTAAATAGCTCGGTAAACTATTAACTAAAAAATAATAATGAGGGGTAAATTGATTAAATGTAAGAAAAAATTTGGTTGAAATTTATTTCATAAGTTTTCCCTTAGTATGTTTTTAAAATTTTATAACGCGGCAAGTTTAAAAATATTTGAAATCATCAGAAAAAATAACTTGCCGCGTTATATAAAATTTTAAAAACATACTAAGGGAAAACTTATGAAATAAATTTCAACCAAATTTTTTCTTACATTTAATCAATTTACCCCCTCATTATTTTTTTTTAGTTAATAGTTTACCGAGCTATTTACTTTGTAAATAGCTCGGCTCTTTAATGGGATATCATCACTTTTCAAAGAGCAACTATTATCTGAAGTCTAGAGCTATTTACTTTGTAAATAGCTCGGTCCTTTCTTCCATATCATCACTTTTTAAGAAGCAACTATTATATGAAGTCTAGAGCTATTTACTTTGTAAATAGCTCGGTCCTTACTGTCATATCATCACTTTTTAAGAAGGAACTATTACATTAAGGATTTTCCCGAAAACTCGGCCCTTTCTTACATTTATGTTTTTGGTCGGATATAATATAATGATTACATTTAGGTTTGCAAACGTATATAATAGAAAGTAAAACCACGTTCGATTTAATAAGATATTACATACTGATTTAATAGTTGATAGAGGGGATTACTTATAATGCATACTCAAACTATAAAAATATATTAATCCATTGGCAGAGATCATAACAATTAATATATGTTATTTGCAATAAATAAAATAAACTTTTTGTGATATAAGAAATAAAATATAAACAAAAATTTTTGATAACAACATTTAACTTAATTAATTAAATGCACATATTGAAATGCACATTATAAGGAAAAAAAAATAAAAATAAAGTTAACCAATTGAAAATTAAAAGTTAAATATATATATATTTCGCAGTTTTAATGCCGCATTGTTTGTGTTCGGATTGTATTTGTTGAATACGCATATTTTTTTTACAACATACTATCATGTTTACGTTCATTATTCTGATTATTGTGGTGTTATTGTTGATACATGTTGCCGTTAAAGAATATTACGCGTATCATAATCGACGACGATCATTGAAAGGACAAATAGTTTTGGTTTGTATTATTTATAAATAATTATTTATTCAATAAATATTTTAAAAAGTCAGCAAACTATCGAATGACAAGTGAAAATGTAACAACTAACTGAGTTTTTACAATTGTTTGAATATACTGTATTTATTGAGTTCATTATCAGTGCGTGATCTGTTTAAGCTACTTATATATAACTGGTGCATATGCTAAACTACTAATACACATGTAATAAACTCATACTTTTGTTATCTGTAGAGATTACAATTGCTTCAGTTGAAAAAAAGTTTCAAACAAAAAATGTTTACTTTGAAAAAATAAACAATTTTTTGTATTTAAACTTTAGCCCAACTTTTACGGTTTGGAAGGCAAATTTTTCTCGTGAGGAGTGGATACATTTCACCCATTTACGAACTTGAAATCACGTTTTAGCTTAATCGCCAGACAGAAATGAACTATTAAAAATGTTTAACGAAAATCAGTACCGAAATGTTTTCTACAATCTATATTTCTAACATTTACAAACTTATAATACCCCGATATATATTACATTTAACAGAATATAGAAAGAAATTTCAAATTTATGAGATTTATCTATTATATTTATTTAATTTATTATATAATTTATACATATTTATAATAATTATTAATAAATAAATTTAATTTCTTTACTATGAATAAAGTGAAAATTTTGCCTGAATACTTTTGGAAATCTTGATAATATTAATAGACGCAACAATAAATTCTATTTTACGCATAATTTTAAACATGGTATGCATAAAAGTTTCATAAGGTTAAAATATGAATTTTTCATTGAAAATTTTTTTCGAATCATATTTTTCCAATTTAATATATACACTCCCGTTCATAAAAATTGAACCACCCGTAAGTCACATCTAGGCGTATATATTACTTAATATATGTATGTTTCGTACAATAACGCTTAGAGCGTTTCTACTGGTTCAATTTTTATGAACGGGTGTGTACAATAACTCTAAAAGTAATAATCGTTTTTCAATCATTTTCTGTCGAATTGTGCCGTATTTATTTTGTTTTCGAAAAATATTTTTCCTAAAAAAATTAACAACTTTTGTTTTTAACATTTTTTCGAAAACAGAATGGAGTTTCATTACGAATAAACTGTAAAATTTATTTAAAAAATACGCCACTTTGTGAGTGGATTAAGCCATCAACGGACATTTTTTTGTAAATCTAATTAAATTGCAATTTTTGAACAGTTTTCAAATATTAGTTTTATGAGTTGAGATTTTGGGATTCTTTATGTTACCACTTATAGCCTAAATAACTGAACTTCTTATAGAAGATTTAGTCAGGCCCGTAACGATGTTGATGCAGTGAGGGCCCCCAATGCCTAGGACCATAAAGCTTCACTTAAAAAATAAGATACTATTTCGAGATAAAACAGTTCTGTATATGTATAGTTTTGTAAAAGTTCGCGGCGAGTTTGGATTACTCAAGCGCTTCGCCATGGAAAAAACATAATTAATTGTCTGAACTTTTGAAAAGAAATCAGAAATAATCGTTTATAAATGTAGTAATAATTGGACGCTTTTATACCCGAAAGATTCTTTAACCAAAAAAATGCATTTATTATTATTATTTATAGTTCGAAACTATTCTAGGTCGAAACTATTCAGCCAAATTTTTTTTTCGGAATTCTTTTCAAATAATATAGATTACTATTCGCTTGTTGACGTTGCCAAGGGAAAAATTAGTGCCATACATTTTTAAACTTGAAACCATACTTTCTTTGGCAGTAATATAATGTACATTCGAACATTTTTTGGAAGACAATTTCCCCAATCTCTGGAAGAAATTATTGTCAACATTGATTGTTACCATTAGTTAATTGTTATTATCTTTATTGTTGAAATCAAATAAATTTTAATTGTTAAAATTGATACACGTGGGTTTAATTAAAAAAACCAAATGAGTATACAGATTACACCCTAAAACGTTACAATAATATAATTTTAACAATAAAAATCATAAATAAATTTTTTAATCATTACTTAAATACCTTATTTTTAATTAGATGACCGGTTCTGCCAATGGATTTGGTAAAGATATATGTTTGGCATTTGCACGAGAACAATGTCACATCATTTGTGTGGATATTGATGAAAAAGGGAATAAAGATACAGTAAAACAGTGCAAGCAAATTTCCGATCATATTCAAGTTGTTGACTATACATGTGATATAACGGATCCTGAAAAAGTACGAGAGTTAAGTCAGAAAGTGTATGAACAGTTTGACCATGTGGATATTTTATATAATAACGCTGGTGTTGCCTATCCAGGGAAGATAGATTCGTTAACAGACGATCATATTAAACGAATCATTAACGTTAATTTATTATCACATTTTTGGGTAAGTCTTTTATTTTCAGAGAGAGATAAATTTTTTTATCCAAAATAAATTATTCCGTTACAATCAAATACCAAAAGGATTTTTAATAACGTTATAAATTATTTGTTTAAAAAAGTATAAAATTACTCAGAAGATTGTATTAAAATTAGTTTCTCAATAATTGCAGACAATTAGAACATTTTTACCAAAAATGATTGAACGAAAACGTGGATTAATAGTGGCGACCTCATCACTTGTTGGACGTATAGGAGTCGAATGCTTAATACCATATTGTGCGTCAAAATTCGGTGTTGTAGGTAAATAAATATATTAAAAATTTTTAATGAAACTAGATAACATTATTCGGAAAAGTTATCCTGGTACTATATTAAAAGCTAGATTATATTGGCAAGTGTTATCGGCTAGATAAGCGAGAGGGAAAAAGCACGTCAATTCAATCCATGAAAAGAGTTGTTGACAATTGCTCGAGCTAATGATTGAGAGGCTAATGACGAGTCAAATGATTGAGAGGACCGGAAGGGTGGATTGCTACTCTGACCGTTGAATTTTGAAATCTAACACACTTGAATGTATACCCATTTATTTTTAATAATCAAATTAACCACAAGATTCGCATTTTTGATGAAGAAGGAGGGAATTAACCGAAGTTTCTTTTGTGAATTTTCTGCTTTCAACTAATTTCGTCTTTTCCAAGTCTTTGACTCTGCGTCATCAACAAAAAAGAAGGGCGATCTGAGCACTCTGTCGAGTAATGGAGTCGAGTATTTCGTTCGAGCTTCGCAATTAATAAATTTTTTGCTATCTGCAACAACCATCAATCAGAAACAAAATTACAGTAAAACTTAGTACCTACAACTTAACTCCTGATAAATTTTTCGATTTTTCAAATATTAAGGGCGCAAGTCAAATTTTGTGTTTCCCCCTCCCTCTAAACTCCCTTTCCCCTCGTCCGATTTTACCCATTAGAATACGAACGTGACCTTTAGAATACCAAAAGCGACTCAAATATCAAATTTCATTCCAATCGGAATAAAACTGTGACCGCTAGAGAGTCCACAGACATTTAAAAAAGTACATATGTATATATACCGGTTGTTTAGTTTACATCTTCGCATAGCAGATCTCCCACGAGTATGAGAGAGTAAATATGTATACATTAAGCAATGTGTATGAGAAGGAAGTCTTATAGGTTTGTTTTCTTACTTAAAGTTAAACTTTAGCGATAGTGATCTAATAGGTAGGATCGATGGAATATTTGACGAAATTTTTACGAAATTCCAACATTGGTGCAAAAACAATAGCTGCATTTCCATTGGAGGAAATTCGCTAAAATCGATTATTTATATAAAAATTTATTCATTATGAAATTACACGTATCGCATTTTTTGGTCCAGGTCTCATGGATAGTCTAAAAAATGAGTTAAATTCGCAAAACTGTCGAGTAAGAACATTAACAGTACATCCAGGATTTATGGCAACAAATTTATTACCAAAAGCTTTTCGCAATCCTGGATTAATTTGGTTGAAACCTTATAAACCGTACGTAGTTTTTGTCCAATATCATAATAATATCATTTTTAAATAATGGGTATTCAATATTTATATTTTCAGTTTACATATTGTCAGTACAAAGGATGCCGCTAACGCAGTGGTCGTTGCCATTAAAGAGAAAAGAACACGTTTATATTATCCTTACTATAATATTATAGGACTTAACGTATTGAAATATTGTTTTCCCCAATTTATTGGTGATTGGATATGTGCTAATATTGCCACGGTTAGCGAATATATTGATCCATTATATTAATTGGATATTACGATCTCATAAAAATGTTTCAATCTTGCAATTTTAGATTACTTTATTAGGCTAGTTTGAAATATTTCAAGATAATAATTACCTACTTGTTCCTCGAAATTACATTTCGAATCATACATGGAAAATTGTTGAATGTTAAAGCAATAAAAACTTTATAATTAAAATGAATTTAATTCATTTGTTACCTTACTTCCTATGGCTACTTTTAGGATAATTGCCAATAAAGAAGAAGATTACAATTTCGTAAAAAATAATTTGGCGAATTACCCCTGCGAGGTGTTAGCAAAATAAGATGAGTCATGAAAATCAATTTACTTTTTTTAGATTACACAGAATTTTAGGTTCCTAGCATGGCTATTATAGAATCGTAACCAAAATTATCGAGTATCCAAAATAACTACGAATTCGAAACTGTAATGAATTTTTTGAAACTTATTCAATGCACTCACAATGTTATTCAAGATAAATCTTAATCCATGATAGGTTTTCCTGTTTATACGCATATTTTGTGTTCGCTATTTATTACACATCGACTCCAAAAGTGATGATATTTTTTCCGAATTTTACAATAGTTTTTATAACAAACAACTTTTATTTGAATCATTTTTCGAAAATCAAATGTATTTGGTACAAATCGACTGCAAAAATTTGAAAGAAACACAAAACATTTGGAGTCGATAGTATCAGCAAATCGAATAGTCTAAATTAAAAAAAAAAAAATCGGTCAAATGCATAAATATATAAATTATATAGATATACAAACAATTACAAAAACGTGTAGAAGAACCAAAATTGTGATGGTGAGAAAGATTTTTTATTCAAAAACATAAATATCTAAACACAATGGTTCAGCATATGTATAAGCAATTAAAGTTACAAAACGTTAAGGGCATAATCAATTTAATTATTCTATCATATTATTTGTGTATCTTTAAACGTCATAATATACCTATAACAATTTCCATTACAGACTGTAGTCTTGACAGATCTCCCGTTTAACAGTAGATCTACCACTTTTTTAGTATTTCTACTGCTCTACCGTTTTTCTTCTTAATCTACCTATGTGAAGTTGGCAACCCACTTAACGGTAGAAGATTTTTTTAAAATTTATTCGATTGTACTCGGTTTGTACCGGATTGTACCGCCTTGATTTTCGTTTGTACCCTAAAGGGTTGAAAAATATAGGGGTGGGTAAAATTGCTCCGCAACTCGTGTTGAGATAAATGATTTTCGTTGATGCCATTGTGAAGAGAATCGTTTGTACCTGTTTGTACCGATGTTAAAAAAAAATTAAAAAAATTTAAAATAAAAAAATTTTAATAAAAAAATTTTTTTTAAATTTTAAAAAATTAAAAAAAAAATTTTTTTAATTTTTTTCTTTATTTTCGTATCTCATTTAGGAATAAATTATATGTGGTATCGTTTTGGTAGAGACAATAGTTGCTGCACGTTTGGTCGCAAGCAGAATTCATTTTTATTGCGTTTAAGTACTCGACGATTAAAAACGGGTACAAACGATATAAGTGTCGGTACGCATAGGTACAAACGATTATGAGTGGGTACAAACGATTTGTCGGTGGTACAAACGATAAAAGTGTCGGTACGCATGGGTACAAACGATTATGAGTGGGTACAAACGATTTGTCGGTGTTACAAACGATATTAGTGTCGGTACGCATGGGTACAAACGATTAGAGTGGGTACAAACGATTTGTCGGTGGTACAAACGATAAAAGTGTCGGTACGCATGGGTACAAACGATTATGAGTGGGTACAAACGATTTGTCGGCGGTACAAACGATAAAAGTGTCGGTACGCATGGGTACAATAGATTATGAGTGGGTACAAACGATTTGTCGGTGGTACAATCGATAAAAGTGTCGGTACGCATGGGTACAAACGATTATGAGTGGGTACAAACGATTTGTCGGTGGTACAAACGATAAAAGTGTCGGTACGCATGGGTACAAACGATTATGAGTAGGTACAAACGATTTGTCGGTGTTACAAACGATAAAAGTGTCGGTACGCATGGGTACAAACGATTATGATTGGTTACAAACGATTTGTCGTTGGTACAAACGATAAAAGTGTCGGTACGCGTGGATGCAAACGATTACTAGTGGGTACAAACGATTTGTCGGTGGTACAAACGATAAAAGTGTCGGTACGCATGGGTACAAACGATTACGAGTGGGTACAAACGATTTGTCGGTGGTACAAACGATATTAGTGTCGGTACGCATGGGTACAAACGATTATGAATGGGTACAAACGATTTGTCGGTGGAACAAACGATAAAAGTGTCGGTACGCATGAGTACAAACGATTATGAGTGTGTACAAAAATTTGTCGGTGGTACAAACGATAAAAGTGTCGGTACGCATGGGTACAAACGATTATAAGTGGGTACAAACGATTTGTCGGTGGTACAAACGATAAAAGTGTCGGTACGCATGGGTACAAACGATTATGAGTGGGTACAAACGATTTGTCGGTGGTACAAACGAAAAAGTGTCGGTACGCATGGGTACAAACGATTATGAGTGGGTACAAACGATTATGAGTGGGTACAAACGATTTGTCGGCGGTACAAACGATAAAAGTGTCGGTACGCATGGGTACAAACGATTATGAGTGGGTACAAAAATTTGTCGGTGGTACAAACGATAAAAGTGTCGGTACGCATGGGTACAAACGATTATAAGTGGGTACAAACGATTTGTCGGTGGTACAAACGATAAAAGTGTCGGTACGCATGGGTACAAACGATTATGAGTGGGTACAAACGATTTGTCGGTGGTACAAACGAAAAAGTGTCGGTACGCATGGGTACAAACGATTATGAGTGGATACAAACGATTTGTCGGTGTTACAAACGATATTAGTGTCGGTACGCATGAGTACAAACGATTAGAGTGGGTACAAACGATTTGTCGGTGGTACAAACGATAAAAGTGTCGGTACGCATGGGTACAAACGATTATGAGTGGGTACAAACGATTTGTCGGCGGTACAAACGATAAAAGTGTCGGTACGCATGGGTACAAACGATTATGAGTGGGTACAAACGATTTGTCGGTGGTACAAACGATAAAAGTGTCGGTACGCATGGGTACAAACGATTATAAGTGGGTACAAACGATTTGTCGGTGGTACAAACGATAAAAGTGTCGGTACACATGGGTACAAACGATTATGAGTGGGTACAAACGATTTGTCGGTGGTACAAACGATAAAAGTGTCGGTACGCATGGGTACAAACGATGACGAGTGGGTACAATCGATTTGTCGGTGGTACAAACGATATTAGTGTCGGTACGCATGGGTACAAACGATTATGAATGGGTACAAACGATTTGTCGGTGGAACAAACGATAAAAGTGTCGGTACGCATGGGTACAAACGATAATGAGTGGGTACAAACGATTTGTCGGCGGTACAAACGATAAAAGTGTCGGTACGCATGGGTACAAACGATTATGAGTGGGTACAAACGATTTGTCGGCGGTACAAACGATAAAAGTGTCGGTACGCATGGGTACAAACGATTATGAGTGGGTACAAACGATTTGTCGGTGGTACAAACGATAAAAGTGTCGGTACGCATGGGTACAAACGATTATAAGTGGGTACAAACGATTATAAGTGGGTACAAACGATTTGTCGGTGGTACAAACGATAAAAGTGTCGGTACGCATGGGTACAAACGATTATGAGTGGGTACAAACGATTTGTCGGTGGTACAAACGATAAAAGTGTCGGTACGCATGGGTACAAACGATTATGAGTGGGTACAAACGATTTGTCGGTGTTACAAACGATATTAGTGTCGGTACACATGAGTACAAACGATTAGAGTGGGTACAAACGATTTGTCGGTGGTACAAACGATAAAAGTGTCGGTACGCATGGGTACAAACGATTATGAGTGGGTACAAACGATTTGTCGGTGGTACAAACGATAAAAGTGTCGGTACGCATGGGTACAAACGATTATGAGTGGGTACAAACGATTTGTCGGTGGTACAACCGATAAAAGTGTCGGTACGCATGGGTACAAACGATTATGAGTGGGTACAAACGATTTGTCGGCGGTACAAACGATAAAAGTGTCGGTACGCATGGGTACAAACGATTATGAGTGGGTACAAACGATTATGAGTGGGTACAAACGATTTGTCGGCGGTACAAACGATAAAAGTGTCGGTACGCATGGGTACAAACGATTATGAGTGGGTACAAACGATTTGTCGGTGGTACAAACGATAAAAGTGTCGGTACGCATGGGTACAAACGATTATAAGTGGGTACAAACGATTTGTCGGTGGTACAAACGATAAAAGTGTCGGTACGCATGGGTACAAACGATTATGAGTGGGTACAAACGATTTGTCGGTGGTACAAACGATAAAAGTGTCGGTACGCATGGGTACAAACGATTATGAGTGGGTACAAACGATTTGTCGGTGTTACAAACGATATTAGTGTCGGTACGCATGAGTACAAACGATTAGAGTGGGTACAAACGATTTGTCGGTGGAACAAACGATAAAAGTGTCGGTACGCATGGGTACAAACGATTATGAGTGGGTACAAACGATTTGTCGGTGGTACAAACGATAAAAGTGTCGGTACGCATGGGTACAAACGATTATGAGTGGGTACAAACGATTTGTCGGTGGTACAAACGATAAAAGTGTCGGTACGCATGGGTACAAACGATTACGAGTGGGTACAAACGATTTGTCGGTGGTACAAACGATATTAGTGTCGGTACGCATGGGTACAAACGATTATGAATGGGTACAAACGATTTGTCGGTGGAACAAACGATAAAAGTGTCGGTACGCATGGGTACAAACGATTATGAATGGGTACAAACGATTTGTCGGCGGTACAAACGATAAAAGTGTCGGTACGCATGGGTACAAACGATTATGAGTGGGTACAAACGATTTGTCGGTGGTACAAACGATAAAAGTGTCGGTACGCATGGGTACAAACGATTATAAGTGGGTACAAACGATTATAAGTGGGTACAAACGATTTGTCGGTGGTACAAACGATAAAAGTGTCGGTACGCATGGGTACAAACGATTTGTCGGTGGTACAAACGATAAAAGTGTCGAGACGCATGGGTACAAACGATTATGAGTGGGTACAAACGATTTGTCGGTGTTACAAACGATATTAGTGTCGGTACGCATGGGTACAAACGATTAGAGTGGGTACAAACGATTTGTCGGTGGTACAAACGATAAAAGTGTCGGTACGCATGGGTACAAACGATTATGAGTGGGTACAAACAATTTGTCGGCGGTACAAACGATAAAAGTGTCGGTACGCATGGGTACAATAGATTATGAGTGGGTACAAACGATTTGTCGGTGGTACAAACGATAAAAGTGTCGGTACGCATGGGTACAAACGATTATGAGTGGGTACAAACGATTTGTCGGCGGTACAAACGATAAAAGTGTCGGTACGCATGGGTACAAACGATTATGAGTGGGTACAAACGATTATGAGTGGGTACAAACGATTTGTCGGCGGTACAAACGATAAAAGTGTCGGTACGCATGGGTACAAACGATTATGAGTGGGTACAAACGATTATGAGTGGGTACAAACGATTTGTCGGCGGTACAAACGATAAAAGTGTCAGTACGCATGGGTACAAACGATTATGAGTGGGTACAAACGATTTGGCGGTGGTACAAACGATAAAAGTGTCGGTACGCATGGGTACAAACGATTATAAGTGGGTACAAACGATTTGTCGGTGGTACAAACGATAAAAGTGTCGGTACGCATGGGTTCAAACGATTATGAGTGGGTACAAACGATTTGTCGGTGGTACAAACGATAAAAGTGTCGGTACGCATGGGTACAAACGATTATGAGTGGGTACAAAAGATTTGTCGGTGTTACAAACGATATTAGTGTCGGTACGCATGAGTACAAACGATTAGAGTGGGTACAAACGATTTGTCGGTGGTACAAACGATAAAAGTGTCGGTACGCATGGGTACAAACGATTTTGAGTGGGTACAAACGATTTGTCGGTGGTACAAACGATAAAAGTGTCGGTACGCATGGGTACAAACGATTATGAGTGGGTACAAACGATTTGTCGGTGGTACAAACGATAAAAGTGTCGGTACGCATGGGTACAAACGATTACGAGTTGGTACAAACGATTTGTCGGTGGTACAAACGATATTAGTGTCGGTACGCATGGGTACAAACGATTATGAATGGGTACAAACGATTTGTCGGTGGAACAAACGATAAAAGTGTCGGTACGCATGGGTACAAACGATTATGAGTGGGTACAAACGATTTGTCGGCGGTACAAACGATAAAAGTGTCGGTACGCATGGGTACAAACGATTATGAGTGGGTACAAACGATTATGAGTGGGTACAAACGATTTGTCGGCGGTACAAACGATAAAAGTGTCAGTACGCATGGGTACAAACGATTATGAGTGGGTACAAACGATTTGGCGGTGGTACAAACGATAAAAGTGTCGGTACGCATGGGTACAAACGATTATAAGTGGGTACAAACGATTTGTCGGTGGTACAAACGATAAAAGTGTCGGTACGCATGGGTTCAAACGATTATGAGTGGGTACAAACGATTTGTCGGTGGTACAAACGATAAAAGTGTCGGTACGCATGGGTACAAACGATTATGAGTGGGTACAAAAGATTTGTCGGTGTTACAAACGATATTAGTGTCGGTACGCATGAGTACAAACGATTAGAGTGGGTACAAACGATTTGTCGGTGGTACAAACGATAAAAGTGTCGGTACGCATGGGTACAAACGATTTTGAGTGGGTACAAACGATTTGTCGGTGGTACAAACGATAAAAGTGTCGGTACGCATGGGTACAAACGATTATGAGTGGGTACAAACGATTTGTCGGTGGTACAAACGATAAAAGTGTCGGTACGCATGGGTACAAACGATTACGAGTTGGTACAAACGATTTGTCGGTGGTACAAACGATATTAGTGTCGGTACGCATGGGTACAAACGATTATGAATGGGTACAAACGATTTGTCGGTGGAACAAACGATAAAAGTGTCGGTACGCATGGGTACAAACGATTATGAGTGGGTACAAACGATTTGTCGGCGGTACAAACGATAAAAGTGTCGGTACGCATGGGTACAAACGATTATGAGTGGGTACAAACGATTATGAGTGGGTACAAACGATTTGTCGGCGGTACAAACGATAAAAGTGTCGGTACGCATGGGTACAAACGATTATGAGTGGGTACAAACGATTTGTCGGTGGTACAAACGATAAAAGTGTCGGTACGCATGGGTACAAACGATTATAAGTGGGTACAAACGATTTGTCGGTGGTACAAACGATAAAAGTGTCGGTACGCATGGGTACAAACGATTATGAGTGGGTACAAACGATTTGTCGGTGGTACAAACGATAAAAGTGTCGGTACGCATGGGTACAAACGATTATGAGTGGGTACAAACGATTTGTCGGTGTTACAAACGATATTAGTGTCGGTACGCATGAGTACAAACGATTAGAGTGGGTACAAACGATTTGTCGGTGGTACAAACGATAAAAGTGTCGGTACGCATGGGTACAAACGATTATGAGTGGGTACAAACGATTTGTCGGTGGCACAAACGATAAAAGTGTCGGTACGCATGGGTACAAACGATTATGAGTGGGTACAAACGATTTGTCGGTGGTACAAACGATAAAAGTGTCGGTACGCATGGGTACAAACGATTACGAGTGGGTACAAACGATTTGTCGGTGGTACAAACGATATTAGTGTCGGTACGCATGGGTACAAACGATTATGAATGGGTACAAACGATTTGTCGGTGGAACAAACGATAAAAGTGTCGGTACGCATGGGTACAAACGATTATGAGTGGGTACAAACGATTTGTCGGCGGTACAAACGATAAAAGTGTCGGTACGCATGGGTACAAACGATTATGATAGGGTACAAACGATTATTAGTGGGTACAAACGATTTGTCGGCGGTACAAACGATAAAAGTGTCAGTACGCATGGGTACAAACGATTATGAGTGGGTACAAACGATTTGTCGGTGGTACAAACGATAAAAGTGTCGGTACGCATGGGTACAAACGATTATAAGTGGGTACAAACGATTTGTCGGTGGTACAAACGATAAAAGTGTCGGTACGCATGGGTACAAACGATTATGGGTGGGTACAAACGATTTGTCGGTGGTACAAACGATAAAAGTGTCGGTACGCATGGGTACAAACGATTATGAGTGGGTACAACCGACAAATCGTTTTTACCCACTCATAATCGTTTGTACCCATGCGTACCGACACTTTTATCGTTTGTACCGTCGACAAATCGTTTGTACCCACTCATAATCGTTTGTACCCATGCGTACCGACACTTTTATCGTTTGTACCGCCGACAAATCGTTTGTACCCACTCATAATCGTTTGAACCCATGCGTACCGACACTTTTATCGTTTGTACCACCGACAAATCGTTTGTTCCCACTTATAATCGTTTGTACCCATGCGTACCGACACTTTTATCGTTTGTACCACCGCCAAATCGTTTGTTCCCACTCATAAACGTTTGTACCCATGCGTACCGACACTTTTATCGTTTGTACCGCCGACAAATCGTTTGTACCCACTCATAATCGTTTGTACCCATGCGTACCGACACTTTTATCGTTTGTACCGCCGACAAATCGTTTGTACCCACTCATAATCGTTTGTACCCATGCGTACCGACACTTTTATCGTTTGTTCCACCGACAAATCGTTTGTACCCATTCATAATCGTTTGTACCCATGCGTACCGACACTAATATCGTTTGTACCACCGACAAATCGTTTGTACCCACTCGTAATCGTTTGTACCCATGCGTACCGACACTTTTATCGTTTGTACCACCGACAAATCGTTTGTACCCACTCATAATCGTTTGTACCCATGCGTACCGACACTTTTATCGTTTGTACCACCGACAAATCGTTTGTACCCACTCATAATCGTTTGTACCCATTCGTACCGACACTTTTATCGTTTGTACCACCGACAAATGGTTTGTACCCACTCTAATCGTTTGTACTCATGCGTACCGACACTAATATCGTTTGTAACACCGACAAATCGTTTGTACCCACTCATAATCGTTTGTACCCATGCGTACCGACACTTTTATCGTTTGTACCACCGACAAATCGTTTGTACCCACTCATAATCGTTTGTACCCATGCGTACCGACACTTTTATCGTTTGTACCACCGACAAATCGTTTGTACCCACTTATAATCGTTTGTACCCATGCGTACCGACACTTTTATCGTTTGTACCACCGACAAATCGTTTGTACCCACTCATAATCGTTTGTACCCATGCGTACCGACACTTTTATCGTTTGTACCGCCGACAAATCGTTTGTACCCACTCATAATCGTTTGTACCCACTCATAATCGTTTGTACCCATGCGTTCCGACACTTTTATCGTTTGTACCGCCGACAAATCGTTTGTACCCACTCATAATCGTTTGTACCCATGCGTACCGACACTTTTATCGTTTGTACCACCGACAAATCGTTTGTACCCACTTATAATCGTTTGTACCCATGCGTACCGACACTTTTATCGTTTGTACCACCGACAAATCGTTTGTACCCACTCATTATCGTTTGTACCCATGCGTACCGACACTTTTATCGTTTGTACCGCCGACAAATCGTTTGTACCCACTCATAATCGTTTGTACCCACTCATAATCGTTTGTACCCATGCGTACCGACACTTTTATCGTTTGTACCGCCGACAAATCGTTTGTACCCACTCATTATCGTTTGTACCCATGCGTACCGACACTTTTATCGTTTGATCCACCGACAAATCGTTTGTACCCATTCATAATCGTTTGTACCCATGCGTACCGACACTAATATCGTTTGTACCACCGACAAATCGTTTGTACCCACTCGTAATCGTTTGTACCCATGCGTACCGACACTTTTATCGTTTGTACCACCAACAAATCGTTTGTACCCACTCATAATCGTTTGTACCCATGCGTACCGACACTTTTATCGTTTGTACCACCGACAAATCATTTGTACCCACTTATAATCGTTTGTACCCATGCGTACCGACAATTTTATCGTTTGTACCACCGACAAATCGTTTGTACCCACTCTAATCGTTTGTACTCATGCGTACCGACACTAATATCGTTTGTAACACCGACAAATCGTTTGTACCCATGCGTACCGACACTTTTATCGTTTGTACCACTGACAAATCGTTTGTACCCACTCATAATCGTTTGTACCCATGCGTACCGACACTTTTATCGTTTGTACCACCGACAAATCGTTTGTACCCACTTATAATCGTTTGTACCCATGCGTACCGACACTTTTATCGTTTGTACCACCGACAAATTTTTATACCCACTCATAATCGTTTGTACCCATGCGTACCGACACTTTTATCGTTTGTACCGCCGACAAATCGTTTGTACCCACTCATAATCGTTTGTACCCACTCATAATCGTTTGTACCCATGCGTACCGACACTTTTATCGTTTGTACCGCCGACAAATCGTTTTTACCCACTCATAATCGTTTGTACCCATGTTTACCGACACTTTTATCGTTTGTTCCACCGACAAATCGTTTGTACCCATGCGTACCGACACTAATATCGTTTGTACCACCGACAAATCGTTTGTACCCACTCGTAATCGTTTGTACCCATGCGTACCGACACTTTTATCGTTTGTACCACCGACAAATCGTTTGTACCCACTAATAATCGTTTGCACCCACGCGTACCGACACTTTTATCGTTTGTACCATCGACAAATCGTTTGTAACCAATCATAATCGTTTGTACCCATGCGTACCGACACTTTTATCGTTTGTACCACCGACAAATCGTTTGTACCCACTCATAATCGTTTGTACCCATGCGTACCAACACTTTTATCGTTTGTACCACCGACAAATCGTTTGTACCCACTCATAATCGTTTGTACCCATGCGTACCGACACTTTTATCGATTGTACCACCGACAAATCGTTTGTACCCACTCATAATCTATTGTACCCATGCGTACCGACACTTTTATCGTTTGTACCGCCGACAAATCGTTTGTACCCACTCATAATCGTTTGTACCCATGCGTACCGACACTTTTATCGTTTGTACCACCGACAAATCGTTTGTACATACTCTAATCGTTTGTACCCATGCGTACCGACACTAATATCGTTTGTAACACCGACAAATCGTTTGTACCCACTCATAATCGTTTGTACCCATGCGTACCGACACTTTTATCGTTTGTACCACCGACAAATCGTTTGTACCCACTCATAATCGTTTGTACCCATGCGTACCGACACTTATATCGTTTGTACCCGTTTTTAATCGTCGAGTACTTAAACGCAATAAAAATGAATTCTGCTTGCGACGAAACGTGCAGAAACTATTGTCTCTACCAAAACGATACCACATATAATTTATTCCTAAATGAGATACGAAAATAAAGAAAAAAATTAAAAAAATTTTTTTTTTAATTTTTTAAAATTTAAAAAAAATTTTTTTATTAAAATTTTTTTATTTTAAATTTTTTTAATTTTTTTTTAACATCGGTACAAACAGGTACAAACGATTCTCTTCACAATGGCATCAACGAAAATCATTTATCTCAACACGAGTTGCGGAGCAATTTTACCCACCCCTATATTTTTCAACCCTTTAGGGTACAAACGAAAATCAAGGTGGTACAATCCGGTACAAACCGAGTACAATCGAATAAATTTAAAAAAAATCTTCTACCGTTAAGTGGGTTGCCAACTTCACATAGGTTCTTAATCTCCCGTTTTTTAGAAATTTTGTGAGTAAATAAAAAAATTTTTTAATTTGTGTCATTTTTTCAATTTTTTTATAATAATAATTAGTTAAAAACTCCCAGTCGTACAAATACAAAATCAGTAATTACAGACCATATTCCATTATTTGAAATAATGGAGTATGGTTCTGTAATTACTGATTTTGCCATGAATGTGTGTCTAAATTTTAGAATGGAATATGGTACTGTAATTACTGATTTTGTCATGAGCGTGTCGTACGTTACAGTTAACAGACGTACATGTTTTAAAACAGACTAAGTTTTTTATGCATGTAAATGGTAAAATAATATATATTCTATGTACAAAATACAAAATACAACTTTTTGAATCTACCGCTTTTTTCTTAATCTACCGCTTTATTTTGGTGGATCTACCGCTTTTTAAGAAATCGGGTCTGGCAACACTGTAATTTCGTAACTGTAACTGTAATTTACAGTTACGAAGACATAGGTATGAATGGACATGCGTATACTGTATAGACTAACATGTTTAAGTATACAAAAACAATACGTTAGAACAATAAGTTAATTAATATTTTTAATTATATATTATTTATAATCTCATTGATTACGATTGTAAATCATTACAAATTGATGAGAATTGGAGTAAAAAAAAATTTGAAAAGAAAATTGGAGTAAAAGAAAAATTTGTTGTTTCCGATTTCGAAAATAACTATTTTGTAAGCTAATTTGGGTCCAGCAAAAATGATGCTGTTGGTTAAAATACGATACGACGAACGGTTTTCAAGATTTCAGAACCATAGTGCTAAAATTTCCAACTGTATGAATTGAAAATTTTGAAATGTGTTTGTCGGACTTTATATTGATTTTCGTACTGTTTGGGTCAAAACTACCCTAGAAAATAATAATTATTAAAATCCAGAACTGAAATTTTCTTCACTTTTTTCGAATTTTTTCCAAAGGGTATCCCTTAAAAACATCGCTTGAATTGTAGAAAATTTGTTGCCCCCCGAATTTGATATAAACTTATTTTATATGAACCTGATTTTTGTACTTTTTGGGCCGATAATTATGGCCCTAGAAAATGATTTTTTATTAAAATCGAAAACAAAATTTTTTCGCATTTTTTTTAGGGAATCGCAAAAGTTTGAGCATCTGAATTTGATAAAAACCTAATTCTAATTTGGACCTATCGAAAACGATGGTGTTGGTTAAAACACCATATGATTAACGACTTTCAAAGTATGAAACCCGCGGTCGTAATATAAATACCCAATAGTGATAATAAAATGGAAATTATAGTACAAAGTTACAAAATCTAAACTTTGACTAGACTTTATAAACCCTGTTATATATTATCTACCGGATATTAAAATTGTGGCATCAGTATTCATAAAATGACTAACTAGCCCATTTCTGGATGTCCGTCTATCCGTGTTCACAGGTTCACGGACTGACATGCGGAAATGGGCGAACTAGGCCCACCTTTTTTGAACACCTATACTAAACCTATACATTTATGTCTGTGATCAATATTTCCAAGCGTTACAAAGTCGGGACTAAACTTAATATACCCTTAATATTTATTTACAATGATTTTCCGAATTGAAGCACATGTAAACGAGGCTTTGTTCTTTAATGTTCTTTACTGGATAAGGCATTCTTTATTGAATGCAATAATATTTCTGCAGTGATACTAACGGTAGGGTCCAGTCCAATCATATTATGGTTATTATTTTAATACAATTGATAAAGTCAAATTAGCTTCAAAAGGGGGGTTTCAGGCAGGTTGCTCGGAACCGCAATTTTTTTTTAAATCAATTCATCTTGCCGTCCTGAATATGACCCTAAATAATATATACTTTTTATCTTTGAAATCGTAAGAGATAGAATAAAGAGATGAAAACTAAACAACTTTGTTTGGAACTTCTTTTCATAAATTCTGTATATATCAAATATTTAAGCAATTAACTCAGTTAGTAGTTATTTTCAATTGTTTTTTTTTTTTTAATTTTTAAAACTAATGAATAATTTGGATACTATTATTTAAAATAAATGCAAATTTTAAAATGCCAAAAATGAATATACTTACTGAGTACATAAAACGATGGCGATCAGAAATCGTCGTATATACAGATAACACAAAATGTTATTATTGTGGAATTGTGTAACTGTGTGTAATTAAATAAAAATTTAATAAAGATATAAAACAATAAAATAAATAAAAATTGTCTTTATAAATAAAACGAAGGCTAAATTAACACCCTAAGAATATATGAGTGACCAACTAACTATGATGGTCACACTTATTGATTTTAAGTCATGCATGCTTATTGCATTATTCTCATTCATTAAACATTGTTATATCATAAATATAGTAAAATTAAACTAGAATTCGAATCGAAAATTGCCTTATAAACATGAGTGACACACTAACAAATATGATTGTTTATGATTATTTCTTTAAATTTGATGTAAATAAGAACGTGCTAGAAAATGTTTTATTAACCTTCAATCCAGAACAGCAAACACAGCTCATGGCATCATAATGAATACCACAACCAACATCAGATATATGAATTCTAAATTATCCAAGCCCCTTAAAGTAAAATGTGTGGAAAATAAATTTATGAACAGCTATACCAAAATTTTATATCTCCGATCAATATTTTCAACCAGGATGTTGCGGATATTCATAACTGCATCTGCAATCGCGAAACTCCCGCACTAGTTTTAGCAGCCGCATCCGCAATAATCAATGTGTTTTCCGGAGTTTTTGCGGATACGGCTGTTGCTTCTTTTGTTTAGCTTTTCTGATTGTAAATGCGTTTAGACGTGTTATTATATGAATGTTTTATTTATTTCAACACTGAAGCTTCAAAAAGATTAAATCAATTATAAAAGTTTCAGGGGGTTATGCTGGTCTTGAATTAAAAATTGAATGCTAAAGTTCGAGTTTTAATGGATTGCTCTTATGGAGAAACCCATATATTTACATATTTTGATAATTTTCACTTGGAATAAAATAAGACGAATAAAAAAAAAACTACGCAATAGAAAATAGAAATATTAATAAAGACATTGATTCAATAAAATTCCCGTATGACGGGCCTTAAAAAAGGGATATTTTAGAAAACAACTTTAATTACCCGAAATCTCAGGTTTTTTTCTTAAATATCTTTTTTGTTAGGCTCGGTATGACGCGATAATAAAAACGTGATGAAAAATAATAAAAAATATTGTGGACATTTATAGTACGGTATAAGATTTTGAAGAGAGTATAAGATTTTATAAATAGACTATACATCAGCGCTCGTACATCCTTAACTTTATTATAATCTTACTCTGCAATAAATCGCTAATCAATAAAAATTGTTTAGTGTGGGATTAATCTATGAACCTTTGCGAAACAGGATGGAACATGAAAAAGCAGTGACATTGTTCTTTATTACATATAATGCACAAAATTTCAAATTTTTTATACTAAAAGTTTGATTATAGTATAAAGATTTTTAAAAATTATTCCCATCTTTTTCCTATATGCATGTACCTTAATTAAGTATGCCTTTAAAAAAAAGCGGATGTCAGCCTTGAAATATCCTCATCCGTAACATCTCTGTTTTCACCCACTACAGATTCGGGGCTAAACTCATATACTATTACATATTGAATATAATATTTTATGTACAATTAAAGTATAGCAATAAATTTTAAGCATAGTAATAATTATACATATACAGACTGTGTTGGAATGCTTTTCCAATACAGAATTAATGTTAAATATTATTTATTACTGGCAAGTCGTGTGGTTACTGTACGGAGTCAGTCAGTACACATATAGTCATCTCATATGCGTATGGTAGTTTGTTTGTCATTTAAGAGTTTGTACTGATTCATTTTAGAGTAATTGTGTACTCATTACATGTGTACTGACTGACTCCGCACAGTAACCAGATGGCCTGCCAGTAATAAATAATATTTAACATTGATTCTCTATTGGAAAAGCATTCCAACACTGTCTGTATAGCAATATAATGTTTACATTCAGTTTTAAAAATGCATATAATGGAAAGTAAAACCACGTGCAATGTAATAAGATATAACATAATGATTTAGTAGTTGATAAAGGGGATTACTTATAATGCATACTCAAACTGTAAAAATGTTTTAATCCATTGATAGAGATCATAAAAATTAATTTCGGACTATGTTGTCTGCAAAAAATAAAATAAATGCTTTTGTTCTGATTGAATTTGGTGAATTCACATATTTTTATCCAAAATATTATTATGTTTATGTGCATTGTTCTGATTATTGTGGTGTTATTGTTGATACATTTTGCCGTTAAAGAATATTACGCATATCATAATCGAAGACGATCATTGAAAGGACAAATTGTTTTGGTTTGTATTATTTATAAATAATTATTTATTCTATAAATATTTTAATAATTCAGCAAACTATCGAATGACAAGTGAAAATGTAACAACTAACTGAGTTGTGACGATTGTTTGAATAACCTGTATATATTGAGTTCATTAACCTGTATATTATCAGTGCGTGATCTGTTTATGTTACTTATTAGACACGCATATTTAGTATATTTACCACTTATACCGTCTGTTTTGGAAAGCTTTGCTAACAGAGAATCAATGTTAAATATTATTTACTATAATAACTACACAATGTTTCATAAAGAAATAAAAATAGTGGGGGTACTCTGTAGTCAGTTTAGTCAGTAGTGTGTGTGTGTGCATACATAATGCATAATCTATACATATAAAATGCTTTGTCCTGAATGACTGACTGACGGATCAACGCACAGCCTAAACCGCTGATCGCAGAGACCTGAAACTTGGAGGGTGTGTTCTTTGTATGACGTATTCAATCCCTAAGGGGGTGAAAAACGGGGGCAAAGTTTGTATTGCACAACGTGATTCCTTGGTCCAATCTACTTCAAATTTTGCATAAACATTCAGTTTATTTACTTAAATACTAAATAATATAAGGTCTGTAAAATTAGTAATATGAAGCTAGTAATATTATAAATTAAGTGGGCATCACTAAATCCCCACTCTTAAATGACATCAAACAAACACATACCACAAGCAACCAGATGTTTGAAAGTATGTGTATGGATGTATGGTTTTATAGTAAATAATTTATTTATTTATTTAACATTGATTCCCTATTAGAAATGCTTTTGAAAACAGACTGTATATGAAGATATAACTGGTGCATATAATAAAGTACTAAAACACATGCAATAAACTCATACTTCTGTTATCTGTAGGAATTAAAATTGCTTGAGTTCAAAAAAACGTTCATACAAAAAATGTTTACTTTAAAAAAGTGAACAATTTTTTATATTTAAACTTTAGCCCAACTTTTAAGATTTGGAAGATTTTTCGCCTTTAGTGGGGAGTGGGTATAATCTATATTTCTAACCTTTACCAACTTAGGGCTAAACTTATAATACCCCCATATATATTACAACAGAATATAGTAAGTAATTTCAAACTTATGAAATTTTCAATTATAAAATTTATAAATACTTATTATAAAATTATTAATAAATAAATTTAATTTCTTTACTATGAATAATGAGAAAATTTTTCCTGAGTCCTTTTGGAAATCTTTATAATATTGTCCCAATATCTTGACTCTCTTTAGCCTTCAAAGGAGCACTGTAAAACGTACAACAGATTCCGATACTTGATACACAAAAAAGTTTACTAAATTTATGTGAATAGGACAACAGGCGCTTTGAAAAAAAATTAAATAAAACAAAAACTTTATGAATTTCAAACCTGAATTTAATTTGATTTGAAAAAAAAAATTTGATTTTTATTTCCACAATTTAAACGTCTATTTCTCTTTTTAATACAACAATGTACAACTGTTATTTTATAAGTGACTTTACTTGAACAAACGTTTATTTTAAACTGACGATAATCGAATACGTGTTAATTTTTACCTTGATTTGAATTAATCCAATGTTAATCTTAAATTGATTTGAAATTGGTAAATTTCTCCGTTTATATAGGGTCCTGGACCATGGAATGGATTCGTTGAAAACATATTTTTTTACAGATTATATAATATTTAGAACAATTTAGTTTCTTAACAACCACGGGAGCATTCAGAGGGGCCGATAATTGATAAAACTTTATTAAAAATTATATTGGTGTAACTGGGATACGAATCAACATAATACCCGTCTTATCTGACGACTAAACGCACTGGCCTATCAGCCGTGTGCACTATACATACAATATTTACCAATTTCAATGCATAACATAATCAATTGTTTATCGACAAGCAAGCTTTTTTTCTATTTATGTTATTGACAAAATTTAAACTTGTATTTACCTTCAAAACATGTTCAAATTTATAAACTTAATTATATTTGATTTTAAAAAAAGCTTTCAAATATAAAATAAATTTTGATTGATTTGGTTTAAAAAACAACTTAGTTTCTTTAAAGAAAAATAAATAAATCAAAACTATGTTGCCCCGGAGTACATTCGACATTTTTTAGATGTCAATTTCCCTTATCTTTTTATAATAAATTATTACCAATATTGATTGTTACCATTAGTTAATTGTCATCAACTTTATTGTTGAACTCAAATAAATTGTAATTGTTAAATTTGTTACACGTGGGTTTAATCAAAGAACCTTATGAGTATAATATTAACAATACAAATCGTAATTCAATTTTTTAATTATTACTTAAATACCTTATTTTTAATTAGATGACCGGTTCTGCCAATGGATTGGGTAAAGATATATGTTTGGAATTTGCACGAGAACAATGTCACATCATTTGTGTGGATATTGATGAAAAAGGGAATAAAGATACAGTAAAACAGTGCAAGCAAATTTCCGATCATATTCAAGTTGTTGACTATACATGTGATATAACGGATCCTGAAAAAGTACGAGAGTTAAGTCAGAAAGTGTATGAACAGTTTGACCATGTGGATATTTTATATAATAACGCTGGGGTTGCCTATCCAGGGAAGATAGATTCGTTAACAGACGATCATATTAAACGAATCATTAACGTTAATTTATTATCACATTTTTGGGTAAGTCTTTTATTTTCAGAGAGAGATAAATTTGTTTATCCAAAATAGATTATTCCGTTACAATCAAATACCAAAAGGATTTTTAATAACGTTATAAATTATTTGTTTAAAAAAGTATAAAATTACTCTGAAGATTGTATTAAAATTAGTTTCTCAATAATTGCAGACGATTCGAAAATTTTTACCAAAAATGATTGAACGAAAATGTGGATTAATAGTGGCGACCTCATCAGTTGCTGGACGTATAGGAGTCGATGGCTTAGTGCCATATTGTGCGTCAAAATTCGGTGTTGTAGGTAAATATATTAAAAGTTTTCAATGGTACTAAACAACCTTATTCGGAAAAGTTATCCTGGTACTATATTAAAAGCTAGATTATATTGGCAAGTGTCATGAGCTAGATAAGCAAGAGGGAAAAAGCACGTCAATTCAATCCATGAAAACAGTCGTAGACATTTGCTCGACCTAACTATAAAGTATTTGGGCGAGTCATACGATTGAAAGCGGAAGGGTGGATTGCTCACTCAGCTCTGACCGTTGAATTTTGAAATCTAACACACTTGACTATATACCCATTTATTTTTAATAATCAAATCAACCAATAGTTTCGCATTTTCGGGGAATATGGAGGGAATTAACCGAAGTTTCGTGCGGAAATTTTCTGCTTTCAACTATTTTCGTCTTTTCCAAGTCTTTGACTCTGTGTAATCAACAAAAAAGAAGGGCGATCTGACGAGTAATGGAGTCGAGTATTTCGTTCGAGCTTCGCAATTAATAAAATTTTTGCTATCTGCAACAACCATCGATCAGTAGTCAACATATTTGAAAATTATAACCTTTGACATTGTAAAGCGTCAGTTTTGTTGTATTAATAAAACGTTAGGTCCGATATCGGGAAACAATTTTTCGGTGACGACGTTTATATCATTGTTTCATAAGTAAAATATCAAGTATTTATATAAAAATCTATTATAAAATTACACGTATTGAATTTTTTGGTTCAGGTCTCATGGATAGTCTAAAAAATGAGTTAAATTCACAAAATTGTCGAGTAAGAACATTAACAGTACATCCAGGATTTATGGCAACAAATTTATTACCCAAAGCATTTCGTAATCCTGGAGTAATTTGGTTGACACCTCATAGACCGTACGTAGTTTTTGTCCAATATCATAATAATATTATTTTTAAATAATGGGTTTTCAATAT
The DNA here is from genome assembly GCA_963920215.1 of Nineta flava. NCBI lineage: Eukaryota > Metazoa > Arthropoda > Insecta > Neuroptera > Chrysopidae > Nineta > Nineta flava. Next base: position 108,741,452 of record OY986041.1, read on the forward strand.
TTATATTTTCAGTTTACATATTGTCAGTACAAAGGATGTCGCTAACGAAGTGATCGTTGCCATTAAAGAGAAAAGAACACGTTTATATTATCCTTACTATAATATTATAGCAATTAACGTATTGAAAAATTGTTTTCCCCAATTTATTGGTGATTGGATTTGTAGTAATCATCTGACGCTTAGCGAATATGCTGATCCGTTGTAGTAACCATTATATTAATGTTACGATCTCATAAAAATGTTACAAGCTTGCAATTTTAGATTATTTTATGAGAGTTAGACTAGTTTGAAATATATCAAGATGCTAATTACTTACTTGTTCCTCGAAAACACATTTCGACTCATACATGGAAAATTATTGAATGTTAATGCAATAAAAACTTTATAATTAAAATGAATTTAATTCATTTGTTACCTTACTACCTATGTCTACTTTTAGAATAATTGCCAATAAAGAAGAAGATTATTATAATGTTTCTGCGGCGATACAAACGGTAGGATCTAGTCCAATAATATTATGGTAATCGACAAAATTATAACACATAATTCACAAAAAATTTAAATACAACAAAATTAAATTAAACTAACTAAAAGTAAGTGAAATAGTATTTGTAATCATTATAGAAATTTATTCAGTTGTGAATCCCAAGAGTGTTACCATACATACAGTACGCACATAGGCACTAACACTAACAATACTTAGTTGATTGCAAAATATGTTCTTATTCAAATTTAATTTGTTTCATTGTATTTCCGCTTCCCTCATCACAACACACAGACACACACAAACATTTTCTGAATAAAAATATGTACACTCCCGTTCAAAAAAAATGAACAGACCTGAATCGAATCAGTCTCTCCCAATTTTGATTATTCTTGTATAAACAGATACAACGTTTTATTTAATTTTTATACGTAAGTAAGATATAACACTTAACTCACTAACACCATATATACAAATAAAAAATATAAATTATGTTTATACTTCTATTTGTTTTTTACACACTTAAAAAATATATTAGTGATCTTTGTTTATAAATAAATAACATTATACATTGTAGAAAGAGTTACAAAAGTGTGGAGCTTTATGACATTAGTAAGATAATTAACATTTCAGGTCTGTTCATTTTTTTTGAACGGCAGTGTATATGTAAAAAATAAAAAAACACAATAACAATAACAATAAAAAAAAAACCAGTATGGTATAATGATGAAAAACCCTAAATTTGTGTTATGCTAGATGCCAGCCGGGAATAATACACGATGGTCCACTTAAACTTAAACATAATTTTTTAAATACAAATTACAGTTTTCTAACAATTTGTACAAATAACAAGGGATAAAACTTTTAGAAAAGTTAGCACACATAGTGACTTCAATCACTTACCTAGGCAATCCTAAGACAACCTGATCCGACAACCACCCCCAAAAGTCTTTTATCGCACAAAAATTTTTTTCCTGAGAATAATTACGAGAAAAACACATTTATGAAACAAAAACTGTGGTAAAACGCTGAAAGCCACTTCTTATATACGACGTGAACACCTTATTTCCTGATACTAATATTCATCCAATATAATTCCAACATCTTGTAGAAGTATATTAATTTGTAAAGAAGCCTCAAGTATCGTCACAGTTTGAGTGGATCAGTCTATTTACAAAATGAATGGGAGGAAACACATATTTAATACTAAGTATTAAACATATGATTAAAATATGTTTTAAATAAGTTGCCCTTCTACTTTTAAATAAGTTCCCCTTACGCGCATATAATAGTCAAAACAAAAAAACTCAACTCTATATACTAGCAACTATTATTCGAAACATTTCCCGCAAAAACCGAATGAATAAGGTCCAAATCAACTTGAAATTTTTGACAAATAAGCATTACTTTTATTCATTTTCCAAAATTTTATTGTTGATTGGTGCCTTATTACGTCGATTTTTGGTAAAAAATTTCAAATAAAAGTTCTTACTTCGGTTTTCGAAAATATGTTTAATTATCTGATCATCCTGTAGAATCACATTCCATGTATAAATGTCACTATAAATTATTATCTTCTAGAGTTAGGTATCTATCCCTCACATACTCCCTTCCCTACTTTAAATTCAAATTCATTCAATTTTTTTATGTTACTGAATTTTATTAAAAGTATACTATGTAACGCGTGTGTGTAACATATCTTCATGTTTTTGTTTTGCATTCGGTTTGTTTTCTAGCTCTATATAGACTCTATCAACGTACTATGTATATAGAGATTATTTTTAGGACTTAGCTTAGGACTGGCCACAGTATTAGAGTGGCGTGTGCCACCCGGTGCCTAGCATTCGTGGGCCTCAAGGATTACTACCTAAACGCAAAATAGAGTTTATTAACAGATAACAAGGGCGGAGGAAGAGCTGAAAGAGATCTACAAAGATTGTTTAGATCGGTACGTTTGTTTTGAGCGAATTTCTTCCAAAGGAAATGCAGCTATTGTTTTTGTACCGATAATGGAATTTCGTATACATTTCTTCAAATGTCCATCGATCTTACCTACTAGATGTTCAAAATCACTATCGTCAGAAATTGCGATATTTCATTTTGATCAGACTAAAATTGTGACCGCTAGAGGGTCATGTATTCTAAGGAAATTTACTTTTTTTACCTATATATACTCTCTACAATGTATTATATGTATAAAGGTTGTGTGCACCCAGTTTTGGATTGGCCACTGTGAAAGCGTGGTTCTAGCATGTGTGGGGTCTACATGCTTACTACCTAAGATCCACAAAGATTGTTTAGTTTAAACAACAAAGAACGCTCTTATTTGTCTCGGAAGCCTGTCGAAACTGTTTTTGTGCTAATATAACATGCACATTAATACGTACTCCAACTAAACCTCTTGTTTATGCAAGGAACTTGCAACAGACGTTTTCCGAGCTGAAGCGCATTAAAACGAGGCTTCGTTCTCTACATGATTTATTGACAATCTAGCTGCAATTTCTCTAATTGTTCCTTGTGACTTATTGGACATAGTTGGACCATTTCTAAAATTTATTGGACTTTCTATCAAAAGATATAACTTTTTAAAAGTTTTTTTAAATGGATCTAAAAAGCATCCTACTATATTCGTTGGAACTTGTTGGATATTGTTAATATCATAATTATTAACCGTTATTTCTTCGAATATAATATATATACTCCTTGTACACTGTTGCAATTTAGTGACAATTGACTTTGGTAACAATGATGACTTTGTTTTTTGATAGCTAATCAGATAACCCAGGTCATTTGTATGAGTTTTATTTTCTACTATCGTAAAGTACAGTATTATTTATTTTAATATTTTTGAAGATCTTATGTTTTCTCTTGATGAATATTATGCAAATTCATATAAAGTGGAATTTTCCATTTAGTAACTTTCATAGTGACTGCATCACACTGATAGTAAAAATGTTAAATAACTTAAAAGAGAATAAACTATTTTACTAAGGTAGTACCCTCGGTTATAGATTACTGTTAATAATTTAAAGAAACTTGGCATACTAGTACTATATAATAAGATAATGAACCAGTTAAATTTTTAAAGAGCTGCAGAGAACCAGAAAAAATAAATATAAAATAATTTTTGCCTTTACCATTGTTCCTTATAAGAAATCGCAGATTTAATTTTATTTCACAAAAAGTATCGTTCAGATTACAATGAAAGTGGTATCAACAAAACGAAGAACATTTTTCTAACACTTTGATTACTCACAAATCGAGGTTCAGAGAGTGTGATAAGAGTAATTAGCAAATAATTACGAAAAATATACTATGTTAATTACATGTGACAACGTCATCAAAGAGGTTATGACGCGCGCAAAATTCAAACATACCTCGAATGTGTGGGGATATCAATGTTATACACATTTTTCAATTACAAAAAATATAAAGTAATTTTTGTTAATACAGTTCCATTTATCACATAAAGTCTTTCCAATGAAATATTAATAATTTTGACATTTTAGTAAACACCCATGTAACTCATTGGTGCTAGCGGACAAGTTTTATTTCCATCTCTCTTACTTTTACGCAGCGTTGCCAAATATAAATACTACGTAAATCAAATCACACAGTACACACATTTGATTCTTGTGGTATTTGTGGCACTACCTTGAAGAGAAAAATTGTATTTTGTAAAACTATAAAATGCAATGCAATGGCATTTTATTAATATAAAATGCAAAGGCCGGTGACATAGGACACACATGGTAAATTTAGATATATAATATACAATAATAAAATTACATAATTGATAAAAATTTGCACGTACATAAATACATACATATTTGCATGTACATTTTTGATGTACATAAATACATACACATCCATATAAAATTTATAAATTTAAATAGAATAAATTTTATATAACACATACAATATACATACATAATACATACATACACATGCATTATTATGGAGATGAGAATGAAATTCTTATAAATTTGTTTGTATATGGAATGATGTTAAAATATTTGTCGAAGTATGTGTGTGACTATATTTTGTGATGAAGTCTTTATTAGAGCCGGGTATTATTTCTCTAATATCAAGTGAAAATAACAAATAACTGAGTTAACTACTCAAATACCATATGGTTGCTTTCCTTTTAGACAGACAGCCACAGAGTGTGGGACACAGCAAAGTAAAAAAATGCCTGACGCAAAAAAAATTAATTATTGCCATTTTGCACTTATAAATAAAGAGTACCAATTGTCAAAAATACATTTTTGAAATTTATTGGTAGAACTGTTGTTTACGCACTACAAACCTGCTTTCATTGTGTCTCTATGTGTGCACGCGGTGTAATACGAAGTTGTTAATGAAACACACGATGCTTACACAATGTATCACACTCAAGGAATGATCATAAACCATGATAGGGTCGTAGGATCGAATGATCTTATCTTAAATTTGAAAATGAAGTGTTTGGCACTTTTCTCGGAAGAAAAACATATTTTATCAATATGCTGAAAGCTATGTATAAAAGAGTGTAAACAATCATACGAGAAATTCTCTTAGTCTGCGATCAGCACACGAGTTTATTCCAAATAGTACCCAGCTATAATTATGACTATGTACTATATTTATATATATATATATATAGAGACCGTTTTCAAGAGCATTTCTAATAGGGAAAGACTGTTAAATAAATAAATATTTACTATAAAACCATACATACACATACATACTGAAACTAAATGTCTGGACTGGAATATTGGGTGACCATACTGGAATATTAGGACCATTCTTTATTGACGGATCTTTAGATTTTCAAATTTTTCAATATTTTGCCAACTGTTAGAGCTCTTCATAATTTAGACCTGGAATCTGTATGGTTCCAACAAAATGGTTGCCCTGCACACATTGAAATGATAGTAAGGCAGTTCCTGGAACAAAATTACAGGAACGTTTTATGAGTGGTTTTGGAACCTTCTAGTGGCCAGCCAGATCGCCCGATCTATCTGCAAATTTGCAACAATTAAGGCAAAGAATTGTTGAACATTGTGCGAATATTTCTCCTCAAGTGCTAGAAAACACCCGGGTAGATTTCTACAACCGACTCAGATATTGTTTAGCAAAGAATGGAGTAATATTCGAACCGTTGGTTTAACTTTTTTTTTTGTCGGCATTCTATTTTTCTTTGCTTTTTCGGGTTTTATTTTTCTTTTAATTTGTGTGGATTGTTGTTTTATGTTATACCGTTAATAGATCATTTATTTTCAAACATTCCACGTACAAATAAAAAGGGATATCAAAAAAGAATTGTCAATTGTTAGAAGTAATGCTAAACTTAAGAAGACAACAATGAACATATTTAATCCACTCCCATTACATGTTCATGCAGTACTGAGTACAAAACAGTCCAGCAAGCATACACAACAGACGCATTAAAGACTACCCCCACTACTTGTATTTCTTTATTAAGCATATTGTGTATTGTTATTATAGTAAATAATATTTAACATTGATTCTCTATTAGCAATGCTTTCCAATACATACGGTATATTAAATTGCATAATATATGTATGTATATGTGTATATGTATGTATGTATGTTATATAATAAACGCAAAGTTGGTTGAATAGGAAGAAGAATATCCCACACAATAGATGTCATGAAATTACTGTCAACTCATATCCTTCCGATGAATGCACAAAAACAACCATCGTCTTTCAACTCAAACCATATTACCATCAAATATTTTACTCCGTTATTTATACTATGTATATTAAAATACATAATATTGTATTATTTATTTGTTATTTCGAGACATTTTATTTAATAAAACTCGCTCTGCTCGCAAGTAGACCCCCGGTGCGGTCTTCGGCATTGGCTCCGCGTTCTATAAAGAAAATATATCCTAAGCAGTGTACATTTGGTTGCTTTGAGAAAATTAAATTTTTGCGATTTTTTCCATAAGTTTAAAGTTATTCCGCGACGAATGCAAAAAACAGAATCCTTCAACATTTCTAGAAGTGGGTTATATTTTGTGAGTCAGTTACACAAATGATGTACATATACGCTTAAAAATTGTTTTCATATCTCAATTTGCTCCCTGAAATTAATTGCTAATATCAAAATACAATTTTGTAAACGCTTCAGGTTTATAATTAGGCCATCACAGTCTTTAGCTGTTTTTCGATTATTAGATCGAATAAGTTCGGATAAAATCGACGGTGACAGATAGACAGGCGGATTGCTTTCATAGATAGATAGACAAACAAAGAAAAAGTTCTATTCATTCTCTTTTAATTTAAATAAACCTAAATTTTACCATCCAAAACCTTAAATTCTTAGCTATTCATATACGCGGTCGGCCTAATTTAATAAAATGATGTGTTTAATCAAATGAATCTTAGTCCTTGTCACAAAAACTTTAATGAATGGAGTAAGAAGATTACTTTTTGCACCAATGTTGGAATTTCGTAAAAATTTCTTCAAATGTCCATCGAACCTACCTTAGACGTTTAGAATCATATATATATATATATATATGAATCATATATATATATATATACATATATATATACATATATATGTATATATATACATCAACATATATATGTACTTTTTCTAATGTCTGTGGACTCTCTAGCGGTCACAGTTTTATTCCGATTGGAATGAAATTTGGTATTTGAGTCGCTTTTGGTATTCTAAAGGTCAAGTTCGTTAATGGGTAAAATCGGACGAGGGGAAAGGGGGTTTAGAGGGAGGGGGAACACAAAATTTGACTATCTCCCTGAATATTTGAAAAATCGAAAAATTTATCAGGAGTTAAGTTGTACTAAGCAGGAGCAGCTACTCAGGAGTTAAGTTACAGTACTAAGTTTTACTGTAATTTTGTTTCTTATCATTTTTCTATTACACTAATATTTACAGAAATATTTACAATTAAATATTGAAAGTTAAAATTCTAAATATCTCTGTTCATTAGAGTTTGAGAAAAACGATCAAGTAATGAATTGTAGCAAAATTGGTTTTCTACAACTCTACTCCTTATACATTTTTCGATTATTCTAATATTAAGAGAGATATATAATATTTTGTGTTTGTTTGACACAAATACATGAAGTAAATTTTATTGTAAAAAATTTTGATTGTCGTTTCCATAGTAACTATAAACTATAATCGTTATACATCGTTCTATTCTGGCTATTAATAAATTTTATTTTTGCAAATACAGATAAGTCATATCAGATATGATATTTCATTTTGATCACACTAAAATTATGACCGCTAGAAAGTGATTTATGTATTTTAAGAAAATTCGCTAAGTTGACGCAGCTCCTACGTAACGAATTTTTTTTAACTTTTAATCAAAAATAAAAATATTTGTTCTACGAGCTAGAAGAAAAGATATTAATTCTACAGCTTGATCCAAACTACATTAACAAAATTAATAAAAAAATATTCAAATGAGCTTTTAATTCTAAAGAAAAAGAAAACTCCGAACATGATGTATCAACTATTTTAGTAGAATTATTTCTATGTTTTATTTATACATTTTAATGCTTACTATTTCAGAAATATTTTACTTTATCGTCGATTTTATTTTTAATATATCAAAGTGGCACGGCGCCATATATTTCTCCGGGGTTAATAACCACAGCCCATTAAACCATCGTTAAAATAACGCACACACACAAACACATTCCAAGTTGAAACTTTTAGAACGGTGGTTTATAAAATGCAAAGACAATGGAATAAAAGTTTTCGTATAATGAATAAGGTATTTTAAATTGAAGTTTTTGCAACTTGTTTTATTTTTCCTAAATAGAAAATTATATTTAAAACTCAAACTAGCCATTTACTCTAATGAATTAGAGATTTGATGACGGTAAACGATGATGTAAAGTTTACGTATATCTAATTCATCAATTGATAATTATATTATAGAAAAAATAGTAATTACGGTGGTTTTAATATTATACCCACGTTTGTCAATGGTATAAGCATAAAGCTTTCGGATAATCGATTGAGCTTGTAAAAGCTAAATTAGGTTATAAAAAGTGTTTTTACGATCTGATGATGAAAGAAATTTTCAGTTAGGCTTTGCAGCGAAAAACAGCACTATTTTTTTATTAGGTATACGATTATCGTGCACATAATGGAATTATAATAAATCCGTACGTTTGAGATTAATAGGCGATTAAAGAAGGAAGGAACGCTCATATTCAAAATCATACATAAAACAGGGAATTTTTAGTTTTCGTTAAGCCACTTTGCTAGTTGTGAGTTACCCAGACGTACTGTTGTAATTTTCCTACCAATTTCCAAATCGTTTATTTCTGGATTTGGAATATTGTTTACTGTTTTTGTTGAATGTTCAAAAAAGGTGTTTGTTTGCCCAAGCCATATATATTTTTGAAAACTGGAAAATTATATATTGCAGCTAAATTATATAAAAGATTTTGCAGTTAAAAAACGAATGAGCACGTTGAAACAGTACTCTATTACGAACTTTTTGGAGCCACGTTACTGACAAGTTAAACGTTAGGAAGTAACAATGTTTTGTATCCCCAAAGATTAATCTACGATCGTTAGATTTTCACTTTTATATACATTTGTGATTAAATTTAACTCTACCATTTCAAATACATTAAAAATGATTAAAATTTTCGAATATTTTATTTCTTCCGTGTTATCCGAGTTTTCGATTATTCGAACAATCTCCTCCCCACATCACCTCGTAAAAATGAGGTTTTACTGTACATTCTTGTCGTCATGCATAGCCAATGTTGTTATTATTAATTATTTTATAATTAAAAAAAGCCAAAAACCCCTTAAACTCAGCCTTACGTACTTCCGTGCTCTAGATTATTCTTTATTTTTTATAAATTAAGTAAAGTTAAATAAAGCGAAATATAAAATAAATCTGTTTGAATGAAAAAAAGTTTTAACGAAAAGTTATAATGACGATTTCGTAAAAATTTAGTGAAATATTCCAAGTATTCAGATAATAAAAACCAAACAATGGGAAATTGATCGTGTGGCTCTTTATCCCACGACTTGTTTTAAATAAAATTTAGATATTTCCGGAAAAAATCATATCAGACGCATACAAACATCGAAAGGAAATTTAAATAATCAAAAGTAAATTTTCAATCAATGAAATTAAGATAGAAAAATTTTTTATGCAAATTGTATCACGAATGTACTGAGGTACTAAATTACCAATCATTAAAGTTAATAATTTATTAGACATGTCTGTAGAAATGTGAAACAAGTAAAGGAAGCCTTTATTAAAAGTCTGTTTTAATTCTTAACAACCACTTTAGAACGTAATGTATTTTATAAGTTTTGTTAAAATTCAATTAGTGTACATTACTAAAGTAATTACTACCATATTGCTGTGAAAAATAAACAATGAGGTTTTTAATATTCTTTGATATCAAATACTTAATATGAAAAATCATACACATCTTGAAATGAGGATCGAACTCACGACCTCTGGCATTCTAGGCCAATGCTCTACCATCTAAGCTACCTTAGAAGTTATGATACTGCAATGCATATAATCTTTCACTAACTTTTTGATGTTGCCAGAAAATCGCCGAGCACACAAAACACTTCCAACCTTTATGCCTCTCACAAACAAACAAAGAATGCTATACAGTTGAAACTGTGAACATAGGTTCGGGACGAGTGTACCAACATAAAAAAATTGAAAATCGAGTGTACGTAGCCCGCGAAATTTGAAAAGCCCACGTTATTTTTTGAGCACACCTCGTATGTGTCAATATTACCACAATTTCAAATCTAAATCTTATCCAAAAAAAAACCTTACATCATATACCAAGAATTTCTGTTAAAAGCCCAGTCGTACTATGAAATAACTGAAAACAGACCTATTTTATCTTGAAAAAAAACAACTGAAAAGAGAAAAGGCACAAGCGGCCGTGAAGCTTATTGTAATAAATTTACAGATATATCGTTGTGTGTAATCCGTTTAAGAGGAGACCGCAACCGATACACTTTTCATTGTTTCTTAACGATAGATAGAGACTATAGAGAGTGATTTAAACAAAAAACAAAGGGAAGAAAGACATAAAATCCACAATACTGGCATTATAAAAAGTTATATATTCTTTTTCTTTCCCTATAAGAAAAAATACTATTCATTTTTTAAAATAGTCTTCGTTTTACCAAGGGATAGAATGAGTGTAAGTGAAAAAAATTGATTTTGATGTTCGTGGTGAAATAACTTTTAATAGAATAATGTTATTATAATGTTACATATGGTACTTAAGATATGACGATATTAATTACTTCTGTATACACCAATTGCATTACAAGTTGTTTGAAATAATACAGAAAATTAAAAGATAATTTTTTACAATATGCAAAAAAAATTGTTTCTATTGTTCTATAAAATATAGGAAAACATATATTAAATGAATTTTATTAATATGGATAATTATTAAAATTTAATGAGTCAGAATAATTTCAAAATATAAGGTTTCATGTAGGATCCGGGATTAAATTCTGAACGTATTTCAAATTCGCAGTCCCGACTTTGCAAAAAGCCAAAAATATGAATCGCAGACAAAAAATTTCCTCTCAAAATTTCAGGTGTGTATTCTTGTGATAAAACGTGAATTCAAGTTCGTTAAAGATTGAAATCAGTCAAAGAATCCTCCCGATGACGGGGTGTTTCTAAAATTGAACAGTTTCTACAACTCAAACATCAGTAATAACTGTAGCCGCCTGAGACCCCCGTATCACTAATGACGATTGCTTACAAAATTGTTTTCTGCGCCAGCTGGCGATATGAATCTTAACTAAGTGTAACGTAAGTTATTTCGGGCAGTCTCTTTCACGAACTCCAGATGAATATCGGCATAGTTCTGGAGAATAATTTTTTTTACTACTCCACTGTATAAAATTTATTATTGATATTTTTTCATATTTTTATTATTCAAAAAAAAGTAATTTATATAATTGTTGGTTTATGCTAGTTGAGAATTTACATAATTTCAACAAACATTTACTTAGATCAGAAATGACTTGCGTATATACAAGCTTACTTCGATATTTCAGCACATATTTCAAATCAGTTACAAAGAGTATTTCTCTCTGGAAGTTACAAAATTACTTCTCTCTGTGAGTTACAAAAAGAAAGGAGTTACAAAAATTACGTGTCTCAAGACACTTACTAAAATTAGTTGATTCACATGAATTAATCAGATGGTATTTAAAATTTTTTATTTCTTCAATTTACAAATTGAATATTTTTTATGGATTGTGCTGAAGTATCGAATGGGCGAATTAATGGTTTCTATCTGATTGTATCTAAGTATATTTTTTTTTGTATAATTTATTTAATTCACTATTCCGAAACTTGTGGTCTCTCAAACTTGTCACAATTCAATACACATTCTATACATATTTTTGTTGTACAATTTATATTTTATGTGAATATGCATTGACTTTTTCAATTTATAACTATATTGTTTGTATACGCTTGGTTTTTTTTTGGCCGTGTATTTTTTCTTTACAGAAGCGTAATGTCTCTTTATATACAACTATGTATCTGAATTAAATTTGTAATCCATATTTATATTTTTGCAAATCAGACATATTTGAACATATTTTTTTTTACTGTAGTTTTCTTTTACTACAGTTCAATTTAGCACATATTCACGTAATCTTTGTTTTCATAACTTGTACAACCAAAGTTAATGTTTTAAGGATAGTTGTACTATCAGCGTATTAGATTAAAAATTATTTATTTCAAATATATTTTATTTTAACATATATTTTGTTTTGTTCCCTTTTTTGTACCTTTTTATTTTTTTTCAGATTCGAATCACTTGTCGATAACTTAGACACTTACTGGATAGTAAAGATCTTACTACCTCAATATTATCTTTTTAATGGGCCCAGCTTTTATTGAAAGACTTTCGGTGCAACGTGTTATTTTTTTTTATATTTACGTGTATGGCTTTAGCACCGATCGTTTTCTAATTTTCATAATTCCACATACAATACTCTGCTTTGGATTTTTTTTCTAAAGTACCGTATATTTAGTTTTCATTATTTTTTTTTTTTAAAAATTCATCATAATACTTTTCTTTTAATTAAAATTGCTAAATTAACTTAATTTCATATTTATGAAAATAATTGATAATTCAATTATTTTCTATAAAGTGTTTAGTCTTTTTTTTTAAAACTAAACACCTCAATTTTTTTTTAAACTAAACTAAATTTAATTTACATACACATATGGAAGCAGAGCAAATATCCATATGTGTCTTTTGTTTTCGATAGTTTTCACAAAGCTCGACTTGTGATTCTGAAATTCTTTTTGAAAGTTGAAATGATTATAATTTTTTCTTTATATTTATACATTTATATCTTTTACATTTTCTTTAATTCTATAATTATATTTAACTTAGTACTAATTTTTTTTCTCTTTCTTCTATTTTGTTTGTGGTTTAAATTTTCATTATGCCGAGAACAACTCGTAATACACCAGGTACCCCAGGAGATGACGATCCTCCAGCTGCACCAGATGACTTACTCATCACGCCTCATCAAGTATTAGCGGTTAACTTAGCGGCTATAACTACGCAGATGCACACTACAGCTCAACAGTTCCATGCGTCAGTGCTGCACGTTTCGGATGTACAGCAACAAATACAACAGCAAAGCAAGCAGATAAGTAGCATTACCGATGCCTTGGCAACAATAACAACTACTCTATCAAATAATAACACTAGTTCAAATCAATTAACTTTAAATTTTAGTTTTTTTGCCAAACCGAGTATAGATTCCTTTATAAATAAAATCACTATTCTGGACATTTCGGTTCCAGAAAATATTATACAGTTTATTGTCGATACTCAACATTTAGTTGATATTAATTTTTTACCTATAGACGTTCTTTTGAAATCTTTAATCAATAGGTGTGCTTCGAACGCACAAACATTTTGGTCTACTTGTTTGGCTGACTCTTTGTCTTGGCAAAATATTAAACATAATTTATTACAAGTTTATATTCCACCTTTGACTAAACAGATATTAATTGATAGATTAGTCCGGCGAAATCAACCTGACACTGAAAAATTTTCGACATTTGTTCCTTCAATAATAAAATTCGCGAACATCCTACTTAATGATTCATCTGAATCCGAAATTATACAAATTATTTTTGCTCATGCCAATAATTCTGTACTATCTATTCTTGGTTTATATCAAATTCCCGATACTTATAAAGATTTGTATCAACTAATCACTAAAATTGAGGAAATTCAAGCGCGAATAACTACAACACCCGTCAGTGTAAACGTTACTTCAATTCAAAATACGCATAATGACTCTAAATTTTTTTGTACCTTCTGTAAAGGTACTAATCACAATTTTAAATATTGTTTTAAAAGAAAGAAGGATAATATAAATGTTAGTACTACGGTTCCAAAAAACTCGCAATAGACCCCAAGTTTCTTATTAATGATGTTATTTTAAATTATACTATTTTACCTCTACAAACCATTTTCATTCAAGGTTATCCTCTATTAACACTTTTTGATTCCGGTGCTACTGTTAATGCTATTAAAACTGCGACTTTTAACAAGTTAAAAGCTAACAATAGAAACATCGTCACCGAATCAATTGATAAAACTATTTCTTTGCCGGGAAATAATTTTTAAAAATGTAATTTAACTGCGAAACTTCATTTTAAATTGGCTAATTTTTCATGGACTCAAACTTTTTTTATAGTAGATTCATTACCGTTTGAGGTAATTTTAGGTGTTGCCACACTTAAAAATTGCAACATCATTTTGGACTTCTTTAAGTCGACGATCAAATTTTATTTTCATCCTAATGTTGAAATACCGTTTTCGGGTTTTTGTAACAATAATCGAATTATTAATACCATTGTCGAAGCGAAAGTAAATCTTAATAGCAAACAAACCAAAGTGTTGCAAACACTTCTTCAAAACTTTAAATCGATTTTTTCTGACATTCCTGGTCTTGCCAAGGGTTTTGAATATAAAATTAAGTTAATCGATAACATTCCGGTTTGTAAAGCTCCTTACTATCTGGCACCCGATAAAGCCAAACTTTTGGACGAGCATGTTCAAGAGCTTGTTACACAAGGGGTACTTTCTCCTTCGAACTCTAATTATAGCTCACCCGTCTTCTTTGTTAAAAAGAAAGACGATTCTTATCGGTTAGTCGCTGACTATAGGTTTGTTAACAAACATATAGAGTTTGATCCGATGAGTTCAGCCAGTATGGCTCATATTTTCGCTAGCTTAGGTAATTCGAAAGTGTTTACACTCCTCGACATGAAATCCAGTTTTCATCAGATAAAATTATCAGATGACTCGAAACATGTCACCGCGATCGTCACACAATATGGTCTGTTTGAGTACAATACCATGCCTTTCGGGCTAAAGGTGGCTAGTCAATCATTAGCTCGTTTTTTAAATTCCAGTCTCGCAGAATTTCGTCATAAATTTCTTCTTATTTATTATGACGATTTAATTGTACATTCACCCGACATTGAATCACATTTAAATCACCTGAATCTCTTGTTCACTAAAATAAAGTCTATCGGTATCACTATTAATCCTTCTAAGGCTCGATTTTGTATGTCGAGGGTACGTTTGTTGGGTAGCGTAATATCCGCTGAGGGACGCTTTATAGACCCTATTAAGGTGCAAGCAATCAATGACATGCCAACTCCAAAAAACGTCAAAGAAGTTATGCGTCTAGTTGGGGCTGCGGCTTTTTACTCCCGCTATATTCCCATGTTCAGTCAGATTGTAGCTCCGTTAAACGATTTAAAAAAGAAAGGTGTTAGGTTCAAAATTACTAAGGTTCATCTTGATGCAATCTCTACTTTAAAAAAATCTTTAGTAAGTGCGCCTGTCTTAAAACATCCTAATTTTGACAAACCTTTTGTGCTACAAACTGACGGATCAGCTACTGGTCTGGGCGCGGTATTACTTCAAAAATATGATGACGGTTTGCACCCCATTATGTACTGTTCTCGAAAATTGAATCCAGCCGAATTAAAATATAACAGTCATGAATTAGAACTTCTCGCAGTAGTGACGGCCCTAGATAAATTTAAAGATTTTTTAACCGACCGCAAGTTTACTCTACAGACTGACTGCAGGTCGTTATTGTGGATTTTTAATACCCCCAATAAATTTAATAAATTATCTAGGTGGATCCTTAAAATTTCGAGATATGACTTTACCCCGGAACATATTAAGGGCAAATTGAACAATATGGCCGATTTTCTATCTAGGTTATACGAAACTGACCATTTAATAGTGAACAAATTTTCTGATTCAAATCAAGATTCAGGCAAAAATTTCATTAAAGTTAAAGAGTTGCATAGCAATGATCCAGGTTATGCAAACCTTTTAAAAAAGATAACCAATACTTTGGATCAAACTGACTTAGAATCGGTGAATGAAGAAATCAGGAACAATGCGCAACTGAACTTTATTAACGTTTTAGCTAATACAAATTTTGATTTCCTTTCTATTAAAAGCGAGCAACGTAACTCTCCCGAATGTAAAATCATTTATCAAAACCTTAAGGCTCAGATGAATGTCCCTAATTTTTGCATAAAGGATGGGTTAATTTATAAGTTCGTCGGAAGGAATCGACTAAAACGTATATTTTTACCTGATAATTTACTCGACTATGTTCTTCGATATTATCATGATTCTAAATATGCTGCGCATAATTCAGTAATTAAAACATTCCGTGAAATTAGTAAAATATTTTACTACAAAAATCTCTATGCAAAAGTAAGGGATTATGTCAGAACCTGTAAAGTGTGCCAGGCTATAAGGCCATATACACGTAACGATAGGGTTCAGTTGAGTAGTTCCGTGCCGGAGTATACCCTACATACTTTGTACGTCGACTTTATCGGTCCTATTATTAGATCAAGTGAAGGTTTTAAATATATTTTTTCTATTGTAGATGGATTTTCAAAATTTGCTTTCGCCTTTCCATGTAAAAGGCAGACCAGTGACGTTGCCATTTCACTGATACAGAAGATTTTCCTGCAAAACGGATATCCGACGGTTGTTGTAGCCGACAACGGACCAGCCTTTGCGTCGATCAAGTGGAAAACCTTCTTATTTAATAATGGTATTAGAGCTGCCTACTGTTCGAGCTATACACCATCTTCAAACAAGAGCGAGTGCCTCAATCGACAGATAAAATATAATTTAGGATGCATTCTCAAAGAATATTCTGTAGACCATAAAAATTGGTCAAAATTTTTGAGTTTTGTAATTTTCAATTACAACAACTCCTACAAAAGTACAATCGACTCAACACCAGCTGAAGTTTATTTTGGTAGAAAGTTAATGACGCCGTTTGTGATTATAAACGAATTAACTGAGTTAATCACGAGTTCTGCTAAACCATCACAAGCACATATACAAGATGCGTTAAAGATTGCTCACCAACAACGAGTCAACCAAACTTTAAATAAACCAACGCTGTCTAAATATAAAGTGGGTCAATTGGTCATGGTTAAAAACTTGGCCCCGAATATGAACAAGAATATCGCACCTAAATTCGCTTCAAAATTCAATGGACCGTACAAGATAATAAAGTTCACTACACCAACTTCAGTTAGGCTAAAAGCTCCAAAATCTAATAAGAAAACCTTCGGCATGTCGATATACAACATTCGGCCATACTATCTCAGAGGATATCAAGGGAATGGTAACGTTACTGCATCCTAATTAAACATCTAAATGTATTTAAATCTTCACGTCTAATTCACATTTGTAAGATTTTTCATTCATCTATTCATGTCATTCTTGCTTTAATATTTTCCAATTAGCATGTCGCTAATTTTTTTGGCCCCCTGGAGTGGAGAATAATTTTTTTTACTACTCCACTGTATAAAATTTATTATTGATATTTTTTCATATTTTTATTATTCAAAAAAAAGTAATTTATATAATTGTTGGTTTATGCTAGTTGAGAATTTACATAATTTCAACAAACATTTACTTAGATCAGAAATGACTTGCGTATATACAAGCTTACTTCGATATTTCAGCACATATTTCAAATCAGTTACAAAGAGTATTTCTCTCTGGAAGTTACAAAATTACTTCTCTCTGTGAGTTACAAAAAGAAAGGAGTTACAAAAATTACGTGTCTCAAGACACTTACTAAAATTAGTTGATTCACATGAATTAATCAGATGGTATTTAAAATTTTTTATTTCTTCAATTTACAAATTGAATATTTTTTATGGATTGTGCTGAAGTATCGAATGGGCGAATTAATGGTTTCTATCTGATTGTATCTAAGTATATTTTTTTTTGTATAATTTATTTAATTCACTATTCCGAAACTTGTGGTCTCTCAAACTTGTCACAATTCAATACACATTCTATACATATTTTTGTTGTACAATTTATATTTTATGTGAATATGCATTGACTTTTTCAATTTATAACTATATTGTTTGTATACGCTTGGTTTTTTTTTGGCCGTGTATTTTTTCTTTACAGAAGCGTAATGTCTCTTTATATACAACTATGTATCTGAATTAAATTTGTAATCCATATTTATATTTTTGCAAATCAGACATATTTGAACATATTTTTTTTTACTGTAGTTTTCTTTTACTACAGTTCAATTTAGCACATATTCACGTAATCTTTGTTTTCATAACTTGTACAACCAAAGTTAATGTTTTAAGGATAGTTGTACTATCAGCGTATTAGATTAAAAATTATTTATTTCAAATATATTTTATTTTAACATATATTTTGTTTTGTTCCCTTTTTTGTACCTTTTTATTTTTTTTCAGATTCGAATCACTTGTCGATAACTTAGACACTTACTGGATAGTAAAGATCTTACTACCTCAATATTATCTTTTTAATGGGCCCAGCTTTTATTGAAAGACTTTCGGTGCAACGTGTTATTTTTTTTTATATTTACGTGTATGGCTTTAGCACCGATCGTTTTCTAATTTTCATAATTCCACATACAATACTCTGCTTTGGATTTTTTTTCTAAAGTACCGTATATTTAGTTTTCATTATTTTTTTTTTTTAAAAATTCATCATAATACTTTTCTTTTAATTAAAATTGCTAAATTAACTTAATTTCATATTTATGAAAATAATTGATAATTCAATTATTTTCTATAAAGTGTTTAGTCTTTTTTTTTTAAAACTAAACACCTCAATTTTTTTTTAAACTAAACTAAATTTAATTTACATACACAGTTCCTATCATAGTCGGCTGCAGCCGCATATCCTACCAATTCCTAGCCTACTCCCACAAATTTCTTCCACTCCACTCACATCCTCACATCCTCAGGCTTCACAATGGACCATATGGTCGAAGTGTAGCCCGTCCAGGGCAGCCTCTACAATCTATCTCTATCTAAGTTATTTCGTGGTATTAGCTTTATTTAAAAGATGGCCATGTATTTACTACCCATTTCAATTCCATTTTATCATTGTTTACATCCAATCATGAATGAAGTTTTTTGCAAATGACAACATGTCGGCAAACGAAAAATGCAAATACTTGTTTTAAATACATTTCCGGTTCAAAGTTTTTTGTTTCATTTGAACAGTTTAAAGAATAAACGTATAACGCCTGAAGAGGTGAGGTTTGGCATAGATTACTCCATGATCCAGGTTCGTGCCACATTTTCCTATGGTTCAAATGTTTTGGACGGCAGACACACGACACAATTTATTTACTATTTTTCTCGAAATTCTTATATTCATAATAATAATAATAATAATAATAATAATAATAATAATAAATAAATAAATAAATAAATATATATATATATATATATATATATATATATATATATATATATATATAAATATTAATCATTCCCTGGGTTTCAGGAGGGTATATTAAACAAGCATGTACTTACTACAAATATACACCCAATGACCTCAAGATAAACAGAGTGTTTAAACAATTTACTTAGTTAGTTGTTACATTTTCACGTTTTACAAAGTAAATAAGGAGGAGAGAGTCACAGGAAGGATTAGCTACTATGTATATTACCAATTTTCGTGTTCAAAGAACAAACTATTATTTTTAGAAAATTATTGATTCTAATTTATTTTCTACTTATCCCCAAATTCACATAATTTTTTCATAAAAACACAACTCGTATGAAACTCATATGATGTATATAGTAGTGATGCAGCGAGAGACGAGAGATACGAGCCGAGAAGAAAATTAGAATTCTGATTTTCGATAAATATTCGAGTTACAGATGATAGTACTCTCTTTCAAGCTCTATAGATTTTGTATCTGGAAAAATAATGTACTATTCACAAAACAGCAAAACATTTTGCATAGTAATGATTTTTTCAAGAAAATCTTTAACTGTGAAAACGAGACGAGACGATAGAAAGCTTTTACAAGTCAATACAATACATGAGACATGCTACTCTTGTTTCGTCTCGCGGCATCACTAGTATATAGATACATGCATTGGGGTAAATATTATTGCCTTATTAATGTATTAAATCAATTTATTCAGCAGAGAATTGATAACGTATACACTTGAAAGTTTTTGGACAAATAACACAACCAAACATAGTTAGTTAAAGAGACAAACATTTAAGTGATATCACAAAATGTATGTATGGTTTGTATGTATGTATGTATACTTTTATATATACAAAAAATTTTGACAAAATGGAAACCCGACTTCAAAAATCAAATATTCTATAGCAAAAAATGCACTAAATAGAAAAAAAAATAATTGCATATTCTTGGGTCAATTTTAGTTCACCTAACCAAACATTTTTAAATATATATGTACAATTATTGTTATTTTTGGAGTCGGTGTCAGCATACAGAAATTCACATAAAATTTGGACACCGCCTTCAGAAATAACAATAATTAATTGTACATATATATTTAAAAATGTTTGCTTAGGTGAACTAAAATTGACATAAGAATATGCAATTATTTTTTTACTTTTTAGTGCATTTTTTGTTTTAGAATATTTGTTTTTTGAAGAGTTTCCATTTTGTCAAAATTTTTTTTATTTCTCGATTTTTAGTGACTTTGAAGTTCTATAACTGATTTTATTTGTCTGAATATGGGTAGACCTACTAAACGACCTACTAATTTTTAATGCATTTTTTTATAACACATTTTTTTTATCCGTTTTTTTTTTTATTTTTAGTGCATTTTTTCATAACAGATTTTCAGTTTTTTTTACATGCATTTTGTTTTTTTTTTTTGTAAAAATTTTTTTTTTTGGGTCGGTTTTTTTTGTAAAAAATTTTTTTATTTGAAGTCGGTTTTTAAAAAAGTTTCTTATTTTTCCATTATGAATGAGTATACACTTACAAACAAAACAAATTTTTTGTTTTAGAATATTTGTTTTTTGAAGAGTTTCCATTTTGTCAAAATTTTTTTTATTTCTCGCTTTTTAGTGACTTTGAAGTTCTATAACTGATTTTATTTGTCTGAATATGGGTAGACCTACTAAACGACCTACTAATTTTTAGTGCATTTTTTTATATAACATTTGTTTTATCAGTTTTTTTATTTGAAGTCGGTTTTTAAAAAAGTTTCTTATTTTTCCATTATGAATGAGTATACACTTCCAAACAAAACAAAAATTTTCGCAGAAATCGGTGATCACATATAAAATGAAGGTTTTCCTCGATTTCCAGAGGATCCCTTCTTCAGAATGCGATTTGGTGACAATGGGATCAATCGGAAATCAAAACCTTTAAAACAAAAACAAAAAATACAAAATCGGTTCATAAATGACGGAGTTCTGAGGTAACAAACATTAAAAAAAAAAAAATACAGACGAATTGAGAACCATCCTCCTTTTTGAAGTCGGGTTAAAAATAGACATTGCTTGCCTCGGGAATGTAGAAAACATATAAAATTGATACAGATACACACACAGATATTTATTTAAGTGGATAGTTTTATCTTCTAAAAAGGGGAATTGGATATAATGTTAAATAAATATTATATTTAGAGAGACACAAACAAGTATATGAAACACAAGTAATTGTATATATGTGTTTTGTTTATTTATCAGTAGTTTCGATTTAAATCATTACTAATTAAATTAGTCTACAGTGATTGCACATCAGACAATTAAAATAAAGTTGTTTTGTAATCTGTCTCTTTAATAATCAAATATATAAATATATATATACATATAACATGAAAAGATATTTGTAAAAAATCTAGACTTTATCCAATATTTATTTTATACGGTACACATATTGGACTAAGAGCTGATGGTGAACTGATCGAATATAGTCGTGATTTTTTCTCATAAGTTTCCCATGATATCGTCAAAGTATGAGCCGCATTTTGTAAAATTTGATCACAACAATATTCGATCAGTTCACTTTTAGGTAGCCAGCTCTTAAGGCCCAATTACACCTACCGAGTACTCGGCCGAGTAAGCCGCAACATAATCAGCCGACACAGTACTCGGCCGTACGACGGGCGAGTGATTTTGGCCACTCGGCCAGTGTAATTACGTTTGTGGCTGGCGAGCGCAACTTTCATATCATTATCCATTATCAGTCAGTTTTTGTCCCTCTTTCTTTCAATTTGTTTTGTTTTTGTTGACAACTGTCTCGCGCTGACCAGCTGGAATGTAATCACCTACTCGCCGCATCGAAGTAGCTAGGTCGAGTACTTGGCACTAATCCACTCGGTCGTTCGCCACTCACCCTCCCACTCGGCCAGTGTAATCACGTTTGCGGCTGGCGTGTGCCCGTGTTCCATTGCAACTTTCATATCATTATCCATTATCAGTGAGTTATTGTCCTTCTTTCTTTCAATTTGTTTGGTTTTTTCGTTTTGAAAATATCCAAGTGGTCAAGTGGTCCTTTTATGTCTCTTTTCAATAGCCACGGTCTTGTCCATATTTGTTTTCTTTCATACAGTAGCTTTTAAAAACTTTTTTTTATTTTTTCTTATTACTTCGCGGGGACATGTTAACATCGCGGAACACACTTGACAACTATCTCACCCTGACCAGTTGGAATGTAATCACCTACTCGCCGCATCGAAGTAGTTCGGCCGAATAATTAATAGGACATTATTCATAATGTCCAGACAGTATGAAAAACTGGGTCTGTAAAGAAAAAAATCAGGCAACTCAAATAATCCTCAGGTCAGATTATACCCTCAGTCAAATCGAATAAAAGACATAACTTTTTTAAGGTCATTGTGAGACACGCACCATTAGCAACAAGCAACATATCTCTGAATCCATATCCCAGAGATAGTTACGATTAGCAAATTCATACTGATGATGACTACATTGTAGTCGAAATACGTATTTATAAAATACAAACAAATGTTCTAGGAATTGGAGCAAAATTTGAAATGTAATTTCAAAAAACCTAGAGTTCTCTTTGATTATTTAAATATTCTTTATATGAAAAATGGTTTGGGTCAACATCGAAGAACATTTGATAGAATTCGATTAAAAAATGTGAGGTCAAATGTGAAAATGAGGTCAAAATGGCACGGCACACACTTAAAGGTTAAATATTTGACGCTCAAATGCAATACATAAATTGAAGACAATAAGATGTTTGACAGAGACATGTTTATTCTTGCGCTCCCACGCCGGATAAAAGCTCCCTTAAGTATCAAAATTACGCGACAATCACTTGCATAATGACCAGACATTGTAATACATGAATCTTATTAATCAAAGTATCCGATTCGATCCTTAACCATTCATACTGATCGGGCATTATAAACATGCCCTTATTCATTGCTTAGTTCATAAAAGCTACATTTGATCAAATCGCATGTTAATCTTATTAAGAATTTAGATCTCATCACTGTAAATAGATCCTTTTAATTCAAACATATTAAAAATATAACCTATCTAGTATATATATTAAAATTTTAATTTTAAATACGCTTTAAACCATGTCGCTAATTCATATTGGGGTACGATGATGTGATATGTGATACAGCAATGGAAACATTCAAACATTCAGCATGACTGTATAACAACAATAACAAAGAGGGTGGTTAGCTTTTGCTACGTAGTGGGTCAACAAAGTCGGTTATTTTCGAATGCAGTAGAGATTTAAAAAGATACTACAAATAGTAATCTATGGAGACTCTATATTTAATTCCATTTAGAAATTTTTTTTCTATAGAAAATTAACATTGTTCGTTGCATAGAAATAAAATTATGCAATCCAGCATCAACTAAGCTTTGAGGGCAGTCTTATAAAACTATTTTCTTATAAGACCGCCCCCAAAGCTTTTAGTTTCCCGATGAATGTTTAGATTTATATCTTTGCAACGTGTAATGTTTTTTTTTTAAAGAAAAACAATTTTTTGTTACTTAATTTTTTTTATTAGAAACGTGCTTAGAAACGTGTCACACATCTCACAGTATTCTATTCGTAAAGTCCTTTCATTTTATATCCGTATCAAATGAATGTTGTGGAAAAAAAAGATAATCCTTAATATGGAGGTGTCCGCCATATTGGCTTAGTATTGACGTTATATATTATGCATCGTTTCTACTCATAAAGCCATTATTATCTTTATACCCATAAAAAGGGGGTTGTGATGAATAATGTAATCCACCACCTTGGGGCGCCCGCTGTCACGGAGCTTAATATTTTTAATGTGCAAAATTCCAAAGCTTTTGATCAATTAGAACTAGTCGAAGTTAGTCTAATTGTCAGTAAAGCATTAACATTCAGCTGAAGCAACAGTGACGGGAATTGTTAAAACACATTAAGGCAGTACAAACATCCGGAAAACTATCAGACAGAAACAGTAGGTTGTATAAACAACAAATGTACGAGCCGTTTTACAGAAGGAAGGTTTTTTTAAACGGCTTTCGGGACAAGCACGGAGAGACAAAAATTGTTCATGAAATTTGATACTAATGTCCTCATCATAACGTTCGATCAGCTTCTAGAATTTTCGCATAAATCATTATCTGACATCGCTACAAGCTGCTGCAATAGTTGACTCGGGAACCCTTTGGGGACCCCTGAGTTAGGGGACTACGAAAATTTCTACCTGTATACATCCCCGGTAACTACGCCACTGTGTTCTTATAAAATACAATTGTGGAGTACGGCAAGAGTTAGTATTGCGAGCGATAAGTGATTCACCATAGTATGTGCAGAACGATGATATACATCGCAGCTTAACAATGTACGAGCGCTGATGTATAGTCCATTAATAAAATTCTTCAAAATCGTATATAGTACATTCATAAAAGTCCACAATAATGTTTATTATTTTTTGTCGTAAGTTAAAATTAAAATTTAAGTTAGGCCCGTCATACCGGGCCTAACAAAAAAGATATTTAAGAAAAAAACCTGAGATTTCGAGTAATTAAGCTACCGCCGACAGAAATAAACTTTACCCGAGATCTCTTCTTAAATATCTTTTTTTAAGCCCGTCATACCCGAATTTTATTGGATCAATCTCTTTATTAATTTTTCTATTTTCTATTGCGTAGTTTCTTTTTTTTATCGTCTTATTTTAATCCAAGTGAAAATTATCAAAATCAGTCAAAATATGTGTAAAAATATGGATTTCTCTATAAGAGCAATGCATTAAAACTCGAACTTTAGCATTAAATAATTAATTCAAGACCCCCGTAACCCCTCTGAAACTTTTATAATTCATTTTTATGCACTTTAATTACATGTGAACAAAAAATCAAGCCTTAATGTTTTGTGAAGATTTAGTGCTCGTACTTCCTTAAATGTACTAGAAATGCATCCAAATGTGAATGTGGTTGATCTTCTTGACAACAGTAACAGTTTAAACGGACTTGCTAAAATAAATATTTTAAAGATAAAATATAAATTTTTATGACATTTTAATGATAAGTGTATTATATTAGTGTATAATTCCTACATTAAGTCTACCATTGGATAGACACTATTTATGAGTTTCTCTTATCACTCTATGTATATTCTGTTAGAACTAATAAAAGAAAAACTTAAGATGCTAAAAAAAATTATATCTATTAAATCTATGTTGACTAACACTTTAATACGTGGAATATAGTTAGAGAAAATCGCATGTGACAGGAGGATGATTGGACAAATGGACACCGAAGTTATATTATATTTGTTCCGTTTTGTCACAAAGAATTAAGAATATGAGTATATTCAACCAGTCCAAGTGGCCGAGCGGTCTAAGGAGTTTTGTCTGCGCAGTATGCCTACATGGAAACTGAGAGGTTATGGGTTCGAATCCCGACATCGGCAGTTTGTTAATTATTAAGAAAACAAAAAAAGGGCGGTTAATTGACTAAACTGTCGGCGTATGGACAAGAACGAAGTAATCGGCTATGCTTGAGAAGGTTTTCTGCAGTTTCCTTCTCGAACTCCAGATGAATATCGGCATAGTTCCTATCATAGTCGGCTGTAGCTGCATATCCTACCAATTCCTAGTCTATATACAAAAATTCCTTCCACTCCACTCACATCCTCACACCCTTAGGCATCACAATGGACCTTATGATCGAAGTGTAGCCCGACCAGGGCAGCCTCTAAAATCTATCTATCTATCTATATTCACGCTAGAAATTAGTATCGTTTTGAATGATACATTCTATATACAATAAGTTTTGATATAACTCATACTCGATCGCAGTTTTAAAGGGATGATAGACTTCTATACATGTATGCCTGCGTGTCCATGTGTGCATGTATGTGTATTGGACATAGAACATCGATGAGCTAAATCCATGTGCGGCGACCTTTAATTCCTATTAAAACACCCTTTTCACTTCCTCTTGTCTGTTCAATTTATTTTAACTGCCTTATAATCTGAATGTATCGTAATTTTATTCGTTTTTTATTTATTTATTTTTATTTTTTTTTGCTTTTTGCGAAATGCTAATCAGTATCATTTACATATTATTTGTATTGTCACAAAAAACCAGAATTATTAATTTACTGTGATTGGACGTTTCTATTAATTTATTACCAAATGGAATTATAGGTATTTTGTAATCGTAATATTGATGAAAAACGAAAAAAAATTAAAACAATATATTTTACTTATATTCGATATGGTCTGTGTCAAATTTAACGATTGAAAATTGACTCACTTCTAATTGTCGTATTGATTTGAAAGTTTACAGATTAATGCAATTTTGCAATTCATTTTTCAAAATTTTTATAATTGTTTTGAGTTTTATCCACTCAGTTTTTGAAAAAATGGTTCCGATATAAGTTGTTTATTTTAAATATGAAAAAACGTTGTTTATTCGAAATATTTTTCCAAAAACCGAATAGATAATGTACAAATCATTGACCTCTATCTGTCTTATATGGACTAACTATTCTTATGGCATAAAACTTAAATAATGGCCCAATTTATCGTACACTAGAGCCATCTATATGTACAGAGTTTATTAGCGAGAACTAATCATATATTAAACTGGCGCGAAGATTAAACAGAAATAAATCTTTATTTTTCAATGAGTATTTTTTTAAATAATATTTATTATGATTATCAATGAAACCTTTTGAAACTGTTTTCAATTATGAAAAAATTCGTTACGCAGGAGCTGCTTCAACTTAGCGAATTTCCTTAGAATAAATCACTCTCTAGTGATCACAATTTTAGTCTATATGTATATATATATATACATATATATATATATATGTGTCTGTCATCACTCTAGCGGTCACAGTTTTCATTTTATCGGAATGAGATTTGGTATTTGAGGCGCTTTTGATATTCAAAGGTTCAATTTCATATATGATTGTAGCATTTGCATGTCTAATTTTCTCAATAAATGACATACGTCGAGGCGAATGGGGGGAGGTATAAAAAAAGAAGAAAACACAAAATATAAAATATCTCTCTTAATATTAGAACAATCGAAAAATGCGTAAGGAATAAAGTTGTATAAAATCAAATTTGCTACAATTCATCACCTTATCATTTTTGCTCAAACTCTAATGTGTACAGAGATATTAAGGAATTTAATTTTCAATATTAAACCGTCAATATTTCTGTAAATATTATTGTTACAGAAAAAATGATAAGAAACAAAATTACAGTAAAACTTAGTACCTACAACTTTACTTCTTATAAATTTTTCGATTTTTCAAATTTTAAGGGAGATATCTCAAATTTTATGTTTCCCCCCCCTCTAAACCCCCCTTTCCCCTGGTCCGATTTTACCCATTAATGAACTTGACCTTTTGAATATCAAAAGCGCCTCAAATACCAAATCTCATTCCGATAAAATGAAAACTGTGACCGCTAGAGTGATGACAGACACATATATATATATATATATATATATATATATATATATATATATATATATATATGTATATATATATATATATATATATATATATATATATGTCCATAGATATATATATATAAATTTTTCAGATGGTGATTTTTGACATCTACTAGGTAGGATCGATGGACATTTGAAGAAATTTTTGCGAAATTTTGACTTTGGTACGGGACCAATAGCTCTATTTCCTTTCAGGAAATTCGCTAAAACATTTTAACTAAAAATTTTACGAGGATAAATAAAAAATAGTATTTATTTATAATAAAAACTTCTGATTAATAAAAAATATAATATATTTGTCAAAGTGTTAAAATTATAAAAACCAGTTTCATGTTACAAATTATGAACTTAACTTAATACACATTGTCTCATGTTAATTTAAATTTTCAATTAATTATTTTAATGACTTTATTATAAAAGAAAAGACACTTTCGCGTACTATTTAATTATGAAAACCAAACGAATTTGACAAATATTTCTGGATCATAAAATCAAATAATTTATCTAGAGCACGGTAGTGCGCAAGGCCAAGTTTATGATTATCAATGAAACCTTTTGAAACTGTTTTCACTTACGAAAAAACATTCAACTAAAAATTTTACGAGGATAAATAAAAAATAGTATTTATTTATAATAAAAAATTCTGATTAATAAAAAATATAATATATTGGTCAAAGTGTTATAAATTATAAAAACCTGTTTCATGTTACAAATTATGAACTGAACTTAATACACATTGTATCATGTTAATTTAAAATTTTCAATTAATTATTTTAATAACTTTATTATAAAAGAAAAGACACTTACGAGTACTATTTAATTATGAAAACCAAACGAATTTGACAAATATTTCTGGATCATAAAATCAAATAAATTTGACAAATTTATTATGATAAATTCATTTGTTTTATTTTTACACAAAATAAAAGTTTCAATCTTAAATATTTATTTATATAAAAGATTCATATTTAGCGCCTAATATATATGACTCATGTAATTTAAATATCTTCATAGTTTATTTATTTCTGCTGTACACATAGATGGCTCTAGTATACCAAAAATTGGGCCATTTTTATAACATGGTATAGTTAGTCCACATATGAAATAGTGGAGGTCAGTGGTACAAATCATCTAACAAGCTTTGAAAAATGAAAAGTATTGTGTGACCCATAGTACCAACTGAATGATATTCTTTGAAATAAAAATTTGGTAGAAGCGGAAAATTTGCTAATGAAATAAATAAAATCTTTAACGAGGGAATATTAATTAAACCTAATCCGTCTTATAAAATCAATCAATGAAAAAAAATAGTTTTCCCTAATTATTGTTTTACCATAATTTACTATAAAGTAAATTGAAGTGGCCTATATTCACTTTAGTGAAGTCACAAAATATATTATATTACGAACCGTCCCGAAACCGTTTGGATTAAATAAGCGAAAGAAAAATACATGTCTTATTTTAAATAAATATCAAAGATAATTTTTATTGAAAAAATATTAAAAACTTACGAAGATGTGAAAATATGAATAGTTAAATTTTCGTTAACTCACCTGAAACAAAAGAAAATTGATAAGTTATTTATTACAAAATTTAATAATACATCGGTCAAGTGCAAGCAGTAGTGTTCACAATTAATGTTTCGTTCAATCAGTCCACTTAAATTATTAAAATAGTAACGTAAAAGTAAAAGTTTGGAAAACGTGCAGGGAGAAAAGTTGTTCCTTAAATCGGGAAAAATATTTTTTACCCACAAAGTTCACACCAATAGGTCAGCAGCTATACGGAAATAAGTTCTGGTTCAATTTACGCCTATCTCTCAATGTTTATGGCATAGGTGGAAACACCAATTCATAAGCGTTTTCCCCGAAAAATTTATTAAAAAAATAAATAATATACAATAATAAATACTCTATACGATGTCCTCGGAAAAATATTTTCCACATCTCAAATTTACCTCCTAAAATTAAACCCCAGAGTCAAAATTCAACTTTTAACAGTTTACGTCTTTAATTGGCCTATCATATTTTATCTATCTATCTCTGTGGTAAATTTAAAATTATTCCGTCGAAGAGTTTTAAAGAACATGACGAAAATGATTCTTCAAGTGTTCCCATTAGTTAATTTTAGCACGAAACACAAAAACCGATGAACGACAAGATGAGAAATAAAATACTTTTATTTCTAATGATTTAAAAGTACTGTAGACATAAAATGGGTACATCAATTTACGGTAGTTGTAGGAATTAAAAGTATTTTTGTAAATAAAAAATTTTAATTCGAACGTATAATTAAAACTCAGTTCTTGAATTCAAATATTATAAATATTTCAAACAAAAAAAATCAATTATGAATGAATATAAACCGACCACAGAAGTATGCAATGGATAAAAGTATTACGAGCAGGAGGCAACTTTAGATACAATAATATACTATAGTTGCATAGCTACATGTAAAATTTACAGTAGTTAGAGGAATTAAAAATAGTTTTGTAATTAAAAAAATTTAATTCGAACATAAAATTAATACTCCGTCTTTGAATTCAAATATGATAAATATTTCAAACAAAAAAATCAATTATGAATGAATATAAACCGATCACTAGAAGTATGCATAATGAATAAAAGTATTATGAGCAGTAGGCAACTTTAGATACAATAAAATACTATAGTTGCATAGCTACATGTGAAAATGTACCAAGTGAATGTACTCAATGAAACATATATTTATAATACAATTTTTGGTCCATGATTTTCTCAAGGGTATATTCGTTTCGGGCGCTTACTCGCTTTCAATTCAATTAAGCCTTGTTTTTTAGTCTTCACTTGAATCTGACATTACTTGACGCTGTATATGCTGACAAAGCACGCTAATGGTTGAGTTCCACGATAAACACAACGCTCACAGACGCTTTATCCATAGCATTAGGGCAGCAAACGCGTGCTCGCCAAAACGTACTCCCGAACTCCTAAAATGGATACTGTTTTAGTATACTCCATTCCATTTTTTAATTTTTTGAATAAATAAAAAAATTTACAAAATATATAAAATTAAATTAGAAAAAACCTATATTAACGACATACTTATTCATATTGTCAGTTGAGGGTATTTGAAGTCACTCAAACAAACATTATATTATTGCTTGAAAAACATTTTTTTAAACCTTATAGCTGATTTGATCCTTATTCATTCGATTAAAAAAAAAAAAAATTTCGAATAAAAGTTGTTACTATATTTATTCACTCCGAGCGCAACCGTACTCAGTGCCATGCGTGGTCAAAAAAACAACTTCATGAGCAATGTCAGTCTACAGAAAACCATAGGCGATTAACATAATTCATTAAATAAAATAAACAACATGTAAAAGCTAAATTAACTGTAACTATTTGTTAAACG
This sequence comes from Nineta flava, assembly GCA_963920215.1. Lineage (NCBI taxonomy): Eukaryota > Metazoa > Arthropoda > Insecta > Neuroptera > Chrysopidae > Nineta > Nineta flava. The sequence goes on from OY986041.1 coordinate 108,772,694, forward strand.
CCTATGGTTTTTATACACTGTCATTGGTCATGAAGTTGTTTTTTTGACCGCGCATGGCACTGTGTACGGTTGCGCTCGGAGCGAATAATGAACAACTGTTATCCATTTTTTCGAAAACTGAATCATTAAGGCATAAATCAATTATAAAATTTAAAAAATGACATCAACATTTGTGGTCCATAGTGGATATTTAAGAATGCTTTAAACAAAATTTTCTCAAAGTTTTTAATAAAACTTAGGCGACACACATTTTCCATATAAATCTCTAAAAAAATACTTTTTAGTCACATAGCTTTTTATTGACTCGAAAAATCTATTAAATTGATTAATTTTAATGGCACGCCCGCCATTATCCAAACTTCTCCAATCTGGATATATATAGGTATGTTGCCCGCTGTACAAATATACATACCACTGATAATAATAATAACATTAGATCTTTGAAATGGTATCATTTTGAATTTACAGAATAACGTATTTATTTATGTCATGGATATTAGCATAAAGTTACCTTCCTACATAAACAGGGTAATTAAATAGATGGACCATTAATAAGTCCATAACAACCAACAACCGACGGTGTTAGTTACAAATGAATATGCATGTATATTATTCATTATATCGTGGACAATTAACTATTTTACGGCAATGGAGTATTCCGGCAATTTATTACAAACTTTATGTTTTTACTTATTTGCAAAATTATCGTCATTAGTCATGTTCTGTTTTGCAATCAATGTTGTTTGTATAAACAAATTTCAAAGTGTGAGTTGTAAAAAATAAAAAATAATTAAAATTATCCGAAATCCTCAAATTGGTTTCCTCTTTTGGTACAGTGATGAATCTTTTTCCAGACATTTTGTAAATTGAATTATTACAACACACAAAATAATATTTATAGCTTATTATTTTTCGGGAGTTTTCTGTGTTTATCGTTGACACTTGTGGTAGCATGGGATGATATTTTTATTGGTTAATGACATCACAGCGCGATTTTCGAGAGCTTTTGAATAGTACCTTTTTATAATTTGACATTTTGGAGCCATTTGACATTTTGTTCAATATAATTTGACATTTTATAGAACAATTTTTGTTTTATAAAACAACTATGTTTTTTACTTCTAGGTTCCATTAAATAATTTTTTGGGATTTTTATTTGTGGTCGGATTACTCTATTGATTTAGTGCTTGTAAGTCGGCGGTGGATTTTTAGGATTTTATTAGTAAGTTTGCATTAATTATTTGAAAATTTACGAGTATATTGGGCATGATATTCTAACCAAAAAGTATGACGAATTATCTTTAAAAACATTACTTACTATTTTTCAGGGATAAATTACTACAAAAATGATTTAACTGGTAGTTTTTTTAGAAAAAATCCTTTTTCACAATTAAGCGGTATCGTGAAGTAGTAGCAGTAGTAACGGAGGAGAGGCCGAAGCCCGGCAAGAAATCCCTAGGTCCTTTTTACCGACCGCTAAGGAATCCACCCCCTCAACCGCTTCTGTTCTCTACCAAGTCAGATTCTTTTTCTCTTGCCTTGTATCGAACCTACCCGTTTTCTTTACAAATGACAGGACAGAGCTTCACTTGAGTTGTTTTACGTCAGCTTCCCCCGTTTCGATTGAGCCGAAAGTTAGGTTCCTAATTCTGGCTCTGAGAGCAGTCTGCTAATAGGTGGTTGGGCGTATCATCCGCCCCGTTACAGTCCGGGTAGATCACACTACCTTCCAACCTCATAAGGGACAGATGCCTTTTGAATCTTCAGTGACCAGTAAAGCACCTCAACCAAGAGATTTATCTCTTTCCGGTTTTCACCAATAAGCTAGGTAGTGTTCGCGGCTATGTAAGCAGCTATGATGTGCAAATAATAGGGCATTGCTTCATTTCAATTGTTTTACCTCAGCTTCCACCATTTCGATTGAGCTGAAGGCTTAGTGTCTCACTCTGGCTTTGTCAGAAGATGGATAGGTGTATCATACAAAGGATAAATGCCTTTTGAGCCTTGAGAATTTTCAACATTTGTAAATATAAGTCGAGCCCATGTTATAATATTCGATATGTATAATAACTATTTAGGTATTACACATACATAAAAGAATTGTGCATAGGTCATTTCATTTAAACTGTCATAAAATTTTCATCACCACCATGCCTGTATGGCATGCAAACGTGTAGTCAGATAGGGTATAAATAGGATTAATACTCAATTACAACCATTAAATTTAATACATTTGACAATGATCATCTCTCTGTCTCTAATCATATAAAATAGAACCTTGTTTTAATGTGTTTGACGACAGACGATTTTCATTTATTTACATAACCCATTTTCAGTCTATGGTGTGATTTTACACGGATACAAACTTTTAGAGTTTTTATGATTTTAGCTTGAAAATTTACAATTTGGCCTTTATTTTCGACATATTTCTTTTTCTTTTAGTTCTACATACAGATTACATGTTCAATATTACTTTCAAGAGTCCTTAGCTGTGGTTTCAAGTTGAATATACCTGGATATCTTGTTATTGTTTCAAAAATACTAAAAAAATAATTTTTGTTCATTTGTGTCAAAAATATCATTCGTGTGTTTAAAATTGAAATTGAAATGTCAAAAATTATAAAAAAGTTTTTAGCAGATAAAATCTGGCTAAATTTTTTATCATAAAATAATCAAGTAATTTTTATACCCGGAAAAGATATAAAATATATCAGGGTATATTAAGTTTAGTCCCGCATCAGCCCAATTATCCGTAGACACGATAACTCAAGAACGAAAAGAGATAACGAATTAATTTTGTGTGCGTGTGTGTTCTAGAACAGTGATTCTCAACCACAGTGCCACGGCACTTTTGTGTGCCGCCAAATTCTTAAAGTGTGCCACCAAATTTTATAAATCCATAGAGTAAAATATTAACCAACTGAAAAACGAAAAAAAGATCAAGACTGTTAAATGTAGAAGACGATATGACAGTAGCATTGTTATTGTTACGACCAAATATAAATGAAATTATCAAAAAACATCAAGCTCAAAATTCTCATTAAAAGTATTCTTATTATTAACGTGTAATTAATTGCTTAATAAACGTACTGTTGTTTTTGTAGTACTTATTATTTTATTTAACATGCAAAATTATTCATAAACAATTTTACACAGTGTATTAAAGGTAAGTAAACAACTTTTAAACTTATCTTTTTCTTTGTGTGCCGTCAAATTTTGAAATCGTTAAAAGTGTTCGACAAAAAAAAAGGTTGAGAATCACTGTTCTAGAGACTAACATGGAGATCAAGTTGGTGAATGGGCAAAATCGGATAGTACATCCCCCTGATAGATAGATTGTAGAGGCTGCCCTGGACGGACTACACTTCGACCATAAGGTCCATTGTGATGCCTAAGGATGTAAGAATGTGAGTAGAGTGGAAGGAATTTATGTGCATAGACTAGGAATTGGTAGGATATGCGGCTGCAGCCGACTATGATAGAATCTATGCCGATATTCATCTGGAGTTCGTGAAGGAAACTGCAGAAAACCTTCTCAAGCATAGCCGGTTACTTCTTGTCCATACGCCGACGGTATAGTCAATTAACCGCCTCTTTTTTCCTAATAATTGACAAACTGCCGATGTCGGGATTCGAGTCCATAACCTTCCAGTTTCCAAGTACTGCATACTGCGTAGACATAACGCCTTAGACCGCTCAGCCACTTGGACTGGTATGTTTTCTTAGAATTTTTTTAGAGCTTGGGATTTATTCAATGTGCTTTTATTAAACAGCATAAAAGAGAAATGCATTTTAAAGAAATTGACTTTTAACCACATTTTTGTGTCTATCGTGAAAATTAAACGTAGGGTCATTTTAGATTAGAACAATAAATCGAAAATCTATTCAGTGACAAGTCTTTATATAAAATTTTTTTACAGAAAAAAACTTTTAAAACTTCAAAGTGATGTAAGTAATATTTTTTATAGAAAAAGTCAGTCATTCAGCCATTGAGGCAATTGTAACAAAATAATTTACAGTGTAATGGAAACATAACACTTGACTTATCTTTCAAACACCAAAGAATACATATTTATATTTAAAATAAAAGAAATGTTTCAAGTAGTACATAAAACATTTATTGTTCTTTAGATCTATATATCCGTAAGTAATTCGACTATACTATGTACTCGTATTTTACATACACGTAGGATATTTGCAACATAAAAAAAACCAATTCACTAGGCGATATTAACACAACGTCTTTTTTTGTCGCACCGTATGCTTAAAAATCAATTTTTCAAAACTATAAAGGTATCTAAATCAATTTGAAATTTAGTTATGCAGAGGGTTTCTGTTGCTCTTTTAAAAAAACAATTCTAGGTATTTACTGATATAACTAGCCCAATGATATACCAGTCCATGTGGTTCATTTGTTAAAGGCAATCTACTCGGAACTGGAAGGTTACTGGTTCGATTCCCAACCTGACAGTTTGTCAATTAAAATTATTGATTAAAAACAGAATTATTTAATAGGGCGGTGAATTGACTAAACAAATTAAAACTATTAAATAATTAACAAATAAATAATACATATGGTCGAACAATTATCATTGAGGATCGAACAGATGTAATTGATTAAAATTCAACGTTTTTGGGGGTAAAAAGTAAATATCTTTAATAGGAGGGCTAACCTGAGGACGATAATTTGTTTAATTATTTATAAATAAATAACAAACGAACAAACAATTTTTAAGGTCGAACAATAAAGAACAAATGAAGAACAATTAATTAAAAATAATAAAAATTAAAAATAACAAAAAAAATTTATAGGAGGAAATTATCTGAGCTCTAAAATTATAATACATGTTTGTCTAGTACTTCACACCGTATATTTGTTGTCCATCAGTGCTCTGGTTCCCGGATTTGATTATTTATGCGCACATTGTTTTGAGTGCTTTGTTATTTACCATACCTTTGAACTATTCACGTGTGGTCATCGTTTGGCTTCAAATTGATAACTTGAACGTTCTATTCAAATTGATAACTTAGACGTTCTATTGGATGTTGTTCAAGAATGCGAGGATCGTGAAAGAAAGTAGAGGCGTGTGCTAATATGCGGCAGGTTCGATTCACCCTATGTATATATATATATATATATATCTATATATATATATATATATATATATATGTATATACACACATATATAAGTATATATTTGTCAGAAATTCTTTAAACAAACCTGTACACACACTAATTTATCACGTCTGAACATGAAAAAAGTATCTGTTTGAAGGTACTAGAAACCTGTAGTTGATGTGGGAGACTCTGAGTACGCGTGCGACTACTGTAGGCTTAAACTTCATGCACTTCCGTCCAACGTGATAGAACTAGTGCATACTAACCTTAGTTTATGCAACATTAATAACAATTATATAAATGGTCTGCTTTACATATAAATAAAGAACTATATAAAATATTGTAGAGAAAGTAAAATTTATGTAAATGTGTTGTTCTATACTCTCTTTTGTTTTTACCAGAGGGTTATTTTGAATACAACAACAACAACAACTACAACAAAACTACTCTTTTTATTTACTATAACTGTATTCTATGCTTTAGTCTAGTACCTATAGAATAGTTGCAAGCTAGAATAGTTTAGTAGTATATATTACATTCACGATGGAATAACATTGTCTTGTACATAGTGAATTTTTGAGTTTTTAGGAAGGTATAGATCGTACATTATTACATGGACAATTTTTGTTACAATTTTATAAAAATTAAGCATTATTTAATAATTATAATGGATTTTTGTCAAGTATCGACCCATTCAATACAAAATGTTTTAACGCTTAAACCGTGTCAAATGCCTTTTAGTACTTCTGCACAAGAGAAACTGAGTGTTTTACAAGAGAAACTCAGTTTCTCTTGGCAAATGTTAGAATATTTTTTATTTTCGCTTTTATTACGTACTAAAACGGAAAAATCATGCAACTAGCTAATTAAAAAATACATATGCGATTTATGTTGCACTTGAAGCATTATATTCCTCTGGGAGCAATGTAACCAGAAATGTTCTCCACATGGTTTTACAATAATTAAATTAAAAAAATAAAAAGACTATATATATATATATATATATATAAAATTTTGGTATGCGTTGTGCTTCCAATATTGGGGCGAAAATGGGTGAAATCGGGTAGAATTCGCCTACAAGAGAAGAAAAAACAAACTTAGAAATATCTCTCTTAATATTAGTAAAATCTAAATAACTTTGGATTTCGATCGAAGAGTAATGCTATACAAATTTTTCTGCAATATAACTTTTTTCTCTGTAACTTCAATAATAATCGAATTATTTACGGTTGTAATGTTTTACACATTCGTTAATATTAATTATAGTAATTTCATTTCAGAATGATTCTTGCCTCTGAGACAATTCGCTTACGTGACGAATTTATTTCAAATCAAAACAAAACAAATTTATTATAAACATTAGGTAAATAGTGTGCTTTTTAAACGCCACCACGATCATTATGCCACACTTTAAAAAATAAAGCTGAAGATTTCCACTTATGTCCACGTTAAGGAATTTTATCGATACTCATTTACCGATTGAGTTTTATAGTAACTGTGTGTTTATATAATATGTAAAAACTAAAAACACGAAGGATTATATTCGCTAGGATTTGTAAGCTTTTTATTTTAGACTTTCGCTTATTTTATGTATATTTCTATAATGCAGTTGAGAGCAAATCTTATATATTTTGTCAAACCGGATGTTTAAGAGATTATTTAAAATTCAGATAACATAAACAAGTATGAAAAATTAATCGGATTCATTATTAGTTGTACTTTTTTATTTATTTATTTTTGTAAACTCTATCATCGATAACCCGGGTTTGAATTTTTCCTTCCGTTCAATACATATTATATGTATTTGATTATCACTAGAATTATACTTCGTTTACATGTGATGAAATAATTAAGAAAGTCTTAAATCGAAGTGTTTCTTAGGGCCAATGCACACCAAAAGAGCAAAACTGCTTTAAACAACTTAACACTGTTTTGTTAAAAATATAACATAGGAAATAACATTAGTCAAAACAAAACGTTTTTTATTAGTGTACGTATGCAATGTAATTTCCTATGTTCTATTTTAACAAAACAGTGTTAGGCTGACTAACACTATTTAAAGCAGTTTTGCTCTTTTGGTGTGCGATGGCCTTTAGTATAGTTAAATTGAAAACAGTAAAAAAGGACAATGCAAAAACATTAATTTTTGCATCATAACGTCGTAAAAAATGAAATTATAACTTCGTTTTAAGATAAACTTGTTTTATACTCATTTGGGGAACCCGGAACAGAACGGGATACGAAGTTAATAATATGGTTTAAAAGTACCAAAGAGTTTATTAAGAGAGCTGCAAATTTTTCTAAGAACACGTTATAATGTAAGAATATAAGAATCACAAAAATACAATAATATTGTAAGAAAATAAAATACAAGATTTTTTTAAACAAAAATAGACAATTATGTCATATGTCCCGTTCTGCCCCAGGCATGGGGAAGAACGAGATGATGAAGTCAGGTTATTATAAGCACATATAAACTAGTGGAAATGCAAAAAAAAAATAAGTTTATGCACAAAATTCATATACTAGGACCGCATCATCATCTTCGCTATCTAATCACGCAGATGAAAAATGAAATAAAGAGACTGTTGTCTTCCAAGATCACCCTGGGGTACTAAAATTAGAGACTTCACTTGAAGGAACATAAGACATTGTGAAAGACATTATGAAACATTGCGACAGAATGAGGTACCCCATACCCGCCCACCCGTCGACCCCAGAGACATTATTCGAGTTAGGAGAGTAAGTTCACTCGAAAAAGATACGTAAACAAACATTTAACTATACACCAAACTAAAAACAATTGAACATACTTCAAGCATATACTAACTGTAGTTGTAATGTAAACAAGTATGTATACCTTATCTTGGTTACATGATCTTCATAAGTTACAATACAACAGCAAAAAATCACAAAAATTAAAACTTCACACACCAACGACCCAAGAAAACTAGACTTTCATGAATGTTGTAGTTAAAGAGCCAAAGGTTGGTCCAGTTCTACGTATTGGCGCTTGTTATTCATATTGCCTTGACCAAAAAATAAGTTTGCTATATTTAAGGATCCTTTGGCACTTTGCGCCACAACTTCCAGACATTCGATTCTCGAAAGGTGTCTGAGTTTATCAAGTTAAGGATACATCCTCTGTAACATTTTGTACATATATATTTCACTATTATACTTTATATATATATAGATATATCTGTACAGGCAAGCTTATTCTTTAGCTAATGTAGCCTGCTAAAAGTAAGTAAGTACATCGAGAGATTACAACAAGCAAACCATTTTGGATAATAAACATTTATGTTGTGTTTGCGTTACTGACATTACATTATTTCAACATATTATATACTATTTCTATATACGTATATATATATATATATATATATATATATATATATATATATATATATATATATATATATATATATATATATATATATATATATATATATATTATTCTTCCGGCTCATATGTGAACAAATAATTTAAAATCAAAAGGGGAAAGAATTGTACTGTACATATATTGGATGTCCCGCAATGACCGCTCAATTATAGGCGGAAAAAATACAAAACAGAAAAGTTCTTTGCTATATTTTATACACTGCATTAATGAGATATTCAATCCATTAACTACCACCAATAAAACCAGCCTATGTGGACGATCGGTCTAAGTCGTTCGACCTGCTTGGAACTAGAAGGTTACTGATTCGACACGGGCAGTTTGTCAATTATAACAAGTGGGGCAGTTAATTGACTAAGCTGTCGGCGTATGGACAAGAAGGAAGTAACCGGCTATGCTTGAGAAGTTGTTCTGCAGTTTCCTTTACGAACTCCAGATGAATATCGGCATAGTAACTACCAATTCCTAGTCTACTCACAAATTCCTTCCACTCAACTCACATCCTCACATCCTTAGGCATCACAATTCATGCCTTATCATCAATTAACCGCCTCATTTTTTTTCCTAATAATTGACAAACTGCCGATGTCGGGATTCGAACCCATAACCTCCCAGTTTCCATGTATGCATACTGCGCAGACTGCTCAGCTACTTGGACTGGTAATAGGGAAGTCGGTGTGGCTTTTGAAATATCCCATCTAAGGACTTTTTTGCTAAACAATTTGGCAGTTGATCGTTACCGGGTTCCCTATATTTAGCAGGTATATCCAGAAATTTATACGAAATCTTTTACCAACGGTTATTCGCTAGAAAATTATTTACGCCTATCTTATTCAATATTATTTAAAGTGTAATGAATACTCATTGCAATTGTTATTGCTAATTACTTTTTGTATTCGAAACAATCGTACGACTAACAGAAAAGCGTAGCAATCGGAATGCGGCCATTTACAAAACGCATACTTTTCATCAATGTGACAAATATAAAATATGTACATTTAAAGTACCCAAATATATTTTTGTGTTTTCAAGAGCAAGGACTATGTCCTTTATACATGCATATATTTATGTTGCACTTTTGCCAACGTCTGGTAGAGGATAAAATATTTGTTTTATTTCTAATAGAAATGATTCTATACAGACAGAATATATATTGGAAAGTTCTTCCGTTTACATCTGGTACTAAGAATTAACAGATAGGGCAGGCGAACAACAATTTGGCATTTTATTGATTGTCTATATGTTGTAACACAAAATGGAGAAATTTATAATTGTTTTTATGTCAACATTTTAAAAAACTGAAATAAGGCTAAACAATCAGTTTTTTGTTTAAATTAATATGACCACTGAATTTGCGATTAAAAAAACTGTATGGTACATTACTGTCGTTGGAAATAACTTTATTAAAATTTATTTATAGAAAATCACGTTTAAATTAGTTTTTAATAAACAAATGTGTAAAACTGAGATTGCAATAGTTATCATTTATTTAACATTAAAGAACACAATTCTTGGTTTCGTTTAGACTCAAAATATGTTAAAAATGATCGTAACGCAGGAGCTACGTCAACGTATTTCCTCAGAATAATTGCCTAAGATCTATTTCCTTTTTTGGAAATAGATCTTAATTAACTTTTATAGTATTCATGTCTATGACTGATACAGTCACGTGTTTATAGAAATAATACTCTCTAGCGGTCACAATTTTAATCCAATGAAAACGAAATTTCGTATCTTATATGGTTTGGTATTAAAAGGCCAAGTTGGTTCATAAGTAGAATGGGCCAAGGAGAAAGGGATAGCTTAGAGGAAGAATAAAATTTTTCAAATATCTCCTAATATCTGAAAAATCGAAAAATGTATTAGTAGCAAGCTTGTAGAAAATATACTTTAATACAATTCATTACCTGTTATTTTTTTCTGAAACTTTTTCTAAAATATAACCTTCAATTGTTCTCGTAAATATTTCTGCAAATACTAGAGTAACAGAAAAAAGACTTCTAATAAATTTTTCGAATTTTTTCATTAATAAGAGAGATATGCCCAGTTTTGTGTTTCTCCCTATCTCTAAAGTTAATTCTGATCGGATTAAGACTATGGGAAACTGTGTGAAAAACATCTAATAGGTAAAATCAAAGGACATTTGAAGAAGTTTTTATGGTATTATTAACATCACAAATATTGGATATATTGAATATAACAAAATACTAACAATCCCTTATTACAATCATAAAAATCATGACCAAATCAATAATCAAATATAAGGCTTATTTTGAAACGATAAAATTAGGCCTGAATATATTTAATAATAATGTACCTTCCCAAAATATACAAGGTTTCTTTTGCCGAAGTAGATTAGAGACTATCGTCTGCAGTTGTAGACATAACAGTTTGTCTATAGATATTGAATATAATATTTATTTTACTTTTGCTTGCATAACAAATGTATTCCCATTATCTGTACGATCTCAATGCATACATATTATTCGAATGTAACATATTGCCAATATTGTAGTAATAGTTTTGTATAAATTTGCGTTTTAATTCTTCTTGCTTCCCTCCATAATATAAATGTAAATGTATATATATATATATATATATACATTTACATTTATATTAGGGAGGGAATATATATATATATATATATATATATATATATATATATATATATATATATATATATATATATATATGGCGAATCGAACTAGGTGCATAGCACACGCCTCCACTTCCTTCTATGATCCTCCCATTTTTCAACATGAACTAAAATTAATTATTTAAACTAAGCAATTTTTGTTTAAAATTAATATTTAAAAAAATATTAAAACAAAACTTACGAAAACTTATCAAATTAATAACACACTTTTCGTAAGTTTTGTTTTAATATTTTTTTAAATATGAATTTTAAACAAAAATTGCTTGATTTGTTTGAAACAAAAGTATATATATATATATATATATATATATATATATATATATATATATATATATATATATATATATGTGTGTGTATTATTAATTTGATAAGTTTTTGTAAGTTTTGTTTTAATATTTTTTTAAATATGAATTTTAAACAAAAATTGCTTAGTTTAAATAATTAATTTTAGTTCATGTTGGAAAATGGGAGGATCACAGAAGGAAGTGGAGGCGTGTGCTATTATGCACCTAGTTCGATTCACCCTATATATATATATATATATATATATATATATATATAGTGTGTTATTAATTTGATAAGTTTTCGTAAGTTTTGTTTTAATATTTTTTTAAATATGAATTTTAAACAAAAATTGCTTGATTTGTTTGAAACAAAAGTTGCTTAGTTTAAAGGGCGAAACATATTGCAATAATTAATTTTAGTTCATAACTTCAAGTCCGCGTGGTACAACTTACCTTTTAAACGGTGCAAGATAAGGAAAATTTCTGAATACAAAAAATTTTTATCTCATAAAAACAAAGAACTATTGTTTGAAACTTTTTTCATATATCTGCTAGTCTTAGTGTAAATACGGGTCGTAAACAAAATTTTGTATTTACTCCAAAAATATTGGTTACATGACAAAAAGTTCAAACAAAATTTTTATTTGTTTTTATGAGTTCTTATAAAATATTGTTCTTGTAAAAAGTTTTGCTTGAAATACATATATGAAATGCATATTTCTAAAATTATTTAGCTGGAAATTTTTCAAATGAACACACTGTATAACAGTTATATGTATACATTTTACTTTTTATTAGAAAATTCTAGACATAATAATAATGTTCTTGACTATGAAGGCATGAATACAGATCGATTGCATATGAAAACAAAAGTTATTGTTTAGTCTGAGTGAGTTTCCATATAACGATGGTGTTCTCATTTTCCCAGTACTGGTTGGAACTTCTAAAATGTGGAACTTTTAAAAAAATCTGGTTTAGAACATTATATCAAGTACCTAAAATAAAATATTTATTAGATAAAATTTCAAAAACTACGAACTACTTAGCCACGTAGAAGCTACGTAGAATATGCAAATTTTTTTAGAGATAGGAATGATACAAAATAAAGTTACCATGGTGACAGTAATATTAAATATTATAAGTATTACAATGTATTTTCTATATATAACTTTACGTAAGATAAAATTTTCCATTGAACTAATATTTCAGATTGATATTTCACATTTTATGCTTTTATTGGTGAAAGCAGATGTCAAAGGAAGGAAAACCGAAACATTTATCGGGAGTAACCACCCTATACAAAGCCGCCAATATACGAAAACTGACTTTCCACACTCTTATTTCCATTAAAAATTCAAATGTCTAATTCGTGGTATATTTTGTCAGAATGTCATCAGCCACTTTAAAACATCGATACAACATTAAAAGTGACATATTGCAAGATTCATTTTACGAGTGATTATACGATGAAAATTTTGTAATAAAAGTATAAATTATGTCCATATTAAAAATTTAACTTGTAAGAAAATCAAAAAAGTATTCAGAAAAAGAAAATCTTAGACTTCATGAATTTCCTGCATCTGGAAAATTATAAATGTGATGAATCAATATATTTTCTTATTAGAACGAAAATCAACCTCTATATACAGAGTTGACTAAGTGGCTTTAACATATATCATTGAACTCATTTAACATATTTCATTGACTTTAAATTATTTCGTTCCAAAAAATTCTTGATACAAACGTTATATATATTTATATACAACGAATAATATTGAAACATTACAAGAATAATATTGAAATACAAACTTTTGCTCAAAAAACACCACCGAGTAAAACGCCACATCCGATTTGCGGATTTCATTCAAAATAAACTTTGCATCCTCTAATGCTACTATTATATCTAAGTATAGAATTTTGATCTCGAGCTTAAAATTTTTTTTCATTTCGTTCACCTGAGTACTGACAAGTACGTGAAAATCTAGATCCGAAGAAGGCTTTCGAGAAATTCTCAAAAAACTCTAAACAATTCAGAATAAAGGGTCATTTCCTATATAGATATTTCCGTCAAAACATTTCAGGCTCGTGAGGAGACAAAATTAAACGTAACTTAAAAGTTTCATACCTTTCGCTATCTCCGTTCATGAGGTCTGGTTCACAGTCACACATCCACCCAGGCACACATACATACATAGATACATATACACACAGACCATCGACGGCCAAAAATTGGGTCTTTAGTATGAGGGGACCTCAAAACTTAAAGATTCGGTATAATCTCAATATTGAATTCCAGCTTCGAAAACAATACCCCTATATTGTATGTACCCTGGGCCACAAAAGTTGATGACAGTGAGTTTTCAAAATTTTATAGTTGATTTGTGCCTTATTCATTCGTTTTTCGAATAAAAGTTGTTACTAAAATATTGCTTTTAAACAACTTTTATCCGAAGCTTTTTTTCGAAAAGTGAATCAATAAGGCACAAATCAGTTATAAATTAAAAAAAATGACATCAACTTGTTATTAGAGTCAAGTTAGCTTCAAAAAGGCGGTTTCAGGCAGGTTGCTTGGAACCGCAATTCTTTTTAAATCGATTCATCTTGACGTCCTGAATAAGACCCTACATTTTTACGGTCCAACTCGTGACGGAACAGGGTCAAAATTGAATTTGTTTATAGCAAAAAAGCGTTTTTTCTTAATATCTTTTTTAAAACTAAAAATTTTAAAAATGACATAATCAAATATTATTCAAATCAATATAAAAAAAGAAAACAAATGTGCCCATAAACATTAAAATCGGTTTATTAGAATTCGAAGAAAAAATTCCCAAAGTTCGAAATGTGTGGTCCATCCATAGTACATACATGGAGGTAAAAAAGCAATATTGAACTGAGTAAAGGAATTTTATCACTAACGAGATAGATGCTAACTGTTCATATCGTAAAACTTCCAACCACATAAAAACTATGGTAAAATGCACTCATAATTTATAAACTTACAAAAGCTCTTTTGATTATCAATACAACAAGAATGTTCTATTAATAAATGTTTCCCTTCTGCACACACAAAAACACACACACATACATATATATATATATATATATATATATATATATATATAAATATATATGTATATATACATATATATATATATATATATATATATATATATATATATATATATATAAATATATATGTATATATACATATATATATATATATATATATATATATATATATATATATATATATATATATAGGGTGTCTGAAATACATTCAAGAAAACTATACTACGGTGTAGAGCTGGAAAAAACAAACCAAAAATTTTAATAAAGTTTTTCGATTTGACGCTTAGTTTTTGAGATAAATTACATACACATTAATAAATTCAACCATTTGGTGGGTGTCGCTACACTTATTGAGAACTCTAATTGTAGCTACACTAGCACGGCATCTTACTCCACTACTGTGGCTCCACCTCCTTACACTATGCGCTCAGTGATTGGTGAAGTAGTGTAGCGACACCCAAAAATGTGAATGTGATAAGTTGCATTTATTATCAATGTTTTATTCAAAACTAAGCGTCAAATCGAAAAACTTTATTAAACTTTTTTGTTTGTTTCTTCATGCTCTACACCGTGATATAGTTTTCTTGAATGAATTTCAGAACACCCTATATCTATATATATATATCTATATAGATATATATATATATATATATATATATATATATATATATATAGATATATATATATATATATATATATATATATATATATATATATATATATATATATATATATATATATATATATATATATATAGATATACAAAGTCTTCTATAGACATATATATATTTCTAATACACAGAACACTAAATGATTCTTCATTTCATTTACGGTTAAGAAAATGGATAGGTCAAATAATTTATAAGATTATATCTGAAATAGAAAAAAAACGCATTCGATGTATTTGTGTTACGAAATGTGTTAAGTGTATTGAATAAAGGATCCCGTCGAAGTACCAGCGATATTTATTATAGCAAAACCTAAAAACTTATAAAATATATCCTTAAATATCAAAATTGATAATAGTTTCTCCGATCATTCGGTTATTAAAACGACTTATTGACATAAAAATTGTGAATAATATAAATGGTTCCGGTGAGATGGAGTAAAATATTATGATTGAGTAAAAACTTCCAGCGAAAGAGTTAAAATTCAAATTTTGAATGTCAACTGCAATAAATTGATTTTTGCACTATAATTACCAATACCGATCTGATTATGACTAAACTATTTTTAAAACTACTAAAAAGAAAGAAAACGAGCCAAATTCTGATTGAATTAATTGATTAAATATCCAGTATATACTGAGATTATTATCAATGTATCACGAACTTGAAGTTTCTCCAGGACAGTAAATTTCCTCTCGTCATATCTTTTCGTTTTTGAGTTATTCATGTTTACGGACAAACAGACAAATAAACAGACGGACGGACGGATGGGCATGCAGAAATTGACAAGTTAGGCCATTTTATGAACACTTACTCCGTTTTTCTTCTGCGTTCAATTATTTTAAACGTTAGGAAGTCGGGATTAAAACCAGATAAAAAGTTGCTTCGATGTTGTTTACATTGACGTAATATCAGCAGCAAATCACAATTAGAACTTTGAATGACACTTGGAATTTAATGGCTTTTAACGGCTAGATGGAAAGACGATATAGTTGCATGCAGAAGGTCAGGGAATGCAACAGGCTTTTTAACAGAAAAGAATGGGTGACAGCTGTTTGAATCAAATTTTCTCGAAAACTGTTAGTCTTACAAAAACGTAATTTTATATTAACTGTGGGCAATGTTTTAAGCTACAGATTTGATAACTCCTATATCTTCGATAAAAGTGACCGTTTTTGGAATTTTGTTTAATCACAAAAGGAAAGTTCATGCAATAATCCAGTTTTCCTATGTATTCCTTAGTGCAATGTCTCTATTGCCTGTATTATAAGTACAAAAAATGTTTCAAACAATTGTTTATTCGAAACATTTCAATATCTGTAATTATTTGTAGATGATAGAAGCATGTGTTTGTTGCATACGTATCCAGTATCTTTGTGTATGCATCAGATGTATTTTTATACATCTGTAAAATAAGCAGTAACTAACATTTTTTGACATACAATGCTTGATATGAAAAATCATACACATCTAGGGATGAAGATCTAACCCACGACCTCTGGCATTCAAGACCAATGCTTTCCAACTGAGCCACCTTAGGTAGTGCTATGAATATGATCTTTCACTATCATTTTTGATGCCATTGTATTATTAATTTTGTTTATTTACTATTAACATATTTTCAAATTGTTTTTTTGTAAACTAGCGTCTATTTATTTCCATTGTTAGTAAGGTTGCCTTTCGGTTATATTATACCAACAGAAGCAACTAGCGTTTACTTACTTTGACATTTAAGTAATATGTCAGTAACATTGATAACATTTTTTGATATCAAATGCTTGATATGAAAAATCATACACTAACAATGGAAATAAATAGACGCTAGTTTACCTCGACCTCAACTATATTCAAGACGGTTTCAAGAATTGAATGTTTGTTCAGTGTTGTTGAAGAAATGCCATCCATATATACAACCGTATATACGCCATAATAAAGTGTGATGATTATTAATATTATAACGGTTGGAATGTCTCACCAACATTTATTATATAACATCACCACCAACACCATCAATTCAATACTTTGTCACATACAACATAACATATCCATTGTTTTTACTTCTTACAAGAACTGATAATACGAAGGTCTAATATATTTATATACCGTATGTGTTGGAAAGCCTTGCTAATAGAGAATCAATATGCATACAAATAGTGGGGGTATTCTTTAGTGTGTCTGTTGTGTATGCTTGCTGGACTGTTTTGTACTCAGTACTTCATTAACATGTAATGAGAGTGAGTTAAATATATTCATTGTTGTCTTCTTAACTTTAGCCATTACTTCTAACAATTGAAAATTCTTTTTTGAATATCCCTTATTATTTGTATGTGTAAAACAAAAATCCACACAAATTAAAAGAAAAATAAAACCCCAAAATATTCGAATATTCGTCCATTATTTGCTAAACAATATCCGAGTCGGTTGTAGAAATCTACCCGGATATTTTCTAGCATCTTAATTGTTGCAAATTTTTAGGCCTATTCCGCGAATAGATCTGTGTTTTGAGAAATCCCCACAAAAAAAAGTCGTTAGGTGATAGATCGGGCGATCTGGCTGGCCACTTGAACGTTCCAAAACCACTCATTAGGCGTTCCTGGAAAGTTTGTTCCAGGAACAGCCTTACTATCATGGCATTGTGTGCAGAGCAAGCATCTTGTTGGAACCATACAGATAACAGGTCTAAATTAGGAAGAGCTCTAACAGTTGGCAAAATATTATTTCATAACAAACTCAAATGTTTTTGAGAATCAAAAAATCCGTCAATGAAGAATGGTTTTATAATATGGTCACCCAATATTCCAGCCCAGGCATTCATTTTCAGTATGTATGTGAATGTATGGGTTTATAGTAATTATTTTATTTATTTATATAACATTGATAGCCGTCTGTATATATATACATATACATATATATATATTATATATATATATATATATATATTTACTACTATATATATATATATATATATATATATATATATATATAGATATATATATATATATATATATATATATATATATATATATATATATATATATATATATATATATATTTATATATATATATATAACTTTTATTAATTAATATAAGTTTTTCTATTATATCTCTTAATTTATTTTAAAAATTTTTGTTTGTCTCCATAAAGGTGGTATTGAATGTTGTTGGTTTTTGTTACTAACTGTATTACCAACCATATTCAACTCAATTCCATTACATAAGAAACAAAGTTGGTAAGTACAGTAATTTTTTAATTAACAAATAATGGTATTCTACAAAAGAACCCTAAAATCTTTTAAACCGACTTTTAAAAAGTTCTGTGATGCATACAAAACTGAAAAAAGGAGTAGGTTTCTAGTTTTACACACAAATGGAGTGTTCTTTTTCGAAAATTTTTGAATGGATTTGTGCCTAATTCATTTGAAAACAAGTGATGTAACAACTAACTGAGTAAATTGTTTGAATTCTCAGTATATACTGAGTTGTAGATCAATGATTGAACCTCGGAAAGCGAATTGTTAACAATTTGAATACGTACAATTGTTAACAATTCGCTTTCCGAGGAACATTTAACAAATTACGAGAAAACTATTGAGTTTATAAAAAAATTTTCATAAGTTGTTTATTTTAAAATGAAGTTTTTTTGTTCAAAAATTTTTCTTCTATCTCTTACGGTTTCCGAGATGTATACCCCCCCCCTAGCGAAGGGAAACACGGTCCGATTTGGCTCATTAACGAACTTGACTTTAATTATTTGCTCTAGAGCACATAAATAAATTTCAGTTCATAATCTCTTTTCGTTCTTGAGTTATCGGGTTTACGGACAGACGGACGGACATGCAGAAATGGTTGAATTAGGCCATATTATGAACGCTCATTCCAAGCATTTATGTCAAGGATTTATATTTTCAAGCGTTACAAAGTCGGGACTAAACTTAATATACCTTGTATATTTACATATACTGGGTATAAAAATGAATAAGGCAAGTTTTGGAAACGACTTGATGGATTTTAACATATGAGGTGTCGTTAGATTTGTCTTAATTGTGGGGAGTGACATAAAGTATAATATTTAAATCTGGCATCTGCGAATGAAAAAAGAGTGAGGGGAAAGAGTGTGCGTGTATTTGTTCGAATTGTTTGGATTTACAATACATACATAAATACAATCGAAAAACATTACCCTAATTTTTGGGAGTTGGTCAAAAATGTCAAAAATCTTAAAAATCCTAATCCTAAAAATTGTACATAGCTTACAATTGGCAGAGCTTACATTTTTTAAAGTCGATTCTATTATTTACTAAAAAGTGTTTATGATACTCTTTTTTTTTTAATAGTAATAAAACCATACAAAAATGATTCAAGTAAAAAAGTATGTTTGCCTATTTGTTAAAATTGATATTTTTATTTTGTGTAAAGAAAGTTTCTTCTTTTTCTTTTATAATGAAAAGAAAATGTCTTTTGTTGTTTAGACTCATATTTATCAAAAACTTTTGTTTATAAACTAAGAGAATTTTATCAGATAATTGATTTAGATAAACTTTTTCACAAATGAAGAAGCTTTTAATACTTTTACGTTCAGGTACTGTTTATAGAACATACGGTGATTAAAAATAATTTTTTATTGAAGATTACAGTTAATTAAAGATCTTTTGCGAAAATGTGTAAATCGTTTAAGTACAATGTGTTGGCATAAATAAGGTTCGCTAAAACCTTAGTTAATTAGGTGGTCCCAGCATTGGTTACAACTTTGCCGTTGAATCTGGAAGTACTCTAACATTTTACGTGGTATTGCATGGCTCTCTGCTATAGATAGATAGATAGATAGATAGATAGATCCATTTTGGAGTCTAAAAAGTATTGCACTTCGACCTTATGGTCCATTGTGCTCCCCCTTCTACTTCAGTCCGACGAGATTCGCTTCTCCCATATGTTGGCAATAGCCAGTCTTCCTGAAGGTTCATATATTCGGGGTGAAATGTACCGAATATCCTGTATCTGCTGTAACCTAGAGGTTCGCAGTCAAAGATAATGTGGCTAGATGTTTCTTCCTCCTCGTCACATAATCTGACCATAATGGCCCGTTATGGAGTCCTATTGTGTGAACTTAACAATGAGTCATAAATAGCAGCTACAGGTGTACATACATGCTCGACTATCTCTTATAGAGTTACAGATAAGTAGCAGTCTCAATTATAGAGGTCCACGCATATATATTTGGGGCAATATCGTTGATTAATCTCTATGCGTGAGAAAGGCCACTCCTGTACCTCTATAAGCTAGAAACTCGGTTTAGTGAGAAACCTCCATAATTTAATAATAAATTTTATTAAAGATAGTCATCATTTGACTCTATCGTAGCACATGAACGTCCTTGAATGTTTCTAAACTATGTTGACACCACAATATTTTTAACCCGACTTCAAAAAGGAGGATGGTTCGTTCTCAATTCGTCTGTATTTTTTTTTTTAATGTTTGTCACCTCAGAACTCCGTCATTTATGAACCGATTTTGAATTTTTTTGTTTGTTTTAAAGGGTTTGATTTCAGATTGGTCCCATTATCACCAAATCGCATTCTGGTGAGGGGATTCCCTGGAAATCGAGGAAAATCCTCATTTTATATGTGATAACCGATTTTTGCGAATTTTTTTTTTTTTTTTTTGAAAGAGTATACTCATTCATAATGGAAAAATAAGAAAATTTTTTTAAAAACCGACTTTCAAAAAATTTTTCAAAAAACCCCAAAAAAAAAATTTTTACAAAAAAAAAAACAAAATGCATGTAAAAAAAACTGAAAATCTATTATAAAAAAATGTACTAAAAATTAAAAACAAAAAAAAAAAACGGATAAAAAAAAAAGTTTTATAAAAAAAATGCACTAAAATTTAGTAAGTCGTTTAGTAAGTCTATCCATACTTAGACAAATAAAATAAGTTATAGAACTTCAAAGTCACTAAAAAGCGAGAAATAAAACCTATTTGACAAAATGGAAACCCCACTTAAAAATCAAATATTCAATAACAAAAAATGCACTAAAAAGTAAAAAAATAATTGCATATTCTTGTGACAATTTTAGTTCACCTAAGCAAAAATTTTTAAATATATATGTACAATTATTGTTATTTTTGGAGTCGGTGTCAGCATAGAGAAATTCACATAAAATTTGGACACCACCTCCAAAAATAACAATAATTGTACATATATATTTAAAAATTTTTGCTTAGGTGAACTTAAATTGGCACAAGAATATGCAATTATTTTTTTAGTGCATTTTTTGTTATAGAATATTTGATTTTTGAAGTCGGGTTTCCATTTTGTCAAAATAGGTTTTATATAGTGAGTGGTAACATATACTACATTATTTATCTATCTAAAATATTATCCTGGTAGCACACTTAATTGTTGTTCTCTTACTATTTGATTTACTAATGAATATCAGATTATACTTCTGCATGCATTATGATTATGATTATTATATGCATATTATTAAGATTCAAAATGCAAACAATGTTATTAAATTACTTACTCTAAACATATTTGTAGATTATAATTTACAATAACACACATATAATATTAATAATACATATTAAATAGTCAGTACCAGAGTCAATGGCAGCAGTCATCAGTACATTATTACTAAGAGAACAGAAATGTAAACATTGTTTTTGCATTGTTATATAATAATAATTATAGTATAATATTTGAATTTGAGTATGGAAGGAAGGAAGCAAATTGCAATACTGCATTAACTTTAAATAATGTTTAGGAAATCATATATTATGCTATAGAGCAGAAGTGGGCGCAGACGGCTCGCCGAAGTCGAACGACTTTCCATAAGCTAGGTGAGAGTAAGTAAAACAGGTATGTTTTGAAGTAAGACGGAACGATGTTTCAATACAGGTTGCCTACCGATTATTACCCAATAATTTATTCAATCAATTTAGAATTAGTTTTATAAAATATTTATTGTTTAAAAAATATCTTTTACAATATGGAGAGATACACCAAAAAACATAATAATAATAATAACAATAATAATAATAATAATAACAACAATAATGACGATAGCAATATAACTTTCACAATAAAACCAGAATCATAGAACATTAAATTAAACGCGTTTCCACGCTACACAAATTTTCAGCTTTAGACTAAACTAATTCGTAACCATTGACGTGCATGCGCCTACACTGGCACAATGACGTCACAGGAAAAATAAATACAACACGACAAGTAAGTAAGTAAATAAATGATCTATCTGTTGTGGACTCAACCATTGTAAACACATTATTTGTCTCGAAGTTATCAGCGACTGAAATCTGACAGTATTTTGTCCCAAAAAAAGATGGACCGATCACCAGTGTAACCTCAAACATTTGTTTTCTTTAATAATTATAATCGATCGTCAAGTAACGACCCATTCAATACCAAAAAAGCAAAGAGTATTGTCGAAATTCAAATTGCAAAAAAGGAAAATAATAAGGAAAATAGTTCTAGATCAAAAATTATTTTATTTAAAAAAAAAGAAGATATAATTTGTTTTATAACAAAACTATAATTTTTTTTTAAATTAACATAAACGCTTATTATTGTATAACTTATGTAAGTTTTAAATTGAGTAACTAACTTTATTGGGATAAACAAGATTTGTTTTTTTATAAATGTTTTTTTTTGAATCGTCTAAACATGTTGTTGCGACGGTGTATAAAGCCGGTGCCTAACCCAATTTAAGTCAGTTCTTAAATTCAGTCTGAAAGGAGCAGTAATGCGGTTTGAAGTTACCATTGTTGAATTAATCATTGTTTAAATTAGTATTGTTTGAATATAAATAAAAAAAATACTGAAGAAAATTAAATTTTTTTTTGTTTTTTGTTTCGAGTATTTGAATCTGTTTAGTGCTCCTTTTTTTTTTAAGTGAAAAAGAGAGTCAAGATAGCGCGACATATTATCCAGTAAATTATTTTTCTAAAAGGCATAATTTCCTTGGACTGTTATTTTATTACCAATTTTAAATAATATCTGATATATAGAAAAACATAATACAAAAGTAAATAGTAAACATTTCGCTAAAATAACTGTAATTAGTAGATATGTACGTCTGTATCATAAATTTTTGGAATATAACATCATAATTTCACAATTTAATTGTACGTACATAATACATATGATAAACTAATTGTAAACAGTACAAATATTATAACGTAGACAATAAAATTTCTAGGTCCCAATACCTAGATCAGTTTTTGAATTATAAATACGTATTTCGACTACAAAGTAGTCATAATCAGTATAAATTAGCTAGTCGTAATTTACTCTTTGAGAAATAGAATTAGATAGAAAATTGAAATCAATCAACAAAAAATAAATAAAAAATTAAACAAAATAAAATAAAATAAAAAATAATAAATTTTATTGAAATTACTCTTGTTAAAATTGCTTTCATTCAAATTTACTCTTGTTAACATCACTCTTATTCAAATTATTCTTATATTGTCTCAGGATAAGTTCTTCGATGCTAATTTGTTGACAGTGAAACTGTCACCAAATTAGCAACGATTCGGTTGTCAGATTTCGTCCAAATGGATTGATTATATGTATTTTACTCTTTACTTTGAAATATTTTCAATAAATTACTATATTTTTACACACCGATTTTATAATCAATGTATTCTGGGTCGGATAATCCTGGATATCAACCTTGGAATTTAACCAAACAGCTTTGGTAATTGGAATTCGAGCAAGGAAATGAAATTTTAAAAAGTAGTTTAATCTTTTCGTTTCATGGACATTTGAAGAAATTTTACCTTACTTCATCGGTACATTAGCTACATTCCCATCGAAAATTCGCCAAAAACGTATATTTTAGTAGTTATTTTATATTTTTTGAAAACATAAATTTTGTATCTTCGTTATATAGTTCGTTGTGTACGAATATAATATAATAGTAACTAAGTATACGTACAAAATTTTGTATTTTTTTCAAAAAATTAAAAATAAAAACAAAATAATATACAACGAACACAATGAACAACAATGTCGTTAGTACAAGAAGTTAACACATTATTATGTTGTAAATAACCAGACATAATAACAACATACATATTATAGAGTATTCATCTAAATTGTTGTATACTTTTCGTAGGTAGATAGGTTTTAGTAGGTAGTTAGCTATATGAATATGTAATTTGAAATGTTATGTATAATTTTTTAAAGTTGTTGTTGTGTTAAATGTATTCAAAAAACGAACAGGTCTGGATTGTGAAAAATTAATGTTAGGGCCAACGCACACCAAAAGTGCAAAACTGTGTTAGTCATCGTTAATCATTCCTGTTTTAGTCAACTAAAAGCAATTTGTTTTATATATACGCATATCAGTTAGTCAAGTCAATGCAAGTCAAGACAAACTATATACAAATAAAATCAAACAGTTACTGGGCAACCCTAAGGATTTTTTTACTTTTTAGTGCATTTTTTGTAATAGAATATTTGATTTTGAAGTCGGGTTTCCATTCAAAATAGGTTTTATTTCTCGCTTTTTAGTGACTTTGAAGTTCTATAACTGATTTTATTTGTCTAAATATGGTTAGACCTACTAAATGACCAACTAATTTTAGTGCATTTTTTTATAACACTTTTTTTTTTATCCGTGTTTTTTTTTTTAATTTTTAGTGCATTTTTTTATAACAGATTTTCAGTTTTTTTTACAAGCATTTTGTTTTTTTTTGTAAAAATTTTTTTTTTTGGGGTCGGTTTTTTCTTTGTACAGAATTTTTTTGAAGGCGGTTTTTAAAAAAATTTTTTTTATTTTCCTATTATGAATGAGTATACCCTTTAAAAAAAAAAAAATTCGCAGAAATCGGTTATCACATATAAAATGAGGATTTTCCTCGATTTCCCGGGGATCCCCTCATCAGAATGCGATTTGGTGCCAATGGGACCAATGGGAAACCAAACCCTTTAAAACAAAAACAAAAATTCAAAATCGGTTCATAAATGACGGAGTTCTGAGGTGACACACATAAAAAAAAAATACAGACTAATTGAGAACCATCCTCCTTTTTAAAGTCGGGTTAAAAATGGAGACACTTCACACGGCATCAGTCATGACAAATTGTATTTCAAACAAAAACGTTCTGTTTTGACTATGTCATGTCTTATTTATTTGCGTATGCAATGTAATTTCCTATGTTCTATTTATAACAAAACAGTGTTAGGCTGATTAACACTGTTTAAAGCAGTTTTGCTCTTTGGGTGTGCGTTGGGCCTTACAAATTAAAAATGTGGAAAAGATAATGAAATTACTTGGATCCGGGTCATAAATCTCTGTCTATCCGGGAAGGTGGAATACAGAATAGAATCATTCTGTATTGGTTTATTACAGGAGTTTGCGTCTGTGATTATTGTGAGACACGTACCAAATTAGCAACGAGCAACTTATCTCTGACTCCATATCCCAGAGATAGTTATGATTAGCTAATTCATACTGATGATGACTACTTTGTAGTCGAAATACATATTTATAAAATACAAATAATTGTTCTAGTAATTGACAAAATTTGAAATTTAATTTTATGAAAGAGTCATAAACAAATCATTACCGTAAATGAAAGAATTTTTCAGTTTGCTAAATACAATACTATTATTTGAAACGGTCTAACTGGAATAAAACATGGCATCTGGGGACAATGTACAAATAATATAATCATACAAATATAGTGGAGACATCTGGCTATATTTTAATATATAATATTATACAGATATAAAATTTTCCATGTACCAATTAAAATTTTTATTTGTCGTAGCACCAGACTCATTTAATACATAAATACAAATATTCATACACACGGGAGGGGATCTTCAAAAATGTGATGCTAAACAACTAAAACAAAATAAATAAAAATTCGTTACTTCCAATTAAAAAACAATAATTTTGTATAATTTTTATTTCTACATCCCAATTTATCTCCTCATAACAAAAGGTCTAGGTAGAATTTTGAATAATTTGGGTTCAATCTATTCCGTAATAATGTTTACGATTTTTTTCAGGTTTTTTTTTTTTTTTAACGAAAAATAAATAAAAATATATCATTTATATAGTAGAATTCCTGCTCCAAAAAGCTTTTATTTGACATCCTGCACAATGCTCTTAAAACAATATTTTTTCCAAACCCTAATTTACCTAAAGTTTAACCATCATAATAAAAATTCAACTTGGTATCATCCCGTTCTCTATTGGTCTAGATCCGGCATTAGAAAAACCTTCCCTCATCTGTTAATTGATTGAAATATTATTGAAAACGCTTATTACAATACAAACAATTTGGCAAAGAAATGTCTACCAGGGTAGTTCTGTTGCAATTAACATGAATTATTTAATTAAAATATATTTTTTTATAATTAAATCCTTCACGTGTTAATTGATCCATTAAACACAAACATCCCTCAAATCGTTAAACCAAGTAGATTTTTGTATTTTTTGGGGCCTTGTTTTCTTATAAAGGAATTTTCATTCAAATCGAAGACTAAAAGTTTTTCGTCATTTTTTCGAATTTTTCTAAGGGTAACCTTAAAAAAATCGCAAAGAATCGACCAAAAATTGTTGTTCCCGATTTGGATAAAATTCACAATATAAGATAAAATTGACCCAAAAATCATAAAAATCGCATTCATTTAAGGATTTAGTCAGCGGTTTCTGAGATATCGTCTGAAATTGGGTATAAAAGCCTAAAAAGAGGACATATCTCGGAAACTATCCGTCAAATCGTTAA
This sequence comes from Nineta flava, assembly GCA_963920215.1. Classification (NCBI taxonomy): domain Eukaryota; kingdom Metazoa; phylum Arthropoda; class Insecta; order Neuroptera; family Chrysopidae; genus Nineta; species Nineta flava. Next base: position 108,799,659 of record OY986041.1, read on the forward strand.
ACCAAGTAGATTTTTGTATTTTTTGGGGCCATTTTTCCTTATAAACGAATATTTATTCAAATCGGAGACTAAAAGTTTTTCGTCATTTTTTCGAATTTTTCTAAGGAGTATCTTAAAAAAATCGCAAAAATCGACCAAAAATTGTTGTTCCCGATTTGGATAAAATTCACAATATAAGGTAAAATTGACCCAAAAATCATAAAAATCGCATTCATTTAAGGATTTGATCAGCGGTTTCTGAGATATCGTCTGAAATTAGGTATAAAAGCCTTAAAAGAGGACATATCTCGGAAACTATCCGTCAAATCGTTAAACCAAGTAGATTTTTGTATTTTTTGGGGCCATGTTTTCTTATAAACGAATTTTCATTCAAATCGAAGACTTAAAGTTTTTCGTCATTTTTTCGAATTTTTCAAAGGGGGTATATATATACCTTAAAAAAATCGCAAAAAATCGACCAAAACTTGTTGTTCCCGAATTGAATAAAATTCACAATATAAGGTAACATTGACCCAAAAAACATAAAAACCGCATTCATTTAAGGATTTGATCAGCGGTTTCTCAGATATCGTCTGAAATTGGGTATAAAAGCCTAAAAAGAGGACATATCTCGGAAACTATCCGTCAAATCGTTAAACCAAGTAGATTTTTGTATTTTTTGGGGCCATGTTTTCTTATAAACGAATTTTCATTCAAATCGAAGACTTAAAGTTTTTCGTCATTTTTTCGAATTTTTCAAAGGGGTATATATATACCTTAAAAAAATCGCAAAAAATCGACCAAAACTTGTTGTTCCCGAATTGAATAAAATTCACAATATAAGGTAACATTGACCCAAAAAACATAAAAATCGCATTCATTTAAGGATTTGATCAGCGGTTTCTCAGATATCGTCTGAAATTGGGTATAAAAGCTTAAAAAGACAACTTATCTCGGAAACTATCCGTCAAATCGTTAAAGCAAGTAGATTTTTGTATTTTTTGGGGCCATTTTTTCTTATAAACGAATTTTCATTCAAATCGGAGACTAAAAGTTTTTCGTCATTTTTCGAATTTTTCAAAGGGGTATACCTTAAAAAATCGCAAAAATCGACCAAAAATTGTTGTTCCCGATTTGGATAAAATTCATAATATAAGGTAACATTGACCCAAAAAACATAAAAATCGCATTCATTTAAGGATTTGGTCAGCGGTTTCTCAGATATCGTCTGAAATTGGGTATAAAAGCCTAAAAAGACAACTTATCTCGGAAACTATCCGTCAAATCGTTAAACCAAGTAGATTTTTGTATTTTTTGGGGCCATTTTATCTTATAAACGAATTTTCATTCAAATCGGAGACTAAAAGTTTTTCGTCATTTTTCGAATTTTTCAAAGGGGTATTATACCTTAAAAAAATCGCAAAAATCGACCAAAAATTGTTGTTCCCGATTTGGATAAAATTCACAATATAAGGTAACATTGACCCAAAAAACATAAAAATCGCATTCATTTAAGGATTTGATCAGCGGTTTCTCAGATATCGTCTGAAATTGGGTATAAAAGCCTAAAAAGACAACTTATCTCGGAAACTATCCGTCAAATCGTTAAACCAAGTAGATTTTTGTATTTTTTGGGGCCATTTTTTCTTATAAACGAATTTTCATTCAAATCGGAGACTAAAAGTTTTTCGTCATTTTTCGAATTTTTCAGAGGGGTATACCTTAAAAAAATCGCAACAATCGACCAAAAATTGTTGTTCCCGATTTGGATAAAATTCATAATATAAGGTAACATTGACCCAAAAGTTGTAAATAATATCATTAATCTTACAACGATTTATACCCTTTTTTTATTTGTCCTAAATTTTTTTAAAGTATTTTTTGTAAAATATCAGGAAATGTAAATTAGAAATTGATTTGACTTGATTTGACAGTGTATATTTATGTGTATATTTTTTTATTGTGCGCTGTCGCCAATTTTAAAATATGTTGGCAAAACATACCTAACAAAACAGTTTTAATTTTATTAAATAATTAATTCAAACGTTCGTCAACACCATTTTTTTAATGCTATTATATATAAGCTGCATATTTCAAAAAATATTTACAAACATTATTTATTATGGTGCCCACTTTAATAATATAGTTATTCTAATTTTAAGTACAAACAAATTCTTGGAAAAAATTTTACCATTAACTTTATTAACGTACAGTGAATTTGTGAGTTTGTGATGTACGTCGTGATAATGAAAATTAATGAATTTTTACCCAAAATATTTCACACGTGAGTATTTTAGTTAATTTTTGGTTATAAATATTCCATTAGAATTCCGTACCAAAATGCCGCACTTAATATATGTTGATGTTATCATGCCTATCACGTTACATTATCTATCATGTTACATTGCCTATCAAAGATAGGCCATTCTGCCCAGACATGGTCCGATTTTGCCCATTCACGAACCTGGCTATACTGTTTAGCTCTAGAACACACATATGAAATTGTAGCTCACTATCTCTTTTGCGGAAATGGACTAATTCGGTCATTTTATGAACACCAATACCAACAATTTTTTTTCTGTGATCTATATTTTCAACGGTTACAAAGTCGGAACTAAACTTAATATACCCAACATAAACCAGAACGTATGTATTCATTCGGACAGTCAAGCTACTTTAAAAGCCTTGCCTGGAACTGGGGTCACCTCAAGGGTAGTCAAGGATTATCTCAAGGAACTTCTGAAACTGGCAAAATGGAACAATGTTCAATTGATCTGGGTGCCGGGTCACTGTTTCGAAGGAGCAGATACCTTAGCAAAGAAGGGAGTTGGAATACCCTACATTGGCTAAGAGCCTATCTTAGGAATTTCAAGGACTGCATGTAAACAGGTGCTCAACGAGTTGTCAAATGCTTAACACCGTGATCACTGGGAAAAAGTACCGCGGCAAGAACTCGGGAAGGTACTGCTTCAGAGTGCAACAAAGAGGCTATCTCTCGACGCAACTGCGGAGGGTTACCGGATTCATTACCGGGCATTATCCCCTGCGGAAGTATCTGCACACAATGGGACTCCATAACGGGTCCATTATGTGCAAATTTGTGGTGAGGAGGAAGAAACATCTAGCCATATAGTCTTTGATTGCGAACCTCTGAGTTGCAGCAGATACAGGACATTCGGTGCATCTCACCCCGAATATATGAACCTTCGGGAGGACCTGATAAGCAAGCTCCAGGCTATTGCCAACATATGGGAGAAGCGAATCTCGTCGGACTGAGGTAGAAGGGGGAGCACAATAAGGTCGAAGTGCAATACTTTTTAGACCCCAAGATGTATCTATCAATCTATCTAGTATACCCTGGTATATATTATATACCGGGTATAAATAAATCATAGTTTACTATAACTTTAGGTTTGAGCAAAGCTTTCGTAACATACACGTAACATAATTATGTAAATTTATTAATTTCGGTGTACTTTTCATAATTATTTTTCGAGCTTAGCAAAATATACGAAGCGATAAATATTTTACTCTTGTGTATTACGTATACGTAAGAATAAAAATATCATGCTTGAATTAAAAAAAAAAATTCGTTGAAATAAATATGAAACCGCATAATTTGTATATAAGAGTATAAAAATTTGAAATACCTACTCCAAGAGAGTCGGCCTACCTCCCATAGAATAGAATATTTGCAATTGGATTAAAGTAATAAATTACCGTTACTAAAATGAAAAATTCATTTTTATACAAATTACATTTATAATTGCAACAGAAAAAATAATACGTATACAGTCAGCCAGCCAGCCAAGCATTAACTTGATAGTACTGTTGAAAGTATGTTTATACCGATTATTCCGAATTGCTGTACCGCAATGCGCATGCTCATACTTATAAATATACGTTTACAGGTAAATTTTATATTATGTGAGTAAAAGATGATTTTTTACCTGATGGCGGGGCTTAAAAACATGGCTGACGAATGTGTGCAACGAAAGAGTAATTCTTTTGTTTACATTCAGTAATCATACGTATTTTAATTAATTTATGTCAAATAATTATGTTTCTAAAAACTTCTGATAGTTCTTCTGGAATCGTAAGTAAAATTTATCTAGGCACTTATCATTATTTGGCACCGATCTATCTCCGATAGTTTTCTCCAAACAATTCGGATAAACACACAGCAGATTACCTTTTTATACATATTATTTTATACATAGTTCCATTTTTGGACACCAAATGTGATGACTAAAGAAGTCAGTTATCAATACACTAAATTAGCGATTCGAAATTTAATTTTTCATGAAACAACTTCCATTTATTTGATCGATTAGCTTTCAGATCAGCCCTGACAGTATCTCAGTAACACCTCGACATTGGCCTGCAAGCATGGCTGGTGCCATCTAACCTGATAAAGCCTCTCAAACAAGTAAGGAGAACTAACACAACCTCGTGACATTTTGTACATTTAAAGTAGACTACAGACACGGAACATTGTGCAGCAACATTGAACTCCGCCTACAAAATATTTTTTCTACAGACGTGCAACCAAAATTGTGGAACATAAAATTATTATTTTATTATTTTATGACGGTAATCTAAAAAATTCAATCACTTGCCATCTTGTCTCTATCTATCTCATTTTATTTGTATTTATGTATCTCTAGTAACTAGTTGTTGTATGTATTTTGTAAAAAAATTTTTACAAAAATATATTATATAATATATTAAAATCAATACAAAAAATAAAGTATAATAAAGTAATCTAGGTAATAAAACATAATAAAATATTAGGAAAACATAAAATTTTAGATAATATGTTGCAAATTTCTCTACAGACGACCAATTTGTACAGGAACATGAAACTCCTCCTACAAAATATCAAATAATTTTGATTTTTACTGCAACCAGTTCAAGGACATGTTTTTTATTGCTGCAACAGCTATACACATTTGCAACCTAGTATAAAAAAAAAAAATTTTATAAACTAGGTACACCTAATACGAATCACTATTCGATATATTGGTAAATTTTTATTAGTATTACATAGTGCTATTAATACAATACGGTGTTCAATGCTCTCTCAAATTTCGAAGTGACACACCTATACATCTTGAGACACTAGTTTCAGGATAGGGTGGGAGGTATTTGCGATATAAAAGTTTTGTACATTTGCCATTTTTAGTATTATCCAATGTTGGATCTGGTAAGCATCGAGCTGATAACTTAATCTAGATATAAAACATTGCATATCAGCCTATCAAACATTCTTGAATATGTCTATACTTTGAGTACATGTAATGTAACCCATATAAAACAATTCTGAACTATCGACAGGAATACAGTAGCACTACACAATGATAGTACTCACCATCCAATGCTGATGGTGTTTGTATAATTGCAAGTTAAAATACGTACCCTTACCATTCCATTCATATACCACTTAACAATATGAAAAGGAAAGAATTAATATAATCTTTTTAAATGAGATTTTAAAACTAATAGATTTCCATTAGTTACTTCCAACATAATATTATTATTTTATATGTTGAACATACGGATGTTTTTTTGTACAACCTCTTCCTCTGCCTCCTAATCAAACTCATAGGAGGATGTAGTTTATATATATAACAATGTAAATGTTGAATTTTATTGAAATGAAATAGTTGGCAGATTTATTACAGTCATTTGTCCGTTTTATAGTGGTTTATTTTTTACGCTATCTCTATTCTCGGCTATCCATACAGTATTTTTCGAGATAAGTATTTAACTTTTTAATTGCCAACATTCACACTAATCTGTTTTTTTTAGATACAATTTTTTTTTTTTTGCAACGAAAAAGCATAATGAATTATAATTAACTTGAAAATAGATTTTATTACAGGATGTATTACGAAAATGTTTTTTTTCTTCACAATTTTGTTAAATTATACTGATTGCACACTCAATCTAGAAACAATGTATCTTGTTTCTATCACTAACTATATGTACTGTGCTATGATATAGTGTCTTTGTTACATATACATTGTCAATTAAAATAAATTGAAGTTAAAACTGTACGCACAATAAAAATGATGTTTTTTTCTTAAAAAAAAAGCGCTTCTACAAAAAAACGAGTTTCTTCAAAAAACTCGTTGGTGCTGAAAGTATATAAAGAGCAGCTTCATCCAAATTGAAATTCAAACATTTCAGAAATTGACGGATTTCAAAATTGTTCACCCATATATTTATATTCTGACTTACTTTACAATCATGAATTACTTGGACTTTTTCTTACAAACACATAAAAGTATTTTCTTCCGCTTTTAATGGGTATTTTTAATTTGGTATTTGGGCATGAATACAGTTCACTTGATAATGTACAATTTGAGTACAGTACCTCATTTATGCAAACGATGTACAATAATTTTTAATGGGCTCACATTGTTATAAATGTTGGTTGCATTATACCCATTACACAATACATACAAGGGTATATTATTTTGTACGAGGGTAGTAACAATGGTATATACTAATGTTACATGATAAGTACCTATATCACTGAAATTCGTTAAAATACTTACAATTTCAAATTTTACGAATTGTAACAATTATTATCAATTATATAGCATGTCATTATCATCTCGAAGAATTCTGAGTATAATGTTTATGCAAACTTTATCAGAGGACGAAACCATTATGTATATAAATTCGAGTTACAAATACTGCTAGGATTTCTATAAGAATTTATTTCTATTAAAATAATTTTCTACTAGCCGTATTGTACGATAGGATTTCTCATCGGTACCATCTCAATAACAGTCCGATTTTTCTCAAATGTAATAAACCTAAATACCAACTTTCACATAAAGATTATTAAAATTTGGTGACACAGGCACCAAATTAGCAACAAGCAGCAAATCTCTGAATCCATATCCCAGAGATAGTTACGATTAGCTAATTCATACTGATGATGACTACATTGTAGTTGAAATACGTATTTATAAAATACAAACAAATGTTCTAGGAATAGGGGCAAAATTTGAAATATAATTACCAATTTTCACGTTTCTAACTTCAAAAAGAACGCATTTCCCATATAAAATTTCGTAGCTTATTTTACCCTCTAAGGGGATGCATTTTTAAAAGTCCTTTCCTCGTGCTCATAGCGGGACTGTGAGTTAGCTAATAAATCTGTACTAATGAAATAATTTTTCATTTACGATTTCAATTTCATTACATTTGCAATTTAAAAAAAATAAAATAAAGGAAAATAAAATTTATTATTGAACTTCGTATCGAGAAAGACTTATCGAGGACAAGAAGTGTACTCAACAAACGAAAGAAAAACTAATTAATATTCAACGACAAAATGATGTTCGTTTATATATTTATTAAATTGTATTTCAAGTACACTTCACGAATGTTTCATCAATTTATCCTGGTTGAGGATATCTATTATTATTTATTGCTTATCATTATTAAATCCTTATCATAGGATGTTAAAAAATATTTTTTAACTGCAAGAACCTAGCTCAATCGGTAGAGCCGTAGACAATCATAATTTTTAATCCTGATTTAGTCAAGATATTTTAGGATCTTAATTGCTTGAAAGAATATAATATTCTATTTATATTCTTGTTAATTGGAACATACAAGTCTCAAATTGAACAGTTAGGGGGTGTGATTTCATATTTTGATTCGTCATATTTTTCTCCTTTTTCGGGACTTAATTACCCTTATAAATATAAGGAACCTATATATCTATATAGAATATAATAAGAATTTTAAAATAAAATTTAACTATAATTATAAATAATTCTAACGTGAAATAATTTACTAAACAGATTTATAATTCATTTATGTAAATACTGAATCAATGTGTATTACATGAATGTATGTACAACTGCTTGCATTTAGTTTTAAACTAATTTTAAATTTGTACAATGTTTCCAATATATTATTATAAATTACATTTTATATATATATATATATATATATATATATATATATATATATATATATATATATATATATATACATATATATATATATATATATATATATATATATATATATATATATATATATATATATAAATATATATATATATAAATATATATATTATTATTATTAGTGTTGTTGTATGATATATAAAATATAATTTATAATAATATATTGGAAACATTGTACAAATTTAAAATTAGTTTAAAACTAAATGTACATACATACAATTGTACATACATTCATGTAATGCACATTGATTCAGTGTCGTGGTCTCATTGAAATCTGTTTTTTCACGAAGATCCTAGACATTTCATGAAACTTCGGCGTATCGTGTAATCATGTAAAATTTTTTGTAGTGTCTAGGAGTTTCGTGAAGTCCATCATACATCAACGGATAGTGTCTAACATAATCGGCCTTACTTTGTATCCTAGTCTCCATGTATATGGATGGCTTCCATGTATATAATTTATCCCACGTTTTTACTATGGAACCCGAAACCAAAGCCTTATTTACTGCTCATTATAATGAATATCCAGAAATTAGGCAAAATAGTATTCCTCCGGTAATCGGATGACATTTTTATTTATCTGGCTAAAATAAAATATTTTCATTTATCCAATTCTATATAAATGCAGTACATCCTAAAAGGTTACATTGTATCTTTTTCAGTTTTAAATCCTAATTATTTCAATAGTTTTAGCCCCGATATCTGAAATATATTGTACGCTTGTTATTGTGGGAACCCAAAAACACGCAAACCCGACCACCTCGGGGTACAAATGATGATGTGAGAGATTGTAGTACTTGGTTGGAATAGTGATAACCTCCATTGGTTAGAAATGGTTCGAAATTACAACCTAATATAATAATTTTAGGTTGGCCAACAGTTTCTTATATAAATAACCGGACGAATAAAAATATATTATTCCTCCAGTTTTTTAATATTTATATATTATTTTTTTAATTACTGACTGTTTTTTTTAATGAAAGGAATTTAATTATAATAATTTTAATTTTGAATATAATTTTTTATTTCAATCTAATATACAATACATCTTCTTTTCTTTTACGAAGTGTCATTTAAAATATGACTGATTATGTTAGACACAATCCGTCGAAATAGATGGGCTTTTTACGAAGCGTTCAAGAACTATATTTAACTTTTCATGTCTACACCAGGGATGTTGCGGATGGAATTTTTTGCGGTTGCGGATATATATGTCTAGAGATACTTAATTTAGGTACATGATTAATGGAAAAAGAAGGTAATAATTTTTAATACACTTTATATTATAATAAAATTTTTAGTATGCAAATTTAAAAATTTGGGTAATTATATTTAATAAAGAACAATGTCGCTGCCTTTTCAGGTTCCATCCCGTTTCGCAGAGGTTCATAGTTTTAGATGAGCCGTTAAAGACGTGGGTGTACGGCCTTTGCTAGAGTATGTTTTATGGCATATTTTACACTGAGATTTATCTGGGACATGCTCATCTAGTTTAAAACAAAACTAAATCACACTTTGCGTCGGTGGTGGTATTGTTGGTTCACTTGTCAAATAGATTGATTATTAAAGGCGAAACAATCAAACAATAATGCAAATTTTTGAAATATATAAAAAAACATCCATATAATAACACGTCTAAACACGTTGTGATTTCTTTACAATCAGAAATGCTAAACAAATCAAGCAAAATCGGCATCCACAAAAGCTTCGGAGAAAGCATTGATTATTGTGGTTGCTGATGCTAAAATTAATGCGGAAGTTCCGAGATTGCAAATGATAATATCCACAACATCCTTAGTCTACACAATATGTCGACGTTTTATGAAATGCCCGGGATCTTCGTGAAAAACAGATTCCACATAATGAGGCCACGACAGACACACAAATCTATTATTATTGTTTCTGCTATTCTCTCGAATTGGTTATGTTGTGCATGTTTGTAAATATTGTTTTTACTACAGTGCCATATGATGCATACGTATACATGGGGAAGCACATAGTAGGTATGCATATTAGAAATGAAACAAACAATTTATGGTGAAAACAGTTTATAGAGATATCGAATGGAAATAAATATCCATTCTGAATCAGTGCCGCATACACTCACTTCTAACACTCACTTCAAAAGAACAATCAAACAACGAAAAAATTGCTCGTTCGAGTAAAATGAATCGAACCAGTTCAAGTGGCCGAGCGGTCTAAGGCGTTATGTCTGCGGAGTATACCTACTTGAAAACTGGGAGGTTATGGGTTCGAATCCCGACATCGACATTTTGCCAATTATTAGGAAAAAAAAGGGGCGGTTAATTGACTAAACTGTCGGCGTATGGACAAGAACGAAGTAACCGGCTATGCTTGAGAAGGTTTTCTGCAGTTTCCTTCACGAACTCCAGATGAATATCGGCATAGTTCCTATCATAGTCGGCTGCAGCCGTAGATCCTACCAATTCCTAGTCTATACACAAAAACTTCATTTCACTCACATCCTCACATCCTCAGGCATCACAATGGACCTTATGGTCAAAGTGTAGCCCGTCCAGGGCAGCCTCTACTATCAATCTATATATCTTCTATATTCTGCCTTATTCTGTAAATAAGCTCCTGAGTCGATGAAGAGCATTTTCTTTCATACCATATATATATATATATTTATATATATATATATATATATATTTATATACAAATATATATATATATATATATATATATATTTTTATTATTAAATATATATATATATGTATATATTATCAAATATATATATATATATATATATATATATATATTTGTATATACATATATATGCCAGAGCGTCCATTTTTGGATAGGGGGGGGGGGTCTTAAAGTGGACCCTGTGGGGATGGAAAAATCTGGAAGCAACGGTAAGTCAAATTATCCATTTTTTATACATATGCTGGACTAGGTTGAAGAGCATTTTCTTTCATACCATATATATATATATATATATATATATATATATATTTATATATATATATATATATATATATATATTTATTATTAAATATATATATATATATATATATATATATATGTATATATTATCAAATATATATATATATATATATATATATTTGTATATATATATATGCCAGAGCGTCCATTTTTGGATAGGGGGGGGGTCTTAAAGTGGACCCTGTGGGGGTGGAAAAATCTGGAAGCAACGGTAAGTCAAAGTATCCATTTTTTATACATATGCTGGACTAGGTTGATCGTTTCAGATTTGAAAAAATGTATTCTGCACCAATCAACTATAAAACTTTGTAAAACGAATGGCACCTTTGTTGTCGACTCAACCTAATATAAGTTAATGATCACAATATATTATTTTCACTGAATATTTGGTATTGATATAACAATATTTAATCAATTTTACTGTATGGTTGATAGATTTATATTTATATGAACTTTATTTGTGTGTATATAAATTATTGACAAAAAAAAACTTTATTATTATTATTATACATTTCCATATGAGTTGTTTAATTGAACAGGTAGGATGGATGATGAATGCCTGGTTAAATTTATAATTTGTAGGCAGGAATATCATATAAAATTGAATTACGAACTTACAAATTGCAAGGGAATATTTATATAAAATGTATTTCCTCAAATATAAACAAAATTAATTTATTCAAATTAAAAATTTAAAAAAATAAATCGTTACATAAATAGAAGCTGTGTACACGAAATGAATTTTTTCAGGAGAAATGAATTTTTTCAGGAGAATCACAATGAAATTAAGGTACCATGACAGTTGTTAATGTTTAACATAAGTATCAAAACATTAAAATCGTAAATATTTCTGTTAATATCAGAGTTAGAGAAAACAAGGTTAGATAATGATTTATAGTAAAACTTAATTCTGTAAAATTAACAACCTCAAATGTAAAAAGAATTTATCACGTAGGATCTACGTAATCTACGTAATAGGTTTTTAGAGAGAGAATTACAAATATTTTTATATTAGAGTTATAAAAAATATGCTGTCAGATAATATATTGTACTAAAATATATATAAGTTGACGGAATGAAAAGATTTTTAGGAATAATAACAGTTGCTAATGATTCATATACAAGTAAAATTAAAAAAACCCCATCGCAATAATTTGAAGCACGAAAAGAACTTCCCGTTACCTCCACCAAAATTATATGTAAAATGATTATGTTAATAATATTGCCTATACGTCATGTTGGGTAAGAGCTGATATTCTTCAAACTACTGAACCGATTTATCAAACATAGCTTTGAACCGCAGCAACGAAACCAGCTATCTAATAAAAAAAAACATTCAAACCGGTCCAAGCGTTTGAGAGATACGATGCCACAGATAGACCCACACACAGACAGATAGACACACAGACGCTTCACACTTATAACACCCCTCTTTTTGCGCCTGGGGTTAAAAATACATTTTGTTTTCGCAATAGAGTTCTATTTTTATTAAAAACGATTTTGACTTCACTCTAACGCGAATTCGGACGGTTCGAACGGTTTCTTTGAGTGAATAAAACTTCCAGAAAAAGTAAAAAACGATGACGTTCTTATAGCAAATTATTGAAAAACAGTACAAAACCAAAAAATTTGTTCATCAATTTTATGTTTAGTTCTATATAGTGACTCCAAATGGTCACAGTTCAAATGGCGTCAAAAGTCGAGCGATGATTTCAAAATTGTTTTGTGCCTTATTCGGATTTCGTATATATATAGGGTGGCGAAAAATACCTTAACGATTTTTAAATTCAATAATTATTTCTGGAATTAATATTGAGTTTCTCTTTTTTAGATAAGTAAATATACTTAGGAGTTGAGATATGGTGCGATATGCAGAAAGGATAAATATAGTAACTTTTTATTTGGAAAACGGAAGAAGCTTTATTTCTACTCAGAGAAACTATTTTAATGTCAGATATGCTTCTTCTAACTAAACGATGTTACTGATTATTTTCTTTGTGGTTACCTGAAAGAAAGGGTTTATGTAAACAAGCCACAATGCTTGGAACAACTTAAAATATTAGGCGAGAGATTTTGGGGATATCTCAAGAAATTTGACGAAAGGCCAGATGTGCTGAAAAGAGCTCATAGTTTTCAGCACGAAAGGGTATATCATTTGTTAAACATCATTTTTCGTAAATAGTTGGAAAAAAACTTCAAGTAACACACTTTATATTATGCGTTGCAAAATATAAATTTTCTTAACTTCTCATATACTTTTTTTAATTTAAAATCGTGAAGGTACTTTTGCGCCACCTTGTACATGTACCTCGATTACATCTCGTAATCAGTAATATAGAACCTGTTTCAAAATTAGAAATATTGACTTCATTATTTCTTCTAGAATAAACAAATTGAATAACTTACCATGTAATGCTTTTAGATATGCTTTGCCGGCATTGATCATTTGTCGTGCTCCTGGATTAAATTTATCCAGAATATTCTGTAAGCAAAGAAAACAAATTGTAAAGTAAATAAAAATGTTTAAATTATAAAAATTCAATGTGATTATAAATATAAATATATATGAATTAAAGCGAACTAAGTTAGATTGTTAATAGTATTTATTCAAGCATAAAGCTTGCACGTATAAATTAATGATTAAAAAACTTTAATTGTTATACCGTTCATTTCTTATAAATAAACATTCTTGAACAAATTGAAATACAGTTATAAAATAGACATACAACAACAATACAATATTTTGTATATAATGAGTCGAATATCTCTTAAGAGACAGGAAAATTCATTTTTCAAAACTTTAAAATCCTGCCACGCAATCTTAATTATTGCTGTAGGTCAGAGATAACGCTTGCGGCTGTATTAAAAGTTACATTAGCGGTTTTTATAGCCAGTATATTGTAAATATACCCGGTTACATTTAGTTTAGTTCCGACTTTGTAACGCTTGAAAATACTCGCGCGAAAAGAACTATATAAAAATTTATATGCATAAAAAATATGTTGGTACTCCTGCGTGTTGTTGATAGCAGCTGTCCGCTGTCGCCAGTGTTCCCATTCGTCACATAACATATCATATATATATACTAGTCATCATATATATATTAGTATATAATTTCAAACAGCGCGCCGGTACTCATGATGTCAACTGAACCAAAAAAAATAACCTTCTGCAGCAGACATGAAAAAAATGCACTTTTTTACGCATATTTTATCAAAAAACTTAACAACCCAATGGGCATTCTCCCAAAGTTTTAAGTAAAAATACTTGGAATTACTTGGAATACTAGGAATTGAGGAAAGCATGTGTCGAATTTCAGATCAACCATGACTATATTGAGAGAGTTCGAAGTAAAAACAGTCGGAATCGTGCATTTTATTTCACCATGTTTATGAAGGTGCATGTTAAATTTCTCCAACTTACATAACGATTTTCTCAAAAACGCCATTCATTTTACTAATGGTCTAAGATCCGGTTTTAGAAAAGTCTACCCTCATCTGTTAATTGAACGAAATAATGTTTAAAAGGTAGATAACAATCTTATAAATGTATGAGTGCAATGTCTGCCACCGTAGTCCTGCTGGCTATTAACATTAATTAATTAATTAATTAATTAAAATGATATAGTATCTTTGTTTGTTGCTCGAACAAATATAATTGTTTCTCTTTCTGCGTAGAACAGTTTTTTTGAAAATTTTATTACTTAAAAATTTTTTATTTATAATTATATATTTATTATATTTATTACATAAAATATATTTTATAATATCACAGTAATCAAATTTTCAAAAAATGTGTTCTACGCAGAGAGAGAGACAATTATATTTGTTCGAGCAACAAACAAAGACACTATATCATATTAATTAATTAATGTTAATAGCCAGCAGGACTACGGTGGCAGACATTGCACTCATACATTTATAATATTGTTATGAGTCTTAGATTATAATATTGTGAATTTCGTGAAATTCTTGACTACCTAATAATAGTTTGGATATACCTTAAATTGAATAATAAATTATCATTTTTGATACTCATGTCGTACATTTTTTTCTCGGATCGTTAAAAATACGTAACTCAGCAGACAATCCATTACGAACCTCGTACACCTGGGATCTCTCATTATGAGAAAGAAGTAAAATAAAATAAACTTCATTTCATTTATTTTTGTAATAGTTTTGTGGTAAAAAGTTTTTTTTGTGTTTGTAACATAATTTCTACTGAAAGGTATATAGGGTAGGTGTGTGTTACGCGATGTAGTCATATAAGTTAGTAACTATATAATATAAAAGTTATCATAAAGTTTAAGTTACAAATTAATTAAATGTAGATACAAACAACGAACATTATACACGAATAGATGGAAATGACGCGTCTTTTTTTCTCCTCTTTTTTTTTTGTGTGGAAAGTTGAGAAGTTTGTGTAGTAGTTAGCTGTTTGTTTATATTTCATATATTATGTAACATCCATAAAATATGATGATGATGCTATCGTTTCGTAATAGAGCAGCACAGACATCTTCAACACATCTAATTAAATATAAATTATTGCTGATCCAGCAAGAAAATTGAAATTCATTTGATGCATATTCATTGGTGTTTGTACCCTGTGTTTACAGGTTGTCTAATTTTTCTCCAGGATGCATTTTTGAAAAAAATTATCGGAATGAACGTTGTTATTTTCGAACGGGAACATCTCATATTGATTTGATTTTCTCTTTGACCTTGGCCTTCAAGGTTATTTGAAGATCAAATTGCAGTTTTGGAATGGAACTCATGTTTATTTTTACGGGAAAATAACATTGAAACTGGGTAATTAAGTATATTTTGGTTAAAAATTAACCATTTAATAACCGTTCTAAACCTGAATTTTTAAAAAAAATATCGATTCCGAATTTTTGACTATCAATAAAAACTGTTTACTCCTGAATATTTTTTCTCAGAAAATGTAATCTTTTCATTAAAGACTGATATGAAACAATTAACTCGTCAACCAGGAATCGAACCTCGGGCCTCTGGATATCTATTCCAGCGTGCTTACCGCTACACCAAAGACGACTGTGACGTCACATTGGTCTATAAAGTATACACTAGTCTTCTACAGTTTGCCTTACGTAACCGAAATGGAATTTGGACAAACATCGTATTGTTGACGCTTAAGAATACACAAATAAATTATTATGAATGTAATCTTTTCTTTTGAAATACATTTTTTAAAACAACTATAAAATAGTTAATAATTAACCATAATGGAACTTATTATCCAGTTGTGATATTAAATTTTCCTCAGTAGTAGTAGTGAATGGGAGGTCGAAGCCTGGCAAGTAGGCTTTTCTAGACTTTTTTACCGACCCTTAAGTAACCCTTTCCCTCACCCTCTTCTATCCCTTACCACACCTGTTTCGTTTCCTCTGGCCATGTTTACTTTGTCAAACCCACCCATTTTCTGGGCGAATGACATGGCAGAGCTTCACTTTAGTTTTACCTCCATTTCGTTTTAGCAAAATGCTAAGTATGTACTTTATTCTGGCACCAAACCAGAAAGCTTATTTCTGTCCGACTTTTGACAATTAGCCAGGTTGACCTTGCGATAGTGTACACAGCTATCTTTTGTTTGGCTTGTTTGCAGCCTGATGTGTCTTTCCGTTTCCTGCCCATAGACTTATCCACCCATTCATTAGAGGCAGAGGTAGCCTATTTCCTAGATATGGTTCCGCTTCCTGATATGGGAGTGCGGTTCTATTATGGGTGTCCTGGTACCTCCTTCAAGGTAACCTCTTTCATCCGCGCCATGCTCTCCAGTGATTTTACGCATTCAATAACCAGTGGATAGGTCCCAATTTGAAAAACGCAGTAACATGTCCCCATGCGAACAAAACAATTTTTATAAGAGTAATTTTTCCCAAAAATGCTTTCTAGATGAAATATTCAAGTGCATAGGTTCAAATGAGACACGAAGAACAAAAAGCCCAAACTAGGCAAGCTAAAATATCTCTTGGAAAATTAAAAAAAATTCAATATTTCTAGAGATATATCGTAATTCATATTGTCGATAATAAAATTCTTTTTTACTAAATGTGATTCCAACAAGATTTTAATAATATCGTTAAAAAATACTTTCGTAAAAAGAAATTTGTACATCTATAAAATTGTCATATTTTAATAATTTATTTTTATTATCAAGACATAAAATTATAAATTAAAAAATAAATTTTATTTCTTCGACAAGAAATAATGTATTTCTTTTATAAATCATGCGCTACAAGAGGATTATTTATATAAAATAATCATCTATATTCTAGGAAAATAGTTTCGATCCAGAATGAAAGTGTTGTACAATGGAAATCAAGTGAAATCAAGATGTTGTGGTATAGTCTATACATTGGGACACTTCCAAAAAAAATAACATTCCTAAGGATTCCTAAATTATCGTCCATGTCATGATATTGAACAGAATCAGACCATCGATTTTTAAATTTATAACTTTAGGCAAAACGGAGCATTGAGTCCGTCCGTCTATCACCAGTGTGATTGTGATGGTCCAGTTATAGACGAATTAGTCAAATTTTGCAGCTTGCACCGATTTTTTAGATTATGTATTCTTGGTATTACACATCGAACTAAAACTTCTTTACGTGGACGTATCTTAGGGATATTTTACACATGTAACTTTTCATGTAAATATTCATAACGCATGATTTGGTGAACAAGCGCCTTAGTATTTTTTGATGAAACTATGCAGTTATAACTCTATAGACCTGGCGTCTATTTCGATGCAATCTTATATGTAACTTTAGATGTAAGAATAGAGTGATTGCCTTACTTCCTTGTGATTGGTTTACTATGATCATGTGACTGAAGACAAAGAGAGAAATATTTAGCAAGACGAGAGTTATAAGCTATTAGCAAAACATGCGATTGATATGTTTCTGCATGTACAAAGAGATGTAAGTATCGTTATATCACATACATTTATTGCGATTGAAAACTTCCATCAAAACTTACACGTGTAAAAACGGGCATAGACATAAACGAATAGAATATGCTAGCCTTTGATAGTATCGTGTAAATGGATGCGATATAGGAATTAAAAGAGATAGTTGCACATAAGGAAATTTTAATCCTCGCCTGTAGCACGCAAGTAGAGAGTACTGACGCGCATGCATAAGCAAGGATATATACCATCTATCAAATATATGGCACAGCTAACAGCGAGAGAGATATACTTTAATGCAGTTTTCTCTTTTTATTCCTCTATCGCTTCTTTTCACGAATACTCTCGTGGTCTATTCTTCTATGTCTATGGAACGTATTCATGGACCAGATAATAATACTTTATTAAAGGATAATGTTACCAATGTATATCTAACTTCAATTCAAATAAAAATTTTATAATCCTCATGTCATGTATGGTGTGATCAATAGATATTATAAAAGAGAGTATTTTTATGGCATTTCTCTGATCTCAACGAGATAATTTATTAGTGTGATTCTTAGAAAATAAGATGAACTGAATCATTATTATCAGTTACCGTCAATGGAAAAAAATGCGATATTATAAAAAATATCGTACACCGTATCGACTCACACGGTAGATAATACTATACTATATGGTTTGGATTTAAAAAAAAAAGCGTTTGTACTTATTATAATTTTTCGATTTTTCGAATATTAAGGGAGATATGCCAAATTTTGTGTTACATTGTCAACCATTGTCAAAAATAGACCAAATTAATCTTGCATAATTGTTCTTTGGGTGAGAATTGAGAAGAAAGATACACGCAAGTAAGGTGATAATATTATGGGTTGTAGGGAGCCAATACGATCGACTACTTCGTATCAATTTAAACAAGGCGCAGATAAGGCCCGTGCCGGAGATTTTTCGGGAAAACATCCTGCACAAGATCGTTAGATGTTTGGACTGTAGCTGGCCGTTGCATGCCCAATTGGCCAGTTACGTAATCACTTTGCGCCGTTTTTCCATTTACTTTTTGACACTCCCATAGTTCTCGTATTCGTTCGGCACAGGAACTTTTAGGCTCATTTAATTCCTTTCGACGTGAGCTATCCTCCGTGCATAATTACGAGTATTATGAGACGAAATATTAAATTGTTTTATAGTTTTCAATTTAATACCGTTTTTCACTTATATTCCGGCGAATATTTTTATTGTCTCATTCCCCTCCTAGTAGTGCTTCGCAACAATGATGACACTAGAATTAATACACAGATACGTAAATAAATTATCTATCTGTAGTGGACTCAACCATTGTAAACGCATTATTAGTTTCGAGGTTATTAGCGATTGAAATCATCGTCATATAAGAATGTTCGACCGACCACCAGTATTACGAACGAATAGACGTTTTCCCTTCAAAGATATTATAACTCTGGCGTGTGAATAGACCATGAAGTGAACAAAAAAGACCATCTGTATTGTGTTGTTGGGTGTATTATTATTAGTTGGCCTCGATGTACATCATCTCATATAATATTATAATATTGTTGCGTATTGAATCGTAAAATATATGTAAAATATACGGTAAAGATGGTTGGCTGGCTCTTCTTGCCCTTTAATATATTTTTTTATGGATTATATTATGTGTACTTACACTATACTGTGTATATATATATATACAGGATGAGTTAAAAGTCTGGAGTTTTATAAAGGGTGGATAGGGGATGAAATTCTTAGATGAAAAGTTTTTGAATATTTTTGCACCTGACCCGCCGTTAGTTAGATGTTAATTAAATAAAGTAACCAATTAGAGAACCAGTCCAAGTGGCCGAACGGTCTAAGGCGTCATGTATGCCTACTTGGAAACTGGGAGGTTATGGGTTCGAATCCCGACATCAACAGTTTGTCAATTATTAAGAAAAAAAGGGGGCGGTGAATTGACTAAACTGTCGGCGTATGGACAAGAACGAAGTAACAGTTTCCTTCACGAACTCCAGATGAATATCGGCATAGTTCCTATCATTGTCGGCTGCAGCCGCAAATCCTACCGATTCCTAGCCTGTACACAAAAATTCCTTCCACTCCACTCACATTCTCACATCCTTGGGCATCACAATGGACCTTATGGTCGAAGTGTAGTCGGTCCAGGGCAGCAATTACAATCTATCTCTATCTAAACAATTAGAGAAGCGCGTTAACGGAATAAGAAATGGTGGGGAATGAATGCAGAGATACGTGAAGGGTGCGAGCTCTCCCCACCACAACCGTAGAGCGAGTCAATCTTATGCGTTTCAAATTTCCTCTGCACCATTATAATTGCACTGAGTATAAATCCCCACCATATCTAAATGTTCTTCATTACCGTACTGAAGCATGTCTTCAAAGGCAATTGGAAAGTAAATCAGTTGATGTGAATTTGACCAAGCCTGATTAACAACTGAAAAATAGTTTAAAAAACGGACGAAAAATCTCAGGATAATTGATAAACAAATAAACAAAGGACAATCGAAGAAACAAAAATAGTATCGAAATAAAAATGAAGAATTGAATTGTTTCTCACTGTAAAATATGAAGATAATCATTATTTTAACTCCAATAATTAATGAAAACAATTTTTCAGGATAAACAAATAAAAATTAAATAATTTGGGTGACTCAGTTTCTGTGTAAACCAAAAATTTATAAACATTTATTTAATGAAATTTCATCGTAAGAAATCTAATAAAAATTAAATAATTCAGTTAATTAGATGGAAAAAAATGATAATAATTTTCCAAAATTTTTCAAAACTCTGCTATTAAAACTCTACCGGATTTGAAACACATAAGATTGGCTTGTTATACGGTAGTGGTGGGGACAGCTCGCACCCCTCACGTATCTTTGCTGCCGCAGCGATCATTCCCCACAATTCTTATTCCGTTCACGCGCTTTTCTAATTGAGAACTTTATTTAATTAATATCTAATTAACGATGGTTAAAATGTCGAAGGACTTTTCATCTTAGAATTTCATCCCCTATCTACCCTTTCAAAAAACTCCATGACTTTTAACTCACTCTGTATATATATATATTTTTTTTTCTGTAAAACACGAACGTCGGTTAAGCTGGAGTCAGGTTTCATAATAAAAGAGTCCTGTGGGAGCTTTTATTCTTACATGTTTTTTTTTATATATTTTTTACAGGATATTAAGATCCATGATCATGAAATGTGTATCATGTTTATTATAGTTGATTATTCTTACACTTTTCTCCATATAAAGGTTATTAAAATAATCAAAGAAAGTTCTAGGTTTCTTTAAATCAGATTTTAAAGTTTGCTCCAATTTCTAGAACAATTATTTATATTTTAAAGGTCTTGTGTTCAATTCACAGTCAAGATGTGTAAGCTTTTTCATATCAAAACATTTCTGTCAAAATAATGATCCAAATGTTCAGACATAGTACTTAAATGTCAAATTAAGAAAACGTTCGTCACTTCCGTTAGTATAAGTAAACCGAAAGGCAACCATAACTAACAATAGATGGATATAATCGAAAAATATATGAAAATAATAAAAAAACAAGTAATTGGAACACATCAGATAGTGAGAAATTATACGAGAGTTCTTGGATTGAATCCCCAGCCATGATTTGTAAGATTTTTGATAACAAAACATTGATTTTAAAATAATGTTACAAATGTTCAGTCATATCACTTAAATATCAAATAAAGTAAACGCTAGTCACCTCCGTTAGTATAACTTAAACGAAAGACAACAATCATAGTTAAAAACGGGCAATTTATATTATTCAACACCAAAAACTAAAAACGGGAT
Source organism: Nineta flava (assembly GCA_963920215.1). NCBI lineage: Eukaryota > Metazoa > Arthropoda > Insecta > Neuroptera > Chrysopidae > Nineta > Nineta flava. Next base: position 108,821,373 of record OY986041.1, read on the forward strand.
TATTGAAAATTGAAAACCATTAATGGATTGGACAAATTGAAAAACATAATTCTCAAAAATTGAATTTAAAAAATGGTGCGGAATGTTAAAAAAGGGAATAAAATTTTATTAGTTTTATATGTATTGTGTAGTAATAAAAATTCATGTTTAATAATTTATAAATTGAGAGCTGTCGTGTGTCTACGGTATACATTTACAGTTTACATGGAGGGGATGTCAACACGAATTTCAATTGAAATTTATTTAAATATTTTTAAGGATATAAAAATCATAAAACGTAATGCAAAACATAAAAAATGCAACATATTTCTGAAAAAAAAATTTAAGAAAAAAGGGAAACCTTTTTAAAATATTTAAGTACAAATTATACGAAATGAAATTTATAAAGTAGCCCTGTTAATATTTCACATAATAATATGTTATTGAAATATTTAGACCCTTAAAATTTATTTTACACTTAACACAAGTTAGTCCAAATTTTCTTTTTACCTAAAAGGTATGCCGACAGCGAATATACAACACAAACTTTTCGAATATCAATTACTTTAGCAAAAAGAAATATGGTAATATCTATTCCTGGAGACTTGTTTATCTTTGATGTAAAATACTAATGTTAAATCCAACTGGATTCCGAAGTGTTAATCCTCATTCCACTGTTTTATTATAATATGTTTACATACTTAAAAGCAGAGAGAAAAAAATTCAGTTACGAAACTGCCATGGTAGATAATTTATTGATAAATCTAATCGAACATCGTAAGTAGTTTTTAAAACGAAAAACGAAAAAAAACTTTCATATTGAAGTTTAAATAGGTAATATTTATCTTTAAAATTTAGAGTAAAAAACATCGTAAATAGTTTTTAAGGTTATGCGATTAGTACATACAAATTAAATAAAAAATATTTTTTTTCGTATCATTTAAAAAAATAAGCATAAACAATTGATGTATAGCAGTTCGATATCAAAGTGTTCAACACTTTGTTTATGCTGACAAAGCGCGCTATTGGTTGAATTCAAACGTTATACACCACGCTCACAGATGTTTTATTCATCGAGGTAGGGCAGCAAAAGCGTGAACGCCAAATCGTACTTACTCCCAAACCGAATACTGTATAAGCGTTTGTGTAAATATTTGTCTAGATTTAGGGGGGAGGGGTGGTGTGAAAAACAGCTAAAATATTTTCATCCGCCATATTGAATATGGATGCCAACTGATACTTGCACGTACTTATAATTCCTGAAACGAACAGCATTCAAGAGAAACGTAAGCGTTCATAAGCCAATACGAACACCAAAAGATGGAACTTAATAGGTACGTGAGCACTGAAAGTGCCCAAAACAAATACATTCTATACAAGGAAGATCGAAAGAATCATTTTGCGAGGAAAGACGTAAAGGGAGTATCAAGCGACTGCGCATGCCCGCAGCGTTACAGATTTTATGTATAGGTTGAAACTAGATATAAATATTCTATGGTTATTTGGTAAATAATAATACTCGTAAGTCGTGACTCGTAATGTTTTAAATAAAAAAGTAAAATCTTGTGTTTTGCTTCTCTAAAATGATAAAATTACTTACAATAATTCATTATTACTAACCAAAATGCATTTGATCATACCTTCATCTTTGGCTTAAATAAATCCTTGTTTATTTAACAACAATTTACATAGTTTTATAAAAACTTCTCTGCATTTTAAACTATGTTTTATTCGATTATAAAGATTATTAGACTGATACAAGTAGAATTTAAATTGGAGAACGGGTAAAATACTTGAATAAACGGGTAAAATGAATCAGCCATGCCACGTTACTAATTTCGATAATTTTTTCTTAGGTCAACACGTTTTGTAGTGGCAATTATAAACTGTTAACCATTATCATATTTAAACCGAAATACTTGGGTATAAAATATTAAGTAAGCTGAGAATCATCAAAATATTCTAAAATTATTTCTGATTAACTTTTCATTGTTTTTGATAATGAACGTCAACAGTTTATTCTTCAAAAGTTTCTGACATTTGTGATCGAATAACCTGAATATACATACTACTTACAAAACTTTTTTCTTTAAATTTAAAAAAAACTTTATAAATATTTAATTCAAAAAAAGTATATAAAAATACATACAGAACCACACACAATTTACTCCCAGATAAAATCAAATGATTATAAATCGGTTTACTTGGTAGAAGTCAGCAAAAAAAATGAGCTAAAATATATAAGAAAAAACAGAATCCCTTTCACATACAAGCAAATTGCATACATATTTATGGTTGTATTATGAGAAAGTTTTGAAAGGAAATGCACAGAAGATTCTTTCTCTATCATATTGGTCGTTTTATGAACAAGTTTAGTCAATTTTCATGTCAGAGCACGCACGAAACACTTCAAGTTGCTCTTCTTTTATTTTATACTTTACCCTCACCGTATTGATGTAATTTATGGTTGCATCGTGTACACTCGAGTCACTAAAGATATACCTATTCGAAATATATATGTATAGACCGCAAGGGGATTCTTTTTCTACTTTATATAACTTACGGCCTTCCTTTTTCTTGTTATTTAGTTAGAGGACATTTTTTAGAATTCCGTATAAATGATGACACAAAAGATTCACTTTTTTAACAAGCTTATATATCAATGATAATAAACAAACTAACTTACAATGTTTATAAATAAAATTAGGAACTGCAATAATGCTATCGATTTGAAGTTTCTGGTAATATAATATTCTGATACCAATGAGTTGCTATTTTGAAGAAAAAATAACCACGAATAATTCACTTTTATTCGTAGAAGAAAAAATAAATGTATTAAATTAAACGATACCACCATCGCCAAAGAAATATTCAATAAAAAGCAGCATAAATGTATAATATTAGCTATTTAATGATAGTTATTCTTTTTAATGTTCTCTTAAATGTAGCAGTCAGTCAGACTACCGAATCCAATCCAAGACTTTCAATCATTTATTCAGAATTACCAAATGTGAAGCATAAGAACCTCCTTTCGTTAGGCAACATTGTTTTCAAGTATCATGTACCCAAAATACAAAAGATTTAACATCTGGAGTAATCCTATTATTATTTACTTGTCTCCACAGATATAAATTTTGTTATAAAAATACTTTTTTATAAATCAAAGAAACCCGTTACAAAATTAACGTCACCTTTTTGTTTTGATCTTTCTGGCCTCAATTAGTCTTTTTCCTCTGAAGATCCAACAGAGGGCAGCACTAGTGGGGGGTACACATGTTTTGATTTTTTCATTGACAACAACAATGTCATTTTTTTTAATTGTTCAAAAAGCATCTTTTTTGGCTTGCTTTCGGCTTCATTTCTGTGGATTATTAGACATTTTTATGAAAAACTCGAATTTGTGAAGCAAAAACAAGAAATCGCTATTTTTGACGGTTTTTCCGATTTTTCTCAAAAAGTACCGATCCAATTTCAATTCCAGATACGTCAATCGATAGGTGTTTTTGATACCTCTACCTATTTTATTTAACTTTTCCTGATTGGAGTTCAAGTTTTTTTTTTTTCGCAAAAAATCATTTTTTCAATATATTCTGGTGTTGATATATGCCAACAACTGGTTCTGATCCAAAAATTACTCAAGAAGGTGGTGATCCCCTCCAGTATTTATCTTGGAGATTAATTGGAATAGATTTTTCTATTACTAGGTTTTAAAACCGAACGATTCCTTACTCATCCTTCATCCTTCATCCTTAAATATATCTACACTAGAATATTATATGAAGTAGTAGTAGTAGCGGCGGAGAGGTCGAAGCCTGGCAAGTAGGACTTTCTAGGCCTTTTTTACCAACCGCTAAAGGACAAGGAATTTATATGTAGACTATGAATTGGTAGGGTGTGCGACAGAAGCTGACTTTGATAGGAACTGTGCCGATATTTATCTGGAGTTTGTGGAAGGAAACTGCAGAAAGCCTTCGCAACCATAGCCGATTTCATTAGTTCTTGTCCATACACTGACAGTTTAGTTAATTAACCACGCCATTATATTTTATTTTATTGCATTTTTTAATTAATTTAATTGACAAACTGTCGCCGTTGAGATTCGAACCAGCAACCTCTCAGTTTCGAGTAGAGTGTCTTAAACAACTGGGCCACTCGGGCTGGTAAAATAGTATATACTTCAAGTTGAATAAACCTAACAATAATATTCTTCAATTATAGTTTAAGGAAACGAAAACTTCTTGAGACGAGATATTTTTGTATAAACAAAATAACATTATACAGGTAACAGAAGTTATTCAAGAAAACTAAATATATCAGATATTCTAGTACTGTCCAACAATATAAAAATATTCGTGATTTCTGTCTTTGACTATAAAATATATAAATGTATATTCTTTTTCTACAAATTTATTTGTTTTTGTGACATATTAAAACTATCAAAATTTATTAACTCAATTTATATAAGTTGTACTATTTTCTTAGCAATTTAGTATTTACTATAATAGTAAATTCATTTCTAATAGCTTAACTGTGGTAGCATAAAGAAATATTATGTATGCATTTTATTGGTGGACGAGTATCTTTTATTACAATTTAAAAGTACAATACAATATATTCGAAAAATATTTTACGGTACATAAAACTTTTTTATTTTATAATCAAATTTAAAAAACTAGATATAATAAAGTTAAAGTAAAGCGTTTTTTTTTTTCAAGAATTACGTAGTCATACCAAAAACATTTGTATAGTTGAGCGAAGAAACTAAAATTCTTGGACGGTGTTTAAAATTTTTTAAAGTAGAGTTAGTCTTGGACTAAGAGAGGCTTTCTTGGTTACGATTCTTTAGTCAAGAAAATGAAATTCTTGTAAAAAAAAGAAGGTTTGTTAACTGAACAAAATGATGGTTTCGTAATCAAAATTTGCTATACGTCTGAAAATATTAAACTTTTAAATTGTCCCAGACACATTTCCGGTAAGTTTTCCCATTGTAAATTATCCTGCGAAACTTTTCATATTATTTCCCGTCAAACGTATATACTTACGTAAAACAGTTCTGTATGTTTTATTATATTTGCACGTCTTGTAAAAATTTATATTTTTTGTTTCAAATGCATTTTTCAGTGTTCCGAAACTAGTCAAATAAAGTGATTTAACGAAAATTTCAAATATTTGTTTTATTTAATAATTTTAATGGACAAGTCATGTAACGACCTATTTAATATAATATTAAATTACCAATTCTGGTAATTTAATATTATATTAAACCTGGCCAGAAGACTTTTTTTTATCAACTTCTGAATTATTATATAGAATTAAAAAATTTTGACAAATGGAAACCCGACTTCAAAAATCAAATATTCTAAAACAAAAACTGCACTAAAAAGTAATAAAACCGCCTCCAAAAATAACAATAATTGTCGTAACTCGCTTTTTAGTGACTTTGAAGTTCTATAACTGATTTTATTTGTCAGAATATGGGTAGACCTACTAATTTTTAGTGCATTTTTTTTTATAAAACGCTTTGTTTTTTCTTTTTAATTTTTAGTGCATTTTTTCATAGCAGATTTTCAGTCTTTTTCACATGCATTTGGTTTTTTTTTTGTAAATATTTTTTTTTTTGGTGTCGGTTTTTTTTGTTAAAAATTTTTTCGGTTTTTAAAAACAAAATTTTATTTTTCCATTATGAATGAGTATACCCTTTCAACAACAAAAAAAAATTCGCAGAAATCGGTTATCACATATAAAATAAGGATTTTCCTCGATTTCTCGGGGATCCCCTCATCAGAATGCGATTTGTTGACAATGAGTCTAATTGATAATCAAACCCTTTAAAACAAAAAAAATTCAAAATCGGTTCATAAATGACGGAGTTCTGAGGTGACAAACATTTAAAAAAAATACAGACGAAATGAGTACCATCCTTCTTTTTGAAGTTGGGTTAAAAACTGGGAGTCAACAAAAATTCATTTTATTATATTCCATATTATTTTAATAAAAGTTAAAATAGAATTTTAATTACTAAATGAATTAATTCCGTAAAAACTTTTAAATCTTTAAATTCTCTAGCATGTTTTGTCGTATTTCATCTACTAACTAAAAGAATGGTTATGAGAATATGTTCTGTATTAAAGCATATAATCACAAAACTGAAAACCTTACACCATTAAAGTAATGAGTTTTCAAATAATAAATTTTCTAAAAAGCTAATTTTTTCTTTCTTTTATATGCTACAAGATGATTCATACTTTTTAAAATGAGTTTTTTTTTAAATTCTAAATATTACACTTCTTGATGTAATTTACAATAATAATTAAACGATTGAATGGATATTGAAATAAGAAAGGAGATTTAAGCGTGGCACTGGATTTTTTGTGTCTTTTCATGAACTAGAAACTTTGATGACTTTCTTATATAACCGTTTATTGATGTAATTGTGAAGTTTTCAAGATAGGGTAGAAAAAATGGGAAAATTGCAAACTTCTAATTGCACAACTAGTTCCATGAAAATAGATATAAACAAATTTGAAAAAATGTTTGTGTAAGGATTAGAGTTCCTTATATCGTGAGAAATATTTCTTGTCCAAAAACTTTGTCTTCAAAATCAATAGTTCAGTAATATAAGGAGATACACAATTCAATTGTTTATTATTTATATTATTACCTATTGATTGCTCTAGAATTTGCACTATTGTGGTATCTTTGGTTCAATCTACACCTATTTCTTAATGTTTATGATTTTTGAAGTTATACTTATTTTGGCGCGTTACGAGAATCCGATCAGAGTGTATTTTCATCATGTAACGAATCGTTGATATAAGACTCGACCGATCGCTCGATCGATATAACACAGTTCTCTATCCTGCTCTATTGTACAGTGGTTTCGGAGACATTTAATAAAAAATATGCGACAGTAGAGAGACTAAATTTATATATACATATATTAGATGCTTAGCGAAACAGACAACAAGTAAGCATGTGTCATGTGGAGAAAAATTCGTTACGCAGGAGCTGCGTCAACTTAGCGAATTTCCATAGAATACATAAATACTCTCTAGCGGTCATAATTTTAGTGTGATCAAAATGAAATATAATATCTGATATGACCTTAGTATTTGCAAAAATTAAATTTTTTAATAGCCCAAAAAAATATAGACAATCAAAATTTTTTACAAAAAAATATAATTCGTATTCGTGTCAAACAAACACAAAATATTAAATATCTCTCTTAACATTAGAATAATCGAAAAATGTATAAGGAGTAAAGTTGTAGAAAATCAAGTTTGCTACAATTCATTACTTGAACATTTTTCTCAAACTCTAATGTGAACAGAGCTATTTAGAATTTTAACTTTGAATATTTAATTGTAAATATTTCTGTAAATATTAGTGTAACAGAAAAATGATAAGAAACAAAATTACAGTAAAACATAGTACCTACAACTTAACTTCTGATAAATTTTTCGATTTTTCAAATATTAAGGGAGATAGTCAAATTTTCTGTTTTCCCCTCCCTCTAAACCCCCTTTCCCCTCGTCCGATTTTACCCATTACGAACTTTAGAATACCAAAAGCAACTCAAATACCAAATTTCATTCCAATCAGAATAAAAATACTACAATGGAACTATTTCAAATATTATCCATCCCTGACGGTTATTGTAAATGTTTTCTGTTTGTTGTTTTTGGAATGTTTGCTATATTTTATAAAATGTCCATAAAACCCGATTTAGTAGATACGTTTAGTACATAAGATTCACACTGTATACGTATAGGTATTCTTAATTCTTTGTATAGAAAAGAATTGCTCGAACATACATACATACATACATAATATACCTACATAAGAAATTGCAAAACATAAAAGGGCGGGATTCTATTGAGTGAGTATAATATATTTAAAGTTCAAAGCATATTTTCTGTAGGATATTGTAACAACATATTTGCTTTCAGGCATTGAAACGACAAGTAAAAGTAATGGATGTGAATCGTTTACAAGTAAATATATTCTACACACAGGGTATTTCAGAAAAGTTTACGTTTCATCATATGTAATGTGTAAGGAACAATCGAATTGTTTACAGTATTGTCATTATTGAACGGTTTTACTTCGCTTACCAGATTTCGTATCAATATATCTAGTTCTGCATTAATATGATTCAATTTCTTTTTAAAGTGAAAAGCCTACGAATAACGAAAAAGTTAAAACAAAAAAGTGGTATATTTGTTTCAAGCAATTCAAATCGGTATTTATCATTTTGTTCTGACTGAATTTTAGGATGTATTTAATTATAACATTTTGATCTCTAAATTGTTAAATTTTTTGGAACTTCAATTCAAGTTAATGTACCAAGATGTATCTCAATTTTACATATTTAATTCCAATAACTCTGAAATCTTGAAAACTTTATCTCAATTATAATAATAGTTATAAATAAATATATCTGTTTTTTTGCCTTGCGATGTCCCATTTCTATCTAAATGCAACAAATCGAACTAATAGGCAAGCTCGAACAGAAAAGACCCAGAGGAAGGAGAAGAACGTTTTGGCTAGATAACACCACACAATGGCCCGGAAGCAAATTAAATGAAGTCATCCGAAATATACAAAACAAAATGGTATCAAGTGGTCTCCAACGTCCTCTAAAGGATATGGAACTTATCATTATTGGTTCCAATCAATAAAAACCATTTTTTAATGATTTTTTGTTACTTATAAATAATTGCAAACAGCGTGCCACTCACAAATTTTGGATTAAAATAGATATTGATCGTAATTATATTTCGTGAAACTCTATTTTAAAATAATTTGAAATGACTGAACACTTTTTGTATTGCTTTCTGTCTACTGTTTATTTACGTTTTTTATTTTTCCATATAATTACTTGATATATGTTTCGATCAACATGTTCATTCTCAAGAGTTTACGTTTCCTTATATGCTACCACAGACGTGACGAACTTTTATTTTTGACAACAAAGGTATTTTTTTCTTAATTCCTTTGAATAATGCAATCATATATTTTCTAATGAAGTAGAAATTGTGTTCCGAAAATAGTCAAAATAAATTTATTGTTACAAAAATTTAAAATATTTGTTTTATTTAATAATTATAATGGATTTTCGTCAGATAACGTCCCATTCAACAAAAAACTAACAACTTTTAATAGAAACATTTTCCCAAGAACCAAATGAATGAGGTCAACTATAAAATTTTGAAAAAAAAAAGGTACTTTTGTAATAGAAATTTAAAGAAGTTAATATAAAGATTATTAAATTATTAATTAAGATTATTATAATGAAAGAGGTTTTTTGAAATTAAATTTCAAATTTTGCCCCAATTCTTCATCAATTCCCCAAGTCATCATCAGTATGAATTAGCTAATCGCAACTATCTCTGAGTCAGAGATATGTTGCTCGTTGCTAATTTGGTGCGTGTCTCAATATAATATTAAAAAAGTTTTGTCATTTATTTGTTCTGACTGAGGTAGTACCTGAATGATTATTTGAGTTAACTGACCAATTAAGCAAATTAAGATCAACCCAATTATTGGCGGTATCCTTTTCTGATCTGTTTTCTTAATTTGTGTCTGTAGATACTTTCGTATGCATCTAATTCTGTAGGGATTTGCACCGATTTCAGTAGTTTTATAAAATACAAATAATTGTTCTAGGAATTGGGGCAAAATTTCTAATTTAATTTCAAACAAGTTACTTTCTAGAAGTTACTTTTGACAATATACAATCTATGAATAGCTCGTATAAACGTAACTAATTTTTTCGAATATTATTATTCTTTGAAATATTATACTCGCATGGCTGAAATTGTGTTGCTTCACATCTGCCATCACAAATTTTTAAACTATGTTAAAATTGTAAATGATATTTACAATAGAAACCTCATCTACACAAAATACGCTATTTTTACTTTTCAAATTTGTATGGATATTGTCGAGAAATTTTAATAAAAGTAGTATCATTTTCACAAATATTTCAACTAACGCTTCTTCTATTGAATAAATTTAACAATAGTAAAATTATACAATATATTGTCTAAACTATTTTATAGAAAATGTCTTCTTTTGAAATTTGAAACAACTGTTATCAAAGAAATGAATGGAAAATATACACCATGGGTCATTTCTCTTATTTCTTCGTAAAAGTGTCTTTATGTAAAGTAAAACTATATTATGTTGTTTGAAGTAAGTACTACATGCAAATATTAAATCACATATGTTATAAAATGTCTTGAAACTACTTTGTAATTCTTATACTTACCCTTTTCTTAACTGTTTAACTAATTTATTTTGATTCGTTGTTACTTAAAAATATACTTTTATATTTTAACTAGCTGTGGTGCCCGATAGGATTTCCCATCACCAACATCGCATTTACTATCTGACGTTTCTCAAATGTCTACATACCAACTTCTACATTTCTAACTTGAAAAATGGCTGTCATTTTACCCCCTTAGGTGGAGGGTGAATTTTCAAAATCGCTGTAACATCTTACTTTTATTTATAAACAGGCTCTTAATACCAACTTCCACGTTTTTAATTCAAAAATGACTTACTTCTTATACAAACTTTCGTCCCTTGTTTTACGCCCTATGAATTTCCTAAAATGCTGATACAACTCACTTTTCTATATAAACAGAAGCCTAAATATAAACTTCCACTTTCTAACTTCAAAAATGACCCACTTCTCATACCAATCTTCGTTCCTTATTTTAACTCCTTAGGGGATGAATTTCCAAAATCGCTGATACAATCTACTTTTATTTATAAACATATTTATAAACCTCCTTCAAAGATTGGTGTTAACCATTTTTACCTTCTACCTTATAAACGTTTCTACCTTCAAAAATGACGCACTTCGCATACAAACCTTCGTCCCTTGTTTCACCCCCTTAGGGATGATTTTTCAAAAATTGCTGATACAACTGACTGTTATTTATAAACAGAAAGCGTTAACACCAATTTCCATATTTCTAACTTCAAAAATGACAAACTTCCATAAAAACTTTCATCCCCTATTTAACCATCTTAGGGAATTAATTACAAAAACATTGATTAAACTGATATTAATTTATGAAACCCTAAAACCAATTTCCACAGTTGCAGTGAAAAGTCCTAGTCATAATATAAAATCTCTGTTTTTAACACCTTGAATATAATATACTTCATACACATAACATACACTCCCGTTCATAAAAATTCGATGCATATATATTACTAAATATATGTATAATATTACATACGAACTTTCAACTGGTTCAATTTTTATGAACGGTACTGTACACTCTTCTTAATTAAATGTTGTTATGTAATATTCTTGTCCCATATCACACATTGTCACTTTGGTCAAAACTTTCTAGACATACCAAATAAAAGTATTCTACAGATATTAAAATAGTTTAAACTTTAAACTTAATATAAAAACTTTAATTGAAATTGTTTAATTTTATAACGATTTCAACGCTTTATATTCTTTCTCTACAAACGAATCTGTCATAACAAATGATTCAGATGTTACGGCATTATGTGTTACCAAATTAATAAAAAAAACTCTAAAGTTTTAAGCCTTAAGCGAAAAATTATAATAATAAAATATGTTAAAAATTTTACCATCCTTCAAATGATAATACTTACCAAAACTGTAAAACGAACCAATATAAAAAATTTGGTAATTTCTTAGACCACTAAAGCCAATATCTTAGAAATTACAAATCAAAAAACAGATTCGACTGAATTTCGTTTTCTTTGGACTAAAATTATTTAGAAACAATATTTTTAATAAAATCGGATTTAAAAATTTTATCAAAAATCGAAAAATTAAAAAAAAATTACTTTCTCCGAGTTTTTAGAAAATTGTGTTTTTAGACCACTTTGACCCATAAACAACGAAACACTTGGGCCCATAAACAACGAAAATCTATTCAAAAATTTGATTCGAGTTATAATTTTTGAAGCAACTACCTTTATGTGTCTTCCAAAGTTTCTTTGATTCCCGAAAGTCTTATACATGTCTATACATGCAAACTACAAATCTGAGAATCCATTAGAATTAAATTTCGTTTTCATTGAGCGAAAATGGTTAAGAAACATAATAAACATTATTATTAATAAAATGGAAAATTTTTAATAAAAAAGAAAAATCTAAAAATAATTTTTGTGTCTGATTTTATTGAAACACATATTTTCAGACCATTTTCACTCATAAATTATGAAAATCTACTCGAAAATTTGATTCGATTTACGCTTTTTAAAATATGGCTATACGTATATATGTTTTGGAATCCAAAATTTCGAATCCAGAATGGCTTATACAAGCACTATAGCACAAACAACAAATTAAGCATTTAAACAGACAGAATTATTAGTTTCTTTAGTTCAAAATGGTTTAGATAACAAAATTTTCAATGAAATCGGAAACTGCGTTGGCTACGAATTGAACCAACAAGGGTAAAGGGTATAAAAGGTAAAAATGTTTTTCCTTAACTCCAGAAAAACTATCAAAAATTCCAGAGTTACAGTTTTCTGACGGCAATAATATTCTCTGACGGCTAGATCTTTAATATAGTTTATAGTTTCAATAGAAATACCTGCATCAACAAAATCTTGGAAAGAAATTATTTGTCAATAAATTTAAAATTAACGATGATTGAAAAACCTATTATAATTCCGTAAAGATTCTATATTCGAAATCTCTACGCTGTTTTCGTTCAAAAGATACAGCACCTGAAAAAAGTGCCTAATTTAAGGGGTAGTAATACCACTGTAAGTGCGAAGACCGAAAATCCCTTAAACTAGGCCTTGCGCACTTCCGTGCTCTAGATATATAAAAAATGACGTTTTGAAAAGTCAAAATTTAGACAAAAATAATTACGCGAAGGCAAAAAAACCCCCTTAAACTCGGCCTGTCGCACTACCGTGCTCTAGATTTGACATAAATTTCCTATAAGAATTTTTGAAGTCCGGACAACACCTGCTGTTTCAGCTAGTCAGTTGTAAAATTTTGAAAAAAGAACGATACTTTTGTGGCTATGTGTATCAATAGTATCCATGTAAGAACTTCTAACTAATATTTGATTATAACCATGATTATCACTAAATTTCATAATCTGACCTAGGTAAGATTACTAATTTTATGGTATACCAACATTTTATTGTATACCAAAAGTGTAATTTTATGTGAGTTATAAATTTGAGTATATTTATAGATTTGAACCTTCTATAACATAGTGTCGTAAAAATCCATGAACAAAGTAATTACAATCAAAGTATGTTTTATACACATATAAATGTTATATGCATTACTGTTTATTTGCCCAATAATCAAAGTATATATTATTCTCTTCTTAAAACAAATACCGTGTGTCTTTTTCTCCCGTACTTTATTATGTTCAATTTCACACGAAATTTCAATGCCAAATCCAAGTATAACTCACCAGTCCAAGTGGTCGAGCGATCTAAGGCGTTATGTCTGCGCAGTATGCCTACTTGGAAACTGGGAGGTTATGGGTTCGAATCCCGACATCGGCAGTTTGTCAATTATTACGAAGCAAAAAGGGGCGGTTAATTGACTAAACTGTCGGCGTATGGACAAGAACAGCCAGGCTCAACTGTTATTAGGGTAACGTTAATAAAATAAAATAAAAATAGCCTGATTATAGTTAAAATAGCCTGATTATTTTGGAATATGACGTCATGAATAACTTTACCAATAGTTATCTGGTCAATCACTAAAATTAACAACAAAATTGAACAATGTCCAAAAGTTTGTATTAATGGTGGTGGGTGACATCCGGTTTAAGTTTTAGTTGATCATTTAACGATACTTTATGTTCATTGTATGTTCATTTCACCCCATTTCAATAGTATAATATATACAATAATTACTAAATAAACCGTACGTAAAAGTTAAATTGCTTCATATTTTGTTATAAAACAACTGAATTAATTACTAATACATGGATACAATGAAGTGTTGTACATGTATATATTTATGTACCAAAGAACTTTTTTAAACGACAGTCACAAAAAGTCTAGACTCCAGAGTTAAATACCCCCAATATAACATAGTTATATTCGTTACATATTGATAACTTTGTTGCAATCTAACATATTGGTGATTCTAATCAAACATGATTTGAAGCGATATGAGAGTTCCTTAAAATAATTAAAAGATTATATACCGTGTGTGTTGTAAAGCTTTTCCAATAAGAATCAATGTTAAATATTATTTATTGGCCGTGTGGTTACTGTGTGAAGTCAGTCAGTACACATGTGATGAGAGTGGGTTAAATATGTTCATTGAATTCATAACTTCAGTATGTGTATCACCATCACCAGCCAAGTAGCCGAGCGGTCTAAGGCGTCATGTCTGCGCAGTATGCAGTACTTGGAAACTGGGAGGTTATGGGTTCGAATCCCGACATCGGCAATTTGTCAATTATAAAAAAGGGGCGGTTGATTGACTAAACTGTCGGCGTATGGACAAAAACGAAGTAACCGGCTATGCTTGAGAAGGTTTTCTGCAGTTTCCTTCACGAACAGATGAATATCGGCATTGTTCCTATCATAGTCGTCTGCAGCCGCATATCCTACCAATTCCTAGTCTACTCACAAATTCGCATCACAATGGACATTATGGCCGAAGTGTAGCCCGTCCAGGGCAGCCTTTACAATCTAGCTCTATCTATGTGTATCACCATCAACACCCCCACTCTTAAATGACAAACAAACAACCATACACATACAGTATACCTATACACTATCCAGATGTTTGTATGTGTGTGTATTGTATAGGTGTACTGTATAGTTTTATAGAAATGCTTATACATATTATAGCTCTATTAGAAATGCTTTTGAAAACGGTCTGTATATATAGATAGATAGATTCTACAGGCTTTCCTGGACGGGACACACTTCGACCTAGGTCAATTGTGATGCGTTAGGATGTGCGGCTGCAGCCGACTTTGATAGGAACTATGGCGATACTCATCTGGAGTTCGTGAAGGAAACTGCAGAAAACCTTCACAGGGATAGCCGATTACTTCGTTCTTGTCCAGTTTGAATCGTTCTTGTTCTTTACGATTCAAACTATGCCTCACCTGGAGTAATAATAAGTGAGTAAATCTTACTCCCTTATTAAAACTTTTTAATTTTATTCGGTGGTCAGGTATTTGATAAAATTACGTTTTATACGTTTCAGATTTACAAAAGTAAGCTAAGAGTATTTTTTTTTACAAAAGTAAGCTAAGCAAACTTATACACCATTAGATGATATTTTTAGCAATAATGAACGTCGATACACGGTGATTAAAACCTTCATTTTCAACATCCAAAACAATATCTCTCGATTCTCTATTATGGAACTATATATAAATGGATAAATGGAGGTAGACAGAGGCATATAGCGTGGTTTGATTAATTACAACAAAATTACATAAAGTAAACATACACCATTATTTGAAATTCTTTACATGACTTCATATTTCACAAACTATTTCATGGTCATATGAATGATAATGGTTAAAAATTTGAAGATGAAGTTAAAAAAACTATATAACGCATATTACTATATTCGTATATATTATATTTGTGGTATATATATTTGTATATCATTTTAGAAAATAATTGATGTATACATGCATGTAATTTATATACGGGTAATTCCCTGCTAACTGTGATTTTTCATGTCCAGTGTTTCATTTTAAATTTCACATAAAGTTTGCTCATTAACTAGTTGTTAATATCCTTAACACAATAGTGTTTTACAATTACAATTAGAGAAAGAAATTTGTCTCATAGTCATTTCATGTTAAAATCTGTCTTATAAATGTCAGTACCGTGGTATGTATAATTCATTTATTTCCAGTTTAAATAGTTTTATTATCATTAAAACCCATGTTCCAATTAGCATTCTACTTTTAGCAGTTTTAGTCAAATAGGTACTACATCGAATCGTTAAATTATTTTGTCAAAATACATAGGGGAACTCGGGGCACAGCCGGGGGTGCCGGAGAGGAATGAAGTTTGACGATTTTCGATATCAAGGGGGTGCTGCTAGCGAGCCACAATACGTAGAACTAGACCAACCTGTGGGTGCTCAACTACGACATTCATGTTAGTCTAGTTTTCTTGGTCGTTGGTGCGGGAAGTATTAGTTTTTTGATTTTTTGCCCTGTATTGTAACAATGATAATCTTGTAACAAAGATAAGGTATACATACATTTTTTTTAAATCACACTTAGCCGAGAATCACCCATATGTAAATAAATGGAGATAAATTATTCACCTTGAGAATAAGAAATATATTTATTTTTTTCCACTAAAATATCAGAATAAATAACATTATACAGTTAAGATAATATATGATATAAAACTTCCATGAGGTAAAGACATATGTGCTTTTACAGATAAGTATCAAACTAGCTACATATGACACAATCGCGACTAATTATAATAAATAATTTAGCATAAGTTTACAGACATTGTCAAGGCCAGCGTTGCTCCAATGTTGAACCAAATACAACAGATGTAGGTACTTATAGTATCAATGAAGAAACAAGCGATACATCTTTTTTCTTAGAACAATTTACAGGAATCAAGCAAAGAGAGGAAACAGAAAGTGAAGATGAAGACTGATGACTGTTGAAGTGGAATTTGTAGGCTATCAATCATAATAAAATTTTCCATAAATCAACAATAATCCGTTCCACTTTGATCATTATCAATAGTATCTTTTTTCAATCAATAGGATACTGTCTGATCAAACTTCCTTCATCACAATAGTACTGAAGAAACCACCTTAAAAAATGCGTCAAGTTCATAGGTGGTACGGAAATGTGTGAATATTTTGCAGACTACGATTTTTCCAACTTTTGGAATCGCTAATCTCAGGAATCTATAACTTTTATCTGACCTATTTTTACGATAACAGTTACCGTTTAAGAGAAATATGCCAAAACCGATATTTTTTATCTTTGACTTTGAATAAAAGTTTTAGCAGAAATTTTTAGTAGGATGGGTACTGATTTTTGATTTTTCATTTATAATAGTGTTTTTAAGACCTGAACCAATTTTTAACTTTATGCGAATTTTTCCGCGAAGTTCATTTTTTTGTTTATTTTGAGTGGATTATATTAAATACGTTTAGATCACACATTAAGATAATAGAAATTATGGTCTAAGATCCGACAGTGAAAACCTTCCCTCATCCGATAATTGATTGAAATATTATTGAAAACGCTTATTGCAATATAAACAATTTGGCAATGCAATGTCTGCCAGGGTAGTTCTGCTGCAATTAACATTAATTAATTAATTAAAAATTGATTTTTTTATAATTAAATCCCTCAGGTGTTAATTGAATTTTGTTTGTTAAATAACATGGTATACGATACGACAAATCTTGTAATAGCAGGCAGCGCTGCTTATTACTGCAACGGTTACCTGCAGCCAGGTGTTCAAACTTAAAGTAAACTTAGGTTACTTCCCTCATATGTTAATTGAAAATTTTTTAGCTAATTTAAAAGTTCAGAATAATTAGAATACATCCATAACTGGCAGCCATCAAGTGCAGCCTATATAAGAAAAATTTTAAAAAATTGAAATAAAAAAAAAAAACCTTGTAGAGAGAGAGAGACTATTGCATTATTCCACGAAACAAACAAGGAAAGCATACCTACCCTGGCAGACATTACATTGCCAAATTGTTTATATTCCAATAAGCGTTTTCAATAATATTTCAATCAATTAACAGATGAGGGAAGGTTTTCACTAATGCCGGATCTTAGACCATTACTGGCTGGTCGATTTCGTAACAAAAATTAGCTCCAATGATCTATCATTTGACCCATCACAAAAAGGGGAATAACCATTGCATTAAAACTGTTTCACAATTTTCAAGAGAATGTTTCAAAACAATCCATTTTAAACATCTCTCATGGAAGTAAAAATGACACTCACTTCAACAATATTACATCTATAAATCAACTACATTACATACTATAGGTTAAAAAAAATTATAATATATTTAACATTGAAATAAGCAATTATTATTTTGCTGTAATTATTCTCCAAGTAAAGTTAAAATACACACAAACACATCTGTGATATATATCTTGGGTATAAATGAGGTAACTAAATATTGTTTATGAGATAAGACTTTTAGATAATAGTCATAACTAAGTATTATTATTCAACTTGATTCCCTTCTGTGTCTATAATATAAGATCATAGTAATAATTCTCTTCAATGTAGTTTTACATGTAGTTGAAATGCATATAAATCAATTAAATAAGGTTCAAAAGGGGTGGGGGGGGGGGGGGTTTACGGTGGTCTTGAATTAATTATTAAATTTTAAATATTTTAATTTTATGGACAAACCCATATTTTTTACACATATTTTAATAACTTTCACTTGGAATAAAATAAGACAAATAAAAAAAAAAAAACTACGCAATAGAAAATAGAAATATTAATAAATAGATTGATCCAATAAAATTCCGGTATGATGGGCTTAGAAAAAAAGATATTTAAGAAAACAACTGAGATTTCGGGTAAATTTTATTTCTATCGGCCGTAGCTTAATTACCCGAAATCTCATGTTTTTTTTCTTAAATATCTTTGTTGTTAGGCCCGGTATGACGGGCCTAAATTAAATTTTAATTTTAACTTACGACAAAAAATAATAAATATTATTGTGGATTTTTATGAATGTACTATTTATAAGTTTTTGAAGAATATTATAAATGAACTATACATCAGTGCTCGTACATCCTTAATATGTACAATCGACTCCAAAATTTCACAGTTGATGTGTACCGAATCCATATAAAATATACTAAGTAAAAAAACAAAAAACAAATCACGGACGCGTTGGCAATCATTTCAGAATTGCAATTAATAAAAAATAATTTCCAAAATTTTTGGTTATCTCTTCATTTATTTTTTTATAAAAAAATTCAGTACCATTCGCGAGTACTAACTATAAGAGAGCTGGTATTTTGGAAATAACAAAATTGACGTTAAATAGCTAGATAGATATATCTTGGGGTATAAAAAGTATTGCACTTCGACTTTATGCTTCGGCATTATGCTCCCCCTTCTACTCCAGTCTGACAAGATTCACTTCTCTCATGTCTTGGCAATGGCTAGACGTTGTAACCGAGAGATTCGCAATTAAAAATGATGTGGTTGGATAATTCTTTCTTCTCGCCACAAATAATGGATCCATTGTGGACTTCCTATATGTGCACTTTCGTAGGTGATAATGTCCGGTGATGAACACGAGAACCTTCCGAAGTTGCAACCTTTTCAGGTTTAGTGCATCTAGAGACAGTCTCTTGGATGCATTCCGAAAGAGTATATTCCCGTGTTTTTGTTGCGGTATATTTTCCCAGTGATCACGGTGTAACGTCCATCCACTAGTTGATCACTTGTTTACATACTGCCTTTGGAATTGAAATAGACGTTACGAACAGGTAAAATTTTGAGAAAATAATTATTTGACAAAAATTAATATAATATCAGTGTAGATGAAAAGATGTATATAACAAGACAAAAAAATATCACGAGATCTTCTTCCATACTGATATTATCTATAAGGAATCTCTAAGGAATGGTATATATTGGTGAGTTATGATTATAAGTTAATATTACGTGTATCATTTTCCTAATATATTGGTCTTATACAACACAAAAAAGATATTGGCTAAGAAATTCGATTATATGCAATATTTTTGAAATCTATAATCGTTTAACTAAATCCTCCTTGTTATATGACGATTACCTGCACACGTTTAAACAAATACACCCCTTAATGGAGACGGTTATAGTTATAACGGAAATGAGGGGTAGTTTATTATAGAATGTTTGTATATCACTTCAACTAATATCTCGTAACATAATATATATATATATATATATATATATATATATATATATATATATATTTATATACATATATATATATATGTATATATATACATATATATATATATATATATATATATATATATATACATATATATATATACTTACATATATTATATATATATATATATATATATATATATATATATATATATATATATATATATATATATATAATAATTATTATGTTATTTGTAAGTTTAATAAAACAACTTCAAGTCTCTTTGTTTAGGTAAAATGTAACCCATTTTATTAATTGCATGGTTTGATAAAATAAGCAGAATAAGTATATTGTTTTTACGAATGTTATCTATTAAAAACATATTCAAATGTTAAATAAGCTCCAATTAATTTGATACGATTCTGTCACTGTTTGGAGGTTTCGAAATGAATTTTACGCTATGACTTTCAACTTTTAGTTGTCTTCGACGAACCAAAAAACAATTGTATCAATTTCCATTTGACACCTATTCGCTAAAATAAAGAGTAGTCTAAATCAAATCAATTCCAATAAAACTGAACAGAAAACTGTAGCCACGGAGACCGTTGACCGATGACCATTAGGAAATGACGTCTGGTGGCAAAAAAGAAACCAAACTTAGTGTAAAGTACTATCTTCTTTACATATAAAAGAGAAAACTTCGAATTGTTTTTGAGAAAACTATAGAATGTTATCTAGAAAACTACAAAAGACTCTAAGTGAGATTTCTATACAACTCCAGAAAAACTATCAGAAGTACAAAATTTCAAACCGTTCCGAAATTATAGCTGTCTTATGACCGTTCCAAAGTTATAGCCAGCCCAGATATCGAATATAGATTATCGTTTCTATAGAAATACCATCATTAACAAAATTTATAAAAAATAATTATTTGACATAAATAAAAACACGCGTAATGAAGATTACTCTTTCGATTTCACACAATAAACAGCCATTTTTTAAGTCCCACCCTCAGGTCAGTTCTCAATTAGATAAATTAGTTTACGATTCCTCGAAGAACATATAAATAGATGATAAATCAGTTCAAATATGCGAGATTCAATAAACGCAGAACACGAATACAGACAAAATTGTTATGGCATCGTTTAAATAAAGTAAACTGATCACTGGCCTTTTAACGAATTCGAATTTTCCAGATATGCGTCTCATGACATTAAACTTTTACTGAAATAAATTCACCGTATGTGCTATCAAATGTTAAGTAGGTAGCCCATCTGCCTTAACTTTCCCGCTCATTGTGATTCCAGTCATAATACATAAATAAATGCATTATGGAAATAGCATTAGAGTTATTCACATATTTTAGAATTAAAAAACCCAATTGAATAAATATAAAAAGTATGTAGGTACAAGTTGTACTATTAAGATGCCATTTCGAGGTCAGTTGTATTATGAAGGATAACTACCAGTATACCAAATTGCATATTTGTGGGGGTAAGATGTATTTATAAAAAGACTTACAATTTGATTTATATTAAGGTGTATCGATATAACATTTTGAAAATCTAATCGATTATTTGAAACTTACTCAACGCGGTCAAATAACTAACACGGGACGAACATCTCTTCATAAAATCAAATGGTTCGACCATTTCGTTTGGAAATTATTAATTTTTAAAGTATTAAAGCATTTTTTAACATGCAAATATCAAATTACCTATATAATTACATTTATATAATATATAAGTATAAGAAACTAAAACCCGACTACGAAAAAAGTATATTACACATTTTCGGAATGTGTGCATTAAAACCTTTCATTCGATACCAAACTCGATACATTTGTGAATAACTTTTGCAAGCGTATTTTGCAATTTATATCTGCCACGTTGAATTTAATTTATCGTCACATTTAATATAACGTATAATTCTGCGTCTCATAGTCTATGACACGCGGAACACTTAGAGAAAGCTAATGACCTCTCATTCATCAAAATCGGATGAGTACTTTAGGCACTACGGTGGAACATATGTAAATACTAATATGCACAGACTGCTAAAAACATAACCCTTCCTTTTGGCTTTTTCGTAGTCGAGTAAAAAGTGCAACTTCAACAATTACTATCTCCTAAACGAAATGGTCCGAAATGGTAGAACTGTTTGATCTTTTAAGGAGATAACCAGCATGTGTTTGAGTGAAATCTGACTGCGTAAATTTCAAATAATCGGTACCATTTTGAAAATGGTATCAATACTCTTTTCGTTATCGCTTTCAAAATGTTACCAATTATTTGAAATATCACAGTCGGATAAAACATAATATACCATATTTTGGGCTCAGTATGTAAATTTTTCCTTAAATTAAAGGTGTGTGACTATCTGTCTATTGTGATGTTTAAGCATATACACAAATAATCATATATTATAATTTTGACGTCAAAGTAATGTTGTCAATGATATGAAAAATTGTCCCATCAAGTGTCATTACCCGTGGTATAACGGTTAGCAAACTGACGCAAAATCCAGCAGTCTATGGTTTGACAACTGGTAGATAAGTTAACTTTTCCATATTAAAAATATCAATTAATAAAATTCAATGACGAGGTCTACATAGTATACGATATAGTTCTTTTATACTTATGTCTTCGTGACCGTAATGGAAATTGGCATTGGTATAGTATTGTGCCGTTTAAGTAAACACAAATAATAATATGTTATTTTACTACGTAATTCAAAGGAGGGTATTTAACCACATTAAAAAAAACTTGAAAATATCTATATAGCAGTTTTGTTTGGCTTTCAACAACTATGCCAAGAGATCTTATCATTTTCAGATGACTTTCGATCATCTATATTCTATACTTAAACGTTTTGAATTGAAACAATACAATGTCCATATAAATTTAACTAAATCCATATATAATTACTGTCCTTCATGTGTCAAAAGAAATGTTCACTGAGATATAACATCAGATAAAACATTATACATACTAATGGCAATGCAAATCTATTTACTTAAATTAAAAAATTTTTGACAAAATGGAAACCCGACTTCAAAAATCAACTATTCTAAAACAAAAAATGTATTAAAAAGTAAAAAAATAATTGCATATTCTTGTGCCAATTATAGTTCACCTAAGCAAAGATTTTTAATTATATATGTACAATTATTGTTATTTTTGGAGTCGGTGTCAGCATGGAGAAATTCACATAAAATTTGGACACCACCTCCAAAAATAACAATAATTGTACATATATATTTAAAAATTTTTGCTTAGGTGAACTAAAATTGGCACAAGAATATGCAATTATTTTTTTACTTTTTAGGGCATTTTTTGTTATAGAATATTTGATTTTTGAAGTCGGGTTTCCATTTTGTCAAAATTTCTTTTATTTCTCGCTTTTGAGTGGCTTTGAAGTTCTATAACTGATTTTATTTGTCTAAATATGGATAGACCAACATTTTTTTTTATCCGTTTTTTTCTTTGTTTTTAATTTTTAGTGCATTTTTTCATAACAGATTTTAAATTTTTTTTACATGCATTTAGGTTTTGTTTTGTAAAAATTTTTTTTTCGGGGTCGGTTCTTTTTGTATAAAATTTTTTTAAAGTCGGTTTTTAAAATAAATTTTCTTATTTTCCCATTATGAATAAGAGTACAACCTTTCAAAAAAAAAAAAAATTCCCCAGAAATCGGTTATCATATATAAAATGAGGGTTTTACTCGATATCCCGGGGATCCCCTCATCAGAATGCGATTTGGTGACAATGGGACCAATGGGAAATCAAACCCTTTAAAACATAAAAAACAAAAAATTCAAAATTGATTCATAAATGACGGAGTTCTGAGGTAACACACTTAAAAAAAAAATACAGACGAATTGAGAACCATCCTCCTTTTTCAAGTCGGGTTAAAAAAGGAGTAAAATTTTAATAGTTAGATTACGTAACATTTATTAATTGTTTAAATGAAATTTAAAAAAAAAAAACTATAAACATAATTCATAAGTATTTAATTACAATAACGGTTATCAAAATTGAGCATTAACTATAATAATTATATACATTTTTAGTGATTATACAACTATAAAATAATATAACATAATAAATTTATTTTATATTATATGAACATTATAACATTGAGAACTTGTTTCAATTCGTTCATAATACCGTAGTTACTTAATAGATGATTCGCTGAAAAAGCTGGCGTTATCGCGTGGCCTGGGCGTCATACTTATAGGAAATTTATGTCAAATAATAATTTTTTTCTAAATTTTTTTAAATTCAAAACGTCAATTTTTTTATATTTTAAATTTATTGACAAATAATTTTTTTCCCAAATTTAGTTAATGCAGGTATTTCTACGGAAACTAGTAACTATATTAGAGATCTAGCCGTCAGCTAATTAATATTTTTCAAATTTCTTGTAAAGGTAGAAAAATTTAAAAAAACTGGGAAAAATTTTTTATCTCCGATTTCACTGAAAATAATTTTTTTAAATAATTATGATCCAATACCATAGTCAAATTAAGATTTAGATCTACAAAAATTCGCATACAGGTGGAAATTAATAGTGCTAAGTATACTATTACTATAATAAAATATCGAAAGTCCCCATCGATCCGACTTCTGCTAAAAATTTTATTCAAGGTCAAAGGTCAAGAATATCGGTGTTTCGCATATACCTCATAAACGGAAAGTTTTATCACATAATCGGTCAGACAAAAATTGTGTATCGTAAAATTTTATATCGAGTTTTTGTCCGTTTTGTCAGTTTTTCGTATATTTAGAATTGAGCGCTCCATGCTTCTAAGGCATGTGCGTAGTTTCATTAGTTCCTTATTTGTGTAAACATGTGTCCAGAACCTTAATTTTGAGACTCAGGGCTAGATCGCTTTTAAGAATATGCTTCAAGGATGAGAATCTCTGCCACGCGCTGACTATTCGTATTTGAACTTCTATAGAATTCTTATTTCCAAAAGAAATAGTTTGTCCGAGATCAAGCAAGTATTTCAACCTAAATATATTTTTACTACTACGAAAGACGCTTAAAAAAATTTCAGAAAATACAACCGAATTACATTCATACTAACGCTCAGCTTAGAAATATAGAAGAGTTTATTATCATTCAAATGCAGATGTGTAAAAATTTATTTAATTTTTGCACCTACGTCATAATATTTGATCTATAGATGTAATAACTAATTAATGAATATAGATACACGGAGCTATATATATATATATATACGGAGTGTTTATTTGAAATGTTTCCACCTAAATATTTTTGAAATATAGATTTTAGAAAACAATGTTTAAAACAAAAGTTATTAGTTTCTATGAGAAAAATATTTTTTGCATTTAATAAGTTGCTAATCGACTTTTGTTTTAAACATTTTTTTTCTAAAATGCATTTAAAAAAAAAAATGTTTAGGTGGAAACTTTTCAAATGAACACACTGTATATAGATGGGGATATTTATATTGAATATTGTTGATAGCTAAAATAACTCGAATTAGTTTATTTATATGAATATTCAGTACAGCATTTATTATTTATATACAACAGTAAATATTAATTAATTATTTATAGGAATACTATCTGTCTCTATCGTGTTTATTTATATCATCAATGTAATATCATTTTATAATTTAAGGGAGCAGAGGGTGCATAGTACCAGAATCTTTTTGTGTCAAATCACTGAGAATTCAATTTGACAGTTTTAAATTATTATTTACAGGATTTACAGGAATCATATTACTGGAATAATGTGTATCTAGTGCGACAGGCCGAGTTTAAGGATATTATACGATTAGTTCTAAGTTTGTTACAGTTGAGAATATTTATCTTGATAAAACAGAATATTTAAATGATTTAATATCTTCATTTCCAGATTTCAGCAACTAGTAATATTTAACATTTTTTTTGACATCAAATGCTTGATATGAAAAATCATACACATCTAGGGATGGGGATCGAACCCACGACCTCTGGCATTCTAGACCAATGCTCTACCAACTGAGTTACCTTAGATGTTATGGTACTACTATGCATATGATCTTTCACTATCATTTTTGATGCCATTGTATTATTAATTTTGTTTATTTACTATTAACATATTTTTCAAATTGTGTGTATACTAGATGTGTATGATTTTTCATATCAAGCATTTGATGTCAAAAAAAATGTTATCAATATTCAGACATATTACTTAAATGTCAAAGTAAGTAAAAACGCTAGTCGCTTCCGTTGGTATAACATAACCGAAAGGCAACCATACTAACAATGGAAATAAATAGACGCTAGTTTACAAAAAAACAGTAATATTTAAAATAATAAATCAATCTTTTAAACACTAAACACTAAACAAGAGATAAGACAATATTTCCAAATACAAAAATATTTCTTTTTAAAAATTAATCTTCTAATTCTTTTTTTCATAAATGCAATATTTTTGTCACAATTTCAGCGAAATATCTTTAATTTTCTTATAGATAAAAGATTATTCTTTTGTAGTTTATGAACTATGGTAGCGATGGATTTTCAGTTTCTATGATATACATGGTATACCAAATTAAAGGAACATAATCCCCAAAACTTTCCAAGCATTTTAGATCACATTTCGTGATTGCAAACCTAATGAAGTCAAAAGAACCCAACGGAATCAAGACCACATGAAGTAGAAATAAAAGGGAGATGAATATTTAAAAATTCTATAATATTTTATAAACATTCGGTGTTTTAAAACTATATTTCTGCAAAAAAAATAGATTCTTAAGAGAAGTGTTTTTGTTTTGTCAAGAGTAAATAAAGTATCTTTGTTCTTAGGACTATGACATCTGGTGGCAATAATTAGAAACATTATAGTGAGGCTCAACTGTGATAGTTACATATGCGTTACGAAGGTTACGTTAATAAAATTAAAAGAATTATTATTTAGTAATTGAAATTCATCGTTTTTTGTAAAAAATATAACTAATTGGTGAAATGCAGCCTGGCTAAAGCCGCCATTTTGAAATATGTCGTCAAGAGTAGCTTTACCATGTACCAATAAAGCGTTCTTTGCAAGAAAAATTGTTACTGGGGTGAAACATGATAGTTTTAACTATAATAATTAAATAATATCTATAATATATTGAGTAATTGTTAAACCATTGGTTATGTAATTGTAAATAGTATTATATATATATATATATATATATATATATATATATATATATATATATATATATATATATATATATATACTTAATTACGTAATTGTGATATCGATATCGAACAGAGTAATAAATGATATTATTACGATTTTCGATATCGATATCACAATTACGTAATTAAGTTTTGGTATTCGTATCTGGATACACAAATACAATTAATAATTTATTATCCTCTTAAAACTTGATGACTAGTATCAAATTAAATTTTACATTATGAACAGTTTACAGTGTTCGAGTTATTTTGGGATTATGTTAACTTGTGTGAATAAAAAATCCAGTTTTCTAGAAGAATATATTCTTTTTTTTTAAGAAACCAAGCCTTCTGCTCACATATCCGTCTATTTATTATCGTTTGTCTCGTGAAACCCAATAAAGTGGGTTAGTTAATTAATAGCCAATTTTAAACTTATCACATTGGCAATAATTATCTGTTATCTAAACCATAAAATTTTTTATAAACATTGCAAAAGGCATAAATATTTGAAAGGTTTTTCGCAGAGTGGCTTAAAAATATTAATCTAGAATACTAAGTAAGCACTGTGTTGCACTTTGGTCTTCATACCAACTTTTTATCCCAGAATTGTTTAATTAAACTGTAAGTTAAATGCAAATATAAGGTTTAAAATATAATATATAGAACAGTTTAAAATAGAAGTTAAAATATAAATATAAATAGCAACATCTTTTGTATGAAACATTATGTATTTCTATTATTAAATATCTGTTTGTTTGTTCGAGCATCACGTAAAAACTGTTGTACCGATTTAGATGAAATTTTTTTTATTAAATCTTATGATTAGACTAATACGTGCTTTAGTTCGCTAAGAGAGATTGAATTAAAAAATATTCGCTAAAATTGAAATTTGTTGGAAGAGTCGATAAATATTTGGTAGTGAAAGCGGTGGGAACAACAAATATTTCAAGTAGTGGAAGCAGTTAGCAAATTACAATAAGGTTTGTCGTCTTAAAATGACGGGAGCCGTAGATTTAACAGTATAACGCGAGCGAAGCCGCAGGTATAAGCTAGTATGTAATAACATTATCTTTAATCCAATTGATTATTGAAAAAACGTTTCGAACAAACGTTGTTAGGATTTTCAATAAATTTTACTGCATAATTCAATGGAGTATTTAAAACAACATTAATAATAATTTGTAAATATATACTTAGCAGTTTATTATCATTTGCGAAATAAAAATTAAGGGTAGGGATTGAAATGTCGTTACTAATTGATATTTCATTTTTCCCTTTCTGAAAAATATGCAAAAAATTTTTTAAAATTTTATTTACTTAAATTTTGGCAACCACATTGTTTGCAATAAATCTTATAGTTTTTACGAGCCTCTGAAAAATCATTTTACCTGTCTTTCAAACATTTAAACGAAGTTCCAACCATATACTCTCCAGTTTTGAAACACAGATAATTTAAAAGAAATTGCTTGAACCACATGCATTGATACAAAGATTGTCGCTTACCGGTACTACTTAATAGTTTGTTTTTATACAAAAATAATTATTGTAGGTTATGTAATGTAATAATTTAAATGTATCCAACCACATATGTTTATTTAAGAATTTCAATTATAATTTTTACATTAAAAAAAATTAAAATTATTTTTAATAATCATTAATGGCACGGTTATTAAAATATATATAAAAAAACGGTTATTAAAATATACTTTTATTTATTTTATATAGTTACTTTTTACTAACATCAAACAAAAACGGGAGGAGGTTTTTGACATTTTGGTATCACATTTACAGATTTCGACGATTTTTATTCAAAAAATTTGCATTTCCAATAGATGATAATGTCTTATGTTTTGTAAATTTACCTTAAATATGTTTCTGTATCTTGTAAATCTACTAATCCTACAAAAATTATGTGTGAAAGTTTGTGAAAATGTTTAATGCTTAATCTCGCAAAAATGGTCGAAATGATTTTGATGCGGTTTTGATTGGAGGTTAGGCTATGATGTAATTTTTTGTTCCATGCATTCGAGTCCGCGTAATAGTGATGAGTGACATCCAAGTAGGCCGTAGGCGTAACATATTTTTTAAACGGTGCGAAATAGGGAAATTACAAATGTTCATCTTTTTGGAGTTTACTCCTTAAGAATCGATTTCAATTTAAAGCCCCCGGTACGAAAATTTGATGAGTAGTGAAATCAACTGTTAAAAAAAAGCGTTATATTTTTTTTACAAGCTAACATTCATTACGCTATGATATTCAATTTGAATTTATGATGATTTACATACCTTTTCAGAGTTTCAATACCCAAATTGTTCGTTTAAGTTATAGAGGCTTCGTATTTTAAGTAAAAGAGGTTTTGGGTTCTGTGGGGATGGAAATTTTTAAAAAATTTTAATTTATAGAGGTTTTTACGTTATTGAGGTTTAAGTTATCGAGGCTCTTCTGTACCAGGTATTTAAGTAATTAACTCAGTTTGTTGTTATTTGCACTTGTTTTTTACATTTTGTGGTTTATTAATTTTTGAAATCGATTACTTTTTTTTCATTAAAAAGTTGTATTTATAATTTTTCAACAAATATAATATGGTAATGGCACCAATGACGCCATCCCAATACTTTATATATCGTGTATAGATGTGTAAAAAGTATGTGTTTATTATTTAGGTACATACTAAACACTAATATTGTTTTTATTAATAATAGTAACACACGAATATACATTTTATACATAAAATTATTACATAAATTATTGTTTATTTTAAAGATTATTATTATTATTATTAGGTATTTTGTACAATGAGTTTAAAACAACGTGATAGGTTATGAGTCAAGGCACATTTTGTTGATAGCGTACGTTTTTTACATCGAGAATAGGCCATTGCAATATAAAAAATGGTCCGTCATCGCTATTCAAATAATACAACTTGTACAAAAATTAATGATAAAAAAATCGGCACGTAGGAGCTATGTTGACTAATTTTGAATATTCTCATAGGCAGAAATTAGAATGCATATGAAATTAAGTTCTTGACGCCAATATATTAAATTTAGTCCCGACTTTGTAACGCTTGAAAATATTCATCGCAGACATAAATGTTTGGAATAGGTGTTCATAAAATAGCCTAATAATTTAAAAACGAAAACGAAAGAGCTGAAATTATGTGCATGGGTGTTTTAGTAACTCAAAAGTGTGGCCAGACAATGTTTGAGCAAAATGGGTGACACTACCCATCTTTGAAACCGTAGGACAAAAATGTAATAACAAAAAATGTTCCTTTTTTTAAATTTTTGTTCTTTTTTTTACATAAATTCAGGATATACCGAGTATTTAAGCAATTAACTCAGTTAGTTGTTACTTCACTTAAAAATCGTCAGTAAATAAATTGAGGTAAGATTAATTTCTTACAGCTTCACTTGTATTAGATTTTTCAAATTTACCAATTTAAAAAAAATATTCAAAATTTTGCGCTTCTTGCTCATTTAAACACCCTTTCCCCTCGCCAATTTTTGCACACAAACGAACTTATAGTAGCGTACAGAAAAAGTCCGTTAGTGGGAAATTTAATATTCATTATTTTTATATTAAAATCGTAAATATTTGCTAATTTCCCTTACGAATAGCTCCCTGTACGAGCTAGTGTGTTGATTATTTGCACATGTAGGGTGTATGTTCCCTCACCCCTACATGTGTCTACATGCCTCCTTTGGCCATTCATTGACTAGACTATATACTAGAGCGATAGATATTTACACAAATTTTTGAAAAATCGACACAGTCTCAACAGCTACATTTTTTTCGAAAATTATATATTAAAAAAATTATTTAAAAAATATAATTTAAAAAAAAAAGAAGGAATTAAAAAATAATACATCTAGATACTGATATCACACATGGGAAATTAAAATGAATGACATTTCCATTTTACAATTATAATCTAGAGGAATACGTAAAAATAATATCCGTAGCAATAATATGTTAAAGTATACACAAAGAAAAATAAGTTGATG
This sequence comes from Nineta flava, assembly GCA_963920215.1. Taxonomy (NCBI): domain Eukaryota; kingdom Metazoa; phylum Arthropoda; class Insecta; order Neuroptera; family Chrysopidae; genus Nineta; species Nineta flava. Next base: position 108,852,426 of record OY986041.1, read on the forward strand.
TTAACTTAGTAATGTTAACTCAGTATCATCTGTGGTGTAACTTTCGCACAATTTGAGCTACAACTACAGAGGACCAGAGTTCGATACCTGGTGGACTAATTTAATATACAATGGCATGCTTGTCTATATATTATACGCTGCTTCTATCATACTATGTCTTCGTAGCCTTAATGGAAATTGGCATCCAATGGAAATTGGCTTAAAGTATACATAATAATAATATGTAGCTACAATGGTTGGCATTTCCGTTTGGCAACTAAGAATGTGATTTTAAAAGTTGGAAACACAAAATTTGACATATCTCCCTTAATATTCTAAAAATCGAAAAATTTATAAGAGGTAAAGTTGTAGGTACTAAGTTTTACTGTAATTTTGATTCTTATCATTTTTTCTGTTACCCTAATATTTATAGAAATATTGATGGTTTAAGATTGAAAATTAAATTTCTCAATATATCTGTACACATTAGAGTTTGAGCAAAAATGATAAGGTGATGAATAGGGAATATGCATGAAATTTTTTTTCACTTGAATTGAAGCATGTTTACTTGAAAAATATCAAGGTAAAATTACTTTTTAAATAACTTTAAAAATAAGCGAGATATGAATGATTGAAATTCCCGATTAGACAAAGAGGGTGATAGCCTTCTCGATATGTTATGTGACGTCATATTACACTTTCACCATTTAAAATACACGTAAAACTCCGTTTTTAGTATTTTTGCAAGAAAGAGACAGATAATAATCTTTAAAAGCTTATAGCTTCCTTGATATTTGTCGGATTTTAATTTCGTTTTTAAATATTATTACAGTATTAACAGTATTTTCATATTCTGAAAATAAATGTGAAAAAAAATTTTCATGCATATTCCCTATTGTAGCAAACATGATTTTCTACAACTTTATTCCTTACGCATTTTTCGAAAGTTCTAATATTAACCGAGATATTTTATATTTTGTGTTTGCTTCTTTCTTCATCCCCCCCTTTACCCTTGACGTATGTCATTCATTAATAAAATTGGCCTCGCAAATACTAAAATCATATATGACATTTCGTTTTGATCAGACTAAAATTGTGACCGCTAGAGAGTGATTTATGTATTCTAAGGAAATTCGCTAAGTTGAAGCAGCTCCTGCGTAACGAAGTAGTTAAAGTAATTAAACACTTTATGAATATTTTTAAGATTACATACGAATGCCTAATGGGTACAAAAATTGAACTAATGACAAATTCGTATACTGCGTATAACATTAATAAAAATTTTATAATTATTTATTTTAATATTTTCATAATTATAATGGTAAATAAATGAGTGAATAAATTAATATACAAAAGTAATTAATTATTTATACAATTGATAATTTTTATTTAATGACTCATAACTATAATAAATTTATTACTTGTTGTGTTGTGTATATAGGTAATAAAACTTATTTTGACAAAATGGAAACCCGACTTAACAAAAGAAGCACTAAAAAGTAAAAAAATAATTGCATATTCTTGTGCTAATTTTAGTTCACCAAAGCAAAAATTTTTTAATATATATGTACAATTATTGTTATTTTTGGAGGCGGTGTCAACATAGATAAATTCACATAACTTTTGGACACCGCCTCCAAAAATAACAATAATTGTACATATATATTTAAAAATTTTTGCTTTGGTGAACTAAAATTAGCACAAGAATATGCAATTATTTTTTTACTTTTTAGTGCTTCTTTTGTTAAGTCGGGTTTCCATTTTGTCAAAATAAGTTTTATTTCTCGCTTTTTAGTGACTTTGAAGTTCTATAACTGATTTTAATTGTCTAAATATGGGTAGACCTACTAAACGACCAACTAATTTTTAGTGAATTTTTTTATAACACTTTTTTTTTACCCGTTTTTTTTTTTTTTTTCAATTTTTAATGCATTTTTTTATATCAGATTTTCAGTTTTCTTTACAAGGAATTTGGTTTTTTTTTGTAAAATTTTTTTTTTTTGGGGTCGGTTTTTTTTTTAAGGAAAAATTTTTTTTGAAGTCGGTTTTTAAAAAAATTTTTCTTATTTTCCCATTATGAATGAGTATACTTTTTAAAAAAAAAAAAAAAATTTCGCAGAAATCGGTTATCACATATAAAATGAGGATTTTCCTCGATTTTCCGGAGATCCCCTCATCAGAATGCGATTTGGTGACAATGGGACCAATCGGGAATCAAACCCTTTAAAACAAAAAAAAAAATTCAAAATCGGTTCATAAATGCCGGAGTTCTGAGGTAACAAACATAAAAAAAAAAAAAAAAAAAAAAAAAAAAAAAAAAAAAAAAAAAAATACAGACGAATTGAGAACCATCCTCCTTTTTTGAAGTCGGGTTAAAAATCTCGAATGCCAATTATGAATGCAACGAACATAAATAATATATAATATAATATAATATATGCATAAATACTTTTTAATATAAATCACACATGAAAATCAATTTTTATTCGAAAATCAATTATTATTTATTTAAATATTACTCTCAGTACAGACTGTTTTTTTGATTCAAACTGTATAATTATACTATTAATTTTATTACATTTGTAATTAATTAACTGATTCGCACTAGCTTCGTAATGTGTCTAAACTATTGGTTGTGAGAAAATGACTTTTTTATGGGATACAATTTTTTTTATTTATTTAAAGCAGAGGTGGGCACAGACAGCTTATCTGAGCCTTACGAGCTCATCATAAGCTGGGTGAGAGTAAGTAAAGAAGGTATGTTTTGAAGCAAGACGGAACGATGTTTCAATACAGGTTGTCCTACCGATTATTGCCCAATAATTTATTCAATCAATTTAGAAATAGTTTTATAAAATATTTATTGTTTAAATAATATCTTTTACAGTATGGAGAGATACACCAAAAAACATAATAATAATAATAATAATAATAATAACAATAATGATAATAATAACAATAATAATAATAATAATCTGAACTTATCCAAGACTGCTTCCGATGTCTTCTTCATTATTAAATTCACTACTTTTATTTTTTTTGAAAAACAAATTATGCGAAAAATAATTTCCACTACTACAAATAGTACTTTTCACTTTTTCAATTCAAAGTAGACTACCTCGAAGAACTCAAATTCCCACTTTATGTAAAATTTAACTTAATTCATCAAATTTCCATGACACTATACTGAGCATACTCCATACGAAGAAAAAATAATTAAATCAGGTAAATAATTCTTTATTAGTTCTCGGATATGAATAGTAAAATATTTAGACAAATCATTTGGAATTTCCAAAACTTTAATTTTATTTAAATTATCCTTTGCAAAAATTTCACTCTTTTATTATAATGGTCCAGCGGTAAACTTAAAGGTTCAAAAGATTTATATATATTTTTATTTTATTCATACACAAATATGATATATACTAAAAAGGTACATTTTATGACCCTAATTACCAGCCCAAAATTCCAGAGTATGTATTGAATGATTGCTTAAAATAAAAAAGATTTGGTATTATTATATTTTTTTCAGAAAATGTTTTAATTAAAAAAAGAAAATATTAATAATTGGTAGGTTACCCTGTATTAACTCTATCTCTCTTCCCTACCTCTCACTCAGAGCTTGGCCGAGTCATCTCCTGCCCACCTCTGACTTAAAGGCTTTCTTTATCCCCAGCAAAAGCATCTGCACACAATGGGACTCCATAATGGATCCATTGTGTGGAGACTCTGCGGCGAGGAGGAAGAGACATCCAGCCACATTATCTTTCGCTGCGAATCTCTCGGTTACAGCAGATACAAGATGTTCGGTGCATCTTACTCCGTATATATGAACCTTCAGGAAGATTTGATCAGCAAGCTACTGGCTATTGCCGAGATATGGGAGGAGCGAATCTCGTTAGATTGAAATAGAAAGGGGAGCACGATGGGCCATAAGGAGGTGCAAGTGTAATCGAAATGCAGTAATTTTTTGTACCCCAAGATATATCTATCTATTTTGCAACTTATGAAAGTCAAGTTTTGGACATACATGAGGGGCGGCCCGAATTTTTATATATATTCCGCCGTAAAATTATGTACCATTGATTTTTAAATCGGTTTTTTTGTGTATAATTGCATTATAAGTATAGATTATTAAAACTCTAACATGTGGAAATAAAAATATCAGAGATGTCAGTTTATGTAATTTTCATATGTTAGTGTCATTTTGAGGAATGTATAACATTTGTGGTTAAACAAATTTAAAAAGAAGATTGGCACAGTTCGGGTCCGTACCGTAGATTATTCGTAAAAATACCCTGCACATGATCCGTAGAAGTTTGGACTTCGCTAGTCGCTGTATGACCGATGGCACAGCTACGTAATCGATTTGCGCTGTTTTTTCTTTTCTGTTTCGACACTGCCATAGCTCTCGCATTTGTACGGTACTAGACTTGTTAAGCTCGTTGAATTCCTTTCGACGCGAACTTTCCTCTGATATGCGTATTCTATAATTCCGAGTATATTTTCGAATCAAATGAGACAAAATCTCTAATTTTTTTAAATTTTCAAATTAATACCCATTTTTCTCACTATGCTGCCTAATAATGCTCCACAGGGTCTTCACAATAACACAAGAATCAATGGCCTAGCTAAACCCGTTTTCATGCTACATCAATTCATAACTTTAGACTAATACGTTCACGCGCATGTGCCTAAACTGGCGATGACGTTACATGCAAAACAAAGCGCGGCATATACGTAAATAAATGATTTATCTGTTGTGGACTCAACCATTGTAAACGCATTATTAGTCTCCTAGTTATTAGCGAGTGAAACCTGACAGTATTTTGTAACATCAAAATGTTCAACCCACCACCAGTGTAACGACTAGCTAAGCAAATTTCCTAAGAAAAATCTAAAGATGAAATCAAGTCACTATGACAATACACTTAAGATTAATTAAAGTATTAAAACATTAAGACTGTGAATAATTATCTAACAGAAAACGAAATTAAATAATAAATTGTGCTAAAATTAAAATTTGTTTTCTACAACTTTACTCAAAAGAGAGATATTCCTACTTTTGCATTTCCCCCTCTCTTATCGATTGTGCTCATTAACAAATTCGATTCATTCCGATCAGGCTAAATCAGTTTAAGCTCAATAATTTACATACTTTAGTTGAAATTCAATTTTGATAGTAAATAAATACCATTATGTGTATATATATTATATTCCATTGTTGAATATATATGAAATCAATTTGTTAAACAGTTTATAGAGGTCGTGTGAGTGTTTCACACCAGATTTCTTTATTTAGTGTTTCATAAAAAGCATTTTATTATCGGTTCAATAAACAATTCAAACGTGTGACAGTTATTTTTCAACAGATATTAATACAAAATAAACGTACACAAATATCCTTTTTTTGTGATTTAAATATGTATGACTTTCATCTTTGATTTTTTTTTTGTTCATAATATTTTACTTCTATATTTTAAATTAATTTTTTTAATGAAAAAATAATACTTTTTAGTAATAATTTTGCATGATTTAAATAGAGATAAAATCTAATTTGAAACACTTTGGTTACTTTTATATACATAATAATATATACAGGAGTTGGAATTAATTCTTAGTGTTTTACAAGAGCAGTTATTTGTAGTACAGTATTCCGTTGTTACTAATAGAACTATATTTATCGTGAAACAGCAATTATTAGGCGAAATTTTCATTATATATCTTTTTTTATTTAAAGAGTAATTAACAACATCTTGTAATTTATCGAATATGCAGAATTTTACTTCATTATTTTTCGGGGAGAAATAAAAGAATTTTTGCATCGAACTGCCACTGGCGATAAAAAATGAATCCATCGCGACAATCCCAAGCGCAGAAAGTCATGGATTAAACCCGGCCAACCATCAACATCAGTGGCGAAGATATTCATGGGTCTCAGCTCATGCTCTGTATTTGGTGGGAGAAACGGATGTGATTAATAATAAACTGCTAAAACCGAAAGAATCCATAACTGGGGATCACTACCGACTACATTGATACATTTAAGCCGTGCATTGAAGGAAGAACAACTTTTGTTTGAAGCACATTTTCCGAAAATTGAATGAATAAGGTACAATTCAATAAATCAATTTGGAAAAATGACCTTTATTTTTGTGGCCCATTGTACATACATATATACTTACCTTGCAAAAAAAAATTAACTTATCTAATATTGACTTTCAGTGTATCTTGAAAGTTTAAAAACTTTATTAGATACACTTAATATATTTGAACCCAAAAATAGTGATTTATGACTTAAATATTAGATTATCAAATGATAATTAATGAGAACTCTAGGTTTTTGAAGTAAAATTTCAAATTCGCTCCAATACCTAGATCAGTTTTTGTATTATAAATACGTATATCGACTACAAAGTAGCCATCATCAGTATAAATTAGCTAGTCGTAATTTACTCTTTGACAATTTGAAATAGATAGAAAATCGAAATCAATAGACAAAAATAAAAATCAATAAAAATTAAACAAAATATGAAAATTTCGATATGTGTTATTACCCGACAAGGCAGCAAAAAGGAAGGTAATGCTTCAGAATATTATGTATGTACAATTTACTAAAAAAGTTGATATAAGCTTTTTAAATATAAAAATTGATTTGTGCTGTATTGATTCGATTTTCGAAAAAAATGCTTCGGATAAAAGTTGTTCATTAGAAATATAGTAATAACTTTTATTCGCAAATTTTTATCGAAAACTAAATGAATAAGCCACAAATCAAGTATAAAATTTAAATAAAAAATTAAACTTTTGCAGCCAAATTGTACATGAAAAAAACCATTGAGCGCTCACATTGTAAAATAACAGAAACAGTAATATTTTATGAGCGCTTTTCTACACGTACTGATAACTGTCATAAGAATCAAAATGAAATTAAGTAACCATGGCGATACCAGTTCAAGTGGCCGAGCGTTATGTCTGCGCAGTATGCCTACTTGAAAACAGGGAGGTTATGGGTTCGAATCGCGACATCGGCAGTTTATCAATTATTAAGAAAAAAAAGGGGCGGTTAATTGACTAAACTGTCGGCGTATGGACAAAAACGAAGTAACCGGCTATGCTTGAGAAGGTTTTCTGCAGTTTTCTTGACGAACTCCAGATTAATATCGGCATAGTTCCTATCATAGTCGGCTGCAGCCAAACATCCTACCAATTCGTAGACTTTACACAAAATACCTTCCCCGCTACTCACATCCTCACATCCTTAGGCATCACAATGGACCTTGTGGTCGAAGTATAGCCCGCCCAGGGCAGCTTCTACAATCTTTTAATCAACCGCATGGCGATACTTCTTATATTATAGACATTAAAACTTTAATGTTGCAAATATTTCTGATAATATTAGAGTTATAGAAAGTATGCATTAATTAATATAAAAAAAACTATTGTATATTCTCTTTTGAACCAATGTAAAGTAAACAGATATTTGAATCAGGTTAATTTTGATGAAATATATCTATTTAGTGAGAAAACTTAACATGCAATATTTAACAAAGAAACACTTGTTATTAACATTATACTTTTATTAACAATAAATACTTGTTAAACAAATTATTTTCGCCCAAATAATAAACAACAAAAAAAAACCTATTCACAAATGTACACTCATTACATAATACCTATAATTTTAAGAATGTTAAACAGTTTTAATAATAATTTAAAATTATATATATATATATTTTTATATTTGTGTAGTGTCAAAAAATGTATGAATAAAAAAAAAGAATAATAATAATAATGATATCTAATTTTAAAAAGTTTAGACTAAATTATTATTTTAATACTATTTTAAAATGTATATTACGAGAAACAGACCATGTAATTATAGTAATTGTCATTTCTTACATATTTTATTTTTAATCTCATAACATACCTTGGTCGTGTATTATTAATTATAATATTATTAGGGCCCCGTACGCAATGACGTAAGGCTATTTCTTTCAAAAGTCGATTCAATTTCTGTACGTCTTTCGGTTTTTGAATATTGGTATGAATCCGTAATACTAAATATTCGTATTTACAAAATATCATATTTAATCAAAAAGGAAAATCGAGTTTCGGTTGAAAAATAATTCTATTTCAAATGAAAGGAGAAGAAAGAAATTTACATACCGAGGACAGTAGGCGTAACTTATGTAAATGATATACTAATATAGTTTATTGCCTAAGGCTCCGAAATATACCGTTTTTTACTATCATAATAAAACATCAAATATCATCGTTATTTTGCAAAGCATAACCATAGATAATATACTTAGTATTTGTAAAACAGCGATTATCACGATGGATAATCCTTATGGTTTCCAGTGTGCCTGATCCAAGACACTACACACCGCTACAACCTTAAAACTAAGAAGGTCATTGCCTCTTTTTTTAAATGTATTTAATAAAGTCGTTTAAAGGCCCAAGTAATCACTTTTATTATAATTGTTATATGACAAAAATATTTTACTATAGTCTATAGTTTCGAAAATAGAAGTCCTTCTTGAGAAACGCACGAAAACGCTGCCTGGTAATGATAGTCGTGACGTTGCTGTTATTACAAATTATCCAACGTCATCATTGGTTTATAAATGTCATAACTTAAACAACATGGCCGGGTACCGTTTTCGTGTATTTATTAAAACTTACTTATAAATTTTAGGGCTGGTCATTTTCGATACCTACTAGGTAGGTTCTATGAACATTTTAAGAAATTTTTCCGAAATTTAAGTTGATAATTTAGATTTTTTTGTTATGTTTTGTATCGCACCGAGTCTATTTACTAAGAAATATAAAATAAAAGAACATTTTGTAGAGTTTGAGCAACAAAATTAATAGAATATCCGGGATCAATTGTACATAAGTTAATGGCAATATCAATAGATAGATATAGATTTTCAAACATATGAAACCCTAAATGCAAGAGCAAAATCGCACTTGGTTAGTTAGTTTTTTATTAACTTGCAAAATTATTGAAATTCGTATACTTGCAAACTATACATTCATTCTTGTTACAATTACAAGGTCAAAAAAATTACCGAAAAATTGGTCTCATTAAAATTTTTCGTACGATATCTAATTTCCGTGATATTTATTTGTCAGGGTTATTTTAATAACTGCATATATAATGTAGTATGCATATGCATTTTTTCTTACAATTCCTTCCATATGCATAACGGTTACATATAATGTCTAACTTTATATTTAGTACAATAATTATACGCTTTTTTACATGAAACATCACCTTTAACGAAGTTTTTTTATCATAATCATATCTAAATGTCGACCGTAGTAAAAACAAATTGGGACATAATTTTTAATTTATCTCTACTATTATAAAATTATAAATATCTGTTTATGTGTTTGTTTGTTTAGTCGAGCAAAAAAAAACTACTCGACTCATTTCGATGAAACTTTGTTTGAAAGCTCATGATTAGATTTAAAAACTGCTATATATTTTATTTTGCTTCGAGAGATAGAATTCGAAAATATTCGCTGCAATATAAATTTGGTGGAAGTGTTGATAAATATTTGAAGTAATGGAAGCGTTGGGAACGATGAATGAAGTGGTGGAAGCGGTGGGAAATTACATTCAGGTTTTTAGTCGTAAGTGGACGAGAGCTGCAGATATAACAATAAAACGCGAGCGAAGATGCGGATATAAGTTAGTTTTAAATAAATTAAATTAAGTTTTAAATAAATTAAATAAAGACATTTTTCCAAAATTTTTTGTCTAACTTGCTTTTAAACAATGGAATTAAATGAGTTGAAAATTTATGGGCAGCTTGATGTAAGCGCCTAGATGGTAAAATCTTCTTTGCAATCTGATCGGAATTTTTTAAGGAGGTGAAAGAGGGTGCGAAAAATTTTTGCCTTTAAAAATATAATTTCAAATGGTTTTTCGTCTCAGAGGACGAAATACTCGAAATAAAAAATTTCAACGATATTCTGATAGTATGGTGGCTAACACTTTGCACAATGAAGATAACTGTGCACTTAATACCGATTTCTTTACGGTTCAACTTGGAATTTCAGGGTGAAACAAGGCTTTTGCGTCGAAATAATTTAAAAAATATCATCAAACATTTATATACCTGGTATATACATAATATATACAAAAGTAAATTAGATTTAGTCCCAACTTTGTAATGGTTGGAAATATTGATCGCACAAAAAATTTGTTGGCATAGGTGTTCATAAAATAATCTAATTAGTGTATTTGCGGATATTCATCTGACTGTCTGTAAACACAATAATTATATAAAACGAAAAAATATAACCAGCTGAAATTTTTTGTCTGTGTTATATAACCAAAAAGTGGGACCAAGATCGTGAATGACCCCTCGTCAGGCACTAAGTCATTGACCCTTGAAACAGACAGATATAGAAGTAAGATAACAAACGTTTTACTAGTAAAAATAAACAATTATTTTCATAAACTGGAAATTTTTTTCACATAAACTGAATAGTTTTGCTACAATTTTTAGCTGAAAAACTAAAATAAACAGTTCACCAATGATGAAGAACCCAGCATATGCGGAACATTTAAACAAATAATTCAAGTAGATATAAAAAGCTACAGATATTTGAGCTTAAATTGTAGCAAAACAATTGGGTTTACGAACAAAATTTGTATGATTTACAAAAAGAACATTTTTTAAAAATGAACAAATGAAAAATGATACAAAAAGAACATGTTAGAATCCCGAAAGAAGGGATTCATTCTCTGATTCTGACCATTGGGGAGTTCGAAGGCACTCTTTCGCGCTAGAACCCGCACATTTACTCGAAATTTTAGGTTAATTTATCCCTTTACGGTTTTGAGTTATCGTGTTGACAGACCAAGTTTCTTTTCTTCGATAAATATTTCTACTTAAGTTACAGAAAACTTGGAACATAGGATATACAAATGATAGGATATATAAGGATATAAAATAATTAGGAAATTTAAGAGAAAATCGGAATAATGTATCAAAATTTGGAACTCTTCTACCAATTCTGAAATAAATAGTCACCCTTTTACAGACGTGAAAACAATTTCGTGCATTTTGGTAGTTATACCTGCTGTTAACTGTTTAAAAATATACACTCGAAAGAAAGGTTTTCAAATCGTTACATATTTTTATTTATTTAATCAGTCATTTATGTAATGCACTCACTACGTGTTCATCTAAATATTATTATTCTGTATACCTGTTCTGTTAGATTGTTTATCTCTTTCTAGTTTACGTGAAATATTAATAATTTGAACAAAGTAGACACTAACGTAATAGTTAAATAGGACTTCATTCACTACATAAATGCTAATTGAATTTATTAAATTAAACAAACACACACAAAGAAAAATGCTTTGTTTATAGCGAGAGCGAGAGTAGCACAATAATTCATAAAATCGAACAAACAGTGAGTTGGTTTAATATACAAAAGGTTTCGTAGGATAGTTAACGCTATAGAAAACTCACAATGGACGAATTTGCATCATTATTGTACTTAATATTTTGATAGCTTTGCGAGCATACTACATATGCTCTTTGTTTTAAAAGTAAGGTATATGCTATATACCTTATATATGATATACCTTATACCGACCGTTTTCAAAAGCATTTCTAATAGAGAATCAATGTTAAATAAATAAATAAAATATTTACTATAAAACCATACATACACATACATACTGAAACTGAATGTCTGGACTGGAATATTGGGTGACCATATTATAGAACCATTCTTCATTCACGGATCTTTAGATTCTCAAAAATATTTGAGTTTCTTACGAAATAATATTTTGCCAACTGTTAGAGCTCTCTTCCTAATTTCGACCTGGAATATGTATGATTCCAACAAGATGGTTGTCCTGCACACAATGCCATAATAGTAAGGCTGTTCCTGTAACAAACTTTCCAAGAACGTCTTATGAGTGGTTTTGGAACCTTCAAGTGGCCAGCCAGATCGCCAGATCTATTCGCGAAATAGGCCTGAAAATTTCCAACAATTAAGGCATATAATTGTTAACAATTGTGCGAATATTTCTCCTCAAGTGCTAGAAAATACCCGAGTAGATTTCTACAATCAACTCGGATATTGTTTAGCAAATAATGGAGGAATATTCGAACCGTTGGTTTAACTCGGAATTATTATTTTTTTCTCTTTGGGGTTTTGTTTATCTTTTAATTTATGTGGATTGTTGTTTTATGTTATACCTTTAATAGAATACTATTTTCAAACATTCCACATACAAATAATAAAGGATATTCAAAAAAGAATTTTCAATTGTTAGAAGTAATACTAAGCTTAAGAATACAACAATGAACATATTTAACCCTCTCTCATTACATGTTAATGCATACTGAGTACAAAATAGTCCAGCAAGCATACACAGCAAACACACTAAAAAGTATCCCCACTATTTTCATTTCCTTATTAAGCATATTGTGTATAGTTATTATAGTAAATAATATTTAACATTGATTCTCTATTAGCAATGCTTTCCAACACGTACGGTATATGATAACAAATCAGTCTTTCATAATCTTTTATTAGATAGATATTTCAGATCTAATTTTAATCCTTTTTCTTTAACTTCTTTTCTCCAACATTAGCTCCCAACGTGGCGCATAAATTCAAGAGGGTGGTGAATTCCCTTACTTAGTTTTTCTATTTGGTATTTTGTGGAAAGCAATTCCGGATTTTCGTAAATTCATTTGGAAGTGAGATCACTTCAACGGATGAATTAATAACCATTATTCGATTATTGAAGTCGATATTCAAATTGAATTTTTTTAGAAATTCGATTTTCCCACGTTGGGAGCCAATGTTATACAATATATTAATTAAAGACTAATATTGGGATTAAAACCAAACTTTTGCAAATAATCTCCAAATAGTTTGTTGATAGTTACTGAAGTAACAACAAACAATTGCCGATAAAACAAAGGACATATGTAGTGTGTTCGCAAAGATATCTAAATATGAAAATATACTGAGATTTACTAACGAGTCCACTACAAGTGCGAGATAAATCTATTTACATAACATATGACTATGACTACGATATTGTAAATGTATCCAAAAAGAGGTACGGAATTCTAATAAAAACTACGTGACTATTTTTATAAAAACTTAATTTAATTTGTTGTTATTTGTTTTTGTTATTTATTTACTAAAAATAATTGTAATTTAATAAAAATTTGTAATTGTAAAATACAAAAAAATAAAAATTGCCTGAGAAGATTTTATAAATTAAACGCATTGCAGCATCGTCCGCAAAAATGGTAATTGTAAAGACCATATAACTAACTACTGATATTTCTCTCCGTCATCAAAAACCTTATTTTCTGCAAACGCTGTTAATGTATTACTTTATTTATAATTCATAAAATATAAATTTTCATATCTCAAAATCAATCAAATTGTACAATAAGAATATCTTCCCCCTACGGATTTTGTAATTGTTTATCACTAATAATAGCTTATAATAATTAATAATAGCTATGAATTCTCTAGCTTCCAAAAGAAAAGGATCCACAAACAAAATTTTATTTACATATTTCTTCTTTTCATAATTAGTAGGCAAAATACAACTTCTATAGTAAAAAATGTACTTCCATACAAACTGCCAATCCATGATTCACTCCTAAGAGGTTAAATTTCAAATTTTGCCCCAATTCCTAGAATAATTGTTTGTGTTTTATAATTACATATTTCGAATACAAAGTAGTAGTCATCAGCATGAATTAGCTAATCGTAACTATCTCCGGGATATGGAATCGAAGGTATGTGTCTCACGCTCCAAATTAGCACCTCTTGTGAGACACGCACCAAATTAGCAACGAGTAACATACCTTCGACTCGATATCTCAGAGATAGTTACGATTAGCTAATTCGTTCTGATGATGACAAGTTTTTAGTCGAAATACGTATTTATAAATTACATATAACTATTCTAGGAATTGGGGCCAAATTTAAAATTAAATTTCAAAAAACCTAGAGTTCTCTTTGATTATATTAATAATCTTTACACTCCCTTGAGGGTTTATTTTCCAAAAACGCAGAAATACGTATTTTATAGCAATAGAACTTTTCATATCAAATTCAACCAAATTCGATGTTGAAAAAAAAAACATAGTCGGATTATGAATAAAATATTCTTCATTAAAATAATGATTGTGTAAAATGTGATAATTGGTGCTCAATTTACATAAGTTTATCTATTACTAAACGTGATAGTACAACAACTTTGTAAAATGTATCTTGAGGACATAATATTTAAACAAAGTTTGGAAACAAATTTGTAGAAATTTTAGTATAACTTAATACCATATTAAAACGAATGAATTTATACTTCTTATATAATACAGTAAAACTTCTATAAAATTACGTAAACGGAAATAAAATAAAGACGATAAATAAATATAATTTTATAGTTTTGATACTTTTGGAAATGACTTAAGGTTGTATAGTACACACCCCCAGAAATAAAATGAATCCTTGTACACTTTATTCAAATTTGGTCATGACATTTCATCTCTGTGCTAAACTTCAAATTAAGATCAGTTTATTCCCAACATATACTAAGCGACGGTTTATTCTTTCGTGAAGTTCGTGAATATGGGAAGAGTCGTTCAATACAACCAAGCGGATGAGGGGGGGGGGGAGTATAGCTAGATCAGCAGAAAATGTTTAATACAAAGAATGTTCCATTTAAAAAACTCACACTCTATGCACCACCATTTATAAACAAAATAATTATTTCTGAAAATTGTTTTTGAACACGCAATGGTGAAATAAAATGAAATTAATAGTTAATATGAATTGTTAAGGCACTCTATTCGAAACTGGGAGGTTGCTGGTTCGATTCCTAACGGCGGCAGTTTGTCAATTAAATTGGAAAAAAAAATTAAAGGGGCAGGCTTCTATCTCCCTCCGCTACTACTAATATGAAGAGTTAAATTAAATTTTTCCCAATCCTGATCCTACACAAAATTTCATATAGTATATGCAATATACTAGATAGTATATGTTTTACTGTCATATAGATAGTATATGCAATAATCTTTATACAACTTGTGTTAACTTTAATACGAACCGATTATTTTCATTCATTTGTTATAGTTGTAGCAATTGTTTTTGTGTACTTTCTATCACACAGCATGGTAGTGTGTCAGCCTAAGTTTTCTAACTTTACAAAAGTTTCTACAATGTGTGTCTGCTACTTAATATCTACAGGAGTGTTACAATCTTGCAATTATATATATAATTTTTAAAAAAATTTATATTAATATTTATTTTATATTTTTATGTCCTATGTATATATATATATATATATATATATATATATATATATATATGTTTAACTTAAAACCGAGAGAATCCTGTGCACCTTATTTTAAAAGTTTTAAAATTTTAACTGTTCCATCCATTTTTATTAATCAAGCTGCAATATACATAAGAAATAACATTAGCAATTTTAAAATAAACGGTAGGTGACTTGCACCCTTACTCCACCAGAGGAGGTCTATAGCTTGCTATTCCTCAATATAAATTAACAATATTTAAGAAAAGTCCAGTTATTTCAAGCTTAGAAATATATAATCAGTTACCCAATTATATAAAGGCCGCAGAAAGCACCTATAAATTTAAAAATAACTTGAAAGATTTTTTAACAAACTTGTCATTGTATAATCTGACGGATTTGTAATTGTTATTAATATTTATTCTATTTATTCTTTTGACTTACGTTTATTTATATTATATTTATTTTATGACTAATGTTTATATTTTAACTTATGTTTATTTGACGAAACAAGCACCATTTTATTGGTCTTTTCTTGTTAATAAAAATTATTATTATTATTATATATATATATAAATATATATATTATTTTAAATTATGGCTTTGTCAAAACTAGTAAACATACGGATATATACATATAAAAAGTTAATTTTAATTTTAACTATAAAGAAATAGATACAATGCCAGTGAAAAAAGTAATGAGCAGCTTCCAAGAAGAGCAATTAGATATTTAAATTTAAAAAAAACTATTTCTAAAGGTACAAAATTATGTAAATTGGCCACCAAGATCGTGTAATTTAACCCCATTGGATTTTTTTCTTTGAGGTTATGTAAAGTCACTTTGTCTACGCCGATAAACCAGAGACAATTGAACACCTGGAAATCAACATACGACGAGGTATTGGCGAAATACGGCCGCATATGCTACGAAAAGTGTGTAAACATTGGAGTTCCAGATTGCACCATGTATGCGCCAATCATGGCGGCCACATTGGCAAACTCATATTTAAACATTAATGATATAAAATTTAAAGTTATGTAACTCTAAAAAAAACACCTTTAATTAACAACCAATAATAAAAATTGAAATGAATTTAAAAACAAAGCGTTCATAAACATTCCCAGTCAGCGAGAATCTCCAAATACCATATACAAACAAAAACTGGAAGTGATATTATGATGAGTTTTATAACTGATTCACTTATAGATAATTTAATAGTGAAAAATATGTTTGGAATATCAAAAAATAAATTTTATAAACAAAAAGTTACTCTTTTATAAATGAATTATAAAAGTTTTGTAAATTTTAAATAAAATTCATGATATCAAAACTCAATGTTTAATCTATGTACAATTTTCTGAACAATCTAATTAAAAAACAAATAATATGTTTGATGTATTTCAAACTTTTATAATCTGTATTTGAAAAATGGTTTCATCCAATGTTATTTAATCAAATATTTTAGGTTAAATAATCATTTATAGGTACGATCAATAAAACAATGTATGAATTTAATTGTACCTGAATGAAAAATGAAACAGATATCAAACAACCATATCACATATCTCGTATGTATGCTTTAATGTTTTCATTATGATTAGTAGTAGATAAATTAATCTAAAAAACCTTTTTTAGGGATGTACGAGCGCTAATGTGTATAGTCCATTTATAAAATTCTTCAAAATCTTCTATAATACATTCATAAATGTCTACAATACAGTTTATTTTTTTTTTTTATAAGTTAATATTAAAATTTAATTCAGGCCCGTCATACTGAGCCCTTAAAAAAAAGACATTTAAGAAAAAAACCGAAATATCAGTTTTTTTCTTAAATATCTTTTTTTTAGGACCGTCATATCAGAATTTTATAGGATCAATCTATTTATTAATATTTCTATTTGCTATTGCGTAGTTTTTTATTTTTATTTATCTTATTTTATTCCAAGTGAAAATTATCAAAATATGTGTAAAAATATGGGGTTCTACATAAGAGCAATGCATTAAAACTCGAACTTTAACATTAAATAATTAAATCAAGACCCCCTTAACGCCCCCTGAAACTTTTATAATTGATATATATGATATATAAGAACAAAAAATTGTTAACATAGTGATATTAAGCTGAGCTATTTTCAATATTTCTTAAACGAAAACCAATTTGATTTTTACAAATATTGAAAATTATTTTGATCAGCTTACAATTACCGAAAAAAGTACATTTTTATACCTGATTCAATCCTAATATAGAAATGCAGAGTTTGCATGTTTGAACTCGCTAATCTCAGAAACTACCAGTATAATAATTATAAATATAATATTTATGTAATATTTACAAGGGTGTAGTAGGTTTAGTCCAAACTTTGCAACTGTTGCGAATATTGATCGCAGAAAAAAATATTTGGTACCTACAGGTGTTCATAAAATGACCTAATTAGTTTATTTTCTTATGTTCGTCTGTCTGTCTGTCAATACGATAATTAAAAAACGTAAAGAGATAAAGAGTTGGAAATTTGTGTATTCTAGAACTAAAAATCCGGTCATGTTCGTGAATTAGCAAAATCGGACTGTGCTTCCCCTTGTCAGGTGTGGGAGGGGGTATCAATCCTTAAAACAGTAGGAAAAATAAAATTGAATACTAATAAGCTTTTGACAATTGATTATGTCCACACAGAATAAAATGTAGAATAAATAATTGCGAAAGTAAAAATGTGATGTGGTTGTTTTGGGTGTGTTATTTAACATTCCATTCCAGCCCAACCCATTTCAGAAGTAAATTAAAATTTTAATAAATTTTTACAATTAAACTATAAAGAGGATCATTTTAAGGTAATATTATTTTACAATAGAATATCACTTTACAATTTACATTGATTTTATTTTAATAAAATAGTTTTTTATAACACATTTTTATGACCGTCTGGTAGGATTTACACATAAACAAACATTTCCCCTTACCTCTTTTCCGCTTTAAATTGTAGAATAAATTTGTATTGAGTATGGCAAAAGTATGCAATTCTGATGACAATATAATAATATTGCATCATCTAGATGAAAACACATGATGGAATTCGAAAACATGGCAAAAAATACCATTGCCAACTTACTGAGTTAATTGCACACCCGGTATATGTTGAGCTAATAAAAAAGTTTCAACCAAAAGTTGTGTATTTTTAAAAAAAGAATATTTTTGTCTGAAAATTTTTTTTTTTAATTTTCAAAAATGTATATTTCTCCTTATGGAGGAGAGAAGTTCGAGCCTATTTTGCTCATTCACTAACTTGGAGGTACTTTTAAGCTCTAGAACACACACCAAATTTCAGGTCGATATCTCGTTTCGTTTTCAAAGGCGTGCGGAAACGGACTAATTAGGTCATTTTATGAACACCCATACCAAAAATATTTTTCTACGTTCAATATTCACATCGTTACAAATTCGGGACTAAACTGAATATACCCCTGCATATATTATATATACCGAGTATAAAAAGAGGTTCATTAAAACAAGTGTACCTTAATGTTCTTTTACAGTTGGAACCCCTCACATTGTTTGTGGCTTTAATTTACCGATTTTGAAGCAAATGTCAATTTTTGTTTATATTATATAAATTAAAAGAAACAATTTAAAAATTACTTTTTTACCTGATTCAGTTGGTTGTATCGAAAATTTATTTATGATGAATATTTTTGTTAATAATTACCTGGAACAAAAAATAAAAAACATTAATTTTATAAATAAGTAATGTACATTATTCATGTTATAAATAAAAAATGTGAAAAATATTAAGTAACCACCAGGACTAGAACTACAGACAGTGTTGCCAGATCTCCCGTTTAGCGGTAGATCTACCGCTTTTTTAGTATTTCTACCGCTCTACCGTTTTTTATTTTGTGAGTAAATAAAATATTTTTGAATTTGTGTCATTTTTTCAATTTTTTATAATAATTATTAGTTAAAAACTCCCAGTCGTACGTAAAATCAGTAATTACAGACCCTATTCCATTATTTGAAATAATGGAATAGGTTCTGTAATTACTGATTTTGCCATGAATGTGTGTCTAAATTTTAAAATGGAATATGGGTCTGTAATTACTGATTTTGTCATGAGCGTGTCGTACGTTACAATAACAGACGTACATGATAACAGTTTTCAATCAGACTAAGATTTTTTATGCATGTAAATGGTAAAATAATGTACCGTCTGTTTTGGACAGCTCTGCTAATAGAGAATCAATGTTAAATATTATTTACTATAATAGTTACACAATGCTTCATAAAGAAATAAAAAAGGTGGGGGTACTTTGTAGTCTGTAGTGTGGGTGTGTGTATACGTAATGAATAATAATATTATAAATTAAGTGGGCATCAATAAATCATCACTCTTAAATGGCATCAAACAAACATCAATTTACATCATAACACAAGCAGTCAGATGTTTGTAAGTGTGTGTATGTATGTATGTATGTATGGATGTATGGTTTAGACCTAGACCTATTCACGAACTGACCTTACTTTTTAACTCTGGAATACACACACAAAAATTATCATTGTCTTTTTTCGTTATTGGGACGGACAAACAAATTTGAAAAAATCGGAGACAAATTTTATGTCTTCAATTTTAAAAACACTTCGTTATAAACTAATTTGGACCCAACAAAAACGATGGTGTTGATTAAAATACGATACGATTAACGGTTTTCAAGATATCACAAGCCAATATTTTGAAATGTATGCCGTTTGGATCAAAATTACCCTGGAAAATGATTATTATCAAAATCGATGATAAATTTTTTTTCACTTTTTTCGCATTTTTGCTAAGGGGTACCCCTTAATAAAATCGTAAAAATTGGAGAAAAATTTTTTATCTCTGATTTTCTTAAAAACTTCGTTTTATAGCGAAAACGATGGCGTTGATTAAAATACGATACGATTAACGGTTTTCAAGATATCACACTCCTGTTGGAAAAATTCAAACCTGTATGAACTGAGAAGCCAATATTTTGAAATGTATGGCTCGAACGTTAAAATGAACCTGATTTTCGTGCCGTTTGGATCAAAATTACCCTGAAAAATGATTATTATCAAAATCGATGATAAATTTTTTTTCACTTTTTTCGCATTTTTGCTAAGGGGTACCCCTTAATAAAAACGTAAAAATTAGAGAAAAATTGTTTATCTCTGATTTTCATAAAAACTTCGTTTTGCGCTAACTTGGACCTAGCGAAAACGATGGCGTTGATTAAAATACGATACGATTAACGGTTTTCAAGATATCACACTCCTGTTGGAAAAATTCAAACCTGTATGAACTGAGAAGCCAATATTTTGAAATGTATGGCTCGAACGTTAAAATGAACCTGATTTTCGTGCTGTTTGGGTCAAAATTACCCTGGAAAATGATTATTATCAAAATCGATGATAAATTTTTTTTCACTTCTTTCGCATTTTTGCTAAGGGGTACCCCTTAATAAAATCGTAAAAATTGGAGAAAAATTTTTTATCTCTGATTTTCATAAAAACTTCGTTTTGCGCTAACTTGGACCTAGCGAAAACGATGGCGTTAATTAAAATACGATACGATTAACGGTTTTCAAGATATCACACTCCTGTTGGAAAAATTCAAACCTGTATGAACTGAGAAGCTAATATTTTGAAATGTATGGCTCGAACGTTAAAATGAACCTGATTTTCGTGCTGTTTGGGTCAAAATTACCCTGGAAAATGAATATTATCAAAATCGATGATAAATTTTTTTTCACTTTTTTCGCATTTTTGCTAATCCAATGACATAGTCTATAAAGTATTCACTAGTCTTCTACAGTTTGTCTTACGTAACCGAAATGGAATTTAGACAGGCATAGTATTGCTGACGCTTAAGTATACACAAATAAATATATATAAATAATAACCTCGACAGAAATAATACTGTCAAAATAAAAATAAGAATGATATGAAAAAGTTGGCTGTTACATCAGAGTCGTCTTTGGTGTAGCGATAAGCACACTGAACTAGATATCCAGAGGCCCAAGTTTCGATTTCTGGTTGACAAGTTAATTTTATCATATCAGTATTTAATTAGAAATATAGATTGTAGACAAACATTTTTGATACATTTTGCCATAAAATGTACTAATTACTTCATATCCGCATGTCGAACTGTCGCGAACTGAAATTGAAAAGGCAAGTTCATAAATAAGCAAAATTGGTTAATGAACAGACGTTAGAGCGTAATATCTACCTTGAAAACCGTAAGGTTTAGAAGAATAGTACAAACATAAATTATTTTTTATAAAAAATGAAATACATAAATTATTTTTTATAAACCTTTTTCATAGGAAAAACTTTAGCTTGATACTTTTTCTTTTAATGAATGGCTTTGCCCTAATTTCAACTCAAACACTGTAGATTACAGAAGCATGTGTTTACAACATTTGTGTATATATTACCCTCGCGTATATTTTTATATATTTGTGCGTATATAAAAAGTAAAACAATTAAAGTGTTTAAACAATTAACTCAGTTCTTTGTTATATTTTCACTTGTTACAACACGTTGTATTCATATGTAACTACCCATATAATATATGAAAATGAATGTTAAACCTCAGAAAGTGAAATTAAAATTAGTTTCGGAAATTCACCTGAATTAATAATATATATACGAATAATAATTTTATACTTTAGGCATTTTAGATTTAATTTAATTTTCAAAACACAGACAAAAGGAGTAGCATAGCATCGTAGTAAAGATAAGAAGAAATCTTGTATAATTTACCCTACATGTATATATTACAATATTATATTTATATTATACAACATTGAAGAAGAAAATACCAGCATATATTTCAACCACTTCTATAGCTTTCCTGAATTGTTGTGCTGTCTCTTCATTATGCAGAATATTTCCGTATCTATATAGTTTGTATGTATAGAATAAGTAAGTGTATATTATATAGTATGCATATACACCCTGATGATATGTACCAACAACTTCCTACAATTAAAATCGCGCGAATAACTTTCAAATATATTATTATTAAACAAATTTATGTGTATTACTTTACTTCTTACTACAAACATAATGTACCGAGTGTATTAATAGGTGTAGACATAAGAATATAGAAAAATCTACACTACTGGGCAAGAAACACGCCAGGATATCTAGTCCGCCTCGAAACAGGTGTCAGTAATTTGGAACTACAGATTTTCAAAAGAGCATTCAACTGGTGGACAAGACTACTTGGAATGTCTGAGTACAGACTATCTAGGATTTGTTATAATAGACTACTAGATTTCGACAGAAACTCTGAAGCTACTAAGCTAATAAGACGAAGATCAATTCAGCTATAGCTTTTTTGCTGGAAGAATGTTTTTATACACTAAATAGTAATTTTTAAGTATTGGATAACATTTAACTGTTTTTGTAAACTTTTTTGTGTCTTCCAATCCATTGTTAGTATGATTGCCTTTCGGTTATGTTATCATAACGAAGGTGACTAGCGTTAACTTAATTTGACATTTAAGTTAAATGTCTGAACATTTGTAACATGATTTTTTACATCGATATTTTTTTATATGAAAAATCTTTTACATCTTGCTTGGAGTTTAAATCCAAGACCTCTGACGTTCCAGACCTATGCTCTACCAACTGAACTACGCAGAAAAATACAGAATCGGAGTTAGAGAAGTTTTTAGATGAATAATGAAGTTTTAAATATTTTTTCATTTATTTTATTTTTTGACCCTCTTATTTTCTTTGACTGTTAATATGCTGTTCCTATTTTATTAATTGGCATACATCTTTCTTTGAATTGAAGTATGATTCCTTCTTTTTATCTTTGGACGATTCAATTGGTGATAACCAGTTTTGTTAATTTAATTCATTTCATTGTTTGAGTTTAGCTTTTATCTTAAACAGTGATTATTATTTTGATAGACCATACATAAGTATACTTCATGTGTACAACAAATCTTTTTTCGTGGAACGCTTTATTTAATCCGACTTCAAAAAGGAGGATGATTCTAAATTCATCTGTACTTTTTTTTGTATGATGCGTTCAATAAATATAATAATAATTATTATTATTATAGACATCTGGTTTGTAGATGAGATTATTCGCAGGGTCCAACCGAAGGCCACACTTTTTGTCGTGTACCAGTTATAACTAGAAATATTAAAATATAATTGTTTTCAGAAACCTGGCAAGGCTCTCAGAGTGTCATAATGGTCTTAGAAAATAAAATTGAAATAAGGGACATATTATGCCACAACTTCGGGAATGATAAGAGTGTGCCAATTCCACGGTACTGTATAAGTTTATACAGTGCCAGTGCTTGTGCGATAAGACTGAATGATAATCCCAAAGTAACGGGGGGGGGGGGGGGAAGTAATCCTTTTTATGTGACAATATATTTGTTATGGATTTTGTATATCAGTGAAAATATTGTCTAAAAGAGTGTCAATAAATTTTTTGACTGCCCTGTGTCCATTTGGAGGAAGAAATAATATAGCTACTCTGGGCACTTTCGATTCGCTAGCAATCAATTTATTTCAAAATATTCTTTTCAAATAGAAAAACTCAAACTTTGAATTCAGCTATTGCGGAATCGAAGCAATTAAAAGATAACAAATCCTAAGTATCGTAGTACAACCTGTATAAGGTTATAGCCCTAAGTATTATAAAACGCAGCATCTTTATGTCTGCTTGTCCGTTACTGAGCTTATAACTAAATAATAAACGATCCGATTTATATGTTTTTATTGTTAGTTTATGGATATGTTCTTTGGTCAGGTTTTTCAGCAGAATTTGACATAAACAACAGGGTAAAAGTGCATCTAGTTCTAACAGATGGCTGATTCATTGTAAGTTGATTTGTAAGTTGGGGAGAAGATGAACACAGCGCAGAGATGGGTAGAGCTGGCTAACGATCATGGGTCGAAATCCTCGCTGTGAAATCGGGAGTAAAAGTTTAGTTTAAATAGATCCATAAGGTTTGAATGGATCTAGGATTAGTTTATGCAGGCGATTATTTGTGGTAGAAAAGGTTGGTGCTTAAGTCTAATTACATTTTATGCCTTAATCGTTGAAATCGTTGACAAAAATGTTTAATAATGAATATTTGTCCCATTTCAACAAAAAACGTAACGTGATTATAATTCTCATTAACGATCTTTTATCTTAATCTTTTGAATATAAACACGACCTTAGACATTATAAAAAGAATACCTTCCCAATAATAAAATATCTTGTAACACACAATGTAATGTGCGAATGGTATAATGTTAGTTTATTGTTAATTCTGATTCTCTAGTTATTCTCCTTCTATATTATTAAATCACTTTTGTTTCGCCTCCCATATTTCCTGTCTCCTTCCAATACATGTGTGTTCATTAAAAACGCACCTAACTATTAATTATAAAGATTCTCCGCTATAAACTTGAATATTTTGTAGAACACTTTTAAATAACATCACATAAAAATAGCAATTCACTTGTATATTATTATACTGTTCTTTAACTTCCAATATAATCTATATAAATTATCAATTTATTATCATTAATGTTGACAATTAAAAATTATTAATTTACAAATAGGAAAACCCGTTGACAAATCAACAAAACGTGCGAACAGAAATATACATAACGAATATAGTCAATGATTGTACTTGTGTTAAAGAAATCTCTGCTCTTATATATATTTGCAATTAAGATCTTTATGATCTTAACGTTCTTGGTTTGTTTTAATAGTTCTACCATATTTCCCAGTACAGTCAATATTTAATCATTTAAATATTCAATTTTAACAAAATTTGACGTCCGCAAATTTAAACAATGTTAAAATATGTGTCTGATTGTTTGGTTTGAGGAGTATATTAATCATATTTCATATCGATAGGATAATATTAATGTTTTTTTATACACACACAAGTGTCAGTATGCTAGATTACACAGACCACGATGTTTTTTCTTCCTTTCGTTTATAAACTTTAGACAAACACATTTTTTAAATAACTCTGGACAAGATCTTAAACATGAATCAAACGAAAGAGAAAGTTTGTGCAATAAGATTAGCAAGTTTTTTTTTTTATATCAGAAACAAAGAATTTAACGATAACGTAATATTTTATTTCAGACGGTTATTAAAAACAACTTAATTTGTAAACAAAAAATTTTTTTATATACAGTCATTTTTTGTGTATGGGCATATACACATTAATTTTATTCAATTCATATGGTGTAATGAAATTTGCACAAAAAAACCTGCTCACCTAAAAACAAAATGAATACACAACAAAAAAATGTTTTAATTATTATGAAACATTTATCATCATAACAAATGGTTATTTTATTATATGATGAGTGATGATATGAAAGAGTATATGAATGTTTATAGGCCTGTACCATCATAAATACACGTATGTAAATTTAAGTTAAATATACTCTGTCCCTAAAAACTATCATTACTCTAGAATTTTAACAAGAGTAATTTCAATATAATTTAAAATTTATTATATTTTAAATTTAGTATATTTTAATTTAGTTACTTTTCTATTTATTTTTGTCTATTGATCAAAGAGTAAATTGACAAAGAGTAAATTACAACTAACTAATTTATACTGATGATGACTACATTGTAGTCGAAATACGTATTTATAATACAAAAAAACTAATCTAGGTAAAGGGGACGAATTTAAAATTTTATTTCAAAAACCTAGAGTTCTCACTAATTTTCATTCGATAATATAATGTTTAATATGTCTGAACATTATTAACATTATTTGGACATCAATATTTTATTTGATATGAAAAATTTTACACATCTTGACTGGGGATTGAACCCAAGACCTCTAGCATTCCAGGCAGCATCTGGGTAGCTCACTTGGTGGAGCAATAGTCTGGAATGCCACAGGTCTTGATTCAATTTACAATCAAGATGTGTAAGATTTCTCATATAAAAAATTATGTCAAAATAATGTATTATCGTAAAGTTTTAACGGGTTTCACTTACTGTAGTAATACAACACAATAATGATAATCTAAGCAATATATATACTTGATAATATTATATCAACAGTGTATAACTCTTAGATTTCTAACGTGGACAATGTTTTGTTATAAGTGACAATACTTATGAATACCTGATTTTTAAACATAATTTCACCTCCACTGGTGATGTAATCGAAGTATTGCGAAACGTATGAAAAAAAATTATAAAAGCTAAATAGTTATTTTATCGATCCTAATCTATTAAAAAACATATTACAAATCGGATCTAAGAATTAAATACAAATTATTAATATTGAAATAGGCAAGCCATATTACACTAATGTTGTTTTACGTATAGGTGTAAAAACTATTGAATTTGTACTAAAAACAGCAGTTAAGGTCGTTCCAGCACTGTCTTATATAATCAGGACAAAAAACCGGCTTGCTTTTATTATAGAACAAATACATATATACACACACACATAAGACATAGATATATTCACTATTCATATATACAAATTACTGTAATTTTGAAATAAAAAATAATTTTAAACTTACATACATATTTCGCAAACAAAACGTAAAAACGCAATTTTTTTATTTAATTTATTTAATAAATATTTATCTATATGTCCTAGTTTTTGTTTTTTAATACTGTCAAGTATTTTTTTTAATACAACAGATAATAGTTGGGCGAGCAAGAAGTTTTACATGCTTCTAATGAGAGAGAGTGAGAGAGAATGATTACTTTGCTATTAATTATCTCGCGTTCTAAACGGTCAAAAATTCTAAAACGTCGGGATTTATTAGAAAACGTTATTTTTAGCAAAATCTGTCGAAAAGTGGTTTCAAGCTGGAACCTCTACAATACACGCGCTGCCCTCTACAATACTTTTTATACACGCGTAGATCATACTATTTTGGTCTACAACATAATAACTGAACTACGTATAATAATGTTCGCATTGTATTTATTTAGGCTTGGTTTTTTTATTGTTATTAATTTATCATCGTACCATTTTATGGAAAAAAATGTACATTTTTTCTATAAACTATTCATCATATATCATTACTTCATTAATATTGTCGATAATGTTTTTCAGTCATGTTATTTATGTATTATTTACGAGTCAAAAAACCAACAACTTATTTTTATAATTTCAACATGATGAGAGAGTTTTATGAATCTAATAAAACCTAAAATATTTTAGTTTTTCATGTTTCATGAAATCTAATTTTTGTAGAGAGTAGTCTACAAAAATTAGATTTCCTCTCCTTTAAGGGAGCTCACGAATTTTGAAAATTTCTAACACTGTTTAAATTACGTTGTTTTTTTTACTATTTAATTTACCAGGAACTTGGTTATGGATGTCCTGCATGACCGTCAACCGTAAAGCTTCATGAACTTATTGGTTGCTCGGCGACACCTACAGGACGTATATTTCGACAATATAAAGTTCCAAAATAACAGTATTCTGAAGATCTAGTATTGTGTGCTTTTTAAGACTAACTAGAGAACTAATGTACCGAAGTAAGACAAACATCCACTCAACCGACGGCAACTGAGCGTGTTACAACCGTCGTACATATTTCGACAATTTAAAGTTCCAAAATAATTACTTGATTTACGATGAATTCTGAAAATCTAGTATTGTGTGCTTCTCAAGAGTAGAGCTGAATTAATTTATTTTGACTATTATATGCGCGTAAGGGGAACTTATTTAAAAGTAGAAGGGCAACTTATTTAAACCATATTTTAATCATATATTTAATATTTAGTATTAAATATGTGTTTCCTCCCCGTCATTTTGAAAATAGACTGATCCACTCAAACTGTGACGATATTCGAGGCTTCTTTACAAATTAATATACTTCTAACTTCGGTTATTTTACGCAACTCCTACGTGACTAATATTTCATATATTGATGTTGAAAATTCTACACAAATCTTTCTTAAAGAAAAACTATCTGTAATTTATAATAATAACAGAAGGGAATAGTTCATTAACTTTTCACTAGAACATTGTGACAGGTATTATGAATTTTATTCTTACACATATAAGTCAAGTCTTCCAACCAAACATTTCTCATTTTGTCTGAATTTACCTAATGTATATGAGATATGTATGTAGGTTATTAATTTGTTAATTATGAAAATAAATTACTTTTTGAATAAAATAAATTGTGTATCTTGGTTTTTAATGCGTATAGTTAGTTGTACGTTGTAGGTAGATATAAATATAACTGATTTCATCAATCAAATTTCTTATGTTTCTAATAATAAATTTGAATAACTGTAGAGAGCTATTTGAATACTTTTTTTTGTACCAGTTCCAGTACAGTGATTGTGTAATCAAATTTGATACGCTTAAATTAACCTTGATTTCGTATAAAATTTTTAATAATTTTTTGTTCAAAATATTCGTAAATTTTGATGAACCTAACTGATCGAAATCGGCAGAAAATATTAGTTTCAATTCGTTATTGAATAGGGTAGTATTTCATATACAGTCCCTCCTTTAACACACGCAAAATTTTCGATGGAAATAATTAAGGTTTTTTTTATGACACAGACCCTACTGACGTTCAAAACCCACAAATATTCGGAAAAAAATTGTCGAAAATGCAAAAACAGGATACAGGGTCAACTTTTGAACGGGGATCACTATCGAAAAAAACTTTCAAAGAAAAGTTGTAGGGCTCGACAAGCACACTTGTAAATGTAACTAAATTATTTATCGTTTTCGAAATATTTGGAAAATAAATATTTTTTTCATTGGCTAGATGTATGTATACCCTGTTAGATGCTACCTCACCCGGGACGCCCGAATTATATTTCTAAAAAGGTACTGTTTTATTAAAAATTTCGAGATTGTACTCATTGATTTTGCAACAAATTTTATCGGGTAAATAAATAAATACTTGATAAAAATTATATTTTATAAAATACACAACATATAAATTTTATTTTATTTTTTTTGAATAAAATAATAAATTTATCATCTCTTTTACCTTTTACCTATGTATGCAATAACAACAACCATACACAGTAAAAAAAACGAGAATCGGGTAAATTGAAAGTAACCGTAGTTGATTCAACTATGCAGTGGGTAGGTCGCTGAATTACGCGGTGTATTTGCAGGAACTACGCGATGTAGAACTAAAAGAATTATCCTTTATTTGACGCAAATTTCTAAATTTGTTGATTGAAAGTGAGTATCACTAGAACACAAAATATGCAACATAGAAATTAAAAGAACATAATTCATTTTATGTATTAGACAGATAGATAGATTGTAGAGGATGCCTGGACGGGCTGGGCTACACTTCAACCATAAGGTCCATTGTGATGCCTAAGGATGTGAGGATGTGAGTGAAGTGGAAAGAATTTTTGTGTATAGACTAGGAATTGGTAGAATATGCGGCTGCAGCCGTTTATGGTAGGAACTATACCGCCCTCTTTTTTTTCTAAATAATTGACCAACTGCCGATGTCGGGATTCGAACCCATAACCTCCCAGTTTCCAAGTAGGCATACTGAACAGACATAACGCGTTTGACGGCTCGGCCACTTGGACTGGTATTTTATGTATTAATCACCGTTTTATTTCATGAAATTGAATTGAATGAAATTAATTTGTTTTGATCACTTTTAATTCTGTAATAATAACATGCAACCACAACTACATCACGTTCAACAAAAACAGTTTCATCATTACTTCAATGTTTAGGTATTTAGCTATTCATTTGCCTGTAAGTAGTATCGGCCAACTACCTAGCGTAGTTGTGTCCACTATTTTATTTTTTACAGTGTATAAAATAGATTTTTTATAATTTCATAGATATTTACTTTATAAACAAACAGAACATACAACATACAGTAGAAATTATTATTATGAAAATTCTAGAAAGTAAATATCAAATATGATAAAAATTTATAATGAAAAGTCCCTACAGGTATTTTGTCTCCAGTCTATATATATATATATATACTACCTTACCTTGTGTGTTATATATTTTTAAATAAAATATTTCTATTAAACATTTCATTAATATAACATTTCATAACAACAACAAAAAGTTATTTGTTCATTAATAGAGAGCCAGTTGAAAGATTGAGGTTATAAAAAAACATTATTAACTCCCTTCATCCAAATAAGAAATTTTCTAAAGACCTTCACATAAAAAATCCGTGAGAAATAAGCGGAAACGTAAGCGAAACGATAATATTTTGTTCATCGCACATAAAACCGTAAGCATTAACATTCTGTCAATCAGTGAATATAACCTAATAAAACGTAAAATATTGAAAAATCATACAG
Source organism: Nineta flava (assembly GCA_963920215.1). Lineage (NCBI taxonomy): Eukaryota > Metazoa > Arthropoda > Insecta > Neuroptera > Chrysopidae > Nineta > Nineta flava. The sequence goes on from OY986041.1 coordinate 108,883,042, forward strand.
CCAAAACTGTCAAACAACCATAGATAAGATTTAAATGAAGCAACTCTTTGGATTAAGTTCATAAAAAACCTGGAAAAGATTGTGATTGGTTGGTTCCTTACGGAATTTTTTGTTTACGTCTTACGTTCTGCGGTGCCAATATACAGGATGGAATACTTTATTGTGATTGGGTGATTCGAGTACGTCATACGGTTACGTTCTTACGGACTTTTATGTGTGAAAGCCATTACTATTACGGTTTTAAAAACCTACACCGGATTATACATCAAAAACTGGTGAAGGTGTGTTTTAGCATAGGAAAATCATTAGTATATCATCTACCCAATCGAAATATATCATATACCAATGATTCAAATTGTACGGAACGCTAAATTGGTTAAATATTTAAAATATTCTTTCACGGAATGCAAAATAATATTTACAGTTATTTGGTAGTTTGTTTTTTTTAAACACTTTTTTTTTATATTAACATATACTTTTAATTTTATTTCCTTATGCATATGATATGGTTGTATGAATTGCAATATTTTAAACGACATCAATGTTCAATTTTTATCATATGAGAACGTGATATTATTTTTATAATACTACCGGGTTCTTAAAATCAAATTTTATAATCTTTATTGACTTTGTCATCATATACATTTTGGTATATATTTTATTGAATTTTGAAACTATATTTATTTAATCACGACTTTTAAGATTTGATATAATGTTCAATTCAATACAACGGAAATATTATGATCATTTTAACAATCAAAAATATTGCATCTATAACAACATTGTGATTCGAAATTTATAAACAAGCCACAATTTGGATCCCGATATATTTATTTCAATATGGAATGATAAGCCACAAATTGACGTTTCTCATAACAATATAAGAATAAAATGTCTCTGGAACATTTAATCAAGTGTTTCAAATTTCATACGTTAAAATTGCCTACTATTATAATAACATTTGTTTTTTGCGTTTTTGGATTAACAATGCGTACTGCCTAATGGGCGTACCTAATACTGCCTAATGGACTGTTGGAAAACTATTAAACATTCGAAATTTTTCCAAAAAACTTTTCTTTTATTTCTAGTATGGAACATTTACGGAATCACTTCGTTTTCCACTCGTCAGCCACAAGTGATTTTCTCTTTAACTATTCGACGAAATAGTTTGAAATCTAGCACAGAATAGATAGTGATAGCCCGAATATAGACGTAAATATATAAGATTATATTTTGATTTTGGGAATTACTTACCGAGTATAAGTTTGAAAAATGAGGACATTGAAAAAAAATGTTTTAAGAGCACTTTGTAGGCTATCAACTGAAAGCTTATTAAACCACGAATCCAACAATATACATGATGTAATTTTGTATGTATTTTTTAACACTTTTCGGGGAAAAGCTTAAATATTACTAACCAACACCTCTATCACCCAAAACGATCATCCAGAAAAATCTGGAAAAAATCATTCAAAATAGTGATGGCGATTAGAGAGACGAGAATAAGTCAGCGAGAGGCGAGGCAAAAATTAGAATCCTGATTTTCTATAAATATTCGAGGTCAGACGATAGTACTCAAATTTACTAATCACAAAACAGCAACTCATTTTGGGTGGTAATGATTTAATTTTTTTATAGTATTTATTGTTTCAATTGAAATATATAAAATTAAATAAATTAGAAAAATATGATGCACTTTATATATATGAATAGAAAAAAGATTTTAGAGTTATATTTAAAAATGATTTTATTAAAATCATATTGAAGATTTTTCAAGAAAATCAAGTGTAAAAACGAGACGAGACGACACGATAGAAAACTTTTACAAGTCAATACAATTCAAGAGACATACTACTCTCACCTTGTTGCGTATCGCAGTATCACTAATTCAGAACTAGGTGTAGATTGAACCTAAATTTTTAAGATTGTAAAATTTCAGCCACAATTGTTATGTTGCTGTTTTAGTGCAGGTAAATTTGTTTTTACACTTATACACAAAACACCTTAGAGTGTGCAATGTTTTTTTTCATGGATAACTCACTATATTGTGCAAGTTTAGTTTGCACTTGACCGATTAAAAAAAAATAAAAAATACTGTACCTTGTAAGGCGATATACTGACTTCTCAATTACCTACTCTGTATAGAAATAATCACTATGAAGAGCTTGAGATATCGATTACTCATGTTGAAGATCAATTATTTTAAACAAGACACGTTTAAACAATCAAGGGTACTTCTTTATTTAATTTAAACTTTCTGCATTTGTCCATGAAAATACATACTTTTATATAAATAATATTTCATTCATTAGGGTCCACTTACGAACCCTATTACATATACCAGCCAAGTAGCCGAGCGGTCTAAGGCGTTATGTCTACTTGGGGATTGGGAGGTTATGGGTTCGAATCCCGACATCGGCAGTTTGTCAATCATTATTAAACTGTCAGCGTATGGACAAGAACGAAGTAACCGGCTATGCTTGTGAAGGTTTTCTTCAGTTTCCTTCACGAACTCCAGATGAATATCGGCATAGTTCCTATCAGTGTCGGCTGCAGCCGCAAATCCTACCAATTCCTAGTCTACACACAAAAATTCCTTCCACTCCACTTACATCCTCACATCCTTAGGCATCACAATGGACCTTATTGTCGAAGTGTAGCCCGTCCAGGGCAGCCGCTTCTATCTACGAGGCCTATAAAGGTTTAAATTATACAGAGAATGTTCCTGCAGGATGTATAGTGTAAAACAATATCATGCACCTGTATGAAATATTTGAGGTTATCGGACAGAGTATTTTCAAGAAAACATTAAAATTTGTATCATATTTTAAATATTGTGAATATAATTATATTATCGAAGTTACAAATTCTATATTAGATAAAATATTTCTAATGGATTTTCGATTTAAGAAACGATAAGTAAGATAAGTACCTATCTAACTTTTGTAAGAAACGCTTATATTAATTTAAAATCCAATAAAAGTTTCAATATTGAAAGTAATTTTATTAGATATATATATAGAATACTGTTAGGAATGAAAATTGATTTTCGTCTTTAATCTTCGATTAACTTTAACCTTCATTTACCAACTGTGAATATTTCACCAGAAGCATCTATTTTTGTTTCAAGAAAACTATTAATATTTTCTATGATAACTAAGGAAATTTATCGTTTTCATTTAAATTAAATTTTTATATATGTTGCCATAAAAGTGAATAATTGACTCGTAAAAACAAAATCGTTTAACAAATGAATGTGAATAATAAATTGTATAATCATGTTAACCATGATTATACTTATTTAGGCTTATTTCACACCAACCCGACAGTCGTATAAACGATATTTAGCTGATCACGGCACTAAACTCATATACACGATTAGATGCCCGGTATGTCGAACCGACTCGACAATCTCCACATTTTGCCTTTTCTTCAGTCGCTTAAAATTTTAAGTTACTAAGAGCCAAAAATCTTTGACAAAAATAACGCGACCAACTCGGATTAAATTCAAAATCGAAAAATCCAAAATAATAAAAATTCCACATACTCATAAACCCGAACAAGTCTAGGACAGAGACATTTCTGTCTAAATAGTTTTGAACGTGGACTACCGTTGTATTCTACTACTACTTTCCTAAATTACCATTAATGGTCGTACATTATTAACAATGACCGATTTATATGATAAACTATTCATGTTGTCCTTCTAATTTGATTAGTATTAAAAATGGCCGGTTATTATTAATATATACCAATAATTAACTGTTATCGCAACATATACACAAATATGAGTATAATAATACACTTGCTTATATGATTATACGTATGGTGAATGTACTTATATTTTTATGATAAAAGTTGTTGGCAAAGATCGAACAACAACGAAAGATTGTAAGTATCTGTTAAAAAAATAACTTACAGACAGACAGACTGACCACACCTTGAAGTGAAGTTAGCATAGCGAAACAGGTACCACATACATACAGAATGACTTAGCTTTTATGTTAATTAATATAAGTACAATTATCTTACACATATGAATTTAAATATATAATTTATATACTAATATAAAAACAGGGTCTTTATTTTTAAAACAATATTTATAATCTAAATTCATAATACTATTTTTATTATTTTATTATGGTATTCCGAATTTCTTTTCATATTTCTTACTAAAAATAAATGAGTTTTCCGAGAATTGAATTTACTCTACTAAGTATTCAGTTTTTTTTAAATATACCGATGTTCAATTCGGGAAATTTCCGGCGTACTTGGATGACTTGAAACAAATAAAAATAGCGTTCATTGTTCTCTGTTATGGCATTGTCTATCGACTGTTTTATTTTTACGGATACGGATACGGAGCCCGTGGACAATAAATGATTCTTAATTTTTAATAAAAGTATTGAAAAATTTCTTACGTCTTTTCATTTTAATACTTGAACGCCCCCTTTTAATGTAACCTTCCTATATATAAATTATTTCAGACATATCCATAAAATATGCAACTGTTTAAGAACGTATTGCAGAGAAAAAACGAATCGTATAATGATTTGAATTTAATAAATAAACTAAGAAATGATACTCTTTAAAACAAAGTCACTGTATAAAATAAATAATAAATGAAATTGCTATTACCTTTAAGACATTCCCTTTCAATGTTGTTTTTTTGTCCTAAGCGCACATTTTTTTTTTTTAGAATTTGTATACATAATGATTATAGATATCATATTATTTAAATCTAGTATTTTTTTAAACTAACTTATTAAAATTCTGTAAGCAATTTGTAGCTTACAACACTTTCTCATAATACTATATAATATAAAAATCAAGTGTGGAACTTTATCATTTAAAGATGAAGAAGTATTCCGGAGGTTATTGTTAAAAATAAATGGTTACAAAACCTAGTTTAGAATCAATTTAACTACTTAAAAATATTTTGAAAAATTAATATTATTGGTATCATTCGAACTTCGTTTTTTTTATCACGCAGGATTGAAAAACGTGATTGAATACTATCTAAAAATAAGATGTAATCTAAAATACAATTAAGTTGCGGTAAATTTATTTCTATATCAATACAAATGTGCGCTGGGTCTTTTCGTCAAAACTGATTAAAATTGTTTAAAACCAAAGAAATATTATTAAATTAAAGGAATATTTACAATGTTCGTAAAAAATATTTTGAAAACAGTTTTGGTAGCACAGTTCCTTCATCAGAAAAAAAAACGATAATGAATATAAAAATATGTTTTACGAAAATTTCAAATATTTGTTTAGTTAAATGATTATAATGGATTTTCGTCAAGCAACAATACAATACACAATGAAATATTGTTTATATCAAAAATTTGATTAGGTCTCGTCTGCACCTGATTAGGCGCAACGCATAAAACAACACCAATCAGGTGCGATCTTAAAATAGTATCAAAGGTCAGGCAAACATATATAAGCAGAGTAAAACCATGAAAGATTGTGAAAATGTCAACAAATTAGCGACGAGTAACATATCCTGAGACAATATAAGAGTAATTTTAATAAGAGTAAGGTAACAGGAATAAATGTGAATGAAAGAAATTTTAACAAGAGTAATTTCAATATAATTTAAAATTTATTATATTTTAAATTTAGTATATTTTAATTTAGTTAATTTTCTATTTATTTTTATTTTTGTCTATTGATCTCGAAATTCTATCTATTTCTAATTGTCAATGAGTAAATTACGATTAACTAATTTATACTGATGATGACTACATTGTAGTCGAAATACGTATTTATAATACAAAAAAACTGATATAGGTAAAGGGGGCGAATTTGAAATTTTACACGTCAGAAGACTTTGTTTATATTTTTAGCATAATCTATAATAGTTTAATAATTAAGTAGTTAATTTAAAGTCTTTAAAATTTTTGTCACTAGCAGTTGTAATTCAATAACATGATAAATGTGAGATTAACAAGAATTTTTGAAAACTAATTCCTAAGAAACTGGACATCAGATCTCTCGCAATTAATTTATGTGTATTTACTATTGATTAATAACATATTAAAAACTCAGCTCGTTATATTTACTTTGCCTTAATGCGCGTAGAACCTTAAGTACAAAAAAATGGTTTTTTTAAATGCATTTTTTCGAGAAACTCTTCTTGAACATAAATTACAAATTTTGCCCCAATTCCTAGAACAATTATTTGTATTTTATAAATACGTATTTCGACTACAAGGTAGTCATCATCAGTATGAATTAGCTAATCGTAACTATCTATGGGATATGGAGTGAGAGATATGGTGCTCGTTGCTGATTTGGTACGTGTCTCACAATAATATTAAAAAAGTTGGGTTGGGTTCATCACACACTTAATCCCTTAATTGGTCAGTCAATTCAAATAATCCTTCAGGTACTACCTCAGTCAGATCATGTAAAAGACAAAATATTTTTATTATTATTGTGAGACACGCACCAAATTAGCTAATTCATACTGATGATGGCTACCTTATAGTCGAAATACGTATTTATAAAATACAAATAATTTTTCTAGGAATTGGGCCCAAATTTGAAATTTAATTTCAAAAAATCTAGAGTTATCTTTGATTATCTTAATAATCTTTATATCTTCTTGAATTGTAAAATCGAGACGAGACAATAGAACTTTCACAAGTCAATGCAACACAAGAGACATGCTTGAATTTATAAAATAACAAATGATCAGCATCAGTTAAACTGACAATTTTCGTTAAGGGTTCCTAAAAACCAATTTAAATAGTTTAAACAAACATAATAAATATGCAAATATTTGTATCTTACTAGTTCTATAATAATAATATTCCTTGTAAGAGAGATTCGCATGATAAGTACACAGATATAGAATTATAAAAGTTATTAGACGTAATCATGCAGTAGTTGTACCATTTTATAATAGAGTTCAACACTACGTTTAGTAAATACTATATGGGATTTACAAAACTTTTTTTTTTTTTTAGTGTTACGTTCATGGAGACTACACAAGGAGATCGAACTCCATGTAAACAAATAATTGACAAAAATAAGATGTCAGTAGTGTTCCTTCTATACCGGAAACAGTGGAGAGAGTGTAAGCGGCGAGTTTGAATTGAAAAACAGTTATGTAGTGTTATGTTATGTAGTATAATAAAAATTATTTGTAGCCAAAGTATTTTTCCAATAAAATACTTTTTTTAATAAATGAAATAAAGTAATTAGTTGAAGTAAGTGATAGTTAAAAATTCGCAAAATAATTACATAACAATAAAAAACAAAATAATTATAAAACATCGAATAATTAAATAGCCCTGGAGGTGGAAAGTGTAGCCCTGGACGGGCTACACTTTGACCATAAGGTCCATTATGATACCTAAGGATGTAAGGATGTGAGTGGAGTGGAAGGAATTTTTGTGTAGGAATTGGTAGGATATGCGGCTGCAGCTGACTATGATTGGAACTATGCTGATATTCATCTAGAGTTCGTGAAGGAAACCGTGCAGAAAACCTTCTCAAGCATAGCCGGTTGCTTCGTTTTTGTCCATACGCCGACAGTTTAGTTAATTAACCGCCCCCTTTTTTTTTTCTTCTTAATAGTTGACAAACTGCCAATGTCGGGATTCGAACCCATAAACTCCCAGTTTCCAAGTAGGCATACTGCGCAGACTAGTGTTTCAGCGAGGCTACAAGGTAACCTCGCCTCGCCTCGGTCCTCGGTTACGAGGCACGAGGCGAGGTTCAAAATTTTAATCCTCGTTACTAACCGAGGCGAGGCGAGGTATATTGTCCCAAAAACCTGGCCTCGGCTGAAGCGAGGAATTTGCCTCGGCCGAGGCAAATTAACAAAAAGTAAATTTAAAAATAATAATAATATAGTGATACATGAAGCAATAGATAGATTATTTGGCAAATATTTTTCAAATATCCAGCGATCCTACCTAGTAGATGTCGAAATTCGTCGTCGAGGTGGATAGGCGAGGTTGATAGCTGACCCAACCGAGGCGAGGCGAGGCTAGCCAACATTTTGCCTCGGTCGAGGCAAGGCGAGGCGAGGTTGATATTTAAAAAAGCAAGGCGAGGCGAGGTGATACCAAAACCTTAGCTCGCCTCGTGCCTCGTGAAACACTAGCGCAGACATAACGCCTAAGACCGCTCGGCCACTTGGACTGGTGAAAATTTATATACAACTTTTTATAAATATTTCTTCATTCATCGTACTAGAACAACATTAAAGTGACACTATATGAACTTTAATTAATAAAAATGCAAATTGTTTTGAATGCATCATCATAACCTCCTAAAGTACAAACTTAACTTGTTTGACCACTATTATCATTGTTTGTGACCTCTTTAGTCACTTGACTTCTAACATGGTTAATTATACTATTTTACTTGAAATAAAATATTGTATACATACTATCTATATGTGATAACAAAGGAAACATTTGAAATTGAATAGATTCATGATTATTCTAAATATGGTAAAAATATCTACTAGCTAAAACTCGTTATAGAATGCTTCGATAATTTCACAAGAAAGAAGTACACGTAGTATTCTTTTTAACCCGACTTCAAAAAGGAGGATGGTTCTCAATTCGTCTGTTTTTTTTTTTTTTAATGTTTGTTACCTCAGAACTCCGTCATTTATTAACCGATTTTGAATTTTTTGTTTTTTTGTTTTAAAGAGTTTGATTTCCGATTCGTCCCATTTTCACCAAATCGCATTCTGATGAAGGGATCCCCTGGAAATCGAGGAAAACCCACAGTTTATATGTGATAACCGATTTCTGCGAACTTTTTTTTTTTTTGAAAGGATATACTCATTTATAATGGGAAAATAAGAAAATTTTTTTAAAAACCGACTCCAAAAAAAAAAATTTTTACAAAAAAAAAAAACAAAATGCTTGTAAAAAATTGAAAATCTGTTATAAAAAAATGCATTAAAAATTTAAAAAAAAAAATGGATAAAAAAAAAAAGTGTTATAACAAAATGCACTAAAAATTAGTTACCCATATTTAGACAAATAAAATCATTACAGAACTTCAAAGTCACTAAAAAGCGAGAAATAAAACCTATTTTGACAAAATGGAAACCCGACTTCAAAAATCAAATATTCTAATACAAAAAATACATTAAAAAGTAAAAAAATAATTGCATATTCTTGTGCCAATTTTAGTTCACCTAAGCAAAAAATTTTAAATATATATGTACAATTATTGTTATTTTTGGAGGCGGTGTCCAAATTTTATGTGAATTTCTCTATGCTGACACCGCCTCCAAAAATAACAATAATTGTACATACATATGTAAAAAATTTTTGCTTAGGTGAACTAAAATTGGCACAAGAACATGCAATTATTTTTTTACTTTTTAGTGTATTTTTTGTATTAGAATATTTGATTTTTGAAGTCGGGTTTCCATTTTGTCAAAATAGGTTTTATCAATGCTCTCTATGTAAGTTTATAAGATGTTACTTTTAAGCATTAAAATATAATTCAATTATACAGAGAAGATTTTATTAAAAAAATGTTTCCATACAACCAGTGCTGCAAGAATAAATTTTGAAGGGATTGGAAATGTCAAATTAAAATTAATTAATAGAAGCGGAAAGACGGAAATACGGTGTTTTTTTCTGTCATATAACCGCCAACTATGTGCAACATACATATGAAACTGAGCATTTGTCTATTACTTAAGTAAGATTTATATTCTTACTTTAGTCCTAATTAGAGTTTGTTTAACTTATATTCGGATTGATATGTGTTGTTTCCAATTTTTTCACCTATTAGTTGTGCGACTTATCCTAATTTTAGCACTTTTAGGTATCTATTATAACCGAACCGAAACTGAAACCAAATTTAGATTAAACCGTGTAATTTGAGTAACCTTAACCAAAACCGTAACCATTTTAAAGAAAATAAATTAAAACGATACCGTTACCGAAACCGATTATTTTATTTGAAAACCCGGTTTTTAGCCGAGTTATTTTTTTAGGTATGAGATAAAAGGTAAATTTGAATTTTTTGCACGAATCTAATAATTACTAATTCCACGAGGTCGTTCGACGCCCGCTTTGAGTGAGTTTGCGTGAGGGAGAATCGGTTCTCGTTAAATTATGTAATGATCACGCTGTTTATCATTAACATGCATGTGGACTGCGATTCTTTATGCCGTAAAACAAAACAAAAAACATCATGCCGGGTGGCGAGAAAAGGTAGCATAAGTCTTGTATTGTATTGACTTGTATTTTCTAGAAAAAATACAATTAAAAAAAAAGCTTTTTGTGCTTAAAATAATTATTACTTATCGATTGTTATGTTTAATAAGAATTCGAAGTTAAAAAATACAAAAGCCTTAAGACCTTTCCAATTTTCCTGCAATCAATAATTGATAATTACTTAATATTTGAATTCAGTCGAATCATTTTTCTCACCTTCCAACCGACGGAATTTTGAGCCACCGCTTATAGATTCTCAGTGAATCGTCATTTTGAATTTCATGTTAAAAATCTATAGACATTGAAAGAGAGTACTATCGCCTGTCTCTCGATTATTTATCAAAAATCGTGATTCTAATTTTTGTCTCGTCTGTCGTTGACTTATTCTCTCGTCTCTGGCGGCATCATTAAGAGCCATCTATATGGGATAAAACGAAACTTAAAAAGGATATTCTGAGGGCTTTAGGGATATTGTTATCACATATACCTGGTAGTATTAGTAGCAGAGGGGACATCAAACCATGGCAAGTAGACCTTTCTAGGCCTTTTTACCGACCCCTTAAAGACAAGAAATTTATAAGTGGACTAGGCATTGATAGGTTATGGTACTGCAGCCGACTTTGTTTGGAACTATGTCGATATTCATCTGGAGTTTGTGAAACGAAACTGCAGAAAACCTTCACAAGCATAGCCGGTTATTTTCGTTTTTGTCCATACGCCGACAGTTTAGTCAATTAACCGGCCAATTAATTTTTTCTTTTAAATTAATTTAATTGACAAACTATTCCGAGCAGAATGAATGCCTTAGACAACTAAGCCACTCGGATTGGTTAGCTATACCCAGTTACTAAATAAAAATATAAGAGGTAAAGCAAAATTTTTAACGTTGTTTCTTATAAAAATTCTAACAACATTTCCGAAACATTATTACGTAAACCGAATGGGTTTGGTTGGTTTGAAATCAACTATAAAAGCATATAGATCAATAATTAAATAAAACTAATGTTATTCACGATTTGCATATACTAATATCTGAACATCGCATCGTAAGCTGTCTGTTACGTGTAAATATCCTGTCTATCCTATGTATACTTAAATGTAAACTTTAAACAAAGTTCTAGAAAATAAATTAATCTAGACATAAAATAAGAAGTCCTAATGGACATATCAACAAACAGCCAAAACTACTACAGCTAGAAACACGATTTTTGGAAATTCATGCCCTAAAAGAATGAGAAAGGGGATCAAGGTCTATACGTGTAAAAAATATTAATTTCATTCTATCGATAAGAAACTCGTGCCCTGAGATTTTTTTAGTTTCAACCATCGTGAAATATGAGTGAACATGTGTGAAACACATGTTAACATGTGGTAACACGAGTGTGAAACTGTCACCAAATTAGCAACGAATAACATATCCTGAGACAATATAAGAGTAATTTTAATATGAGTGATGTTATTAAGAGTAAATTGTATGAAAGTAATTTTAACAAGAGTAATTTCAATAAAATTTATTATATTTTAATTTATTTTGTTTAATTATTTTTTTTGTCTATTGCTTTCGATTTTCTATCTATTTCTAATTGTCAAAGGCTACAAATGATGACTACTTTGTAGTCGAAATACGTATTTATAATACAAAAACTGATCTAGGTATTGGGGCGAATTTGAAATTGTATTTTTGTATAAACATATTTTACAACTTTCTATAAAGTTTACTCAACCCATGAATGAATGAGTGATAATGGGAGGAATTTGGTGCACTGCGACCTATAAGATCTATTGTGTTCCTCCATCTGGTGCCTGACGAAGAATGATCCCGTCTTAAAGCACCTCATCCAGCTCTCTTTCTTTCAGGAAGTACAAGATCTGAATTGGGTCTGGGGATGGTAGCTCCCCTGAACATATCTGGTAGACTTCCAGACGTTTTATTATTGTGTGTATGAGTACGTGGCAGTCTATTAGGAGGTGTTCCGTATTTTCATCCATTTCTCTACAAAACCATCAGTTTCCTTCTTTTTATCAGAATTTATCTTCCTAAGGTGTCCCATGAGTCCCGTTAGAAACCTCGTCAGTATTCGCAGTCTTTTTTTGTTCATGCCAATGCAGGTTTGTTTTATCTTTTACGGTTAAAGTTCCCGAAAAGAATCTTGGTATGTCTGAGCCCCGTAGGAAGGTTCCTCCATAGTGTGACTCTCTTTGTGTCCAGTGGAGGATGACTTTGTTATTCTTGCCCAGATTGTTAAGTTTGTCTAGGCACTCTCCTACCATCTTTGAACTGATGACGCAAGAACTCAGCGCTTTGAAGGCCGCTTGAGTCTTGAAGAGGATCGCTATATCGCGATTCCGATAGTTCCTATCTAGGTTAAACTGGGTTCATCTTTCAATAGACAGTATTTCGGCCTGAAACATGTTGGGATATTTTCCCATAGGTTCTGAGTGTTTGGCCTTTGGTTCATACACACCTGCCTCAATTCCTACGAGAGTCTTTGACCCATCAGTTTACCATTTTTTGGTATACTCTTTGAGTGAGTACATCTCGGATTCGCTGTTCCACTCACTCTTACTCTTTAACTCCGTGATGAATTGCTTCTCAAAGTTCTATTTCTTCACCTCCTTAACCAATAGAACTACCTTCATTCAAATTGTATTTATGTATAAAAATTTATTCACATTTTATTTATATTTAATAATCATAAAAAGCCATAGGCAATAAAAAACATACAAATGTAAGTACAAAAATAATAGTACACGACACAGACGTCGAAACACGACAGCACGACGATCCGATGCAGCAATAGATGCTGTTGTGATAATGATGATGATAATGATGATGGCTGATGTGAAATGTTTTCTACTCAGTTGTACAACATAAACAATAATATTGATTATGAATTGCATTTATTCCAATAAATTATTTGTGTTACAATAAAATGTTGTAGTTATTTCTATTTATTATTTTACTATTATGATAGAGGATGATTCAATTGGAGATGACAATTTAAATCTGATTCTGAAAATTATGATTATGTTACCATATTCTTATGCGGAAGTGCATAAGTAATAAAAAGTAGCTTTTATTTACACAAAGATACAAAATTTATAAAGTTTGAGCTTTTCAAAATCAGAGTAGGCAAATACAAGGTTAGACGTTTCTCTTTACAGAAATGCGGTGTATTGGTTTTGTTTTTAGCTTTATTTATTCATTTTGTGGTTTGGTCACTCCGTCGGCTCGAAGCTAACCCAAGATGAACCGGTATCAGTCATCCTCCTCTGGACTGAAGAGAAGCTCGTGAGTCTTTGTTTGACCGAACAAAAAGAATCTCTTATTTAAATAAAGATCCAAAATTTATAAAGTTTGAGCTTTTGAAGTACAGTCCGGTTTTTTTTTGCTGTCATTTGTAACCTTTTCAAAACCGAAACCCTTGCCAGTAAATAGATAAGGACTATAAAATCTACCGGTTGCATAGCCCACAAAATCACATCGGTAGTCAAGTTTGGCTGGAAACGACGAAGTAAGCAGGTCCTTGGGTTTACTTTCTCATTAAATTCGGTTACTCCAGTTACTCTGCAAGCCAGTTAGGTATAAATATAATATTTTTCTATTTTTGTCCCAACTATCTAATAAGAAATCGAAAAGAGAAACGCAAACACTTCTGAGCAGTGGTCGTTTTTAAGGTAAAATACATTTATAAGTACAGCGGTGTATATTGTATTCTTTCCAAAACTAGCCACGCCTGGGTGTTGATCAACCCAGGGCGTTGTGGGTGTTGTCAATAGGCAGGCGTGATAATGACTAACACAGATTTAGTTTAAATTATTCGAAAAACACGAGTAATTTTTCTATGCGAATTCAACATAAATACTTTGAATACTTTGTTTGGAATTTTTTCAGTTGTCAAAAATCTATCATGACAATTTCGCACCCATGTAAGCATTTCTTTTACTTTTGTTTTTAGGCAACCAACACATTTAGCTTGATTTTCAGTTTCTGATTCTAATTCTAAATTTAAGATAAGTTTTACTCTGAGAAGTTGTGATGAAGTACTGGTTTGTACAAAGACGTTAATGTGAAATTCGTTAGATTAGACAAAGACATAAATGAGTGCTAGTGCTGTACGTGAGTCGAGGTCTATTATCAGCGAACCTTACTTTTTTATATATGGTTGTGTGAAGAATAAAATTGAATCATCTATGTACTTTTATTCTTACTTGTTGTAGTTGCCATCATCTTCATGGTAACTTTCACATCACTATTGATGTCTGTATGTTCATAAATTTACAAAAATTTTTTATCCAACAAACAAAAATCATGGATGTTTTTTAAGGGTTATGTACCAATGTTTTGCATATAATATTGATACCATTATTCTTCGTTGTACGCTAAGTAAAATTATAATCGCTTAGTGTTTAAGTTATAAGCTAAGTTGCTTTTACAGCCGTTTCCTATTTATTAGTACAGCCGTTTTATTTTTATTAAGTAGTCAGCTTTTGGGTCTGATAGTGTGAGTAAAAAAACACGAAGGCAGCATCGAAACCATTTTTTACACCAAGATATTTGGAATAACCACATTTTAAGTGGACCTATCGTTAAAATTCCACTATCCTTATCATAAATTATTCGTCACGATAGTATAGAAAACCACGATAAGAGAGACGATTCTACCACACTATTGTCATGGAAAAACTTGAGGAACAATTTTCAAAAATTCTCAAAAATATAAACAAACAAAATTTAACAAAACATTTTTGTATTGTCGTATTTTTATTGTAAATATTATGAATTTAAGAGTGAGCCTCCACCTAAGCTTTGACAAAACCTAGTATAAGCTCTGGACCTTTGTTTTATCCTAAGGCTACACTATGGCGGCGACAGTAAACATCGAGTGACTACCGTTACCGATCAGGTGCTTCACTTAAGTAACGATTTTAAAAAGAAATCCAAGGGTTATAGTATGATTTAAGGCAATCAATTAAGAATGTTTCGCCTGATAGTTTTCGGTGTTAACGTTACAAATGAGAGACAAATTAAAATATGTTGTACTAAACTATCCATAGCAGAATAAACAGTTTGTAGTTGTGTAGGGTTCAAAAAATCTTAAAACCTACTCTAAAAATATTAATTAAAAGACAAGTAATGTAACAACTAACTGAGTTATTTGTTGAATATCCCATATATACTGAGCTTATGGAAAAACTTATCGAACAAAAGTTGTTTATTTTAACAAGAAGAAGATTTTTTGTTATTAAATTTGTGTTATATCTCTTACGGGTTCAAAGAAAGCAGTTTTGCCCATTTGGCCTTACGTTGATCTTGACCTTACTTTTTTGCTCTAGAACACATTTCAGCACGTTATCTCTTTTCGTTCTTGAGTAATCGCGTCCACAGACAAATAGACGGGCGGGTGGACATGACACTATCCTATAAAACACCTATACCAAGCATATTTTCAAGCGTTACAAAGTCGGGACTAAACTTAATATACCTTGTATATTTACATATTACATATCCTGGGTATGAATAAGATTTTGGATTCAAACTATAAACGTATATTTTGCCTGAAATTTAATAACGAATACATAAGTTTGTTAGTAGTTACCAGGTAGCTTAAGGAAATATGTACTATACGCATAGGCATCTAAATATTGAAGAAAACTAAGATTTAGAATCGAGTACATTACATATCTCTCTCTCCACCATTCTAAGAAGACGATACCATTCACCACGATATTACATCCGTGTGGTATATTCTAATGCACAATCGGTTTTAGTGTAACTCTTGAAGTAAATATAAAACGCTAGAGGATTTATCGTGTTTTTTTTTTGTGTACAGTATTTTTTTTTTGTAAATCTGTTGTTTGTCTTACAACTTAATGAAAATATTCTGTTACTTATTCATTGTTTTTTATTTATTTTCTTTATTAATTGATTGAAAATATATAAAGTATATTTTCTTTTACTATGTAAATAAATCTAACTATTTCTGATTTATAATAAATTTACTTTGATTTCAATTGCAGAATGTTTAATCATATAAAAGTTTTTTATCGTATTCAAACTAATCAGAAAATAAAGTTTAAAGCTCATACACAAAGAGTATATTGAGCGAATGTTGTGACGTTGAGAATTTATGTGATGGCCTCATTATCGTAAAAAAACTCGATAAACCTGAACCAATTTTTACGTTACTTTACTAAGTTTCATGGAAATAGTTACACAAGTTTCGTTGTGAAAAATATATTCATAAAATAAACAAAAAGCACAAATATTATAAATAAATAAAAACAATATATTTTTTTATTTCCCACTTTTTCTTTTTTATAAATTACATTGTGACATGTTTCGGATCACTAGGTTCAATTATCCATTACCAAACAATGTGTCTGGAAAAAGAACGTGGAAAAAGCAAAAAAAATTCGTTACGCAGGAGCTGCGTCAACTTAGCGAATTTCCTTAAAATACATAAATCACTCTCTAGCGGTCATAATTTTAGTGTGATCAAAATGAAATATAATATCTGATATGACTTAAGTATTTGCAAAAATTAAATTTATTAATTGCCAAAAAAAAAAACGGTATAACGATTATAGTTTATAGTTACTATGGAAACGACAGTCAAAATTTTATTACAATGAAATATATTTCATGTATTCGTGTCAAACAAACACAAAATATTAAAAATCGCTCTTAATAATAGAATAATCGAAAAATGTATAAGGAGTAAAGTTGTAGAAAATCAAGTTTGCTACAATTCATTACTCTATCATTTTTCTCAAACTCTAATGTGAACATAGATATTTAGAATTTTAACCTCAGTTCCGATGGTAATGCATTTTTATGGTAAGCATGACAAGAATCGATAAGAGGGAAGGGTTGTTTAGAGGGAGGGGGAATTAAAAATTTGGTATATCTCTCAAAATATTGAAAAATATTTCTCATATCTCTCTCGTAAATATTGAAAAAATCGAAAAACACATAAGAAGTAAAAATTGTAGAAAATACAAAAAAATTTCTTTAATAGAAACTTATTTATTAAGTAGATTATTTCAAAAATCTTATTTAGATTGAAGTACTTGTCATTTTAAGTAAAATTATAAAATTTAAGTAAATTTTTATAAAAACATGCATTAAATTTGCTAAATGTTGGGAGAAAATTGGTAATATTTATACTTTGAAAGCACTTGAAAGGACGAGTAACTATACACTGTATAACATCTATTAGCCAGGTTGTGGTAATTTGAGATAAAACTGAGCTGTTCTTATAGATCTTTGCGTGTATAAAAGTAAAGAAAAAAGTACACGCGCTGAGCAGATCGCCTTCAATAAAGTATTAAACAATTAAATAAGTTGTTATCTCTCTTGACAAAACGGATTTATTATATAAGGTGCATACAAACCATTGATTGACATACTGTACACATAAATATTACATGCATATGAAATTGTTTAAATAATGCTTATAGGTGTAACATTTATTTGTAAAACTTGTATCAATATTTATAATTTTTTGTAGGTTCATCAAAGGTTAATAGCACAGACAAGTTTTTTTTTTGTTGGTTTGCTACATACTTTTACATTGTCTATAAACGTAAATTGCTAATTAGCCATAATATATTCACACAAATATAACGCCCTGCCGCGTATAGAAAAATTAATTAGTTTTCGTGTGTTAAAATAATTATTAAATATAATAAATTTTGTATAAATGTACAAAATAGAGTAAAATTTATTTAAATTAGGACAAGGAAATAAAACGTAACATGTAACTTTTAACTAATTTTTTATCTGAATGTCAGTTACTGAAGAGTAGATCTTTGAGAATATTTCATTTTTCTGTAAATTAAACATAATTGCCAGAAGTGATATATTTGACGAAGCATACGTTAATTGTCATACGGAAGGATACGAAAGTTCATATTTAGAATTTATAATGGTCAAAAGATATATTCGCCACCCGAGATTCAAAAAAATTTTTCTGGTATCATAATTTTAGAGTGCCTGGAATACGAAGCGGTTTTTTACAAATCAATATTAAGGTACGTTTTCCTCGGTCTTAATACTCGATATGATTTCCTCGATACGTTTTAGTCATCGACTATTGCGATGATCATTCAACGATTATCGTTGAGCAACATTCATATGTATTCACATTCATATGTGGTGCTTAACGATCATTGTGTTGAACGATCTTGTGTTAAAATTCATTTGCATTCAAATTTCATTGATAAACTTTTAACAGCTTTGATATTGAAAACTAGAATACACGAGACGGAAAACCCGTTAAAAATTAGTTTTAGAAATAACAATAAGTAACATGATTTTGACATCAACGGAAAATCATAAACATTTTAGATGGGGATACATCATATACTCTGTATTGGTCTGATTCTACACTAAGTTCATGTTTAATGATATATTGGAATCTCTGGTAGAGGGCGGTGTTTTATTTTTCAACATACTAGCAGTAGTTACTAAATAGGGAATATGCTTGAAAATTTTTTTGCACTTTTTTTTTCAGAATATGAAAATACTGTTAATACTGTAATAATATTTAAAAACGAAATTAAAATCCGACAAATATCAAGGAAGCTATAAGCTTTTAAAGATTATTATCTGTCTCTTTCTTGCAAAAATACTAAAAACGGAGTTTTACGTGTAGTTTAAATGGTGAAAGTGTAATATGACGTCACATAACATATCAAGAGGGCTATCACCCTCTTTGTATAATCGAGAATTTCAATCATTCATATCTCTTATTATTCTTATTATTCATATCGCTTATTTTTAAAGTTATTTAAAAAGTAATTTTACCTTGATATTTGTCAAGTAAACTTGCTTCAAATCAAGTGAACAAAAATTTGCATGCATATTCCCTATTGTGCATGAGACTATCAGAGTGCAGGAAACATCAGACTACCAGCTCTACTTTATTATTTACCCACCAGAGAGCATATCCAAGAGATAAAGTTTCCAATATATCTATGATAGAGAGATAGATAGATTGTAGAGGCTGGCCTGGACGGGCTACAATTCGACCATAAGGTCCATTGAGATGCCTAAGGATGTGAGGATGTGAGTGGAGTGGAAGGAATTTTTATGTATAGACTAGGAATTGGTAGGATTAGCGGCTGCAGCCGACTATGATAGGAACCATGCCGATATTCATCTGGAGTTCGTGAAGGAAACTGCAGAAAACCTTCTAAAGCATAACCGGGTACTTCGTTCTTGTCCATACGCCGACAGTTTCGTCAATTAACCACCCCGTTTTTTTTTTGCTTAATAATTGACAAACTGCCGATGTCGGGATTCGAACCCATAACCTTCCAGTTTTCAAGTAGGCGTACTGCGCAGACATACGGCCTTAGACCGCTCGGCCACTTGGACTGGTAATAATAATAATATGGTAATAATATATCTATGACAAAAGATTTATATAAGAAATATTGAACATAATTCTATTTTGAAGAAATGTGAATGGTCTCTAAACACATTTTATAAAAACAATTTTACTCATACACTTTTTACCGTGTTAATCAGGTGTAACGTTCGATTGACCTTTAATTGTTTTTTTTTAAATAAAATATTATTGTATGATTTAAACTTGTGATAAAATTAGGTTAAGTCGTACATTGTAAAATAATAAAATCGGATATAAACCTTTATAAAATCTTTCAGATCAAATATAACGGTATATTAATATAATTATAAACTTAACTGCAGCTAAAACTCTATCTACAAGGCACTTGAAATCTCTGTACATTTATAGAGAATTTATTTCACTTTCTATAAATAAAAGAAATTACCATAGTAGTTTGGTGGCATCATATTTATTCACTCATTGCACTAAACAATTATTCTACCGTATGTTCATTTGAAAAGTTACCACCTCAATATTTTTTAAAAATATGCATTAAAAAAAATTGTTCAAACAAAAGTTGCACAATTTAAAAGAGGAAGCATACGCAATACGTTATATTTTGGTTGGATTCATTCCTGCCCGCAAGGGAAGTAATATCTTTTAAACGATGCAAGATAGGGAAAATCTTTTGATGCAAAAAACGTATATCTTATAAAAACAAATAACTTTTGTTTGAAACTTTTTTTCATGGTACCAATATTTCTGGCGTAAATACAAAATTTACGCTATATTTATGCCCCATATTTATACTAAAACTATGAAAATGCATGAAAAAAAGTCTCAAGCAATAGTTGTTTGTTTTTATGATATAAATATTTTTTAAGTAAAATTTTCTCTATCTCACACCATTTAGAGGATAGGTTTATAAAACGGATGCTTGGAGCAAGAATTCCATACGCCTGATCATCTGAAAAGTGATCATTATGATTAACACAAAAGTTGCACATAAAGATTATTAAAATAATCAAAGAGACTCTTGGTTTTTTGAAATTAAATTTCAAATTTTGCCCCAATTCCTGAACATTTTTTTTGTATTTTATAAATACGTGCTACGACTACAAGGTAGTCATCATCAGTATGAATTAGCTAATCGTAACTATCTCTGGGATGTGGCGTCAGAGATATGTTGCTCGTTGCTAATTTGGTGCATGTCTCACAATAATATTAAAGAAGTTTTGTCTTTTATATGATATGACTGAAGTAGTACCTGAAGGATTATGTGAGTTGACTGACTAGGGATTAAGTGTGTGAAAAGTCCAACCCATTTATTGGCGGTAACCTTTTCTAACCGTTTTTAATATTATTGTGAGACACGCACCAAATTAGCAACGAGAAACATATCTCTGACTCCAGAGGTATGCTATATATTCTGTTATATATTATATATTCCAGAGATAGTTACGATTAGCTAACTCATACTGATGATGACTACCTTGTAGTCGCAATACGTATTTATAGAATACAAATAATTGTTCTAGGAATTGAGGCAAAATTTGAAATTTAAAAGTTGCACAGTTTAAAAGGGGAAACGTAATAGATTTATTATATTTTTGTACCATGCATCCATGCCCGCAAAGTATATTTATATTTTAAGCGGTGCAAGATCGGGAAAGTCGTCTCAAAAAAACAAACAACGTTTGTTTGAAACTTATTTCTATTTTATGTTTTCTCCTTTAAACTGGACAACTTTTATTTGAAACATGTCTCTTTTTCTATAATGCATATTTAAAAAAATATTAATGTGGTAACTTTTCAAATAAACACTCGGTATAAAAACTTTTTGTAGGTATCTTTAAAAAAAAAATATTAAAAAAAATTAACATAGATATATTAAAAATCGATACACTTTCTAACATTTATATTTTTATTTTAAATTATATATATATTTTTGATTAATTGATTGACAATATTACTCTTAAGTAATCATTTAAGTGACATTAAGAATATTATAAACCAATTTAAGGTGTGTTTTTAACCAATCAAACCTGTATGATTTTTTTGATCTAAAAATTTTTTTAAATTATAAAATGAAGATAATATCTGATATAAAATGTCTTTGATTTTCAAACATTTTTTTTCATGCTGCTATTAACAATGAGTTTACCTTGAAAGTAAAACGAGTATTATCACAGGGATGCCAGAGAGAGGAATACCATCTATGTGCGTTCAAATATACTGTCCCTTACAATTCGTAAAAATAATGATTGAGTTAAGTAGTATCGAAATTTTTATGTTGCACTTTTTCGAATACGAAATGCGAATGTGAATGAAAGCAACCGATCGTTAATAAAGAAATTATCAATAAATGCAATATTATTTTCTTCATTTTAGTATAATTTTTTTTCTTTTTGGAATAAGTGGTAAAATCTCAGTTCAGCAGCTTTTGTCAAAATAAATGATGAAAATTTTTTTATTCGCGAAAAAAGGGTATATCTGGATCTCTGGATCATTAAAAACCGGGGGGGGGGGGCGACATTTTCAAATGTTTATTTATATAAAAGGTTAAAAGGTGTGCAAAAAAGGTCGTTATTATTATTCTATTATATTCTATATTATGACGTTTCTCACGACTTCGTCCACATTTATATAGCTATCCACCGCGGTTTATATAAAATAAATTAAATTAAATAAATTTAAAAAATAAAAAATAAGTTTTTCTTTTTAATTCTCCCTTCAGCCGGATTTGAACCAGCGACCTATGTGTATCTATATCTATTGAATATATTTTTTCTTTCGACTGACTTTACAAATATCAATATTTAAGGCTAACTAATAATTTTAACGTAATGCTAGATGGTCTATAGTCTTCCTCATGAATGTGGCTATCTAATTCAAAAAGAATTTTTCAAATCGAACTGGCAGTTCCAGAGATTAGCGCGTTCAAACAAACAAAAAAAACTCTTCAGCATTATTATATTAGTATAGATATTATGGTCGATGGGTATTCCAACCGAGTACTATCTTTTACAGTATTGGTCACACATCAAGTTAGTCGGGTTTGCGTGTTTTTGGGACCCCGCACTAAATGGCTTTCTATATATTTCAGATATTGTGGCAAAAAACTATTGAAATTGACTAAGGTAACATTCCAGCCGAGTACTATAGTATTTGACACAATATCTGAAATATATAGAACGCCTTTTATTACGGGAGCCCAAAAACACGCAAACCCGACCTACTCGGGTTATGACCGATCAAGTGAAAGTTCGGTTGGAACAGTCATCGACCATAATATCATAATATAAAACGGTTTTTATTGATCCAGATGCCCAATTATACCTATTTTTTGTAACAATTTTATTTAGCTCTGAAATTGGCAAATGCTGCTAAACTGCATTTTCATCAAATAAAACATTGGATTTGTCAAAAACTTCTTTTTTTTTTTTGGTATTCATCACAATAATATTATAACCACAAGAATTTAATAAACAGTATAAAAAATTTCTTCGACGAAGTACGGCAACAATTTATCATGGTGAAAGTTTTTCATAACTTACTTTTAATTCGTGAAAAAATTTAGTATCGGTAATGCGTACTTTATAATATACTAATAATTTAATATATGCGAAAATTATATTTACCCTTTGATTGATGGCGTTTATGAAAATATTGACATTTAAATATGACGAAGTAATTACCTGGAACAAAAAAAAGTTTATATCAATCGAAAATTAAACTAAATTAAATCAATTATAAAAACCAAAACCAAATGACACAATTCCAAAAAAAAAGTTCATCTTCGATTATCTTCAAGTTTTAAATACACATTCAATAATGCCACAAGATAATGTCAGATACATTACAAAGACTTTAGTGGCGTATTTTTACTAATTCTAAGTAGTTCAATGCTTCGGAAGGGGTGAAATATGGTGGGTCGTAAGCATAAGCTGCAATAATACCCTTATAGAAATTTAATATGTTTTAATAATAAAGAATTAACTTTTGTAAACTATTAACAACAGCTTGTATCTTCATAAATGCATTATTAGCATTGCAGAATTTAAACCCAACTATTTAGATAAAGTGATATCCGATAAAAAAGTCAATTTTAAAAGGATTTTTAGACAATGTATGGCGTATTTAAAAATGTTTAAGACAACTCCAAAATATAGATAGATATGCAAATTTAGTATAATGTTATGTCTCGTTAGGACTGCGACATTAGTTGTGACACGAGTGTCAGACATAAATTTATTTACTGTTCACACATTTAAACAGATTTTTGATGTCTGGACACTAGCCAGGCACAGATGTACGAAACTAGTGTCCGAGCGGTTCACACACAAAAGAACTTATTGCTGCATATATTGTAATTAAACAACGACGTAAACGCTATATTTATTACTATATAATATGTATATGGAATGTATGAAGTGTATGAAAAAATGTCGAATCTGTTTGAAAACCTGAACAGAAACTCGGACACAAGGTGTTGGAAACAGCCGCTGCTTCGACATTAATTATAGTGACGCAATACATGTCACAATTAGAGACACTTGTGTGCACACATAGACACTCGGTGTATACAATAAGTGTACGGTGTCTAGTGTCATAGTCTAAACGAACCTTTAAAGTGTAACTTATTAATTTAATTTTTTTTATTTTGACATCTACTTTTTACATAAAAAATTATTTTATACTGACATTTTAACACGCGATGAATAGGGATTGCACCATAGCGATTGTTGTTTTCTGTTAATTTAAACGTGAAATATTTAATGTGGACATTTTAAAAACTGATTATTATTTTAAATAATCGTAAAAATATCTGCTTTTATAATTGTATTACCAAATTTTTAAATTAAATAATCGAATTTATTATTTCAAAAAAACAATTTTAAAAACAATGAAAGAAATTATATTACATACACTTTTAAATATAATTCCGATATCTGAGAAATTGTTCAATTTATTATGATTTATTGCTTAAACTGTGGGGTTAACACCTTAAAAACAAATTGCTTGTCAATTTGCAGTAAGGTGCTAATAAAAAATTTTGTAATAAATAATAATACTAAATATGGTTTTACTTTCTGAATATACACTTTTATTAGTTTAAACGTTTATTAAAGACACTTATATTTAAAGTTAAACTACTAAAAAGATAACTTTTAAATTTGCCGTTGGCATTTCTATTTGATGCAACGAGTAAACGAGAGAGATAATGATGATACTCGTATACTTTCCTTTTTTTCTGAAAGCTAAGCAAGCAACAAGTATCAATCGTTCGCATATAGAGTATTTCATTTCAATATTTACAATGGATTTCCGACACACGTCATTCAATTGAAGATAATAATAATTTTGAAGTCTAGCGGATTAATGAAAAACTAATCTCATCAATCTTCTATCGAATATGCATCACCTCTCAATTCAGGAGAATTGATCCACTTGATTACAATCATTAAAACAAGATAAACGAAAAAAAAAAAAGCGTTTATAAGTTTGCGGTGGCCGCCATATTGGATTTAAATGACGACACATTACTTACTGTGTTTCGCTCATCAAGCCCTTTCAATTGATACCCATATCATAGGGGTTAATGTAGAAATTATAAATCGTCATTTTGCGGCGGCCGCCATATTGGATTCAGAATGACGTCACTTTACTTACTGTGTTTCGCTCATCAAGTCCATTTATTAGATACCCATATCATAATGTGGATATTATAAATCGCCATTTTGCGGCGACCGACCGTCAACATATCTATAAATATTAGAGAAACAGAAAAAATGATACGAAGCTTAATTATAGTTAAACTAATTTTGTACAACATTACTTTTTATGTGTTTTTCGATTTCTTCAATATACCAACAAGACAGATATACCAACTTTTGTGTTTCCCCCTCGCTATAAATCTTCCTTTCCGATTCTGGTCATGCTTGCCATAAAAATGCACTGTCATCGGAATTGAACCAACATTTATAAATTCTATACAATTATCGGCGAATTAAAATATTGTACTGACTTATCACTACTTGACCGGTACCACTACTTTTGTACCGCACTAGATTTTTCGTTTAAGGATCTACCAACTAGAAGAAAGCCGTACAAAAATAATTAGTTGTAATTCATCATTTGCACCTGGAAAATTTATTCATTTTCTCATGTACGCACCTGTACCGTTCAAAAGTGACGGCATAGGGTTGAGAGTTATTTTCTGATATAGTAGCAGCCATCTAAAGGTAATTCACGGTGGGTTATTTCATAGAGAAATTTTTGCCATGTAGTAGTCTATTAGATTGTTATCAAGATCAGTCACAACACAGCCTACTACAACATACGAGTACAAAATAATTCATATCATAGTTATAAAAATAATATTTAAATGATTCAATTATGTAATAATACAATAATAATTAATAATCATTAGTTTTTTATTATATAAACATGAAAACAATTATTATTATAATACATAAAATATTAATAATAGATTATATGGAATGATTTTATAGAGACATACATGGTTGTGTACTCGAACAACACAAACATAACGGTTTTATAAAAAAATATAATATGTAGAGAAAATAATTGTTTTTGAATTGCTTACACTTTTACATACGACCGACTGACAATAATACTATGATGATAATAAATATATTAAATAATAATTATAATCACACTTTATTTATTGTATGTGAGAGAATTCTTTATTAATTACACTTTTTATTATTATTAAATTTTCTATATTAACACATATTGTCATACAGTACACATTCTTTAGCATAATAATATGGAGGATACGCATAAACACATTGGCGTCGTAAAAATTATCGGCTATGAGGGGTGGTGCTAATTTTGTTTTTATTTACTTTTTGAATATAAATCAATAGTCGATTTCCACCCAATTCTCCAGAGTCGAGATTTATCTTTTCAATAGAGCATCAGAGTCATTATTTCTATTGTTGATTCTTGAATGTAAGCTTACTAGACAATCAATAGCGTGCCGAACTTTTCAAACGAAGATGCAGATGTATGTATAAGTCCGTATGCTCAAGTTGTTAAAGGCGCTCTACTCGGAACTAGGAGGTTGCTATTTCGATTTTCAACAATTGCAGTTTATCAATTACGTTAATTAAATTAAAAAAATGGGGCGGTTAATTGACTAAACTGTCGGCGTATGGACAAGAACGAGATTAACCGGCTGTGCTTGTGAAGATTTTCTGCAGTATCCTTTCACAAACTACAGATGAATATCGGCATAGTTCCTATCAAAGGCTGCAGTCGCACAACCTACCAATTCCTCGTCTACATACAAATTCCTTGTCCTATAGGGGTCGACAAAAAAGGTTTAAGAAGGCCTACATGTCCGGCTTCGACCTCTCCTTCGATACTACTACTACTATTACTACTATACTACTACATGTATATAAGTAATAAATTTCTTCGGATTAAGTGATAAAGATGAAGATATACACTCATCTTTGTCAAATATACTTGGAATACCTTCCAGTAAGTGCAAATAAAAATTGACGAATTGCATCATGTCCTTCGCTGATTAAATGTTGTCTTCAAAGCAGCAAGTTGTCGGTAAAATATATCATATGGTATAAATTAACTGATATTGATAATTTTAATGATTTTTTCGGAACAAAAAGGGGTATCGAAAATAAGAGAAATTACTTGAAAGTCTGGAAACATTTCAGATATAATTTTTGTGTAAAGTTGTTATATTTTTTAGCACCTATTAGTAAAATCTTTAATTGAAATTATTATAATTTTATTATTTATTACTATTTGTTCATTAATGATGTCCTATTTATTAAATTTAGGCAGCCATAGTCGAATAAGTGCTTCTTTGAATACCTGTTCATGACCTAAATTACATTTGACTACCTACCCCTGAAGCCATTACAAGAGCGTATTAAGATCTACGAATTCAGTATGAATTGAAGATCTTGATGAGTTAATGATGCTGTGATTTAGATTCGGACTAACAGCCGCTCGAATGCTAATTCCATAACCTAAAATCCTACTTAAGAGAATATCAAACTAATAAAGAAAGAAATTACTTTTAAATCTGAATAGTTTTGTCACAATTTCATCTCAAACATATGCAATTACTATTGATGTACAATAGTAATTGTACAGTAACTCCCGTTCAAAAAAAATGAACAAACCTGAAATGTTAATTTTCTTACATTTCATAAAACTCCTCACTTTTGCAACTCTCTGTATATTATTTATTTATAAACAAAGATAAGTAGTATATTTTTTAAATGTGAAAAAAGAAACGGAAGTTTTATATTTTTTATTTATGTAAACAATTTATGTAAACATAAACATTTACTACAAGAATAATCAAAATTGTGAGAGACTCGGTTCAGGTCTGTTCATTTTTTTTGAACGGGAGTGTATATATGTATATACATAATATACCCTATTAACAATATACATTTTAATACACTTCTTTGTATTTTTATACGTACATTTGTACGTGTGTATAAAAGTTAAATAAATAGTTCTCGCATTAGTAATGAACTCAATATACACCGGGTATTTAAGCAATTAACTCAGTTTATTTTTATTTACACTTGTTTTTAACTATAAAGAATTTTTCATAAACAAATAGCCTACCTACACCAATCTGTCACCAAGCGTCTATGAATATTTTCACGATATTAGTATACTTCTAACAGACGAACGATAAATCTTTAAACTACAGCAAACTAGCTCCATTTGAGCTACGTTTCGTGAAGGTGTAAAACAAAAATTCATGAAAAGTGTAAAATTTTTTTTTGTGATATCTTTACAATATTTTACAAAACCCCCCCGTTTAAAAAAAACAACTTCTTATGGTTACCGATCTGTTCTGTACTTAGATTGCATACTTATTAGATTAGAAGGTAAATACAACAAGATGATTCTTCTCTATTGTACTGTACCACGTGTTTATAATAAAAAGTAAAAAGACTATATACATTTCTATATTATTTATGAATAAAAAGTGAAAAGAATTTTATGTAAAAAAAAATTAATATTTTATTTTTTTACAAACAATAACTTTATACAAATACACATCACATATATACACATTAATTAATCTTCCGCGTAGTAAATACGGTTACTTATTAAACAAAAGAATCCGTTAAAGGAGTATTCTAGCCAAGAGATCGATACTGTTGGCTTTTTATTGATATTTTAAAAACATACAAAAAAAAAGAAAATTCAAGGACTCATAGCGACTTAAATGTCCACGGAAAAAAAGTGATGTGCTGTTTGATGCAATTTTGGGGTTTGCGTTCATCAGAAACAACAAAAATTATTGGTTAAAAACGTTGTCATTATGGCAGAAGCTAAAATGAAAAACAATTTACTATTGAATAATTAAAATTTTGTAATTTCCGTAACCCCTATCACAAAATTTTAATTCGATTGGATAAACAGAGCTCGAGATATCAAGTCGCTCAGCTTGAGAAAAACGTGTTTAAATTCGTATGCGAGCTGGAGCCTAACCAGATTCTACCATATTTAAACGGCTATAACTTTTTCTTGGCATTTGTTGTATACTTTCATAAAATTTTTTTTCAAATCTAATTTTTTTAAATATAGAATAGATTGTCTTATTTCATACAAGATATACCAGTCCAAGTGGCCGAGCGGTCTAAGATTATGTCTGCGCAGTATGCCTACTTGGAAACTGGGAGGTTATGAGTTCGAATCCCGACATCGGCAATTTGTCAATTATTAAGAAAAAAAAAGGGAACCAACAAAAGAAATAATTGAGAAGCCTCTACAATCTATCTATCTATCATACAAGATATAGCTAATTTGAATTGATCAACTCAATGCTACTCCTAGGATATAGGGAATAGAAAACATGTGAGGACCAAGTTTCTTTAACGGACGCCCTCAAGTTTTATTTTGTGTCTATAAAGTGGAATGTCTCAAAAAGTCTGCAATGAATATTCAAATCGAAATAAAACTGATATCATAAACTTACTTCTGGTACACTTTTGCTATCATCTAATCAAAAAGGGTAATACTTTCCAGGGTAATACTAACAGCATTGCACATGAATTATCACACCGTTTTAGCACAATAACAGGGAAAAAATTTTGTTGCTAAAATCACTTGAACTAAAATCACGTTTATATCTAGGATTCATTATTAATATTTAGTGACACGAACAATAATGGTATTCAATAGAAACTGTGAATAAAATGGTTTCAACGGCATATTCAAAATAGTGGTAGGTATATACAAGCTATATTTCTGGAACAAATATCTTATGACTCACGTTACTTGGAACCTTGGCATTACCCCTTACAATGTCCACTAACAAAGAATTGATAATTCTATAATATTGCTGAATTAAGTCCGATTACAGAATAATTCCTTATATTGTTCAGGAACTCATCGCTTTTTGAAGAAATTGATCCGTGATATAAGATTCGACGACCCTTTGAACATACTTAAAATGTTTGCAGATTTTTAGTGTAAAACTTGTGATTGCAACTGAGTTTTTGCAGGAAGGAATTTTTGTGTATAGATTAGAAATTGGTGGGATATTAGAAATTGGCGGCTGCAGTCTACTATGATAGGAACTATGCCTA
Source organism: Nineta flava (assembly GCA_963920215.1). Lineage (NCBI taxonomy): Eukaryota > Metazoa > Arthropoda > Insecta > Neuroptera > Chrysopidae > Nineta > Nineta flava. The sequence continues at coordinate 108,913,231 of OY986041.1, forward strand.
TATCCATCTAGAGTTCGTGAAGGAAACTGCAGAAAACCTTCTCTAGCATAGCCGGTTACTTCGTTCTTGTCCATACGCCGACAGTTTAGTCAATTAACCGCTCCCTTTTTTTTTAATAATTGACAAACTGCCGAGGTCGGGATTCGAACCCATAACCTCTCAGTGTCCAAGTATGCATACCCCGAAGACATAACGCCTTAGACCGCTCGGCTACTTGGACTGGTTAGACATCAAGATACTATTGCATCCGAATAAAAACAGTTTTTGCGATCATCAACTGTAAAAAAATTGAAGAATATATACAGTAGAACCTCGATAACTTAAACCTCGATAACATAAAAAAATTTTGTATTCAAAACCCAAACTCAGAACCCAAAACCGCTATCACTTAAAATACGAAGTCTCTATAACTTAAACGAATAATTTGGGTATTGGACCTCAGTAGCCGATAAAAAAAGCATAGATGACTGCAGAACTTTTTAAAAAATGACTTATAAAAACACACAAACAAGTGGCTTCTGCAAAAAACCGCAATAAGTAAAATTATGAACCATTAAAACCTCTCTAACTCAAACCCTTAATAATAATAATAAAAAACTCGATAAGTCAAATTATTTAACATTTTCCCTGGTCTTTAACTTATCGAGGTTCTACTGTACACCTTTTTTGAACGAAGAAAAACGCAACATTCAATAATGATGGTACTATTGAATCACCCCACGTTATTTCTTCTTAAAAGGGATTCATTTTTTATTGTTTCATATTATTCAATTTTTAAATGTCAACTCTAAGTGACTTTAAGGGATTACATACACATACACATGCATATACACATATATACATACTACACATATATACACATACATACGCATATATGAAACTCAAAAGTAGGAAGAAAATAAAAAATCGTTCAATTGAAATAATATGGTATTTTTAATACATTTATATATCATACTCTGTATGGGGTAGATTTAAATCATTGAAATTTATATAAATCATTGGATTTAAATTATATTCATCCTGTTTGTAAAAGAAAGTACACTTAAATCATTTATATTTCGAATAATTCAAAAAATTCTTGATTCAATTATTTTATGAATATTTAACGTTTCTCTAAACCTGTACGTTCAAGAAATTCCAGCTCCTATTGTTTGACATCAAATTGATATGAACAATCATACAGATAGCTCAGCATTGTTCTAGAATGCCAGAGGTCGTGAAAGGTCGTCAAGCATTTGATGTCAAACAATATTATCAATGTTCAGACATATTACTAGATTGTGATGTTAACGCTAGTCACTTCCATGAGTATAATATAACCTAAAGACAACTATACTAACAATGAATATAAATAGACGCTAGTTTACAAGAAAACAATTAATAATTTTTTTTTTCAGTTATTGAAAAACAGGCATACAAACAGGCAGATGGATATTTGCAAATGAAATAACTATAATATTTTATGAGCACCTATACCAAAATTTGTTTCTCTTATCAATATTTTTAACCGTTACTAACTTAATAACAGAGTGCCTGATTTGAAACAATACAGCATTTCTCCAAGGGGTCGTTTATGGAAGCTCTTATTGATCATCAAGATTATTTGAAAGTCAACTTTTGCTTTTCAAATGGGAACCTATATTTTTTTAAATAATTATTTTCTCCTATCCAAGATAAGCACTGGATATTTGAAAACCGTTGTAATTTAGTATAGAATTCTTGAGTTCTGAAATAAACTAAAAAAAACCTTGTAATTTTTCATTCGTCTATAAAACAGTAAAACAAATCGATTCGTTAAAAAATTACTTTTCATTTGAAAGTTTTGCTGACCATTTAAAAAAACATTTTTGTTTTTTGTAAATAAATGAAATCTTTAGTAGTAAACAATAAGAAGAAGACTTTGTTTCACACAAATGCATGCACACATAAGTTATAACAAATAGATCTTATATAACCATTCTCACTTTCCTGTTTGTATGCTTCAAAAATCATTCATGCAAGAATTATTTATTGTAGCACATCATCATCTGATTGAATTAAGCGATAACTGATGCCGGTATAAAATAATTTTTATTATTTTTATATTTACTGTAAAACTATACAGAGTGATTGTCAGATGGCGTCCAACTTTAATGGAAATATCTTTTATGTTGTATTATATATTCCAGTTTTCGCAATTTTCCCGTCGGTTTGGGTACTACAGATACCTACATGCCAAATATCAACTTTACAGCATATCTGGAAGTATCGTAGAATATTGATCTATTAGTTACCAAGAATTGTGGGCGTTCCCGCGAATTTTGCGTTTTTGAAGTGAAATAACTTTTTAACGGTTAATTCGTTAACGTTGATTGAAAAAACCGTTTCTTATAATTCCGTAAAGTATCTATATTCGAAATATCAACACTGTAACTCTTTTCGTTCAAAAGATACAGCACCTAAAAAACGACTCTAAATTAAGGTGTAGTAATAGCACTGTAGTGAAAAGTCCGAATGTCTCCCTTAAATCTCGGCCTTACGCACTACCGTGCTCTAGATTTGTAGAAAAAAGATCAATACAAGTGTACAAAATCATGTAATATTACTACAAGATCCGTAATATTATCTAAATAAGTAGGCAGGGTGCTCCGGACAAGTACATACAAAAAACATCAACAATTCTATATCGAATTTCCAACCTTAGTTCTTATAAAGGCATGGTCTCCCTCCCTCTTGGAAAAGTAGAAAAACTAATAAGCTTGAAAACGATATAGGATGTTCCGCTATTTGTTTCATGGAAAGACGGGCAAAAAACTTCATTTTTGTATTCTCTAAATGATTTTATTTTAACTTAAAATGTAGGTACATAAATATATATATATGCAAAACGAGAGGGACCCTGTATATTGGTCAGCGGATAGTGCTTAATATTTCAACCTAACGGCGGTGCTTAATATTACTAGCAGTAGTTACTAAGTTATTCACCAGAGTACGATCTCCAAACTCGTTGGCCGAAGGGTATGTCACGAGGGTTGGAGCAGCAAACATCGACCGACTAGCTCTAGTTTATAATTTACCCACCAGAAGGCATATCTAAGTGCAAGGGTTCCCAATAAAATATAAATAAATTTGGTAATTAAATTTTATTGAAAATGTTGATCGCAATAAAATTCGTGGTAAAAATTTTCCTAAAGTCTACAAAAGATAACTCAACAATGAAAAGATATAACTTGCGAAAATTTTGTGTATGTGTTCTAAAGATAAATAGTAACTTCAAGTTCACGTATGGACAAAACAGGTTCGGGCATATCCCTGAGGAGCCACGAGGGTCTTTTTTTGTATATTTTATAAATAAAATTTCCAAAAACAAAATTGATTTTTATTGCTAAATGATGGTCACGTCTAAATTGAACCATGGACTTCCACAATATAACGCTCAATACAATTAACAAATGTATATTATATTATTTAAAAAAAAACAAAAATAAAAAATTTTGAGTCTGGGACTCAGGCATGATGTGAAAACATAAACGTTAATGTCGTATTTATTGACTGTCTGCACATAGCCGTGACATTGTATAATCGGAAATTTCATTTCACTCCCCATATAAAATCTTGTATAGTTTCGCTATAGATGTTTTTACATCAAAAACTCACATTGTACACAAGGGGATAATATTAAACCTAGTTCTAGAAGAGATCACCCACTATTACTAAATTTTTCTTCTGATATAACTTTAGTGTTATATTGATATTAAATTTCATATAAATTTGAGGAACAGATATTTTTATTCAAATTAATCTACATGAATAGAACAAATCATATTTCATTATAAACTAATTTATGTTGAAAATATTTCCAGAAATAATATCAGAGAAACTTTTCATTAAAAACATTTGGCCATTTAATGAAATGTAAAATGTATGTAATAATAAGATCACTAGGGATATATTATAAATCTAGGGAAATCACCAATGGCGTAATGATATCCTTACTATATATATAATATACATATACACTGTATTATACCTATACAGGGTGTCCCCTTAAAAGTAGTCAAGTTCCATAAGAGGTTAGGTAGAGGGTACGATTTTGGAACGAAAAGTCCTGAGACATTTTTTTATTAGACGCACCGTTAATTAATTAAGGAAACAAGGTTGAAACCAGAGTTGTAAAAAGTGCATTTTTTTGATAATTCATTATTGATTTAATTATAATTTTTGGAAAAATGTATTGCTTAAATTTTTCAAATTATTAATTCCTTGAAAATTGCATTAATTAAATTTTTTTTATTTTTTGAAAAATGTAATAAATAAATTGTTTTAATAATAAGTTTTAAAAAAAAAATGTGCAAATTAAATTCGTTAAATTATAAAACAATATTATTAAAACAGTTTATTTATTACATTTTTCAAAAAATAAAATAATTTAATTATGGCACTTTTCAAGGAATTAATAATTTGAAAATTTTAAGCAACACATTTTTACAAAAATTGATAATTAAATCAAAAATGAATTATCAAAAAAAATCACTTTTTACAACTCTGGTTTCAACCTAGTTTCCTTAATTAATTAATAATTAATTAACGGTCCGTCAAATAAAAGAAATGTCTCAGAACTTTTCGATCCAAAATTTTACTTACCCTCTTACTTACCCTCTACTTACCCTCTTATGGAACTCGACTACTTACGGGACACTCTATATATATATATATATATATATATATATACTTACGCCACGATAGTTAATGAAGCATTCTGTTGTATATAGTAAACCAATAATCTATATATATAAATCTATTGACATAAGATTAGGAAACCAATGGTCCCAAGGGTTATTACAATGTAATATACCCACCATGAATTCTAATATTTGATAGCATGTACCTAAATAGAATAGATACTATAGGGCTTCATATAACAGTTTAAGGAATAATAAGAATAATTAATCCTTCGAAATATTTGATCCACAAACAATATTAGAAATAAGATATCAGGGTGGGTATAATCTTTAATTTATTATATATCAACAGAACATCTTAAAATGTGGAGATAAAATATTTTATTATAATTAAAAATCATAAGAAAAGATTTTTTTTAAACATAAATATACAGGTTGACTCATTTTAAATAATGAACCCGAATATTTCTTTAAGGAAGCATTTCAAAAAAGGTTCCCCTCCGAATATTTTAAAGACTTTGATTTTCACCTGGATGACCTTCGATTCAACGTTTTTAGACTTCACGACATCTAGTAAAAATGTATGTCATACAGTAGAAAGACTAAATTTATATGTGCATAGAATTTATATTGAACGGCATGTTATTGGACGACCAGTGTGTTTAACGTCCCCAATTGATCCAGTCTCCTTGAATTTTTCAATTACTCTCTTCACAGTTGATGAAGTAAAATCAATATTCCGACCATATTTTGTACGAAATTTGCGAACTTTAGCAGCCAAACTTTCATTATGTTGGAAATATTGTTCAACAATGAAAACGCGTTGTTCTTTCGTGTTCTTCATTTTTACTAAGCTCAAATGTCGCCTGTCAAACTGTTTTCTTTTTTTGGTTAACAACACTTTACCGCACAAATGGCGGCAAATTCAAATCTTGCGTGAATTATGGAACATCCTTTAGTTAGGTTATATTGGGAATCGTTCTTTATAACTTCGGCTGTGTATCATAAATAAAATTTAAAAAATAGCAATAAGATAGAAAATAGTGACAGAATAAAATAGTTACAAATTTAATTTGAAACAAAAATTGTAAAATATAATTAAACTATCGACAAATACCGCAAATTGTATGCTAACTACTAAATTTACCACCCGACAAGTAAGTCAAGTAAAATGCGGAAATAATATTGTAAAACACAATTTTAATAATAATATAAAATAATAATTTTTTAATTTAATATTTTAAAAGTAACCGATTAGGAACTATTATGTGGTAAATAACTTAATATACAAATACATTAAATAATGTGGCGATTATTTTTTTATTATTATCTATCCGCCTTTTATTCAAAAAACCCTTAAAAAATGTGTAAATCATGGTTCAATGTTCGATAAATTTTGATTAATTAGAAACAAAAAAAGACGTTACCTTCAAGAATGTAGACCAGAAGAAATAATTTTATTTGAACATGATAGAAACGGCGGCAAATTATAGAAAGAATTATAATTCATAAAAATTTTAAAAAAAAAATTGAAAATAACAACTTACCGAGTTTAATCGCCTAAATACCCGGCAATCACAAACAAAAGTAGTTTATTTTTAAAAAAGATACATTTTTCTCCCTAAATTTTTTGCCTCTCTCATACGGTTTCAAGAATGGATTTACCTCCTTCTCCCCTGGGAAGGGAAAGGGTGATCTGATTTCTATTAACTTTTTAGCTCTAGAACACACATACAAAATTTCAGCTCGTTATCTCTTTTTGTTTTTGACTATCGTGTTAACTGACGGATATGCGGATATGGACCTATATAAGTTCATAAAATGATGCTAAAGTTTTTTTTCTGCAATCAATATTTTCAACCATTTCAAAGTCCGGACTAAACTTCATATACCCTGATATATATCGTATATACCACGTATAAAAACAGTGAAAATATAACAACTAACTGAGTTCATTGGTTAAATACCGTGTATATACTAAGTTATTTATCAATGCGTGTATTGTTTATTTTACTGTATTTTACTTTACGGACAGATGAATAAAAAAATTACCGATGCATATAGCATGTCGTATACACATGCTTCTGTAATCTACAGTGCTTACACATGTTGAAACTGGAATCAAACTGTTCAGTTTATGGTGAATATTTTCAATCAAAAAATTTTCGTTTTTTTTTTCGTGACACGTACCAAATTAGCAACCCGTAACATATCTTCGATTCCATATCCCGGAGATAATTTCGATTAGCTAATACATACTGATGATGACTACTTTATAGTCGCAATATGTATTTATAAAATACAAATAATTAATCTAGGTATGGGGACAAATTTTTAAATTTAACAAGTGATTATTGACATCGATAAGTCAAAATACAAGATCTCAACATGTTCACCATATACAAATTACAAAAATAACCTTAATAAAACTGATAAATTAAACGAACTCAAAACAGTATAATAAAGTTTTAATAATTTCCTTTTCCTTTAAATCATACAAAATATATTCCAAAAAGAAAAACATTGTTTTTTATATTCAAAAGAAAAATCTTGGAAAAGTTTTCATTATAATTTTTTTAATAAAAAAAAAGAGTTATTTTGTACGGAAGGTGTTTGTTAAAAGTTTAAGAACTTTTTGAGAACATTAATTATAATTTTTTTAATTATTTTTTTTTTGTATGTTTAAATGTGCAGACTAGGTGTAGCCATAATAAGTGACGCAAGTTTCGTTTAATAATAACTAGATTCAAGTAGCCGACCACATAAGTATATTTATATAATTAGTTAATATTTTTTTATTATATTTCTGTTTTATAAAGTTTACAAAATTTAATTAAATTTCTCGGGTACTTCTAGACAAATTTTAAAATGGTGGAATAATCTTTTGAATGTACATTTTTACACTTAAACATAAGCCCATATTTCTAATGAAAAATGATAGACCCTATAGAATGCTGCTTAATGTACACATAATGTTCCATCCATTGGCGTCAAAATGAAAACACCAGAAAAATGATAAATACGATAACTTGTAGAACCCGCCTTGGATCTGTTAAAATATACTAAAAAATCCATTAGCTGTCAGATGTTGAATGAAACTTAATCAAAATAAATACTTTGTTGGAATATACCAAGATATCCTGGTATATTTGAACTAAAACTTAATTTAATAAAAATGATTAACTAAATATAAAGGACCCCGCACATTTCTTATCGGAAGCCGCCTTCGGTGAAATTCGCTGGAATCGATATGGTATTTCTTTTGAGCTCTTTACTAAAATTTCTCATGGTCATACGGTCGAAAAATGTACAGTTTTTTCATATAGGGGGTGGAAAGTCGATTTTTTAACTAACAGTATGAAGCTATGGTTTTTCCGGATGCTGATTGCAAATCTGATGTTAAAAGTAACATTTTACAGTTGACAGCTGCCAATGGCACTATCAATTCACTTTATTGTATCGGTGTCGGTAGTGAAAATTTGACGGTTGAAAAATGCCAATAGCCCTAATATCCCGCCTTATTTTCCGAAAAGTATTTACCAGAATATATACAAACGGGTTTTCTTGGTCGCTGATTTCAAAATCGATCTCAAAACTGGCATTTGTCGGGTTGGCAGCTGACAATGGCACTATCAACATGCTATAGACTTTAAATCAAAATTAAGACTTACCCATAAAATAGTATAGAAAGTTTAAGAAACTAAAACGACTACGAAAAAAGTATATTATGATACAATTTATATCCACCACAGTGGATTTGGTATAACGTCACATAGTTTATGGCACGCGGAACGCTAACACGAAGCGAACGACACCTCATTCATCAACACAGTGGAACAATCATAAATACAAACAAACATAGACTGCTAAAAACATTCTTCCTTTTGGCTTCGTCGTCGTCGGGTAATAAGGTACTGGCGCCAACATTATGAAAAATTGTAATTGTACTTTTTAAATTAATTCGAAATTTTATCATGGAAACTTCACAAATTCTGATGATTTTTTTCAAATATAGGATGCATAAATAATCAATGTTCACTAAATTTCTTGTTTTGTTTATTACACAATCTTACGTTTTTATAATCGTTTTGCAAATGAGTCTTGTTAGGTACCGGTTACAATTGTAGAATTCTTGTAATTTATTTAAACAAATTTGTAGGAAATTGAAATCACATGTTATTTTTATTTTCAACAGTAAACGTGATTAAATTTCTGAAATGTATTGTAAAGTAATAATAATATAAATAACATTACATATTTGGAATTTAAACAAAAAAAATGTGTGTATAAATAGATGTGCGTTTAACGGACCATGAGAATGATATTCAAGAACATAAGTACATTGTATTTATTGTATGAAGAAAAAAAAAAACACTGGCCGATAATACCCTTCAAAATCATTTCAAACGGTACTTTTAAATGTATTTGTGAAAGAATTACCAATTAATCAAAGGTAAAAAACTAAGATTTATTATATATTACATTTTAAATTCAACTGATTGTTTGTTGTCAACTATTGGCGATTTTTGAAGTTATGTGCTTTCTTTTGACTATGACAATCCGATGTTACACAGCTTTTTATCCTGCTCAATTGCACCATGTACTCTAAGTGTAGCCGGGCAACCTGATAGTATATATATATATATATATATATATATATATATATATATATATGTATCATAGTGTCTAGTAATATTTTGGCAACTCCCTGACTTTTCCATGGTTTCCAGGCTTGAATGTTTCCAGACCATTTTTCATATAATATTTTGTTATGGATAGGAAAATTAAGAAAAGTATACATTTGTTCATTTATATTCATTTTTTATGGAGAATATGATAAAACCTATACATTCTTTTTCATGAGTAACATACTTAAAATTTTTTCAAAAACCTCAAAACAGATAATTATTAGTAATAATTTTTTAGAAATTTTTTTAATAGAATTATGGGAAATTCCCTGAATTCCATGAAATTTCCTGAAAATTCCATCATTTTTCCAGAAACACAAAATTCCCTGACATTTCCAGGTTTTCCAGACAACTAGAAACCCTCATATATATATATATATATATATATATATATTTGTTTTTGTGCATTTGATGCATTTAGATAGATTGTGGTCTTGTGGTCTAAAAAGTATAGCACTTCGACCTTATGGACCATTGTGCTCCCCCTTCTACTTCAGTCCGACGAGATTCGCTTCTCCCATATGTTGGCAATATCCAGGAGCTTGCTTATCAGGTCTTCCTGATGGTTCATATATTCGGGGTGAGAGGCACCGAGTATCCTGTATCTGCTGTAACCTAGACGTTCGCAGTCAAAGACAATGTGGCTGGAGGTTTTTTCCTCCTCGCCACACAATCCGCACATAATGGACCCGTTATGGAGTCCCATTGTGTGCAGATGCTTCCGCAGGGGACAATTCCCGGTAATGAATCCGGTAACCGTCCGCAGTTGCATCCTGTTCAGCCTCAGTGCATCGAGAGATAGCCTCTTTGTTGTACACTGAAGCAGTACTTGACCACTCACAGTACTTGCATTTGACCACTCGTTGATCACTTGTTTACATGCAGTCCTTAGAATTCCTAAAATAGGCTCTGAGCCAATAAAGGATATTTCGACTCCCTTCTTTGCTAAGTTATCTGCTTTTTCGTTTCCTTCGAAACCACTGTGATCCGGCACCCAGTACAATTTATTAGTTGATTTGCTTTAATGTTCAATTCTGTCGCTAAAGTAAAACAATTTCATGCTACACAAAAAAAAATGCACGGTAAAGGAAAACCAACTAACGAAACAGACAGATTTTCATAAATTATTATATATATACATATATATATATATATATATATAACGTAAAAAATATATGAACACAGATGATTAATGTGTGAATAAATACATATTAGAATGGTTATGTTAATCAAAGATTGACTAAGGCAATAAGAGTATTTGATATTACAAACACGTCAGTAAAAAAGAAAAAAAAATGTAATCAATCACTATTAAATAAGTATTATCTCAAAAAAAATTCTTAACGTGATTCCAACATTTCAAAATAAATTCAATTAATTTTAATTAACCAGACAAAATAGTTTTAGATTGCGTTTAACTGTTTAATTAATCTATACAACATTTTTCTATTAATTTACAAATTGGTAACTGTTTTTCATTTATTTAGGGGGCCTTGAGATCATCTATTATTCCGAATGGTTTAATAATTGCAATCAATATTTTTCGTATTAAATAAAAGAATTCTAATTTCGCGTGTCAAAATATGATTTTTTTATTCTTTTTTAATAACAATTTGTTTTTCAAAAAGCAGACAATGTTTTTAGTTTTTATGTTGTTTTAGTCGGTAGTATTCTCATTGAAGTAAGTTATTGAATCAAGAATTGTAAAAATAAACGAAAAAGTTGTCCTAATATAACACTTTTTATTAACGAAGTGTATGTCAAAGTTAAAGTTTGTGTATCATTTTCCAGTTATTTTGGCTATTAGGCCGTACACTTTTTTCTTTAATATTTTGAAATGTTCTACAAAAAATGAATGAATGAATGCAACCAATAAGATCCGAGCCATAGTCCATCCTGGACCTTTATTCAGTTATAACTTTGTTTGTACAGGAATCCCTTCGTACTGCTAATTACAAATTAATTATAGTTTTTATAAACTTATTATTTCTGAATACAAGTCAAATCCAACACGATTATTAACAATTTTATTTGAAACAACGAAATGTCCACTAATAAGATGAATCCACTAAAAACGATAATGCAATCATATATAGGAATAAAACCATAGCGCCTATGAACAAAAAAATTGAATAATCTAAATAATGGATATTGTTGTTTTAAATATAGATTTGAATAATCGTATTAAATTTGACCTGTTTATTATTCAAATATGTTCACAAAAACGATTATTAATTTATAATTTTTGTGTGTAAAAAAGTTAGTCTCATACTATTTCTAAATTTGATAATCATAATTAGTTTACTGACTTGTAAATTATTTTATAATATGAGTTATAATTCTAATAACATTAATTATACATCAATAAAATAAAACTGTATCTTTTTTTTAGAAACTTAATTATTTTATAAATTAACATAACATTTATATATAAAAAAATAACATATATATATATATATATATAATATCTGTAAGTGAAGAGTATATATATATATTATAGTTATATATATATATATATATATATATATATATATATATATATATATATATATATATATATATATATATATATAACTATAATATATATATATACTCTTCACTTACAGATATTTGAATTAAATAATAAATACAGGCACTGCTTGTTTACTAATCTCTTTAGACTAACAACACTAAAAATTAGAATACTTTAAGAAAAATTTCAGTATTTATTAATTTGTTTACAGTCAATATAATGGGGAAGTCAGTAGTGCCAAATGTGTCGTTAAACGGATGTAAAAAAAGGTCTTCAAAAATTGACAGAGCATTCTTAGAAAGTCAGATATCTTTTTAATATCTTGCTATTATTTATGTATCGGCTGGATAGGAACTATGAAAGAATCTAATTGAAATGAACATCCTCCAAAATCTGAGCTTTCTAGTAAAATAAGCTGAGAAAAACCTAATTGATGTATCGTATGCTGCGGAATTATTAGAACACGAAACGCAATATTCAAGCTAACAAAAATATTTGGCGATTACTATTAAATTGTCAGTATAATAAAATTCCTCGTCAGATCTTTGAAGATCTTTCACTATGCCTTTTCACTATGTCTAAAAATTTTGGTGAATCAGCTGAGAAAAACCTAATGGCTGTTTTTAAAATGTGGTCTACGCGCAACGTCTGCTGCGAGTGTCACCAACGAAAGACCGTTTGAGTTTTATCCAACTTTATAAGTTCGAATTTTTAATTGTCATAACTATAGGCCTATTGTGGAGTTCGAACCTCAAACCTACTTATGTAGTCTTTTACAAGGATGTACCATTCATTCTCTGAGTATCTACTGAAATTTCTACTCGGCTAGTTTTCTTGAAACTTCTAACATTGTTACATAGCCATCCCACGGCAAACACTTCTGTTAGTTGTACCGTAGAGATTAATTATACCGTTAAAAATAATTTTAAAAAATGTGAGGCGAACATTTTTTAATGATTCATTAAAAATTCAATTCATCTCCCATACGCTTAAGAAATATGACTTGAATAAATGTATTCAAAAATAATTGTAATATGTCATTTAAATTTTTTTGGTAATAAAAACTTTATAACACTTTCTCTTTTAAATTTACAGAAAAAAAATTATTAAGTAACGTTTGAATGCACTTCAATTTATAAAGATTACGGGTACTAACATCACATTTTTAAAAATCTATTAATATATTTATAAAAAAAAAAACAAGTAAAATATCATAAAAATATATATGAAATAATCATATTAATAATTATAATAATTATAAGATATGTGTAATGTATGTCACACTCAAATAATCATGGTATTTTATACGGGTGATAACCTCCTAACTGAGATTTTTCATGTCCAGTGATTCATTTTCATACCCAGTATATTTGTAAATATACAAGGTATATTAAGTTTAAAAATTTAAAAAGTTTAAAAATATTCATCCTTGACAAAAATTCTTCACAACAGTATTCATAAAATGGCCTAATTCGGCCATTTCCACATGTCCGTCCGTCTGTCTGTCTGTGAGCACGATAACTCAAAAACGAAAAAATATAACGAGCTGAAAATTTTTGTGTGTGTTCTAGAGCAAAAAACTACGGTCAAGTTTCCCCCCGCCAGGGGGAAAATTTATATCTTTGAAACCGAAAGAGATAGAAAAAAAATTTGTTGACAAAACATCTTCTTCTCTATGAAATAAACAACTTTTGTATGAAAAAATTTTTCATATACTCAATAGTTTTCTCATAATTTGTGCTCAAAGTTGAAAATAAAAAATACAATTGATAGGAGAACGGCATGCATGTATACATGTACATAGCATCCATACATACTATTTTTATACCCAGTATATTTGTAAATATATATACAAGGTATATTAAGTTTAGTTCCGACTTTGTAACGCTTGAAAATATTGATCACAGAAAAAAAAATGCATATCTTATAAACTTTGAATTTGAAGAATTGTTCAAACATTGATATAAAAACTCAGTATATACTGGGTATTCAAACAATAAACTCAGTTAATTGTTACATTACTTATTAATATATACTATTCTTATATTATTTAGTTCAGAATATCATAAATAGGATATAGTGTTCCACATGGCACCTAGAGATCATGTCATGTATATTGTGACATTCCCTTTCTCCATTAGGATCTCCAGACTACATTAAAGTCCTTGACGAAACCAAGGATTTTCGCATTTCCCTTATTAAGGAGATAACTTCAAAACTTCAGGAAGTTCAGCCTTTTTCAAGCGACAGCTACATTGAATATGGGACACTACTTATGCCGCATCACCACATCGATATTCTTGAGGTGATACCTCCAGTGGGCCGTTTCCAAGGACAAATCTTAATGTGTGGTTTGCTGAGTGAGAGGATCATCTAAGTCTTACTCGGTGAGTGGTTTATTAAGGGCATAGGGTGACTTTACGCTGGAGGACGACACATCAATGAAACGTTCCAATAAAGAGTACTTTTGCACTTAAGGATTAGCGGTGTTTTGTTTCTTTTAACGCTTTCTTGATTCTGCACCCAAACAATACTGAAACTGTGGTAAACTATGGAAAGACTTTTACGGCATTGAGGAAGTCACAAGCAGCCGGTTTGTCTGACATCATATAGCTTTTATTGGCTTTGTAGTTTTTGAGACAAATTCAAGAGCAGCAAAATGCTCAACAAAATGATTCTAAAAAACCAGGTTAATTAGCTACGACCGTAATTAGGAGGACACTAAATCTATACTTGTGGTAAAACGATTGTGATAAAGTTCCAGATATCCATTTATTACTTCCTTGACTTTCTTTATTATACAAACAAACAAAAATTATAAAAACAAAAAAGAAATATCAATAGAGAACAACTGTAAATGGCCCTAAGGTTACAAAAATATTAAATGTTATAATAATGGCGAATACGAAGAACCAGTCTGTATAGGTGGTAATATGACGGTGTTTTATTTCTCTCTGAAGAGGAAGAAATCAAATACTAACAAATCATACTGAACGGTCAGTAACATCCGTTACAATGTATTTGTATACATGTATGTGTGTGTAGGTATATTACCTACAAAACCAACTTTAGCATTTCGTGTGATAAAAAAAATTATAACACTTTTTTCTTTAAAACTGGGTCAAGTGTGCCCATTAGGTTTTTAAATATTGTTCGTATCAATAAAAAAAAAACTATTATGATAAATGTCAAAATATGGTATTACTTTTTTGTAAAAGCATTCATTTAAACGTCCTATTGATAAAGTTACTCAAGCCATCATATACCAAAATGCCGGCTTTAGTGAGGTAACATTTACATAGTTTCATTTACAAAATAATAATTTTTTGTTTAATTTTTTCACGTTACCCTACTACTCTAAATAGGGACTACAGACGTGCAACCTGTGCAGGAACATTTTAAGGACAAATGAATGTTCGGTAGTAGGTTGCTAGTCTGTATACCTGTTGCAGAACAAATTACATGTCCTTGAACTGGTTGCTGTAAAAATCAAAATTATTTGATATTTTGTGGGAGGAGTTTAATGTTCCTGTACAAATTGCTCGTGTGTAGCGATATTTGCAACATATTATCTAAAATTTTATGTTATCCTAATATTTTTTTATGTTGTATTATTACATAGATTGTCAAAAAATGTGTCACAAAAAATGTCACACAAGAAACTTGAAAAAACTGTAGAGATACATACAAATAAACTAGTAGATAAATAAACTACAAATTAAATGACATAGATAGAGACAAGATGACAAGTGATTGAATTTTTTAAGATAGAGTAATAAAAGTAAAAAAGTAATAATTTAATGTTCTCAATTTTGGTTGCACGTCTGTAGACAAAATATTTTGTAGGCGGAGTTCAATGTTGCTACACAATATTCCGCGTTTGTAGCTTACTTAAGGAACATCAATAGGCATTTAATATTGCTAGCCTAGTGTGCTACCGTTACACCACGGATGATACGGAATAATGAGTCAATTTTTTCATATCATTGACAGTAATTATTTGAAGTCAACATTAACTTATTATTCTAACATATTATTATTTGTGTATAATTGAGCGTCACAATACAAGACTCATGTCAATTTCCATTAAGGTTACGAAGACAGAGTATGAAAGCACTAGCGTATACCATATAGACGAACATGTCATTTCATATTAATTAAATATATTTTTCCATTTATTGTATCTGCGAAAGTGAAAATTATGAACAATTATTAAAAGAACATGTTATTTGAAAAAATATTAAGTAAAAGCGCCGCACAACCTCTGTGTATAGATTACATTGCTACATAATACTTTCCGATAACTTTGAAAATCGCACCATTTGAAAAGAAATTAAAAGGCCCACAAAAAACGTCCTCTCTTGATTTTTTTTTTAACGTATTATGTTAATCAGTTTTACGGTTGAAATTTCGATCAAAAGCTCTTGAATAATAATATTGATTTAATCGTTAGAGAAAATTCAAAAGATCATTCACACAAGTCGTTTCAGTTTGGTAATCTCACCCAAAAATTTAAATTTAGCCAACACTGGTAATTTAATTGTCAAATACGAAATTTGAGTGTTCTTTCGTTCTATTCGAGGTATTCGAATAACCTTAGACAAATTTTTGGCATCAGGTCAAATATTTTAATACTCGGTGGAAACATCGATATTCGGCATCGATAACTACTATATTACATGTTGGGTTGTGGTCTATATATAGATGTTAGATAGATAGATAGATTTTAGATGCTGCCCTGGACGGGCTACACTTCGTCCATAAGGGCCATTGTGATGCCTAAGGATGTGAGGATCTAAGTGGAGTGGAAGGAATTTTTGTGTATAGACTAAGAATTGATAGGATATGCGGCTGCAGCCAACTATGATAGGAACTATGCCGATATTCACGTGGAGTTCGTGAAGGAAACTGCAGACCTTCGCAAGCATAGCCGGTTACTTTGCCGGTTACCAAACTGTTGATGTCGAGATTCGAACCCATAACCTCTTAATTTCCAAGTAGGCATACTGCGCAGGCCCAACGCCTTACACCGCTCGGTCACTTGGACTGGTTATTGTGGTCTATATATAGATGTTAAAAATTCATTAAGAAAAGTAAAAAAACTCGTATTGAAATACATTTATTACCTACATAAATATATTATGAACTTGTCGTGCTTAGTAACATTCTTCTAAAGAAACACATATTGAACAACCTGTTTTAAAAACCTTTTTGAAGTACAAATCATTAATATTAATAAATTAATTGATATAAAATTA
Organism: Nineta flava; assembly: GCA_963920215.1. NCBI lineage: Eukaryota > Metazoa > Arthropoda > Insecta > Neuroptera > Chrysopidae > Nineta > Nineta flava. The sequence goes on from OY986041.1 coordinate 108,930,350, forward strand.
TTATGAATAACATATATATTAAATTTCTCTTCAACTTTAATTTGATATTGACATGTAGATTCTTAAGTGAAGAAAGTACTTGCCGTCGAGATCAATCCACCTATATATTACAAATAAATTCTAAATGACGCTCCTTAATTAGTTCAAACAACTAAATAATCATGGTATTTATTTAAATGATTCAACTTAATTTTTTTTCTTATATTAATGAAGTAAAAAGTGAATGTTTTTAAGAAAAGTGAAAATAAGTGTAACTAGTTTTCAAATCACCTTGTAAGGGATGTATTTAATAAGAGTAAAATTTGTAATTATAAATTTATTTTGCAATTAAAAGAAAGTGAAATAGTTTATTAAAACAAGTAGTTTAGGATCAAGATCAATATATACGTAAATTTTCGATCAAAAATTAGAATTTTTGAAAAGTCGCTGTTTCAGATCACTTCAGATTTCAGCTTGAAATTTTTCTCGCTATTCAAGATCACTTCAAATTGATTCTTCGGGATATACTTCATTCTACCGTTTCAAACCATATTTCAGATTTCGAATAGAAGTTGTTTACGAATTGTGGAAATTAAATTTTCCAAATTGTCATAGTTTATGGGACAGTTTTAGTTTCATTAGATAAATTACGAACCCATGACAAAATAACCGAAGAAAATATATCCGCGACAAAATATCCAAGTCGACTTCTATGGCTTTAGTTGATACAGGTTGGCCATACCTTATGGAGATTCTGAATTTTTTGGCTGTTGGTGTTTGGCTGTTGGTGATTAAATTATCGTTATAATTCATTATCAGTCAAGTTGATGAGGGTTGGCCATGTCTTGTGGAGTTTTTGAAGTTTTTGGCATTAAATTATCGGTATCCATGTTAATAAATATTTTTGTGAAATTATTATGTCTAGTACTAATAAAAGTCCAATCTCTACGGTTATTTTGAATGAAAATATCCAGTATTTAGATTAATCAATTTATATTAAAAATTAAAAATGTGAAGAAGTAACCACTAAACCTCAACCCATAGCCCTTCGACTAACCATTACACCACAGTTAATTAAAGATTACATTACATTTCTTATTCACATTTACTTTTTTATTTTGTACGCAGGAATACCGTCGTACTGTTATTTTAATCTATACTTTAATCAATTGAAGTCATAATCCATTGTTCTACTTTCATGGCCATATGCTATAGTGATTTTAAATTGCTTTTGTTTTTCGGTTATTTTGTCGTAAATATTTTGTTACGGTATCAAAAAATAATCCTCATCTTCAAAAATAGATAAAAATTTGACTTTTAACTCTAGAATTTTTTAAACGTGACGGTTATAATCAAACACATAACCTTTCAATGTTTTTAGCCTGTGCATAGAGATTAAAACAAGGGGAAAAAAATAATGGAAGACAAAAACTAGTTCACATTTGATTTAAATTTAATAAAAAAAAACGATATGACCTCCTTATAAATACTATAAACAGTCAATAATTTTTGAAGAGACTTCAATGCTCGGTCGATAATGACGATTGTATTTTATTGAACAATCAAACCTAGGTCAGACAATAGCAACACATACACACAATTAACTCACAATTTGTAAAAAAATGAAGCACGTGCTTCATGTAACACATAATTTACAAAAATATTATTGAACAATGGATGTGATTAATAATTTTTCTTTACTAGTGAAGTAGGTTTTTATATTGTTTTGTATTTTGTTAAAATACCCACGCACTTTAAATTCTTGAATTTCTTTTTGTTTGTTTTTTTTTTTAATAATTTTTCGTCTTCTATTTTTTTTAAATAAATTACATAAACACGAACAACTATATTATAATTTATTATTCTAGAGATTAATCTTTTATAATATTCTATATTTTATGTTTTGTGATTGAATTAAATAATATGGAATTTTTTATCACAAAATCTATTATACAAAGTTTTGGATACATATTTATATGACAAAGAAGGTGTGTTTGTTATAGAAGTTGAAGATAAAAATTTGACGGCTTTTGTCGAAAATAAATATTATGGGCTCAGGCATATTAATTGTACCTATATTTTAATACCTTTTTAAAATGGAACCATTTCCAATATTACCTTGTCTCTGTATTAGAATTATCAGACTTGGGCTATATGCAAAGGAAATTAAAAGTCTCTTTTTCAGTAATTATATTGGAATGAGTTTTAATTAGTCTAAATAATTACTCTTAATAATTTGGTATACAACTAGTTCAATGTTCCTGCACATGAAATCATTGTTAAACCAAGCCTTTCTTTACTAATTGAGGCAAAAAAAATAAATAATAGTTTAAAAAAACTAAAATAACACGCTTTTATAGAAAATCCAACTAAAAATTAGAAAATAAAATTTAATAAATTTGGATTAAGAAAAGTATAAATAAGAAACAAATGTATATTAATGGAAAACAGCGTGGGGTGCATAGTGGCAATAGTTATTCCATTAATATACATTTGTTTCTTATTTACACTTTTCTTAATCCAAATTTATTAAATTTTATTTTCTATTTTTTAGTTGGATTTTCTATAAAAGCGTGTTTTTTTAAACTATTATTTATTTTTCATTTTTTAGTTGGATTTTCTATAAAAGCGTGCTTTTTAGTTTTTTAATCTATAATTTTTGAAACTATTATTGATTTTTTCAATAATTTTCAATAAGTATTTTTAATCAGGGACTTTTCAGAAGTTTCACTTCCACCGTGTGTGACTTGCACACACACACATTTTCTTTTTAAGTCAGTAACTTATCTGGGAAATTGATGAATCCTGGCTAATCTAATCAGGATAATCGGATATTTTAATCGAATTATTGCATTGTCATCGGTCTTTGACAGGTGTGCAAAATTTGAATTAAATCTGATCGTTCAAAGTAGGAGAAAATCGAGCCCAAAAGGGTCGGTTACATACATACATACATACAAACATACATACAGGTGAAACTAATAAAAAGCGTATAAAAAGGTTATAATCTACTTATGCAATGCATACATGCATGTTCCATCGTGGCCTCGATTCTATTAAGACCATTTTGACAAACGAGATGTCGTGTGATTCAACAAACACAAATGAACACAAACTTCACTTATCCAAAAAAAAAAACAGTTAAAAGATTTTAATACACTAACAAACTATGGATAATCACTTGAATTGACTTATATTTTCCTACTTATTCGTTTTGAAGTTATTCTGTATAATGATAAAGCCAATAAAAGGTCATTAAAAACTATGGACTCATTATCATGAGCACATAATTTTGAACAATAAATTGAAACTCAACCAGGAACTAATTTCGATCAAACACATAATAATTCAAACATTAATTCTATAACGATAACAGAAACAATTCATATTATATGCAATAATTTTCGGAAATAATTTGATACTAAAAATTAATTACATGTGATACATTATAAAATGATTAATAGATTATACTACTACATAGGCAACCATTACTATCGAATTGACATGTTAATTACATCTTCTATACGTAAAATATATATTCAATATTCATAAATCATTTTAAACTATAAGTGAACTACATTAAACAATATATAGGAAATAATTATTAATATCTTAATGATATTATTAAATATCGAAAATCCTTTATATTATAAATAACAATTCAGTGTCAAAGCTTGTAACACAATAGGGGTGTTAGTAAAAAGTATGTTCAAAAGTATATTTTATTGAATCATACATGTAATATCCGTCTATCCGTCTGACCATTCGTCTGCCCATAAACATAACTAAAAAACGAAAAGAGAAAAGAGAAAACGAACTGAAATTTTTTTTGTGTACTCTAGAACTTATAAGTGACTTCAAATTACCGATAAGTCAAGTCCGGTAGTCCGATAAGTCTTCAAGCTACAAAAACAAAAGTTTGAATTTTTTCATTTTCATTGACTGAATAGTTTTGCCCAGCATCTGTAAAGTTGAGATCATACTACATATGAGATTGTAATGTACTCGATTCTAAATCTTAGTTTCTTCAACATTTAGAAACCTTTGCGTACATATTTCTCTGAGTTACCATGGTAACTTTCTAACAAACTCATGAATAATTATTATTTATCAGGTAAAATATACGTTTGGTTTAAATCCCAAATCTTGTCTTTTAATAATTATTTCTAGAGTAGATTTTAGAATATCTTGGAACCCTCATAAGGGAACATACCCATACTACGTGACCTGTTTAGGGGGGGGGGTAGATCTTTAAAATACTACGCTCGGTCACGGTAATGGGGGTGGGGGTGGCTTTGATTTTTGTCACGTAGTCGATCGATTTCGCCGAGAGAAATCTCGCGCTTTTTCGAACTATATTTGACTATGGCGCGGAGTGTTTAACTAAACGTGCTTCTTAAACTCACAGTTAGTGGCGCTGATGCACATATGTCGAGATGTCAGCTGATTGAAAACAGACACTGTTTGTCCGACAATTTGTAGTCCAGTGAAGTACGAACAGTGAAGTATGAGACGGATATTAATGTGATTAAGCAGAAAACAATTGTTTTCATAAATTAAGTTTTCGGTAGCAATATGTTTTTACATAAGTTTTTCTTTGTCATAATATCTAGAGCACGGTAGTGCGTAAGGCCGAGTTTAAGGGATTTAATTTACTAGTAATTATAAGTAGAGTTGAATTTTTTTGTTTTGACTATTATATGCGCGTAAGGGGAACTTATTTAAAAGTAGAAGGGCAACTTATTTAAACCATATTTTAATCATATATTTAATACTTAGTAATAAATATATGTTTCCTTCCCATCATTTTGAAAATAGACTGATCCACTCAAACTGTGACGATATTCGAGGCTTCATTACTAATTAATATACTTCTATGCATGCACTCTTATGCAATAAACGCCGTATTAATAAAGACGAATATGAGCCAAATTATTTTTATTTGTTTCACTTTCTGCTTGCAAAATGATTAATAATCATAATTGTCAATACTACGTAACAACTTTAGGGGGAGGGGGGGGGGGTCTTGGCATATACCACAAATGGTTACCGAGGGGAGGGGGGGTCGAAAAATCTTAAAAAATAGGTCACGTAGTATGGGTACGTTCCCTAAGTATATAACAAACTCGTATAGTACTACCTACTTTGTATTTATATGCATATGTACGTGTGTAAAAAGCAAAATAAACAGTTGTACGCATTGATAATGAACTTAGTATATACAGGACATTCAAGCAAATAATTTATTTAGCTGTGTTATTTTCACTTGTTGTTAATTACATTCAGCTATAATAATTAAGCCATAATTACAACATTTCTAAATAAAATATACGAAAATAGTCTTGTAATTTTACACTGTAGTTAGATAGTATTTAAAATATTTTTACATTATTTTATTATTTTAATTATACATATTTTTCTAAATGATTATAATTCTTTTAGAAAGGTGTGTTCTTTTTAAAGAAATATATATAAAAAAAAACTTTACCGGTGGTGTTTATATATCGTGACGTTAATAATACCTATGAATGTACAATATCTGCCCACATAAGTATACCTACTTCGTTTCGTTTTACCCACAGACCTATATTATATTCTATAGAACGTTCCGTACCTAGTAAACGAATTCATTGAATTGAGAAAAGACTTGTGAAATTTAATACGAGTACAAAAGGGCGTCAAAAGTTGTTGTTAGTTTTTAAAATTTTATAATTGATTTGTGCCTTTTGAATCGGTTTTCGAAAAAATGCTTCGGATAAAGGTTGTTCATGCATCCCCGCATCTCCTCCAGGGAGGGAAATATCTATCTTAACGAGTGCGTAAAAGCTAGAAGAAAAATTTTCAGCCAAAACATGTTCTTTTTTTCTAAAAAAAACATTTTTGTCTGAAACTTTTTTCATAAACTGGATAGTTTTGTTCATAAAAGTCATTTTATCCGTAACTTTTCCGAGTTCTCCGACATCTTAAACTGCATGACAATACCTAAAAAAAATGTGTTAGGCATAAATACCCACAAAGGGTTAGAGTTTCATATTGATTTACAAAATTGTAATTACGACAAAAGTCAAGTAACTGAATTATGTTGTATATTATTTAAAACTACAACTAGGAAACTGTTCTAAAACAAAAATGGCACAAACGCTTTCGCATAACTTTGAACCAGAATATCCTGCTTGCTACCAATTTTTCCACTTTTGAGTATATTAGCGTTCCGTTTTAAAATTGGCAAAACGGAAAATTGTTGGAATCACTTCGGTGCCCATCTTTCCGTTGGCCACAGGCGATTTTCTCTAAAACTATTCGCAAAATAATTTGAAATTTAGCACAGCGATAAAGAGTGATACATGAATTGATATGGATTTTTATTCTAAGGGCTAAGTTCCCCACCCTCAGCAGTTTATGAGTAACAGGATTGTTCAGATGGTTCTTAGTTACCGAGCGGTCTAAGGCGTTATGCCTGCGCAGTATGCCTACTTGGAAACTGGGAGGTTATGGGTTCGAATCCCGACATCAACTGCTGAACCATTGGTTTTAGAGAAAAAGTTATGAACATTAATTATTTTTTACAAAAAGAAACAACTTTTGTCCGCGGAACACGTAAGTATAAAAGTCTAGCAACACTTGGCCGATTTTTTTGCATATTCTTTTAGTATATATATATCATTTGTGTTGTCTTTGAGTAGAATACAAATAAACCATTTTTTGCGGGATGAATCCGTATATAAGCATTAAAAAATAATTTGTTTAACTGTTGTCTTTACATCATTAATAATAATGATAATATTTTTATTGTTTTTTTTTTTGTAATATTGTTATGTGTGTGTAGGTCGGTATTATAATTTATTAAATATGTATTTCAATTATACTTTTAAATGACTCTTTTATTTGAATTTGACGTAAATGACAGTCAGGTGTGGTTCATATTTAAAAATTGTCATGCAATTATAATTATAAAATTTAATTTTAAGTATAATCACATACAGTTAAATATAATTGAGACCCATTAAATTGAGTGACAAAAATTATAAAATAAAAATAAACTGTTTGTTTATTATACCCGGTATATATATGTATATATATATATATATATATATATATATATATATATATATATATATATATATATATATATATATATATATACATATAAAGTAGTAGGCAATGGCAACCCAATACAAAGAATTAGGAATATCATGGAAACGAAATAAAGACTTTGAAAACACGGCAACTGCAGTTCATAGGCCATTTGAGTCCTTAGAGCATTTAATACTGAGCGGTAAAATCTTAGGCAGTAAATTAAGAGGTAGAAAGGCAGTAAATTCTGTTACATCCCAATCTCCGCAAAAGGCCGTTGACCTTTTTCACATGGCTTATAGTCGGCAGCAGTGGAGGCCCATGATCGACAACGTCTGTTGAAGAGGTATGGCACACAATGATGATGATATATGTAAAATAAGATAACATGATCAGGTTCACACCGAATTTTTATTTTGCAACGTTTCGTAATATTATTATTACTTCATCAGGCTCTACAAGACATGAGATGAACTAAATAATACACGAACTAAACCATAGACCGAATGAAATTTTTAAATGAATTTTCATAATTTGTGGATCAAAATGAACTAGCAACACGATTTTTAACAGAATCGAAGATTTAAAAAAAATTTCTATTTTCTCGATTTTTTTAAGGGGTACCCCTTAGAAAAATATGAAAAAATGGACAAAATTTGTCTCTAAAATCGATGAGTATTATTTTTTTAAGGTAACTTTGACCTAAAGACAACGAAAATTTAGTCAAATTGAATGTTAGACTCATTGTTTTTAAGATATATATTGTCGATTCCATGGCTTTGGTTTCGAAACCGTATTTTGCTAATTATTTTAAAAACCATAGACATAATCAAATTTTTAAATGAATTTTCATAATTTTTGGATCAAAATGATCTTGAAACACGATTTTAAAGAGAATCAAACATTAAAAAAATTTTCTTTTCCTCGATTTTTTTAAGGTGTATCCTGTGTGGGTTTACGTGTATAATTTTAATTTAAAGTTTTGTGCCCGGGACTCAGGCATGTTGTGAAAACATATCCTACTAGTTGAAAGCGTGGGCGTTGCCCAGTCTTCAAAAGATTATTAGGAAATTTATGCCAAATAATTATTTTTTTCTAAATTTTAACATTTTAAAACGTCAATTTTTTAAAATATTTGAAATTATGTATTTCCAAAATTCTGTTAATGCAGATATTTGTATAGAAACTATATTAAAGATCTAGCCGTTAGAAAACGTTATATTCAAATGCAATGTTAAATTCCGAATTACAACACGAATGCCGGTAATTTTCGACTTATACATGGACAATCTTTAACAAAAACAAGTAATGTAACAACTAACTGAGCTAATTGTTTGAATACCCAGTATATACTTAGTTGTATATCAGTGATTGAATTTTTAATAATTCTGCGTATTCGAATTGTTAACAATTCGCTTTCCGAAAAACATTTAATCACAAATTATGAGAAATCTATTGATTTTATGAAAAAAATTTTCATACAAAAGTTGTTTATTTCATAGAGAAGAAGATTTTTTGTTAACCAATTTTTTTTCTATCTCTTTCGATTTCGAAGATATAAATTTTTCCCCCTAGTTCCGATTTTGCTCATTAACGAACTTGACCTTACTTTTTTGCTCTAGAACACACATAAAAATTTTCAGCTCGTTATCTCTTTTCGTTTTTGAGTTTCGGCTTCACGGACAGACAGACGGACAGACGGACGGACATGTGAAAATGGACTAATTAGATAATAACACCTATAACAAAAATTTTTTTCTGCGATCAATATTTTCAAGCGTTACAAAGTTGGAACTAAACTTAATATACTTTGTATATTTACAAATATACTGGGTATAAAAAGGCACAATGTTAAATCTAAAATTTCGTTCAATATAGCATCATAGCCTCGCTATAGATTTTTTCACATCAAAAATAAAATAGCTTTATCAGCCCACAACGCACAGTTATTTTACCAAATGACTGAACTACAGTAAGAACAACTCTTCTTATACATGAGAATTAAACAAGAGATTCAACATTAATAGAGAAAGTTGTTTATGGTGGATTCAATGTATGTATACATAAGGTACTACTTACACCTGGTAGTATGATGATGTGGTAAAGTTGTGGCAGGTCGAGGAGTCAAGGACTTTCTTAGATTTGTAATATAACATCACAACAAACAGACATACATACATACATACATACACAGTACCAAAGAGCTCTTTAAACATCATCTCTACTATAACTACATGTTGGTAGAGTAGTTATGTATGCCCAGTTGTGTTGGTATTCGATGGTAGGTGGTATTGTGTGCAGTAAAGTACTTGATAGAATTACCAAGTACTTCATCTTAACTCTCACATCATCACAGTGTTTTTGTTTATACAACAAACTATATTAAATACCAACAGCGAATTTATTAAAAAGCTTGTGCTAATTAAAACTCTTAAATCATGCTTTAGTAAATACGTTTATACGTTTAAAGAAGGAAATGAATAAATATGGAAATGTGTATTTATATAAGGTTTTGTACACAGTAAAAATAATTGAATGCATTGAATGTAAACGTAATTCATTCAACCTGCGCGGCAGGTATAAATACGGTGAACCGAGGGAATTTATCTACGAACTAAGCGGTATATTTGCTGTAGTGCTATTCATCTATATATATATATATATGTAACTGAAAGTATTATCCTGTAAATCTGTACATTTCTTAAATGAAAGTGATTATTCCCTTGAACACCACAAAATGTACATTATTGAAATTCAATTAAAAAAAATTCGTTATGCAAGAGTTGCGTAAACTTTGCGAATTTTTCCGGAATAAATTCGTCACTTCTCTTTTGTAAATAGATCTTAATTAACTTTTATCTAATTAATGTTCGTGGCGATCCGTGACCGCTAGAGTGGCTACAAATACATATAAATAAATATATTTTCGTATCTGATATGCTGTTGGTATTTCAAAGACCAAGTTCGTTATTGAGCCGAATCGATTAACGGTAAAATGCGGTTAGAAAGAAGAAAACACAAAATTTTCAATTTAAAACATTAGAAACATTCGTTCATTTAAAACGTTCATTTAAATACTTTAAAAATATCAATAATTCATGCTAATGCATTTGTAATATTCATTTTTATGGGTATTGTTTTTAAATTGCAGAAGAATTACAGAAAATATGGTTAGAAATTCGTTACGCAGAAGCTGCTTCAACTTAGCGAATTTCCTTAGAATAGGTCATAATTGTAGTGTGCTCAAAATGATATCTGATATGATTTTAGTATTTGCAAGGCCAATTTTATTACTAAATGGTATAGGTCAAGGGGAAATGGGGAATAAATAAAGATGAAAACATAAAATATAAAATATCTCTCTTAATATTAGAACAATCGAAAAATGCATTAGCAGTAAAGTTGTAGAAAATCAAGTTTGCTACCATTCATTATCTTATCATTTTTTCCAAACGCTAATGTGTACAGAGATATTTACAATTTTCACTTTCAATCTTTAATTGTAAATATTTCTGTAAATATTAGTGTAACAGAAAATTGATAAGGAACAAAATTACAGTAAAACTTAGTACCCACAACTTAACCTCTGATAAATTTTTCGATTTTTCAAATATTAAGGGAGATATGCCAAATTTTGTGTTTCCAATGAATGGTTTTGATTCACAGATTCTTAATAATATACTAAAAAGTCTTAAATAAAAACTTAAAAAAACTAAAACCCGACTACGCAAAAGTACGAAACAAGTTTGCAGAGCCTTGTAAATATTTCTCGTAGTCGAAAGCCCAACTGCGATGCACAAAGAAAAACTGTAATAATTCACGACCTTCGTAGTCGGGTTTTAGTTTTTAATCCTTTTTTATTTTGTATTCAGCTTAAGTGCAATTCATTTACCTGTAGGTAGTATCGAATTTGCGAATTTCCTCTACAAGGAAATAGACTTATTAACGTTGTATATATATATATAGAGTTCCCTATCCCCTTATGGGATGTTGGAGACCACTCTTCTCCAGTTCTCCATTAACGTTGTACTGATGACAAAATTTCGCAAAAATTTCATTAAATGTCCATCGATCCGACCTAGTAGAGGTTCTCTTTTATAAAAATCACTTTTGTTTGAAACTCTTTTTCATAAACTGAATAGTTTTGCCATAATTTCAGCTCAAATACTAAAATACACAGTTCACACATTGATAATGCACTCAGTATACACCGTTAATTTTATTTATACAATTAACTCAGTTAATTGTTATTTTGACTTGCTTATATATGTCTGTAGCCACTATAGTGGTCACAGGTATCCATGATCATTTATAAGATATTGATCTACGAATCTCCAAAAGAGAATTAATCTATGATTTTTTTACACTTAATAAAATATTTACAAAAACGAAACTAAACTTAATATATTCTGAAATCCAAATTCAAATTTTGCCCCAATTTAGAATAATTATTTGTATTTTATAAGTACGTGATTTCTACAAAGTTCAATAATTAATACCTCAGTCCTGCAATCATATACAAGACAAAACATTTTTAAAATCATTGTGAGACGTGCACCAAATTAGCAACGAGTAACATATCCCGGAGATAGTTACGATCAGCTTATTCATACTGATGATGACTACTTTGTAGTCGAAATACGTATTTATAAAATTTTATTTCAAAAAACTAGAGTTCTCTGTGATTATCTTTATAATTTATATACCGGGTATACAAATACCGGGTAAACATCCTGAAATACGAACATCCATCATATATTACAGAAAACAAAAATAAAAAATTTGACATACCTTATAAATTCCATCAACAAGTTTAGTTAACTCTTCTGTTTCCATTTTTGAAACAACGTTGTTGAATATTAATAATGTTTTTAAATAATAAACTCGAAAATTTTATACGATTCACACAAAACAATGTTGTTATGTTTATTATGTTATTATAATTATTATTTTAATTATTATTATTATTATTTTAACTAAAAAAAACACACACACATCAACAGAAAAAAACCAACAAATTTAGTAATAACAAAAAAACAACAACAAAACTAACTTTACTATATAAAATTAAAAAAACAAGAGAAAATAACTATTTAATAAAACACAAATAATATAAAGACGGCATTGCACACGACTCTAGCAGACAGGAGGCAAAGTAATACACAAAATAATAATAACAACACCGGTAATATTCAAATTACTAATTATATTTTTAAAACAAAACTATGTACGTATGTATGTTGAAAATGTTGTTATGGAAACTAACTGGATGTTTTCTATATTTATTATATATTTTATAGTTATTATTCGAGTTGGGTTGCACTTTGCGAAAGTTATTTTCTATAATCCCTCGGTGTTTTTATTCACATACAGGTGTCTGTTGCGGATATATGTGGATATCGGATGAAGCCAGTTGTTAGTGAGTACAGCAGCTCTCCAATCAGTAAGAAACACGTAGATATCTGAAACAAATATTTAAATAAATGTTAAAATTTTGTTGTATACAAATAAATATATAATTTGGATAGAAAATAGTTTTTGTATAGGGGCGTTCAAGTATTACCGTAAGCAGATTTAGGGGGCGGAGCTAGTTTTTTACTTTTGCTGGCAAGATGTAGGGGAGGAGGGATATATACGTTAAAAATTTAATTTTCACAATTAAGGTTGTTGTGACAGTGGTGAGGGAAAGTTGGGGGGTGGTGAGTTTGTCCTTTACTAAATGCATTGATATCTCATCCATTGCCAACTCGAAATAATTAAAAATTTTGCAATTAAATCGTTTCATATAATTTAATTTTTATAAAAAACATATATATTGGTAAAAAAAACATTGTTTAAAACTTAAATCCTAAATGTCATTTTTTCGAAGAGTTTTAATAATTAAAAATATGTTTTTATGTATTTCAAAAAAGTTGCATGGTGATAAAACTAGATAAAAATAATATAACTAAAAATAAAACTAGATTTAGAACATTTTTCGATCTACAAATTCAATTATCTCAGAAACAAAAAACAAGATTAATTTGAAATTTGGTCCAGGTATTTACAAGACTTTGATAATTATTATAACAGTTTTGATAATTATCATAACACTGGCATATCTGGTTGTCGAGATATAGATTTTTGTATTCATGTTTTTATCGACGATTCCATTTAATCTTTGTAAAAATCTCTTAAAAATCGTAACTTTAACATTTTTTTACTCAAAAACTAAAAATAGGATCAACTTCAAATTTTGAAAAGATATTCTTTATTATTGAAATAGTAAGCTGTCAAATTTTGAAAAACCTGTCATTAAATTGAATTTTCTTCACAACAACCTTAATAAAGTTTTGAAAAGTTCTTATGTTTATCTTTTTGGTCTGTCTGTTTGTGGGCTATCTGTGGCATCGTAGCATCGTAGCTATCAGTTTTATGAGATAGCTGGTTTTCTTGCGGTGGTTCTTAGCTTTGTTTGATAAAAATCGGTTCACTCGTTTGAAAATTATCAGCTCTTTTCCAAGATGATTTATAGGCATATTATTAACATTATCATTTTACATATAATTTGGTGGAGGTAACGAGAAGTTCTTATTCTGTTTCATATTATTGCGTAGGGTTTTTTTTATTTTTAATTGTTTTATTTTTACTATAAGCCTCAATGAAATTTCCCACCGCTTCCACTACTTCAATATTTATCGAAACTACCAAATTCTGTCTAGATAGAACGATATTAGATATACTATATTCAATAACTCAGCTCTGTAGCTTTTTAGTTCAAAAGTTAGTTTATAGTTGACACGAGGAGGCGTTCACCTCACCCCCTCCAAACTTTGCCATACACACTTTCGTACTCTATGATAAAACTATAACAACAGTGTTTTAATTTAACACTTTTCAACACTGCAATTTGCAATTTTTGCTAGTTCAAATCCCGACAGTGACAGTTTGTCAAATATAATTACTGGGATGGATATTGACGAAGCTGTCAGTGTATAGACAAAACCGAAATAACCGGCTATGCTTGTGAAGGCTTTTTGCAGTTTCCCTTCGCGAACTCCAGATGAATGTCGGCACAGTACCTAACATAGTCGGCTGCAGTCGCACAATCTACACATTCCTAGTCTGCATTCAAATTTCTTTTCCTCCACCCACAACATCATTAATGTATGGTCATAAATTAATAAAGTTTAAAAATATATAAAATAATGAAGTGGATGGCATCTGTTAAAGAACGAAGGTAAAACTCCATTATTATTATTATATACATTGAAGACAAAAACCAAAAACTCCAAAACATAATAATGATTCTTTGTATGGTTTGGAGATTTACTTTGTTTAACATTTTTAATTTTATTAATTAAATTTATAATAATGATTCGTTTGAAAATCAAAGTATTATACTGACCTGTCGATCATAATTGATTTAAGGACTACATTATATTTTGAGTAATTTGATAAGAAGAGGTCGATAGTCGCTGACTGACGTTGGCATTCTTTGATATCATAATATTATGCATATATGTCCGAGTATGTATAGATATAATATTATAATTGGTTTTTAATGGTCAAATGTTAAATAAACACTATAATGTTGTTACATAGTACACTAATTAGTACACTGTAATGCACTTATAGATAAAACAACATAAACAAACATTAATATAAAATGTAAACAAAACGACACAAACGGAATTATTTTGGTATGTACTACTCTCACACATGTAATTACATTAGTAATATGGTGAAAGGCCCATCATTAGCGTAGATAAGTAATTGCTTTAGATCGAGTGTCGCGAATTTATTAGCTTTGATTGCAATTCGGTGAAACACCACAAAGTGTAACTATTCTTATAGCGCTGTTTCAAGACATGGTATTTATATAATTGATTTGTTAGTTCATCCACAAAGAAAAAATACTCCATATTTTTACAAAGAAAAAAATAATATAAAAGCAAGTAATGTAACAACTAACTGAGTTAATTGTTTGAATACACAGTATATGCTGAATTGTATATTAATGTTTGAATTGTTAACAATTTATGAATTGTTCCACAATTTTAAAAGAGTATCTTATAGTTTTAAAGATGGGTATATTTTTCACTTTCCGAGAAACTTTTGAGCACAAATTATGAGAAAACTATTGAGTTTATGGAAAAAATTTTCAAACAAAACTTGTTTATTTTAAAGAGAAGAAGAATTGTGTTATTAAATTTTTGTTATATCTCTTAGATTTCAAAGATAGACAGTTGCACAAGCATGGCCTGATTTTGCCCATTAACGAACTTGACCTTACTCTTCAGCTCGTTATTTTTTCTAAATTTCAGCTCGCTATCTCTTTTCGTTCTTGAGTTATTGGGTTCACAGAAGACGGACAGATGGACAGACATTCGAAAATAAAAAACGTCTATGGTTTTTTATACACTGACATTGGTCATGAAGTTGTTTTTTTGACTACACATGGCGCTGAGTACGGTTGCGCTCGGAGTACTAATTAATTTCATTGGATAAGGATTGATTGATAAACAAGTACTTGCCGAATAATGTATTTTCTTTACAATTTACGAGACACGCTTTTTGAAAACAAATAATTCCACATAAAATATTATTTTCAGCATCAAAGATAGTCAGTTCGCCTATATATATGGATTTACTAATGTGAACTGTGTTTGTAGGTAGTTATGTCCACCTAAATACGTATAACGAAATCCTAAACTTATTCATTTAAGTTATTCATTTTAGTACACGGTTTAAATAAAAGCTTGTTTTTTAAAAAGGTGTTTTTGTATATTATTTTATTTGAAGACTAAAACCTCAATGTAATTTCCCACCGCTTCCACTACTTCAAATATTTATCGATGCTTCCACCAAATTTCTATTTCAGCGAATATTTTCGAATTATATCTACATAGAACAATAGTAGATATGATACATTGCATTTTACGTGACTTTTATCCACGTGAACAAAACTTCAAAGTGGTTAGCTCAAAAAAATGGTTAGTTCAAAAGTTGTTATGATTTTTATGATGAACAAATTTTATTCGAGACATTTTCCCAAAAACCAAAAGGATTTACAATTTTTTTTAAAAGAAACCTACTTGTATAGTTTACTCTCAAACTCCAATTGCAGTATATAAAACGATGTCTCCATTTACCGCCATATAGATATCCTTCCACTTTTATGAGGAAGATAATTGAAAACTATTCTTATTCATTCGTTTTTGGGGAAAATGTTTCTAATAAAAATTGTTAGTATATTGATAATGAACAACTGTTATCCGAAACATTTTTTTTGAAAACCGTATGAATAAATCACAAATCAATAATAAAATTTTGAAAAAAGAACTCTACTTTTGTGGCTCATACTCCAAGACGCATAATATAAGTTAATGATATTATACATTGTGCAATCAGTACGTTAGTAGCTTAATAGAGAATTTGTCGGTAGAGTTATTCATAAATAGATTATAAGCTACTAATAGTTCACTCAACAAATAACATGTTTAAACATACATAATTAATTAAAACACACACATTGTTTTAATTACAAATAATTGAAAATTAAATTAACTAATTATCAATAGTTAAATTCAATTTAAATAATTTACAATCAAATGCCATTATCATAATTTACAACAAACTATAAACAGTTTTAATTATATTATATCAATCAAAATAAAACTATTAAATAACTAAATCATATATTTTATATAATTATATTTCATGTATAATCAATTACTTGGTTGGTTCCGTATGAGTTTTTTTCCCGTATCCAATACAGAATAGTAATATAATTTCTCTCAAGTTTTCATCACGGAGCCATAAAATTATCATTTTTAATAGAAAATTAACTATAGTTTGAGCTGTAATCGTTTCAAAACTATTCAGTTTATAAAAGAAATATTGCATCAAAGAAAAAAAGGAAAAAACTATTTAGTTTATTTCAAACAAAACTTATTTATTTTCAAAAAACGGAGGTTTTTTTTCCCTTGCAATGTGTCTTCTATTGCTTTTAATTTCAACAATAGATATTGTATTAACAACACTCGCCTCCCCCCCCCCCCACTAGTCGCTTTTTATCTCTAGAACACACATACACAAAATTTAAGTTTGTGATTTCTTTTTGTTTTTAGTTATTGTGTAAAATAACTAATCATAGCTAACTCAAGCTTACCAGTTTAAGTGGTAGAGCGGTCTAAGGCGATATGTCTGCGCAGTATGCCTACTTGGAAACTGGGAGGGTATGGGTTCGAATCTCGACATCGGGAGTTTGTTAATTATTAAGAAAAAAAAGAGCGGTTAATTGACTAAACTGTCGGCGTATGGACAAGAACGAAGTTACCGGCTATGATTGAGAAGGCCACCAATAGGGAATATGCATGAAAATTTTTTTTCACTTGAATTGAAGCATGTTTACTTGACAAATATCAAGGTAAAATTACTTTTTAAATAACTTTAAAAATAAGCGAGATATGAATGATTGAAATTCCCGATTAGACAAAGAGGGTGATAGCCCTCTTGATATGTTATGTGACGTCATATTACACTTTTACCATTTAAAATACACGTAAAACTCCGTTTTTAGTATTTTTGCAAGAAAGAGACAGATAATAATCTTTAAAAGCTTATAGCTTCTTTGATATTTGTCGGATTTTAATTTCCTTTTTAAATATTATTACAGTATTAACAGTATTTTCCTATTCTGAAAATAAATTTGAAAAAAAATTTTCATGCATATTCCCTATTCCTAGTCTATACACAAAAATTCTTTCGACTCCACTCACATCCTCACATCCTTAGGCTTCACAATCGACCTTATGGTCGAAGTGTAACGCGTCCAGGGCAGCCTCTACAATCTATCTATCTATCTAACTCAAGCTTCAGAGTCCAGGATCTAATAGACATCGATCAATCGTTTTCGGTTTGTATTCATATTTTTTGGTTAGAAATATACAACGAATGGAAACAATAAAAATAATAACAAGAACCAATATAACAATAAAAACTAAAAATAAATATTTTTTTTTTAATAAAATAAAATGATGGATCACAAAAATGATAGCAGTAAACAACAATTCGCATACAAATGAACTGAGACATGTATTTATTTAGATTTAAAGGAGAAAATTATCAAAAGAATCTATCATATTGCACCCTGCGCTACGATCACGCTATTTGGCTTGTTGATATAGCTGGACTGTGTTGATTGACGACTATAGGAGACGTTAAATGAATTTTTCAATGTGTATGTATACAACTATACACTTCACAGTATGCCGTGTACGCAGTGTGCAGTATGCAGTGTATATGTCGCAGATGGATTGTCGAATCCGCTGTTTTACAAAACCCCAAGTCGTTTTACATAACAACTCCGTTATGTAAAACAACTGAACAACGTTCAGCTGGATTGTCATTGCGATACGTTTTACAAAACTGCTACCCACGTTTAGACGTAATGCAGAATACCTTATATGTAGTCACAAAGAGCGTTTTGATATAGTAAAATATATAAAACGCCATTTAGTGCGGGGCCCACAATCACGCAAACCCGACCAACTCGGTTTATGACCGATGAAGTGTAAGATTGTAGTACTCGGTTGTAATAGTTACCATAATTAATTTCAATAATTTTTGAACCTATATCTAAAATATAAACATCTTGTAAGGAAAAAGTACCTTTAGTAATGGGAATTCCATTAGCCCGTTTAAACTAAAATCTACAATCTGTCATTTCATTTCACCCTGTTTCACATAACGTCTAATCGTTGACCCGCTGCATTGATAAATGCAAAACGCTTAAGAAATATTGCGTGTTAAAGTTCAGTAATTATGTAAAACTGCTAAACGTCGTTCAGTGTTTTACATAACGGGGTTGTTATGTAAAACAACTATCGGTTTTGTAAAATAACGGATTCGACAATCCATCTGCAACATTTATACAGGATATAAAAAGTGATAAGTTTACCTATTAACAACGTGCACTGCAGTGAAATTTTTCTCCACGATATATTGATAAATCTCTATAGATGATCTCTATCATCCTAAATGCGGTAAAATCTCATTAGGGAACATACCCATACTACGTGACCTGTTTAGGGGGGGGGGGGTAGATCTTTAAAATACTACGCTCGGTCACGGGAATGGGGGTGGGGGTGGCTTTGATTTTTGTCACGTAGTCGATCGATTTCGCCGAGAGAAATCTCGCGCTTTTTCGAACTATATTTGACTATAGCGCGGAGTGTTTAACTAAACGTGCTTCTTAAACTCACAGTTAGTGGCGCTGATGCACATATGTCGAGATGTCAGCTGATTGAAAACAGACACTGTTTGTCCGACAATTTGTAGTCCAGTGAAGTACGAACAGTGAAGTATGAGACGGATATTAATGTGATTAAGCAGAAAACAATTGTTTTCATAAATTAAGTTTTCGGTAGCAATATGTTTTTACATAAGTTTTTCTTTGTCATAATATCTAGAGCACGGTAGTGCGTAAGGCCGAGTTTAAGGGATTTAATTTACTAGTAATTATAAGTAGAGTTGAATTTTTTTGTTTTGACTATTATATGCGCGTAAGGGGAACTTATTTAAAAGTAGAAGGGCAACTTATTTAAACCATATTTTAATCATATGTTTAATACTTAGTAATAAATATATGTTTCCTTCCCATCATTTTGAAAATAGACTGATCCACTCAAACTGTGACGATATTCGAGGCTTCATTACTAATTAATATACTTCTATGCATGCACTCTTATGCAATAAACGCCGTATTAATAAAGACGAATATGAGCCAAATTATTTTTATTTGTTTCACTTTCTGCTTGCAAAATGATTAATAATCATAATTGTCAATACTACGTAACAACTTTAGGGGGAGGGGGGGGGGTCTTGGCATATACCACAAATGGTTACCGAGGGGAGGGGGGGGGTCGAAAAATCTTAAAAAATAGGTCACGTAGTATGGGTACGTTCCCTTACACACAACAGATTTCATCATATAAATTTAAAAATCTAGTTTATTAAAACAGAACATATACATGATGAAATAACAAATGATTGCAGTAGAAGGTAAAGAAAACCCACAAAATAAAATACTTTTAGACATGGTGTTGTTTCAAGTCCTTTTGTTTTGTACAGTTTTGATTATTATTACATATATATATTATAATTAGTTATTGTATTATAAATACTTTATTATAAAATATTCTTCATGTTCTAGTATTTATTTTATAATATATTTTGTGATTCTCTTATAACATATATGCCTACCTCTAACATCATGTATGTTAATGTTAATTTAAATTTCAATTGAAATATTTAAACTATATCTTATTTGATGTGGGTTTACATTTGTGGTTAATAATAATATATGTAATATATTATGTATTCTAAATTACATATGTAATGCATACCATCCACATCCGAAATATGTTCTGTTTGGTGTCGTTATTCAGACAATATACAGGTAAGATATATTAAAATGGGAGTGTATTTTAAAGTCCGCTAATGGGATAGGAGCTAATCCAATTTACTTTTATACTTGATGTATGATTTTTCATATCGATCATTTGACGTCAGAGAAGGTAATCATATTACTTAAATGTCAAATTATGTAAACGCTAGTCACTTCCGATAGTATAATATAAACGGCAATACTAACAATGGATAGACTCTAGTTTACAAAAATCTAGGCGCTAGTTTACATCGAGGTAGTGTGAAATCATATGCACTCTACCACCATAACATCTTGTAGCTCAGTGGTAGAGCGTTAGCCATATAGAATGGCAAGGTTCGTGAGTTCGATGTAGTGGTGTTCTTTTTAAAATTTTTACAGTTGATTTATATCGAATCCATTTTGAATAAAAATTGTTCGTCATAAAAATCCTAACAAATTTTGTTCGAAGCATTTTTTCGAAATGCGACACAGTCGGCTCAAATTGAGTGCGAAATTTATAAAAAAAGAACGCCACTTATTATGTGTACATCCATTTTTTCAAATCAATGTTTGTTTTTTATAAAACCAAATTACACTAGTAAAAAGTAGAAAATAAAATTTTTCAATGATTATAAGCTGATCAGAATAATTTTCTACAAATGTATTAATAAACCCATTGGGCTCTTACTGTTACATAGCAGCAACAGGAAAATTTTATGAGCGCCTAATGGTTTTATATTAACAAATTAAAATTATAATATATAGATATTTATATATACAGAATGTTCTGAAATTCATTCAAGAAAACTATACCACGATGTAGTGCTGCAAAAAACAAACAAAAAAGTTTAATAAGTTAGATAAATTCAACCAATCACACAGAGCGCAAAGTCTAAGTAGGCGTGGTCACAGCAGTAGAGCGTGGCGCTTTACCTTAAAGGTTCGCAGACGGTCAGAGTCTCCTTACACTATACGCTCTGTGATTGGTTGAATTTATCAATGTTTAATTGATTGTATTTAATTGATATCTTAAAAAATATGCGTTAAAACTTTCAGAACTTTCCTATATATATATATATATATATATATATATATATATATATATATATATATATATATATATATATAGGATATATGCATCAAAGGAAAACAATTTTTTAGTGTTCATAAAATAATCTAATTAGTTCATTTCCGCTTGTCCGCCACGATATCTCAAATACGAAAGAGATTCGGTTTTCGACCGAATGGATTCAATATTTTCAACCGTTATGTGGAGACTAAACAAAATATACCCTGGTATATATTATATACACGTGGTATAAAAATGAAAATCGGCTACTTATGACAGATTATGCAATTTTGTTAATAGAGTTAAGTTTAACTTCAAGTTGAAGTTGAAAGAAGTATAAGAAACTCTTCATTTTAAGGAACTTTATTTCCATTACACTGCAATTCATAGAATTTCAAGTACAATTCATAAAGTAGAACTCACACTACAAATTCGTTTGTTTCGGAAATATTTTAGTTAGTTGATAATCTCCAATTACAATTAAATTTTTTACCGAATTAAATATCTATTACGTATCAATGGAAATAAATATTTATCGGAGTCGGATTTGGATCGTATCTACAAATTTGTTTGACTTACTAATTAATTTCTCTATAATAAGATTTTGTTACTTATAGAATGTAATTATTATGTAAAGAGTAACTAACATTTGTGTCATGTTTGATTACTTTTGAAAATCTTTTCAAAAGTACTTTCGATATTGAATCATTAAATATTTACTTTTTTTATTGCAAATTTTTGTAAGAAAATTCAGCTATTAATTTTGTACCGATGAAGGATTTCTCAATAAATTTGGTGTTTAATCAACAGTATTACAATATGTAGAATCATTTCAGAGATGCAGGAAACAGCTGTTTATTTTAGTAATCTCTTCGAATGAATAATACATATCATGACACGATGTACTCGCGAATGTACAAAATACGCTGCCCTGTCACCCCCGCACACACGGTAATACTGATTGTAATCTGTTACGCGCGAAATGCATAGTGTATATTGCACACATCCCTTGTTTCGCCGAATATTCGGCGCTTCGACAGAAAGCGGAATACCGAATATGCGTCTTGCGAATATTCGGTATTCGTTATTCGGCTAAATCAATATTCGTCGCATCTTGATTGATTGATTAATATCGGGGTAAAACTATTGCACTTCGACCTTATGGTCCATTGTGCTCCCCCTTCTACCTCAGTCCGACGAGAGACTCGCTTCTCCCATATGTTGGCAATAGCCTGTAGCTTGCTTATTAGGTCCTCCCGAAGGTTCTGAAGAATATCCTGTATTTGCTGTAACCCAGAGGTTCGCAGTCAAAGATTATGTGGCTAGATGCTTCTTCCTACTCGCCACACTATCTGCACATAATGGACCGGTTATGGAGTCCCATTGTGTGCAGATACTTCCACATGGGATAATGGCCGGTAATGAACCAGGTAGCCCTCCGCAGTTGCATCCTGTTCAGCCTCAGTGCATCGAAAGATAACCTCTTTGTTGCACTCTGAAGCAGTACCTTCCCGAGCTCTTGCCGCGGTACTTTATCCCAGTGATCACGTAGTAGTAGCAAACCATCCATTCATATTTGTCCATCCTCTACCACATTTGGTTCATTTCATCTAGCCCTGTTTTCGTTGTAGAACCTACCTGCCTTCTTTGCAAATGACAGGACAGAGCTCACTTAGTTGTTTTACTTCAGATTCCCTCATTTCCGTTGAGCCAAAGGCTAGATACCTCATACTGGCTCTAAAAGAAAATTATGCCAGAAGGTGGGAGGACGTATCATCCTCTCCGTCACAGTCCAGACAAATCGAACTGCCCTCTAACCTCATGAAAAATAGATGCCTCTAGAGCCTGCAGAGACCGGTAAGTACTCCAACCAGGAGGTTTATCTCTTTCCGGTTTTTCCCAATGAGCCAGGTTGACCTCGCGGCATTATACCCAACTGTTATTTGTTTGTCCTGTCTGCAGCCTGCTATTTTCTTCCATTTCCTATTAATAGATCTATCTACCCATTCATTTAGGACAGAGGTAAAAATATCTATTTAGAAATATTTGTCTCCCAGTTATTTCTAAATATTGTTCCGGTCCATGACATAGGAGTGCCTCTCCTTCACGAGCGAGTTTCTTCGACCGTTTCGATGACCGCAATCCCGCAATGTCCTGGTACTCACATCAAGGTGACCTCTAGTGTTCTTTCCAATCCATCCAGTGATTCTGCGCAATCGAGATCCAGACGAGATGCTATTCATGGAATCTTACTGTAAACCCTTCATTCTTCAACAGGTTTCAACTATTCACATAAGTGTTAAATCTTTTGATTAGACTCAATGAAGGTATAAATTGTATTTTATTTATTATATTATATAGAAATGCAATTATACAATTAACAACAATAACATTGGTGTTTTTAGGTCGCAAGATATTTTTTAGCACCAATTTTTATTTCATTCAAAAAAGAACAAAAATTATAATGCAAAATGATTTTTTATTAAAAAAAAACTGTTTACTCTTTGTTGGTCCATGATGAGTTATTATTTATTATATCTATTATTAAGTAATAAATTTATAATTATAATATTTTATTGAAATTTTTTTTTATTAAGAATGAATAAAAATATCAAAAAAAGAAAGTCCATTGACCAGTACTGAAAGAAAAAAAAAAACATACCGCCACCGGTAATTGAAATTTCATGTGGGTTTTTGTTGTAGATATATCTATAATAGTTTGATTTTTTATTTTTTTTACAAGTCAATAAACATATAACAGTTTTTAATTTAAATACGAACGAACGGGTTTGTTGTAATATTTTATTTAAAGTATGTTAAAAGATTTAATATCAAAACACATGATTATATTTATTATGTACATCAATGTGATTCTGTTTCTGGTAAAAATTGTATAATACAAATTGATTGTAATTGTTTTTAATTGTATCAGAACTGATATGAATCACGCAAGTTTTATAGAGGTCCATTCGTCTCGTTTATTGCAACGGATTATACTTCAGTTAATTTGCAAAAAATTGGACCATGTGAATATTTTTTGAAATTATTCCCATAAAATGTTCCTCGAAAAAGACTCATTTGCAATTTCGGTATATAATTGATTTTAATGTAACAACTCCCTTTTGAAAAATGTAAAAATTTTGTTTCTTTCGAAGGCGATCCCTCTTCAAAAATAGTTAAACAGTAGGCAAAACTTACAGAAAAATCTCCTTATTTAATAAGCTTTCAATAAACGTATTATTCGTGACCCATATGCCATTCTTTTAAAAAACCCTTACCCCCTGAAATTTTTGGAAGATGTGGGGTGGGTCTCGCCAAAATGGGAAATAATTGCCGATCAAACCCACCTTCGAGCCGGTTCCACAGTATTTGTTCTCTAAATTTTATTCAAAGTCATCGGCAGAGATCATTTATGACCCAAGTTCCATAGATACAGGAGTTTTTTAATTTATTCTATCCCATTTTGCATACATTCGAAAAAAAGTTTTCATTCGAAAAATTTAATTTTTGAAAAAGGAACGAATGTTGTAACAAGATAAATTTGTGTGCGGGATTCCGCTCGTTATTGCTCTTTGTTTTAGAGTAAACTTGTTGACGGCTAGATCAACATTAGGTTTGGCTATTAGGTTTTAATAGGTTTTATCAACAATAGTTCCAATTTTTTTTTTATGATTAATGTTTCCAACCGTTACATACTGCTGACTAAACTAACAATACCTGTATTAAGGCACCAATTTTTGCAGACTTTGGAAGCGAACAATAAGGGGATATCGTGTACTACTTCGAATTTTGTGATATATTGTGTTTGATACAATTGTTCATCAAATATTTCAAGATCATTTCCTAATTAATATTTTCAATGTATAATAAATTGGATGTACAAAAATAACAAAGTTGAGTTTATACATTTCCAAAGATTTATAAATTTTATGGCAAATAAAAACCATAAAGGTTTTACAAAAAAAAAATCCAGAGTTGTTTTTTCACGAAAAGGGTTTCGATGAAAGATTCACTAAATAACCAACTAGAAACATGTTCTTAAATATTCCTTTGGATTTACTTGTACTTGTATAAATTTAAGAAAAAAACTCATAGATTATTTTCGATAACTTCCAGACAAATATAGAATTGATTCGATTGAACAAATAATGTATTTACAAATGTGATTAAGAGGTTCATTCATAATCGCTCAAAACAGCTTGAATATTGAAAACGATTTTTATTATAAAATTTTTTTCTATTCTACATACTTACTCTCCCGTTCATAAAAATTGGACCAGTAAGACATATTCTAAGCGTACATATTACTAAATATATGTATAATATTACATATAATTATACTTGTGTCAACTGGTTCAATATATATGAACAGGAGTGTATGTATACGAAAACCTCCAAATGTATAGGTAAGTACAAATAAAATAATCAAAGATTTATTATAATATTTTATGAATGGTGTATACTATCGATTACAAAATCGGTGACGCTTTTCCAAAATTTTTCAGTTGATTTGAGTCAAAACCATTCACTTGTCGAAAAATTGTTTCGAATAAAAGTTGACAGTGTTTTTATAACGAATAACTTTTATTCAAAACATATTTGCTTAAAACCTAATGGATTCAACCCAAATTGATTGCAGCAATTTGAAAAAGGAACGCCACATTTGGAGCCGATACTATAACGTAGTACACAAACAGATTAAAAATAAAATGTGGTTTGTCCTACAAACAAAAAAGACATAATCCCAATATATATTTTGAACAAATAAATACGACATTATCCGTTAATAGAGAGCGTATAAAATAGGTATTTATATATACCATATCTATTAGTACAAATATTTATACCGGGCGTACAAAAAAGTACGCTATAATATATTTATTTTCTAAATCTAACATATACGAAACAAAATACATTTATCAGTCTCATCAAATAAACAGTAAAGTAAAATCAACAAAATAACTCTGAACACCAAACATGGTTTTTTCGCCTCCAATCAAATTTCCTCCGCAAATTTAAATGTGAAACTCAGGGAGTTAATTCGGACATTCTAGTGCCATCAATTGTTACAAAGAATTTAGTTGTTATTTATTTACAACTGCTATACGATTGGCTCTGGGGAAACAAATATTTCTCACGGTGTAAGAAACAAGTTTTGTCCATACACGTTTTTCAAATTTTACCACGGAATACTAATCGTTCGACTATAGCTTGTACTTGATCTATTTCTTAATATATAGTTAATATATAAACTAAGGTATACAAACTGAGGTTACCTCAAGGGTAGTCAAGGATTGTCTGGAGCAACTTCTGAAACTGGCAAGACGGAACAATGTTAAATCGATCTGGGTGCCGGGTCACAGTGGTTTCGAAGGAAACGAAAAAGCAGATACCTTAGCAATGAAGGGTGTCGGAATGCCCTTCACTGGGCCAGAGCCTATCTTAGGAATTCCAAGGACTGCATGTAAACAGGTGGTCAACGAGTGGTCAAATACTAAACACCGTGATCACTGGGAAAAAGCACCGCGGGAAGGTACTGCTTCAGAGTACAACAAAGAGGTTATCTCTCGATGCACTGAGGCTGAACAGAATGCAACTGCGGAAGGTCACCGGATTCATTACCGGTCATTATCCCCTGCAGAAGCATCTGCACACAATGGAACTCCATAACGGGTCTATTATGTGCAGATTGTGTGGCGAGGAGGAAGAAACATCCAGCCACATTATTTTTGACTGCGAACCTCTAAGTTACAGCAGATACAGGATATTCATTGAATCTCACCCCGAATATATGAATCTTTAGGAATACCTGATAAGCAAGCTCCTGGCTATTGCCAACATATGGGAGAAGCGAGTCTCGTCGGACTGAAGTAGAAGGGGTACCACAATGGGCCATAAGGTCGAAGTGCAATACTTTTAAGACCCCAACATAAATCAATCAATCAATCAAGGCATACATTAGGTCTGAAGTGGATGTAAAACCCGAATATAAATCAATACGTATACACACTTCTGTGTAACATTGTGTATATACTCGTATAAACTATTATATGCTGCACATTAATGCCCTATATATGTATATTATTCACGTATAATACGACATCTATGTTAAACAAGTGCATGCATACGTACTATTATATAAAACCACTGCTGCAATGGACACTCCAATTCAAATTGTGGTCTTTTCAATATTCATTCACAACATGTTATCATATTTTGGGTTGATATGCAAGGATATTATTTCATTGGTTCAATAAAATTAAATCTCTATATAGACATACCCTATTGTTGTCACTAATATGGTGGCCAGTCGTGAAAAAGGATGAAAAAGGAATTAGGTAGTTTCCAACGACTGGCATCCCTCTCAAATACAGGATTCTTGCGGACAACTCCTTCAACGCCCAAATCCTGCGAAATTATACACTTCTGAACAATGTAGACTACGTACTAAACTTTCCCATTTTTGGGACCAATTTCTCAATAAAAATCCCCTCTAGACAAGAATGAGATGATAGTTTTGTTCGGCCAGAGAGTACGGTATATTATACTGACGGATCCAAATTGAAAGATAGAGAACTTGTGAAGATTTCTCCGATAACCCAACAGTAGGATTATCAACGAGCTAGCCAGAAATGGTACAAGAGTACCAGAAACGAGCATCAAACAATATTTAGGTGTAATTTTTTGTGATCCGAAAGTTTCTCCGTCTTGAATTAAAATTATGTTTACAATTGTATTGCAATTTTAACCCGACTTCAAAAAGGAGGATGGTTCTCAATTCGTCTGTATTTTTTTTTTTTTTACTCGACTTCAAAAATCAAATATTCTATAACAAAAAATGCACTAAAAAGTAAAAAAATAATTGCATATACTTGTGCCAATTTAGTTCACCTAAGCAAAAGTTTTTAAATATACATGTACAATTATTGTTATTTTGCGGTGTCCAAAAGTTATGTGCATTTCTCTATGCTGACACCGACTCCAAAAATAACAATAATTATACATATATATTTAAAAACTTTTGCTTAGGTGAACTAAAATTGGCACAAGAATATACAATTATTTTTTTACTTTTTAGTGCATTTTTTTTTATAGAATATTTGATCTTTGAAGTCGGGTAAAAAAAAAAAAGGCAAAAAATTATTTCGCAGAATTAAATTATTTCACTCTTTCGCAGAATAGAATATCATAAATATCATACACACTACTGTTCCTATTCTAAAATAACCCATTCATCTTAACAATTTAAATCGCATATCATATTTGTATTTTTGAACGCTAATTGTAATTCGATTTCTAGTAAAAATCCATTTTTATAATTTTTGGTCTTAATTAACAACATCTGTACGTAGTTTAGAAATGAAACAAAAGTATTCTAAAAATATGCAACGAAAATGCATATAACCTAGCATTTATAATATACAGATATCCACATTCAATAAATAAATTTAAAAAAAAAAACCTTTGACTCTACCACTATAGATCAAATCCAATGTTATATGAGCTAATTGAAAGTCGGGCTTGGAAAATGAAAAAAAATTCATATCACAAACATTCATCGAATACTATTTGCAAATAGAAAAATCCAATTGAACAATATTGATAGATTAAATAAACACTTTGATAATGTAATTTTCAATAACTATAAAAACAGTGATATACATGCGAAATATTTTAAAATGGACAGAAAATCCTTCATAGACTATAAAGGATTGAAATATATATAAGAATTAATATACAATTAGGCTTCATCCAATATAATACATACATATATATATATATATATATATATATATATATATATATATATATATATATATATATATATATATATATATATATATATATATATAAACTAAAATTATTTATACAACGATATCAAGATAGTAAGAAATCATATGCATTCCACCGCCATAACATCTCGTAGCTCAGAGGTAGAGCGTTGACTTGGAATGCTATAGGTCGTAGATTCATTTCTCATCCTAGATGTACACTCCCGTTCAATAAAATTGAACAGTCCTGAAATGTTAATTTTCTTACATTTCGTAAAACTCCTCACTTTTGTAACTCTCTGTATAATGATTTATTTATAAACACAGACAAGTAGTAAATATATTTTAAGTGTGAAAAAAGAAATGAAAGTATAGTAAAAAACATTTACTGCAAGAATAATCAAAATTGTGAGAGACTGATTCGGTTCAGATCTGTTCAATTTTATTGAACGGGAGTGTATATGATTTTTCATATCAAGTATTTGATGTCAAAGAATGTTATGGATGTTCAGACATATTACTCAAATGTCAAATTAAGTAAGCGCTAATCACTTCCATTGAGTTTCAAACAAATGTTGTTTTTTTTTTAAAAAGAAACATTTTTTATCTTTAATTTTTCTTCTATCTCTTACGGTTTTAATAGTGAAGATTTTTCATCCCTGGCGGGTGACGTATGTTCCCATTTTGCCTATTCAAAAATTTGAAGCTAGTTTTAAGCTCTAGAACCCACACACAAAATTTCAGCTCGTTATCTCTATTGATTTTTAAGTTATCGTGTTCACGGACGGCCGGACATTTTATAAACTTTATCAAAAAAATTTTCTGCGATAAGATTTCCTTCACGAACTCCAGATGAATATCGGCATAGATTCTATCAGAGTCGGCAACAGCCGTACATCCTACCAATTCCTAGTCTACACACAAAAATTCCTTCCACTCCACTCACATCCTCACATCCTTAGGCATCACAATGGACGTCTATAAAGTTAGCACAGCCAAATGAGCACAATCGATTTTAATTAGCACAACGATTTAGTGCCCTTTTTGTGCTAATTAATTGCGCAATTTTTAATTTTTGTGCTCTTACCATTTCGCTGAAATCGATGGCTGTGCCAGCTTCAAAAAAAGCTAGCACAGCCATATATGAAAAAATTTTTTATTAAATTTTCACTGGCACAGCTATTTAGTGCTAATTATGTGCTTTCAGAATATATCATTGGAAAAAATTTCGGATCACTATTTGCCAAAAAAGCACCCCCACACTGACGAGTTGCAAGAGTAAAATACTCAAAATTATCAGCACAATCGAATTTGAATAGTCGATTTCGAATGCATTAATAATGGTCATTAAAATTACTTAAGTGGCGCTTTCATTGCTCAACCCTTCATGTCAAAAAACCACCCACAGCTTGATGACGTGCAAGAGCAAAGTGCTCGAAACTATCAGCACAATCGAACTAAAATAAGCGATTTCAAACGCATTAATAAAGTGTTACAAAATTATTTATGTGGCACTTTTATTGCTCAACCCGTCTTGTTAAAAAACAACCCCTAGCATAATGAGATGCAAGAGTAAAGTGCTCGAAATTATCAGCACAATCGATTTTGAATAGACAATTTCTAACTCATTATTAATAAGCTTTAAAATTATTAAGGTGGTGTTTTTAGTGCTCAACCCTTTATGTCAAAAAACCACCCCAACTCGACAACGAGCAAAAGTAAAGTACTTGAAATTATCAGCACACTCAAACTTTAATAGTCGATTTCGAACGCATTAATTATGTGCTTCAAAGTTATTTATGTGTCGTTTTAATTGCTCAACCCTTTATGTTAAGAAACGACCCCTAGGTTGATGACGTGCAAGAGTAAAGTTCTCGAAATTAACAGCACAATCAAATTTTAATAATTGATTTCGAACGCATTAATTATGTGCTTCAAAATTATTTATGTGTCGTTTTTATTGCTCAACGCTTTATGTAAAGAAACGACCCCTAGGTTGATGACGTGCAAGAGTAAAGTGCTCGAAATTAACAGCACAATCGATTTTGAATAGACAATTTCTAACGCATTATCAATAAGCTTTAAAATTATTAAGGTGGTGTTTTTAGTGCTCAACCCTTTATGTCAAAAAACCACCCCAACTCGACAACGAGCAAGAGTAAAGTACTCGAAATTATCAGCACAATCAAACTTAAATAGTCGATTTCGAACGCATTAATTATGTGCTTCAAAGTTATTTATGTGTCGTTTTAATTGCTCAACCCTTTATGTTAAGAAACGACCCCTAGGTTGATGACGTGCAAGAGTAAAGTTCTCGAAATTAACAGCACAATCGATTTTGAATAGACAATTTCTAATGTATTATTAATAAGCTTTGAAATTATTAAGGTGGTGTTTTTAGAGCTCAACCCTTTATGTCAAAAAACCACCCCAACTCGACAACGAGCAACAGTAAAGTACTTAAAATGATCAGCACAATCAAACTATAATAGTCGATTTCAAATGCATTAATTATGTGCTTCAAAGTTATTTATGTGTCCTTTTTATTGCTCAACCCTTTATGTTAAGAAACGACCCCTAGGTTGATGACGTGCAAGAGTAAACTGCTCGAAATTAACAGCACAATCGATTTTGAATCGACAATTTCTAACGCATTATTAATAAGCTTTAAAATTATTAAGGTGGTGTTTTTAGTGCTCAACCCTTTATGTCAAAAAACCACCCCAACTCGACAACGAGCAAGAGTAAAGTACTTGAAATTATCAGCACACTCAAACTTTAATAGTCGATTTCGAACGCATTAATTATGTGCTTCAAAGTTATTTATGTGTCGTTTTTATTGCTCAACCCTTTATGTAAAGAAACGACCCCTAGGTTGTTGACGTGCAAGAGTAAAGTGCTCGAAATTATCAGCACAATCGATTTTGAATAGACAATTTCTAACGCATTATTAATAAGCTTTAAAATTATATAGGTGGTGTTTTTAGTGCTCAACCCTTTATGTCAAAAAACCACCCCAGCTCGACAACGAGCAAGAGTAAAGTACTTGAAATTATCAGCACACTCAAACTTTATTAGTCGATTTCGAACGCAATAATTATGTGCTTCAAAATTATTTATAAGTCGTTTTTATTGCTCAACCCTTTATTTAAAGAAACGACCCCTAGGTTGATGACGTGCAAGAGTAAAGTGCTCGAAATTATCAGCACAATCGATTTTGAATAGACAATTTCTAACGCATTATTAATAAGCTTTAAAATTATTAAGGTGGTGTTTTTAGTGCTCAACCCTTTATGTCAAAAAACCACCCCAACTCGACAGCGAGCAAGAGTGAAGTACTTGAAATTCGACTAATAAAGTTTGAGTGTGCTGATAATTTCAAGTACTTTACTCTTGCTCGTTGTCGAGTTGGGGTGGTTTTTTGACATAAAGGGTTGAGCACTAAAAACACCACCTTAATAATTTTAAAGCTTATTAATAATACATTAGAAATTGTCTATTCAAAATCGATTGTGCTGTTAATTTCGAGAACTTTACTCTTGCACGTCATCAACCTAGGGGTCGTTTCTTAACATAAAGGGTTGAGCAATAAAAAGGACACATAAATAACTTTGAAGCACATAATTAATGCATTTGAAATCGACTATTAAAGTTTGATTGTGCTGATCATTTTAAGTACTTTACTCTTGCTCGTTGTCGAGTTGGGGTGGTTTTTTGACATAAAGGGTTGAGCACTAAAAACACCACCTTAATAATTTCAAAGCTTATTAATAATACATTCGAAATTGTCTATTCAAAATCGATTGTGCTGTTAATTTCGAGCACTTTACTCTTGCACGTCATCAACCTAGGAGTCGTTTCTTAACATAAAGGGTTGAGCAATTAAAACGACACATAAATAACTTTGAAGCACATAATTAATGCGTTCGAAATCGACTATTTAAGTTTGATTGTGCTGATAATTTCGAGTACTTTACTCTTGCTCGTTGTCGAGTTGGGGTGGTTTTTTGACATAAAGGGTTGAGCACTAAAAACACCACCTTAATAATTTTAAAGCTTATTGATAATGCGTTAGAAATTGTCTATTCAAAATCGATTGTGCTGATAATTTCGAGCACTTTACTCTTGCATCTCATTATGCTAGGGGTTGTTTTTTAACAAGACGGGTTGAGCAATAAAAGTGCCACATAAATAATTTTGTAATACTTTATTAATGCGTTTGAAATCGCTTATTTTAGTTCGATTGTGCTGATAGTTTCGAGCACTTTGCTCTTGCACGTCATCAAGCTGTGGGTGGTTTTTTGACATGAAGGGTTGAGCAATAAAAGCGCCACTTAAGTAATTTTAATGACCATTATTAATGCATTCGAAATCGACTATTCAAATTCGATTGTGCTGATAATTTTGAGTATTTTACTCTTGCAACTCGTCAGTGTGGGGGTGCTTTTTTGGCAAATAGTGATCCGAAATTTTTTCCAATGATATATTCTGAAAGCACATAATTAGCACTAAATAGCTGTGCCAGTGAAAATTTAATAAAAAATTTTTTCATATATGGCTGTGCTAGCTTTTTTTGAAGCTGGCACAGCCATCGATTTCAGCGAAATGGTAAGAGCACAAAAATTAAAAATTGCGCAATTAATTAGCACAAAAAGGGCACTAAATCGTTGTGCTAATTAAAATCGATTGTGCTCATTTGGCTGTGCTAACTTTATAGACGTTCACAATGGTCTTTATGGTCGAAGTGTAGCCCGTCCAGGGCCGCCGCTACAATCTATCTAAACCGGGACTAAACTTTCTAAGCCATTGTATATATTATATATGCAGGATATAAAACAACTACGAATCCGTTAATGATCATTGATGTAACCAGATATTCTCTAATAAAAGTATTATATATATTTCGTATTATATTTTGTCCACGTTATAATATTTTATGTGTAAATATAGTGTATATCAACAATTTGGTTATGTTTTCGGAATAAATAGGATTTACGAAAAGTAAATAAAACATGATTTTCCATTTATTTCACTGAAAGACATTTATAGTGTATATGTGTGTATGTATTATATATGATGTTACAGCCAAATCAATGATTTGTAATATGCTGTAACCATAAAACACACCCAGACTGTTTTCTAACAACAATTTTGTTTATATAATAAATTTGTTCCTAAAAAAATCCTATAACAGTATCTGTATTATTGTAGAAAATAATAGGCAATTGTTATAGACTTTATAGGGCTTTAGTGAAAAAAGCAATAAAACGCCTAAGGAGCGCTATATACATAAACTACATAACATTTTTCACAGGTGGGAGGGGTGTGCTATTACGTTATGTGATGTTACATGGGTCGGGGAGGATTGATGTTACGGCGTGTTACGTAACACAGATAATATCTAAGAAAAACTAACTAGAAAAATTAACACAGGAACAGAAAATAAAACTCATATATGGTTTAAAGTCTGACGAAATGTGATTTATTAAATAAAACAAATATTTGAATATCCGTAAAATCACTTCATTTAACGTTAGTTTCTGATCCATCCTCAGAAATAAAAAATGAATTTCATTTTTTAATTCTGAGGAAGGAACTGTGATCCGAAACTAGTCAAATAAAGTGATTTTACAGATATTTCAAATATTTGTTTTATTGAATAATTATAATGGATTTTCGTCAAGTAATGACCCATTCAATACAGAAATGTGATTTATTGTTAAATATTACTATCTAGTAGCACGTTGTGGGTAACAAAAGTTGAAGAAAGGAAGGGTTAGTCAAGAAGAGAGGGCATACCCAAAAAAGAAATTTTGTTCACTTTCCAAAATCAGGATTCATTAGAAGATGTAGGTATAAATACTTTATCAATTCACATTGCAATATGATACAGAGTCAACTATGCTTCGATTCCTGTGATTGATTCATTCCCGAGTATAATTCGTACGTGTTGGAAACTACATTATATTCTTTACATAAGATATGCGTTTAGTCCTTAATTACAAATGATTACAATTTTTTATTCCAACCGTCACATACATTTTTATGAGTTGGAAAGAACACATATATTTGATCATTTCGGTCAAACGTTGATTATATTTTTGTAGGTTATTTGTTCTACAAACTATTGGAGTGATTTTGTTGGAAACACACTGTTCCGTGTCACTTTTATGTGCCGCTAAATTTTAGAAATATATATAGTAAAGTATTAACAACATAAAAACGAAAAAAAAGATCGAGACTGTTAAATTTAGAAGACAATATGCGAGTAGCATTGTCATTTTTACGACCAAATATAAATGAAATTATCGAAAAAAAATCAAGCTCAAATTTCTCATTAAAAGTATTCTTATTATTAACTTATAATTAATCCCTTAATAAACGTACTGTTGTTTTTGTAGTACATATTATTTTATTTTACATTAAAAATTATTATCATAAACTATTTTTCACAAACTATTATAGGTAAGTAAACTTATCTTTTTCTTTGTGTGCGGTCAAATTTTGAAATCGTTAAAAGTATGCCGCGACAAAAAAAAAAGGTTGAGAAGACTGCACAGAAAACGTCGAGTTGAGAAGACTGAACAGAAAAGGTTGAGAAAACTGATAGATAGGTATACAAAGTATTGCAGTTCGACCATATGGACCATTATGTTGCCCTTTCTACTTCAGTCTTATAAAAAACAATTGATAACAATTGATCGCGTTAGAATATTTCAATCGATAATTTTGAAGCTGAGCAAATGACAAGGATTATTGTCGACTAAGATAAATATAAATTTTTTTGTAGTTGGCTTAATCATAGAATGCATAATTTTTTGGACGTTTTGGCCTGAAAAAGATCTTATAATGAATATCAAATAAAGTGACCATGGGAATATAGTTGTAATATTCATTAATTTGAACATTCTGAGGAAGCTAATCTTCATAAGTAAACCGACGGAATCACTCATTGAATTTTTTTCCACGTCTTTAAGTGAAACCCTGCATATCTATGAAGGCACTCTGGACGCCACAATTCTAGTTGATAAAATGTAAAATGTTTTAAAAAAATGCATAAACAATAAAATCATACACATATAATTTATATGATTTTAGCACCCCATTGAAGAGAAAATCTATCTCCGTGCATTTAAACGTCCTAGACCTTAAAGTTAATCACTCATTGTACACAAACAGAAATCACATACATGATTAAAAAGTATGAGTTTTTAAATTCATATAAGTGATAAGTTTTAATCGTATAGAAGCCAGGTATTATTTTCAATGTTCAATACATTTGTGGTTTCTTAATTACATCGACCTAGATTGTAAAATACACGTATAATTACAACAAATCGAA
This sequence comes from Nineta flava, assembly GCA_963920215.1. Lineage (NCBI taxonomy): Eukaryota > Metazoa > Arthropoda > Insecta > Neuroptera > Chrysopidae > Nineta > Nineta flava. The sequence continues at coordinate 108,967,000 of OY986041.1, forward strand.
TTTATATTTATATTATTATAAATGTATTATATTATCTTTAACAACGCAGATCTTCAATTGTATGCGATCGTATCATTTATTTCTATATATCATAAATTTATAATTGGCCATTAAATGTTTCGTTTAAATAATATTTATTCATTTTCCAAACTAAACCTTCAATGTAACAACTAATTGAGTTAATTGTTAATTGAACATACTGAAACCTTTATCAGAGCTTTTTATTCCCGCTATATATATATATATATATATATATATATATATATATATATGCAGTGGAGGATTTACTGAGTAGACCAGGTAGACGGCTGCCTATGGCGGCAAATTAAGATCTTTTGATGAGATATAGAATTTTTCCTTTATTCAATTGATATTTAAAAATCCATATTTTATTAATTATGTACTGGGCGTAAGTATGTTATACTTATGTGCTATATATGTCCCATCTATGGTCAAATCATTAAGATACATGATAGGTGTAGATATATAGATATATATCAGGTGTCGCTTATCCATACTTACGGGATTTTATGCATTCCCATCCTTGCCATTAATCCTTAAACCATTTGGAGCTGTTAAGGTACAACAATAGGGTCTTGACGCCGGTAGACTTTAGCTCTTCAAAGAATTGTTGACCTAAAAGGACGAGTCTCTTGATAATAAGTGCTGGGCAATGACAGTGAAGGTGAGTCATGTTCCTCCTACTCACAAAGGCAGCTCCTGCAATGGTCGTGGCGTACTTGAAGTCCTAAATGTTTTGCATGTCAGCCGCCCGGTCAGTGTCTTGTGATGTCTGCTACAACGTTGCCTATAGACCTAGTAGTACCGCAAGTATATCCATACCGCCACCTTATATTGGCTTTGTCTAGTATGGTTTCTTTCCGGAGTAACTTACAGTTCGGAAAAGGTACACCTAAGTGTTTTGTGATACTCGTTCCCGGTAACTTTTTACCAATTCTGGCTAGCTTGTCGGTACTACAGTTCCCCAGAAAGTCTTTATGGCCCGGCACCCATATCAGGTGCACATTGAACCTAGTCGCCAATTCATTAACAGAGCCTTATCAATCCAGGGACAGTACTAAGGTTCATAATGAAATAACTCCCTATAATGTTAGTCATAATAGCATACCTTACCCTTTCCATTCGTATATCTAATCCCGCTGGCAATGCATGTTCCGTACAATATATTGTTAAAGAAAAAACTAATAAAGACTTTTATTTATTATTATTTATTATAACTTTATTTTCACAATACACATGAAAGAAATTATCAAAATTTTATACTATACATTATTTTACGGTTTATTATAAAAAAGAAGAGTAGTCACCTTAATCCATGATTATTAAATTTATATATGTATGTAAAATATAGGCTTAGTAAAGTCACCAAGGTTTTTTTTTTTCATTCAAATACCTTTATCCCTAATCTCTTAAAATGAGCGTACCTTGTATTATGTTAGTTAATATAAAAGTTTAAAGCTGATACAAACATTTTCATTTTTAATACCTTGATTTGTAAAGAATCCGTAACTTAGTTTCAAATCCAATAAAGATGTTCGTTGTTGAGTAATGTACTTTTAAATATCATTATTGGAAAAAAAATATTATTATTGTATTTATTTGATATTTTAATTAATACACCAAAAACATGAGTTTAATAGATCAAATGGAGAGTGGTAAACAGGTAGACCAGAGTTGCACAACAGGTCATAATTTTTCATGGAGGTAAAATAATTTCCTATCGATTGGGTAAAATATTTTCTGAAAAAAAGGTCTATCCTCTTTAAATAAATTCCTAATTTTCCTGCATCGCCAAAATCTTTTTAAATACTTATTGAAAAAGTTGAGTATGAAACCATCGATGCAAGTGTTTATTCTCTCACCATAAGGTTTTTAAAAATATTTAATAAATGTATACGAAAAATTATATTATAAGCGATTCATATAATGCATATACGTATGTATACCTTCGTTTATAAAGACGATGTAGGGATTTACACGTTAACGTGTACATGATGATTCATGTTGTTTACACGTCAATGAAGTCATTTTACATATGATATTTAACGTGTAAATTACATGAAGTACTATTTAAATACCAAAATTATAACTGACATATTTGACTAGCTTTTTTTATTGTATAGTTATTTTAATCAATTAACATGTAGTTTACACGTCAATGAAATCATTTTACATGTGATATTTAACGTGTAAATTACATGAACTACTTTTTAAATACTAAAATTATAACTGACATATTTGATTAGCTTTTTTTATTTTATAGTTATTTTAATCAATTAACTGAATTTTGACTAAAGCAGAACATGTTGAATAATAATGAAATATTGTTAGTTCTGATTTACCTAGTCGATAGAAAAAGATTATACACTAATTAATTTTATTTTAGATCAATAAACAGGCTGTGGTCGGTCGCCAGTTGGATACGAAATTTTCAACATTGTCAATGGATTTAACTGTGAAATAGGGAGATGTAGTTCTTATTTAAATGGGAACATATATTCAATATTACATATTAATGTTTTTTTATTTAAAAAAAAAACACATATGCAATGACTCAAAGATATAATTTGGTTTGTTAAGTATTATACACGAACGATTAATTAATTAACGTCAAGTTACATATATTTATACGTTAACGTGTAAATAGCCATTTCCATTATAAAAAATATATTATTTTTGGTAATTTCCATTCTGTTTTGAAAGTAAAAAGCAAAAATTATCAAATCAGAAAGTGATAAATTAAAAATTATATTGTTATGAATGTTAAATATCTGGTCTCTGTAAGTAGATATTATTATTATTATAATTCTGTTGATATATGCTCAGAACAAAATACTTAAACCAACGGTGCATGACAGTAAAGTTAAAACTAACTAATAAAAAAAAAGATTACTACTATTATTTAAAACGTTAATTAATATTTTATACACTAAAATTTCATTAACATATCCCTAATTATAATAATGTTGTTATTATTTAATATATTCATCATTATAAGCTAAATGATACGTTTTAATAAGAAATTCATTAACTAAATAAGTACAGAGTTGTCCATCAAAAATACAACTGAATATCATACTATAAATAATTCAGTGTTTTCAGTTCACTAATTATAAAGGATATTAGGAAGAGACAATCGAAAGCAAAAGTACTTTCTTTCAATTAGAAATAACAAAAATATGAAAAACTTTTTGTAGTGAATGTACCTTTAATTTAAATCAACAAAAACATATATCCTTTTTCTTTCTATAACATATAGCTATCAGTGACAGAGACTGATTTTTTTTATATTTCTATTTATAATTTTAAAAAAAACACAAAGTGGAGCCATTCGTAAAATAAGCCTCCAAGTAGCCGAGCGGGCAAAGGGGTTATGTCTGAAGCGTTATATCTACTTGGAAAATGGGAGTTTATGGGTTCGAATCATCAGCAGTTTCTCAATTATTAAGAAAAAAAAAGGGCGGTTAATTGACTAAACTGTCGGCGTATGGACAAGAACGAAGTAACCGGCTATGCTTGTGAAGGTTTTCTGCAGTTTCCTTCACGAACTCCAGATGAATATCGCCATAGTACCTATCAGAGTCAGCTGCAGCCGCACATCCTACCAATTCCTACACACAAAAATTACTTCCACTACACTCACATCCTCATATCCTTAGGCATCACAATGGACCTTATGGTCTAAGTGTAGCCCGTCAAGGGCAGCCTCCCTCTTTGGTGAGACACACACCAAATTAGCAACAAGCAACATATCTCTGAATCAATATCCCAGAGATAGTTACGACTAGCTAATTCATACTGATGATGACTACATTGTAGTCGAAATACGTATTTATAAAATAAAAACAAATGTTCTAAAAATAAGGGCAAAATTTGAAGTGTAATTATAGTAAGTGACAAAGACAGATTTCTTTATATTTCTATTTATAATTTTTTTTCTCAACAACCGTTTAGTGTGAATGTTAATAAAATTGTGCAAAATTGTTTCCACAGAGTTCAAGCAATATAATATGAAAATTTGGGAAGCTTCGTAGCTTTTTTAATGGTAATTTAAAGTTAATTGTAATAACTTTTCAACGGCTAATTAAATCGTTTTTAAAAAATACCGTAGCATTTTCGATACCTACCGTCATTTTTTTTTCAACTGGCAACATTGAGATACCTGATTTCTTTGTAAAAATTATTAAAATTAGTAATCAAGTAGTTTGATATCACATGACTATACACTCTCATTATTTATAAAGCATTACTAAATACTTCAATATTTACTCGATAGATGATTGGAGGGTAAATTAAATTATTTTAAAATGTATTAAATTAACCTACAGAAAACTACATAATACCAATAAACTGTATGTTTGTATACTAGACAAATTCTCATCAAAAACAACTTTTGCGACAAGAATTTACAGACAAATGTGTGATTTTATTATTTCTATTTAAAAAAATATTTTACTCGATCGAAAATATTTTTGTGTGCTCCTTATAGTAGTAGGTGAGGGTTTTGTTAATTAAAAATAAAACACTGATTTCAGAATTAAAATTTTTCCAAGAGCCATTCTCGTCTAGATCTTAAAACCATTCGGTATTTAACATACCATTTACCTTCCACCCTATATAAAACGTATCATTAAAGAACTGTCTCCTTTTTTTTGGCTCATTTTACGAGGTTGGTTATCTTTATAACATCATTCTATGTTAGACCACCTGTACAGACAAGTTAATGAAATGTTTTATTTTAGAGGTTATTATTAGGTCATACATAATGAAGATTTCATGTTGATGATAAAATCGTTTTGGTCTGTGGGTATTCTATTTTATTAACATGCGGTCATCTTTGTATACAATTAAAAAAATAATTGAAGGGTAAATAATCAATTGATATTCAAATCAATATAGACTAGGAATTGGTAGGATACGCGTCTGCAGCCGACTGTGATAGGAACTATGCCGATATTCATCTGAAGTTCGTGAAGAAAACTGCAAAAAATATTCTCAAGCATAGACGATTACTTCGTTCTTGTCCATACGCAGACAGTTTAGTCAATTAACCGCCCCTTTTTTTTTCTTAATAATTGACAAACTGCCGATGTCGAGAATCGAACCCATAACCTCCCAGTTTCCAAGTTGGCATACTGCGCAGACATAACGCCTTAGACCGCCCGGCCACTTGAACAGGTCATAAAAAACTCTTTAGTATTTTTACAGGAAAAAAACGATCGATTCCTATTCATTGACAAAAACTAAACACTTTGTATTCTTGATAAATTTTTCAAATATTGCAATCTTTTCTTTGAAAATCTATTTTTTTTAAATGGCTATAAATTTTATTACAGTAAATTGCAGTAAACAAATTGCAGAACTATATTTTATGAGTCAAATTTCAACTCAAAGTAAACCACTTTACCGCCTGAACTAATAGTATTTTCTGTTACATTCTAGCGAATGTTTAATAACACGAAAACAAAATTGTTAATTGAATTTATATATTAACTACATATATAAACAAATTGTATAAATAACAAAAGATAATGAAACATGTATTTTTTAATAACACCTCTAATTTTAGTAGAAAATTTATAAATTAAATTTTATATTAATTACAAATTTGTAATATCAATTACTTTTATGTTATAGTGTACGTATAAGTAAGTAAAGACTTCCAAGAGTACCGTATATGTAATAATGAGAAGAAAAAAAATTAATTTAACATGACAAGTCATTTATCATCATAAGTAAAACTTCTGTATATTCCTATAGAAGAGAAATACAAAATTAGACATCAGCGTTACAATTATAATTAAATTAATCATATAAGGATGTACGAGCAGTGAAGCTTTAAAAAGATTAAGGCTTGATTTTTTGTTTACATGGGGGATTTTTTGTTTTCAGGGGTGTTACGGGTGTCTTGAATTAATTATTTAATCTTAAAGTTCGAGTTTTAATGCATTGCACGTATGGAGAAACCCATATTTTTACACATATTTTGATAATTTTCACTTGGAATAAAATAAGATAAAATAAAAACAAAACTACGCAATAGTAAATAGAAATATTAATAAAGAGGATCCAATACAATTCCGGTATGATAGACCAAAAAAAAATATTCAAGAAAACAACTGAGATTTTGGGTAAATGTTATTTCTGTGGGCGGTAGCTTAATTACCCAAAATCTCAGGTTTTATTCTTAAAAATCTTTTTTGTTAGGCCCGGTATGACGCGCCTAAATTAAATTTTAATATTAACTTACGACAAAAAATACTAAACATTATTGTGGACTTTTATGAATGTACTATATATGATTTTGAAGAATTTTATAAATGGACTATAAATCAGCGCTCGTACATCCTTAACAAATTTTTTTTAATTTTTTCTAAACTTTATTATTTATATACATAATAATCACTTTCGATAAGCATCATAAAATACGATTACAACGCCTATGTGTTACAATGGCGGACTATATTTTCAATCAACCGTAACGTTAACAATGTAACAAAAAAATGAAGTGTGTTTGTGTTAATTGAGTGTTGTTTTTAATTAATTTAAATAATAAGTATGCATTATTAACTGTCCAGTATAGGGAAGCTGTTGTAATGGGCCCATAAATCCAAATCAAAATAATCATATTTTCATGTTTTAAGGTCACCATAGTGTATCAACACCATTTTTGAAAACATGCATGCATGTACGAAAACCACATCTGACGACCGCATTAAGATTCTTCTAAATCTTGTATATAGTACATTCATAAAAGTCCACAATAATGTTTATGATTTTTTGTCGTAAGTTAAAATTAAAATTTGATTTAGGTCCTAACAAAAAAGTATTTAAGAAATTAAACTGAGATTTCGGGTAATTAAGCTACCGCCGACATAAATAAAATTTACCCGAAATCTCAGTTGTTTTCTTAAATATCTTTTTTTAGGCCCGTCATACAGCAATTTTATTAGGTCAATTTCTTCATTAATATTTCTATTTTCTATTGCGAATTTTTTTTTTATTCGTCTTATTTTATTCCAAGTGAAAATTATCAAAATATGTGTAAAAATATTGGTTTCTCCATAAGAACAATGCATTTAAACTCGAACTTTAACATTAAATAATAATTCAACGCCCCCGTAACGCCCCTCCCCTTGAAACTTTTATATTTGATTTATATGCACTTCAACTACAGTGCTCGCACATCCTTAAATAGTGCTCTATAACCATTGAACGAATAGCAAATTTTTATAAATTAAAGAAATAAAAGAAATATAGTTATTCGAAAATTTATGTTTCCGTATAAGATGAATATCTTACAATATGTGTTGATTAACAGATTCTTCGCAATATTATAAATCAAAAATACCTAAGATCCAAAATATTATCTCCAATTATTTAATTATTTCTTGGTGTTTGTTTCCTTTATTCGATACATTACTGAGGAAGCAATAAAAATTCTTCATAATATTATTAAACTTTTATATCAAGACTACAAATCGGTAAGATTTGAATTCACACAACTGTACATAAATAAATATATAATGATCTACATTACAGCTGAGCAAAAATGTTAAGACTAATTATTAAATAAGTTATTAATTTCAGAAAACACAACCAGTGGCGGATTAATAGTTTTGATACCCTTTAGTTGTGAGATCCATAACACAATCGTGGGAAGAACCATATATTCGATTTTGATATTTCAACATTAATAATTATTACAAATGAAAATAAATATTATATAGCTAGTAAATTAATCACGGTAATGAAACTGAGCAGAGAAAGAACTCTTTTAGGACATGAAACCAAGATCCACTGCTTCATATTTTTTCGGTATTTAACACGAAGCGAGTTTTTTTTGTTACTTTGCGAGAACAAGAACAAATTTCTCTCTTAACATCCGACACGATATTAAGGATATTCTCTTCTTGTGCAGGCAATAGTTAAGTGGTGCAACGTCGAACTAAGATTGTAAGAATTCAATGGCGTAATATAAATTGAACGAATATTGGTGTTTGTTCCTCAGGACTCTATCAACTGGTGGCAGTAATTAGAAACTGTAATTAGAACAGTAATTAGAAACAGACGACTCAACGGTGATAGTTACATATGCGTTATATGTATGCTAGATACATTATAAACTGCTTAAATGTAGCCTTACAAAAGCCGCCATTTTGGAATATAACGTCATGAGTAACTTTACCAATAGTTGAGAAGTGCTGGATATCGGTGGATGTCGGTGAATGTCGCTGCAATATATTCAGTTTTAGCCTCACATATAAAACAATAGTTTTTCATTGAAAATGATATTGCTCAGCGCAAAATGAAGTCCAATGTAGAAGTGAAAGGTATAAATATCTCAATACAACATATTTTCAGCATATTTAATGACCTAAACTCTCATTCTATCACAAGGTAAACTCTGCAAGTCTAATAAATAGTATTATTATTAAAACTATTTAATTGGTTTTTATTTCCTCCTGTTTTACTAATAGTATACAAGTGTTGAGTTATTATTTTTTTTTTATTAATCAATAAATTATTGATTGACAATTTTGTATATATTAATACTAGTTTTAGTTATAAATACTTTGAAATGAAACTTACTTTGAAATACCCCTTATACCCCTCCCGCACATTGATTGTGCAATTCAAATTTTAATTTTAATGGGGCCTTTCATGTAATTGCATATTTAGAATTCTTGTTATTATTTATAAAAAATATTAAAATTAAATATTAAATGGTTTTGGGTGATTGACTTTTGAAAGAAACTATAACTATTAAAATATAGTGTCGCAAAACATATTTACAATTATTCAACATATTTTTGTTGTAACTTACAATAAAAGAAGGAAGGGGAAGTTCGGGTCCGTGCCGAAAGTTTTTCATGAAAACGTCCAATGATCCGTAAACGTTTAGACTGCTTGCCGCTGTATACTTGGTGGGCCAGCTACGTAAGCGCTTTCTGGCGTTTTTTCATCTTCTTTTCGACGCTGCGCAGTAGCTCTCGCATTTGTCGGCCCTAGAGTTTTTAGACGTATCGAATTTCTTTTGACACGAGCTTTCCTAGGATATGTTTTTTCTATACTTCCGAGCATATTTACGAGTCATATGAGAATTTTTATTTTATTTTCAATTTTATACTAATTTTGACAAATATTCCTACACCAATTTATAACTTTTCAAAAAGCTAATTCGTAATCATTCACGTGCATGTGTCTACACTGGTATGATGACATCACAGGCAAAATAAACAAACAACGAGGCAGATACGGAAAAACAGTATCTATTTGTGGTGGGCTTAACCATTATTAATCTCGAAGTAATTAGCTATTGAAATCTAACGATATTTTATAACACAAAAATGTACGACCAACCACCAGTGTAACAAAAAAATAAGACGTTTTCAGGTTAAAAAAAAATTTTTAATAATATTTTATCTTAGTAATATATTTTGGGCGTGTGGGCATAACAAGTTTTGGGCTAGTAAATAAGTTAGTTCTCTTTAAAGATATTATTAATGTTCAGTATTGTATGAAAGTTTTAAAATTAAATTGTTTATAACAATTGACACCCAAAATTCTTCTACTAATTAACATCTCACATAATAATATCGGGTAAAAAATTTTTTTACCCGTTTTAACCCACTTGTAACTAAAAAATTTGGAATTCTGATAATTTTCCTTCAATATAATATGCCTTATTATCTTTCTCAACTTTTTATCAATTTTATACGAGTATATTCAAAATCATACTTTTGAAATTCAAAACTATATTCTACCTATTATTATAAAAATTTATTTTTTGTATTTATATACGTGATAAGAGTTTATTTTTTATATTTATATAATTCCATGTCGCATTTACTAAACCGAATTAATTATGTATTGGTAGCGGTATCGCTTCTTCATTAAATTAATATTATTATTTTGTTCATCATTTTTATCTGTTGCATAACAACTATAACTTCCCTCTATTATCACGGTTGCTTTGAATGTTAACAACCATGGTAATTTACATATTAAAATCATAACATTTCATAAATCAAATTAATAAAGATCAATTATATCTTTTACATATATTTATTATTTATTTAAATAATAATTATTTAATATAACAATCATTTACCTTACAAATTGGCGCCCGAGCAGGGGCGCCTATTTATTCAACTTATTCAACTAGAAAGTGAATGCCGGTCATAAGAGGAGTAGAACTCAATACATTATATAGACAAAAAAAATTCTATACAATTTAAATTTAGGTGTAAAATTATGAACAGACATTACTGTAATTGTTACATTATTCGCCTGGAATGGTATGAATAGAAAGTTTAATTTACACTTACTCTCTCCGATAGAAAGGTGGTGTAACACAAAACATTATTTGTATTCGTTTTCAATCACGATAAAACAAATAAAAACCCCAGTGGCAAACATCCCCCTTCATATCAAAATTCAATTAAACCGATTATAAATTCCTTTTGAACAAAAAGTTGTTGGTATATTTTTATAATAATAGATCACAAAGAAGGTTACTTTATTCAAATCACGTATCGGGGTCACCAATTTGTGTTTTAATTATTAATCAGATGATTACAAACCCCAGTAACAATTGTTCACTACAAACATTGTTTTGTTTACATTACCTATAAAAAACAATAAACAATTTTATTATCATTAAAATTTAAAAAATCGTTACGCAGGAGCTGCTTCAACTTAGCGAAATACCTAAATCACTCTCTAGCGGTCACTATTTTAGTCTGATCAAAATGAAATGTCGTATATGATTTTAGTATTTGCAAGGCCAATTTTATTCAAAAATGACATACGTCGAGGGGAATGAAGAGGGGAGGGATATAAAGAAAGAAGGAAACACAAAATATAAAATATCTCTCTTAATATTAGGACAATTGAAAAATGCGTAAGGAATAAAGTTGCAGAAAATAAAGTTTGCTACAATTCACCACCTTATCAGTTTGACTTACTTGTTGTCTATTTCGTTAAGCATCTAATATACCTACCGTTTAGTTTACATCTTCGCATAGTAGATCTCCCACGAGTATGAGAGAATACATATCAATACATTAAGCAATGTGTATGAGAAGGAGGTCTTATAGGTTTGATAAACAAACATATTTTTCAAAACAGTGAATAATATTCATAACTGTTCGAGTGGTTGGTGATTGTCTCATACAACACAACAAAACACATAGGCACATAAGACCTCCTTCTCATACACATTGCTTAATGTATACATATGTACTCTCTCATACTCGTGGGAGATCTACTATGCGAAGATGTAAACTAAACTTACCGTATTTCTATATAAATTTAGTCTCTCGATTGTATTTTTACTAAATGTCTCCCAAACGATGTAGGAGCATAGAGTAGGATAGAAAACAGTGTAACATCGATCGAGCGAGTACTATATCAGTCGAGTGTTATATCAGCGATTCGTTACATGTTAAGAAGTATTAATTCAAAAATAAAATAATAATAATAAAATATAAAAAATTGACATGAGTAAAATTAATTTTACTTAGTTGATATAAAGTATCAGAAACTATGGCAGATGCCATAAGAACTAGCTGCAAATTAATATATGAAATACTGCCATTTGAGATGTTAACTTCACACACGTCAGGCTACATATCAGTTCAAACAATCGTTAATTTATAGAAAAGACTAAATAGTATATTTACTGACACTTAACCAACCAGTTATATAAACGATAAAACTCTACAAATACAACAAAAATTCACACAGAAATTAATTAAAACTTTAACGTTGTTGTATAACGTGGTAAGTTTGTTTTTTTTTCAAAACTTGAAATTCAATCATAAAATATATATATAAATATATATATATATGCACCTATAAAACAGTATTATTGTGGTTAAATATATTTCAAAACAACATATATATACACCGTGTAATTGAGAAACCGTGTTTTTATTTAATTATTGTATAAATATTGATAAGAAAAAATTAACTCGTCAACCAGGAACGGCCCTCTGGATATTTTAGTCTAGCGTGCTATACCAACGACGACTCTTACGTAAGACATAAATCTCTTTTAAGTAATATTAACAAATTATAATTATTATATTAAATTTATAAAAACACGGATTCTCAGTTACACGGTATATATATATATATATATATATATATATATATATATATATATATATATATATATATATTAATATAATTAGCCCAGGCATATCGGTTCGGTCAATGGAAAACGACTTGTAATAAATATGAAATTAAGTTTCCTAGCCGATACTTTTAATATTCCTTATTAAAACATTAAAATCATAAAAATGTTTGTATTAGTTATAGAAAAAATAACCTGGAAATAAACTGAGGTAAAATTAATTTCCTACAACTTTACTCATGACTAGTTTTTTCATTTTATACCAATGTTAAGAGAGATTATCGAAGTTACTTGTTACCTCCTCCGTATTTCTTCTTGGATGCCAGGGAAACTAAGTCTGATCTGAAACAAATTTATTTCAGATTAGACTAAAATTCTGAAACTAAATAAATATATTGTACATACGCAATATATAATCGTCATTTTCGACATCGATTAGATAAATTATCGTCAAAAATTCACTAAAACGCACAAAAGATTTATAAATTGCTGCTTTTCCATTCCTATTTTTCCCACAAGGATTCCGATTGGGATTTGTAGGCAGTACATGGTTACAATGTTAATCGAAATTTCTTAGCGATCTGATCGAATTATGTTAAGATTATGATGAAAGTTGTTTACAAATTTCCATCCAAATCGGAAGAATAGAGAAAATCGGTGAAAAGTAAAAAAAATGTTAGTTCAATAAAAACAAGTTGGATGAACATTTTTTCCTAATAATTCACTTATTCAGCCCAGACTAAATACATATTATAATTTTTTTTAATAGAATCTGAACGACCTTCAAATACGAACCTGGTTGTATATTAATGATCTAGGTTCTATTTTACTACAGAGGTATACACGTATAAGAATTACTTAAACACGTTCTTATTGTAGTATATTTATATTTCTCTTTGTTATGAATACATATCAATATATGTGTGTACATAATCATGTTATATTAATAATTAATTATATGCATAATGATAATTTGAGCGAAATTTGTGTTATTTATCTTCAGTTTGTTTTTTAACCAAAAATATCCTTGACACACAGTATTCTCGTATATACCTCCGGCAGGCATTAAATAATAATATGTGTATTAAGATTGTTTTATCTTACCAGAAATGATAATCTTCATGATAAAGGTCGCGCCACAAACCATAAAGATTGTATGTACACTAAATTTAACAGCAATGAAATTTTTTTTATAAATTTATGGTAACATTAAATAAAGATAAAATTAATTGATGGATGAAGACATTAAAGTAACTGGAAAATTACAACGAAGATACACACGGTTTTTTGGTGTTTCTTATAAACCATGTTTCAATTGACGAGGAATTTGTATGTAGACTAGGAATAGGGAATATGCATGAAAATTTTTTTTCACATTTATTTTCAGAATATGAAAATACTGTTAATACTGTAATAATATTTAAAAACGAAATTAAAATCCGACAAATATCAAGGAAGCTATAAGCTTTTAAAGATTATCTGTCTCTTTCTTGCAAAAATACTAAAAACGGAGTTTTACGTGTATTTTAAATGGTGAAAGTGTAATATGACGTCACATAACATATCAAGAGGGCTATCACTCTTTTTGTCTAATCGGGAATTTCAATCATTCATATCTCGCTTATTTTTAAAGTTATTTAAGAAGTAATTTTACCTTGATATTTGCCAAGTAAACATGCTTCAATTCAAGTGAAAAAAAATGTTCATGCATATTCCCTATTGGTAGGATGTGCGACTGCTGACGACTTTGATAGGAACTATTCCGATATGCATCTGGAGTTTGTGAAAGCAAACTGCAGAAAATCTTCACAATCATGGCCGATTACTACTTTTTTGTAATTTTTTTAATTGACAAACTATCACTGTTGGGACCAGTCCAAGTGACCGCGCGGTCTAAGGCGTTATGTCTGCGTAGTATGCCTACTTGGAAACTGGGAGGTTATGGGTTCGAATCCCAACATCGGCAGTTTGTCAATTATTAAGAAAAAAAGAAGGGACGGTTAATTGACTAAACTGTCAGGGTATGGACAAGAATTAAGTAACCGGCTATGCTTGAGAAGGTTTTTGCAGTTTCCTTCACGAACTCCAGATGAATATCGGCATAGTTCCTATCATAGTCGGCTGCAGCCGCATATCCTACCGATTCCTAGTCTATACACAAAAATTCCTTCCACTCCACTCATATCCTCACAACCTTAGGTATCACAATGGACCTTATGGTCGAAATGTAGCCCGTCTAGGGCAGCCTCTTCAATTTATCTATCTATCTATCTATCTATCACTGTTGGGAATCGAACCAGCAACCTCCCAATGCCAAGCAGAACGCCTTTAACAACTCGTCCACTAGAATGGGTACCTTTTGTGGTTCTCACAACAATATATCTTCATGTTTTAGTATAATCTGTCATTTAGTAAACAAATATTTTTTAAACAATGACGAATTCTACTAAAACATGACGATATATCGTTGTGATACTCACAATTGGTGGTCTACTGTCAACATAAAAATGATTAACAAAAGGGACCAAAGAACGTACTAAGATTGTGGTGCTTGTCTAGTACTTTGCCTCATTTTTTATTTTTTATCATCATGGAAATAGTCCCCCTACAGTTTTCATAACTGTAGAATTAAACACTCCGATAACGTCAAACAAATTACTAGCTCATAATTATAATGATTAACACTTCAAATTTCTATTATAACAGTTTTTTAGGTTACCACAGATACAAGTTGACCTTTTTTACAAATAAGCTATTGAACTTTTAACTCCAGAAAGCCCCAAGTAAGCTTAGGTAAAATTACTGTAAACGAAGTAAAGCAACTTGCACGGTTGAAAGAGTATTTCGAAAACATACTGAACCGAATGTCAGAATCAAACCAGGTCATCAAGAATGAAGAACTTGAAGAAGATTGAAGAAGATTCGAGAATGAGTACAGCTGTGCCCATTAAATCTTAGATAATCTGCGCAGTCATGGAACGAATGGCATGATGGCATTATGAAGGCAAAATCTTCTGGTATTGATAATATCAGCCATGAATTTTAAAGGCCCATCCGAATACAACGGCAGATCAAACTCACGATGTTTTGGAAAAAAATCGGTCGATGTGGTGAAATGCATATGGTTCCTCACTATCTTGATGTCGTTTATTATTAATTTTACTTTATTTACTAATTACATATTTTTAAACTTGCGTCAATTTATCCATTGTTAGTATGGTTTCCTTTCGGTTATATTATACCAACGGAAGTGACTAGCGTTTACTTAATTTGACATTTAAGTAATATCTCTGATTATTGATACATCTAGGATTCAAATTAAGAATACAACGACATCAAGATAGTGAGCATCTCGTAGCTCAGAGGCAGAGCATTAGTCTAAAATATCAGAGGTCGTGGGTTCGTTTCCCATCCTAGATGTGTATGTTTTTTCATATCAAGCATTTGAATGAAGTCCAAGAATGTAATTTTTCATAGAATTACATTCTGTAGAACAATTTTCAATATATTATTTGGACTATCGTAACCAATTGAATGATTAAATCTAGATAGAGGCTAAAACAGACCTATGATGACGTGATTCACATACCAGAAATAATTTGTAGTAAATTTTATTTAGTGGGTGTGTGTGTATTTATTATATATATACATTTTCAAACAATTTTTGTTTATAAATTTCAAGTACAAATCAAAATTCAATTAAATACGTATATATTTAATATTATACATATAGATACATATAGATAAATACATATATTTCGTGTTTTGGTTAAAAACTTGGAGAAAAATTATTTTATTTTATTATTTTATTACGGATGTTATTTTAACCCTGCAGCATAATTCTCTAGTATCATGACTAATGTTAATATGTTAAAACACGCCCAGTTCAGTTTTTAATTAATTCTATTAATCAAGCATTCATTTTCTTGATCAATTATTCATATGTCGGTTACACATAACTTTTTGGCTGTTACCTCAGCTGAAAAAGATATAAATATTTGTTTGTATATGTTAATAATAGAGTTAAATTTGCTCAATAATTTTTTCAGTACTGAATACACACCTTGTCATATTCCGTTGATCACGCGGAGTTCGATCAATAAACTAAGCAATAACTACAAAAGTATTGTCAGTAGAGAAAAAAGTTTTAGACAAAAGTTGTAGACAATTAAATGATGTAAAATTCAATAAAAGTGAACGGTTAGTGAGATAAAGGCGAAAATAGGGAAGTTCGTGTGTCTTTCGAACAAAATCACTCGGAAAATATTGATACTAGAAAAAAGTGTTAGGAAATTAGGAAGTTTCGAATAAAAAAAGTTATGAAATTTAATTTATAAGAGAAACGGTCTCTATAGTTTTTTGCGTAAAGTGAACCGCACGCGAGATATTGAATAAAACACGTTTTTCGCGATAGTGACGCCACTGATACTCGAGCGACCCCTCAAATCCGCCATTATGCTCAGAATACACACCTTTAACAAATCAGACTACTACGAAAATAGCTCTCTCTCGTAGATTTCGCTCTTTTTTGTGACAGATTGATTGGGCTACAATGACACCAACTTTGTTGAATAGAATATTGAAAACAAAAGTCATCACGCTTGTTAACACAGACCGTGTTTTTATCAGTGTTGGTTCCAAATAACACCATCGATCTAAAATAACACTTTCCATGTCGAAGTAAATATTTTCAATGGCTAACGAATTTTTGTTATTCATTAGTTGGTTTAATTTAAATTTAAAAAAATCAACATGAAGTACGTTCGAGTTTTAAATTAAAGCCAAGTTGGTCAGCAAAGCCATATTAGTGGTATTGATAATATAGTGTATGAATTATCACGTTTTCTCCTCAATATTACTGTTATTTATTTGCTAGTTTTTTTATTACTATAAAAATTTTTTTTATTACTATAGTACAATTTTTTTATTACTATTTTCGATTTTTCAAATATTAAGGGAGATAGTCAAATTTTGTGTTTTCCCCTCCCTCTAAATCCCCCTTCCCCTCGTCCGATTTTACCCATTAACTTGACATTTAGAATACCAAAAGCGACTCAAATACCTAATTTCATTCCAATCGGAATAAAACTGTAACCGCTAGAGAGTCCACAGACATTTTAACAAAGTACATATGTTTATATGTATATATGTATATATACATATAAACGTAGACATATAAACGTGGGAGATCTGCTATGCGAAGATGTAAACTAAACGTACGGTATATAAATTTTAGCGATAGTGATTTTTAACATCTAATAGGTAGGATCGATGGACATTTGAAGAAATTTTTACGAAACTCCAACATTGGTGCAAAAACAATAGCTGCATTTCCTTTGGAGGAAATTCGCTAAAAAAATATTTTTGAGTGACATCGAACTTGTAACGGCATGTGAATGCTCTCTGTTCCCGATCCAGTCAGCTATTACCCACTGAAGCGTATGTTACCGCTTAATATTATCAGACCGAGATCGGACCTAGAACGAACCGTGGTCGGCTTTATAATGTGAACTTGATAATATTTTACCAGACGAGAACGAATCTTGATCGGCACTATAGTGTGGATCGACCCTAATAAATCAGAGGACGTGATTTTCTTGAACACAAAAAATTAATGATAGGTGTGCGCCGATTTAAATTTACAACTAACAGTTTTCATAAGTCTTAATTATAATATTGGAAAATTATTCAAATATTTCTCCATTGTTTTAGACCTTATAGAAATGCTTGTGTTTAACTTGAATGTTTATATGTTTGTGGCAACAATCAATTCCTTTTGGATTAATAGGACCATATATTCGATTGATTTTATGCTATGCAATATTTGAACATTTTCACAAAGGTTATTACCGAACAAGCTTAAATGTGATTTGTTTAAGTTCTAAATAGAAGTTTATTTATACTCAAATTTGAATAATTATTTTCAATAATGACGATATGATGTGATTATTATTACTACAAAGGTTGCTCTTGTATAATAATTTCTAGTTACAAATTCATATATATATTATGAATTGTAAACGCGTACAAATTAGAAATTGAAGGTTAAAATTTAAATAGGAAGGAGAGAGATTGTATTTTATAAATATATCTTATTCAATATACTATACAATATTGTCGGCGAAGAATTTAAATTGGTAAATTTAAGTTATATTTAGACAAACAAAACACCATTTGCTAACAGTTTTGTAAGCCTACGAACTTAATAAATATTTTGGTGAACTCGGTTTTCTTTTAATGAACAATTGACAGGAGTCGGTAGGCAGAAAGATATCTTGGGGTCTAAAAACTATTGCACTTCGACCTTATGGTCCATTGTGCTCCCCCTTCTACCTCAGTCCGACCAATTTCGCTTCTCCCATATGTTGGCAATAGCCTGGAGCTTGCTTATCAGGTCCTGCCGAAGGTTCATATATTCGGGGTGAGATACACCGAATATCCTGTATCTGATGTAACCTAGAGGTTCGCAGTCCAAGATTATGTGGCTGAATGTTTCTTCCTCCTCGCCACACAATCTGCCCGTTATGGAGCAGATAATGGACCCGTTATGGAGTCCCATTGTGTGCAGATGGTTCGCTTTGTGTGCAGACGAGTCGATTGTAGAACTTTAGAAAACAAGAAGACAACCCGGACTTTATTTTACAATCTGTACCAAAAATTCGCCGAGAATCATTGACATCAATCTCTTCATACACATTAGAAACGTGAAACTAGTACATAATTTTGTACCTTTAGAAATAATTTTTTTTCTCAAAATATCTAATTGTACTTCTTGAAGGCCGCTCATAAATTTTTTTACCGACATTGTATGTAATTATTCCTTTATCGTTAAAATTTAAGTTGGCATTTTACATATCTATATGTATGTTTAGTTGTTTTGACAGAACCAAAATTTAAATTAAAAAACACAAGACGGCGCAGCGGTCGCCAGCCAAAAATACTTTACTAGCGTATATCGGCATGGTAACTTGATTTGACATTCATTAAGGTTCATTCTTGGAGAAAATACTTAGCATAGGTTGTTTCTATCTGACGAAATGTTTCAAATGTATCTAAAAACTTACCATGTGTTAACAAAATTGTATTCATTATTAGCTATTCTTCTATGTTTATCTTATGTCTAGTCAAATATTGCATTTCTGATGTTCAACAATCTCAAAACCTAACAATCCCAAGAAATTGAACTTTTGCATGGAGAATAACTTTTGCATGGAGGTAATATCCATGGAATATTTTGTAACACGCTATATTTTAAAGGGCTATAACTACTGCATTTGAGAAAAATCAATAGAAAGTGTCAGAATCAAGACAAGACTATCATTGATTTTTCTGGAGATGAAACGAGGCATTTGAGTTTTTATTACCTTTACAGGTATAAGAGTAGCCGCTACCCGCCCACTTAGCATAACTTAAAACTTCCACCAAATAATTTTGGCCTAAATACGACTTTCTTGCTATATACAAGGTGGGTCAAAAGTAATGTCATAATGTGAATAGAGAGAGTAAATACATGACATAATGTAAATGAATTTATATCCATCATTCATCCTACTTTAGTCAACTAATTCTCTATCTATCTGTAACATAAAAGTCAAAACACAGTGACATTAGATGTCAATTACCAAAATTATGGCCTATTTAGATTACACAGTATTTTTGGGCCACCTTGTATGTATTAATAATAAGCCTCTTCCGAGAAACACTCTATCTATGGGTGAATACGTTAATAAAATCCGTTAAGGAAATTTTAAGAATAGCGCTTTCAGGCAGATATTTATACTACACAGTGGGAATACCTAGACATTACAAAGATCAATGTATTTCGTATTTGAAATATTTACTCACATTTAATTTTAAAACCACAAGTTATAGTATATAGAACTATGAGATACACAAACAATCACCTTTTACATTTACTCGTAAATACACATGAATGCATTGCAGTTTATTTAATATTTGGTTATTAGTACGGTTCTTCAGCTATAAATAAGGCCCGGAAATACCATAAACGTGGTATATTGTATTTTCTATGTATGTATTTCACTAAACTGTTTGAATCGCATCAAGAAATAATTTTGTCTCAAAATTCACCGCATTTAAGGGGGTAAAAATCGTTTTTTTCAGTGTTAGAATTTTAAAATTTAAAAAAAAATGGTGCACACGATTGTCTTGCTTTTAAGTTAAAAAGATTTTATTGTATCCACCCCTAGATAGAGTGTTTCTCGGAGAAAGTTTATTATTAATACATACAAGGTGGCCCAAAAATAATGTCATAATGTAAATAGGCCATAATTTTTGTAATTGACATCTAATGTCATTTTCGGCTTTATAAATACATTATTAGCAGTACTAGAGGATCCCCAACAAAGAACTCCGTATAAGAGCAAAGCAAAGTCAGCAAAGAGTAACATATCTTTGACTTCATATGATGCAATCGAAAGGTATGAATAGAAAAGAATATTACGTTATGAATTCTTGATTGAAGTCTTTTTGTTTTAAATATTTATAAGTGATTAGTTTTGCAGAATAAAAAGTATATTTGTAAATACATATTTGAATAGAAATACTATTTTATAGTTAAAACACACAGCTGGATATAATATTTTAATCAAGTTATTTCAATTTTGTACCGCATACACCTCACAATGGTTCTATTCAAAAAATAATTTCCAAGACCTAAGTAATTATTTTGAACATGTTTACTCCATCACAACGGTTGTGTTAGTCGCTTGAAAATTTCGCTAAAATTTCCATTATTGGATTGAAGTATCTATGATAGGGATAAAGTTATCATTCTATACGCTAGTAAAGTACTACGCCATCTCGTATTTTTTATTTTAAGTTATGGTTCTGTCAAAACTCGTAAACATACGGATATACATGTAAAAAGTCAACTTTAATTTTAACTATAAAGAAATAATTACATACAATGCCAGTGATAAAATTGATAAGCAGCTTCCAAGAAGTACAATTAGATATTTTTAGAAAAAAAAAAATTTCTAAAGGTACAAAATTATGTACTAGTTTTCATGTTTCTAATGTCTATGAAGAAATTGATGTCAATGATTCTCGCCGAATTTTTGGTACATAGCCCTTATATCTTATGCAATAGCAAAAATAGCGAAACAATACTGATAAAAAATTTTTATTGGGATTTTGAGAATACCAATCCGATGGTTCATAATTATGTCAAAATAAAACATTATATGTTATTGACCGAATTGTAAAATCGAAAATTGTAGAATCTGAAATATTCAACCCAATAGTATATAGTTTTTATTTTTTTAGTATTTCTTTAGCTGAAAGTTAATCAAGCATTACTTAAGTATCAAATTAAGTAAACACTAGTCATATCCGTTGGTATAATATAACCAAAAAGCAGCCATACATACTAACAATAGGTAAATAGACGCTACTTTACAAAAAAAAAAGCATTTAAAAAATATGTTAATAGTAAATACACAAATTTATAATACTTTGACATCAAGATAGTGAAAGATCATATGCATATTCCACTACCATAATATCTCAGGTAGCAACTACAGGCAGAGCTTTGGTCTAGAATGTCAGACGTTGTGGGTTCGATTCCTATCCAAAATGTGTATGATTTTTCATATCAAGCAATTTGAGGTCGAAGCGGAGTCGCTGCTAAAATAAACTTTAGTTTATTAGACACCTTTGCATAATAATGTTATGGAAATTACCCTTTGAAAAACAAAGTCTTCGCACTAAGTTGGATCAACTATTTGTCAAGAGTTGCCCATAATTCACGCAAGGTTCGAATGAAATAGAAAACGCATTTTGTTTTCAATTGTATTTTTTGTATTATTGAAACATAAAGTACATAGGATAGGGTTATGTATGGAATAGCACTTCGGACAAATCGGACCCCCACGGCTTTGCTGGCACATACGCACTCTTTTGTCGAAATTTCCCATGACCATTTTGCATAAATATGTATTTCAAATATTGTTCAGCAATGAAAATGCGTTGTTCTTTCGTGTAGGACTTCATTTTTACTAACCCTAAACTGTCAGCTATCAAACTGATTTCTTTTTTTGGTTGGCAACACTTTGCCGCACAAATGGCGGCAAATTCAAATCTTGCGTGAATTATATGGGACACCCTATATTATAGCAAGTACAAAACTGTAACTAGTAAATATAAAATAAAACTGCACGTATTGATTTGTAATTTTTTATAACAGTCAACGGATTACAATATTATTAATGATAACGTTCAATGAAATGGAAATATACACTCTACCTATCGGATACGTGTTACCGCGGTTAGTTGACAACGTACAAAATATCTAGACCTGGTTGGCACATGACATGTTTTTCAAAATTAAACTATTTACTAGTGGTTTTTTTATAATTGTTATTGGGTATTTCATTCAAAATATGAAAAATTTAAAATTTTAGACCAGCAGCTGCATCAATAATTAAATTTGTTGTGTTGAAAATTATTAAAATAATTTTTAGTACCTCAACACATAATTAAAAGAAAACTAAATTGGAAAATATTTAAAAGATAATATTTTTCTTCTTGAAAAAAAGGAGTTTTTTTGTGAATTGCAAATGGAAAATGGTATCTAGTTTTGATTTATTTATTTTTCTTTAGACAAAGTTTTTTTTAATTCAAAAGTTGAAAAAACATGATTATAAAATCAGATTTAAAAATCAAAGAAATCAAATAAATATTGCATATTGGTTTTAAACTTTTGTTAAGTTTTAATAAAATCAAAGAAAAAATTATTTTGGAAAAAAATATATAATTTATTTTAACATATGTTTACTTACACAAATTTTTTTGTATATTACATCTTAAAAACAAGGTTTGGAGAATCATAGAGTTTTTGTTTTATTTAATTTTTTTTTAAGTGCGTTTTGTCCAATTGATATTTAGTAAACCTTTACTAATATTTACATTCTAGACCAACACTCTGTCTCTGAGCTGTCAGAGATGCTATGGTAGTGGAATGCGTATGATCTCTCTATCTTGATGCCAATGTATTATTAATTTATGTATTTATTTTTAACATATTTTTTAATTGTTTTTTTTAAACTAGCGTCTATCTATTGATTGTTAGTATAGTTGGCTTTTCGGTTATATTATACCAACGGAAGTGACTAACGTTTACTTAATTTGACATTCGAAGTTATATGTGTGAACATTGATAACATTCTTTGACATCAAATCCTTGAAATAGTAAATAAAAAAATTAATAATACATTGACAATAAGATCATGACATTCCAAGAGAGTCCAAGTGGCTGAGCGGTCTAAGGCGTTATGTCTACTTGGAACTGGGAGGTTATGAGTTCGAATCTCGACATCGGCAGTTTGTCAATTATTAAGAGAAAAAAAAGGGGCGGTTAATTGACTAAACTGTCTGCGTATGGGCAAGAACGAAGTAACCGGCTATGCTTGTGAAGGTTCCTTCTGCAGTTTTCTTCACGAACTCCAGATGAATATCGGCATTGTTCCTATCAGTCGGCTGCAGCCGCACATCCTACCCATTCCTAGTCTACACACAAAATTCCGGTATGACGGGCCTGCCTAAATTAAACTTTAATTTTTACTTACGACAAAAATAATAAGCATTATTGTGAACTTTTATGAATGTACTATAAAAGATTTTGAAGAATTTTATAAATGGACTATTTACATCAGCACTCGTACATCCTTAACCGGACTATAAAAGTAACATATGAACTAATATTTATATTTATTTATTACAATTACAATTTTAAACATGTAATAAAGTAGAATTCATAGAAAATATTTATCACAGTGCATTGACCAAAATCAATACATAGTAATTGTTTTGTTCAATTATCAGTAAAATTTTATATATTAAAATCTACTAAATCGTAATGATGTCAAATATATAAAAACGTTTTATTTTATATTTCACATTTATTTTCTGTGGTCATATTTCAAAGACACTTTATTATAATTGCTCTAGCTACAATCAAATATTAAGGTTTTAACGGCGGAATGACAGGTAATAAGCTAAAAATTTGCATAGACCATTCTTCTGACATTCTAAATGGGAACGTCCTCCCCTCCACCAGTAGGGAAAATATTCATCTTCGAAACCGTAAGAGATAGAACAAAAATTTAACGACATAAAATGTTCCTACTTTAAAAATAAATTTTTGTTTGAAACTTTTTTTTATAAACTAAATTTTTTCACCCCCAATTTTTAATTTGCAACAACTCTTGATTACAAAATCATATATTTATACCATCTTTATACACTACTTTGTATTTTTATACATTTTTGCATATGTAAAAAGTAAAATAAACAGTTCACGCATAGACAATTTAGTTAGTTGTTATTTTCACTTGTTTTTTTTAAGTTTATTATAAGTATTATAATACAACGACTTTAACAGTATAACTTCGGCATAGATCATATAAGAATAATGAAAATATTTTGCCTAAGGCGTAAATATTTTATTTCTAAATTCTTAATTATAAAAAATTCATAACACTCATTAAAATCATATATAGCAGGGGTGGCCAAATAGTCGATCCTGATCAACCGGTCGATCGCTCGCGATGTCTTGACAAAAAGTAATTCGAGAAATTAAGGTAAGATTTCAAGATTTACAAAAAATACAGAAATTTCGAAAAGTGATTTCATGCTGAAACTAACTTAAGAGATAACAAGTAATGTAACAACTAACTGAGTTAATTGTTTTAAAACCCAGTATATACTGAGTTGTATATCAATGTTTGAATTGTTAGAAATTCTGCCTATTCAATGTTTATAAAATGTGAATTATTTGTAAATGTACAATACCCATTGCAAACATTTATGTCAAGGATTAATATTTTCAAGCATTACAAAGTCGGGACTAAACTTAATCAGGGTGTCTAGTAATATTTTGGCAAAAAATTCCCTGACTTGTTTACATAAATAAAAAATATAAAACTTCCCTTTCTTTTTTCACATTTAAAAAATATACTAATCTTTGCTTATAAATAAATAATATACAGAGAGTTACAAAAGTGAGGAGCCTTATGAAATGTAATAAAATTAACATTTCAGGTTGGTTCAATTTTATTGAACGGGAGTGTATATGTATAACATATTTTAATGAAAGTATTTCATGTATGTGTTTTGATCACGTCCCAACAGAATACTCATTTATTATTATTTTGAATTTAGGAAATTATGATCCACTTCATTGTAATTAAAAATTGATACATATTTTTCAAGCGAGTAATTTAGCTTACTGTTCGGAATAACAAACAAATATGAATAAATTGTATAGAAGTACTTTACGACTACGACCGATTTGAAAAAAACTTATAGAATCAAATTGCACTAAAAAGTAGAAAATAATATTGGGTACTCATATTGTAATCTAACACCCACAGTACCTGACCATATTTTCTATAACTCATATTCGCAATTTAAGAAAAATACAATAATGTGTCACCATGAAAGAATGACGTTAATAAGATATTTTTAATTCGGTATCAAAATTGGTCATATAAAGTATTATATAACATTTTAATCAAACAGAGAAATGGTGTATTTCTTCTGAGAAAATTCGCTGAGTTGACACAGCTCCTGCGTAACGAATTTTTTTAAATTGTAATTTGGCTTCCTTTTAGGGTTGTACGAGCACGGATGTATAGTCCATTTATAAAACTCTTCAAAATCTTATATAGTACATTTATAAATGTCCAAAATAATGTTTATTATTTAAGTTAAAATTAAAATTTAATTTAGGACCATCATACCGGGCCTAACAAAAAAGATATTTAAGAAAAAAACCTGAGATTTCGGGTAATTAAGCTACCGCTGACAGAAATAAAATTTACCCGAGATATCAGTTGTTTTCTTAAATATGTTTTTTTTTAGGCCCGTCATACCGGAATTTTATTGGATCAATCTCTTTATTAATATTTATATTTCGTAGTTTTTTTTTATTCGTCTTATTTTATTCCAAGTGAAAATTATCAAAATATGTGTAAAAATATTGGTGTATCCATAAGAGCAATGCATTAAAACTCGAACTTTAACATTAAATAATTATATCAAGAACCCTGTAACCCTACCCCTGAAATTTTTATAATAGATCTAGATACTTTGAACGATCAGATTTAATTACAATTTTGCACACCTGTCAAAGATCGATGACAATGCAATAATTCGATTAAAATATCCGATTATCCTGATTAGATTCGCCAGGATTCATCAATCTTTCTTCCCGCATCCTTTGCATGAGAGTAAGAGAGATAGAGCTAGTGCGCGAACTTCAACTAAAAAATGAAAAATAAATAATAGTTTAAAAAAACTAAAAAAAACACGCTTTTATAGAAAATCCAACTAAAAAATAGAAAAGAAAATTTAATAAATTTGGATTAAGAAAAGTGTAAATAAGAAACAAATGTATATTAATGGAACAACTATTGACACTATGCACCCCACGCTTTTTTCCATTAATATACATTTGTTTCTTTTTATTAATTATTCTCACACCTATAAGTGTTAAACTAATTACGTAATTAAATAAATAAATATAATACATCTTAATTCATTTGTACTAGGAATTAATAATACAAAAATATTAGAAAATTTTTTGTAATATTTACACAATAATAATTTTACAATAACTTTTTTTTAATATTAGACATTTGGTAAATATGACAATTATTACGTCTATTTTATTCCATTTAGATACAGGTGATTTTTTAATTACTTTGTAAACTAAACAAATTTAAAGGATAGGGGAACCCGGGGCACGGAATTAAAAATATGGTTTACAAATACGAAAGGGTTTTTTAAGAAAATGATTTTTCTTTTTTAATAAACAACTTTTGTTACATACTTTTTTCATAAACCGCCATTTTCTTGAATCTTGCACAGTTGAAAAATTAGTATTTTAGGTATGTGGGGCTGATATCTTGAAAAGCATAAATCGGATCGTATTTAAATTAACAACATCGTTTTCTACAGATCAAATTATTCATTAAACAAATATTTTAACTAAATTGGAAACAAAAAAATTATATCGAATTTTTCCGATTTTTTTAAGGGTTTTCCGGATTTTAATAAAAATCATTATTTAAGATAATTTTGACCCAAAAATCACGAAAATTACATTCATTTTGTTGTCCGGATGAAAGATTTTTAGATATAGGTTTCTGAATTCTCATCAATTTCAATTTTAGCACCGTGGAACGTTTTGAAGCCGATATCTTGAAAACCATAAATCGAATCGTATTTTAATCAACAGCATCGTTTTCTACGGATCAAAATGACCCTTACGCAAAGCTATTAACAAAATTGGAAACAAATAAATTTTATCGACATTTTACGATTTTTTTAAGGGGTACCCCTTAGAATATTTGCGAAAAAAATTTAAAAATTTTTTGTTCCCGATTTTAATGAAAATCATTATCTTAGGCAATTTTGACCCAAAAATCACGAAAATCATATTCATTTTGTTGTCCGAATGATGGATTTTTAGATATTGGTTTCTGAATTCTCATGAATTTCAATTTTAGCACCGTGGAGCGTTGTAAAGCTGATATCTTTAAAACCATAAATCGAATCGTATTTTAATCAACGGCATCGTTTTCTACGGATCAAAATAACCCTTACGCAAAGCTATTAACAAAATTGGAAACAAATAAATTTTATCGACATTTTACGATTTTTTTAAGGGGTACCCCTTTGAATATTTTCGGAAAAAATTAGACAATTTTTTGTTCCCGATTTTAATGAAAATCATTATCTTAGGTAATTTTGACCCAAAAATCACGGAAATCATATTCATTTTGTTGCCCGGATGATGAATTCTTAGATATTGGTTTCTGAATTCTTATCAATTTCAATTTTAGCACCGTGGAGCGTTGTAAAGCTGATAACTTGAAAACCATAAATCGAATCGTATTTTAATCAACGGCATCGTTTTCTACGGAACAAAATAACCCTTACGCAAAGCTATTAACAAAATTGGAAACAAATAAATTTTATCGACATTTTACGATTTTTTTAAGGGGTACCCCTTTGAATATTTTCGGAAAAAATTAGACAATTTTTTGTTCCCGATTTTAATGAAAATCATTATCTTAGGTAATTTTGACCCAAAAGTCACGAAAATCATATTCATTTTGTTGTCCGAATGATGAATTCTTAGATATAGGTTTCTGAATTCTCATCAATTTCAATTTTAGCACCGTGCAATTAAGCTTAAGCATTGTTTTCGCTTGTTTTGTAATTATTTTGTATTGTCATTAAGTGTTCATATATTTGCAAAGTTTAAAATCGATATAATAATTAGAAGTGGATTAGAATCTACTTCCTATTTTTGTTTACAAACAAATAAACAAGTCAAATTGATAAAAGAGTGTTATAAAAAAATTGATTAATTTTTTTTTTTATATTACTTCTGTGAAGAAACTAAAAAATCAATCTATATGTAGCCAAAAGTGAAAAGTAACAAAAAATATACATAAACTTAATGAAAGAAACATTTGGTGCGCATCACTGATTTTTATCAATAATTATAGAAATAACTGTTAAACACCTTACTAGCCAGAATTATATTATATAAATTGAATTTCTTTTAATAATAAATTTTTGCATAGTTACTACTGTTATTACATAGAATGTTTTTTTTCTTTTATATCAGTTCAGATGTGTTAAAAATTATATTTTATTTTGAAATATATATATATATATATATATATATATATATATATATATATATATATATATATATATATATATATATATATATATATATATATATATATATCAGTATAGATTTATTTCATTTATTTAACTTGTACAGAAAAAGTGAAAGTGATTATTATAATAAATAATATTTTTATATTATTTAACACAGGGTTCCGTTCACAAACATTAAGATATATATATCAACTTTGAAGCTATTTAAAACAAGCGAAAATAACAGTTTAAATTTCATTTTTTGACATTAAATGCTTGATTTTAAAAATCAGACACAACCAGAATTGGAATAGAACCAACGACCTCTGGCATTTTAGACCGATTCTCTGCCTCGGAGCTACCTGAAATGTTATGGTAGTAGAATGCATATGATTTCTCACAATCTTGATATCAATATATTATTGATTTGTTTATTTACTAGTTACATATTCTTCTTGAAGGCCTCAGAAACGATGTATGATTAGTTGTGAGTTACCATTCGATAGATTTGTGTCTGGAAAACTTATCTTTAAAATTATATTTATTTGGAACGTTTTACGAAAATAATAATCTTATTATTCGACGACCCTCTCAAATCTAAACCCAAACTTTGCCGAATTCAAACATTCTCACCCGTTCTTGATCTGTAATCTATTAAATAGGACCTAGAACACACACTGTATGTGATTAGAACCTTTGAGATAAAGATAGTCATACTTAACAGAATTATATTTTATTGTATAGATGACTACTAATTATAACTACAAATTTAATTATGTATACATATTACATACCAACGAAAGTTCATATCTCACTTAATTTATTACAGTGTTCTGAAATCATAAATCTCTTGTCCTATCTCAAATTCTTTAATTCAATATATTTGCAATCATCCAAGCACTAATTTTTATTCTTAAGTCACGAAATCTTAAAAATTACATTGCATGGAGAATTAACTATTAATTTTATAGAAATGATTCCAAAAAGTAGTCAAAAACGTAGTCTTATGATAAGTACCAAAGATAAAACTTTCTTCATCTAAACTTCATATTAATTAACTTCCCTTTCAAATTATATTTCAAATTTTGCCCCTATTCCTAGAACATTTGTTTGTATTTTATAAATACGTATTTCGACTCCAATGTAGTCATCATCAGTACGAATTAGCTAATCGTAACTATCTCTGGGATTTGGATTCAGAGATATGTTGCTTGTTGCTAATTTGGTGCCTGTGTCACAATGATATTAAAAATTTCTGTCCTTTTATACGATTTGGCTGAGGGTATAATCTGACTTGAGGATTATTTAAGTTGCCTGACTACTGGATTAGGTGTGTGGAAAGCCCCACCTATTTATTGGCGGTATTCTTTGGTGACTATGCGGCGTTTGTTTTGTCACTAAAGTGAGTGTATCTACGTTAGCCTTGACATTCAGGTATTGGATTTTTATTTTTGAAAATGGTGTAATTTTATTAAATTAGAATTTGGAATTGGGCCATTGTCTAAATTCATTATCTGTTTTCTCAATTTGTATATGTAGATGCTTTCGTATGCATCTAATTCTGTGGGGTTTTGTACCGATTTAAGTAGTTTTAGATTCGATTTATCAATTTTATGGTTGTTCTCAATAACGTGCGCCGCAATACACGATTTTTCGGTTTTCCCAAATTTCACATGAACCAGATGTTCTTTGATTCGAATACCGATTTGGCGACGACTTTAACCAACATAAATTTTCTAACAGTTTTGACAATTAACACCATATATGCCCGATTGTTTTTCATTACTAATTTTATCCTTAGGGTTGCCCAGTAACTGTTTGATTTTATTTTTACTAACAAGCGCTGTTTTTAAGTTGTGGTCCCTTAATTCTCTAGTGTGTGTGTACTTAAGTATGTACGTAAGAAGTTATTCTTCTTTTTAAATAGTTTATTACAATAATATTAAATAAGGTCAACACTACTATTAGACACAAAAGTTTATAAAATGATATAGTAGTAAAAACTACTATAGAAAAATTATATATTGCATCTAAAACCAATGATTGTACATTTTAAAATGGTAGAACAAAACCAGGCATTAGATGAATTAAATCCTGGCATTAAATCCATGATTTACATTAGAATCAGAGTTATTGAAATTTATCAAGACCAAGCCAGGTTTATCAAGATATACATTTATTATAAAAAGTTTACGTGCCCATAAAAATGATACCATTGATAATGTGGCTCATAATTCTAATATTCTTCTTTTATGAGAAACATGGAATAATAATTATGAAGACATTCCTGTACCTAATTTCAACTTTATGGTCAAATTGAAATATTCTGAAAAGCTGGTAGCATAGTTATTTACCAAAAAAATAACGATCATTCATCTTTCGTTCTATAATGTATATTGTCTTGTATATCAATATACAAAAATCATAGCACATACAAAATTATTGCCCACTGTAGAGTGGGGTCATTTATGTGACAGACTTACTGGTTGTCTATTTCGCCAAGCATCTAATGTATGTATATATGAATTTAGTCTTTCAACTGTATGGCACACATGTTTAACAACATCATACGATATAAATTACATCAAAATTAATTTTTTTAATGAAATTTATGTCAGAGGTGAAGAAAATTATTGGTATATATCCGTACAACGGCAAAATAAAAATGGTTGTTTGCGAAGTAGACAAATAATTGCACCGGACACGGAAGTATTAGATACATTACGGAAGTATAGCATAATCGGTGCACTAAATTTTTCAAAAACAATAATTAATAAACTATAAAAATATATTATTATCGGTAAAAATGATTACAATCTTTGATCAAAGAACATAACATACATTTTGCAACTTTATTGAACACCATGCTTCAGGCCTTGTTCTGGTTTCACATTATACAAGGAGTTTGTAAAATGTTGATAGTGCACTTACTTCTAACTTTGATTTAGTTAATGAATGTACAGTAGAATCCGGATATAACGACGGTCAAGAGGCCGGCGGTATTACGTCGTACTAACCGGACGTCGCACAAAACAACCGGATAATTTAAGCTTGTTTTTTATGTATTTAACGAGTAACGAGTCCTTAACCGTATCACAACAGATGAAAAACACTGACTGTGTGATTTATACTCGCTAATGAATCCCGGGACGCGGGGCGACGAGGTATCAAACACACCAACTCCCAAGAAAACTAGACTAACATGAATGTCGTAGTTGAACAGCCACAGGTTGTACCCGATGTGCCCCGGGTTCCCTTAAATAATAAGGAAGCTTCAATGAATCACTACTTGGCTGCATTAAACCACCCGCCTTAAAGGCAAAAAAAATTAGAATAAAAATAGAAAATTTCTATCAATAAATTTGAACATAATTAATAATACAATCACGATTGATAAATTAGTTTTTAATATAATAATTTGTTCTACTTTAAGTAATAATATTAATAACAAAGAACTTTTGATTAAAAAATTACTTTTAATATAAACATGAAATGTAATTTTTATTTTAAAATTAATATATTTTTTTAACTTTTATCATATTTTTCAGAGTAAATTTATTTACAAAGTTAAACAAAAAAAAAATTAAATTTAAATTATAATAAATATGCAAATCATTTTTTTGTTTTTAATAATCTCTCTATATATTCGAAATATTTACCAGTTATTTACCTAAACAATATTTAAAAAACGTTTTTAAATCTTTTATACATTTCATTACATATTTACGGTATATCCTTCATGTTAATCCTTATTTGTCTGTTTATCATTCGGCTTTTTATTCATACTGCTTGTTCCGTGCCAAAATGAACATCTTTGGAATCACTTAGGGGCCTGTTACAGGAAATTTTCTCCCAATCTATTGGACGTAATCATTTGAAATTCAGTATAAAGAAAGAGTATGATATCCCAAATATAGCTATAAGTATACAAAGTTTTTTTGATTCAGGGGGATAATTTCAAGGGAAGAATAGAGATATAGAAAAAGAATTACAAAGGCATCGTATAGGGTGTGAAAACTTACTGAAACACAGATCGACAATATACAGGATGTTCTGAAATTTATTCAAGAAAAATATACCACGGTATAGAGCTGCAAAAAACTAACAAAAAGTAGTTCTAAAGTTTTTCGATTTGACGATTATTTTTTAAGATAACAATTGAATACAATTAATTAAACATTGATAAATTCAACCCATCACACAGAGCGCATAGTGTAAGGAGGCGTGGCGCTTTACCTCTTAAAAAATAACCGTCAAATCGAAAAACTTTATTAAACTTTTTTGTTTGTTTTTTGCAGCTCTACACCGTGGTATGGTTTTCTTGAATGAATTTCAGAATATCCTGTATATGATGCCTTATTCATTCGGTTTTTGGGAAAATGGTAAAGTTGTTCCATATAAATAGGCCCACTGGCACTTGCCTGTATTTTCTATTGAATAACTCGGCTCTGGGTACTAGTGATAAGGAAAAATTAAATGTTACTACTTTTAAATAGAGTACTAGCTGGGTTTCGCACGGGTAGCACGAATTATCTATAGCCAAATGACACAAAATTATACGTCACAAAATTGCCAAAAAACATTTTTTTTTCTAATCGCTACCAAACTTTACAGGATCACCCACTGCGATTGCCTGTCCACCCATTTTAGAATTAATAGGAAACATACATACACATCTCGATTTTTATATATATATATATATATATATATATATATATATATATATATATATATATATATATATATATATATATATATATATATATAGATTATGTACTATGGGCCACAGAAGTTGTGTCCTTTATTTCAAAATTGTATAGTCATTGTAATTGTTCCATATAAATACTAACATATAATACTATAATCCATATAATACTAACAACTTTTATTCGAAACATTTTCCCAAAAACCGAATGGATGAGACACAAAACGACTATATAATTTTGAAAAAAAGGACGCAACTTCTGTGGCACGTAGTACATAATAATCTATATAAAAGTATAATCTAATTTTTCGTTATCACTAGTATCCAGAGCCGAATTACCCAATAGGCAATATAGGCAAGTGCCCATGGGTCCCGCATCTTTTGGGGCCTCAGGAAGGTGTGAGATTATGAGGCATGAGAAATTATCATCGTTTTTTTATTGTCAACCGGATGAAGCTGTTTTTTTAAATAAATGATCGAAAAATTTTTCGCTACTACAGTTCAAGCCAATAAATTTTGACCATTTAGAGGCCTAACCTCAAGCTTCCTACAAATTTTTTACTCATTTGATTCAATAGTTAGAAGAGTTATCAAATCGTTTAAGGTCACTCTAATTCTTAGCTATACTATAAAAAAAAATGAATTTTTAATTACTTTTTAACAATCAACAAGAATTATTAAAATACAAATCAACATTTTTACATAAAAGAACAATTTCTTTTGTCCTTGAAATAAGAGTGGTATTTATTAGTCATAGTTTATAAAACGAACATACCACAAGTAAACTATAATAGTTATATTGCTTCGTATAATTTGAATTTAAATTACCTGTAAAAAGCGGAATTGTGATCATAATTTCTTACAATCATTACTTATAGATCTTCAATTAAGATAGTTTCAGAAGATTAATATCATTAATTTGACGTTCTAGTCACAAAAGATGGTACTGAGACCATTCTAAATGTGTTTATTCTGTGGGTAAAAATTTAAAAAACAAACAAGTGAAAATAATAACTAATCGAGTTAATTGCTTAAATACCCGATATATACTGAATTTATAAAAAAAAAAGTATCTGTCAAAAGTTGTTTATTTTTAAAAAAGGAACATTTTTTGTCTTTAACTTTTTGTTCTATTTCTTACGGTTTCAAAGATGGACAGCTTTGCGCATTTGGCCCAAAGAAACTTGACCTTACTTTTTAGCTCTAGAACACACAAAATTTCAACTCGCTATCTCTTTTAGTTATCGTATTGACGGACGCATGCGCGGATCCAGCCCTCAAAAAAGGTTGTGGTCGCAGCCACCCGAAAATCGACCAAGTGCGAGTCAGTGTATGAATTCGCTCATGTTCGATATAGTCCATTCCTACAAAGGAGATGTTTACAAAATACATGACGCCCTGATCAAGATTTTGTACAGTGTATAGTTCCACGCGGGCAAAGCTGTGGGGCGAACACTAGTAAATTAATAAACCTGTAAAATGTTAGTTTGTTCGCTCACGAAAATTACTAAAGTAAATGTGCGTTTGTTTGCACATCACAGTGTCACATTTACATTAAATAATTTTATTTAGGTGCTTACTTAAATTACAAATTCAAGCTTACGTTTCTTTTTCGCGAAAACGTTACGCCACCAAAAAGGAAGGCGGCTCGGAAGTTTTGGTGCCAATGTACAATATACAACACACGCTTTATACTTTTAAATTAGTAGACGACTATGTACTTTTAAATTAGTAGATGACTATGCGCACCCAGCGAGTAGTCATCTCTTTTTTCCAATATAAGTATTCATGTGCCAAAAAGAAAGAGATATTATGTTGTCAAAAATGTGATATAAAGTGTCAGAATATCGTCTATGATGACTAAGTACTTCGCTGCGTACCGAATCACGCACGATACATTTTTTTTATATTGTATTAAGGCATTGGATATAATATCATCAGCCTATCGACCTCAATAGACCGTGAAAGTGTGATGTCACAAGTTTATTAGGGTTGTGAGCATGCCCATCGTACCCACAACGGTGGATCCGCGCTTGAACGGACGGACGTACGGACAGGCAGATTTGTGGTTATAAGACTATTTGTGGACTAAACTTAATATACCCTGGTATATATTATGAAGAAGCATGGAGCACGAAAGTAAAGCATAATCGAATAATTTCAACGCAAAGGGTCCTACACTTTTCAATTGACAATTTATAATTATTTTATGCTTTTTTTAATGCGTTACTTATAATAGCATACTTTTTAGTTTGAATTTAAGTTAAAATTATTTTTTTGAGGTTTAAAAAACTATTAGTGGTTTTTACTTAAACTTCCCAACTTAAGGTTAAGGTGACTTGATACGTTGATTTATTTCTAAAATATTTCATAAAATAAGCGTACATCGTCCAAAAATATACTCATAAATGCTCTTTAATGCGACAAATACTAAAAATCATTCCGAACTGCAGTCTCTGTAGCCTCATATTTGTAAAAATATGAAGCTGTTGAGTTTCAAATATCCAAAAGTATTGTGCGTAGAGATTTCTATTGACATAATTGTTTAGGTTAAGTTATCCAGCTGATGTGCTTATTAAACAACGAAAATAACAACTAACTGCTGAAATATTCGGCATACACTAGTAATGACGGATGTTAGAGCTGAAATTATGGCGAAACTATTCAGTTTAAGAAAAATAGTTTCAAACAAAAGTTGTTTATTTTTAAAAAAGAAACTTTTTTATCTTTGAATTTTTCTTCTTTCTCTTGCAATTTCAAAGATGGATGCTTTCTTAATGTCTCTGGGGTTGCACAGTTCCATTTTGTAGAACAGACAATTTAAGATCGTTATATCTTTTCGTTTTCGAGTTATTGTGTTTACAGACAGGTGGGCGAATATGCGAAAATGAACTAATTAGGTCATTTTGAACACCTATACCAAAAATTTTGTTTTGCGATTAATATTTTCAACCGTTAAAAGTCGTGACAAAACTTAATATACATTTTTGCATATTAATGCCGGATATAGAAATTAAAATTGAATCAGTTTGGGTCTCTCAGATCGTCGTGGGAAAAATTTGATTTCTTTCGGTTGTAAAAAGGATCTAGATAAGATTACGAGGATAACTGCGCTATAGTTATCCAATTCTTTATAATTAGGAGACAGTAATATCGAATAAATATTTAACGCTAGTCCACCACGACTCAAAGGATTTTGTTTTTTGAATGAACTGGTCAAATCCACGGGTTTTTTGGAACTCAATTACTATAACTTTTGAATTCCATATTCTTGTTATTTTAAAGGTTTTAAAACAGATTTCAAATTGTTATATATCGTAGTAGGATTAGCGCAAAAGACTCAATTTTCAAGGCAGGGTGTTTTCTGAAAGGTGCATTCAAAGTTTGTAGGCGTATTCTAGTTAGTATGGCGAAAAAGTTTCTGATTTCCATGTACATATAAAGGTAATGTTTATAAAGGTATATACACCTTTTATAAACCAAAATTTGTGACACTAATATAACATGAAATTCCACAAATTAAAACACTGAACTTTCTTTCTGAGTTCTTTCAGAAAATTTACTTAAGAAACTTTCAATAATTTATACATTTATATAGCAATAATAAGACGTACTACAACTTACAATTATTTTCCGATTAAGTGTCACACACACAAAAATTCCACTACAATTCCACAAAAAATCCACTCACTCAAAAATTTTCAAAAAAAAATTAGAATATCAGGGCACTCTCAACACGCACCAGTTATACATTCACAGCATCCACCAAAAGAAACAATTGGATATCGGAAAATTTTTGTATAATACACCAAAATATATATTAGAGCAGACAAAAAACTTTCGTAATCGAAAAACTTTTCGTAACAATCACACAACAATATAATAAAGAATCAGTAGAGATTTGTAAACACCACACGTTGTACCACATTGAATGAGATAAGCATTAAAACTGTGTTGAAAATACGCGAGTACCACATGCCATACCGGTAAACATACACACAGCGAACGACAGTTGAGTCGAGTTAGTTCTTGTAGTATATTGAATGCGCACGATCCATTCACTTTATCAGTCAGAATGCAGCAGGAGAAGCAGCAACAACAAACAAATAACTAAGCAATCACATATTAGTAATTACATTTACTTTCATACATATCGTATATACAGACTGTGTTGGCAAGCTTTTCCAATAGAGAATCAATGTTAAATATTATTTATTACTTGCTGTCCGTGTAGTTACTGTATAAAGTCAGTCAGCACACATGTAATGGTTAAATATGTTCATTGAATTCTTAACTATAGTATGTGAATCACAAAATCCCCACTCTTAAATGACAAACAAACAACCATACGCATACATGTGTATGGTTGATACATGTGTACACTGACTGACTTCATATAGTAACCAGACGGACAGTCAGTAATAAATAATATTTAACATTGATTCTCTATTGGAAAAGCTTGCCAACACACACAGTATACCGTATGTGTTGGAAGGCATTGCTAATTGCTAATAGAGAATCAATGTTAAATATTATTTGCTATAATAACTATACACAATGTGCTTAATAAAGAAATACAAATAGTGGGGGTACTCTGTAGTGTGTGTGTGTGTGTGTTGTGTATGCTTGCTGGACTGTTTTGTACTGCAGTAACATGTAATGAGAGTGGGTTAAATATGTTCATTGTTGTCTTCTTAAGCTTAGTGTTACTTCTAACAATTGAGAATTCTTTTTTTTATATCCCTTATTATTTGTATGTGGAATGTTTGAAAATAAATGATATCAACGGTATAACATAAAACAACAATCCACACAAATTAAATGAAAAATAAAACCCCAAAATGAAAAAAAAATTGAATTCCGTCAAAAAAAAAGTTAAACCAACGGTTCGAATATTCCTCCATTATTTGCTAAACAATATCCGAGTCGATTGTAGAAATCTACCCGGGCGTTTTCTCGCACTTGAGGAGAAATATTAGCACAATTGTAAACAATTCTTTGCCTTAATTGTTGCAAATTTTCAAGCCTATTCAGCGAATAGTTTTGTGTTTTGAGAAATCCCCACAAAAAAAAGTCGTTAGGAGATAGATCTGGCGATCTGGCTGGCCACTTGAAGGTTCCAAAACCACTCATAACACGTTCCTGGAAAGTTTGGTCCAAAAACAGCCTTACTATAATGGCATTGTGTGCCGGGCAACCATCTTGTTGGAACCATACAGATTCCAGGTCAAAATTAGGAAGAGCTGTAACAGTTGGCAAAATATTATTTCGTAACAAACTCAAATATTTTTGAGAATCTAAAGATCCGTCAATGAAGAATGGTCCTATAATATGGTCACCAGTCCAGACATTCAGTTTCAGTATGTATGTATATGTATAGTTTTATAGTAAATATTTTATTTATTTATTTAACATTGATTCTGTATTAGAAATGCTTTTGAAAACGGTCTGTATACTACGCTTAGCTCCAACTCAGAATCTAGCTCGTTGCAGAACACATATTATTCCATACAAACAAAATAAATTAGGTAATTTATCAACATTTCTGTGTGCGTTGAGTCTATAATTTTATCAATTTTCTTCAAATAATAATAATAATCCCTGTAATAGTCTTTAGGGCATTGTAATATTATTTGTGTTATTAATAATGAAAGTAATGAATTGAAAAAATATGGTGTGAAATACTCACATCACTTCTAAATACATGTATATAATCCACAACTTCAGAACATCTACACTTTTTATACCCAGTATATTTGTAAATATACAAGGTATATTAAGTTTAGTCCCGACTTTGTAACGCCTGAAAATATTAATCCTTGACAAAAATGCTTCACAAAGGTATTCATAAAATGGCCTAATTCGGCCTTTTTCACATGTCCGTCTGTCCGTCTGTCCGTCTGTGAAGCCGATAACTCAAGAACGAAAAGAGATAACGGCCTGAAAATTTTTGTGTGTGTTCTAGAGCAAAAAAGTAAGGTCAAGTTCGTTAACGGGCAAAATCGGACCATGTTTCCCCCCGCCAGGGGGGAAAAATTATATCTCTGAAACCGTAGGAGATAGAAAAAATTTTTCTCAACAAAAAATCTTCTTCTCTTTAAAATAAACAACTTTTGTTTGAAAACTTTTTTCATAAACTCAACAGTTTTCTCAAAATTTACCCTCAAAGTTGAAAAAAATGAGAAATACAATTGATTGGCGAATAAAGGCATGGGCTCCATGGACCCGTAGGTATGTATAACAACTGTACATACTATTTTTATACCCAGTATATTTGTAAATATACAAGGTATATTAAGTTTAGTCCCGACTTTGTAACGCCTGAAAATATTAATCCTTGACAAAAATGCTTCACAAAGATATTCATAAAATGGCCTAATTCGGCCTTTTTCACATGTCCGTCCGTCCGTCTGTCCGTCTGTCCGTCTGTGAAGCCGATAACTCAAAAACGAAAAGAGATATCGAGTTGAAAATTTTTGTGTGTATTCTTGACCAAAAAAGTAAGGTCAAGTTCGTTAATGGGCAAAATCGGAACGTGTTTCCTCCCACTAGGGGGGAAAAATTATATCTTTGAAACCGTAGGAGATAGAAAAAAAATTTGTAAGCCAAAAATCTTCTTCTCTTTGAAATAAACAACTTTTGTTTGAAAACTTTTTTCATAAACTCAACAGTTTTATCAAAATTTGTCCTCAAAGTTGAAAAAAATGAGAAATTCAATTGACAGGCGAATGAAGGCATGGTCTCCATGGACCCGTAGGTATACATAACAACTATACATACTATTTTTATATCCTGTATATGTAAATATACAAGGTATATTATATTTAGTCCCGTCTATGTAACGCTTGAAAATATTAATCCTTGACAAAAATGCTTCACAAAGGTATTCATAAAATGGCCTAATTCGGCCTTATTCGTCTGTCCGTCTGTGAACCCGATAACTCAAGAACGAAAAGAGATAACGAGCTGAAAATTTTTCTGTGTGTTCTAGACCAAAAAAGTAAGGTAAAGTTCGTTAATGGGCAAAATCGGAACGTGTTTCCCCCCACTAGGAGGGGTGGAAATGTTCGCCTTTGAAACCGTAAGAGATAGAAAAAAAATTTATTGACATAAAATCTTCTTCATTATAAAATAATCAACTTTTGCTTGAAATGTTTTTCCATAAACTCAATAGTTTTCTCATAATTTGTGCACAAAGAGCAAATTTGTGCACAAATTTGTGCATAAGAGGGGGGAATTACACATCTTTGAAACCGTAACAGATAGAAAAAAAATTTGTTGACAAAAAAACATCTTCTCTTTAAAATAAACAACTTTTGTTTGAAAAACTTTTTCATAAACTCAATAGTTTTCTCAAAATTTGTCCTCAAATTTGAAAACAATGAGAAATATAATTGATAGGCGAATGAAGGCATGGTCTCCATGGACCCGTAGGTATACATAACAACCATACATACTATTTTTGTACCCAGTATATTTGTAAATATACAAGGTATATTAAGTTTAGTTACGACTTTGTAATGCTTGAAAATATTAATCCTTGACAAAAATGCTTTACAAAGATATTCATAAAATGGCCTAATTCGGCCATCTGTCTGTCTGTGAAGTCGATAACTCAAAAACGAGAAGAGATAACGAGCTGAAAATTTTTGTATGCGTTCTAGACCAAAAAATTAAGGTCAAATTCGTTAATGGGCAAAATCGGAAAGTAATTCCCCCCGCCAGGGTGGAAAAAATATATCTTTGAAACCGTAAGAGGTAAACAAAAATTTTATTGACAAAAAATTTTCTTCTCTTTAAAATAAAGAACTTTTGTTTGCAAAAATTTTTCATAAACTCAATAGTTTTCTCAAAATTTGTCCTCACATGTACAAACATAACATACATCAAATAGTATTGTTTTTATGTTTATTTCAGTTTTTTCAACCAGGTGTGTATATAAGTTTTTTTGTACAAAATTTTGCAAATAGTTTATTCAAAGGTCCATCGATCCTATCAAAAATTATCTATATATAATGTATATATATATATATATATATATATATATATATATATATATATATTTAAATATATATATATATATATATACAAATATTTACATATATATATATATATATATATATATATATATATATATATATATATATAATATAACGCTTCGTGTGGACCTTACACTTCTCATTGACGCTTCGCTTTGAATACGGTTCGCTGTAGCTTACGTTTCGTGTTGATAAACGCAAAGCCTTGACCGAACAATTCTTACTGATTAACGGTTCTTATTGGCTCACTAACGGTTCGCTTTAGCTTACGTTTCGCATTAGTAAACGCATTGCGTTTACTAAAGTTTCGCGGTAACCTAACACTTCCTATTGACTAACGGTTCTCATCGACCAACGCTTCACGTTGGCTGACTTACGGTTTGCGTTGATTAACAAACGCTTTGCGTTGATCTGACGCTTCCTATTGACTGACGCTTCTCATTGACCAACGCTTCGCTGACTTACGTTTCATTAAAGTTAACATTAAGCTTACGTTTCGCGTTGGTTAACGCTTTGCGTTGGTTAATTATTCGCTTGGCATAACGCTTCGCGTACCAATGAAGCTTCGCTTTGCATAACTAACGCTTCTTATTGACCAACGCCTCGCGTTGGCTGACTTATAGTTCGCTGCAGCTAACGTACCGCGTTAGTAAAAGCTTTGCTAACAGTTGGCGTTTACTAACGCTTCGCGTTGACCTTACGCTTCCTTTTGACTTACACTTCTCATTAAGCTACACTTCGCGTTGGGTGATTTACGGTTTGCTTTAGCTTACATTTCGCTTTGCGTTTACAAACGCTTTGCGTTGATAAACTGAAGTTTCGCATTGATTAACAATCGCTTGGCGTTGATTAACTAACGCTTCGCGTTGATTAACTAACGTTTCGCAATGATTAACTATCGCTTGGCGTTGATTAACTAACGCTTCGCGTTGATTAACTAACGCATCGCGTTGTTAAACAAACGCTTCGCGTTGATTAACTAACGCTTCGCGTTGACTAATTAACGCTTCGCGTTGATTAACTAACGCTTCGCGTTCTTTATACAACGCTTCGCGTTGATTAACTAACGCTTCGCGTTGATTAACTAACGCTTCACGTTGATTAACTAACACTTCGCGTTGATTAACTAACGCTTCGCGTTGATTATCCAACGCTTCGCGTTGACTAACTAACGCTTCGCGTTGATTAACTAACGCTTCGCGTTGTTTATCATACGCTTCGCGTTGATTTACTAACGCTTCGCGTTGATTAACTAACGCTTCGCGTTGATTAACTA
The DNA here is from genome assembly GCA_963920215.1 of Nineta flava. Taxonomy (NCBI): domain Eukaryota; kingdom Metazoa; phylum Arthropoda; class Insecta; order Neuroptera; family Chrysopidae; genus Nineta; species Nineta flava. Next base: position 109,009,884 of record OY986041.1, read on the forward strand.
CGCTTCGCGTTGACTAACTAGTGCTTCGCGTTGATTATCCAACGGTTCGCGTTGATTAACTAACGTTGTGCGCTGACTAACGCTTCGCGTTGATTGACTAAGGCTTCGCGTTGATAAACAAACGCTTCGCGTTGATTAACCAACGCTTCGCGTTGATTAACTAACGCTTCGCGCTGATAAACTAACGCTTCGCGTTGATTAACTAACGCTTCGCGTTGATAAACTAACGCTTCACGTTTATTAACTAACGCTTCGCGTTGATTAACTAACGCTTCGTGTTATTTAACTAACGCTTCGTGTTGATTAACTAACGCTTCGTGTTGATTAACTAACGCTTCGCGTTGATTATCCAACGCTTCGCGTTGACTAACTAACGCTTCGCGTTGTTTATCTAACGCTTCGCGTTGATTTACTAACGCTTCGCGTTGATTTACTAACGCTTCGCGTTGATTAACTAACGCTTCGCGTTGATTAACGAACGCTTCGCGTTGACTAACTAACGCTTCGCGTTGATTAACTAACCCTTCGCGTTGATTAACTAACGCTTCACGTTGATTAACTAACGCTTCGCGTTGATGCACTAACGCTTCGCGTTGATTATCCAACGCTTCGCGTTGACTAACTAACGCTTCGCGTTGATTAACTAACGCTTCGCGTTGTTTATCTTACCCTTCGCGTTGATTTACTAACGCTTCGCGTTGATTAACTAACGCTTCGCTTTGATTAACTAACGCTTCAAGTTGACTAACTAACGCTTCACGTTGATTTACTAACGCTTCGCGTTTATTATCCAACGGTTCGCGTTGATTAACTAACGCTTCGCGTTGACTAACGCTTCGCGTTGATTGACTAAGGCTTCGCGTTGATAAACTAACGCTTCGCGTTGATTAACTAACGCTTCGCGCTGATTAACTAACGCTTCGCGTTGATTAACTAACGCTTCGCGTTGATAAACTAACGCTTCACGTTGATTAACTAACGCTTCGCGTTGATTAACTAACTCTTCGTGTTGATTAACAAACGCTTCGCGTTGATTATCCAACGATTCGCGTTGACTAACTAACGCTTCGCGTTGACTAACTAACGCTTCGCGTTGACTAACTAACGCTTCGCGTTGTTTATCTAACGCTTCGCGTTGATTTACTAACGCTTCGCGTTGATTAACTAACGCTTCGCGTTGATTAACTAACGCTTCGCGTTGATAATCCAACGCTTCGCGTTGACTAACTAACGCTTCGCGTTCATTAACTAACGCTTCGCGTTGTTTATCTTACGCTTCGCGTTGATTAACTAACGCTTCTCGTTGATAAACTAACGCTTCGCGATGATTAACTAATGCTTTGTGTTGATTAACAAACGCTTCGCGTTGATTAACTAACGCTTTGCGTTTACCTTACGCTTTCTATTGACTAACGCTTCTCATGACCAACGCTTCGCTGACCAACGCTTGGATGACTTACGGTTTACTTAAGCTTACGTTTCGCGTGGGTTAACGCTTATCGTTTACCAACGATAATTTTACGATTTGCGTAAAATCACGCTTCGCGAATCACCAAAGCGACTCTCCGGCGCTACGCTTGACTAACTAACGCGTCTCTTTAACCAACGCTTCGCGTTGGCTTACTTATGGTTCAATTAAGCTTACGTTTCTCGTTGGTTAACGATTTGCGTGAAATCACGCTTCGCGAATCTTTGACGCTCCGCTTTGGATAACTAACGCTTCTCATTGACCAACTCTTCCGTTTACCAACGCTTAACGTTTACCAACGCTTTCCATTAGTTTTCTAAATCTTCACGTTGACTACCTTTTCGCGTCGCCTAAAGGCTCGCGATGACCAACGCTTTGCTTCGCGTTGATTAACTAACGCTTCGCGTTGTTTATCTTACCCTTCGCGTTGATTTACTAACGCTTCGCGTTGATTAACTAACGCTTCGCGTTGATTAACTAGCGCTTCACGTTGATTAACTAATGCTTCGCGTTGATTAACTAACGCTTCGCGTTGATTATCCAACGGTTCGTGTTGATTAACTAACGCTTCGCGTTGATTGACTTAGGCTTCGCGTTGATAAACTAACGCTTCGCGTTGATTAACTAACGCTTCGCGCTGATTAACTAACGCTTCGCGTTGATTAACTAACGCTTCGCGTTGATAAACTAACGCTTCTCGTTGATTAACTAACGCGAAGCGTTAGTTAACTAACTCTTCGTGTTGATTAACAAACGCTTCGCGTTGATTATCCAACGATTCGCGTTGACTAACTAACGCTTCGCGTTGACTAACTAACGCTTCGCGTTGACTTACTAACGCTTCGCGTTGACTAACTAACGCTTCGCGTTGTTTATCTAACGCTTCGCGTTGATTTACTAACGCTTCGCGTTGATTAACTAACGCTTCGCGTTGATTAACTAACGCTTCGCGTTGATTAACTAACGCTTCGCGTTGATAAACTAACCCTTCGCGTTGATTAACTAACGCTTCAAGTTGACTAACTAACGCTTCACGTTGATTAACTAACGCTTCGCGTTGATTAAATAACTCTTCGTGTTGATTAACAAACGCTTCGCGTTGATTATCCAACGATTCGCGTTGACTAACTAACGCTTCGCGTTGACTAACTAACGCTTCGCGTTGACTTACTAACGCTTCGCGTTGACTAACTAACGCTTCGCGTTGTTTATCTAACGCTTCGCGTTGATTTACTAACGCTTCGCGTTGATTAACTAACGCTTCGCGTTGGTTAACTAACGCTTCGCGTTGATTAACTAACGCTTCGCGTTGATAATCCAACGCTTCGCGTTGACTAACTAACGCTTCGCGTTGTTTATCTTACGCTTCGCGTTGATTAACTAACGCTTCGCGTTGATAAACTAACGCTTCGCGATGATTAACTAATGCTTTGTGTTGATTAACAAACGCTTCGCGTTGATTAACTAACGCTTCGCGTTGATTAACTAACGCTTCGCGTTTACCTTACGCTTTCTATTGACTAACGCTTCTCATGACCAACGCTTCGCTGACCAACGCTTGGATGACTTACGGTTTACTTAAGCTTACGTTTCGCGTGGGTTAACGCTTATCGTTTACCAACGATAATTTTACGATTTGCGTAAAATCACGCTTCGCGAATCACCAAAGCGACTCTCCGGCGCTTCGGTTTGACTAACTAACGCGTCTCTTTAACCAACGCTTCGCGTTGGCTTACTTACGGTTCAATTAAGCTTACGTTTCTCGTTGGTTAACGATTCGCGTGAAATCACGCTTCGCGAATCTTTGACGCTCCGCTTTGGATAACTAACGCTTCTCATTGACCAACTCTTCCGTTTACCAACGCTTTACGTTTACCAACGCTTTCCGTTAATTTTCTAAATCTTCGCGTTGACTACCTTTTCGCGTCGCCTAAAGGCTCGCGATGACCAACGCTTTGCTTCGCGTTGATTAACTAACGCTTCGCGTTGGTTATCTTACCCTTCGCGTTGATTTACTAACGCTTCGCGTTGATTAACTAACGCTTCGCGTTGATTAACTAGCGCTTCACGTTGATTAACTAATGCTTCGCGTTGATTAACTAACGCTTCGCGTTGATTATCCAACGGTTCGCGTTGATTAACTAACGCTTCGCGTTGACTAACGCTTCGCGTTGATTGACTAAGGCTTCGCGTTGATAAACTAACGCTTCGCGTTGATTAACTAACGCTTCGCGCTGATTAACTAACGCTTCGCGTTGATTAACTAACGCTTCGCGTTGATAAACTAACGCTTCACGTTGATTAACTAACGCTTCGCGTTAGTTAACTAACTCTTCGTGTTGATTAACAAACGCTTCGCGTTGATTATCCAACGATTCGCGTTGACTAACTAACGCTTCGCGTTGACTAACTAACGCTTCGCGTTGACTTACTAACGCTTCGCGTTGACTAACTAACGCTTCGCGTTGTTTATCTAACGCTTCGCGTTGATTTACTAACGCTTCGCGTTGATTAACTAACGCTTCGCGTTGATTAACTAACGCTTCGCGTTGATAATCCAACGCTTCGCGTTGACTAACTAACGCTTCGCGTTCATTAACTAACGCTTCGCGTTGTTTATCTTACGCTTCGCGTTGATTAACTAACGCTTCGCGTTGATAAACTAACGCTTCGCGATGATTAACTAATGCTTTGTGTTGATTAACAAACGCTTCGCGTTGATTAACTAACGCTTTGCGTTTACCTTACGCTTTCTATTGACTAACGCTTCTCATGACCAACGCTTCGCTGACCAACGCTTGGATGACTTACGGTTTACTTAAGCTTACGTTTCGCGTGGGTTAACGCTTATCGTTTACCAACGATAATTTTACGATTTGCGTAAAATCACGCTTCGCGAATCACCAAAGCGACTCTCCGGCGCTTCGGTTTGACTAACTAACGTGTCTCTTTAACCAACGCTTCGCGTTTGCTTACTTATGGTTCAATTAAGCTTACGTTTCTCGTTGGTTAACGATTTGCGTGAAATCACGCTTCGCGAATCTTTGACGCTCCGCTTTGGATAACTAACGCTTCTCATTGACCAACTCTTCCGTTTACCAACGCTTTACGTTTACCAACGCTTTCCATTAATTTTCTAAATCTTCACGTTGACTACCTTTTCGCGTCGCCTAAAGGCTCGCGATGACCAACGCTTTGCTTCGCGTTGATTAACTAACGCTTCGCGTTGTTTATCTTACCCTTCGTGTTGATTTACTAACGCTTCGCGTTGATTAACTAACGCTTCGCGTTGATTAACTAGCGCTTCACGTTGATTAACTAATGCTTCGCGTTGATTAACTAACGCTTCGCGTTGATTATCCAACGGTTCGCGTTGATTAACTAACGCTTCGCGTTGACTAACGCTTCGCGTTGATTGACTTAGGCTTCGCGTTGATAAACTAACGCTTCGCGTTGATTAACTAACGCTTCGCGCTGATTAACTAACGCTTCGCGTTGATTAACTAACGCTTCGCGTTGATAAACTAACGCTTCTCGTTGATTAACTAACGCGAAGCGTTAGTTAACTAACTCTTCGTGTTGATTAACAAACGCTTCGCGTTGATTATCCAACGATTCGCGTTGACTAACTAACGCTTCGCGTTGACTAACTAACGCTTCGCGTTGACTTACTAACGCTTCGCGTTGACTAACTAACGCTTCGCGTTGTTTATCTAACGCTTCGCGTTGATTTACTAACGCTTCGCTTTGATTAACTAACGCTTCGCGTTGATTAACTAACGCTTCAAGTTGACTAACTAACGCTTCACGTTGATTTACTAACGCTTCGCGTTGATTAACTAACGCTTCGTGTTGATTAACTAAAGCTTCGAGTTGATTAACAAACGCTTCGCGTTGATTAACCAACGATTCGCGCTGACTAACTAACGCTTCGCGTTGTTTATATAACGCTTCGCGTTGATTTACTAACGCTTCGCGTTGATTAACTAACGCTTCGCGTTGATTAACTAGCGCTTCGCGTTGATTAACTAACCCTTCGCGTTGATTAACTAACGCTTCACGTTGATTTAATAACGCTTCGCGTTGATTAACTAACGCTTCGCGTTGATAATCCAACGCTTCGCGTTGACTAACTAACGCTTCGCGCTTATTAACTAACGCTTCGCTTTGTTTATCTTACGCTTCGCGTTGATTAACTAACGCTTCGCGTTGATAAACTAACGCTTCGTGATGATTAACTAATGCTTTGTGTTGATTAACAAACGCTTCGCGTTGATTAACTAACGCTTCGCGTTTACCTTACACTTTCTATTGACTAACGCTTCTCATGACCAACGCTTCGCTGACCAACGCTTAGATGACTTAAGGTTTACTTAAGCTTACGTTTCGCGTGGGTTAACGCTTATCGTTTACCAACGATAATTTTACGATTTGCGTAAAATCACGCTTCGCGAATCACCAAAGCGACTCTCCGGCGCTTCGCTTTGACTAACTAACGCTTCTCTTTAACCAACGCTTCGCGTTGGCTTACTTATGGTTCAATTAAGCTTACGTTTCTCGTTGGTTAACGATTCGCGTGAAATCACGCTTCGCGAATCTTTGACGCTCCGCTTTGGATAACTAACGCTTCTCATTGACCAACTCTTCCGTTTACCAACGCTTTACGTTTACCAACGCTTTCCGTTAATTTTCTTAATCTTCGCGTTGACTACCTTTTCGCGTCGCCTAAAGGCTCGCGATGACCAACGCTTTGCGTTAACAGACGGTCGCGTTGTATAACTCAATTATATAACTCAATATTTAAATATATAAAAATCGCAAGAACATTAATATCAAATTTTTTAAATGCATGAACATTTTTACTGTTTCAATATTAATTATTAATACAAAACAAACATTTACAAATCTAGAGCACGGTAGAGCGCAAGGCCGAGTTTAAGGGACATTTGGCATTCTCACTTACAGTGCTATTACTACAGGAAATATCATAGATAATTTGACCCCGAAATATCTTCTGAACGAAACCAGCAACAGTGCTGATTTTTTGATAATTCATAATTTATAAACATTGGATAGGCAGAAATATTAACAATACTAAGTATATACAACTCAGTATATACTGGGTATTCAAACAATTAACTCAGTTAGTTGTTACATTACTTGTTTAAGATGCTTTTATTAGCAATGTAATGGAATTTTGTAAGTGAGTTTTAAAAAAAGACAAAATATAAAAATAAAAATTTATTAATAGCCAAAATAAATTTTTGCATATCTCTAACTCATATATAACGATTTATAGTGTGATAGTATAGTTTATAGTTTCTACGGAAATGTCATTAACATAATTTTAATAAAAAAATGACATTTCCAACTGTTAAAATTTAGAAAAAAATTATTATTTGACATAAAAGTAAATTTCCTATGCTTTCGATATATACTTTCTTTGGTAAGAATTGGATTTATTCCATCACTCGTCGGAATAATAATGAAGAATGAGATTACAACACAAAAAATCACTTTGTTTTAAGACAATAAAACAAAAAATAAAATTTAGAGTTTAAAAAAACTAAAAAAACATGCTTTTATTGGAATATGAACTAAAAAATGCAAAATAATTTAAAATAGAATAAAGAGATTTATAACAAAATTAACTTTAATGTAAACAAAAGCATGGGGTGCACTCTACTTACGTCTTCATAATGGCTCTAATTTTACAAGAGTAAGTAGAGTGTACCCCATGTTTTTGTTTACATTAAAGTTAGTTTTGTTGTAATTCTCTTTATTCTATTTTAAAATTTAAATTACTTTGAATTTTTTAGTTCATATTCCAATAGAAGCATGTTTTTTTATTTTTTTTAAACTCTATTTTTCGATGTATAGTATTGTATTTAAGAACAGATTAAATTGATTTTATATCATCAATATTATTTACGAAATCCAACCCTACACCTCTGGAGATCGCGATTATGAGAATCCGATTAGAGTGTATTTTTAGCATGTAACGAATCGCTGATATGACACTCGACTAATGTAGCACTCTCTCGATCGATTGATGATTTTCTTAAAACTTTATTTGTTTATTTATAAATACCAATTTTCATGTTTCTAGCTTTAACTAAAAACGGAACCTTAAATTTTCACCGTGGATTTCACCCCCTTAGGGGTTGATTTTCAAAAAACACTGCAGCACGCATTTCTTTGTTTATTATTAATAGCCGAACTACCAGTTTTTTATGTGTACAGATTTCTATAGAAAGGTCTGCATTAACAGTAAATTTAAAATGTAAAAAAAATGACGTTTCGAACTGTCAAAATTTAGAAAAAAATAATTTGCTTATTTCAACCTCTTAGGCGGGCGATCTTTCTAAGTGTACCTCTACGCTGTCTAACGAATATATCCAAATTTCATGTTTCTAACTTCAATAGCTTTGGCTTGGCATTGATGAATCAGGCAGGACATGTAATTTTATTTGTATAGATATTGTTCATATATATTGATAGATCAAATTTTTTGTATTTTTCAATTACTAGAGCTGTGAAAATTATTTGTTTTAATTCAACAAAACTGTACTCCAGTAAAAAGAATGAAAATAATTAATCCATTTTTTAATTATTTATCAGTAAAATTAAAATTAATAATTAGAAATTACTTTTAGGTAATTTAAACTACATTTTTATTAATAATTTATTAAGTAATTCGTATGCTTATAAAAATGTATATATGAAAATGCTTTTAAAATACACCACGCTATGATTAACCGGGCAGAACATTGCCCTTAATTAAATCTTAAAAGAAAGTGTTAATGATATCTTCAAAAATTTGCATATTATTTGTGTTAATACTTTTAGATTACATTCAAAAAGTAAGATTATTACATTTTTAACTAATTAGCACGATTTTTTAACCCGACTTCAAAAAGGAGCATGGTTCTCAATTCGTCTGTATTTTTTTTTATGTGTGTTACCTCAGAACTCCGTCATTTATGAACCGATTTTGAATTTTTTTTTTGTTTTAAAGGGTTTGATTTCCCATTGGTCCCATCGTCACCAAATCGCATTCTGATGAGGGGATCCTCGGGAAATCGAGGAAAATCCTCATTTTATATGTGATCACCGATTTCTGCGAAATTTTTGTTTTGAACGGGTATACTCATTCATAATGGGAAAATAAGAAAATTTTTTTAAAAACTGACTTCAAAAAAATTTTTTACAAAAAAAAACCGACCCCAAAAAAAAATGTTTACAAAAAAAAAACAAAATGCATGTAAAAAAACTGAAAATCTGTTATGAAAAAATGCACTTAAAATTTAAAAAAAAAAAAAAAAAACCGATAAAAAAAATGTGTTATAAAAAAATGCACTAAAAATTAGTAGGTCGTTTAGTAGGTCTACCCATATTTAGACAAATAAAATCAGTTATAGAACTTCAAAGACACTAAAAAGCGAGAAATAAAAAAAATTTTGACAAAATGGAAACCCGACTTCAAAAATCAAATATTCTATAACAAAAAATGCACTAAAAAGTAAAAAAATAATTATTGCATATTCTTGTGCCAATTTTAGTTAAGAAAAAATTTAAGCAAAAATTTTTAAATATATATGTACAATTATTGTTATTTTTGGAGGCGGTGTCCAAATTTTATGTGAATTTCTCTATGCTGACACCGACTCCAATAATTACAATAATTGTACATATATATATTTAAAAATTTTTGCTTAGGTGAACTAAAATTGGCACAAGTATATGCAATTATTTTTTTACTTTTTAGTGCATTTTTTGTTTTAGAATATTTGATTTTTGAAGTCGGGTTTCCATTTTGTCAAAATTTTTTTTATTTAAACATGAAGTCATCGGGCTTTCCAAAGTCGGATTGAACCTACGACTGTCTGTACCCGATATTATAAATAGACTCTTTGTATATTATATCATATATGATGTAATACACAAATGCATCATTTCTTGTATCCACACAATCGTTTAAGCCCGATTTCACCGTTTTTACAGTATGTGTGCCTCTACTAAGAATTACTAAAATTTTAGACTCTCTTAACTATTTCGTTTGTCGCACCGATATTACATAAATAAAAGTTAAGTTAATTTAGAATAAGTAAATTTTAACATCAATATTTTACAGAAATAGTAGTACGATACATCTTAAAAACTATAGTTCCTGGCCTATGCTTTACCTATAATACGTCATCTTATTAATTATATACATCGAAATTATAAAATCATTTGAACATCGTTTAGGAATGGAAAAAATTTGATACAAAAACAATTGACATTGGGAAAGGTATGCAACTAAAATATACTTTAGTTTATTAGACACCTTTACGTATTCAACTACATACACCCATTGATACCACGGTAATATATATGTTCATTACCTTGGTAACTAACAACAAATACATCGTGACATTCATTCTACGAATTGATTTTAATAAAGATAATTTATATCTTTCTTCGTAGTCTTTTAATTTATTAAATGTATGATTACTAATTATTCCATCTATTATCATATATCATCTTACAACATAAAGCTAAACCAAAATTGGATGGATAAGCCATCCCTACAAACTAAACTTAAATAGAAAAGAAGAGGAATATGTATATATAATTTTAAACTTTTATATTTCGAAAACAAACGCGATTTTTTTAAAAATTTATTAATTCAATATTTATTTTTACTATCCTAGTTTTTTTTTTAAATTCTGTCGAGTATTTTTTTTTAATACAACAGATAATAGTTGGGCGTGCATTAAGTTTTACATGCTTCTTATGAGAGAGAGTGAGAGAGAATGATTACTTTGCTATTAATTATCCCGCGTTCTAAACGGTCAATAATTCTGAAACTTCGTAATTTAATAGAAAACGGTATTTTTAACCTGTGAAAAAAAATGAGCAAAATCTGTCGAAAAGTGATTTCATGCTGGACATCCTTAAGACTAACTTTTAGTTAGTCCCGTGCAAAAATTACCAAAACGTTATGGAATTACTTTTACACTTATGGAATCACTCAGGTCCTCAGAGTCTGTCTTTTCAATTTGAAACTTAGCAGAGACAAAGAGTGTGATGATTACCCCCAAATTATTTGAAAAGGGGGGTGTTAAATTGGAGTATGGATATATCCCAATTTAAAAATTCCAAACCTTTATCTTCGAGGGTGCCAAGTTAAAGTTTATTGAAACACGAATTTAACAATTTGTATGATTTTTTTTTTTTTTTTGCTTTTTTTACATAAAATTTTATCACGTTCATTAAAGATTATTTTAAATTATTGTAAAAGTATTTAAGATTTTTTATATTATTTATGTAACGAAAATAGAACGTTATACATAACTTTCTAATTGATAAAAATAAAGTGGTTATAATTCGCTCATTAGAGTGGAAAAACAGTTATATGATACGAGCCGGTTTTATAAAGTGGTACAAGTTTAATTTTTGACAAAAATGACTCAATGGTAGTTTTAGTGAGATAATAGATATCAGCTCTTTTAATATATATATATAGATATATTAGTTAAAGCAATGGTACGTCAAATTTGGACGAGAGGCAACAAGATGGCGAGTGGCAATCTGGGTCTTGAAGGGGCAAAACGTAAAATTTTTTGACGAGGTAATCGGATGAAAATGTGATTGCTTTGAAGTTTATACCCCATTTATATAATAACATTTTTTTGCAATCTTACGAATTAAGAAAAAAAAAAGTTACGAGGCAACCGCTCCAAAATTGGTGAGCATATTTATTGGTACCACTATATATTGTAAAAAAATGCCATCCGATCTTGATGGGCAGTTTCTGAGAAACTACCCTTCAAAGTCGCCAAAAAACCCTTTTTTCGAATTTTTTCCAAACCCAATCTAACACAACCTAACCCAACCCAACCCAGCCCAACAATTGAATATAGTTAAAAAAATTTAAAAAATAAAAAAACATGCGATTTATATTTAACCACGTAACTTATGTACGACTTGTTTATGATATTTATCGTGTTATCGAAAAATGCTAATCTTATTTTTCGATTTCTTTTTTCAAATCATATAAAAATACGTCCAAAAAACAAAATTTGAAACTATAAATATCGATATATCGAAAACGAAGCGAGATATCGAAAAAATGTATTCTTATTTTTCGTCGAGTTCTATAAGAATCTGTTATAAAATCTTGACGCCGTACGAATGGTAATCCCCCCGGAAAAATACTTTGGCTGCAAATAATTTTTATAATACTACATAAATGCGTCATGTTTTTCAATTCATACTCGCGCTTTATAATCTCTCTACTGTCTCCGGTGCAAAAGGAACACTACTGACATCTTATTTTTGTCAATTATTTGTTTATATGGAATTCGGACTCCTTGTCTAGTCTCCATGATTCAATCGATCGAAAATCGTTTTTAAATTCCAAATATGTTCATTAGATGGCGCTGATGCTGGAATTTTATTGCCCTCTCGTGTCATCATAAGTAATTATAAAGTCAAAATGACATGGTTTGTTTTATAGTATAGGAAAAAACTCTGGGAATTCTTATTGCAATTAATATTCCTTTTTTGTTATTTAGTTACAATAATATTCAATAAAAAAGAGGTAGATTGTCAAAGAAACGATTGAATCAACTTATTCATGCTATTTTGACCACATACTTACCATTATAGTTTTGACCATTATAGTTAGATTAAAAGTATACACTAACTCCATCTAGTAATTTAATTTTAAATTATTTATTTACTGAAGTAGCTGATCATCATCGTTGATGTTTATATACTGTAAACTATAAGTATGAAAAATTTAAGCCGACCTCATATAATTTTTTTCAGTTTAATTTTAACCGACTCACAACATTCCTATTATCATCCCCACCCGAACCAGCACGACTGACGCCGAGGTTTCTCTTTTTCAAACACTCTTCATTCGAATACGAACAGTGCCTAAACCAAATGACCTCTGATAATCGACCCTTTTGTCATCCGCTATCAGGCTGTTACTAACAATTAAATTTACTCAGCAACTAATGAGTCACAAACAAAATCGAAAGTGTCAGTCACAAACGATTGGAAAAAAAAATTTTTTAAGCCATGTAAATGAATAGCAAACAAAATCGAAAGTGTCTCAAATAGTCGCAAACGAGCGAAACTAAAAGGTCATGAAGGCTATTCGAATGAAGCTAAAGAAATTTTAGAATTGTTATTTTAAACCGGACTAAAAAGTATTAAATAATTTCTCCTACACCCATACAGATTATCCTTAAAACTGGTGATTAATAACTATGAAAATACTTGCAAGATTTAAAACGAAAAGCGTGGGGTGCCGGCAATAAATAATTGATGCATGAATAATGCTACAAATGATATGAACTGTTGTGTGAGTTTTCTCAACGACAGCTACTCTCTACACTCCTTACTATTATTACTATTACATGAGCCCTCGTTTTAAATCTTACTTTTTTCTTAATATTTCATAGCTATTAAAAATTCAAATCATTAAAACCTCCAAATAATTTCCCACCGCTTCCAGTACTTCAAATTTTTATTAACACTTCCACCGGGGTTAAGAGAAATTATTTTGCACTTTGTAGTCCGTTTTAAAAAAGTATTAAATTAAAAATTTGAGACAAAACGAAAATGAAGTAGACGAAAATTTATACTTTTACTTAAAAAAAATAAAAAGTATTCAATACAATTAAATTTTCTTTGTTCACAAACGAGCATTAGCTATGTTTAAATTGGTTTAGTGGTTCTTGAGATGTCTTTATCGTGGTCAAACGGTTTAAAAATAATAATTTTGAGAAAAACGTGTTTTATTTTAGCTTTATTTGAATTAATAAATTGATAATTCATAAAGATATCAGGACTCAATAAACAAGTACCAATTTTAAATTCTAATTATTTAATTTATATTTCTAAGTTAAACAATTGTATACATATATGCTTTTCTTGTATTTATCTGCCGAAAACAAATATCAGAACAATATCGTTTGTTTTCTATTCATTATTTTTTCGCATGCATTTGTCTCATATGTTGAGATAAATTGCTTTGCCAATTAAATGTTTTATCACAGACATCACATGAAAATGGTTCTTTTCCAGTATGGATTAGTTTATGTCGAGCTAAACTGCTTCGATCGTTAAATGATTTGACACAATCATCACATGAAAATGGATTTTCTCTAGTATGGATTCGTTTATGTAGATTTAAACTGCTTTTCAGCATAAATGTTTTATCACAAACATCACATGAAAATGGTTTTATTCCAGTATGGATTAGTTTATGTCGAAGCAGGATGCCTCGATCCCCAAATGTTTTGCCACAATCACATGAAAATGGTTTTTCTCCAGTATGGATTCCTTTATGTCGAGCTAAATGACCTAGCTGACCAAATTTTTTATTACAAATATCACATGAAAATGGTTTTTCTCCAGTGTGGGTTCGTGTATGTTGAGTTAAATTGCTTTTATCGGTAAATGTTTTATCACAAACAGTACATGAAAATAGTTTTTTTCCAGCGTGGATTCGTTTATGTCGAGCTAAACTGCTATGCCGATTAAATCTTTTATCACAATCCTTACATGATAATAGTTTTCTTCCAGTGTGGATTAGTTTATGCCGGGCTAAACTGCGTTGCCGATTAAATGTTTCATCACAATCACCACAAGAAAATTGGTTTTCTAGAGTGTGGATTTTTTTATGTCGAGTTAAATGGCTTTGTCGATTATATGTTTTATCACAATCCTTACATGATAATAGTTTTCCTCCAATGTGAATTAGTTCATGCCGAGCTAAACTGCTTTGCCGATTAAATGTTTCATCACAATCATCACAAGAAAATGGGTTTTCTCTAGTGTGGATTTTTTTATGTCGGGTTAAATGGCTTTTTTGATTAAATATTTTATTACAAACATCACATGTAAAACGTTTTTTTTCAGTATGAATTTGTTGATGTTCCGAAACATTTTCATCGACTGTTTCATCCTTAATAATCAATTCTGTATTCAATTCTTTTTCAAGTTTAATATTTTCATTTTGATGGATTCGCTCATGTTTTATTTTAACATATTCATTAATAATTTCGTTTGTAATTATTTCAGGTTCTATTATATTTTCATCGAATATTTCATCTTTAATTATCAATTCTTTATCAAGTTTAATATTTTCCTCATTGATACGATTATTTGCCATTTTGTTTAAATTTTTTGTTAAATGTATTAAGTCACTATTTAAGATTTCTTCAGGCAATGAAAGTGTGGTCATGATGTGGTCACTGGGGTTTATACGTGTCCAACTAAGAAGAATTTTTATGAATCAGAATTTTACGCATGGAGCGACCAGACCTCCGTTAAGTTTGCCCCCGACTTCATTTTCCAGAACTTTTCTTTATGCAAATCGTTTGAGAATCGTTATAGAAGGTTTCAGAGAAAACAAAAATTATTTGAGAGTTAATATTTTAATTATTCGAGAGTTAAACGATTTCCGAGCGATTGTCAATTATACCCACAAGCATACGTTCAATGTTGCCCCCAGATGGGGTTATTTATCTTTTACCAAGCGGCTATAAAATTCTATTACTTCTTTTTTGTAAAAAAGTGTCATTAATTGTTTTAATAGTTTTTCCTTATTGAATAATAAATTATAGTTGTATTTTAATATCAGTTTTAGGTAGCTATATTAAATGTAATTAACTTTTAAATTCATTCAAAATTTCCCGCCATAAGCGCCACGACGGGGCTATTTTAGGGCTACATGCGCGCTGTAGGTAAGCTACATCGTATCAAAAGGTTATGGCATTACTGCCTACGTTAAGTCAATTTTTTTTTTAAATGTTGACTAAACGTAAGCCCTTGGTTGACAATTATATTTACTCGGTAACTAATAAGTCACAAGCGTTTGGAAAAAAATTTTAAAAGTCATGTTGGCCAAATTTGTGTTAGTTATTAGGATGAGGTTATGATTTCACACCCTCATCCGAATAGCCAACATGAATTTGGCCAAGATGACTTTTTAAAATTTTAAAAAAAGTTTCAATTAAAAGTTATCTTGGTTAAAACCTATTGTGAAGTTGACCCACCCCACTATTCCAGGGCCACTTTGTATTTTTCAATTATTTTTTCCATAACGAATTTATTAAATCGGAGCAATTAAGAACACACAGGGAGCATTTTACTAATAGAGTAGAATGTAGAATGTATTGAATTTCTCACTACCTGATGTATAGGTGTTCAAAAATCGAGTTCAAACTATTTCAATAGTTTCTAGTTTCTAGTTTTCAGTTTATTAGTTTGTTTATGGTCTTAAATCAAACAGAATCAAAATGGGGGAAGATAAAACTCACTTATAATATGTCTTACTATTAACGCTCTATCAGAATTCAAATCTATGGCATAAGCAAACCATAGACAAAAACATGGAGCAAACTGTAGTTTTTCTAGAAAAGAACAGAGTACTCTATCTTTTTCTAATCAACTTCGTAAAATCATAGATAAACTTTTGTCTATGGTTAAATAGTACATGTGCTTGTGAAATTGTGAATACAATAACCTACAATTAGTTAAAATAATAAATATATTATTAAAAAATTAACTTTGTAATTTATGTCGAAGAATTAGAAAAAAGAAAACAAACCTTTTACACTGCATTCTTTGGGAATTAACAAACTTCTAATAATGTAAAAATTTATTATTGAAATCAAATACATTTTGCCATATTTATGAATATTTTATAACTTTTTTGTATTATTTACAGAATTCTCAAATAAATTTTCTTGTAGAATATGGTATTTTTTACCTGTCTTAAGTGTGGGGATGCTGTCCAAAAACCACGTGTAGAAAAACATTATAACACAGTATGTAGAAAGCCGGTTTCTGTATCCTGTATGGACTGTTTTAAAGATTTCCAGTAAGTATATAAAGGCAAAAATCCCCTTAAACTCGGCCTGTCGCACTACCGTGCTCTAGATAAAATCAGTTTGTATTATCTAAATTGGGGCAATATCATCATATTGTCGGCAAAATTATTATTAGGCCTATGAAAAGTAATATGTACAAGTTTGTGTGGATTTTCAAAACTCAATATCCTGTTTAGAATTCTTAACTATTTCTTATAGTTGTAAAATCTATTAATTTTTACAATGAATATTCCACCAGTTTTAAAAACAGTTTTACATCGTTTGCCCAATTTTGTACAGGACATTTTTGTGCAAAATTAACTAGGAAGTACATTTGATAATAACCTCTATTAATTTAAATGGTCTATATTCGAGAAAACCTATTTTCACGAACTCTAACCTGCAATAAATTTTTTTAAATTATAGATCGGCATAAAGCTGAACGTGTTGATCAACACGTTTGTTCCTTTTAAAACTCAGTTTAACCGTTTATTGCATTGTTACGCCCAACTTTTCTCAGCGTATACCTTGAGAGCTATTGGTCATACGTGAATATTTTATTTGACGTTTTTTATGTAGAATTAGTTACGGAATAAATTTAATAATGACCTCTGGTAACGTAAAATCAATAGTTTATAATAGGAATAAAAAAAACTGATTTTCGCAACCTCTCTAATCTTCAATAATTATTTTGCGTCGCGATTTCGATATGGACTTTTTCCCCTTTTTTAATAGTGCCAAAACGAAGATAATTTCGTTGGAAAATCTTCATTTGTATTAGTTAAGATGTAAAAGTACTATTTGACTGGGTCACGGTATATTTACAGAGTTACTGAGCTAAAATGGCTGAAAGTGACTAGTTTCATTCCATTTAATCCAACTCGCACCTAAGAAATTATTTAAATTTCTATTGGTGTTTATTGCTTAGGGCTATGACATCTGGTATCCATAATTAGAAACCGAATACTCAAGCTCAACTCTGATAGTTACATATGCGTTACTAGAGTTACGTTTATAAAATAATCCAAAAATTATTATTTTGTTAATGAAACTCATCTTTTTTTATGAAAAATATAACTAATTGTTTATATGTAGCCTGACTAGAGCCGCCAGTTTGGAATATGACGTCATGAGTAACTTTACCAATAGTGGTATGAATAAATAATAGTTTAGGTTTACCAACTCAAAATCCGGATATTGATCTCATCAGTCCGGAGATATTTACTGGCGTACGTAATTATTTAAAAAAACAAACATTCTATGAGGATATTTACAAAAATCAAACTAATTAGCCTTTTATTAATTTATGTACGTATGCGCAAGTATTACTAGTTAGTATTGTAACTATATTATGACTTTCAATAGTGAGAACATTATAAATAAAAGTAAATTTCTCGCGATAATAAATTAAATAATTATTCATAAAAATTAATATTTTCTATTCATAAGAATGGAAAAATCCGGAGATTATTATTTTTTAATCTAGAGTCAGGAGAAAACTTAATTTTTCCGGAGTCTCCGGTCTAAAACTGGAGAGTTGGTAACCCTAATAGTTAGATTGAGTGAACCTAACATGAGGTATCATAATTTTCTTAAATTTTCATTCATTTTTTTTTTTAAGTTTCTTTATATTATTTCAGTGGTGATGCTTTTGCTGAACATACAAAGTGTATAACTGAAGATGAACGATATGCGGCAAAAGGATATCAAGCAAAACCTAATGCTAACAAAGGTTTACAAAAACAAGAAAAGTGGATTGAGACAATACAAACAATTCTAAAGGAAAATCCAGAACTATCACTTGAACAAAAACATATTTTAAATATCCTTGTCAAACATGAAAATGTACCAAGAAAAAAACCTAAATTCCTGGTTTGTATTTTAATCACAGCATTTAGTTCAGTAAGAAATACGATATACTATCTTTGTTACTCTATAGTAACATTCTATCGTAGTGTTCCAGCTCGAGATCTCTATATGAAAATAGTTTGAATTCTTGGGTGACAAGATTTTGTGACGGATTCTGACAGAATTCGTGAACAGTAACTGAAAAATAAAATGTATTTTTATACATCTACGCGTGTGTAAACTAAAACAAACAGTTGACGCATTGATATTGCACTCAGTATATTCAGGGTACTTAAGCAATTAAATCAGTAGTTATTTTCACATGTTTTTGTTCATTTCGTTAGAAAATAAACCTTAACTATTGGTTTATTATTTATACATAATAATTATGAAGTGAACTTTCTCGCGAAATTTGAGATTTTTTATTTCAAAATGAATTAAAAACTTTCCGGCTTGCTCTTAATCAAATTAGTTGAAAATTTGTAACCAGCTTGAAGTTAGGATCTATAAATTTCATTGCATTCTGGTCGGATTGTATTAAGGGGATATGCAAGAAGAATTGTGAAAAATTTACATCCCCCTTGAAATAATAGAATCGAGTCGAGGGGTGTCTGTATTGGGATTAATATTTAAAATAAACTGTTTATGTTGTGTAACTCGAAAATTAACAGAGACAGTTTTATCAAAATCCGTCATAAAATCTTGTCGCCCAAGAAATATTAATATACTCCTGCGCAAACTTTTTTTAACGAAGTATCTATCTATTTACACGGGAATATTTGCATTGTTGTGATGGAAATGGAAATAGATGTGTACAAAACAGTTTTGTTACTCACAAAATAGTGGATGCCAAAATAGTTCTGTGCTCATTCACAGCCGAATATTTGGTATATACGATCGAAAATTTTGGCGATATAATGAAATTCCACAGGTGACGTTAGTGAGACTATCCAACGTCTTTAAATGAGTTGTCCAGTATCAAATTTTATAACTCCGAGTACTATGTTTCTGCCTAAATATTCAAAATGTTTGCGATTCTCATAGTTTTTTAACATTTTGTAAAACCTCCTAATCATCCCTTGAAATTTTTGTATGTTAAACTGGAAAATCTGTAATAAATTCCTTACTTGTATTAATTTTTTTAATCAAAACTTATTTTTCTTACACTAATATTGGTTTTTTATTTTTCAGAACTTCTTAAAAAATGTTAATCCTCGATCACATATTAAAGCCGCCGAAGCCGTTTTCAACCTTTTAGAAAATGAACATAAGAAAAACAATCCACCAACAGAAAATACGAATGGTTCGCCTCAAAAAGTGGTTAAAAATTCCAACCCAAATACAAATGGAAACGATAGTTTAAATTCGTCTACAATTAGTAATGGTAAGCTTAAAAAGTTTATACTACAGTAATACTAAAAAAAACCTTTTTGGAATAATTAATAAAGAGGAGTCTGTAAATGAAACCACAAATTCGTCTAATAAAGGTAAGTTCTTTTTTTCCTATATCTACTCAAAAATACAGATTGAGAGAATTTATTAATTTCGTGCCCGAATGCTGTTTTAATGTTATCCTTTGTCCTATAACTTTAACACCACTCGATAGGAAATTGAAAGGGGCTACAAAAATTGTCTCTTGATGAAAATTTTTGTGAATATTTTCTAATCATATTATTTTGATTCATAAATTTTAAACGGTCGACATTTTAAAAAAGTGAACATTTGACCAAGTTTGTTATTTTTCTCAAACTAGGTCGTTCCTTAATAAATCTTTGTGCCAAGTTTTAGTTTTATTTTAGTAAAAATTCGTTTATAGCTTCAGTGATATACCCAGAAATTGAAAAACCTTTGACATCATCGGACCCACTCTACGGAGCTATATTTTGAGAACGGTTGTTTCTTTAGCATTTAATATCTGTATGTATTTTTTATGTAATATGAGCCACAGAAGACGTGATTTTTCAAAATTTTATAATTGATTTGTGCCTTATTCATTCGGTTTTCGAGTAATAGTTGTTTCTCTATTTATGATGAACAACTTTTATCTGAAGAATTTTTTCCAAGTTCAATCAATAAGACACAAATCAATTATAAAATTTTGAAAAATGACATTAAATTCTGTGGCCCATAGTACATCTTTTGGTTGATATATTATTATTTGACTCGCGAACAGAAGATTGCAGGAGGCTGTTAAGCCAGATTTTTCAAAACAAAGGTTTATAAAATACACAAACGTATCCAATTTTAAAATTAATAAAATCGTTGTGTACCCAGTTCATTGATAAGCTTTTAATTTTTATGTATGTTTTGTGATAGATAAAAGTAAAAAATCAAATGGCGAACGATTTAAATGGAAACCAACGATTTTACATTTTGTAAGTAAAAAACAATCAATGAAGAATGGAAAGTTAATGAAGAAAGTATTACAAGCGTATAAATTATATCATCCTGAATTAAGTGACATTCCTGAAACAGTTGTACAAAAATATCATATTAAGTTGTCGAAAATGAAAAAAGTTATTGTTGATGATGGTTTAGTAAAATTGAAATAAGTACCGTTTAATTATTTTGTAATTTTTAATATTAATAAAACGATTCAGTTAATAAAAAAATTACAATTCATTTTGTTATCTCTATAAGGGATTTCCACATCAAATTTTCGACTCAAAAATCCTTATTCCTTTAGATTTTGCATCTATTCATTTCAAATAGACACATATTTCAGATTAAAAAAGTAGCTGAAAACATGTATTAATTGATATTTTAAATGCTTCCCTTTTTTAAGTGCGACTATTTTGTATAGGGAGAGATAATCGGAAGCAAAAGTACTTTAAATAAGAAATAACTAATAATATGAAAAAAATTTGACTTTCTTATGGCAGTAAATGTACCTTAAATTTAATTTTTTTTGTTAAATATAACTTTTTTTTTCTATACTATATAATATGTATATGTGTTTTTTTCTTAACAACCGTTTAGTGAATTTGAGACCCTTCGTAAGTTTTTTAATGTAATTGAAATGAGTTTAATCTATTGATTGAATAAATCTCCATAATAGCACATGGAAAATTAGAGTTTCAGATATTGTGGCAAAAACTATTGAAATTAAATAAGGTAACTATTCCAACCGAGTACTTTAGTTCTTACCACAATATGTGAATTATATAGAACGCTTTTTAGTGCGGGGCACCAAAAACACGCAAACCCGATCAACACGGGGTATGAAAGATAATATTATAATGGCTTTAAACGCTTCACGCAAGAGACCCGCGTGTGTACGAATAGCCATATCATTGTTTTATTTCGCATGGATTATTTGACGTGGCGTTGACGTTTTTATGATTACGATGTTACACGTGTTATTAATTGTATTTTTTTTAATTTACGTTTACAATTTGTTTACTTTTGGATACTCCCCGTTAGTATAAATTATAAATATTTGCATTCTATTTTAAAATCTTTGTTTTAACAAAAAAAGCAAGAAGTTAACCTAAATAATTTTTTAAAAATTAATTGAAATTTTTTTATAAAAATGATTACATGATAACAAAAATAGTTTTACATTGATAACACGTGAACTGAAATAAATACATATAAGATGACCAACTATTTATTTCACGATGGAAATCAAAATTTGTTATTGAAAACTGAAAAAGAATTAATAATTGAAGAAGGAAACATTAAAGCTGAACCACAATTAGGTGCAGACTACATATTTCAAGATGAACATGTAAAAATGGAGCAACAATTACATACGGAATTAATAATTAAAGATGAAATGCTAGAAGAGAGTGTTTTAGATGAACATGAACGAATGCATATTGGAGAAAACCGATTTTCATGTGATGTTTGTGACAAAATATTTACCTTCCGAAATAATTTAGTTCGACATAAACGAATCCATACTAATGAAAGACCATACTCGTGTCACGTTTGTGATAAAAAGTTCAAACGAAATGATCATTTAATTCAACATAAACTAAATCATTCTAGAAAAAAACCTTTTTCATGTGACATTTGCAATAAAGCATTTACTAAGCGAAATCATCTAAACGAACATATAAGAATTCATAGCGGAGATAAGCGTTTTTCATGCGACGTGTGTAATAAAACATTTGTTAAGCACAATAATTTAGTTCAACATAAACGCAGTATTCACACTGAAGAAAGAATTTTTTCTTGTGATATTTGTGATAAAACATTTAAGCAGCATGGTCATTTAGCTAAACATAAACGAACGCATGCTAGGGCATTCTCATGTGATATAATATGTAGAACCAAAAAAAATTTAATTCGCCATAAACGAGACCATACTAATGAAAATTGTCTGTGATGTTTGCCATAAAAGGCTTGTAAAATGCAAAATTATTTCAAATGATGTATCCGATAAAAAAATTTAAAAAGATATTTTTTAAGACTCTTATTTGTAATAAGATATGAAGCAAGATCTAAGAATTTTAGCAAATCATAAAAAAATTAACATGGACAATAAATTGTATTTAAAAAAACTAAACTTTTTTTTAAAATCAAAATCGAATAACCCCTCCTATCTACTGGTATTTATCTATTATTGGTGGTGCTTAATATTTCAACCTACTAGTCATGGAGACATACAATGTAGTATCTATGCTACTAGTAGTTACTACGTTGTTCTTTCTCTAAAGTGCGACCACGAAACTTGTTATCCAAAGGACGTCACGAGGGTTGGGGTAGGAAACATCGACTTAACTCATAATTATTTATAATTTAATTTACCCATCAGAGAGCATATCCAAGTGCTAGAGTTCCCAATATCTTTCCCCAGGTTTTAAAGCTACACCAAATTTCATCAAATGTGGTTCAGTGTTGGTCTAGCCGTGAATTTGTAAGAGACAGGCAGAAACAGTTACTTTCTCATCTATAATATTAATATGAAAGTATTGATTTATTAAAAATTGATAAATTTCTTGGAATTTCATTTGATACACTTGGCAATATTTTCAAAATGCTTCAGCATAAGACTCAAAATTGCCATAATTATAAAACTAAATTTCATGTCAGTAAAACTCCAATTAAAAATACATAGGAAAATAAAAAGAATATAGGAATAGATAAACAAAATATGTAGTTTATTTTTGTATATATGTACATTATTATTAAATAAAAAAATATTATTTTTAAAATTCAATTCGAATCCTTATTTACTATCTCAAAAAAACTGCTTCAAACCTTATAAAAAATGGTGCCAATTTGTCCATAAGGGGACGTTCAAAAATTACGTAAGCAGGTTTAGGGGGGGGGGCATTTTTTCTTACTTTTGCTGACAAAGCGAGTGGGGAGATATCATGAATCTTACGTAAGATATTTAAATTAAAAAATAATGATAATGTTTTTAAAACATTGATAATCTAAATTAATAATACTATTTATATTGTTTTATTATGGTATACCGAATTTATTTTCATATTTCTTACTAAGTATAGTTTTTTTTTTAAATATACCGATGTTCAATTCGGGGAATTCCCGGCGTACTAGGATGTCTTTAAACAAATATAACGTTCATTGTTCTCTATGATTAGTAAACTAAGTAAGTTAGTCAGAGTACTGAGCTAAGTTGTTGGCCGGGACACTATAGATACTAAGAAACTTTTCTTATGCCGTCATTTTATTACTTAGTATGTCACGGCCTTTATGATACTATTAAGTAGCGAAAGATAGTGTATCCAGGTCGAAACTCGCTGCGCTCAGACGCTCAGAACAAAATTTTATTTACTCTGACTAACTTAGTTTACTAAGGACTTAGTTCGGCCGACCACGGCCATTGTCTATCTGGCTGTTTTATTTTTTGTTTGAATAAAAATTTTATTATGAAATTTTAAAAGTAATAATTAATTTCTAAACAGTGAATAAGTATGTAGTGAAAAATGTCGTGTGGTGTTAAAATTTTTTTGTTTTGGGTCTTGAGTTTTTTAAATTTTAACAGGAGGGGGGGGGTCTAAAATAATAGAAAGATTGCTTACGTAATACTTGAACGCCCCCTAATTCGTATTTAGACATTGAAGTACATTTTACACTTTAGTCCAAATTATTAGGCTAAACGTATCGCGTAGAACAGATATTTAACAAATATGATATATGGGTAATAATAAAATACAACATTGGTAATAAGAAAAGAAGCAATTATGAAGCGCTTATTTACGATGCCACCTTATAATGTTCATCATCAATTGTCGTATAAACATGACCTTCATTTGTGAGAAACTCAAGTGTATCCCTGTAAAATAAAACAATTACAAATATAGTCCAGTCAATATATACAAAACAAATAGGCTACCTAGCAAAAGGTTGAGTATCTCGATAATTTTTTAACATGTAGGAATCAAAGTCAAGCAGAATTGGAAAAATCTAAAAGTTATCTTAAAATTGTTTTACTAGCGTCTATTTATCCATTGTTAGTATGATTGCCTTTCGGTTATATTATACCAACGGAAGTGACTAGCGTTTACTTAATTTGACATTTAAGTAATATTAATAACATTCTTTACCAACAAGTTCTTGATCATATGCATTCCACTACCATAACATCTCAGGTAGCTCAGAGGCAGAGCGTTGTCTAAGAATGGTAAAAGTTATCTAATTTTTTTCGATTCGATTTTTGAACAAGCTTTAGTACTTTTTTAATAACGAATAACTTTGCAATTTAAAAATTTCTCTTAGTGTTTGCGAAATAAAATTTAAGGGTGAGGATTTCAATTTAATCCAATAATACACTTGAAAATTCAAAACTCAATATTTTTCAACATTTTCGATAGTAACAAATCAGAAAAGTGTTAAAATTTGCCATTCCTAAATCTCCGAAACCAATAACTTGAGCAAAAAAAATTTTTAAGATCATTTTTATTCAACATTAGGTTACTTTAATTTTGAAAAAATTCATTTTTATTCCTCTATCAACCTCCTAATAAATGGCCCTCCTTTCATACCCCTACTTAGACAACACATTTTATCTTAAATAGTAGGGTTCAATGAATGTGTGTACCAACTTTCATTGTTTGAACAGAAAATGCAAAGATCTGTATGAATTTGTCGCTTAACCTACATACTGAAATCGTTCGATGTTCTAAATTTGTACTCAAATTTTCGTTACTAATTTGGTGAGACATGCACCAAATTAGCAACGAGTAACATATCTTTGACTCCATATCCCTGAAATAGTTACGATTAACTAATTTATATTGATGATGACTACTTTGTAGTCGAATTACGTATTTATAAAATACAAATAATTGTTTTAGGAATTGGGGCCAAATTTGAAATATAAACTCAATTCCTATTATTCAATCGAACTGATTTTCCAAATGTTTGTAATTCTAATGACAATACAATATGATACAATCTAAGAGATGGAATTCGAAAATATTCACCTAAATACAAATTTTGTGGAAGCGTTGGTAAATATGGGAAATTAAATTAATTATTTTAATATTAAAGAATACACGGTTCATTAGTAGTCGACGCACTAAAAAGAAAAAACTAATTAATGGGTTAAATTAAACCGTGAGGCGCTTTCTGTTAAAAATTTCTTTCAGACAAATGAGATGATTTAATTTCATCGCAAAACATCCTACGATTTCATAACTATTATTAATTATTTTTTGTATTTTAGTTCGTTACATACTAAATAATAAAAGCTAATATTTTCATTTTTTGGAAAATATAAATTTTTGTCGAGCGTTCGAAAATGACAAGTTTATATAAAACTGATAGATAAAAAAGTCTATTATTGTAAATCTACTTACATTAATTCATCTTTTGAACATTTAACTATGCCCAAAATTTGCGTAACAGTTCCACCATGTGCCTGATCACTACACTTTTCAATTGCTTTATAAACTTTAAATTGAAATGGTGTACCTATCATATTATTTGGATCATGTGTACCATTATCTTTAGCTCCAGCGTTTGTACTAATTGATGTATTCTCACCATTCACCTAAAAATAATAAAATTTTAATTTAAGGGACGAGTTATAAAATTTTTAATTTTTTAACTCGTGGATTGAATAATCTAAGTAGATTATTCCTTAGTAATTGGATTCAAATAAGTATCTTTCCGGGCAAAGGGTAAGTTGACTTTTAACTACCGATTTCTACATATATAATAAGAAAAAAAATCGGAAGTTGATATTAGCTCTAAGACTATAATAATATGCGTAGTTGTACGGTTTTTGGGGCGCCGGGGATTGACGACGGAAAATATAGAATAAAATTTTTCCAGAAATCGAATTTCAAAAATATAAAAAAGTTAATTTTTACTATATCTGAAATACAAAGAACGCCTTTTAGTGCGGGGGCCCAAAACAAGCAATCCCAGCCAACTCGGGATAAGACCGATAAAGTGAAAGATTGTAGTACGCGATTGGAAAGTTCTATGAAAAAACACAAAAATTAACGATATGGCTATTTGGACACACACGGGTCTCTTGCGTGTTTTCAGCGTGAAGCGTTTAATATATTTTTCATCGGTTATACCCCGAGTTGGTCGGGTCTGCGTGTTTTTGGGTCCTCGCACTAAAGGTCGTTCTATATATTTCACATATTGTGGTAAAAACTAAAATACTCGGTTTGAATAGTTTAATTAATTTAACTTATTTAATTTCAACAGTTTTTGCCACAATATCTGAACGTTGGTTTAATCTAAATTTTAACTCACGCTGGAGACCCGCCTGTGTCGGAATAGTACGGCCCAAACATTTAAAATTTTTATATAATACAAACAGTAGAATCGGCATTATATGGATAAACACGACTTCTCTGATATAGATAGACATAGGTGATTTTCTTACCTCATCTTTGTACATCTTTTCAATTTCATATCTTGCACAAATTGCTGATAACATAAAAGTCACCAAATCATTTGGGTTATTCATGCTTTCAATTTTCAAAATCATAACACGACGTCCATCTGCTAAATGTTTTAGAGATCCAACAACTCGACAATATGCATTCAACATTAAATTTGGTATGTTTGGAGCTTGATCCTAAATTAGATTCAACAAAAAGTTTGAATTACACCAATTGCTAAAGATCAGACACATACAGGGTTGTGTACAAGTTAAGGAAATACAAATTGCATTGTTTATCTTATCAAATGTTAACAGAATTATCAAAATTTGTCACTAGAGTAATAATATTTCGTAACTGAATCTTGAATATGTTTTTCACTTGTAAATACTTACAGGATCATGATCTAAATACAAATGACAAGATATTTTGTCACTAAAATCTTCCAATTCATACATGACTTTGGTTGATTGAACTGTTTGTGAACGTAAAACACCATAAAATTCTACCATTTGTATTGTTTGTCCAAAATATGTTAAATCATCGGATAACAAATGCATGTGTTTTATAAACATTGGCACCAATTGGCGGGGTCGGTTTGCTTTATTTTCCGAAACGGTAGTATTTGCCCCTGCAACATATTTGACGTGTATGAATAGATTTAGTATAAAATCATATATCATAGCTCTAAAAGATTGCAAGTACCAAAATTTTCACCCTATTATCTTTGAACTGTAGCATGTGATTGATACGTCTAGCAGTTTTCATACCCGGATCGGTATGTTGTAAATATTTAAAGCCTACTAAACCTATATAGGCTGTTGGAATAATGTTGAAATTATTTTGTTACTGACTCTGATATCAGTCTCTTGTGTCTTTTATTCTCAAATTGACTTATTTAAGAAATAGTCACCCCAAATATATTCAAAACTAATGAACAAAACTTAAATTACCAATGTCAATCTCGTCCATCCACATATTTATTTCCAATTTATTACAATATTAATAGTTAATAATAAATTCAATTGTTTTATTTCTCAACCACTATATATGTTACACTTTATTCGTACAATGACTTATGACTATAAAAGCAGACTATTAGTCTCTGATAAAAGTGCCGCTCTCAATTTTTAGCGGGATTAATATTTCAAGCCGTTTGTTATTATTCGAGAAATGTCAGTAGGTAAGGAATAATGTCTAAAGTAAAATACCAACATAAATAAAGTTACCTCTCACTGACCTCTATTATCTGGACGGTATATCGCGTTTAATTAATCCGAATTGAAGCGCTCCTTAACTAGCCAAGGTATTAATTTTTGCTTCAGCACGCCTGCATACGCGACATATATGTGTGACTGCCACATGTATTTCCATTACACACATAAAGTTGTTAGTCACGTAAGCGCACTGAAACAAAATGTAGTACCTTGGTTAGTTGCGGCGGTTTGACAACGTTTCAATTGGGTTCGTTTTTTCAGTTATTTCATGTTTTGACCCATAAACATACTCTGTACATAGAGATCTCTGTACATACTCTGTACATACTCTGCATATAGAGATCAGTGGTACCTATACACTTCAAGTTATAAAAAAAACCTGTCGGAATGTTTAGAAAAGTAGTGTGTTCTCTCTGTAGTATTAAAGGTATAACTAATTGTTGAAATGTAGCCTGACTAAAGCCGCCATCTTGAAGTATGTCATCATCAGTAACTTTACCAATATCCAATGAGTAATTTCATTTTGGAATAAACATTTTTCAAATTTAAATTCAATGACTCAACATATTCCATTTATTATTTTTTATGAAATTATTTCATTTTGTTTTTGTTTACAATTATTGTAACAATAAGTCTACGAATTTAAACCACTAGGTAGAGTACCATTTATCTTAAATTATGAATATTCAGTGCCTCACATATGGGATTCAGAACTTACAAAAATTGCAAATTTTATTACAAGGCATCATTATCCAATTATAGAGGTCAGTGTCTCATAGCCATTTTTAACTCATCTATTATAAATAAGTGTGAAATTTGTTTCGGACACAAAAACATGTTTATCAACCCGAAGTAATTTTATCATAGTTGAAAAGATGAAAACTGCCTACTATTATGAGAATTAATTATTGATATTCAATTTATATTTTATTTGTGGACAATAAAATATTAACTAATTAAAATGGCAAATTATGCATTCCATGATTTAAATAATCCCTTGTTAAGTAGAGATGGAAACATAAAATTTGAACCACAATTTCATACAGAAATTATAATTAAAGAAGAAAAACTAAAAACTGAATTGGAACTCAATACTGAATGTCAAATTAAATATGTAAATATTGATTTTGAACAATTACCTACCAATGTAATCATCAAAGATGAAATATTAGAAGAAACTGATTTTGTTAAACATAAACAAGAAAATATCGAGGAAAAATTATATTCATGTTCTACTTGTGATAAAAAATTTGCAAGGAAGTACAGTTTAATTTTACATAAACGAACTCATACTGGTGAAAAACCGTTTTCATGTGATGTTTGTGATAAAAAATTTAATAAAAAAATCACGTTAATTCAACATAAACGAACGCATACTGGAGAAAAACCATACTCATGTGATGTTTGTGATAAATCATTTACTTTTCAACAAAATTTAGTTAGACATTCACGATTTCATAATGGAGAAAAGCTTTTTTCATGTGATGTTTGTGATAAATTATTTACTGAACGTAGCTATTTAGTTATACATAAACGAATTCATACTGGAGAGAGACCATTTTCATGTGATGTTTGTGATAAAGTATTTAGTCACCAAAGTAATTTAATTCAACATAAACGAATTCATATTGGAAAAAAATCATATTCATGCGATGCTTGTGATAAATCATTTGTTCAGCAAAGTGGATTAGTTCAACATAAACGAATTCATAACGGATAAAATACTTATCTGTAGAACTACTATTCTTTGGTAGAAGTATACCATGTACAATAACTTATATAAAGTAGCTAAGACTTAATTCATTAGAAACTATGTTCATAAAAAGGGGATACTACGATTCGTACGGCGCCACAATCGGATGGCGGATTATTGTAGAACTCGACGAGATATGACGAAAATTAAGAATAAAATTATTCGAGATATTAAAGTTTAAATTTTTTTTACACAAATAAAATGTGTGAAAAAACAGCAAAATGCGTTAACAAGCATAACTATTTCAACCGAGTACTACAATCTTTCACTTCATCGGTCATATCCCGAGTTGGTCGGGTTTGCGTGTTTTTGGGCCCCCACACTAAAAAGCGTCCTATATATTTCACATAATGTGGCAAAAACTTAAGTACTCGGTTGGAATAGTTACCTTATTTAATTTCAATAGTTTTTGCCACAATATCTGAAATATGTAGAATCCACTATCAGACCATAGAAAAAATGAGAACGAAGCGAGATATTAAAAAATTTTACTCTTTTCAATAAGTTTTTTTCAAACTCTATTAAAACACGTCAAAAAAACGAAGCGATCTCGAAAACGAAGCGAGATGAAAAATTTTATTCTTTTCGTCTTCGTTCGTCGAGTTCTATAAGGATCTACCTTCAGGTCTTGACAAGTTTTGCCCATAAAAAGACTCATCGAGAATATATATTTGTTTTTGTAAAAAAGATTTTATATTGAAATGTAATTGAATTTAATAAATAACAAGAAATGTAATTGAATTTAATAAATAACAAAAATTGTAACAACTAATTCTTTAAATGATTTTTTTTAATGCTTGACCAGTGAATCACTGCAAATAAACTTATTTTTTCTTATTTATTTTTAAGTTATACATTTTGGTGAGTTATGCGTCGTTCAGCATGTAACGAATCGCTGATGTAACACTCGACTGATACAGCACTCGTTCGATTGATGTTACACAGATGATGTTTATATTCTGCTCTATTGCACATTACTTGAGAGACATTTAGTAAAAAATGTGCCATACAGTCGAAAGACTAAATTTATATATTAAAACAAAGAGATAAAAGCAAAGTATGATGAGATAAAATGTTCCTTTTTTATAAAAATGAATAACTTTTTTTCATAAACTAAATAGTATCGCCACGATTTTTGCTCTTGATTGCAAATCATATTAGTGTATAGGCACTTGGTACTATACTTTGTATTTTTCACGCATTAATAATCAACTCAGCATTTACCGAGTATTAAATTACTTGATCCAGTTAGTTGTTATTTTCACTTTCTTGACTTACTGTTAGTGCCTCAAAATATTGATTTTTTAACAAAACATATTAATTTTTTAACATTTTTTGTTCGAGATCAAATAAGAGTACGATAAAAATGTATCCCGTTTAAAAATTCCATTTTTTTCCCAATTGTTTAAAAAAATCCTTAAGAAATATTGCACCAAGTTACGCTTTGGAAACATACGTTCTTAAAATCAGTACTATCTACTGAAAAGAAAATTTTAGTGGAATAGTTTCCAATTCTGATGCGCCGATTCTTCCTATACTATACACTATATTTTATATAGAGGGTAGAGGGAACGAGGACCGTCTTATATGGAGATCAAACTGAAAAAGTGATAATCTCAAAGCAGTTCAATAAATGACCAAACTAGCGCTATATAAATGACCAAACTCCTATTGGGATTGATATGAACTTAGCGATGGTAGATGAAGTGCAGTATGTTGAGTGGAAATATTAATTTATAACCACCTTTGCCATTTATCAAAATAAATAGTTTTTATTTTTTATAAATCTTTAAATAAAAATTGTTGTTTTAAAATTTATACTTTTTGGTACAGTCGCGCTATCCTAATTTATGGCGTTTTGACGGACACTTTTCCATACACAGAGTCGGTGCGGGTGCTCCTTCTCTTTACCCTCTATGATATTTTATCAAAAGATTCTCTCATACTATCTAGAGTCTAGACAATAAATTAAACGGTTGTTCTTGTTGTTGATATTCTTGTTTTGAAGTTCATCACATCACTTGTTGCTGTACCAACAATGCGCTACATGAAGTTGATTGTTTAATTTAATTAAAAATTGTGTGATAAATTAAACAAACATTAATGATAAATGAATACGGAATTATTAAAAAATAAAGTATAATTAAAGATGTTATTAGATATTCTTTTAAAATTACCATAATAATAATAATTTTGATTTAGTTTAATTTAAAATAAAATAAAGTATTTATAAATTTTTAATATTCATTATAAAAAAATGAAGTTAATTAAAGTGATCTTTAGTGAAATTGGTTTGAAAATTTTTATTAAATATGTGTTAATATTTCTGTTAATTTCTTTTACATTACCAGGTAATTAAATTTTTTAATTTTAATTTGAAGGTGGTAGTATAGACTCCCAATTTGTTTTATATTAAAAAAAATCAATTTAAAGCATATTAATTTTCTACTAGAGTCAAATTAGTTTTTTAGAGTCAAATTAGCTTCAAAATGGTTTTTAATGTATAGTTTGTTAGGCACCGCGATTTTTTTTTATTCGACGCGTTTTGACGTTCCAACTCGATATGGAGTTGGATATGGTTCCAACTCAGGGTCAAAATTGAATTTGTTTATAACAAAAAATAGCGTCTTCTCTTAATATATTTTTTTAAACTAAAAATTTTACTTAAAAATATTAAATTCTATATAAAAAAAAAAAAATGAGCCCAAAAACATCAAAATCGGTGTATAAGAACTCGAGAAAAGAATTTCCAAAGCTTAAAAAACGCAAAAATATTAATTTAAAATAAAAAATTTAAAAATTTAAAAATTACTTCGACTTGTTTTTAACTACTAAAAAAAATCTTAAAAATATTTATAAAATGAAAAATTTAATTTAAAAAAAATGTATTTTACCCATTATTATTCAATTTGTTCATTTGGGATAATTTTTTTTCTTTTTCTTTAAATAGAATTTAATATAATATTTTTCCCTTGGTAAAATTTTTAGTTTTAAAAAAAAGTTTAAGGAACAAGTGAAAATAACAACGAACTGAGTTAATTGCTTAAATACCCGGTATATACTGATTGTGTGGAAAAAGGTTCAATCAAAACTTGTTTATTTTTAAAAAAGGGAAATGTTTTGTCTTTAGACTGTTGTTTTATCTCTTACGGTTTCAAAGATGGACAGTTTTTCCCTTTTTGCCTAACCATAGTCCGATTTCGCCCATTTACGAACTTGGCCTTTTTTTAGCTCTAGTACATACATGCAAAATTTCAGCTCATTATCTCTTTTCGTTTTCGACTTATCGTGTCCACGGACAGACATGCGGAAATTAACTAATTAGGTTATTTTATGAACACTATACCAAAAATTTTGTTCTGCGATCAATATTTTCAACCATTACAAAGTCGGAACTAAACTTCTAATACTCTGGTGTATATCATCATTGTATTAAATATAAGTAGAGATATTTAATCTTATCATATACCAGATACAAAAATTAATTATTATTGTAATAAATTAATTAATATATTTAAATAAAATATAATAAATATTAATTTAACAAGTGAAAATTGTCGACAACTAACTGAGTTAATTGCTTAAGTACCCGGTATATACTGTATTGACGAACAAAAGTTGTTTTTTTTATGGTAATTAAATATTGATAAGGAAAAATTAACTCGTCAACCAGGAATCGAACCTCGGCCCGTTCAAAATTGGCAAAGTTACAGTAATTTAACGAAGATCGACAAAATTTGTGCGGTCTCGAGGTTTTATACTTTAACACTTTAATAATAATAATCTTTATTGTACAATGCAATTAATCTTTACAATGGTTGACAATAGTTTTTACAATTTTTTTAATTTCGTTATAAAAATAAATATATATTGGTATCCAATTTTTAACAATTGGTAAATAATAGAAAAAAAGAAAACAAAAAAAAGTCGTCAAAAAAAGGGGTTGCCATTTAAGAAAAAAAAAGTTGTATTGGACATGCGCATATCTAAACAGTAAAAAGACCATAAAAATGTGCAAACTGCGCAAAGATATTGAGTGTTGTAAATTATTGTTTACACACAGTATATGAGTATTTGTATAATATTTATTTAATTATTATTATTATATAAAAAAAATTATTGGATCTAAAAGAATTTTTCAATACTAAAATCATAGCCCATGTAAAAATTATTACCGTTAGAATTAATTGATAGAACAATTTTGAAGAACAAGAAAAAAATACAATATTAACTGGAGCATGGATTGTTATTTGGACTACATTTTATTCTTATTAATGAACTATTGTATATGTTATTTCGTTGAATGTCAGATGTGCTATGTGTGTTGTCAACAGATGTTTTAATAAAGTATAAGGCCTAAAATAATGATTTAACATGAGAAACAAGTATATACAGAAAAATGATCGATTGTTATTTGTTGACCAACTAAACTTCTAGACTTTATTTTTCTTAAAAATTGTAATCTTTGAAAATCTATTTTTTAAAAAAGCAGAAAAATGATTAATTATTAACCAAAATAGTCTTTTGTATCCAGTTCGAATGTTGTTTTTTTCTCAGCTACCCGTTTCTCTCAAAAAATGGGTTCTCATTTGAAAAACTCAAGTTGATTTTCAAATAACCGAGAAGACATGGCTAAGGTGAAAATCAAGGTCATCATAAAATGCCGATCTCCGAACAACTTTTATGCGATACACAGTCCAACAAAGCCACCCACATCATGATCCTTTTTACCCTTTATTAATCTCAATTACATTACATTAATGATGTGCGTGGAGGACAAGGAATTATAGGCTAGGAATTGATATGTTATGCGACTGCAGTTGACTTTGATAGGAACTATACCGATATTCATCTGGAGTTCGTGAATGGTCATTTCGAAATTCCTTCATCGAAAATTCACTGAAAATATTAGACTTTTAATTAATGTGCGAGAGTTCTTTATCGCACGATCTATTATGTCAAAGTTTGTGAAAAAATATCTTTTATAATGTTGTTACGTTGTTAGACAATTAAATGAATTAGATACTATGGAAAAATGCATTTGTTATCCTTCAATTCCAAGAAATCATTTCAAACAAAATAAGTTTGATCAATAAGTTTTCTCGTTTTTGTACACCGTTGATTTTTTCAACGGTGATTTTTCTCTTAGTGCTACCATTATAAAATTATAAATTATTATATTATTTTATCCTAATATCAAACGGTAATTACTTTTGACTTCCAAAAATTAATTTTAAAAAAAATTAAATTTTTATTTAGATCTAAGACAATTGTTTAGAATTGGAGTTAGTAATAAATAGAATTATTAGTAAGAGGAGTGCGTAGAATTAAGTAGCATGGTTTAACTAAAACTTACTATGTAAACTTTGTTCCATGTAGCTATTAGCTGAGATTAATTTTACCATTGGTTTTGTGATTTTAATTGCGGACAGCATTGTATGCAAATTATTTTAACATTGATATCATATGTGTATGCCACTCTATGTAATTGTTTTTTTTTTCATTGACGTCATAGCGTCAAATTATTTTTAGTGAATGCGTATTTCTGCTCGCATCTTATCATCTCTCACAGCTATTCTCAACCCGTTTGGAGCTGGCATAATATACATAAACCAAATTTTATAAACCATACAGTATATTAAAAACAGTAAATTGAGATCAGTCTCACTAGACCACTATTTGATAATTCTAGTTGTCGTACTATATATAACACCACGATACACTTGTTGGTTATCACTGATTTTATTTCACACCTCTAAATAAAATTACAAATAGACTAAAAGTGGGGGAGAATCATTCATATGCTTCCTTCCCTTTATTTTGAAAATAGACTGATCTACTCCAACTGTGACAATATTCGAGGGTTCAATACAAATTAGCACAGTTCTAGGAGGTCACTAAGGGGTCCGTTTTATTGGCTGTGGAACCCTGAAAATAAATAAATATTTGAATAAAATTAATTCGAAATTGTGTAAAATAAATTTATTGTGAAACTGGTTTGATGACCGGATATTAAACCAATAATATATAAAGAAACAACTTGTTAAAACTTAAATAACTATTTATTATTGTTAAGACTATCATAATATATCATTAATAAATTATATATTATCATTTTTATTAAATAAAAAGTAATTCCAACATAATGCAGGAAAAAAAAATCATTTACTAAAAGAATTGGGTTAATCGTTCTGAAGTAATGTCACTTGTCAATTTTTGTTTCCATAGAAATTGCTTTCATTGTTTTAAAGATATATTTTTAACTAGCTGTTTCCCGCGACTTCGTTCGCATTTATATGAAAGCTAGATATATATGTATTGAAAATAATAATAATCACGCTTATTCACGTTGTTATACCCGAGATGTAGATAGATGTATACAAAATATTTTTTCTTCCGACTTACTTTACAAATTAAATCAAAACAAATTCAAAAATTCGTTACGCAGGAGCTGCTTCAACTTAGCGAATTTCCTTACAATATATAAAAAACTCTCTAGCGGTCACAATTTTAGTGTGATCAAAATAAAATATCGTATTCGATATGATTTTAGTATTTGCAACTTGCAAGGCTTATTTTATTAATAAATGGCATAGGTCAAGGGGAAAGGGGCATAGAGAAAGAAAAAAACATAAAAAATAAAATATCACTCTTAATATTAGAACAATCGAAAAATGTATAAGGAATAAAGTTGTAGAAAATTAAGTTTGATACAATTCATTATCTTATCATTTTTTCCAAACTCTAATGTGTACCGAGATATTTAGAATTTTAACTTTCAATCTTTAATTGTAAATATTTCTGTAAATATTAGTGTAACAGAAAAAATGATAAGAAACAAAATTATAGTTAAACTAATTACCTACACTTTTGATTGATTGATTGATTAATATCGGGGTAAAAACTATTGCACTTCGACCTTATGGTCCATTGTGCTCCCCCTTCTGCCTCAGTCCGACGAGACTCGCTTCTCCCATCTTGGTTATCAGGTCCTCTCGAAGGTTCATATATTCGGGGTGAGATGCACCGAATATCTTGTATCTGCTGTAACCCAGAGGTTCGCAGTCAAAGATTATGTGGCTGGATGTTTCTACCTCCTCGCCACGCAATCTGCACACAATGGACCCATTATGGAGTCCCATTGTGTGCAGATGCTTCCGCAGGGGATAATGCCCGGTAATGAAACCGGTAACCCTCCGGCGTTGCATCCTGTTCAGCCTTAGTGCATCGAGAGATAGACCTACACCTTTACTCCTTATAAATTTTTCAATTTTTCAAATATTAAGGGAGATATGCCAAATTTTGTGTTTCGGGCCTCCTTAATAAATTCCGATCAGACCGGCAAGAAATTTATATCATCTAGGCTCTAACCTCAATTTGCCTACAAATTTTCAACTAATTCGATTCATATAGTTAGTTCATCATTCGATAGTTGGAGTAATGGAAATGAATCTAATTACCTTCGATAATCATCCTAAGAAGTTTGGTATATTATTTCTTGAAAATTTGTAAACAGCTTGAAGTTAGAGACTACAGGGTACAAATTTTTTTGAGACTTTGTCAAAATTTATTAAGGGATTGCAAGAGGGTTCGAAAAATTTGGTATCCTTTTAAAATAATCAGATACTTAGGGTCGGGAGGAATCCGTAAGCCATTTACAGCGTTATTTTATTTTATCTTTATCATAATGATTTTTAAAGTGTTTTATACCAAAATTATTAATTATTATTAAACATATTAATAATAAACGTTTATTATTTTACAGGTATTTTAGCTGAAATCATGGACATGTTTGACATTCGATATTGGCGATGTGTAATCAAAAAATCAGCACAATGTCCAAATAGCGATATAAAATTCTTCTTATACACACCGTAAGAAAACAAAAACATTATATTTCAATTACAGTAGTTTCACTGAATGTTGACCCCTGATAGTTTAGCCCAAAGCGGACAAGATTAATGACATAGTTAAAATAACTCATCGTATTTATTAACTAAAAGAGTTCATGCAAACATATGAGATTCTTTTCTCACACCCTCCCTCTTAGCGGGAGAATGCATGAACCAATTTTGCCAATTTACCAGCTTGAAGTAACTTTTTAGCTCTAGAACACGCATAAAATTTTAGCTAACTATCTCTTTTTTAACCCGACTTCAAAAAGGAGGATGGTTCTCAATTCGTCTGTATTTTTTTTTTTTTTTTTAATGTGTGTCACCTCAGAACTCCGTCATTTATGAACCGATTTTGAATTTTTTTTTTGTTTTAAAGGGTTTGGTTTCCCATTGGTCCCATTGTCACCAAATCGCATTCTGATGCGGGGATTCCCGGGAAATCGAGGAAAATCCTCATTTTATGTGATAACCGATTTCTGCGAAGTGTATACTCATTCATAATGGGAAAATAAGAAAATTTTTTTAAAAACCGACTTTAAAAAAATTTTCTACAAAAAAAAACCGACCCCAAAAAAAAAAATTTTTACAAAAAAAAAAACAAAATGTTTGTAAAAAAAATTGAAAATCTGTTGCAAAAATGCAATAAAAATTAAAAAAAAAAAAAACGGATAAAAAAAAAAATGTTATAAAAAAATGCACTAAAAATTAGCTGGTCGTTTAGTAGGTCTACCCATATTTAGACAAATAAAATCAGTTATAGAACTTCAAAGTCACTAAAAAGCGAGAAATAAAACCTATTTTGACAAAATGGAAACCCGACTTCAAAAATCAAATATTCTATAACAAAAAATGCACTAAAAAGTAAAAAAATAATTGCATATTCTTACGCCACTTTTAGTTCACCTAAGCAAAAATTTTTAAATATATATGTACAATTATTGTTATTTTTGGAGACGGTGTCCAAAAGTTATGTGAATTTCTCTATGCTGACACCGACTCCAAAAATAACAATAATTGTACATATATATTTAAAAAATTTTTGCTAAGGTGAACTAAAATTGGCACAAGAATATGCAATCATTTTTTACTTTTTAGTGCATTTTTTGTCATAGAATATTTGATTTTTGAAGTCGGGTTTCCATTTTGTCAAAATAGGTTTTATGTACAACCGTTGACAGTCGGGACTAAAATATTGTAATACCCTCATATATACATATATAACATATAGGGTGGCCAGAAAGTACCGCAGGGGATTGATAGATAGCGTAGATAGAGAACATAATTCTGAGACGTCCTCTACCATTTTTTAACCTGACGTACAGGATAATTAGTTA
The DNA here is from genome assembly GCA_963920215.1 of Nineta flava. Taxonomy (NCBI): domain Eukaryota; kingdom Metazoa; phylum Arthropoda; class Insecta; order Neuroptera; family Chrysopidae; genus Nineta; species Nineta flava. The sequence continues at coordinate 109,049,100 of OY986041.1, forward strand.
TTAATTAAAATGCCGCCTTTCTGTTAGAATTGTGTGGAAATTCCGATGCTAACTAACTCTTTGCTTTGATCTAAAAAACTGAATGAATATATTTATTAGTGATACAGGAACGAGAAGAAAAAGAATTGATATTAAAAATCCAAATGCATTAAAATATATGGGATGGAATCCACTTAAAGAAAGTTTAATAATTATTCATGGCTTTAATGGTACTGAGAATAAGACACCAATGACCATAATCAGAAACGGTAATCATTATTATTGAAATATACTTATGTGTAAATTAAATTACTTAGGAATCATCAGTTAATTAATTTATTTGAATATTTTAACACTTTTACTTATCTGTTATAAATTCAATAAAAGTGATAATTTGTTCTAGTTTTTAATTTCATTAAAATTATATTAAACTGCATCGAAGTGACATTTATTTATTTATTTTAAAATTTGTTTCATTTATGTATTTTAATGATGAGCGTCGAACTGGGCGTAAAAAAACTGGGGTATAAAAAGTTCAATTAGTTAAACCTGAAGGTAGCCTATTTACATTTTTTTTAATATAGGAGAAATTTCAGCTAGATTGGGAATAAATCGTTCTGTAAAGCTGCTATAACCTCGTTATCCTTTATAAGATCCGATTCTTCTTGCCCCAGTAGAGAACAAAGCATCGTCTGAATGCGCGGAAAATCGTCTCTTGCAGGTTACTTGCGTAAACAAGATTGTGAGGATCACACAGTAAGCAACATATAAGTTGGAGTATGTAATAATATACTTGTTACATTGGGATAAAAGTTTGCACGTGCATGGTATACAACTTGGGCATTCGAATCTCTTCGAGACAAATAAATAGTGTTCTTTGCTGTTTGCTCTAAACCACCTTCCCCGATTTCTTCCTGCTCTTCTTCAATCCTCCTTCTTCTTGTATGAACTATTTAGCGTGTAGGTATTAAGCCTCGGGCCTAAGCAGACTAGCACCCGGGTGGCAAACGCCACTTTGACACCATGGCCAGTTTGATGGTGTTAAAGACTGACTTACTTCTAAAAAAGTTACTCATTGTCCCAGCCATTTTAGGAAAAAAAATGTTAAGGGGGGGGGGGATAAAATGTACTATTAGCACTTTTTCACCACTTTCCTCGAATAGAAAATACCATGTTTAAATGTGAAAGTTGTTCCTCGTGTAATTTAAAATAAATTTTGTAGAAGTAACTTTATCATGCGATTAACCCTTTTCGTCTGAGTCTTCGTGAAATTAACGCGGCAAAGTTCAAAGTGTCATGAAATACTACCAACGTTGTACTACACTTTTCCCTAACATCAAGTGGTGGTTTAAATTTTCTGAATCAATTTTATTCGGTTTTAATAAGAGACGCTGAAATTGCGAAATTCTTACAAATCACTATTCCGTGTTGCCAATTATGGGGAACTGGCTGGGAGGCAAACATGCTGAGCGCAGGGACCTACCAGTGCACCACGATTATTGCATGAGCCGTCACAATAAGGAGGAAGAGGAAACGATGGCCCATGTTCTCTGTCACTGTGCAGCTCTTGCTATAAGAAGACTGACACCCTTGGGCCAGCCATTCTTTCACGACCTCTAAAATAACGAACTCAAATCGGTCGACGTCAAATCTCTATTGGTGTTCTTGAACAGTTCCAAATGGTTTAAGAAGTAGTGGCTTCTTGTGAGACGGTCTCCTTTTTCAGGTATCACAATGGGCCTCGTGGCCTAAGTGTGTCCCACTTGGGCAGCCACTGCCACCATCTTGCGTTGCCCACCATTTTTTATGTAGGAGTTTGGTTGGTGTTCGTCATTATCTCCGTTAATTTTAACTTTTGAGAAAAAACATATTTTCAAAGATGTGGACAATTAAATTATCTACATACTTTAAATGAGAGAGTTATAGAGAAAGAGAGAGAGAGAGAGAGACTGCAAAATTTGCTAACTTTGTTATTTAATTATCTCGGCTTCTAAACGGCAAAAACATTTTGAAACATCGTAGTTAATAGAGAATATGCATGAAAATTTTTTTTCACATTTATTTTCAGAATCTGAAAATACTGTTAATACTGTAATAATATTTAAAAACGAAATTAAAATCCGACAAATATCAAGGAAGCTATAAGCTTTTAAAGATTATTATCTGTCTCTTTCTTGCAAAAATACTAAAAACGGAGTTTTACGTGTATTTTAAATGGTGAAAGTGTAATATGACGTCACATAACATATCAAGAGGGCTATCACCCTCTTTGTCTAATCGGGAATTTCAATCATTCATATCTCGCTTATTTTTAAAGTTATTTAAAAAGTAATTTTACCTTGATATTTGTCAAGTAAACATGCTTCAATTCAAGTGAAAAATTTGCATGCATATTCCCTATTAGTAAACGTTATTCTAAGCCTATAATAAAAAATTCAAAAGTATCTATCGAAAAGTGGTTACGCCAAAGAACTTCCTTAACTAAGTTGATGCGTGTACGACATGCCCTTAGAAATATTTTTAATATATTTTAGTCGAAATTATTGTTTTAAAAAATGTTTCCACATCCGCTCTTGTAATATGGCTAAATCTTAAGTAATTTAGGTTTTGAGGTGTAGGTAGTTGTTTATTATAAAAAAAAGATGGTCTAATTTATTAGAAATTTTAGGTATATTCTATACAATTTAATAAAGAAAAATAGTGGTTTTTATTAATATTTTTATTAATATTTTGAATATTAAAACCTTTGAACGCACATATTCTTATGGAAACAAGGTCAAATAAGTAATTTTGACCTAGCACTCTACTTCTCTGTTTTGATGAAGAATGTAATCATTACAGGCTTGTATTCACACATTATTTGAATGTAAATGGGGCTCTGATTTTATTCTCTTACGTAAAACTAATAACGATTTGATAATAAACGAATTTTTTTTAGTTGATATGATATTACAAAAGTTTCGTCTAGTGTTTGTAGATTTATTATCGATGATAATTTTTTGTCTCTCTATTTTACACCGGATGGTAGAGAATTTTGCCGGGTAGTATAATAATAATAATAATAATTAGAAAGAGGGGTATCGCAAATGGGTCCCTAGCACCTAGACCAAGGGGTCCTCTGTGGCCTCCTTGAGAACAACCTGTCACCCAAAGGCGAGACGTCTCCGAGTGAGAGGTGCTATTTTAAGCAGATGTAGCTATAGGACTCTGATGAGGCCAGATGCCATACAGAAGGCCCACAACTTCTCCGCCGGGATTGCTCCCAGGATTGATGGATCCAAGGTTTCGGACCCAAACATTCTGTACCTGACATCCTGCAGGTTTCGACCGGTTTGCATATAAGTTGTTCTATTTATTCGTGCTCAAAACAAATGTTTTAAACGTCCCAAGATAGACAAAAATTAAGCTGTCGTGGCGACTCCTGGCTGATGTGAAACATCTAAACTATTTTGTATAACAAATTTGCATGAAAGGATGGTTTATTAATGAAAATTAATATGACATAATCAAAAACAAAATATTCAGATGTTTTTTTACAAGAAAAAAATTATTCTTTATTTAAAAAATACATATCAATTTAATACCAAAAAATTAATAATTAAATAATTTCTTAAAAAGTGAGTCGGCTCAATTCTTACAATCAGTTACTTAAACTATTATTATTATTATTAACTATTTTGTATAGAAAATATGCATTGTCATTTATGTAATATCACCTATGAACAACGTGTTGATCACGTGGCGAGATAATTTCGCCAGGTCGTTGTCAGGTAGCAAACAGTCTAAGCCGCCGCATTAAATGTTTCACATCAAAAAACTTTATCAATTATGAAATAAACAAACATTGTTTATGTATACCCGTGCAAAATTTTTATAACCATTATTTTCCTCGGTAAAATTCTCTACTAGCTGTATTAAAATCAGAAGAAAGGCAAAAAAAAAATTAGAACTATGGTTTAAAACAACATGAACAGAATTGACCCTGTACATAACTTTGATATAAATACAGATTTGTCCGTTTTATTCAGTGAATACTCATACAACGCAACTGATATAAAATGACGCTAGTTAAAAAAATCAATTAAAAATATGTACATAGTAAATAAACAAATTCATAAATAATGCATTGACATCAATGATAGTGAAAGATCATATGAATTCCACTACTATAATTGCTCAGGTAGCTGAGAGGCCGAGCATTGATCTAGAATGCCAGAGGTCGTGGGTTCGATTACCATCCTAGATGTGTATGGTTTTTCGTATCAAGCATTTGACATGTCAAAGAATGATCTCTTATAACGCGTTACCCTAGAATCCGAATTCGTATACCGCAATGAAAAAATTACAACTAGTATGCATACAAGGTCATCAAAAGACCCGTTTGAAGTGACTTTTTATACTTTTCATTGTGTTTACACGGTTTTATTATTTCAATGTCTTTATATGTTGCTTATATTTTTAAAAAGTTCTGAAGTCACCAACAAAGTTTATATTTTTTAACAAAATTCTATTAAGGATGTACGAGCACTGAAGCTTCAAAAAGATTAAGGCTTGATTTTTGTTTACATGTAGTTGAAGTGCATATAAATCAATTATAAAGGGTTACGGGGGCTTGAATTAATTATTTAACGTTAAAGTTCGAGTTTTAATGCATTGCTCTTATGGAGAAACGCATATTTTTACACATATTTTGATAATTTTCACTTGGAATAAAATAAGACGAATAAAAAAAAAACTACGCAATAGAAATATTAATAAAGAGATTGATCTAATAAAATTCCGGTATGAACGGGCCTAAAAAAAGATATTTAAGAAAACAACTGAGATTTCGGGTAAATTTTATTTCTGTCGGCGGTAGCTTAATTAACCGAAATCTCAGGTTTTTTTCTTAAATATTTTTTTAATTAGGTCCGGTATGACGGGACTAAATTAAATATTAATTTTAACTAACGACAAAAAATAATAAACATTATTGTGGACTTTTATGAATGTAGGTACTATATATGATTTTGAAGAATTTTATAAATGGACTATACACCAGCGCTCGTACATCCTTAAGCGTTTTTTTGAGCGGCCATTTTATACAGTCCATTCGCCGACCGTAAAAAAATGGCCCCGATTTTATAGTGAATAAACCTTTCAGAAAAGATAGTATATATAGTGACTTAAATCACTGGCTTAGGCAACCCTGCGAGAACCTGATCATACAACGGGGAAATCGCAGGTATCGGGGGAGAGTTAACATTTTTTCGGGAATTTTGAGAGGAATACTCTTGTTTAGGTGATAATGTGGTCAGAAACCAGTGGAGGGAAGCGATAGTGGGAAAAAAATAAAAACCACCTCGTATTTTTTTGCTCTCAGGACCTAAATATATAAAAAAGTTGCCATCAAAAGTTGTGTATTGAAGTGTTTTTCGCGTAGTTAATATAGAAAAAAGTTAGCTAAAGCGCGATAGATTTAGTGGTGTTTTCTCCGTTGTCGGATCAGGTTCTCCTAGGGTTGTAGATTTGCCAACTCACCATCATTTGTCCACTTAGAATGGATTGACCCTTATTTATTTCGAGGAAGGCAATGAAATCAATGAAGGAAATGAGTCCTATTTACATACATTTAATGTGTGCCTACAAACCTGTAGGGATTGCATTCTTCATAATAACACAAAAGAAGTAGATGATTTCAAATTTAAGTCATTAAAGAAAATCTCTTTAATGGTCCTAAAAATGATTTTAGGTTGAGATCATTATCTTAAGAAGTAAAGAATCTACAGTGTTTAGCGCAAATCGTTGTAAAACAATAGCAAAAACACTTTATATTTTTGTATTTCGAATCTTCATTAATATAATTTACTGTATTTGTAATTTTTATAAGACAATTTATTTCAGCTTATCTTTCAACTGGCGACTACAACGTGTTCACTGTGGATTGGGCACAATTAACTATTTTTCCATGTTATTTATCAGCATTATCAAATACTCGTCTAGTGTCGCGATGTTCGGCACAATTATATTCATATTTAACAGAACATGGTGCACTAGCGAAAAAAATACACTGTGTCGGACATTCTTTAGGTGCTCACATTTGTGGAATGATGAGTAGACATTTAGATGCCAAACAATATAAGATTATTGGTAGGTATCAAATAATGTACATTATTATATTATTTCACGCGTGTTAGATGTGAAACTTTAAACGTTTTTTACATCAAAACTTGATATGAAAAATCATACAAATGTTGGTGAAGATCGATCTCCCACAATATCTGGCGTTCCGGGCGATAGTCAGCAAGTCTGTCCAGGTCGAAAAGCGCTGTACTCAGTCGCTAAGACCTTAATTTATTTTTATGCTGAGTATCTAACTTAGGATACTAAGACCTTTGTTCGCCCAAACACCCCATTACATACATTCCATTCCATGTATACAGGTTGCTCAGATTTTAATCTGGAAAATTGAATATGCGATAGTTCTCCCAAAAGTAATTCTTATGAACTTGGATCTTTTTAAGTTTCGATTGCGAGATACAGGTTGTTAATATGTCTCAAAAACTACTTAGCTGATTGGCTTAATTTGATGTAATTAGATTTAATTTAATTATTCCAGGGGCGGCACTGGGACATCCTAGCTAGATATTTTAAAGAAAAATTTGGGTACGCCACTGCTTTTTTCATAATATTTTTAGATTGAGTAATTACCAGTTTTTCTCTCCTGCTTTTTCGGTCTATCTTGCTTACTTTTCGAGAAAGCAATAAAATTTCGAACACTTACCTGAGGATTTCTATTAAAATAATTTAGAATTCTTCTTGGATTGACTCTATTTTGTCTATGTTTTTCATTTCCGTTGCGTAATCCAAAATCCCTAAATTACTGTTGAGTATAATTACTATATTTACTCAAATATCTAAACATCCAAGTTCATATGAACTTTTCTTCTTATTTTTGGAGTATCGAACGCCGTCTGGAGCATCTGAGACATCTTGTATATATATATATATATATATATATATATATATATATATATATATATATATATATATATATATATATCAAGATAGAGTACGATTTTGGAACGAAAAGTCCTGAGTAATTTTTTTATTAGACGCACCGTTAATTAATTATTAATTAATTTAGCAAACTAGGTTGAAACCAGAGTTGTAAAAAGTCCATAAATTCTACTATGAATTTTATCTGTCGCTCTTATCCATAGAAACAGGAAAGTAAAATTTAAGGGATAGGATCTTTGTTTTATGGGGGTGCATATTTTATGGGTCTTGCGATTTTCTAAAAATTGATAATTCCAAAAATTTAATTATTGCATTAAAAAAAAATTAATCAATAAAATAATTTTATTATTGCACTTTTGAGACAACTTTATAATTTAACGAATTTAATTTGCGCATTTTTTTTTTAAATTTATTAAAAAAATAAAAAAGTTTAATTAATGCACTTTTCAAGGAATTAATAATTTGATAAATTTAAGCAATAAAATTTTCCAAAATTTGATAATTAAATCAAAACTTAATAATAAAAAAAATGCACTTTTTGCAACTCTAGTTTCAATCTAGTTTCCTTAATTAATAAATAATTAATTAACGTTGCGTCTAATATAAAAATGTCTCAGGACTTTTCGTTCCAAAATCGTACCCTCTACCTACCCTCTTATGGAACTCGACTACTGACGCGGGACAGCCTGTATATATAAAATAAAGTTTACATAATTTTTATAATTGTTTAATTTATAAAGGTTTGGATCCTGCACGGCCATTAGTAGATAGTTATGGTGACGCCCAATTTAGGTTAACCCGTGATGATGCGCATCATGTACAGGTTATACATACTAATGCTGGATTTTTAGGCGAAGAAAATGTAGTTGGTCATGTCGATTTTTGTGTTAATGGTGGACACAATCAGCCTGGCTGTAAAGGACATGCATTACGTAAGTGAAACGATTGTAGTAATTTTCTTGAAGTCGAAACGATGGCAAATAAAAATTTAAACTCACATCTTTGCCTCTAAAAATATCCCCTAAATTAAATAAAATTTGTTTTGCAATAGGTCAAGCTCGATGTAGTCATTTTCAAAGTGCCTGTTACTATGCAGCATCTATCCTAAAAAATGTTAAACTAATGGGAGTACCATGTTCGAATGCGTGTCCAAAACGACGTGGACTAGGATTATTACCAGGAAAAGTTGTCCCAATGGGTATTAAAACACCAGTAAGGTAAATATAAACTATTTTTCATGAATAACAAATGATGTGACCTTTAACCGCTAAAATCGAAAATTTTAACGGCAAATTGTTCTTATTCCTGTATTAACTAAATTCAAATTTTTAATTTCGGAATGTATAAAGAGTGTTGCAGAATAACATATTATTAATTTTCGTTAGCGGAATTACAGAACATAATTGTTAGACACACATGTACTATTGCGGGCCAAGAGTGATGTACTAAAGTTCCCAATAGTGTAGAGATAGAGGTAGATGGTAAAGGCTGCCCTGGACGGGCTACACTTCGACCATAAGGTCCATTGCGATGCCTTAGGATGTGAGGATGTGAGTGTAGTGGAAGGAATTTGTGAGTAGACTAGGAATTGGTAGGATATGCGGCTGCAGCCGACTATGATAGGAACTATGCCGATATTCATCTGGAGTTCGTGAAGGAAACTGCAGAAAACCTTCTCAAGCATAGCCGGTTACTTCGTTCTGGTCCATACGCCGACAGTTTAGTCAATCAACAGCCCCTTTTTTTTAAATTTTTATAATTGACAAACTGCCGATGTCGGGATTCGAACCCATAACCTCCCAGTTTCCAAGTACTGCATACTGCGCAGACATGACGCCTTAGACCGCTGGTAAACCCCAATAGTGTAAGTGTAACTTTTTTGAACATTTACTCCCTCAATTTTTGAGATATTTAATTTCAAAAGACGTCTTCCGAAATTTCTTCGTCTTTTTTGAAGACGCAACTGATCATTCGATGATCAGACAGGTCGACATTGATGTCACTCTCCAGTTATGAATTAAGTCCCTGAATCCGCTTAATACCAACGTAATGTCGATCATCTCTCGCCTGGCCGAGGTGGCAAAAGTTGGTTCGCATCCTCTTTTTACAATCTTGAGATCCATGGATACCAGATACTCTAAAAAAACACCTCTTGTATTCACATTTCTGCTGCCCAATATAGCATAGTCTTGTTCTAGATCAATTATTTGTATTTTATAAATACGTATTTCGAATACAAAGTAGTCATCATCAGTATGAATTAGCTAATCGTAACTATCTAATTTCATCTAGGAATTGGGACAAAATTTTAAATTTAAGGATGTTCCAGCATAAAACTACTTTTCGACAGATTTTGCTCATTTTTTTTTGCACAGGCTAAAAATAACGTTTTCTAATAAATCCCGAAGTTTCAAAATTTTTGACCGTTTAGAACGCGAGATAATTAATAGCAAAGTTATCATTCTCTCTCACTCACTCTCATTAGAAGCATGTAAAACTTCATGCCCACCCAACTACTATCTGTTTTATTAAAAAAAAATACTCGACAGAATTTAAAACTAAAACTAGAATAGTAAAGATAAATATTTATTAAATATATTTTTTTTTTAAATATCGCATTTTACCGTTTTGTTTTCGAAATATAAAAGTTTAAAATTATTTTTTTTTTCAAAATGACATTAGTTTGTGTATATGAACAGTGAATTTGTCTATGTGTTGCACATGTGTGTGTATGTATTTGTTCTATAATAAAATCAAAACGGTTTTTTGTCCTGGTTATATAACACAGTGCTGGAACGTCCTTAATTTTAAAATCAAGAGTTAAATTATGTTCTTTTGATTATTTGAGCAATCTATATATGTATGTACCAATTATATTATATCATAAACAGTATTCTAATTGATTTTGAATTATATCAAAGTATTGACTACCTTTCCAATTAGCCATGCTGTAACAGCTCCTTAATGGAGCGAAATTTTTGTGGTCAGTCTGCAATAAGTAAAAAAATTTAATTATCTTAATAACATTTGTATTAAAATTAAAATAATTATGTTTAGTAACAGTAATTTGATATATTTATCAAATACATAATTATAATAATATCAAGAAAAATTAATAATTGTTTCAATTACTTTTTCTAAATTGATTTAAGGCAGACTTTATATAATTAGACTGAATTCTGCATTGTCTTTTTTTGTTATACAATGTATAACAAAACCAATTCCACTCCAATTTATACAAAGATTATTAAGATAAGCAAAGAGAACTGTAGGATTTTTTAAATTAAATTTCAAATTTTTGTTTGCCCTAATTCTTAAGACAATAATTTATATTTTATAAATACGTATTTCGACTAAAAAGGTAGTCATCATTAGTATGAATTAGCTAATCGTAACTATCTCTGGGATATGGAGTCAGAGATATATTGTTCGTTGCTAATTTGGTGCGTATCTCCCGATTATTCGAATTAATACGACCCGATCCGTAAAATCAAGTATCCGGATGATTGGATAATTCATGAAAACGGTCATTTCTTGAAAAATGCTAAATTTGTATAGTGTCGTTTTTATACCCGGTATATGTAAATATACAAGGTATATTAAGTTTAGTCCCGACTTTGGCATGAATGTTTTGCATAGGTGTTCATTATATCCGTCTGTGAACACGATAGCTCCAAAAAGTAAGGTCAAGTTCGTGAATGAGCAAAATCGGATCATGTCTGGGCAAAAAGGTCAAAAAGAAACAAAAAATGTTCCTTTTTTTAAAATAAACAACTTTTGTTATAAACTTTTTTACATAAATTCAGAATATAACGGGTATCTAAGCAATTAACTCAGTTAATTGATATTTTCACTTGTTTTTCCTAAAAACGATCCGGATAATTGAAGTTCTTTTGTTAATTGTTTATCGTTTTTCTAGTAATTTATCATAAGACTCTCTGTTCTTTAAGACTCTATTCTTACAAACGAATCCCGACATCGGCAGTTTGTCAATTGTTAAGAAAAAAAAAGTGTTAATTGACTAAACTGTCGGTGTATGGACAAGAAAGAAGTAACCGGCTATGCTTGAGAAGGTTTTCTGCAGTTTTCTTCACGAACTTCAGATGAATATCGGCATAGTTCTTATCATAGTCGGCTTTCCTAGTCTATACACAAAAATTCCTTCCATTCCACTCACATCCTCACTTCCTTAGGCATCACAATGGACCTTATGGTCGAAGTGTAGCCCGTCCAGGGCAGCTTCTACAATATATCTATGGATAAAATTGCTCTACTTCCCCATATCAGAATATATACTAATGTTATATTTTTATTTTTTAGTGCCAAAGGACAATACTGCGTAAGTATAAAACATAATAAAGATTGCCCATTCGATTGATATCGTATTTTAAAATTGTGAAGCATCAATCAATTTGAAGTATTACGTGGAGGTCATGAAATCCTACACAGAAGAGCACTTATAGTTTGTTTGGAAGTAAAGTTACTAATAGAAGATAGTTTTTTGTAATATATTTGTGTTAATAATGTGTTTTAGTTTATTTAATAAATTATATTTTTTATAACTTATGATTTGTTTAATATCTGTACCTATTGACTGATAGATGACACGTAAATATTTCGTGTAGTCCAATGGATTAACCGCAAAGTATACGTATATACGGAGCGCTATACGGATTGCACTATGTTCTTTCGCCGCGAAATCAGCACATCGGTGCACGGATTATTTTTAATTTTTACTACTACTTCAGCTAATTCTCCCACAAAAATCTTGTAAAGAGCTCTTTTGTAGATAATAATATTATCTACATGTATTGATAACTTTTCATCATAATATTAAATTAAAAAGTTACAAGCAAAATAAATTTTAAATTGAGGTGAATACTTTTAACTTTTTAACGACTACTAATCCATTAATACGTTTGGCCTTGGTCGTTCTCTCAGTCGTTCTACTTTATTTGAATTCATTAATTGAAATGTTTATTAATTAAATCAGGTGAAAAAAACAAATTCTTCAGCGTTATATATTATTCATTCTTTAACGTTTCGTCGGTTTTATTCCGATATCATCAGGTATCTATGTATAATAGACAAGACATTAAAATTAACAATAATTTAAATTGAACAATTAAACAATTTATCAAACTGATGTTGTCTAAATAAAACCGACAAAACGTTAAAGAATAAATAATATTAACGATGAAGAATTTGGCCATTCACCTGATTTAATAATAAACATTTCAATTAAGACCTAAAAATCTTAACTATTAATTGAAATATTAGTTAAATAATTAATTCATTTAAAATCAATATTTTCAACATCAATTTCTGTTGTATTTATAAAACCTGTTGAATTTATATTGATTATAACGTAGATTCAAGAAACACAAACTTGTTAAATCTCGAAATACATTGTTTATCCGACAAAAATATAATTGAGAGAGGGACCAAGTTTTTACATACAAAAATTATTGATATCGTAGCAAAAACAAAAATGTTTGTCTTCAAAAGTACTGAAATCTATGTAAGAACCAAGTTTTTTAACAAAAGTGAGAAAATGATTGGTATATATTTATTGAGTAATTTTCTCAGGTGTAGGGTATAATTTCATATTTTGGCAAGTGGTCAGATTTTATAACACTTAATATACAAAGAACTAAGTTTGTCAAGTAAAATATGAAAAACCCTGCACCTGAGAAACTTTCCCAATAAATATATACTAATCATTTTCTCACTTTTGTTAAAAAACTTGGTCCTTAAATAGATTTCACTATTTTCTTGTTCTATGCAATCATTTAAGTGTAGTGACTCACACTCATACAGCAGATACACATATCTGGCCCAAAAGTGTCAACATTGCAATTGAACCTGCGGTACAGTGCAGAACGATACATTTACGTATACACGCATATCTTTTCCCTTTTTATATGCTTATGTATGCATATATGTAGGAGTATTGCATATATACACGTGCGGATCGACTTAATAGGTATGTTCTGGTAGTGTAAAGAATATTCTATGTGATTCTCTCACCTTCTTAGAACGCATTCATTTCAGATATAAAAAGCAGGACAACAACAGCTCACACCATAATAACAACTTAACATTGGTACAGTAACAATCTAACATTAGTACAGTAACAACTTAACATTGGTACAGTAACAATTTAACATTCGTTAAAATCAAAAAGTTAATACAATTCAAAAGTATAATCTAAAAGTTAAAATTGTTATCCAAAAAGTAGTGAAATAAAATTTACAAAAATATACATTTCAAGTATTTTCTTCATCACACGCACTCTTTCGCTACATATGCAAGCAGAATATATGATGAAAAATCAGAATATATGCTCCGTCCTTATATTATTTCCATAAGATAAGGATTGTAAAATGATATTGTAAAAATTATCATTTTCCAGGTAAAATAAAAATATCCGGTTTTCTAACTTTTCTGGGTGGTCAATTTTTAGGGTTAAATATCTTGGAAATATCTGTTAAAGCTGCATGTTGAAATTTAGTACTTACCGTTAGATAGTGGGTCTCACGCTACGTTTTCAATTTGAGCTTTATAGCTCTTTCAGTTCCTGAGATACAGAGACCTAAAAATCGTCTTTAATCCTTCCTGTATAATATAGTACGGTAGGCGTCTATGCTTAGACTTGGACCAACGCACAACCGTGCTATGTGATAGTTTGTACGTTTTATTGTTTTCAAATAATGAGTGCTGTGTAAATCAATATTTTTAAAAGAGTGTTTAGTGTTTTTTTAAATGTATTAATTAAAAAAAGGTAATAATTATACAAATATTTCATTAATAAAATTATAGATTGAATTACAATTTAGAGGATTATATTTTTATATTTTATACTTTATAGAGCAATGTAAAGATGAATTAATGTTTTTTAAATCTTTTGTTAACATTTATTAATACACAAAATATCAAAATTTTAACCGATTCCGAGTTATAATTTGGAAATTTTATTTTTAACATGGAGTTAATGAGGCTATAACCCAAGCTCACCAAAAAACTATACTTTATCGAATAAACAAATACCGTTTGCCAAAGATTAAATAATAAAAAAGTTATTTCAAGATAATTTAACTCTTTTAGATCATTTATAACTTTATTATTATTCAAACTGATGGCCAATTAAAAGAATGAAAGATATGATTGTTCAGAGTACTCATCATTCGTCTTATACTGACTAGTAATTTACTTTATGGTTTTAAGGCAGTGGCAAAATAATACAAAAATGGTTAATTAATTATTTTAATTCAAAGAGTTTATTTCAACATAATAACTTTATTTGAAATCTAAAATTGATATTTGCATTGATTTGTTTTAAACCAAATATTTCTGAGAATATGCAATTTATATGAAACGAAAATTGTATGTCGTATCAGTTAGATTGTCGAAACGTCTCGTCAACATAAAGAGAGAGAACATCGATGAGGTAGACTTGTCTCTTTCTAAATGACTAATATACCTTATGTTTTGGAAAGCATTACTAATAGAGAATCAATGTTAAATATTATTTACTATAATAACTACACAATGCTTACGGTACTAACGGTACTAAAACTTTATGTGTGTAATGTAAATATATGTGACAGCCACACAATTCTAACACACATTCCTATTACACATATATGCCACGCAGGCGCGCTGAAGCGAAACTTACTTCCTTGGCTAGTCCAGGAACGCTTCATTTGAGGTTAATGGCGTAATATAGGATAATATGCTCAGTTATTTAGAGGTCAGTCGCATGAGGGCAGTGGAGGGTTGACTAGCTATTACTACTTGCCGACACTACTGTCTCCGTGTGCAGGAGACTTTTGCTGAACTACCGATTATGTTTATTAAGTACGAGCTAGGCCACATACAATTATGGGTATGTTCCAAAATTTGCTTCCAGCACTGTGAGTGTTAACGCCATGAATCACGCTGCAAACAGCGTTCCAAAATTGCAAGCGCACTGCTACTGCTACTGCAGCCGTGAAAATTGGAACGCGGTTCACAGAACTTACAGCACGCCACCACGTTCATTGCTTTCACTGCTTCATATTTTCAGCGGCAGCAGTCACAGCACAAAATTCATGTCGTCATTTTTTTCAGAGGACTGCTGCAGCGTGCTGTCATAATTTCGGGAACGCACGGTGAAGCACTGCCAGCGCTCGCAGCAAATTTTGGAACATACCCTATATTTCGATTATATTGTTGTAAACAAAAATAATTCCTTAAATGTGTTTCACTTTGTATTTAGAAGAAGAATGGATAACAGCAAAATTGTAGAATTGCCAAGAATTGATGATGCTATAAAAGATATAAACATTACACCCCAAATGTTAGGGGAATTAAAACAAAATAAAATACTTTACAGTGATGATCTAATGGAAAATGCTGGAAAAACTTTATTAAAATCAAATCATTATAATTATAAACAGTTAAATGTATACGGATCATGGGATCGAAAAATTTTAGATATTGTTCATGAGTATAAAGTAGTATTTTTAAAAACTTCCACAAAACAAAAAACATTTTGGTCAATTATTATAATTATTAAAATTGATCAAAATAAAATTTATTATTGTAACAATCAAAAGTTTCAAAATCAGAAAGATTTTGAAGAAAATATTAAATATAGTTGTCCATTATTTGGTGAATGTGGTTTATATGCGTTGATATATTTATGTAAAATTGTGCTGAAAAATATGAAAACATCGTTGAAGAATCGATTGGAAACCACACTGGGCGTTAATATTGTAAATAAAATCACTGCAGATGATGTGGATGAAATTCGGAATAATGATCAGACTAATATTAAACAAATTAAAGGTAAGAGTTAAATTTTATAACGAATTTTCTCATTCAATTATATCGGTACCATAGAGATAATATATATAGAGTAGGCAAGTCATAGGCGCGCGCGTAAGCGAAAACGTCCCGTCAAATAGAAAGAGAGAGAAAATCGATGAGGTATACTTGTCTCTCTCTCATTAGCTTATGAGATAGCGATACCTCATCAATTCTCTTTCTATCTGCAGGACAACTTTTGACTCGGCTTGCCTACTCTATATATATTATCTCTATGATCGGTACGCCCAATCTCCCTTAAAGGTAATAAATTGAGAATTCTAGCACTTGGATATGCTATCTGGTGTTTAAATTAGAAACTAGAGTTAGTAGATCAGTGTTTCATGCACAATCCCCGTGGCATACTCTTCAGCCTACAAGTTGCATGCTCGCACTCTGTTGAATAACTTAGTAACTACTGCTAGTCCATTTTCTAATATGAACATGAAAAAACGTAGTCTTTGAGTCATGATGCGCATCTTGACCAATGTTTACGATAATCTCTATTTCTTCCGGCAGTTCACACTCGGCGAGAAATTCGTAAAGCGAGGAGCCGCGACTGGTGCTGTGTACACTCTCGCCGAGTGTTCGGCCGACAATACAGGTCTCGTCAGTTAGCTTTTTGATTAAACTTTTAAAAATAATTATTATTCAAATGAGTAATGACACATTATTATTCAAATGAGTAATGACACATTATTATTCAAATGAGTAATGACACTATAAGAATAAAAAAGGTATTCATAAATTTATACAGTTTTTATTTATTTTCGTGTTATACTATTAAGATTAATGAGTACAATTAAAGCGATTAATAGTTGAATATTTAAAAATGGCGGTAAAAAGTTGAGTCGAATGTAGACGAGAGTGGAGCGTTGACGAGGCGAGGCGGACCGACCGTTGTGAGTACACTCTCGTGCTCAGTCTGTCTCGCCTTGCCTTGCCGAGTGTGAACTGCCGGCATTAGGATATTCCAGACTTTGAAAATATTTCGTTAATAATATTTTATCTTATGTAGTATTTATTATGTTTCTGAAATACTTAATAAATGTTCTATACTTGTTTACATTATATAAAAGATTATTCCCCCTGCATATCGTCTACCAGGCTTATGCATTCATCAAACTAAATGAATTTTTGGCTCGACGTATTTGTAGGAAAAATATTATTAGTGAAATTAAAAAGGAACTTCTATTACATTTGATAATTAAAACCACAAAAATTATTCACTAATGACATTTCTACAAAATTTTAAATATTATAAATTTATATAAATTTTTCCACCAATTTACACTTTTGAGAGACAATTTCCACAAAGTTTCAGAGTGGAATTTGTATCTATAAAATATTGTAACAGACTATAAAAATATAAATAAAATATAATTTTAAAATAGTAACTAAATTAAATATTTTGCGTCGTTAGATACAATTTGGAAGCAATTGCATAAAGAAATGACATCAACCGTAAATCAAAAGACATTCTTTGTATCACAAAATAAAGAATTTATGAAAGAATATCAAGAATTGATGAACGTAGCTTTACAATTCAAACAAGAAAATAATATTAATCGACAATATATTGAGATGTTATCGAAACCAAAAACTATTGAACAGGATAAATTAAAACAAAAACTCATTGATGATTTGAAAAATGTACAAAATTTATTGAAAAAGGACAATGATGACAACCAAATAACACAATTTTCAATTAAGGAGAAATATCCTAAGGAAATTCAATGTATCACAACAGTTTTTAATATTGTGAATAATTATAATGGTAATGAACGTTTGGCAAAAATGAAAGATATATGCGAACAATTATCGTTACCAGCTGATAAAGTCACAGAATATCTTCATGTAACATTATCATCAACAGAAGATACAAACTCATCATCACGTCCAGTTATCAATAATGACAGTATAATCAATAACATTCCGTCACGTGCATCGGATACAATAGTAAATAAGGATTTAATAAATAAAAAATTGCCTTCAAGTTTAATTTTAGCGAATTTTCCGAAAGGAAATAGAGCTATTGGTTTCGTACCAAAGTCAAAATTTAGCAAAAATTTCTTCAAATGTCCATCGATCTTACCTAGTAGATGTCGAAAATCACCGTCTCTAAAATTTATATATATATATATATATATATATATATATATATATATATATATATATATATATATATATATATAAATACCGTCTGTTTTGGAATGTTTTGCTAATAGAGAATCAATGTTAAATATTATTTACTATAGTAACTACACAATGCTTCATAAAGAAATAAAAATAGTGGGGGGTACTCTGTAGTCGGTAGTGTGTGTGTGCATAGGTAATGAATAATAATATTATAAATTAAGTGGGCATCACTAAATCCCCACTCTTGAATGATATCAATCAAACATCATACCACAAGAAAGTAGTATAAGTATAATAAATATGTATGTGTATGTATGTATGGTTTTATAATAAATATTTTATTTATTTATTTCCTATTAGAAATGCTTTTGAAAACAGACTGTTATGTATGTATATATGTGTCTGTAATTGCTCTAGCAGTCACAGTTTATTCCGATTGGAAATTTGGTATTTGAGGCGCTTTTGGTATTCAAAAGGTCAAGTTCGTTAATGGGTAAAATCGGGGAAGGCGAAAGAGGGGTTTAGTCAAAAAGGGAAAACACAAAATTTGACATATCTCCCTTAATATTTGAAAAATTTATAAGGATTAAAGGTGTAGGTACTTAGTTTTACTGTAATTTTGTTTCTTATCATTTTTTCTGTTACACTAATATTTACAGAAATATTTACAATTAAATATTGGAAGTTAAAATTCTAAACATCTCGGTACACATTAGAGTTTGGAAAAAATGATAAGAAAATGAATTGTAGCAAACTTAATTTTCTACAACTTTATTCCTTATACATTTTTCGATTGTTCTAATATTAAGAGAGATATTTTGTGTTATCTTCTTTCTCTAAGCCCCCTTTCCCCTTACAAATACTAAAACATATCAGATTTTATTTCATCAGAAATCATATTTCATTTTGATCACACCAAAATGATGGTCGCTAGAGAGTGATTTATGTATTCTAAGGAAATTCGCTAAGTTGAAGCAGCTCCTGCGTAACGAATTTTTTTTATCAAAACGTTTTTCATGATTAATCTAAATATTTGTTGAGCGCGGCCTGTCTTAAAGTATTTGGCAGTCCAAATCTTTCTGAATATGATTATAACATATTTAAGATGGATGAACGAATATTCATCAGTGTAATTAAATTCATATTTCCCGACTGACACTCGAAAAACCAATAAAATTCAGAAAGATCGGAATCGTCAGATTGCTTCAACGTTTTAGTACAAGCCCAAATATTAAACTTGGATGCAAACTTTTGTGCACCAATTAATTTTAGACCCATATTCATTTCACTAGGACGAAAATGATTTTAAAATCAAAAAGTTATCTGATTTAATTCGTGAAATCGAAGAATGTAAAATCAATAAAAATTATAAACTGTGTAAAAATAATGAATTAAAATCGAAATATGATAAGTTCGAAAAAAACTGGGACGAATGGAAAGAGAAAGAGATACAAGATATTAAAATATGGATTAATAATTTACAACGTCGTATTATGGCAACCGATCACGAGCAATGCTTTTATGAAGCTTTAGCTGTTGTAAACAGAGCATTTGTATTGTGTGTGGGGCATGGTTTACGTTTACCACAAATTTTAGCATTAATATTATTTAATAAAAAATGCACAAATTCTGGTTAGTACATGCAGTAAAATTGGGTATATTCATTTATTCGATAGTCGTTATTTTTAATTATTTAGGCCCCCATTCATGATCAATCATTTGCACAACAGCCATTTGTGCAATGCCAAGTTTGTGTAATAAAATTTCCCATATACGATCAAAAATTTGCGCAGCAGCGTGTTTGTACAAACTTAATTGTTTGTGCCAAAAAGTTATGCAAAGTTAATTTTAAGGTATTTCGGTAAAAAACTGTCAAACACTGCCCATACACGTTCAAATCGCTTTTTCAAGCGGGAAAATGTTGCGCAATATAAATCGATCCCAGCCAATTTCTTTCAAATCGTTGTGCAACAACTCAATCCATGACATATACCGTCAAAATATTTGCGCAAACAAATTGTTGCACATATTGCTTGTTCGTGTATAAGGAAGTCTTCCAACCGATTCGCTTCAAACCATTTTGACTATAACATCGAATCTGCGGGCAAATACGAAGGCGCTGTTCGATTGCCGACAAATGTGAAATTTTTATAAGCTTTATTTTTAATTTACCTTGTCAGTATGTACACTCCCGTTCCTAAAAATTGAACCAGTTGAAGCATTCTAAGTGTTACTGTATTCAATATTATATATACATTTAGTAATATATATTCTTAGAATATGCCTTACTGGTTCAATTTTTATGAACAGGAGTGTATATGTGAGTCAAATCTTTCAGATTTTCCCAGATTTCCTAGATTTTTGACAAGTTCTAATAGAGCTTAGAAATTTTACACACGTGCAAAAGCTATGTGACAATGCACAATAGTCGATCGAATATCTACATAGATATAATTCTAAATTATTCGCAGAAAATTGAAGGAAGTGTCGATAAATATTTGAAGTAGTGGAAGCGGTGTAAAAATTAATTAGGTTTTTTAATCTTAAAATAAAAATAAATTATTGTTTTCTGCCTATAAACGAAATTTTACTACTGGTTGCTATCCATATTTTTATGTCTCGCACTCTAGTAATAATTATTGTTTAATTTGTCTTTTATTAGGTTTACTATGTCAAATACAGACTGGTGAAGGCAAAACATACATAATTGCTGCCATAGCGATTTTGAAAATATTATTAGAACATAAAAACTCAATTGATATAATTACAAGTAACAGTGTGTTAGCAAAACAAGCCGTATCTGCAACCAAAAGTTTATATCAATTATTTAATATCACCGTTGATATCAATACGGAATTCAAAAGTGATCAAAAACTTTGCTATAATGCAAATGTTGTGTATGGTTCAATGTCTGATTTCCAATTCGATTTTCTCAATCATGATTTTAATGGATTAGGTATGTAATGAAAATTGATAATTTACTTGGACAAGTAGTAAGCCCAATCCTTAGAAAAAATGAAATAAAAAATGGGTTTGTATAAAGTACGCTCGTTAGAATTTATAATTCTTGGCATGACGAACTATTTTAAAGAATATATTCAAATATCTTTAAATTTAAATGTATTATAGTCCGGGAGACCAAAGGGTTTTTTTCAGGATGATGAGCATCCAGCTGGTACTTTGTAAGTAGCTTCATTTTGACAAGACGCCAAACTTTTTTAATTATAAAATTTTTGAAAACAGTATCGAAATTTTCTGGAAGGCGTTGAATGCGAACATCCACAAATCCATATATTCCGGATATTAAAAATTTATCAAAATGCATGCAAAATGTAATAATCGAAAAAGAATAAATTTTTTAATTTTTTTGTTTTTTAATTTTTTGATTGCAATAATTGGCAGGACACTCTGTATTTAAACATCTTCCGTCTTACTTCAAAACATACCTCTCTTGCTTACTCTCACTCACCTTATGGAGTGCACAGTGGCTCTGAAGAGCAACCCATGTCCACCTAGAGCGCCTGTCTAGTAAACAGAAGATCGTTTTTATAAAACATCCATTCTATTTTTTCAGAAATTTTCAGAAAAATAAGACTTTCAGAAGTTTTATTCAGAGTTTTAAAAGAATTCTTAATTATTTCCAGAGAGTTATTCCCACCAGGGTTTCTGCGCTAGTGCCAGTTGTATTTAAAATTAAATAAATATAAAATTTTTATCTCGGTTATTTATTTACAAAATTAGTAATGATAAACAAGCTCTATACATTTAGTATAAAATGTTTTCAACACTACTTCCGCAACTATTTTGTCTAAAAAACTAAATTTGCATATTATTACAGGTACACGCATCAATCGAAAATTTGAGTATGTAATATTAGATGAAGTGGATAACATGTTAATTGATAATGGTGGTAATATTGCTAAGTTAGCAGAAATATTTCCTGGCATGGAAAATTTAATTTATATTTATATTGAAATTTGGAAAGATTTGAATACATTTATAAACAAAACATTCGATAACATAAACACAAAACCTGATAAAGATCTAATTCAATGTAAAATAAATGACTGGAAAAGTTCAATGCGTGATAAAATTTCGAATAACATAGAATCATTTTTAATTCCATTACATTTAATGGAATATGTCAAAAATGTACTTCCAAAATGGATTGATAATGCAATCTATGCAAAATATGATTGTATTGAAAATGTTCATTATATAATACAAACAGATAATACCGATGGTTAGTCGAAAATCAGGTTTAAACTACGAAACATTAGTTTATAAATGTTTTTACCTAAAAAGGCGTATTTTAAGATGACTGTCAACTTAGAACAACTTAACTTCACAACAACTTCTTCAAATCAAATCGAAAATAAGCATATAATTGTCTCTATTTTGTCGTTAATTAATTACGCCAAAAAAAATTCTGTCTCATTTAACGGAGAAATTGGGTGTTGTGCTAATTTGACAGTCAACTTAGCGAATCAGTCTTTGTTGCTTTCAACATTACACAATAAATAAATACATAAAAACAATCTTTAAAACATCCTTTATGTGAAGTCGGCACCACATTTTTTGAAATCAGTTTTCTCTCGGGTTGTTCCGGATTGTACTGAATTTGCACTACATTGTATCGTTAAAAAAATTCATTTTCTAGCGAATTAATAATAGATAATAGTTAACAAACGGTTATTTTCATTGAATTAGGAGATGAACAAATAATTGTACCAGTCGATTACACAAATACTGGTGTTACATTAAAAAATACAATGTGGTCGCATGGACTACATCAATTTTTACAATTAAAACATCATTTACAAGTACATGTTGAAAATTTAACAAGTTGTTGTATTTCAAACTATGCGTATATACGAAAATATGGTTCAAATTTAATTGGTTTGACTGGTACTATTGGTGGAGAAGGGGAACAAGATTTATTTGAAACTATTTATAATGTTAATTTTATATCGTTGCCTACATTTAAGGTACGAATCGTATTTTAAGGTATCCCCCTTACGAGTTCTGGAGAATTGGGTATTGGTGATATTTTTGTACAATTTGATTGTAATCTATTAATTGTTGAGTGAAATATTAGCAAATTGAGATTTTTAACATGCACGGGGTCCGCTCATACCCTATACGTTTATATATAGATAATATATACATAGAGTAGGCAAGCCGAGTCAAAAGTTGTCCTGCAGATAGAAAGAGGAACGATGGGGTATATATATACTACTGTATACCTCATCGATATTCTCTCTCTTTCTATCCACGGAACGCTTTCACTTACGCGCGTGCCTATGACTTGCCTACTCTATGTATAATATCTTTATGAGAAACAACGTTGATCTATTCTGTTTGATATTAAAATGACACATTTGGCAGTGTTGTCATACTGACATTTTTACTCTTGAGATAATTTTGTCGCGAATTTCAAAATATTACAATGGAAAAGTTGTTAAGCTTTCTTGACTTATTTCCCCTGTTAAAGTATTTACCGCATTTTTCTGAAAACCGAATTAAAAAGTATTATCATTTCAAAATTTTATAATTTATTAAGCCTTATTTACTCAGTTATCGAAAAAATGCTTCGGATAAAAGTTGTTCATTATAACTATACTAACAACTTTTAATCGAAACATTTTCCCGAAAGCCGAATAAATAAGGCACAAATCAATAGTAAAATTTTGAAATGATAGCTCGTCTTTTGACGAGCTATCATTTCAAAAAAAAAATACGGCGTCAACTGGTCACAGTTGACGCCATATTGATGACAAATTAAGGTAAT
This sequence comes from Nineta flava, assembly GCA_963920215.1. NCBI lineage: Eukaryota > Metazoa > Arthropoda > Insecta > Neuroptera > Chrysopidae > Nineta > Nineta flava. The sequence goes on from OY986041.1 coordinate 109,072,858, forward strand.
CGAGTGTATATAATTTTCCATCAGCTCTTTCCATCAACAATTATATATATTTCAGGTAAAACAATTTGAGAAATATCCAGAAATAATTATAACAGATATAGAATGGCTTGATAAAATAATCGAACAATGTTTTTACATGTTATTACAAAATCGTGCAGTATTGGTTGTATGTTTAACAATCGCTGATGCCAATGATATATACAACGAATTAATTCAACTAAAATCGACTTATTCCGATTTAAATCCTACAATTCATAAATATCAAAGTGAGAATGATAGTCATATAACAGAAGAACCAATTGATTCTGGTACAATAATTGTTGCAACCAACATTGCTGGTCGTGGTACAGATTTTAAAACAACCAAACAATTGGAGGAAAATGGTGGTTTACATATATGTGTTACATTCTGCCCAGAAAGTAAACGGGTACAAGATCAAGTATTTTATCGTACATCGCGACAAGGAAACAAAGGTTCAGCAGGTGAGATTAAAATTTTAAAACATTGGGTATACGCAATATTTCTTCTCTCTGGGTTAATAGCCATTGTGGAGGCATCTGCATGTCTGTAAAACTGAACACGAGCAACGACGTCTCTATCCTCACCCATAATCAAGCAGCAATGAAATCTCTGATTTCGATATACCTGACTTCTAGGTCAACCCTGGATTGACGAGCCTCTCTAAATGAATAGGCAATTAGGTTCAATGCGCACCTGATATGGATGCTTGACCATAGGGCCATTCCGAAGAACTGTAGTGCGTCGCAGCTTTCTTGCTGTACTTGAACAATACCAAGTTTAAAAAGTAGTACCTCACGGTCTACTCAGTTTCCCATTCAGGACAGCCGCTATAATTTAATCCTACGCGGGTACAAAAGAATCCATGCTTTTTTTAAATTAAAACTTTAAATTTACATTTTGTTATATAGGTCTAATATTATCGGAGAGTCAAATAGCCGATATTATGAAAGATAATCGGCATTATGAATTTAATGAAATATCACAACGAATTCACGATGATGAAATGGTTTACATGGAATATTTAAAACTTTATAAATCAAAAGAACTATATTTTGAAGATTGTTTATTTAATTTATTTTCAAATGTGTATAAAGAAGCACGCGAAAATAAATTAAATGTATTTTCACGTAAAGATCTTAAAGAATATTGGGCATTTTGGTTTGAAAAACAAGAATTCTCAAGTGTTGAGAATTTTGAACAAATCGAAAATGAAGCAGAAGAATTATTTGAAACATTCAAAGATGATGAAAAAATTCAAGAAATTTTAAATGATCATATTCAACATAATCCATACTATGATATACATCGTGCCCATGCTTATTTATCCGAACAAAATTTATCAAAAGCTGAAGAATGTTTAAATAATTCGTTACAAATGACAAATGGTACATTGGGTGAAGCACATTACCTATTATTTGAAGTTACAATGGAACTTGGTGGTATTGTAATGAATCGAATTCAGGATATATTAAAAAATTTTGGTATGTAACAAAGATCCAAGGTCCCTGTGGCTTTTTTAATGGAACATGATATTTGGCTAATCCTTTGGTCAATTAAGTTTTCAGAATAGTGGTTTTCGGGGGCAAAAATCTATCTAGCTAGCTTTTATTTATGGGAAAATTTATGACCAATTAGATGGTATAATTGGTTTTTCGAAATTCCATGGATGGGGTACTAAGATCCTGGAGCCCATAAACCATTATACCATTTTAAAATTTTACCTTTGCTATATAATACTTCAGATTTTGAATATTTTCTTCCCAAAAGACGTCAGCAGCAGAGGGTGGACCGGGTAATCCCAGGCCACCTATAACTATACTGCCCCCGAGGTTCTTTTACTCTGTAACTATACGGAGTATATTCACTATTTTCCGTGGACAAAAATAGACTGCATAATAAAATTAAAACGCGGCACTAGGCGATCAGACACTTTATAAATCAATTAAAATTCCCCAATTTGTTTTTCGTTACAGGTATTGGATATTTAATTCAAATGAATAAAGATGAAAAATATAAGATGAAATGTATGGAACATCTTAAAAAGGCACGTGATATATTAATTAAAGAAATTCTATTTATTGAAGCTTATTTTAATTGTGATGAATTTTATAAAATTTTTAATGCATCACTCGAAAAGAATTTTTTCATCAAACATTTACACAGTAAATTAATTTGTTTAAAAATGTTCCATGAAAACATTTATCAGACTCATGATGTAATTCAAAAAAATGATGATAAAGATCTGATGATCACTATGAAAAATGATGACATCACAACGGAATTAGAATGTGAACCGGAAACTGTTAAGACAATTAAAAAACATTTTATTACTAAAGATGAAACCAATAATTTAAGTGTACGTGGATTTAAATGTTTATATAACGTGGGTGAAATGCAATCTATTCCAAGTGAAATTATTATTGCTTCGGGTATACAAATTGGTTTAGGATGTGCTGCTTTAGGTGAGACAAAAATCAACTAACAGAATTGGATGTGTGCTACTGACCTCTACTTAACTGGACAAAGTATGCTTATGGGTATAAACGTGAAATAACGGGCCCAAAGCAGCACTAGCTAACCGCCTCAACTATGTAGTGGGAATACATGTGACAGCCACACACACATTAACACACATGCATACCGCGCAGGTCCTTGGCTACTTAATGAGCGCTTCAATTGTGGTTAATGACGTAACATGAGACACTCTGCCCAGTTGTATGCGTAGTCAAAAGTTTCGGTGTGAGAAGTGTACTTTTATTCGTATGTGACTTGTGTCAATTGTACACTCGGCAAAAAGTTCATGTCATTTTTTTAAATTTTATAATTGATTTGTGCCTATATTTATTCGGTTTTCGAATAAAAGTTGTTACTATTGTTATAATGAACAACTTTCATCCGAATCATTTTTTCGTACAACGAATCAATAAGGCACAAATCATTTATAAAATATCAAAAATGACTTTTGTGGTTCGTGGTGTTCGATTTTGATTAAATGGTTGCGTGTATTCGTGCTGTTGTTGTAATTTTAATTGTGTTGTGATGAATTGGTGGTGTGGTATTGTATTTTGCATTTGTATTCAAATTTGTGGTAGTGGTGCAATATTTACCACCCAATTAATTTTTTAAATTAATATTTTGTTTTATAGGTTTAGGGTGTTTCTTTCCATTTACTATGCCATACGCTCAAACAATTGCTGCTACTTTAATATCAGAAGGTATTATTGATATTATCATATGTTTGATTGGTGGTAAAATTGCATTGGATTGGAATTATTTTAAATCAAAATTAATTGCATTCAGTGTAACAGCCATATCGATTGGAATAAATGCTCTTGGTGGATTTATCAATAAATTAATATCAAAAGCACGTTCATTTTTAAAAATTGAGAATTTAATGAGCCTAGTTAAAATGGTACCTGGCGTTGACACTATATGGATTGGTATCAACGATGTTTTAACAAAAGCACAAACGTTTATTAATATGGCAAATAAAAACTTTATACCAAATTATATTCTGTCAAAACCATTGTTGAATACACTTTGGCAGACATGTAATAAAGTTGGACGATTTTTAATTGTGTCAAATATAATTGATATAAATATTCAAAATCGTTTCATTCAAGGTTAGTGTAGGAAAAATCATATTAGACCAAGCAAAAAAGCACAAAATAGGGAAAAGTTTCCACAAATTCCAAACAGAAAGGCATTAGACAGAATTGGTCCAGAAAGATGTCAGATATAATGCATGAAAAATATCACCTCTGGAGAGTGTTTTTTTAAGCAAATCACTAAAAGAAAAAAAAACCTCAAAATCGAAAAGTTTTCCCAATTTTTAAAATAACTTGACAAAAATCTATTGGTTTCATCTATTGCTTTTCAACTCGTCGTTTAGCTTGCTTTTCATTGCTCGTAAAAAGTAGGGTGATTTTTAAAGTTATTAACTAAAGTAAATTTTGTAACGAATAGTCTATCAAAGAAACTAATTGATGAATCGAAAGTCTGTCGAGAGAACTTTATGGTTTCGATTAATTTAGCGACTTGTTTTAGCATTCTAGACCTATTTTACCTAATGTCTTAGTTCCCTGCCTGATCTACATTTTTACTTTGAAAAATTAGTCCAGAGTCGAAACATTACAGAATAGATATATTTTGGTTGGGAAAAAAGGTCCCTAAATCTTCAAAGAGTTTTTAAAGAAAAATAAGACACATCTCGATCTCCTCGTTCAAAATTCACATTTAAAACAATTTCAAAACTCCGTTACGTGTGAATTTTTAACCTAATTGGGCAAATAAAAAAAAAACACAAGTATTTTTATGCTCTGTCAAATTGCCTTATTGATAAATTTCAATTTCACGCTTAATTTTCGAGACAAAAAAGCACTTATGACCCTTACAAAGATAAGTCACAAATACGTCGATAACGTCGGATTTCAACTTTGAACTAATTTTTTCCAAAATTGTTTTAAAATCGACTTTTTACCATATTAGGTTGGGAAAGATTATATGAATCTATAAAAGGAGCCGTATCAACAGATTTTATTGGTAAATTAAATGCAACTTTTTTAAGAATTTTGAGTTGTAAAAAAGGATATGATCTATTATTGAATAAACTCGGATCAATGAACGTTTCAAAATATATCCATACAAATGATTTCAAACAAATTGTTGAAAAAGTGATTATATATAGTGATGTGTGGGAATTATGTGCAGCATTTTTTGGTAGTATCAATTTTATTGTTGAGAAATGTACACCATTTTTAAAACAATTAAAAATTGAAATGGAAAATATATTTAAAACCATAACCGGTGATACGAAAGATGCTGATAGTTACGATGAAAGCTACTTAAACGATGGGCAAGCTCGAATTATCGAAACAATATTTAGTGCAGTGCACAGTAAGGTGAATTATCATATGAGTAGAAATGTTCGAGAACGTGTTATTAACAACAATACATTATCAATAAATGAGGAGGACGTCGAAGGGCGACACATTTTAGAACAAACTAATCCATATGAAATCTTGAATTTGAAACAAACGGGTGTATCTATTGATGATATTAATCAAGCATTTGCTAAACTATCATTGAAATATCGTCCTAACGTTGATAAAGAACCATCTGCAGTTTTCGAAAAAATTCAATGGGCATATGATGAAATCAAAAATCATTTTAATATGAAATAAAATTGTATAATCAAAAATCTGTAATTCACGTCTTTCTAAATACAAAAATCTTGACTTATAATTTTGTCTAGCTTTTATTCATAGAAGGAAAATTTTACTCTTTTGTCGCCTTCCCATCATTCTTAAATGCATTTGCGAATGTAAAAGGATATTTTCCACATTTAATTTAAGCCTTTTTCAACCACGAAAAGAAGCCTGGTCATTCTATTTTTTGAAACTATCTTACTTTCGGGTCCAAACAATTTAATTTCCATCGATTCGAGTCGAGACAAAAACGACCGCCCTCATCCCAGCCTCAAAAAAGTGTATGAAGGCAAAATGCTCACTTTGCTGAGCTCTTTGTTGATCAATGTATGGTAAGGCACATTAGATACTTTATAAAGAGCATGAAGAAAATGATTAAAAATTTTAACTTTTCCACCTCAGACCCTGCAAGCATTTAGCTTATATACTTTCGCGCCAAGGATTACTTGAGATCTCAATGCTCTAAATTATTTTGCCTTCCATAACAGTGTTACCATTGTTTGGGTGCTGGGTCATGACAACATTGAGAAGCACTCTTTTTGGAGTGGCTGAGTCTAACTTCTAGGACGTACTGAATGGGCAAAGATGATCCTACCACTTAGTAGACCAGACATTAGGATCATTACAGAACTTCTGCACACTACTCTATAAGGCATTATCTTAAGACGATTGTCAAGGCCGAGAATGATACTTGTCGCTTCTGTGATGAGCAAGGACCTGTACCTGGTCTGGGGTTCCTAATAAAGAAGAGAATGTCTCAATAAATTTTTCAGGTCACATTGACGAGAGTCTTTGTCTAGGACCTGGATTTCGAAATCTGGTATACAATTTAAAGAAAACAAAGGTAATTAAAATTTTTGAAAATTCTCTTTCATACAACACAATGTATTATTTTTTCAAAATTGTTGAAATACACCATTTTGTAGCAATAATTTTTTTTTTGGAATATATTATAATATGTTAATTATTATTATAAATTATGTAAATAAAAACATGATTTTTTTGGAACCTTAAAATGTACATACATTATTTTTATTATGGAAGTGATAGGAGATCTGCCGCAAATAGAATCTTGATAAATACGTTTATAAATCCCGCAAAAGGTGTGTTTAACAAATATTTGTATACCGAGGAGCTCATTCTAATTTTTCCAAACCAGCCCGAGAATATGAGTGGAATAAAAATGTTTTAGAAAAGGGAAATTGAAATTTTGTCAAAACGGAAAAATGATGATAATATCAGTTTTTAATTAGGTTGTTTATTCGGAACATTTTGTTAGTTGCAGAATTTTTAGAAATAAATCACTTTGGGGAAAATAAAAGTCTAAAATCGAATTTCGAATAAACCTAATTTTTAGTTAAAACAATAAAAAATAGTGCTCATTCGAAAAAAATTATGACCCACGTTTGATCTAATGCAGCGCTGTAACACTGATTTCATTTACCCCCTGATATTGGACAGATCTTATCTAGAACGTTTTCAATATCACCCATAAGTTCAGAGCACTTGTTTGGATAATAAAATAAAATGAGATGCCCTGTACAAAGGATCAACCAATAAGAGATTCGGGCCTTTAAAATATTACGTTGGCAACACTGCGTAGAATGCCATCACCAGACTGTCATAACTGTTTACAATGTCAACAAGTGAAAATTACTAAAATTTATCATTTTCTTAAAAGACTTCTGGTTTTTGTTGGCAGTGTGATGTTGGAATATGATCTCTTAAGCGAAGTCGCTTAAGTCTTATTTTCGAATAAAATGCTTCAAATTAAAATTGTTAATATTGTATTGTATCTCTTCAGTTCTAGCAATAGACGAAATTTTTAGTGAAAGCTTTACAAGTTGTGTTGCCGAAATAATATTCTTATTGGTAAAGCCATTATTTGATTAAATTGTCAGTCAAATTCCTTCCAGCGGAACGCCTGTTTTTTCATTCTTATATTTCCACCAAATTTTTGATTACAATTCATAATTAGATATACAGAATGTGTAAAAAGTGTGAACTCTAATATTTCAAAAATAGTGAAGATACAGGAGTAGGAAATTTGTAGAGTAAACGAATATTTAAAATATATGTAATTATTTATTTAAAATATATTTTTTACTGCCTTTGCACTTATTTTTGTAGGCATTTTTATTAACAATTGATATTGAGACAAGTAAAAGAATACTAGACAGTATATGGAAGAAATGGTAGCCAGCTGTACATTTCGTACAATAAATACGTGGTGAAAGATTTTAAAATTACTACCCATGCTAAACTCTTATTGACTTATGGTTGTTTCTTTTATTAGTTAATATATTGTCTTCGAATTTTTTTTCCATCTCTTACGGTTTCAAAGATGGTTATTTTCTCATATGGTGGGGGGAAGCACGGTGCGATTTTGCCCATTCCAAAATTTTAGTTCGTTATCTCTTTTCTCATTTTTGAGTTATCGTGTCCACGAACAGACGGACGGACATGCGGAAATTGACATTTTATTTAATTAGGTGATTTTATAAACACCTATACTAAACATTTTCTTCTGGGATCAATATTTTCAACCGTTATAAAATTGAGACTAAACTTATATATACCCTTCTATGTCTAATATATACTGGGTATAATAAATAAGTGGTTGACTTTTCTTTATAAGTAAAGAATGTTTGGTTAGTCGGTGTAATGGCATATTCAAACACTTCCTGATTGATTTCTATGCTTCCAAAATCTTATGTCTTGAGCTCAACCATGTCTAAACTTTTTAAACATTCTGTATAAGTTAGTTTTCATTTTATATTCATAATTTCGCAGAAATGTAACAATAAAACCAGTAATTGTAACAAATTTAACATGAGTAGATTGAGTAGATGTTCTATCATTTTACTCTAGACCCTTTCGCAAATGTGAGTCAACTCTCAGTGAATAGAATATAAATTAGACACAGCTATTGTGCGACTAAAATTTCTTTATCATGATTTCAGTTGTGGTACTCTGGTCACTTTCCATGATTATTAGGTTTCTTGGAAATAGTCAATTATACTATATTAGTTTTCAAAATATAGTAAATTACGTATTAGTTTAAAAATATATAAAATTGATTAGGTGGTGATTTATTAGGTTGGTGATGGTGATGGCTTCGATGGCTCTGATCGATGTCGACGCAATGCTGATGATGATGCTAATAGTAATGTGTTTGACGTCGCCCGCGATGATGGTCAATATCAAAGTTCTTTTAATAATGTTGATTTGGCATTCTTCAATTTATCTAAACGTTTTTGTAAATGGCTGTTGGCAGTCTCTAATTCTTCGACTCGATTTTGTGATTCGCGAGCCTGTAATTTAAAACATTGAAATGTTAAATCTTTTGTTTTTACTGTTTAATGAATAGGATATAATGAATTATTTACAAATCTGGACATAATAGTATAGAAAAAACAAGTGGAAATAACAACTAACGGAGTTAATTGCTTAAATAACCGGTATATATTGAGTTTATGAAAATGCACTAATTAGGTCATTGTATAAACAACTATATCAAAAAATTTTTTCTGCGATTAATATTTTCAACTGTTACAAAGTCGAGACTAAACATAATATGCCCTTGGATATATTATATGTACCGGGTCACAGGAAAGACGTATTTTGGCAGTCGAAAAAAGATATTGAATATTTATAATAAAAAAAAACTATCTTCTTTTTTGACCTAAATAAATCTTTTTTTGATCTATTATTCTAGACCTCGATTTTCATTCCGGTTCGGTTAAAAAAAATAGTAGATACCACAACGACAACTGAAGTGGATGCTGAGTATCCATAACAAATGTTAACACGACTATTTAAACACGTACTGAACTGAAAGAAACCCATATTTTTTTCGGTTAAGCTCCGGTTTTCGTACCGACAAAAATTCCGCTTTTTTCTGGTTTTCGGTTTCGTTTCTATTACGGTTCGAAGCCCTGATAATTTCAAATATTCGAAACATGATCGAAATACGAAAAATTGTCCACTTTTTTTTAGCCATCCGATAAAGGCTTTAACATCGTCCGTCGCGTGCATTGCTCACTAGAGAACCGAAAGATAATCTCTATAAAACTGAACAGTTATTATTATTGGCTTTTGGGTTGCTCAATTATTCCTCAAAGGGTTTTCGAATAGTGTAGGGAGGAAAGTGTATTCAGGCCTAATCAGAAGATATCCTGAGGGACATCTGAATAGCCATATCGTTCAGATAGAAGTACGTGATGGGCTCCTACCATCATTATTATTAGATCTGCGGTTTAATCCAATTTTGAGCGCTTTAAGTGACTAATCTTTTCTCGTCATTGTAAGTGCTTGAAATTAAACTTAAAAATATGTCTGTGTGGGGCCCTTCAGGAAATAGCCTGTATATTGTCCAGACTCTTATAAATATAATTAATTATTGTTTCTTATACTAATTATTTTTTCAAAATGGCAGTACTTCCGGGGTCGAAATTTGTAAGAATTTTGTTCATTTAAATTCAGTACGTGATACTGAACCTAATTTTTTTTTTAATAACTCCTGTAATATAATGCAATGCGGACAAGAGTAACGAGATTCTTTATTAACTGTACTATAATGAATTATTCTTATATTAAAACATGCTGTAAAAAACATGACAAATTATCTATCTGCTATAGTAAATATATTAGATTTAAACAAATTCTTTTTTAAATTCATAAATTAATATTAACAATTTTTAAATTTTGTAAAAACATTATGAAATGCAAAATAATGAAAATAATTTTTTTTATTTTTTAAATTATTCCATTTTTTATACTTATATAATACATTTGCTGAAATTCATAGACATAGCCACGGATTGTATAAGTCATGCCCATACACGACCTAATAATGTTTTGAAATAAGTATTATTTTATGGATATACATAAATTCAGAGATACAAAATGATATAAATGCATGTCCTAATGAATTCCCTTGGCTACGCCTTTGAGATTAAAATTACATAACGCATTAATTGATAGTTAAATAAAGATATTTGATTATAATTGAAAAATGTTTTGGGCGAATATAAAACGGTATTGGTATTGTTGTTCAAACATATGATTAATTACAATATTTTAGTTAATGAAAGAAAACACTACGATTCAAATATTAGTGACTTATTAAAAAAATAAACTATACTGGATGGATGTCTTTCTTAAAAGTGTAACAGCCTTATATCTTTGTTTATTCATTATCCGATTTTAACCAAATTTGTTTTTAAAACTACAACATACTATGGTCGAACAAGGGGATTGCCAATATAAAAAGCAAAGAAAGCACTAGAAGACGATAACGCATTCGTATTAGGGTGTCGGAATCTATTTTTTCAGGTCTTTCTAAAAACGGAATTATTAAGAAATACATAGAACAAGAAGGAATTTACTTCAGAGTTGAGCAAATAGAGAGGCGGAACGAAATGAACTCTTTCAAAGAACATACTATTAATGGTTCAAAGATCCCTGAACTGGGTTAGAAGCGTTTGAGATGCGCCCAGTTTGACCTTAAAAGAAATTATCGAAATTGGAACATACGATCCTCTCTCTGATAATCATGTTACCAAAAATGTTTTCCCCAAATTTAATATTTGTAACTTCAATAGCTTTGGTTTGGCGATGATGAATCAGTCAGGGCATGTACTTCTGTATGTAAAGATATTTCTTACTGTTAAAAATTTGATTGAAATCGGATCGATTGAAAACGACTGTATGTTTTTTGTTTATTATAAATCTAATTGTCAATTAGTGTATGCATTCACGTTAAATAAATACAACGCACACATTGGGGACATTTTAAAATACCTTATTGACAATGGCATTCATCCCAGAAATCAATAATCATCTGTGCAAGTAAAGAAGATAAATAAATATATAAAAAAGTAATATTTCTAGCCCAGTAACTGGGTTCAAATAAATGGCCATATCGCGCAAAAGACCGCATACCCGATTTATTTCTCTACTTGTGACCAACCAATATCGAGATTTTGGTTGGTTTTACAGCTTTGGTAGTTATTATTTAACAGATATTCGACCTTTTGCACGTTAAATGTCCATAGCTAGTGAGCTATTCTACAAAATAATAAATTTTGAATAAAACAAAATTGTAATAGAACGTACCTCTCTTTGTAATTTTCTTTTTTCTGTTTTTAATTCATCTTCAGCTCGTTCTGATGCTTCCGCTTCAGCACGATATCGTACAACTTGTGTCTCTAAACGAGCTACAGTTCCTTGTAAAGTTGCAATATCTTGCTCAGCTTTTTGTAATTTAAATTTATAATCTGCTAATTGTTTATTCGCTTCTCCTTAAAAAAAATTAAATCGATTGAAATATTATTTTTTGTAATCTATAATTGCAAAAAAGGGTAAACGTTTTATTTTTATTTTATTTTTACAAAAAACCTGTGTCCAGCGTTTAAGTAACATGAAGGACAAGTTCTTTCAGGATATTATTATTGGCCACCAACAAAAACTTTTTACTCTTAATAAATTTTTTCTAAAGACTTAATTTTTCTCATAAAATGCAATTATCTTATCTTTGAAATTTCATTTTTTTAAACGGCGATAAAATGGTTCATTATTAACCAAAATAGACTTAATTACCCAATTTTAATGTTCATTTTCTCTCAGCTATCCAATTCTGTCGAAAAATATGGGTTCCCATTTGAAAAACGCATGTAATCCAAAAAAACATCATGGTCGGACAGCGATTTCGTATATATAAAATGCTTTTTTGAAAATGTATATTAAATTTTTGACGACCCATTCGCACATTATAAACAATATTACAAACAAGACTCAATTAAAAAAAGTGCCAACTGGCATATTATGGAGGATCCTTATAAACTTACATTTAGTAAAAATTGTGTCTAATTTTTTTAACTTACTTTGTACATCAATTACATCTAAATCACTAAAATATTCTGAGTCGGGTCCATTGTGCGTGATTGTATTACCAATTATTGACGATGTATTACTACTCGGCCGTCGCCTTCGTGATTTATTTCGTTCTTCGTCTAATTCAATACGTAACGATCGTACTTGATCCTCTAATTCTTTTTTATCTTCGATAAAGCGTTTTAATCGTACATCTAAACTACCTTCACCAGCTGATTCTAATAATTCTGCATTTTCTATACTAACTAATGCTTTTTTCGGTTTCATAATATTTGAATTCTCAGATGCATCACCATTACCCCCACCTCCACCATTATTTGTGTCATGATCGGGGTCATCGTAACCATTTAGACCATTCTCCTCGCATACAACAATAACTAGACCTTTCTCAGCAATTAATATGTCACGCTCTTCTAGTTGAGTTTTAACAAAAAATAAGTCTTCTTTTAATTTTGCCGCCGCCCGTTTTAATTGTTCATGTTCCCGACATTTATCTCTATGTTCACGTTGTAATTGTATATGATCTTGTTCTAAATCTTCTAATTTATCTTTCAATAATTCTATTTGATATGTATATGATGCTTTATCATTATCTAATTGTGCATTTGCAATCATTGCTTTGCGAAATTTCTCCTCTATTTCTCGAAGTTCATGCTGCAAAAAATTAAAATTGAAAGATATCATAAAAATACATAGAAAGTTTGTTACATGAGTCAATGGTGGTTTTCCAATCGATTCTGACAAAGGTATTTATCGCAGGCGCAGAGTATTTACATCTTACCGATGCGTAACGTCGGACTAGCCATAAAGTCAGGGTGCCGTTTGCCACTTTGCCCCTAACCTGCGTGGGCCCAAGGCTTACTACCTACACGCAAAATCGTTCATACACGGAGAAGGCAGGGGGAAAGCAGAAATAGATCCATGAAGATCAAACAGCAAAGAACGCTTTTGTTTGTCTCGATTCAGACGCCTGCATAAGCTGCATACCTTGTGCACGTGAACTTTTGTCCAACTTAAACGTCGCTCGCTGATTGTGTAATCCTCACAATCTTGTTTACGCAAGTAACTTACGAGAGACAATTTTGAACTTTAAATTTAAACTAATTTTTGTAAGGTATTTAAATAAAGTGCAAGGGGCTTAAATGTTTAAAACATAATAAGTGTGGAATCCTAATCTTTTAATCTTAAATTTGTCGATTTGAAATTAATAGACTCCATGATTTCCCCTGACTCCACAAATAAAAATGTATTACATAAATAGATTGTTTACTTACAGAATTATTACAAAATATGTATATGAATGATACCTTCATATGTTTTTAAAAAAGTAATTTATGCAAAATATAATTTGAGTGTTAATTTAAAAAAAAAAAAACATATTTTTAACAAACATGATATAATTGTACAAATAAAATATTTTTAAATAATAGTAAACAACTAAATAACACTCCAATTATATTCTAGATCTAGAGCACGGAAGTGCGTAAGGCCGAGTTATACTATCTATAATTCTATATAATAAAAATTAAATGCTGTTCGATGGAAAGGACATCCCTTGAGAACGGCTGGACCGAATGGCTTATTTTATTTTTAAACATTCGTAATAGTTCGAATAAGGTTTTTTAAGGAAAGAAAAATTGGAAAAGTTGCCCGAAAAATTCTGTTCAAACTGAAAAGTACGTTTTTTTTCTCATTTTTACTTTGTTTACACATTTCCAATAGCTATTCACAAATTCACAAAACGAACACAAACAAATTTATTGAAATTTGGACTGGACAACGTTTGTCGGGTCAGCTAGTTTAAAATAAACAAGAAATGTAGCAACTAACTGAGCCTTCATCGACGATGAAGATTTGAAGAAATTTTTCCGGAATCTCTTCATCGGTACAAAACCAATAGCTATTTAGCTATATTTTCTTTGAAAATTAGCTGATTATATTTAAATTGCAAACAGAAAATATGGCCAGGTAATAAAATATAGTAAAATTTATTTACTATAACGTTACTTATGATCAATTTTTTCATTTTACTTATCTTAAAAGAGAAGTTTAAGACTTTATGTTTTTCCTTTCCTCTTGAACGATTTGACCCATTAACGAAGCCACAATTTTAGTCTGATGGGAATAAAATGTGGTATAAGACGTGTTTTTGTATTTGAATGGCCCAGTTCGTTATTGGGTAAAATCTGTTAAGGGGAAATAGAGGCTTAACGGGAAAGGAAAAAATAAAATCTTGAATTTCTCTTTTAAAATTAGTTAAATGAAAAAATTGATGTTAAGTAAAGCTGTAGTAAATAAATTTTACTACCTGACTATATTTTCTGCAACTCTAATATTTACAGAATTATTCCCAATTTAAATATGGTAATATGTCACCATGGTAACTTGATTTGATATTCATAAGGATTTCTTCCTCTGAAAAAATTAGCTAAGTCTACGTAAGCAGATACTACGTGACGAATTTTTTTTCTACTTTTTATATTGCTTATTCCAAAGTAGTATATCATCACTGGCTTTGTAGACTTGACATAATTATAGTTTTTAGTGTAACTTTGAAAATGAAACAGGTTTCATGATCATAAAGTTTTTAATTAATAAAACTTATTTTGACAAAATGGAAACCCGACTTAACAAAAGAAGCACTAAAAAGTAAAAAAATAATTGCATATTCTTGTGCCAATTTTAGTTCACCAAAGCAAAAATTTTTAAATATATATGTACAATTATTGTTATTTTTGGAGGCGGTGTCAACATAGATAAATTCACATAACTTTTGGACACCGCCTCCAAAAATAACAATAATTGTACATATATATTTAAAAATTTTTGCTTTGGTGAACTAAAATTGGCACAAGAATATGCAATTATTTTTTTACTTTTTAGTGCTTCTTTTGTTAAGTCGGGTTTCCATTTTGTCAAAATAAGTTTTATTTCTCGCTTTTTAGTGACTTTGAAGTTCTATAACTGATTTTATTTGTCTAAATATGGGTAGACCTACTAAACGACCAACTAATTTTTAGTGAATTTTTTTATAACATATTTTTTTTACCCGTTTTTTTTTTTTTTTGTAATTTTTAGTGCATTTTTTTATAACAGATTTTCAGTTTTTTTTACAAGCATTTTGTTTTTTTTTTGTAAAAATTTTTTTTTTTGGGGTCGGTTTTTTTTTTGTAAAAAATTTTTTTGAAATCGATTTTTAAAAAAATTTTTTTATTTTCCCATTATGAATGAGTATACCCTTTCAAAAAAAAAAAAAAATTTCGCAGAAATCGGTTATCACATATAAAATGAAGATTTTTCTCAATTTCCCGGAGATCCCCTCATCAGAATGCGATTTGGTGACAATGGGACCAATCGGGAATCAAACCCTTTAAAACAAAAAAAAAAAATTCAAAATCGGTTCATAAATGACGGAGTTCTGAGGTAACAAACATAAAAAAAAAAAAAAAAAAAAAAAAAAAAAATACAGACGAATTGAGAACCATCCTCCTTTTTTGCAGTCGGGTTAAAAAGTAAAAAAAAATAAACTTATTTTAATTATAAAATTGACTTACACGAACATCTCTTAAAGTCCCACTATCCTCTAAGGAATCTTCTGAACTTCGCCGACTTGACATATAACTACTATTTGATAACATTGTATTCCTAGTTGATCCAGCTAAACGAACAGTTGCTGCATTTCTAGTTACTGGATCTATAAAATAAATTATCAAGTTTAATTTCGTTTTATCAAATTCGCAAATTATTATAAAATTAGAAAATAAAATATCCTGTTAACAATTCTTAATCGTTCAAGCTAAAAAATTGAACTGATAATGAATAATCAGTCATTCCTGATTTGCTGAGGGATATCATGAAAGATTTCTTTATCAAAAAGTAGAGAAACAGTACGTCTGTAACTATACAGAATGTTTCTGAAATATATCCCTAACGTTCCTTGTTTTCAAGACAATCGGATTTGCTTATGAGCATGCTGCCTTTATATATAGCATGCTTAATAATACAATAATATACCATCGTTTTATCTAGTAAAGTGCTCCTTAAACCCTTATTACACACGTTTTGATGAAAGCCTTCAATCGATTGTTTTACTGAACAAGCGCAGTATTATTTTTTATATAAGTTTTAAGTTATAATACTTAAAACTTAATACACTGTCTTATATAATCAGGACAAAAAACCGGTTTGCATTTATTATAGAACAAATACGTGTACACACATACACAACACATAGATATATTCACTATTCATATATACAAATTAATGTAATTTTGAAATAAAAAATAATTTTAAACTTTTATATTTCGAAAACAAAACGGTAAAGCGCGATTAAAAAAAAAATTATTTAATAAATATTTATCTTTACTATCCTATTTTTTTTTTAAATTATGTCGAGTATTTTTTTTAACAGATGGGCACAGAGGACCCCTTGGTCTAGGTGCTAGGGACCCACTTGCGGTACCCCTCTTTCTAATTATTAATACAACTGATAATAGTTGGGCGGGCATGAAGTTTTCCATGCTTCTATTGAGAGAGAATAAGAAAGAATGATTACTTAGCTATTAATTATCTCGCGTTCTAAACGGTCAAAAATTGTGAAACTTCGGGATTTATTAGAAAACGTTATTTTTAGCCTGTGAAAAAAATGAGCAAAATCTGTCAAAAAAGTGGTTTCATGCTGGAACATTCTTAAGCTCTTGTTACACACGTTTTGATGAAAGTCTTCAGTCGATTGTTTTACTGAGCAAGCGCAGTATTATTTTATTATATAAGTTTTAAGTTATAATACTTAGGCGTCGCAATACAATTCTAATGTAAATTTCCATTAAGATTGCGAAGACATAGTAAGAAAGCACTAGTGTATACTATATAGACAAATATGTCATTGAATATTTAAATAATCATAAGCTGTAGTATATTGGTACAAAATTGTTTCAGCACTTTTAATTGAATTGTAAATTTATATTGTTGGTTATAGGAACATTCATTTTTATGGAGATGATATCACAATAGTTGACATGATAGAGGAAGCAGTTAATGATTGTTGTTATTCAAATAGATTATCAATGGAAATTTATAGTTACCTGTATACATATCATAAACACGATCCGCATTCTCCTCTTGTTCACGCTGTTGACGTTCCAATTCCCGCATTCGAATTTCACGAGCTTCTGCACGTGCTTGTCTTTTTGCTGCTAAACGAGCTTCAGCCTAAAACATAAATAAAAATACATAAGTATTTATTGTTTGAAAGTACACTTCCCTGCAAAAATTTAAAACTAGTTGAAACATTCTAAGTATTACTGTGTGTCATATTATATACATATTCAGTAATATTTATGCTTAGAATGTGACTTACTGTTTCAAACATATATTGAATTTGCATGTAGTGTGTAATTTTAATTTTTAGGACGGCAGGATGCACACAAAGGAAACAGGTTGCATACAAATGATTTCATAAAACGTGAAATTTTGTACGGAGCTGTAAAGGCAAGAATTAAAAAAATGAAAAAATCTACAGGCCGAGTATATGAAAGATTAGTTTCAAAGGTTAAATGAAACTGAGTTACTTGCAAACGATAAGAATGGTTGTGTAGACCTTTTGTTTCATAGTTTCATATTATAAGTGGCTATTATGGGTTTTTTTATATCTAAATTGTTAAAAACTTTGAGACTCTTATCAGTACTTGGTTCTAAATAAGTACTGTGGACCTTGGATTAAATGACGAATCCAATGTTTCATTTTTAGGGTTAGCTTTTAGCAAACCAGGAACGCTTATAATTTCGCCATGTTCGTCTGTATGAATAGATCCTTCAAAAGTATTGGAGGTATGTCATGAAAACTTTTTCGATATAGGTACCTATATTTACGAAATATTTAAGCTTTAGTATATTGAAAGAAAAATTATCTCAACTAAGTAGGAACTACTAATTTACTCCGCGTTAAGTCTTCACTAAAACATCTAGGTTCTATAGGACATAAAAGTAGCGCTAATTTTTCAAAATTTTATAACTGATTTGTGCATTTATTCATTTAGTATTTGAGAAATGTTTCGAATAAAAGTTGTTTGTATAGTTATAATGAACAACATTTATTACATTTCAAATTATGCCCCTATTCCTAGAACATTTGCTTGTATTTTATAAATACGTATTTCGACTGCAATGTAGTCATCATCAGTATGAATTAGCTAATCGTAACTATCTCTGAGATATGGATTCAAAGATATCTTGCTTGTTGCTAATTTGGTGCGTGTCTCCGTGAGACACGCGCTTGTTGCCAAATTAGCAACAAGCAAAAAACCTAGAGTTCTCTTTGATTATTTTAATAATCTTTACCAACATTTATCATTATAATGAAGAAAATTTTGATTTGATTAAGATATTATAAATTTAGTCCCAACTTTGTTGTGTGTGTGTTCTAAAAAGAGACTTAAAGAACTCAGTAAATACACGATATTTCGAGACCTAAAACCAGAGTGATTATAATACGAAACATGGTAAACAATCAAACAATGTCGTTAAAAAATCACAAAAAACCTAGCAAATTGCATATTTCCTGATATATTCCACACATTCCTTCTTAAAACCACTTCCGGTCAGTCTGATAAAAATATAGTTAAATTATAATCACAATGCATAAGCTAACCACACACGTCAGAGTAGAAGATAAGTTGTATCGCACCGAAATTTTAAATGGGTTGGTAATTTTGCCCTATTTGACGTCCGTAGACGTAGATTGAAAGTGACATTTAAATAAAAAAAATTCAGGTAAATTATTGCGTTATATAAACATTTGCATACACTGTAAAACATAAAATTGTTTATCCAAGTACAAGCTAGGGAGTCCCGAGTCGAAATTGAGTGCATTATTAGAGCCTTCAAATCATAATTTTATAAAAAAATTGAAAACCTTGGATATGTATTAATATAATTTGAGCCATTAATAGGCCATTGAAAATGCGCAAAATGGCTTTTTCGCATGTTCGGTGACCTATTTATGACCTATTACGTTTTTGCGGCTTTATTCATGCCATAAATTATAAACAGATCATCGGTTTTATGACATTTTACCTTCATTTCATGACTTTTATGCTCTATTAATGAAGTAAAATGGTTACTCAAGAAATAACAAAAGAAATGATAATTTACAGGCAAATGAATAGCACTTAAGCTAAGGACCTAAAAATTGAGCAAAGAAGGTAGTTACGTAAGCATCATTATTCAATTCAGAGTTAAACTGTAGACAAATCCTATAAAAAAATAAATATAAAAAGGTTCAAATTATCGCATATTCTCCGAAAAAAAGTCTATTATCTATTTGAGAGCTAAGCCATTATACGATTTTCTTAGTATCTATTTAGTATTTTAAAAGTTATCAATAATGGCAATTTTATTATTAAAATTTTTGTTTTATAAGCAAAAATTTCTCTTCAGATCTTTTTCCTTACTTATGCTTTAAGATTTACAAATTTTCTAAAGTTTCTAACTTTTCTGGGAGAAAGCTATGGATTTCGATGATCGGTCAGTGAATGAACTACAATATAACGATTTTTAATGTTGAATGTCTCGGTAACCACCATAGATAGAAACTTGCAATTTCGAATACTTCATGACCCCGAATCAGAACTAAACTGCCAATAGATTCTAGAACTGCGTTATAGGAGTGCCGAAATAGTTACCAACCGATTTCAATTAAGAATGGTAGTATTTAATTTGACGATGTACTATCGTGCACTCATCAAAAATTTCCTTTTCGATTAAAAAGTATCCTTTTTTACGGCTACTTTAGAAACTATAGTGCTGACGAGCTTATCTGAAATGGTACAAAGCTGTTGGATACAAGCATCACTAAACATCTAGGTGTACTCATTGCCAACAGCAAGCTGCTCATGAAAGAAACCATATTTGGCAAGGCCAATAAAAGGTGGTTGGAGGAACGCACTTGCGGTACTATCAAGCAGGCCTGGCAGAGTAAATTTCGAGTCATGTCGAAGATTTTTTCTCTCTACAAAGATCATCTATAGGCAACGTTATAGCAACCATCACAGGACACTGGCTGGCTGGCAGACATGCGGAACGTCTGGGACTGCCAAAAAGAGTTGTCACAGTGAGGAGGAGGTAGAGACAATGAATCACCTACTCTGTTGCTGCTCAGTTCTTATTATAAAATTACTCACCCTTTTGGATCAATCATTCTTTGGCGATCTCTATGAGCTAAAGTCAACTTTTCTACAGGCGTCCAAGCCTTATAGCTGTACTTAAACAGCTTGAAAGAGTTTTAAGGAACAAGGATAGGTCAGCCCACTTTCGGTATCACAATGAACATCACAAACCAGTCGCTACAACCTAACCTATTCCTTTTACCAGATGGAACAATAAAAATAGGAATTTCCATTTAAGAAAACAAGGTTAACGCTCATTTGATCCATTATTGAGATTTTATTTTCACTTTATATCAAATAGATGTCAGAGTATCTATAAAACTTTTGCTCATCCATACCATCAACATGAAAATATCGAAAACAGTTTTTCAAAACTCGAATACATAATTGACAAATTGTATGTACTATCAATGGCATATAGACCATGTGATTAGAAAACGTAATTTTTTTTTACTTTCAACAAATTAATGGCATTCATGAATGCTTAACAGACCATAACATATAAAAGGCTACAAACAACCGGTCCCATGTATTGTTACAAAAGCGCCATATTGTTGATGAAATGGTATTGTTAAATAGTCTTTGAATTCTTTTTCTAAACAATTCTTTAATATTATGATTCTGAATCATCTTATGGAAAGTACATAGTCAAGTGGATTAAATCTATATAACGGCCCCCAAAAACTTGCAGTACTATGAATTAATTGGTACAATACTAGGAATAATTGAAAAGTCCTGATCTTCGGATATAACTGTTCAGTTGGTTTGAGAACTGTTCAGTAATAACTGAAATTTTGTTTAAAATGCCCTCAGTTCATTTATTGATATCTGAAACACATCTTTTATTTCACATATTTTTAAACATGAATTGAAAATTTGAAGAATTTATTAAAGACTAGCTGTTATCCGTCTGCTTCGGTGAGTGTAAATTAAAATATAGAATTGTATGGCTTTTATGTGAAATTAGCCATACAATATACAATTTGTCACCTTTTCACGATTCACGTTTTATAAATATATTACATATATTCTTTTGCCTTCTGCGCATGTTTGTTACTCACTCAATCACACTGAAAATTTTAGCTCAAAATATACATTATCAAAGGTAGTCAAAGAATTTTTAGTGTTGGAGTACTACATACTGGATATATTGACCGACCTTTGAATATTAATATTAAAGTTCGGCATTTTTATGTAAACAGTTTACTAATTATAAACAAAAATAAATAATTATTACTTGCATACGCAATATTAAATATTAAGGGGTTACATCTAGTCAAAAAAAGACTTTTTTGGGAATTTTTTTAAATTCAAAACTTAAAAAATGGTGCCGATTTAGTAGGGAATGAAAATTTCAGAAAATATAGTACATATAGTGACTTCAAGTACTTGACTAGACAACCCTGCGAGAACCTGATCCGACTGCGGGACAACCACCCCTAAATCTTTTATGCGCATAACTTTTTTTCTATAATAACTACGAGAAAAACATTTCAATACTTTTTTTCATAAAATTTTATTTCCAACCACTTTTCTAGGAAAGTTTTTTTAATGTCTATCACAGTTTCTGAGAAAAGAAATAGATAAAGATATATAGATATAGAGATATATAAATATCAGAAACTATAATAGGTATTAAAAAAAAGTTTTATATAAAAATTCGAAATTATTATAGAAAAAAAAAGTTATGCGCGATAAAAGATTTCTGGGTGGTTGCCTCGTAATCGGATCAGATCCCGCAGGGTTGCCTAGGCAAGTGATTGAAGTCACTAAATGTACTCTCTTTTCTGAAAATTTAATCCCCTAATAAAGTCGGCACAATTTTTTTCGGTCCTCGCTTGGACTTTAATTTATTTTATTTTGTTAGTTATCGATTGTAATCTACGTCAGTTGAAGTAATTAAAAATATAAGAATAACGAAGAGCTCGGCGCTTGAAACTGGATCATTTGAAATTAAAATTTGTTTTTTATAATAAAAGTATTATCTAAAAGTGGCGGATTAGGTCATACAAATTTTGTAATTGAGAAGAAAAACAACCTACAGTATCATTACATTTATCCAAAAAATCTGAAAAATAATCTTTTCCAAGGTGTTCGTTGTTCATATGATGACTTGACGATTCACTGTTGTGATTATTATTACTAATCTGATTAAAATCACGAACTTGCGCACTTTGCTGCTTAATATATTGTTGAGGTGATCCACGATTATCATGTCCATTGGTAACAACTAAATCACTTGCATCCCCGAATTCTTCATCGTTATCACTATCACTACTATTATTTAAATGATTTGAATTTAATTTCACTGGTTCTATTTCACTCCATAAACATTCATCTGAACACGATTCACTACTATCACTATGACTTAGGTTTCGATTCGATATACGTCCATCATCCATACTCGACGAACTCACTTCTAATGGTGATAATGGTGGTTGTTGTATGTCAATTCCATCCATTATTGTTTTTGTTCACACTTAACTATGTACTTCGATGTTTTTGGTTAGAACACATCGATTAAAATGCCAACAAGTTTAATCTTATCGCTAGATGAGGTGTTTTTTTTTTATTAATTATCTTTTATTTATTTATTATGAGTGGAAATGTAAATATTATCATTAAGACTTAAGGACGTTCGAAAGAGAAAAAAATGCAGAGAAGTTCCTGTAAATTAAATATGTTATAAAAAAAGTCAATACGAAAATTCATTGGTATGATTCAAAATGTTAGTTAAAATGCATTTTTTGCGTTTTTTTTTTCGATATTGAAAATCATACTTTTAACATTGGGTCTTATGGAGAAACTACAAATTTAATCTTTATAATCGAATAAAACATAGTTTAAAATTCAGAGAAGTTTTTATAAAACTATGTAAATTGTTGTTAAATAAACAAGGATTTATTTGAGCTAAAGATGAAGGTATGTTCAAATGCATTTTGGAAAGTAATAATGAATTATACAAGTAATTTTATCATTTTAGAGAAGCAAAACACAAGATTTTACTTTTTTATTTAAAATAAAAGAAACATTACGATTCACGACTCACGAGTATTATTATTTACCAACTAACCATAGAATATTTAAATCTAGTTTCAACGTAAACATATATCTGTAACGCTGCGGACATGCGCAGTCGCTTGATACAACCCCTTACGTCTTTCCCCGCTAAATGACTCTTTCGAACGTCCTTAAGGTATTACATTCTCTAATCCAAATTTCTGCAATCCATCAAATCCCTCCCACTGTCTTGTCTCACCCCAGGCGTGTTTATTCAAGTTTTCAATGACATTTTGGCATAATTACGGTTCTAATTCATTAATAACGCGAGTGATTTCGTGTTTAAACTAAGGAATCGTTTGTTAGTTGTTCTTCAATTTACATCACCGTTTCTGGAGATTACATGACCAGTAAATTTTGACTGCAGCAACTCAAATATCATTCAGTTTTATAAATTACCACAAAAAATTTTTTTTTTTTAATTAACATCTACGTTTTATTTAAAAGTTAAAGAAAAAAACACCCAAATTAAAAGACGCTACAAAAAAATAATAATTCAAATCGCTGCATACCCAAAATGAACGGTTGACTTACCTACTAAAATACCGATTATTTTTTCGATCGTGTACTACAATTTTAATTTAACTGGCGTAAAATGCCTGGTGTCTAATATTCTAAATAATTAACTGAATTTATCATAAAATGATTCAACTCAATAATAAATAAGCTTTAGATTGTAAAATATTAAGTAAACATGTATTAAAGTAAATGACCTTGTACAACATATTATCATACAAATCGTTGCTATATAATATAGAGTATACTGTATCAGATTATACTTACATACTATTTAAATAGCGTATAATATAGCGTTAAAAACACCGTTATCATGTTATCAATGTACAAACATTTTATTTTTTATGTAGTACCACAAACACACTTGCATAAAATGCATATCTAATTATAAATAGCTCTCAATAATAAATGATCCCATCAAAAACAAAAATGTGAGAGAAGCGAAGTTTTCACATACAAAAAGTATTGATATCCCAGGAAAAACAAAAATCTTCGCCTCCAAAAGTAGTGAATTCTATGTAAGGGCAAAGTTTTTTAATAAAAGTGAGAAAATGATTGGTGTATATTTATTATGTGCAGGTTTCCGGGTAAAAATATCCAGTTTTTAGACTTTTCTGGACGGCTATTGGTTTGAGCCTAAGACCTATCTTTCTATCAAATATCAACTTTCTAGGACAACTGTAAGTACCCTAGAATATTGATGATGATGATGAGTGAGTCAGTCCCCAAAATGTCAATTTTAGGGTTTAATATCTTGAAAACGATTAAAGCTGTAATGTTGAAACTTAAGATTCATTGCTTTTTTGGTTCCGGAGATACAGAGGCCGAAATATCGTTTATGCTTAAACTTAAACAATATTTCACATTCTACGCGTATGTAGGTACTGTATACCAGGGATGTTGCGGATATTCCTATCCGCAATCGCGGAACTTAACTTTTCCTATCCGCATTAATTTTAGAACAATTTAAATTATTGTTTTAGTGTTTTGCCTTGGAAAATCGATTTGACAAGTTGGTTCACTTCTCAAATGACCCCACTGACGCAAAGTGTGATTTAGCCTTATTTACACTAGATGAGTATACTCTCACAAGGGCTTTACAACCATGTCTTTGAAGAATCACCTAAAATCGATGCACCCGGAGCAGTTTAGCCTGTTTTATTGAAGCTTTTTTTAATTAAAAGCTTATGATTAAACTTAAATTAAGGGAACGATACATATTTGAAGTAGTGGAAGCGGTGGGAAATTACATTGAAGAATTTTAGTCTTAAAATGACGGAAGCCGGAGATATAACAATAAAACAAGAGCAAAGCCGCGGGTATAAGCTAGTTTTAGACTAATATTAAATATATAGACGTAACCCATTTATTTTAGTTAGAACTCCTGTATAATTCTAAAAATTAATTTCGTATTTCCCTGTAAATGAAACACGATATTACTATACATAATAAACTAGATGCGCCCATTTTTATGCTAAAAAAAAAACAATTAAGCAAAATATATTTTTTAAATAGTTGAAATCCGTTGAAAAATCAACAATACAATCACGTTTTTTTCAACTGTATATACTTTTGTTATCTGGTTTTTATCTTTCATAAGAAATTTCAACATACATGGAAATTTAAGTCTTTGGAAGATAAATATATTTATATATATATATATATATATATATATATATATATATATATTAGTGATGGTCATTTTCGATATCTACTAGGAAGGTACTTGAAGAAATTTTTCTGAAATTCCTTCTTCGGTACAAAGCAATAGCAACATTTTCTTCGAAAATTCGATAAAACTGGAAAATATTTTTTTTTTAAATTTGTCCCTGCAATCTGAATTTGAAAGCCTTCACATAAAACAAAAAAAGTCTTCACAAAATTTTTGTTAAAGTTATAGTTTTTAAAATAAACAGAAAAAAACTGATTAAGACGCCTTTATTGATATTATTTCAGGTTGGGGGCGCTTACTTAAGTAAGCGCTTTCATATAATAAAAATACAATCGCTGCCTACCCAATACACACGGGTGACTGAACTATTTTTTTTAAACAAAAATGCTATGTATTGCAAAAAAAAGAATTACTCAACAAGTCTATATACGCATAAAACATTAAATAAATTAAAAAAACTTGCTAAAATATGATGTGTTAAGTCTAAATTTGATTATAATTAACATATATTTTACAAAAATGTAATGTCTAATGCAAATATCACATCACATCATTTCTATTAATATTGAGAAATATTATAATAATTGCTATTTTTAGGGTTACGTAGGTTTTAACAAGCATCACTGAGAGGTTCAACAGTAAAAGTTCTCAAGTTGGTAGTAATGGTTAGTAATGTTGAACGTAGAAAATTTTCGGTACAGATAATCATAAATGTTATAATTATTCCATTTCCGGATGCCCGTCTGCTGGGTAATCTAATGAGGTAAGATTTGTTGTTTCCTACAAAATCGCTCTCAATAATTTTTTCATTAAACTTAACGGTTGAAGTCCATACCGATGAAGTTTTGGCTATTCACATTTTTCTCTATAATGCATAGGATTTTTATACCCGGTATATAATAATAAATTCAAGGATATACTCGTATAAAGTTTAGTCCCGACTTTGGTTGAAAATATTGATCGCAAAAATAATTAACCTAATTAGACCGTATTTCCATAATTCAAAAACGAAAAAAGATAACGACCTGAAGTTTTGTATATGTGTTCTAGAGCTAAAAGGTCTAGAACTATACAGCTTCAAGTTCGTGAATGAGTAAAATCGGACCGTGCATCTCTACCAAGAAGGGGAGGAGTGTTTGGCGAAATATCCATCTTTGAAACCGTAAGAGATAAAAAAAGTTTTAAAGAAAAAAAATATTTTTTTAAGGACGTTCGAAAGAGAAAAAAAAATGCAGAGAAGTTCCTGTAAATTAAATATGTTATAAAAAAAGTAAATACGAATTCATTGGTATGCTTCAAAATGTTAGTTCAAATGTATTTTTTTCGATATTGAAAATCATACGTTTAACATTGGGTCTTATGGAGAAACTGCAAATTTAATCTTTATAATCGAATAAAACATAGTTTAAAATTCAGAGAAGTTTTTATAAAAAAAAATAAAAATACAGAAGAATTGAGAACCATCCTCCTTTTTGAAGTCGGGTTAAAAACTATGTAAATTGTTGTTGAACCAAAGATGAAGATATGTTCAAATGCATTTTGGAAAGTAATAATGAATCCCTTAAACTCGGCCTTGCGCACTACCGTGCTCTAGATTATATAAGTAATTTTATCATTTTAGAGAAGCAAAACACAAGATTTTACTTTTTTATTTAAAATAAAAGAAACATTACGAGTATTGTTATTTACTAACTAACCATAGAATATTTAAATCTAGTTTCAACGTATACATTAAATCTGTAACGCTGCGGGCATGTGCAATCGCTTGATACCCTCCTCCCCCCATTACGCCTTTCCCCGCTAAATGACTCTTTCTAACGTCCTTAAATAAACAACTTGTTTGCAATTTTTTAACTCATTATTTACCGGTTGTTTAAGCAGTTAACTCAGTTAGTTGTAATTTTCACTTGTTACCCCTAAAATGGTGTTAATTGTGAGTACAAAATTATTTCACGCCGGTTCGACACTTCTAGAAGTACATACATGAAAGCTATTAGCATGCTTAGTTTCATTATTTCTTTCGGAATGAACCGTATTTCTAGCTAAAGAACCATTAGATACGAAATCGTCCTATAAAATGGAGTTTCCGTGTAAAAGGTCTGGATTTTGAAAATACCTACATTTATAATTTGGTTTAGTTTCCGTAAGCAAGAATGATTGTGTGACGAATTAGGTGACTCTGACTTTATTAGGTTTTTAAATCTAGCACGTAGCTCTGAAGTAACAAGAACTTTTGCAACACAATAATCTCAGAAACATTTTGAAACTTAGCGTTCATTCTACCTCGCAAAAAGCTACCCCACAGGTCATTATAGTGTTAAAAGTAAGTTAAAAACGTTAGTTATTGCAGAATAACAAGAGCGAGAGCTTCATTTTGTGAGCGCTCAGTTTTAAAATGTTCCAAAGTATGTTGTTACTGCAGACCTTGGCGCTAGAAATAAAAAACCAAATAAAGGCCTAGTTACCCCACTAGTTACAAAGTCATCCCCGCTTACGGTTCTGAAGTTTTTAACGCTAATTATAATTAGTATTAATTAAAGTGTTGAACAATTATTATACTCATTTTAAATTTAAAAAAAAAATGATACACACATTGTTTTAAAAATCAAACATAATATATTCATGGAATTCAACCTTTTCTATTGAGTCCAAATTTCACAAATAATGTTTAAAAAACTTAAGTCACAATACATGGACGCATCAAGAACAACTCATAGCATAACACAAAATGAATGATTTTATAAAATAGAAACTGTCTATACTGAATTCTTCATACTGATTTCTTCTATACACAAATAGGTGTATAAAAACATGGTTTGTGTTTTGATGGGAATCCGATAATGGACTCCAGAGATATTACTTAAAAAGTCTTAAATTTAATGTATTTCCAAACTATTATTAGGTTGACAAAAACTTCACGAAATTCACAATATTAGTAAAATGAATCCTCAGAAATCAGCTGAATTTTTTTGAGAATTTATTCCCATGGCGTTTTTGAGAAAATCGTTACGTAAGTTGGAGAAATTTAACATGCATATTCATAAACATGGTGAAATAAAAAGCACGATTCCGACTGTTTTTACTTCGAACTCTCTCAATATAGTCACGAATGTTCTGAAATTCGACCAATACTTTCCTCAATTCCTTAGAAATGTTTTTCCTTAAAACTTTGAGAGAATGCCCATCGGGTTGTTAAGTTTTTTGATAAATATGCGTAAAAAAGTGTATTTTTTTCATGTCCGCAGCAGGTTATTTTTTATGGTTCAGTTGGCATCCTGAGTACCGGCGCGCTGTTTGAAAGTATATACTAGTACATATATGTATGAAGTTGAACAACGCGCAGGAGTACCAACATATTTTTTTTTACGCATATAATTTACTATATAGTTATTTTCGCGCGGGTACCTGATCAGTTGATATCGTTTGGAAATACCTTAAAAGATTTTTCCAACAAATATTTTCTATGTATGCGAAATACACCACAAACATGATTTATGTTTTGTTATTAATATATTGAAATAAAATATGACATATCATATAGCACGGTAGTGCGTCAGACTAAGTTTAAACATAGACGCTGATACTACTATATTTTACAGTGAAGGGTTAAAGACAGTTTTTAGGTCTCTGTATCTCGGAAACCAAAAAAGGTATGAAGCTCAAATTAAACGTAGACTATATGACAGTACGTACAACAATACAGTTTTAATCCAGGATATTTAACTCTAAAAATCGACATTTTGGTGACTGAATGACTCATCCATCAATATTCTAGAGTACTTCAAGTTGTCCTAGAAAGACAATTTTTGCTAGGAAAATAGATCGTAGGCTGAAACCATCCAGAAAAAATTGAAAACCAGAAATTTTTCTGGACAGAAATGCATAAGCCAAAAACTGTTTATACAAATCGCTAGATACATAATTAAATATTTCAAAATCGAAGAGTTTTTTTATAGATAACTCGAAATGTATTAAAATTTCGAAAAAAATATATTGGTTAAAAGTTAAAGAGCATAAAATTTTCCATTAAAAAAAATATCGAGACACTTTTCGATTCGTTATTTATTTATTAGAGAATTCGTTTAAAATTTAGATAAAAAATCACTGAGTTATAGATTTTTCGGACGACTTGGAACTTAACTAATTGACGATTCGAAAAGTCAGATATTTTGAAGGAAAATTTATGCTTTACAATTTTTCAATCATTTTGTATTTTTTTTTTTTTGGTTCCACTTGTATTTTTCAAGAAGTACAAGTACTATTTGATTTGGTCACAGTCGAATATATCGAGAACTATTGGTCCAGTGTAAATTTTGTAAGGTACCTTTTCTGTTCAAAATTATCCAAGGAGTAACTGACCTCTATTCAAGACAAACAAATTTCCACGACTTTTAACGTTCAAAAAATTTGATTTTATCTTACCTATCAATAAATTGTAATCTTACGGGTCGACATAAACCTGAACGTATTGGACGACACATTGTGTCTCTTTTAAAAATCAGTTTAACAGTTTATTGCATCGTCACAAAAAACCTTTCTCAACCGTTTAAAATCGAGTATAATTTTCGATTTTGTATTATTTTTTTGAATTCCAGTTTTCAAGAGGTAAAAGTACTATTTGACTGGGTCATAGTCGTATATATATCGAGAACTATTGGTCCTACGTGAATTTTGTATACGTGAGTTTTGTCTTTTTTGTGTAGAATTGACTGAGAAGTAAATTTAATAACGACCTCGGTTAACATAAAACCAATGGTTTACGAGATATTTGAGAAAAACAGATTTCCAAGACAATTGAGGTTCAATAACTTTTTTTACACGCGCGATTTCGTTAAGGACTTTTTGTCAAACAGTATTTCGACTAATACCTTTCTGTTGGGAATTTATAGAAATCCCAATGCTAGTTTCTTGCTTGGTCTATAAAACCTACTAATAATATAATAAATATTAATTAAAATTGTTAAATAATTATTACACGTCTTTTTAAAATAAAATCCATAACATTGTTTAAAAAAAAAAATACATAAAATATTCATGGAATTCAATCACTGAGTTCACATTTCACAAATATTTAAAACAAAAAACTAAATTCACAACACGAACATACAAAGATACAACAAACACCACAAAACATATGATTTTAGAAACTAAAAAAGAATTCTGTAACCATTATTATTATTTAAGCGTTGTTTTATTTTGAATATGATTTAATATTATAATAAACATAAATAATTATTAAAATTATAACACTAATTCAAAACTAGGTAATACCACCTTGCATGTGGACAACACACACAAAAAAGTACAAGTTTTATGTTCTTATTCTTACGTCCAACAAACAAACATATACGCAGTATGGACGTGGTTCGTCCGTGCTGGATCAAATTATACTCATCATCATCTGTGTTGAGGTCTGAGGATGACAATCATGTGTTAGGTGATATGATATTATTGTTGTAGTGTTTAGAGTCGTCACAAATCTACCACTCGCTAAACTGGCTAGCTCTTTATTGTATAGTACGATGGCTAAGTGACAAAATCAAATGGAAATTTGCTGATGAAAGTTTATGCTTTCAAAAGAAGTTCATCACGTAGGAGCTGTATAACTAAGCAAATTTTATCAGAGCGGGACATGAAAATAAGCTCAATCTACCAAAACGACAGTTGTTATCGAAAAATCGACATTTTTATAAATATTCTAGAAAAGGCCAAGTGATAAATTTAGTTTCTACAACATTACTTACTTTTTCCGTTTACAAATATTATACATAAGGTGAAAATCTCGCATTCGTAAAATTTTGTCGCACGAAAATCTGGTACCAATTTTTTTAAGCAAATTTGTTTTTTGCCAAATCGAATGACCGAATATTTTTACCCAAATAGAGTTTTTTTTTAGGTATTTTGGGTCATTTTAAACAAAAAAAGGTTGCTTTTTATTTTTTCGTCAATTAACCGTTTCCGAGTTATAAACAATTAAAACCATTGATCAACAGGTGGACAATAGTGTGATAGAGTGTGAACTCCAGAGACCCCATGGGGTCGTCTGTTTGGAACCGGTTCAAAGCCAAGAGAGGCATATGTTGCAAAGATGATATTATATTCGCCTGGGGGTGTTTTTTGTATTAGAGGGCGGGCACTTATTAAAGTGTAGAGAGAGTTCTAGATGTTGTGGATAGATAGTCCTGTTATCCATATTAATTTATATATATATATTTATATATATATATATATATATATATATATATATATATATACGATTTTACAATAGAACTCCAATTATTCGAACTCCAAATTATCAAATAATAATTGTAATTGGATAATAATAGTAATTGGATAATTTATCAAAAAACAACATTTCAAAAAACACTTGAATTGTTTTGATTCCTGAAGCAATCCGGATAGTTTGGAGTTCGAATAATTGGAGTTCTACTGTAAAATTGTATATCATTTTCCCAAATTTGAATAATGGAAACAACTTCTGCGGCCCATAGTACAAATGGCGTCAAAAGACAAGCTATCATTTCAAAATTTTATAATTCATTTGTGCCTTATTCATGCGGATTTCGGAAAAATATTTTGAATAAAAGTTGTTAGTATATTTATAATCAACAACTTTTATCCGAAGCATTTTTTCGAAAACCGAATAAATATGACACAAATCAATTATAAAATTTAGAAATGATAGCGCAGACTTTTGCAGCCGATTGTACAAAGTTATTAACTTGAAAGACTTATTCACGACTTTAGACGCCAAGTATACATTACATATGCTTGTATTGTTTATAATTATGTATAACGGGTTTAAAAAGGGGCAAAATGCCAAGGATATGCATACCATTGAAAAAACGCTACAAATGACTTCAAGAGAATATTTTTTATAATTACCTCAAAAACTCAAAGCGAACTACTCTCGAATTTTAAGGCAGTATACAAAAATTTCCCTCACACCGTGTTAATAAATTCCAATCAGGCTGTCAATAAATTTTAACCATCGAGGCCCTAACATTCAGCTTCTTACAAAGTTTCAAACCGCAGAATTGATTGAGGATTTTGTTCACAACCCGGACCGAATACGATGCCAAATTTTTCGCACTCCAGAAAATTTTTATTTTCAAGGGCCTAATCTCAAGCTATCAACAAATTGATTAGAGTCAATAGATTAAGAGGAACCCAGACGAAAAAAATTTCGGACGGCGTACGAGAGACCGACCAACATAATTTTTTTTTCGAATTTTACCTTTTTGAAATGAAAAACCTCAAATTCTGAGGTCGAATTGAAACTTTTTTGTATGTCAGTTCTATCTACGTCTATCAATAAATTTAAAAATAGCGAATTAATGTCGAGAGTATTTTAATAGTTCGAAACATATATCAAAAATTAAATCGATAAAACCTGATTATATTAGATATGAACAGTTTAATTAGTACTACTAAAAAATAATGATAATCTACTTTTAAAGAAGCAAGACTTGCATATTTTATGTGGCACTTCCTGTAATCAAAACATATTTACATATAGTTCAGTCAATTCGTACATCAAACGTGCATTTTGATCTTCGGTTAGACAGTGATTTTATTTATTTTTATTATATAAAACTACAAATGGCTTAAGTTTGAGATTTCGGGATCGTGTCTACCCTCTCCCAAAAATAATAAACAGTAAGGGAAAAACTAATAATAGGCACACATGCCCGGTTGAAAGAAAAGTCTTTCTTTTTGGATGTCCCCCCGTGAAGGTGTACCCAAAACCTAACTTTTCAACGGCGCGAAATAGAGCAAACTACAAAAAATGTTTATCTCATAAAATACTTTCTTTTTGAAACTTTTTTTTTCGTACAACCAATATAGTCCAATCAATTCATTTTTAACACGATGTTAATGACCCTAAAATTCCTACCCAAAAATCAAAAATACTGTCGTGTAAGAAAAAAAATTCTAAGAAAAGTTGCTGTGTGGAGTAACTCGCGAAGCCTGAAAAAACAATTTTTTATAAATTAAAAAACAAACTACAAAACTACTGTTCGCGAATTTTTTAGGTTAATTTCGCCATTTCGGATCGAGTTACTCGACACAGCAACTTTTCTTAGATTTTTTTTCCCTACACGACAGTATTTTTTATTTTTGGGTAGCTGCTTATATATTAGTTGGACTAATAGTTTAAACACCATTTGCAAAATGCGAAGATGGCGTGGCACTAAGCTGGTAATAAATAAAACGACTGAAGAGTGGTAAATAAACAAATTATACAACCTAAAAAAATTCGACTACGGTTTATTTATTTTTGGTATATTTATTATCAGAATAAATACTTTATATTATGTGTAGCAAAATATTGATTTAGTGAAAGGCCTCCGCTACAGTTATTCATACTTAGTTTTTACGAAACCATATTTGTGTCTTATTTTACCATAGTCGGATTTATTAGGTGAAAACGTCTAATCGCTCGTTATATTGGTGGTCGGTCGAACATTCTTGTGTGACGAAATACTGTAAGATTTCCATCGCTATTAACTTAGAGACTAAAATAATGCCTTTCCAATGGTTAAGATAACAGATAGATCCTGCCAATACGTATCTGTCGCGCTGTATTTTTTTTTTGATGTAACGTCATCGTAGAAGACAAAGTTCTTTTAAAGAAAATTACAAAAAGATTTCGTCTCATACGACTCGTAAATATGGTCTGAATTATAGAAAACGCATATCAGAGGAAAGCTCGCGTTAAAAGGAATCCGATAAACCTAAAAAGTCCAGTTCTAAACGAATGCGGTAGTTATGACAGCGTCGAAAAGGATATGATAAACCGGCGCAAACCAATTGCATAGCTGGCCCATCGAACATACAGCGACCAGCGACAGTCCAAACGTCTACGGATCATGTGTAGGATATTTTCACGAAAAATCTATGGCGCGGACCCAAACGGCGACTTTCTTCATTTTTTTTATTATTTGTTTATTTTCTATTATATATGTTACGTACCAAGCCCGATATATTGTACAGATCGGGATTTGTACAGACAATTTTGTACCAAGTCCGATCTGTAATTTACAGGTAATTTTTTTAAATAAAACCGAAATAGTGTTTCGAAATGTGAAATTTTATGCATATTTTATCATGCGCTTAACGCATTTTCACATTTCGAAACACTATTTCGGTTTTATTTAAAAAAAATTACCTGTATAGATCGGACTTGTTGCAAAATTGTCTGTACAATATCGGGCTTGGTACGAAACATATACACTATGTTTAATTTACATCTTCGTATCATAGATCCCACGAGTATGAGAGAGTACATATGTACATATACATTAAGCAATGTGTATGAGAAGGAGATCTTATAGGTTCATAATGGCCAAACTAGACGCAGAACATGGTTGCAGCAACATTGAACAGCAACTAGCTTGTTGCTCCGTGTGTAGAGTGGTTGCAGCAACAAAAAGTTTGTTTTTTGTTGCTGCAACCACCCCACACACAGTGCAACAAGCTAGTTGCTGTTCAATGTTGCTGCAACCATGTTCTCCGTCTATTTGGGCCTTAACTGTTCGAGTGGTCACCAACCACTCAAACCTATAAGACCTCCTTCTCATACACATTGCTTAATGTATACATATGTACTCTCTCATACTCGTTATGAATATTATTCACTATTTTGAAAAATATGCTTGTTTATCAAATCTATAAGACCTCCTTCTCATACACATTGCTTAATGTATATGTACATATGTACTCTCTCATACTCGTGGGATCTATGATACGAAGATGTAAACAAAACAGACGGTATACAATCATGAAAAGGTAAAAGGAATGCAAAAACTGCAATTATTGTTAGTGTGAATTATGTTAGGCAGGTGAAATTGTCACAATAATTTTTAAAATAATTGTTTTTTGGCATGGAATACAATAGTGTTGTTGTACATCGATAAAAATCTTTCAAGTTTTGTATTACTTATTTTAACGAAAAAATAATTTAATTTTTGTTATTAACTATTTTCGAATTTTTGTTTTCTGGTATTTTTAAGATGGCATTGGATTATAAAATAACATCTCAAGGAATTTTAATGAAAGTTATTTTAATAATTAAACGAGAAAAAAGTAAAACTGACAGGTACAACACAAACGATTGAAAATAAGCATTCCTGTTATTTAGTGTTCCGTTCTAAAATTGATTAAGAAACGGGACAATTACGGAAATACTTCGGACGGATGTCCATCCACCGAAACGAAACTTTAAAATATTTTACGACTCTCAGTCTTTAAGGATCTAGGAGCACTTATATGTTGTCAATTTATAAAACTCTTCAAAATCTTATATAGTACATTCATAAAAGTCCACAATCATGTTTATTATTTTTTGTAGTAAGTTAAAATTAAAATTTAATTTAAGCACGTCATACCGGGCCCAACAAAAAAGGTATTTAAGAAAAAAAACCTGATATTTCGGGTAATTAAGCTATCGCCGACAGAAATAAAATTTACCCGAAATCTCCGGTTGTTTTCTTAAATATCTTTTTTAGGCCCGTCATACCGGAATTTTATTGGATCAATCTCAAGTGAAAATTATCAAAATATGTGAAAAAATAAGGGTTTCTCCATAAGCAATGCATTAAAACTCAAACGTTAACATTAAATAATTAATTCAAGACACCCGTAACCCCTCCCCCCTTAAACTTTTATAATTTATTTATATGCACTTCAACTACATGGAAACAAAAAATCAAGCCTTAATCTTTTTGAAGCTTCAGTGCTCGTACATCCTTAATATGGGATAATAATTATTTGAAAATTTAAGATTTATCGTTTTTTTTTTATAGATTTTTTGTTATTATTGCATTTCTGAGGCATTCTCTGTCTGATTTTGATGTTGAAGAAATATTTGTTTGTGTTCAGGGAACCGTTTGTGAGTTATCATGCAAATTTAAAAAAAAAAAAAAAACGGAATTTTATTAGCAGACTAATGTTAAATACACTGTAAAATATAAAATAGTGGACCCAATAACGCCAGGTAGTTGGCCGATACCTGAATAGCATTAATGCTAAATACCTATAAGTATATATAGAGAGTGCGAACATCATGTATTCAGAGTTAATACTGAAACTGAACTATGTAGAAAGATGTGTAACTAATCCAAGTTGCAACTCAAAGTGGGATACAAAATTAATATACCCAATGAAATTTTCTCTTTTAACTTCACTAAGGTATATTTTGTGTTGAAGTAATAATCACTTTCAAAAAAAAAATTTCATGTAGTTCAGAACTGATACATTCAGTTCGCCTTAATTATACTACGGTTACTTTCAATTTACCCTATTTTTGCACTGTATATAGAAGTTCCGTAAGGTTTATTTTTAATTTGAGACTTTTATACTCTTGCATACTCTAATTGTTGTCGCACGCATAGTGGTCCAGTTTGCAATATTGGCAGCCAATATATTGTCAAGCAGTTTAAATTTTTTTATTTTATCTCAGCTATTAACCAGATTTAAATATAAATAATATAAAAACTTATCTTATCTCACAAATAAATCAGGGAGAAGTATAACATAATATAGTGGAAAATCGAGGATTATCAGGTAATTTGATATTCACCACATCTACTCAAATATTTCAGAGACATTGTTTTTGTAAACTATTATTTATTCCTCAACTATTTATCTCGAAAAATTCATAATTATCGAGATATTTGCAAAAAAAAAAATAGAATTCGCATCCTTTCACTCCCTAAACCCACGATCCCACGCTTCAAATTAAAGATATTTTTCGGGATATGTTTGGAAAATTAACAAAAATGGAAAAATCCAATGATATTTTTGAAATTTTGTCGTTTACTTGATTTATTTACTGGACTACTAAGTGAGAAAAATGGAAAAACTTACAAATTTAGCATGCCGAGTCCATGTTGATTTAACAGCATTAAAAGCAATATGAGGTGATGGTTCAAAATCATTTGGTGATAACAGACAGTCTGATAATGATGGTCGATTACGCCAATGTCGTTCCCAGCCACGATAAGCTAACACAAAATGTTTAGGTACAACCATTGTGCTTTTTAAATGATCACTATTCAATCAATTTAATCACTTATCAATATTTACAATAAAATCAACATTCTTATGAAGCAAGTTCAGAAGAAGATATTTTTGATGTGCACTGCTTACAATGATTCACACAGTGTAACAAGCTAACTAAGTCTAACTAACATATTAAACAGACGACACACGAATAACCTGTGATGATGAATACTGAAAATACCAACAGGAATACGGGAATATCTTCTCACTAAATATATCACCGCATTTATATTATTATTAAATGCATCGCCCGCCTACATCCATACGTACGCATATGTGAGACATTTCACCTTTTCACATTTCTGTGATTGTCTTTTTTTAAGTTGTTTTTTTTTTTGTTTTACTTTCATATCCTCTCTGTCCTGTGTTTTTTAGGGTTCCGTAGCCAAATCAAGAACTGTTATAGTTTCGAAATGCCTGTCTGTATGTCACACTCGCTTTACTTGCAGATTTTTAGTCTACACCTCACCAATATGTCAAGCGGAGCGTAGGGTTTATTTCTACACCCTATCGTCAAGGCTGCCGTCCAATAGGTTTTCCATAAATAAGTTGAGAAACTAATACCCGATTAAGAAAAAAGTACGAAACAAGTTTGAAGACCCTTGTTAATATTTCGCGCAGACGAAAGCTGGGAATTGTTACAATTTTGCTTTGTGTATCGCAGTTGGACCTTTGACTTCGAGAAATAACTCAATACATTTGTGGAATTTTGTTTTTTTGTTGTTTAGCGTATTATGCAAATCATATCCATCACATTTAATCCAACATAAATTTGACGTCACATGTGTGACTATGTCTCGCGGATCTCTAAGACGAAGCTAACGACACCTGATTTGTCAAAATATGATAAGTAGCTTAAGAACTACACGGGAACAAATACATACATAGATTGCTAAAATCATGGTCATCCGTAGTCGGGTAAAAAGTATTGGAGGTTTTTCATGAAACATTTTTTCGATACAGGAATCCATTTGCGGAATATTAAGTTTTAAAGTGGTTATTTTTGTTACGAGTCACGTGTACTTAATTGAAAGAAAAACAGCTACACTTCTACTACTATAATAGAAAGCCAACTTTTGACATGTAGTTGGGTCTGTAAAAAGTACTGACAATGAAATTTTCAAAAACTATATTTTGCTTTTCCACTATTTGTATTTATATTAGTGACATGTTTCAGATACTACAGCCATTTTCTGGCTACAGTTCGAAAATAATTATAAATACCAGTAAAATAGTAAAATATTACATTTCAAATTTTGCCCCTATTCCTAGAACATTTGTTTGTATTTTATAAATACGTATTTCGACTACAAGATAGTCATCAACAGTATGAATTAGCTAATCGTAACTATCTCTGGGATATGGATTCAGAGATATGTTGCTTGTTGCTAATTTGGTGCGTATCTCACCAACAAATGTTCTAGAAATAGGGGCAAAATTTGAAATGCAATTTCAAAAAACCTATAATTCTCTTTGATTATTTTAAAAACCTAGAGTTCTCTTTGATTATTTTAATAATCTTTATTAAAATATTATTTTTGAAAATTTATTTTCTCCTTAGTTTTTTACCATAGTTATTTTTGACTATTTAAGATCGACGGATACTTAGGGTACGTTCCACTTAACGTCCGCAACGCCCTCGACCACGACCGCTGAAATTGCCGTTCCACAAACGTAAAAAGGCCGCGGGCGTTGTAGGCGAATGTTATAGGTGGAACGCAAATCTTGAGCGCTGTATGTTCGCAATATGGCGGCATGGTGAAAACGTGCAGCTGTGAGGGTTATGAGTAAATATTCCGCATCGATTGAAGTAAAATTTAATTCAACATGGCAAGAAATAATTAGAATTGAATGAAACAAAATGTTAAATAATTATTTATATTGATATTTAAAAAATATGAAGTTTTATGTTTCATTTTTTTAGGTTTGGTTAAGAAAAATATTTTTTTTTTCCCCAACAAAAGATATTCGATTGAGAAATATTATTTTATCTGTAAAATTAAGGGGCCATTTACCATTTTCGGCACATCTTGCATCCTCCACTGACACTGTCATTTCCACTTCAATCAATGTCAGTTTCAGGATTGTAATTTTTTAAATTCCCGCCAAGTTTTGGTGAAAGCCCACTCTGACCACCAATATTGTATGGGCGAAGTAGGCGGTCGCGAACAGTGACGTCATCTATGACGTCGAGCAATCGCTCGCGACGACCACGGGCCTTAGGTGGAACGATACAGAGGGTGTTACAATCGTTGCGGGCGTTTAGTGGAACGTACTCTTAAAGAAATTTTTGTAAAATCTTTTCATCTGTGAACTCTACCAACCCCTACGCCCATTGTAAAAGAGGCCAGGATAAGTAAGTAAATTTCTTAAGTAATATCTGAACAGATAGTCCAGAAGACCGATTTAAAAAAATCGTAAAAATTGAACAAAATTTTTTTGTCCCCGATTTTGATATAAACTGTGTTTTAAGCTAATTTAGACATAGCGAAACCGATGGCGTTGATTAAAATACGATACGATGAACGGTTTTCAAGAGATCAGACCCATCGCGCTAAAATTCAAAACTGGATGAATTGAGAAGGGAAAATTTTGAAATGTGTTGATCGGACGTTAAAACGAACCTGATTTTCGTTCTAATTGGGTCAAAATTACCCTGGAAAATGATTATTATTAAAAACGAGAACAAAAATTTTCTTCACTTTTTTCGCATTTTTTCCAAGGGGTACCCCTTAAAAAATCGCAAAAATTGAACAAAATTTTTTTGTCCCCGATTTTGATATAAACTGTGTTTTAAGCTAATTTAGGCATAGCGAAACCGATGGCGTTGATTAAAATACGATACGATGAACGGTTTTCAAGAGATCAGACCCATCGCGCTAAAATTCAAAACTGGATGAATTGAGATTTTGAAATGTGTTGGTCAGACGTTAAAATGTAGCTGATTAAAATACGATACGTTAGTTAAAATAAATTCCCAATAGTGATAATAAAATCCAAATTGTTAATAAAATTATGATTTTTCAGCGCTGGTTACGATTATATTTTTCTGATTCAATTCCGTTGCAAATCACTTCTTACTTTTTTATCAAAAAAAATCAAATTACAACAGAAAGTAAATTAAAAAAAATGATAATTATTAATAATAAATCATTAATACGCTGAGTTAATTGCCCAAATACCCGGTATATACTGAGTTTATGAAAAGATGTTTCAAACAAGAGTTCTTTTTTTTTACGGTTTCAAAAATGAGCATTTTTCCCCATTTTGCCCCAATATGGTCAGATTTTACCCATTCACGAACTTGACCTTACTTTTTAGCTCTATAACACACACACAAAAGTTCAGTTCGTTATCTCTTTTCGTTTTTGAGTTATCGTGTTCACAGACGGACGGACATGCGAAAATGGCCGAATTATGCCATTTTATGAACACCTATTCCAAACATTTTTGTCTGCGATCAATATTTTCAAGCGTTACAAAGTCGGGACTAAACTTAATATATCCTTTTATATTAACAAATACCGGATATAAAATCGGTAAATTAAATATAAAGTTTCGAATAAAAATGGGGAATCTAATTATCTACAAAAAAGTCTCTAGGTTTTTTATCCTAAAGTCAACCGTTTTCGAAATATGACTTATAACGCTTTTTTTAAGACGGCAAATTACGCCGGTACGGCAGGACCGCAGACTAATGATCACAGCTTCCTTACTTGTTAATAAAACACATGCAACAATAAAAAAAATTTATTCAGATTTTTGCATAATGATTTCTGGTCTAGTGTCTGGACTATAATGTGAGTGCAGTAGTACGTGCAACAGAGAACGATCATTTATCACAGAAAAGATAAAATTAGAATATAAAAGTATAATATTGAGAGTATTACGAAAAGCAGCAGAGATTTGTATAAGATTTGATGATGATGACTTGTTAGTTGTTGTTTTTTTTTTTCGTTTGTTTTATTTTCAATTCTATTTTCCAACTGACTTCGTCACAATCATGGAATGTTTTAAACATGAAACTTTAAAAAGAAATAAAACAAATAAAATTTTATAAAACTTATTATTCATTTAACATAGCACTATTACGTGGTTCATCACATAAATTCAATAAATCTATCTATTTAACATAGTCAGGTTTGTTGTTTCTTTATTTTGGAGGATTGATTCATCATGAATCAGATATTCGTAGGAAATATTTCCTCTATATACAGACTACAATGATGTAATTTATACTTTAATAAAACTGTAGACAGTAGTGTTTCAAAAAAAATCGGTACTGGAAAATCGATTGAGTATCCCTAGACATAGACTCTGTTAAAATATCAGTTCTTAATATTGATATTTTAAGGTGCCTATCGATTACTGTGACTACGCGCAGGGCATGCGATAGGAGAAGTTGTGCATAAGCACAGCTAGGCCATTCGACTGTGATCGGTTGAAGCTCAATAGAATGCAGTTGAGAAGGGTGGTGGGGCTCTTGACAGGACACTGTCGATTGAACTACCACTTGCATATCTTGGGGATCTCTGAAGATCCTGTAGCGGTGTCGGTTCATCATTAAATTATTATTATAATTTTGTTCTTCATTTTTTGGAAAGATTTTTTCTTTAAAAATATGGTACTTTACCAATTATTAAAAAAAAAAAGGGCGGTTAATTTACTAAACTGTCGTTTTATGAACAAGAACGAAGTAACCGACTATGCTTGAGAAGGTTTTCTGCAGTTTCCTTCACGAACTCCAGATGAGTATCGGCATAGTTCCTATCATAGTCGGCTGCAGCCGCATATCCTAACAATTCCTAGTCTATATACAAAAATTCCTTCCACTCCACTCACATCCTCCATCCTTAGGCATCACAATGGACCTTTTGGTCGAAACGTTATCAGATTTTTTCAAAAATATGGTAATTTACCACCCTTTTCGTTTAATTTTTCTCGGGCGCCAATTTGTAATGTAAATGTTTGTTATATTAAATTATTATTATTTAAATAAATAATAAATATATATAAAAGATATAGTTGATCTTTATTAAAATTGAAACCTGCAGGGTGTCAGGTATAGAATGTTTGGGTCCGAAATCCGGCGGAGAAGTTGAGGGCCTTCTGTGTGGCGTCTAGCCTCAACAGAATCCTATAGCTTCATCGGCTTAAAATAGCACCTCTTACACGGAAACGTCCGTCTTTGGGTGACAGGTTGTTCTCAAGGAGGGCACATAGGACCCCTTGGTCTAGGTGCTAGGAACCCATTTGCGGTACCCCTCTTTCTAATTATTATTATTAAAGGAACCTCAATGCAATGTTCGATTTCCCATTTAAATATAATGGGAAAATCTTTTTAAACTCTATACTAGACAGGGTCAATTCTTTACATGGATAAAGTAAATTTTTACAAAAAAAAGTCTGCGTATGATTATGTTCGCACGTAAGAAGTTATACTTCTTTTTAAATAATTTATTAGAAAAATATAAAATAAGACACTATTAAGACACAAAAGTTTAATAAAATGATGTAGTAATAAAAAACCACAATACACAAAATTATTTAATGTATCTAGAACCAATGATTCTACATTTCATCATGGTAGAACGGAACCGAACCAGCGTCACTTCTGTTAAAATTAACGTTTGAAGACTGGCATTAAATCCATTATTTACATTAGAATCAGAGTTAGTGAGATTTATCAAGATCAGCTCAAATTTATCAATATATACATTTAATATTAGTTTGCGAGCCCATAAAAATGATATCATTGATAAAACGATTCGTCATCCTAATATTGTTCTATTGTCAGAAACATGGAGTAATAATGATGAAGACATTCCTGTACCTAATTTCAATTGTAGAATCAAATTTAAATGTTCTAATGTATAATATTCTCTTGTATTTCAATATGCAAAAATCATAGCATACACAAACTTATTGTCCACTGAAGAGTGGTGTCACTTATGTGACAGACTTACTTGTTGTCTGTTTCGATAAGCATATCATATATGTATATATAAATTTAGTCTTTCTACTGTATGACACACATTTTTTACTAAATGTCTTCCAAGCACTGCGCAATAGAGCTGGATAGAAAACTGTGTAACAGCGATCGAGCGAGTGCTACATCAGTCGAGTGTTATATTAGCGATTCGATACATGCTGAAAATACACTCTGATCAGATGCTCATAACAAAACCAGTCCAAGTGGCCGAGCGGTCTAAGGCGTCTTGTCTGCGCAGTATGCCTACTTGGAAACTGGGAGGTTATGGGTTCGAATCTCGACATCGGCAGTTTGTCAATTATTAAGAAAAAAAAGGGGCGGTTAATTGACTAAACTGTCGGCGTATGGACAAGAACGAAGTAACCGGCTATGCTTGAGAAGGTTTTCTGCAGTTTCCTTCACGAACTCCAGATAAGTATCGGCATAGTTCCTATCATAGTCGGCTGCAACCGCATATCCTACCAATTCCTAGTCTATATACAAAAATTACTTCCACTCCACTCATATTCTCCATCCTTTAGGCATCGCAATGGACGTTATGGTCGAAGTGTAGCCAGTCAAGGGTAGCCTCTACAATCTATCTATGCTCATAAGAAGCCAAAAGACGTATAACAAAAGACGTAATTCATGACTGTGTGGGGATAATAAATCTCTCATCGTATGCAGGCTAACCGAACTAGTGTGAGTATATCACACAACCTCTATGTACTGACTATGCATATAGAGATTGTGTGACTGTTCACACCAAATTTTTTAATTATTAATTTGTAATTTGCATATACAGGATGTAACAACAATTATATGTAATTTTTTAGATATTCAAGTAGGAAACGCATCATCATACGCTAGGAATAAGTTCTACATCTAACAACAAACTAGAAAAATTAGTCACGCAAAAGCTGCGTAGATTAGGCGAATTTTCTTAGAGAAAATAATTATAATGATTATCAAAAATGTTGAAGTTACAGAAATAATGATCAGGAAGTTTTAAACTTTACCAACAATAAAATTTTTTATTTTATTAATAACAGAGTCAAATTAGGTTCAAAAAGCCGGTTTCAGGCAGGTGGCTCGGAACCGCAGTTAAAAAAATAAT
The DNA here is from genome assembly GCA_963920215.1 of Nineta flava. Taxonomy (NCBI): domain Eukaryota; kingdom Metazoa; phylum Arthropoda; class Insecta; order Neuroptera; family Chrysopidae; genus Nineta; species Nineta flava. The sequence goes on from OY986041.1 coordinate 109,117,550, forward strand.
TTTCTTTTTCATTTTATAGATATTTTGAAGACCTTTCATTTAAAAAAACATTTATTCATCTCCAATCAAATGCACCCTTTTTATTTATAAAAATAGGTTTTTTAGGGGCTAAAATTGGGTACATTATTTTTAACATATAAAAGGCATACTTTGCCATTGTTAAAAAAAAATAAAGTAATTTTTAGATTTTTTATTTTAATTTAAAATTCTTGCGATTTTCGAAATTTGGGAATTTTAATTTTGTTTTTCCTCGAATTCTAATAAACCGATTTTAATGTTTATGGGCTCATTTGTTGCATTTTTTTTTATATAGAATTGAATAATATTCTGTCATTTTTAAAATTTTTAGTTTTAAAAAAGATATTAAGGAAAAATTCTTTTTTGTTACAAATTCAATTTTGGCCCTGTTCCGTCATATTCAGGAGGTCAAGATGATTAAAAAAAAATTGCGGTTCCTAGCAACCTGTCTGAAAAATCCTTATCCCCCTCTCTAAGACCACTGTGCCTTTTTACCAATATTCAATATTCAAATGCAGATAATAATTAAAATTGCGAGGGTTTTTCTCTACTTTCTCGAAAGGCTTTCATTGTCCAGGTTAAGTAGATTACAAAATTAGAAAAATTTCCAATAACTGTATCATAAAAAAAAAAAAACTTCCTTACCTCTTTGGCAATTTGATCAAGTGCTTGATCTTCAACAGATGTTTTGGCAGCAGCTCGTCTACGTCCACCAGCTGCAGACGAAGCATCCATACTTTTAAATAGATCAGTACTTGGATATTGGACTATATAACAATGGGAGTGGTATAGCAGCACCTCTTCTTCAGCGGATCTCAAGTGGATAGATAAGTGTATGTATGAAATACACACAACGTATGTACACCACCAGACCAGATCCAGAGCACCTGTCACACACACACCTGGAGACACACCAAACGCCACACACAAGGATATATTAAACATTGTAACAAACAATTTAACAAGAGGCAGGATCACATTTAAATAAGTATCTACATTTGGGAGGGTAGCGAGGAATGGGTTCAGAACAACGGAGAAAACAATTAAAAGCAGAATAAATAAATTTTGATTACATTTGAAAATTTCTTATACGCAGTTGATGACAATATAGAAACAATGGTAGATATCCTTTTAGGTTAAGTAGAGTACAGAGTAAAACCTTAAGGCGCAAATTTTGAAAGGATACTCAAGTCAAAAGTAGAAATCAATATTATAGCCCAGTAGCCAGGCAGTTTTACCTGACAAAAAGTCAGGTGGTTCTAAATTTCTTATTTTAAAAAATATATAATTTTCGACCTTGAACGAATTCTGCTCGCTTAACCAACTCAGACTGAAGATTTAATTAAATATTGATATATTATGTTGACGCGAAAGTATACACAAATAAACAAATATTAAATAAATAAATAACTTCAACAGAAGTAATACTGTCTAAATAAATTTTAAAAAATTAGAATATGAAAAAGTTGGCTATTACGTCACAATCGTCTTTGGTGTAGCGGAAGCATGCTGGACTAGATATCCAGAGGCCCGAGGTTCGATTCCTGGTTGACGAGTTAATTATTTCATATCAGTATTTAATTTAATTAAAAATTCAATGACAATGAAATTTATCGGAGTATACGCTAAAGTCTTCTACAGTTTGTCATACGCAACCGAAAGGAATTTGGACAAACATCGTTATGTTGACGCGAAAGTATACACAAATAAACAAATATTAAATAAATATTGATATGACAAAATTAACTTATCAACCAGGAATCGAACCTTGAACCTCTGGATTTCTAGCTCAGCGTGCTTACCACTACACCAAAGATGATCTGATGTACGGGTTAATTTTTACATATCTTTGACAGTATTACTTTGTTGTCAAAACATCAACTTTATTATAAAGATTATTAAAATAATCAAAGAGAACTCTAAGTTTTTTGAAATTAAATTTCAAATTTTGCCCCAATTCCTAGAACAATTATTTGTATTTTATAAATACGTATTTCGACTACAAGGTAGTCATTATCAGTATAAATTAGCTAATCGTAACTGTCTCTGGGATATGGAGTCAGAGATGTGTTGCTCGTTGCTAATTTGGTGCATGTCTCACAATAATATTAAAAATTTTTTGTCTTTTATATGTTCTGACTGAGGTAGTACCTGAAGGATTATTTGAGTTGACTGACCACAAGCCCATTAAGACCAACCCATTTATTGGCGGTATTCATTTCTGATCATGCCGTGTAGTTATTATCAATAAGGTAGAGGTGTTGATCGAAGCTAACCTTGATAGTCAGGTATTAAATTTTGAATATGGTTTAATTTTATTAAATCATAATTTAAAATTGGGCTATTGTCTGAATTCATTATCTGTTTTCTTAATTTGTGTATGTAGACACTTTCGTATGCATTTAATTCTGTGAGATTTTGTACCGATTTCAGTAGTTTTAAATTCGATTTTAAAACTACTGAAATCGGTACAAAACCCCACAGTAAATATTTATCGTAGCCGAAGACTGTGATTGTTACAGTTTTGGTTTGTACATCGCAGTTGGTCTTCGACTATGAGAAATATTTACAAGGATCTTCAAAATTATTTCGTGATTTTTTCGTAGTTGGGTTTTAGTTTTTTAAACTTATTTAAGACTTTTTAGTATAATATTAAGAAACCCGATACCCGATTTGTGTAATTTTTTGTTGCTTAGAGATTTAGGCAAGTCATATTCGCCATGTTGGATTTTATATGATGTCACATAGCCTATAAAACACGGAACTCTAAAACGAAGCTAACGACACCTGATTTGGCGAAATATGATAAGTAGCTTAGGAACTACATGGGAACAAATTAATATACTTTGTACATAGACTGATAAAATCATAAATCATAAAATAAATTATTCATTTTCGGAATCTGTAAATTAAAACCTTTCATTTGATACCAAACTCAATATATTTTTTGTCTAGCGTATTATGCAACTCATTTCTGCCATGTTGGATTGAATAACGACACCTCATTTGTCAAAATATGATAAGTTATTAGGAGCTACACGAGAACATATGTCAATGTCATACTAACAGACATCCAAACACATAACCCTCCGTAGTCGGATAAAAACACGACGTGCACCGTACATTTTATACTCTCGGATTTTATAGCTCCAGTTTTTGACATATATGGATTCTTGTTCCTAAAATAATCTGGGAACACCTATTGAAAAATAGCCTCAATCAAGTTTTCACAAAATTCAGACATATTCAGTGTAATTTGACTGGTCTACGTGCAATAACTAAATTGTTAGTCTTATCATGACTAATATATTTTTGTTAGATAATATGTATTATCTGTTCCGGAATATAAATTCAAACCACATACAATTATTTCTTTCCTTTCCGACCATTTCAAAGTATTTGTTTATCATAAAAATAGAAAAGCCAATTATAATTTAAACAAGAAATGTAACGGCTAAATTAATTACTTAAATTTCCTGTAAATACTGAGTTCAAGATCAATGTGTATAACATTAGTAGATACAACGTCACATATATACAGGGATCTTATTTTAAACAATGTACTTGCATATTTCTTCAAAGAAGCATTTTTGAAAAAAATTACCCGAATAAAAGTTTTCATCGGAGGGTATTTTATAGTGGAGAGGAATCAATTCTTTTTTTTTGTGAGTAAAAATAAACATTTTAATAAATATAAAAAAAATGATTAAAAGGCCTCCATACACGATCAAGCAATTTGCGCAACAACCATTGTTGCACAAATATTTTGATGGTGCATAGCATGAATTGAGTTTCCGTACAATGATTTGCAGCAAATAGGGAATATGCATGAAAATTTTTTTTCACTTAAATTAAAGCATGTTTACTTGACAAATATCAAGGTAAAATTATTTTTTAAATAACTTTAAAAATAAGCGAGATATGAATGATTGAAATTCCCGATTAGACAAAGAGCGTGATAGCCCTTTTGATATGTTATGTGACGTCATTTTACACTTTCATCATTTAAAATACACGTAAAACTCCGTTTTTAGTATTTTTGCAAGAAAGAGACAGGTAATAATCTTTAAAAGCTTATAGCTTCCTTGATATGTGTCGAATTTTAATTTCGTTTTTAAATATTATTACAGTATTAACAGAATTTTCATATTCTGAAAATAAATGTGAAAAAAAATTTTCATGCATATTCCCTATTGGTTGGAAGACATCCCCATAAACGATCATGATATTTGTGGAACAACCTGTTTGTGCAATTTTTATGGTTTATTGCATAATAAACGTAGGGGTGGAATTGATTTTTATTGGGCAACATTTCCGTGCTTGCAAACCGATTTGAACGTACATGGCAGTGTTTGACCGAAAACCACAAAATAAAATGAGGTTTACACAAACAGGGTTGTTGCGCAAATTGTTTTATCGTGTATGGAGGCCTATTATTAGTGCACAACACGCTTGACAATCGATTTGAACGTGTATGGCAGTGTTTGACCGAGAGACCTTCAAATTAAATTTTCACAACTTGTTAGGACAAAAAATTAAGTTTGCACAAACACGCTGTTGCACAAATTTTATTACGCAAACATGGAGTTGCACAAATGGTTTGATCGTGTATGGGGGCCTTTAGTTACAAACAAACAAGTTGAGGACACCTGCTCCATAGTATCTCTGTCTACAGAATTCAGTTTCTTTATTAACTCTGTATGCTTGATGTTCTCACTTCCACATATACTTACATTAAGATCATAATAGGGAATATGCATGAAAATTTTTTTCACATTTATTTTCAGAATATGAAAATACTGTTAATACTGTAATAATATTTAAAAACGAAATTAAAATCCGACAAATATCAAGGAAGCTATAAGCTTTTAAAGATTATTATCTGTCTCTTTCTTGCAAAAATACTAAAAACGGAGTTTTACGTGTATTTTAAATGGTGAAAGTGTAATATGACGTCACATAACATATCAAGAGGGCTATCACCCTCTTTGTCTAATCGGGAATTTCAATCATTCATATCTCGCTTATTTTTAAAGTTATTTAAAAAGTAATTTTACCTTGATATTTGTCAAGTAAACATGCTTCAATTCAAGTGAAAACAAATTTTCATGCATATTCCCTTATTACATGTTTTGGTTTGACAATAATATATACCTATCACAATGGATCATGTCACAAGCGGAGTTTAACGATATTTGGTACAGTTTTATACCGATTCCTATTATTACAATTATTTGGTGTTCAAAAAGAGGGTTACCAGGAAAGTTTCCCGGGAGTTTTGAACATAACTATTGAATTTATTACATAATTACTTTTATCGTATGAATCGGAAATGAGATTAACAATAAGCGGTTTTTGGGCGCCATTTTTCCAATATGGCGGCGTCCGAGGTGGCAAAGTGAAAATTCGAAAAGAGCACATTGAAATCTATAAAAATTTAATTGTTTAACAAGGTTGCGTAGTTGGTTCAATGTTTAGGTATTTAGCTTAAGTATTAGTCATTTGCCTGTCGGTAGTATCGGTCAACTACCTGGCGTAATTAGGTCCACTATTTTATTGTTTACAGTGTGCAATTAAAAAATGCGGAATTTACTCACTCCCCATTTTACACGTAAGCGTGTAAACATACACTTCCTTATTTATATAATTTAATATAAAATAATATTTTCAAATAATACTTTTCAATATTCATTAAAGTATTAAATAAATTTTAAAAAAATGCGTTCGTTCAAAATATAGAATCATTCAAAATAAATTCCACATGTTTACAATTACGCAACCATACACAAATCATACCATTCGTGTATAAAATGTTGTCTACATTTCTACAACTACGAGAGTATGTAACATAGTCAAATGACATCATCCACCTGTTTCTTTTCTAATAACATTTTTTTTTTGTTAAATCATTTATTAGTCAATATTCTTTTTATACCCGGTATATATAAATATACAAGGTATATTAAGGTATTTCCAAACTATTATTAGGTTGTCAAGAATTTCACGAAATTCACAATATTAGTAAAATGAATTCTCAGAAATTAGCTGAATTTTTTTGAGAATTTATCCCCATGGCGTTTTTGAGAAAATCGTTACGTAAGGTGGAGAAATTTAACATGCATCTTCATAAACATGATGAAATAAAATGCACGATTCCGACTGTTTTTAATTCGAACTCTCTCAGTATAGTCACGATTGTTCTGAAATTCGACATATACTTTCCTCAATTCCTTAGAAATAGTTTTCCTTAAAACTTTGGGAGAATGCCCATCGGGTTGTTAAGTTTTTTGATAAAATATGTGTAAAAAAGTTCATTTTTTTTCATGTCCGCAGCAGGTTATTTTTTATGGTTCAGTTGGCATCCTAAGTACTGGCGCGCTGTTTGAAAGTCGTTTGAAATTATATACTAATATAAGTATCATGTTTTATTGCGGAATCGATAACTCGATAATGAAAAGAGATAGCGAGCTGAAATTTTGTGTGTTATAAAGCTTAAAAGTAAGGTCAACTACGTGAATGCACAACTGCCCATCTTTGAAACCGTAAGAGATAGAACAAAAAATTAAAGACAAAAAAGGTTTTTAACTTTAAAAACTCGATCTTATATAATCGTTATTTCGAAAATTTATCATTATATATCAATTTTGGTGACAATATTTTGGTGAATCATATGTCTCGTTAACACAAAGAATTTTTATTTTCAATTATTAAATTCGATATCTCGAAAGTTAAGTACGATATTCGAAAATTGAACTCTTAACTGTTTTATTTGTCTCGTCGAAATCTATAAGAAACCATCGTCAAATGGCGAAACCACGAAAACCGTAAGATTTCGACAAACTTAAAACTATTTTTTTAGTGCTCTTATTTTGTGGACTATTTTTAATGAAGCACTCTGTACATTTTCAAATTTTTAATTAATAACAAAACACATTAAATTATTACTGATTATAAACAAATACCATACTAGATCAGAAATGTATTTTCCTTAAATAGAAAAAATCGAGAGTAGATATTTTTTTATTAAAAAAACCGCTGCAAATAACTTACACAAGAGTTTACTTTATATATCAAACACAAAATTTCAATATGGACTCCTTCTGACCCAACCCGATTATTTTATGTGAGTACCATTATATATTTACCTCAAAACCTCCATACGGGCTGCTATCGATCCGATTATTTTAAGAGAGTACCTAATTTTTCGCACCTAATACATTTTAATCTGGTTTCCAAAAAACTTTTACCATTTAGGCACTAATCTTAAACTTCCTACAAATTCTTAACTCATTTTTTTCCATAAAACCTTCTTAATTTTACGAAATTTTTCTCGAAAGCTTTAAGTCCGATTTGAATAGAAATTTGTACAGTACTGAGGTATAACGTCCTTATAATCTAATTTTTCTCAGGCCTAATTAATTTTTTTAAGATAACTGAGCAAAATTTTGTAGACACCCTTGCATCCCTTTAATATTTTTTATTATCTAGGTCCTAGCCCCAAACAGCCTACAAATTTTCAACTCATTTGATGCAATAGTTTAGGAGCAAGCCTGGCGACAAAAAACTTTGGACGGCGTACGGACTGAATATTTTTTATTCGTTTTTCGGATGGTTGTAATTGTTTTTTTCTGGCATGATTACATAAGTTTATTTTATATTTATATTATGTACATAAAATAAACTAAAAAGAATTTAAAAACATTTATTCAGGATCTTGGTTTGGCTCGTTGATTCCAAATATGGACTATAGAAAATCGCTAAGAAATTTTAACTAATTGTCATACTCTCCTTAATTATCAAATCAAATCGATAGCAATAGTTATTCAATCGTTATTTAGATACTTGGTTTTTCTTAAGCTACCATTTTGTATCGATGTTTTTGTGAACTTACACAGTTCAGCCTCTTTATTTCTGAAGATAATGATATCAGACTAAAACCATTTCAAATAGCATTCAGTGAATATTTAAAACCATTTATTACGTCGGTTTCACGATGAGAAAAATATATAGCGCTCAAATATAAAAGCTTATATTACGATTTCACTCAGTTTTTCCGAAGCTACTCCAAAAATAAAATATTTAGTATGTACGTTTATACTGTTAAATTTGGAAGACAAAAAACGTGTCTAATGAGTACAAAATGTTTTTCGTTTGAAATTGACCAACTTACAGCATTATCAAATTTATATTTGACACTAGCATCACTGGGGCAATCGACAAAAAGGTTTGCGTGGTCTTTTTCAACGCGTTTTTTTCATTTTCTTTAATTTTGCTATTTTATTTTCGGATTTATTTTAAAAAAATTTTTATCATAGCGACATTTATTTATTATTTCACTAAAACTAGTATTTTATTAGCATTTACAATTTTTGTAAAATTGTATAAGGCTCTAAAATGCATTTTAGATTATCAAATTGTGGAAAATGCATATTTTCAAGTAGATCATAATGTTTATGAAAATTTAAAAATTGGTTATTCGAGCTTTTTCATTCATTATTCATCGAAGATGTATATTTCACAAAAAATGCCCTTAGACAATCCGGGTTTTTGATGTACATTTAAAATGTTCAAATAAAACTTTTTGATAAAAAAAAGTTTTTGTACATCTAACTGGTGGTATCTGTCAAAAATTGAGGTTAAATTTCAATGTTTGACAATAAGCAAACATTTCCATAGGATCCGATCTTTTAATTGATATGAATTCTTATCAATTTCATTTGATTTGATTTATAGGTAGACCAAACTCATTGCAATAATGTCAACGAACGTTTATTTAACTTATTTATAGAAGAAATAATCCTAAAATTCTGAGTTTAATCATTTTGACATTGACCTAATTCAATGAACACTTAAAAAACAATAAAAATGAAACATATTTTCCAGAATTCTAAAATAATTCACAGGTTCTACCAAATGCAACTGTCCAATTCAACGGTTAAATGATTACCACAGAAATACAAATTATGATGTCATACTTAAACATCTGCCAATATATTTTACGATAAACGTGAGATCATCTTCATCAAAATTTATTTATTCCTAAAGCAAATCGAAAAAAAAAGCAACCAAAAAGAAAAATTTGTGCAAAGAATGAAAATGGGTGGGTGTGATCGAAAATTTTCTGACAAAATTTTTTGGAAAACTTCCAATACTGAAAATAATTGTACTTACACAATAATAAAAAACTAGTTCATCTAATTCCCTCCCGGGTCATTATTCTACACCTCGCATATATTTAAAATATAGTTTGATTTTTTTTATAAATGTTTTCTTTTTTGCCTATAAATAATCAATGAGCGAAAATTCGACCTTCATAGGTAATGGGCATGCGGGGTAATAATAATTCAGGTTATCTGCTATATTTTGAATACAAAACACTTCACTTAAAAAACACTTCATTTAGAATTGCACTGAATATTGTAAATTTTTTATTTAAAACATTTAATAAGATTATTGTATTTACATATAAATGTCTAAAAATCTTTGATTATTTGGTAAATAATTACACATGTGTAATATTCACTTTTTAAGCCGACATCACACTCACACCGATCCGACACCACGACACCGAGCATAGTACGAAACGAACATTTAACATTATATTGTACAATGCACACAAACGAGTATACTACAGTACTTAATACACTTACTAACAGTAACATCATCCATCGTCTGTCTATGGCTGTTTTGTCATTTTACACGAACTTCACAGTACAAATGGAATCTCGCGTCAGCTGATTTATGGAACTATCAAACATTTCAGATTCCATATTCATTAGACATTAACCTAAATCTAACACAACTCAATCTATTATCTATGCCTAAATAATTTCTTACAAAATAAGCAGTCAGTGAGTTCAGAAAAATAACGCTGTTATATGCTTTTTTTAAATCTGTGTCAGATTTCTTATGATATCATCTTTAGAAGGATGATGAAGATTTAAAATAAATTAAAACTTCCAAAGAACTTGCAGAGAACTGAAAGGATATCAGCGATATCACTTTTACATTACTTCGTGTGCAGAGTGCCTTAAAGTCATGTTATTGCATATAATCTTGTCTGAGGAAAAAACTGACCATTTATCGAATATGCGCGTCTATCAACGTTTTTGATCGGGTAATCATAAGCTACAAAAAAATTAATTTTAACCGAGGGGCAAAATCTGTGTTCTATAAGTATTTATCATATTCACCTAGAAAAATTGTTGTAATTTTTTATTTTTATTATTTTATAGTATAGCTTTCCAGACCGAATCATTTAGATAATCGGTAGGTTTCTGATTATGTACATCAGGTGCCGACTATCCTTACCTAAGGTTCTTTATCATAGGAACACTAAAGTCTAAAGTTAATACTTGGGTGGTTCCTCCTGAAGACAGCCATAGCTGCATTCCCTACCTATCCTTCATTAGAAACGTTTAGACTCTAAACTTTAGAGTAAAAAATTGCTCCATATTAGTTTGGCGCACACCCTTGCGAGATTTAATTTTTTTTGGCGCGGTCAATGCAATATAAAATTGTTTGGTTTTTTTCTGATTAATAAGTTTATTATTATTATTATAAATTTAATTTTGATTGTAATATTAAATAATACATCATAAACATAAAATTTTAAGACTACGGTCATTAGGGATGTTGTATCATTCTATCACTATCTAATCAGATATATATATCTTTTTTGTAGTTTAAATCATTTTATATAGTTACTAGCTGATCTCACGGAATATCGCCCGAGCAGTTGTTTTTTACGATTCTTGTAAACATTTTTCTCAGAGAGAGAGAGAGAGGGGCTCTATCTATTGGAGAAAACTTGAATAAAATCGGTTTAGCACACTTTCAGGCAGCCGAGCTGACTTTACTGTACATTGCAGAAAAGCTGTAATAATCAAAAGTTTTGAAAAGTTCAAAGTGACGTATTTAAGAACAGAGCTTACAGCAGGAGTCCTATGGAAAATTAATTAAATTTCACCCCCCCCCCCCTGGTGAAAATAATTCTCTTCAAAAACTATAATTCTTTTAAAACTACCTATAGTTAAAATTTCTGTTCTCCTGTTTAATAGACATGTTTTTTAACCAACCAATGTGGTTAAAACACGTGGCGCCGTTATGTTCAGGCCTGAATAAAGATCAAGATTTTGCCCTATTAAAATCTGACCCCATTTTTTTTCCAACCCGAATGACCGAATATTTTGACCCGAATGGATTTTTTTAGGTATTTCGGTAAACTTGACCGTTTCATAGTTGGAATGGGAAAATTTTTCTATGAATCCGAGGTTTTTACCTTGTCTAAAATATATAAGGTCATAATATATAAGTTTTAAGACAGTTTTAATTTTACTTCTCTCCACAAAAGATAGCATGAGAAATCGCACCACATACCGGCAGTACACTCTTATGATATGAAAAACACAACATTCAACACTGTCCAGAAAATTTATGGAATTTTTGGCGGAATATACAGACTACAAGGAACGATGTAACGGACGGATAAAACGTCAATTGCAAATTACGGGTAGACAAACAACAAATGAACAATTGGCAGAAATTTTAGAACAAAGAAATTCAGCTATCCCAAAGCATAATAATGGAAGCTCAACAAGCTAAACAAAGTCTAGCAGATATAGAAACCAGGCATGCCGATATTATTAAATAAACCGAAAGTTCCATTCGTGAACTTTATGATATGTTAATGGATATGGCTTTTGTTGGTTGAAAATCAGGGGGAAGTGATAGATCGTATCGAATACCACGTGGAGCATACCGTTCAAAATGCTACAAAGAATACCATGATAGCATTCAACACCAGAGCAAAGCTAGACGGAAAAAGATCCTGATCATAATTGCTATTGTCATTTTGGTAATCATTTTAGCATCCATTTTCGGATGATTCAATCCACCGCAAACAAGCTAGTCGTAATTAAAACCAAATAGCAAATAATAAATATTTTTTAAGTAAAAATTTTGTTTTATTTTATTTGTTTGTTTCGTTTTTACAATGTTTTATGTTGTATTTTATTTTTAATTTATTGTAAATATCACAGATTATAAATAATTTAGTCACTTTTTTTCTACATGGTAAAACAACGCTTATGAAAGTTTTATTGTAGATCACTTTCTATATTTTTAATCTTCGAATTAACAAGTAAAATTAAGTTAATTGCTTAAATACTCGGTATATACTGAATGTATGAAAAAGTTTCAAACAAGAGTTGTTTATTTTTAAAAAAGGAATATTTTTTGTCCTATCTCTTACGGTTTCAAAGAAAGACATATACCCCCCGGAGAGAGGTACAGTCCGGTTTTGCCTATTCACGAACTGGACCTTATTTTTTAGCTCTAGAATACACATACAAAATTTTGGCCGGAACATGGCCAAATGCGAACGTTCGACGCTCGTCATTGGACGCTTGTAGGTTTGAACAACGGCCATATCATGTGACGAATCATCAAAAAGTATGAATTTGTTTGTGTCGAATTGAATTGCATTGATTGACGAATATTATATCATAAACGTCACATTAATAAGGATTTTCACTAGTGTGAATTCGTTTATGTTGAACTACTACTCTTCCTGGTAAATGTTTTACTACAAACATCACATGAATAAGGTTTTTCCCCAGTGTGAATTCGTTTATGTTGAAGTACTTCGCTCTTCCTAATAAATTTTTTACTACAAACATCACATGAATAAGGTTTTTCACCAGTATGAATTCGTTTATGTAGAGCTAAATTGCTTTGATGTGTAAATGTTTTACTACAGATGTCACATGAATAAGGTTTTTTCCCGGAATGAATTCGTTTATGTTTAATTAAATTTGATTGAAAATTAAATGTTTTGTCACAAATGTCACACGAATAAGATTTTTTTCTTGAATGAACTGTTGAATGTGAAACTAAATTACATTTCCTATTAAATGTTTTATGACAAACATCACTTCACATCATTAATTATTAGTTCCGTTTGCAATTGTTGTTCAAGTTCATGTTCAATACTGATTTGACGTTCATTTAAGCCCCTTTCATTTTTGTTAGTTCCGAATGTAATTTTTTCTCAAGTTTAATATTTACTTCACAGTCAAACAATGAATTATTTACACCATGAAATGAATTTTGTGCCATTTTCTTTATTTTTTGTGAGTTTTATAAACCATTATGTCTATGTTATAAGCTCATAAATTTAAAGGCATTCAATGAGGTTATGCTTGGAAGTTTGGAACATATAATCATAGATAACAGATTGAGTTGTATCATGTAGTATATGTTTCAATGACCTCCATGTATGGATCACTATCTTACAGTTATAGAGGGAAGAGGTGAGGATGACTATATCATACGGTACAAGTGTCAGTTTCAAAACTATTCACTTAAAAGCATTGGATAGTAGTTCAATAAGTAACCAGAATGCTGCAAGAGGGCAAATTCTAGATATATAGATTTTAGAATAAGGCTTGAAAATTTGGATGGAATTTTAGATAGATGAAGACCACCACTATTATAATGAATCCTGTCCTGTCATACATTGGCCGAAAAATGTAGAAAATGCTCAAGATTGTATTAAAAATTCGGAGTCAAATAAAAACAATTATAAGCTGCTGGTTCACACTGATGTTGTTAATAAAATGAAATCATGTAGAGCTGTAGGAAAATAATCAGTTAATTTAGAAACTATACGCGAAAAATTTTAAGATCGTAGCGCCGCATGGTCAACAAAGAAACTAAATCTATATCCAATGTTTATATATATAACATGTGCCTTTGAGTTTTTTTTTAAATGTTTTATTATTTAGTAAAATTTTGTACTTAATTATTATTATTAAATTGCAACTGTACAAATTCGAAATTTTAGATTAGTTATCCTTAAGTTAGTTATACAGTCTTATGTAAAAGTAGCTGAAATAGCGTTGCTCGGCTTTCAGAAAATTCTTATAGAGTGCTAGGGATTTTATATCAAATAATAATTTTTTTTCAAAATTTTGACAGTTCAAACGTCAATTTCTTTTATATTAAATTTATTGACAAATGATTTATTTTCAAAATTTTGTAATAAGCATACCTATCCAGTTAATAGTGATCAGTGCATGCTATTGAAGAACGATATGATTATATTAAACCACTGACCTCCATCGAATGGTGGACGTCAGTGTATTAAGCACAATGGTATCAGCAGAGTATCAGCATGTTATTATGTTTAATAAATATATGCTTCTTATTATAGATAAGAACAGATTTAAAACACACTCTACAGTCTACACTCTGTACTGAATGAAGTATATGAAGAAATGAAATATAAAATTTTAAGTTAAATATTTGACCATATTACAATCAAATTCTTAAAAGTGATTAATTAAAAAATGATTGATTTACAAAATTAAATGAGTGACAACATCAAAAATGAATGGAGATATACCATATATAACAATTATATCTATTTATATATTGTCATTTAATGTATTCTCAACAAATTCACGTACATCAACACTTTGGAAATTAAATGCTGAAGAGGAAAAAATTGTTGAAGCGAGTCCATTCCATCAGGTTGTAACAATACCGGGTGGTGTATCGGATGGACAATTTGTAACTGAAGATGATCCAATTTTTAATATTATAACCTCAACGGTACATTTTGGTGAATTTTGGACAAAACAAAGTTTAGAATACTACTGTACGGATTGTCAATCATTACAAAATGGAAAACATATTGGCGATAAGTAAATACATGTTATGATTCTTAGTTTCTTTGCGGAGATTGCGATTTCTTCGATGTCAAGCTTTGACCATGGTCTCACTAAGCGTCAATCAAAGTTTGTTAGGTCGATCTGTTTTTTTGATTTTGTTTTAAATTATCATTTCAAATATCCACAGGTATAGTTTTTTGGGCATTACCTTGTGTTTCTATCATATTCATTAACAGTGTGTACATTAAAACGAATAAAGGTTACTGTCATATTCATAAAACAGTGCTTTAATTGTATCGATATTTTTAAAATATAAATTAATGACAGTGACCATGAAAAATTTAAACTAAATGTTACCACTTTTTAAATACGGTTTAATACTGATAAGGAGACACTCAGATTTTCGGGGTCACCGACTTTTCTGAACATTTTCATGTTTGTAGGATGATATCCATTAGTATAAGATGGTATTAAAAAAAATTGTATATTGTACAAATTTATCTCCTCCATATCTTTGTAACCATTAACTTTAGGAAAAAATGTAAGTGACCATTCAAAATTTAATATTCTTTAATTTTGTTCATGAAAAAATGTACGATAAACCTCACAGTTTTCGAGAAATGAGTAATATCCACTTTTTTGTCTTTTAAAATATCGACACCTTCTTCCCTCAATCAGTAAGTCATAGATGGTATGTAGAAAACACTTCCTAGCCCCAAAGTACCCATGGAACTTGTTTTACGTGTGTGCAAAGTTTCGTGAATGGACTTAAATGCAAGTTTGAGCCCATAAACCTCTTAACTAATTAATTTTTTATTATATGCAAAGTACAATATTTATAAATTTTATAGGCGATTTTTTCTCTTAATTGACCTTATTTAATATTATTTTAATAGATTATTAAAAAAGAAGTATAACTTCTTACTTGCGTACAGTACACAAACACACACATATTTAATATCTATAAGGTGCCTAATAAGCAAAAAATCATTATCAAACAGCTTAGTGTAAAATCACGACTTTCTTTTTTCTTGATAATTTCACGATTTCTAGGGCAATATAGTAATATACATACAGATATGTAAACATTTTAGCCTTACTGTAATTGTCTAATGATATATTCATGCTATTTAGATAACTCCAAAATCAATATATCAGTACCAATGGAGTGGTGGGTATCCATGGGATAAAACTGCCATATACTTAGATCCCATAATATATAGTTTTTTTTTCAAATATCTCGTAAACTAGCAAAATTAAACAACATTAATTTTTGAAATTTGCTGTTTTCGCACGTTGTATTTCCAAAACGAAATGATAAGTTCACAATTCAAGGGCGAACTTAATCTTTCGAAATATAGCTTCGGAACAAATTGATTGTAGATTTTTACATTCTATTCTGTGGTGAATCTATTCGGTGTGCAAAAAAAATGTTTCGTACAAAAGTTGTTGCTGAAAATAATTGTTTTGATATATACTAACATACCAAACTCATTTTATCCAGTTCGGAAATAGTACAGTTTCCATAAGGTCAGCTTTTGATATATTATTTCTTGACCCCTTTCACTTCAAAAGAAAAGCTCCGTAAATCGTAATCTTCGTGTATTTTTGGATTGAGCTCATAAATGATCGTTTGATATGTGTTTTAGATATGATAAGAACGCAACAAATATAAATTCGATTAGAGATAATGATAACAGTGCCACAATTGCCGATGACGAAATATTAGATTGTGGTAAAACAGTTAATTTTACATATTATGATAGTTTGGCGGGTGTTGCATTACGACATATGCATCCAACGGTGCCAGAGCCAAAAGTTGCTCAAATTTTTACTAAGAAAAAAAATAATAAAAATGGTGTAGCCGAGTTTGATGTGAATGCATTAGAGAGACGACTAAAAAAAGCAAAACGAGAGGTATAAGTTCTTTTTTATTAGATATTATTTAATAGGTCTGCGGTTTACTCCAATTTTAACGCTTTTTAAACTATAAGGTAAAATTTTACCATAGAAATTCTTTAAAATCATGTGTTTTTTAATTAATTTAAAATTGGAGTTCTTGTTGGGACACCAACAATATTCATTAGCGAAAAATACGGTTCATTTCGAAAGAAACGATGCATGTGCTATCATGTACGTGTGATGAAGAAAAACGACATGATAGAATTTTTTATTCAAAATTCATCTCATTTCAGGGAATTAAAAGCAGTTTTTCATGAATAACTACAATTCAATGTATATTATTATAGAAAAATGTGACAAATAAAAAACTTTTGCTCTAATATTCCCTTCGTTTTAGACAAAAAGCATTCAGTATTTGTTTATGTGAAAACATCTATAGCGAGACTATACAAGATTTTATATGGCGAGTGAAATGAAATTTCAGATTATACCATGTCACATTTTTTGTAACGATCGGCTATATGACAGTCGGCAACCATCGGCATTGTTAAGATAGGAGATATCCATTCGTGTTTGTCAACCAATCACATTGCTCGCAATAAATACGACATTAACGTTTATCTTTATTCATCATGCCTAAGTCTGAGTCCCAGATTCAAAACCTTTTATTAACGAATCCACCATTTTTTTATATTTTTCTTTTATCAATATTTCAAAAACTCTTGAAAATATTCTTTTGAAACTAGACAAATATCTCACACACATAGATCTAATATTTGTGATCTATATTATAAATGAGGAAATATTTCCAAAAATGTTTCCTCATTTTAAAATGGCGGCCACTTCAAATGTTTACAATCAAATATTCAGAAAATCAGTAACATTAACAAAAAAAATTTAACATTTTGTTGAGTAAGGTGTCGTTCGATTTTTAATTAAAAATACTAACTTTTGTACCGTAAAAAATTTGGTTGGAAGTTACTGATTTTCTGGATATTTGATTTTAAACATTTGAGTGACCGTCATTTTGAAATGAGGAATCATTTTTGGAAAATTATTCTGGGATATTTTTGAAGTGTATGTGCGTAAGATATTTGCCAAGTTTCAAAAGAATATCTTCAAGAGTTTTTTAAATAATAATAAAAGAAAAAAACACAAAATGGCGAATAGCGAAAAAACAAGGACGTATTCGAAAAAAATACTGATACTGAAATGTTTTTTGCTTATTTTGGTATGTGGAATATGCTCCTATAGCGAGTCTCACATTTTTTCAACTTCCTGTATATATATATATATATATATATATATATATATATATATATATAATTTGTTAAAGCTCTTAAATATTGGTATGAATTGTTTTAGAAACCGAAATCTATTCAACTTTATAATCAAATTGGTAATTTTTGGCGCATTAAAGGTGATGCACATAAATCAATAGAATGTTTTCGGCGAGCTTTAGCAGTTTCACCTCATAATGCTGAGGTAATTTTTTATATCCCATGTACTCTCAGAGTTTCACAAAATAATGGTTTTGAATTTCCTTTGAAATAACCATCTAGATCATCCTAGATCAGTGTTTATTTACGATTTGAAGTTATCGTGAAATTCACCATGTGACGTCGAAAACAGTATCTACCACTTTGAACTTTGTTGTAGCCGACATAATAATCAAGAATGACAATGGCACTTGTTGTTTTTTATACAAATTTACCATTTTAACAAAATTTGTATACCCGGTATAATATATTATATACCAGGGTACATTAAGTTTAATCCCGACTTTTTAACGGTTGAAAATATTAATCGCAGAAAAAAATTTTGGTATACGTGTTCATAAAATGACATTTTTACAAACTTATCCGTCCGTCCGTAAACACGATTACTCAAAAACGAAAAGTGATGGCGAGCTGAAATTTCGTGTGTTCTAGAACTAAAAAACTAAGGTTAAGTTCGTGAATGGGCAAAATCGGACCATGAGAAATTTAAAGACAAAAAATGTTCCTTTTAAAAAAAATCCTTTGAAACTTTTTTTCATAAATTCGGTATATTCATTAATTCATAAATTCACCGGGTATTTAAGCAACTAACTCAGTTAGTTGATGTTTATAAATTTCAAACGGACGCTTTTAAAAAAAAAGAACATTTGATCAAGTTTGTTATTTTTATCAAAAAAGTGCGTTACCTTAGTGTAAAGTGAATACCGATTAGGACATCCCAGACGATCATTTTAAAGGATATTTAAAACCATTTTGTGGGACTCCCATCTATATCAACTACTGAATTTTGGTCAATACTTTTATAATCAAATGAATATATTGTAGGTATTGCTAAATTTAGCAAAAGTTTTATTTGCTGTACAATATTTCGATGATGCCATTTATGTGGCACAGCGTTCGTTAGAAGTGCAACCACCTGACAAGAATGCATGGCAACAATATTATACATTAGGTGAAATATTTAAAGCGAGTGGTAGATTTCAAGAGGCATCTATACATTTAAGACATACGTTAGAGTTGCGTCCTGAATTCGAGCCTGCGATTACAGCGCTTAAAGAAGTTGAATCATTGCCAGAAGCCGCCATTCATATGTATACGTTAATCATTATCATATTATTGGTATGTTATTATCTTTGGCATGTTGGCACCAATAACGTCACAAAAAAGGACGCTTTTGTGTTTAATATTAAATCTAAAAATACCTCTTCATTACCAGCATACCTGTATTGCACTGATCTATACATACGGTCTAAGGTGTCACTCTTATTTGTTTGGAGGCGCTGGTGTATGAATCGAATTGTCTTTTTTCTAAATTTTAGGATAGTAAGTCCTGATATGGAAGTTAGGGGTGTATACCACACTTCTTTTACGTGTAAAACTCATAGAGTGCAGTTATGTTGAGCTTTGTATACAGGACTATTTAGATTATTTCATCGAATAACTACAAATGTTAGTAATTTTTATAATGAAATAAAATAGTTTTTTGCTGGTTTTGAAAAAAGTGTTTTTTATATTTGTGACGTTATTGAAGTCAACGTCTGACTTCATGCATTTAAATTAAATTCAAAAATTAGGGTGGCCATCTCCGCAATATATAAACCGGATAATTTTGGTATATCTCCGGTTTTGAAAAATATGTAATGTGATAATTTCAAAAATAAAGCGTGCAGTTGGAGATTCTTTAAGTTGTCCGGAAAACGGAGTTAAGTATAATAAATCGAATTCTTCGGATCAAAAGCGGAGAGGTGTCAGCCCTATAAAACATATCTATTAGATTATTAAAGATAAATCAAGGTTTTTTAAATTAAATTTCGAAAATTGTCCTAATTCCTAAATCAATTATTTGTATTGTATAAATATGTAAATATTTCGAATCGTGTTTTGAATTTTTTTTAAATATCACTTGTTTGCCAAATTGGTGTATGTAAATGCTTTCGTATGAAAATCTAATTATTAATTATTGTTAGGATTTTGTACATTTTTTAAGTGCTTCAAATTCAATATATCAAATTGATGTTTATTTTCTATAACGTGAGCAGCTGTACAACATTTTTCTACTCTACCGAATTTTATATGAGCCCCATAACATTACATGAGCCATGACGACTCTGCAGAGCAATTGGGGCAATTTTTGAAATAAAATTATATTTCAGTATATCAAAGTCAAAACGTGTTTTGTTTGTTTATTCTAAATGTAATTTTTTGTTTTGTTTAGGTGGTTGGTGTTTTATTGGTAATTGTAGCTTCAGTTGATTCGAATCTAGAAGCTGAATTATCTGAAGCTAAAACACATCATCGTCATTTTAATAGAGCAATGGCAATGCGATCTCTACGACGTATGTCGTTATCATCACGATCATTACGAACTAAAAAGGCAGGTGGTTAAAACCTAATAAAAACAGATTTAAAAAAAAACAAACCACCTAATAAATAATTTTGTCTCCTCGTTGAATATAATTCATAATATGCTTTAATTAGAATGTATCTAAATGTTTGTAGTTTAATAACTTATTAATACGATAATTATTTTTTTTATCAGTTCGAATTATTAGTCATTCGAAAGATGCGTTACTTAATTCGCTTGATTTCCGAATGCTTTGTATAAACAATTTTTTTATAAATTAGAATAACAAAATTTTTTTTAAATATTTATTGAAACGCGATATTTTACCTCGTGATAATACAGCAGAGTTGTGCATCTACGTGTAAACTAAATTTGTTTACTTATTGTCGTTAACAATATATAATCTATGTAGACAACGACATTTATGTATAAAAAGTGTAAACTTGTCAGTTTAGACGAAAACTTATGCAATATATTTGAATCAGCAAGTCACAAATTGAATTATCAGGAACATTAATTTGCTTAATAAAATAATGTTGCTTTTATTCGTTATACTGGGCTTATATTAACTGTTAACCGTTGAAAATATTGATCGCAGAACAAAATTTCTGGTACAGGTGTTCATAAAATGACCTAATTAGTCCATTTCCGCCCGTCTGTTCGTCTATCTGTAAACACAATAACTTAATTTTATGGGTGTGATCTAGAACTAAAAAGTGAGATCAAGTTCGTGAATGGGTAAAATCAAACAAATTAACTATACAATTTTTAAAAAAGAACTCTACTTTTGTTGCCCACAATACAAAGACATATCAGATTAAGGGTGTATTCGTTTCAGCGCTCACGCTTATAATCGCAATTTATTGGCGTTCGTGTTGGCTTATAAACGCTTACTCTACTTTTAAATATGCTGTTCGTTTTGGCATTTTAAGTATGTGTAAGCGTCAGTTGAAATCAATATTAAATATGGCGGATCAATCTCTTTTTATATAAGTTTTATTCTTTCAGTGTATCCTTTCATTCATTAAATACATAAATTAATCTAATTTCGAAATTTAAAGAAAATGTTCGTGAACCCAGTTATACAAAGATAAAACGTCAAATTTTGTTCTAACCATTGGCGTCTCCAGTGTTTGCAATGGGCAGTAAGGTTTTCTATACAAAACAAAAAATGGAAAAATTGATTATTTTGTACATAATTGACGTTGTCTACGTGTGAAAAACAATACGCGGTTTATACGGAGACTAAAATTAATCACAATTATGATATAAAGCTCGATATTCGTTTTGTTTAAATGGTACACAGTGTGAAGTTACCTGATACAACTTGACGTTAAGTGAATTTAAGTAGCATTTAAGTGCCATATTTTTAATCAAATATTGAAATACTTGTGTGGGTGGTATGTCCATCTTCTATAAATTTAACAAATATGGATTTTAAATACTAAGTGTTTTTAGGTAATTTTATGTAGAGAAATACATCTGTTGTATAATTAAATCATTATGATTGCGTTATTCGAAATATATATAATTGATATATATATATATATATATATATATATATATATATATATAATGGGTTCCTATTTGAAAAAAGCAAGTTGATCTTCAAATAACCTTGACGGACATGGTCAGGGCGAAAATCATAACTATAAGATATCCCCCTACGAACAAAACAATATTGATTCGGGTAATTTTTTCCAAAAGTGCTTTTTTGGAGTAATGTTCAGGCGCATTGTTTAAAATTTACAAATGCGATTGCATTAAAATTCGTTAACTGAAATAATTTTTTAACGCCAATATGAAGCTTTAAAGTATACAATTAAACAATGCTGGTAATATAGTTAAAATGACGTCACAATAAAGTATATCCATAGTAATTAATTTAAAATTCCCATCTTTGACGAAATATATGGAGAATACGCTTCATATCCTGCAATTTTCTTATTTGCTAGCCGATTAATTATTCTGTTTATCATCTGGTTATGTTTTTATCTGTCACTATAATATTTACGATTTGAATGATGAATATTACACCTGTCACCATGGTAACATCATTTACTATTCACCCAGTACGTATGTGACGAATCTTTTCTTTTCTCAGTCAAAATAGAAAACTTTAGAACATTGCATTATAGGAACGCCTGGGATTATGAACCAAAAGAGTAATGCTCATTTTTCAAAATTTTGTTAGTTGATTTGTTCCTTATTTATTTGGTTTTTTATGAAAATGTTCCGAATAGAAGTTGTTATATATTTAAAATGAACCACTTTTATCTGAAGTAGTTTTTTCGAAAATCGAATGAATAAGGCACAAATTAATTATAAAATTTTGAAAATTGAACGCTACTTTTGTGGCCAAGTGTACGTATCAACTAATTATATAACCGATGTATGTTTATTTCATAGACACAAAAAATTGATTAAAAAATTTAGCAAATTTCACGTGAATTGTTGAGGTATATTTATTGCACTTGATTTATAAATTTAGAAATAACATTTTTAATTTCCGAGACTATAAAAACATTTGACTGAATTTTAAGGCGGTTTTTTGAAGTATCATCGTGTGATATACGGCTCAATTCTTTTTGTTGGTTGTGTCAGAGTTTTTAGAATTATTATTTTTATTTTATTTTATAATTGGAAGTTTTATTTTGGAACGTATTTTTTTTAAATTTATAAATATATATAAACAGAGCAATAATAATTATTGAACATTTTGTTTGTTACAAAAAAAAGTAAATAAATAAATAAAAATTAAATTAAATACTCAATTGAATTACGAGTTACAAATTTTGTATATTTCAATTTGGTTTACAAGTAATAAAAATATCTTTAAAAAACGTACACAAGTTTTACGTAATTTAGTGAAATATGTTCATTCAACGGTATATAATGATAATCTATGTCTTAGAGACCATGGCAAATTTTCGTCGTATAAAATCTTAAAAATTTTGGGTAGTTAGTAAGTAAACGTGCTCAAAAATGAAAATTAGTTTGTTCTCGATTTACCGTAACGCAATGTTAATTACTCACAAATTTATTTTGAACTGTTGGATAAAATTTATTAAACACACGATATTAAAATTTTTAAAGATTATAAAAAAAAGATTAATTAACTAGTATTCACTAGGATTCCCTGTACATCGTGAAATCACACTTGCACTTCCTCTGAATGTGTTCACTCAGGAAATAATTGATTGCCGGCCAGGGGCACGGATTGAAGCGAATGCGCTGTGTGGAGATGATTGAGCGGCCATTGGAAAAGTAGAGTTCTACGGGGACTTTTCTAAAGATTTTATTTTTCTCAATCTTAGCTTAGAAAATTCTCAATCTTAGTTAAATTATAATTATTAACCAAAATAGACTTTATTACCCAGTTTTAATGTTCTTTTTTCCTCAGCTATCTGATTCTGTAAAAAAAATGGATTCCCATTTGAAAAATTCAAGTTGATCAAATTCAAATAACCTTGAAGTTCACGATCAGGGTTAAAATCAAGATAAAAAACGTTTCCTTGATGAAAGATTCAAGTGCATTGTTTTAAAGTACCACCTTGTAGTACAATTTTGTGTAAAAAAATTTTTTTAAATAAATTTTGTCTGCGATTTGATATAGTAAATACTAATTTACTTAATACTGCCGGCATTTGTGACGCATCTAGTATAGGATCTTTAATATAGCTTAATTATGTCAAATTACGTACGACACGGTTTGAACGACAAAAAATTTTTATTCTTGGAGTACGTTTCTCCACTAATTTACCTAGAGTTGAAGATGTTCTCTGTAAATTTATTGTGAGCTCTCTCAGTTTTATATATTAAAAATTATACCGATAACAGACCGAGCGTTGCAAGTGCACTTGTAGTTTGGAGTACGTTCACACGAGATGTTACAAACTATCATGCCTGTCCAACATTTGGTGATATTGGACGTATCATGTAACAGCGGTTTACAAAACATTAAATTCACTCGTAAATACGATTTAAGAGCTTAATTTTTGTTTGACCAATCTAAAAAAAAGATAAAAACACAAAGCATTTCGTTGTCAAATGTTGAATTACAAATGTGTAGTGGTTTGATTTGTACCTGCCTAAAAATATTAGATATAATTTTTGCTCATTTATTTTAGACCAGTAGTGGCGTATAAAAGTAGTGGATTTGTCTTGTAAAAGATCGAAAAGCTATGATATTTTAATGTAATTTTTATTCTTCTTTTTCAAAATTGCGGCAAATTCAATGTCTAGAACCATATCAAAAATCTAGATTTGTTTTTAGGATCGCATACTATAATACATTAAAAAATCAGAACTACGTAACCTTTTGCCAGATAAAAACACTCCACTATTGGGCTATTTGACTACAACATAATATTACGCTCCCTTATCCTCCTTCGCTACCTTTTCATGTGTGAGTGTGTATTTTGTAGTTTAATTATTATTGATTTTATTTTTTTATCATTTATTTATTAATTCTAATTATACATTTTCATTTTTTTTTATTTGAATAATAAAAATGCCATAATTATAAAAACAAACAAACATTGGCTTTTTTTTAATTACTTCACAATATTTATAATCGATTTTGTGGATTATGTGTAGTTTTAATACCTTGTATTTCTTTCCTCCTTTTAATTTGATTTTTGGTTTTGGTTTCAAAAAATTTCTTTTAGTTAGGTTGGCGTATATATGATTTGTTCCTCACTAACAACATGGAACAATGGTCATTAATATGACGGCCAGAACAGGCGTGATTTTAAATTCAAACTCAAAATAGTAAACGAATAATAATTTTATTGCCCTCAGAGCCATACAATTTAGGTGTTAATATGAATTATTATGAAGATATACCATTTGAATGCCGATTATTGAAAATGAGATGCCTAAATTTTATGGCTCTGAGGGAATTAAAATTATCATTCGTTTACTATTTGAATTTTGAGTTTAAAATCACGTCAGTTCTTCATCAATATGGATGACCATTTAGTGTATATGAGTGTACATACATATACTAAGCTTGGTTTTTGCAGATTTATTGAATGAATTTCAAATTCGTAATAATAGCAACGCTGCGTAAATTAATTATTCGTTTCAGCAATTACCGAATCGAACTATAATTGTTCCTTTATCAAAATTAACAAGTGAAAATAACATATAGAACTTTTATACCTAAGTTAATAATGCCCGATGTATACTGAATTCATTATCAATGCGTGAACTGTTTATTTTATACATGCACAGATGTTAACAATACAAAGTAGTGTACAAAGATGCTATTTACATATACGCTTTAATTACATATGTTTGAGCTGAAATTATGGAAAAACTATTCAGTTTAAGAACAAAAGTTGTTTATTTTATAAAAAGAAATATTATTTGTTTTTAAACTTTTCCTTCTATCTCACGGTTTAAAAGGC
Organism: Nineta flava; assembly: GCA_963920215.1. Lineage (NCBI taxonomy): Eukaryota > Metazoa > Arthropoda > Insecta > Neuroptera > Chrysopidae > Nineta > Nineta flava. The sequence continues at coordinate 109,143,402 of OY986041.1, forward strand.
TTTAGGCTTTATAGCTCTAGAACACACACAGAATTTCATCTCGTTATCTGTCTTCGTTCTTGAGTAATCGTTAGTGGTAAGATCTTTTAATTACACCCAATAAAAAAACTTTTTGTTTAATTTTCACTCGGCTTTTTATGCTTAGTTCTCAGACTAAAATCGTCAGTTTTGTTATTTTGTTTGACGGCATAAGGAACTGCAGTCCATATGTATGTCAGTGATAATATATAAACATTATAAACTAAGGAAACAACAGCGTAATCTCGGTTAGGCACAAAATTTAACAACAGCCGATTCTCCCTCAGATTGGACTCACTTAAAGTGGACGACGAACGACATTGTGGAATTAGTATACACAAAAAAATATAACGATTAAAAACCATGTTTTTCAAATAATAATAATGGGGTTTAACCTCCGCTTTTAAGACACGACGGTCTATAACAGAGGCTACCCACATCATTATTTTTCAACCTTTATTAATTAATTTTATATGATGTGAGTGGAGGATCAGGAATTCGTATGCTAACTAGGAATTGGTAAGTGTGCGGTTGCAGCCGACTTTGATAGGAACTATGCCGATATTCATCTGGAGTTCGTGAAGGAAAACTGCAGAAAACCTTCACAAGCATAGCCGGTTACTTCGTTCTTATCCATACGCTGGCAGTTTAGTCAATCAACCGCCCCATTTTTATTTTTTAATTGACAAACTGCTAGTGTCTGTTGGGATTCGAATCCATAACCTCTCAGTTCCAAGTAGACATAACGTCTTAACAAGCACGGCTACCTGGCTAGCCAAATAAAATAATCGGTTCGGTTAGAATCTCTGTATAAAACATTAGCTGAAGTGTATGTTGCCGATTGAACGAATCGAAAAGTGTTCCAAGTATTTTGTGTAAGAAATTTTATACTCTACAACTTTAAATCAATGCATTTTTCTCCAAAATTTAATACATTTCGATTTTAGGGTAGCTACTTGTTAATGTTTTTAGTATAGAAAAATACCCTAAAATTTGTTTAAAAAGAAACACTCGCCCAGGGCTACTATTTTTTATACGTATACTGGGCCTATCATCATATATCAAAAATGAATATTGTAACCCTATGCAATTGATGTCGACGTTCCTGTAAATTAAATATGTTATTTAAAAAAATCCGTTACGCAGGAGCTGCGTCAACTTAGCGAATTTCCTTAGAATAGATTGTAAAGGCTGCCCTGGACGGACTACATTTCGACCATAAGGTCCATTGTGATGCCTTAGGATGTGAGTTGAGTGAATTTGTGAGTAGACTAGGAAATGGTAGGATATGCGGCTGCTATGATAGGAACTATGCCGATATTCATCTGGAGTTCGTGAAGGAAACTACAGAAAACCTTCTCAAGCATAGCCGGTTACTTCGTTCTTGTCCATACGCCGACAGTTTAGTCAATCAACCGGCCCTTTTTCTTTCTTTTTTTATAATTGACAAACTGCCGATGTCGGGATTCGAACCAATAACCTCCCAGTTTCCAAGTACTACATACTGCGCAGACATGACGCCTTAGACCGCTCGGCTACTTGGCTGGTTTTCAAATATTAAGGGAGATATGTCAAATTTTGTGTTTCTCCCTCCCTCTAAACCCCCCTTCCCCTCGTTCATTTTTACCCATTAACGAACTTGATCTTTAGAATACCAAAAGCGCCTCAAAAACCAAATTTCATTCCAATCGGAATAAAACTGTGACTGCTAGAGGGTCCACAGACATTTTAAAAAGTAGTGATTTTTAACATCACAACATAAACAATAGCTGCATTTCCTTTGGGGGAAATTCGCTAAAAAGTCAATACGAATTCATTAGTATGCTTCAAAATATTAGTTCAAATGTTTTTCGATATTGAAAATCATACTTTTAACATTGAGTCTTATGGAAAAACTACAAATTTAATCTTTATAATCGAATAAAACATAGTTTAAAATGCGTATTTTTTATCAAACTATGTAAATTGTTAAATAAACAAGGAGCCAAAGATGAAGGTATGTTCAAATGTATTTTGGAAAGTAATAATGAATTATATAAGTAATTTTATCATTTTAAAGAAGCAAAACACAATTTTTTACTTTTTTATTTATTATAAAAGAAACATTACGAGTCACGACCAAATAACCATAGAATATTCAAATCTAGTTTCAACGCGCTGCGGGCATACGCATTCGCTGGATATCCCCCTTACGTCTTTCCTCGCAAAACTACTCTTTCGAACGAACGTCCTTAAAATTAAGCATTTTAATTGAAATTGGTTTAGATAAATAGCAGTTCAATGAAGGGTCAAAATAAAGAACTTTTTTTTTTCAAAAATTGTTTTATTTCATTTTGGCGTACAAAGTGAAAATCCTATTACAAGCAAATCTGTGTAAGAAAATATTTAAAGCAAATATATGAAAAAAAATATGGTCTACTCTCTTTTTAATGAAAATTCTTAAACAACCGTGGATGATAATATATTTATTAAAAGATAAAAATCCAAACAAACAAAAATCCGTTAGCTTTATTAGTACGGATATGTGTACTTTAGAACAGATAAAAATCTAAAATACAATTTAATTTTTTATATTATAAATAACAATTATTATTTTATCATATCTGTACACAATTTAGTTTTTTTTTATTTATTTATAAAATATTATGAACAATCAAAAAAGCAATCCTAACAAATTTGTTTTTTATTTTAAAACAGACTTTATATTTTTTTATTATTATGCTATAAATGTATTTTGATTATACAATTTGAGGTACCATAATATACACATCTGTATCGAATTATTAAATAACAATTATATTATAGGCAATGAATTTTGTTCCTGTGAAAGCATCCCATAATGAGTTCAGGAAATATAATGTTACACGTGTGTGTTGTTAATATTTATGTGATAATAATATTATTTACGCAGAATCGTGAATACCCAGACGGAAGATATCATGTTGAAGGAAGAATGAATTTGCAAGTGGTTTTAATACGAACACTTGAGTATAGGCATGTGGTGGGTCTTCATCACACTAAAAATAAAAGCACAAATTTTACAAATATCAATTATTTTTATACTTAAGGATGTACGAGCGCTGATTTATAGTCCATTTATAAAATTCTTCAAAATCTTATATAGTAGATTCATAAAAGTTCACAATAATGTTTATTATTTTTTGTCAAGTTAAAATTTAATTTAGACCCGTCATACCGGGTCTAACAAAAAAGATATTTAAGAAAAAAAACTCAAAACTAAGAGATTTCGGGTAATTAAGCTCAGTTGTTTTCTTAAATATCTTTTTTTAGGCCCGTCATACCGGAATTTTATTGAATCGATCTCTTTATTAATATTTCTATTTTCTTTCTATTGCTGTATTTTTTTTTATTCGTCTTATTTTATTCCAAGTGAAAATTATCAAAATATGGGTTTCTCCATAAGAGCAATGCATTAAAACTCGAACTTTAACATTAAATAATTAATTTAAGACTCCCCCTGAAAATTTTATAATTGATTTATATGCACTTCAACTACATGTAAACAAAAAATCAAGCCTTAATCTTTTTGAAGCTTCAGTGCTCGTACATCCTTAATCGAATATTATAGTACAGGAAAATTAAAGGTTTAGAACATACAAAAAGGAAAAAACTTGTCACAATAAAAAATAAAAAAACCATTTCAGCCTTTCAGGCGTTGCTGAGCGTTCAACAATTTATTTTTAACTTAACTGGTCAAAATGAGATTGACATAAATGTTCAGAAAAGTCGGCAATGTTGTGTCGAATTTTTTCTTTATGGTCCGCAATTTTATTAATGTACTCTTTATCTTTAAAATAACTATAAAGATAAAATTTCGACGGTTTCAACTAACATGACCTTAATGGTTATCCTAAGGATAAAATGTACATTAATAAATTACAATTGAGGACTTCAAAGAAGAAATCTGACACAACATTGCCGACATTTCTCAGTATTTATGTCAATACATTGTGGGAAATTTATTCAAAAGAATGAAAATATTATGCAGGCACAACAGAACACACATTTGTCAGATATTGTGTATTTTGTACCATCACATAATCTCCATACCATTACTTTTTAATAAAGCAATTATTAAATAAAAAATTAAAATACCAGCTCATTTTGGGACATTTTTTACATTTAGCCCCACATTGAAAAGACAAATTTTTATTAAATACAAACTAAAAATTAAGGCTAAAGGAATCACTTTTTTCGATCGTCTTCAAATTTTGAACACACACTCTATTACTGTAATCGAAATAAAATGAAACACAATTTATTGTTTATACAGTTCGTAAATAAAAATATTTTATATTTTCTAGCTGTGTCCGCGACTTTGTTGCGTGAAGTTTTTCAATGTCTACATATATTTCTTTGTGTGAAGATGTGTGTGTGTGTGTTTGTGTTAATTTTTGCCTAATTCAGTAGAATTCCAATTATTCGGATAGTGTGTATACTAATAATAATCCAAAAATTCTAGTTGTATTCTTTCAGTAAATTGAATTTATATATAGCGCCGCAATTTTTGCCAGGCTTTCCATGACGAAATTCTATTTCCAGGTCTATAAAATTGAATCACATCGTGGTTTTAAAGGCTTTACACGTCAACGCGTGATAGTCATGTATAACAAAGAAACAATCTTCCAACTCCTTTTAACCATCGGTGAACTTTCCTCTTCAATTGAATTTATGGATCTTTTTTCGATATTGGTGACATCACCCGATTCCAAAAATCAATTTTTGACTTTCAAGGCTAAATTTTATCCCATTTTAATGAAATTCTTTATGAATTCAACTTTAATTTTTACAATATATAATTGTATAGTGTTTCTTTTTTCGAGATACCTGGCCATGTACATACAACGCAATGCCTCAAGTCGTGATAAAATTTAAAAATTTTATCATTGATGTGTGCCATATTTATTCGGATTTCGGAAAAATGCTTAATACAACAGATAATAGTTCGCCAGGCATGAAGTTTTACATGCTTCTAATGAGAGAGAATGATTACTTTGTTATTAATTATCTCGCGTTCTAAACGGTCAAAAATTCTGAAACTTCGGGATTTATTAGAAAACGTTATTTTTAGCCTATGAAAAAAAAGGAACAAAATCTGTCGAAAAGTGATTTCATGCTGGAACTCCCTTGAAAGTCCTTTATAGTAATTTTTTCTAAACTTGTCCTCGCGCAAGGTACGTGATCCATAGTGCTATCACTGCCGATATCTTTATTTCCTATTAGAATACGACTGCTGTTAGTTGATCTGACAGCATCTATAGTAGTTGAAATCAATACGATTTCAAATCATTTAATTTTTAAATAAGTTGTTTTATCAAGTAATAAGCTATTTAAAAAATGGTACAACACCCATACATATAGCCAAAAACCATATTTGACTATCAGGGGACCTCAAAATGTAAAGATTCAGTAAAAACTGTATATTGATTAATTTGTATATAGAGTTTTAAAAAACTGTGTTTCTCATCGAATTTCATCTCAATTTCGATTACATTAGAGTATACATACAAAATTGGAAACCGTTCGAAGGTTGGCCGGCTAAAATTAGTAATTTTAATGATAAACCACACGTAATCCATTGTTTTTCTTACATAGTACGATCTCAGACAGTGTCGTGAAGGACCAAACGAAATATATCATGTTGAACAAAAAAACTACCCTCTAATGGTTTTAAAATAAACGTTTGAATATAAGCATGAGGTAAATCTTCATCTGTCTATTTTTTAAAAGAAATCTTATAAAAAAATTACAAATATTTATTTAAAATAACAATATATAAAATTTACAAACCTGTAATCTCCCAAGTACATTAATTAAAACACCTCCATCGAACATTGGTTGTGAATCAATTGCTGTTATAATTCTATTAATTTTTTGAAATGTTAATGCCTGAATCAAGTACAAAATGTATTAAGTTAAATTCATAAAAGTCTAAAATCATTAGCAGGTGGCGTCCAATTTTAATTGTAAGTCAAAACGCTTCAATTTAGTCATCTCTATATACATCCAACAAAAATAGTACGCACAAAACTCTACAGAAAATCATTAGTCAAAATAGGTAAAGAATAATAGATAAAACAAATAAAAAATATCAGCCTCGGAGGGTGCTTATTTCTGAGTAAATCGCTAAAAACATAAATAAGCACCTCAAAATTGAAAAGTTTTCCGCAAGTTTATAGTTATCCGCTATCAGTAGCTGTAGTCCATCAATTTTAACATCTTATTAAGTAGGGATTCTGCCGTTATTGCCTCGGTGGTGAAAGTCCAGAGGACCCACATGAAACAAGCATTCAGGTGGGTGAGAAGCGGGGAGACTCACTTGAAACAAACACCTTAATAGAAACAAGTATGATATATATACACTATGTAAATTAACATAGACTCAATAGCAGCATTGTGTAGTGCATCTATCACTGTCTATGTACAGTATGCCATGATATAACGTTCTTTGTTACACTTGAACAGCACGCTGTGTACATCTCCCCACCAAAAACTGATCTAAGACTGTAATAACATAACTCATAACACTTTGTATTATAGTTTTGGATGCTTTGTAAGTATTTGGTGAACGTATCAGACCCGCCTCTGGTTTTTATGTGTAACAAAGCAAAACATATCATAGTACATTGCATATAGACAGCGATAGATATACATACACTATTTCCAGATTGGGTGTAGTTTAAAAAACACAGCTAAACCTACTTACGAAAACGTACTACCGTACGAACAAACCGACTTAAAAATTAAGCTTTGGACGACAGATAAAATATCTTCGCATCTAATTTTTCCTTTTTACTGGCTGCTACATAAAGTTGAAAGGGAAATCAATTACATGTAGTCATCAGTCATTGCAAAAATTCTTACTTCCAAAGTGATTATAGTTACTATGTCATGGAGACTAGACAAGGAGTCCGAACTCCATGTAAACAAATAATTGACAAAAATAAGATGTCAGTAGTGTTCCTTTTGTACCGGAGACAGTGGTGGGCGCGAGTTTGAATTGAAAAACATGACGCATTTATGTAGTATTATAAAAATTATTTGCAGCCAAAGTATTTTTCCAATAAAATAATGAAATAAAGTAATTAGTTGAAGTAAGTGATAGTTAAAAACAAAATAATTATAAAACATCGAATAATTAAATAGTAACTTGTAAAGTTGGAATTATAAAAATGCAAATAAAAATTTTATTTATGAATAGTAAGTCTGACAAAATGACAAATATATACTTCACTCCTATTTATTATAGTATATTCACTTCGGTGTAAAAGGAAAACTAGCGACGCTAGTGGCACAAAAATTAAATGTAACTTCTATCATTACGTTGACATATTTTGTCAATTCTCCCGTTTGAGTTCGGTCGCCTTGTCTAGTCTCCATGCCCTATGTATTGAAAATTTCTTTAGGAAGACTATCATGACTTAATTTTTACATAAAGCACCCCACGTTTTTACAATAAATTATTTCGTTATTTATTTTATTGCGTTTTAGTGCGTTAACTACTAATAAAAGCTTGTGTTTTAGTTTTTTTTTTAAATATAAACTTTATTAATATTCTTTCATTCAATATTTATTATATCGTTAAGAATGCATATTTTCCTGGTAGGATATACCCGAAAAATCAGTAAAATTCTAGGACTTCAACAATTTGGGACTACTCAATAAACGTTTAGGATAACCAAATAAAACATTTTGACCAATAAATTAAATTTGTGTGCATTAACGTATTAAAAACCCATTTGAGGCTGTTGTATTCAAATATTTATGATGAATCGTATAGTTTATGAGGGATCTGTAAATCACGGTTTTGTCCCACTTTTCACATTTCGGTGTGTGGTAAAAGCGGTAATTTTTAAAGGGTAAACTTTTCAATTTTTGATATTAAAAATATAAAAAAGAATCATCAAAATCCATTTAGTATAATTGGGTTCTTGGGTAAACACTGATTGCACCCGGCTAAATGTAATATTCGACTTTTCACATACAACCACAAAATAAGGACACAATTCGAGCAATTGAAACAATTCCGATGTGTTATCTGTTATTCTACGGTAAAATGGTAGATGCGATGTAACTTTGAGAACACTTCGTTCGCAATGAGAGCACTTTGATTGGAAAATTTTTATAGTTCAGCTCCCAGCGTACTCACTCAATTACAACCCCATAAAATCTTATGTAAGAATATATTTTGTTATTATTCTGTTTATTTAAAATCAAGTTAAGTTATGCCTTCAAAATATTAACTAGTTTTAGTTTGGTCACAAATGGGTTAATGTGATGTATTTAACGTATTTTGAAAATGTCGGTTATAAAATTTGCCGCACTTTGTGTTATGATACTTACATTTAATTTTTCCATAATTTTTATAGAACCCTGCAATTGCATTCCTTCAAATGTCATAAACGAACTCTCCGTCTGTACATAAGAACATACTAATTAACACATTTATAATTTTTAATTATTGTTTTGTACTTACATTGTACATATTCACTAAGTTTTGCCTTTGCATTGGATCGTCGAACATAGCGTAATATTGCTGTACAAAGCCTTTACCAATGGCTTCATATGCTGGATTTAAAGCCATCTTTATTTATTTACTACTTATCAAACTAATTTAAAATACAAAAAATATACTGTAGGCACCAAAACGTGGTAAATATATTTATAATTCTGTAAAGATATCGGTAGCAGTGGAGATAGGTCATCCGACAACCTCCTTCTTATTGAAGTTAGTTGCAATTCGTTCAAGTTATGAATTTCCTTTTTTGACAAATAATCCCCTAGTACTGAATGTACCATTACGTGCACCAAACAACACATTTTTGTACATATGATTTCAGTACGGGTGACTTTTACAAAAAAGATCTTTCATGATTTTTTGTAGAATTTATCACTTACAAGAAGTGGTTTTAATGGCATCGACATTTTTTGGAACGATTTAACAGCGAGAACAATTACTTGTAACCGAGTTTGATATTTATTTATTTCTGTAGGAAAATTACTTTAACGTAATGGTGGCCTTTTTGAGTTTGGAGCTTCGGGGTTTAAGCTTGCTTGAGTTTTAAACATAAGACGGCCCATCGGATTTATTTCCGTTTTCCTCACTCCTCAAGAATGCTCAAGAGTAATTTCCAACCCGAACTTTATGAATATGAGTAAACCAAAAATTAAAATTAATTTTATAATGTATAACGGACAACTTGGAAACGTACAATATATTTTTACACCATATCGAGATTTGTTATAAATAATAATAATAATGTTATAAAAACGAGGGTTTCATTGTTATGTGGGATCTTACCTTTAATAAACTAAAGTTAATCATACAATAACAAGTGAAATTTACTGAGTTAATTTTTTTAATACCGGGTAAATACTGAGTTCATTATCAATGCGTGAACTGTTTTAGTATTTACACACGCACAAACATGTAAAAATACAAAGTAGTGTATATACATTAAATAAAAGCAATAAAAGCGTCTAATAGTATAAAACAAAAATGATCCAACATGAGCTAACGTAATTTAATGATGTCAAAAATTGTAAACAAAATGTTGTTATTGACATAAAAACACATGGATATTTTTAAATCCGTAAAAAATGTTACTTAATAAAGCCTACAGAAAAACAGCCCAGATTAAATATAGAAAGCCTCAATTACTATAAGATAACACATGATAATATTAAATATTCAAGTGAATAAAAAATTGAAAACATTGCAGCACCCCAATCTAGTTCTTCAGGCGTTATAATCTTATTTCCAGACACGAAGAGTATCTTTTTTGCTGGTATATGTTGCTAGTGTTGATATGTGCTAATGTGCTTTTGAACATCCACTGTTATACAGCTTTTAAATACACGTCGTCATAGATAAGATAGTTAGGTTGTAACACGTCGTATCTATGCTTAAGATTCGTAAATTGATAATTTATGCAGCTTAAAATTTTATACGATGTGTGTAGTGTTTTAATGGTGACGTGTATTTAGAACATTCAAAATGTTGAAATTTATATTAAGTTTGTTATTTTTAAGCTATTTCACGTTTTCAGTGAATGCTGGTGGCAATACTCTAGTGTTATTAGATAATTTAGTAATCAGAGAAACACATTCAATATTTTTTAAGTCATTACAAGGTAAATTTTATATACCGGCATTTCATTAACCAACTAAAATCTTATATACAAATCATTTTAGATCGAGGATTCACGTTGACATTTAAATCAGCTGACGATCAATCTCTTGTGTTGACTAAGTATGGAGAATATTTGTATGATAATTTAATAATATTTGCACCCTCTGTTGAAGAGTTTGGTGGTGCTTTAAGTGTTGAAACAATTACTGAGTTTATTGATGAAGGTGGTAATTTGTTGGTTGCTGCCAATGCAAACGCTGGTGATGTTTTAAGAGAAATTGCATCAGAGAGTGGATTTGAGGTAAAAAAACTTACTCTTATTTTAATAACTTAAATTTTAAAATTGTACTAATGCAACGATTTTAATGGGATAAATCTTAGTTACTAAGCAGTCTAGCGGAAAAATAATATTTGTTAATCAAATCGAGATGTTCATGAAATTTATTTGTCATCAATAAGTGCGAGAAAAAATGATTTATTTAACCTTTAATATTGGAGCGTCTTGAAAAACATAGGATCAAATTTTAAAGTAATTCAAGTTAAAAAAAATTATTCTAGAAACAAGGGTTATAAAGATAATAAGATTACGATTGCAACTAAAAGATTAAGACTTTTTCACGAAGTCGTGAAAACTTTGTATTATTAATTCGTTTATTTATAATTTATAATTATATATTTGTCTTAAGTGTTTTTAAAGTAATCAAGTCTATTATTTGAAAATCTCAGTTTTATCTAATTTCTCATTAATGAGTTGCGCTCTACTTGGAACCGGAAGGTTATGAGTTCGAATCCCAACATCGGCAGTTTGTCAATTTAAAAAAAAATTAATGGGGCGGTTGATTGACTAAACTGTCGGCGTATGGACAAGAACGATGTAACCGGCTATGCTTGTGAAGGTTTTCTGCAGTTTCCCTTCACGAACTCCAGATGAATATTGGCATAGTTCCTATCAAAGTCGGCTGCAGCCGCATAACCTACCAATTCCTAGTCTGCATATGAATTCCTTCCTCCACTCACATCATATAAAAATGTATAGTATAAAAAATTAATAAATATTGAAAAATAATGATGTGGGTGGCCTCTGTTATAGACCGTGGTGTCTCAGAAACGGAGGTAAAACCCCATTATTATTATTATTAATGAGTATATTTGAAACTTTTAGCTGGATGAAGAAGGAGCGTATGTTATCGATCACCATCATTTTGATGTATCTGATGAAGGACTTCATACTACAATTGTAGCATCACCTGAAAATCTAATTAATGCTCCAGTGATTGTTGGTGCAAAGAAAAATCTACCGCCGTTATTATATCAAGGAACTGGAATTCTAGCTGATCCAGAAAATCCATTAGTTCTTCCATTATTAACTGCTGATAGTACTGCATATAGTTACATACCAAATGTTCCTTTAAAAGAGGTATTTTTTTGGAATAAAAATCTCATCTCAAATGAATATTCAATAAAATGTTTAATACTTTTAGTATCCTCATGCTGTTGGAAAAAATGTTGTATTAATTGCTGCTTTACAAGCTAGAAATAACGCACGTGTTGTTTTCAGTGGATCGTTGGATTTCTTCTCGGATGAATACTTTACGTCATCAGTTCAAAGTGTTCATGTAAGTAATTATGTCACGCTAGTTGTGGTCACGAGTCTTCCCCATATCTCTGTGATCTTTCCCTCAATTTTCAAGTTCGATGGATCAGCTACATTGAACTTGGTGCACTACATCATCACTTCTAGCTACGGCGGGACTGGTCGAAATCGGCGGGGAATTTATAGAGATATTTCTAGTGGGGGGGGGGGGGTCAACCAGATACAATTAACTCTTGTTCTCGCTATTAAAAATAATTTAAAGCTGAATAACCAACTTTTGACATGTATTCGAATTGACAAACTCACATAAATTTTGTTGTTGCTTGAAATAAATTTAAATTTTTATCTCTTTTTAAAATGAATTATTTAAGTAGGGAAGACTTGGCAGGACGGGATACATCCAATTAAATATTCTTAAGAATACGTTCGTAAATGCCAGCTTTGGAGTGGGAAAAATAATTTGAATAGTATTAATTATTTGTATGTATTTTAGGATCCATTGAAGAAAATTCATCCAAAATCTGGAAATGAAGAAGTTGCTATAGCAATTAGCCAATGGGTATTTAAAGAACATGGTGTTTTAAGAGTATCATCAGTTAAACATCATAAAGCTGGAGAAACTACTCCGCCAAATGCATACACTATCACCGAAGATGTCGTAAGTAAAAAAGTTTGATTTTTACAGCGTTTTATTCAATATCATTGGGGTTTACGCAGTGTTTTTATAATTTCATATCAGCCCTTATAATTTCATATCTGTCTGTATGCCACAGGCTAATTTCACACGCAAGTGTCCCATAAAGTTTTTAATTGAAAACATACCCTGCTTAATTTACAACGTAAATTATCAACGCGAGTCTTCCAATGCATTTCTTTATCTATTTCTGTGCCTAAAAAAATGGACTTAAAAGCAGATAAATTTTCAGCAGGAAAATTAACATCATCATTAAAGGCTATAATAGCCCTTTTATCTTTCTTTAAAAGTATTTTTCGTTACTGCATCAACCTTTATAACGAGTTGATATCTGTTTCATTATAGGCTACTTGCACTAATTTCAACTCAAACATCTATAATTACTGTTAATTACGCACCAGTCATGTTTTTGTATATATTTGCGTTGCGTGTGTAAAACCTTAAAAAGTATAATAAAAAGTTCACGCACTGCTAATGAACTCAGTCGTTGCATTTCACTTCTTTTTAACTATAACTTGAAACTATTTTTTAAGGTATTTGTAGTGTAATATGCGTAAACGTTGACTTTGCCCTTCAAGGTCGTTCATTTGTTACGCTAGAGTTAAAGACTACTTTATTGGTTATCCAGAGGCCCGAGGTTCGATTCCTGGTTGACGAGTTAATTTTTTCATATCAGTATTTAATTTAATTAATAAATTCAATGACAATGAAATGTGTCGGGTATACGCTATAGTCTTCTACAGTTTGTCATACGTAACCGAAAGGAATTTGGACAAACACTTGTATGTTGACACGAAAGTATACACAAATAAACAAATATTAATAATAATATCACTTCAACAAGAAGTTTATACTGTCTAAAAAATATATAAAAAATATATATATATAAAAATTAGAATAATATGAGAAAGTTGGCTGTCACATCACAATCGTCTTTGGTGTAGTGGATGCACACTGGACCGGTTATCCAGAGGCCCGAGGTTCGATTCCTGGTTGACGAGTTAATTTTTTCATATCAGTATTTAATTTAATTAATAAATTCAATGACAATGAAATGTGTCGGGTATACGCTATAGTCTTCTACAGTTTGTCATACGTAACCGAAAGGAATTTGGACAAACACTTGTATGTTGACACGAAAGTATACACAAATAAACAAATATTAATAATAATATCACTTCAACAAGAAGTTTATACTGTCTAAAAAATATATAAAAAATATATATATATAAAAATTAGAATAATATGAGAAAGTTGGCTGTCACATCACAATCGTCTTTGGTGTAGTGGATGCACACTGGACCGGTTATCCAGAGGCCCGAGGTTCAATTCCTGGTTGACGAGTTAATTTTTTCATATCAGTATTTAATTTAATTAATAAATTCAATGACAATGAAATGTGTCGGGTATACGCTATAGTCTTCTACAGTTTGTCATACGTAACCGAAAGGAATTTGGACAAACACTTGTATGTTGACACGAAAGTATACACAAATAAACAAATATTAATAATAATATCACTTCAACAAGAAGTTTATACTGTCTAAAAAATATATAAAAAATATATATATATAAAAATTAGAATAATATGAGAAAGTTGGCTGTCACATCACAATCGTCTTTGGTGTAGTGGATGCACACTGGACCGGTTATCCAGAGGCCCGAGGTTCGATTCCTGGTTGACGAGTTAATTTTTTCATATCAGTATTTAATTTAATTATTAAAGACTACTATCTATAATAAAATTTATTTAGGATTTTAAAAAACTTGCCAAGTATATCAATAATCATACAACGATTTATAAATTTGTTCTAAGTATTTTAAAAGTATTTATTGTAAAATATCAACTAGAAAATGATTTGACTTGATGTGACAGATCTGACAATAAAAACTATGTCTTATATTTGTGTGTATGTGTATATTTTTTTACTGTTCGCAGTCGCCAGTTTTTCAATTCACTAAAAAAAAATTTTATCTACTATCAAGCCTCATGTATGAACGTCCTTAAATGGTTTGAGTTTGAAATCAATATTTTAACAAATAAAGGAGCTAGAGTGTTTACCGCAAACCTTTGCACAGCACTAAATGAGCAAAACTACCTATTCGAAATGCAGCTAAAAAAAAGTATATAAAGAATAAGTAGTGGTTTTCAATGCTCCAAATATAATAGTGAATTTTGTCAGCGACCATTTAATCTGAAACATGTCCATTTGAAATGGATTGACCCAAAACTAATACTCATAGTGCTCGTATAAAATGAATTTATAGAAATACTTTCTGTTTACAGGTCTACCAAATAAAAATTGATAAATTAATTGATGGTGAATGGAAGCCGTATGATGCTAACGATATTCAATTAGAATTTGTACGTATTGATCCATTTGTACGCACAACATTAAAACATTTATCTGGTGGAATTTATGAGGCACGGTTTAAGATACCTGACGTTTATGGAGTTTATCAATTCAAAGTTGATTACGATCGGGTTGGATATACGCAGTTGTATAACACTACACAGGTAAAGGAACTTACCTAAACTTTTAAGTTAAACAATTATTAAAATAAACTCTTCAGTTTGGGAGCTCATGACTATTTTACTTTCGTCATAGAACGTCATCAAAATTGTAGGCCATTTTATGAGTAATGGAGCGTCCATAATCCACGTAGCTAGGTCAATGGGGACGGGGATCAGTTTGAATGCTACGCTGAGCTACGTAAGAGGAAATATACATAAATATATTTAACAAATATCAGTCTTATTAATTTAAAATAAAATGGTTTTTTAATAGTTGTGTAACAGAAAACATAAAATATCTTCTGGACTTGACAATAAAAAACTACGTTCCATCTGGGGAGGGGGGAGGGATCACAGGAAAGGCTACGTTAGGATACATGGAGGGGGGGGGGTTCCAGAAGGGCTTAAATAGGACCACGTGGTTTATGAACGCTCCCTAACCATACTAAAAAATACCGAAGTAAACTTACTATGCCCTCTAGTCAAGTATAAGTGTTTTATACAGGATTTAGTGAGGTGAATGGTCTCTTGTTCTGCTTGTAAATTTAAAAGAAACTCATTTGTTTTTAGGTCTCCGTTCGTCCATTAGAACATACACAGTATGAACGATTCATCCCAAGTGCATATCCTTACTATGTGAGTGCATTTTCAATGATGTTCGGCATGTTTGTCTTCTCATTTGTATTCCTGAATTTCAAAGAAGATGTACCGAAAGGAAAGAGTGATTAAAAGCATAAATGAAATAAATTTTACAATTTTTTAATGAAATTTTTTTGTAAATAGTCACAAATTCTTACTTTAATGTCACAAATCAATAAAAACTACACAATATTCATCTGTGCATAATTACATAATTTTCTTTGTACATGTTTTGAGTAATAATTTAGAAAGAAAATAAATTAAAATAAAGCTGTGAGTGTGAGATTGCCATTTTCTTTCTTTTTTGTTGTTGTTTTGGTTGTCCCGTGAATACCATGGATACTAGATAGGCAGGATTAGTAACTGCCTTCGGCATGGTATATAGCACTGACCTCCATCATGTAAATAGACTATTTTATAGTTTAGAAATGGTCCAATTTTTTGTACACTAGCTTACCATTTTAGGTGGCTGTAGATAACCGTTAAATATTATGTTTAGAAATTTTAGTCAGTTAAATTCTGCCAAAGTCATTATTAATCAATAGGTGACTTTGAAAGAGTTAAACTGGCTAAAAATTTCTGACCATAGTATTTAAATTATTTTAAGTTTGATGTTCAATTACTAAAAAATAGTTAACCATTCATTTCTGATCGTTTTTTCCCACACGCTGGAATTGCCAATGAGATTTTTGTAACCAAGGCGTTTCATGTATGACGAAACCCCCTCCCTCATTATAAGGAACAAATGCTCCACTTTTTTTCGTGCACGCTATATCCTGTTGGGAACTCTAGCACTTGGATATGCTCTCTGGTAGGTAAATTATAAACTAGAGCTAATAGGTTGGTGCTTCTTGACCCAACCCCCGTGACATACCCTTCTGCCTACATGTTTCGTGGTCGCACTCTGGTGAAAACTTAGAAACTGCAGCTAGTAGGTTAAAATGTTAGGCTCCATCCATGCCAGAGATCCTAATAAGGTTTTTAATGATACCGAACCGTTCAGTTCGGTATCGTTCGAGAAAACTGGTTTCATAAATCATGTATCATACAACTATACGAAACTCAAGCTACAGAGATCAATGATAATATGATTTTTGTGATGTATTTTTTCGATTATTTATTTTCTTGTTAGCGAATTTTCAAAGGAAATGCAGCTATTGTTTGAGTACCGATTATAGAATTTCGTAAAAATTTCTTCAAATGTCCATCGATCCTACCTACTAGATGTTAAAAATGACCGTTTA
This sequence comes from Nineta flava, assembly GCA_963920215.1. NCBI lineage: Eukaryota > Metazoa > Arthropoda > Insecta > Neuroptera > Chrysopidae > Nineta > Nineta flava. The sequence continues at coordinate 109,160,259 of OY986041.1, forward strand.
AAATTATCCAGCACTATTAAAAACTAGAAGTTGCCGGATAATTGGAATGTTCGGGTTACTGGATTGTATAGAAAAATTCATAATAAATAAAATCAATAAATGCGCGGGGTGGGAGTAAGAAGTGGTGAGGGGGAACGGGTGGAGGGTGTCGGATTAGTGAGACTAATATATATATATATACATATATAAGGGAAGGGGGCGGGGTAGAGGGCGGCAGAAACATAAAATTTGGCATATCTACCTTAATATTCGAAAAATACATAAAAGTAAAGTTGTAGAAAATTTGTTTGACTATAATTTTATTTCTTATAGTGTTTTTTGTTACACTAATATTTACAATTTAAGATTGAAAGTTAAAATTAAAAATATCTCTGTGCGCATTAGAGTTTGGAAAAATTCGTTACGCAGGAGCTGCTTCAACTTAGCGAATTTCCCTAGAATACATAAATTACTCTCTAGCTGTCATAATTTTAGTGTCATCAAAATGAAATATATCTGATATAATTTTAGTATTTGCAAGGCCAATTTTATTACTAAATGGCAAAAGTCAAGGGGACATAGAGAAAGAAGAAAATATAAAATATCTCTCTTAATATTATAGAACAATCGATAATTTATAAGAAGTTACAGAAAATCAAGTTTGCTACAATTTATTACCTTATCATTTTTTCCAAACTCTAATGTGCACAGAGATATTTAGAATTTTAAATATTTCTGTAAATATTAGTGTAAACATAAAAATGATGAGAAACAAAATTATAGTAAAACTAATTTTTTACAACTTTACTCTTTATAAATATTTCGATTTTTAAAATATTAAGGGAGATATGCCAAATTTTGTATTTCCCCTCCCCCTAAACCCCCCTTCCCGCTTGCCCGATCTTACTCATTAACATATACGTATATATATAAAATTATATATATATATACATAACATTGGTACAAAAACAATAGCTGCATTTCCTTTAGAGGTAATTCGCTAAAAAAGAAAGGTATTGAATTGTAGTTGATTTTGTACAACTTTACTATTTATACATTTTTCGATTGTTCTAGTATTAAGAGAGATATTTTATATTTTGTGTATTCTTGTTTCCCTATGCTCTTGACCTATGAAATTTCATTTTGATCAAACTCAAATTGTTACCGCTAGAGAGTAATTTATGTATTCTAAAGAAATTCGATAAGTTGACGCCGCAGCTCCTGCGTAACGAATTTTTTTATATTTTTTGTTTTACAAACGAAAAGGATAAGTCGATCTGTTTTGGCTTAAGATTCACGCGTTTGGTGCGTATATTTGTTTTTTGATGTTGCATTTACTAAAATTTCAAGCTCACGTGCACATTAGAGAATCAAGAAATTCATTTAAGTAAGTTTCAGTATGTCATCGAACGAAGATTATGTGTACTTTTGTGGTGGTTGCACTAGCAACCATAAGAAAAACGAAATATTGAATTTATCCTTTAATGAAGACATGCATTAGTTATGAGTATGTTTATGTCTAACCACACTGCGTTTATGTGCAAATTTTTTATCACAAACATCACAAGAAAAAGATTTTTCTCCACCATGCTTTACTTTATGTTGAACGAATTGTCTTTTCTGGTTAAAGGTTTTATCACTCTTATCACATGAAAAAGGTTTTCCTTCAATATGTATTCGATTATGTTGAACTAATTGGCTTTTCTGGATAAATACTTCATGACAAACATCACATGAAAAATGTATTTCTCTAGTATGAATTCGTTTATGTTTTAATAGGTCGCATTGGCGGGTAAATGTTTTTTCACAAAAATCACAAGAAACAAGCATTTCGTCGGCGTGAGGTTGGTTATGTCCAATAAATTCTTGTCGAGTAAATGTTTCACCACAAAAATCACATGAGAAATTTTTTTCGCCCTTATGAATTCGTCTATGTGAAACTAAATTAGCTTGCTCGGCAAATGTTTTATCACAAACATCACATGAAAAGATTATTTCTCCACTATGAATTCGTTTATGTTGAACTAAATTGTGTTGAAATGTAAATGTTTGATCACAAACATCACAAGAGAACAGTTTTTTCCCTATATGAATTCGTTTATGTCGAGTTAAATGAGAATTTTTGATAAATTTTTTATCACAAATATCACAAGGAAACAGTTTTTCGCCAGTATGAATTCGTCTATGTCGAACTAAGCTGCTTTTCAAGATAAACGTTTTATAACAGATGTCACATGAATAAGGTTTTTCTCCAGATGCTGTGTTGCTTCGTTGAGAAAATGTTTGTTCATCAACCACACAAGTATCAGATTCTTCTAATGTTTCATCTTCTTCTTTAATAATAAGTTCAGTATGCAAGTCTTGTTCAATTTTAATGTCTTCAACTTTGATTAACTGAGAATTATTTACTTGAATTTGTTGATGGTCCATTGGAACTCTTTCTTCTAATATTTCTTCTTTAATTATTAATTCTGTTTGTAATATGTTGTTAATATTTACATTTTTAATTATTAATTTCTCAAATACTTCGTTTTCAATTTTAATATTTTCATCATTGATTGCATATTGATGTTCCATTAGATCACTTTCGTCTAATACTTCATTTTTAATTAATTCTGTTTGTAATTCCTGTTCAGTTTTAATGTGTTCATCGTTAATAAACAAAGGATCATCTGAAAAATTTTTTATTTCATACCATATACATATATATAGGTATACACGGTGTAATCTTCAAGACTAGCCGTAGGAATATTGAAATTACAACATGACATATGTATACCAGGGATGTTGCGGATGCGAAATTTTTGACATCCGCTGATGCGCATATTTAGAGGCTCACATCCTCAAATGCGCATTTATATGTCACGTTTTTTTTTTAAGAAATAGTTAATTTTAGGTTTTTATTTATTAGGTTTTAATTTTTCCTTTATTCATGTAGATACATGAATGAAGGAAAAATATGGTAATAATTTTTAATAATTAAAATTTGGTGTATTATATTTAATAAAGAGCAATGTCGGTAAATAAAAATGCTAATAAAACAAGCAACATCCGCAAAGAGTATTGATTATTGCGAATGATTACATATCAGAATCGATTCATTTTTTATATACATATTCTAAAATGTTGGAATAAAAAAAATAACAGTTTTTAAAATTTCCATCTTGTGTCAAATTTATTTGATTTTCGAAAAAATGTTGTTCGAAAACCGAATGGATTCGACCCAAATCAACTATAAAAAAAACAACAAATTAAGTAATCATGTGTTCGTATATCATGTTGCGAGTCTTAAATACTACATCCTGTATACAAAATCAAAGTTTCTCCTTAAATTAACGATCTTGGCCTTTCAAATACCTAAGGTATGTCACTTCTAGAATTCACGCGTATATATAAAATATATATTTTAGGGTTACAAACCCATAATCTATTTTTTAACTATATGGTAAATTACAATTTAATTAGTTGGGATAAGTTTTTTTGGTAATGACTATACGATACTGTGCAGAGCGAATAGAATAAACTAGTACTTAAAGAAATAAAAATAATTTAAGATTACCTGTGCTGGTGCAATTATCCTTTAAGGTCTCCGGCAATTTTTTATTTTCATCGTAATCTCTTTTGCAATCCTCTATTATTGTTTTTTGTTGCTTCTCATCGTGTAATGTGCTACTTATACTTGTAGCAGTTAGTTTTCGGTCATGTTGACATTCAAATTTGGATGGTAAACAGCCTGGTTTCATCCGGATCTGTGTCACAGAGCCCATGATATGGAATTGGATATAATTTTCCATTTCATTTTCCAACTGAAATTAAAAATAATATACAACTGTTGAGAATGCTAAAATTTACTATTTAAACACTAATAAGGATGTTGACTGTATTTAAATAAAAATATAATTTTGTTGCAAAGTGGTAGTTTCTATGATAGAAATTTTTTAAAAACACAATATTTTTCTTTATATTTATTGAATTTAATTAATATTTAATAAACAAAATGTAATTAGATCACTCTTAAGTCACGTGACAACAAACACCAATCAGAGTGTATGGCGTCACTTGTTCGCAAACATCACCAAGCGCTGTCAACAAGGCTTCGTTTAGATATTATATAGTGATTTCTGCGTAATTTCTTCAAAATTTGCTTGCTACTGCCTTTGATAACGATTGCAAGGAGTTTTTCATAATGGAAAGTGGGTTTATAAAGGCAAACAGTTCGAATTAGCCGAGAATTGACTGTTTTACGGTGGTCAATTTCTTTGCAACAAACAGTAACTTCTTAACCCAGTATACTGGCCAGTGCCCATGACGTCATGAATTCGACGCCATATTGTACTGATGTGCCACCATATTGTACTGGTGAGACAAGTGTGACGTAGTAGTATATCAAACGGGCGTGTGTGCATTAGACTTTGAGGAATTTTTTATTTGCAATAATGACATCCCAACAAAGTCATCAATTATTTTTGGTGGACGAAGCAAATAAAATGTCTTACGTCAACGCACTGGCCATTATATTTCGGAACGAATCAACAGCATGGCGCAGATTCATGATATTATCAGCACTGGCCAGTATGCTGGGTTATATTGCGGAACACACCTTATATAATAGTAATCATGACCTCAAAAGATTTAACTGAATAATTGAAAAATATTAATGATTTTAAGGTTATGTTCTGTCTTTCACTTAATAAATTGTTTTATTTAATTTTTTTAAATTTACTGCTCTCATTTGAATCTGAAATACCGAGCGCATCAAATGATATTCAGTATAGTTCTCCATATCATTCGGCAACTAAAATAAAACAAGTACAAAACATTTGTCAACTTTGTTTACTTTATGTCTAACCTCAAAATTCATTCTTTTTTCTTTGAAAACTTGGTAAATAATAACGGACATAAGAAAAATAAACAAATAGTATTATCAAAACTTACATCAAAATGATCTTCACAAAAATACATTTTGGATTGTGTAGACACAAGTGCCGGATCCCTGTGGGCAAGCTGAAGCCACTTTTTTCTGTTATTTTCCGTACGTGGAACGTGAATAAATAACTTTTCAGGTGTTTTTATGGTAGTACTTGCACACTGAGGCACTGCACAACACTTATAAAACTTAGAATTCATATTTTTTACGAAAAACTCTGAATCACCACAACAGTTTACCAGTGTTTGGGAATATGTGACGTAACAGTGCTGTCACGTGACAAGTATTGGCGTTTTGGAGCGAAATTTGAAACGCAAGACGTATTTAAAAAATTATTATTATTTGGGGCTATATTAGGTACTTATGATTTAAAACACTTTCCTAAAAATAGTCAACATCCCTATTAAAACTTACATCAAAATGATCTTCACAAAAATAACAAACAGTTTTAATTGATATTTCATATGGATCTCTTCGGGCTAGTATCAGCCACTTTTTTCGTATATCGGGCTTCAATGGCACATGAATAAACAATTTTTCAGGTGTTTTTATCGTAGTACTTGTACAGAGAGGCACTAAACAAGTCTTGTATCTGTTGGAATGCATATTTTAAAATGTTAGTAATGCCACTTTTTTTTATTAACGAAAGAGTGTTAAAGTTCGTGATGGCATTTGGTGGTGACAGATAAGAGTATTTCAGCGAGGAAATTTAAATTATATTGAAAAATAAAAACTTATTCTTAATTGGAAGATGTCGGTTTTAAAATGATGAGAAAAATTTATTATATGTTATCCGACTTGACGAACAGTCCTACTATCAATGCATCCTCTACTGACATAAAATTAAAATATTAAATTTCAGAAACACACCTATCTTGATCTACTTTCTCCATTATATGGTTTCTTCCTTGTAACCTTGCTCTAGATGTAGGACCCGGTTCAATATGGTTCTTCTTTGGTAGTTGTCTGGAAGGAACAGCATTTTTTTTTAAATATATGGTTTTTGTATTAACATCTGAAAAATAATCAGGTATCAATTGAAATGTTAACCTTCATGTTATCAAGTTTTATAACCTTTAAAGAAGTAATCAGTATCACTGAAATGAAGAGAACACACTCTCGTATATTTGGTAATCGGTTCGAAAATTTTCAATTTTAATTTCCACGCTTCGTGTCTATCGATTAGAGATTTAGACCCCAACTTATTTTCAATTAATATTTTTTCTTTACCTAGTTTTGGAAAATAATGAAACGAAATTTCTGGGTTTCTTCGTTTATTGGATGAACACAATGGCACTGAACAATTTCGAGACATTATTAAATTATAAAATTTGCGAAAAAAACGCTTACAGAATTAAATTTACATTTATTATGTTATCTGCAAATTTATTACTTATTTATGTTTTTGTTAGTTACATCATATGGCCACCAGAGGCCGAAACGCTTATAAAGTAATACGCGAAACCATGAAGAATAGATATATTAGGAGATTGAACGACATAGGCAATTCGTCTGTTTTTGTGTCCTCAAAAACGTGTAGAGATCATAGTTATTATTTTCGCCACTAGCGGCAGTGCGAATCTGCCCGTACGGAATTATTATTATTATTACATATTAAAATCAACGGTTATCACATCTTACAAATAAAAATAGTAAGTATAAAAATTGTTTAATTTTATAAATGTGAAAAAATGGGACGATGTTGTACAGGGAAAGCATAGATATACTGTTATATATCTATGAGTGGAAGGTTGTTTAAGGTTAGAAATGCGTGTCTGCATTTACGAAAGGAATATGGTCTGTAATTACCGGTTGTCATCTTCTTTCTTTATCTAATATATGTTAGTATTGTAAACATATATTTGTAATTATTAATTGCAATTATCACTATGATTTATTACTTCATCTTTTAATTTATTGCAGATTATTAAGAATTCTCTATTATTAATATTTATTTAATTATTACTTGATAATCGAAAACAATTTTTTATTATCTATAAAACTAAGACTTCTTATTAACTGAATGAAAGTGATTTCTTGGCGCCTACATTTAAACATTTAAATTCCGTACGGCACTGAGACCAGTGACTCCTACTGATAAAAGATAGTTACACCAATTCTTGACCGTTTTTTAACATTACGTTCGCTCTCCTAATATATCTATTCTTCATGCGCGAAACTTTCAGTGTATTCGTTTTTGTATAAACTTTGAGCAGATATTAGTAGACTTTGAGTGTATTCGTAGTAATTTCATAAAAATAAATATTACAATTATTGAAAATTAAATTTCGGCTTTTTTTTTAAACAAAATAGTTGCATTTAATAAAATAAAGAATAAAACATTAGATAATCCTTTCTTCTAAAAGAAAAAATTTCGGGACGTCTATTTTCATCATTTATTTGTAATACCTACTATTGAATACAATCGCATCAGAAATGATAGTGAAAGATCATACGCATAGCACTACCATAACATCTAAGGTAGCTCAGTTGGTAGAATGCCAGAGGTCATGGGTTCGATCCCTATCCCTAGATGTGTATGATTTTTCATATCAAGCATTTGATGTCAAAAAATGGTATTTTAAGCTGTTTGCCACCTTGTTCAAATAACTGGTAAAAACAATATTTTTTCTTTTTGGAAAATTATTTTATTTCTCCTATTTTATATATATTATAATAATGTATTTATTTTTACCTCTTCCAACTTTAAAATCGCGTGCGGCGAGAGTTCTTAGTAAACTAAGTAAGTTAGTCAGAGTAATGAGCTAAGTTGTTGGCCGGGACACTTTATAGATACTAAGAAACTTTTCTTATGCCGCCATTTTACTTAGTATGTCACGGCCTTATGATATTAAGCAAAAGATAGTGTGTCCAGTCCGAAACTCGCTGCGCTCAGACGCCCAGAACAAAATTTTATTTACTCTGACTAACTTACTTAGTTTATTAAGGACTTGTAATGTCTCTACAAGAAGCCAGGGGAGTGAAAACATGGGACACATACACATTTAAAATCTTTTATAAAATATAATACCAGGCTATTAAATTGTATAAAAGTAATATTTTATATATTAAAGTTGGCCCATTACCTTACCCTAGATCTGACAATAGTGACAATGAACTTTGATAAAAGATATATATTATGTATTCTTTGATAAAAGATATTTTATAGATTTTTTATAGTGTAATGCCGACTTTAAATCTTATTAAAAACTCTTTTATAGAAGTTGACTCATAACACAATCAACCGGCTATGTGATTGACAAAGAACTTTGATAAAACATGTAACTATAAGTGCACTTGCACCGGTCTTTCAAAGTACTTAATAGTCAATTTGTTTAAATTTTAAAGATAATCAAAGCAGAAACATTCACAACCAACAGTTATTTGGCGACACAATATATAGAAAACAAAACATTTCGCTTTTGTTGAATTTGATTTATGTTTTAAATCGTGAAATTTTATTATTAAACGTAAAATTTCAAAATTTTGGTAAGAGAGATATTTTTATTAGTGAGATGTAAATATATAGAGCGTGTCAGTGTGCTTTGTATTTATTATGGAGTATTGGATTTTAATGTTAAGATCGAAGCGCCATGGTGGCAAAACTAGAAATCTTTTGCACGTTATAAATAAGATAACGTGTTGTATAATAAATAATATTTACGACACTATTTAACTTTTAGTGTAATGTTTTTTTGTTTATTATTAATGTTTTTTGATTAATATTTAATATTATAAAAAAGAAAAAGACGCACAAAAACTTTTTTAAAAGATATCACGTGCTTTATTTAGCGGGTCAGCTGATACACTATATAGTATTCCTACTAGTAACTAGATAGACAGAAATACATGCACCATAAATGTATGCTTTTGTTAAACTTATATGTACGATGTTGCATTTTCGATATCCCAATGGCTAGTTCTTCTTACACCGTGTCTATAAATGTTAATATTGTTTCTGATATACAAACATAATACATGTGTATGCCTGTCTCTTTAAAATTAATATGCCTACAGACTACAAAATACTTTTTCCGAATTTACACTTTGACATCTCAAAAATGCAACAGTGCTACGTTAGTAGTTCGTTCAAACTAAAAACTTTCTTTTTCTGTTTCAGATTTAAGATGAATGAAAATGATAATGAAACGAATCCAGTATCGTCAATGAAAGATAATTCTTATAATAATGAGAAACAAAATTGCCCACAGGTAAAAATTTTCGTTACTCCAGTGGTTTTGATGTTTTGTGTTAGCCACCCCATATTTACGCCAAAACTATACAGTGTATGAAAAACTGTTCCACACAAAATGTTTTTGTTTTTATGGCATATCATTTTCTCTAACTCACAACGTTTAAAATATAAGCTTTGGGCACCACTGTCTCGGGGACACTACGGGTGCATGAAACAAAAATTGTATAGCCTATATGTTATCTGAAAAATTCTCCACCATCCGAAAAACGCTCCAAAACCGCTTCAAACGTCACACTCGTTGCTCCGAGTAACATATCTTTGACTCCATATCCCGGAGATAGTTAGCTAATTTATACTGATGATGACTACTTTGTAGTCGAAATACGTATTTATAAAATACAAATAATTGTTCTAGGAATTGGGAAAAATTTGAAATTTAATTTATAAAAACCCAGAGTTCTCTAATAATCTTTGTAATAGTACCTGTCTATTGTCTTAACAAAAAATTAAGTTAGATATACTTAGTAACTTACTTAGTTTACTAAGGACTGAGTTGTTCTGAACACGTTCATTATATTGATGAAGTTTAATTTCTTCCCTTAAAAGGCAAAGGTTTGAGAATGTTGTTGAAAGCTAAGTTAACATCATACGTGTTACTTTATTATGGAAGACACAATTTTTTCTAAAATGTTCAATTCGAATACATTCTTTAACCTTTTTGAAGTGTAAATGGTTAATAATTAACTATTGATCTGTATGTTTTATGTAAGGAGCACTGTAGCAGTAAAAGCCTCCTCCAACTGTTTCTACTGTTTTCGTTCTAAATCACAAATATTTACAGTATTTTCTTCTGTTTAACGTACAAACATCAACATTAAAAAACAAATTTATCACACTGAATCTTATCCCAAACAAATGGACTTAGTTATATGGTTTTTGTTGAAACAAACAAATAATCAAAATGATAGATTACAAAAATGTTTTTATTATTGACCTCTGTAGCTTGCGAATCTAAACTCAAAGATGTTTTTTTAGCTTTTGTTTCATTCAATAAACTTTATTATTCTAATATTGGTGTAAATATATCTCAGGGAGGATCAATGCAAGTATCTGAACAACAAACGACTTCTTATCAAGAAAATAAACGTTTTTTATTACGTTCTTATACATCAAAAGAATTTATTAGAGAATATAAAAAGCTCTACTACAGAAAAACAAAAGCTGAAGAAGTTTATCTACTAATTTTATTTGAACTTACAAAGGCAATATCAGAAAACAAAGTAGATATTTTAAACAAATTAAGCAATTTTGTTGATTCTATAAGCAGTGTTGAAGATCAATTAACTTTGAGGGAATATTATGGTAATGTTAATAACCCTATTAAAAGCACTAATCTGGTTATTTTGGCCTGTCAATTCAATAGAGTGGCAATTCTAAAACACCTGTTTGGTAATAGTAGTAAAATACTAAATAATCTGTCTGTTGATATTGGGAGAAAAACTATACTACCACATGATGAAGATGAAGCACATCATAATGCGTTTTACTACACTATACGTTCAGGCAATGCTGAACTCCTGGATACACTAATCAATAAATGGCCAAGCAATTATTTTGCTGTTCATTCCATGGAATTGGATGAAATACTTTCGCGAGCTTATGAGGAGTTAAAGCTAAAGAACGTGCCATTGTCGGAAGAAATAGAAATATTTGTTGAAAATAAGTTGATAAACCTCCGTTTTTTTTCGAATGCTTCTAAACAAAATCAAAATGTGAATGATTACTTTAATAACATAAGAGAGCGGATTGCTATAGTACTTGAAAATATCAATTTTCTAAAGACCGAGTACTCAAACGCAGAAAAGATAGACCAAAAGTTTGTATTCATAGCAAAGTTGATTGCAAAAAATATTTATATATTAAAGCGACAGTTGAAATCAACCTACGATAGATTGCCTTGGGAAGAAATGGAATTTTGTTTGGTCAGTTTTGTTTCTTCTCACATAAAACGACAAGAAATTAATTTATTTTATGATTCCACTTTGAATAAAAGTAAAATATTAAATCACTTAGTAAATTTTGCAACGAAACTTGAAGACGAAAAAGATATTATAAATGGTATAGACAATGGTAAATTTGCTAATCTTCCAAAGTTAAAACGCGAGGAAATTGTTACAAAAATCGTTAGCAACTATCCCCAATTTGGACAGTTGTATAGTGATTATCAACAAATTAGGGATATCCATTCTTTAAAGAAAATAAGTGATTATATAAATTTGGCTTTATCAGCTGATCCTAAAGAAAGAGAAGGGCAATTAGTTATTACAAGAGTTTTACAGGTTATTGGTGAATATTTAAAAAATACTCTAGAATCCCCTAAATTATCTAGCACCACAAGTGAGCTTCTCCTATTATTCTTAGGAAGTAATACAAGAAAAGTCATTGTAGATTTACGTAATTCTTTATCACATGCTTTCTCGCTCTCTAAGCGAACAGAGATTATGGAAAACATGGATGTTAACTTTTTTATTAGTGTTCAAAATGATACTAAAAAGATCGGTGATGTAATTACTGATATGCTTTTCAATCACAAAATTAAAATCATCCAAATATTGCTAAAGAAATTTATTAATAGTGAAAGCTTAAACGAAATAAAAGAAGTTTCTGAAATAATAATTAATGTTGAATTAAATAAAATGAATGTGGAGGATTTTAAGCTGATGGAACATGAAAAACTTGAAAAACTCATTAAAGAATTAAGCAATAATATAACCGACAAGACGTATTATATAAAAAACCTATTTCATGAAATTAATAATATAATGAATTATGTAAAAACTAAATCAGATAACATTAGAACTAATTATGTTACGGCGCTGATATCATTAAAGACCTTAAGTGACGACCTGAATGACAATAAAAATGATAACAATGATATTAGAGTAAGAAAATTCGTTGCTAATCAAATACTAAAGAATACTGATTCTCAAATAGAACCTCGTAATCTTAAAGAAATTGTCAACCTTGTAGCAAAAATTTACCATAGTACTTGTTCAAGAATACAGGGTGGTGCCCTTGATAAATTAAATAGATTAACTTGTGAGATTTTTTATATTGCTGAATTTAGAACAGATGACCTTAAATCAATTCAAGAATTAAGAGACAAGTTGATTGGGAAAAAATCTTTTATTCCAGTGAATGAAAAAAGTAAGGTTTCCAATATAACAGAAGGAAACTATGATAATCAGCTTTCACTGAAGCTATTTGAACTGACAAGTATTTTAAGGAATAACGCATTAACTGACAAGTTAATAAATAAACTTCCTTCTTATAAGAGGAATAGAAAGTTACAAGCAGTTGTAGAAATGCTTGTTCTGGATATAATGTCAATATTAGGTAGATCAGAGAAGTGTCTAGAAAACAATCTACTTTTTTTAGATGATAACATTCCTTTATTAATTGGAAAATGTTTACGGAATCACTTAGCACACGATAATATTTTAGTTGATGTATTTTTGTCTGATCCCTCAATAGCGGTTATCTTGAATGCTACTAAACTGATTTCGGAAAATGTAATACAAAGTAAGAAGAAAATTGGTAAGCTGGTTAGAGATGATCCTTCTAAGTTAAAGAAAAAATACGATCAAAGCCTCATCACTATTACCAACCAGGAAAAAATGTTTACAGAGCTGGAAGAAGGCAACCTTGAAGACTTGAAGAGTTATGTCAGAAAAGGAGCAGATATCAATGCGAGAAATATGATCTTATGGACCACATTGCATTTCGCTGCTAAGGGACCCAACCTTGAAGTTATAAAATATATACTTGATAAAAATAAAGGTGTTAATGTTAAAGATGTGAATGGTCATAGTCCACTTCATATTGCGGCTGCACATGGAAGGGGAAATATTGTGGAATTTTTTGCAAGAGAAGCAGGTGCAAATGTTGACGATTTAGACAATAGTGGCAAAACACCACTGCATATTGCAGCTAAAAATGGTCACAAAGATACAGTTGAAATTTTACTGAAAAATAATGCTAATACTAATACCAAAGATGTACTTGGTTTTTCACCTTTACACTATGCAATAAAAAATAATCATATTGATGTTGTTAAGATTTTTCTGAAAAAAGAAGCTAATGTTGATATCAATGAGACTAAGGGGGGCTACACTTCACTACATATAGCTGCTGAGAGTGGATATCTAGAGATAGTTAATTTTTTACTAAGAAATGAGGCAAATGTTAACGCTAGAAACGATCGGGGAGGAATACCATTACATACAGCAGCTCTAAATGGTCACCTAGAAGTAGTGAATGCTTTAATTCTCAAAGGAGCCGATGTTAATTCCAGAGTCATAGAGGGTTGTACACCATTACACTACGCAGTAGAAAACGGCCATTATAAAATAGCTAATATTCTATTAGAGCATGGAGCTAATGTTAATGCTGCTGACAAAACCTATAATAATTCACCATTGCACTATGCAGCAGGAGATGGACATGATAAAATTGTTGAAGCTTTACTGAAAAATAAGGCAAATGCTACAGCTGCTACAGTAAATGGTATAACTCCAATACATTTGGCAGTGGTGAGGGGCCATTTGAAAATAGTTGCTGCTCTCCTAGAGCATGGAGTTAATATTGACACTAAAGATAAAAATAACGCTACGCTATTACATTATGCAGCAGAGGGTAATCACAAGGAAGTTGCTGAATTTTTAATAAAAAACGGAGCAGAAATTAGTGACAAAGACAACAAAAATCAAACACCATTACATGTAGCTGCTATGAAAGGAAACAAAGATATTATTGAACTCCTAATAAGAAATAAAGCTACAGTTGGAGCTCAAGATATTACTGGTAGTACACCATTACATGAGGCTGCCATGAATGGTAACAAAGATATTATAGATTTTCTGATAGAAAATAATGCTAAAGTTAATGCTAAAACTACTGATGGCTTAACACCTTTGCATTTAGCTGCTCTAAGTGGACATAAAGATGCTGTTGATTTTCTAATAAAAAGTAAAGCTGATGTCGATATTAGAGATAATCGTGGTATTACACCTTTATACGCTGCTATTACAAGAGGTTACAAAGATATTGTGAATTTGTTAATAAAAAATAAAGCTAATGTTAACGCAGGAGAATTTTTAGGTGGAACACCATTACATATAGCCGTGGAAGCAGGTTATCAGGAAATCGTTGAAATTTTGATAGCAAATAGAGCTAATGTTAATGTTAAGAGTGAAAACATAACCCCATTGTTGTCTGCTATTAAACATAACCATAAGGAGATTGTAAAGGTACTTATAGAAAATGGAGCTAATATAGAAGGGGACGAACCCTTATTATTAGCAGTTCTTGCTGGGTATAAAGATATTGTAGAGATTTTGTTAAAAAAGAAGGCCCGCTTCAATGTAAAAAGCTCCGATACAACTTCACTATTACATTTTGCTGCTACAACAGGTGGCATGGAGCTAGTAAACGCTTTGAAAACAGATACAGCCTCTTTGACTACGAATAATATATCATTGTATCTTGCATCACAAAGAGGTCATGCAGAAGTTGCTGATATTTTGATAGCTTACGGCGCTAACGTTAACGTTTTACTTGCTGGTGGTGCTCCATTACATTTAGCTGCAGCACAAGGCCATGACAATGTAGTTGAAGTTTTAATAAGTAATAGAGCAAAAATTAATATTAGGGATTCTAAGAATAGAACACCTTTAGAATTAGCAGTTGGAAATGGTCATTTACAAGTGGTTAAAATGTTACTGCAGTTCGAAAAAGTGGATATTAATGCAAAATGCAATGGTGATTGGACAATATTGCATATTGCTTCACAAAAGAGTAATTTAGAAATGATAAAATATCTAGTAGATGAAGGGTGTAATATCAAGGCTAAAAATGCCTCTGGGTCAAAACCTATACATATTGCAGCCAGAGATGGTTATTTAGATATTGTAGAGTTTTTCCTTAGCAAAGGACTAAGTATTAATGAGTTTGGTTTGAATAACCAGACATTGCTACATTATGCTGCAATAAATGGTCAGTTAAAAGTTGTAAAATACTTAATAGCACAAAATGCTGACGTTAATGCGAAAGATATTAACGGTGTAACCCCTATGCATATTGCTGCTAACTTTGGTTGTGAAATGGTTATTGAAGCTTTATTAAAAAATGGCGCAGTTTATAATGCTGTTGATCAGTTTTATAGAAAACCTTTAAATATGACTAAAAACAAAGATGTTATTGATTTACTGGCATCAACTGACAAATTATTTGAGTCTGTAAAACGTAATAGCTCTTTAGAGGTTGAGAATGATATTAAAGCAGGAGCATTTGTTAATGCAATAAATGTTGATAGTGGAACGTCATTACATTATGCTGCGTGGAAAGGTTATGACAAAATTGTCAAAATTCTATTACAGAATAAAGCTAATCCTAATACGGTTGGTAAAAAGGGATTTACTCCTATACACTATGCTGTTAAGTTCTCTCATTTACAAATTGTAAAAGCTCTACTGTACCATGGTGCAATATATAATGCACCTTCTGACAGTGGCAAAACACCATCAGACTTGGCTGTAGATAGAGATATAACTGGTCTTTTTAAGTTAGTTAGTGAGTCATTTAAAAAAGTTAACGAAGATAATGCTCAAGTTATAAATGACCTAAATAATATCAAGGATATTGATACAGTAAAAGCAGTAATGTGTGCTCGTAATAGGGAAAATAAATCGTTAGTAATTGCTGCAATGCATGGTAAATTTTCAAAAATTAAGCTCGAGGAGTTAAAACAAATATCACAAAGTGACGTCTCCGCACAGATGTATACAGCTTCAATATTCTTGGCTAAAGGTAAATACCAAAAAGCATTAAGTATTTTTAAAAGCGTACTTGAAAGAAGAAAAGAAATACTAGGACCAGACAATCCTGGTACTTTAGATATTCAGACATCTATATCGATAGTATTATACAAGCAAGGGTCTTACCAAGAAGCTTTAAATATGCTTGAAGAGATTTTGCAAAAACAAAAAGAAATGTTGGGTTTAAATAATCAGGATACATTAATTACAAGAAGTACCATCGCTTTAGTACTCCACAGACAAGGAAAAGATGAAAAAGCTTTTAATATTTATCAAAAAGTCTATCAGAAACAAAAGGAAATATTAGGGTCAAGTCATTCAGATACCTTAGATACTCAATTTCACATGGCATTAGTATTAGATAAACTAGGAAAATATGAAGAAGCTTTAAATATCAATAAAGCAATTTTTGAAAAGCGAAAAGAGACACTTGGTACACGTAATATACTTACTGTGAGTACCAAAAATAATATAGCAATGGTACTAGCTAACCAAGGTAAATATGAAGAGTCCTTAAAAATCTATAAAGAGGTTTTGGAAAAGAAGAAAATGATTTTAGGTATTAATCATACCGATACTTTGAGAACGATGCATAGTATTGCTGGGGTATTTATGAAGCAAGAGAAATATCAAGAATGCTTGAAAGCTTTTCAAGAAGTTTTAAATATCCAGAGAAAAGTTTTGCAAAAAAATCACCCAGAAACCTTGCATACTCAATACAACATAGCAAATTTATTTTTTACTCAAGGCAAATATATCAGCGCCCTGAAAGCTTTCACTGAAAGTTTTGATCAAATGAAAGCTGTTTTGGGGTCAAATCATCCGATTGTTTTAAATACTTTAATAAAGATAGAGGTGATTAATTCTACACTTAAATATCAAGGAAGCGATGCATCAGAAGTCCTGCAGTATCTGCAGAGAGATATCAATACTGGTGCTAGTGAAGGTGATATACAAACTGTTCAGCGTCTATTAAAAGATGGAGCTGATGTCAACGATAAAGACGTTGATGGAAGAACACCGTTGCATTATGCTGTTAGTTACGGGCATATAGATATTGTGAACATCTTACTGAAACATGGAGCTGATGTAACTCAAATTACTAATAAAGGTAATACACCGTTACACACTGCTACTTCCAAAGGTTATAAAGAAATTGTTGAGATTTTGATACAACATATGAGTCGTGATAAATTAAATGATTTTGTGAATGCTAAAACTATTTCCAGCGGTACCACGTCACTTCATGTTGCAGCTAAAAGTGGCTCCTTTGAAATTGTAAAATCTTTATTAAAACATGGTGCAATTTATAACATTGAGAATAAAGAGGGTAAAGTACCAATTGATCTTTCAGAGCACCAAAAAGTCACTAACTTACTTAAATTAATCGAAAAATTGTTTAGAAACATAAAAAATGGTAATATTGAAACTATCAATGAGCTAAGAGCAGTAAAACCTGATGAATTCTTAGCTATAACAAATGCCTGTAATAATCATAGAAATACATTATTGCAAGTTGCCATAGCTAACAAACACAAGGATATTGCACATAAATTGTTAAAAATGCTAAAAGAATTTTAGAATTTTGTATCAGAATTGATTAGTAAAGAAAACAATACAAAAATACGTAAACGTAGTTGATTCGTAAACGCAAGAGTGAGATTTAATCACAAATTTAATTTTAATTGTTATTAATACACGATACTATTAAAATTTATTAAATTAAATTAATCAAATTTAATAGTAAAAATTTTATTAGCGCCCGTACGCCAGTAAAATTTTGCCGCCCCTATATTGGAAAAAATATGGCAATTATCCAGAGTAATCGAAATTAAACCGTGTAACCTGAGTAATTCCAAGTAATCAAAAGTATCCCAAGTAATCCAGCTTACCCCTGTGCAATTGAAAGTAACCTACGTAACTCTGCTTCATGCAAAATAAGTTACAATATTACTGAAATGATACTACGAAATAAAATGTAGACTTGGATAAATAACTTCAAAACTTCATATAGAATTTCCTATAGCATATTGCATTAACAGTGTACTTATGCATGATGGTGTCGAATTGCAGTGGAGAGAGATCATTTTACAAGCTTTTATTTAACTTGCAATGTATGTATGTATGTATGTATGTATGTTCGGGTTGAATTTTTACATGTTGGTTCAGTTTCGATGAAAATGCATTTTTATGGTAAGCATGACAAGAATCGACAAGGAGAAAGGGGGTTTAGAGGGAGGGGAAAACACAAAATTTGGTATATCTCTCTTAATATTGAAAAAATTGCAAAACACATAAGAGGTAAAGTTGTAGAAAATTAGATGTACTATAAAAAGCTTGTTTTTAAAAATGTTTTTTTAATAGAAACTTATTTAGTGTTGAAAAGAGTTAAAAATTATTATAGATCGCATATATGTAATACTCTATATATGATAGATGGATTAAAAATAACGAGCGTCTAAATGCTTTCACTTTACTGTGCATTGAAGCTGAGTTGAACAAAACTTTTGATTATGACTCACTAATTAATGAATTTAGTTAAAAAAAAATAGAATTTATAAAAATATATTTATATGATACTTGTTGTTCACTTTTAAAGAAAATATTTTTTTAATTTTCAAATATTTCATTAATAAATTTTAATATTTTATAAATATTTTTTAAATGTTGTCAGTCATTTTTTTACTCTATGAAACTCCTAAACTTATTCGTCATTAAATTATTTATTTAAATTATTGACATTGTGAATGAATTTAAATAATTATTTTAAATTACTTTGGGTGACCTGAAAGTAATTTTTTCCATGTTTGGCATCAATAATTTCAAATATTTTAGAAGATTACAAAATCTTTCCTAAAATTTGGCGCCCCCCTGACTTGCCGCCCCTACTCCATGACATCGGTGGCGTATAGGGTAATCCGGCCCTGTCTTCGATTAGATTTTAGTTGAACACGAGCTTACATTGATGTGATGTCAAACCAAACCTCGCATTCGTAGGAAAAAGTTTCTTATTCGATTTGCATATTCACGTTTGGTGTATACCGCCTCTAAATCCCAATTTTTTTAAACTAACTGTGTTTTGCCAAGTCGAATGGCCGAATATTTTTACCCGAATGGGGAGTTTTTAGGTATTTAGGTCTTTTGACAGAAAAGGTCTCTTATCACTTTTTCGTAAAGTTCACCGTTTCCGAATTATAAACAATTTAATGTTTGAAAAAACGCAAAAACGGCCGCTTTCGAGGCTGAAAGACAATATTAAAAAATGAAATTTTTGAGTTTACCAAAGTTCTAAAATATGAAATGTTTAAAGACATCCCTCAACAAAATCATACCTCAAACAATTTCATTCGGGTTCGAAAAAAACAATTAATTAAAAAATATTGGAACTAGATTTTCATCGGTCAATATCTTGTTCCTTATTCAGGAGCATGTTCCAAAAGTAAAAATGCCAAAAAATCGAAAGGGGAAATTTTTTTTAAAGAATGCGAGTTTTCCACCTTGCCCTTTTTGTTTTGGACTGGATTTCAAAAACTTAAAGTGAAAACTTAAAACTTAGATATTAATTAAACATTTTAATTAATATCTTTAGATAATTTTCAGGCTTAAATAACGGGTTTTTGTGATTGGTTCAACTTCACTGCAATATGAATATATATTCGTGGGTTTCCTATGGATCGTTGAAATCAACAATTCCAACGAACCAAAGGCGAGCGGCGCGCACACCGCTCGGGGTTCGTGGCGCGTATATGTGGACGGACCTTTAGGTTTTTGATATTCAGTCCGAAACAAAAGCGAATCGTAATTTAAAATCAAAATGTCTAATGCATTAATTTAAAATGGTATTATAATCAAAATATTTTAATTAATCATGTGTTTATAAACAAGTTATTTATGTATTTATTAGGTATTAGTTAATGTATTTAATAATTTGTTGGCAGTTTTTTATATTTTATTTTTAACAAATACAGTTAGTGAAATCGACAGACACTTGGCGGAACTTATGCAAAAAGGAAATCCTTTGTTCAATTAAAATATCATATAAAAGTATATAATTCTTACATGTTTTTTTTTATAAACATTTACTTGAAAAACATTTGTTTTTTAACCCGACTTCAAAAAGGAGGATGGTTCTCCATTCGACTGTATTTTTCTTTTACTTTTTTTTTTTTTTTTAATGTTTGTCACCTCAGAACTTCGTCATTTATGAACCGATTTTGAATTTTTTTGTTTTGTTTTAAAGGGTTTGATTTCAGATTGGTCCCATTGTCACCAAATCACATTCTGGTGAGGGGATCCCCTGGAAGAGTATACTCATTCATAATGGGAAAATAAGAAAAATTTTTTAAAAACCGATTTCAAAAAAATTTTTTCCAAAAAAAAACGGACCACAAAAAAAAAATTTTTCCAAAAAAAAACAAAATTTATGTAAAAAAAAACTGATCATCTGTTATAAAAACATGCACTAAAAATTGAAAAAAAAAAAAAACGGATAAAAAAAAATGCACTAACAATTAGTAGGTCGTTTAGTAGGTCTACCCATATTTAGACCAATAAAATCAATTATAGAACTTCAAAATCACTAAAAAGCGAGAAATAAAACCTATTTTGACAAAATGGAAACTCGACTATGTACAATTATTGTTATTTTTGGAGGCGGTGCCCAAAAGTTATGTGAATTTCTCTATGCTGATACCGACTCCAAAAATAACAATAATTGTACATATATATTTAAAATTTTTTGCTTAGGTGAACTAAAATTGGCACAAGAATATGCAATTATTTTTTTACTTTTTAGTGCATTTTTTGTTATAGAATATTTGATTTTTGAAGTCGGGTTTCCATTTTGTCAAAATAGGTTTTATGTAACAATTTAATTAATTTTTAAATTAGTATAGACAGTCCAAATCATTTTAGGATTTAATTTTGAAAAAACTAAAAGATTTAACTATTAAAAATAATTATTATTCAAATGAGTAATGAAGGGCACTAAATAATAAAAAAAGTGTTCATAAATTTACACAGTTTTTATTTATTTTCGTGTTCTTCGACCCGAGTCAGAAAAACCGACTTTTAATAGAGCGATGGCGAGGCGAGGCAAGTCGACGCAAGGCAGGCCGAGCGTTGTGAGGTCACTCTCGCATTGGCTATATCTTGCCTTGTCACGCCGAGTGTGTACAGCCGGCATTAGATTAATATTTTGATAGGATGTTGTATGACACCTATAATCAATAGGCGATGTTTAAACATTAAAAGGCCATTCAAATAAATACTGTTGTGGGTTTAGGTTGCATCCAATTTAAAATGTTGATTATAATTATATTAAGTCTCTACTTAAACATACTATTAATTAAGATGGAACAAATATCACGCCGTATAAAGTTCGTAGAACTTTATGTGTAATGAAGTCAATAATTATGCGTTGCCAGAAAACTGACAGTATAGCTCCGTAGCTATGTATATTTACCGTGCAAAAAGTTGGGTATCCGATTATTTTTCTACTTATATATGTTGGGAACAGTAGCTTAAAACAAGTTTTCCAAGACTTTGTCCAATTTTTGTGTGGAATAAATACCTTCGGTTTTTTAATTGGAAAACACCAGTATTAACACCATTCACAATTATATTGGAAAATTACAATCATATGTTAGAAATTGCTAAGGATTTAAACAAGGGTTTAGTACTACTATACGCACTCCGCTGTACGGTATTTTAACAAATAAATATAATAATAATAATAATAAATACACGCACTCAAATACGAACACTTCGTTTTGTTTTCATCCAAACCGGACTGATAGTTTCCGAAGAAAATGATGTATAATAACAAATTCTTATTTTTGATCGATTTCTTCTGACATTATTGAATGGAATTTTTTGAAAATTTGTAGGTAGCCAAGATGTTGACTATCCAAACATCTTACCAGCCAAGTAGCCGAGCGGTCTAAGGCGTCATGTCTGCGCAGTATGCAGTACTTGGAAACTGGGAGGTTATGGGTTCGAATCCCGGCATCGGCAGTTTGTAAATTATAAAAATAAAAAAAAGGGGCGGTTAATTGACTAAACTGTCGGCGTATGGACAAGAACGAAGTAACCGGCTATGCTTGAGAAGGTTTTCTGCAGTTTCCTTCACAAACTCCGGATGAATATCGGCATAGTTCCTACCATAGTCGGCTGCAGCCGCATATCCTACCAATTCCTAGTCTACTCACAAATTCCCTCAACTCCACTCACATCCTCACATCTTAAGGCATCACAATGGACCTTATGGTGAAAGTGTAGCCCGTCCAGGGCAGCCTTTACTATCTACCTCTACCTCATCCAAACATCTTGGCTCGATCCAATTATTTTAGGGTCGTATAAAGCGGGGGATAATAATAATAACAATTAGCAAGAGGGATACTGCAAATGGGTTCCTAGCACCTAGACCAAGAGGTCCACTGTGCCCTCCTTGAGAACAACCTGTCACCCGAAGGCGAGACGTCTACGTGTAAGAGGTGCTATTGTAAGCAGATAAAGCTATAGGATTCTGTTGCAGCTTCGCCGCAGGGATTTCTCCCAGGATTTATGGATCCAGGGTTTCGTACCCAATAATTGTATACCTGACACCCTGCAGTAGCGGGGGATAATATGCACAATCCCCTTAACACAATCGGAAAGAAAGTTGGATCATTTACACTATAACTAAAGCAGCCTAGAAATTTTCATCAAATCGAAATAGAAAATTTTCGATTCTAATTGGAAAAGAGGTTCACATTTTTTGGATCAAGGTAACTCTAGCTTTAAACAATATTTTCATCTAATTCGAACGCATTGTTTTCGAATGGAAAACAACGGGTAAACTTTATTATTGGATATTCGAATTCTTTGTTTTTGAAACGAAAAACAAGGTGGTCGAAATAGGTCCAATAGTCAATATAAATTCTAGCGCAACAATTTTTTTTCTAGTTATTTCTAATGTTAAGTGAGATATTCTATATTTTATGTTTTTTTCTTCCTCTAAAGTACCACTTTCCTCTTAACCGATTCTACTTATTATCGAACTTGGCCTTACAAATACCAAAGCATATCCATATACGAAATTTCATTTTGATCGGATACATTTCATTGTGACCGCTAGAGAGTCTACAAAATACATGGAAATTAAAAAAGAGAATTGATGTATTTTTTCTGAAAAAATTCGTTAAGTTGACGCAGCTCCTACGTAAGGCATTTTTTTTCTATTTGTAGTTATAAAATTGAAACGTTAATTTTCCATTGTACCTACTGCTAACTGTTTTATAATTTACAAACTTCTTATGTATTCGTATTGTCTCAATATGCGGCTATACAACATTCAAATTAGTAGTTTTGTTCAAAACACAAAATTTGACTATCTCCCTTAATATTTGAAAAATCGAAAAATTTATCAGGAGTTAAGTTGTAGGTACTAAGTTCTACTGTAATTTTGTTTCTTATCATTTTTCTGTTACACTAATATTTACAGAAATATTTACAATTAAATATTGAAAGTAAATTCTAAATATCTCTGTTCTACAACTTTACTCCTTATACATTTTTCGATTATTCTAATATTAAGAGCGATATTTAATATTTTGTGTTTGTTTGATACGAATACATGAAATATATGTAATTGTAAAAAATTTCGATTGTCGTTTCCATAGTTACTATAAACTATAATCGTTATTTTGGCTATTAATAAATTTAATTTTTGCAAATACTAAAGTCATATCAGATATTATATTTCATTTTGATCACACTAAAATTATGACCGCTAGAGAGTGATTTATGTATAGTAAGGAAATTCGCTAAGTTGACGTAGCTCCTGCGTAACAATTTTTTTTTTTAAATCCATAAACCTTCGGACTGTATCGTAAACTTTAAAATCAACTCACTCGAATGTTACTCCAGTTTTGTTTCTTTTAACCTACAGGCTCAACATTAATTAGAAGAATATCAATAATGTATTTGAAGAAGACATTTGAAAAGTATATATTATTTATATACAATTTATTAACAAGGTTGACCGCACTTGCTTGCGATGCATGCTGTATCAACATAAAATATAGCAAAATTATTATCTGGCTAGAAGGAGTTTAGACAAGCCGCTGCTACATTGTTAAATATTTATTTCAATATTTCCATCACATGTTCTGTCTGAAATATTCTACCGCTTTTAGCCCGGAATTAGAAGAGCGTTTATTTAACGGTCGAGAACTCCTAATTTGATTCACCTTTTAATTTTCACTTTGAAATTATGGAGCTGAGTTGTCGATATTGAGAATTGTCGATTGCTGAATTGTCCATTGATCGATATTGAGTATTCACCAGATCTGTATATATCGATGCGCCTTGTTTTTGATGCTCGCAAATATACCCAAATTTAGCCATATGTGTGTGGTTATCATGGTGAGAACCATAAGTCCTGTGATTCTGATAGAACCTATGATCAACCCGAAAGCGATATACGGCAAACAAATGAGGTTTTTTCAAAGAGCTGAAACTTTTTAACATGATAACTGCAAGATAATTACAGAAAAACGATGAAACTTTTGTAGGAAGTAGTATATCTTAAAACGTATGTCAAGGAAAATAATTGATGCTGAGTGTTAGGTTTTTTTTGTTGAGACTTTTACTTACAAAAATGACGCTAAGATTTGAACTATAACTTTTAACTATTTTTTAGGATAAAATGGTTTACGTTTGAAAAATCAATATCTTCAGAAATAAAGGAGTTAGAACTAGAGCGAAATGGATTGACCTTTTTACCGACATATGACGGCAAAATTATAAACTTCCTAGCGCAAATATACTCTAGCTTTATTTAAGCATCGCGGAATATACTAATATATATATGGTATATTAACAATTTTACACAGAATAATAATTTCTCTTCCACTTCTTTTTAATAGTATTTTATTACTTCAGTAAATTCGTCAAAAAGGGGGTAAGAATGCATTTTGGATAGAAACCGATTTTATTATTGTATTATATAAAAACGATTACAAAAAGTTTGAGTTTAATTTGAGTTATCGAGAAAATCTGCCGTTTTGCTTGTTCACAAATTCGATTAAATAAAAATGTGTCTCATCAGTCATTGTACAATTTTCCAAAAATTGCTGGTCCTTTTCGGTAAGATTTCCGACAGCTCTGTAGTACTCCAAACGCAATGCCAGGTCAGCAGGATGGAGCTGTTGGATCAACTGGATTTTGTAGAGGTATAGCTGTAGTTTTTTTCTCAAAATCTGACGAATCGGGTCACATGATTTAAACAACTGTGTTGAACGTCATCGTGTTGATGTTTCAACATTGTATGTAACACTTTGCCTACCGCGCTGGATGTTTCGACCGATGGTCTAGAATGAGGTGTTCCGCATGTCTCATATCTCCAGCGTTCCTATATCGCTTAAACTTGGCCACCGTAGCACGAATAGTGGGAGCTGTTGGAACATTGCAAACTCCATATTTACGTTGAGTGGCAATTATTGACCGGCTGTTTTCCAAAAATAATGAGACCATTACTGTCTGTAATGGTGTTTTGGTCCAAATTGAAATCTCCCGAGTTTAATGTTTGAAATCTAGAGCACGGTAGTGCGAAAGGCCGAGTTTAAGGGACACATTCGGACTTTTCACTACAGTGCTATTACTACACCTTAATTTAGGCTCATTTTTTAGGTGCTGTATCTTTTGAACGAAAAGAGCTACAGTGTTGGTATTTCGAATATCGATACTTTACGGAATTATAAGAAATAGTTTTTTCAATCAACGTTAACGAATTAATAAGAAAATATTCAATAAAAAAGTAATTAATGTTTTCAATCGGAAAGGGACTTTTTTATCATTCTGCATGTACAAGAATATAATAAGTTTAGTTTCGACTTTGTAACGCTTGAAAATATTGATCACAGAGAAAGTTTCTTGGTATAGGTGTTCATAAAATGACCGTCTGAAGACACGATAATTCAAAAACAAAAAGAAATAACGAGCTGAAATTTTGTGTGTGTTCTAGAGGTAAAAAGTGTGATCAATTTTGTCTACGGGTAAAATCGGTCCTAGCCGAGCATCTCATGTAAGAAATATAAAAAATTTAAATACAAAAAATATTCCTGTTTTTTAAACAAACAACTTTTGTTTTAAACTTTTTTTCATAAACTGATAAGTTTCGCCTCAATTTCAGCTCAAAAATCTGTCATTACTAATACTCGGTATTTAAGCAATTAAATAAGATAAAATTTTGAAGTCGGTACGAGACCAATAGCTCTGTTTACTTTCAGGAAATTCGCTAAAATAAAACGACTGCTTACCAAAATAAATGCACGGTTGCTTTATTAAATGACTGAACTACACACTTAGAATAGTATTAGTAGCAAAATAAATAATGAATGCACGCAGCTGACGGCAACGACTCCCAATACTGCAGCAAACAGATAGACCTAAGACTATCACTTTATCTCTTCTACCTTTTATTAATAAAACTAAACATCATTTTACTAGGTCGCTTCAGTTTTAACTGATTTCTCATTTATTATTTAACAATTGTTGTGATTATTGTTGCCATTAGCCAAGCGCGCAGCACACCTGTTGTTTGTTTGTTTGTTTTTGTTTTGGTTGTTGTTGTGAGTGAAATTTTTATTTAGTAATTCTTTTGGACAAATCGAAATCGGACCATGCCGTTGTGTTTATATTTTATGTTTATGTGATGGACCTTTAATTTAATTTTTTTATTGAACAAATTAATTAATTTAATTATATTTGTGTGTGTGGAGTGGTTTTATTAATAATTAAATATTATACTTTATTCATTGAAAAATTGTAAGTATAACAATTGTTTTGATCAAAGTATACGACGGAAAACCTGATAAATTATCGATATCCTTTTTCTTGATCCGTTCTTTCGTAACTATGTAGCATATTTTGTCCGATGTAGACATTGGCCGTGGTCGGCCGAACTAAGTCCTTAGTAAACTAAGTAAGTTAGTCAGAGTAAATAAAATTTTGTTCTGAGCGTCTGAGCGCAGCGAGTTTGGGTCTGGACACACTATCATTTGCTACTTAATAGTATCATAGCCGTGACTTACTAAGTAAACTGGCGGCATAAGAAAAGTTTCTTATTTCTTATCTATAAAGTATCCCGGTTAACAACTAAGCTCAGTACTCTGACTAATTTACTTAGTTTATTAAGGACTTAGTTCGGCCGACCACGGCCATTGTAGTAAATATCAAATAAAATTACAATGATGACATTTGCCTTAAGTATTAGAACTTTAAAATAGAAAATATTTTTTTTAAATATGAGAGTTTGTTCAGATAATAAATTGTAGTAAAATTTATATTCTACAACTTTAGAATTTAGACTTATGATCTTTTTTTTTATATTTTAAATATAATATATTTAAGAAATTCAAAATTTTGTGCTTACTCCTTCCTCTAAGTCTCTTTTCTCCGTGACGGACTTTGCTCATTAATAAACTTGTTCTTTCATATACCAAAAACACGTCCGATGGCAATTTTCAAATACTTAACTTAAACTATTTCCGATTATATCGATGAACAGAAATTTCTATGATTCCAAAAATCCTCCTACGTTATCCAGAAGATGTAAAAAATTATTATGATAAAAAAATTCAGCTAAAGTGGCTACAGACACACACACACACACACACATATATATATATATATATATATATATATATATATTCGCCATATATGTATGTATACATTTTAACGATGGTGATTTACGACATCTACTAGGTAAAATCGATGGCATTTGAACATTTGAAGATGTTTATGGGAAATCGTCATCGGGAAAACTTCAAAAATTAATTTTTTTTTCGAAAATTTCCTAAAAAGCGCATGAAAGTACGCACAGAAGGGTGATCGCCCTCTCCTGGATCTTAGAGTTTGATAAAGTGTACCTAGTGTATCTTGTTTGAACATGTACTCTCACAATAAAAAGATCTAAATGGTTTTGAGCAGAAGATTATGATGATTGAATTTCATCATGTCCCACGCTTTTACATTTAACTATTTTTTTATATTTGCTGGTGTTATCCAGCGATAAAAGCATGTAGTTTATTTTTTGTAAATTTTTTTTTAGCAGCAGAAATGAGTTTAATTTCCCATATTTATTTAACGTCTTTCATGAATGAATTCCAACTGGTAAACGGCTAAAATTCGTTAAAAATTTCTATGGGTATTTTTGTTTATATGACAATATCAAAGAATGGATATACAAAATTTATAATCGATCGAATGTAAGCCCTTGAGCAAAACATATTTGTAATCGCTTTCTCTTATTTACTTTTCTTCACTTAAATATAGATAAATAGTCTATCAGTAGGTTATTTACAAGGTTTTTGCGTAAATTACGGATAACGCTAAGATGGCAATAAGGTGCCGAAATTATAAATGTTTTCAACAAAACATTATAAAGAAACCTTGTCCTTGATCTTATCCGAATTTTAATCTAAATAAATACCATTATTTTACTTTTAAAATTAATATTCTTGTAAAATATTTATTTAAATGAAATATGTTGGGAACATCTGAAATTAAAATTCAGAACAAGTTCATATTGTTTGTTATAAAAATTTACATAAATCATTCACATTTTAAATGCATAGATAAGATAATGTCTTGAATGTCCAATGATATCCATACCTCTCCTTTGTTAGTTGAAATTTTGCATATAATCAATAGTAAAAGAGTTAATCTCTACAATTTTTTTTGAGAATTAAAAGTTGAAAAAAAATATTCGCTTTAGAAAGAAAGTTCTAAAGAAAACAATTAGTAGAATATATTATGAATCAATATTAAGTATTTATATGAAAATATTAGTTCATCCGACCGGTGTTGAAACTTGAACGTCTCCTAAGCTTTGATTAGCTTGGTGAGGAGTAAAATCCGGAAGTCCAGGGTTCGATTGGAAAAGGGTTAAATTTTTAAAAGACGTAATAAAAAAGGTTTGTTCTTCTTGTATATGAAAAAGTAAAGGTTACTGTTTTAGTAATCAAGGTGTACGAAGTTTATATCAATGAAAAAATATCGTTAAATTTATTTTTCAACGAGTTTCCCGATTTTTTTCTCTTTCTTAATTTTTTCCATGGTTTAAAGAAACAATGTAGATGACTTTTCATATTTTACTATTTTAGAATATACAATTACTTTTTCTTTCAATAAAACATAATTATCTCTCTAAAAGTCTAAACAAACTAAATCATAATGTTTACTATGCAGGTATTTAGCCAAAGAGCTAAAGAGCTTACCCACAGAGCTGGTAAAATTCTATATAATTTTACAAACTTGCCCGAACTTACAATCATTTAAATAGTTTAAAAAAATCTTCATACTTTTTTCATTTCTTGAATTTAACACAAAAATATTTTCAAAAAAAAATCTTTAAATTTATTATTAAAATTTCAATAAATAATGCATTTAACAAAGGATATTATATAATTATGATTTAATTATATAATATAATAATATAAAATATTTTTATATATAGCGCTTTGTCGTATTAAATAGGTACTTCCGCTTCCACCATTTGGGCTGCGAGGATAGTGTATGTATCAAATTGTCCCATTTCTAAACTGTAGGATAGTCAGGAATAATATGAATAATATTATAATGTTTTGATTTGGACGAATCAGGAACAACCAATTCTTACTAATATATAAATGTGAAAGTAACTCTGTTTGTTTGTTTGTTACCTTTTCACGACTAAACGGCTGAACGGATCATAATGAAATTTGGCAAGGAGATAGATTATATCCTGTGGAAGGACATAGGCTATCTTTTGTCTCAAAAAAAATCTTGAAAGGGGTGAACATAAAATAAAAATACATACAGTCGAACATAGAATCTCCTTCTTTTTTTTGGAGTCTTTTGGAGTTGGTGGTTAAAATTTTTGTTGATTTTGTCATTTCTACAGAAACTATACTTCTATAAATAACTATAAAATTATTTTATTAAAATTTTGTTTCAATTGTGAAATGTCAACTTTCATTGTCGTTTCCATTATAACTATAAACTATAATAGCACACTATAAATCGTTATATATATCGTTGTATATTGTATACATATATCATATAGCTTGATTATTATTATTTTCAATACATATATATTTAGCGTTCATATAAATGCGACGAAGTCGCGGGGAACAGCTAGTATATTATAAAATTATCTAGAGTCAGTGTTTTAACAGCTCTTTTTTTAAGTATCTAGATGCAGATACATACATACAGGTACAGAATAAAAAAGTTACCTATAACTACAAGTATACGTACTTATTATAGAAAATACCTAGAGAAAGTTACAGGTACCGTATAAAAGTACCTAAAAAATAGGTACTAGTTAGGTACTTCTTGAAATTTACTTTTTACATTTTCACAGTCTTTTTATTTGCTGTTGATAAGCGGTTTTGAAAAATAAGGTATTGATATTTGAAGTTATATCCTTTATTTGAAACGTTCGTGAACTCTAACTTTAAGAGGCGAACATTTGACGGGATAGATATCCAATTTCACTCTGACTCAAATGAAATGAACAAAACGTTCCACCAGAATTTAAGAACATGTAAACCCTGACCAATAAATTGGAGATAAATTACTAATTGATGAATATACACATCATTACATAAGAATTGAAAATAATCATTGAATTTGCAAAATTTTTGATGTATGAATCATCAATATAGATTGGAATTTCCCCAAACACACAAATATTTTAGCATAACTAAAAAAAAAAATTCAGAAATAAATGTCAAGTTGAAATATCATCGTATTTAATTACGTCATTACGAATTTTTTTTAAAATAGTACAGAAGATAAGCGACTAATTTGAAATGAATCTTCAGTTTTGGTTCAAGCACATGAAAATTTGTACATACATACAACGAACCCTACCCTTTAAAATAGAATGTGTTACTAAAGTGGTGGGTATAAGAGGAGGCAACCTTAAGGGGTTGAAAGATGAGGTAAAATGATTTTTTCCAAATATCGCATAAAAAATATGATACTTATTACAAATATGTTTTACCAAAATTAAAGTAAATTAAATTAAAAAAAAAGGTCTTACATCGAAAAAATCGAGTCATCAAGCTAATCATCCGTGGTGTAATGATTAACGCGCTGTACACGATATCCAGAGGCCTAGGATTCCATCTTTGACGGATGACTTATTTTAATATTAATTAACAAACGATGGTGTGTTTGTCTATATAGTATACTAGTATGAGCGGCGACCGTAAAAAACAGTCCTCATTTAATTAGGGGATGAAACCGTCAGAAACGATAGTACATATATACCGTTATTATACATCTGAACAACTCATTTTATCATTTCGAATAGTTTTCAGACGTTTTGCGATAATAATACCGACCGGTATAATTTTATTACATTTTTAAAATGCTCTCAAATTGACCGGCAAGTAGATTTTTGTCTGAAAATTTGTTATTTCGCATCAATTAACATATAAAAATGATTTTCAGACGCGGTGCTTTGTATATATTTTTTTGTCTTATTTAAAAAAAATGGTTTCCCGGACAGTCGCAATTTTTGTCTGAAAACCGTGTTTCCGGTATCTCGAGGCTATCATCTAACTACATTCCGTAAATCAGACGTTTTGCTATGATACGAGTCGGCTAAATTTTGTAAAAATGCGCTCAGGTGACTTAAGACGCAAAATTTCAGAAAATCACATTTTTGGGCTCAGGTCATCTAAACTATTGATTCTATATGGTTTCATCCTTGGTGTGATGAGACAAAAATCTTGATCGTGGGCTCTCGTACTAATAGTGACTTCAATCACTTACCTAGGCAACCCTGCGAGAACCTGATGCGACATGAAAATCCGATATGAAAAAAAGTTTCTTACAACAGTTGTTTTTTGAAAATAGTATTGATTTGTTTTTCTCGTAATTTTTATAGAACAAAGTTATGCTAAAAGATTTGGGGGTGTGGATATCCCCTGTCGGATCAGGTTCTCGAAGGGTTGTCTAGGCAATGGATTGAAGACACTATATACTCTATCTTTTCATCCCCTAATTATATACGCTTATCCTCTCATACTGGTGTCTTCTTAACCGTACTGGAAATTCTACTGGTACGAGATAAAATTTATCTTTAAATTGCAAAGTTGTTGCAAATTTACTTAAAAAATAAATATTTACCGATTCCGGTAAAATGTATTAAAATTAGCCACTCTCATATCTCGGAAACCAATAAATTTAGCAAAATAATGTTTTTGATCCCAATGTTTGGGATAAATATTATATAGTTTTTGTGACATTGGGGAAAACACCATTTTACCTCCCTGTATCTCCCAAACTGTCCTCCTCCCAAATCTCCCACTATGGCAACATATATTATTTTAAAGAGTAGGGTTCAATGAATGTATGTACCAATTTTCTACTGATGCTTGAATAAAAAATGCAGAGATCCTTCTGAATTTGATGCTTTGCCACCGTACTATAAATTAATGAAATATCAATAAGAACTATGTAATTATTGTGTGAATAATTTTAGAGGAATTATTTGATGGTAATGAACTTGTTAAATATTTTACCTAAAATAATTGGCAAATAAATATTCGTCACGTACGAGCTAATACGTAGACTAATGGTCGTGTAGTAAATATTTTAGAGTAGAAATAATTCAAACCTAGCTTTTAAGTAATAACCCGTGCAAAAGTAGGCAAAACGAAATACTTATGTATTCATTATAATCCGAATACTTATGTACGGTCTATCCGTCTATCAGAGGCGATTTTTTTTAGATCTATGATTGGTTAAATATGGACGTAAAGTATACAAAGATGATCATACTTGTAATTTTTATGTAAAAATAATATCTTTATTCCAACATATCTCCTGGTTTTAAACATATCTGTTTCTCTCTTTTAACTTGCACCATCGATTTATCAGCTTTTCGAAACTTACAGCATTTCATGTATCTTTTTCTGAATATATAGTAGAGTCAAATTAGCATTTATCAGGCAGGTTGCTTGAAACCGTAATTTTTTTTAAAATCATTTTATCTTGATGTCCTGAATATGACCCTAAATTTTTACGGTCAAACTCGTGACGGAACCGGGTCAAAATTGAATTTGTTTATAACAAAAAAGCGTTTTTTCTTAATATCTTTTTTTAAACTAACAATTTTAAAAATGACATAGGATATTATTCAATTCTATATAAAAAAAGAGAACAAATGAGCCCATTAACATTAAAATCGGTATATTAGAATTCGAGGAAAAAATTCCCAAAGTTCGAAAAACGCAAAAATTTTAAATTAAAATGAAAAATA
The DNA here is from genome assembly GCA_963920215.1 of Nineta flava. NCBI lineage: Eukaryota > Metazoa > Arthropoda > Insecta > Neuroptera > Chrysopidae > Nineta > Nineta flava. Next base: position 109,193,537 of record OY986041.1, read on the forward strand.
TAAAAATTACTTCATTTTTTTAAACAAGGGCAAAGTATGCCTTTTATATGTTAAAAATAATGTACCCAATTTTAGCCCTTAAAAAAATTAGGTCCCCGACAATTAATAAAATACTAATTTTTATAAATAAAAAGGGTGCATTTGATCCGAGACGAATAAATCTTTTTTTAAATGAAAGGTCTTCAAAATATCTAAAAAATGAAAAAGAAAATTATTTTTTCTAACTGTATTTTTACGCCTTATTTTTTAATTTATTTATAACACGCTATAAACAAATTAAAAAAAAAAAAACAGTTAAGAAATTATTTAAATAAACTTTATTTACTTTTAATTTATAGATTTTTTATAGACCTATAATTAAAAAAAATATATTCCGATACGTTATCTTTTTAGAGAGTTATCATATATTTTACCTTTTGCTAATTTACTTATAAACAAATTAATATTTTTTAGGTTTTATAAGGCTTAATCGAAAGCTTAAACATTTACCCACTTTTGCACCACCCTGTAGGTATATAGAGATTACTAAAACAGGGTTTATAAATGACTGAAGAATGTGAATATTATTAAAATTAGAAGTATGAGAGTGTATTTATTAAAAAATTATTCACTTTCACTTTGACATTGAAAGTACTTTTAAGAAATTGATTAGTAAATATTTGAAGAATATTTACTTTCATGGTCATTCATTAATTAATTATTGAAAATCAGATAATGATCAAAAGATATTGATGATTGGAATATTTTTTTAAAATAATAAGAATTAATTACAATGAATCTTAAACTTGAGAATATTAATCTACATTGCATCATTTAGTAATTTAGTTTAACTAATCATAAAATGGTTTTGTTAACAAATAATTCTATAATTCTATATCAATGTATCAATCCTTTTTGTAAGGAAATTTTGAACAAGAATTCGAATGCAATGTGAACTTATAGTCCTACTGGGTTTTTAAAGATCGCAGAGCCGTAGTGACAAAACTAGAAATCCTTTACAGTTGTAAACAGGATTATTTACACGTGTTGTATTAAATGTATAATAGAGTTTACGATGTTTTTAGACTTTTCAGTAAAAAATTTCAAGCATTTATTATTCATTCTTTATTTAATATTTATATTTTTTTTTACTAAAATATTGTATATATTTTATTTTATGATTTTGATTTTACTTTTTCTGAACATTTTGAAATTTACGGAAACTAATATAATAATTTAATTTATTCTTTTTGAAGAATTACATTTTAGTCCACAACAATTTTCAGACAAACGACTTTATAATAAATAATGCACAATTCATATACAAGTAAATATGTTTTATTCGTTTGTTTACTTTCATCAATGGTTCTTTTTTTTAACGCTAGGTAGAGTCTCTATAACTGGAATTTCAAATAGCTAAACCCTCAACAATTTTAATTCATGTATCTAACCAATTTAGTGAAATTCTTACTACATACGAGTATATATTAATATGGATAATAGTGATATTTTTGTGTTTATTGTGGAGTTAGATATATTTTGAACATGCACGGCTTATAATTCCATTGATTTCAGGTCCCCTCCTTGCTTGATAAGAAAAAAATAAGAAAATAGTTGCGAAATTTACGATTTTCAGCGCTCGAAAACTACATAGAAATATTAACTTTTACGTGAAAAATATCCGTACATTTACTTTGATACTGTCCTGGGGGAGTTTCCTGGGGAGATACTTCCTAATTTATTCATTTAAGTGCTTATTTTTTAACTGTCAAGAAGATGTAGCGGTATCGCATTTTCATTAAATTATTATTATAATTTTATTTATCATTTTTATCTGTTGCTTAATAACTTAACTTCTAAACAACTATAACTTCTCTCTTTTATCACGGTTGCTTTGAATGTTAACAACTTTGATAATTTACATACAAATATATATAATATGTCATAATTCAATTTAATAAAGATCAATTATATCTTTAACACTTATTTATTATTTATTTAAATAATAATTATTTATTATATCAATTAATTACCTCTACAATTTGATAATAGAGGGAAGCTATAGTTGTCAAGCAACAGACAAAAATGATAAACAATACTAAAATAATAATTTAATAATGAAGAAGCGACACCGCTACAAGCTCATGCATTTTTGCATAACTTTAATTAAATATCTTAACAATGTGGTAAAAAAATCTGATTTTTTTTTCATACGTGCATTTAATTATAATCTTTTGAATAAAAATAGAAAAATGTGGGGTCAAGTTTAAATGATGCGGCTACCAAACTACCTTAAGTAAAATCACTAGCATCAGTAAATATTTCCGTGATTAATTTAAAATGATTATTTATACTAGGTTCCTCATTACCAAAATGTAAAACTCGAGAAATTTGTCCACCGTTATCCGCAATAAACTTGGAAAATATTGCTTCTTCCTTACCAATATGTGGACGTTGTTTGTCACACACTTGATATGGTGTGACATGCGCATGTACTGTAACACCTAAAGTTATTAGTGTTTGCAACAATTCTTCAGTTGTAATCCAAACATTTTTTCCGCCATTATGTCCACCATCTAACCAATACATATCTGTAATTCTTTTCATAAAATTCATTATTTCATGGTTTCCCTCTTTTTTCATCAAATGATAATGAAATTCGTATAAAAATTGATTTAAAACAACACAACCTTTACTAAAACCTATAAGTTTTATATTTAAGTCTTCAGAAATGTTCCATGATTTATTTTCATCACCTTCAACACTCTTATTAAATAACACGTTTTGAATCAATGCTAGTAAATTCTCTAGACCACCATATGTCGGTAAATGTCGTGGATTGCCCCAATTATTAGAACTTTTCACAAAATTATAACAATTACATCTTCTTAACAAGTAGGTACTTGTTTTCTAATTATTAAGAAGATGCACTTAAATGAGGAAATACCTCTATTAAATAAATAATAGTTTTAAAAAACTAAAAAACACGCTTTTATAGCTAGCCGAATTAAAAAGTAGAAAATAATTTTTAAATATGGAGAGTTCGTTCTATAGCGATGTAAAGTTCTCTGGTTTATTATAATTAAAAAATTTCTAATAATTTTAAAATAAGAATTAAGTTAGCAACAAAATAATTAATTTGATTGTAACGTGGGTTTTTTTTTTTAATTTAAAGATTTTTCACTCGAGAACTGTCAACTTGTTAAGAGAATTTTAAGATACATTATTCGTTTGTTTTGAGCTGTACAATACGAAAAAAATCTGGAACAACATGTTTGCTTTTGTTAATTTGTTAACAAAAATTGTTTAAACAATTTCCCACAACATTCTCCGCTGGCAAACAGCACTTTTTGTAAAAAATTAAACTTGAATATATTCTCCCGCTGAATTCATGAATGAAACCAGTCTATTTAACGATTCTTTCTTTTGGAGACCCACAAAATATTGCCAGTGGATAAATCTAGTACTAGTTATTTAAATACAAAATTAATGGGGCTTTACATGTCGTTAAATTGTGGCTTAAAATCATTTCATATACCATCAAGTTGAAACAAATTAACTTTAGTTAGAAAAAGAATATTGTCTCAATTATTTCATTATACGAGTTATAAAAATCAGTGTCAAGATGTTTGATCCAAAATTAATATGACACTCCTCATTTTCATTCTCCTTGAGCTATCGCCTAAAGTAAATAACCTAAATTTTACAGAAAATATTTCTAAATTAGTTAAATATATAATACAGTTAGGTTCTAACTATTATAAAGAATATTAATTTCAAAATGTTTATAATATTTGAGGGCTAACAAGATTCTTTAAACGGTCAATTCAATTATTTTTTTCATTGCACATAATATTTTTCCATTAAATTTTGCATACATAAAACATCACAAATAAATTATTGTACAGTGAACCTTCAATAAAACAATAAAAATCGTTGGTAAATCGTCTAATTTTATATTAGAATGTTAGAGAAAATTTTGTCGAAAATTGTTTATAAAATCAAGTGAAAATAACAAATACCTGAGATAATTGTTTAAATACCCGATAAACGTAATTGCGCTGAAACTGCGGTGGAATTAATCAGTTTATGATAAAAAGTTTCAAACATTTTTGAAAAAGGAAAATTTTTTGTCTCAAATTTTGTTTGTAAATCTGACGAATTTAAAGAGGAATATTTACCCTCGGTGGATGCATGGAACAATTTTGCCGATATTCATTAACTTGATCCCACTTTTTAACATATAGAACGTAGCGTATCAAATATCCATACATAGGTTCAAAGCAATGGGCGGCGATTCATTTCAGTATATTAAAAGTTAATAATTACTTCTATTGTCAAAATTCAAGACTGGGGTGCTAATCGATAATAGATAGATAGATATATATTGGGGTCTAAAAAGTATAGCACTTCGACCTTATGGTCCATTTTGCTCCCCCATCTACTTCAGTCCGACGAGATTCGCTTCTCCCATATGTTGTCAACAGCCAGGAGCTTGTTTATCAGGTCTTCATTAAGGTTTATATATTCGGGGTGAGATGCACCGAATATATCCTGTATCTGCTCTAACCTAGAGGTTCGCAGTCAAAGTTAATGTGGCTGGATATTTCTACCTCCTTGCCACACAATCTGCATATAATGGACCCATTACGGAGCCTCATTGTGTGCAGATACTTCCGCAGGGGATAATGCCCGGTAATGAATCCTGTAACCCTCCGTAGTTGCATTCTGTTCAGTCGATAATCGATAATAAAGCACTCATCCATGGAGCGTGCAATTACTTTGAATTACGATTTTTAGAAATAATTTGACTTGTCAAAAACAGCGATGAATTAAGCCATTTTGAGACAAAAGGCTACTTGGCAAAAGACACGAGTAGATATGTATATAAATTTCAAAGACAAGGCAATAATAAAAATTCGCATTCAATGGGTTTTCGGTTTTTTTTTTAACATAAATAAATAAATAAAGTCAAAATTATCGTAAAAGTATAATGTATTGAAAAACTATACGTAACGCATATACTTTGAATATCATTAGGAGCCGTTCATAAACTACGTGTTCCACGAAGTGGATCCATTACTTATAATAACCTAGTAAAACAGGACAAAAGTACATCAAAACAGACAAAAAACTTAGTTTGGCAGACTAAAATAGTCTGCAAACAGTGGCGAGGCAAGACCAAAAGTTGATGTGGGCAATGTACATTTTGCGAGGCCCTCTGGTGGCGCAAGAAGCAATGTTATAAATTAAAAAACAGTTGAAACATAGCTTTTTACTTTATTATAGTATAGGCTTCAAACTAAACTATATTCTTATACTAACATTAAAGAACCAGAAATTTCCTGCTTTTAGCCTTACTAAACTCCTTAATGATTGTGCCGTAATTCAGCTTAGATGCTTTATTTGCTTCAATTGATAAAACTGTCAAAGCTGAAAGTCTTTCCTGACCCATCGGTCTTCTCTGATAATTTTATTAGTTTTAATTTTGAGAAGCTCCTTTCAGCGGAGGCTGTACTTATCGGTATTGTTACCAAAATTCGATAGACAATGTAAATATTTGGGTAAATCTCTTTCAAGTTATTTTCACCCATTCGCAGGACAACGCAACGCCAACAAATGTTGCTAGACTAAATAAAACAAATTTGATATGTCAATCTATTTATCGTTTTATGACGAATACACTTTCACGTTGCGTCCGTGTTATGCATAAACCATTGAGGCGCGAGGCCCCTCGGACCACGAAGCCTTAGGCGGTGGCCCACATCGCCCACGCTTAACGCCGCCTCTGTTTGCAAACATAGAAAAATATATACTATCAGTGTTCAAATTAAAATATTTCTACTAAGGTTTAAATAGGTACTTCGTACAGTCATTTATGACTTTCCTGCGAATGTCATAAATGACTGATCAATGATGTGACGTCATTTAAAATATCGTGCAAACGTTGTGCATTCAAGTACAAATATGAAACATTTAAATTTAATAGATTCTAAAGATAAACCATTAATTAATTAATGGCCGCCGTTTCGTTAAAAAGTGTGTAAGTATCGATCATGTATTTATAATTAAATTTTAAAAATTAAAATTAAACTTGTGATAAAATCTCACTAGTGTGTGTTCCCAATTATAACATTTACTGAACTATACAACGATTAATAATTTTAATGTAGTTGTACTGTAAATATATAATCAATTAACATAATTCAAATACTTATTGTGCGTAATATACTTGTTCAATTTTATTTATATTTTATATACGTTGATTGATTACTAATTAATTTGATCTAATTACAGTACATAGACTTTTTTTCATTAAAATGAACAAAAAAAAAAAAAAGGAACACGTAATATTCGATATCCATCCATAAATATGTGATTTTAAGTTATTTAGTTTTTATTTTCTAATTAATTAATTAAAAACATAATTAATTGGTCATGCGTCAAATACTATCAATATTCAAAGTACCAACTATCGCTTGTCGACGCGCCTCTGTAAAAATATATATATATATATATACAGGTTGAATTGAGTACCTCCTTCTTTCGTCGGTAAAAAACTAAAATACAATCGGGCTTTTGCACGATTTTGTTTTATTGAAAAAAATGAATTATGTAATTTCTTGACAACAATTTATTAGGTTATCAAAGTCGATGTTTTCAGCAATTTCATTTTCGATTGACAAAGTTGCCAAGTTTGTCAATCTAGATTGAGATATTGTCGATCGTAGATAGGTTTTTATCTGCTTAAGCTTAGAAAAACTCATGTCCCCACTAGCAACCGTTACAGGTATAGTCAATAATATTCGCAATACTCTCCATACATTTGGATACAGTTCTTGTAAGTTGCGATCTTTGATAAAATTTAAAACAAAAACAGGAGTTACTACATTCTGATCAGGCAAAAAAGATTTCAGACGTACGAGTTCATCACACAACATATAACCATTTGTATCTAATTTAGAGTCTACAGTTAATTTCAATTGGAGATCACCACAGAGTTTGATAAGGTCGGGTTTTTCCGGAATCTATTTTATATTGTACAAAAAAGACCAAGATTCCGAGTACTCATTTAACTGTTAGAAGACTGAAATTAATGTAGTGTCCAAAAGACAGTTGAAAAATTCAACTTCAAATTTTTTTTCTGGAAAAGCTATAGGCTCATCGCGGGCAGTTTCGCCAACTTGGCGCTTAACAAATCGAATCCTTGTTGTGGCGCCCGCGGCCTGCGGTGCCCCTTTATATCCGGTGCCCTGGGTGGCCGCCCAATCGCGCCCTACCCTAACGCCGCTACTGACTAGCAGCAAGTGAATTCACCAACTAGCAGCTTGTAAAGTCGCTCAATGTAATCGAGCCTTAAATAAGTAAGAAACCAAGAAATATGATTTTTGGGCAGGGCCGTACCGACGCTCTTGTAGGCTCCGGTGCAAAAATTATCGGGGACCCTTCCTGTTGAAAATTTTCTTCTAAAAAAACAATGTTTAAATTTACAATAGAGAACCAAACAACACGTTATATTTCTACCGAATATATCTTTTTACAGCCGAATTTTTGATATCACATGAGGTCTCTTTAAATATATAGTTTTCATTACACCTATTTTGAGTTATCATAAATTATAACCTTAGAAGACTAAAATCACAGTAACATATCTCTACCAGTCAAGTAGCCGAGCGGTCTAAGGCGTCATGTCTGTGCAGTATGCAGCACTTGGAAACTGGGAGGTTATGGGTTCGAATCCCGACATCGGCAGTTTGTCAATTATAAACAAAAAAAAGGGGCGGTTGATTGACTAAACTGTCGGCGTATGAACAAGAACGAAGTAACCGGCTATGCTTGAGAAGGTTTTCTGCAGTTTCCTTCACGAACTCCAGATGAATATCGGCATAGTACCTATCATAGTCGGCTGCAGCCGCAAATCCTACCAATTCCTTGTCTACTCACAAATTCCTTCCACTCCACTCACATTCTCACATCCTAAGGCATCACAATAGACCTTATGGTCGAAGTGTAGCCCGTCCAGGGCAGCCTTTACAATCTACCTCTACATATCTCCATCGAACTCAGAGTCCAATTTTTAAAATAAACATACATTTTTCCCATAGCGTGGCGCTTGACTAGTCGAAAATTGTCGATCTTTCGACTTTAATATAAACTTTACAAAACTATACATATTCAAAAAGTTGTTATCTCCAAATAGTATGTTAATTTTTAAGTGCAGCTTTTTGGTATTAGGCACGAGGAGCTTTAGTACACCGCACCGCTTGCACTAGCTCCGTTGCGTTACGTGATGTTTCTGTAATAATGAATTAATATCAACTATACTGATGTTGAAATAAAAAATATGTAGATATCCACCTCTCGCTGTATTATGTAAAGTAATAAATATGTGTTTATAATCGAATAAATATTTATAATGATAAGTTTCAAAAATTGATGTATGATTTCCGGTTGAGTTGTTTAAGTGTATGCAAATTAGAATGTAGTAACTTTCAAAAGTTACTACATAAATGTCATTTTTAGTGTTCCATGCAAAAATTGGCCAAATCAAACACTTATGGAATCACCTCGGTGTCTACCGGCTAATCTGTCACAGACGTTTTTCTCAGAGACTATTTTATGTGATTATGAAATTTTAAATGATTAAAATTTGGCAAAGTTAGTAATATGCTGTTGTTAAGGTGTTAGTTTTGGCGGTTCTAACGGGAAATAAAAAATTTGTCAAGACGTCAATGTGAAGCTAGGTAGGACTAAGCAAACTTTCTTAGAAGAAGGAAAACTCGGCCTTGCGCACTACCGTGCTCTAGATTATAATGACTATAATATCAATGACCATGAGATAGTTATAATATTCATTATTGTGGGTATTATATAGAGCACGGTAGGGCGACAGGCAACTTTTTATGGGGTTTTTGGCCTTCGTGCTTACAGTGCTATTACTTATCTTTAAATTAGATCATATTTGAATAACGATCATATTCGAATAGATCATATTTGAATGTATCTAAATTATAAATATGTCTGTATATTAGAATTACAGAAAATATGGTCAGGTGATAAATTGTAATAAAACTTATATACTTCAACTTTATTTCTGACAAAGTTTTTCATTTTATCAAGAGGAATTCTAGATATTTTGTTTCCCTCTCCCTCTATGGCTACCTCCCTTTCCAAATTTTGCCTATCAACGAACATGGCCTTTTAAATACAGACAGCGTGTAACCTTGCTTTTTAAAATCGTTTAAAATAAGTTTTGAGCTCGGGACTCAGGCATGATGTGAAAACATATACAATGTTAAATTCCCATAACACGAATGTCGATGATTGTCGATTGCTACATAGCCGATCGTTACTATGAAAACGTGAGGTCTAATCTGAAATTTCATATCACTCCCCATATGAAATCATACTTGCATAGCCTCGCTATAGATTTATTCACATTAATCACGAAATTACAATAATTTAATAATTTTACTGCTGCAATAAGCCTTTAAAAATTGCTGGATGTAGTTTCTATGGAAGCACTTAGTTTCAATATTCGGAAATTTTTAAATGAAAATCAGTGGATAGGCCGTGGCCAGGATTTTGAAGCACCATGTCAAAAATGTATAATTCATATTTTCTCTGTTTTTCTTGTAACATATTTCTGAAAAACACGTTTTGAAATTTCTAGCCCCAACGTATCTTCAAAAGTATCGCTGAGAAAAATTTGATTCAAATCACGTAGATAGATGATAATAAGGTATAGATTGATGAGAAATTATGGGATGCCAATTAAAAGCTTTTTGAAGCACCATTTCAAAAATGTCTAATTTATTCTTTTGTGTTTAATTTTCATTAACATTTTTCTGAAAAAACTCTTCGAAATTTCTCTGTCATACAGCTTATCTCGTATCGTTGAGAAAAAGTAAGGTATCAATTATTGCTATCGATAGTACTATAGGCCATAAAAGTATTTAATTTGTACCTTATTCATTTGATTTGTACCAAGTTGATTTGTACTTTATTCATTCGGTTTATTGACTAAACTGTCGGTGTATGGACAAGAATGAAATAACCGGCTATGCTTGTGAAGGTTTTCTGCAGTTTCCTTCACGAACTCCAGATGAATATCGGCATAGTTCCTATCAGAGTCGGCTGCAGCCGCACATCCAACCAATTCCTAGTCTACACACAAAAATTCCTGCCAATCCACTCACATCCTGACATCCTTAGGCATCACAATGAACCTTATGGTCGAAATGTGGTACTATAGGGTATAGGTCATAAAAGAAATTAATATGTACCTTGTTCATTTGATTTGTACCAAGTTGATTTGTACGTTGTTCATTCGGTTTTGGGGAAAATGTTTCGAATAAAAGTTGTTAGTATATTTATTATAATGAAAAACTTTTGTCGATGCATTTTTTCCGAAACACAAACTTTTGTGGTCACGTGTACATGCAAGCACCATACTGAGAAAATTGTATTAGATAAGAGAGTTTTTATTTATTTATAGAAAAAGAAGTATATCAACAAAGAAATTTACAAATTAATATATTATAAAATTCAATTTTCACTTTTCTATTTTCTCATTATGCATGTAAATAAATAAACAGTTATTACGATCAGTTATTTCCAATCCTAAAAAGTAAATATTTTTCCCGAGAATAGGTATCTACAATCTCCATTAGGAATAATAATAATAGTCCGAAAATTAGTTCAGTTGAATAAACGCATGTAATAGTATTTCAAATCTGGTAAACTAACATAAACGTGTATAATGACGTGTCAAATTAAGTGACGTCAGGTACAGCATAAGGCTAATAGATGACGTAAAACTCTTTAACGCGACTTTTTGTGTTTTTTATCAATATAATTTGATTTTTAAGTTCTTTATCAATACCAGTTCAAGTGGCCGAGCGGTCTAAGGTGTTATGTCTGCGCAGTATGCGTACTTGGCAACTAGGAGGTTATGAGTTCGAATCCCGACTTCGGCAGTTTGTCAATTATTAAGATAAACAAAAAGAGGCGGTTAATAACCGGCTATACTTGAGAAGGTTTTCTGCAGTTTCCATCACGAACTCCAGATAAATATGGGCATAGTTCCTATCATAGTCGGCTGCAGCTGCATATCCTACCCATTTCTAGTCTAAACACAAAAGTTCCTTCCACTCCACTCACATCCTCACATCTTTAGGCATCACAATGGACCTTATGGTCGAAGTGTAGCCCGTCGAGGGCAGCCTATACAATCTATCTATCTATCTTTATCAATAATAAGTTATTAAACAATTACTACTAATGAAATGCGGAAATGTTTTATTAAAAAAAAAAACGCCACGTAGGAGCTGTATAGAATAAATAAATGTTTTGAAATCGTATTATCGGTAAAATTGTAATGGCTCTTCAGAATATTTGCTAAAGAAAATGCGTGTATTTTATTCTTTTCAGCAACTGGTTTCCATGATATTTGAGCTTAAACATAAGCCTGCATAATGTGATTAAACTAAGGGGAATCCAGAAAAAAGTGAATGGCTCGATTTTTGACACATGCGATGTATAGGATAGCATTATAGTTTGTATATAGAGGATGTGTGGCGTTTACATTAGATTTTCGTTATTTTTTTAATATAATTCGAATATTTGATTCTTATGTGTTGTGTATTTTAACGGTAAATAAATATTAAAACGTGATTAATTAAAAATGTATAGTGATTAATTTTCTTTTGTTATCTTTTTCTTTCGGTAGTTACTTTTGTTATTAGGTTGGCAACTAATAATTATTAAAACTGTGTTGGTAAAATTAGTTAAATTGTTATTTTAATTTAATTTTAATTATATAAAAACTTTTCTAATGACATCAAACTAAATACAAGGTAATGCCAATTTTAGTAGACAAACTTATTAGAGATCTTATAGATAACCGGCATAACAATGGCACTAGATGCGCATACGAATCGATGCAAGTGCAGTACGATCAAAATATAAACCAAAGCAAACTGTTATTGTCAAAAACTACATGTATTCAACTATCATTTCCATTGAGGAATAATCTCTTGTTATTGTGCCCGTCTTAAATAAAAAGGGAAAAATTGTCTTTATCATGTAGTTGCTTGTATCCAAAGCTGACTTTTGACACACAACAAATGATGTGATTTTGGTAGCAAAGATTGCGCCAACTATAATTCTTTAGCATGCGCGCGCAGCAAGTCTACACCATGAAGTTAGTCGTCAAACACAGTTAAGTTAATATATTTTAAATACAAGTTAAGTATACCCTAGAACGAATTATAGTGTTAATTGGTGGTTTTAAAATGCTTATTTGCTTAACTGATTAATCTCTCTAAATAGAACAAATTTTCTCTGAAAAAAGGCCAAATATTACCAGCATCCATAATTAAATTCGAATGAATTTGAGAATAAACTTGAAATTTAATTCGAATGAAACTTTTTAAAGCTCAATGAATTAAAAATGGGACTACGTTTAGTCTCCAGTTTGTATCCGTCTCTATGATTGCCCATCCACACGATCTATTAAAAAATTAAAGAGATAATAACGAGTTGAAATTTCTTGAGCCAAATCACGGCAAAGAAATATAACTTCTAACGTGCATACAACAAAATACACCCCAATATTTTTTCTTAAAACTTGGCAGTTTTCTGTGACTTGGTTTAAAATGCAGCATATTTAAAATGCAACTAAAATTCTTCTTGCAAGTAACTCTTTTTTGACATATTTACAAAATATCTGTTTGATATGTTAGTTAGGACGTCGTTATTGATATTGATATCTCAGGGTGTCTAGAGACCAGATAGCAGAAAATTCCCATATTTTCCCCGCCTTTTCATAAACATTTCCGCCCATATCTAATATTATTTTCCATCGACATAACTATTGCTAGTTTTGGTCAAATTAGAAAGATTTAGACATTTACAAAAAAATTTAGACATTTAATAAAAAAAGTTTTAGATTTTTTATGAAATTTCAGTATATTTTACGAAATTTGAAGGGCACTTCAAAAATCCTGTATAATGCCGTATTCTTCCTTATTCTGATCCCTAAATTGTTGAATTGAATTGATTTAAAATTCTCTTAATGACTATATAGACTACCCACAACATTTCTCTTAAATTCCGAAGTATAATATTTCGAAATCAACACAAAAGCACGAAAAATCTTTATAAGATTTTTGTTTGATATCAAATTGATCGGGTATAGATTGTTTTCGGAACTTTAACCAAAAGAATATATTATTGCAAACGACTTACCTACATAAAATAAACACCTTTGCTTATTTAATTGAATTAGGTAAACAATTGTTTCATATGAGTGATGATGTAAAATTGTTGATGGCCATCGAATTAGCACAGTACATCTCCATATTCCAACATTCATCAATTTTAAATTGCCTATATTTGGCACAATACTAAGGCAGTTGGTGTAAGTTGAACAAAATTTTACAAAATTACAAATAAAATCTACCAATTCATAATGTAAATTAATACTAAAATTCAATGAATTAATTAATCATGCCCAAAGTGTGTAAAAAAATGTCAAGACCGGATTAAGGGGAGGGAAACAGCGGCTGAAGTCCCGGGGTCTCTACAAGAGAAGGGCCTCCACAAAATGAGTTTTTAATTAAAAAACAACAATTTTTCTATTGTTATTATAAAAATAAGTAAAAATAACACCTAACTAAATTAATGGTTTAACTACCCGCTATATACTGAGTTTATGAAAAAAAGTTGCAAACAAACGTTGTTTAATTAAATACTAATATGAAAAAATTAACTCGGGATATCTAGTTCAGCGTGCTAACCGCTACACCAAAGACGACTCTGACGTAAGAGCTAACTTTTTCATATCATTCTTATTTTTTAACCCGACTTCAAAAAGGAGAATGGTTCTCAATTCGTCTCTATTTATTTTTATTTTGACAGTATTATTTCTGTCGAAATTATTATTTATATATTTATTTGTGTATACTTAAGCGTCAACAATACGTTGACGCTTAAGTATACACGTTGTTTATTTAAAAAAAGAAACATTTGTTGTCTTTAAACTTTTGTTCTTACGGTTTCAAATATGGATATTTATTCCCAGCGGTGGAGGGGGGGGGGTGTAGAGGCACTTTCTGATTTTGCCCATTCTCGAACCTTAATTTTTAGCTCTAGAACACATATACACAAAATTCCAGCTTGTTATCTCTTTTTTTTGAGTTATCGTATTGACAGACAGACGGACAGACGGATATGCAGAAATGGTCATTTTATGAACATCAACCGTTACAAAGTCGGAACTAAAGTTAATAAACCCTATCAAAAATAACTATCATATAAACGAAATATCAGGCTCTTCAATGTTTGTTGTTTTACTATCAAATAATCGAAAATCAAAATTTCAGAGCTACATTTCGAAACGTTGAAATTACGTTGAGAATGTCTTTGGTGTTGAAGGTGTCGAACTGCATTGGAGAGCACAAATTTTCAAAAATTTAAATTATAAAAAATAAGCTTCGAACTATGATGACACAGAAGCATCAGTTGAAAGTTCTACTTACTTATAATAGTATTGAAAGTGAAAGATACTCCGAGACCTGGATTTCACCGAATTGATTGATTATTTATTGTCGAAAAAAGCTCGCAAAGTTCCATTCGCCATTTTTGCTTGGAATAAATTATTAAAAAACTGTAATACTATAATATATTCAATTGTTAATATTGCGCATGTGTTGACACATTCAGAGCGTCGTACCCGATAGACTCACATCTATGGTTCAAGTCATATTGATTGCATTATATTTTTCACATTTTTGTTTTTTTTTATTAATTAGTCGTTATCATTAATAGTATCGCTGTAGTACACCAACCATCTTAATAAATTTGTAATACCTAATACCTATGATAATTACTTGCAATAATGAATGAATATATGAATTTATTTTTATATTATTTATGGATAATTTCAACACCTACAGTTTTTAATGGTCGAAAACTGTATAATTTTTGTTGTAAAACCCACAAACAGTAGTGAGTGAACAAGGCGTATCATATTTTTATTAGTAATTCAATAATGGTATAAATAATGTATTAACCATGTATTTTATTAAACAGTTGTGAGGCACTAAAAATGAGATAACTTTAAGCGTTATTTGTCAAATGAAAACTTTAACACATGTTCACGGTTAACATTACCAACAATATTTCCGAAATTTTAAATTAAACAATTATCTGGGTTTTAAACAGGTCATAATATGGAGTGTAAGGGTTGATCCCCACTATAGTGCCGATCACGGTTCGTTCTCGGTCCGATCTCGGTCTGGTAAAATATTATCAAGTTAAGAAACAATGTGTGCATTCGTACTATCGGTCACAGTCAAGTCCCGGTCCAATCACACTCCAGTCACGAAGAATAAAAATATTTTTGAGTGAGATCGAAATTGTAACGGCATGTGAATGATAGTGTGAATGCACTATCATTCTTTCTCTCTGTTCCCGGTTTAGTCAACTATTACCCACTGAAGCGTATGTTACCGCTTAATATTATCAGACCGAGATCGGACCGAGAACGAACTGTGATCGGCACTATAGTGTGGATCGACCCTAAGTATTGACTTGTGGTAAATAAAACACTTTAGCATACGTTATATTTAACACTCAAGATTGAAATCATCTATTATTAAAAAAACGTTATGACATTCGTTAAAAAAGTGTGTTAAATTTTTTAGGTTGGTATTTGATTTATGTGAAAAAAAGAAAAAAAAACTACTTCACTCGAGTTATCTGTTTACCTTTGGATTTCCTGTTTAACAAACGAAATCAAAAATTAAAATGAGTGAAAATAACAATTAATTGAGCTAATTGCTTAAATACACGGTAATAGTAATTACATATGTTTGAGCTGAAATGTACGCAAAACTAACTTCGCTTTTTATGCGTTTCAGTGTATATTATTTTTAAAATGTTTATGATTAATATTGCAAGATTCAATCACTATTATTTTACAAACATATGTTTTACTTACAAATTACACCCACCTTTTTTAAAATAAAATTGATGTTCTCAATTATTCACATAATTCATTCATGAAAATTTCTGATCGCAGTTTTTAACTTAACATTTCAGAAAGTTAAGATATCAAAATTGAGGATCAATTTGCCAATTATGATTATATACATTTATATAGATTTCATTCAAATTTCACTAAAGTATTGTTGGTCGGTGTTTTAGTTATGGTTTAATCGAATAGTTTATAACACACATGCGTCGATTCTTCCTAAACTAGAGGGACATCGACGGACGTTTGACTTTTAGACCATAACTTTTGGCCGTTCAGAAAGAAATTGAAAAGGCCAATTTTCTTTTGGTGTTTGTAAAGCCAAGTTCGTTGATGGGTAGATTCGGCTAACAAAAAGTAATTTTTAACCGATTTTGGTTAGCAGACTGCGTTTTGTTTTAAGATGTACTTAATATTTGCCTATACCTCATTTTTGAAACATGTGAAGTATTTGACATCATATTTTTCATTCATGCAATTTATTAATAAAACATCTTTATATTTTTGCTAAGACTATTTTCACTGGGTACGACTTGTGAGTTTATCTGCTTTTCACTTTCAAATTCTAATATAAATAGTTAATTTCGTAAAGATATAAACAACAGATTAAAAGGGTTGCTTGTTGAAAATGAAAGTATTTTAGAAAAAAAATAAAATGTATATTTATAAATTTAAATGAAAAGATTTAATTTATACATTTAATTTATGCAAATTACCATTGGATCTTAACAAAATTATCTATGTTCTGTTTTAATTATGAGACCATATATAATGCACAGCAGAAAGTGGCGCACTTTGAAAAATTCATTTATATTATTTGAAATTTAAATTAATTTTCTTTGGGTGATTGTAAGCTTTCGTCCTACGACAGGACTTCTGATCTATAGACTCATTCCAGCAAGTATTCTTCAAAAAGTTTTTGCAGTCCATACGAAAAAATCTCAGAAACTGTAAAAATGATTCCGAAGATGGCCAATGATTTGGAGATGGCCTCACGTAGTGAAATTCAATAGGACATCTCTGGGATGAACTTGTCCAACGTATAAAAACAGAATTATCCTTCCTGATAGCTCACAGGAGCTCATAATAGCTTTAGTGCTGGAATGGGAGCACTAGTAGAAGCTGGAATAGAAGCTCAATTAAAAGTATGCCTAGAAGGTTGTAGACAGTCATTATAGCAAGGGAAGGTAATATCCACTGTTAAACGTTTATTTCCTTTTAAAAACCTCGAAATAAAATGCTTTCTTTAAATTCTAAAAGTTACGCAAATTTGTTTTTTTTTTAATACTTTTTTTTTGCCGTAAATTAAAGGTTTTGTTTTGCAAATTTACCCCTATATCAACAGAAGCATACACACATTTAGAAAAATGTAGAATTTACAAATTTTTCAAAGTGCGCCACTGTTTTTGTTGCGTAGTGTATATTATTAATATGTAATATACTTACTATTATAATTTTTTGAAAAATACTATAGAAAAAAAAAAGGAATTACAATTTTTAAATACATATTATGTTATTTTAAATTACAATTAATTAATTCGAAGTAAAGCATAATTATAATTTACATATTATTATTTAATTTTTATAATCAACATTGTGATGTGTTTATGATTTTAATATAAAAATTCTTTTAATTCTATTATACTCATTTTAATTTTAAAGTGAAACTTTAATATTATTACTTTTTTAAATATTAAAAAAAACTTAAAAATTACTATTTAAAAATACAATAAACGTAATTTTTAATATTAATGTTTTTTTTTTGTTTATTGTTTGAAAATAATTTGTACTTAAAAATTGTATTATTCATACGTGATATACCCGAAATAATTAACCGTGAAATTAAGGTATCTATATCTCTATTAATATAATAAAGCTGAAGGGTAGAGTTTTTGTTTGTTTGTTGGTTTAAACGCGCTAATCTCTGGAACTGCCAGTTCGATTTGAAAATTTCTTTTTGCGTTAGATAGCCACATTCATGAGGAAGGTTATAAGCTATCTAGCATTACGCTAAAATTCTTAGTTAGCGTTAAATATCGATATTTGTAAAGTAAGTCGGAAGAAAAAATATATATTCAATAGATATAGATAGCCTTATAGTGTGCTATTAAAGTTTATAATTACTATGGAAACGATAACCAAAGTTGACATTTCAAAATTGAAACAAAATTTTAATAAAATAATTTTATAGTTATTTTTTAGAAGTATAGTTTCTGTGGAAATGATACAATCAAGAAAAATTTAAACTGACTCCAATTTTTTTTTAAACCACGGGGGATAGCTATAAATGCATTTTATATAAATGCGGATGAAGTTTAGTAGTTTTAATATAATTTAGGTCATTGAAAATGCGTAAAATGGCTTTTTCGTATGTTCAGTGAACTATTTATGACCCATTACCTTTTTGCAGCTTTATTCATGACCTAAATTATAAACAGGTCATCGGTTTTATGACGTTATATCTTCATTTCAGGACTTTTATGCTCTTTTAATGAACTAAAAAGATTACATTCAAGAAATAACAAAAGAAATGATGCTTTGCAGGCTATAATGATGTTTTAAATTTCGACTCGGGATCTTAAGGAAACAATAAATATTTACCTATTTCACGTATTAGCCACCTAAGTTGAGTTTTAAAAATTTTATAATTAATTTGTGCCTTATTGGTTCGGTTTTCGAAAAAAATGCTTCGGCTAAAAGTTGTTCATTATAAATATAGTTACAATTTTATTCGAAATTTTTTTTTGAATGTATAAGGCACAAATGTATCATAAAATTTTAAAAACTAACATCAACTTTGGACGCCAAGTGTACAAATAACGTCAAAAGTCGAGGTATCATTTCAAAATGTTATAATTGATTTGTTCCTACTTTGTTACAAAAACAAAGTTGTTATAGTTTTGTCCAAAGCATTTGTTCTAAAACCGGATAAATAAGGCACAAACCATTTATAAAAATTTAAAAAGATAGCACGACTTTTGACAGCATTTGTAAATGTTTATTTGTTTGTCTATTACCATGGAATTAACATGGAGAGTAAATATGGAATTTGCACTTCTAACTGATCGTTGAATTTATTGTACATTATATAGTTTTTAAGGCCGGGAGCGCCAGAGGACTTGGTTTCATTCCTCAGCCAAGTTGTGCAACATTTTGTAATTCAAAATAATGTTACAATTAATTCAATTAAGTTCGTACCGCTTGTGTACTTAAATTATTCACAGAAATGATGAAATATCTGAAATTTGAATTTGCAATATTATTGATTACTTAATTTTTGTTTTGCCATATTTTTTCCATTTATTCATGAAGTTGGAGGTAAAGGATACAAAAATGATATAGAAAGATATTAAGACAAAAATATTTCTCTCAAACAGCCTTCTTTATCCATTTTTTTTTGCCTAGTAAAAATTAAAATATTCTCAGCTATATCTGATTCAATTTAATCTGTTACAGATAAAAATAAAGAATGCCATCAAAATCAGCAACATATTGGGACTCAATGGATTTTGAGAGTGAAGAGAATTCAGAATTTAGTAGTTCGCCACAAGAAACATTACGTAATTATGTAGACCCATGGGATCTGGAGAATTATGCATATATACGTAAACATTTAGCATCAACACCGGAACCATCAACACCAACATTCGTTGGTGAACCAACATTTGTTGGTGAACCCGCAGATTCAACATTCTATTATATACCGGGTGGTAGCGGAAGTGGTAGAAGTGGCAACAATCGTAGACAATCGGATGATGGTGGTGATTATAATTTAGATTCATTTCTATATCCACCAGAAACGATTTATGGTAATACAGTGAATAAATTTGCTGGTATCGATGAAGAACAATTCCATAACGAACGTATTCTAAATGCAAACTTAATATATAGTTCGGGTGAATATGCAACTTCATCCACGATACAAAGTCATAATGATAATAATAATATTGAGCCGACATATGTACGACGACAACGAAGTGGGAGTGTAGTTGCACCTCAAGAGCAACCACAACAGAATGAGAAAATCTATGATGGTAGAAGAATGCACTCTACTGAATATTCAGGTAAACTATTGGATTTTTCATTTTAAGATTGAGCGCTCTGGTGGCAAAACTAGAAATCGATTTAAACACGATGATTTTAATGTGTTATGTAAAGGAGCTTATTTAAAACATTTTAAAATATTTCAGTTTAAATTTCAAGTAGTTATTCATTTAATATTTATATTTTTGGTTTAATATATGTTTTTAATTTTTTGTGTGTGGACATTTTGGAAATTTATGGAAACTAATATCTGGAGTTAATTTTTTCATATCAGTATTTAATTAAAAATTCAATGACAATGACATTTTCTAAATAGTATAGGCTAAAGTCTTCTACAGTTTGTCTTACGTAACCTAAAGGAATTTGGACAAACATCGTAATGTTGACGCTTAAATATACACAAACAAATATAGATGAATAATAACTTCGACAGAAGTATACTGTCTAAATAAATAAAAATAAGAATAATATGAAAAGGTTGGCTGTTACGTCACAGTCGTCTTTGGTGTAGCGGAAGAATACTGGACTAGATATCCAGAGGCCCGAGGTTCGATTCCTGGTTGACGAGTTAATTTTTTCATATCAGTATTTAATTAAAAATTCAATGACAATGACATTTGTCTAAAAAGTATACGCTAAAGTCTTCTACAGTTTGTCTTACGTAACCGAAAGGAATTTGGACAAACATCGTAATGTTGACGCTTAAGTATACACAAACAAATATAGATGAATAATATCGTAATTTATTCTTTTTTTGTTGATTTACAGTTTGCAGATATTATAAAATAATAAAATAAACGATTTTCATAATGAAAAAAATACGCTTTATTTGTTTGTTTATATTCACAAACGGTTCTTTTTTTTAACGCTAGATATAATTTTTTTTTCGATTTCCGATATCTACAAAAGTTTTTGAGATATTTGTAAAAAACGAAACCCCCCCTTTTTTTACTAAATTGTAATAACTTTTGCAATTTTTTTACGCGGGACTTCAACTTTTTCAAAAACTTTCTAGGTGCACTTTGGTCATAACTTTCTGAGAAGGCAAAGTGGAATTCGAAAAAAAAGGCACAGCTTTACTAGTCTATTTACATAGGTATGAAATCTCTTTTTTCGGATGGTTACTAAAAATCTAAGGAGATATTTCATAAATGAATTTCATTCTGTTCTGTAATTTTTACCAAAGGAGGAGACTCTTCGTGTAAAGTAAAATGATCTTTGACCTCGATTTTAGTTAACTTCTAAAACAAATATCTACAAAATAATTATCATTTACCTGCAGGTAGAGTGATACTGTTGATGAGCATGTAAGCAATATGTGTGTAAAGCGGAATTAAATTTGTAGTGAAAGTATTGTGAAAATATAATCAATTAATATTATTCATAAAATTATACTTGTAGGTCAGTTAGTTTACCTATCAGCTATTTTATTTGTAAACGATTAAAGTTTAAACGGTGTAAAGTTGCAACTGTGCTGTTTAAAGTTGCGATCTATTACTTACCGTTTTCGAAATAACAGTTAGGTTTAGAGAACCAGTCTAAGTGGCCGAGCGGTTTAAGGCGTTATGTCTGCGCAGTATGCCTACTTGGAAACTGGGAGGTTATGGGTTCGAATCCCAATATTGGCAGTTTGTCAATTATTAAGAAAAACAACAGGGGGTGGTTAAGTGACTAAACTGTCGGCGTATGGATAAGAACGAAGTAACCGGCTATACTTGAGAATGCTTTCTGCAGTTTCCTTCACGAACCCCAGATGAATATCGGCATAGTTCCTATCATAGTCGGCTGCAGCCGCATATCCTACCTATTCCTAGTCTATACACAAAAATCCTTCCACTCCACTCACATCCTCACATCCTTAGGCATCACAATGGACCTTATGGTCGAAGTGTAGCCCGTCCAGGGCAGCCTCTGTAATCTATCTATCTACCTAGGTTTAGGAAATGGGGTGAGATATACAGGTTAATTAACTAATTTGAAAATTAGTATATAAAACTCATTAGATAAAATTTGAAAAATTGTAACTCGAATCTCGTAGTCAAATCAATGATCCAATTTAAATACTTTTATTTTTCCAAAATTTCTGATTTTTAGAGCCTTGCACTTTTAGAGATCTTCCATATCTCAATATCTCAATTGTGCGCCTTTCCATCTCCTGGCAGAATATCCCTACAGAACCAGAATGAGGTACCTAACCTTTGGCTTGACCGAAATGGGGGAATTTGAAGTAAAACAACTTAATTGGAGCTTTTCCCTATCATTCGTATAGACGGGTATGTTCAATAACGAACGCAGGGCCGGAGGAAACAAACCAGATGTGGTAGAGAATAGAAGTGGTTGAGGGGATGGGTTTCTTAGGGGTCGGTAAAAAAAGCCTAGAAAGGCCTACTTGCCAGGCTTCGGCCTCCCCTCCACTTCTAATACTACTACTGGTCGATTCCATGGAAATTTCAATGTTTTAATTCTCACTTAAGAAAAGTAAAGGGATCCTCATGATATGCGATTTTTATAATTTCTATAAGGATAATTACGGGTCATATGAGACAAAATTTATTGTCTCACTTTGCCCCTTTGTAGTGCTCCGCAAGCTCTTCACGATGACACTAGAACCAATGTCCTAGCTGACCGCATTTCCATGCTATAACAATTTATATCATTATACAAGGCCAATTTGTAACCATTCACGTGCATGCTCCTACCCTGGTACGATGATGTCGCATGCGAAACATATACTGCACGATAAGGCAGTGTTACTAAATGGAATTTTTTCAAATCCGTAGGTTGGTATTGAAATTTCCGTAGATGCTATTTCAAACTATAGTATAGCATAGAATCAAGCTGCGTAATAAGAAAAATAGTACCATAAAAAAATTGAATAAAAATGAAAAAATCCCGTAGACGATGAAAAAAGTCCTACGGAAAAATCCGTAGAGTTGGCAACACTGCGTAAGGGCATGATCTATACGTTGTGGGTTCAATCATTGTATACACATTATTAGTTTCGAAGCTATTAGCGATTGAAATCTTACAATATTTTGCCACACAAGAATCACCCGTCCATGATCAGTGGCACATGGCACAAGTTTTTTTATTTCAAAGTAGGTACAAGCAAACTGGGGATTCGACTTCAATAGATCGATATTCTAGTTGCACACTTTTTCGTTTCAGGTATTTAAGGACGTTCATGTGCTATCTATAACAAAATTTATTTAGGATTTAAAAAAAGTTGTAAAGTATATCAATAATCTTAACAACGATTTATAACCTTTTTTTATTTGTCCTAAATATTTTAAAAGTATTTATTGTAAAATATTAGTAAATATAAATTGATTTGACAGACCTGTCAATAAACTATTTTTTGTTATGACGTCACGGTGTATATGTGTATACGTATATTTTTTTACTATGCACTGTCGCCAGTTTTCAAAATATGGCGGCAAAAAAAAACCTAACAAAACAGTTTTAATTTTATTAAATAATTAATTCAAACGTTCGTCAACACCATTTTTTTAATGCAAATATATAAACTGCATATTTTAAAGAATATTTATAAACATTATTTATTATGGTGGCTACTTTAATAATATAGTTATTATAATTTTAAGTAAAAAAAATTTCTGTTCTCCATTATGTTCTCTGGGCTAAAAGTTTGATTTTTAATCGATAATTACTCTTTGAAATGATCGACGACAGATGTTAAATTATTGAGGGAGGATAACTATATAATTGAGCTATTCAATTCACTATAAAAAAAATTGTTTCTACTATCAAGCCGCATGCATGAACGTCCTTAATAATTATTGTTCATACACAAAAACAACTAACTATTTCTTGAAAATGTAACATTATACTTCTTACTTAACCAGTTTCACAAAGAACTCACTAAA
This sequence comes from Nineta flava, assembly GCA_963920215.1. Classification (NCBI taxonomy): domain Eukaryota; kingdom Metazoa; phylum Arthropoda; class Insecta; order Neuroptera; family Chrysopidae; genus Nineta; species Nineta flava. The sequence continues at coordinate 109,217,486 of OY986041.1, forward strand.
TAAGGAGTGGCGTGTCGCCGCGTCGTATCTAAGAACGATTTTGTTCTTTAATACTACAATTCTTTCAATAAATTCTATTTCACTGAGAAAGTTTTTGTTTAAAATAAATAGGATAAGTATTTTTTTATTTGCAATATATCGACATTTTAATTAAAAATTGATAATTAATTTAAACAATTCATGTTTTGTTTCAAATTACAGTTTACAAGTAAGTGTACAGTTGAATTCAAAAAAAATGACATTCAATGTATCATAAGTAAAGATTAAATCTCTTTGTTCTCAGCTTTTATTTAACTTCACTTTCTGCTTATTTGGTTGAGAGGAAAAATATTTGTTTGTGAGAGAAACATCTTGCAACAATATTTCGATTAATTGAACTAGAGCTTTGAAATCTAGCATCTTTGGTTATGATAACAATCCAATAAATTGGTACCATCTAGATGAACTGATGGATGGTTGAAAATATGGCGGTACCACTCCGAGTTGTCGAGCTGTTAAAGGCGCTCTGGTCCATACTTGGAGGTTGCTGGTTCGATTATCCAGCGGCGGTAGTTTGTAAATTAAATTTAAAAATAAAATAATAGGGTGCTTATACTTGACTAAAATGTCGACGTATGAACAACAACGAAAGTAACCGGCTATGCTTGTGAAGGTTTTCTGCGGTTTCCTTTTACAAACGCCAGATGAATATCGACATAGTTCCTATCAAAGTCGGTTGCAGTTGGGAAACATTCCAATTTCTAATATACATATAAATTCCTTGTACTTTAAGGTTGGGTAAAAAAATACTAGATAGGCCTAATTGCCAGGCTTCGACCTCTCGGTTATTAATACTACTATTATCTAGTTGAAACAGAGGAAAATTTTGTTTTTCATTCTTAAAATAGAAATAAATAAATTTAATCAACTTGCATAATAACTAAAAAGTAGAAAATAGTAGACATACATTTTTTATTAAAGAAACTTTAATTTAATGAACTAAAAAATAGAAAATAAAATTTGTCCTCGATATCATTAATATGGGATTATAAATAAAATCTTGGAACGCTCAGGTTTTAAATGTTTTGATTTTTTTGACAATTAATACAAAAGCTGAGCGCACTTCTATTTATATTCACAGAACTTTAGTTTGAAATTTGTCGATTAAATTGGATAGGTCTGCCTGCCTTTATACGGGATGTATACAACCCCAAGTCTTTTTAGACTCCAGCAAAACTATTAAACAATTCATTAAATTAGAAGTTTATATTATCAGGGAGGAGGTTAACTACGATCAGCTCTTGAATCATTGGTGTAATTTTATTGATCGTAACTGTACACGTTTTTTTTAATTATACAAAAAGCATCATTTTTTCATACAAAGTAAATATTTAACTATTTATTTATTCACACTTGATTTATTTAATTATAAGTTTGATAAAAATAAATCAACTTTCAGAAAGAATCATCAAGTAGTAAAAGTTTTTTATTGAATGATTTTTAACAGTAAAATTATTAAAAAGTGAAAATGTTTTTATTTTATTTTTTTTAAATAAAATCATAAAATAATTAACAATGTGTAAATGCTATCTATCTATGTTCGAAAGCCAACAAGAATATTATTATCAATAATCAAACCATCATAAGATTAAAATAATACTTAAGAACGTTGGGTTGGGTCACTTCAAAAATGCTGTGAAACAAATAATATATTTTGTTAATATTAACATTAAAAGAAGTGTCAAATTGACAAGTAACTGAGTTAATGGCTTAAATATCCGGTATATACTGAGTTTATGATAAAAGTTTCAAACAAAAGTGGTTCATTTTAAAAGAAGGAACATTACCGTTTCGAAAATGGACACAATCGGTGATATTTCAATTAAAAATTATGATATCTCTAAAATTGTGAAATTTTGAATAGCGTTAATCAACCAAACAAGGAAGGGTAAAAAAGTGTCCGATTTCCATACATTCCTAACAAAAACGCATTAGCCAAAATAGGCCTTCGAACAGGAATGGCGAACCTTTGATTCATCTATATTTTATTTTTTCTAAAAGAAATTTTTATGAGGCCATGTTGTGCCGTCAAAGAATTTGCTTTATAACTTATTAGTGATTTTTGGTGGAAAAAATAAAACTAAATGCTTTCAACTTAAAACTCTTTACTTATGCTGTCAAATAACTTAAATTTGATTTAGACTTTATTACTTTCAGCAGAATGCAAGCTAAACTGAAGTTTTCTGACAAACGGTTTCGAAGCGAGCCTTCAATGTTAGTAGTTTCTGAAAATAATGACTCACAAGGATAGATAGATAAAAATATTGTCAAGATAGCAAAAGCCAGTCGCCCCTATCTTTCGTACTTTCGTACCTATCTCTGTCCCGCAATCTGTTGCGGTTCAGGCACTGGTAGCCCTGTTCACACTGAACTTTGTTACTAAAGGCGAAAAAATGAATTGTTTCGATCATACCTAAATTCCTTAATTAATTTCGTGCTCGAATTATTTTGCGCGTGCCATTGGTTCGCCATTCACCAGTCCAAGTGGCCGAGCGGTCTAAGCTGTTATATCTGCGCATTATGCCTATTTGGAAACTGGGAGGTTATGGGTTCGAATCCCGACATCGGTAGTTTGTCAATTATTAAGAAAAAAAAGGGGCGGTTAATTGACTAAACTGTCGGCGTATGGACAACAACGAAGTAACCGGCTATACTTTAGAAGGTTTTCTGCATTTTCCATCACGAACCCCAGATGAATATCGGCATAGTTCCTATCATAGTCGGCTGCAGTCGCATATCCTATTCCTATTCCTAGTCTATACACAAAAATTCCTTCCACTCCACTCACATCCTCACATCCTTAGGTATCACAATGGACGTTATGATCGAAGTGTAGCCCGTCCAGGGCAGCCTCTACAATCTATCTATCTTGGTTCGCCATTGCCATCGTATAATAAATAATAACACCTCCGGAAACTGTGTCTTTTTTTAAAATTTATTGGTCTTTAGACCGCTGGTTATTAAGCCAAGGTCCTTGCTACTGGTCCCAACATACAAAAGTAAAAACAAGTATCTCAAATCCAACCTTTTATATACTCAACCGTATTGAACATGATTGTACGGATACAACATCCTTAAGAATGTAGTGTGATGTTCAAAAGCCAAGTATATTATTATTATCAAATCAAATCATCATGAAAGTAAAAAAAATAAGAATACCTAAATAATGTCAGATGGTTAATGTTATAAAATAAAATGTTAATCGTTATATTTACAATGTTTATTTGGAATTATTATTACCATAATTATTTGGTATTTTTAGTAATTATATATAAATGTTATTTTATATTGTCTCTCATATTGTTAAATCAGATGTATAATCTAGTATAATACTAGCAGTACCCGTCGCGGCCTCGCCCGCAAAAATTTTGTAACGCCCTTATAACCAAGTAACATAATATTTTCTCCCGTCAAGGACTTGAAATACATTTGTGGTATGCACTGCCACCTATTGGCAAAATTTTTGAAGTACTCATGTTGTGTATACTGCCATCTATGCATTGCATATTTAACACATTGGTTGCTTACTGTCATCTATCGATTTATCTTTGTTTTATAATATGTTTTCCGACACCTTCAACAAATATCATTATATTTTAGCCAATGTATACAAAAACTTGACAACTTATATACTAAAACCTTTCTCTAGAACCACTCTATCCATTGGTGAAAACAGCATGCAAATCGGGGCAGTAGTTTTTGAGTAAATCGCGAACAGACAGACAGACGCGGCTGGGGGACTTTATTTTATACTATGTGAGGATAGTGGCCGCTCAAGAATTTAAAACGTGTAGAAGTACCTACTATACATAGGATGTTTTCGAGCGACCTTTAGATATTGATATTAAAGCTCGGCTTTATTTCACAATGAACTTGCATCTTTTTGAACCAAAAAAAGGACACATAAAACAATATTATGAATATATCGTTGCTTATATCCGCATCCGATATTAACGACTTTATATAAGAATAATCAGGTAGTCAGCATCCAAGGGATACTTACCGTTACGTATTAAAACTATCTTTAATTTATCTTGGAAAAAAAATTGATACTTAAAATTGCTATAAAAAGTCGAACTCGGCTATACCGACATTGTTTACAACGGCGAATCGGTTATTACGACCAAATGGCAAGGTTCCGACCGAATCCCTATATAAACACCTATGTGAACATACCGCCTTTAACAACATCAGTACGAAAGCGACGAACCTGTATCGAAATTTATGGGCTATTAACGACCAACCGTCTTAATTTTTCAGTCAGTAAAAAGGATTACTTTGTCTTATTATTATCTACGCACTTCCTTCCACACCACTCGCGCCTCTTGCGTGCACTGTGCCATTTCAACTATCGGATATAGCGTCCTTAGTTATGTGGTCCTCTCAATATCGTTTTATCCGGTTTAGATTGATATATGTCGTGGTCTCTTTTTAGTACGGGGGCCCAAAAACACGAAAACTCAATCTTATTGTATGACCGAAGAAGTGAAAGATTTTAGTACTCGGTTGGAATAGTTACCTTATTTAATTCCTCAATAATTATAACCATTTTAGAAATTTTTAGAAATTATAACCTAATATAAGAAATTTAGATTGGCAAATATTAAGTTTCAGTTTTTAATTTCAAACTAATATACAATTCACCTTCTTTTCTTTGACATTTCACTTAACATAAAATACCATTTTCCCTTGGGCATTTTACGAAGCTTCATGATTTAAACTAAGGCAGATTATGTTAGACACAATCCGTCGAAAAAAGATGGACTTTTCCCGAAGCCCCCATGCACTACATGTAACTTTCTATGTCTACAGTCTACACAGTTCGCCGACGATTTATGAAATGCCCGGGATCGTAAAAGATTCGTAAAAAGATACATTACAGAAAGAGACCACGACATATATAATATATACACATTTATATGTATAATAAAAATATACTTTCTAAACAACACAAAAAGAGATGACAAAATACATAACATCATAAAATAATAATAATATAATTTCATTACTAATTTAAAACTATATTTAACAAAATAATTACTGCAGTTAACATGATTTGATTACCTTTAATAAGATACATAGGTATACACATGTGTATTATTATATACCGGGTGTCCATTCATTATAAATGTTACGAATTTTTATACACAGTATATATGTCGCAGATGGGTAGTTGAATCCGCTGTTTTACAATACCGCTAGTTATTTTACATAACAACTCCGTCATGTAAAACAACTGAACGACGTTCAGCTGCATTGTCCTTACGATACGTTTTACAAAACTGCTACCCACGTTTAGACGTAATGCAGAATAGCTTATATGTAGTCACAAAGAGCGTTTTGGAGTAGCGCGACCATCATGATGAAATAAAAAATGAGTAAATAATTACTGTTACAAACAAATATATTGAACTTTTAATCATCGTTACAAAATTACAATGAAAATGAATGAATGAGAATTATTAGCTATATTGACTTACAAATAAATATCATAAATAAAGTCAGCCTATAACAACTTTAACAATGTTATATTTTTGATCCTATATCTGAAATATATAGAACGCCTTTTAGTGTGGGGCCCAAAAGCACGCAAACCCGACCAAATCGGGGTATGACCGATGAAGTGACAGATTGTAGTACTCGGTTGTAATAGTTACCTTATTTAATTTGGTTTGGAAAAAAGACCTTTAGTAATAGGAATTCCATTAGCCCGTTTAACTAAAATCTACAATCTGACGTTTCATTTAACGCTGTTTTACATAACGTCTAATCGTTGACCCGCTGCATTGATAAATGCAAAACGTTTAAGCAACATTACGTGTTAAAATTCAGTAATTATGTAAAACTGCTAAACGCCGTCCAGTTGTTTTACATAACGGAGTTGTTATGTAAAATAGCGGATTCGATATCCATCTGCCAACTATATACTATAAATATAAACTGAAATTGTCCTAAGTTTCGTATTCAGCAAGTTTAAAGTATTTAATGGGTCGTTATTTGACTAAAATCCATTATAATTATTAATTGAATTTTTGTAAAATCTGGTGATGGACTCCAGAAGTATTAAATTTAAACGATTCTTCTAACAAATATTTTCTACGTTCCAATGACTGGTTTATATTTCAGCATCTATTTAATTAAAATCTACAGACAAAAATTCATTCACTAACGGGGTTAAATAGGGGATGCAAATTTGTATGGAAGATAGTCATTTTTGATGTTAGAAATATGGAAATTAGTGTTTAAGCTTCTGTTTGTAAATAAAAGTTAGTTGTATCAGCATTTCACGAAATTCACCTCCTAAACCATAAAATAAGGAACGAAAGGTTGCATGGGAAGTGTATGGTTTTTACATTTGAAAAAAAGTCGTATGGTTCCTGAGATGTTGCCAATGGGAAATCCCATCTGGCACACGGTTCGTAAATTATATATGTGAAAAATATAATATAACCACTCGGACCAAATTTTACTTTATATTAGGCATAGTTTCTTGTTAGACGAACCGACAACGGGTCATCAGATCCGACACATATTCTTCTTATATGGTGCCGGCGACAATCTGTACATTGTTATAGATATATTTAATGTAATGTGAAAACTTGTTTAACGACATGAATATTGTAGGTAAATACATTTGTATTAAAAACATAATTATTATAATAATGTGACTACTCTCAATTTTAAATATAATATCTCTCAAAAGTGTTTTATTTAATGAGGACGCAGTCAAAGAAACGTATTGGTCTGTTTGCATTATTAGCATGGAGGTTAAACTAAAATCGTTTCACTTATTTAAACTGTAATAATTATCTTCATCAGCAAAAATGATAATGACAAAATTTCAACATTAGGGTTAATAACAATATTTTTAAAACAATTAAAAAGTTTATTTGGTATATAGCTCAAACCTATAACCTCCTAAAGGAACTATCGGCCGAGTTTCCATATCTCCGAAGTCTAATCACTCTTAGATCATATTATATGAACGTCAATTAAAATTCACAGGTCTGGCAAAGAAAAGAGTCTTGAGCCTTCTGGGTTGTTATTGTAGATCTTTTTTTCATCTTTTCCATTTGACATTCTTTCAAGGTGTCCCAACCAGCGCAGTCTCTTTTCCTAATTTCAGTTACAGGTCCCCGAACAGGTCCTGCAATTCGAGGTTTGTTCTTATCTTCCCTACTCCATTGTCACACATGGGTCCATAGATTTTTCTCAAGAATCTTTCCCCTACTTCTAGGCTTTTCCTATCCCTAGCCGTCAGACAAAATCAACTTTCAGAGTCATACATTACTACATGCTTTATTATAGTTTTATATGCTTTCTTTTTGGTTCTTTTTGAGATATCAGACGACTTGAACATATTGGGAGTAAAAATATCTGTTACCAGCTGTGATTTTAGCTTTTATTTCTAAGGAATTCTTGTTGTTTTCATCAACAACAACTTAGATATTTAATCTGACCCAGTCACTGATTCTTATCTCGAGCTGGTGGACATGTCTAAATCAAGTTTTATTCTTGGTGTTTATCATGTCTTTAGTTTTCTCTTCATTCACCTCTAGTCAGACTTTTTGGGACCTCCAAAGCATTAAAAGATCATATTAAATTTCAGAGGTCTGGCAAAGAAACGAAACGTATACTAAACGCATATAGAGGTTGTGTAGATAGATAGATTGTAGAGGCTGCCCTGGGCGGACAAAACTTCGACCCTAAGGTCCATTGTGATGCCTAAGGATGTGAGGATGTGAGTGGAATGGAAGGAATTTTTGTATATAGAGTAGGATTTGGCAGGATATGTGGCTGCAACCAACTATGCCGATATACATCTGGAGTTCGTGAAGGAAACTGCAGAAAACCTTCTCAAGCATAGCCGGTTACTTCGTTCTTGCCCATTCGCCGACAGTTTAGTCAATTAACCGCCCCCTTTCTTTTTTCTTAATGATTATCAAACTGCCAATGTCGGGATTCGAACCCATAACATCCCAGTTTCCAAGTAGGCATACTGCGCAGACATAATGCCTTAGACCGTTCGGCCACTTGGACTGGTTAGAGGTTGGGTAACTGTTCACACCAGATTTTTTACTCCATATATTCCAATCTCTATTTATCGTGTCTATAAAAAGTTAAAAAGCATACAATTTGTTTTTTGTAGGTAGAAAACTAAACATGGAACTATAAAAACTCATCATTGAACGAACACACATTATAATTACAAAACATCAATTAAGTAATAAATAATTAATATAATAATATGAAATAAAAATATAATTATTTATTTATGGTAATTAATAATTATTAAATATTGTATTACAATTATATTAAAATCAAACATTTATCATATATCGTGTATGTATAAAATTTACCCCCGCTTTGCATGTGATGCATGTAAAACGATATTCCGTATTTCATAATAATATTTAAAAAAAAAAATATTTTTGTAGGAAACAATTTTGTTTGAGGGCAATATTATTACATCATTTATGATGTTATACATTTCAAAATTATGGTGAAATTTAATTAAATTAGTACGGAATTTATATAATAATTATTGTGAATGAAATTATCACACCAATCCATAATGAATGTTGACATACTATTTATTTGAAATTTAAATTGATACATCGCCTGTTATGGCATCTTTTGAAAAATTATTATTTAGATTATATCCCGTTTTGGGCGCTTATACACTTTCAGCGGCATCAAGCGTTGTTTTTAGTGTTCAACTGGAGGCTTTGTATGCTCACAAAGCACACTAGTGGTTGAGTTCAACGATAGACACTAAGCTCACAGACGCTTTATCCATCGAGGTAGGGCAGCAAAAGCGTGAGCGCCAAATTGTACTCTACAAACTCTTAAAACGAATCCTGTATAAGCAAAATCTATTCCATTGCATTTTTTAATTTTTTTAAATGTTTTAATGTTGAACGGACAGTACCGAGCAAATCATAATAAACAGAAACACTTTTTTTAACAGAAATTAATAATTTTAATCTGTAAATTAATTATTTAAATTTAGATAGCGTCTAACATCACTAGTAATCGGATTTATGTAACTATTTAATTACTAAAAATAATAAATAATCGTCTTTTGACTCTTTTTAATTAAGATATATACAAAAATCTTCGTCAGATTATTTTTTTTTTAATTTTAACGTAATGTACGAGATTTAATTTATAAAAGTAGAAGTTTTTTTTACTTTTTAATCTATAGAAGGTGGAGCAACATTATCGAAAATGTGTTCATTCAACATTTGCTATTCACAACATGTTAAAATTCCAATTTTTAATTCAAAAAATTATTTTATGCGTATGAGTTAACAATTAATAACATATCAAAAATTCAGATTTTTATCTATACATTGCCAATTTTACCTATACATGTGTCCGATCAACCTTAAATTAGTTTTTTTTCTGAATAAATAAAAAAAAAACCCACATGACATACAAAATTTTATTAGATAAAAAACCTACATTACCTAGATACTTTTCAAATTGTCAGTTTAGGGGGTTTTGGTTTGATTTTAGGGGCTTTTGAAGTCATTCAGATACAAAGAAAGATGCACTTAAAAGTAAAAAAATAATTGCATATTCTTGTGCCAATTTAAGTTCACCTAAGCAAAAATTGGCACAAGAATATGCAATAATTTTTTTACTTTTTAGTGCATTTTTTGTTATAGAATATTTGATTTTTGAAGTCGGGTTTCCATTTTGTCAAAATATGGTTTATTTTCGTTTTTATGTTGGTTAATACTTTACTATATACATTTCTAAAATTTGGCGGCACACTTTAAGAATTTGGCGGCACACTTTAAGAATTTGGCGGCACACAAAAGTGCCGCGGCACAGTGGTTGAAAATGACTGGTCTAGAAGGTAACCTAAGTATTGTATGTGTTTTGGTTGGCGGATATTTTAATAATTTTTATGAATTTTTGAAACATCAATGAAATTTTGAAAATATGAATTTTTATATAACTACAAAACTAAATTGTAATAATATATTATTTTGGAATAAATTGATTTAATTTAATTTTTAATAATAATAAATAATAACACAATTCGATATTTATAAAAAAATTAAAATGTTTGTTACGCATAACTTTCACTGAATAAAAAAAAATCAACTAATTACATAATAAATAATTATTATAAATGATTCAATTAATTATTATTAGATTTACTTATCAATTTATTTTTTATAGTTATGGTTAAATGCACGCAAAACTCTTTATTACCATTATGTTGGAGTTATTTGCATTGATTTCTAATCAATTATTTCTAATCAATCTACTCAATCGACCAATAAGTACGGGACTGCGTTAGAATAAGTACGAACATCAAAAGATGTCCTAAACTGAGCTAACATTTTCCTGTTTATATAAATACACATTTTTTATTGGATAATTGATATTTTTACTTTTTTAGAAAGTAATCATATGGAGATTTTGTGTAATAAAAAATGATAATTAAGCGCTCTGCATATGTTCAGGGCCAAATTAACCATAAGGCTAAAAAGGCTATAACAGTTTTAGGCTCTTCAAATTCTGGACCCAAAAGATAACAAATAAATTCCATTATTAACTCGATTAAAAATTAAATTATTAAAAAATATAATTTTCTCACTAAACTGCTAAAGCTATTTCCAAACTATATCAGCTGATCAGGTACCCGCGTGAAAAGAACTATATAGAAAATTATATCGAATCAGGGAGATTCTGCAATAAAATATCATACATATACTAGTATATAATTTCAAACGACTTTCAAACAGCGCGCCGGTACTCAGGATGCCAACTGAACCATAAAAAATAACCTTGCTGCGGACATGAAAAAAATGCACTTTTTCACGCTTATTTTATCAAAAAACTTAGCAATCCAATGGGTATTCTCCCAAAGTTTTGAGGAATAATATTTCTAAGGAATTGAGGAAAGTATGTGTCGAATTTCAGAACAACCGTGACTATTTGAGAGAGTTCGAAGTAAAAACAGTCGGAATCGTGCATTTTATTAGATGCATGTTAAATTTCTCCAACTTACATAACGATTTTCTCAAAAACACCATGGGGATAATTTCTCAAAAAAATTCAGCTGATTTCTGAGGATTCATTTTACTAATATTGTGAATTTTGTGAAGTTCTTGACAACCTAATAATAGTTTCGAAATACCTTAATAATCGTGGAAGTTGGTGTTTAAGCTTCTGTTTATAAATAAAAGCACACTGGGCTAGAAACCCAGAGGTCCAGGGTTCGATTCCTGGCTGATCAGTTAATTATTCATTTCAATATTCAATTAAATATCCAATGACATGTTTGTCTATATAGTATACGCCAGTTCTTTCATACAATGTCTTACATAACCTTAATGGAAATTGATATTAGTATTGTATTGCGACGCCTAAGTATCCACAAATAATAATGTGTGCAATAATAAGTTGATGTTGACTACGAAGTAATACTGTCAATGATATGAAAAACTTTATTCATTTTTTCAGAATCATCCGTGATGTAAATACCTGATGAATGAGTTAATTTTTTCATATCAATATTTAATGAAAAATTCAATAACATGTTTGTCTATATAATATACGCTAGGTAGCCTCTTGGTTGCTAGTATCGAGAGGTAGCCTCTTGGTTGCACTCTGAAGCTGTATTTTTCCGAGTTCCTGCGGCGTGCTCTTGGTATATTGCATTATACGAGTATATTTCATATTAATATTGTGTACCAAATTGAAATAGACAACAATTATGCCTTTGAAATGAATAACTCCCACGCCCTCCAATGGTAGATCATATAAAATAGTTATGTATGCATCATGCTTGACGAATTATTTTAACATTATTTTAATTCAAAATTATTTCACGCATATGCATCACAAAAGTTATTTTACAAAATTATTTGTTTTCTATTTTAAGTGAAATTGCAAGAATACTATTTTTTATTTTTTTGTATTATATTTTCATTTATTAAAGACATTTAGCAGAAAATAACTTTTAAATTGTTAAATAGCTAATTGTCTATTGTTCTGTTACCCAGTTCGTAATTTTTATATACCGTATGTGTTGGAAAGCATTGCTAATAGAGAATCAATGTTAAATATTATTTACTATAATAACTATAACAATATGTTTAATAAAGAAATAAAAATAGTGGGGTAGTCTTTAGTGTGTCTTTTGTGTATGCTTGCTGGACTGTTTTGTACTACATTAACATGTAATGAGAGTGGGTTAAATATTGTTGTCTTCTTAAGCTTAGAATTACTTCTAACAATTGAAAATTCTTTTTTGAATATCCCTTATGATAGTATTCTATTCTAACAATACACACAAATTAAAAGAAATATAAAACTGAAAAAACGGTTCGAATATTCCTCCATTATTTGTTAAACAATATCCGAGTCGGTTGTAGAAATCTACCCGGGTATTTTCTAGCACTTGAGGAGAAATATTCGTAAAATTGTCAACAATTCTTTGCCTTAATTGTCACAAAAAAAAATCGTTAGGAGATAGATCTGGCGATCTGGCTGGCCACTTGAAGGTTTCAAAACCACTCATAAGACGTTCCTGGAAAGTTTGTTCCAAGAACAGCCTTACTATCATGGCATTGTGTGTAGGGCAACCATCTTGTTGGAATCATACAGATTCCAGGTCTAAATTAGGTAGAGTTCTAACAGTTGGCAAATTATTATTTCGTAACAAACTCAAATATTTTTGAGAATCTAAAGATCCGTCATTGATGAATGGTCCTATAATATGGTCACTCAATATTCCAGTCCAGACATTCAGTTTCAGTATGTATGTGTATGTATGGTTTTATAGTAAATAGTTTATTTATGTATTTAAAATTGATTTTCTATTAGAAATGTTTTTGAAAACGGTCTGTATAATCATTTAAGAACATAAGGACAGTCATATTATCATTCATGCATATGTACTTCAATTTTAAGCAAAACTAATTAGATCAAATTAAACTACAAAAGAAATAACGAATGGATTTATTAAACGTGACTACAAAAATTTTAGTTCTTATCACGTACAGTTTTTAATAAACCATTCCTAATTTTATTAACAACTATACACGTAGAATATAGAGGAAGTGGCGAATTTAGGTTCGATGCCGCCCTAGGCTCTGTCCGATATGGCGCCCTTATAAAAAAACATTTAATTTATAAATATTAAAAATATTATATTTTGTGGTTTATTTATTTAAACGTAATAATAAATTTCTTAAGATTAAACAAACCAGCCAAGTAGCCGCAGTCAAGTAAAGGCGTTGTGTGTACTTGCAACTGGGAGGTTATGGGTTCGAATCCCGACATCGCCCGTTTGTCAATTATTTTTAAAAAAAAGGGGGCGGTTAATTGACTAAAATTTCGGCGTATGGACAAGAACGATGTAACCGACTATGCTTCTGAAGGTTTTCTGCAGTTTCCTTAACGAACTACAGATGAGTATCGTCATAGTATTTCGACTACAAAGTAATCATCATCAGTATAAATTAGCTAGTCACAATTTACTCTTTGACAATTAGAAATAGATAGAAAATCGAAATCAATAGACAAAAATAAATAAATAAATAATTTATAATAAATTTATTGAAATTACTTTTGTTACAATTACTTTCATTCAATTTACTCTTGTTAACATCACTCTTTTAAAATTACTCTTATATTGTCTCAGGATATGTTATTCGTTGCTAATTTGGTGACAGTTTCACGTAAAATTGAAACAGATTCTTAAACAGAGGAAATTTCCGAAAAAATGTCGACTCCCAAAACTTCACCTCTATTGTTAATACTTTTTATTTAATGTTGAAAATAGGGTTCCGCGTGGCGAGTGCAGTGCCGTTAAACAAAAAAAAGTAGTTATTATCAATTATCAATTATTATTTTTAATTTTGTTTTTTTCCGTTGCAGCCCTATTTTCAACATTAAAAAAAAGTATTAACAATAGAGGTCAAGTTTCGGGAGTCGACATTTTTCTCCTCTTAAGAAATTGTTTGTAAAATTCCTCTAGCACCAACAGTTTTTGAGTAATTTTTAAAAAAGTAGACTCCTTTTCTTTGGAATCTTTAATTGTTTATAACTTTTGCAATTGTTTATGTACGGATTTGAAATTTTTGCACATTTTTCTAGACGCTATAACGAGTTCAACGAGCTATCGCACGTATTTTAATTCGCAGTAGCAAAAATTAACACGTTTTTTAACTTGTTGGCTAGACTATATATAGTTTTATTGTTCTAAATAATTCTAAAATCTGAAGGTAAATGTTTTTTTTCTAAAGATTCGTTAATAACCGTGCAATTATCAGGTATTTTGAGTATTTGTATTGTCATATTACTTACCGTGTAAATTAATTTTAGGAAATATTCTTATTGTATTTAACTAATCAATTAATTGGTTTAATATCAACAAAAAATTATTTTTGGTATTCCGTACCAAATTTATTTCACTATTAGTCTAGAAAATTAGCCATACTTACATTACAGTATGAATTTTGAATGACATTATTCTTGGTTGATATTCAAGACTGACGAAGGGTAATTATCATACACATATCAATCAATGATCAGTCAAAAATGATAATAATTATTTTTCAATTTATTGTTGTAATATGCCTTACATGAAGTTGGAATTTTGAATCTCGGTTGTGGTTCCTTTAGGGGCGAACACGACAGAAGTGTTCTAAAACACCATTTTGTGCACTTTTATCCAAAAGATGATGCAAATGACTTACATAGGGTTTAATTTGTATATTAGCTTTGACACCGCAAAACGGACTCCTCCTGATTGAATCCGATTATTTTAGAGGGGTATCCAATTTTTCGGATTCATCGCATTTTTGTATTTAAACTTCTTTGTATTTAATCTCTTACTGAATAAAATATATATTATTGGGAATCTGGTAAAGGGTTGAATGGATGGATTTTTCCAATTCATGACCTAGAAGTCATTTTTACCCGTTTTCGATTTAGAGTGTTGACGGACGGCTGACGTCCGTCAAATAAAATAAATAGGACATTTTATGAATATTTATTTCTTCAGTTTATATTTCCAAACGTTATACTTGAGACTAAACTTATAATACCTAATATAAATTTTATTAGATTAAAATAAAATATTATTAAATTAAATTAAAATATTATTAGATCAATCACATATTTTTGGAAAAAAATATCATGGATTCTGATATTTTACAATTTAGAGCACGGTAGTGCGCAAGGTCGAGTTTAAGAGGTTTTGGCCTTGTGTGTTTACAGTGATAGTACTTATCGAAATATTAGGCGAAAAATGACCCACCTGTAACTTTTGAACGAAAAGAGCTACAGTGGTGAGTTTTCGAATATAGCAAGATTATGGATTTATAACCTAATAAAAACGGTTTGTATTTATAAATATATTTTGAAAATTACTTTTCAACTGTGACAAATACTAATTTAAAAAGAATTACCAATGAAAATTTTCGTAATTTTTGTGCTATATTATCTCCTAATCAATATTCTCACATGCCATAATGTGTAATGGAAATCAATTTAAAGTATTGCAATACTTTAGGATACAATTTATATATTTGTAAAGAGTATAGATTTAAAAATGATATAAATTTAGAAAGCATAAACTATGTTGAATATTGAAATAATAATATGTAAATTATTATTTGAAACATTGATTAATTATCATTTTTATAGCCTGTGTACAGCCTGTATTTGTTGTCTATTTTTATTATCACTGCAAAATAAAACGCAACAATTTATATAAAGCGGATATTGATTTACATGTATTATAATGATATTAAAATAGCTAATTATTTAAAACTGTATGAAAAAGCATCTTAGCAGTAGATGCTAAAGATAGTTACATATTCATCAACAATTTGAAACCGTTGGTTCTACAATAAAATAACCCGAAAACCGTTGGACTTGTAATAATAACATATTATGGATTCAAATGATAATAAATGGAGGTAATTTCCTACTGAAGCCATACTGGGGCTGCCATATAGACTGTCTTGCAATAATAACTGGATTAATAAAAACCAGGTTGGACATGCAAGGATCGTGAGACCATCAATTATCTCAGACCCCGTCTTGAAATGGACACATATATACTTCCCAAGACATACTCAAAACTCAAAACTTTTCTCTGTAGTATATGATAGGGCTATGTGGTCGGAAGGAGAACCACCCTACCACAAGAAAGGAATCGTCTGGTATACAGACGGATCCAAAAACTGAAGAAGGGACCGGGCGGGAACTGAGGTCACCTCAAGGATAGTCAAGGATTGTCTGGAGGACTTTTGAAACTGGCTAAACGGAACAATGTTAAATTGATCTAGGTGCCGGGTCACAGTGGTTCCGAAGGAAACGAAAAAGCAGATACCTTAGCAAAAAAGGGGAGTCGGAATGCCCTTCATAAACCCAGAGCCAATTTTAGGAATTCCAAGGACTGCATGTAAACAGGTGATCAACGAGTGGTCAAATGCTAAACACCGTGATCACTGGGGAAAAATACCGCGGCAATAGCTCGAGAAGGTACTGCATCAGAGTGCAACAAAGAGGCTATCTCTCGATGCACTGAAGCTGAACAAGATGCAACTACGAAGGGTTACCGGATTCATTACCGGACATTATCCCCTGCGGAAGCCTCTACACACAATGGGTCTCCATTGATTGATTGGGACTTCATAACGGGTCCATTGTGTGTAGATTGTGTGGCGAGGAGGAAGAAACATCCACCCACATTATCTTTGACTGCGAACCTCTAGGTTATAGCAGATACAGGATATTCGGTGCATCTCACCCCGAATATATGAACCTTTAGGAAGACCTGATAAGCAAGCTTCTGGATATTGCCAACATATGGTAGAAGCGAATCTCGCCGCACTGAAGCAGAAGGGGGGGGGGACAAAATGGACCATAAGGTCGAAGTGCAATAGTTTTAGACCCCAATATTAAATCAATCAATCAATCATCTCATTCATACACAGACTAAATGATGAACAAAAAAGTCTATCGTCATACACCTTGTTCAATTTTACTGATGCTATGCGTGCACAACTTCCATTGCATGCCAATATTTTACTCTCGTCGTGCCTAAAGAAGTATAATTTCAAAAACATAAAATTTGGTGGTTTTTAGACCACAAAAAATAAAGTCGAAGTCTTTTGATTGAAAAACTAGTTTTCTTTTTTTATGAATCATCTCAACATGCATAAGAAGAAATAAAAATAATTCGCACATAATATGATCTTTTGCTCGATATGATCAGTTATTTAAAACTATTTACTGGATTGTAATATTTTATTTTGAGTAATCTTAATAATAACGATAAAAAGCCGGTAAAAGATATTGATCTTAAATACGTTTGAAAATGCATAAAACCTATTGTCAGTACAAATAAATCAAATATAGGTAATTAAAAAAATCTATTATTATAATCTTAAATATTTTACGGTTGAGTTCATACTATTTGAAGCACAGATAGGTGTAGAAGTACTACTTATTTTAAAGTCATAAAAGTACTTTCTTTCTGTAAAAGTATAATCCATAATTAATAAATTACTTTCTTTGTAGAAACAAGAAATATTATTAATATTTTAGCACCTCTTCAAATCAATACAGAATGTGTAAAAAAACAACAAATATATTTTAATTGTTTTTCTAAATTTAACGTCTATCCTTTCATTGTTGATGTAATCTTATATACCAAGAGCCAGCCTATGGTAAGATTGTCACTCTAAATATGAGCAGTAAATGAATAAGTATACATAACCGTCTTTCGAGGCCAATCGATCGCCCTAGGTCAATCCTGTGCAAATTACTGTAATGAAGCTAATTACAGTCGAAAAAATGTCACTTCCACTCCGTCATGAAACATCCGATTTAAATTAACATGAAATGATCGGGAAATATGAGTATATTCATAATATATCGGGCGCCCTAACCCTATTTTGTGCAAACTACCCCGGCCAAAGTGTAGTTAATCGGAACCTTACTTCCATCATCACAAAAGCATTTTTTTTTTAAATTTATGTTCAATCTCTAGAACATGAATTTAACGGTCCCCCATTGAAAAAATAATGCTAAATATAAGGTCGACGGAATTTTATATGAAAATTTTTTCCTCTTGTATTCGGTCGCCTTTATATTTAGTATTTCACGAGGCACGAGGCGAGGCGAGGTTTTAGTTTCACCTCGCCTCGCCTCGCTTTTTTAAATATCAACCTCACCTTGGCAGAATATTGACTAGCCTCGCCTCGGTTGGGTTAGCTATCGTCCTCGCCTCGGCCCAGGGAAAATTATTGCTAACTTTGACTTATTTTGCATGAATGTACATAATATGGTAAAAAAACTTATATAAATATATATATATATATATATATATATATATAAATATATATTTATATATATATATGTATATATATATATATATATATATATATATATATATATATATATATATATATATATATATATATATAGGCGAGGTTTTTGAGACAATATACCTCGCCTCGTGCCTCGAGGACCGAGGCGAGGTGAGGAAACATTACTTATATTTAGCATGAATTTCCAATGATCGACCTTTATTTTCAAGCTCTGGAGGATGAAAACTTTAATTTAAGAAAAAAAATCTACAGGATGTTCGATGACGGCAGTAATGTAAAGTCATAATACAAGGGGAACAAATTGAACACAACGTTTGTAAATTAACAAAACGATGTAAAAGTACTGATCCAACGTCCTTAAAAGGGCGTTATTAAATTTGTATTGCATTTTCATTTTTCTTAGTTTTCAATAATCTACATTTCCATGACGCAGCGTTTCTTTTTCCACATGCTTCAGTACTGTTTCGATGAGTATTTTCAAAACATTATTATTTATTCAAACATACCTTTTTTTAAATCTTGATTGCTATGGCTGGGCAGTCATTTTGATAAAACCTACCCAAAATTTTTCCGTGAATAACTTGTTATCTTATAGTTTTCGTTAATTTGTTACAGATATGGAAACGTCTTCCGATTGTGAAGATGATAGCAGTCCTATGGTGTCCGATGAACCCGTTGTATACGTTTATGAAACAAATAAACGACGTCGTTCAATGGCTATACCAATCCCTTCTAAAACTATGACGCTCATAAAACCACGGCGACATAGCATGATGGCAAAAACAACATTACCAAAGGATTACGATCGATATGGGTTAGTTAACATTGTTATAGTTTTTCTCTGGGAAAGATACATTATATTCAAGTACTTCTTTAGAGTGACATTCAAGAGCATCTAGTACATATGAACATTAGAACTTATATACTGATAGTAGGAGCATATCAATTTCCCAAGCATGCAAATCACATTTTTCTTTTGAGGTTTATGTAATAAATAAGTTTCCAAAGCTAAGAAGTCGCTTTGACGTTTATGAATGGGAAAAATTGATCAAAGTATTTCACCAAAAAAATCCACCTTTTTAACCGTAAGAAATAGAATAAAAGTACAATATTGACCACAATATCAGTTCAAAGAGCAATACAACTTGTAGATTACAGAATATATACAGTATGTTTTCAAATGCATTTCTAATAGGGAATCAATGTTAAATAAATAAATAAAATATAGTAAAACCATACATCCATACACATACTTACAAACATCTGGGCTGCTTGTGGTATGATGTTGGTTTGATGTCATTTATGAGTGGGGATTTAGTGATGCCCACTTAATTTATAATATTATTATTCATTACATATGCACACACACATTACTAACTACTGAGTACCCCCACTATTTTTATTTCTTTATGAAGCATTGTTTAGTTATATAGTAAATAATATTTAACATCGATTCTCTATTGGTAAAGGTGTCCAAAACAGACGGTATAGTACCTCGGTATATAAAAGATACAGCCATGTTCGTATATACTAATACTTGTGTAGAAGTTTAATTCGCGCTGATAAAGGATTTAGTATGTATCGAGTATTTAAACTCATTTAACTGTTACATTTCTTGTTATGCCTTATATAAAATGGGTATTATAAGTTTCGTCCCGACAAGAGAAAAATTTTGATATATGTGTTCACAAAATGGCCTAATTGGTCCATTTCCACATGTCCGTCCGGTTGTCCGCCTAATTCGTCTCATATCAATTAAAAAACAAAGCCAGATAACCAGTTCATATTTTTTGCGTGTGTGTATTTCAAAGATAAAAAGTGTGGTAAAGTTCGTGAAGGGGAAAACTCGATCTATATGTTCTACCGCTAGGGGAGAAAATCTCAACCATTAGATATAGAGGAAAATTCACAACAAAAAGCATTCCTTTGTTAAACAACTTTTTTTCATAAACTGATTAGTTGTGGCTCAATTTCAGTTCAAACATCGGTAATTACTCCTTGTTTACAAAGACATGAATGTAAATAGCACCTTTATACGCTACTTTGTATAAATAGTTACACTCTAAATCAACAGTTCATGCATTGAGAATAAACTTTGTATATACCGAGTATTTAAAAGCTTAAGTCATTTAATAGGGAATATGCATGAAAATTTAACAAAACGATGATAATAATGAATATGAAAATACTGTTAATACTGTAATAATATTTAAAAACGAAATTAAAATCCGACAAATATCAAGGAAGCTATAAGCTTTTAAAGATTATTATCTGTCTCTTTCTTGCAAAAATACTAAAAACGGATTTTTACGTGTATTTTAAATGGTGAAAGTGTAATATGACGTCACATAACACATCAAGAGGGCTATCACCCTCTTTGTCTAATCGGGAATTTCAATCATTCATATCTCGCTTATTTTTAAAGTTATTTAAAAAGTAATGTTACCTTGATATTTGTCAAGTAAACATGCTTCAATTCAAGTGAAAAAAAATTTTCATGCATATTCCCTATTGTTAATTTCACTTGTTACGATACTATTTTTTATTACAGATCACAAAGCAGTGACTACACACCAACAAGATCATCAGTATATGGTAAAATAAATCCCATCAAACAGAACATCAAGAACAATCACCATCAACAACAACAACAACAACAACCAATGTATAGCTACAGTCAAAGTGAATTAGCACAACCAATCTATGTGGATCGATCAGATATTTACAGTACACGTGCGCATAGCACGTATCGGGATGATTGTAATATTTATGGTACATATAAGATCCGTAAAGCTAGTACAACACATAAATCAATTAAAGATGTATTATTAGAACCAACAATGCCAATATACGATCAGACAACAATCATACGTCGATTAAAGAAACCAACGAATTTTGGTTTAAGTAATTATGGACATTTAAAAATTGATTATTCATTCAATTGGAATACATTGGATCGATTTATTCGAACATAATCACTATACACACACCTATATTATATTCATAATTTAAAATAAGCATTGACCTCCATATATGGACTGAGGTTTCTTATGGGAAAAAGAAAAAAAAAGCGGTCAAAGTTATAATTGTACAATTTTGTTCCGTGGAAAAAAAATATATGCATACAAAATATTCATTAATAATCAACATAATTTTTGAATTTTTTGTCGAAATAGACAACCCACAATACATTGATGTTTTGTAAGTGAGAAAAATAAAAAATGTGTATTAAAATCCAATTAAATTTTTTCATATCAATATTTAATTTTAAAAAATTCAATGACATGTTTGTCTACATAGTATTCGCTAGTTCTTTCATACTATGAAAGTTCTTTCATACTATCTTCATAATTATGATTTAATCAACATGTAGTTCTCAACTAGAGGCAGGAATTTTCAAGCGTTTTTCCCGAAAAATTTACCCCCTATAAATAACCACTAGAATCAATATTTAGCTTTCTATACTTACCGACTATAATTAGGCCATCTCTATTTATCACTGTGCTAAATTTGAAACTATTACGTCGAAAAGTTTAAAAGAAAACCGTTTGTGAAAGCGTATATGTGTGACACAAGCACCAAATTAGCAACAAGCAACATATCTCTGAATCCATATCCCAGAGATAGTTACGATTAGCTAATTCACACTGATGATGACTACATTGTAGTCGAAATATGTATTTATAAAATACAAACAAATGTTCAAGGAATAGGGGCAAAATTTGAAATTTAATTTCAAAAAAACCTAGAGTTCTCTTTGATTATTTTAATAATCTTTATAAGATAGTCAGTCTATTTATGGAGGTCAGTGAAACACTATTAACAACTATTCATGATAAATACATACATTTAAGTAAAATTTTAAGATCATAATAAAATTGTCTTAGTATTGCGTAAGAAATTTATTCAAAATTTAAAAATTTATTAAAAGAATTGTTTATATTGGTTAAGGAGCTGCTGTCATGAATTGTTTAATGATTTGATCGTACGGATGAAATTAAAAAACGGGAAGAAGATGTGACAATAAAAACACCCGAAAAAAAGAAAAAAAATTATGCTTCTATATAAGTCGTTCGGGTCAGCAACTTGTTTCAAGCGTTTCTTGTCTATTCTTGTGGCGACTCTATACTTCTGCGTTTAAGAGGAGTAAATTAGCCACTAAGGAAAATTAGACCTCTCTAGGTTTTTTACTGACCCCTGAGGAACTCATCCCCCAACCTCTCTTCTATACCTCACCTTGTTCGTTTCCTCTAGCCCTGTAGACAGTATTGAACCTATCCGCCCTCTTCGCGAACATACCTCCACTTGATGGTTTTGCAACAGATCATTGTGCCAGACGGTGAAAGAGCGTGTCATTCACTCCGTTACATTCTAGGCAAGCAGCGCTTCACCTCCAACCGCACGAGGGATACATGCCTTTTGAGTCTGCAGTGATCGGTAAGCACTCCAACTAGAAGATATATTCCTTTTCGGCTCTTGCCAATAAGTCAAGTTGACCTTGCGGCGTTATACCCAACTATCATGACTATATATTTTATATGTAAAAACATTAAAAATCCAGTGGAAAAAATCTACCTTGTCGATTCTTGTCATGCTTACCATAAAATTGCATTGTCATCGGAACTGAACAAACATGTAAAAATTCAACTCCGTAGGACAAGAGGAAGTGATTCTAATTCAGCTTGCAAAATTTGACCCGAACATACATACATTCATACATACATACGTTGCAAGTTAAATAAAAGCTTGTAAAAAGAATGTTTAATTAAAAATAGATTAAACGAATAGGTGTATAAAATAATTATAAAAAATTAGCACATATTAAATACGAAAAAAAAATTTTTTTAATGTTTTAAAAATTATGTTTTTAACATTTAAATATGAATTACTTACTTTGAAATAAAAACTGTTATTATTTGATATTTAACTTGTATTTAATATTATTGTTTTTATTCTTTTTAATTGTTTTTTTTTAGTGATAATAATTAAAAATTGTACAATTGTTTTAATATATATTAAATAATTATTAAAAATTATGTTTTAAATTATATTGTTTTTTATAACCTTAGAATTGAGTATCCAAAGGATATATTATTATTCCAAAACAACCAAGCAACTTTAAATTTTTTTCACGTGTTATCTATATACTTCAAGGTAGTTACGGTTTAGCTTTAAAATAAGTTTAATGACGATCGGGCTTTATCAGGCGCAAAAATCTTTGTTCCATGATATCTCCCCAACCATTCAGTTTATTCTGTAGTGTTTTAATTCGAGATTATCTACACATTTTGTTTTTGTTTCCTCGTTAACAGTTTTTGCATTTCATAAAAAGTTTCACTTCTATCACCGGTTAGCTTTTGACTGACGCTTAGTTTTTTTTGGATCCTCATTGACAATAACGAGAAATACAAATTTGTTCATATTTGAAAATAGAAGAACAAGACTTCACAGATGACGTCACACGCTTTACTGCAACTACTCGGCTTTTAAGGTAGTTCCAGCACTGTCTTGTATAATCAGGACAAAAAACCGGTTTGCATTTCTTATAGAACAAATACATATAATCACACATACAACACATACATATATTAATATTAATATTAATATTAATATTAATATTAATATTAATATTAATATTAATATTAATATTAATATTAATATTAATATTAATATTAATATTAATATTAATATTAATATTAATATTAATATTAATATTAATATTAATATTAATATTAATATTAATATTAATATTAATATTAATATTAATATTAATATTAATATTAATATTAATATTAATATTAATATTAATATTAATATTAATATTAATATTAATATTAATATTAATATTAACATTAACATTAACATTAAAAAAAATCCTCGACAGAGTTTAAAAAAAAAAACTAGGATAGTAAAGATAAATATTTATTATTAGTAATTAATATTAAGTTATTAATATTAATATTAATATTAATATTAATATTAATATTAATATTAATATTAATATTAATATTAATATTAATATTAATATTAATATTAATATTAATATTAATATTAATATTAATATTAATATTAATATTAATATTAATATTAATATTAATATTAATATTAATATTAATATTAATATTAATATTAATATTAATATTAATATTAATATTAATATTAACATTAACATTAACATTAATATTAATATTAATATTAATATTAATATTAATATTAATATTAATATTAATATTAATATTAATATTAATATTAATATTAATATTAATATTAATATTAATATTAATATTAATATTAATATTAATATTAATATTAATATTAATATTAATATTAATATTAATATTAATATTAATATTAATATTAATATTAATATTAATATTAATATTAATATTAATATTAATAACTTAATATTAATTACTAATAATAAATATTTATCTTTACTATCCTAGTTTTTTTTTTTAAACTCTGTCGAGGATTTTTTTTAATTCAATAGATAATAGTTTGGTGGGCATGAAGTTTTACATGCTTCTCATGAGAGATAAATGATTATTTTGTTATTAATTATTTCTCTAAACGGTAAAAAATTCTGAAATTTCGGGATTTATTAGAAAACGTTATTTTTAGCCTGTGAAAAAAAAACAGCAAAATCTGTCGAAAAGTGATTTCATGCGAGAACTCCCTTAAGTTACTGCAACTACTCGGTTCTTAGACTCCGCGATCTTAGACCAATTATCAATGGATCATTCTCGATCGAATGTAGCTTCTATTTTGCTCTTTCTTTAAATTAGGGTGTTAACATTTTTGCATGACCTTAAAAAATTTAAAATCTCGATAAAAAAATTTCTACCGCTCACCAATTAATGACTATTCCACCTTTTATGACCATTTCGTGACCTTTTAGGTGGTTTTTTGAAATTCCATGGATGGGATGCTACGATCGCGGAGGCCGCTTAAAATTTTTCATATGTGGTAATAGGTGAATATGAGTTTGCCGATGTTATTAAGTTTCTTACAGGGGAACGAGTGATGAAATATTTACTTATAAGTATTTACTTATCAGTTGACACCGGCTTTTTAGAAGTAGAAAATCTAAATCAATTTTGAAAGAAAAACTCTTTGGAAAATTTTAGTAAAACTACATATGGTACAAAAAAAAGATCAGATACAATACTATTTATTTTTATTCTTTTTTCAATTTCGTTTGAAAACGATTACAAAGTTTTCGATAACCAACATAAATTGCAAAAAAAATAATAGTAGCCATACAGAATAAAACTACTTGTAAAGCAACAAAGACATCAATATAATAAAATTCATAAAATGTATAATCTAGAGCTGGACTTTTTAAATAATTCGCACCTTTCGTTTCGATTACATGTTCAATCCACCATATTGCTTTTTTGTCCGGAGGGATAATTTGATTTTCTAATATTTTAGCTACATTTTCTATTATTTGTTGATAGCTAAAATCGTTGTAAATGAAAATTTATTTAGACGAAAAAAATGTGGGTGGGTGTGCTAATATGTAAGAAAGTGGGTTAGAACTTTGGCGTGGTAAACTATGTTGCATAATATATTCAGATGACATTAAATTTTCATCATTGATATCTTTTATCTAATTTTCGTTCCAGTGTCAATTTATCTTGTAAGTATATAAAGTAATGGAAGCAACAGTTTTTTAGCCCCCCATTAACAACCGATTTAGGTAATTTCTATTGAAATCGTTTGATGATTTGACGGTGATTTAAATGATGGTTCTTTCAAATCGTATGACAATAATTTTGTGGAGGATGGAGTTTTGTGAATTATGGAATTTACTTAGAGTAGAACTGTTTTGGCAGCTAACTTAATACTCGTAATGTTGTAAACGTGGATAAATAAGAATAACTTCAAACAAAATAAAATAAACTGTGAAAAAGATCGCAAAATATACAAGGTTTGATAAAGTTTTCTCAAAATATCTTTATTTTTCAATACTATCAAATCCTTTCCTATCGAGCGTGGAAATCCTTCACGTTCGATCGAACAGTTTGGTCCACATGAAAACGCATTACTTGCAAATGCTTGTTTTATATTTATAGAAAAGTGCAATATTTTCAACGCGGTAAATAAAAAGCGGGGTGAGGAAATTTTTTACTAGAGGACTTCTTCCAAACCTGCCTTCTTTATGAATGCATAATCTGGAATGGATTTTGGAATCGTATGTTTCCTACGGGTATGTGGTAGACACCCAGAAATCTGGCTTTCTTTTGTTTGTGTTTTTACTTGCGACAATCCGCAAGTATGTATTTTGAGTTTCTTCCATCTCCTTGCAAAACTTGCAGAGCCGTTGGTTTCAAAATAATTTATTGAGGCTGGCGCATACTTTGAATTTATTACTAAAATTTCGGAACATATTTTTGACTTGCCTTTGTCCCAGAAAAGCTTACAGAGCTTTTTAAGGTCTTCTCAGTTGATGTGATCTCCTAGTTCACAGAATACCTCCGGTCCTGTAGTATAGGTGCCGTTGGTACTTTCCTTGGCAAAGTACCAACTTTGCTTTGTATTCTTTGCTTTGTATTTCTTACCAATTTTCGTCTCTAGGGTAAAGCAGAAGGCAGTGCAAGTCGGTAGTATTCCCGCTTTAGAAAAGTTATACACTTTCCTCTGCCGACGATCACTGAACTTAATCTTAGAATAGGTACCTTTGGAATTCTCTCGACCACAAAGTGGAGTGGCAAGGTATAGGATCTAGGATTAAAAGTACTCTCGCAATTTGAAAAAAATTGCTATGAACTTGAATCCGGCAATGCTTTGTTTTCTCTAGCGAATAACTATGAGTGTGAGAGCATCCGCATTTATTTTACATCCTGGCCATTAACAAGTTTAACATAATTGAGCAGTTCACCGCCTAATTAGCACTGATCCTTAAGCATCCCACCTACAAAATTTAACACTCAGCGTTCATGTAGTGTCTAATTTTAGTGGCTGACAAAGGTTAGTTCTTTTATTTTAATTAGCTAAGTTGTTGATATGCAAACCTACAGATGGTCAAGGGTGAATGGGATGCGCCGGCGGTAGCGGGCATCCCATTCTGGGCAATCGTTTTATTTTTTTCAGACAATGACGGTGCTTAAGGTTTATTCAGATTTTTGCTTTAATGGATTACATTTCATTGTGATTGCAGTTCTAGGGTAGGTACCGATATTAATTCTCCAGAAGTACGAGTATTGGTATCCTAATATCCTTCAACAAAATGCAACACTTGAAGTTGGCAAAAACATAAACTTTCTATCACGGTTATTTGATTATGATTTAGACTTATTAATCATTAGGCAACACACCATGACTAAAGTGATAAATCAATAATCACTAATCAATATTGTTAGATTCAATCATTAGTCGGACTAAATTTTGCGCGACACTGTTCTGAAGGCCTTAAGCGTAATTTTGCTTGTACTAACCTGTATACTCATCGTACACTATTAAAATTCAGTTTTAAATTCGGTTTGTCAAAATTTTCATTGTTTGATTTTTGATGGTATTTACCTTGAATTATGCATGATGGTAATGACAGCTTTTTTAAAATCATTTTCATTCATAGTATTGTAACTTAAAGCAATCCCATATCCCAAACGTTGTGCTCTGTTGACATTTGAAAATTGATCGCCAAAAAATGGTATACCAATAATTGGAGTTTTGGCGTGAATTGTTTCTTCCAGAGATTGAAGACCACCTTGTGTTATAAAAATTTTCACATTTGGATGGCCTATAAAAATATTTTAAACTTTATTATTTTGCGTTTTGTTCTTTAGGTACTTCTTAACGTTTTTAACAATAAATTGAGGGTTGATGGATGGAGTAGTGTGTTAAGTTTCGTAAACGTATTTGAATCTTCATTTTAAGACGAGTACGTCTAAATGGTTAGCCTAAAATTGCACTGAATACGTCCAGACTAGGCTTTCTATATAATTGATTAAGGTGTAAAAAAATACACATTTACCAGGACACGAACCATGGACCTAGTACTCTCTCGGGGAGGGATTCTTAAGGAGTACACTACATTATTTAGCTTGAGGTGTAAATTTCACAGCACTAACATCTTGCATGACAGACAAAGGTCTTTGACCTTTGAAGCCTTCCGAACTATTGACTCAATAAAAAAATTTATGGGATAATTATTATTCACCGGTAGACCTAATATTTTCTGAGATATTCGGAAATAAAATTCTATTTTAAATAAATAAATTGGTGATTAATTTTGTTTACACTAACTAAAGTCAAAACGGTTTACCTATATCATGTCCTGAAAAACATAAAAATTTTTGCCTACTCTAACACAAGAAATTCTTAGATAAATGAGGAGCAAAACTTTAGAATCCGAATTGAAAAAAATTTCAAAGAATTAACGTTTATTTAAATGCACACCGTCTCCAAGGCACTCGATATGGATTTACGAGTTTATAGACCTTGATTATATGTACATGGTGTATCCTGAATACTTGTCATTAGGATATCAAAAATGCAACACTGTATATGTTATAATACATAAGTTTAGCAGAGACTTCCAATGCGATCTTAACTCCTTAGTATCGGTCTGCGTGATATAGATTTGTGAATTTTTGGACCTATAATATATACGTGATACATAATTTATGCAGATACAGTATATTTAAATAAATATTAGGTTTGAGAAATTCAGTGCAATTCGAAATCCCAACCTTTTTGATCCCTGTAAAGGCGTAACCCTGAGATTTTTCTAAACTATTTGATACCCATCGGAGAATGAATTAAATTTTTATTTTGATAACTGAGAACTTTTTATTTTTACAGTTTAAGTACCTAAGCCGATTAATAATGAACTTTTTGATATTTACTTAGAATGTCAAACTGAGGCATCCATTCTTTAATAACAATATTCTTTGGTATGTTTTGAATACAGTTTGGTTCACTTTTCCATAAAACTTTATATGGTAAGTCTTTGAAAACGCTTCTCAATGTTTCCACAAAATTTGGATTAAGACTTGAACAAGGTACATTTCCTCCAAAACTTAAATAAATGGCGCCATTTGTTGCGTTGTCTAAATAATCTTGTATGTCCTGAAATTTGAAAGTACAATTTTTACTACATTTTTAAGATTCGATTCATGCTTCAATATACTAATAAACAATACCAAGAACCAAAACCAAGAGTTTTGAATTCACAAGGAACATTTAGCATTTTTTACTATTACAGCTTCTAAAAAAATAAAAGTTAACGAAAATCGCCATTTTTGAAAGTGAAAATTCAAAGATATACTACTTCGTACAAAAGAAGATTGAAACTTGAGAGTCTTAATCTCTTTCGTGTGTGGATCTCCAATTGGTATTTTCATTAAATTGGCCATACTAACTATGAAACAGACACTGTAAAAATCTGAAATTTTAAGAAACCATCTTTACACGTGTGGTGATTATAAACTTTTAAAAATTTTGTTCGATGAGACTTTGATTTTCAAGTTACAATTTTAAAATTTTAAACACTTATTGCTACCCATAAAACGATTCTTCAAATATGTCTCTTTTGAAATATTCCATAGCGAATAAGGTCGATTTTATGAAAATAAAATGCCGATTTTATGAAAAATCTGAGACTTTCAAATTTCAAACTTTTGTAGCAAGGTATAGAATATACTGTATGAAATAAACATAACAAATTTTTTTTACGCACAAATTTTTTTTACGGTAAAATGTAACAA
Organism: Nineta flava; assembly: GCA_963920215.1. NCBI lineage: Eukaryota > Metazoa > Arthropoda > Insecta > Neuroptera > Chrysopidae > Nineta > Nineta flava. Next base: position 109,247,616 of record OY986041.1, read on the forward strand.
AAATCCGGTTGAATTCGGTACAATTCGAAAAACAAAATGTGGCCCTTTAAATAATTACTCTTGGTTTTGGTTTAAAATCAACATCTACAAAAATGAAGGAGCTAGAGTGTTTATCGCAAACCGTTGTATGGTTTAAAATTGCACCCATACAAAATGTTTTGTAAAAACTTATAGAAACACCCATGTAAAGCAAAATTACTGAATTAATTATGAAATTCTCCCCGCGAACTTAAAGTTATTTGGATATTTGATCCTGTTTATTTCATTATCAAATCACGGTTAATACTTGTGATTCTATGTTTCGTCTTTCATTCATAATATTTCAGCTCCTTAAAAGTTTTCCAAAGATCATCTTTGAAAAACAAAACCTCTGCGCTGTATACAGGAAACGCTGTTCACATTGCTCAAGATTTGAATATTAATAGGGAATATGCATGAAAAATTTTTTTCACTTGAATTGAAGCATGTTTACTTGACAAATATAAAGGTGAAATTACTTTTTAAATAACTTTAAAAATAAGCGAGATATGAATGATTGAAATTCCCGATTAGACAAAGAGGGTGATAGCCTTCTAGATATGTTATGTGACGTCATATTACACTTTCACCATTTAAAATACACGTAAAACTCCGTTTTTAGTATTTTTGCAAGAAAGAGACAGATAATAATCTTTAAAAGCTTATAGCTTCCTTGATATTTGTCGGATTTTAATTTCGTTTTTAAATATTATTACAGTATTAACAGTATTTTCATATTCTGAAAATAAATGTGAAAAAAAATTTTCATGCATATTCCCTATTAAGTATTATATGGGCTCCAGGATGCAAGCACCCCATCCATGGAATTTTGATAAACCAATTACACCATCAAATTGGTTACTAATGGGTCAGGTAGTTTCATCAGTTGGTCAGCGATGGAAAAGTTTTTATTGATATATTAATTTTTTCAAGGTTATACAAAACTTTTAGCACCCCATCCATGGAACTTCGAAAAACCAATTACACCATCTAATTGGTTATAAATGGTCAAGTTGCCCCATTATTTGGTTAGCGATAGAAAACATTTTATTTTTATGAAATAGATTTAGGCGGTCTCGCAGGAAATAAATTTTTTCCAGGAAATAGGTCTGACCAATTATTTATTTTAACTGGCCAATTATCAGTGGATTATTCTCAATCGATTAGTGCCTTTATTTTTTCTCTGTATGGAATATGGCTTGCTAAAATTTTTTCATGGCCTTGAAAAAAATTAAAACATTGATAAAAAGTTTTCTATCGCTGACCAAATAATGGGGCTACCTGACCATTTATTCTATGGTGCTAAAAGTTTTGTATAACCTTGAAAAAATTAAAAGATCAATAAAAACTTTTCTACCGCTGACCAATTAATGGGACTACCTAACCATTTATGACCAATTAGTGACCAATTAGATGGTATAATTGGTTTTTCGAAATTCCATGGATGGGGTGCAAGCATCCTGGAGCCATTATATGAGATCTCAAATTGAGTTAGTTTTATTTGAAATTTCTCTTAGGTGTTCTTAGCTTTACAAAAATTTAACTCAATTTAATTTTAATATAAGTGTTTAAGGATGTACGAGCACTAGATATAGTCTATTTATAAAATTCTTCAAAATCATATACAGTACATTCATAAAAGTCCACACTAAAGTTTATATTTTTTGTCGTAAGACAAAAAATTATTTTAAATTTTTATTATTTTTTAAAAGAGATTGGTCCAAAATAATTCCGGTGTGACGGGCCTAAAAAAAGATATTTAAGAAAAAACTGAGATTTCGGGTAATTATGCTATAGCCGACAAAAATTAAATTTACCCGAAATCTCAGTTTTTTTCTTAAATATATTTTTTTAGGCCGGTCATACCGGAATTTTATTGGATCAATCTCTTTATTAATATTTCTATTTCCTATTGCGTAGTTTTTTTTTATTTGTTTTTTTATTTCAAGTGAAAATTATCAAAATATGTCGACGCTCACGGTTTTCTCCATAAGAGCAATGCATTAAATCTCGAACTTTAACATTAAATAATTAATTCAAGACCCCGTAAACCCCCCCCCCCCCTGAAACTTTTATAATTGATTTATATGCACTTGAACTACAGTGCTCGTACATCCTTAAATAACTATTTTACCTTTGGTAGTGATTTTAATTTAGGATGATGGATCCCTCCAATTTCGATAACACCAGGTAAATTTGGTTTAACACCCGTAAAAATTGGATGATGATTCACCAGAATAATATGTATCCGTTTAATAATGTCAGACAGTGATGGCATATTCGACCCAAAATATCTTTGGATAATTGCATTTTGAGTATGATAATCAAAAGTTTCCAAAAGATTTATTGTCTTTACGTATGCCCAAACAATGGATATTTTATCCCAAAATTTTAAGGGATGTTCAAATGGTGTATTCACATCTAATTCATGTATCAATGGCAAAGGATTTCTTAGATCATTATCAGCAAAACATAATAACGGTAACGAATTGAATCCTATTATTGGACAATTATAAACAATACTGAATGCAGCAAATGATCGAATAGTATATTCCATAATGATTAAATCAAAATTTTGATTATTGCTATTTAGAATCAAACTTGTGATCTCTGGTAAGGTAAACAATGGATGTACTGTATCAACAGTAGTAGAATCCACTACATTTCGCACAATGTCATGTTGATCACCTAAGTATGATAAAATTTAGAATTATGATCAATTACAAGGGTTTTTGACTTAAGAGGAGATTCTAGTCTAGACAATGAAATACTAGAAGTGACGTTGAGGATAGAGAAATAGATTGTAAAGACTGCCCTGGACGGGCTACACTTCGACCATAAGGTCCATTGTGGTGGCTAAAGATGTGAGGGTGTGAGTGGATGGAAGGAATTTTTGTGTATAGACTAGGAATCGGTAGGATATGCGGCTGCAGCCGACTATGATAGGAACTATAACGATATTCATCTGGAGTTCGTGAAGGAAACTGCAGAAAACGTTCTCAAGCGTAGTCTGTTACTTCGTTCTTGTCCATACGTCGACAGTTTAGTCAATTAACCGCCCCTTTTTTTTCTTAATAATTGAAAAACTTCCGATGCCGGGATTCGAACCCATAACCTCCCAGTTTCCAAGTACGCATATTGCGCAGACATAACGCCTTAGACCGCTCGGCTACTTGGACTGGTGACGTTGAGGAGAAAAATGTAAGGAAAAATGCGACATTCTGAAGAGAAGCGGGCTGTGTATAATATAACTAATAAAGGAACAACTAATAGTGTTATGGAAATATTATAAGCCAATAAGAGCTCTCAGCACTACACAATGTTGCTATTGGGTCTATTTTAATTTACGTAGTGTATATTATATACCGGGTATAACAACGCTTGATGACGCTGAAAGTATGTAAGCGCCCTAAGCGAATACACCTTATACATATGTTATACATTATGTTATAACAATATATACATCTTTTGAATCGGTTCCTCGAGTTTATCCGATTGAGCTTGACAGATCAGACTCATTCATTGTCCAGTAAAAATTGTGAAAGCCAATTAATTTTTCACTAAAACATCTAATTTTTCGAAGATATTATAAGACTAGAATATTTTCTTAAATTGACTACTTTACCATACTAACCTTCCACTACTTTAAGATATTCTTGTTTACCACCTGTAGTGAAATTTACTGTTTGGTAAAAGATGTTGATATTAATTTCTGTTAAATTTGTTTGATTCGGATCGTTTATTGGATTTGTGGTAATGGATACGATTTCATGCCCTTTTTCCAACAGTTTGTATATTATGTTACGACTGTAGAGTTGATGACTGTATGATGGCATTGGCACGATAAATAAAATACGTGAACATTTCACTTCTTCCATTTTGAAACTAAGGAAAGCTACTAGTAAGGTTAGCAACAACATTTCAACAGATCTTTTTATTTTTGGAACATTCATAAAATGCTGAAAAATACACAAAGGTTTATTATTCACCTGACTAAAAATGTCCTTTCAACACTTAACACTAGTAACTTTTCAATTCTAATTAAAATAATTATTTCGAGTTGGGAAAAAATTTGGAGAGTCTTGACACCTCCAGTAAAGCAAAATATAGTTTTCATTAAAAACATCGAACAGGGTGCGAATGCGATTGACGGACGGTAAATTTTGTAGCTCTTTCACTTTTCAATCATTACTAAACTTTAATAATATTATAGTTTTAGGTTCTTTATTTATTTATACCGAAAAATCTGGTTAACTTGGACGTTTTTGACAATGAGAACAGATGTAAACAAGGCTTGAATATACTTGAATATACTTGGATTGTTCCTTGTTTTTTAGATAGGTCTTAAAAATTTAAGTTCCATCTCTACTTCATACAGAACGCTTGAATAAAAATTTCTACAAGTTAAAATTTATTTGTATTACGTAACATTTTTTTCGACCAGTATCCTCCACCTATAACGAATCATAACAAAATAACACTCCGCTAGTGGCCGTTACGTAATTTATGGATTATCTCCAATTATATTTTTGTACACTACTAAATACCATACAAATTATTCACATTTTTTCATTGCTTTAAATATATTTAAAATTGAAGTCTGTCAACCTGGAACTCGACTTTATCGTATTATTTATGTTAATGTTAATGCTTTTTGATTAATTGTTTTAGTTTGATGAAACTTACTACAATCAATTGTAAGGTTTGTCGTTTATTCAGTTCAAAATTGGTGTTAATCCGATAAAGTCCGGTTCCAGGTTGACAGACCTTTAAAATGGTTTAGGTTGAAATCAATATTGTCAGAAATAAAAGAATTAGATAGAGAATTAACAGCAAGTTTAAAAATTGCACAAACACCCATACAAACTGGTCGCTCGAAATAAATAGAAAAAATTTTAAATGTTGTCAATTTCCCAAATATAGAAAAATTTTGTGTAAAAAATTTTATTTGTGATTAACCTTTTAATCTGAAATTTGTCGATTTGATACAGATTGATCCAAAACCATACTATTTTATTAGAACATTTGAATCCAAAAGTTATTATACATTATTTTCAACTACACAATATCACCGAAACTATACACATTTTCATCACTTTGTAATGGTATTCACTACACTACCAGAAATACCATCTTTATATACCAATGCATCATCATAAATGGAAAATGAAAAATTTATTCAATTATTTAGTGAATTTATTAAAGTATTTTTTTAGTAAGAACGTGTTGAATAAATCATCTAATTTACAAAATAATGTCAAATGATCTACTTTTCATGAATCAACCAGTCAGGAAATGTTTCAACCAGTAGTTCATAGTTCTTATAGAATAAGATACGTAAATAAATCGAAAAGTACAAATTTTTTGAAAGAAATATTTGAAACAAAATTTGCAGTTCTAAGTAGGACATTTGATTTGTAGGTGCTATTAATAATTTAACAACTTCATTTTTTTAGCGAATTTCCTGAAAGGAAATAGAGCTATTGGTCCCGTACCGAAGTCAAAATTTCGCAAAAATTTCTTCAAATGTCCATCGATCCTACCTAGTAGATGTCAAAAATCACCATCTGTAAAATTTATATATATATATCTATGGACATATATATATATATATATATATATATATGTCTGTAATCACTCTAGCGGTCACAATTTTGATCTAATTGGAATGAAATTTGGTATTTAAGGCGCTTTTGGTATTCAAAAGGTCAAGTTCGTTAATGGGTAAAATCGAACAAGGGGAAAGGGGGGTTTAGAGGGAGGGGAAAACACAAAATTTGACATATCTCCCTTAATATTCGAATAATCGAAAAATTTATAAGAAATGAAGTTGTAGGTACTAAGTTTTACTGTAGATTTGTTTCTTATCATTTTTTCTGTTACACTAATATTTACAGAAATATTGACGATTTAAGATTTAAAATTAAATTCCTCACTATCTCTGTACACATTAGAGTTTGAGCAAAAATGATGAGGTGATGAATTGTAGCAAACATGATTTTCTATAACTTTAGCCCTTACGCATTTTTTGATTGTTCTAATATTAAGAGAGATATTTTATATTTTGTGTTTTCTTATTTATTAATGCCCCCTTTTCCCCTTGCGTATGCCATTTATTAATAACATTGGCCTTGCAAATACTAAAATCATATACGATATTTCATTTTGATCAGACTAAAATTGTGACGGCTAGAAAGTGATTTATGTATTCTAAGGAAATTCGCTAAGTTGAAGCAGCTCCTGCGTAACGAATTTTTTATACCTGGTATGTAATTTGTAATATATACCAAGGTATATTAAGTTCCGTTTTTGTAACGATTGAAAATATGGCTCCAGGATGCTAGCATCCCATCCATGGAATTTCGAAAAACCAATTACACCATCAAATTGGTCACTAATTGGTCAGGTAGTCCCATTAGTTGGTCAGCGATAGAAAATTTTTTATTGATCTTTTAATTTTTTCAAGGTTATACAAAACTTTTAGCACCCCATCCATGGAATTAAAATTCTTTACCAATCGTTTTGAGATTTGTACACAATGTTGTATTCATATAGGGGAAGGCTTCAAAAAAACTACCCCCTAAAGGAGTGGAGTGTAGGTGAATTTTGTATAAAACTTATTATGTATTAAATAAATAAAGTTTGCATATTTATTTTTATTAAACTACCCATAAAAGGGGGCGGAATGGGGTTTTATAGATAATGTGGAGAAATTGTCTTCATGAAGCTGAAATTTGGTAGGTAGGTAGTTTATAGATAGCTAAGAAAGGATTTTTGAAAATTCATATTTTAAGGGAAAGGGGGTGAATTTTGTATGAAACTTATTGTCAAATTAAACATATTAGAAAATTATGTTTCGTCTTTGTTTCCTTACCATTTACGCACAGCAACACGTGGCAGGATAAAGCTAGTAGTGCCGACCGTTTAGTTTACATCTTCGTATAGTAGATCTCCCACGAGTATGAGAGAGTACATATGTATACATTAAGCAATGTGTATGAGAAGGAGTTCTTATAGGTTTGTTACTTTCTTAAAGTTAAACTGTTGCGTGTTGTCATGTCTATTAATTTGTATGTGTGTTATGATTTGTTCTGTTGTTTCGACATAACACAACAGTAACACAATACACATAACACAACAATAACAAACCAAACATATAAGACCTCCTTCTCATACACAATGCCTAATGTATACATATGTACTCTCTCATACTCGTGGGAGATCTACTATACGAAGATGTAAACTAAACGTACGGTATATTATATACTCAGTAAATAACTTTTAAGAATATTATTTATGCATTTATTTTTACATAATATCATAGATTAAATATCATTATGAGATATTTAATACTATGATAATATTTACATCAATAAATAATATAAAAACATGATATGAAACTATTTAAATAAAAAATTTAAATATTCCAAATAATTGTTAAACAGAATATAATCAAATTTTGTTTATCCGCTTCATTCACATTTAAATATCATAAATATATTTAAATAGATATCACTACAGCTTGCAAAAGTAACCTTTTGGGTAAATTAACCACCAAAGGTAATTTACTCCAAAAGCGATGCTATGAAATTTTTAGTGTTCCCTGCCAAATTTGGCAAAACGTAACATTTATGAAATTCGACGTAATCATTTAAAATTTAACACGGAGACAGAGTGCGATGGCCCAGCTATAAACGTAAAGTACACAAAGTTTAATTTTGATTCTGGCAGTTAATTGCGGGGTAAATTTATGTATACTTATTTTGGGTTATGGAAACAAAAATTTCTTTCAAAAGGTATCGTATGGAGTGTCTAATGAAAGTTTCTTAAAACACGAATCCAAAAATATATTGGGATATCAGGCAGGGGACGAAGCCTTAAATTTCATCCGTCTAGTAGTAGTTACTAAATTGTTCACTAGACTACGACCACGAAACTTGTAGAGAGAAAGGTATGTCAGGGGGTTGGGGCAGCAAACATCGATCTACTAGCTCTAGTTTTTAATTTAAATACCAGATAGCATATCCAAATGCCAAACTTCCCACTATGTTGTATTTTTAACTTTTTGATCGGGAGAATAATGAATTTTTCCATTTTAAGCGTCTTAGTAAAAACCTCTTTAGGATGTTCCAGCATTAAACCATTTTTCGACAGATTTTGCTCATTTTTTTTTCACAGGATAAAAATAACGTTGTCTAATAAATCCCGAAGTTTCAGAATTTTTGACCGTTTAGAACGCGAGATAATTAATAGCAAAGTTATCATTCTCTCTCACTCTCTTTCATTAGAAGCATGTAAAACTACACACCCGCCCAACTGTTATCTGTTGTATTTAAAAAAAATACTCGACAGAATTCTAAAAAAAACTAGAGTAAAGATAAATATTTATTAAATAAATTTTTTTTTTAAATTCAATTTTACCGTTTTGTTTTCGAAATATAAAAGTTTAAAATTTATTTTTCTTCTAAATAACATTATTTTGTATATATGAACTGTGAATTTGTCTATGTGTTGCGTATGTGTGTATATGTATTTGTTCTTTAATAAAATCAAAGCGGTTTTTAGTCCTGATTATATAATACAGTCCTTAAACGAAAAAATTCATACTAAAAAAAACGTTCTACATATAAGGTTTGTAATAAAATATTTTATCGACAAAGCTATTTAACTCGACATAAACTAATTCACACTAGAGAAAACTCATTTTCATGTGATGTTCATTTAATCTGACAAAACATTTAATCTGCAAAGCGATTTAACTCGATATAAACTAATCCACACGTTACTTGGGTTATACATGCGTTACTTTATTAGTTGGTGTGTTTGTGTGAACAAATATCTTAGTATCCTAAATTAGATACTCAGCATAAAAATAAATTAAGGTCTTAAGCATACTACAGACGCAGAACATTGTGCAGCAACATTGAACTCCGCCTACAAAATGTTTTCTGTACAGACGTGCAACCAAAATTGTGGAACATAAAATTATTATTTTATTGCTTTATGACGGTAATCTTAAAAATTCAATCACTTGCCATCTTGTCCCTGTCTATCTCATTTATCTCATTTATTTTACAAGTTAAGAATTAAATTTTAAAAAACGGCATCCTTTGTACTTATACATAATAAATTTACATTTATTTAATTTTTATTGTTCAAATTAACCGCGGCGATTTTAGGCGATGTCAGCGCCGCGGGTCGACTACTCTTCGGAAAAAAATCTGACTATCCTGGTGGTACACTGTCGCAAATTTCGTATCCAATCGTTAGTCTTGATCATATCTTGATAATGACATCCTGTATATTTTTAGCTATGTTATATTTTAGGATCTTAAAAGGAAACTATCGAAAATACTTTATTTAAATTTATTCATTCAACTTTTCTTACAAAATTTTTAAATATCAATGTTAGGTGCTTGTAAAAGTGACTCTCAACGAATATCTCATTCATTTGGTAATTTTACCAAGAAAGTTTTGAAAATGGATATATGTATATAAATAAGCCAAATTCCATTATTTTGGGTAAAATAGTATCAAAAATATATCTCCTTGATGGTTGATTTTACGACCGAATCAGTTACGTGTACAAACTTCTGTTTATTAACTAAATAATAATGATCTCTTAAATTTTTTGTTAAAGTCAAGATTTGTAATGATCTATGAATAAAGACTTCGGGATAAAATAGAAGTTTTTCTTACGGTTTATTTCTGTAACGAAGCAATAATGAGCTCAAATGAGATTTAAAATTAATTAACGTGCTTAATTATCCTATTCACGTGCTTAATTATAAAATGTTGTGAACTAAATTAATCTTTATAAGTTAAGCGGGCAGATATTTTATCTATATTTTTATATCACCGGACACCATTTATCAAGGTTTGAGGTTAATTATGTGGCCTATGCTTATATGTAAAACTCCTATATGGTCAGTTGGTTTAGGAAAAAATGTCCCAATATTAGTTAGGGTACCGATTATATTGATTCTCTCCATCCTCCGAGACACATTGTCCGTGCTGCGCATGCCTGCTTCCACTTATAGAAACTGTCCATATAGGAGTATTACATATATGGGCCTATCTAGCTGGCAAGTTGGTGAACGGCCTTAACGGCGTTTAAAGGGTACTTAGCCTTGAACGATCGATCTTTACATGATATGGCTTTAATATTACAAAATAAGAGATAAAATCACGTTTCACAAAATAAACGTTTGTTAATACCAAGTTCTTGCAAGATAAAGTTTTATGAAGCGCGTCGAGCTCTCCAGGAACCCCATCCTTAAATTTTGCTTCAAAAACGGGAAAATTTAGATAAAAATTTTAAATTACAAAGATTTTTGTTAATAAAATACAAATAATTTTTATTCAAAAAAGAGTATCCTGATTCCGCGTAAATGGTGTGTAAAAGACATGACATAAATGTATTAATTTACTCCCTTAATATCTCCATCATTCACTTGAGACAAAAACTGTGGGAGACCATATCTCGGCAATCATGACGTTTTGTATGGATCTCGTATTGAAAAATACCACCAATTTGGAAAAAATGGCACAAGGAAAAAAATTTTTACAAAATATCGTCCTACACACTTGTTAAATACTGAAATATTTATGAGTGAATGGTTGCAGAGTTAAGATCTATTTATAAAATAAAACTATTACTAAAACTATTTATAAAATAATTATTACAAAATGAGTGTGATAAGCAAAAAAGCGCTTTAAAGTGACCCTCTATAGTCTATGACGCGCTATAAATATTACGCTGGACAAACGTCAGACATTATTTATAACCTCACATTATCATGTGTTCGACGTATGCCATAATATAGTAACGTTTGTTTAATTTGGTGTGATAACACAAGGTACCTAAATTTAAATTTGAAAACTATCGAATTCAAAATTATTTATTTTAAATATATAATTTTAGATTAGAAACTTAATTTTGACATAACCTTGGTTACATTTAAAAAAAAACCAATTCACAAAAATAGTGGAGGGTGACAACGCGCTTTACAACAACAAGAAAATTATAGACAGTATTCGCTAGACAGAAAAGCTCAATGCGCTTCGACGCGCTTTAGAGCGCATCGTGTTCGGTAAACACACCAAATGTATGTTGTTTTCAAAACTATGTGAAACCAGAGATTAGCAGTGAAACGGTCGTATAAAAATTAGCAGTAACGTCTCAGCTAACAGAAATGATAAATTGACACTGTCAGTCTCATAAAATCAACCTTATGGATCGAACAAGTCTTACATGTTGTAAGAGGTGGAATGTCCGATAGGAAGCATGAAAATTCGAAAAGGGCATTTAGAAAACAAGATCACTACCAATTTTCAAAACTTTCGCTGAACTTTGCAAGTCAATCCTCTGCATTTGAGCACACTAAGACTAGGCTATTAATAATCACAATCTAATATTTCTCGTTTATATTGCATAAGTTTCTTATGTTCAATTTCCTTACGATAAAGTTCTCTTTCCTTATTCATTTTCTTTTTAATAATTTCAATCATTGGTTTGGTAAATTCACCAACAGCAAATGGTGACACTGAATCTGTAATAACTAAATGAAATCCACGAGATTCTGTTTTCACAGAGTCTCCAGCTATTATTTGTGGCTCAGTGGGTGGACAAAGGCCAATAAGATACATAAAGAAGTTTCTACATGGCCATCCCCAAAATCCTAGATTACTGTTAATAGATTCTGCAAAATATAAAGGTGCTCGATGATGATTACATGCAAAAAATCCTGAAAAAAAAAACATAATATTAATAAAAGGATAAGATAATTTGTTCAGAAAAATTAAACTTGAATAAACATTATAAATTTTTAAAAAATATCTTAAATAATTTGGATATTTTTTCGGTAATATTTAAATCAAATCAACTCCTAATATTTCCATAAGTAATAGCACTGTAGTGAAAAGTCCGAATGTGTCCCTTAAACTCGGCCTTGCGCACTACCGTGTTCTAGATAATATTCTGTAATATTTTCTAAAATTTTTTTAGAATTATTTGTGCGTACTCTTTATTATTTGTACTTCATGGTTTGTATATGCACAGTGGCCAGTTGCGCAACTAATTTGATATACGTCATCAACTACTTGGTTTTATTAAACTAGAGGCACAAATTTCAGAAAGTTAAAAAGTCCAAAACAAATATTTGTATGGACGAAAATTTTTTATTGAAAATTTTTACGTTAAGTCATTTGCATTATCAATCAATTGAGCAAAAACAAATTTTTTGAAGTCAAAATTAAATTAAGAGACTAGCAAAATATATAATTTTTTATCGTTTTTCATTATGTAGGCAACTTGTTAGCAAACATAGAAATTTTATCATTAGATAGGCAACTTGTTATACATTTAAGAAAATTTCTATATATATTATTTGTAATACTAATTGACCAAGGTACGCATTTACTAAGTTTACGAGAATATGTATATATATTTATTTTGAAAAATTTGCTATCGTCGAGAAACTTAGTAAATGTGTTCGTTGGATAATTGCATGGTTTTCGATAAAACGCAATGAGATATTTCACTTTTTACCAATCAACAATTTAATATAAGTGTGTGGTACATAGGTTCTATGGTTTACTTTAACTTACAACGAAATAATCGATTATTTTTTCGTTATTTCAAACGGTTCGTTATCTCAATTGTGAACTAAATAAGTTAAATTAATTGTAAACTTACTTTCTTCAGCCCAACAACCAGGTTGTGTAACCCCTCCATTCATATAAAAATCGACATGCCCTGATGCTTCAATTTTTCCTTGAATAAATGCATTCGTATGAAAAACATCCACAAATTCAGCATCTGTTTCATCTAATTTATTATCTCTAGTAACAAATGTGAATAATGGCATTGCAGGATCTAATCCTAAAATTTGTTCATATCATATTACATCACAAATGTTTATAAGAATAAAATTGAAAAATTTACCAGTTATTCGTGGTAACTTATATGGCCTTAAATTATTGGCTGCAAAACCAGCAACATGTGCTCCTAAACTAAATCCAATAACATGTATGTCAGTCACATCCATATCACGCAGGCGTTCAATTAATTGAGCAGTACATGCTCCAACATGTCGTGAATTACTTACAGCACTAGGATAACATGGAGCAGGTGCTAATTTTCCCCAATCAACGGCAAAAATATTATAATCGCCTTTAACTAAATATTCTGAAAAAAATTTACAAATAAAGCATGAGTCTATATAGTGTCCAGACTTCCCTTATCAAATATCTGTAAAACACCATAGATGAATTACATAGTTTATGTACTTAGAATCGTTAGCTTGTTAGTCATTTTAACTGTATCTCTAGAAACTCTCCCGAATTGTTGTTACCAGAGTGATAATAATTTTAAATTCTGAGACAACGTCGAAAGAAAAAATAATAAAAGCGAATGATCGTTGATAGTAAAGTCCTAAAGTTTGATGGAAGTCATCCGTTGAAATTATACTCAATTGAGATGCGAGCAGGGGTGGATTTACCGGGTAGGCTGCAAGGTAGACAGCTGTCTAGGGCAACAAGTGTTCTAATTTGACAGTGAAATTATCTCATTTTTCTAAATTATTTCATCTAACACTACATGTACTTGAGTTAAAATTTCTACGTGGATGTCAATATAGGTATAGGACAAAAATAATAATAAAGTTACATTAGAGATATTCTAATTATGATTGACGTTAAGCGTAAAGTTGGTTTCTTTCTAACTTCTAACGTTTTCGACGATGGCGTCGAAACTGGTCACCTGCTTGATAACTTGACCCATTCCAAAGCTTGACGCCAGCGTCGATCGGCAATTTCGCAGCTGCCTAGGGCGTCGAAATATCTTAATCCGCCCCTGGATGTGGGCCTATATCTTTGTCCAATTCAGTGTTTGTATAAAGTAATCAGATTTGTCAGTAAGTAATCAGCGGTTGTCTTATAAAATAGAGAATAATATTTTCGTTTTTTCAAGAGTATTTTCATTGATCTTATTTTTATACTCGTTTAACTTATAAGTCGTTTAACTTATCTAAACAACGCGCTATTACCAATTTTCTTTTGGCATGTTATGTAGATTGACTTATAGTTTAATTTTGGTATAAAAAAGCAAATTCTGGGAGTAAAATAAAAAAAAAATTATTAAGCTTCTTTTAAATTTTGGATTCATACTAGTCAATGGATTAATATTTTTGAGTACACGACCTATCTAATTCATCTGACTTGTTAGGGTATTCGATAAGGAAAACCTGAAAATAAAGAAAGTAGATTCACAATCATAGACATAGTATAATGTCATGTTCACAATCTTATGGAGCACATATGGTAACGTATTCGCCATTATTTTACATTAATGTATTATATGTTGCCTATGTTTTAGATAAGAGGATTGGAAAATGTAATCTATATTCATAAAATTGATACAATGGTAAAAGATCACATAAATTTAAAAAAAAAATGTTTGTTTCTGCTTCACGTTTAAACCACTGAACTAATTTTAATGCGTTTTTCTCCGGACGCTTTGAGTATTTTACCGGGTGACATAAAGGCTATAATAATTTGACGTTCTATTTAATACCAAAATATTTTCATCTCACAAATTTTTGTTCGAACACTTTTTCATAGACCCAATAGTGTTAGGTTAATTACGGGTAAAACCGCGTATGCGGCTTGTAGAAAAAAATTCTACATTTTGCAGGTATATTAAACTATTGCCTGAAATAGCGCAATTGTAGGTAAAATAATAATTAAAGTACTTACGATGTTTAATTTCGACTAATACACTTAAAAACATGTCCGAATTATAGCCATGTATAATAATTTTTGTTGGTAAATTTCGATCAAAACTGGATTTTGTAATATTCGTTTCAGATAATGTTTCACCAACATGAATTGGTTGTGGAACCTCCATATACTTTCGATTATATAAATAAAAATTGACATCTGAATCCGGACATGATTGGCTAAGAATTAAAATACATCGTCCAATTGACACAGTTTCCTGTCTGCTTTGTCTACTAATTTCTGTATTAACACTTTCCACTGGAATTGTGTCCATTGTTAAAATTAATACTGAAAACAATTTAATAATATTAATTAATTTGATTTTATTAATGAGTGCAAATAATTTACAGGGTGATTTTTAATTCACTATACATAATTTGATAGAACGATACAATCGATAAGTATTAAGATCTTCAAATATCAATGTAGCCCAATGAAATTGCTATAGCTTCAATGAAAGAAAGTCTTGTTTGACTGAATTGTTTCATAGGTCGTTGAATGATAGTATGATAGTCGATAGTTTTTTATTCGATACATTTTTACGAAAACCAGATGAATTCGACAAAAATCGATTTCAAAAATTTGAAAAAGAATAGCACTTTAGCTGTTGGTAATACCTCATAATAATCTAAACTCTACCCAGCGTTAAAAAAAGACCCATTAGTGAATGTTAACAAACAAATAAATCATATTTACTTGTATATACATTTTTTAGCGAATTTCCTGAAAGGAAATAGAGCTATTGGTCCCGTACCGAAGTCAAAATTTCGCAAAAATTTCTTCAAATGTCCATCGATCCTACCTAGTAGATGTCAAAAATCACCATCTGTAAAATTTATATATATATATATATCTATGGACATATATATATATATATATATATATATATACATATATATATATATATATACATATATATATATATATATATATATATATATATATGTGTCTGTAATCACTCTAGCGGTCACAGTTTTCATTTTATCAGAATGAAATTTGGTATTTGAGACGCTTTTGGTATTCAAAAGGTCAAGTTCGTTAATGGGCAAAATCTGACGAGGGGAAAGGGGGGTTTAAAGGGAGGGGGAAACACAAAATTTGATATATCTCCCTTAATATTCGAAAAATCGAAAAATTTATAAGAAGTAAAGTTTAAGGTATTAAATTTTACTGTAGTTTTGTTTCTTATCATTTTGTCTGTTACACTAATATTTACAGAAATATTGACCGTTTAAGATTGAAAACAAAATTCCTCACTATCTCTGTACACATTAGAGTTTAAGCAAAAATGATAAGATGATGAATTGTAGCAAACATGATTTTCTAAAACTTTATTCCTTACGCATTTTTTGATTGTTCTAATATTAAAAGAGATATTTTGTATTTTGTGTTTTCTTCTTTCTTTATGCCCCCATTTCCACTTCACGTATGACATTTATTAAGAAATTTGGCCTTGCAAATACTAAAATCATATACGACATTTCATTTTGATTAGACTAAAATTGTGACTGCTAGAAAGTGATTTATGTATTTTAAGGAAATTCGCTAAGTTGAAGCAGCTCCTGCGTAACGAATTTTTCATTATAAAATTTATTTATTTTATGCAAATGTTTGTATACCGAATTGTAAATCTTCAGAAAGAACAAATTATGATATTAGTGTCCATAAATTTCCAAAATGTTCAGAAAAAGTAAAATTAAAAACATTTTTTGGAAGACATATTATATAATATTCTAGTAAAATATTTTAACTAATGATAAATTAAACCAACATTATAAATATTAAATAAAAAAGATTAATAACTACTGCTAGAAAGTTTAACTGAAAAGTCTAAAAACGTCGTAAACTCTATTTGATTGATTGATTTTTATATTGGGGTCTAAAACTATTGCACTTTGACCTTATGGCCCATTGTGCTCCCCCTTCTACTTTACTCCGACGAGATTCCCTTCTCCCATATGTTGGCAATAGCCAGGAGGTTGCTTATCAGGTCTTTCTAAAGGTTCATATATTCGGGGTGAAAAACTCTATTACACAGCACGTTAAAAGAATCTTGTTTACAACTGTGAAGCATTTCAAGATTTGTCACTGCTGCGCTTAGACCTTAACATAAAACCCAATAGCTTTGCCACAGCTACAGTGCTCTTGTAGCGGTATCGCTTATTCATTAAATTATTATAATAATTTTGTTCATCATTTTTATCTGTTGCATAACAACTATAACTTCCCTCTATTATCACGGTTGCTTTGAATGTTAACAACCATGGTAATTTACATATTAAAATAATAACATTTCATAAATCAAATCAATAAAGATCAATTATATCTTTTATATATATTTATTATTTATTTAAATAATAATTATTTAATATAACTATCATTTACCTTTACACTCTCATTATTGAGACACACACAATGGTGATTATGGTCAGTATTAATACGTAACTCTTTCTTTTAACTGTCGATTTTATAAGCTAAAATTTGCTGAGACCTTTGAACATGGGTATGAGCATAGTATTTAGAGTACATAATATTTGATAAATTTTACAAATATATGCGCGTATGATTTGCTAGATAGACTCTAAGATCGAATTATATCAAATCAATATCTAACTCTAAACACCTATGCCTAATTATTCAATACTCAATCTGTACAGTATGGAAAATTTTTTATTTGCACTAAACACCTTGCGATATGTTGGTTTGTACGCATAGTCACAAAAGTATCGTTCTATTTTCAAAATTTTATTATTGATTTGTCCTTTATTCATTTGGATTTCGAAAAAATGCTTCAGCAAAGATTTATTCATTACAAATAAACTAACAACTTGTATTTGAAATATTTTCCCAAAAACCGAATGAATAAGGCGTAAATCAACTATAAAATTTTGAAAAGTACCTCTATACACAGACTACAATTTAATATGTCATGCAGAGGTTATGTATTTTTGTCTGAGATTAATATTTTCAACCGTTACAAGGTTGGGACTAAACTTAATATACCCTTGTATATATTAAACATTATATTATCGAATGATAATTAGTGAGAACTCTAGGTTTTTGAAATAAAATTTCAAATTCGCCCCCTTTACCTAGATCAGTTTTTTGTATTATAAATACGTATTTCGACTACAATGTGGCCATCATCAGTATAAATTAGCTAGTCGTACTTTACTCTTTGACAATTAGAAATAGATAGAAAGTCGAGATCAATAGACAAAAATAAAAATAAATAGAAAATTAACTAGATTAAAATATACTAGATTTAAAATATAATAAATTTTAAATTATATTGAAATTACTCTTGTTAAAATTTCCTTCATTCACATTTATTTCTGTTAATTTTACTCTTATTAAAATTACTCTTGTATTGTCGCAGGATATGTTACTTGTTACTAATTTGGTGACAATTTCACGGGCGAATTTGAAATTTTACTTGTATATATTATATATACCGGGTATAAATATTTTCAACCGTTACAAGGTTGGGACTAAACTTAATATATCCTTGTATATATTATACATACCGGGTATAAAAAGTGCAGTTCAAAGTCAACACATGCATTTAAGTGCATGATTGTCATAACGTTATATTAGTTTTAAATGATCTTGAACAGCACATGTTTAAACTTTTTACCAAGTATCGTTATATTAGTTTTAAATGATCTTGAACAGTACATGTTTAAACTTTTTACCAAGTACAACTCTTTTACAAACATACAAACATATTGACTATTGTGTCCCGTATCATTTGAAATATTCAAACGCCACACAAAATCTGTATACAGATGTAGTTTGTGTATAGAGGTTGTATGGCGTTTCTATTACATTTTTTTTTGTCAATTAATATGCTAATTGTGTTCCCACCATTTTAAATATTCAAACGGTAATTTAAAAAAAATTTAATCAGATTAAAAAAACAAAGCCAATTGTAAATTACTAATTTGAACATGTATAAGTATTTGGTGAGAAAATTTATAGGTATTTGGATTTGACAAATAGGTCCTAGAAAGTTAAAATTTCATTTTCATTGATGTCAAAAAATAGTTAATACACCTGAATACAGCCCGAGCAAATGTTTTACAACTTCGTTGACAGAAACCATTACAGCTCCATTTATATGCAACAAATATATATTAATTAAGTTATTTAGCGGATGCGATGTGCGTTAAAGCCCGTCGACACGTTGCGACACACTGTTACTCGACATGTAGCAATGTGAGTATTCCGAGTATACGCTAGAGCAAAAAAAGAAGAAAGACGCAGTTCGGGTACGTGCGCTAGATTTTTTGGTGAAAACGTCCTCCACATGATCCGTAGACGTTGTGACTGTCGCTAGCCACTGTCCGATGACCCGATGGGCCATCCACGTAATCGGTTTGCACCGTTTTTCATTTCCTTTTCAACGCTGACGTAGGTCTCTTTTCAGTAAGTCTTTTTCTCACAGATTTTACACTGGTAGCAACATTTGGATACATACGAAGCATTTGTGCTGTCTCAGAAGCAGTAAAAAACGATTCCGAAGGGTGTATGTACATTAAAATAAAACGATCGAAATTCAGATTTTTATATGGCCAGAACGTATCCCAGAGTGAAATTCAATAAGAAGATGAATTAACCCTCCTGGTAGCAGGAATGGGAGGTAATCCCCCAAAATATTGTAGAGAACTTAAATAAAAGTATGCCTAGTCGGCTTGAGGAAGTCATTAGAGCAAGAGAAGGTATCCACTGTTAAAAATTGACTTTCTTCTAAAAAGCTCGGAAAAAAAACATTTTTTAAATTCTAAAATATATGCAAATTAGTCTTTTTTGGGATTTTTTTTTGTTTGTTAATTATATGGTTTTTGTTATGCAAGTTTACGCCCAGGCAAACAAAAACATGTACGGTTTTATTATAAAAATGTAGTTGATATGCAAAAAAATTTCAAAGAAAATAATTTAAATGAATTTTTCTAAGTGCGCCACATTTTTTGCTGTGCAGTGTATATAATCTTTCTCCGAGCGACACTCTATTCTATTGGTTACACCTTGAATAAAATCCGCTCAATATTTTTTAAGTGTTGCGCTTTAAAACATACATCGAAAATACAAACTATTTATTTCAAAATTCACGCTTGAAAAATTGATAGTTTTTGTACAGTCTTTAGAATCAATTATCTGGAACAACTTTCATTAAATATCCACCATTATAATAATATAATCCCATAACTTTTGTATGAAATATTCGATAAATTAAATCATGTTTCAAGAAATTAAAACCGAAAATACGAATGGGACACGAGGTATACGTACCAATTTTCAAATTTCTGAATTTAACGGTTTTCTATATGTGACAGGCGAGCAAGCGGACGGACAACGAAGTCTCTTTATAGGGATCCTTTTTTATAGGCACGGATCCCATAATATGATTGACCTATTTTTTTTTAACATAATGATTTATTAATTAAATTAAATACTGATATGAAAAAATTAACTCGTCAACCAGGAATCGAACCTCGGGCCTCTGGATAACTAGTCCAGTATGCTTCCTCTACACCAAAGACGATTGTGATGCAACAGCCAACTTTTTCATATTATTCTAATTTTTTATTTATTAGACAGTATTACTTCTGTTTGAAGTGATTTGATTATTTAATATTTGTTTATTTGTGTATACTTTCGTGTCAACATAACGATGTTTGTCCAAATTTCTTTCGGTTACGTATGACAAACTGTAGAAGACTATAGCGTATACTCCGACAAATTTCAGGAGTATACGCTATAGTCTTCTACAGTTTGTCATACGTAACCGAAAGGAATTTGGACAAACATCGTTATGTTGACACGAAAGTATACACAAATAAACAAATATTAAATTATAATGATTGTTAGCATTTTTATCTTGAATCGATTATTATTATTATTAAACAATAGGTAAATTATCGTTCAAATAAAGATAATATTTGAAAGTATACAAGGTAATCTGTAGTTAAGTCCACAACACGTTTTGGATCTAAAGTTACAATAAATACGGAATTAAATATGTCGCATCTACATAAATGTTTACTTTAGGAAAAAGTATATATTGCAAACAAGCATTTGTTTTTTTTATTATACCCTGTGTAAATTGTATCGTAATCCCAAGTTAAGATAATAATATCTACAATTAGACCACTAGTAGTAGTAGTAGAAGCGGAGGGCAGGGGGGGGGGTTTCGAACGCTGTCAATTAGGCCTTTCTAGGCCATTTTTACCGACCCCTAAAGAACAAGGAATTTGTATGTAGACTAGCAATTAGAAGGATGTGCAACTGCAGCCGACTTTGAAAGGAACTATACTGATACTCATCTGGAGCTTTTGAAAGGAAACTGCAGAAAACCATACGCCGACAGTTTGGTCAATCAACCGCTCCATTAATTTTTTTTATATTAATTTAATTGACAAATTGCCAGTGTTGGGAATCAAACCAGTAACTTCCAAGTTCTGAGTAGAGATCCGTTATCAACTGGACGACATGGACTAGTAGCTGACACGTGAACTTGTGTATACTAATGGGCTTTATGAATGAAACAAAGCACACCTCCTTATTAAGCATCCTTATTAAGCTTCCATGCAAGTTTTATGTATAGTAATGATATAATATTGAGTTTTACGCGGTAGTTCCGTTTTGTAAGACCCGGCACACACGTTCCTGTATACCGTAGAGGTTTACCTGTACAGGTAAACCGAAGCGTGTGTGCCAGCCGCTGCAGGCAAAACTGCACAGGCGTAGCGACCTGCGCAGGCGACCGGAGAAGAATCGAAAGTATTTACTACCTGCGCAGGCATGTAGACCTGAACGTGTGTGTGTCACTCCAGCATGCCTGTACAGTTTTTATGTTAGTTGTGTCTAGACTCTAGTTCCTTTCTAGTTCCTTTCTAGTTTACCTGTGTAGGTTTACCTGACTTAAGTATAATACTTATACCTGACTTAAAATTATCTTAAAATTATTTCTGGACATCTCGGATTTGAGTACTAAATATTTTTAGTAAAAAGTTTTGTTAAAAAGTCTTAAAATTTTGTTAGTTTGCTTGTAAAATGCACCGAGTTGCTATTAGACTTAAAATTACGACTGTAAATTATTTGAGCCTTAAATAATATATAAAAGTTTATATATTATTTAGAAAGCCTAAAAATACATAGGGTATAAAAATAATTGACAAATGTCAGTTAATATTATCCATTTTAATCTTATAATTTAGTATTTACAATTTACTACTTATAACTTTTATGATTAATTTTTTTATCAAATGTTTACAAATAATTTTATAATAATAAATAAAATAATTATTTTATTTTGGCAATTTAAATTTAATTTACCAATGTTTATCTTTTTTTCCTTCGTGAAATCAACACGTACTTTCCAAATAAATCAATCTAATTTATGTACAATCCCGTGCATAAAAATTGAACCAGTAAGCCACATTCTAAGCGTATATATTACTAAAAATATGCATAAAATTATATATAGTATCACTCAGAACGTTTCAACTGGTTCAATTTTTATGAATGGGAGTGTATAGAAAATAATTTCTATTATTGTATACTTAACAAATTGTTATCATTCTTTCAGGTATTAACGTTAAAAAAAACAATTAAGCGTGTAAAACAACTACCAAAAAGATTAGTGGTATAACAATATTTTTTATATCCAATACGTGTTGTGTTATTCAAGATCGAATTATATGGATTTTTACCGACCAAAGGAGGTGGTACTCAATTTAACCAGTATATATATATATATATATATATATATATATATATATATATATATATATATATATATATATATATATATATATTTTATGATCTCGCATAACTTTTTACAGAGTAGTCCGATTTTGATAATTCTTTTTTTATTGGATAGGGTATACCTCAAAGTTAGTCCCATATAAATTTGAAAAATTTCAAATTTTAGCCACAAAAAATTACAAATAAAACTTCCCAGTGCTTCCATAAAACTTCCCAGCGCTTCCATTTTCTATAGCGCTTCCACTAAAGAAAAATATCATAAATATCATAATATACGTGTTCTGTGTGTAAACATTTGAAAGCACTCAATAGCTTTGCACAGTTTGAATGTTTTTTTAATCGACGAAAAAAACGAAGGAGGTTCTCAAATCAAGCCCTATATTTTTTTATGTATGACCACGCATAACTTTTTACAGAGTAGTCCGATTTCGATAATTCTTTTTTTATTGGATAGGGTATACTTCGAAATTGGTACCATATACATTTGAAAAAAAAATTCGCCCTTAAGGGTTGAAAAATAGGGAATGGTTGATTGTTCACCACTGAATTTTCATCTGTGAACCATTCTCTTGAAACTTGACACACATATGTAGTTCTAATGACACTATAAGCCACAAACAAATAAAAAATAATAACTTTGTAACAAAAAATTAAACCATCGAAAAAAGAAAAGAAAAAAATAACTTTTTAGTCTAACTAAGTCCCACGAAGAAATTTCGATAAATTTCCTAGCCTACCTCGACCATTTGCCGAGTTTATAGAGGAATCCATTTATAAATTTAGAAAATGTACTTATCTATCATGTGGATATGACAAATAATTTAATTAATTAATTTAATATTAATTTAATAATTAATAATTTCCTATGAGTAAATAGAATACATATTATGAAAATTGTTTATTTTTTAAATTATTTTAGTTTTATTGATTAATTGATTAATGTAAACAAATCAATTGAAGTTACTTAATATTATCCTTATTATTTACTGAAGTTTCATCACATATATACTCGTACATTGTGATGTAGGAGTGTACAATGTAGGAGTACACATCTCGACTATACAATAGGGAATATGCATGAAAATTTTTTTTCACTTGAATTGAAGCATGTTTACTTGACAAATATCAAGGTAAAATTACTTTTTAAATAACTTTAAAAATAAGCGAGATATGAATGATTAAAATTCCCGATTAGACAAAGAGGGTGATAGTCCTCTTGATATGTTATGTGACGTCATATTACACTTTCACCATTTAAAATACACGTAAAACTCGTTTTTAGTATTTTTGCAAGAAAGAGACAGATAATAATCTTTAAAAGCTTATAGCATCCTTGATATTTGTCGGATTTTAATTTCGTATTTAAATATTATTACAGTATTAACAGTAGTTTCATATTCTGAAAATAAATGTGAAAACAAAAATTTCATGCATATTCCCTATTGCACCCGAATATGATTAGATTTCTATATGGGTATCAAATTTCAAAAAGCTTCTTCCATAATCAAATAATTTATTTACGATAAAAAAATTTTAAATATTTAAATCGGTAAAAAAATGTTTTATGGTCTATGGTTTTTTTTTTAATGACTACTAAAAAAAATTTTTATTAAACTTACAGGAAATATAAATGAAAGATAAATGAAAATATGTTATATCACATTTTTTTATCAATGCCATGTTTATGATAAGTTTCCTTATAATAAGACAATAATATCCACATCCTCGATAATAACACTGACCGATAAATCCCGTTATGAATATTTGAAATAATGTAAACCGAATAACAATTACTTCATTATTATGATTTGAATGTAGACAATAATAACAATTATACGATTTTAAAAAACTGATTCATTCTTCACTGACTATGACACATACAACAAGTCATTGCAACATTGCAATAAATCATAACACAAAATACACTGTCAAATTTACAAACAAATGAAAAGTATAAAAAATCAATTTAATTCAGTTGGATTTATTCAGTTGTAATGTAATACAACAGCCAGCCCTTCTGTGTGCAATACTTACTGGTTTTTCTATTAAGTATTTTTATGTATATATATATATATATATATATATATATTAGTTGATCATAAATATCATGACGTTAAATTGTTATCTATATACAGGATGTTTCAACATTTCCATTATTAAAGAAATGTGTTCCTTATAGATTAAGGGGTCTTTCACACCGAAGATGCAAGACGCAAGATGCATGCATTCTGAATTTTATTTCAGTTGTGGTTTCGCTTCTTACGTGTTTGTGTTCTTCTTATTGGTTTCAAGTGTTTTTCTCGGGAAAAAGAAAGCAAATATACAAGAAAGAAAATAAATATACAAAATAAATGTATGTAAATATGTAAAATTAATTTACAGGATGAAAGACCCCTTCGGTGTGAAAGACCCCTAAAAAAAACAAAAAACTTCATACAGACTTATATAGGATTTTCAAAAAGTCTGAAAACAGTCGAATAACTCCATAAAATCATCTTCAATATTTTTAAATTAGCTATTCAATGATACTAAAGTCGGACCCCAAATCCATACTTCGGGATGGGGTGGGGATCAACTTTGAAATCTTAAATGGGAATCCCAATTTTTTATTACAGATTCAGATTTTCATACAAAAATCAGTTAGTTTTATTCGAAACATATTTTTGATTCGCGATAGATGGCGCAATATTCGCTAAATTTTTTTCGTAATTTTTGGAGAAATTCTACGCAGGAATGAAAAATAATTCATTTACCTAAAAAATCCATTGATGGTGATAAATTTAACCCCCTCGCCTCCATGAGGTGAAGAAGTGGCGACAACTATGAAATCTTTAATGGGAACCCTCATTTCTTATTCGTGAAAAATTTTTATGGAATAATTTTTTTCGAATCTTAGCAAAAATATTAATAATTACTTAATTATTTACTGAAGCGAAGATTCGTTCCCGTTTAAGATTTCAAAGTTACCCCCGTCCGCCTTTCACATATGGAAGAAATTTTGGAGAATTTTCCGACTTTGGTATCAATGGATAATTTCTTTAAATATATTGCACACATATTTTTTCGGTTTTTCATTCCAAAGTGTTTTTTTCGAGTTATTCGACTTTTTGGAAAGCCTGTATTTTTGTATATCCTCAAGACCGTGTATACGTTTTGTATTTTTTTCAATCGTAATATAGGGATTATTATCATTTCAAACAAATTATATTTAAAAAAATTTTGGTATCAGAAAAATTTTGGTAAAAGATAATAGAAAAGTTTAATTTTTTTATTATCTAAACCCTATACGATGAACAAGCAAAATTTAGTTTTTGTTATTTAGTTTTTATTTATTTAGTTTTTGTTTGAAATCGGGTTCTCGAAAACGGATCTTACGATTTTCAAAAATTTTCAGAATAGGGATTTTTGGTGGTAAAAAGTCTAACTAGCTAGGTTTAATTTCTGGAAAACCTGCAGGTTTTCTGCAAATATTCGCAAGCAAAGAAATACCGTGAAACTTTTTTAAAAGTAGGTAACTTGTAAGGCATTAGTGTGATGATGATACTTTATTATTAAACAAGAAACATTTTTTTTAATCAACTTTTGCTTTATTCAATATAGGGATCTAAAAATATTATAATCAATGGAATTAGAAAATATTCGCTGAAATAGAAATTATCAACACTTCATTTGATAAATATTTGAAGTAGTGGAAGCGGTGGGAAATTGAATTGAGTTTTATAGTCTTAAAATTAAAATAAATCTATATACAAATTTATTCTCGAGTCACCAACATGTGACTTTAGCGCTTTTAAAACCTGGACATTTGAATCTTTTATTTGTATTCACATATTGGTGAAAATTTTATTTTCTACTTTTTAATTCTTTGAATAAAAGCTTGTTTTAAAAAAACAATTTTTATGTATATTATTATTTATGTTCATATGGTTGTCGCATAGATTTAGAAACACCTGTATATAGAATATTTGATACACGCGACTTTTACAGTTTGGTTTTTATGAATTTTTAAATAGTATCGACAGTTGTTAGAGGTAATCAATGGACAACTATTAAATATTTTATTTATTTGGATAATTCCATATAATATGTACATTTTAGAATTTATAATTCATTTTTTAATTATTTCAAATTCAATTTTTTAATTATTTCAAATTCACTGGAAAGATTAGATAAGAATGTGGGAGTATTTTTTAAGATATTTAATCCAACACTTAATTAATGCATTGACTTATTGTAACTATTGGTAGATAGAATTGTATTTCAAAATACCTTGAAATATAAATCTGATGTGAACGACCTTTATGCAGAGACATAATCAAAAATGGTTTTTACAGATTAAAAAATCATATCGAGAGATTAATTAATTTGAATTTTTTTCGATTTTAGTTTTATTTTACTAAAATTATCCCTAATTTAAGGTAGGACTAAACTTCAAAAATCACCTCCCTCAAGGATTTTCAAAAATTCGTCGATTTTCGCGGTATAAAACGATATAGGTGAGCGCGACATCGTCTAATGCGGCACGGCCTCGCGTTACCGCAGGTGTAGTATTCTCAACGGCTTTGTATTCCCCCCTCTCCAAAATAACGGTTTTTATTATACACAGATTTTTTTTTTGTCACATGTGTTCAGTATTTATTTGGCCTTTACAAGAGTATTTGTTGGCCCTATTTATTGGCCTTCACAAACTTTAATCGCGTTTTTCTCGAAATGACTTTTTTTCGGCGGACAGTCTATCTCTGGATGGCTGCTCCGATTTTGAAAAACCAAAGTGAGTTTTGTTTGTTGAGATGACTCACGTGAAAATTTACCTCAATTTGCAAAAAGAAAAATATATACTTTAGCAAGAAAAAACAGTTTTACAACGTTGATCAAATTTCACATTTTTGTTTTCGGTGTTCCAATATTTTTTCTTTTATCGATTTTTTATTAATTGAGGTAAATTCTTACGTAAGAAGTCTTCCTTTTTAAGAACCTCTTTGATTTTTTTGTATCAGACCAGCCAATCCTGAGATAGAGTGTCCGCCATAAAGGACAACTGCTTTTTTTTCAGTTTTACTTCCACGACACCTATTCAGAAGACAAATAATGATGATTTAAAAAAAATAATTTCTTCTTATCGCATAAATACTATATAGGAGCTGAGAAATAAACGCTAAAAAAATAAGCTTAAAATCGCCTTTTTAAAGTTTAGTCCTACCTTAAATTATATTAAAACAAGTAATATAACATCTAACTGAGTTAATTGTTTGAAAACCCAGTATATACTGAGTTGTATATCAATGTTTGAATTGTTAACAATTTTTGAACTGTCTCACAGTTTAAAAAAAATCTCGTATGGTTTTAAAGATAGGCATATTTTTCGCTTTCCCCGGAACTTTGAACACAAATTATGAGAAATCTATTGAGTTTATGGAAAAAAATTTCAAACAAATGTTGTTTATTTTAAAGAGAAGAAGATTTTTTGTCTTTAAACTTTTGTTATATCTCTTACGGTTTCAAAGATAGGCAATTTTGCCCAAACATGGTCCGATTTTATCCATTAACGAACTTAACCTTACTTTTTTGTTCTAGACCAGAATTTCAGCTCGTTATCTCTTTTCGGTCTTGAGTTATCGTCTTCACGGACAGACAGACTAATTAGGTAATTTAATGAACACCTATAGGAAAAATTTTTTTCTGCGATCAATATTTTCAAGCATAACAAAGTCGGATCGTTATTAATTTATTCATTATTTGAAATTTTTATTCTTCCGCTTTGTTAGTTGATATAAGTCACACTAAAAAATTCACGTGTACGACTTCTAGGAGAAAAAATGGGTAATACATAAAATTAATTTGATTTATCCATATAAATTATGTTTATTACATTAAAGTATTAAAAATTGCCTATATAATATAATTATTTACAAATATATACAACACATGATTATTTATTCGTACGGTCCTAAAGCGAATGGAGATTGATATGCTGTTTTCACAAAATAAATTCCTCGCGATCTGGAAAAAAATTAAATTTTTTTAAATATACTTCTCTACTCACTTAACAGACTGTTAGTTCATTGCCACATAAAGCCTCTTCTTAACAATGGGAGTTTAGGCAAATATAATAAATAGAATATCAGAGTAATTTTTCTGACTGAATCACTTTCCGTCCTCTACGGACATTTTCATCTGTTAAAGACCATTCGGATCCTTTTTTAATGTGGCCGGTGTTATTTAGAAATTATGTATTATTCAAACGTAATTTTTTTTTTAGTTGGTTAATTCAATAAATATTTTTCTCAATTGATTTAACTCTTCTTCTCAATTTATAGGTATAGGCATCTCTTTTTCTCAATGAATTGTTTGAGACGAGATATATTTTGTATGACTTCTACTTCACTTATGGAATGATGCTCCTAGTTTAAGTGCAATATTTATAATAACTATTTGAATTTTTGTTTACTGATCAATTTTTTGAAATAAAAGTGAAAGTAGAAAGAAAGTATAGCTCTAAGATCATTATCTGAACTTTTTGGATGGCAACCCTATATATTAATGACTCAATTTGTTATTTTAAGAGTAATGGTTTAGAACCAGAATCGTGCACTTTCACATTTACCGGAGCCAGATTTTTTTGCACGAATTTTTGTAGCCCGGCATCCTTCACCAGAAAATGTATCCGGGGATAAACTCGACAAATTGAACTATGGTCCAAAGTCGAGCTTGTGGATTTCAATGCCATCTTATGTAAGCTTGTACACTATTGTACACGGGGCGGCTTTTTGTCATTACTGGAGAGGTTGAGACATCGAACACAGTTTTACCGTACTTCCCATCGCGATAAGAAATATTTTTGTATTGTTAACGTTGTTTTATAAACAATATTACATTATTTTATGAATATTACATTATTTTACCGGTCCTGGTTTTGAAAATGAAATTAATGTAATCTAATGACCTGATACAGTTATTTATATAAATTATATGATATTGATTAAATTTTGGTCATATTTACCTAGTATCACAATGTTCACCCATCAGCCGACTGTTTTTGATAAATGTAAGTGCATTATATTCATCGAGATTACATTTCCCTAATAAATATGTATAATAACTAGGACATGATTTACCATAAAACCCTATATTTGACGTTACGGATTCAGAAAAATATACTGGTGCCATAAAATGACTACACAATCTTGGACCTACGAAATGGAATTATATAAAAAATTTTAATATGCGTATAAAAACTTAAAAATAAATATGTATACAAATTTCTCATAAAAAATATTTGTTTTGTACTTTTCAAGTAAGTGGAGTACATTGTAGTATTAGAAATTGCCTACCTAATACTCAGACATCATGTTTAATAAATTACTTATCGCAATAAAACCCCAGCTGTATCAAATCCCTAACCATAATATATTAAACATCTCAGAAAATCTACGATACTACATAGATAATACCCGGAATATTGAGGCAAAATCGATTACATTTTTCGAAGCTACATTAAAAAACATTTCTTATAAAAAGTGAATATATACATTTTTTAAATATCCTATATAAAAAAATTATGTTTACTAGATTGATTTGAACACATCGGTTGGGAACTACCACCATTCACATAAAAATCAACATCACCAGTATTTTCAATTTTCCCAAATACACCTGCATTTGTATGAATTATATCAACAAAATCAGCATCACCCGAATCTAAAATCCATTCACGTGCAAATGTACTTAACGTTGCATACAATGGTAATGCTGGATCCAAACCTTCAAATAAATATTTAATTTTGATTTAATTAACAAAAATGTATGGATGGTTAAAAATTCGCTTATTGCGTTTCGCAAAGGGAAACAGCAACAATTTGGTCTATCTCTCTTAATATTGGAAAATCTGAAAAATGTATAAGGAGTAAAGTTATAGCAAATTAATTTTATTACAATTTATAGGGAGAGATATTCTATATTTTGTGTTTTCTTCTTTCTCTATTTCCAGTAGAAAATGATATAATTATTCTAAGGAAATTCGCGGTTGAAATTCCTGCGTAACGAATCTTTTTTTAAATTTTTATCATATAATTTCTGTGGAAGTTTTTTTTTTTAATATTTGATTTTTTCTAGAAATATGTAGTCTCTCGAATGTAAATAAAAAAATTTCTACCAGTAATTCTTGCAAATTTTTTATTATTTGCTTTCGTATACAATGTGCCCGTAATTCCAGCAATATGTGCACCCAATGAGAATCCAACTAAATGCAATTGTGATGGTGATTGTCCAGAATATGCTAATAAACTTGTTAATAAGGTCGCGGTACATTGACCTACATGCCATGTGTTGATAAATGCAGCTACATAACATGGAACTTCTGATAATGGTTGCCAATTAACTATAACTATGTTTAGATCAGGTACACTAGTATAAGCTGTAATAAAATAATAAATAGTTTTTAAAATAATTTATTGAAAAGATTATCAAATAAATATGCGAAAAATTTCAAAAAGCCTTTTTTGGTGATAATCAACTGCTTTTATAATGTAGTTTATCGACATGATGTTTTAAGTTAGTTGTCTTTGATATTTAATTATGTTTTGTATAGATGGCACCACGCACTTACTATTATAATTTGACAGTTGTGTTTTATATTTTGTTTTTGAACTAATAAATACATTGAAAGAGAAATTAGCTTCTGATATAATAATTAGTGCTTATAATATATTGAAAAATATTATTTCATTGTGACATAATAATTTTAGGGAGATTTATAAATGTGTGGCTAAATGTGTCAAGGTGGGAGGAGGGTCCAAATATTGTCAAAAAAGGTGTGACGTTATATTTGGACGGCTCCTGGTTTAAAAACATAACGCAAGTAGCGTACTAGAAAACAACTGCATAAACTGTATTAGAAAACAACTGCAACAAAATAGCATATTGTATAAATGCGCGGTGATTGGAAAATTTCTTTGAAAAGAAGCTTTAATTTCAATACATGCGGAGTGTTCTAAAGAGATATTTTGTGCCCTTTTTATAAAAAAGAAAGTAATTTCATGAAACATGAACGCAAATATACATTTAGAATGCTTGTGACCTATACATGCGCTTATGTGTTATATGGGTTGCAATATATTTAAGTGATGAATAGTCTCAATGACGTAACATGGTGGTTCTCATGATACCGTCGAAATTTCCTTATGTATATATAAAACTATTTTTGAAACCCAATATTTTGTGGTACTTTGATCTATTAATTATTTCTTATATATATAAAAAAATTAATTTTATTTCTCATACTTTCCCAGCAAGGCAATCAAATTTACAATTTGTATATCTTGATTGGAATATTGATACCGAAAATCCTCCCGGGCTACAACAGCAGCAGATAAAGTAAGCTTGTAAAAGTGTGTCTGAATCTAAAAACCATGCTTTTATTAGTACGCACTAAAAACATAAAATAATCAAATGACTAATAGCAGGAGCGTCGTTTTGAGGTTATATTCTTTTGAGAAGATTAAAATAGTTTAATATTTACACAAAAAGCGTTCCATGCGTCAACCATACATTATTTTGCTGTAATAAAAATGAAAATAATCACAAAATGCAGTTGTTTTTAAAACCTAAAACACATCATTCATGGAATTACTTTTTGAAATTTTCCACAATTATTTAAGAGCACCCTATAAAATAGTATTGTTACCTTTTAATATTTCAGGAAATGCTATATCCTTAGCACCACCATAACCATGTATAAGTACTTTGGTCGGTCCCGTTATATTGTATGTTTTTGGTAATACGAAGTTGTATGGATCAAGTTTAATTGGTTGATCATATATATTATTTGTTGATATAAAATAATATTCAACATATTGGCTTTTATCACATGTTTCGTATAATAGTATTACACAATTATCTGAATAAGTCCATTCGGCACTATTAACTTCTTGTTCTGTGTATATAAATTAAAAATTATTATTATTAATATTATTATTAATTATAATTAAAAATCAATATAAAGTGGGTTCATTGTTAAGGTAGTTCCTTCGTAAACTTCTCATTTCTTATGAATTTGATAAAATTGTATTAATTAAAAAAAAAATTAAAATTATTTTGAGTTAAAAAACCCAAATTTTGTAAAGCGAGAAGTTGAGAATTAAATTTCGATTTTTTGCCCCAATTTCCTAGATCAAAAATTTTTGTATTTTATAAATACGTATTTCGACTACAAAGTAGTCATCATCAGTATGAATTAGCTAATTGTAATTATTCTACGAGGAGATGTTACTTGTTGCTAATTTGGTGACGTTCTGCACACAGATTTTTCGTATGTACTTTCTGAGTATCTATCAAATTGCTATGTCAACCAATCAGCATCGATCACGTGTTACGTAATTGGACAGTGTTTGGCCAATGTTATTAAAGTATTGGACCACGTGACTTTGACAGTTCAGGATTTCAAAAGTAATATTAAATTACACAAACAAGACTAATTTACGAAACCAAATCGTTTCAAATCAGTCCTGATTCCAACAATTCAATCATAATTGAATTGAGAGTTGAATAGAGAAGTTGAGAGTTTAACATTCGCGGTAAACGTATACGGTTCACGCATACCCAATTTTTTTACAAAACCCAAAAACTGTTGCATTAATTTCTTCCAAAAACAAATATCTTATATATAAATTTGAACTTAACGAATCAATTTAAATCTTCCAACACTTAGAAAATCAAAAATCTTTTCAGCACCTTCAACCGAAGAAATTTTAAGCATAAATAGTAAGTTTTTTACAACACATTATAAGAAAGTTAAATCTAGAACACGAGGGTGATATCTGATTCTGTAAAGAGAAGCAGGAATCTGGGAAATTTGACGTGAGGGACCAATATTCTTATATAATAGATTAAATATTTGTGAGAGATCTTTTCGTTACTAATGGAAGCTGGTTTTGATGAGATGGTCTAGATTGAGACAATGTACCAGGCACATGGAGAAAAACTATAGATAGTTTAGGCAGCATTAATCTAAACCATTAGGACCCTAGATGTAGATTGTAAAGGCTGCCCTGGATGGGCTACACTTCGACCATAAGGTCCATTGTGATGTCTTAGGATGTGAGTGGAGTGGAAGGAATTTGTGAGTAGACTAGGAATTGGTAGGATATGCTTCTCAAGCATAGCCGGTTACTTCGTTCTTATCCATACGCCGACAGTTTAGTCAATTAACCGCCCCTTTTTTTATTTTTATAATTGACAAACTGCCGATGTCGGAATTCGAACCCATAACCTCCCAGTTTCCAAGTACTGCATACTACACAGACATAACGCTTTAGACCGCTCGGCTACTTGGACTGGGCTACTTGGACTATTAGGACCCTAACGGTGAAATTTTGGAACACTTGCCTAAAACAGGTCGCCGTTAATCGTGTCTTTTCTTCGTCCCAATTGTTTATATACTTAAATAAGAAAAACAGTATACAACCTCCGGCGCTCTGTTTGGGGGAACGCGTTCTTAAATTTAATCTTAACAGATAATATGAAGACATTCAATATTATAAATTTGATTGTAGGTCAGTAAATACTATTTTGTAATCGTTTTAGATCTAAAAAAGAACTTGTTTTAAAGAAATTATGTGGCTCAACTAGTATGGAGAATAATTGATCATCATTAATTTTGGAATCAAAAATAAATAATGTATACGCACTGCCTTCATGGTCATCTTGATTATGATTTATACTAAGTAATAATTTGTTATTTATTCAAATAATTATTATGAATATTAGAAAATAAAATGATACTTAAAAGTGTATTTGGATTATTTTACAGTTTTATTTTCTTCAAATCTATGATAATTTAGTGCTGCCAAATGTCATTTGTATTAATTCTTCCATTATTTGAATAAAATGAAGATATATATATATATATATATATATATATATATATATATATATATATATATATATATATATATATATATCTTCATTTTATTCAAATAATGGAAGAATCATAATCTGTATAATGGAATTAATTAGCAATATAATAATTGTAAATATTGTTGATGTTTGATATTTAATAGGGCAGGGAAACCCGTGCTGTGCTAAATAAAACGCTTGTATATAGTAGTGTAAGTGTAAGGTGCTAGTTTAAACCATGGTAGGATTTTATCTATAGGGATACGTTTCTTGATATGTCGTCAATCGTTGAGTAAATTAAAGAAAACTCTAAAGTTTGCATAAACACCTACTTACCGGTTAATTACTCGACCAATGTCGTATTAGATTAAAAGGAAATCGAAGTGTAAACAAAGAAATTTTTTGTTAGAAATATTTTTTCAAAAACCGATTGAATTTAGCACAAATCATGACACAATAACTGTGCTCTGACCCTGCAAACCGTTTTATACTATCGGTTATACGTATGCAGTCCAATTGATTACTCAGAAGAACAACTCCAAGTGTATGTGAGTCTTTAATACTCGTATATACACTTAGATACGGCTAAAATTTATGGAAATATATCTGGAAATATATTTTATTCTTTATGGAAATATATTTTATATGGAATATATAAAATTTATGGAAATGTGCTAATTAAGCCCTTTCATTTGATACCCAACACAGCATCATTAAAAATTTTTTTTTTTAGTTCAAGACTTTATGTCTTATAGAGGGCGCCATATTCAATTTAAATAATTTTGGGGTTCTTAACTTTTCACTAACTTATTATATATGTATTTTGGGTAGGTTTAGAGAGAAAATATGTTTGGTTCACATCTGAGGCGTTATTTTAAAAATTATTCCCAATTATCGGGTGCATGCAAGCAAAGCCGCGGGTTTTTTGAAATGTGCTAATTAAGTCCTTTCAATTGATACCCAACACGGCATCATTAAATAAATTTTTTTTTCACGACTTTATGCCGTCTAGAAGGCGCTATATTCAATTAAGCCTATAATTGAATATAGCGCTTATAACCAGCTTACGATCAAGACACTTCCAACTATACCTCATTTGTTAAATTATAATAAGTAGTTTAGAAGTTATGAGGACAAATGGACATACATACATACAACATGGGTAAACACATAACCCTCCTTGCATCGCCGTCGTCGGGTAAAAAAATAATCATTTAATTACATGCATTAAGTTTTGAAGGTAAACGTAGATAAAATTATTCGAGTAAAATATGTATTTCGTAATTATCATCACTGTAGGTATGCAAGTTATTATCATTATAAATTATATGAATAATATATTATGTTAAAATTGGAGCACCCAATTGACTTATATTATAAATCGATGGAAAAACACTGTTCAAATGTGTTTTTTTTAGCGTTATTGAAAAGATAATTTAAATTACCCACACATCTGATTTAAAAATATAGTACGGCCTTGAGAAGCTTGAAATTAAAGTTAATATTCATGTGTGCTCAATTTTTATTTCTTTTCAGCTCTTCAACTTATGCCACAACAGTCAAAACAAAAAATTGAAAAAATATAATAAACATTTAAAAAATAAGACAATTAGATACCGATATATCAATTTCAACGCATTCATAGACAGTAACTAAAGTCTCGTAGAACACATTTGAGAAAATAAAATTAAAACACCAACTAACTGAGTTAATTGCTTAAATACCCAGTATATATTGAGTTTATGAAAAAAAAAGTTTCAAATAAAAGTTACTTATTTTTAAAAAAGTAGCATTTTTTGTTTTTAAATTTTTTAAATTTTCTTAGAAAATTAATTTTCTTTCAAAGATGGATATTTACCTCCCTCCCTCCCTGATGGGGGGAGCACGTTCCGATTTTACCCATTCACGATCTTGGCCTTACTTTTAAGCTTAGAACACACACACAAAATTTCAGGCAGATATCTCTTTTCGTTTTTGAGTCATCGTGTCTACAGATGTACAGATGGAAAGGTGAACATGCGAAAATTAACTAATTAGGTCATTTTCTTATCACCTATATTAAACATTTTTTTCGGCGATAAATATTTTCAACCGTTTCAAAGACAGGATTAAACTTAATATACCCTTGTTTATATTAATTATACCGGTTATAAAAAGTGGTATAAAAATAATAATCTTCATACCTTGAGATTTAATCTCTTTATTAATATTTCTATTTTATATTGCGTAGTTCTTTTTTTATTAATCTTATTTTATTCCAAGTGAAAATTATCAAAATATGTCGAAGGTCACGGGTGTCTCCATAAGAGCAGTGCATTTAAACTGGTACTTTTACATTAAATAATATTAATTCAAGACCCCCCGTAACCCTCCCATTTTAAACTTTTATAATTGATTTATATCCACTTCAATTTTATTGATCCAATAAAATTCCGGTATGACGGGCCAAGAAGAAAGATATTTAAGAAAATAACTGAGATTTCGGGTAAATCCTAGTTCTGTCGGCGGTAGCTTAATTACCCAAAATCTCGGTTTTTTTCTTAAATATTTTTTTTATGCCCATCATACCGGAATTTTATTGGATAGATATCTTATACTTGCGTCAAAAAATAATAAAAATTATTGTGGATTTTTATGAATGTACTATATACGATTTTGAAGAATTTTATAAATGGACTATACATCAACCAGCGCCGTACATCCTTAAATGAATATTTTAAATAAACTTTTGAATAAACAATTTTGTTTCGTGTATTATGGCATAAGTTTTATTATGAATCCCTAAACGGGAATGAAACTTCGGGATCTTTATCCCATCGTCTTGAATGCTGTGTATGACAATAGCTTTATGAAAAACATCGAGTTAGAAAAACTTGTCTGAAATACTAACGAACGATAAAATATCCACGGACAAAACAACCGCCAGTTGTGTCACATATATATACTCAACGGTCAAAAACACCGCTTACCGAAAGATTTTTAATATTTATAATTATAAAAAAATATATAAACCACATTTTCCGGAATTTTAATTTATTTATTTTGTTTTGGTTTGTTTGTACCCGGTTATTTTATCACGGCTATTAAAGTGTGACAACGAAAATCTTAATGCTTACAAAAGTTTTTATGAAATTAAAATACTCAATAAATTTCGAATTTATGAATGTTCATTAAATATAATTACTTACTGATTAAATTTAAAAGTAAAACAACAATCACAATGTACATTTGAGCAAACATTTTTGAATAGATTATACACCACCGTAACATACAATAAATTCATTATTTACTATTGAAAAATATATATATAAATATGTATATATATATATATACTCCTATATATAACAATTACTCCAATTTTGAAAATTGTCACTATATTGATAAGTCTACAAATGAATAATTAACTTTTTAATTAAGACATCCTAGTAAGTATAATCATTTTGTTACGTACAAAAATGAGTTTATTTTTATTTGTACAAAAAAAATATCAGTTATTATGACCTTATGTCAATACAATACATTTAAGCACGTGTGGGGACAGAATCACTAAATATGTGAGTTGCAATTAATGTTTCTTGATTCATGTAAGACCAAAGGCCTCGGATAGAAACTAATCACATTGATGAACCGTATGGGTAATTTGAATAAATATTTTTAACATTGGTACAGACATCACCTTTGTTTTTTTTTATATCTGGAACATGATGTGAATTCATTAGTGGATCACATAGCACGGCAATGCGTCGGACAAAGTTTAAGCATTGACATCTACCGTACTATGTTTTACATGAAGGTTTAGGGACGGTTTTTTTGGTCTCTGGATCTCAGGAAACAAAAAAGCTATGATGCTTAAATTAGCGTAAGATTAATAGTTGCCAAGATATTTAACACCTTAACAATCGACATTTTGGTGACTGAATCACTGGTTATAATAATCATTAATATTCTAGGGGACTTCCAGGTGTCCTAGAAAGTTGATTTTTGGTAGGAAGACAGGTCTTCTGGCTGAAACCACACAGAAAAGTTTGAAAACTGGATATTTTCCTTCCGCCTCTTGGAAAGTTTTTATTACACTTAGTATACAAAGAAGAAAACTTGCCATGCACAATATGAAATACCCTGCATCTGAGAAACTTATACAATAAATACATACCAAAGAGAATCTTTCGCAATAAATTTACACCCATCATTTTCTTACTTTTGTTAAACAATTTGTCTCTTACATAGATTTCACTACTTTTGTATGCGAGCATTTTTGTTTTTGCAGGGATATCAATACTTTTTGAAAGCGAAAACTTGGCCCCTTTCAAATTTGATTTTGGAGGGATATTAAAGTTACGAGAAAAAATACCCGTTACAAAATTAACGGTACACAAAATGGACAAACTAATCGTGATTGAAAATAAGAGACAGAAGATCCACAGTTTGAGAATCCACTTGCTCTTATGCCAACAACAACATTGGAACTATCCATATACCGCAT
This sequence comes from Nineta flava, assembly GCA_963920215.1. NCBI lineage: Eukaryota > Metazoa > Arthropoda > Insecta > Neuroptera > Chrysopidae > Nineta > Nineta flava. The sequence continues at coordinate 109,286,560 of OY986041.1, forward strand.
AATATTGTTTACAGGTGGAAGGGGTATCCTATTATGGTATGTGATGTTACATAGGAGGAGGATAGATGCAAGGAGGATAGATGGTGTTACGTTACACAGATAACGGTCAGGTTCAAAGCCTGACGAAATTTTAATAAAAATGCTGCTGTTATTATCTATCTATTAGCATATTGTTTTTTTAAAAGTTTGTTGGTTTAATTAGTTAGGTAACATAAAAAAGGACTTTAAAAAATTTAAAAAAGTAAAAAAAAACGCATGATGTAGTTTATGAATTACATTATGCTAACAAGTTTTTATTTACAGATGAGTACTTAACAGGTTCATCTGGCTACAATGTGCTTATACACATTAATTGATTTGTGCCTTATTCATCGATTTTACCTTATTCTTCGGGTAAAAGTTGTTCATTATAAATATACTAACAATTTTTATTGGAAACATTTTTCCAAAAACCGAATGAACAAGGTATACACCAACTAAAAAATTTTGAAAAAATGAGCGCTACTGTTGTGATTTTGAGGCTTTATTATTTCTTTTATTATTTAATATTTTTTCCAAAATTACAGTGTTCTACTATGTCAACAACATTTTTTTTTACAATTTTTGACAGTTCGTTTTTGTCTTAAGATTTTATTTTACAATATCACATTGTTGTCTTACAATATTTGACGCTATTATTTAATAACGAAATTTCTGTTAATGTTTATTACACCAAATATTAGGATTATATTTGATGTAACAAAAGTTGGTTCAAAATTTGACCAACAGTATCGCTTATTTTCAATTGAGTAATACAAAAAGAGAAACCTTTCATTTTTTTAAAATTTAAAACCCGTATAGAGGCATTCGTATTATTTTTATATGTATCCACGGAAATGTCTACCAATTTTTGTAAAAATACAGAGCTCACTTATGGTTCGTTAAATAAAGGTTGATTTTTCGGAAATATCTCAAGAAATAGATTCATTCTATAGGATATATCACGTTAAAAAAACAAATGCACCCCTTTGAGATAACATGAGTACCTTTATGCTAAATTTCAATATTCCATATCATAGTTTTTGAGATATTTTTGGACATTGGACATCGCATATTGAACATTTAATGAAACTGTAAATGACTGATCTTGAGAACAATTTTGGTTTTATATTGAATATAAAAGGATTTGATGTTTCCATACTTAAAATATAAATGACTAATGCATACAATTTTGATGTGATATTGAATGTAAAATGATTCGATGTTTCTATCCTTATTAAATTATTCTAAGGCTAATTTTAAATTTCTTTTCATTTATCCATAGAAGGCACCATTTTTTCAATTCAATTCTAATGTACAACATCATAAAAAAATTCAAGTTTTTATGCTGGTATAATACTTGAATGTAATACAAGTTGCGTAGCCAGTATAATTACGTGCATAATACACTTCATTGGACATTGAACAGCGCATTAAATTGATTCAGGAGTTGAATCATATAGATATTAATAACAACACTAGAAATAATAAAAAGTGAGGAATTGATTCAACAGAATAAAATGTGTAAAAATTTATTTTGACGAACTTAATATATTTATTATTTACATTAAATTATTAATTATTATTATTAAATATATTACAGATGATTCAACAATTACGTAACATATTTGTTTAAACATTTATTTTAATATATTTGTATTCGATTACTTTTCAACTTGAACATCTTGGCATAGACAAGCTCCTCCTACCCCCACTCTTCAATGCGCACGAACTCTCTTGCGATCAATTTTAGAGCATTTGGGACTATGCCAAAAGTATAATATACTTTTCAATGAAATAGGGTATATGTACAGTGACTTTTGAATCATCTGTATTTAACATCTCATGTACAGTTCCGTTCATAAATATTGAACCAGTAAGGCACATTCTAAGCATTCTAATATATTATTAATTATATTATAATATTAAATATAGTACCACTTTGAATGTATCAACTGGTTCAATTTTTATGAACGGGAGTGTATATGAAATCAAATGCCATATGATATAAATACTACTTTTCATGCTGGTAGTAAATAACATTATCTCTTGTATTGAATTTTCACTTTCATTGAACTGTGTTGTTGGGTTTTCCTAAATCTAATTTATTGGAACTAATTCTTCGTATCAGGTTTTATACAGCACCGAACATCACCAACATCTCCAGGATTTTTCGGACAAAATGGTGCCGTTTTTGTGGATAGACAATAAGAACCCGATGCCCTAAACGAAATAAAACAACAATTAGATTTTTCAAAAGTATTTTTAACTAAAACAAACATACGTTGTTGGTGTAAATTGACCCATTTTTACAGGAGTACCGAAACGGTGTCCGGATAACATTCCTACTGGACATCTTCGTGTACATGGCTCTGCTCGTCTCGATAAACCATCATTAATACTTTCTGCCATAAAACATATTACCCAAACATGACTGCAAAGATCCACATCTGTAAAACAATTTGGTTTTAGCAATCCTTGTACCCAAATATAAACGGTAAAATGCTTACTATTTGTTACTTCACAAAATGGTTGAGTTCGTCCACCATTTACACAAAAATCCGCATGACCAACTCGTCCCATTTCACCATAGTGACCAGCATTTGTATGTATCACATGGACAGCGTTTGCATCCCCATTGTCTAACTTGTTAGTATTTCCAGGCCGAACAAGTGGTCTAGCTGGATCTAAAGCTAAATAACCGAAGAGTATTATTGAGAGCTACATTAAATTACTACCAAGAATGATGGAAACTTGATAGTCTTTTTTAGTTCTCCGTTGAAATTGAAATATATTCGAAATGGAAATTTTTTTGTCTGCGGTAAGATTAAAGGGAAAAAAATTCTACATTTTCTTACTTTATCTTATTATGGAGTGTGAGGGAGTAGGAAAAGTAAAAGAAAATGTAATAAAAGAACAACCCTGTTGAAATATAACAAAATATCCTGGTATCCTGACTTCGCTGTTGTGAATCTTCGAGACTTTATAAGCAAGTGAACACGCGTGAGAATAATACTGGTTTCTCGCTATATCCACTTGTGAATTGTGTTTCGAAGACTAATCTAGAAACTGTTAGATCCCAAGTGGTCATTCGAGCAAAGGATGTAGATTGGAACTTGGCTGTAGAGCAAATATTGGAACTTGGCAAATATTGATCTATGTGTTTCGAAATTTATGATTCGGAATATTTTAATAGTAATAATAAATAAAATAATTATTCCACTAGAAAAATAATCAATGTAGTTTATCATTTTCTGTTATAAGTCGTACGTGAGCACGATTTATCTATTAAATCGTTAAAAAAAAATTATTTACCGATAATTCTATGCATTCTGAATAATAAATAATTTGACATAATGCCACATATGTGTGCACCCAATGAATGACCTACACATGTTGTCTTATCTATTGGTAGACCATTATTTCTGAGGTATGTTAAAAATTCTGCTGTACATCGTCCAATTGCTCGGGTATTATGCACAGCGGCTGGATAACATGGTGGTTCACATAATTTCCCCCAATCCACCATAAATACATTATAGCTACCATTTCTCAAATATGCTAGAAAACGAAAAGATTAAAGTAATATGGATGATTAAAAATTCACTCTAAATTTTTCACTTCAATTATACAAGTCTATGATCATTTGTTTGGTACACTTGTAAACTTTATATTCTAAACAGAGGACACCATTGAAAAATTATTCCTTGCAAAAATGCCAACAAATGTTGGTACAATTCGCACGAACATATATCCTTCTAATTTGTCTTTAGCATTAGGTTCAAAGCCCGACGAAATGTGATTATTTGTTAAATATATCTTGCAGTGACTAACAGCTCGTTATGGTTAACAAAAGGTTGAAGGGAGGAAGGGATAGTCGAATGGTCGACTGATATTATTAGCAACGCTGCTATGTTAAACAGAGCAGCAAAGATCACTCGCCTAGCCCTTACTATCTCCAAGGGCTAGAGGGAGGTTATAACTAAATTTATCCGTGATCGGACTGCCTTAACTAACAAAAGGTATGAAAGAAATGACTCAATTTGATGAATAGGGAATATGCATGAAAATTTTTTTTCACATTTATTTTCAGAATATGAAAATACTGTTAATACTGTAATAATATTTAAAAACGAAATTAAAATCCGACAAATATCAAGGATGCTATAAGCTTTTAAAGATTATTATTTGTCTCTTTCTTGCAAAAATATTAAAAACGGAGTTTTACGTGTATTTTAAATGGTGAAAGTGTAATATGACGTCACATAACATATCAAGAGTGCTATCACCCTCTTTGTCTAATCGGGAATTTCAATCATTCATATCTCGCTTATTTTTAAAGTTATTTAAAAAGTAATTTTACCTTGGTATTTGCCAAGTAAACATGCTTCAATTCAAGTGAAACAAAATTTTCATGCATATTCCCTATTCATTCATTTAAACGAATCAGATTTATTCAAATCAACAGAAATTCACTTACCATCCCGTAATACAATGATGGGTAAGGTATCATCACCACCCGCATATCCATGTATCAATATGATATTCTCATGATTTGGATTCCAATGACTATTACGTAACCAATCAGCTTGATTTAAATCAACAATTTGTTTAACATCCGGTTGTTCACTTGTATATAATATATATCGGATGTCAGGATCGGGACATGCATCTTTATCATTTCCTTTCCGCCATACACAGTCATCCCGTGTATTGTTTGATAACGATGAATTACCAAAAAAGAGTGCTTCTTTTATGGCATTTGTAATGTTGAATGGTGCTCGCACTGCAATTTATATAAAGTAAAATAACTGTTAATCCAGGTTTACACCAGTCAGTATAGGTATTGTATGTTTGAAAAGTTGTTGTTGTACTTTTTATTTTTCAACTTGTGTATTATATGGGTATAAACAAATATAAAATAAAACCTATTTTGACAAAATGGAAACCCGACTTCAAAAATCAAATATTCTATAACAAAAAATGCACTAAAATGTAAAAAAATAATTTCATATTCTTGTGCCAATTTTAGTTCACCTAAGCAAAAATTTTTAAATATATATGTACAATTATTGTTATTTTTGGAGTCGGTGTCAGCATAGAGAAATTCACATAACTTTTGGACACCGCCTCCAAAAATAACAATAATTGGACATATATATTTAAAAAAATTTTACGACCAACTATTTTTTAGTGCATTTTTAGAACACATTTTTTTTATCCGTTGTTTTTTTTTTTTTAAATTTTTAGTGCATTTTTTTATAACAGATTTTCAGTTTTTTTACAAGCATTTTTTGTTTTTGTAAAATTTTTTTTTTTGGGGTCGGTTTTTTTTTTGTAAAAAATTTTTTTAAAGTCGGTGTTTAAAAAAATTTTCCCATTATGAATGAGTATGACCTTTCAAAAAAAAAAAATTTCGCACAAATCGGTTATCACATATAAAATGAGGATTTTCCTCGAATTCCCGGGAATCCCCTCATCAGAATGCAATTTGGTGACAATGGGACCAATGGGAAACCAAACCCTTTAAAACAAAAAAAAAATTCACAATCGGTTCATAAATGACGGAGTTCTGAGGTGACACATTAAAAAAAAAAAAAAAAATACCGACGAATTAAGAACCATCCTCCTTTTTGAAGACGGGTTAAAAATGGTAACACGAGTGAACTCGAGGCAACTATTGGCAGCCGAAAACCTCGGAAATTTTGGACATTTTTTGGTTTTGCGCCTATAACTCCAAGATGGTGAATCCTAGCGAAAAACTCATAATATAGCCAATTAAAGAACATTCAATTCTTCGTCGATTTAGTACCACAACTTAGTAAGTCGGCCAAGTAATATGGTCAAAAAACGTTTCCAACTTTACCCGAATAAAATATTATTTTGTACGAAGAGACATCTTATGCTGGCCTTATCTTAGAGTACTTATTTCCAAGCTGCAGACGCATATAAAATACTAATCTCTTTTTTTATCAAAGTTTGAAACGTTTTTGACATGTTCATTTGAAAAGTTGCCACCTAAATATTTTTTTAAATATGCATTTTAGATAAAAATGTTTCAAACAAAACTTGATATATTTTTTTTGTATTTTAACTTTTCTTCGATTTCTTACGGTTTTTGTGTAACAAATCAATTTAAAAAATATTGTTTTGTGTAAACTAGCGTCTATTTTTAATTAAATACTGATATGAAAAACTTAACTCGTCAACCAGGAATCGAACCTTGGGCCTCTGGATATCTAGTCCAGCGTGCTTACCGCTACACCAAAGACGACTCCGACGTAACAGCCAACTTTTTCATATCATTCTTATTTTTTTTATTTTGACAGTATTACTTCTGTCGAACGCTGACGCTTAAGTATACACAAATAAATATATATGAATAGCGTCTATTTATCCATTGTTAGTATGGTTGCCTTTCGGTTATATTATCCCAACGGAAGTGACTAGCGTTTAATTAAGTTGAAATTTAAGTATTTACAAATAAACAATTATAAAAAAAATGTAAATAGTAAATAAATAAATAAATAATACATTGACATCAAAGATAGTGAGAAATCACATGCATTCCACTACAATAGCATCTGATAGCTCTGTGGCAGAGCGTTGGTCTAGAATGCCAGAGGTCGTCAGTTCGAATCCCATCCTAGATGTGTATGATTTTTCATATCATTTGATGTCAAAGAATTTTATGTGTACAGTCGACTGCAAGAATAACGTCCGTTTTATCAAAATTTCATCGTTTATTTGCACCGAATTCATTTGATTTTCGAATAAATGTTTAGAACCAAATTTGGTAATATGTATTTTCATAACGAACAACTTTTATTCCAAACATGTTTTTGAAAACCAAATGGTTTCGGCCAAGAACTAGCCACTTTAACTGTTGAAAGTACACTGCCAAATTTCATTTTACTAATAGATATAAATTTCCAAACGAAAATATGCATTAAAATATCTATTTACATACCTCCAATAGCATTCAGTTGCGTAAACAATGCGAACATAAACAATACAACAATTAGTAAACAATGTGTGATCATGAAGTTCAATAACATTATTAGCAAATATTTATTTAAAAAAAAAAAAAAAACCAGTAGCAATACAAACAGGAGTAATACTTATTTAAAAATAATTTATGTATTTAAATTAAACAGTTTTTTTATTTTTGTTCCTACCTTATTTTATTTTGTCTTACTTAATTATTATGCATTATTAATTCAGCGCAACAACGGAAATTTATTTCATGTTCATTTGTTTGTTACTACAGTCGAACCTGAATAAGCAAAAATTGAGTGAGAAAATAGAGTATCTATATGAGAGAGACGTTTTTCACGCTTGGATCTCGATAACTGAGAATTCCTCTATCCTTAAACCTTTGTAAGTTACATATGAGGACAAAATTTTCGAATAGCAGAATGATAAAAAATAAATCATAACATCAGCTTTTTATATCCGGTATATATAAACGATGATTGAAAAAACAGTCTCTTATAATTACGTAAAATGTCTACATTCGAAAACTCATCACTGTAGCTCTTTTCATTCAAAAGTTATATCGGGGTCAATAATCGTCTAATATTTCGTGTAGATATAGCTGTAAGCACGTAAAGCAAAAAAACCCTTAAACTCGACCTTACGCACTTCCGTGCTCTAGATATACACGAGAGTTTAGATTTTATTTTAGATTCATATTTTTAATTTAGTGCCGACTTTTAAATTTTTGGTACAAGCGTTCATAAAATTAACCTAATTAGTTCATTTCCGCATGTCCGTCTGTTTGTCCGTAGACATATGATAAGTCAAAAACGAAAAGAGATAAGGAGCTGAAATTTTGCATGTGTGTTTTAGAACTAAAAAGCAAGGTCAGTTCGTGAATGGGTAAAATGGTACCGTGTTTCCCCTCATTATGGAGGGGCGAAGGTAATATCCATCTATAAAACGGTAAAAGATAACAAAAATTAAAAACAAGAATATTCTTTTTTTTAGCAACAACAAAAATAAACAACTTTTTTTAGAAACGTTTTTTCATAAACTCAATATACATCGGATATTTAAGCAATTAACTCAGTTAGTTGTTATTTTCACTTGTTTATTGATTAAATTTGAAATAAAAAATAACAATTTATAATCAAACTTCGTATTATCTAGATTTCTAGATAATTATGGATTACGTTATTCCCATGAAGTATAAAGCTATGGATATTCTAATTTAAAAAAATGTTTTCTTGGAGGCGGCCGTATGTTCAGCCACGATCCTACACATAATATTTGGGGAAAATTATTGATTGAATAAATCAACATGCTACTAGTCAGTTCAAGAAGTATTTAATAACGAACCACATTTCGTCAGGCTTTGAACCAAACATTATCTGTGTAACGTGAAGCCTATTTCAAAGAAGCAAGAAGGGTTAAATTCGCTAGAGACGGTTCACATTTTTTTGTTTGGAGTTTTCAGAGAATTTGATTAAAAGTCAATTTTGTAAACAAATTTTTCAGTATGTAAATACTTTTTTCTGTGTGCTTTAGACCTCTGCCAAGGCGCATCTTTCACGAGAGAAGTCGCTCTTTTTCTTTACAAGTGATTAAACTGGTAATGAAATCTCGCTTCTCTAGGTTTGACTGTACTTATAATTTTCATACATATCATATATACATTTTTGTCCAAATTTGGTTGTATTAACCCTTCGGTGTATCAGGTAAGTCTTTCGGGCTTACTCCAAAATTTCATATTGCGTATGTTCAATCAACCGTTATTATCCAAAATCCTTCCATTACATTATTTTTAAGTCAGTTTTCTGTAAAAATATAATGAAGACAGGATGTTTGTAGCTTATTAATTCAAATACTGATTTTTTGATTTATTATCATAGACGTATAAAATGTGTGAAAGACTCACTACCATTTTCACCTTAGAAAAAACGTTGTTTCATGTTTACCGTGTAATGGGAGGACAAATCTGTGGTAAATAGATTTTGCAACAATTTTTTCACTCTACATTTTTTTGCAGACATTGTTTATTAACATTTTACTAATTTATTACGCAGCGTTGGACTGGGTCTAAGGGACTTGACTGGCATTATAACCAACGCCCGTCACCCACTTCGAATGTTGATACCATTAGATTGTTGCGAAAGGGTGCGTATAATAAAGAAAATACTTGAAAAGTATATTTTTGAAAACATTATTTCACTACTTTTAGGATAACAATTACAACTTTTAGATTATACTTTGAATTGTATTAACTTTTTGATTTCAACGAATGTTAAATTGTTACTGAACTGCAGGTGAGCTGTTGTTATCCTGCTTTATATATCTGAAATGCACGCGTTCTAAGAAAGTGAGAGAATCGCATCGAATATTCTTTACATTCCAGAACATACTTATAAAGTGAATCTGTTTCTATACGTGAGCATATAAAAAGAGACACAGATATGCGCGTATACGTAAATGTATCGTTCTGTCTTGTTGCTTGGCTTTTTCTCGAATTGTACAGTCTTAAATACAATGTATACTGTATCGCAAGTTTAATTTCAATGTTGATATTGATTGGTTAGATATTTGTATCTGCTATGAGTGTCACTACAAGATCAAGAGTCATTACAAGATCAAGCAACAAACCAAATGTTAATAATCAAATTGGCAAAAGTTTTAGGAAATTTTTAGATTCAAAGACATACACTTTTATGTAAAAAGTACCAATTATTTATATGGGGAGTCAAATGAAATTTCAGATTAGACTGTCACGTGTTTTTTGACATCGGCTATGTGACAGTCGGCAATCATCGGCATTCGTGTTTTAAATGGGAATTTAACATTTTATATGAATATTCATTGCTATTGTATATAGGATATGTTTTCACAGTATGTCTGATTCCTAGGCTCATGATTTTTTTTTTTAAAGAGAAGAAATTTCACCTAGATTGTCAATAAATCATTCGTAAAAGCTATCGTCCTATCCTATCCTTGTTAAGATTCGACTCTGTATTTGGATAATCCACGAGTCCAGTAGTTCTTGCCTCGTCGTAGAGAACGAAGCTTCTAAGTTATATTGGGACAAAAGTTCACATGCACATGGTATGCATCTTTGGCAGACGTCCAATTCTCATCGAGACAAACAAATGCATTCTTTGTTGTTCGGTCGAAACCATCCTCGTAGATCTATTCTAACGTAGATCTATGTATGAACAATTTTAGAGTAGGTAATGGGTCCACGCAGGCTAGGGCCCATGTGGAAAACGCCACCCTGACTCAATGGCCAGTCCGACACTGGTATTCAAAAAACATATAATTGGTTTTGTTGTATTTTGTTTAAAAATATTTTTTTACAATAATAAACTTGGCTCTACCAAAACGGTTCAATAAATTACGCTTAATATTGCAGTAATTTACATGCGAGTCCAAAAGACTCATTTTATAAATTTACGTCATCAAACGATTCCATACACAGAAGGGTTAATGTTTTATGTAATCTTTGTCTAGAAGTGATTAAAAAGAAATTATGCAACTTTCTACATTTTACTTATCACGTTTCATTTTTCATAGAATAGTGGTAGCCTTCCGAGGCTAATAATGTAAGAATATTTTATACTAACAAATATTTAGATATCATCACATTTCAGAGGTCCAAATTATCACTGGTCAGTGACGAATTAGCCATGTATCGAAAGTTGCAAAGGTTGCAAAGATTGCAACCACACATAATAACACATTGCATTTAATAATCATCAATCAGATCCTACATTACCAACAATCATCAGCAATTATAAAACGATCCACCAACCATGACAGCAAATATCAACGTTGGTACTTTAAAGGAGCAATATGGGCCCGGCCCACAAGACTACACAACAATATCCACCATCACGAAACAGGCTTGGATTACCATATGTGAAAATACAACTAGTTAATGTGAAACGTGGTATTAGAATTTTACTAATAAATCATTTGTAGTGACTGACACTCATATTGGTCTAAGATCCGACAGTGAAAACCTTCCCTCATCTGTTAATTGATTGAAATATTATTGAAAACGCTTATTGCAATATAAACAATTTGGCAATGTAATGTCTGCCATGGTAGTTCTGCTGCAATTAACATTAATTAATTAATTAAAAATTGATTTTTTTATGATTAAATCCCTCACGTGTTAATTGAATTTTGCTTGCTAAATAACATAGTATACGATACGACAAATCTTGTAATAGCAGGCAGCGCTGCTTATTACTGCTACGGTTACCTGCAGCCAGGTGTTCAAACTTAAAGTAAACTTAGGTTACTTCCCTCATATGTTAATTGAAAATTTTAATTAGCTTAAAACCAAGTTTTTATCAAAATCGGAGACATAAAATTTTCCTCTAATTTTAGCAATTTTAAGGGGTACCCCTTGGAAAAAATGTGAAAAAAGTGAAGAAAATTTTTGTTCTCGATTTTAATAATAATCATTTTCTAGGCTAATTTCGATCCAAACAGTACGAAAATCAGGTTCATTTTAACGTCCGACCAACTCATTTCAAAATTTTGCCTTCTCAATCCATACAGTTTGGAATATTAGCACTATTGGTCTGATACCTTGAAAACCGTTATTCGTATCATATTTTAACCAACGCCATCGTTTTCGCTAGGTCCAAATTAGCTTAAAACCAAGTTTTTAAAATCGGAGACGTAAAATTTTCCTCTAATTTTAGCAATTTTAAGGGGTACCCCTTGGAAAAAATGTGAAAAAAGTGAAGAAAATTTTTGTTCTCAATTTTAATAATAATCATTTTCTAGGCTAATTTCGATCCAAACAGTACGAAAATCAGGTTCATTTTAACGTCCGACCAACACATTTCAAAATTTTGCCTTCTCATTCCATACAGTTTGGAATATTAGCACTATTGGTCTGATACCTTGAAAACCGTTCTTCGTATCATATTTTAACCAACGCCATCGTTTTCGCTAGGTCCAAATTAGCTTAAAACCAAGTTTTTAAAATCGGAGACGTAAAATTTTCCTCTAATTTTAGCGATTTTTTTAAGGGGTACCCCTTGGAAAAAATGTGAAAAAAGTGAAGAAAATTTTTGTTCTCGATTTTAATAATAATCATTTTCTAGACTAATTTCGATCCAAACAGTACGAAAATCAGGTTCATTTTAACGTCCGACCAACTCATTTCAAAATTTTGCCTTCTCAATCCATACAGTTTGGAATATTAGCACTATTGGTCTGATACCTTGAAAACCGTTATTCGTATCATATTTTAACCAACGCCATCGTTTTCGCTAGGTCCAAATTAGCTTAAAACCAAGTTTTTATCAAAATCGGAGACATAAAATTTTCCTCTAATTTTAGCAATTTTAAGGGGTACCCCTTGGAAAAAATGTGAAAAAAGTGAAGAAAATTTTTGTTCTCAATTTTAATAATAATCATTTTCTAGGCTAATTTCGATCCAAACAGTACGAAAATCAGGTTCATTTTAACGTCCGACCAACACATTTCAAAATTTTGCCTTCTCATTCCATACAGTTTGGAATATTAGCACTATTGGTCTGATACCTTGAAAACCGTTCTTCGTATCATATTTTAACCAACGCCATCGTTTTCGCTAGGTCCAAATTAGCTTAAAACCAAGTTTTTAAAATCGGAGACGTAAAATTTTCCTCTAATTTTAGCGATTTTTTTAAGGGGTACCCCTTGGAAAAAATGTGAAAAAAGTGAAGAAAATTTTTGTTCTCAATTTTAATAATAATCATTTTCTAGGCTAATTTCGATCCAAACAGTACGAAAATCAGGTTCATTTTAACGTCCGACCAACTCATTTCAAAATTTTGCCTTCTCAATCCATACAGTTTGGAATATTAGCACTATTGGTCTGATACCTTGAAAACCGTTATTCGTATCGTATTTTAAATAAATATAAATAAATGAATATACATATATATATATATATATATATATATATATATATATATATATATATATATATATATATATATATATATATATATATATGTGTGTGTGTATATATATATATATATATGTATATATATATATATATATATATATATAAGCGGGAAACAGCTAGTATTTAATAAAAATGAAGTAATTAAAATAAAAATAGTAAGTACCCACACTTTTATTTTTCAATCCATTTTCATTTATTTATTTTATATAAAATTTTTAAATTTTATAAAAGCGTGAGTTTTTAATCGAAGATTTGTAAATACCGAAATTATGGCAAACTTATTATAACGAGAAAAAGTAATTTTTCAAAAATTTACACAAAAGTATCTAAAAATTTTTCTTACATACATGTTACATGGGTAGATGAAAAGTTACGTAAAATGTAAGAAATGTAACCTTCTGGCAACACTGCTGGCTCATCAGTGTCAACATTGCAATTGAACCTGCGGTACAGTGCAGAACGATGCATTTACATATACACGCATATCTTTGTCTCTTTTTATATGCTTACGTATGCATATATGTAGGAGTATTACATATATACACGTATGGAAGCGGATCGACTTTATAGGTATGTTCTGGTAGTGTAAATAGTATTTGTTGCAGTTCTCTCACCTTCTTAGAACGCATGTATTTCAGATATATAAAGCAGGACAACAATAGCTCAATTTAACATAAGTTCAGTAACAATCAAACATTCGTTGTAATTAAAAAAGTTAATACAATTCAAAGTGTAATCTAAAAATTGAAATTGTTATTCAAAAGGTAGTGAAATAAAGTTTACATAAATATACATTTCAAGTAGTTTCTTTATCACACGCACCCTTTCACTACACATTCACTTCACACATAATAACACATCGCATTTAATAATCATCAATCAGATCCTGCATTATCAATCATAATCAGCTATTCAAGTAACAAATTTTCTCATAAAAATACTGACTACTTTTGTTCCAAACATTTTTTCGAAAACCGAACGGATTCAGCATAAATCGACTATATAACATACTATACCTATAAAACTGAATATAGGTAATATTCGAATTATACCGAATCCGTTCAGTTTTCGTAAAAAAGGTTTCGAACAAAGTTTTTGGTATTTTTATATAAATTATAATTTGACTCTACAGTTTTTCCCAACAATATTCGTTTTAAAATTAAACCAGTTCGAAATTTGTGAAAATTTTTCATTTACCATGGCTTTTCAGTAGTTTGAGGTCATAATAATATTAAAGAATGAGAAATTTGGACTGCAATAATTCTTGCAAGTATATTTTTTATCCATGCAAAATATTTTTTGGTATGTATATAAAGTTGCCTTGAATTCAAAAAATTTGTGTATCTATTATGCAAAGGCTAATTTCTAAAACTACATTTAAAAAATGCGGTACAAGGTCATTTAAAAATCAAAACAATCTTTATGGCCATGACATGTACTAGCTTCAAACGTATATCTATTTAGTATGGTATGGTGGGATTCCTAGTAATTAGTTTTTAACCCGACTTCAAAAAAGGAGGATGGTTCTCAATTCGTCTGTATTTTTTTTTTTTTTTTTTTTTTTTTTTTTTATGTTTGTTACCTCAGAACTCCGGCATTTATGAACCGATTTTAAATTTTTTGTTTTTGTTTTAAAGGGTTTGATTCCCGATTGGTCCCATTGTCACCAAATCGCATTCTGATGAGGGGATCTCCGGAAAATCGAGGAAAATCCTCATTTTATATGTGATAACCGATTTCTGCGAAATTTTTTTTTTTTTTTTGAAAAAGTATACTCATTCATAATGGGAAAATAAGAAAATTTTTTTAAAAACCGACTTCAAAAAAAATTTTTCCTTAAAAAAAAAACCGACCCCAAAAAAAAAAAAATTTTACAAAAAAAAACCAAATTCCTTGTAAAGAAAACTGAAAATCTGTTATAAAAAAATGCATTAAAAATTTAAAAAAAAAAAAAAAACGGGTAAAAAACTGTTATAAAAAAATTCACTAAAAATTAGTTGGTCGTTTAGTAGGTCTACCCATATTTAGACAAATAAAATCAGTTATAGAACTTCAAAGTCACTAAAAAGCGAGAAATAAAACTTATTTTGACAAAATGGAAACCCGACTTAACAAAAGAAGCACTAAAAAGTAAAAAAATAATTGCATATTCTTGTGCCAATTTTAGTTCACCAAAGCAAAAATTTTTAAATATATATGTACAATTATTGTTATTTTTGGAGGCGGTGTCCAAAAGTTATGTGAATTTATCTATGTTGACACCGCCTCCAAAAATAACAATAATTGTACATATATATTTAAAAATTTTTGCTTTGGTGAACTAAAATTGGCACAAGAATATGCAATTATTTTTTTACTTTTTAGTGCTTCTTTTGTTAAGTCGGGTTTCCATTTTGTCAAAATAAGTTTTATTTTTAACTTTACAAAGGGTACTACACATAGACATAGGTCATAGGATAATACGTACTACATTAAACATAGTTTTGATATTTATGATTTGACCCCATATAAAAACGTCTTAAGTTTTCGATATTATATGGGTAAGGTATAAGGCTTCAACCTTAGCTCAAGGTTCTTCCATAAGAAACTTGAGCTAAGGTTTAATATAATTTATATTAGCAAAATTTCGTAAATAACAAAGAATCTGTATTCAGTTAATTAATTCAAGAATCATCTCCCATTACCTGGTTTCCTAACATAGTTAAGTACAGCCTATAATTATTGAGACAAACTTAGATAATAGATTAGGTTGTATTTAAAACAAGTACATATTCAATTATAGTATGATTAATTTAAAACTAGATACCGTCTATTGAACAAATATAGTAAATCCGTTACTTTTCAGTATTCAGATGTATATCTCACAGTTTTTGAATGTGTAAAATATAAGTTTCATAGTTTAAAACCGGTCTGTAAACATGTGGATATCGATGTATACAATTTAATTAAACTGACAAAAACTAATTAATTAGATACTGCCCACTTCTTCGTTAACTTTTACTTAAATCAATGAAGCAAAAATACTAAATTATTTCCGATTATAAAACAATGATTAATTATTATTATTCTTTATAATTGAATTCAATTATTTCACAATTTTCAGAAAATATTTCACTATTGTGCAGAAATTTTTTAAAACTAATCGAAATCTCATGTAAACTAATCTTGAATAAAAACGTTACATGTAGAGAATGTTTAAAAAGCATTGGGCCACGGATATTATTAATATATTAATCCAGGGACCTGTGTAATTGAAATGCAATTACATTATTTTTTATACAGACTGTGTTGTACAGCTTTTCCTATAGTAAATCAATGTTAAATATTATTTATTACTACCTTCTTTATAATTATTACAGGAAAGGCACTGGAGCACTTTTATAAAATTAAAATTGGCTTCGATAAAAACGTTACAAAACAATTGGTAAAGTTACTTACGACGTCATATTCCAAAATGGCGGATTTAGTGAGGCTGCATTTAAATAGTTTCATTAACAAAGTAATAACGTATTATTGCCACCAGATGTCATAGTCCTAAGGAACAAACACCAATAGGACTGTATCAATTTAAATTAAATTATCAAAAAAAAAAGGGTATTTCCAAACTATAAAACATTATATGCGTAAAAAATTATGTTGGTACGAAAAATATTTCCAAGGATTTGAGGAAACTATGTGTCGAATTTCAGAACAACCTTGACTATATTGAGAGAGTTCGAAGTAAAAACAGTCGGAATCGTGCATTTTATTTCCCCATTTTTATGAAGATGCTTGTTAAATTACTTCAAAAAAATTCAGCTGATTTCTGAGGATTCATTTGACTAATATTGTGAATTTCGTGAAGTTCTTTTGACAACCTAATAATAGTTTGGAAATACCTTAAAAATAAACGAACAGAATTGATTAAGGTATTTTCCGTCCCCCTTATTATAACATTGAATATATAGTTTGAATATCAAACATAGGAACTACAAAAAAATAAATTAAACACTCACATTTATGAAACAAATTTTATTAACATATCAAATGAACAACCTGATAAAATAAATGTTATTTATTTTCTGTTACTTTGGTACATTTTTTTGGTTTATATAAAAAATAATTTATATACATTATATATATTATAAAACGAATCAAGGCTAGTATAAGCATGCACCAGCTTTCGTAATTTTATTTATTAATTAATTTTCCCTTTGTTAAATTCTAATTTCCCTTAAAGTCAACTATTTAAATGTATCACATAATACTGTCTTTTTTTGACAAAATTGGCAAGTCTCAACTTGTTTCTATTCTTAGTTAGGTACATTTATTCACTGGATTTTTTTTTTTAATTATTAAGAATTCAATGAGATTTTAAACCTACCGCTTGTAAAAATCCACTCCCCACGCCAGGAAATATTGTTTTCATACGGAGCTGCTTCTTGTAACTAACACTGGAACGTTATTTGTACCCTGATATTTTCAGTCACTAGATGTCATGATCTAATTAGTCAGCTCAAATTAATTGTAAAACTAAATAAAAGTTTGTGTTAATTTTTCCATGTATGGACGTATTGTAGTAACTGATGGTTTTTTAATGGCTAAATAGATTATAGCCAATTTTCATACAATCAGTCCTAATAATCTCTGCTTACAGTTTTATCAATTCAGTCTTCCGAATTGACATCGGTAATAACTGTATGCCTAATTTCATCATACATATTCTTCGAATAATTGACTTGTTGAGCAACCCAATTCGATAATGATTCCGAATCACATCGTATACGTGGCCTTCGTATTGGTTCTACATGTGATGATGCCGTTATACTTGTACTACTCCCCGATGTATTCGCTCTCATTGCCAACTCAATATAATACATACTGCGGTCACCTTCACGTGTCATTATTGGTATACAATGTATTAAATCCCTAAGATGTACTTCAATTACAATTGCTAAGGATGCTGATCCTCTTGCACTTGTTACAATACGTACATATTCATTTGACACAATTATTCGTAAATCGTCTGGCGCACCCTGCAAACTTTCATACGCAACAAGTATTTCATTATAATTACGATTATTTAACGTGTGTAAATGTTGTTGTCCAATTGCTTGTGCTTTAGAGTACAATGGTAATAAACCTCCAGGTCCAACAACGCATCGCGGAGGCCGGTAACGATCCGGTGCTGCACGGCTTGAACTACGACTCGAATCGCGAACAGCTCGTGCTGTTTCTGATGCTAAATCTAATACACCAACTACAGGCTTCGTGACAGCACCAACTAATCCTTTGCCAATACCAGAAAAAACACCTTGAACACCTTCATTTGATGCACCCTCGTAAATTTGTTTAAAAATACCGGTAGCACCACCAAGTATACCAAAACCTAAACCTTTTACACCTGCGACAATATGGGCACCACTGCTACCGGAATGAATATGGCGTATACGTAAACGCATCTCTTCATGTTCTTCATCCATGGTTACCTTACCCAATCCATCTGATAACGATTCTGTAACTTTGGCAGCAGAATTTGAAATACCATGTGTAACATTTTTTACTAAAGCTCCGACAGATCCTTCGTATATAAGACCACTAACACCCTCAGAAACATCATTAACAAAACCTAAAGGATTACCCAAAAAGTCAACAGATCCTAAAATGTTTGCAGCTTGCCATTTAAGTTCTTCTTTAAAATGTTTGAGAATTGAATTAATTATAAACTGGCTGCTTTCGAATGGATGTTGCTTTACAAATGGTTCTAAATCAACTGATGCATCTTCAAATTTAATTAAAGTTAACCCTAATTTCCGTTTAATAGATTGTAATTGTGGTGGAAGTTTACTTGCAGTTATTACACTTAACCGAATCTGGAAAACAAAATCATAAAAGTTTAATTCCTGTAAAATGAACAACAAATTTTTTATACGCACTTGACTAGGTGCTAATTTTATTATCCCAAAATAATATCTCAACGAATGTGTTGCAGTTACTTCATGTAAAATCCTTTGTGCTTCAAAATCACTTTCATCAGTATCCGGTGGTTCTTGTTCACATTTATTGTAACCAGCAAAAGCGAAAATTTTTAAAATTAATTTTTCTTCTAAGTATACAGCCATTGGTTTTAGTGTGAGAATTAAATGCTGAGAATAATAAAAATTTCTATTAAAAAATAAGCTGTATTCTATAGTTTAAAACATATGTCGAAAATTAACAGACGTTACACAATTACAATACAATATTTGGTACTTATTACTTAGAGTACTGTTACCCGGTACTTTGCCCAGCTCTGGTAACGGTACTATTGTGACCATTAGATTTGAATGCTATCAATATAAAAAATAAATTATATTTGTTAGCTACCTTGAAAATAACAGCATTAATATTTGGACTTGATTGTATTTCTGCAGTGAAATGTAATGCAGGCAATAGATGACGCATTTTATCTTCATCAGTACGAGATGGTTTTGCAACATAAATTAAGGACGTAGTTGTTGCATCCAAAAGCTGATTATCACATTGAATGTCAGCAACACTCACATCTAATATTTTTCCGGTTGGTGTAAATACTGAATCTAATGCAATTCCTTTAAAATGAGCAAATAATAGTGCCTCCGAAGGTCGCCTAGATACAACACTAATTCCAATTCCTTCAGTCAATAACAAAGTACATTGATATTCCCTTGCTTCCTTATTAAAAGTATGATCCGATACTAAATTTGGCCGTTGCGTTACAGCTATACTAGCCCAATCTCTTTCTTCCGGCATTGCATAAATTCGCTACAATTTATTTAATATTATTTAGATATTTATTAAATATATTTGTGTATAAATGTACTTACTTTTTCTTTGATATCATAAATTTTTAATACTCTTGTGGGTCCATCTGTTGCAACTAAGAGTTTTAAAAATCCTGAACCTGGTCTTAGTCGTTGACGACCAACAGCTTGTTCTAATGGTACACCCGTGTCGGTAAATCGATGATGTACAGTTCCATCATTGATAAGTCCTAGTACTGGTGTATTCCCTTTAAAAAATTTAACTTTCTTAATCAAGAATATAGCTATAAAAATTTGAGAGCTGGCGGCAATTCAGGTAAATGATTTTATCGTTGTTGGTACTATACATTAATAAAAACCAGTAGAGATAAGTTTTGAGTTAAAATGTTGCTAAATTTTTTGCAAAAATGAATATCAAAATAACAAATTACAGAAACATTAAAAATATAAAAAAGAGCCACCAGCTCCGCAGTTATATTCCTCAATAATAATATTAAAAAAATTAATGATATATGATAATAAGCGGCAAATTAGCTTATAGATGACTTGCAAAACACACTCAAATTAACAAAAAAACAAGTGAAAATAACAACTGACTGAGTTAATTGCTTTAATATACGGTATATCCTGAATTTATGTAAAAAAAGTTTATAACAAAAGTTTATTTAAAAAAAAAGAACACTTTTTGTCGTTACATTTTTGTTCTTACGATTACTACATCTCTTACGGTTTCAAAGGTGGGTAGTTTAGCCCATATTGCCCAAACATGGTCCGATTTAGCCCATTTAAGGACTTGATCTTACTTTTTAGCTCTGGAACACACACACAAAATTTCAGGTTGTTATCTCTTTTCGTTTTTGAGTTATCGTGTCGGACGGACATGCGGAAATGGCCCAATTCGGCCATTTTATGAACACAAACATTTATGTCTGCGATCAATATTTTCAAGCGTTACAAAGTCAGAACTAAACTTAATATACCCTTGTATATTTACATATACCGGGTATAAAAAACAAAAACTGAAAAGTGCAAGTTGAAACTCGCGAAATTAGTGTTATGTAAAGATTATTTTCGATTCTTGTAGAAATCGCCAAATGTGATAATTTCCACTGAATATACACATGAATATAAGATATATATACTTTAAGAGAAAGAGTGGGGAGACAGCAATTTTTATTATTCATTTTTGTGAAACGATATATTATTGAACTTCTGCTTCCACAAAATTCAACGTTGAAAACTTCTTTGAGTGAAAGAGTTTTTTAAATTTAATTAGTTGCAATCGTAAAAGATATTAACACAAAATTAATTTGAAACCAGTTCATGCGTTTTTATGAATGAAAATTATGATAAAATTACAAAAATATCAAGCATTATGCAAAGAAATGGTTATGCTTTAATGTTTTGCAAACCATTTTTTAATACGTACACTCTTGCCAAATTCCAATACCATTTTCAGAGGTACCTGTAAAATTAGTAGCTGAAAACATTGTCTTTCAACTGAACTTCTAAAATTTTATTATTATTTCATAAATTTTAAGTACCTGATCTTAAACCAAAGAACCCATCCTTTGCCTGAACACACATATTATTATGGGCACACCTTAAACGACCATCATCTGTAAAACGCCAAGTTTGTGTTGATTGTCGACGGGGGTCAGGACGTCGTAACATCAATCCAGTATATGTGGATGGTTGCGGTGCAGGACCCTCAATGTCCAGTACGAGACTTTTATCAAATTGTGGATGTTGTGGAGGTCTCGGAGGACTCGAACCTTCATGTATTAACTGTCCAGAACTACTCATACGCCATAATTGTGATCGTTGACCTGGTTGTTTCCTTGCTAAAATAATTCTACCTCCAGAACCGACATCTAATACTAATTGTTGTGATTCAATGTTTAATGGATCACCAGTTGGGGATCTAAAAAAGTTTTAAAAATATTAATCGTTAATGTCATTAAAAAATTATTTTTTATACACACAGCTTAAAAGTTCCAGCGAAAGCAATATATATGAAATTTTCATAAGTTAATTGACGCCCTTCGCCTAATTTATTCATATCATAGCTGGCTGAAACACCCCCAGGGGCAGTCACAGTTATAAATGGTGGTTGAGTCGGTTCATCTAACGCATATGGAACAGACGAATGAGCTCGAGCCGTACAGCGATATGTATCTTTACAAGCGTTCTAAACAAAAAAGAAAACGATTAAATAAACTTTTTTAATCTAAATTATAAATAGGGTGACCATTCGTACCAAATTCAGTTATATTTCTAATTGTTATTGTGGTCATAAAATTAAACAATAATAAAAACATGTGAATTATGATATTGTTAACTCGCAATGAGCTAGACCGGGTATAAGTCACATCTAATCAATTTTAAAAATTGTGGAAAGGACACATAAAAGTTAAGTACGTCGAGTTAAGTCATACCAAACCTTTCCGGAGATTAGTTTCTAAAATTTTATTTTTATTTGTCTACTATTTTGTTACAGAAAATAAATGAAAATAAAACTTTTTTCTTACTTCAATTTTAAGTCGAAACAAATGGTCCTAAAATGATGTTTTTATTTACATGACTTGTTAAACCAAATATTATATTTTTTAAATTAGTCTAAAAAAATAAATCTAGCAGGCGTCGTTTCAATTTACCACTTAGCCATATTAGTTCTGCAGTAAAAACCTAGACCCACTCTTGAACCCTGGATTGAACTGGCCACCCTACTTTAAAAAAACTTATCAAACCTGAGCAAAAGTTAAAACAACTTCAGAATAATTATCCACACGAATTGGAGGAGGCATTGTATCTGCATCGGTAAAAACAATAAAAAATGTAGCAGCTTGTAAAACAACGTCCAATCTTAAGAAATACATTCGTCCATTAATATCTCGAATATTTAGATGAAGGGAATAGTTAGAATCAATTTTTAAACCTCCAGACCAACAACAATCTATCACATCGAGTATTCGAACACAAAACAATTGTTCACGTTCTAAACGAGGCCAATGAAATGCCATATGACAATTTGGTACTGCTCGTAAATATGTAGCTTGCGCACCTGGATCCTTCTGAAAAATTAATTATAATTATATTTTAAATATAAACACCAGTACAATAACAAATATTACGTACAACAGTGGTCGCAAAACATTTCTGTGAAAATTGTAATTGATATGAACTTTTATTATGCAATTGATATCGTGGTGAAATTGTAACAATATTTGTGTCACGATATTTTCCACGTCCTTTTCGTACATCAACACCTAACACATAAATAATATCTGGTCGATTGTCACGAAATGTAATTCGAAACTTTCTTGTTTGTATGCCCGGTTGCAAATTGAACCGATAACACCATTGTGGTGTACCAAATGGAGATACACCACTTCCTACTCGAGCCACAACCGTTGGATTTAAATCAGGATCGGTCAAACTGAATAATAAGGGTGCAACCATTCGCGCTACTTCATGTTCTTCGAATTGTCCAGCTGTTTCAGTTGTAATTCCGTCTTGTTTGAATACCAACGGGATTCCTGCTTTATTTATGATCCAATAAGGTGCAGAAACTGAAATCTATTGAAAAAGTAAGTTAATGAACCCTTTAATTCTTCTTCTTCTAAAAGTACCTCTATTCCACATCCACGAAGCATGGTAACGTTTACGTTTAGGAATAATCTACGTTTATTGTGATCTTCTAAACGAACGCGATAAGTTGCATTCGATGAATTTGGAGCAATAAGTAGAGTTCCTGTTCCCGGATAATTATCTAAATGAAATGATATTTCCATCAGATGATCCAGATCGATCTAAATTTACAAAACAAAAAATAAACAAAAAAACTTGTAATGCTAAACATATTAATCTACATACCTGATGCATTGAAAAATTCTCGCCAGCGGAAATTCGCCCGCGTTTTCCTCTATGAAAATTAAAATGTAATTCATATGGTAAAAGATTGCAAATTAAGACGGGTGGTCGTAAACTTAAGACATGTGAAGGTTGAAAACGGCTACAATTATAATTATTATTTCCATCATCAGGATAATTTTCACGACGAATTAATACACAAAATCTGTATGGATTTTCCCGTTGGCTACGACATTCTCGCAATTCTTGTATTACTACATCGGAGCGGGTTACATGTGACCATCTTAACGGTTGATTACAGAACATATATGCATGTTTTGAATCAATAGGACGTAGAAATATTTGTGAATATACGTGAGTCAATGGTAACGGTAAACTTGCTTGACTTGCAAGGAATAATGTTTTACTAGATGGTACTAATGATCCTAAAATATATTACGGAATTGAGTTAATAGTTTCTACCGCAAATATTATTAAATCTATATTCACGGATAGAACAACCATGGGAGCGTGTGATTTTTCGTTTGGTTCGGTCAGATCTCTTCCAGTGGAACGCCTGAACTAATCTTACCAAATGAGTAAAGATAAAGCTAAAATTAACTTTCCCCTCCTTCTTGGAGATGGATTTATCAACTTTGAAATTTTAAATAGCCTTTACATTTTTTTTGCTCTTATTGATTGAATTTTATTAAGAAAATGTTTTATACTCAAAATTTTGAACATAGGTAATAATAAAATAAATAATTAAAACACTTTTTCCACTTAATTCTACTCATTTGAACTCTCTCGTTCAAAGGGGAGAGAGAGGTCGTTCGTTCCGTAAATATAGTATAGGAATCTCACCTGATTGTGAAGTAAATGTATTTTCCATTTTCAATTCAATCATATCTGGTAGATGATTGGTTAAAACTAAGGCGGAACGTACAGTAACTAATTTTCTTGCAGATCCTTCTAATGCAACAGCAAATACAATTTTTGCTTTTGGAACATCAGACTGTTAACAGAAAAAATTCAATTAAAACATTAACTGAAATGGAAGGAATACATATGATCCAAAAAGGGTTATCGACTTCTAGAATAAATAATTATTCCCAAAACTAATAGAGGAGCTAGCCCCAAAATCCATAAAAAGATTAATCAAACATTTTCAAATATATATCTTAGTTTCTTCTAGAAATTTATAGCCATTTCAACTGAAAAGTCAGCGTATGAGTACTTACACTTCTCACAACTTCAGGATCAGCATATCGAAAATAAACACCAACTTTATCGACAGAAATTGGATCTGTTGGTTTCCAACCATCAATTTTCACACCTAATTGATGAATTTTTAAAATATGCGTATCACGATGTCGTAATTTATCTCTACGTCCAAATGTAAATGGTACAGTTTCTCCCGATGGTACTTCAATCCAAGTATCATCTAATCTTAATAACTGCCCCTTATTCTCACTGTATATCGTATAATCTGTATTTATAGTTAATGTCGTAAACCAAAGTTTTGAACCGGTTTCATTCTTTAATGCAAACGGCACAAATGGTGAACGGCGACGGTATCCGGGTGGACTACCAATTACTTTATTTTCTGTAGATTCTTTATTTGTTGTGTTATAATAGTCTTGAATCCAAGTATCTTTTACTTGGTTAATTAGATCGATCAAAGTACTGGTTATATTAATATTTAACAAATTATCAGATTGAATTCGTAACTGTAAACGATTTCGTTGTAAAGATGCCGTTAGACAGTATTCCCATCCGATTTCACATCTAAAAAATAGATTTAGTAAAAAAAAGTGTCCCTACATGTAGCAATTAAAAGCGTAGTTTTGACTATTCTGAAATTGTATTCAATGAATGTACTTTACAATATTTAAAACAAGACCTAAGTTCATGATAATTCTATCATCATATCCAGTTTTTGTCCCAAGTTACATTTTGTTCGATTTCAATGAAGTGAGGGTGGTTTTATACTAAATTTGATTTTGCTAGTCAAGGAATTCAATTTCTTGATTTAGAAAAATCAAGAACATCTCATTAGTTTTTGAGATGGTCTGTAAATGGGTCTTGTATCTTGAATTCTATAAACGCTATACAATTCGATTTTAAGGAAATATTAAGTACACCCCAAAAATAGTGGGTTTCAAAAAAATTTCATTGAAATCAGACCAAATTTACCTAGTCTAGTCAAAACATTGATTTTTTTAATATGGTGGCGTCACCAAAATCCAAAAAATGGGTTTTGGTTCATCTCAAGCATATTTTATGCGATTTCGAGAAAATTTTTTTTCAAATTCGCAAAACTTTGGTCAAAAAATTCAATTTTAAAAGAAAAAACAATAAATCTTTATTATTATTTTAGATAATATGTAAATATGCCTTGTAATCCGAAATCGATAAATGCTATACAATTCTATGTTGAAGAAATGGAAAATACATTCTAAAAATAGTGGATTAAAAAAAATCATTAAAATCGGATAAAGATTTGCATTCCTAATAAAAGATCCTACTGTACAGGCTAAATACTTACTTCCATGGTTCCAAAAATGGTTCCCATCCAGATAAGGTTCGATTATAATAATATCCAGCTAAAACACATTCTAACCAACCATCCCCACTACGAAATGAAGTTTCATCAAATTTCCTCAAAGGAGAGCAATCAGCACTTTGACTTCTCTCATTTCCACCAATAGCTTGTCGTATATTTAACTGCGTGAAAGATAATTCTAAAAGTGGTACATCTGAATCTCGACAATCGTCAATAATACATAATGATAAGCCACTTGTTTTAATTTCAATGGCCATTATCTTAAATGGTGTATCAGTTTGTGTAACACCACTTAACTGATTTGGTGAATCAACAGCTTTAGCATGTTGCGTTAACCATAACGCTGCATCATCTAATTGACCTTTACATTGAGATAACGCTTGAATACAATCTTCTGTTTCGAATCCCAATGCTGTTAATTTTACGATTTCACCTGTATAAAGATTTTATAAGTTGATTATGAATTAAACAATTAAAAATTTAAAAAAAATTAAATTTTATGATCATTTTAAAACTTGTCATTTACTTAATTTTTATTATATTTTATTGTATAAAGGATATTTAATAGTCAAAACATTTTCTCCGTTTAATTCTGCCACACTCTAACAACTGGGAGAATTTTACTATAGCAACGCCATCTTAATTTAATGCTGTTTGAGGGATACATTTAATACAGAGTTAGTATTCCTTACCTCTAACTTCCATACACTTGATAAAATCAAACTTATGTATATTGAATATAAGTATATTGTACAGTCAAAAAATTCGTTACGTAGGAGCTACGTAGACTAAGCGAATTTTCTCAGAAGAATCATAATGAAGTTAAGTACCCATTGCTATACTTCTTATATTAATGATAAGTATTAAAATTCGAAGGTTGTAAATATTTCTGTTAATCTAGAACACGATAGTGCGACAGGCCGAGTTTATTACCTTACAGAAAATATCATCAGAAGATAAATTATAGTAATATGTATTTTCTACAACTATACTTATCATAAATTCTTCTATTTAACTAATATTCGAATAGATATTTCACATTTTATGTTTCCCCCTCCATCAAAGCCCACTTTCTCCATGACCGATTTTGCCCATTAACGAACTTACATCTTTCAAATACAGAAAGTAAATCAAGGATATAGATTGTAAAAAATTACGGGAACGTAAATATTTTCAAGAGTATATATTATTTGATTTAAATACTATTAAATATGATATTTGTCTTTGTCATTACATAACAGACCATAAAAGTATAGGTGATACTATTTTTACATATGGAAGTTCTATAACTAAAGCATAATTACTGTTAGATCTATTAAAGCTACTTACTTTTCGCGTTTGCAGGCGGCGTTTCAGTTTTGGATTTTACCCCTTGAGTTTGTTTCGTAATCGAATTCAGCATTTGTATAAACATCATGATATCGTGATACGATAGTCGTACACTTAAAATTTGTAATTGTACCTATAACACAAATAATGTGTGTTGAAATACAATCATTAAACCAGCTGTATACAAAATAATTCATCTCTTAAAGTAGTTGTTTGAATAATTTATCAAAAATTATTCAAAATATAAGTATCTAACTTCGTTTAAAATTTCAAAATTATTTACCGTTTAGTTTTGATAAAAATCACTCTCATAAATTGTACGATTAACATTATAGATATATACAAAAAAAGTAATTTCGCCACACTTTTAATTTTATTTAAAAAACGCGTCGAGCGATTTGGACAATGTAAAATAATGTTATATTTATATTTTGAAAAAAAAGTTGACCGTCTAATTATTGTAATAGATTAGCGAAAAGATTGAAATTTTTATATAATCCAAGAGAACAAGTATACGAGGTACATTCAAGTTGAAAAAGTATATACCGGGTGTCCAGAAAGTACCGCAGGGGATTGATAGGGTAGATAAAGAATAAAATTCTAAGACGAAAAGTCCTCTACCATTTTTTTAACCTGACGTACGAATTAGTTATTAATTAAAATAAGTAACCAATCAGAGGCGCGCAATAGCGGTAAGCAGGGAAGTGGGAGAGTCAGCAGCGAAGGATGAACGAGAGACGCGGGAGGAGCAGAGGATATTTTTCTTAAAATCGGAGAAAAAACTCAAAAGTTTCTTCAGCTTTTTTTCAGAAAATAATATAATAGCAGTAATTATTAGTTATTATTTATTATTAGCTATTTATTATAATGAATAATAAATGTGTGAGTGAGTGTTTGTAAGTACGTTAGTGGGAAATGCATGTACGTGTCTCTGTCGTAACCCAGTGCGAGCCAGCCGACTGCTTCCCCCTATGTCCTTCCCGTGTTCACCCTTCGCTGATGACTCTCCACTTCCCTGCTTACCGCTATTGCACGCCTCGTGCGATAATTTAATGTACTTTTAAGTTTTGACTTACCTCTTTCCAATCAAAAATCGAAACCCGCTCATGATTTTCTCTACACTACTGACAAAAAACTTACCTCGAGTATACGATCCCTATTCACTTCCATATTGATTGTGACAGGATCGATAATAGATAAAGCTGTCTCTTCTTCCATTCCCAAAATACATGAAAACATTTCACAATGATTAAAATTACATGATAACGGTTTTTCCTTGCTTGTAGGGCGATATGATATAACAGTTGTACTCTAAATAAACACACAAAAAATTAAGACATTTCGGAACGAATTATAGAATCTTTACAAAATACCTTTAAAATAACAGCATTCGTATCCCATTGTGAAGTATCTTCCACAATCACAACTTCCGAATCCGTGATATTTAATTTCAATTCAAACGGAACAGCTTCCTCGTAAGTTTGATTCAGAGAATGTGTTCGATCATTTTCCGAAACAATATCTTTGATCATAGTTTTTTGTGGCATTTCCGGTGGTTCAAAAATAAAATCACGTACCGCTTCCCACCAATCAAGAATTGCCATTAAACGTATATTATTTAATAATATTGTAAATTTTAAATGATTTGGACGTCGTCTACTATGAATTTCTGCTTGAACATCATCACCTTGAGTAATATTATGGATCGGTTGTAAGATGTTTGTAAAAACATTTGATCGTTTATTTACGGGCCGTTTATTGAAACGTGAATCGATTAATTGAATTTCTTGTGATATTAAATCAATGTCTTCTGTTTGATCACTGAATGTTTCAATTGTTAATTTTGATTTGATAAAATTGATCGATGCTAATGGCAATTCGTTGTGACTTGTTAATAATCGAACGGTTACGTTTAATAGATCTAAACGTAAGGACCATACTTTCCAAACATCACTCATTGAAGTCTAAAAATTACAAAATATATTCAAATAATTTTAGACCTTTCTTTTAATAAATTATACGCAGGAACTTGTACTGAAATTGCCATATAGAGTGTAACTTAAAAATGTTTTTCTCAATAGGGATTTTTTTAATACCGCTTCGCAGTAATACTTTTGCATTCACTTTCAAAATATTCGAATATCTAAGCAAACATACAAACAAAATTACTCAGTGCTAGAGACTACCCAAAAACTTTGGATTTAGATCTCACATAAAACGATATTCGAAAAAAATTTCCTAACACTTAACGCCATATTTTTAAATTACACTCCGAAAAATTGGAAATGAAACGTCATTTCAGTTTAGATCCATGGTTATATGAATTACCGATTTTTGTTCCTCCACAATATCCGCTGAATCATTAGGATTCACCATTGCTAAAATATCCGATGTATCTTCACCTAAATTGAATGCTAATAGACCTCGAATTAACTTATATTGAGACAAATCTAAAGCACCATCTAGAGTGGAAAGAGTACCATGAATACTCATGTCAGCAACATCATGACAAACAAAATAATCTAGATTTCGTTCTACTTGTAATTTTAAATGACATTTTTCTGTCAGTAAAGATGGTCCAACTTTAACAACACGATAACCACCCAACTCAAAACGAACATATGCATTTGATAATTTTGAGGAAGAACTAGTACCACAAACACGAGATGGTCTACAATAATCAATTGATTCACGTTTGGCTGCGAATATATCCATATTTACTAAATCGATCATCATTACGTTTAGTAGACATTTTGAATCTGTAAAAAAACATGAATAAACAAGTCGTATCAAGGTAGTGATCGAAATGGTCTTATAAAATGACTTTTCCCTGACTATGAGAAAAATTTCCTGGCCTTTTCTTAGATTTCATAATTATGATAAAAAACAAAAAAATATAAAGAAAGAAAGCATTTCTTAGAAATTATTTGTCAAATCAAACTATAGTACACACAAGCTAGAAAGTCTATCGTTGTCAACAAATACGGTAACGGAACACGTGAACATATGTCAAACCAGAACAGTTTCGTTCCATCGTTTTCGTTTTATACTCATTTTATTTTGTTATAAATATGAATATAGCGAATGGAAAGAATAAAACTAATAACAAGAACATTAAGTCAATAAAAATTAATATGTATTTAAAAAAAATCAAACAAACAATCGAAATGATGGATCACAAAAAGATAGCAGTAACAATTCGCATGCGAATGAACTGAGACTTGTATTAATTCAGATTTAAAGGTCCAAGTTATCAAAAGAACCAATCTTGCATCATGTGCAATGGTCACGCGATTTCACCTGTTTATATGGATCGACTCTCTAGCTTGAGTTTTGATTTTTTCTAAGGGATGTCAATTATTTTCAAGTAATAAAAAGTTACATCAAAATAAAAACATTAATTAAGCCAGAAACACGTAGTTTCAGAAGGTATTTTTATCTTTTTCCCTGACTAAGGATAAAGTTCTCTAACTATTCTCAAAAATTAAATTAATGTTAAATAAAAGCAAATATTATTTAACAAAAATAAATACTAAAAATATAAAAGATATAAATAAAACGTGAGATGGCATGATAATCAATGTATTAAATAGTAAATTACTTTTTGACGTCATAAACGATATGTTATATCATGGTCGACAATATTTTAGCTCGAAAAGTTAAAAAACTTACTTTCTATAGAACTTTTTAAAACACTAATGGTGCCTTTACTGCCAGCCAAACAAAATTTATTTTTCACTTTTAATTTTCCTAAATCCGCTACTAATAATTCTGTTGATCGAGAGGACACAGGTAGTAGAATAACAGGTGAACCAGCATACAATTCTAAAAGTAGTCTTGTTCCTCTTTGGTTTGGTTTTTCAACTTCTTCGAGTTGACGTGTAGCTGCACGAATATTACTCATAGCACTTTGTAATTGATCGAAATGATTGAAAAATGATTGTAATTCATTTAAAAATCGTTTTGTATGAACATAGAATACGGAAGACATTTCTAAATTTAATTGAGCATCATAATCCGAAAATTCAGCTTCATTTTCATTTAATCTGAAAAATATTTTAATGAATAAGTTAGTTTTTTATTCCTAAATGCACACTACTAGTCTACTCACACACTACTTTTACTAATATAACGTTATTATTATTACTTTAACGTGTGACTAGACACGGTGAATTTCAAATTAAATTAAACTTACTTTACGTAATTAAAGTTTAATGCTTGTTCTCCAGCACTTATAAAACGTTCTTTGTACAAATTTCCATGTGATGTTAAGTCTATTAGAGACATTGAACCTAATCGCCCCGAAACACTGCGTTGCTGTAGACCTGCTAATTGACTCATTTCCCCATACTGTTCATTACCTCGATTTACAATACTTAAAGACAAATGAGAAATATTCGCTTTGGCTACTTCTCGCTCCGGTTGTGTTAGAACCAAGGTTAAAGATCGAACTTCCACTGCTAATTCGGAATTACCTTGTGGAAATTCTAAAAAAGGAATTTTATTTATTTAATTATTTAGTAACATTAAATTCAAAAGTTTAAAAATCCTCGACTTAGTTGAAAATTGTTTATAATTAGTTAACAATAATATTCCTCTGATGGTTACTTATTAATTAAATCGAAAGTGCTTAGCAATAATCCGCTTCTAAAATTTCATAGATGTTTATTCTTCACAAGAAACAATTTTGCAATTTACTTATTTCTTCTATAACGATTGTCAAAATAAATTTATGAAATGGGTGTTACATTTGGATACGAACTATTAGACCAATATCAGCTTTCAAATAAAAACAAAGTCATTTAAAGTGATTCATCAGTTAGCTGCGATGACACAGAAAGCCAAAGGTTTCAAAATAGAACATATTTACGTGTTGAGGGTTATCAATGATAATCTTTTGTTTTATACCAACCTTGTTCCAGCGATTCTGTAGAATGTTGAAATTTATCCGAAGTATTACTTATTTTTCTAGTTGGAGTATCATTTGAATTAACTCCAAAGAAATCTAAAACTACCACCCACGATTCTACATTTACAACCAAATCCAAACAATTGAAATCAACCGATGTTGATTTCTGCAACGAGTTATAATGCGTTTTAAAATTTGGCGATGCAGGATCAACAATTAATGTTGAAATCAACACCAAATTTTCATGTGGACGTTGTCTACATTTAGGTGAAGGTGGTGGAGTACGGGGATATACAGGTTTAGCAGGTGGGATATCTACACCTAAAACTTTTTCTGTTTCTAAATGATCTGGTAATGAACCTCTTGATGGACTTTGAATAATTGGATTCGCCAGTAAATCAGGACATGATCGTGAAAGATAACAAGGTCCTTTTGGTAATTCATTCACATCTGATGATATAACCATACATCGATGCTTCGAATCAGGTGGTTTTGAAAGATCTTCCATCAGTAACGAACGCAGTGAAACTTGAATGTTAGTTTCGTATCGATGATACTTCTCATAATCAACGTTGAAATCTCTGAATGATAAATCTACAAGACCTTTGTCTCCTGATCCTACGTCACCACGCAATTCAATTGTACATTCTGGTAATTTAAACGATACTAAAAAATAATTTTAAAGAGTTACCTTCTTATAAACCATAGTGTTGTATTTTATTACTTACCTTTTAACATAATAAAATTTTCATAATCAATTTTAGCTTTTGATGCAAGTGCATTATTGTACATTTTTGCACGTAACGAAGGGTACATACTCAATGTAACCCCATCATTTTCTTCTTCGGCAATATCACCTAAACTTGATATGTTTCGATATCCTGTTAAGTTAGGATCACGTTGTTCTGGTAATTGATGTGACTGCATTGTAATTACCGTTTGAAATGTGTCTAGAATTTGTTCATATTGGGCTCGAGCTAACGATAATTTTAACGGTGTTACAACACAACCAAATAACTGGAAAATTGTATAAATTTTATTTTACTTATTCCGTATCTATTATTCAAGTCAATGGCACATCAAATTTGGATCGGAGAGAACACTTTCGAATCCAAATCTGCATAAATGAAAACTCCATGGCATGCATATCATAGAATAACCCGTATATATTATCAATTTGAATTGAGTATTTTAAAACTAGATGAAGCGCCGCGTGGTGGAATTAGTGGGGACTAAAGCTATGATGGTAATACAGTTATCTATCTATAATGTATGCTATTTATTAAATTAAATACTGATATGAATAAATTAACTCGTCAACCAGGAATCGAACCTCGGGCCTCTGGATATCTAGTCCAGTGTGCTCTCCATTACATCAAAGACGATTGTGATGCAACGGCCAACTCTTTCATATTATTCTAATTTTATATATATATATATATATATTTTTATATATTTATTAGACAGTATAAACTTCTTGTTGAAGTGATATTTTTATTTAATATTTGTTTATTTGTGTATACTTTCGTGTCAACACACAATGTTTGTCCAAATTCCTTTCGGTTACGTATGACAAACTGTAGAAGACTATAGCGTATACCCGACACATTTCATTGTCATTGAATTTATTTATTAAATTAAATACTGATATGAAAAAATTAACTCGTCAACCAGGAATCGAACCTCGGGCCTCTGGATATCTAGTCCAGTGTGCTCTCCATTACACCAAAGACGATTGTGATGCAACGGCCAACTCTTTCATATTATTCTAATTTTTTATATATATATATATTTTTATATATTTATTAGACAGTATAAACTTCTTGTTGAAGTGATATTTTTATTTAATATTTGTTTATTTGTGTATACTTTCGTGTCAACACACAATGTTAGTCCAAATTCCTTTCGGTTACGTATGACAAACTGTAGAAGACTATAGCGTATACCCGACACATTTCATTGTCATTGAATTTATTTATTAAATTAAATACTGATATGAAAAAATTAACTCGTCAACCAGGAATCGAACCTATGCTATTAACTGTATAAAGCTTTGCCATATATGAAAAAAATGCCATTAGTCAATTTATGTACTTATTTTAATTTCTAACAATTATAAAATAAAATAAATTTTTTTAACTACTCCACGACACACAAAAAATAATATTTTTCCGTATAAAATAAGATAGTTACCTCATATAAAAATACGGATGTTATTTTGACTTATACAGTGTTGAGGATATTACCATAAAAATATTATCTATAAAAATAATTAAAATACCTGAATATTTTCACTACTTTCAATTTCACGGTTCTCAAATAATGTAGTGTCGCTATTTGCATCATCTAACAGAACTGATGAATAACCTTCCTGTGGTAAAAAAACTTTTCGTTTGACTGTAAAATGTAGTACTGTATCATGTAGTATAGGAGATCCTGCATTTTCGCATGAATACATTTCTTCAGCTCGATTAAGAGTTGAACTGAAAATTTTTTACAATTAGATACTAACTCAAATAAGTAAACAAATTATTTGAGTTAGTATTACTTACTGATTTTCTAAATGACTAGTTCTTCGTTTCGCTATATCTAGTGAATAAATATTCATGTCTTTAATTTCAACATTATAACATTCTACTCGGGATGTAAAATTATTCCACATAGAATTTTCTGGGGTACCATCACCACCCTCTGCATTATTTTCCTCCGAAAGTTTCATGGTTTCGTTTATAAAACTTTTCTCATTGTTATTAATTGTAATTTTTCCTAAATGTGCTACAAATACTTCTGAACTATTTACAGATCGAGGTAATACAATCACAGGTGTATCAAAAATAACATCTAATCTAAAACAAGATTAATGTAAAATATTAATTAAAGCCGCGACACAACGGAAGTTGTTTGTTTTTTCTCATTTTTCAATAGTTTGGTATAGGTATAAAAAATTGCCTTGTCTTGTAAAAGGTCGGGTATTTTGAAGTTCTAAAAGCAAGATGAGAATTAATTAATTTTCATGATTTCACGACATTAAATAACATTACAATTTAGTCAAAGACACAGTGTATCTAGTAAACTATTGGTTGTAGATAAACATATTAAAATGAAAATGTACTTATGCAGGGTTGCCACAAAAATAGCAAAATAAAGTTGACTCCATGACTCTTCAGGGTTTCCATTACTAAAAAAGTACATTTTCAATTCTATAAAATTGAACCACACCGTGATTTAAAAACTTTATACGTTTCTTCGCGTGATATTAAAGTATAACAAAGAAACGATTTTTCTTGAATTGAATTAAGATATTTGTCTTAGATGTCTGAATCGGCATAATATATCGCACACGCATTTTAATTTTAGTTGATACTTTACAAAATTAATTTTTTCTCTTTCAAAACTACTTTTTAGTTGGATAAATTAGATTTTCCATGGCCATGAACAAAATTGCATGACATATTCAGGTTTTTCTACCCCAAAATATAAAACATGTTAAAAAATAATAGCTACCCGACCATTTGCAAGATAAAAATACTTCGATTTCAAGAAAAAATTTGTCAACTTACTGTATATCAATAACTGCATAATTGTCATCAGTGGGACTGTAAGGAGTGTGAGGTGTTGTTCCTTTTAAAGATGCATATCCTGACGGTAAATCTGTAGAATTTTCTGATGATTGAGAAAAACTTCGTTTTCGTCGGCGTGGAGACGTTACGTCAGCAGGGCCAACACCATATAACGATGCCGATAATCGTGAATTTAAGTAGAGGGATTGTGCTAATGCTTCAGTTCTATAAAATTCAAGAATAAATTATATTTAAGATTTTTGTTAACCCAAAAAATTTAATTTAATTACCTGGCACGAACTAAACCAATGGCCATATCGGTTGCAGCGGCCTTTATTGATTTTGCAACATGTGTAAGATATTGTTTAAATTCTGATGCACACGACTGTAATTCCATTAAGAATTGTGTAGAATGAGTATACCACACAGATGCCATGCGTACAGTAATTTCTGCTTTATCTATTAAAAGATTTTTTTTTTTAAATTTGCATCACTAATTGGAAACCACCAATTAACAGAAAATGGTGTCGCTATTCTAAATTCCAATAAAGGAACTCTTTAGAAAATTTTAAATTTAGACCTGACATCTAGTACAAAAAAGAAAGGCAAACTCATGGTACAAACTCACCATTTTCCTCTTCACTTTGTAGTGACCGTTTCACACTAAAACTAAAAGCACGTTCATCGGTTGGCGCATGATGATAAGTGCCCACTTTATACAAATCAGCATTTAATGTTGCCAATAAATCTTTACGAGTATTTTCACTTTCCACTAAAGGATCTTTTCCAACACTTACAATCCGTTGATGCAAATGTCCTTCTGGCGTTAAATCAAGTACTTGCAAACCGCCTAAAGAACCTTGAACTACTACAGACGAATCTAAAAATCATATATTAATTAATTATTTTATATTCTTAAAAAAAAAAAAACATTTTTTGTTTAACTAACCAACAGTTGCTTGAATTCGTGCTTCGCTCATCGTGGCTGTTGCAACTTTTCGACCATGTAAACAACCATCTTTAACCACAGCACGTAATAACAGGACATTTAATCGATGAAAATCAAATATAATTTCAGTTTTCGTTGGTGGTGGAGATAATACCTGATCATTTGATCGAATTTCGTTATCAGCTAAAACAGTTGGAGACATCTGTTGTTGTATTGAATCATTACTTGTATACTCTGCAGTACGTTTCGATGATTTAAATTCTGGAAATACACGACGTACAAAGCCAACTAATTCAACTATTGTCTCTTGGTTTGCAATTATATCTAAATTATTAAATTGTATATTTGCTTGTTGTAATGGATCTAGACCATTTATTATTAAAACTTCAACAGTTATTAAAGCATCTGCATCTAAATGTTCTAACCCTGTAAATGAACTTGGATTCTTTACTAATTCAGCTGATCCTATATGTGGAGGGCTTGTTGCAAAACTTCTTGTAGGTGATATTGCTGAAATAAAACAATATAATATAATTTTAATAGATTTAAAGAATATAGACATACTCCAATTCAAAAAGTTTATTGTGTTAGTTTGCCTATATTTTTGTCATAAATATAGGCAATTATTTACAATGCGGTTATATCACATGAACGTGTACATTACTTTACATGACTAAAGCTCAATGCACACGAGGACAGTAGTGGCGGCAAGTAGTAATAGCCTGTAATGGCTGCTAGTTATTATCCCTCTACTTCCCTCGTGTGCAGGGGTACTACCGCTTCAACGTCCAGTTGGCTACTCCCAGCTACCAATCTCAAGCAGGTTTGAGTTTAATCCGACCATGTTACACTCACCACGTCTACTCGAAACTGGCTACTGGCTGCCAAGTAATAGAAACCATTACTGACTATTTCACTGACTGCCACTTCTAGACGCTGGCCTGGCCGCCACTAATGTCCCCGTTTGCAGGGGGTTAATAGGGAGTTTGAGAGTAACGAGATTCTTTTAACGATGTTACCGTTATCGTTATTCATTTTAAGTAATGGTAACGGTAACGCGAAAGTTCGTTATTTTTTCCGTTACTTTAATTTTACAATAAATTATATTATTTCTCAATTTTCACAAGTTTGATAAAACTCTATTTTAACCTTCATCCAATCAAATTGTTGCACATTCACTTCCACTTTGGTGCGCACACCGTTATCGTGATTTATCATGGATCAATAGATCATTGGTGGAAATATGTCTTTGGAAGTAATGCGTACCTTTAACGGCGATACCGTTATTTATTTAAGGAAGCGGTAACGCATTACAATATGAATAAAGTAACGGTAACGATAATTTTAACACTAAGGAGATCAACATTGTAATATAGTCGTATTTTTTGTAATTAGCAGAACAAGCGAAAGAATAAAAACTACTTTAAGTACACTTATATAAAAAAGGGAACCATACCTCTAATTCCAGGCGGATCAGTAGCTAAATTTGATAAAGCTTGCGTTAACGCTATTGGTGATGTACCATTAGGCTTCATTAAAGTAGGATCTGGAGAAGCTGGAGATGATGGACTACATGGTTCACTATCCCTTATACTTCCCGAGACTGAATCCATTCTGAAATTGACAAAACATTATTTTTAAAGTGGAACAAAGAGTTCAATTACAAACTTTTACCCGACATGTTTATGACTCGCAACTAATAGTTCAAAATCTGCACCAAATGTCTGTAACGCATCGACTAACAGCAACCCATGTACACTTAACGAAATTGTTGCATCTATGTCGCGTTTTGTATATGCAACACGAACTCCAGCCACTTGGAGTTCAGCTACACTACGACCTCTTGATTGTACTTCCAATGCCATTTGATCAATTGAAAATTGGAACATTAATAATTGTGACATTTCGATATTGGTAGTGTCTTGAGTAATACTTTCACTGCTAACACTGATATTATCGTCATCCAGTTGTGTTGATTTTTCCGGTTGAATATCTACCGGCGTTGTGACTGGACTTTTAAGTGGTGATGGAAGGCCAGTGATTCTAATAATATTGTACAATTTTCGAATCGTTGCAATTTTCTGTTCGTTTATGTGAACAACAAGTTTTGGTAGATTTGCATTTAATGTTAAATTTGGATACAATGGATCAGAAATTTTTACAGCACGTCGCTCAATATGAAAAAGTATATTAAAACGATCCAAAACGTGAAGAGTAGATGTGCCTTTTGTATGTGCGTATTTCCAATTATCACGAACTTTTCCAACTAAAATTTGCATATCGTTTAATTCAACTACGTAACGATCGTAAAGAGATTGATGTATTGATAATTCGTTGATTTTAGATGATGGTGATGTATTTGTAACTGGTATTTGGGTATTGATTGAAGTTTGTTCTGATTCGCTAGCCTCACTACCGGGTGGGGTTGAACACGGTGTCATAAAATTGTCTGTAAACAAAAACAAGTGAAATTTAAATTTGCACTTTTCAAGAATGGGAAAAGTGAAATGGAATTAATTTTTTTTTTTAAACTTACCTTCATCTTCAGAATCATTTCGATCGACAATCGGATGAGGGGTTACTTCAGCAGGTCCTATATTTTCTTCTTCGGAGTTACATAATTGTAAACGACCAAAATCTACAACAGCTACTGCAGCATTTCGATCAGTAAACTGTTCGACTATAATAATTTGTGGAGCGGATATATCTAATTTTAAATCCCACGATTTTCGATCTAAATTTTTTCGCTAAAAATGCAATGAAACAATTAAGCATCATTTGAAAAAATAATGAAAATTAAAACCTCTTACAATAACATCGCCTTCTAATATTTGTTCCCAATTTTTCATAAAATCGGCACCAATTTTGGATTTTGTTGGTAAATTAATACGATGTTGATGTGGTCCAGCTAAAAATGATGCTAGCCATTGAGTTGCACCGGGATTATAAACAATATCCAAAGATTGAGACCGCACCCGTAACCTACGAAATATTCCATATTCAATATCAATTTCCAAAGCGACCTTTCAAGATACATACTTGTAATCCGAATTAGAATTAAATGGTTTATTTTCATAGCATAATTCAAATAATGGTTCATTTGTTGTAGAGTGCGCAGAAGAACTACGACTTAAACGCGGGCTTAACACACGTGAAGTAACTCTTGACATAGAGGGACCTTGTTCTTTACCCTGAGGCGAAATAAGTACAGGAAATTGTGTATCTTTAGTTAGACGATCATGTAAAGACAA
Source organism: Nineta flava (assembly GCA_963920215.1). Classification (NCBI taxonomy): domain Eukaryota; kingdom Metazoa; phylum Arthropoda; class Insecta; order Neuroptera; family Chrysopidae; genus Nineta; species Nineta flava. The sequence continues at coordinate 109,326,701 of OY986041.1, forward strand.
GGATCCTAAAATAATTTCAAATTTATGTGAACCATTTCGTGGTCGTGTTTCGAATAATAACTTTACATTTTCATATTGTAATTCCATCATTGAGATTCTAAAAAAATAAAATAAAATTTAATGAAAACTAAAACGAAGTTACTTCTTCTTATTATAAATTTTACTTCATTCAAGCTTGGGAGATTCCCCAATTATTTCAAAATTGTGTGAAGTAAAAAATCCGTTTCAGCGATTAGGATATGAAGTAAGAATGATACCAAACAAAATGGAAAAAAATTTACATCTATAAAAAATAAATAAATTGTTCGAGTACCTTTCGGCTGTAGGATCAACAGTTGAACATAAATTAAAAACACCTTGTTTAAGTGTAAAATTAAATTGTCCAAAGACAACATCACGTTTTAGCAACGTATTATTTTCGAATGTGTCACCCAAGACATCTAAAATTTCATCTTCTAATTCAGATTTAATACTAGAGCTATCATCACTATTAACTGATACTGATTTTTCATCATTTGATGTAGTCGAATACCAACCCCACCATTGTGGAAACCATTGAACAAGTACACTTTTACTATGCATCGTTGCAGTGGTTTGTAATATTGGAATTTTTCTCATTGCAATCTAAAATTTGAGAGTCTAATTTTAATATTCCATCAATTAAACACTGTATATTAGAATTGTTTAATACTATACGGTACTAAACAGTCCATAGACGTTCAATATTCCTGTCTGTATTCACTGTTCAATGTTATTTGAAAACTGAATACCGAATTTCCCGCACATTTATTCAATTTTTCTACATGGTCAAAAAATATTTAAGTAATGTATGTAGTGTTATAATACATATTATGTTGCTCATGTGTCACTACACTATCGAATCCTAAACACATAAAAAGTATTGATATCCCAGCAAAAACAAAAATGTTCGCCTTCAAAAGTTGTTATATCTATATAAGGAAGCAGTTGTTTAACAAAAGTATCCTAGAATATTGGTGATTATTATTATTCTGATCAGTGAGTCCCTAAAATGTCTATTTTTAGAGTTAAATATCTGGGAAACTATTAAAGCTGTAATGTTGGTACGTACCGACAGATGGTGGTATCACGGTACGTTTTAAATTTGAGCTTCATTGCTTTTTGGGTTCTTGAGATACAGAGTCCTAAAACTGATTCTAATCCTTCCTGTAAAACATAGTTCGGTAGGCGTCTATGCTTAAATTTGGGCTAACGCACTACGCTATGTGATAAACTAGATATTAAACTTCAACAGATTTATCCCGAATCCGTATTAAATTTTTTAAATAAAAATTGATGAACGTTAAAGTAAGATGGAACACTTAACATGGACACAAAAAATGAGCGTCTATGGACTACTTTACATGATAAAAATTTAAATAATACCTCACGCAAAATGAGTAATTCATCCAGATCCCTACTCCACTCAACTTGATCTTTTAACAATTTATCCTCTGTACTTAAAACCATTGTTGGTGTTGCAAATAATGTTTTACAAATTTCCACATATTTGACATTTTCTTTTGCACGCGTTAAACATGCTTGCCATGTTGGTCGTGGATTACATAATGTCAAACATTGACTGGGTGTAAGTGCACTACGTATTCCATACAGCCACCATTCACGTGGATTTTCTTTTATCGAACATTTTGGTCGGTATAATCGATAACAACGTATTCGTGCAATATCATTTAAACCTCGAATACAATGAATCATTTGTTCATATTGCCACTAAAAATAAATATAATTTATTTTAGATAAAACGCTTCTAAATTGTATGCCGACTATAATTATCTCTATTTGGTGGTTAAAAATAGTAACTGACAAAAGAGATCAAATACATCTTCAATGATTTTTTTGTTGCTGTTTATTAAAAATTAAAACTGAATGTCAGCTAAAATAAACTATTTAGCTAATTAAATCAAATTAAATAAAAAAACTGAGTTTATTTAACACGTATATTGCATACTTATGTGAATTATTAAAATAAAAAATCAAATTTCAAATCATTAATCATTGAAATTGATTAAAATTGATAATAAAAATCGCAAACGTAGCAATCACTAAAAAATTACAAATTTACACTAATGGTGACAGGCTTATGTAGATAGATAGATAAATCTTGGAGTATGAAAAGTACTGCACTTCGACCTTATGGCCCATTGTGCTCACCTTTCTACTTCAGTCTGACGAGATTCGCTTTTCCTATATCTTGGAGCTTGCTTAATATCACCTTCACCTTCAGAAGCTTCCTGAAGGTTTATATACTGTTATATATCACCGATTTCTACAAATATGCATGAAGCGAAGAGTATTAAATTGATCAGAGTTGGCCTCATTACTGTTAAAAACTAATCCGTTACTATTATCGTTTCTTGTTTTATTTTGTAACGAGTTATCGTTACTTATTTAATATTGTAACACGTTACAATCACCGTTACCTAAAATGAGTAACGACAAAAACAACGTCGTTACTACCAATGCGTTACTCCTAAACACAGGTTTCCATCAATGAACTATTGACTAACGATAGATCACAATTAACGCGTACTCATGAACTCGGAAGTAAACGCACAATATTTTTTCGAAATTATAACACATTATCGTTACCTAAAATGAGTAACGGTAACGTCGTTACAAGTAACTCGTTACTCCCAAAAATTTCAATTACGGCAATATTGTCGCGACAATCTTAATGCTTTTCGTCTATACACTCATCGAGAATATTAGGTTTTCTTTCCTACAAGTCAAAGAAAGCAAATAACTAGCATTTCTTTGCTTTACCTAAAATCTATGAGTGATTGCATATGACCTCCACGTGAGTGTCGGTTTTGTGCGACTTACTATATTGTACTTACATCTGCTAATGATAGTGAAACCTCCTCCAAACATAAATCGGACGTAATTCTTGGTGTTGATTTTGACCTTAATGGATGTTCATTTCGATCACGTTTGATACGAGCTTGTGCACTCACTGGTTTCATTATGTATACATGTTTCGAAGTACTTCTAGGGCTCATTTTTGCCTATGAAATAAAATATTTTTCAATTAAAACATAAGCTAAATATAGAAAATAAGTTTTTATACCGTTAAATCTGCCATCTCTAAGTTCCCTAAGAGAATTTCAGATGCTTGAATTGGATCCCAATACACAGCCATATTAGTAAGTTCAACCAACTTAAATGATGCAGTCGAAGCTTCCCATGGCATAAATCCTGGTACCCAATTTGAGTCACAACTTTGAGCTGATAATGACTCAATCGTAACACCACAAGCAAACGCATAATTTGGTACCGTAATATCATCTTCGTATCGAATGTGTACATTTTTTATTTTGAGCTGAAATAATAAGATTTTTTTATTAATTATCTAATCCAAAAATTTGTGGAAGATTTATACTTGTAAATTTTCCACAATATTTGTCATCAGACCGGTTCCATAATTTATCCATGAAGAATAACTTGATGCATAGTATCCTGTTTGTTGAGCAGCTTCAGTTTCAGCTCTCCATCTTGCTTCACCTGCATCTAAAGCAGCTTGTTTCAAGTCTTGATTAATGAATTCTTCGGTTTCACAATCCCACTAAAATTTAAATAAAATATCTCGAATGACTTTAAAGAAGCTGAAAACAAATAGCCTAAGAACTGTTTGTTTAAAAGAAGAATAATTTCCATTAAGTAAATTATACAAAAATTGTCTATGCGTCGCTGAAATTGTCCAAATTAATTGCTAAAATATTATTAACTAGTTGAAATCCGTTAAAAAAATTTCAGGATACATGAGGATGCGAGTAACTAAATAGTGGCGTCCTATTTTTTAAGTAATTTATAGAGTTCAAAGTTTAATTAAAAAAATAATCATCGATGTAAAAAAAATCATTAATGAAGGTCGCCTCTTTATCGAAAAAATTAATCAACTGTCATAAATAATTTCGAGATTTGTCAGACAGTTCCTTATTTATTTTTATAATATTAATCAAGGAAAATTAGCTTCAGGGAGTTTGCGAATTGTATTATATTTAATTAATAAAAAATACACTAATTATGTGCAATCTTTGTGTCGTGATCGTGATTTGCCAAGCATTCACATTTGGCAAGCTTGACCATTTAGTCTTATTATAAACATCCAGCTCTTAGATCAAAAGAAAACCATTTTACTTCTGTTAATCGAACTGGTCCAGCAACTAAATATAATTGTTCAATTACAATTGACCAGGGCGCTGAACGAATTTGTCTGACTGGAATTTGTAATTTAACTTTACCAATAAATCCAGCTCGAACTTCAGTTGGTAGTCCAATAAACCGTAATGCATCTTTACGTAAGGGTAAGTTCTCTAATTCAACCGCACCTTAAATTTTAAAACGATTTGTAAATATATTTAGCCTTGAGTCACCATTAAATGATTAACTTTTATGAAACTTTTACGCTGTTCAAAGTACAGTGTAATTATAATAACACCTTAATAGTTTTACCTGATAATAAGGCAATACTTAATTGATCTGTATTCAAGTTTTCCACATACTTTCCAAGATAATTATTTAAAACCCAAGCAACAAGTCCTTCCAACATTTTAGGCACATGTCAACAATTTCCTGGTTTAAATATTTGAATCCAACTTATTATAATCTCATCAGCTTTTTTCGTATAATTACGTTTTAATTACAAAAATGACTATTAAAACTAAATTTATATTCTCACATAAAAAGTTAATTCCAATCTGTTGAGTAAGTTTATAACTTGAGGATACTTGTAAATAAATATTTATTATTTCTGTAAATTGGAATTAATTAAATAATTTGACAGTTGACATTACTGACATTTCCAACTATAATAAGCGCATGTCAAATTTTAGTTTATTATTTTGTTGATAGATGGACATAGTGAAAAATCTTCGTTTCTCGATCTTTCCTAGAAAAATATAATGTTTTGGGTAGGACCACTGACCTCCATATAAACGGTCAGTGGGTAGGACATTTAAATTACAACTTAAAGAAGATTTACTGTATTAATAAAGCACAACCATTCGCTTGATTGACTGTTAGTGGCACTCCTACAGTGCCATGACTAATTATCAGTTTCAGATTCACTATGACAAAAAACATCGTCAAAATGGGTCAATAATAGATTTACCAATGAATGTATCATACCTATGCAATATTTTAGGCAAAGTAGTTGTTTAAATTTTTAAAAGGAACAATTTTGTCTTGTAAATTTTTGTGGAAGCAAAACGGGCACCAAAGATGATTGAGAACACTCTTCGTTCTAACTAACAGCGACAAAAAAAAAATTGAAATAGGTTAAATCATTTGGGAGCTGTGATGTCTGAGACAAACATATACGCACTGACGTCAAAATCAGTACACCCCTTTTTTTGTTGCGGGGGTTAATAAATTTTGTTATTAACCCCTTTTCAATTTGTTGATGCTAAATAAAATTTCTGTTAGCTAAGATTTATTCAGTGTATGCAGGATGTAATCGTCAAGTCATAGTCTTTGGGAGATGGAATTTGAAACTGTATAAACGAGTTGAAAAAAGACATACTATTTATAGATCAACATCTTGAAAATGAGTTGGACGCCAATATTGCTTAAGACAATTGTAAAAATATATCAGGGGTTGTAGCACAAAAAATCACTTTAACGAAAGAAAAGATAGGAAAGTATTTGGAGGAAAATATTTTTGAAATTAAGCTGTTAATTTTGAAATGAACTAACTTTTAGCATATAGGTATTGATCGGTTATAGAAAAATCGTTACAAAATTTAAAAACATTTAAGCAACGTTCAGATACTCAAGTTAATTAATCACAATAATTGTCGTTATGTTGCGCTAGGAGAACATTTTTACGATATATAGGCAACTTTCAAGAATTTGTCTATATGTGATTCTTTATAGAAAAACTGGTATGAAACAGTTTTAAGGCACGGATTTAAATAAAAATTTTCAATAGGAAGTAACTATAAAACTTTTGTATGAAAAATGGTTTTTAGTCAGTTAAAACTTTTAAAAATATTCCTTGAACCCTTTTGAACAAAATTCTCCATTTTTGCTTCTTCCCATTTACCGGAGATCTAAGAGTTATTGAAGTTATACTTCTTTTGGCGCGTTATGTGAATCCGATCAGAGTGTATTTTCAGCATGTAACGAATCGCTGGTATTATAATCGAATGATGTAGCCCTCGCTCGATCGATGTAACACTGATTTCTATCCTGCTCTAATGCACAGTCTTAGCGAAACAGACAAAAGTATGTCTGTCACATAAGCAGTGTCTGTCGCATAAGCAATTTGTTTACCCTTCTACAAAAACGTCAAAAACGCCTACGCCCATCCGTTACAACTCGAAAAGATACAAGAGACGTCCTTAATATTCAATTTTCTCATAAGGGAGGAAGGATCGAGCAATGCGACAATTACGAAAAATGCCTTCTGCGTCCTACATCCAAAACAATCCCTCCCACCTGTCTATTTCTTATCAACGTAATATATCACTTAAAAGAGGTTAATTTTGTAAAGAAGAACTATGCGTTTCGGAAAAACGCATAGTTTTCGAGTCATATGCGAAAAATTGAAAAATATGAGAAAATTTTGAGGTTCTTTACATTTTGCATTGAGAAGCCGAGCTCCTAGAAGGCAGCAAACTTGAAATTCGGATTCAGCACCTCCAAAAACATATAGAACCGCTGAGAAAAAAACTTTTCCGCAATTTTGTTACGGAATAATCAAATACCATATACAAGTTTAAACTGTTACAGTCACCCCAATAATAACGTGACTACAAAATTAAAAAAGTTCGTGCGTTTTTCTAAAGATATTGTTAAAAATTTTTTTAAAAACAATATACATTGATTTTTATAACATATGAATGTGTAAACAAAATTTGTAAATGGAATGAGTTCAAACGAAGGAACTACATAGTAAACATATTTTCTGTGTTAATATGTTGAAAAGAAAATAATTTAATGATTTCCTTGTTCATTTAAAGAGATAGTAGTAAAATGAGGGAAAACTTTTGATCAATAACAAATGAGAGGGGTAGTTTTAAATTCAACTATTTTGTTATCGAATGAATTACTTATGATAGTCAGTCAAAGACCGTCAGTGTTCTAGTTCGGGGGCGGTTAGACTCATACAGATTGGGGCAATGGACTTACCTAGTACAATTTGTGTCTCGTGTTTCGTGTGTACTCATAACATCATAATACATTTTAACATTGATTTTATATTATTTTGTCTGTAAATAATATAAAAAAAAGAATTTAACGTAACCAAAATATGGCTGCAACAACGAAAATTAAAACACGTGGTCCTGTTCGACAAGTATCATTAAGTTCATCAACTCCACAAAAAAATATTTTAAAGAAACAATTATCAGAAGGTACATACAATAATGCAAAACTCAGTGAAATAACACCGCCGCGAATTGCTTGGGCTGAAACAAATGACACAAAAACCACTGAAAAAAGTGTGCAAATTGTTGCCAAAAAATGTCCAGAATATCCAAAACCAAAACAAATTTTAACCCCATCACCGAAAAGTGAACCAGTATTTTATTCACGGCAACAATTGGCAGAACGTTTACGAAAAGCTTGGAAAGAGCGTGAAACAAATAGTAAGAGTATTGATATATTTTTGGCACGATCAATTACAGATGATGTACCAATAATATCACGTGAATCATCCACAATGTCAGTAAATAGTAATAAGAATGATTCGAATTTTAATACGATTTCGAAACAAGAGCCTAAAATACAAGACGTTGATATTCAGAAACAACAAAAATTAACTAAAAAGATTTCATTAGTAATTTCGCCATTATTTCGAGAAACCATCGATCAAGATTTTGTTCCGTCTGAACTGAATCCTGAAAATATGAAAATTCCAGAAAAACCACAACTATCAGTCGAAATTAAACCCAGATCAATGTCAGCTGCCACAAAACGTGAACTTTTCCGTAAAAGTAATACTAATAAAACTCAACTTGATGAAACTATTGAGCCACCAAATACTAGTAAACCAGTTAATTCATTTCGACCAACATTAACTAGATCACAATCGGTTCCAACAACGCCAGTGCCCATGCAAAATCCACCAAATAAGAATAAATTTCCATCAAAAAGAAGATTAAAAACTGCTCCAATTCGTCGAAATAAATCAATTGATACTGATGCTAATATTAAAATTAGTACTAATAAATCAAAAGGTAAAAAGAAAGGACCTTTGATACGCTGTCAATCGGCAACAACTGCGGAAATTGTAACGATGGTATCTTTAACAAGTCCACCAATGAGTGATTCAGAGGAGAATGCTCAAAAGCAGGCTGCCAATTTAGCAAAATTACGAAAACAAAATCAAGAAAAGAAAGTTGAAATGAATGCCAAGTTAGAAGCTCAAAGGTTAATCACATTGAAAAAAATTGTTAAGCAAGGTAAATATACTTTCACTTATGTTATTAAATATAGGGTGTTTCGAAATTTCTTGTCACACTCAATAACTTCCAAAATACATTTTACACTACATAACAAAGGAAAATAATAGTGATACCGAGAGAGACAAGGATAAAGAATATTGTATGCAGACTAGGAATTTGGTAGGTTGTACGACTGCAGCCAACTTTGATAGGAACTATGCCGATATTAATCTGAAGTTTGTGATAGGAAACTGTAGAAAACCTTCATAAGCATAGCCGGATACTTTCGTTCTTGTCCATACGCCGACAGTTTAGTCAATTAACCGCCCATTAATTAAAAAAATTTTAATTGACAAACTGCCGGTGTTGGGAATTGAACAAACAACCTCCCAGTTCCGAGTAGAGTGCCTTTAACAACTGGACTTTCAGAACGATACATATATTTTAATTCTTATATTTTTATGTTGGCAATATAAACTCACTTGTTCCGACAGAACCACGAATTAAATTCACAAAAAGTCATTCGAATTTAGATCCACGTAAACTAAAATTTAATCTTGGATTGGGAAATGAAAAGTCTTTAAAAACATTGGTTTAGTAATAAATATTCAGTTCCCTGGTAAAGAGTAATAGACGTTTATACGACTTCTTAATAATATCAATATTTATCAAATTTGCTCCAAATATTTATGTATTTGCGATCTAAAACACGCCACATGTTTCCTGTTCTATTGAGGGGAAATTTGAAAATCACTTTTGGTGGCAGATCCAAAAATGTTTAAAAAAACTTACATTTTAGTTATTTTTTTGTTAGTTTTTAGTTATACTTTATTTTAAACCTATAACCGACGCTTCCAAAGAATTTTTCTTCGTGACAAATCTATTTGATCATTAAAATACTTGTGACCACATCAAACAGTTGTAACGGCAAAACTAACGAATTATATACGACTTTATTTTAGCAACTTGGAAAAATACAAAAAAAAAATTGCGTACCGTAATTTTTATTCCATTACTGGGTTTTTTCAATCTATTGATTGAGGTTTATAGGTTTTGTGTGTACAGGGCTGTCTTAAGTCATACAGGGGCCCTAGGGCATATATATTTTGGGAACCCTCTTGGAAAGCATGTTAAAATACTCCCGTGTTAGAAAAACGTGATCAAATATTGTATTTTGTTTAATCAGGTTCAGATATATTTTCCACAATTTTTGAAAGAAAATTGGAAGTACGCTACTGAAAACAGCAAATTCATATAGTATTTTCGTCATATTTTATTGTCTAAAACTAGTATACTTTCCAGTCATATTTTTCGAATCATCTTAACTCTATCTAAACCTATTTTGGAAAATCAAGGATTTCCAAAAAACTATGAAAATCGTATAGACAAAAATTTGTCAATAAGCTCTCAGTTTATACGTAACGAGCAATGAAAGAAAAAAAGATTTACATCTTTGTAAATTATAAGTTGAACTAAAAAACCAATAATTTAAAAAAAATTGAATGAAGAATATATAGGCATAAGTTTCGAAATTTCGGGGCCTCATCAGTCTGGGGACCTAGACTCGTGGGAATATCTAAGGTACGTTTCGCTTCAAAATGTTCGCCATTGTAGAATGGCTTAGACCCAATACTCCACCAACTTCACTTGTCGATTTTTTATCGTCAAGAAATAATAAACTACAAACTGTTATTTCTCTCTATTCATTTTTTTTGTGGGGGTTCGTCATCATTGTGGCATTCTTTACAACCAGATATACAACCCCATTTTTCAAAACAGCTAATCAAACGAGTAACTGTTCGAATGTTTTGCGATTGTCTATCCTCAAATGCCACAATGAATAAATTAACACATTCCTGTGCCGAATTTCCCGCAAAGTACCATTTAAAAATTTGCAATTTTTCTGGTATTGTGAAATATTTCATTGTTGAAATACTGTTAAAATAATACAACCAAATCTAATAATAAATATTGTGAAATATTTTCAAAGCATCCAACATTATGATACAAAGTGTTATGCTATGCACTGTGTTAGATCAGTCTTTGGTGGGAAGACGATCCCAGATGAGTGCAGTTTGGGTGTAACAAAGAACGTTATATCATGGCATACTTTGCATTGAGAGTGATAGATGCATTATACAATGTTGCTATTGGGTCTATTTTAAAATACGTAGTGTATATATTATACACGCGTATTAAACTCCTCCTTGTTTGAAGTCGGTTAAAACGTAAACAGCGTACACCTATACAATAAATACTATACGTAACTACTGAATATGAATAAAAACAAGATAATTGTTTGGCAAAATATGTTGCGAAAGGTTCTTGACAACAGAATTTAATATACATTTACATAATTACATTTGACAAAACAAATCATTTTCATTCCACGAATTCCATTCTAATATATGTGAAAAGTATTCACTACATGCAACCATGAACCAAACATTGTGGTATTATCACTGACGTGTTTCGAATTACTTTTAATATTGTCTGAAGAAGTCATTATAACTTTTATTATGAGAATCTTTCACAACACATACAATTCTAGCTTTCGGTACATATTTATTTTCTAGAGTTGTTCAAATTTCATAATAGTGTTGGATTGAATCAGCTACTCTGATTTAAGAATTAATTCATTTGACTGAATTAATCGAAATGAGCAATTTATTTTTTACAAGCTTTTATTTATCTTCACATGTTTGTATGTTTAGTTAAGATCAAATATTGCTATCAAAATTTCGATTAGTTCTAATTTAGCTAGAGCTTTGAAATTTTGCACACGTGTATAAGCCACGTGACAATACAATATCGTTTATCTAATATTCGCTGATAAAGAAATTTGATATAGAAAGTGTTGATAAATATTTGAAGGCAAATTAAATTGAATTTTTAGTCTTAAAATAAAAACAAGTGAAAAAAACAATTAACTGAGTTAATTGCTTATATACCCGGTATAGGCTGAGTTTATGAAAAAGTTTCAAACAAAAGTTGCATATATTTAAAGAAGGAACATTTATTGTCTTTCAATTTTTTTCTTATCTCATACGGCTTCAAACATGGCTCTTCTAAACCACCCCCTCCTCCCTGGCGAGGCGAAGCATGGTCCAATTTTGCCCATTCATGAAGTTGAAGTTACTTTTTAGTTCTAAAATACATACATAAAATTTTCAGATCGTTATCTCATTTCGTTTTTGAGTTATCGTGTATACGGATGGGCGAAAACGGAATAATTATATAATTTTATGAGCACCTATACCAATAATTTGTTTCTGTGATCAATATTTTCAACCGTTTCAAAGTCAGAACTGAATTTAATATACCCTTTGTTTACTAAAAGCGTCTAGAATGAATAGTATTTATCAATATTTATCAAGATTTGGAAATAGGTTCATAGTGCGTTTTTACACGTGAAAGAATTCAATCGCATTAAAAATAGTTGATATAGCAAAAATTACATTGCTGTTCAAATGATGAAATTCACTTGAAAGTTATTAATCGTATGTTTCTTATCAACTGTAATTCCCTTCTTGTTTAAAATTTCTTTCTTTGTCAACCGTGTCAGTCACATGGTCAAAGTACACCAATCACAAGCAAGGAAATATCATACATGGAAATATCACTTACATATAAATTTACACAAAACATTGTAAAGTTGCTTCAAATATAAATCTTCTCTATTCTAATATAACTTATGAAAACTTACATAAAAAAATAATACTGCGCTTACTCAGTAAAACAATCGATTGAAAACTTTCACTCATGTATGACCTAGAACGCGACAACGCTTTATTTGTGAGATTCGACATCTAAAAAAGGAGATGAAAAAGTTATTTTTCTTGAAAAGCTTGTATCTTGTAAATAAAGCATTACTGGATCTTAAAATACAGGATCTTTTTTCATATTTTGATGAGTTCTGATGCTAGGCGTATAATATACTGAAAAAGTTTTTTTTTTGTCATTAATTATCGAGGCTGTATAGTATTATATAAACAAAGTATTTCTATACCAAAGTTTATAGAACTTTTTTTTTCATTTTCATGAATTCTAATATCTCCTAAACTTATGAAACAAAATTTCGTAATTTCTGTATATACTAAAAAAGACAACAGTTGAAGTAAGTAAAAGTTGACGAAAAAAAAATAAATACTTTATTACAGATCATTTTTCTTATACTATGTATGTATCAAATCAGATTTTGCCCATTAACGAACTTTGTCTTTCAAATACCGAAGTATTAATGACAAATACAAAAGAAAAAAATGTTAGTACAACACAGACAAGAAGAATCAAAAGAATAGCTCAATTAAATGAATCAACTCTTGAATCAATTTCTCATTCCAGCACCATTTCTATAATTACCAATTCTAATAATTATTTGTAACAATAAATATCAGTTAAAAACTGTTTTATTTTTGGTAATGATTCATCTAAGTTTTGAAATGTTTTGTACACTGTAGCTAAAACTTTTTATTTTCTTATAATTAAAAGTTAAGTTTGTGTACTTACTTAAATGAACTAATTAAACTATGGAAAATACTTGAAAGTTTATGGAATTATCCCAACTAAACATATATCAGTAGTATATTTTTATAGTATACGCGAAAATTTTTAAGATGGTAGCTCCGCGTGACCAAACAAACTAAATCTAGAGCCAATGTATATAAATTTAACATGAGCCTTTGTGTTTTTTTTAATAGTTTATTATTTTGTAGTGATTTTAGTAAATTTTTGTGCTTGATACTTTCAATAATTTTGATATTTAGTTTTGTTGTCAAAAGTATAAATTAAATTGCAACTGTATACAAATTCGAGATTTTAGGTTAGTCAGTATATATTAATAACTCTGCTCTTGACGCCTGGTGCGGCCTTTGGCCTTGGCTTCGCGTTCAAGAAGATAAACATATAAGAAATCAATCAAGAAATCAATCAATCAAGAGCAGTTTCAGGGAGGGGGGGGGGGGGCGCTTGGGTCCTAGGGATGGCCGAGGGTATAACGAGAAAATATATGACCAGAGGCGTAATGCTTACTAAGTTTCGCGTATAAAAGTATTACTTATCTATTATTTCAAATATTTAACTCAAAAACGAAAATAGATAGCGAGCTGAAATTTTGTATGTGTGTTTGAGAGCTGAAAAATAAAGTTAAAGAAAGAGCAAAATCGGACCATGTTTGGGCAAAATAGGCAAAACTACCTAGCTTTGAAACAGTAAGAGATAGAACAAAAATTTAAAAACAAAAAATGTCCCTTTTTAAAAAACAAACAACTTTTGTTTGAAACTTTTATTAAATATAAATTCAGTATAATCGGGTATTTAAGCAATTAACTCAGTTAGTTGTTATTTGTTTTAAATCTTTTTACAGAACACTAATTGTTCAAATAATTATGGCTAAATAACAATACAAACAATAGAAAATATGATAAAAAATAGTAAGTTTCAAAAAAAACATTTAGCTTATATTTAGATATGCAAAATTCATGATTGGCCAAATCCATTATAAAATGCTGAAAAAAAGCATATTTTGTCTATTTAAACGGAATAAAGACATACTTGAAAAGTTTCAAGAATGTAAAAAAAAACTCTTATTTTCATAGTAAATTATTGAAATTTATATCAATTAATATTGATATATTGAATTCATTTGAAATAGAGTACAGAAAGTATCAGCTACTACATTCATCACAAAATAAATAATAACCTATAAAATTTATAAAAACAAATAATTTTGGTTATACTGTTTTTTTATTTACTTTTTAGGCATAAGATACTGAAATATACTGTTAAAAAAATTTCCAACGGAATTATCTTCATTTTGACACTATGAAAACATATCAAAAAGTCCATAACGAAATCACGCTTGCAAAAAAGTTAAGGTCAAAGGTCGCGAAATAAGTTAGTCTCAAATATCTCGTAAACTATTGATCTTATATCAACAGAATTAATTTATTCCTTTGGTAGTTCTACACATAAAATTAGCGTAAGACAAATAGTTCTCTATTCATACAACTAAGAAGGATTGTGCGTAACGATGCATTAAACTGTTTAACTAAGTTTTAAAAGGGACAAAATGTGCTGTCCAATACGTTCTAGTTTAACTTAAATAAAACCTATTTTGACAAAATGGAAACCCGACTTCAAAAATCAAATATTCTTTAACAACAAATGCACTAAAAAGTAAAAAAATAATTGCATATTCTTGTGCCAATTTTAGTTCACCTAAGCAAAAATTTTTAAATATATATGTTCAATTATTGTTATTTTTGGAGTCGGTGTCAGCATAGAGAAATTCACATAACTTTTGGACACCGCCTCCAAAAATAACAATCATTGTACATATATATTTAAAAATTTTTTGCTTAGGTGAACTAAAATTGGCACAAGAATATGCAATTTAATTTTTATTTTTTAGTGCATTTTTTGTTATAGAATGTTTTATTTTTGAAGTCGGGTTTCCATTTTGTCAAAATAGGTTTTATTTCTCGCATTTTAGTAACTTTGAAGTTCTATAACTTATTTTAATTGTCTAAATATGGGTAGACCAACTAAACGACCTACTAACTTTTAGTGCATTGCTTTATAAGACATTTTTTTTTATTCGGTGTTTTTTTCTTTCTTTTAATTTTTAGTGCATTTTTTCATAACAGATTTTCAGTTTTTTTTACATGCATTTTGTTTTTTTTTTTGTAAAAATTTTTTTACAAAATGGGTCGGATCGGTTTTTTTTTTAAAATAAATTTTTTTGAAGTCGGTTTTTAAAAAAGAATGCGATTGATTCATCAAAATGCGATTTGGTGCCAATGGGACCAATGGGAAACCAAACCCTTTAAAACAAAAAATTCAAAATCGGTTCATAAATGACGGAGAACCATCCTCCTTTTTGAAGTCGGGTTAATAAAAAAACATCCATATGATAACACGTCTAAACACGTTGTGATTTATTTACAATCAAAAATGCAAAACAAAACAAGCAACATCCGCATCCGCAAAATCTCTGCATTGATTATTGCGGATGCTAAAATTAATGGGGAAGTTCTGTGATTGCGGATGCTGTTGCGAATATCCGCAACATCCTGATACAGGTAGACAGGCTGTTAGAAGAATGTTTTCCATTTAATTTTTGACTGTTACACCTTGTACTTAGTATGGTTTGTCAAATGATCTTCGTGACTGTAATTATAAGTGTGACACGAACATCAATTAAAATTAAAACAAACAATTACTAGTCATATGATAAATAAATAACAAATATATTTCAAACATTTACTATATATTATTTTACAAAATAAATAAATAAAAATATATCTATTCTATTCTATTTTCAATGAATGTGTTTATTATTTTATCAATTTTATTCAATTAACTTAATTATTGTATCTCAATCAATAATAGAAACACACAAACTTAAATACTATTTCAGGTTATTCGATTACTACTAAATGTATAGTCAAAAAACATCTATTTTTTTGCAATGGCATGAATGAAAGTAATATGGAATTTACAATATTTTCAACACAAACAGTTGTGAGGTAATTATTCCATCTAATAGGTCATCAATTGGTAATAAAAGGTCAGCTAGCCCCATTAATTGGTCACCGATAAAAAACTTTTTATCGATGTTTTAAATTTTTTTGAAAGTCGTGAAAAATTTTTAGCACCCCATATTCCACAAAGAGAAAAACTAAATGCACTAATCCATTGAGAATAATCCACTGATAATTGGTCAGTTTAAATAAATAACTGGTCAGACCTATTTCCTTGGAAAAATCTATTTCCTGGGCACCTATCATTGAAACTATCTATCATTGAAACCCGTAAAAGATAGAACAAAAATGTAAAGACAAAAAATGTTATATTTCAAATTTTGCCCCTATTCCTAGAACATTTGTTTGTATTTTATAAATACGTATTTCGACTACAATGTAGTCATCATCAGTATGAATTAGCTAATCGTAACTATCTCTGGGATATAGATTCAGAGATATGTTGCTTGTTGCTAATTTGGTGCCTGTGTCACAATGATATTAAAAAATTTTCTCCTTTTATACGATTTAGCTGAGGGTATAATCTGTGGCTTGAGGTTTATTTAAGTTGCCTGACTACTGGATTAGGTGTGTGGAAAGCCCCACCTATTTATTGGCGGTATTCTTTTGTGACTATGCGGCGTTTGTTTTGTCACTAAAGTGAGTGTATCTACGTTAACCTTGACATTCTGGTATTGGATTTTAATTTTAATTTTTGAAAATGGTTTAATTTTATTAAATCAGAATTTGGAATTGGGCCATTGTCTAAATTCATTATCTGTTTTCTCAATTTGTATATGTAGATTCTTTCGTATGCATCTAATTCTGTAGGGTTTTGTACCGATTTAAGTAGTTTTAGATTCGATTTATCAATTTTATGGTTGTTCTATATGGTTGTAAAGACAAAAAATGTTACTTTTTTAAAAATAAACAACTTATAAACTTTTTTACATAAATTCAGGATATACCGGGTATTTAAGCAATTAACTCAGTTAGTCTATTTTATTTTCACTTGTTTATATAGGTCTTTTAGCGAAAACAGTTACAAAAATAATGAATAATCACTGTCAACACAAGTCTTGAGTAGTATAGCATATAGGACATGGTATCATAAATGTTAAAACACTTTATACAAGTTAAAACACTATGTATGTGATACTAATATGTTCAATTGACATATAAGAATTAGTAATAAGTAAGGTGATTATACTTTTTTATTTAATACTTTTCGCTTAAACTGTTACTTTGAGTGAACTACCTGAAACTTTTACGTCTATGGTAAAAACTTGTACCTACACTTGTATGTAAAGTAAACAACAATGTTAATTGAAAATAATAAAGACGTATTACTTAGGTAGGTACTTAGTTAGTTTTAAACACTTTTGTTTGTTCACTATTATTAGCAAAATAGATTTTATCCGTGCAAAACACGCACATATGAATAATTTTAATTTTTTTTTAAATTTCCATTGGTATGTACTATTATTGCATGTACATTATCTGGAGTGATGAACAATTTTAAGGTCATTCTATATTGAGAAAATTCTTAATGATAATGACAACGGAAACTGGAAAATTCTTATTGTAATGAGTTATCCTATATAATTTTTCCTGATAACATTTTCATAATTATGCAAAAATATTTCTTAAGTTTTCATTTGAGTACAAAAACTAGTGAAAATAACAACTAATTGAGTTATTTACTTAAATACCCGATATATACTGAGTTTATGAAAAGAGTTTCAAACGAAGTCTTAAAATTTTTTTTTCTCTTACTGTTTCAAAGGTGGACATTTTCCACCCTGGCAGGAGGAAATCTGGTCCGATCTTTATCAGTCACAACTTGATCTTACTTTTTAGCTCTAAAATACACTTACAAAATTTCAACTCTTTATACCTTTTCGTGTTCACGGACAGACATACAAACAGACGGACATGTGGAACTTAACTAATTAGGTTATTTTAATTAAATAAGGCGGGATTAAACTTACAATACCCCTGTATATATTATATATATCGGGTATAACGAGAGTAATATGTTAGCTAAGCGACGGGATCAAATCAAGTATCGTTGGAGAAGGCAAACTAGTTTTTGTCCGTGAACTTCACGCCATAAAAAAGTAGAGCTCTAAACGTGATTACAATCAATCAATTGAAAAATACACAAACATATCATTCCTATCCATTGGGCTCACACAAAATATTATGAAGGATGGTTTTATTTTAGCGAATTTCCCGAAAGGAAATAGAGCTATTGGTCTCGTACCGACTTCAAAATTTTGCAAAAATTTTTACAAATGTCCATCGATCCTACCTAGTAGACGTCGAAAATCAACATCTGTAAAATTTATATATATATATATATATATATATATATATATATATATATATATATATATATATATATATATACATATATATGTGTCTGTAATCACTCTACGGTCACAAATTTGATCTGATTGGAATGAAATTTGGTATTTGAGACGCTTTTGGTATTCAAAAGGTCAAGTTCGTTAATGGGTAAAATCGAACGAGGGGAAATGGGGGTTTAGAGGGAGGGGGAAACACAAAATTTGACATACCTCCCTTAATATTCGAAAAATCGAAATATTTATAAGGAAAAAAGTTGTAGGTATTAAGTTTTACTGTAATTTTGTTTCTTATCATTTTTTCTGTTACCCTAATATTTAGAGAAATATTGACGGTTTAAGATTGAAAATAAAATTCCTCAATATCTCTGTACACATTAGAGTTTGAGCAAAACTGATGAGGTGATGAATTGTAGCAAAGATGATTTTCTACAAATTTATTCTGACCGTTAGAGAGTGATTTATGTATTTTAAGGAAATTCTCTAAGTTGAAGCAGCTCCTGCGTAACGAATTTTTATATTCGGATTAGCTTTTAATCACTGGAAAATAATTATTTTCTACTTTCTAGCGTAATTTGACCTTAAACGAAAACCATTTTTTTAAACAGTTTTTATACCCGGTATTTATATATATATATATATATATATATATATATATATATATATATACATATATATATATATATATATATATATATATATATATATATATATATATATATATATATATATATATACCAGGGTATATTAAGTTTAGTTCCGCCTATATAACGGCTGTCCGTCTATGAACACGATAACTCAAAAACGAAAAGAGCTGTTCCTTTTTTTAAAAATAAACAACTTTTGCTTGAAACTTTTTTTCATAAATTCAGTATGTACCGGGTATTTAAGCAATTAACTCAGTTAGTTGTTATTTTCACTTGTTTTTAAACTAATACATTTTTTTCCAATTTCTAATGCTCAAAACAGTTTTTTTCAATCGAAGAATAATACTCAATTTTTAACGAGTATGTACAATTTTTTCGCTGTTTGCATGTTTTTAGTTAATATCGTTTCTTAAATATATTAAAAATAAACAAAATTAACAACAAAACGAACAATAAAAAAAAAAAATCAGTTTATAAAAATAAGTTAAGCTTTGAAAAGATATCTCTAAAAGGATAAATATTAACTTGAATTCACTGCAATCATCTAAGCAAATCCACGTTAGCATCTGTTTCGTTTTTTTACGTCAGTCGTAAATTCAAATGTTTATGGCATGAAAAAAAAATTAACTAGAAATAAATGGGAAAAAAAAACTCTAAAAGCTATAAATCTATGAAAATTTAATTCTGAAGAATCATGCGCGATTCATGAGAAAATGCCACCCTAACTCATTTTTAAATGTATCTCTAACAATAGATTAATCAATCGTACAAATTAAACCATACAACAAATGAATATGAAAATTTATTTAATGTTATTTTCTATTTTTCGATAAATAGTTTCATTCCAACAAACAACTCCAAGTCTTCCAGTGAGAAACAGTTCAGCGAATAGCTATTTGGCACGACGGAATTCAACAGCATTTCCACTATTTCGTCCAACACGATCATCCGTACTGCAAATGGCTAATGAACGTGAGAAACGTGCCCAAAATAATTCAGTACCTGGAGAGGAAAGTGAACCAAAGCGGAGATTATTGTACGATGATGGTAATGTGGATTCGAATGATACTGTTCAAAAGTAAGCATAAAATATATTTTCTAATTAAAAACACCGTTTAATGGATGATATTTTGATCTTGAGTACGATTTTTTTATGGCCAAAGTTTCAACATTTATATAAGTATTCATAGTGAGTGTAAGTGAGAACATCATGTACTCAGAGTTTATACTAAAACTGAACTCTGTAATCGGAGTTAGAATAGAGAGATGTGACTAATTCAAGTCGCAACTTAAAGTGATAGAGTTCGGTACATGGGGAGCAAAACTACATGAAATAAAACGATACACATACAATTTTTTTCTTTTAAGGATGTACGAGCACTGAAGCTTCAAAAAGATTAAGGCTTGATTTTTTGCTTACATGTAGTTGAACGGGGGTTAGTTGCGGGGGTCTTGAATTAAAAATTTAATGTTAAAGTTCGAGTTTTAATGCATTGCTCTTATTGAGAAACTCATATGTTTACACATATTTCGATAATTTTAACTTTGAATAAAATAAGACGAATAAAAAAAAACTACGCAATAGAAAATGGAAATAAAGGGATTGATCCAATATAATTCCGGTATGACGGGCCTAAAAAAAAGATATTTAAGAAAACAACTGAGATTTTGGGGAAATTTTATTTTTGTCAGCGGTAACTTAATTACCCGAAATCTCAGGTTTTTTTCTTAACTATTTTCTTTGTTAGGCCTGATATGACGTGCCTAAATTATATTTTAATTTTAACTCACAACAAAAACTAATAAACATTATTGTGGACTTTTTTGAATGTACTATATAAGATTTTGAAGAATTTTATAAATGGACTATACATTAGCCTTCGTACAAATGTATATTTTATGTTCAAGTGACAATCACTTTCAATCAACAAATTTATATATTTGCGTCAAACATATAGTTCTTTCAACTATACCGTTGTTCTAGCAAATACACTACGTAGTTCATAGAACTTGGTTCGTCGTATTTATTATACACGCCGTGTAGATGTAGATACTACAGATACTTTCAATTCACCCCATTTTTTTTACTGTGAACATAACAATTGATCATAACAACATTTTTTTGATTTGATATCAATATACGTATACCTACTGCAGTGGATCATGTCACAAACGAGAGTGGATCAACTCACAAATAATAATATATAGAATAATAAGTTAATGTTGACTACAAAGTAATACTGTCAATGATATGAAAAAATGATTCATTAATCAGAATAATCCGTGGTGTAACTGAGCTAGAAATCCAGAGGTTCAGGGTTTGATACCCGGTGGATGAGATAATTTTTTCATATCAATATTTAATTAAACAAGTGAAAATAACAACTAACTTCGTTTTAAGCTAATTACGGCCTAGCGAAAACGATGCAGTTGGTTAAAATACGATACGGTTAACGGTTTTCAAGATATCAGACCCATAGTGCTAAAATTCAAAATTATATGAATTGAGAAGGGAAAATTTTGAAATGTGGTGGTCGGACGTTAAAATGGACCTGATTTTCATACTGTTTGGGTCAAAATTACTCTAGAAAATGATTATTATTAAAATCGAGAACAAAAATTTTCTTTATTTTTTCCAAGGGGTAAAGGGGTACCCCTTGGAAAAAAAATCACAAAAATTGGAGATAAATTTTATGTACCCGATTTTGATATAAACTTCGTTTTAAGCTAATTACGGCGTAGCGAAAACGATGCAGTTGGTTAAAATACGATACGGTTAACGGTTTTCAAGATATCAGACCCATAGCTAAAATTCAAAATTATATGAATTGAGAAGGGAAAATTTTGAAATGTGGTGGTCAGACGTTAAAATGAACCTGATTTTCATACTCTTTGGGTCAAAATTGCCCTAGAAAATAATTATTATTAATATCGAGAATAAAAATTTTCTTTATTTTTTCGCATTTTTTCCAAAGGGTCCGTACCCCTTAAAAAATTCACAAAAATTAGAGAAAAATTTTATGTACCCGATTTTGATATAAATTTCGTTTGAAGCTAATTACGGCGTAGTGAAAACGATGCAGTGGGTTAAAATACGATACGGTAAACGGTTCTCAAGATATCAGACCCATAGTGCTAAAATTCAAAATTATATGAATTGAGAAGGGAAAATTTTGAAATGTGGTGGTCGGACGTTAAAATGAACCTGATTTTCATACTGTTTGGGTCAAAATTACTCTAGAAAATGATTATTATTAAAATCGAGAAAAAAAATTTTCTTTATTTTTTCCAAGGGGTAAAGGGGTACCCCTTGGGAAAAAAATCACAAAAATTGGAGATAAATTTTATGTACCCGATTTTGATATAAACTTCGTTTTAAGCTAATTACGGCGTAGCGAAAACGATGCAGTTGGTTAAAATACGATACGGTTAACGGTTTTCAAGATATCAGACCCATAGCTAAAATTCAAAATTATATGAATTGAGAAGGGAAAATTTTGAAATGTGGTGGTCAGACGTTAAAATGAACCTGATTTTCATACTCTTTGGGTCAAAATTGCCCTAGAAAATAATTATTATTAATATCGAGAATAAAAATTTTCTTTATTTTTTCGCATTTTTTCCAAAGGGTACGTACCCCTTAAAAAATTCACAAAAATTAGAGAAAAATTTTATGTACCCGATTTTGATATAAATTTCGTTTGAAGCTAATTACGGCGTAGTGAAAACGATGCAGTGGGTTAAAATACGATACGGTAAACGGTTCTCAAGATATCAGACCCATAGTGCTAAAATTCAAAATTATATGAATTGAGAAGGGAAAATTTTGAAATGTGGTGGTCGGACGTTAAAATGAACCTGATTTTCATACTGTTTGGGTCAAAATTACTCTAGAAAATGATTATTATTAAAATCGAGAAAAAAAATTTTCTTTATTTTTTCCAAGGGGTAAAGGGGTACCCCTTGGAAAAAAAATCACAAAAATTGGAGATAAATTTTATGTACCCGATTTTGATATAAACTTCGTTTTAAGCTAATTACGGCGTAGCGAAAACGATGCAGTTGGTTAAAATACGATACGGTTAACGGTTTTCAAGATATCAGACCCATAGCTAAAATTCAAAATTATATGAATTGAGAAGGGAAAATTTTGAAATGTGGTGGTCAGACGTTAAAATGAACCTGATTTTCATACTCTTTGGGTCAAAATTGCCCTAGAAAATAATTATTATTAATATCGAGAATAAAAATTTTCTTTATTTTTTCGCATTTTTTCCAAAGGGTACGTACCCCTTAAAAAATTCACAAAAATTAGAGAAAAATTTTATGTACCCGATTTTGATATAAATTTCGTTTGAAGCTAATTACGGCGTAGTGAAAACGATGCAGTGGGTTAAAATACGATACGGTAAACGGTTCTCAAGATATCAGACCCATAGTGCTAAAATTCAAAATTATATGAATTGAGAAGGGAAAATTTTGAAATGTGGTGGTCGGACGTTAAAATGAACCTGATTTTCATACTGTTTGGGTCAAAATTACTCTAGAAAATGATTATTATTAAAATCGAGAAAAAAATTTTCTTTATTTTTTCCAAGGGGTAAAGGGGTACCCCTTGGAAAAAAAATCACAAAAATTGGAGATAAATTTTGTGTACCCGATTTTGATATAAACATCGTTTTAAGCTAATTACGGCCTAGCGAAATTGATGCAGTTGGTTAAAATATGATACGGTTAACGGTTTTCAAGATATCAGACCCATAGTGCTAAAATTCAAAATTATATGAATTGAGAAGGGAAAATTTTGAAATGTGGTGGTCGGACGTTAAAATGAACCTGATTTTCATACTGTTTGGGTCAAAATTACTCTAGAAAATGATTATTATTAAAATCGAGAACAAAAATTTTCTTTATTTTTTCGTATTTTTTCCAAGGGGTACCCCTTAAAAAAATCACAAAAATTGGAGATAAATTTTATGTACCCGATTTTGATATAAACTTCGTTTTAAGCTAATTACGGCGTAGCGAAAACGATGCAGTTGGTTAAAATACGATACGGTTAACGGTTTTCAAGATATCAGACCCATAGCTAAAATTCAAAATTATATGAATTGAGAAGGGAAAATTTTGAAATGTGGTGGTCAGACGTTAAAATGAACCTGATTTTCATACTCTTTGGGTCAAAATTGCCCTAGAAAATAATTATTATTAATATCGAGAATAAAAATTTTCTTTATTTTTTCGCATTTTTTCCAAAGGGTACGTACCCCTTAAAAAATTCACAAAAATTAGAGAAAAATTTTATGTACCCGATTTTGATATAAATTTCGTTTGAAGCTAATTACGGCGTAGTGAAAACGATGCAGTGGGTTAAAATACGATACGGTAAACGGTTCTCAAGATATCAGACCCATAGTGCTAAAATTCAAAATTATACGAATTGAGAAGGGAAAATTTTGAAAAGTGTTGGTCGGACGTTAAAATGAACCTGATTTTCATACTCTTTGGGTCAAAATTGCCCTAGAAAATAATTATTATTAAAATCGAGAATAAAAATTTTCTTTATTTTTCGCATTTTTTCCAAGGGGTAGTACCCCTTAAAAAAATCACAAAAATTGGAGATAAATTTTATGTACCCGATTTTGATATAAACTTCGTTTTAAGCTAATTACGGCGTAGCGAAAACGATGCAGTTGGTTAAAATACGATACGGTTAACGGTTCTCAAGAAATCAGACCCATAGTGCTAAAATTCAAAATTATATGAATTGAGAAGGGAAAATTTTGAAAAGTGTTGGTCGGACGTTAAAATGAACCTGATTTTCATACTCTTTGGGTCAAAATTGCCCTAGAAAATAATTATTATTAAAATCGAGAACAAAAATTTTCTTTATTTTTTCGCATTTTTTCCAAGGGGTACGTACCCCTTAAAAAATTCACAAAAATTAGAGAAAAATTTTATGTACCCGATTTTGATATAAATTTCGTTTTAAGCTAATTACGGCGTAGCGAAAACGATGCAGTTGGTTAAAATACGATACGGCATAGTGCTAAAATTCAAAATTATATGAATTGAGAAGGGAAAATTTTGAAAAGTGTTGGTCGGACGTTAAAATGAACCTTCCAACGTCACTAGTAATGAACTATCTTACATCACTAGTAATCGGATTTATGTAATTATTTAATTATTAAAAATAATAAATAATAGTCTTTTGACAATTGACGAATGTTTTCGTGAATTTTTTACCTTTTTAATTAAGATATTTACAAAACTCTTCGTCAGACTATTTTTTATTTTATTTTATCGTAATGTACGAGATTTTATTTATAAAAAAAAAAAAAATACAGACGAATTGAGAACCATCCTCCTTTTTGAAGTCGGGTTAAAAAGAAGAAGTTTTTTACTTTTTAAACTATAGAAGGTGGAGCAACATTATCGAAAATGTATGCGTTCATTCAACATTTGCTATTCACAACATGTTAAAATTCCAATTTTTAATGATTAATTACATCATAAAAACCCTTCGTCAGATTTTAATACGTATGAGATAGCAATAGACCTTTTAATTTCAAATAAAGATTTGTTTTTGTTTCGGGCAGATTGTCAAACTTTACAATAAGAGGGACAAAGACGTGAAATATTATTTACTCTTTTCTTCACATTGACTTGTTTGACATTCTGCCCGAAACAAAAACAAATCGCATTTTGAAATAAAAAGGTATTTAGATTTTTATCTATACATTGCTGCTGATTTTACCTATACATGTGTCCGATCAACCTCAAGTTAACATTTTTTAGAAAACTATTTTTGTTGGAATGGAAATTCTGTATTCAAACTCGAACAATTGTTATACGTACTAATAAGCCATAGTAAAAACTATAAAAATAATTCATAGTTTGAGCTAATCCATCATCGAAAAATATTCTACAAAACTATTTATTTGGAATTTACAATTAAGACAGTACCCTATCAATTATTTCCAACTTTTTCCACGCAACAAAATTAGGATAATTTTAATATTAAATAAAAATATTTAGTACATTTTAAAAATTTTTCTTAGTTCTTTGATCTGAATCGGATACAATGAACGAAATCTATGTCATCTTTCAAACAGAAATGTTTCTTGTACTAGTTACGATACTTCTAAATGTGTCTCTGTGTCGGTCTCTGTGAGTGACTGTGTGTGTGTGTGTGTGTGTGTGTCTGTAAAATAAATGAATATAAAAATATTAAATTTTAATATTTTTAAGATATTGTAATAATTTATATTATTATTTATGACCAAATAAAATATATTTGAAACATTTAAAATCATAAATATTGTTCATTAATTTAACAATATATAAATCAATGCCGAATAATAAATAGTTACGTATTTATTCATCACATAGCTAAATCATATACAGTCTGTTTTCAAAAGCATTTCTAATAGGGAAACAATGTTAAATAAATAAATAAAATATTTACTATAAAACCGTACATACATACACATACTTACAAACATCGCTTGTGGTATGATGTTTGTTTGATGTCATTTAAGAGTGGGGATTTAGTGATGCCCACTTAATTTACAATATTATTATTCATTACGTATAATGCACACACACACTACTGAAAACAGAGTACCCCCACTATTTTTATTTCTTTATGAAACATTGTGTAGTTATTAAAGTAAATAATATTTAACATTGATTCTCTATTAGCAAAGCTTTCCAAAACAGACGGTATACTCGATTGCAATATATTTGAATCAGTATACCACATTTTAAGCAGAGTTAGCCTCGTTTTTTCACAACTATTGCGTTTTTTTTTTTTATTCGTCTTATTTTATTCCAAGTGAAAATTATCAAAATGTGTAAAACATGGGTTTCTCCATAAGAGCAATGCATTAAAACTCGAACTTTAACATTAAATAATTAATTCAAGATCCCTGTAACCTTCTTAAACTTTTATAATTGATTTATATGCACTTCAACTACATGTAAACAAAAAATAAGCCTTAATTTTTTTGAAGCTTCAGTGCTCGTACATCCTTCAGAAAAAAAATTAGGAAACTTGAACGTATAAGCACAATAGATCCTTTTAACATCTACCATCATGTCTCTATTGTAAATTTAACTTTTTATATAAAAAGAACCGATCAACTATAAACAATTGTATCGATTCAATTCGCACTTGACCGCTTTTTTCGGTTATTTATGTTAAAGGGTATAATAAACATCATGTTAACATAGTTTATGTATACATTTTTATTATTACTTAAACGATTAAACTGATATTATCATACATTTTAATAAAATCAATTTATAATAATAATACATATACAAAAAAATAGAAACTAATAAAATCGATAAAACAATGTGAAAAGTTATAAAAAAAATGATAGACATTTGTGAATGTTACTGACAATCAAAATAATACACAAACAATTGCCAATTGAATGAGTGATGGATTATATTCCGTAATGTTATATGGAACAATCACATGACTTCTATCTACAAGTATGATAACATATTTGTAGGTTCTAGACATATATTTAATTGACTTACTCCTAATTCCTATTCAGTTGAAAAACAACGGCACCAGTTCTAAACATGTCTAAATTGTCGGTTAAGTCAAGGTCCCTTCTCGCTTCATGATTCATTTCAGATTATTCCTCAGAATATTATGTTAAATACTAGAATCTAGACATTCATTGCATTATATTTCAAACATCACTGAGGTTGCAAAAATTAGACTCATTTTTTTAATCTGTTCCAAACCATATGTGTTGAATACTCAATACATTTATATAGATTTGAGTGTGTAAATCACCATTAATATAGATATAAAGGAAAACAACCCTTCACAAAGTCCAAATTTGGCTAGGTCAAATGATTTTGATGACATTTCGGGTTATATATGAGATTGCGTTTAGATACGAAATACGATACTCCTTCATAATCTTTTAATAGGAGATTCAAGTATATGTATCCGATGAGGGTGGCGTTTGCCACCCGGGCCCAAGCCTGCCTGGGCCGCCATGCTTACTGACTACATGTAAAATCGTTCATATACGGAGACGAAGGTAGGAGGAAGAGCAGGAATATATCTACGAAGATCCGCAAAGAAATATTACATTAATACGTACTCCAACTTAAACGACACTTATTGTGTAATCTTCACAATCTTATTAACGCAAGTAACTTGCGAGAGACGGTTTTCCGCGCTGAAGCGCATTAAGGTGGGGATTCGTTCTCTACTGGAGGCAAGAATTGCTGGGATCGTTGATTATCTATCCTAAACATAGAATCGGATCTTATCAAGGATAAGGACGATAACAGCCCTTAAGGATTTATTGACAATCTAGCTGAAATTTCTTTAAAAAAAAGTTGTTTGGCTAGCTAGAGCTTCAAGTATAACTAATTGAAACATTTTACATGAAAATGTACGTCTTTCAAAATAAAAGATTCCAAAACCTCTTGCTTATATGATTATTATTACCATTTGGTTTGTTAGTAGACCTGATCCCGGACCCCTTCGGCCCAGACCGACACTGTCTTTATCTACAGACGAGATTGAAATAATATATATTTGATATCCAAACACTAATCTCGTTATATAGAGGTCAGTGTCTCCAGACTTTCCGGAATTTCGAGGTGGCAACCCTACTTACCAACTTTATAAAAGTAGTCTTTTTTTACGTTTATAAGGTAAATTGGAAAATCAACATCGAATACAATACCAATAAATTAGATACATACTACGTTGTAGTCTCTGCATAGAGGTAAAAAAACTGTATACATTATATATGAAAAATATATTTACAAGAGGGATGAGGATAAACAACGAAATCAATTCGGTGATATCACGACTATTTTGTTTACAATGTTTTCCGAAAACGTATTGTGAAATAATAATTAGTACAAGCAAATTAGACAAAATTTCATAGAATTATTTGTAATACAATTATTAGCTGTTTATGTTTAAGTTAATTTCTAATACTTTGAAATGATCGGTCATTTTTATCGAGAATTACTCTGTAAATTAAATTGTATTTGTGGTGTAATATATTTGATTTTGTATTTCGATTTTTAAACACGACATGTCTAACCTTCCTTTATTTTCAAGTTCAATTGAAAAATAAACAATGTTCTACTCATAAATTTGGAATAATCGAAAATATTTAATAGGAACATTTGTTGAATTTATCATTTCTTTCATGTCTTCAACTCTGTATAGGAATTATTACTGTATTTCCATAAATTTCCATTATTTATAATCGTTTTCCAAAATAGTTGATCTTTTTTTTACTATAAATGCACGGACGTATATGATGGAGTGATTAGAGGATCCGGATACCCCCCCCCCCCTGAGTCTACGCAAAAACGAAAATATTCGACAAAATATTCACCTATAGTGTGACCGCAGCTTTCTGCATGTGATTGGGATGATATGTTTGTGAAATTTTCATTTGAATTTTATTCGCATTTACAGCTCTTATTTTTAATGGCGTGAAGTCGCGGGAAAATACTAGTTTACCTTTGTGCATTGTTTGACCCTCCTCCTCCCCATGTGAAAGCTATAACTACATCCGTGTACGTATGGAACTATCTTCGGATTACTTTAAATACTTGAAGCTTATAATACCCGCTAATTATTAATTCCTAAGTTTCAAGCTCCTCGAAAGTATTCCTTTACTGTTGAATAAATAAATTAAGAAAAATTAATGCTCTGGTGTCTGCAGAGGCATCATAGTCCAGATCATCTTATCCATCCCCGATGAAGTCAATTTCTTACATATGACAATACCGCCTTCGTGTTATGATGTTCCGAAGTTTTTCTGATGTTTCCATTAAATCGGTAACTAAGTCCGTTTTCTAGGCCTAGCTTCTTAAGTTATTCTCTGAATATTCAATGCTTACTAAGAAATTGAGAAATATCGTTAGTAGTTGTAGTTTGCGTTTGCTAATAGGCGAATGCACATCTTCAGTTGAAGCAGCAAAGATTCTTTGATTGTGTGATCCGCGGAATATTTTTTCAGAATAAAAATTTCTTGGCATCTTTTTTCTCCTTGTGTTCTTTGTGAAAATGTGATCACCTAGCTCATATAAGGACTGTAGCTCTACAAAGAACGAATGCGCGTTTATATGGTTAGTTAAGATCCCAGAATAAAAATTTGTATCTATGAATTCCAAAAACTTAACAAGGAAAATGTATAATAAGTTGTAAAATTTGTTTATACCTCAATTAAAAGTTGGAAAATCAGTCTAATATGAATGGACTAAATAATCATGCTTATCAAAGTTACATCAAATTTCTTTATATTTAGGTTGAAAATCATTTGTATCCATAGATCAATGTTATACATTTTAAGGTACCCATTCAATTCAAGGCGATATGATATCATAACATCGATAAAAAGAATTGACTATTATGAGCACAATTCTGATGAATAATATAATTAAAATTAATTTACTACAATAAGTGAATTAATTTACATTATTAATTTTAAAATAAAATTAAATTTAAATGCGTAATGTACTTCGTATAACCTCCGTGTAAAGTTTCTAGTAAAACGATTTTCTGAGACCGGAAGTCCGTGAAATATGTCAAAATATCGAGTGACATAATAATTGGCAGATAAGAACTTACAATAGCAAAGCTTATACAAAGATTATTAATTAAATTCCTTACTCATTTCACCCAGACACTTCCGGCAATAAAGAGTTCGCCATACCAAATTTTTCTTCTGGAAGAAGGTATAATCTTTTATACATAGTAATATGGACCATAAAAGTAGCGCTCATTTTTCCAAATTTTTTAGTTGATTTGTTCCTTATTTCGGTTTTTTGGGAAAATGTTTCGAATAAAAGTTGTTAAACAATTATAAAATTTTGAAAAATTGTCCTTTTTGTGGCCAAGTATACTTAATTAATTATACCATTAATTGCATTGATTATTTATATTTTAACTTCTCCTGTCGAAAGTGTCATACTCCTACAATGAGATGAAGCTGATAACTTTTCTTCTGACAAGCTTTTTTCCTATTCATCAAACCCTACATAAAACTATTTGATCCGTAAGAGCACATTGCGTAGCTCGTAGCTCGAGGGAAAAAACATTAAAAGACGTGACAGTCCGTATTGAGTATTCGCATTGAAGTATAATCAATGAAATAGCAATAATTAAAATTGTATTTGACAATTATTATAAACTAGCTGAAACTCACATATTATTTGTGTATACTTAAGCGTCACAATATAATACTAATGTCAATTTCCATTCAAGTTACGTAAGACATAGTATGAAAGAACTGGCGTATACTCTATAGACACACATGTCATTGAATTTTTAATTAAATATTGATATGAATTAAATAGCTGAAACCCATTGAAAAATGCAGGGTACACATACACCTTTTACGTCGAATAAACTTTTAACAATATATAAAAAAAGGTATTAAATATGATTAATTGTCTTTGCTTTTTAATATTTCGTTGTGAAAAGTACATACACAAAATATGCAAAAGAACAAACCTGTATATGCTTGTTTTATTATAAAATATTGTAAATGTCAACAAACTATTTTTATAAGTATCCATAGAAATGTATTTGCTAAAAATAATTTAAATTGAATCAAAACCCACATTTATATGCTTATATTTTTTATTCTTAATTACTTCGAAACGATTTCGAAAGTAGATCATATAAACAAATTACTAAGCATAATTTCTAAACTAAAATGATGCCATTTATTCTGAAATAAACTATAAATGACACAATTTGAAGTTTAATGAAATATTTTTATTATGTTATAGCCCAGAAACGAAAAATACTGTTTCGGTATCCAGTCACAATACGAACGATAGCTCAGGCTTATTGGAAGGCAATCGATACAAAATATTGGATGAAATAAAAGAAAAAGCCAAGAATTCCAAGGAAATATCAGAAACGCCACAAATTATTCCAAGTGATTCATCAAAAACAACTGGTGAACCATGTACTGACGACGAACCAATATTTGAAAATCCAAAAGAAAGACAATGTTGGAAATTATTTAAGAAAATGCGTGATAAGGGCGTTGAAGTATCGTTTGACACTATTTTAAAAGGCCTTTTAACCCCAACTGAATATCGCTTACGATCAAAGGCTAGTATTATTACCAAACAACCGTCTAAGGAAGAAGATGTAACAGAGTAAACTATCTACCCAAAAAGGCAACATATTTGTAACTTTAAAATTTCATACATTTTGGAGAATGAACAGCAGCTATTCATATAGTCAAATATAAATCACAACACACAAAAATGTAGAAAATTTATTTTTAAAAAAAGTATTTATTTTGAATGAAAAAGAATGTTGAAATTATGGGTGTGGATTACTATGAGTTGGGAAAGTAGAAAATTTCACTTATAATATACAGATGCAGAATTTCTCAAATTGGACAAAAACTATTCGCATTAATTAATTCGCATTTATTTGCAAGTTCCTATTGTGGAAATTCATACATGATACAAAACCAGTAATTGGATATTTTACGAGTATTTATCAAGTTCCCATCGTTGAAATATTAAAACCATTACCGTCCAATAGCCAAGGAAATAATTTTTTGTATATGCACTTAATATTTTTATAACTACTTTCTATTAAAATTAGAATTTAAAAAAAGAAGTAAACTTGTTAGAAAAGTATAAAAATTGTTTATTTAAATGATTATTTTTTTACCACGAAAAAGAAAATAATTTAAAAGTATTATAATATTGTAATTTTAGAACATATTTTTATAGAATATAAAGTTGATATTTGAACTGTCTTTTATTTCTCACTCTGTATATTAAACGTCCTTCATTTAGCGATTTTTTTACAGTGATTAATATTGACCTTAAATCGACATAACCTAAGTTGTATGTAATATTAGAAATACTATAAACTAAGTAGTTTATGCAAACTTAATTCTAAATCCTGGATCATTAAATTTAGTCCGAACTAAGAAGATTTAAAATCAATGATAAGATAATTTAAAAAATGCGTGCACTTAACTATTCAACTTACCCACTCTAAAAAAAACTCAATTAAACTTAAGTAAACTGGTGGAAAAGAGTAGAAAGATGTAAAATTAAATACTTAAACATCAAATTCTGTAATAAATAGTTTAAATAAGATTCACCAATTGTCAAACACAATGATAAAACGAAAAGTTATACCAGATTTAAAAAATATTTTTTTAAATGGGGTAGCTGCCGTTGTACCAGATAATTTAATTCCACAAAATGTTTCCGTTGAAACTGGAAACACAATAACGATATGTGAGAGAACCTACACTGCTGCAAATGGCTGTTATGTAGTTGGTTTTGGAAAAGCTGTTCTTGGTATGGCATTATCTTTAGAAAAAACATTAGGTGAGACTCTAAAAGCTGGAATAATAAGTGTACCTGTCGGTATTTTAAACACAGTTAAACCTAAACTAAATCCAAAACAAACAAATCTTCGTATATTAGAAGGTGCTAACAATAATTTACCGGATCAACAAGCTGAAAATAATGCTCGAGAAATTGTAAATTTTATCGAACACTTAAAAGAAGATGTTTTGTTGATTGTATTGATATCTGGCGGTGGGTCAGCTTTACTTCCTTTCCCAAAACCGCCATTAACTTTATTAGAAAAATTGTCGATTATAAAACATATGACGAGTGCCGGAGCCACTATAAACGAATTAAATATGGTAAGAAAGCAGTTATCGGTACTTAAAGGAGGCGGACTAGCAGAAGTAGTTTCTCCTCGTCAAATGGTATCGCTTATAATATCTGACGTGATAGGTAATCCATTAGATTTAATTGCAAGTGGCCCCACTGTGAGAAATTGTGATATAAGAATAGAAGTACAAACAGTTTTTGAGAAATATAATTTAAACTCTTTAATTCCGAGTATTTTATACAAAGGTATATTTTCTGGAAACAATCGTCGTTTAATTAACCCCGGAGAACCAAAAGTTGAAGATTACAGTCATGTAGATCATTTTATTATTGGAAATAATGATATTGCACTACAAGCAGCTTTTAACTTAGCAGAATCAATAGGATATGCAGGATGCGTCTTATCCGGAAACGTTGAAGGAAATGTTGATGTAGTTAGTGCAAAATATGTTGAGTTAGCAGAGTTAATTAAGGATTTTATTTCAAATGAAGTAGCAGCTAAACATAATTTTTTTGATAAATTTAAAGAATTAAAAATATTTTTTAAGATGACGCATGAGACAGAAGAAAGATTGTTTCAAACAATTTTGAGATTTAAAGAAAAAGCTATCACTGGAATTTGTTTGTTAATGGGTGGTGAAACAACAGTAATTGTTAGTAATAACAGTGGCCGAGGAGGCCGTAATCAACAGTTAGCGCTCCAATTTAGTATAGATATGTCTAAATTAGATAAGCCTATATTAAATTCACCAAAAGCTTTTTTATTGTGCGCCGGCACCGACGGTATTGATGGCCCAACAGATGCTGCAGGTGCTATTGGATTTGGTGAACAAATTGAGATGGCAGTTAATTTAGGTATAGATCCAAAATTATTCCTCAAAGAGAATAATTCTTACAATTATTATAAAAATTTAAAAAAGGGAAAATATTTAATCGAAACAGGGCATACTGGAACTAATGTTATGGATTTGCATGTTTTAATTATCACAAATTATAATTTTGATCCAGAATAATACCATAGTATGGACATACATACATTTTTATTTAATTGTAAAACTTTTGTGCGCAATAAATCGTATGTTGTTTAAAAAAAATTTGATTTTACTAAAATCTTAAGCCCCTTTGATTTTACTGGTGAAATTGTCACCAAATTAGTAACAAGTAACATATCCTGCGACAATAAAAGAGTAATTTTAACAAGAGTAATTTCAATATAATATAAAATTTATTATATTTTAAATCCAGTATATTTTAATTTAGTTAATTTTCTATTTATTTTTAATTTTGTCTATTGATCTCGACTTTATATCTATTTCTAATTGTCAAAGAGTAAAGTACGACTAGCTAATTTATACTGATGATCACTACATTGTAGTCGAAATACGTATTTATAATACAAAAAACTGATCTAGGTAAAGGGGGCGAATTTGAAATTTTATTTCAAAAATCTAGAGTTCTCACTAATTATCATTCGATAATATAATGTTTCTATTTGTTAAAGATAGAAAAGATTGTAATTTACATATATTATTCCTGGGGTGGAAATTATACAACTATTTCTTTGTAATTTTGTCGTTTTTTTTTCACTTATTAATATTTAAATTCAAAAAGAGCGCGTATTTAAAAAAAAAAATGATTGCTAGTAACTATTTCCTAAACTCATTTTATTGTGTTTTCGTTGTAGTTAACTTCAAGTTAGTTTTTATGCTGACAATTGACATAAGTAATGGCGGTTGATAGAGCATAATGTTTGTAATTTAATTTAAAGTGATTAAAATATTAACAAAATATATTTAAATGAATGATAATGAAAAATACATTATTAGTTTTAATATCAATCTTTTTATACTTTTGTATAACACCCAGTATTGGGCAATTGATAATCAATGTGAAAAATCAAGTGCGTAATTTTGTCATTTTATTATAAAAAACGATATCTCTTGGAGAAACAATCAATAAATTTTTGATTTTCAAATAATAAAATTAATCTTTTTGCAGGGAGGTGATGTTATTCAAGAAAGTATTGAAGCAAATGTTACAGAGAATACTGTACTTTTGGAATTTCAAACATCTGATGGGACTTTAATTAATCAACTAATTGATTTTTCAAATGTATGTATAATCAATTTTATTTGACTGATAAGTGATGATTTGTTTTATTTTTATCCCTGTTTAATTAGTCAATAGGGATAGAATGGTAGTATTTTTTGTGTTTTTTAAGAAACCAAATGACTTGTTTTTATTTATTTTTTCCTAATGTTTAAACCGAAGAAATTTAATAACAAAAAAAACTGGTTCTATAATGGTTTTGCTTAGTTTGTGTATGTAATAAAATACCTAATGTTTGAGATTTAATTCAGTGGAAAATTTTGTTTTTACTTTTTCAATAACATAATTTACTGTATTTAAAATGTTTCTGTAATTATTCAGATTATTGACTCTACTGAGAATCGTTAGAACTAAGGGAATTCATTATTATTTAAGAATGTGACCTCTAAACTGTGTACTTAGATATTATGGAATTTGTCCACAGTATCACAATCATATATACAATGTTTTTTTTTCATTCGTTTTGTGCTAAATTCATTCGGTTTGCGTTAAAATGTTTCGAAATGTTTAAAATCTTAAATATTTCTATAAATGTTTTTACTAATTTGATTTTTCTGTTTAACGAAAATTATTTAAGTGATAAGGTCATCATTTTTCCTTCAGAATTATTATGAATTACCTTACCAGCTTTTGTAGGATTTCAGTAAACTGTTTACCAAATCGTCAAATACTTAAGTAAATATCGCCAATTTACTTTAGCGAATTTCATCTAAATAGGTAACAACAAATTTTTTTTCAATTTTCTTTTTCTCAAATGATAAAAATCCAGTTGGTTTAACGATTTGACGAATTGTTACCGAGATTTATACCCTTTGTATACGATTTTGATGTAACTCTATTTCTTGAAAATGATTGAATTGATTAGTAAGTCTCTCGCAGTTAGAGAATAATCAGAGAAAAGTTAAGGAATTTAATAATATCCTTTGTTTATACCAACTAAGCTTACTTAGTATGGCAGTGTCCGGAACACCAAAGGTCGCGGGTTCGATCCATACCAAGATGTGTATTTTTAATGTCAAGTATTTTTCTCCAAAGAAAATTATCTCTATTAATTTTAACTAAAACAAGTGAAAATAACAACTAACTTAGTTGCTTAAATACCCTATAGATATTGAATTTATGAAAAAAAGTTTCAAACAAAAGTTGTTTGTTTTTAGAAAAAAGGACATTTTTGTCTTTAAATTTTTGTTATATCTCTTACGGTTTCAAAGATAGGCAGGTTTGCCCATTTAGCCCAAACATGATCCGATTTTGCCCATTCACGGATCATTCAGCTCACCATCTCTTTTCGTTTTTGAGTTATCGTGTTTACAGTCGGACAGCCGTTACAAAGTCAGAACTAAACTTAATATAAGTATCGAGTATAAAAATAATATTGTAACCGAATAAAATAATTTTACTTAGTATATAAAAAAACTGACGATTCTCAATGTTGCTTATAATTTTATAATTACCCATTTTAAGTCCTATTTTTGAAACTTCATTCTTCTTCTTTACAGTTAATTAAAATCGGGGATAGTCATCGCCTTATCAAACGAACAGAACCAATAGAAGATAATTTAAGCGTATTACAATTGAAGAAATGTTACTTTTATGGTCAGGAGCTTTGCCACAAGTTAAAAAATATCGTCTGAGATACATTTTAATGGAGAGAGTGGGTGTTCAAATGGTAGGCACGAATAGTAGAGTAGTGTTTACATAATTCTGTTCACTTGCTCAATCCTGTGGCAAAGTTACAAGTGAGTGTTCAAATGGTAGGCACGAATAGTAGAGTAGTGTTTACATAATTCTGTTCACTTGCTCAATCCTGTGGCAAAGTTACAAGTGAGTGTTCAAATGGTAAGCACGAATAGTAGAGTAGTGTTTACATAATTCTGTTCACTTGCTTTATCCTGTGGTAAAGTTACAAGATTATGGAAGAAAACGTGTATCCACCTTCGAAATTTTTTGCACACACTTCTATTTAGCAGAATTTTTGTCAGAAATCATTTACTTATCAGTCGAACACCTATAGTTACGTTGAATTTTATTTGATATTTAGTAACTTATATTACAGAGTGTTCAAATAATAAAAGCTTTGGTATTGGGCGAAGAAGAACGCGGTCAAAGTCAATACCAAGTTATGTGCTTTATAACACATTTCGAAAAAAATGAATTTATTTCATCGGATGCTATGTCAAAATTACGACAAAAAAATCCTGGAACAATTCGTGTTCCAGAAGACGATCGTGGTGGAAAAAATTACAGTATGGATTATTTTGTAAACATTGCTGCAGCATCCGTTATTTCACGTCATATCAGTAATTTTTGTGTAGAAGCAATCAATGCTTCTTATACACGAAAACAAGATTTACTAATGTGGGCTAGAAAGCCAGGTAATTTACTAATTTGTGGAGAAATTAGGAAAAACGATTTTGTCGTTTCTGGTTATGATTTTTCAAATTTCAATTGATCTTTTAGGAACATCGGAGTTGACTTTAATGTCAGCTGTACGACCATTTCCTGATAATTTTGGAGCACTCGATGATAATACATTATCTGTTTCCTCTACACAATCTTGTAAAAAAACATTCCCTATTCTGAAAGTGCCTTGCAAATGTCGTTTTGATGTTTGTATTGGATGGTATCCGTGTGGTTTAAAATATTGTAAGGGGAAAGGAAATGATGCCAAAAATCCAGCATCTACATACAGATGTGGTATTAAAACTTGCCGAAGAAAATTTGTATTTTCTTATTTTGTTCCTCAAAAACAGTTATGTTTATGGGATGAATAGAGGAGTAGAGTTTTTTTCTACACCTTGTCAATTATTTTTTGAAAACGTACAATTCATATTTTTATACATTTTTTTTTTGGAATAAATGCAACAATATTATTTTTCGTATTTACCCAAGATTCGTTTCGAATATTTGTTTCCTATTGAGTCCTGTAATATTTTCATCATCTCAGATTTTCATTCCAAATTAATTTCCTTTTTCTTTTTTTTTTTAATTGTTTTTGAAAATATGTTAATTCGTTCGAATTTATTCAGCTAGTTTTTATTTGTGTTTGGAAAAAATATTATTATTTTTATTGTTTTTCCTTTTTTTCTATTTTTTACTCTCTTATTCTATGTCGATTCGATCCATTTTAGTTGAATAACCACAAACATAAATGCTGAAATTAGCTACATTAGTTATATTTTGAACCAAGTTAGTTCAAAATTAACTATAATTTAAATTCTGATTTAACGACATGTTTAAAATGTTTAATTTTTTTAAATTCAAGGTCATCTGAGTTTAAGTTCAGAAGATAATGTGGAGGTTGAATATTTCTATTGTTTTTTATCTTAAAAACCTGAAAATGGAATTTACACTATGACCCAGAATCAATATTTCTATTGTTTTTTTTCTTTCTAACTTTCCTGAAAATCATAAGGTATTTTTAGGTTCTGGTAAAGTAAAAAAAAAAGAAGTTGAATTGAATAGATCTTCTTTTCTTTCAGAATTATTATAATTTTTACACCCTCCAAACCATTTCAGGTGGTAAAGGTGGTTTCAGGTGGTGGTAAGCCGGTATATCGTAAGCCGCCCACCCAATCGTAAAATGAATGTGATTTTTGTGTTTTTTGAGTTGAATTTACTTCATATTGTGAATTCCACTAAATGGGGTATACAAATTTTTGCGATTTTTTAAGGTCCCTAATAACAAATTGGAAAAATCACAACAGATTTTTAATCTTCGATTTGAATGAAAATTAGATTATAAGATAAATTGAACCTAATAAACACTAAAATCTGTTTTGATGATTTTGGCCATATCTCGTACATTTTACCCCGGCGATTTTGATTTCTTTATTTCTTGAAAATAATTAAATTAATTGATTTAATTGAACATCATCTTTTTTCTCTTCAGAACAGTTTTTTTCCCACAATAAGAATAATCAGAAGAATCAGGGAGATTTATAACAGCATTTGGATCATTACCCTGCCTGTTTATCAATATATTGTTTCTGGTTTAATGTTCTCAACATTGTTTCCTGTTTAATATTCTCTCAGCTTATATCTGGTTTAAATTTCAGTTTTTACTCAATTGTTGGTCGTATCGGCAAAGAGCGAAACGGAAAGCTTGTATTTTCATTGATACATTACATTTTTTTTTGATAACTTAGATTGTTAAGGTAAATCGTTATATTTCGTTTAATCTCGTTAGATACTCTTTTTTTTAATGTTGAAGGATATTATGAAATATACTGATATTATGAGATGATAGTGTAAATGTATGTCCCCCATCTAGAATATGTGGGTGTTTAAATTTCGTCAAATTTATTTTGACGCCTTCAGATGTGCGTTTGTGTATTTTCTGTGATAATAAAATATTACAAGAACGGAAAAGTAATAACACATCAAAATCATAACAAAGGATCCACATATTTTTTTTCAGATTTCCTTAAAAATGTACTAATTAAAATCTATTGAAACGATTTCAAGAATTATTTAAAAATTATAAATAACAAGTTTGGTAGCTTTTAGTATTTATTTAAGACTACGTTTTTAAAGAAAGTATTATACATAGTTTTAGTATACATAGTAAAATGTAAACTACCAAAGGTCAGCACTAGGTGGACACACCTGTCAATCAAAATAGATATTTGTATCTATTATTACTCCCCCCCCCTTATAAATATCTTGAATACAGTTTAAAAAAATTATTCTGTATTCTAGAATTTAGGATCCCAATCCTAGTAGTCTAAGAGCTGGCTACATAAGTGAACTAATAAAACATAGTCGTGATTTTTTCTCGTGAAGTTTCCCATGATATCGTCAAAGCAAGGGCCGCATTTTGTGGGTGGGGGTCTGTGTAGAGTTTTGATTAAAAAAAACGATCGAACATAGTTCTGAAAATTGGTATAGTATTACATATTGAAAATAGAAATTGAAATAAAATGTTCCCAGAAGTGTAGGTTGAGGCCCAACCGCTCCCAGAAGCGATAAAGTGTTTAACTTTGAGTTGAAATTGAACTCATAAAACATAGTTGTGCAAATTTGTTTACTGCAAGTTTACGATACAATTAGACTTTTCACAAATTTGCAGAAGTTAAAAGTGAGGCTAAATGACCAAAAAATTTAATTAACAAACCCTATACCCTTTAACATGGCCGTCGTCACATCCCACAAATGAATTGCATTTGGTTGCTTTTCTATCCCATTTTCTTCGATTTGATTTTGGAACATGTACTATTGCAATACTTCGAAATAGCCTCAAATGGCTTAAATAAGGCTTTGTTTCGTGCCAAATTTCATACGGTGTCTTGGAACTTGCTGAAGAAACGGATCGATGCAAAAGGTAAAGTGCTGTATGAACGTCTTCAGCTCAAAATTGCTTACCCAAGTTTTGATCAAATAATAAGCATTTCGCATTTTCAACGATGGTACGATTAAATCGTTCTGCTAAACCGTTCTGTTCTGGCGTATAACTATTAGTTTTCTGGTGAATTTTATATCAGTCTTTAGTAAATTTATTAAATATTTATATTTAATGCTTCGATTCTTCTGTTTTTCCCACTACGCACTTGAATTCTTCTAACTTAGAAAACATTTCTTCTTCAGATTTAAAAAAAATATATGAAGCACATATGACTATAGTTATCAATGAATGTTAAAAAATATTTCAAACCTCCAATAGATAGATACTTTTTCAATTAGACCACACAAATCTTTATGAATGATGTCCAATAACCTTTTAGCCCTACTACCCTTTTTTGGAAAGGGGCAAGCGGATTTGCTTAGCTTCACAACAGACAACACAATCAAATTTATGTTGCACTATCTTAAAAATAGATATTTGTATATATATTAATATAAACAAGACTCCGATGGACAAACTTCGTTAATATTTGGTTTTTTTCGAATATTGGTTTCTATGCACACTTATCAGAAGATAGCCATATTGTGCTTTATTCATTTGGTTTTCGAAATAATGCTTCGAGTGAAAATTGTTCATTATAACACAAGTTTTATTCAAAATATTTTCTCTAAAACCGAATGAATTAGGCACAACATCAACTATAAAATTTAAAAAAAACTGTCCTGTGGCCCACAGTACATATTATTATACATGGTTGTGCAAATCAAATAGACAGTGTCCGTTTTGTTGAGTGTCTATTCCATTGTTAGTATGGTTGCCTTACGGTTATGTTATATTAACGGAGATTACTACCGTTTACTTAATTTGTGATTTAAGTAATATGCCTGAACTGAATTGAATATTGAATGGGGAGCTTATTTTGATTTTGACAGCAATACTTAAAAAATCATACATCTTGGTGGGGATTGTAGGAACCAAGTTATCCTAAAACAAGTTATCCTATAAAGGTTAAATAAAAGCAATGAATTGGGATTATAGAATATTTGCAAAGTGTAAAAAAAAGCCATTTAATTAATAAAAATGCTTATCCTGGAAATGATGTGGGTGATGTCTCTTTTCCGAGTAAAAAAATGTCAAGAAATTGGAGCTGTCACCTCTGATATGAAATTACTTTTGGAGATTCACCACTTTCTTGTATATTTGCCGTCGGAGAGCCAAAAATGTAGGAACCAAGATATCCTGAGATCTACGGAATCTCCACATTCGCAAATCCACGATCTGCGACCTTCCGAGTCAGTGCTATACCAATTAAGCCACAATATGCTATAAGTGATGCTATATATGCTATAAGTGAGATGTGAATAATTTGATGGAACTTGTACTGTCATTATCATGTTCAGTAAAACATAAGAGCGCAGATAATAGCGCAACTCAGATAATTTCAATCTGGTTTATTTTATTGTATTGCTAGTTTTAAGAGTTATTCGTTAGCTAAACTAACTAAATAAGGTATTCATTTTGTTAGAGGAGGGGAAGCGAGCTATGTCCTTAGATTGTATATTAATGTTTGAAACTGGACACATTTTTTCCCTTGTGCCAAATGAAAATTTATAGAAAACTTTGAGGGGAAGTATATGTGCAGGTCGTTCGATTATTTTAACTACCGACAAACATGTAAGTACCTGTTATGTAACCATTGTGAGTTTTAAAAATACGACGGTGGTTATTTTGTATTAATTAAAATAATTCAATTTTATGCTGGTTTAGTTATTTGACTATACCTAACTGATAATATTATTGAATTGATATTGAATTAATATTCCAATCGCATAATGGCATTATTTTCAATATGACACCCATACCTAAGTTATACTTACATATCAAATGAATAGATTTTAAAAGAATTTCAATTAAAAATTACGTGAACTAAATGGAGGGCGTTAAAATTTTAGGTCATATTATTTTTTCATATAACATTTTGAATATTTGATGTAGTATTATTTAGTGTTTTGTTTGTGCATATTTCAAAAACATTTGCTTATTCAGTATTAAAGCAATTCGATTACAAATGTTTTATTTTCAAATTTTAGTTCTTTTGTGTTACAATCGAGTTTATTTAGTTTTTTAGTATTTTGTGTTTGGAGACGCTACAAGTATATTTCATGCAGGCTGTTTTCGAGACTTGTTTTTTTTAAAAGAAATTTTTGGAATTGTGATGTAGTGATTTTTATTTCAAACAATGTTTTGTTATGCATATTTTTTAAAATTATCATCACAAATGAATTTTATTGCAAAGATTAAATCCATTTATAAATATACGTATGAGGTAAGAGTATTTTTTCGTCTTTTGGAGTTTATCGATGTTGTTTGTTTTTTTTTAAATATGATTATGAATTTGCAAAAATAAATTCGCAAAGTAGACTAATTGTATTGTGTATAATATTAGATTTTCGCTGTACGTCGGCAGATTCGATGTGTCTGCGCTTTGCGTGGTAGTATTTTGATCGAAACTAGGTATGCATGAATTGCGACTGTTATAGAAATAAGAAGAAACTGTGTACACGTTTTAGAAAAAATCCAAATAAGTCATGCGCTGTTGTTCCACATTTCGTATTAATCAGAAATGTGCAAGGTTTTCGTATTTACGTAACGAGAAATTTATTAGTATACACAAAATATTACTGTAATTTTTATCCGTAATCAATCAACTTCTTCCAATTGAGTCTATACTTTGTCTATTCAGGTCGTATTTTGTAATATCGATTTCGTGGTGATATATTTCTTTTTCAATTTTATAATGTCATAGGATATTATTATTAGTAGTAATTTTATATTTTTAAGTTTTACCCCTCATATAAGGGGATTTTCATATTAAAAACATTTTTATAAAGGTTTGTTATTTTAAAAGCTAAATGTATATTTTTATTAGTCATGCAACTAGTACCTTTGTTAAATAAGGATAACCGATACTTAAGAACAAATGTACTAGACATCAATAACGATACATATAATGCCAAGTACTTATATTATCTAGACGAATGGCTCCAAATATTTTGAGCTAAATACAAACTTAGAT
The DNA here is from genome assembly GCA_963920215.1 of Nineta flava. NCBI lineage: Eukaryota > Metazoa > Arthropoda > Insecta > Neuroptera > Chrysopidae > Nineta > Nineta flava. The sequence goes on from OY986041.1 coordinate 109,370,871, forward strand.
ACCTTTTATTTTATAAATTCTTGGATATGTGCCTAATGTATAAAATTCATCCCAATATGTAAACCGACAATATATTTAATAAGGTGTATTAATAACATTATTCTTGTTTATTTGTTAATCATACTAATTTATAAATGTAAATCAGTTACCATATCACGTTAAAATGTCTGAAACGACTTTGATGCGGTTTTAAGGATTGCCACCTCTGAAATTCTGGTATATTTTGAAAAATTTGCAATCCGAAGAATTATCCGTATTTTTTTTAAAGTAATGTGTTCTCCCGCTAGGGGAGGAGGGTGGAATCTTTTCCTTGTAAGAGATATAGGAAACATTTAAAGACAAAAAATGTTCCTTTCAATAAACAACTTTGGTATGAAACTTTTTCTCTTAAACTGAATGGCAACGACATTCAAAATTGCAGCTCAAACCCATGTAATTACTCTTGATTAAAAACGAATTTATGTATATTAGAAGTTTATAGATTATACTTTGTATTTATATACATTTGTGCATGCACAAATTTAACCAATTAACTCTGTTAGTTCTTGTTTTTACTTGTGATTAATAATGTGTATTCCTGGTAGCTTTTATTTAAAAAAAAAAGTATTACAATTATTATATGTGTCGAGAGAATCATTGTCCGTATGTAAATATATTTGGTCACAAAATATGGAAGTAATTTAGTTTCCGTGTATGACCCAACCCTAAAATAAAAATAATTCGCATGTGTGTTTTCTTTCGCTTACATGTATTCAACACCATAAATATTTAAAGTGTACAATGTTATATAGATTTTTTAATCAATTTAATGTACCTCTATATACTAACCAGAAAATATATTCCATTCTCCCTATTGGAAGGGACAATAGCTCGCAAGGACAATAGAAAGTTCCAAGTAATCCTAAAATCTAATCTAATAAAGATTAATTAAAAAGCAATTTATTGTAATTGAAAGAAAACGTTTATTTTGCCCTGATAAATAATCAATCAATGATTTGTTAGTGGTTACCAAGGTAACAAAGGGAATATATAGTGTGTACGCAAAGGTATCTAAATATGAAAGTAAATTGAGGTTTAGTAGCGAGTAAACTACAGGCTCATTGATTAGAGTCAGAGAATTCGGAGTTTCTGGAAAAGACAGGTAATGTAACTATTTATCGTTAGGTGTCCGATTTTATTCTCTGGAACAGTTATTAAGTATTTTTATCCAAGCTTACAATTATGAGTATTTTTTGCTTCTTGACATAATGACGACACTTTTGACATAATAAGGATAAAAGAGATCAGGGAATATTTTCCGTAGTCAGAAATTTCTTAATATTGTTTTGATCGTCACTTTGAATAAGTGGGATAATGTCTGATCATAATAGACCCAAAATAGATCTGTTTCTCATGGGAATTAAAGGTCCCTATTATTAACAGGTAAAATGTTCATTCGCCTACTACAGATCTGGAAATCCTTGAATAGCCATGGAATTGGTTTTAGGTCAGGGAAGACATGGAAATGTTATGAAATTTTATTCATGGCCATGAAAAATATAATTTAGCCAACTAAATTTTGGAAGAGGAAAAAATAGTTTTGTAAACTATCAACTAAAATTAAAATGCATGCGCAGTATATTATGGCTAAGACCTAAGACAAATATCTTCGATTCATATATAGACAAAATTTAGCCGTGCTAATAAAGTAATTAAATCTGGTGACCAAAATACAAAATCGGTTTGTGACCAATTTCGTGTATATTTTATCCGATTTTGACAAAATTTTAGATTCAATTTTGATAGAAAACTTTGCACGGGTCTTGTATCTCGAAGTCGATAAATGCTATACATTTATTAATTAAAGAGAATGGAAAATACACTTCAAAAATAGTGGGCTTGAATAAAGTTTTCATTACAATTGAACAAAATTAAGCTGACGTCATTAAAAATCCAAAAAAATGGTTTTTGGTTTTTCAATTTAAGAGAAAAGTTTGGCGATGATTAAAAGAAGTTAGAAGATTGTTTCTTTTTTATACATGAACATCACCCGTATAAAGCCTATACAACCATGGTGTGGTTCAATTTTATAGATCTGGAAATTTACTTCGCTATATTTGTGACCAACCTGATCCACGTAGGATATTTATATCAAAAGTAAAATTATTATTGGTAGCTTAGATAGATTCTACCAAAATTCGGATTTTACATCTTTATAGAGATCGAGGGTTTGTATTATTTTCGATGTGTTGTGTATTGCTTGAGTACGAAGCCTCTAAATTTGGAGTATACCTATACATAGACGTCGAGTGAGTCTACTTTTTTAGATTTGTTGAGTATTGCATTTTCATATCTAATAAAATTAAGGTGTATCTATTTTATTAGAAATCGATTTTATAATATACATACATACAAGTTTTTATAATACAATTTTCTATTCAATTTTATTCATAAACGATTGATTATATTCCATCAAACATAAATGTAAAAAACGTCCAAGTTCTCTAACGTTTCGTCAAAACTAAGTAATGATTTTACGTAAGCCTTCTAAATTTTTTTTAGTAGGTGTTCCATATTTATACACCAAGCAAGTTTATATATTTCCTAGTGTAAAACATCGGTGCAACTGTCAAGTAAAATATTAAATACCTACTAAAGAAAAACATAATATGACTTGATCTTATGACTTGACTACTTTTTTTGGTGAAACGTTTTAGAATAAACAATAATGTGCCACTTTTTTATGTTTATATTTTTGACAATGGGATATTTTTGCTTAAGTTATTTATACAAACATGACTATATTTGTGAGTAGAACAATTTTTTTCCCTATGATTTACTGTAAATAATGTGGAGTGATTGAGATTTCCAAACAACTTTTGATTACTGATTGTACATTGCATCTTATAGAGTGCTCGAACTTTTCTATCGCACTCGCTTGCGTATAGACATATTCAATTGTTTTGTGTGTGTATTGATGCGTTTATACTATGTGATTTGTCAATAGGAAATAGTAAACTTTACTATTTGTCATAGTACACATAGTATATCTGATATGTGAACTAATAACTTTGCACTTAAGATGTTTAACCTTCAGAGTATGTTCCATTATTTTGTTTTTACTCCTATAAAATACTCGATGTTTCGACACGGTGGCAAGCGACATGGAAATTTTGAGATTCTGGAGAAGTCATGGTACTTAAATCTCGGTTTGAGAAAACTAACTTTCTATAATAATATTTATAATTGGAATTATTGAAAATAATTTATTTCTTGAAAACAATTAACTTCTTGAAAATAATTGTATTATTTGTATCCTAACACTTAATAGCGAGTTTGATCATTTAACAATCATGGGTTAATCGATACTTAATAATTACCTCATCATCTTTCAAGCGATTGGTGTGTGTGTATGCACTCTAGCGCCAGATGTTCTGTTTTGGAGCATTGCTAGTCTAAGTGGATGTGTAGTACCAAATTCACTGTCTCGAATTTATCTTTGACTTGGCTTCAGTGGAACAATTAGAGCAGAGCTAGATCTGTTAAGATATTTTGCTCAGTAGTGCATCATTTCCAAAATCCAACATATGAAATTTTGTGGATTGTAAATAAATTTGGGTACATTGTCTTCTGGTAACAAGATGCGGTTGATAGTTTTGAAATTTTGAACAGAGCTGTATTAGTTAAGATATTTTGCTCAATAGAACATTATCGTTTCACTTCCCCCAAAATTAACAAAAATCCAATATATTTGAAATTTTCTGGATTGTAAATAAATTTCAGTAATATCATCTTTTGGTAACAAGACACGGTTAATACTTTTTTGCCTTGTTTCGATGGTTTCATAAGACGGGAAATTTTAATGGTAAACAGTAACAGATTTTGGGAATACAAAATTTCTTAGAAATTTTAATGATAGTTTGTAAAGTGAATTCTAGTATTTATGATATCCTGTCTCAGAAATTAATATAATGCATAGAAATAACCTCTCCATTACACTTGCAACAGTATTACATTGTGAGGTTGAATCATTGGTCTAACTTACTCCGTCTTCGAGAGATGTTTCAATAGAGAATCATTTAAAAAACAACGTTTTTTTGAAATTTTTAACAATAGTCATGCATTTTTGCACGTCTTTTTTCAATTAATCATTCTGCATTATAAACAAGTGAGACGCTTGTTTTGTGTGCCCAGCTCCGTTTTGTAGAACTCTTAAAGTATATTTATGTAAATATTGAGTACATAATGTAAACTAATTAATAGTGTTTCATGTTTAAAACAATAATTCCCATTGATACAAAAAAATATAAAATACATAACATATCCACACCTTTATTACAATAATAATGAACAGCAGCAGTTAACTTTACTATGTCTATGTTAGAGTTTGTTGTGTATACCACGAACAAAAACTGTCAGCCGAGTCGGCGACTCTTGTGCTACCACCAAACATTCTACACAATCATTCAAAAACTATTTTTAAACTTGCTCACACAGAAAATTCAATTTTTGAGGGCTGTTTAGGGTTTGTTAGTATAATTAATTGGATGTATTTAATAATCTTTGTTTCACGTAAAACAAAAATTAACTTGCGCAGTAGTCTTAGTCGAAACAGTCTTAGTAGCTGCGTAGATTACTGTTCTGGACAATAATAATAATGTCAACTGGGCCCCAGGATATATAGGCATAGAGGGGGGGGGATAAGATAGTGGTAAGGAAGAAAGCATCGAAAATCCATATAGGGTTGAAGTCTTTCTGTGGACTGGGTGATAACTTCTATCGGTAGGAGAACAATAGATACTAAAAGTATAACAAACCTGCAAAAAGATACAAAACCTGCATTGACCTGAGAAAAAATAGAACACGGCTAACTGGGTTTGTTACTAGGCATTCTGACTCAGGTGGTTAGTTAAATTCTGTATACTTTAGAAAGCTAGGCTTAGCAAATGGGGGCAACTGTGGAGAAACGGAGGAAACTCCAGGCCTTGTACTTCTTAAAGAAAACGGGGCTGGATGAATTGTTTGAGGATACGTATGATTCCTCAACAACCTCTATAATTTGTGAGGAATTTTTTCACAAAAACACCCGATGGCCTTCCGATGTGCTGACCATCTCAACGATTATAACATTTCCGGAGATTGTCAAAGATGCATGACACGAAATTATAGTTCTCTTTTATTATATCCATTCGAAATTTCTATTTGGGATAAATAGTCCTAATCGAATATTATATTTACTTCTCATTAGCTCCATGTTTTGCCCGTATTTTCGGCTTGTAATTATTCCGTTATTGTCCTGTAAGTTACATTTCGTTATTGTCCTGCGCAGAAACCCATAGAATTGACTATACTTCGTTACTGGACTTTTTTTATTAGTTTGATTTAATCGATTTCTGAAGGAATTTTTAAAATTGATTTAAGGATAACGTGATCGTTGAACATTGCTTTAATGTGCGATGAGGTATCTGCATATTTATTTATTAATTCGATTGTTGTGGGTAGTTTATAATAAGCTATCTGAATTAACGATACCATTTGAAGAACTGTGTAATATTTCTCGATCCTGTAGATTAGAAATATTTCGATCTTTGTGATTGTAATCCCACAAGACAAATTTGAAAAAGTTGTATACGTCAAGTTTGACCACACTCTTAAATCTCCTTTTTTAAGTCTAACAGTGGTGGAAAAATCTTCGAAGAAACAAACGACAATGTTCAGTTTAATTCTTTTTTAAACTAAAAATAAGTGTTCTAAAATTGTTGTAAAATAGAAAACCACTTTTGAAACGCTTGGTAATTTTCGTTCATAGGTATACTTTAATATAATATAGTAGGTACATTCTCATTGTTTGCTGATGGAAATATCAAATACACAACCACGTGTGTTTGCAATCATCAGTCGTATACTTGTTATATTCATTTCAACAAGCTACAGATAGATCTTTGAACATAACTTTTTTTTTGTTTGTAACAAAGTGACCAATAAAAAGTATATTTTAATGAGTTATGTAATATTTTTTTGTGATTAAAAGTAATTGAAATTTAGTTTTATATATTTTATTGTGAGGCAGGCTCGAAAAGTTTGAAGGTTTTTGAATGCTGTGTTTGCAAATTATCTTTAGATGAAGTGTCGAAGTTCGAAGTTCGTTTTAACAGTTTGTGAATAGTGATTTAAAGAAATATTGAAAAATGTGATTCAAATTTCCAACACAATTTTTTTCGGATGATGAAATTCCTGCTTTGATGTATGATTAGTCATAAATTTGATATGATTAGTTAGTTTTATACTGTCATATTTTGTTACAATTTTGGTGGGCTAAAAGTATTAACTTATTTTGAATAGTTTTGATAGGCGATTATTACTTTTTTGATTTTTTAGTCAGAAATATGACGCCAATTCTTCCATGATTCATAGCTTTGAATAATTACTAAAATTTCGTAGAATTAATCTTAAGCATTAATAGCACACATTTTATCCAATCTTTGCACAATTTATCTTTTTGAATTGAATTTTCTTTTTTGAATTGACACAAAAAATTAACGTTTAGCTAATTCCAAAAGATCGCCAGTTTAATTTTGTGTGGTCTTAAGAAAAAAGTATACGTATTTCCTTATTCTGGTATTTCAAAGATTATATCTGCTAATTAATGCAGTTTTATGCTATAGAAATGCACCTGAAGGAGGTTGGACCAAAAATGATTTGGAATAAGTGCAAAACGGGTTTCAATAATATTTGCGGATTTCTTTTTAGTATATAGTATGTGGTTCTGGCTATTTGGACAAATATCTCTTTTGAGAAGAAAGAATTTGAAAACATTTCTCTATAGTATTTTTCACTACACAAGAGAAAAACCGTCATTTTGAGGTGAAATAGCTTAGTTAGGATTCAGTCGATGTTAAAAGTACTTAGAAAGGGCTCTAATAATTATTGTAATGGGTTGGTTCTTGGCATCCGAACTCGTAACATTAGTGTTAATTTTTTAATAAATGTAAAATATTTACTGAAATTTTATGAAACCACTATCTTCGACTTCAAACAAAAACTCTTAAACGTCAAACATAACAATACACAAAATTTGACAAATTAATATGAATGAATAATATCAACGCAATGTACAAGGTTAATAATATTAAAACTATTTTCAGTTTTAACAACAAAACGATTTGTAGAATTCAGTATAAACATTTTTATAGAAATTTAATTCATATTTCAAACACTTGCAATATTTTCAACAGAATGTTGTTAGAATGAAATGGAGCATACGAATAATAATTGTACTTAAAAAAAAACACACATACATAAAAAATTTTAATAAAATAATAATTAATATCCATGAATGATTTTTTTAAGCAAACTTTTTAAAGTTAATATATATTATGTATTATGTATAATATGGTTCCGTAAACTAAAACGGACCATTTTCAAGTTTACAAAACGCGATTTAAAAAACTATATATGATACAATTCCTCGCTAACGGGAATATGCATAGACTGATTTTACCCATTCACGAACTGGAAGTCACGTTTTAGCTCTATTTCGCGCCAAAAATGTCGAATGACGAGAATTTACTTCAGAAATTTAAAGATTTTCATTTTTTCCACATAGTTTTTTGGATTTGGAACTATTTTGAGATATAAGCGACATATACCTAGTTCATTCCTTTTCTTTTGCATCTACTCTCAGATCCCAGGACTTAATATGCTTGTTCGTTATCTAGCGCAAATAAATCCTCGAAGTAACTTTTTCCCGTCTTGACAATTCCGTCTTATTAGCTCTAAATTAGTTTATATCGCCATAGAAGTTGTCTCTAATAAGAAACAACACTGTAGTTTCGAAGTACAAATAGGGTAGGGAGCAAATTGATTAACCAACGAATTTAGAATTTAACTATTCAGAACTATATTTTAACCTAATTATTCTGCCCATTGTTTTTTTATGAATGAATCAGGCGGCTGTGAATTTTTCTGTGACGTAATACTTCGCTGTTAGATTATGAGTTCCGATGTGTTTTGCTCCTCCTCACTGATTTGGAAAAATGCAATGTTAATATCCTCTGTCCTCATTAGTTTAATAATCTTTTTTAGATAGATAGTGACCTATTATAACTACCCTGTCAAAATTCTAAATTCGTTCTATTTTAGGCTGTAAAAATTGTTAGCCCTATGATAGTATTATGTTATACATTAACAATAGAATATTTGACTGGTGTCTTTGAATCTATTTCTTTCTTCTAATTGAACCTGATAAGAGCAACCGTTCCCAAATTTTTGTGTGATGTAGAAGAGTCGAATGTTTTGATAGCAATGTCAAATGGTGACAAAAGTGAATAGGCCTACCTTCCTACACAATTTTATGAAATATAATAAATATTTAAGCAGGTAATTTCGATGTCTATTGTTAGTAAATATTATGTAAGTACATAGGAAAAATCTGTGTTAGGCGCATTATAAATACAATCCACTCTCGTAGATCCCCAACTTATATCTCATCCACCTCAAATTTTTGTTCGCTGACATGGACTCTTTTCAGATCGGATTAGAGTATATTTTTATCATAGTACTGTTATGTTTAACTGAACCTTATAGAATGTAATTCAATACACGCTTAATTAAAGATGAAATATATCTGTTATATGATTATATGTACATAATTAATATAATGGATGAACAGTATATATATATAGGAAGATATTGTTTTCTTTTCGATGTAGAAATAATATAAATGTATTGTTTGTTCCTTTTGGAAGAATTTCGGTCATATAATTTCTCTTTTTATAATTTATTAATTGAGTCGGAAGAATAATTAATTATGCGATTTGGTTTTTTAATAAATTTAAACATCATAAAATTAAAATACAATGTAATGGAATTTTTGTAGATGTTCATTGTTTCGTCTATTTCAAGTATTACTATGGTGGAAATTTGATAAAATTACAACTTAAATCCATAACAGCGTTCGATCATGCAACCAATCAACCTTGATCTTGCGATCTTCCCAACTTCCTCTCCAAATTCTAGCAGTATCTTAAATTAGTTCATGATAGTGAGAATAAATAATTTCTTCAAACAAAAGGACTTGATTACAATTTGACATTTAATATTCTAAATAATTTAATTATCAATTCATCACTAATCATACTAATAGTACAAGATCTCGGCCTAAATGATCTTCACCAATGTTTTTGCATCATGAAATATATTTTTTATTTAACATACTAAAACCAATTGCGGATGGATTCACTATCAATGTCTGTAAAGTCAGCAGCACCACACCACGCGGTTTCGTACTGAAAATTATCCCATAATTTAAAGCTTGTGCTAATTTTGTACCACAAAATTATGTTTTTCGCTCTTTTCCTTAAATGTTTTTTTTTCCTTATGTTGCTGCTAGCTTCACGTGAAGCCCTCCACAAAATATTCAAGATATCGGATTGGAAAACTATGGCATAATTTAATGCTATTTTAGTGCCGCAGAAGTGTGTCCACAAAAAAACATGCCCTATATAAAACAATAAAAGTAGAAGAGTCAAGCCGGTCCTAGCGTATACTTCCAAATTTGTCCACCAGAGGCATTGGTGGCACTGCGATCGACGATCGGTGGTTTGGAACTTTGCTAAGCGAGTATGAGTGCGGAGGTAGGGGAGGGGTGCTGAAAGGTTTATACCTCGGCTAAGTTATCTCAGATGACTTCCTGGAGTGGGCGATTCCGGGTTGTTATCTGGGAAGACGTCATCCGGTGTCTTATCACAGGAAGTCGTTAGATGACCTTGGACATGTTAGAACTTGTTATATTGAAATTAACTAGAGCGTCCGGGTTGTTATCGTAGGAAGACGTCATCCGGCCTCTTATCACAGGAAGCCGTTAGATATTTACCAGCAAGTGACGCGTGGGCGTTTTCGGCAGCGTAGGCGATAAAGTAGTGTTAAAGAGGTGTTCGTAACCATTGAAGTATTAGTGTATTAAATATAAGTTTATAATTAAAATGCCCTCTATGACAAGTATGGAAAAACAGCTCTTGTATTTAAACGCTCTGTGGCAAGTATGTCATCTATGAGGTTCGGATTTTGTTTTATTATTGTTTTTATTGTGTCTATTTTACATAAAAATTAACGAACACCGAATGAATAACTTACCTGTACCGTCTATTGTGTTGTCACAATTTCTGTGTAAGTTTTGGTGGAACATTTTCTAGGTTGAATGGACACGTGTTTGTTTCAAATATCCATCATGCTATTCGGGTTCGTGAAAATATCCATTGAAGGAAATTGTTAAAATAATTTGGGAACTAAATCACACACGTTCGTTTTGCAATGTGTAATAAAATTGTTTTTAACAAAGTCTTAATTTGTGGATTTCAACATTAAACAGAAATAAAACAATTTTTATTTAGCAAATCAATCCACTTTGTTAATTTATTTATAAATTATTAATAATTGTTGACAGCTGTTTCAATGTGTAAGCATCATCTTCATGAACAGTAAACATTTCAAATTACATGTCTATATACAAAATAATTCTTATATAATTGTCTAAAAATACCTGATAGGTAAATAATATTCAAATCAAAAATAAATAACTGGACAAAACAAGTCAAAAAAATAAAAACATAAATAAATAGAATCAATAATAAGTTGATTTTAATAAATTAATTGAAACTTAAACTAATTAAAAAAGAAAACTAGAACTATGAATTACACAAAAATTGAAATAATTTGTTTTAATACTAATTAGATAGATAGATTGTAGCGGCTGCCCTGGACGGGCTACACTTCAACCATAAGGTCCATTGTGATGCCTAAGAATGTGAGTGGAGTGGAAGGAATTTTGTGTGTAGACTAGGAATTGGTAGGTTGTGCGGCTGCAGCCGACTCTGATAGGAACTATGCCGATATACATCTGTATTTCGTGACGGAAACTGCAGAAAACCTTCAGACGACCTTCAGAATCATAGCCGGTTACTTCGTTCTTGCCCATACGCCGACAGTTTAGTCAATTAATCGCCCCTTTTTTCTTCTTAATTGAAAAACTGCTGATGTCGAGATTCAAACTCATAACCTCCCAGTTCCATTCGGATACTTGGACGGTATATATACCCATCTATCTGGTCATTTAATAATGCATTGGTGTATTTGAGGCATTTACGGATTTCTATTGCTTTCAAAACATTCATCCTCAAGACTTTTTGAGCGATGTGGATAATTTCAATTTGCATTATTAGGGCTATACCTTGTTTTCAACAAATGTCCGGCAAAAGAAGAGCTTTCCTTGTTTTTAATACAACATAGATGTTCCCGTTCTTGAATTTAGAAATTTCAGTTTGGTTATTGGACACAATATAAAAAAATCCCTTTGCACTCTGAACAGAATGACTGGTATATTCCCGAATACTTCCTTTTGTCAAGCTTGGATTTGATACTCAGTAAAAGATTGCTGAGTTTAACCAGCGGTCTAAAGCGGATTTTATCTTATGTGTTAGGTGTTCATAAAATGACGAATTAGTCCGTTTTGGTTCCCTGCCAACACGATAACTAAAAAATGAACAGAGATTTTGTGTAAAATTCGTGAATGGACAAAATTGGTCCATGCGTTTTCCCGTAGCGGACGGGACGCCTACTTTTAAAACCGTAAGAGATAGAGGAAAAGTTTAATGACAAAATATGTTTTTTTTTTATAAAATAAACAATTTTTGTTTGGAATTTTTTTTCATAAATTGAGAACTATCACACTTTTAGCTCAAACAATTACTCTTGTTTACAAAAGCATTAATTGTTTATAAACATCTTTACATACTACTTTGTATTTATATATATATATATATATATATATATATATATATATATATATATATATATATATATATATATATATATATATAATTTGATACATTTGTGCATGCGTAGTAAAAATGAAATTAAACAATTAATAAAATGAACTCACTATATATCGAGTATTTAAGCAATTAACTCACCAACTTTAGTTGTATCTTAATGTATTACACTGAAATTGAATATCTTTCACCAATATATACCGAAACAAAGACAGATATCCGTCTCAAAACTTATTGGGATTATTGTTAGACTAAAATGTAACCGGATATATCTAGGAAAACCTTTTTTTCAGATGTCAAACATGTCTAAATGTTAGCGAGATAATCCGGATTTTTTACATGTTTTTTCTAACGCCTTACCGCTGTAAGAGCTAACAAAGATATTTACGCAGCTGAAACCTGTTGTGGGATTTATCTGTAAAACTGGCATTCTAAAGAATACCAGCACAAATTGAATGCTCGTATAATATATTTAGATTGCAGGATTAGTTACAATATTAGCGTTTGCATAGTGGTTTTTAATAATCATAATTTTATTTTTTCATACGAGTTTGCTAATTATTGCAATTGCCTATTGTGATATTTGAATTTAGTAGCATATACGTATATATTAAATCATTTGTGTGGTATAAATTTTTTTTTTATATATATTTTATTTCTAATTTTAATTAAATTATAATAATTGAAATGTAGGTTAAATTTAATAACTTAACAATTATTATAGAATATCGTATAATAATTATCTAGGGTTTTTAGTTTTTTTATGTTACTTATAATTTTAAAATTATGAGTATTTCGTTTCCTCCATTTTTTTGTTTTGATTGTACATAATGATTTAATTATTAACTGTTATTATTTTTGATTATAACAATCATTTAAGAGGGCACGTCGGTGCTTATTAGTGGTTGTGGTTACTTAACTATAAACCTATTGCATGGCATAAATATTGACATAAATATTGTATCAAAATATGGTCATGTTTTTGGTATAATTTAGACTTAGTTTCTTTGAAACAGCTACTCAATGTACTGCAGTAAAATGTAGTTTTTTCAAAATATCTACTAAATTAAGATTATCTTAATTGAAGTCAACAAAATTAATTATATCTTTTAAGATAAAATACATCAACAAAATTTTAGTAATCGGATTTGAATGAAAATTATTCTGTTGGTAATTGGAATACAAAAAACCAGTTGATTTGATCGATGGTTATACCTATTTGCCCTGTTCCCCTCTTAGTCAAATTGCCCCGGTTTTACCTTAAATATTGTAAATTTAAGATAAATTGGACCGAACGATTTCCGACGAATCCAACTTATTTGCCACTAACTCCAACTTGCACGCCACTTACTGTATAATCCTCACAATCTCGTTTAACCAAGTAACTAGCGAAAGACGATTAATATAACGACGCTCTTACCGAAAGATCTATTGACATTCTAGCTAAAAATTCGCCTCTATTAAAACAAGGTTTATAGATTAGGTTTAAGTTATTATAACTAATGGAACTTTTTACATCAAACTTTAAAGCAATAATGCCGCCCGAACCTTTTAGACCCAGTCCGACGCTGCATATACGTAATAAAATTTTACTGAAAGGAAAAAAATTGTTTGGAAATTTGTAAAAAAAAAAGCTATTGGAAATTATTTTCAATAGCTATTTTTCAGCACATATTTTATCTGATGTAATACTCATTATACTATCATGTGATAAAAAAAAACTAACGATGATACTTCATGTCAACCTTGGTGTGATGCTACTGTGAGATAAATAATGTGAAGCTTATATCCAGCGTATAGATAGTGGTGTTGTGTTTGTATATTATATTTGATAACAAAATTTCCATAAAAAATATAATATGGCATATGTGTTATGGCGTGTATTCATGAAAAAATATTCTAAAGTTCGTTTAGGTATTCATCGTAATGCGTTACCACCACCACCAACAAGTAGCGTAAGTATTTATTTGTTTTAATTCGATTCATAATTATTTTTTATGTAATGAATTTTCACTGTTATGTATGTTGGTTGCTAAGCCAAAAGTTTTACACATAATATATCTACCCACGATGAGTATAGATGTCTATTTTAAAATTTTCATGGTCAAATGGAGAGTTATTGTTCATTTCTTATTAATTTAACATTATACGGATTTTTAATTTAGGTGAGGTTTTATAGCCCCCCAAGTATTGCAAAATACGATTTTGTCGTCACTTCTTTTGAGATGCCATTCTATAGCTTTTGGTTACAAGAAAAGTTTTTTATTTCGGCGGCTGTAAGTAATTTTTGATAAATTTTTGTTACGGCATTTAAACATGCACCGAAAATTATCAGAGTGTGTTGTTTCTTGTACTTTGCTTCGGATTTTTGTTGGATATTTTAAAGCAGCTCAAATCAAATTTTCTTCCAGGCATATAATTTACGAATTTTATCTTGGTAGCCATCCATGAATTTATTTCACAGGCAAGCAGTTCCTGCTCTTCACGAGTGCATTATTCAATAATAAAATTATTATTGCATGCATATATATTATTCCATTTCTAGCGAATTTTCTTTTGAAGAAATTTTTACAATCGCTCTTAGTTGTTTCAGAGACTATTAAAAAATTTATATAGACACTTTTGTGATAATATAATACATATACTTGTATACCTTAATTTAATCTAATATCATAATTCATTAAATTGGCGGAACATTATGTGTAACATTGTCGGCGATCATTAAGATTTAGCTGCTGTCTCCAAGGGGGGGGGGGGGGCTACCGCAATAAAAGTATTTATATTTTGTCGCGGTATCCTGGCTCTCTTTAACCTTCGAAAGGAGCGCTGTCGAACCTACAACTGATTCCGATACTCGACATACAAAAGAAAATACAAATATTAGTAAAATTTTCCTAAATTAATGTAAATTTGGACAACACGCATTTAAAAAAAAATTAAATAAACCAAAAACTCTATGATTCTCCAAACCTGAAAAATTTGATTTGAGCAAAGAAAAAGAATTTGATAATAATTTTCCTTTAATAATTTCCTTTTTATTTCCACAATTAAGTCTTTTCTCTCGTTTTTGTACAACAGTGTACAACTGTTTTTACTTGAACAATACTAATTTTTTTTAAATTTCTTAATCATTAACAATTTATTATTGATATAACGTGTAGAATAACGCCATCGAAAATACATGGTATTTGTAAATGTGGGAATATACTATGGCAATGTCGAGAGACACCTCGTTTTTCTATTAACGTGGTAATTCAAGCTTGGAAATAACCTAGTGTCATTTTAGGTCAACGAAACGAAAAAGCATAGAAAATACTACTTTACTTATAACCTGGAATGAAACCCATCCATCATAGTAACACTAGATTGGAGAGCGACCTTGAAAGTTGATACAATGTTAGGTGTATATTGTATACTATAAGGTACATTTGTATACTAAGTATAGAAAATACATGGTATTTTATTTTATATTTGTATTTATCCAGACAGCATCGACCACCGGTAAATGTATGGATATATTACTCTAATGTCGAGAGACACCACAGATTCTCTAATAACGTGGTAATTAAAGCTTGGAAATAACTTAGTTTCATTCTAGGTCAATGACACGATACAAAAATTCTTAGAAAGTACTACCATACTTTTAAATTGGATTGAAACCCATCCATCTTTTCCAAAAAACCTACAAAATTAAATATGTCAGTAAATTTTGAGATTCTCGCAAGACAAGGGAATTTTAGTCTCGGTCATGTTTCTCGAAGGACCGTTTTTTCTTTGTAAGATTTGTGAAATAAATAATTAATGCCACACAAACTTTTTTATGATCTTTATTTGTTTTAAAATGACGATAAGACAAAAAGAAAAATATTATATAACACATTGGGGGGTATCATGGACCTTTTTTATTTTATTTTAGTTGATTAGTGGTGTATGACATGGATCATTGAGATGGCACTACTAACAATATTTTGCCATCTCAAATATTACATTATATTGGGAAACAACATCCCCCCCTGAAATGTTTAACATTTTAATTGATAGGAAGGGGGCACACTTTAGTAATAGGACGAATATACGTGTTTCCAGCTTTGGTCCTATTTCGTATTGACCGTACGAGCCCATCACGAATTTGTACAAGGTCAACTACCCTAGCTAATGGTCAATGCAATGAAGGAGCATGTTCTTCCTTAACTAGTACCAAAGTGTCCTTCTTGATATTCGAAGCTTCCTGTAGCCATTTAGAGCGCTGTTGAATAGTGTATGATAATAAAATAAATACTCGCTGCTCCAACTCTACCAGAATGCTTTGTGTGTCTTATCTGAATCCAGAAAGGTAACTCTGTAATTGATTAGGTCATGACTTATTTCTTCAGAACTATTATTAATAACTATTGCCTTCCGTTTGTTCGATTTCATACTTCTCATAAACTGTTCATCTTCTTTGAAAAAATCAAATAAATCACAAAAAGTTTATTTAGAAGGTAGTAAATTAATTGAACTCAAAAACAACAAAAATCTAATTGGCTTGATAATTAAACAGAAAGATATGCCTCTGAAACGATTTCCATATCTCTTAATTTTTTTGTTTTCCTTCAGAATATACCAACACGGAATTTTTCCCGCAAATAGAATAGGTAGTTAAGGGGAGAAAGTAAAGGAATTTTATAACACCATCCTTCCTGCAAACAAACAATTTATCCTAGTTTATTTTTAATAGTTATCCTTAAAACTGTCGTTACTGTTTAACTAGCTCTGTGATGATGTCGTCGATACACCACCAATATTTTCAATTTTAAAATCGTTGCATGCTTAAATAAATTCACTGTTTCATCAGGTAAGACCTGTAGTTTTTGTTACCTTTGCATTCTTTGTGGATTTTTCTTCTGTGAGGTTCGCTACAAATTTTATATCAAAGACAAGTGGGTTCTCAAATTTTCAGTCGAAATGATCACTAAGTATTCATTTTGTTTGAAAACTACTACAAATTAAATATTTAAAGATGATGTTCTAATTTCTTGTTACTTACACTACTCTGATTCAAAAAGTTTTATTTATTTAATAGCAGTTAGTAGATACCTTAATTGTAATAATAAAATTATTTGTGCGCATTTTAAATACTTGATGATAATTTAACAAATTTATTTGTTAATATTGTATAGTCTATGTTGAAAAATGGTTCCTGTTGTAAAATTTTATTACATATAAATAGAATACTGAAAATGTTGAAAAACAAAAATATTATTAAGATTGTAGTATTTATTATGTTTAAATTCAAATATACACAAACAATATTTTTCATGTGGGCTTTTCGTTTACATTTTGAAGTGGAAAATTGTTTTAATTTGAAATGAAAAAAACATAAAAGATTTATTTCAAATCCATACTACTTTAACGTTAAAATATTCTATGTTTTATGTTTAATAGAATAAGCTGTTTGTTTTAACTTTAATCGAAGTTTAGTTTTCTTTCACGAAAAAATATAATTACCACGCTAATGCTGTTGTATATAATAATAAAATCGTTTTACACGTGGGTTTTTTTAAAATTTAATACGATATTTAATTTATTATTTACGATAAGATTGCCATTAAACAGGACACCCTTGCTGCTCATGACGCTGATTTAATAGCGTGTGCCACTCGTGCCACTTACGTTTAATATGTCACTCTATCTTATGTGAATGTATTCCTTTCTCACAGATCCAAACTAAAATTTTCGTTGCTCGAAATGATTTATATCATTAGTTTTCTCAGTAATCGTTAATGTTTATTTAAAAAAAATTGTGACGAAGACTCATCGATGTTTGCGATTCTGATCTAATTGTGAGCACAGATATAGTTAACATTAAAATAACGCGAGGGCTGTCTTTAATGGTATCAGGCGTTTTGATCCCCGGACAAAATATCCCCGACAAAATATCCTCGGACAAAATATCTCAGGACAAAATATCCCCAGGAAAAAATATCACCAGACAAAATATCCCAAGGATAAAATTACCCCCTGACATAATATTTTTGATAATTAAATAAGGTAACTATTACAATCGAGTACTACAATCTTTCAGAGTACTACAATGTTTCACTTCATCGGTCATACCCCGAGTTTGTCGGGTTTGCGTGTTTTTGGGCCTCCGTACTAAAAGACGTTCTATATATTTGAGATATAGTGTCAAAAATTATTGAAATTAAATGAGATAACTATTACAATCGAGTACTACAATCTTTCACTTCATCGGTCATACCCCGAGTTGGTCGGGTTTGCGTGTTTTTGGGCCCCGCACTAAAATCGTTCTATATATTTCAGATATCGTGGCAAAAACTAATATGATTATTATTTTTATTGATATTATTCTGTGATTTCAAAGTTTTCGAGTTTTTATCCTTGGTATATTTCGTGGAGCAAATTTAATCTGGGGATATTGTGTCTTGGGGATATTTTGTCTGAGGTTATTTTGTCTTGGGGATATTTTTTCCGAGATATTTTGTCGGGCGATCAAAAATCATGGAACCGTCTTTAATAACTAAAAAAGTATAAAAATTAGTCACGTAGGATCTACGTATACTAAGTGAACTTTCATGGTGACACTTGTATAAATTTAAGTATTAAAACTTTAAAGTTGTAAGTATTTTTGTAAATATTAGAGTTACGAAAATATGAGCAGAAGATAAATTGTAGTAAAATGTATTTTCTACTTTACATAAATTTTTTTATTTAACTAATATTCGAAGAGATATATCACATTTTTGTTCTTCTATCACTTTAAGCCTTTTTTTCTGGACCGATTTTTTCTATTAATGACTTTGGCCTTTCAAATACCAAAAGTGTCCCCTATCACTTCAAGCCTTGTTTTCTAGACCGATTTTTCCCATTAACGACTTTGGCCTTTCAAATACCAAATGCACGTAGCATACCAAATTTCATTCTGATTTTTAAATCCTGCTTCTGCATTAAAAATCCTCCGGTATTCTAGACCAATGCTTTACTAACTGAGCTACCAAAAAATTTATTTATAACCTTATAACTAATTTAAAACTTAACCTAAGTCATGGATTAAAATCCATCAAGTCATTATTTAAATATGTTTTAATGAATTTTTAAATCACTATTAAAACATCTTTCTAATGCTTTCTAAACACTGAGGTAAACCCTCAGTGTTTGAAATATACAATATTTACATGTTTTTATGTTTTGCATATCAGATTTTTAAATCATGCTTCTGAATTAAAAATCCGTGTACAACACTCAAGGTGGGCTCGAACCAACAACACTTTCCAGGAAGATAAGATTCTACATGTAAGTAGAATGAGGGGTGAACACGCTAATCACAAGACCAATCGGATCACAAAGATGGTGAAAGGTCACATGCATTGCAGTACCATAACAACATCTCTGGTAGCTGAGCTGGTAGAACATTGGTTGAGAATCCAGAAGTCGTGGACTCGATTAGATTTGTATGATTATCATACCAAGCATTTGATGTCAAAGAATGTTATCATAGTTCAGACATATTACTTAAATGTCAAATTAAGTAAACGCTAGTCGCTTCCGTTGGTATAATATAACCGAAAGTCAACCATACTCACAATGGATATAAATAGTAACTAGTTTACAAAAGATAATTTAAAAAACATCCTATTTAATGTAACAACTAACTGAGTTAATTGTTTGAATACCCAGCATATACTGTGTTTGTATATCAATGTTTGAACAATTCGTCAAATTCAAAGTTTATAAGATATGCATTTTTCGGAACTAAACTCCCAATATCTTTCCCAAAATCTTTTTCTTATCTAAGAAGTTCTTATATAAGAACTCTGAACAAATGCCTTCTTGAAGCGTCATTGTGTCTGTTAGGGTTCTTGAAGGTGATGGAAGCTAAAGATCATCTTGTCGACTTATTGCATGTAAGGATGTGTCGAAGTTTTTGGATAATATTCTATATAATATTATTTTTTCAGATTCATCAAGACATTTTTCATTCTCGATCAAGAAAAATCTATATGCTCTCCAGTAACAACTAACTGAGTTAATTGTTTGAATACCCAGTATATACTGAGTTCGTATATCAATGTTCGAACAATTCTTCAAATTCAAAGTTTATAAGATATGCATTTTTCGGAACTAAACTTAATATACCTTGTATATTTACAAATATACTGGGTATAGAAAGAATGTTATTTAGGTTTGTTCATTGTTAATTGTTCATATTCTTCGACATGAAAATGCAGACAGTATCGACCAAGAGAGAATGTCGTGATTGTACCGTTGATTTTACAATAAGTATATAGTAGTAATTAATCATTAACTGATATATTTGACAAATTTTTGCTTGTAATTTTATACAAAAAATAAACATAACATCATCCCACTTGATTATACAAGACAAAAGAGAAATAACGACAAGCATCTCACCCACACAATATGTATCTATCCATATCTAATTTTCTTGAAAAATGGTCTTTATATTTTTATTTATTATGTTGTTTTATTACACATGTTATGTTTAGGACTTAGGTCATGATTTTATTATACTTTATTACAATATTTGTTGAGTAAATGAAATCATTCGTTGATCAATAGGTGTGTTCATTTTTTGTAATTTTTCAAATAATTCATTTTTTACACAATAATGATAATGCTTGAAATATACACGTAATATAATTTTTAATTCTTTATTTTACTTTGCAATAAACCACCATAATAATAATATTTTTTTATTAAAAATCTATTGTGACATATGTTTTGTCTCAATTTAAGACATTTTCAAACAATAAAAATTTTATTTAAAGATTGCTGCTATTTATACTAAATTATACAAATAATCAGGGATAAAATCATATAGCAAAAATGTAAAATGGCATAAAGTAATCATATCTAAAACAATATGATTAGATATTAACGTAAATCATATGATTCTAGTAAATAATAAATTATCAAAAAAAAAAAAAAAAATCGTTACGCAGGAGCTGCAGGAACTTAGCGAATTTCCTTAAAATATAGATTTTAGATTTAGTGTGATCAAAATGAAATATAATATCTTATATGACTTTAGTATTTGAAAAAATTAAATTTATTAATAGCCAAAAAAAAAAAAAAAACGATATAACGATTATAGTTTATAGTTACTATGGAAACAATCAAAATTTTTTACAATAAAATGTATTTTACAAGGAGTAACGTTGTAGAAAATCAAGTTTGCTACAATTCATTACCTGATCATTTTTCTCAAACTCTAATGTGAAAAGACATATTTAGAATTTTAACTTTGAATCTTTAATTGTAAATACTTCTGTAAATATTAGTGTAACAGAAAAATGATAAGAAACAAAATTACAATAAAACTTAGTACCTACAACTTAACTCCTGATAAATTTTTCGATTTTTCAAATATTAAGAGAGATAGTCTAAATATTAAGAGAGATAAGTTTTGTGTTTTCCCCTCCCTCTAAACCCCCTTTCCAATTGTCCGATTTTACCCATTAACGAATTTGACCTTAAGAATACCAAAAGCTACGCAAATACCAAATTTCATTCCAATGGAATAAAACTGTGGCCGCTAGAGAGTCCACAGACATTTAAGAAAAGTACATATGTTGTATATATATATATATATATATATATATATATATATATATATATATATATATATATATATATATATATATATATATATATATATGTATATATATACATATACACAAATTTTAGCGATAGTGATTTTTAACATCTAATAGGTAGGATCGATGGACATTTGAAGAAATTTTTACGAAATTCCAACATTGGTGCAAAAACAATAGCTTTGGAGGAAATTCGCTAAAAAGAATAATGCAATGGATCATAGTATATCTTAAATAAAATGATTCTAAAAGTGCCATTTTTTTCCCTTTTTGTGTAGTGTGGAGTATATCCAATTTAAAGCTTGGTTTGTGGTTAAGTTCTCTTAAATGGTTCGCAAAGGTTGAGTCCGTTTTTTGGTTTAATAGGATCTTATATGTTCTCCTTTGCGAATCTTATCTCCCAGTCTGTCCGATGTACCGTCTTCTGCTTGTTGTTGTAGACCATACTCCCTAAAGATGTGGCGGATCGGAACGCTACTTGGATTTGATTTTCACGTAGTGTATGAGCAATTTTTTCTGAAATTTGGCCGTAATAGGTGATAATCTCATATTGGTGTGGTGTTTTCTCCGACATATATCACAACAGATTTTTAATAAAAAAAATTATTATGGTGGATTATTGCAAAGTAAAATTAAAGAATACAATATCTGTATTCTTTGGTAAAATAAAGAATTAAAAACATATTACGTGTATATTTGAAGCATTAAAATGCAATTCCACAAAGTTAAGCTCGACACAATCAATTCAATAATAATAATATGAAAACTTTAATTTATTTAATGTATTCTCAAAAACAAAGAAGCAAATTCGAAAACTGTTTTCTTGAAATTTCTAGTTTTTTCTCTTTCATTTTTTCCTGGCTCCTATAATTTTTTATCTCATGGCTTTTGCCCTTTTTGCTTTGCTGAAAGTCTTGCCTTTTATCTCTTATAATTTCATTAACATTCAGATAAAATGAATATTACCTATTATTAAGGGACGTTCTTGTGCTAGATATCGTACATTCATAAAATTTTACCCGATATATATGGTATATACAAAGGTATATTCAGTTTCGTCCCGACTTTGTAACGGTGGAAAATATTGATTTTAGTGAAAATATCTATAGCGAGGCTATACAAGTATGATTTTATATGGGGAGAAATCTAATTTCAGATTACACTGTCACGTTTTAATATTAACGATCGATTATGTAATATCCGGCAATCATCGGCTTTCGTGTTTTAAATGGAAATTTAACATTGTGCATCAAGCGTGAGCCCCGGGCTGAAAACTTTTTTTTTTGGTATAGATGTTGATAAAATGACCTAATTAGTCCATAACGAATTGAAATTTTGTGAGTGTGCTCTAGACCTGAAAAGTAAGACAAAGTTCGCGAATGGGAAAAATCGGACCGTGTTTCCCTCTTCCAGGGGAAAAATACCCACCTTTGAAACCATAATAAATGTTTCTTTTGTTTGAAACTGTGTCTTAAACTCAGCATATACCGGGTATTTAAAGCAATTAACTCAGTGAGTTGTTATTTTCACTTAGTTGTCATACATTAAAATTAGAATACATTATGTTGTTAAACATATACTTTGTATCAGTATTCAGTATATTTGTATAATTGTCATGAAAAACCTGGAAAAGTCAGAAAAAAACTGAAAAGTAAGGGAATTTTATTTTGCTACTTTTGTGGCCACCCTGCTTTATTATGAATCAAATAAACCAGTAAATTTACGAACGGAAATCTTCAAGATTCTTGTTTCAATAACAATTTCGTTGAAAACATGTCAGTAGATGTTAGTCATGTATTTCAATCGCGGTTGTCTAAGAAGGAAAAGATAATATTTTAATGACGTTATAGTTAGTTAATATGAGTAATTGTAAGCTTGTCGCGTGTGAACTTCAAATCACGTTGTTTCAATGCTGTTGTTGCAATCGAATAAGATACCTTATAATAAATAAATGCAATAAAAAAGTGGTATATATTTACAAAATATGCACTTAATATATATATATAAAATCATTAATTGTAAATATAACCTTTTACACTCTATTTAGCATTCATTACATCAATAATATACAGAATGTCTCAAAATAAGTGTGTTCCTAATAATAAGTATGATAACAATTATAATAATAATGTATTTTATTCAATTAATATCATACATAATGATGTTGAACAAGTCATACCAATTTTGCTAACGTAGTAGCACTGGGCTTGCACATTTCATGACATACGTCTTGTTAGTAAAAGTTGATACTAAATGATGCACTTGTGTCTGGTGGCATAATTGTGTACACTCGCGACATTTTTAAAATGATCTTTTTATCATAAACGGTATCTCATATACAGATGGCAGAGTAAGATCCTTGAAATATGAAGCACAGGATGTTCTTCTTTTATTTAATTTAAGCGACTTTGCTGCAATATAAAAAGATTCGGCATGTTGGATGAGCTTTCCCAACAGATAATTTATTTAATTTGATTCACCTAGTAAATATACATAATTTCTTACGAATTTGAAGTACATGTATCTCCCTTGTAAATTTTTTATCCATGATCAAACCAAGAAATTTAGTGTCACTGAAAACAGGTTAAATATCCTATACAGGTTAAATATATTTGTTTAAAAAATGGGGATTAGGTTACTGCACCTGAAATTTACAATTTTAGTTTTGCCTACATTTAAGTATGAGGCATTGCCCCTAAACCATTCATCTGCTTGTTTAAAAATTATCTTTAAATTTATTTTATATTGCAGTAACATTCTCTTCTTGAATATGTTGGGTGTTCGATTGATGGGATCCTATTTTGGCACTTTGAGACCGACCGGCCAGTCTGATAGGATGGAAACCATTTCAATACTTGCCAACGAATGTCGTACTTTTCTAGCTTGTAGAGTAATAACAACATATGATTTACACAATCAAATACTTTACTAAGGTCTAAATAAATTCCAGCTTTCGGTTGATTATTATTAAGGCCAGTCACTGCCTGAATGACGAATTCCTTTATATATCGCAGTATCGCAGCTTTCGGATGGTAAAAATCCATACTGGTTGTCAGTCTAATCTTTTCATATATTCCAACAAACGTGCATAATCTTTGATACATTCGAGAGAAGTGAGATTGGTTGATAGTTATCGATATCTAGCAGATCTTTATTCTTTCAGATTGGTTTTATAATTTATTTCTTTAAAATGCTAGGAAAAGTGCCTCATAGTTAAAAATATTTAATGCGGTTTATATATGTTTTGTGCCGAATGCAAAGTTATTGATATTTGTATGGCAAAAAATGTTTATTCGAAACACCATTTTAGCAGTTGATAGTACTTATCTTTGGAAGTGATTCTCTATCAAAATATAATAACTATACGAAATGTTTGTTGATAATTAAAATTCTATATCATTAGTTTTATAATTTATTTTGTTAAATTTTATGCACTTTTAACAGGTATGGTCATATGTGCAGTGTATGATAACTGTACATTATGATAACTACGATATAATATAATAACTATGCATGTATGTTTATTAGTTTTATAATTAATTCATTATATTATCAATTAACTACAATTTGGAATTTTTTTAAACTTTATTGATTGTAAAATCTAGTGAATAAAATGTCAATCACTTCCTATAAACATTTCTTTCTATTCAATTTCTACTAACATTTTTATTACTTCTGCTAATATTTCAATTATTCTGCTAATCATAAGCGTTAGTGGTCTTATTCATTGTTGCTGAGGATGCTAAAGTTTGGATTACTTGGATTTTTTTGTTGGATTCATAGATTGAAGAGCGGCTTATCCTTCCACATGCATTGCATGCTCCAAAGCTAGTAAAATAATACATATACAAATTTCCCCCCAAAAAAAGACTAAAAAAAAAGAACTTAAGGACGTTCCAGCACTGTGTTATATAATCAGGACAAAAATACCGGTTTGATTTTATTATAGTACAAATACATAAACACAGATATACAACACATAAACACAGATATACAACACATAAACAAATACACTGTTCATATATACAAAATAATGTTAATCTGACGAAAATTTAAGCAAAAAATTTATATAATAAATACTTAGCTTTACTCTTCTAGTTTTTTTTTTTTAAATTCTGTTGAGTGTTTTTTCGAATACACCAGATTATAGTTGGGCGGACATGAAGTTTTACATGCTTCTAATGAGAGAGAATGATAACTTTGATATTAATTATCTCGCGTTCTAAACGGTCAAAAATTCTGAAACTTCGAGATTTATTAGAAAACGTTATTTTTAGAGACAAAATATGAGAGCAAAATTTGTCGAAAAATGGTGGCATGCTGGGAACATCCTTAAGCAAAAAATAAAGGCTTTCATCATGATTTCCTGTATAATTTGTTATTCTGAGACATTCTGTATAATATTTATCTATAGGTGTGCATGTATGTTTTTATGATTTGTCGTTATTTGTGTTCTTCATTTCATTTTGTCAGCTTCATCCTAAACAAGACTAAACAAGAAAATACACAAAAGCGGAAAATATATTTTGATTTTCTTTTTTTTATAGTATTTTTTTTTTTTAATTTTGTTTGTCTTTTAATGTGGATTGAAAATTATCTTGCAAATGAAATTATCAAGTTCAAAGCTTTTATTCTTAAATTAAACATGACTGAAATGGTCCATGTCATTAACCAGTAAGATGCTTTCTGTCTAGTTGCGGTATTTCCCATACGAAAGACAAAATCATTTTTATTATTGACCCAGGATTATCTTGTAGTGCAGAACTCGAAATTTTTTAACGATCCAGTATTATCGATTATTTTTCAAGGTTTTATTTAATGCACTAAAAAGTAGTAAATAAAATTTTTCCTATGTGATTAAAAAGAAAAGCTTCGAGTGCTCATAAAAACTGGGGGCGAATATTTCAAACTTGAGCACCCCATGTAATAGTTGTATTAATGGAGGGCAGGTCGAAGCCTGGCAAGTAGACCTTGCTTGGCATTTTTTACCGACTCTTAGAGGACAATGAATTTATATGTGGACTAGGAATTGGTAGGTTGGGCGACTGCAACGGACTTTGGTAAGAACTATGCCGATATTAATCGGGAGTTTGTGAAAGGAAATTGCAGAAAACCTTCACATGCATAGTCGGTTACGTTTGTTCTTGTCCATACGCCGACATTTTATTCAATTCACTGCCTCATAAATTTTTTGTTTAAAACTAATTTAATTGACAAACTGCCGACGGTTGGGAATCGAATCAGCAACCTTCCATTTCCGAGCAGAACGCCTTAGACAACTAAGCAACTCGGATTGAGCGCCTCATGCTTTTATTTATAGTCATAAATTGGAAAAAAAAATTTTCTACTTTTTAGTTCATTAAACATAAATTTTTATTTCAAAAAAATTATGCAAAAGGTAGCAATATATTGATTTAGTTGCCGGCCTTCCGACTACGGCGTCGTTTAATGCTTAGTTGTTGAAAAAGAAATTTTCTTTTTTTGCTGTTTTCAGGTTACTTGTAATGTTATTTAACTCCTCCATTTTTCTGATTGTATAGTAATTTCAATAAATACGTCGATTTAAAATATTTGAAAAAAGTTTTTTGCTTATACAATTTCCACTTTGTGATTAAATTTACATACTTATAAAAAGAAAAATAATAGTTTTTCTTTCACTTTATCCTATCTCTTAAAAAATGTAGAGAAATAATATTTAAATCTTCTTTGTCTAATAAAAGATAGTCAACTTGTTGGCAAAAAAAAAAGTAAAAATGTGTGTGTATTCATTCTATTCAATGGAAATTATTAATTGAATATAATTGTTCACGCAGTTTTCTAATAATGGTAACATGGTACACAAATTCATATTAATTGTAACGTTTATTATTATTATAACTTTTATTTACATTTAATTATACAGGAAACAATACAAATATGTCTGTCAGTTTGTCTATCTGTTTAGTTGTGCATAAATGACAAACCAACGACGATATAATTTTTAATAAATATTCACACACTTAATAATTGTCTACTTGTAATAATATTTTAATATAAAAATCTTTCTTGATGTCATATTTTCTTTTTTTTTAACATGTGAAGAAATTTTTAGAAAAGTAATTTCACTTTTTGTTGAATAAGAATTGTGGAAAATGCATGTTACTCAATCAAATGATTACTGTCTAAGTGTCTTCAATGCAACTTTTAAATGATGCTGCTTTACCTTTGCTAAAGACGGCGCCACACGATGCGGCCAGCGTTTGAAACAAACGTTTTGCCAATTTTGCCTCCAACATTTGAAGCAAATATTCGACAACTTATATTGGCCAAGTGCTTTGCTACACGGTGGAACGAATGTTTGATGCAATTATTTGAACCAAACGTTGGCTCAATAATTCAATATCAAAATGGGGGATACGTTGGATGATGATAATCGCTACGGGCGCAACAATAGTTTTAATGGCTTGTTGCAAAATTCTAAATGACCGAAATATAGAAACTGGATGTAAAAAAACATTTTTATTGGGTGATTTTAAGTGTACAATAAATTAACAATCTCCTTTTAATTATAATTATTTGAAAAATATTAAGTAATTGATTCATAATTACCTGCCAAAAGACAAACACAATTTAAAATCAAATCGCCAAAAGGACAAATAACAAATCGCAGGTAGTGTCGCAATGTGTCCAATGTCTTCCAACGTACAGCCGAGCGGGAAGATAATATCTTTTGAAGCGGACGCCTTTACCGACAACAGCCGGAACGTCTTCCAATGCCAACGTTAGACGCATGACGTTGGACACTCGTAGTTCGAGCATCGGCCACACGATGCGTCCAATCATCATTCGTCCAACGTTGGAAAGTGTTCGTGACATAGTGTGGCGCCGTCTTAACACGATGTCTTCAATTATAGGTGGTTATATAGTTTTTTCGTTCCCTGTTTGTCCTTGATTTAAAACTCATAGTAGTTTCAAAATTTAAGTACATAGAATAATTATTACCTCTGTGCATGTTCCGGATACGTACAGACAAAATAATACCAGCAATTCTGCATCGAATTTCCGACCAAAAAGTTCCTATAAAGGCATTGTCTATCTTTCTCTCGTTTCGCTAAATAGCGATTTTTGTGATTTTTAGATTAGTTATTGTATTTTTCTGCACAATGTCCTATAGCGTTTTAACCACAAGAGATAGAAAATTTCACCATTCTAAAGATCATAAAATTTTCAATCTGGTTTGTCAAAAAGGTTCTATTAAGTGTCTAGTAATATTCGGCGTTATAAACTCTTAGTTAGCAAAAAAAACGGTAGTAAAATTTTCATGGGAGCATATCTTGTAAAAAATTCGCTCAATCAATACATGGATTGTTTTTTTTTATTGCTTGGAAAACTGAAGAAATTAATAAGCTTTAAAACGATAAGATGTTTCGCTTATTGTTTAAGGTTTCATTGAAAGGCGGCCGAAAAATTTCATTTTTGTATTCTTTACATTATTTTATTTTAATTAAATGTAGTACATATATATTATAAAAACTGTTCGAAATGGCCTCCAATTACTCCAAGGCAGATTCGAGACACCTTTGTACACTCCTACCAGTCCAAGTAGCCGAGCGGTCTAAGGCGTTATGTCTGCGCAGTATGCATACTTGAAAATTGGGAGGTTATGGGTTCGAATCCTGACACTGGCAGTTTGTCAATTATTAAAGAAAAAAAAAAAGAAAAAAAAGTCGGTTAATTGACTAAACTGCCGGTGCATGGACAAGAACGAAGTAACCGGCTATGCTTTAGAAGGTTTTCTGCAGTTTTCTTCACGAACTTCAGATGAATATTCAAATATACAAATTCCTTCCACTCCACTCGTATCCTCACATCCTTAGGCTTCACAATGGACTTATGTAGCCCGTCCAGAGCAGCCTCTACAATCTTTCTATCTTGTACACTCCTGGTTGCCATTCGGAATTGCTCAACCTTTCTCTTGACGTTGTTGAATGTGCCAATGGTTCACTTCATTAATTCCTCTCACGGCTCCACTGTAGATGGAGTCATGATGATGTTTATAGAGAAAGATATACGGTAAATATCCTCTACTACCTTCAAATTACCTCGTTAAAAGAAGAAAGACAAATATATCCCAGAAGTATATATATATATATATATATATATATATATATATATATATATATATATATATATATATATATATATATATATATATATATATATGTAGTTCAAATATGGGAGCAAATAGTGTCTTATTTTTATCTGACTTGCATTTTGTGTTTAATCGATTCTAAACGCTTTTGTTTATTATTGAAAATAAGAATCCTTCAATACATGTTGAGTTTAAAATAATCGGCAGTCACAAGGTGAAAGTGACCAAATTAGCGGCAAGGGACATATCTTCCTGAAGAATAATTTCAAATAGCTGATACATACTGATGAATGACTATTCTGATTACGTATTTGGACTAGTCATTTATAATAATTAAAAACGTGATAGAAGTGAAACTTCTTAAATAAGTTTACAAACACTTTTTTTTCCAAATAATAAATATTTTTGTTCTTACCTCGATAAACGTCGCAATTCAACAATGGTTTAATTGAGTTGACTGTTATTTTTTTCCAAATACCCAATCATGAAAAATAATTTTATAGTTATTTTTTAGAAGTAGAGTTTCTGTGGAAATGGCAGTCAACAAAATTTTGATAAAATATATAACTCTCTTTTTCGCTACCTCATATCATTCTTCTCTCTAGTGTAACGAAATGTGCCTAAACGTGACGCGTTCTTAAAATATCACTCTCAATCTTTATCCACTTATTGATTATCAAAACGCCGCCTAAGAAGTTTCACTTCAAAAAATTATTGACTGGGAATCACATAAAAAGATTCGGGATTCGTCTTCCCACAATTTAACAAGTAAGCAAGCTTACTGCCTTTTACCAAAAGTTTGCGCCATTTATTTTCTTCGTAATTCGACTACTTTAGGGGTTGTTTACGTCGTAAACGATCGGAGGATGTTTACCCACAGTTTACACAATAGCCATTCAACGTGATTGGTGATATTATTCCAATCAACCAAGTTGTGGGGCTAATAATCTTTGAACTATTTTTACCTTGATAATGAAATCACGTCATAAACCGTTACAAAACTATAACTTCACCACGAGAAGTTCATGCACTTTGTGTGATTTCGAATATTTTGATAAATTTATGTGGGGAAAATGAACTGTAAAATTAACATTTTTATGAATGTTTAAATTAAAAATATTATCAATAACACAATAGTCGCGGCGGCGCAGTGTTGCCATCATTTTTTTAATGTAGGTATATACCATAACAACAAACTTTACTAATTAATTACTGAATAACTGAATAAATAATATAAATACAATTAGTGACATCCGTTCGTAAGCGAATTTAACAATAGATAAGCGCGAATTACTACAAAATAAAAAATAAAAAAGTGAAGGTTAATATGTTTTATTGTGTATTTAGTTTTTGATTAGTTCTCACGGTTGTAATTTTCATAGTTCATTTTGAATTACAAACAGTTAACAATAACAAAATCATCATAAACACAAAATCATATTCCTCTCCTAAAATTCAATTGAAACGGGTTTTACTTTTTTAATTGCTTAGTTCCGCTTTTACTTTATCATTTTCAATTGTAAATATTTTATTTTTTATTTTGATACGAATCCCGGTGATTTTTGGCAAATGCTTATTTTGTAATGCTTTTCGGTGAATTTAATATCCATTAAATGTATGTTTTTCTGATTTTGTGACGTTACCCGGTGGGGTTTAATATCTCTTCAATAGACGTTTTTTGGAGATTTAATATCCTATAAGCGATGCCTTCAACGGAGAAATGATTTCGGCGTAGAAGACACACTTACATGGAGAGTGCCTTTGTCCTATATCAAAAGTAAAAAACAGAGATGGTTATTAAGTTGACAATTAAATGAAATCTTCACCTTCACCCATGATCTTGTAGGAGGTTGGATGAATATACATGAATCCAATAACTACAAATCCTACAAATAAATAAATAAAAAGACCCAATAAAGATTTAGATGGTCTTTATTACAGAAATAAACAGAAATGTCAGAATGAGTTTGTTGATAGTTACTAAGGTAATAAATATAAATAATTACCGTAATAACTGGGAGAGTAGGCAGTAGAAATGTAAAGGTTTCTTAATAAAGAAAGTAAATTTAGTTTTACTAGCGAGACCGCTACAAACTTGGCCTGAAAGATAATCGAGTTGGAAGTGAGATCTGAAAAGTAACGTTTTCTGAAAGCAGAAAAGAAAAAATATAAACCAGAAAATGGTTTATTTAACAGAAAAGAAAATATTAACAATAAAATGGATGGAATAAAATACAAATAAGTATGCGATAGTACTGCTCACAAATTATAAATTATTCAAGTTGATACCAAATGGAAAATCTATAATATCTCGGGAAAAACCGTACCCAACCAAAGTCCAACAAAATATTAAAACCAAGGCTAATGTCATATTCACTAAGAGTCGACTTTTATTCGAACCAGCAGGACTATCCCCAGTATCCAACTATTTTCACATCTCACATCGGTAAATCTGACGAAGTAAACCGGTTAAAGATATAGGGGCTTGACCCTTAAAGGAGCATAGGCTCTATACGCTGTCCTGAAGACAGAGCATAATGACGACTTCGGTTGAGACTAATGGCGAATAACCGGACAATCAAGGCTTATTTTCTGACCATGAGTTGATAATGTAACTCTAATATTTACAATTTTATGTTTTAATACTAAAATGATATTATTAATGTCGCCATGGCAATTTAATTTCATATTCATTATGATTCCTTCTTCAGAGAAAAATCGTTAGTCTCCGTAGCTCCTACGTGACGTAATTTTTTATATATTTGAACCGACTTAAGTTTTTGAACAATTTGATAATTTTGATTACTTGTGTATAGTTAGTTTCACAATATTTAATAATTGCAACATTGTATATTGCAATCAGTTTGAAACGATCCATAATTACTGTACGCAAATTGTGAAATGAAAAATTAATTAAAGAGATGATGGATGATTCATAGGAAAAAGAAAATCTTCCAACTTCCATTGCAATTTAGTGTGATTTTGAAATTTACAGCTTTTAATCAAATGTTCTAATTTCTTTAACCAGTTTTAGAAAGAGGAACGTGCAAATCATATTAAATTTTTTAAATAAAGTTGTGTTATTTCCTCACACCTTTATTATAGATATACATTGCCATCTGCATAATGTCAGTAGAAATAGAATCATTAGTTTCGTTATTCCAACTGCTTTTACATTCATATTCAACTGGCTATTACTTCAGCGTAATATCTTCAGGTGTCGGCACTGAATACACCTTGGTTTATGTCCACAATAATTTAATTAACTGGGCATTTTAAATTCAACTCAACAGTAACCAATTTTTAAATCATTTAACTACTGTTCTTAAGAAATATTAATAATAAATAAGACGACATTCTAAGGGCTCTGACATTTGTAATTAAATTTTATCGAGCGTCTTGCTATTTGAAAATAAATATTTGTTGAACTTTTTGATTTTTGAAAATGATTGTTTTCGAACTTTTTTACCTTTGAAAATAATTCTTTTCGAATTTTCGGACTTTTGAATATAAATGTTTTCGAACTATCTGACTTTGGAAATTAAATGCTATGGAGGCTTCTGCCACTTGAAAATGTTATTGAGGATTCTGACATTTGAAAATAATAATTTATCGAACATTTTGACTTATGAAAACTCGAACTTTTGTACTCTTGAAATGAATGTTTTCGAACTTTTTGACTTATGAAATGAATGTTTTCGAACTTTTTGATTTTTGAAAATGAATGTTTTCGAACTTTACGATTTGTTGGTTGCATTTTCTGAAATACGGCAATTCATCGTTCGTATCGCATACGAGAATTATTATCACCTGTACGGTTTCGCATGCGAGTCAAATTGTGTCAGGAATACGTCGATACGAACTACTCGATTATTACCGTACTCGAATTATCGCAAGGTTTCAAGAATAGGGTCTCTGCTACTTAAAAATTATTGTTATTTGAAAATAAATGTGAATGAGAGTGCTAATATTTGAAAACGAATGTTATCAAGCGTTCTGATATCCTAAAAAAATAATTTTCGCTTTGTTATCAGAAATTGTTTTTAACTTTGAATTGAAATATTTACCCAAATTATAACTGAAGTTATCTCTAAATATATATAAAGTGAATCACGAAAAACCATTTGGAATTGTTTAATAATAATTATATACAAATATTTCATGGATACACTTATAAGGCAGTGGATGATTTTAAGTTAACAGGGCCTTATCAAGGTTAAACAGTTTTTATTATATTGATTTTTTCATGAACGCACACCTATAAATTAATTGTGTTGTCTCAATCCCTCTCTCATATTCAACCATAAAAATTGGTCTAACGCTGTTACCATGAGGATACGTTGAATTCGATAATACGTTAATTTGCAATCTAGAAGATATTAAATATGGTACCATAATAGGTAGCTATACTTGTTTCGAGCCTATTATTTTCCTATCAGTGGCAGATATGCTGTTGGATATTCGTAGGGAGAGATTATTTTGAAGCGTTTTTTTAGAAAAATGGTAAATAAAATTAAACACAATAAAATAAACAATACATGTTGGGAAGAATGGTGCTTCAAAAGTTTTTTAACGGACCACACAATAATTCTAAACAAAATATTATTATTTTATTTTCTACTTCTCAACTCCCAAAAGAACTATTAACCCCTAATTAAAAAATTTGCAATTCTGAAAATTAAATCAATCTAGACCATATTATCTTTATCCGTGATTTTATTGAAATTTGTCACAGCGATACTTTTTGAAATATGGTAGGGGGAAACAATTTCAAAACGTTTTTTTTTTCTAAATAGAATATAGAATATATTTCCATATAGAATATATGTCTTATATATTGCTGAATTCGTGCTTCAATAAGCTTTTGTTTGATACCATGTCCGTGAAAAAATTATTTTTGATTTCTTGTTTGAATCGCCAAAACTAATCGCTTAAAAAAAATTTTAGAAAAGGTTAAAAATATAGTTTGAAACCTCATATCCGTATTTGGCTAGCTGGATATTACAACTATGCCAAATCATTTATGTAAAATAGTCTCTGAGAAAAATGTCTGTGACAGATTGACACCGAGATGTTTCCATAATTGTTCTGTTTTACCAATTTTGGCACAGAACACTAAAAAGAGAGGTATTCCGTCATAGTGAACGTTACTTATCTCCATTGACTGTACATATCACTATGCGAAACTGCGCTTTATTTAGAAATAATTCTCACTACTTGAGCTTGAGTGAAATCATCAATCCTAGGAGTGTTTGCTATAGTTGATCATAAAGCCTGATGCCTGGGAAGGAACCTGATAAGTTTTTTTAAATGTCTCGGTGAAATAGACGTTTATGACAATTTGTTTTGAAACTCATATATATTTCACGTGGAAGTCTCCGCCGTGAAAACCACATATGAACCTTCGCTTATAATAATTGGCATATTTGCATCTACCAAAATAAAAAATGTCTTTTAAATTAAATATAGGCTTTCTTTCTTGATAAACCAATCAAATAAGGATTTGGTTTTCGAACGAATGCTTAGAATAAAAGTAGTTCATTATAAAAATACTAACTGTGTTTTAAACAATTTTTCCAAAACCAAATAGATTGAGTACAAATCAACTGTAAAAATTTGAGAAAAAGGTCAATTGTACAAGTCAGGATGTTTTCAAGCATTTCTATAATTTGTAATTTACATTTTCTTAATTTTCTTAAACAGCACACAAGTTGTGTCATTTGATGCCACACAAGTTGTGTCACATCCAATAATGGCGTGACCTTCATAAGCAATTCAATAAAATTATAACGCAAAAAAATTAATAGTAAAAAATTAATAACGCAGTAATAATCCGATCTGAATAAATTAAATTCAGATCGGATTATAGCAGTGACCGCTAGTGTCATCACACACAGACACACACACATCTTCAAAAATTTACTAAAATAATATCATTGACCCAATAAAAAAGTATTTTTACCTCTTTAAAAATCCAAGTGAAGATTTTCCAACGTCATTACTTATATGTCTATCCTCTTAGGTCAGCAGAGCCATCTTACTTACTAATGGCGCCAAAAATTAAAAAACTAAAAAAAACTAACCAAATTAGGATGATTCTAATAAATAAAGAGAAAGATATATAACCGCTAATAATATGTTATCACCCGTCCAAGTGGTCGAGCGGTCTAAGGCGTTATGTCTGCGCAGTATGCCTACTTGGAAACTGGGAGGTTATGGGTTCGAATCTCGACATCGGCAGTATGTCAATTATTAAAAAAAAAGAACGAAGTAACCGGCTATGCTTGAGAAGGTTTTTTGCAGTTTCCTTCACGAACTCCAGATGAATATCGGCATAGTTCCTATCATAGTCGGTTGCAGCCGCATATCCTACCAATTCCTAGTCCATACACAAAATT
Source organism: Nineta flava (assembly GCA_963920215.1). Taxonomy (NCBI): domain Eukaryota; kingdom Metazoa; phylum Arthropoda; class Insecta; order Neuroptera; family Chrysopidae; genus Nineta; species Nineta flava. The sequence goes on from OY986041.1 coordinate 109,406,824, forward strand.
CCTTACACTCCACTCACATCCTCACATCCTTAAGCATCACAATAGACCTTATGGTCGAAGTGTAGCTCGTCCACGGTCGACTCTACACTCTACACTCTATCATCTATCTATATGTTATCAAAAAAATTTTTGTTTATAACCTTTTAATGGTTTTGAAAAGATTAAATCGATTTTTTTCAATTAATTGATACTCCTTACAATCGATTATCGAACTAAAAAAATCGAGCACTAGTGTGCTGTTCAATCTTCTGATAATGTGCAATTTTTTTACAAATTTTTAAATCCATTCCTGTAATTTGTTTGTTTTTTTGTAAGTATAGCCAGTTATACACACAATATATGACTCAAAAAACATGTAACAAATAATAATTAAAACCACGTTCCATCTACAAGTAAATAAAGACAATACACCTGCACAAGTAATTATAATAAATAAGGACCGTTTTATAATCATTTCCGATCTGTCAGTTCGCTATTAGTTTACTTGTCGTCAATGACATAACAATATATACACACACACACACACACACAGTTGCGCAGAATATTATCAATAGAGCGCCGGTCCTACCCATCCTAAAATCTGATTGTATACGACGACGCTTGTAAAAAAAAACGGTAGAGTTTCCCGCGCCTATATTAATATTATTGCTATCGTCGCGACGTTATGTGGTATTAGGGACTGTGTATGTGTATTCGATGTTCGCATTCTACCCTCATTGATCATCGGTTGTTGTTGAATGTGTATGTGTCAGTGCGTATTTAAATCTCAATTTTGACAAGTGTGGCGTAATATTTTCTTGTTGGCAAATTTTTGTGTAAATAGTGAATGGAAAATTTTTTTAATGTGATGTGTTACTTTTTTTTTTGTGGCCAAAGTGATTTTTGAGTGTAAAAGTTTGTTGAAAAAAAATAATATTGTGATTTTGTTCTTTTTTTTTCAAATTTGATTAAAATTTTTTAAATTAAAATCTCAGAAATATAAATGTCATTTCTTATTATTTGCATCCCTTAATGTCATGGTTTAAGCGAGAGGAAAAAAGTTGTGTGTAATATTTGTTAACGATTTTCTATTTTATTGGCTTCAAACTCTATTAAATTTTCGTTTTCTTAGTAATTTTCAATTGACTGAATCGTTTTATTGCAATCTGGACGATTAGATGATAAATAAACCCTATTTTATTGAAAGTTAAAATCAGACAAAACAATATTATGTATTTAAGGGTTAATAATAGTTTTCCCTGAATGTTGTAATATGGAAATGAGTGATGAAAAACACCCATAATAAATAATTGTTCTGTCTGGTTTTTGAGCTACTTTTCACATACCATCATTTAAATAAATAAACAGTATGGAAAATTTTGCTACCCTATCAATAAAATTCCTTGTATATAAATCATTCGTAACTTATTAGATTCTATTTGTACTTCAGATAAATTGTATACTCTCAATATCCAGAAGGGTGTATGTTTTTATGTGGGTTAGGTAACGCACGGTACAGAGAATCGTTTGTATTTATATTGAATAAACATAATTTTCCTCGTTTTTATTCATAAAATGAATGAATATATATTACAGTAATTGAGATAAGGGAGCGGTAAATTTTGTTAAGGATGTACGAGCACTGAAGCTTCAAAAAGATGAAGGCTTGATTTTTTGTTTACATGTAGTTGAAGTGCATATAAATCAATTATAAAAGTTTCAGGGAGGGGGGGGGTGTTACGTGGTTCTTGAATTAATTATTTAATATTAAAGTTCGTGTTTCGGTACAAAACCTCACAGAATTAGATGCATACGAAAGTATCTACATATACAAATTGAGAAAACAGATAATAAATTTAGACAATGGCCCTATTCCAAATTCTGAGTTAATAAAATTAAACCATTTTCAAAAATATAAATCCAATACCTGAATGTCAAGGTTAACGTAGATACACTCACTTTAGTGACAAAACAAACGCCTCATAGTCACCAAAGAATACCGCCAATATATAGGTGCGGCTTTCCATACATCTAATCCAGTAATCAGGCAACTCAAATAATCCTCAAGTCAGATTATACCCTCAGTCAAATCGTATAAAAGAACTTTTTTAATATCATTGTGAGACACGCACCAAATTAGCAACAAGCAACATATCTCTGAATCCATATCCCAGAGATAGTTACGATTAGCTAATTCGTACTGATGATGACTTCATTGTAGTCGAAATACGTATTTATAAAATACAAACAAATGTTCTAGGAATAGGGGCAAAAATTTGAAATATAATTTCAAAAAAACCTAGAGTTCTCTTTGATTATTTTAATAATCTTTATTTTAATATATTGCTCTTATGGAGAAACCCATATTTTGATAATTTTCACTTGGAATAAAGTAAGACGAATAAAAAAACAAAATACGCAATAGAAAATAGAAATATTAATAGAGAGACTGATCCAATAAAATTCCGGTATGACGGGCCTAAATGAAATTTTAATTTTAACTTACGACAAAAAATAATAAATATTATTGTGGATTCTTATGAATGTAAGATAATATTAGATTTTGAAGAATTTTATAAATGGAATAAATATCAGTGCTCATACATCCTTAAAAGAGATGTTTTTAGATATGATTGGATCATATATTTTATTCATTTATGTGATCAAATATTATATACTCGTATATTATTTGTCTATAGCAGTAAATAACAATTTTTTAATAAATTTGAGTTACTTTTTCATGTCTTTAGAAGAAAAATAATTGAAATATTCTTTTATTTGTTTGTTTGTTTCTTTTCTGTCTGTCTGTTTGATAACGAGCTGATTTTTATTGTGTTTCAGAACTTCAGATGTATCCATTCATTGTCCATGCCTATAAAAATTTAATTTAAGTTTTAAATTGTGAGAGATTGAAAAAAAAGCACGAAGACCAAAAATGTTCATATACCGTACATATACTAAGTGGTTTAGTATACAAAACACAAGGCATGTTTTTAAGCATCTATGTGTATGTAGAAATTAAATAGAGAAATAGGCGTTCAATGCATTTGTAAACCTACAGGGTTTACCTACAAATTGTAAAAAGAGGGCATATTTCGAAAAGTATTCGTGAAATCAATAAACTTTTTTGTGCTTTTTGCGTTAAGTTCACCCAAAGTCTCATTCAAATCGTCAACTAAATATTTTTTTGTGATATTTTCGATTTTTTGCTAAGCGGTGTAAAAACATCTGAAAGCTTATAAATTGGGACATCCAATCGTATAAATAGTAATAATATCTCGAAAACTATTTGTCAAATCGTCAAACCAACTGGATTTTTGTATTTTTTGGGTCCAATAGGGAATATGCATGACAATTTTTTTTCGCTGGAATTGAAGCATGTTTACTTGGCAAATATCAAGGTAAAATTACTTTTTAAATAACTTTAAAAATAAGCGAGATATGAATGATTGAAATTCCCGATTAGACAAAGAGGATGATAGCCCTCTTAATATGTTATGTGACGTCATATTACACTTTCACCATTTAAAATACACGTAAAACTCCGTTTTTAGTATTTTTGCAAGAAAGAGACAGATAATCATCTTTAAAAGCTTATAGCTTCCTTGATATTTGTCGGATTTTAATTTCGTTTTTAAATATTATTACAATATTAACAGTATTTTCATATTCTGAAAATAAATGTGAAAAAAAATTTTCATGCATATTCCCTATTTACCTTATAAATTAATTTTCATTCCAATCGTGGCCTAAAATTTTTTCTTAATTTTTTCGATTTTTTCTAAGGGGTGTACCTTAAAAAATCCTAGAAAATCGAAAAATAATTTACGATCTCAATTTGGATGAAATTCACATTATAAAGTAATTGTCATCCAAAAACTACGAAAATCGTATTCATTTGGTGATTTGGTGAGCGCTTTACGAGTTACCATCTAAAATATTATAAAATAGGACATACAATCCTAATAAAAGCGCATATCTCGAAAACTATTTGTCAAATCGTCAAACCAACTGGTTTTTTGTGTTTTTTGGGTCCAATTTACCTTATAAACTAATTTTCATTCAATTCTTAGTCTAAAATTTTTTCATGATTTTTTCTAAGTGGTGTACCTTAAAATGGGCCATATCTCGAAAACTATTCATCAAATCGTTAAACAATTAAAAATTAATAGTTTTTCAACTCAGTTGGTTACTATTGCTATTGTATAAATTTTTTAAAATTATAGGTAAGGAGATTCATACATTATAGCCGTGTACCGATCAATAAACGCATGACACAAAATAGTATATACAGTATTTCTAAACAATTAATTCAGTTAGTTGTTACATTTATTGTTTTTAATGGAATTATGTTATGAATCAGAAAAGCTACTATGTTTGATATCAATTTCGTATTTATAGAGACCATTATTTTTGAGATAAAAACATAACCAAAGGAGGGATTAAAACGATAATTTTTGTTTGATATTTTCGACTTTTGTCTTTTATTTGAAGTATTCTCTGATCAAAGGTCTGAGGTCTTTCGTGTTTAGGAATCGAAACTCTGAAATAGAGATTCTGCAATTTTTCCTTGGTCGAGAATTGAGATCCCTGAATACATTATTTGGAAATAGCTTTATATATACTGTGTCTCATTTATTTCTTTCTAGAGTAAATTGGTAATTACTTTGTTTCGTTCAAGTCTGCTTGCTATTTATTTACCGTGAGATAATTTGAAATCCTTCTCTATTTTTTTATTTTTGAAAAAAAATGCGTGCTGTCTTACGCGTTTCACAGCCCAAGTGTGTGCGTACTCAAGTATATTTAATTAAATATAATTTCAGTGGCGATGACGCACCTCAAAACACAGCGAAAATCATCTTCTTTCAAAAAACATACTGTATTTGGCACAAATTTCTCGAATTTAAATATATTTATTTCCATTATAAAAATTAAAACACTCTTTATAATAAAAAGCTTTTAATGTTTTGTGAAAATTATTTACATAGTTTCAAAGTTATATTTATAAACTCGAAAATTAGGTCATTATTGATTTTTTTAATCCATTCGTATATGTGAGTCGAGTAACAGCTTATTTATATACACACAAAAATGTACGTTGAAATTATTCTAATTTTATCATAATATTTTCACTGCCGCGTTCCATTTATCATCATCTAAAGGTGTGTTCAGTACTTTTTATAGGACGTATATTCAATTGTGTCTGTTGAAAAAAAAAAAAACGTTTGATCAGTGTCCCCAGAGGCTTTTACTGTTTTGATCGACACAGAGTCGTAAAATTATGGGTTTTCCAGAAAAATTACCGTACGCTGAAAAATTTAATATTTTTTTTATAATTAAGAATAATAAATGAATTGTTAGAAATTAAATATTAATTTATTTTATTGTCTTATATATATATATATATAAATATCCTGGGAAAAATCTATGTAGAAATTCATCATTATATGAAATTCAAAATTAAGTTATGATCTACAAACCAGTCAAGTAGCCGAGCGGTCTAAGGCGTCATGTCTGCGCAGTATGCAGTACTTGGAAACTGGGAGGTTATGGGTTCGAATCCCGACATAGGCAGTTTGTCAATTATAAAAAAAAAAAGAGGCGGTTGATTGACTAAACTGTCGGCGTATGGACAAGAACGAAGTAACCGGCTATGCTTGAGAAGGTTTTCTGCAGTTTCCTTTACGAACTCTAGACGAATATCGGCATAGTTCCTATCATAGTCGACTGCAGCCGCATATCCTACCAATTCCTAGTCTATACACATATTCCTTCCACTCCACTCACATCCTTACATCGTTAGACATCACAATGGACCTTGACCTTATGGTCGAAGTGTAGCCCGTCCAGGGCAGCCTTTATAATTAGGTAACCTAACCGGTGTAACATAATGGCATTTACCTGGCGATTTTAATTTAATAAGCTGAGCTAAGACTAATATAAAGATTTCCCAATAAACAATTATTTACACACAAAGATCACTGTATCACAATAACACTCAAAATATCTATCTATACGATAAGTAATCCACAGCGCAAACAAACACGTCAGATCTTTTCACCAATTTTTTCGCTCCCATTGGTCATTGTCACGTGCGAACGGCACGCGCCATTCGTCGGCCCCGCCCAATTTCTTTCTTGTCGCAACTTGTATTACATTCGTATCCGCATGAACATCCGCAATGATTATTGCGGATGCAGATGTCCAAATCTATGTGGAAGCTCTGCATTTGCGGATGAGAATATTCGCAACATCCCTGGTTAGGTTAACGAAACCATGTTATTTATGAATTTATGTTATTTATGGTCAATAATTATTTGTTTTTTAATTATCAATTGACTGTAGAGAACTCTTGTAGCGTGGTCCTGCGCTGTATGCTTTAGACTAGTAAGAAATAGGAGTATATTTATTCAAATTCGATTAAATTGAACATGTCTAAAATTACCGTACAACCATTAAAATTATCGTAGATTTTGTCACATAATCAAAGTTGGTTGTCTGACCGTAAAAGACCCGAAATTATGTGACGTGTACGGTAGTTATGTGACGAATGAGAATACTGCGTTTGATCAATATTTAAAAAAATAAAATCGGTAATGATCGTCTAATGTGTATTTGAGAGGTTGTTGTAATATGCAAGCTCCATCAATTATGCACATTTGAATGCCTTTGGGATATTTTCATTATATATAATACGACTTATAAATGTATCTATACTGTTATTCTATTGTTTTGAAATGATAACAACGATAACGCCTTTGAGTTATAACGATCTTTGCTTTGAGTTTATTTTGTTATTAAATTTTACTCGCAAATATTGTACAAAACTATTTTCTGCTTAAAATATTTATCCCGTATAAATTTAATGTAAACATGGCCAATTAGGATGATAAGTGTTGCTTTTGTGAACGATTTTTTTCTTCCGATAAGCAGAAGCGTTTCTTGATTTGTCTATAATTTCTTGACATCAAATCAAAGCAACATACGTATTAATAAGTCTAAAAAAGTTTATTCGCAAAGTTTAGATGCAGTAAGTTCAGTTTTAAGACAATCGATCTTGAGCGATTGTCACATGCTACTTGAAGTCGAGCATGACTGTGAAATAGTTGTCAATATTTCTCCGTGAGAAACAAACTCATTGTCTATGAGTAAGAAATGTTTTCGAGAATTTCAAGAAATATAGTATCTCCAGAATTCTAGTATCGTTTTCACTTGTTAAAACACAATGTTGTTAAAAAACAAACTTACCACTAACCAAGGAAATTCTCCGTCTTTATTCAGCCAGTGCATTCTTTCAATACAGCTTTCAGCAAATTAATAATTCGTTACCTCCTTTTTAAAAGTTTAAAAAAAAAGGGCGGTTAATTGACTAAACTGTCTGCGTATGGACAAGAACAAAGTAACCGGCTATGCTTGACAAGGTTTTCTGCAATTTCCTTCACGAACTCCAGATGAATATCGGTATTGTTCCTATCATAGTCAGCTGCACCACATATCCTACCAATTCCTAGTCTATACACAAAAATTCCTTCCACTCTACTCGCATTGTCACATCCTTAGTCATCACAATGGATCTTATGGTCGAAGTTTAGTCCGTCCAGGGCAGCCTCTACAATCTATCTATCTTGATTAACTTAAATTCTCACTGAACTTATTGATTGTTTAAAAATATTGTTACACTATTTCGTTTAAGATGCTAATAGTCTATTTGTATGACTATTCCTTGTTACACGACTGATATAAGTTCAACTGTTAGTAAATATATTTAATAGACTGTGTTAAGTAAGAGCTTAGTTAAGGCTTTAAGAGTGATGTGTAAGTACATTAATTACGCAGATATTATCCCAAGCTATCACGATCAATCCCAAACAGTTTTAGCAAATTTTGGTGCTTGTATTTCATATTCGTGTGGTGGGTTATTCTATTCATAATTTAAAAATTTGCTTTTCTTCTGGTAAATCATCTGCTAATAGCGTTTCGTAAAACAATGTATTAAGAAAAACTGAAAAATGCAAATCCTTTATTGTAAGAATCAGCTTTTGCTAAAAGAGATGGAACATTTAATTATCGAATTAGAATAATCTAAAAGCTTAGTAATAGAGGCTTAATATTGCCAAATTTTGCGTTACTCTAATTATAAATTATTCGAATATCACCACTAACTAAACTTTCTTAAACTTGGATCGTTGAAGACGTGTAGACCTTCAGTTCCAGGTATCAGTATTTCCGTAACATTATTTTCCACATTTTCTGTGTGGATGATAAGCTCACTTGCATTATTCTTAATTATTGGATGTGGATGATGTGCCCAATAATATAATGAATTTTTTGTGACATAATATTTCTGGTTTTAATTAAAAAAATATATATATTTTATAAGATTTATAAATTAAATTAAATAAAAATTTTCTTTAGCAAAATAACAAAAGATTCAACTTTTTATAATAATAATTAATTAATTAAATAAGACAATTAAAACAAAACAAAAAATTAAATTTCCACCATCGTGAACTTGTTGATAAAGTGAAATTGAATTTTGAAGAGAAAGAACAATGATATTAATTTTCTATGATATGCATAAAATATTTTATTTGAAGTATTTATTTAATAATTTTCATTTAAATTTATGTTGACGTAGTTCTTTCTGAAAATGTTATGTTTTTATTTCGTTATTGTGAAAGTGAAATAATTATTTGTGAAATTTAAAAAAAAACTTTTTTTGAATGTGTGAAAATATCGAAGACAAACATTGTGGTGTGTTTAAACAATCATTGATTAAACAACGTTTTACACAACTGAGGATAGATTCAAAAACACTATGATACGGAGAAACAGAAAGGTAAAAATTTCGATACCAACCAATTACGAAAATTTTTATTTAAATTCATCGAACTCGTACTTGATGTTGATAGAAAAATGATCTAATTGCCAGTAAAATAAAATAGAATAGTCTTGATTTCTTATTTTCGCTACTATTGCCAAATATTGCAAAAGCAGTATATCAGTCAATGTTTAAACGATTATAATAGTAATAATAAAAGCTTATGATCAGCTCATTTGCAGCCGTTTTAAGGTCATTTCTGCAATGTTTTATTAACACTGTTAGAACAGGTTTTTTTCCTGAACATAGTTTTAGGTATAGCTAAAAGTTTAAAGGTTCAAAATATGTATCTCTTTTCTAGCTTTTTTCTGATAATAGAAAACCTTTTGATTTAAAGCGCAAACAATAATCGCCTTGTGTAGGTCACTGGGTCTCAACGGTCTTGATATTGCTCCTCAAACCATTCCACATCCTGATGAAATTACAGTTCCAATATTTGTAGTAACGAATGAGTGACTCCGTCCTAATATTCGTCACGGTAATTTCAAACTTTATTGACATCCTGATTCACTAATGGGTTCCAATATTAAAAGGAAGCAGCGAAATGAGAATGGAAATATATTAATGTAAAAAAAATTTTTTTAAACAAGCTTTTATTTAAATGCTCTAAAAATTACAAAATACATTTTAAATTGAATTAAACCCATTAATTTATTACATTACATAATTTATATGATATTAAAGCTTTTCGCGAGATTTACTTGTGTAGATGCGTTTTATAGTAAAACTAATTTTCTACAACTTTACTTCTGATGTGTTTTTCGATTTTTTCAATATTAAGAGAGATATACCAAATTTTGTGTTTCACCCGTCCCTCAAAACCACCTTTCCCTTTATCGATTCTTGTCATGCTTACCATAAAAATGTATTGTCATCAGAACTGAACCAACATGTAAAAATTAAACTCCGTAGGATAAGAGGAAGTGGTTTTAATTCAGCTTGCAAGATTTCACCCGATCATACATACATACATTGCAAGTTAAATAAAAGCTTGTAAAAATTTTCTTTTAGTGGTGTATATAAAAGTTATTTAATAATCATAAAGCTTCTGATTATAAAACTTCCTTAAATATCTCTCGCAACTAGTTTTTCTTCTACCTTTTATCATAGTGGCAGAACCCAATTGGTGCCTATCTACAGCAAAGTTATATTTTTATGCGAAGCTTATTATTTTTCTCGTATTATTCTGTACCATTTCTGTGTTAATGATATTTACATTAATCTCAGTTATTGGTGTATTATTGTTGTTATTATACACACTTGCATTATTAACCCGACTTCAAAAAGGAGGATTGTTCTCAATTCGTCTGTATTTTTTTTTTTATCTGTGTCATCTCAGAACTCCGTTATTTATGAACCGATATTGCATTTTTTTTTTGTTTTAAAGGGTTTGGTTTCCCATTGGTCCCATTCTGATGAGGGGATCCCCGGGAAATCGAGGAAAATCCTTATTTTATATGTGATAACCGATTTCTGCGATATTTTAAAATTTTTTAAAAACCGACCCCAAAAAAAAAATTTTTACAAAAAAAAAACAAAATGCATGTAAAAAAATGCACTAAAAGTTAGTAGGTCGTTTAGTTGGTCTACCCATATTTAGACAAATAAAATAAGTTATTGAACTAGTCACTAAAAAGCGAGATATAAAACTTATTTTGACAAAATGGAAACCCGACTTCAAAAATCATATATTCTATAACAAAAAATGCACGAAAAAGTAAAAAATAATTTCATATTCTTCTGCCAATTTTAGTTCACCTAAACAAAAATTTTTAAATATATATGTACAATTATTGTTATTTTTGGAGGCGGTGTCCAAATTTTATGTGAATTTCTCTATGCTGACACCGACTCCAATATATGTCAAAAGGTTTGTGCATGCTATACACACTCACTCCGTTGTATTATTCTTCATTATTACCCTTTCAATGTAATCCGATTTGATTAGTATCTTATTTTCATTCGACACTTTTTTTAAATTTTACTTTTCAACTTGTATGATTATTGTGTGAATCTAATCTGATACTTTATAGTCTTGTTTTAATCGTTACACGTTTAGAAAATGTTACATATTTTAATGAATCATTACAAATCACTTTCTACGTACCTAATACAAAAATATTTATCTTGATGTAAGGTAATAATAATATATGTACAATTATTAAATCATAGATATTACTTAACAATCAACAAATATTATGTATATACAATTTACGAAATAGACAATAAAAAAAACAAAACCCATCTTTGAAATCAATCTATGAAAGTTGTAATAATAAATGAAATAACTTATTGACAAGGGCAAATTTTATGTTTAGGTGTTATGTGGTATGTATTGTAGCCATCCCACTGAGTTTAATAATAACTTTAAATAAATAAATCCAAGGAAATATATATTTTTTATTATTTCAATTGTATTTCTTCAAATTGATATTGAAGTTTGATCATCAGACTTAATAAAACTATATGATGCTTCAGTAACTTTAAAAAAAAAGAGCATAAATACTTTCTATTATATTTTGGAAAGAGGAGGAAGTATTTGTCAAGTTTTTTGAAAATATTTTATTGAAGCATTTCCTCATGCCGTGTGGTATTAAATGTACTGAACCAAATTTCATCTTTTTTGGTAAAACTGTTTTATAAAATATATGAATAGTTAAATATTATTTTAGAAATTCTGTAGCTCCTCTTGATTACTATAGAAATCATTTACTTCATAAGTTTGGTTCTCAAAATGTTTGCCATTGCTGCATGGTTACTGTCACAATTTATAATATCAGCAAGAATATTCATTATTTTTCATCTATTCAAACGTCTAAGGATTAATTACAAAAAATCAAGTTGAAGGTTTAAAAACTTTTTTTGCGGCTACCTTTTAGTGTTTCCATTTTTTAACTAAATTAACCGTCGTATTTATTTTATTGGTCATCACCTAATTTATGCTCTGGACAATCTCCATGAACGACCAGTTAGCATGAGCCTTAGACGTCTTCATAAACATGAATAACTTTTAGTGCAAAATCATAATTTCATTCCGCTAGGTTGTATAATGTTACAAATATTATGTCATTCGTCAAATATTCGAGGTCTACTAAAACAGTAGCTCATTAAAAAATACAGACGGTGTGCAAAACATTCGTTTTAGTTGCATCTGCAGTTATTTGGCTAATGATAGCTTGGATATTACGTTGAAGATATGGTTCTGAGAAAAATAACTAACTATTTAAGCTTTATTCTTTCACTCCTCCTATAGTAATGCTCGATTCAAATAGTAATGCTAGCTCTTAAACTGCAAATCTTCTATTATATGTTGAAAAGTATTTGTAGTATCATGCCTGCGGAGCATATAGCTCTTCTGTCTTTCTTCCCTTTTTCTTTAAGCCTCAGGTTTGAAGCAAATCTTTTAACAAAATCAAAAAGTTCAGTTGAAAACTCTGTTGTTTTTCTCAACTGTTTCTTAGTTTTAATTACATCCAAATGCTTTGTCTTCTTTCATAGTGTACTAACATTTTTTTATGTAAGTCACTAAACCTGTATACACAATATTCACTTACTCAAACATCATGCATACAGCTCTTATCCACTGAAGACAGCTCATACCCACGTCGGTTGTGTTCTTCCAACTTATTATTTCATAGAATTTTTTGTAAGCTACAGCTGATGTGATTCTGATGTGGCACTTTACTCCAAAAAAGAGATACAAACTTTGTCTCCCTTTTGACGGTCTTTAAGGAAAATACAGACGGCCCAAGGCATTTGTTCCGCTTAGTTGCATCTTCTGTTCCTTTCCTAATGATACCTAATTAATGCTAATCTTAAAGATGGTTCTAAAATAATCTATTGATTGTTAGATTTTTCTCTCCTCTTTCTACAGAGGTGTTCGAACCAATTCGTAACTTTTGGATTCAAATAACTTCATATTTCTTGTAATGAGAAAATTGTATTATAATTTTAGCATTGTTTTTTCGAAAATTTATATGAAATTATGTAAAACATTGTGTTAAATTATTGAAAATAGATTTAGTATTGTTGACATAAACTAACAAGTCATGGAAGTATAATTGTAGTCGATATTTTATGAATAGTGTTTGAAATTTAATTGGATAATAAGAATAGTATGTTGTAATCTCTTTAAAAAGGTCTGTAATCATCTATTATACGTAACGTTCATACGTTTTTAATAACCAATTAAATTTATTATGTATTTATATTTATGAATTTCTAGCAAGGTGATTCCAAAATCATTTACAACTAAGGACAATATCATGTGAACTTACCGTAGCGCCTTTGTCCGCGAAAATTACGTAAAGACCTGATAGCTGAGTAACATTATAGTTCTCCCCGCCTAGGACTGATTATCTTAAAATGCTGTTACTCGTATTTAATTGTTTATTTATAATATAATGTATAGGCTAAATATTCATTTTCATTTTTAAAATACTGAACTATCATACAAACCTCTTGAGGACCCATTTTGTGGCATACTGTTTCAAATATATTGCTTTCTAGATACTTCGAAAAATGGAAAAATGTATAAAGTAAAGTTACATTTATTTCATGACTTTTGCCATCATTAAAAATTCATAAATGTATGTTTCGTTTCATTAGTTAACATACTGACTTTTTTTTTTATAAAAATGATAATATATTGTTGTGTAGCTAAACGTAATCGACCTTTAAATGTCAAGATTCTCGGTACATCTACCCTGTGGTCAAAGACGACACTTATAATTTCATAGTCAAGGCCAATCATATTTTTCGTATTGAATACCAATTATAATAGAAAGTAATATTTATATATTTTCTTAATGTGTGAACATTTATAAGATCATTCAATGAATACATTTCAAAGAAGATAAATGTTTATGAAATGACTTTCCATTTTATTTTTGGGTGGATCTCATAAATATCTATTTGTTATAAATAAAAAATATATGTTAATTAGTTCACAATATAATCTTATAATGGGGCATTGCCCGTTTTATTTAATATGCCAGTCGAGAAGTTCAATTTATTAAATTATACGAAATAATATCGAGTATTGATATAATTTTGGTCGCAATGGTATTCTCTAATGAATTAATATATAAATATACTCGCTCTGCTCGCAAGGGAGGTTCCCCCCTTGACCTCCCAAGGCGGCCTTGGCTCCGCGTCACAAAAAATAACATTGCATGGATTGTAAAAAAAGTTTTTGGGGGGTGTTTTCCCGATTTTCCGGGAGGTTGCAATGAAAAAATTGAAATTTTCCGTTTTTTCGGTTTCAGGCAATTTCACGTCGAAGGCAAAAAACCGCATCTTTCTAGCATGTCTAGAAGTTCCTTAGAGTTTGTATACATGTGTCAGTCAGCTTCACTTCTAGCTTTATAGTATACTAGCTGATACTCACCCACTTCCTTCGACCCGGCCCGGCTATATATATATATATATATATATATATATATACATATATATATATATATATATATATATATATATATATATATATATATATGTATATATTAGCTTCACCCTGCCACGCATTGCTGTGGCTAAATGGTAAGGAAAAAATCGACGAAACATAATTTTCTAATATGTTTAATTTGACAATAATTTTCATGCATTCATGGCTAGAAATATTACAATGGTTTATATATATTAAAGTCCAACGTATGGTCTTTATCTGAACACACAATTTCTAATAATGGTTTATTTCTCCTTAATTTTCGTAAACCTTCTGAGGTAATCTGTAAAATTATGAAATATCAAATGTGACTAGAAATATGACAATACTTTATATACTCTGTATATATTAAAGTCCAGCATATGGGCTTTATCGGAACACACAATTTCTAATAATGGATTATTTCTCCTTAATTTTCGTAAACCTTCTGAGGTCTTCTGTAAAATTAAGAAATATCAAATGTGACTAGAAATATTATAATTGTTTATATTCTCTGTATATATGTAAGTCCATCATATGCTCTTTATCGGAACAAACAACTTCTAATATTGGATTATTTCTCCTTAATTTTCGTAAACCTTCTGAGGTAATCTGTAAAATTAAGAAATATCAAATGTGACTAGAAATATTATAATTGCTTATATCTTCTGTATATATTGAGTAGTACTTTTATCAATGCATGTAATGAATTTAATATTTATAAAATACAAATAATTGATCGGGCAAATTTTGAAATTTTCAAATCAAATGTTTTGGACGCGTAACACACGCTTAGCATTGGTTAATGCTCCACAACGATAGAATTCAAATAATGCACAGAGTTATCACGAATTGTTTGGCGAGGCATTTCGTTATGTATTATGCGCGACTTGCTTGACGAAGCATTTTGCTTTGTATTATGCGCGAAGACACTTTCTACTGCTTTTTGTTTATTTTTACACCCATAGTAACTATAGCTGGGCAATACTAACATCTCATTAAAGTCTGATGGTTTTGTCTGACAGCTATCAAACAATAGAAATGAAATGGTGTTAGAATGAATTAACGGATTCCGAGACGGCTAAGGTAGTGTCATCGTTGTTTAGACGACTAGGTATCGTATCCGTATCCCGGGGAAAACGTCGTGAAGCTCGACCCTCCGAACGACATTGAGCTATTTATTGCCTTGACGATTTGCACGGATGTGATACTATGGACCTAGAGCCTCCCTGTCCCAACTCGGGACATGGAACCAGGAACAGAACTTTGGTTACCCAAAACCGTCAGAAAGCGTTTAAAAAAACAATGTACCTAATATTTGTAAAAATACTTAAAACTTAACTACAATAATAAAACCTTTAAAAACGCTGAAGTTAAAAAAACAAACTAAAACCTAACCAGCAAGTACCATACTCTGAAATCGCCGTTCCTGAGATGCCTGCAATTAAAACTTCACACTAAAACCGTTTTGCTCTTAAAACGGCGTTATTTTTGCTACGCCTGGTGGATTGTCATTACCCTTGCGACTTGTAAATGCTATCACAGAGAAAATTACAGAATAGGAAGATAATTTATAAGTAAATTAAATGTAAGCATAGTTTTTTTAATAGCTAAAATAGTGTTGGACATTTACCCAGCGTTGAACATCACAGAAGAGAGAATTAACCAATCACAGTTACTTTTGTAGGCACTTCTTTATCACAGTCATTTTTTGTCATTTTATTGAAAGTTGATAACTTGTAAAAAAGGCACAAAATGGCCAATAGGATTAAGAGAGCCATAGTTACTACCGCCGTTACCCGCGCTTGTTTAAATTTCTTTGCGTTGACATTCAGGTGTATGTACCTTTATTTTATAAGTAATCAATATTACTTTATTAAAAAATAATAAGACATAGTTATCAATATCAAATAAGAATGCTTTGTTCTTTAATAATAATATAGAACACGTAATCGTTCTTGCACCTGACGTATAGTGTTAGTATATGCATAGTGTTTGAAACATCTTCACATATACATGTTGAAATTACTTCAAATAGTAAAAGTCCGAATATTCATTGTTAGTTTTTAATTTTATTATAAACGTGATGGAAAACCCGTTGCAAAATAAATGGTACGCGTTTTTTTAAAACATACTTTCTACTGCTTTTGATGTCTTTTGTGAAAACAATAAACTTTTAGTTTTAAAAAATGGAAGAAAAATTACTTTCTTCTTATTGGTTATCGAATTTTAAAAAAGTTTTTCCTATACAAAAAACATGTAGTTTTTCAGAGGAAAGAATCAATGAATATGAAACTAATTTTAATAATATTCATTATTATAAATATCAAATGTGACTAGAAATATGACAATTCTTTATATACTCTGTATATATTAAAGTCCAGCATATGGTCCTTATCGGAACACACAATTTCTAATAAAGGATTATTTCTCCTTAATTTTCGTAAACCTTCTGAGGTGGTCTTCTGTAAAATTAAGAATTATCAAATGTAACTAGAAATATGACGTTTTACTCATATACATTTCATAGGCATATGCGTTTTACTCATATGTTTTATCATAAAAATTTTCTCCAGTGTAATATGATATATATTTTGTCCTGGCCGCTAGGAGTGAAGGGGTTAATACTCATTAATATCAACATCTTATTGTCATCTTCCGAATACTCCATTAAACTCTTAGCAGTGACCATATCATCACCTCCAATGTTATTGTTAAATCATAATTGATTCTTTGTCTTCTATGCATTGATATATATGACTGGTAAAACGTTTCAACATATTTTCCGAAGTCGTGTATTTCTTGCAACATAAATTGAATACACGCATATATGGATACGTATGCACATTAACGAAACTAGTATCGGTATCAACATTCGACTTCCTAGCTTCGTTTTAACCATTATAAGGTAATTAAATTTAAAAAAAATTTTATGTAGCCAATCGGTGAATAGTCGCTTGCGCTTCAATTTTAATCGCCGAACAACTTAATAGTAGTAGCCTAAATGGCGACAGTAATCATTTAGGCTAATCGTAGCCTAAATGACGATAAGTCCTCGCATCTGTCAACACTGTGTAAAATAAATTTGTTGAATAATTCTGTGTTTCTCCTTCCTAAGCTCCTATATCGCCTTGCCAGATTTTGCCTTACAACGAACTGGGTCTTCTAAGTATCAAGAGCAGCTCGATTACAAAATTTTATCTTGATCAGAGTGAAGTGTTGGAGGGTGTACAGAGATGATATAATGTGATGTAACAAGTTTTTAACATAAACGCCTCTCTTATTATAATTATGTATATTGTGATAATGAATTTAAACGTATTATATTTAAGAAATGACAAATATCACAGTGTATAATTTAACACTTGGTAAGCACATTTGTTTTACTTGAAAGGATAATTTTATGTTTGGTAAAACATACATTTTAACACTGCAATAAAGCTAAATTAAAATTCCGGTATGTAGTTGGAGAGTGTACACATGTGTTTTTACCATACCAAGGAGATGGAATACAAGTAGATGTATTTTGTAGTTTTAATAGTAAGTTAAAATAGATTCATCAATGAATAAGGACATACCTCCAAAATGCTAGTTCAATAAATAATCAATAATCAAATACACAATACTTTTTCTAATTATCAACGATAATTAAACCTCTAATTCCAATAAAAAATATATTTTATATCCTTTTGAAATAATAAAGTTTCAATGTTAATGGTATTATTATAGTTTTAAAGATACGAGAGGGGATATATTGGACATAGGATATTCAATATAATTGTATGTATAAGATGGTTGTATGGATAGATTTTATATTATAATAAATTAGTTTATTTGAATATATATTATATTATATTTGATTGGTATTATCTGATAATTTTTTAATTATATGTATAACTTTTAAGTTTTTTAGTTTTATAACATCAGTAGTGTAGCTAGAATTATTATACAATTTTTTTTCATTTCAAAAACATCACGCAACTACCATTAATAATTTTAATTTGAACATATATTTTCTAAAGATTCTTTGAAGTAGAATTATCTTGTTTTTTCAAAGTGATTATGGCCTTTTAGTCTTTTCTTTTTGAAGTAGTGTTAACGGTAACGAAACTATAATTCATTACTCGTAAGTTAATAAATTCCCTCTTGTTTCTGAATAATCATTCAATATATCCATTTGTTGCGATAGTATTTCCCCAGATTCATCTCAAAATATTAATTGAATTGGTCGATATTAATTTATTCCTAAATTCGTAGTCTTTAATAATGTCGCGGTTATCACATTGTAGGCAAAAAAATTGTAGGCGAAATTTTCAAATTTCGGAGGAGAAATAATATTTATAGTATCTATTTTGACAATTTTATATAAAAATAAATCTTTAAATTTGGTAATTAATAAAGTAATTTTCCGATGTGTATGTAATAATTATCTCAAAATTTAGATTAATGGAAGTACTTCTCGCATATGAGAAGAATAAAATGATATCGAAATTACTACTATTAATTACCGCTGATTTATTATATTTAGAAAGTGATATTTATACAATTTTTTTTCTTTTGAGTAAACAAAATTTATGATCAGTAATAATATTTTTCAAAATTAAGCGTGTATATTTTATTCACGATCAACCAAGTGAATAATGTTATGACTATCTTAATTTACGAACAATCTTTTACGTTTATTGGTATCCAAAAAAGTAGTATTTATTTAAGTAAAATTAATTAGTGTTCATATTTATTTGACTCGTATTTATTTTATACGAGTAACATTTTTTTTAATAGATTTACATTGCCTTTCGTTTGTGGTAAACTTTAAATTAGAAATGTATAAAGTGAAGTTGATTGAAAAGTTCACCATTCTTTTTCGAAAACTGCAGAACAAACAAAAAACAACGTGTGTAGATTTTATGGTTCGTGTATGGGTGCCAGAATGCCTCTCTTTGTATGACAATAATACTTTTTCCATTTTGTATGACAATAGTTCTTTCTTGAAACAAAATTTAAGAATGACGTTTTGCTTTGCCATAGATAGATAGATAGATACATCTTGGGGTCTAAAAAGTATTGCACTTCGACCTTATGGTCCATTGGGTCCCCCTTCTACCTCAGTCCGACGAGATTCGCTTCTCCCATATGTTGGCAATAGCCTGTAGCTGGCTTATCAGGTTCTCCCGAAGGTTCATATATTCGGGGTGAGATGCACCAAATATCCTGTATCTGCTGTAACCTAGAGGTTCGCAGTCAAAGATAATGTGGTTGGATGTTTCTTCCTCCTCGCCACACAATCTGCACATAATGGACCCGTTATGGAAATTTGAATCAAAACCTCAGACAAAAATCTTAGTCTTTTAGAAATCGGCCCAAATAATTAATAATAACTGCTATTGAGAACGATTCTAATTATATTATTATGGTTGGGCTTAAATCTGTGCACTTTTGAAGGGTGAATGTTAGGTTATTTTCTCTTATTGTAGCTACATCAACCATAATTCCCCTACATTGCTTCTCTCTCCTGTGTATGATAACCACCATTCTTCTCCCTTCTTACAATTTCAGCCTTAAAATATCGGCTTTCATGCTATCATTATACCGCTTCGGATTATTGATTTGATGAACATTCGTTGAAAGCAAAATAACACATTCGATGTGTATTTAATAAGTTTGGTTGGTTTTGTCTCTCTTTCCAAAGTTTTGCACTTAATTTTATTAATCAAGACCACTTTTTCCTAATAACACTTAAATTTCTTTAATTTTGTTATCACCTTAAAATACAATTATAAAAAAAAAGCCCTACTATAAATTTATCTATTCTTCATTTAGCGGTACTGAAAATGGTTCTTGTTTTTCTTTATAAAAAAATTCCATACATTTTTTATATGAAGAAAAACATTTTTACTATCATAAATTTTTAAGTAAAGATATTTTTAGCGTGCATTGCCTACATAAAACATATCCCACCTATATTATTTAATTGAAAATTTTGCTCGAACTAGAAACGAACTACAAGAGAAAGATTTATTTGTGAAAAGTCAGTGACTTATAAATGTGTGCTATATACATTCTTCGTTCTGTAGTCATAACATGTTGTTATTACTGTAGAGCAGGGAATTACTTACTCTTCAAGTTAACTACATACGAAGTTAGTCGGTGTACGTTAGTAAGAAGATCGATATTCACCGACTCGACTCGTATCATATCTATATGCTTTCACGGTTGTGTGTATGTGTGTTATGTTGTTGAAACACATCAAAATGTATCTTTCGTTGTCTACCTTTCTAGTTTCCATCACAATGACATACCTACTTTTCGAGAAATATTCATTGAACAATTTCAAAAGTGTGTAGGGGAACTCGGGGCTGAACGGTGTACGAAGTTGAAAATATGGTTTAAAAGTACAAAAGGGTTTATTAAGAGAGCTGCAAATTTTTCTATGTACACATTGTAATGTTGTAATCTCAAAAATATAATCATATTCTAAGAAAATCAAAGAACAATTTGTTTTTCCAAAAATAGAAAATTATGACGAATTAATTACGAAGTTGAAAATATGGTTTATAAATACAAAAGGGTTTGGAAAGAAGGACAATATTTTTTTTTTCAAAAATAGAAAATTATGTCATTTGCCCCAGGCACAGGGTAGAATGAGGTGGTTAGGTTATTATAAACACATATAACACTTGTGAAAATCATCATCTTCGCTATCTATTCCCGCAGGTGAATAATGAAATGAAGAGTCTCTGTTGTCAGTTGTCATCCAATAGCATAATGCCTATCACGTCTGATGTCAGTTGTGTCCGTTGAAGACATTGTGAAACATTGCGGCCGTATGGGGTACACCATTCCGCCCCTGAGACACGATTCGGGTAGGGGGGTAAGTTTACTCGAAAATGATGCGTAAACTAACATTTAACTACACCAAACTAAAGACAATTAAACGTACTTCACGCATGCACTTATTACAATACAGGAGCAAAAATCACTAAAACTTCACGCTCCAACGACCAACAAGTTGTAGCACCGCCTTGACACCGAAAATCGTCAAACTTCATTCCGCCTCGGTATCCCGTTGTGCCTCGAGTTCCCTTATGTGTGTTTTTATTTCTGATAGCATACTTCTCTCTTTTTATTTTCGTATATAGAATTTGTTGAGAAAAATCAATAATTGAATTTGATACTGTTAAAAATTAAATAGAACTGCGAAAGTTAAACAGTAAGGTTAATACAAACAAGTAAGTCATCACACCTTGAAAATAAACATTTATTTTGAGTAATATTTTAATCTTAGGAAATCAAGTTGACTTTCGAAAATGAAGTAAAATCTGACAGTAGAAGCGGCGACCGTAAAAAACGGTGCCCATCGAGTTAGGGAATGAAACTTTCAAAAAAGATAGTACATATAGTGACTACAATCACTTGCCTAAGCTGGGGTTGCCCCACTCCCAAATCTTTTCTCTTGTATAACTTTTTTTCTGTAATTATTACGAGAAAAATACGTCAACACAGTTTACGATCATCGTCATCTAAATACTATTTACGATTATAATGATCTAATTCCTATTTACGATCGTTTAAAACTATAGTTTGAATGAACGCTGAAAATGGACTCAACTCCTCACTTTTATACTCTTAAGCTCGTTACTGATTAAATATCAATTATATAATTGAAATTGTTAAAACTGAGCAAAAACATACAATGAAAATACAGTACAGATACAATAATTATATTTGTTAGATGCCAAATAGAAAAATCTCGACAATATTGGATAAAGATACCACACAATTTATTTACATTATAATTTAATGTCAATAGATATTTTTATCGATTGAAAATCGAAGATGAGACTTACTTAATCTTATGTATAATCACATTACATCGTGTGTACTTTTATAAAATAGCACGATTTTGTTTTTAAAAAAAAAGAGATGTTTTTATTAAATTCCTTCAATAATAAACTATTAGAATTTATTATTAATTTTATTGATAGAAACTTTCCCTTTGAATATATTTATATGCATCAATATATGTTATCTACACATGTTACTCATGTAATAATCATTCAAATATTATTGTTTGCTACATATTTCATGATATGTTTTGTGTAACGATTTTCACAAATTATATAAAACAGTTATTACCACATACGTAGCAAGGATTAAGAGGTTCGAGCAAAGCAACTAGGTCAAAGTTAAATATTGAAATCAAGTATACTATTCTGTATTTCTACAAAATCAGTATATTCTTCTTCTCTATCGCTTCGAAACACGCATATTCCTCTGTATTATTTCAAAGGAAGTATGTAAGTAACCTTTTCTGTTTCTTCAAAAAAGTATAACCTTTTTTATCGCTTCAAAACAAGTATAACCTTTTCTATCGCGCCAAAACAGGTATATCCTTTTCTATCGCTTCAAAACAAGTTTATCATTTTCTATCGCTTAATAGAACGTATCCGTTTTAATCGTTTAAAAAACATACTTTCCCATCGCTTAAAAATCCTTTTTCATCGCTTAAAAACATATACCCTTTTCCATCGCTTAAAAAACATATACCCTTTTCCATCGCTTAAAAAACATATACCCTTTTCCAACGCTTAAAAACAAATATCCTTTTCCGTCGCTTCAAAACAAACGTATATTTGTTCCATCGCTTCGTCACAAACATATATTTTTTCCATCACTGCCAAGAAGTACGAGTATATCATTTTCTATCGCTTAAAAATAATTATCCTTTTCAATCGTTTCAAAAAAGACAACAAAAATCTATATCATTTCAAAAAACATATTTTTCTCTATCGCTTCAAAATATGTGTATTCTTCTCTATCTCTTCAAAATAGGTATATTATATTTTCTATATCGCTTCAAAACAAGTGTTTTCTTCGCTATTCCTTTAAAACAAGTATATGTCTAATTCTTCAATGCTTTAAATTTTAAAATTTGAGGATAATAGTTTTCGTACAAGGTGTATGTGACAGTGACAGCGTTTGTATTACCATCTGAGACCTCCATTAGATATCAATTAATTCTGGGAATAACAGAGACTGCAGGACTAATAGTCCAGGTGAATACTTCGATCATAATTTTTTTTGTTGTGTACATTTTTCTCAGTTAATTCAGTTAACAAAAAATTTTTGAATACGATCTAATTTTAGTATATTTCAATATGTATGCATATTTTTAAAATTATATATCTAAAAAGCAGTATGGTAAGACCTACAGACTTCCAAGATATGGGGTTTAAAACTATCAGGGGTAAGATGATCTTCTCTCTCTTTCTATACGACTATTTTAATATCAAATTTTAAAAATATAGGTTTCGTTTAGCCTTTCGTTTGCATTTGCAAATATAAAACTTGTTAGCTTTTCAGTTTACATCAAAAAGCAATTCATTTTGTTTACCACCGCACTCGGGTTTCATTTTTGTTAATTTAAAAATTATCTTATGTGATGACCCAACCAATTAAAGCACAGGAAGTGATAACAATCAGATATTTATAAATAATCTTGAAAATAATTTTTTTTCTACCGAAATCCAGTCACAGACAGGAACGTGTAACTTCTTCTGCCATATTATCGATACGCTCATGGTTATTACTATTTTAGCGTGATGATTTAAATTTAAACTCATTACATGAAAACTTTTCGCAATTACGTGTATAACATTATGTGATTTGTGCTAATTTTCAAGTGTTTATTAATGTTATTTTAAAGTGTGTTGTGAGAAGTTTCATGAGTGTGTTGTATCTATTATTCATAAGGAGGGATAATATTAAGAATGTATCATGTGCCGAAACATATAAGGTAGATTTTACACTTAACAGGGAGTACTACTATGATTTAGTTTTATTATTGTATGTATGGACTTGTAGATTTTCAATAATTATTCTTTTTTTATACTATTATTGTGTGTTTAATTTACTTTCTTTTATGACCGTTAGTTTTTAATCTAGTGAAAATCTTATAAATAAAATGTTGGGTGACAAAATTCATAAGGTTGATATTCTCAGAATAGTATTTTTAGCCGTTCCACGCCGACTCATGTTAAAACATTTACTTTGAAAGAAATTTTAAAAATATTTGTGATATTGCCTTAAACTATGTAGTTATGTTTTTATCCCATCAAAAATAAAATTGTAAAAGAGGCCAAGTTCGTCCCATACAGTAGTGATATGTAAATGAGGATCAAATTTGAGTCGCTAATTATCAATCTATCCTGATTTAAAAGTAAGTAGCTGTTTTATATTTTACTTGGCAAGTTAAAATATCTGGAAACTTGTTAAGTAAAATATTCATTGCCTACTAAAAAATTGCATTGCCTCTTGCAATGGCTTAGTTCGCAGTTATATTAGGCTGTACTAGCTGTTCAGGATTTTATACACTTAAAACAAATATCCATTACGATACGGAAAGAGGAGGTTACGCCATCCCTAGCTTCTATTTTGTAAACCGTTTGAGGCGACTTGCGTTTGACCCTCATTGACCCATCACTAATTTTTGTTGCGACATGCGAAAACTTTGGCCCTTTATGTCTTATAATTTTAAAGGTAGTTAAATTATTTCGTAGATTATTCTAGGCGGTTTAGTGGCGCAAATATTTATCATACGTTAATATATCCATACATAAGTTAAAAGTTAGGCGCATCGGTTGAAGACTTTCATTAAGCATGTTTTGGTAAACATATTGATTTGTTTCGGTAAAATATACGAAAAATGTAGAGAAAGTAATACACAAATATTTTGTAAGATTCAATTCATACATTTTTAACGCTGCATAATTATTCTAAAACACTTGATAAGGTTTTAAGTAAATAATATTTTCTTCGGGCGATTGAAGTAACAGCAGTAAAACCAACAAAACAAATAAGCCATAATTGGGTCTTTCTCAGATTGTGTAATTACATGTTCGTTCAGTTGAAAGACATACAAAGGTGTGATAAAAAATGTTTATTCAAATAAAAATTGTTTTTAAAGATTTTTATCAATTCAATATCAAAAATGTGCTTCTTATTATTGATAAAACATTTAAAATCGATCGCTCTAAGCAAGACTTCCATATCGATAGATACAGATATATAAAACTGATAATAGTATGTGTTAGTTTAAACGTCCTCAATTAAACGCTCCCATTATTTTGAATTATTCCACAATAGAAAGTGAAAATGATTAGAATTCGAACAATTAACTTTTAAATATTAGTCCAGTAAATATTACCTCTTAAAAAATACTCGTCGAGATATTCCAACGGAACTTCTCGTCATTTTGGGACTATAAAAACATATAGAGCTCATAACGATGAAAACATAATATCCACTTGTATTTTTTTAAGGTAAAAGTACTATCTGACTTATAGATACCACAGTCGTATATAACTATTGGTCATGCGTAAATTTTGTACGTGACTTTTTTTTTAAAATAACCTCTATTTAAGAAAAACAAATTTTACATGACTTTTAAGCTAAAAAAAATTTGTTTCAAAACTCATACAGTTTACTGCATACGAAAAACGTTTCTCAGCCGTATATATCGAGAGCTATTGTGGTCCTACGTAAATTTTGTACAGAACCTTTTAAACCAATAGTTTACGAGATATTTGAGAAAAACTTATTTTTGGGACCTTTGAGCTTTAATAACTTATTTTGCACGCACGATTTCGTTGTTTTGAGAGGTGTATTATATGACTGCGTCATACGAAATCACTCATTATAGTTTTGCCGCAGTTACGAATACTAAAACTCATTTCAGTTGTTTCAAGTTTCGCTCAATCAAAATGACGTAATGTATACTTTCTATTCATATAAACTTGGCCTTACGCACTACCGTGCTATATATAGATATGTTCATCATTAATCATCCAAAAATTTTTAACTCGATATCTGTCTTCGTTTCATACCTCCGCAACAATTGACTTAAACTAATGTAAGGATTCATTTTTGATCAAAATTTAATGTAAGTTAATATTATTGACGATGTTTCGGATAATAAACTAACATGTTATCGAATATATGTTATTCAGAATCGAACATGCATTTGGCCTAAAATAATCTTGCTTGACTCCAATGCCCAGAGTGTATTTTCCCAACCAATTGTATTCCCCAAATTATCAAAATTCATTATTATATATTAAAACACAAATAACTAATTGTTCATGGGGCAGATTTGTATCTATGATAGTTTTGGTTATTTTTAATAAAGACAGAATTTTTATTTTGAAATTTTCTTTGATAGAATATTAGAATGTGCTGGATTTGATGAGTGTATTTTGATTTATAAGTGGTTCAAAGAAAATTCTTTTTTCAACTTTGTTCACAAAGTAACATTATTTTGACATCAATGTTTTATATGAAAAATTATACGCATCTTGGATAGAGGAACCCAAGAATCATACAATGCGTATGATTTTTAATATCAAACACTGATATAGAAATAATGTTACCTATGTTCAGACATATTATACATAACTGAATAACAAGCATACTACACCAATGAATGGATAGACACATAGTTTACAAAAACAATTAAATATTGATTGTTTCGATTTTATATACAACATGAGACATAGTTTATAACCATAGGCGAATGTAATGTGTTAGCTAAGGCGGCTAGTGTTGAAAGGTATCCAGGTATATTATCACTCGTATACAATTACTTTTATAAAAGATGATATAACGCCCACATAATATGTCCAAAATATATATATATATATATAAATATATATATATATATATATAGTCTGTTTTCAATTGCATTTCTAATAGGGAATCAATGTTAAATAAATAAGTAAATAAAATATTTACTATAAAACCATACATACGCATACTTACATACATCTGGGCTGTTTGTGTTATGATGATGTTGGTTTGATGGTATTTAAGAGTGGGGATTTAGTGATGCCCACTAAATTTATAATATTATTATTTATTACATACGCACACACCCACACACTACTAACTACAGAGTACCCCCACTATTTTTATTTCTTTACGATGCATTGTGTAGTTATATAGTAAATAATATTTAACATTGATTCTCTATTGCCAAAGCTGTCCAAAAACAGACGGTATATATATATATATATATATATATATATATATATATATATATGTGTGTGTGTCTCTTAAAGGTTTTTACAACAAAAACAAGACGATTGAGCAAAATTTGTGTCGAAATTGCTGCTGCCATTGATTAAAATTCCAAATTTTGAGTAAAGCGTAAGAGTAATCGATTTTTATAGAGTACCTTTTTTGTAGTAAACAATGTAAACAATATACTTCATCTAAACTTTGTACATAAAATCCTTTGTTTCCATGAGCATAGAAATTGAGGGGAAACTTTTATGGGGGTCTTTTAGGGCACCTTTCGGTCTAACTGACAATTCGCCTTAAACATTCTCAAGAGTTATCTTTCTTTATTTTCCAAATCTTAATCGTGTCACTTCTGAACGACTTGTCCGATTAAGGTCTTATTACACAAAGTATTTTTTTGTCGAGACGGTGGTTCAAAGCTGTAAAAACAAACAACTTTTGTATGATACATTTTTTCAGTGTGCAGCCTATGCGGGCATTATCATCAATATTTCTTTTGATCAATAATGTTAATTTTTCTTTTTATCAATAATCATACGATAAAGTTGGTACTGAATTAAACTCACCCCACTGCTCATTTGCTTGGACTATGCATTCCTGGAAACGTACTTCTTGGATTTGTATATGAAATTAGGCTTTTTAGTTTAATTAGACTATTTCAATACGCACTCTTTGTAACTTATTATTTTCATCACATACATAAAATTATTCTGTTATTTCAAATTCATTGAGCTAATTAATTAATGATTTGCTGATTAATTAATGATTCTCGGCATTTGCACTATCAAATGGTATTCATTTTTATTACTCATTCTGCAGATGTGTTGTTTCATTTCAACTTCAATTGTTCAATAAAACAATGAAACAAGTTAGTATACTATTGAATAGGTAATTCTATTAGGCAATGTTTAGAAATTAAAATGAGATAATAAATTAAAAAACTTAATGTAAAAACAATAAAATGTATTATTTATGTATTTATAAATTAACAAAAATTTTATACTATATATATATACTGATACTACTTTTTAAATTACAAGTATACCGCCGTATCGCCGCACCGCGTTAAATCGTGTGATATAAGCTATAATAATTAAATTATTGTGTATGTTATAGATGAAAAGGAGACAACCGCAACACTTTGACCTTACAAATTTGTAAAAAGAAAGCCTTGTGGGTTGATGGCTGCGGTATCCACAGCATGTGTTTTTTTTCAAAATCTTTATATTTTAATTTTTCTTACAATATTTTGTAAATAAATCAAGTGAATATACATTTTCTCTTTTATTATATTTTACTATATCTTTTTAAAGTTTTTACTTGTTAAATGACAAAAATGTGCAAATTTCATTACTTAATTTATCAACCAGTCCCTTTGTTCGGGTGGTTGCTGGTTCGATTCTCAACGGTGGCAGTTTGTCACTTAAATTCATTAAAAAAACTGAACTGTCGGCGTTTTATCAAGAACGAAAATAGCCGTCTATGCTAGTGTAGGTTTTCTGCAGTATCTTTCACAAATTCCATATAATAATCGTCAAAGTTACTATCAAAGTCGAGTGCAGCCCCACAACCTACCAATTCTTAGTTTACATACAAATTCCTTGCCCTTTAGGGGCGGTAAAAAGGGCTTCAGGCTTCAACCTCCGCTACTACTACTAGTTTATTCATAAGTTCAAATTTACGGAAAATCTACGGAAATTATTCGGTTTAAAAAAAAATGCTCGCACAATAAGCGTTTTTAGTATTTTTGTGAGGACAAAATTTTTAATCTAAAAATTTGCCAACGTTTTGCCGTTAACGAGTGTCACAAATGGAGGCAACCCTTAACTTGAATAAAAAATGTTAGAAAGGTATTTTTTATTACGAATAATTCAATGTACTTTAATTTTGTTTTCCATTCGTTTTGATTGGTGTTTACGTTGTCCGATTTTGTATGATTTTGAATTGTCTTTCAGTAATAATAATTCCTGATAATAAACACATCAATTTACAAAGCTTCTGGTACTTTTGTTCAGGTTTGTTTTACAAAGAACACTTGGACTTATACCCTTAAAGAATATCACATTTTAGGACACTTTGTAAGGTGCAATTCATGCTTTTAGCATTGAGTTGTTCAGCAATCTTTGTGTCATGTCAATTATTTATTCATAACATTTTGAACGTAGAAGTTTCAACTTTGACTCCTTTCAATGTTTTTGTATCGTGGGAACGCGTAGAATAACTTAAGGCTCGGCAGGACCCGATTCTACCTACAAAAATGATGTAAGACAATCTTTGATTTACAATCTAACTTAGATAACAAAACATTAAATATCAACAAATAATCATGATAATAATAATAAAAAATTATGCAAATAACGTCGGTGATTTACTACAATCTTCTTATCTTTATTCTTATCATCATCTTCAATTATGTTGTTTCCAAAAAAGAAATCAAATTAAACAAAGTAATCAGATCTCAATAATGGGACTCCTCAGAACAAAAACAAAAACCTGTAGGACTATGCTAGAAATCACAACTTGTGATAAATCTGACCCATCGCTCTCAAAGGTAAAATTACACCGGTTTGTTATTTTAATGTTGTTCCTAGCTATTGAGAACTGACCTGAGGGAGGGGCTTAAAAACATGTCTGTTTAAACCGAAAGAGTAATCCATTATGTGTGTTTTGATTTATGTCAAATAATTATTTTTTTCTAAATTTTGACAGTTTGAAATGTCAACTTTTGTATATTTTAAATTTATTGACAAATAATTTATTTCCAAAATTTTGTTGATGTTGACTTATTACTATAGAAACTATAAACTATATAAGCGATCTGGGTTGGCTATAATTTTGGAACGGTCAGAAAACTGCTTTAACTTTGGAATAGTTTGGAGTTTTGAACTTCTGAGGACTCGTAAAGAAACTTTCCCCAGGGTCTTCTCTCATTATTTCGCTACCTCGTATAGGTTTCTCCAAAAAATTCGACATTTCGTCTTTTTCATGTAAATAGGATAATACTGCATACTAAATTTAGTTTCTTTTGTTGCTACTAGACGTCGAGACCAAAATCGCTAGTTATCAATAGACATGTATGTTGAATTAATTGAATATTATTATTTGTAAAAAAAGTAATTTTATGGAATGTTTTCACGGTGGTTAATATATGAAATAAGTACTGAAAGTTCCAAAATAAATCACCAAAGTAACGATAGTTCAAAGGTATATGGGAGGTATGAAAAAAGATTAGACAGTGAGAGAAAAATTTTCATGTAGTAGATTTATGAGAATAATACAAAATAATTTTTTTTAAAATTTAAATTGAATATATTAAAGAAACGAAATGAACTTAACCACTTTATTTAATTATTTGCAATCACCCACATGAAAAACAAATAAATTATTTATTATTCAAGTTGTGTGAGATAGAATTAAATATTCTTCGAATCAACATAAGAGGAAATGTTTAACACAAGAAAAAAAAACCGTTATTTAAATACTAATAACAAAAATTAAATACAAGTGAAAAGAAATAGTATTAAAAACTTATCAAGTAATCTGTTAGAAACCACATCATATTCGGTTCAGAGTTACTGCTTATACTACAATACCTAAGATTAAAATCCTTTTACTGTCCTTACGACTATGGTGATTGCTACGATATTTACAATTTTAATGATTACTGCCGCATCCGCTACGATGATATCTCTACAATTGTGGATTTTACTTCGATAACTACCGTTGTAGTAAATGCTGCTTTTACTACAATATCAACAAACATGTAAAAGAGGACAAATTTATCGCATATTCGCCACAAAAAGTAGTGACATGTAAATGAACCCAAATTTGCGCATAGACCCCACAAAAAGTTGTGACATTGTAAATGAATCGCTAGGGATGGGTAAGCCTCTTTCGGTATTACAATGGACATTTGTTCTAATTGTGTCACATCCTAGAAAGTCTCCACAAACTCTTAATTTTATTGAGAAGCCATCCATTGTAGCAAGTTTAGACTTATAGTTTTGTATAACATATACAAATACTTGGGTACTTGACTTAAGTAAAATATTCAATGGCTTCTAAGAAAAACCTTGCAATGGCTTGGTTAATAGAAAGATTTTAGCGGCTGTCCAAAATGTGACATTTTTAGTACAAATGTGCTATTCTTTAAACCATTTGGAGCTATTCAAATTTACCTGAAATTACATATTACTAATTTTTGTGGCGAATATGCGAAATCTTCTTCGCTTTTACATTTTTGTTTTTGGACGACTAGTACAACTGAGTTCTTGAGTTCAGACGTTACATTTCATTGCATTAATTTATTTGAATGCAAAAAATAGTTTGTTTGCGATTTCATTGACTTCCCTTTCTTGTGGAGTGCAACAAAGAGGCTATCTTTCAACGCACTGAGGTTGAACAGGATGCAACTGCGGAGGGTTACCGAATTCATTACCGGGCATTACCTCCTGCGGAAGCATCTACAGACAATAGGTCTCCAAAACGGGTCCATTATGTGTAGATTGTGTGGCGAGGAGGAAGAAACATCCAGCCTCATTATCTTTGACTGCGACCCTCTAGGTTACAGCAGATACAGGATATTCGGTAAATCTCTACCCGAATATTTGAACCTTCGGGAGGACCTGATAAGCAAGCTCCTAGCTATTGCCAACATATGGAAGAAGCGAATCTCGTCTGAAGTAGAAGGTGGAGCACAATGGACCATAAGGTCGAAGTGCAATACTTTTTAGACCCCAAGATGAATCAATCAATCAATCCTTTGTTGTGTATTGTTAAGTTGAATTTTTATTTTTGTTGTGTTTTTAAGCTAACTGCTTTCTTTATATCTTAAAGGAATAATTAGGATTTGTAGTTTTTATAACTTCCATCAAATTTTTTTCACTGTATAAATAATATTATCAACAAAATCATGATTTGGTTGATGTAACTAAGCCAACAAATGGATAAACTTCTAGATTGAATGAAATTAACTCTTAAACATCGAAGTTTATGATTACCCACAAAGGTTCTCAATTTTAGCCTATTGAGCGTTTTAAAAATTAACTATATAATTGTAAACAATGGAATCATCAAACCTAACTGGATTTTGAACTTGAAGATTACCAATAATATTATTATGTCCTTTGAATAATAGAAATTCAATTGCGTGTTTGTTCTAAACAATTCTGCACAAATTTTGTGTGTATTTATTTTTTAATTGTTATGTAAATAAAATTCTTGATAATATTTGTGTGAGAAATTTTCAACTATTTTTCACAGAACTTCTTTAAATAATCTATTTTATTATTGCACACGTTATTTGTTCAAGTAGTTAATATCTTAATTAATTAATATCAATAATAAGTAAAAGTAATGTAATTAATTACAGTGTTTAAAAAATGTTTTTGTGATTTAATTCAATTCATTTCAATGAATATATTTAATAAATTTTTTTAAATTTCTTTTATTTTATTTTTGCTAACTTGTGAGCTTACGGTAGATGCACGTAACGAAAAATTGTTTCCTTTGATTGAGAAATGATGTTAATGTATTCCCTGGTTCGAATTATTGATTGAGAAAAAGGATGATCTACGAAGTTATTAGTATCTCAAATCGGTTAATGAGTTGATGGTTATGTTTTTCAACATAAATACGCTCAAAACTTTATTCAGTTTGGAACGAGGGGGTTATAGAGATCGATAAACTTAAAATTTGGAATGTCTCTCTTAATAATTGGTAAAATAGAAAACTTTATCATGAGTTGTAGGAAATTAATATTCCCTCAATTTATTATCTCTTGGCTTTTTTTCTGTAACTCTAATATTTATGATTTTAATGTGTTGTAATGAAAATTATTAAGAATAATTTTTTTGATCCAACACACATTTTAATTATGAAAGTAAAATATTACGAAAAATATTTTAGATAACAATATTTTTCTCCTTGCAAAAAGAAGGAGTTTTTTTTGAAAGTACAAAAAGATAATAATATAGCTCGATTTATTTTTTTTTTCTTAAACAAAGTTTTTTTTTTAAGTCGAAAAATGATAATAAGATTAATAGATACTTTTGATTTAAAGTTTTTCTATTAAGAAAGAAAAAATCAAAAATTGAAAAAAATTATTGCATATAATTTAATTTAAGAGATTCAAAAGTTATACAAATTGAATGTTTTACAAAATAACATAAACAGATCACAAATAAATAATTTTGTAAAAACAAGACAATTTTTGTAAACAGAAGTAAGCTAGCTTACAGTTATGAATGTATCATAAAATTTGTGTATATATTTTGAATTGACACTGGCCGTGTTCGTTTGGTCGCTGCTTGAATATCAACCAAGCGGGGTATGACTATGGGTCAAACCCAAGGAGAGGTATAATTTTTAATTAATTTTATAAATAGTCTGAACACTCCGACTACGTCCATGGGTGTTGATATACTAAAATATTCTAGAAGCCTCCATGCAAAAATATATTGTCAAAAACATATTTATTCAAAAAAACAATCATATTCTAGAACGACCCATGACGGGTATATAAACCGTGACCAGTGTCGATTCAAATCAGTTTTTAAATCGACCATTGTGCGATTAGTATCAGAGTTTTTAAATTGTGTCTGATCAGTTTAATATCGACTATTGTCCGCTAGTATCAAAGTATATAATTGTTGTTCAATCCAAATCAAAGTAAAAGTTGGAATTTGTACAAGTAATTTGGTCAAGTAATTCAAAGTTTAACATTGTGTGAAAAAGAATTAAAATAATTGTTGAAAAATAAATTGGATAATCATTTTTTTTAAAGCAATAAAATCAGGTTTTTTTTTTGTTTCGTAAAAACTTGTGTTTAATTTAATTTTTTTTTTTCTTTTCTTTAAACAAAAACGTGCGTGTTGTTCCAATTACAAAATATTTAGTAATATCGTTTACTAATATATTTTGTTTTTGTTTTTGTCGAGTATCGGAATCATTGCAGGTTCGGGCAGCGCTCCTTTGAGGATAAAGAGAGCCAGGATACCGCGACAAGTGGCGACCGTGACAGGACCAGGAGACGCACGGAAGAAGAAAAGAATTACAATGGCAAGCCGCAGCATCCCCATGCCACGATTGCGTGAGATGATGGAGGCCGAAGGGCTGGACAGTACTGGTACTAGAGAGGTCTTACAGGCAAGATGGGAGGAGCACCAATCTAGGCAACAAGGAACACCGACTTCAAGGATTCAAGGAACAGCCAACCCCACATCAGAACTACGTAGAAGTGTGGTTTCCGATCCGGAGGAGCCAGCTGCAGCAAGCATGGAGAAGATGCTCGCAGCATTGATGACAAAGCTCAATAACATGGACAAGACAATGGGCGAACGGCTTCAAGAATCTAATGAAAGATTGAGCAACCAACTTCAAGAGTCCGAAAAGAGGATGAGCAACGAACTTGAAGGAAGAATCGGAAATCGACTTCAGGAATCTGAAGAAAGAGTGGGCGAACAGACATTAAGTATAATGCAACAAGTCCAACAAGAGCTGAAAGAGGACTTGTCGGAGCGAATGGAGAACCTTAGAGAAGTGTGCGTACGACGTATCAGCCAAATAAGCACTGACGTCGAGACTGTAAAAGCTGACATCACGAATATCAAAGCCGATGTCGCTGTAACCCGCACACAAATCGAAGGCATAGAAAGCAACGTAACCACACGACTTGATGGCATGGAAATAAAGATGAACGAACAATACAACAAAGTCATGGATGACATTATACGGATCGAAGAGCGTCAAACACAGCAACTTCGAGACATGCGTATTGATCCGCAAGATGTGAATACAGTCATTCGCTCCGCAGCATTGGACACAACGACGCTTCTGTCCATCATGCCGGAGTTCAGTGGTAGACCGGCCGAAGACCCAGTAGTTTTTTTGAACAGAGCAACGGCATTACTACGACAAACGCATCTGCCCGTAGACTGTTGGATTGATATGGTCACAAAAAAATTAACAGGACCAGCCAGAGATTGGGCATTGATGAATCGTGGGTTGGGCTACACCTTCGACGAATGGAAGTGGCAGTTAGAAAGCTTCTTTAACAGTGTCGGAAGAAAAGCCAAAGCCGAACTGGAACTGATGACCGTTTCCCAACCCACAGGATTGAAGACAGAAGCGTTCGTAAATATGAAGGTGCAGCTGTTCAAAAGAGTGCACGCCGATAGGAACATTGATGACGTGGTGCCCATAATATTAAATTTACTACGCGACAACATACGTCCACTAGTAAAAATTTCGAATCCAAGATCGGTGGACGAGTTACGCACCACGGTTCGAACTCTGGACGAAGAGCCAGGATCAATAATGGAGGAGATTGGTTCTGGAGAAAATATTAACCTCCACAAAGCCACACAACATCGGCGTGAACACCAACAATTACCGGTCCATTTAACAACAATGGAGACCAAGAACTCACACCAGAATGGGCCAATTGTGGAAGTTGATGTGCGTGGAAGATCAATATTGGCACTGATCGATAGTCAAGCATCACACAATTTCATAAGTGAAGAATTGGCAAGAAGTATTGGTAAATGGCACCCTGTCAGAGATAGTACAGGGAGTGGAGCCACATGCAATAATACTTTCAGAATTCTTGGGAAAATGTGCATGGATGTGATGATATCAAGAATGAAGTTCAATGTTGAAGTAATGGTTGTACCTGGCCTACGGAATCACTTAATACTTGGTCATGAATTTTTAACAAAAAATGGTGTGAGCATCGATTACCGGAGTGGTATAATTTACTTGGGGTGTGATAAGAGAGTCCGCATTGCATGGAGAAAACCAGATGGAGCCCATAGAGAAGTGGCAGCAATTAATAATGCATTGGGCGAGTTACAAATTAAACTCCTTGAGAACCAAGAGCAGTTAAAAGATGTCATTCGGCGACATCCCAGCGTTTTCGGCAAAGTTGGAAGGACAAAAACGATCACACACAAGATTGAGATTACGAAGAATTCCCCCATTAAATTACGACCATACCCGTACAACAATGAGAAGCAACGGGTATTAGAAGAGATGATTGAAGAGATGGAAGGCGATGGCATTATAGAACCATCCACATCGCCTTGGGCCGCACCCGTCGTATTGCCGAAGAAGAAAGATGGTACTTTTCGATTGTGCGTCGATTACAGAAAATTGAACGATATCACAAAGAGCAATGCGTTTCCGATTCCAGATCTGCAAGAGATGTTGAGAAAAGTCAATGGAGCAAAAATATTTTCTACATTGGATCTTCAGACTGGTTATTGGCAAATTGAGATGGAGCCACAATCGAAAGAGTACACAGCATTTACCACCCCAAGAGGTCTCTATCAATTTCGCGTCATGCCGTTTGGACTGAAGAATGCGCCAGCTACGTTCCAGAGTTTAATGAACGAAGTACTATCTGGATACATCGAAGATTTCTGTCAAGTTTACCTGGATGACATATTAATCTACAGTCGATCAGTCAAGGAACATTTACACCACCTGGATCTTGTACTTGAAAGACTAGAACAACATGGATTAACTTGTAAACCAAGCAAATGTGTCATTGGCAGCAACAAAGTCAAATATCTGGGACATATATTGAGCGAAGATGACATTGACAGAGAGGAAGAGAAGAATGAAGCTATCAGTAATCACCCTGTACCAAGAACACGAAGACAATTACGACAATTTTTGGGATTATGTGGTTGGTACAGGAGCTTCGTGAAAAACTACGAAGATATAGCTGCACCTCTAAGCGAAATGCTCAAGAAGAACATAAAGTGGCGCTGGCTAACATTGCATCAGAAGGCGTTCGAAAATCTGAAATCATCGATTGTGAATGCACCGAAGCTAGCACATCCAGATTTTAAGAAGACGTTTTGTTTAAATACGGATGCTAGTGACGTCGGACTGGGTGCAATATTATTCCAAATGGAAGATGATGGCAAGACAAGGAGAATAATAAATTACGCCAGCAAGAAGCTTGGACCCACGGAAAGAAAATACGCCACAACAGAAAAGGAATGTCTCTCGATAATCTGGGCATTGAGGAAGTTTCGAGGATATCTTGAAGGAAGACATTTTAAATTATACACAGATCATGCAGCGCTCCAATGGCTGAACAAAACTAAAGATAGTCGAGCAAAATTGACAAGATGGGCATTAGCATTGGGAGCCTATGATTATGAAATAATTCACGTCCCCGGAAAAGATAATCAAGCCGCCGACTCCTTGTCCAGACAACCACAGGGCAAGGCTGAAGACGAAGAAGTGGAGGACATTCCAGAGTGGGTGATTGAAAAGAGGGCAAAAACACCGATAACCCTCAACGTAATTGAAGTGGAAACACCCACACTCGACAATATTGATGTGTGATGTGACTGCCATCAGAAGATACATCGTAGACAGTAATAGTCCACTGAGAAGCAATCTACGTCGACGAGTGGACAGAACAAGAGCTAACTACACCGTAGCTGATGGGATCCTCTGGTACCATAGTCAACAGATGGTACAAGAAGTGCCAGTGGTTCCCGAAGAACGCCGACTTGGTTTTCTGAGAAAATATCACGACAGTGATGAAGCAGCACACCCAGGATGGAGAGAAACGTATCGTCAAATCCGTAACCGCGTGTATTGGTATGGGATGCAAGATGACATACGCAGATATGTAAAAGGGTGTGATACGTGTGCTAGAGTGAAGCCACTGAACAAGAAACCAAGTACAGCAATGAGAAGTCGAAGACCTACTTCACCATGGGAGGTAGTCAGCATCGACTTGATGGGTCCATACCCACGCACATCACGTGGAAAAACAAATATTGGTTGTGACTGATCTTTTCACTAGATGGATCGAAGCATTTCCATTGGGGGCCACGTCGACCTCGAAGATAGCCCAAGTACTGAAAGACGAAGTATTTAGTCGTTATGGATATCCAAGAGCAGTACTAAGTGATAATGGTCCCCAGTTCAGATCAAAAGAATGGAAAGCAGTGAACAGAGATTGGCACACAGAAATTTGGACAACGCCAATATACCATCCAAGAGCCAACCCCACGGAAAGACAGAACCAGGAGTTGAAGAAGTTGTTGCGATTACATTTGTTGGATCAAGCACACAAGAATTGGGACCAACAACTACACAAATCATTGTTCGCAATACGTAACAGAGCAAATAGAACAACTGGTTTTTCGCCCGCCAAATTGTTACTGGGGGCTGAGATGAAGAAGCCTGGGGATTGGCAAATACAAACAGCTGAAGAGCCTCAAGATATTGAAGATTGGGCCAACGAGAGAAGCCAAGGACGTCAACAGAATGTTGAGATAGCTCGGCAAACAATATTGGCCAATGCCGAAGTAAATGACCAAGTGGAGACGGGACTCGTTTATCAACCTGGAGAGTCCGTCTGGATGCGTAATCAAGTACTCAGCAGTAAGGTGGAGGGTGTCCATAGTGGATTGGCACCGAAGTGGAAAGGGCCTTACAGAGTGCTGAGGAGTTTACCAGCTGGAATATATGTTGTGGAAACAGTGCCTCCCACGAAGATACATGGAGGTCTCTTGAAGCCGGCCAGTGCAAGGACCGCCGCCAATGGGAATCTGGGAAGATTGAGTGTGGGGAACGAGGTGTTCGGCCAACTACTTCCAGATCGATTGGGGGGTCAAAGGCATGGAGGTGATGGAAGACGACGGGATGTACCAAGTGTGGACGAGCCAGAGGCCAGAGCATTAGAGCCAGGGTACAACTTGCGGCCCAGACGACCGGCAATCAACAACAGGCGCCGTTGAAGAGTGAAGAACTAATGTGTACGTACACTTTTAAGTTATGCTAGCTAGCTAAATGTACTAGTACAATTGAAATAATTCAAATAGTTCTTAAGTCAAAAATTGGTCGACCAAATATAATAAGCAAATTAGAAAATGTGTGTTGGAATCTAGAGGGGGAGATTTTGTTGTAATGAAAATTATTAAGAATAATTTTTTTGATCCAACACACATTTTAATTATGAAAGTAAAATATTACGAAAAATATTTTAGATAACAATATTTTTCTCCTTGCAAAAAGAAGGAGTTTTTTTTGAAAGTACAAAAAGATAATAATATAGCTCGATTTTTTTTTTTTTTCTTAAACAAAGTTTTTTTTTTAAGTCGAAAAATGATAATAAGATTAATAGATACTTTTGATTTAAAGTTTTTCTATTAAGAAAGAAAAAATCAAAAATTGAAAAAAATTATTGCATATAATTTAATTTAAGAGAATCAAAAGTTATACAAATTGAATGTTTTACAAAATAACATAAACAGATCACAAATAAATAATTTTGTAAAAACAAGACAATTTTTGTAAACAGAAGTAAGCTAGCTTACAGTTATGAATGTATCATAAAATTTGTGTATATATTTTGAATTGACACTGGCCGTGTTCGTTTGGTCGCTGCTTGAATATCAACCAAGCGGGGTATGACTGGGTATGATGGGGTCAAACCCAAGGAGAGGTATAATTTTTAATTAATTTTATAAATAGTCTGAACACTCCGACTACGTCCATGGGTGTTGATATACTAAAATATTCTAGAAGCCTCCATGCAAAAATATATTGTCAAAAACATATTTATTCAAAAAAACAATCATATTCTAGAACGACCCATGACGGGTATATAAACCGTGACCAGTGTCGATTCAAATCAGTTTTTAAATCGACCATTGTGCGATTAGTATCAGAGTTTTTAAATTGTGTCTGATCAGTTTAATATCGACTATTGTCCGCTAGTATCAAAGTATATAATTGTTGTTCAATCCTAATCAAAGTAAAAGTTGGAATTTGTACAAGTAATTTGGTCAAGTAATTCAAAGTTTAACATTGTGTGAAAAAGAATTAAAATAATTGTTGAAAAATAAATTGGATAATCATTTTTTTTAAAGCAATAAAATCAGGTTTTTTTTTTGTTTCGTAAAAACTTGTGTTTAATTTAATTTTTTTTTTCTTTTCTTTAAACAAAAACGTGCGTGTTGTTCCAATTACAAAATATTTAGTAATATCGTTTACTAATATATTTTTTTTTTGTTTTTGTCGAGTATCGGAATCATTGCAGGTTCGGGCAGCGCTCCTTTGAGGATAAAGAGAGCCAGGATACCGCGACAAATGTAATTATAATGAATATTTGATTGTCGCCAAAGTTTCTTAATTCCATATTCATATTTCTTTCTCTGAGAAAATTCGGAAACTTCTTAGTTTTTTATCACTGACCTCCACCAGTCTTATTTGGACTAACTATTCTGACGGCGTTAAATGGACTCGTCGGTAAAAACATGAATACAAAAATCTATATCTCGACAACCAGATATGCCAGTGTTATGCAAAACTGTCATAATAATTATCAAAGTCTTATAAATGCCTGGACCAAATTTCAAATTAATCCTGTTTTTTGTTTCTGAGATAATTAAATTTGTAGAACGAAAAATGTTCTAAATCAAAAAATGCAACTTTTTTGAAATACATAAAAACATATTTTTAAATATCAAAACTCTTTTAAATATCAAAAATGAAATTTAGAATTTAAGTTTTAAACAATAATTTTTTTTTACAAATATATATTTTTTTAACAAAAATTAAATTATTTGAAACGATTTAATTGCAAAATTTTTACTTTTTATTTAGAGTTGGCAATGGATGAGATAT
Source organism: Nineta flava (assembly GCA_963920215.1). Lineage (NCBI taxonomy): Eukaryota > Metazoa > Arthropoda > Insecta > Neuroptera > Chrysopidae > Nineta > Nineta flava. Next base: position 109,447,842 of record OY986041.1, read on the forward strand.
CAATGCATTTAGTATAGGATAAACTCACCACCCCCTACTTACCCTTTCCAGTTTCACAACAACCTTAACTTTACAAAAAGTACTTTTTAAATACCACAGTCTCTAGACACAATCGATAGAGTTAACAATAAATAACAGACGTTAATAATTTTAACAACTAACTTTTTACCAGATGATCAAAGATTTGTTGATTGTTATTATCATCCTTATGCAATATTTGACGATAATTACTGGATAAAGTAAGCATTCTTCGTAAGTGGATCAAATATTGTTGGAATACTTTCTTGTCGTAAAAAGATAAGTCCATTTCTAGAATGAGAGCACTGCCTTGAATCATGTTTTGAACACAAGTATTGCCATTTAGTTGGCTCACAATTGGGCCCGTATCCCATATTTTTTATCCAAAGTTGCAGAATTATTTCATCATTTGGGAACCTGTTTAAATAATAATTCGAAAAATTACACACAAATTAATAATAATTATAATCACGAATCACACATTAATAATTATAACAATAATTCTATTTTATAATAATTATGTAATACTTACTTCAATAAAGATATCTCCTCTACTTTCGTATCTCGTACTTTACAAAATACACATTGTCTCATGGCAATTGAAAATTTTCAATTAATTATTTTAAAAACTTTATTATAAAGGAAAAAACACTTTCACGTACTATTTAATACTGAAAATTAAACGAATTTGATAAATATTTCTGAATCATAAAATCAAATAACTTTGACAAATTTATTATGATACATTCATTTGTTTTATCTAGAGCACGGTAGTGCGCAAGGCCGAGTTTAAGTTATTTTTACAAAAAATAAATTTTTCAATCTTAAATATGAGTTTCTTCAATGAGTTTCATATGAGACTCATGTAATTTAAATATATTCATAGTTCATTTACTTCTGCTGTACACATAGATGGCTATAGTATACCAAAAAGTCCATATATGATATAATGGAGGTCAGTGTCTTTTATACAAATTCTAGAGCTTTTCTTTTATTTATATTCTAGAGGTATAAGAAGTTTTGTATTATATATTTCATACATTTGGCAGTATTGCTCCTAGCGTTGAATCCTTGGTGTTGTCTATTCTAAGCGACTATTTCTAAGGTTATATAATGATAAATTACTGGTCAAAATCAGCCTAACAGTTTTAACATTATTTTTACTATACAAATGTGAATAAATTGAAAATAATGAGTTTGTTTTCTTCTTTCTCAGGTCACTCCAACTGGCCGCCATGTTCGCAGTTTTGATGAATCCTCATGGAAGGTTACAGACGAACATGCATATATGTCAACAGTGGCGGCACCACAATGTGTCAAATCGAATCCAGCAACAAAAACCACGTGTAGTTCTACCAAAGGAGACACTTTAAAAGATGAAAAATCAGGTGATGAACTTTCTCGTAATGAAGTGCGGAAAAGTAAAACGAAACGTGTTAAAAACTATTTAAAAAAGTGTAAAGATGTAGCATTAGGTACCACTTCGAAATCATCTATAAATGATGAAACAGTTAAATGTAATCCATCTAATACTTCGTGGTATGTTCCAAATGACGATACATCGGTCGTCAAAGATGAACCAAAAGATACAAACGCAATTATAACAGTGGTTACAATCAGTGATGATATTTGGGAAACGGTTGATGAATTGAAACCGGCAGTTGATACAAATTTATTTGAACAATATAATAGTGAAAATTCATCGAATGAAAAACATAATGAAATTGTTGAAAATGTTCAGCAAGATATCGATGATGTAAATTTAGATGTAAGTGTACCACCATGCTCGGATATAGCTGCAACATGTGTTCAAAATGATTTAAATGATAATCATAACTTGTGTGATGATTTAAAACATTCGAGTGTTTTTGATTCGTCATCTGATGTTTCATCGGATCATACATTAGTTGGTGATGAATGTACTGATGATAAGCTACATGTTCAATTAGATACCAAAGAATTGGAGGTGAGTTTTTTTTTGGTTTACTAATTTAATTTATATCAAATGCCTTAGATTCACTTCCATAAGAGAAAATCAATATAGAAAATTTCCTCTCTTCCATTTCTCACGATAATCCTGAAGACTAGCCATTGAAAGACCAAAACTATATTTATTTTTAAAAGCGGCAAAGAGGCAGGAAAACATGTAGATATACTGTTTAAATTGTTGATATTAAACATAATTTATATCTAGCCTAACTTCGCCGAAAAAAGGGTTTTAATGTTTGAGTAATTTAAAGTCGAAAGAATGTTTGTAATATTTTTAGTAATTTGAAGCGATGGAATGTTTGTAATATTTTTAGTAATTTAAAGCGATAGAATGCTTCAAATGTCGGGATTTCAAAGGCCAAGCCTGTAATTTGATGTTCTTGGATTCAATTAATTTTTTTTCTGAATTTAATATAAACGATTGGGGAGATTAGATGCTCTGCCCTAGCATTATCGGTATCGTCATCTATTATTTCTTCCATCACGGGTTTTTCCATGTTCGGTAGATATGAATAGTATTTTGGATTATTTTTTAAACCACCTGTGAAGTTCAGTATGTTATACAAATAATTAATAATTTATTTTTTAAATGGTTTTATTTATACATATTGAATTACAGTTTGTTGACACATTACAATTATGAATACAAAAACTACAATTGGCTAATAAAACGCTTCTAAGTTGATAATACAAATATTTTTAAATAGTGTTGATTTTTCCTCTCAGAAACAGACAGAAAAGAAAAAGGTGCAGTTCGGGTCCACGCCGTAAATTTTTCGTGAAAACGTCCTGTACAGTAGTATACGTTTGGACTGTATACTACATAGATGGATCTTAAATGTACGTGATTTGTAGACACTTAGACTGTCGCCTGCAGCTTGTTGCCCATTAGCTACGCAATCGCTTTGCCCCGTTTTTTCATTAACTTTTCAACGTTGCCGTAGCTCTCGCATTCATTCGGCACCAAACTTTTTTTTGACTCGTTGAATACTTTTCAACGCGAGCTTTCCTCTTATATGCGGTTTTAATAATTCCCAGCATATTTACAGGTCATATGAAACGAAATCTTCAATTTTTTTGTAATTTTCAATTTAATATCGATTTTCAATTATATTCCGGTGAATATTTTTATTTTCTCACTATGCTTCCTAGAAAGCGCTTGACAATAACAGTAGACACAATGTCCTAGCGTTTCCACGCTAAACGCGTTTCCAAGATTCACCAATCTATAACACAAAGCTAATTCGTAACTATTCACGCGCATGCGCTTACACTCGTACAAGGACGGTACAGGCAAAACAAATACAGCGCTATGTGTCGTAGATAGATCGTGTAGACATGATCTATCTGAGGTGAGCTCAACCATTGTAAACGCATTATTAGTTTCAAAGCTAAAAGCTAATAAAGTCTTACATTATTTCGTCACATAAGAATGTCAAAACAATTTTAACAAGTTTTGTCGGCTACAATTATTAAAATATATTTCGAGTTTATATAAAGAAGATCGGAAGTTTTTTCAACAAATTATATCCTTCATTTGTTACCTTACACAAATAGAGAGAATTCTCACCTTTAAATGATTGCCCCGCAGCCTGTAAATTTTGATTGTAATATCTTCACTGTGAAAGAGTATTGAATAAATACAAGAGGTTTAACACAAGTGATTCGACGTTCAAATAATATCTTTAAGTAATATGTAAAACATAATATTTTTTATGTTTTATTTGTATAAATAATAAGTAAATTCTATGTAGGTTGTAATTATTGTGTTTTCTTGTGATTTGTAGTGAAATTGAACATTAATGTACTTACTTGTTTTTTAACTATTCTGATGTTTATCATAGTCGTTATAAGTGAAAGCTCTATATATTACGGATCGAATCTTATTTTAATATTGAACGGTATTATTTTATTTATTTATATATTGATATAAATGTCATGGATGAAATCAGATTTTGCCCAACTAATTTTTTTATACCCGATATATCTATCTGTTAAAGCGCTCTACTTGGGACTAGGAGGTTATGGGTTCGAATCCCGACATCGGAAGTTTGTCAATTATTCAAAAGATAAGGGGCGGTTAATTGACTAAACTGTCGGGGTATGGACAAGAACGAAGTAACTGGGTATGCTTGTGAAGGTTTTCTGCAGTTTCCTTCACGAACGCCAGAGGAATATCGGCATAGTTTGTATCATAGTCGGCTGCAGCCGCTACAACTTAACCTAACCATATCTGTAATATAAACTGCCCTTTGTGTAATTGACTGACTGACTGATATATACAAAACCTAACCCACTTTGTTGTGGTTTTTTTTTTTATTCGACGCGGAATAACTTCAAACTTACAAAATCGGAAAACGATTTAATTTTTCCAACGCAGCTCTCCCGAAATGAAGAAAAACCCCAAAAATATCTGCTTTACTTTTATACGCGGTAAAAGGGTGCGGTTTTTGCATTACGTCAAGAAAGGTTGCATTGGGGAGGAAAAGGGAGGAGCCCCCTTTCAAACAGAGCGAGTATTTTACATACAAGGGTATATTAAGTTTAGTTCCGACTTTGTAATGGTTGAAACTATTGATCGTACAAAAAAAAATGTTGGAACACGTGTTCATAATATGACCTTAATAGTTTATTTCCACGTATCCACCTGTCCACCCTATCAACACGATATCTCAAAAACGAAAGGAGGTCATGAGTTTAAATTTTGTATGTGTGATTTATAGCTAAAACGGTCAAGTTGAATGGGCAAAATCGGACCTTGTTTGAGTAAAACTGTCCATCTTTGAATCTGTAACAAACAGAACAAAAATTTAAAGGTTTGGAGGTTGAAACACAATAATAATAATAATGAGGTTTCACCTACGTTTCTGAGACTCCACGGTCTAGAATAGAGGTCACCCACATCATTACTTTATTTTTTATTTTTAACCTTTATTAATTTATAATCATACATTAATGATTAGTGTAACCATACATTAATGACAAGGTATTTATATGCAGACTAAGAATTGGCAAGTTGTACGGCTACAGACGACTTTGATAAGAAACTATGATGCCGATCGATATTCATCTGGAGTTCGTGAAGAGAGACGCTGCAGAAAACCTTCATAAGCGTAACCGATTACTTTATTCACGACTATACGCCGACAATGTAGTCAATTATCCGCTCTATTAATTACAATTGACAAACAGGCACTGCCAGGACCTGAATTCGCAACGTCCCAGTTCCAAGTTTAGCGCCTTAACAAATGCGGCCACTTGGCTGGTTTTGGAAGTTGATAGAATGTAATAGAAAAATAAATAAATAAATCGGAACTCATTGTAAATATGTTTCAGCGTTATATGTACTCACTCACAGATATCGTCTCGAAAATAGCAAAAATGGACCATCGAAAGTTCGAAATTCGAAATAGATTTTTTTCATGGTTAGTATACTTTATCTATACTAGGTTATGATAAAGTAAAGATTTAATTTTTGTATAACAACGTTCAATTCACATAGAACAGTAATTGGTAAGCAGCACAATCAATATATGCATAAAATAAATGTGATTGCCTCGGGTAACGTAAGTTTATCTGTATAATACTATTTTTTACTTATTTTTTAATATTTAAAAAAAAAAATTCACATTGGATCAAACAAACAAAAAAATATCATGGAAAAAGGTGTTTGTTCAACTTTTGTGTTGATCTACGCAACGAAAAAGAAAAAACACAGATTATACTTATTGTTAGCAATAATAATAGGCAGTACGTCTAATAGTATATTTATATACTAGTTACATTGTCAGTAAGTTGTCACACTTGGTCGCACAATAGATGACTTCCTGGATTACGATAACCTTAACAATAACAAATATTTTATACGACAACAATAAAATGCTCCGTATAAACATGGAATCTTTTGCCTCATGACGATCGGCTTTTTCAAAACTTATTTATTTGAATTTTTTTCTAGATTATTATTTGCTAACGTTACTCTTCTAAAATATGAATTAAAATATCTTTTTTTTTAATGAAACATTAGTATTGCAACGCTAATCGTACTGTCCGAAGAATATTTAAGTTTAGAATAATCGCAATAGTAAGAATAATCGCAATCGCCAAAAGTAGTTCGAGGTCTTAAGGATAATTATTCTGTCTCCTCTGCGTGTGTTTAACAGATTTATGCTGTATGAACTTTCTTTCCTTAATTCGCACCTGCTAGAAACTTTCCTCTTCTCTTTTTTCATAAATTCTTGAAAGATTCTTTGGAAACATTACCTGTCACTGCAAGTTCACAGTTCCATCTATCACACTTTTGAATTTTTCACTTCTTCTCTGTTCATTTCATTCTTATCGTCATATCTTCATACACATTCCTCATGGATAAGATTTCTTTTCCCTTGAAATGAAGCTCTACAATTTCCAATGCCCTTTTTTCAACACCACTGCGTTGAAGCCTTGGCCTGTTAATATAACACTACTTTGAATACATATATTTTTTCCCGTATCTAGAATGACCTAGACACATTGCCTCTCCCACTATCAACCCATATGTCAATCCATACACTCTTGAGTTTTTGCATTTCTTCCCTGTTTATTGTTCCTATCGCCAATTCTGCTCTCACATTTTCAACTGTTCTGGTTTCTTTTCCCTTAGCACTAAGCTCTTCAATTCTGATTGCAGTCTCTTATCACTGCGTAGAAATGTTAGTCCGTTAATCTAATCTACTTTGAATTCTGGTATCTTGTTAATCTAATTAACTTATTTGTAAATTTCCATGGCATGTAAATAATGGACTAATTGTCTTTATGCAGTAAGCGAAGTCCAACTATGTCCTAAATTATCAATTAGTTGACCCGAATGAAATAAACTTCGGGAACTTATCGGTTAAATCTTGAATAGTTTATTTCAAAGTTGCATTTATATGTCATTGGTGTTTTAATCATTTATTTGATGAAATAAACTAATTGCTTTTTTTGTTATTGTAAAAATGTATTTATTATACGCTAGTTACCTTTTTACGTAATAGTTATGTGTATATTACGATGGCATATTGTAAAATAATACTTGTGTTATGCACACGTTTAATTAACACGTGTCCGATAATTTTGCACGTGAATTACTTGATAGACATTTTCTAGATATTCCTAGACACATGTTATTAGCATACATATTTATATATGAATGAAATGTATGTACGTCAATGCGTGTTCAATTCTATTGAATTGTTTTTTATTTTTGTGTTTTGTAAAATAATTAACTTCAAATTAGTTTTATTGTTGAAGTTAATCTTCTGTAAATATTCATTGGTTTTATTCCTTGCTTGAATTTTTTTAGAATAAGATCAAGTTTAGTTTTATAATTCAAAAATACATACAAGTAAATTAATTCAACAAGTGATAATAATAACTAACTGAATTAATTGTTTAAACACTTGATTTCATTCCAACGACGTTTTTCCCCCTAAATATAACGCCTCCTTCTCTTTTAGTTTTCCCTCTTGCATTAATTTTTTTGCTACTGTATGGTGAATTAATTTATAGACGCCCCTTTTGTCGATAATAGTGTATCCGATTCTTCTCCTACTTTGATTTTTTTGATAATCTTTCCCATCCATTTCTCTTGCTCATTAAGTTCAGGTTGTAAGGTGTCCAGATTTTCGTTTAATCTTTTATTTTGTACTAACTTTGATTGTGTCATTAAATTTTCTTCTATTATATGTTTCAAATGTGTTTCCACAAATGTATCCACTAGGATTGCCTTATTGTGATATTGTTTGAATAAAACCTTTTTTATTTTATATCTTCCCCTTGCATGCGGCTGTTGTACCTACATTAATTTTTTATCTGTAAATGTTTGTCCATAAAGGCAACAATAATATAATATCCTTTTTCAAAATCTTTGCAAAAGGTTTAAAAGGGTTTTTTTGTCCTACATAGGCTTCCTTTTTTAGTTCTTCCTCTTGCATTATTTTGATTTTTTTGCTACTGGATGGTGAATCAATTATGGTTGCTCTTTTTGTCGATGATCGTTAATAAGTGTCCCAACTATGGGTATACACACTATAAATCGTTACATAAAATCTATTGTTACATTTAGCCACAAAAGTTGTCATTTTTTTAAACTTTATATTTGATGTGTGACTTATTCCTGCGGTTTTATAGAAGTTATTCATTATAAATATAGTAAAAATATAAATATAGTAACAACTTTTATTCGAAAATATTTTTCGAAAACTGAATGAGTATGGCAAAAATCACCTATAAATTTAAAAAACAATCAACTTTTGTGGTCCATAATATTAAAAAATCGGGATTAAACTTTATTGTTACATAAGTTGGAGGTACGAAAATTGGTAATTCTATTAATAATAAACAAAGTTGTTTTCAAAAATGTACCCCTAATGGGATCTAATCCAAGGCGAAAGTCTTTTTGAGGATCCACGTTTATTTAAGGCCAGAGAAACGAAAATTGGTATTTATAAATAATTAAATAAATACGTACAACAGCGTTTTAAGACCTTGGCTGGGAGAAATATTAGTTTGCTCAGCTATAACAATAATCGCACTGGCGAAGCCGCAACGGGTAATGCTAGGTTTATTCGTAGTCCCACTTACGACTAATACGGATCTTCTCTGTATGTCATGATTTATTTTACATATCAGTGCGTTGTTAATAACAAACACAGTTATTACAAACAAAATATATAACAAAAAAAAAGATATAATAAGGCCTTACTTTATATGCAGTAATATAATAATAATTCCGATGAATTTATTTTTAAAAAAATCGTACCATAAGAAATAACATAAGTGTGTAATACTTGATTGGTCACTATGTTTTTTGCCTTGCAGACGTCACGGTTTTCTTAGTGTATAAATTGGGCACGAGAGTCCCTTGCAGCATATCGACACACATCGGCATATTGTATCGATTCTTATCACTGCAGTCAATGTGTGAGTACTATGCTGTGATTCCTTCAATAGAAAGTGTCGGTGTATGGTTTTGTATGTTTTTTTTTTGTTCAAAATAAATATTTTTAATACAAAAAAAAAAACAGTATTAATTTTTTTTATTGCTTATTGTATATTTCTAAGATTTTAGATTTAATGTAGTTAATTCATTGTTTGAATGCCTTTAGGAGAGAAATAAATTTTTGAAATTCATTATGATTCACTTTTTGTGAAATATGTATGGCGCTGTTGCTACTGACTATCATTGTCATAGATTGAGTGGGATTGTTTTTATTGATCAATAAAAATTGTATTTTTAAATAAATCTTTATTGATTTGTTTTTGTTTTTATGCAAAAAATTTACGACCAATTTTGTAATATTTTTAAGAAAATACGGATGGATACACGTGTATTTTGATATTATTAAAAATAAATAAAGTTTTACTTTTTAATTTTGAGATTATATTTACTATTGGCAATTAAGGCAGATGATAGAATTTCGTGTTGTGTTTGGCCTGTTCAATTCTAGTTTTGCAGAAACATTACACATTTTACAAAGTATCCAACTATTGGAGCAAATACGGTATGAGTGATTAGTTATAATAAAGAAGACTATTTACATGTGGACACATGATTTTTAAACATGGTGTCCCACGTTGGACCCCAATTTGTTGGAATATATCAATTTCTATCTCTTGATATATTCAATCTAAAACCTGATCTAAACAGAATGGGTAATTAAATACAAATTTGTGGACTTTCAACCAATGTTTATTTTTAATCTGTAAATTTAATAATTGAATACCAGTTTCCATATTGAAGAATTACAAGATCTAGAATTGAGTTCTTCAGTAATCGAATATATTAGGATAGCAAAACTAATGATTTTGAATAAACAATATTTAGAGATTCTAATGAATATTCTATTAAAAGTTCAAACTGCAGTTTCACACAGCTTTTTCCTGTCAATAAATGCAACCACATCTGTTTTGTGCAGTTTAACAATCTAGCAGTTTGGATAAGCAATGACGTTAATTGGAATCTTTTCTGCTGTAAAATATTTTAATTGTCCAGGTGTTTGATTTTCTTCAACTTCATCAAGTGTAGTAAGTCTCTAACTTGAAATCTGTTGCTGATATTCTTCATAGCCGGTCAAGGGTGTTACTTTTTCCGTAATACGTGAAATTGTGGACCACAGTGCTTTGACGTATCCAAATTGCAGTTTTGTCAACTTAATGTAAGCGACACGCAATGTATGGTGTGTCTAGCGATCACTTTTCAATCAATCCTGGAAGATTTGGACACCACCGTCTAAATCTTATTAATAATTTCCATTGGAAGGTTGGTGGTATACCGTACGTATATCTAACTTGATAGATTTTTCTTCGCCACATGTGGGACCCTCCAATTCGCCGGACCCGTAGCATTTCTCGTATTATAGTCCTATTTGTTATAGAGACAAAAAAAAAACTTAGTTACACAAGTTTCGTGCAAAACTTCAAATTTTGGAGAAATATCTGGCTATTTAGTAATAATATTATCATCTATCTATAATGATTATATTATAAATATAAATACTGTTATGTAATAATCGTAAATTTGCATAAATGACCTACACAAACCAGATATTTTGTTCAATTCATTTATTATTACTTGTTCGATATTAATTAATTTAAATAACACAGTAACACATATATTCTTTCTACTTTGTATTAAAAACTGGAATTATAAACTAATAGGTAATAAAAATTAATCAGAACTGGGTTTGCAGATTTTTGTAATTACTTGTTTTCATTAAGACACTTTATTTTATGTTTAAAATTTATCCAATAATTTGTACTCAAGATCGTTTGCTAATTTATTGGAAAATGTCTCATTTAGTATAAACACAACATTAATGTTTGCTATTACCAGGGCCGGTTTTAGGGGTACAACGACAGGCCAAACCGGAGGCACCACAGAAGCAGATGTCCCCGGACTCGTTGGCCGCTGAGCCTGCGCGTGCTTCGCTACTTCAATCTGTTGACCCATCAGGCCAATCCTGTCGCGGAGCGCTTTAAACCCCACAAGCATCTCATTAAACTTTCCCGTTATTTACGCCCGCATCCTCTTGTTCTCCCCAGACAACTTGATCGCATAGTCTCGGTAATCCTTGATTACTTTAACAATATCATCCTTAAAGGATTTCGCAATCGTCCTCACTGCAAAAGCCCGTATAACATCATCGCACCTTATGTCCACTGCCATAAGGTAATTAACTCAGTTCTCGTGCCCTTCCTTGCCGAGGCTATTCCCGCTCCTCCGAAGTCTCTTCCGACCTTTAGCCAGCTGGAAGCTTCGCTGTGAATCATCCGAACTGGAGACCTTGACGATCCCAACCTTCCACCGTTACCGCAGAAGTATCCTTCTCCAATGAAGGGACACCTCCTATCGCTGTAGTTATAACCGGGGCGCCAGCCGGGGTCATTCCCTCTAGTTGGGAATGTCTCGAACCAACTCAGACACATTGTTTATGACCGAGGTGTCAACCGGGTTACCTGTAATGGCAGGCAACGAACCGTTACTGATTGTATTAATTAAATCATTCATAATTAATCCCACGAGTACACCGTGCCTTCTTACTACCCCATCGGCCACTTGATGGAGAGGACTAGGAGTACGACAGAGTATGGAGTTCGCCAGGTGGATAGTTCGAGACAGCATACCCTGCTGCCATTCAAGTAGTGGAAGCGTTGAGAAATTAAATGTCTTAAAATTAAAAGTCTTAAAATTAAAAAAAATCTGTGCCATTTGATTTTAATAGAACACCATTATTGTTTAAAAGAAGTTTGTTTCTTTAATAAATCAATTTTTTTTTATTAATGAATGAAGAAATTAATATTTTTTTACTCGTCTAATGCATTATAAAAAGGCTTTTAAAGCAATGTTTTTACATTTAAAAAAAAAATTTTAAACAAGTGTTTTACAAAATTTACAGCAATATATATACGGGTCAACAAGTATTTTTAATCATGATAATTTTTTTGTAATCATGTTAATCAATATATGATCGGAAGTACAATATTAAATTACATTTTTATTATATCGTTTTCGTATTTTATTAATAAATAAATTTTAATATACTATATCTGTTTATATGTATGTGTGTTTATGTGAGTATTAATAATGTGCGTTATACCGAGCCGACCAACCGTATACAAAAATACGCTCATAATATGTTAAGGTAGTAAGGTCGTGTGAAACGTGTTGTCGGCCAAATTAACTAAATTTTTCAAAATAAATAACTCATTTCAAAATTACTAATCGTTGAGTTTTGGTAAAAAACGTTCTCGAAAATTGTACGATTAATATATACAAAATAAACAGTCCAAGTAGCCGAGCATTCTAAGGCGTTATGTCTGCGCAGTATGCATACTTGGAAACGGGGAGGTTATGGGTTCGAATCCCAACATAGGCAGTTTGTCAATTATAAAAAAAAAGGCGGTTAATTGACTAAACTGTCGGCGTATGGACAAGAACGAAGTAACCGGCTATGCTTGAAAAGGTTTTCTGCAGTTTCCTTCACAAACTCCAGATGAATATCGGCATAGTTCCTATTAGAGTCGGCTACAGCCGCATATCTTACCAATTCCTAGTCTACTCGCAAATTCCTTCCACTCCACTCACATCCTCACATCCTTAGACATCACAATGGACCTTATGGTCGAATTGTAGCCCGTCCACGGCAGCCTCTACAATCTATCTATCTATCTAACATATACAAAAATTAACATATTCAGGGGTAGTCAGGGATTGTCTAGTGGAACTACTGGAGCAACTGGCAAAACGGAACAATGTTAAATTGTTTTGGATTCCAAGTCATAGTGGTTTCGAAGGAAGCGAAAAAGCATATACCTTAGCAAAGAAGGGAATCGGATTACCTTTTATATACCCAGAACCTATTTTAAGAGTAACAAAGACAGCATGTAAACAAGTGATCAACGGTGAGACGAACGTTAATTACCGGGATTACTGAAAAAATATACCGCATCATAAAATCTGAAAAATACTATTACGGAATGCATCCAAAAGATTGTCTGTTCCTGATGCATTCAACCTGATAGAACTCCACAATGGATCCAATCTGTAGCGACTGTGCGGCGAGGAGGTTTAAACTTCCAGCCACACTGAATCTCTCGGTTACAACAGATACCAGATATTTGGTACATCTCACCTCGAGTATATGAACCTCCAGGAAAACTAGATAAGCAAGCTCCTGGCAATTTCCAAGATATGGGAGAAGCGAAACCAGTCAGACCGAATGCAAACTGCAGAGTGGCAATCTGGTACCACTGTGCACAGCTTGACTAGTTTCCAAGGAAACTATACTCGGCTATGTATAACAACATTAAGGTACAATCTCGGAACAAAAACTTTCTGTATTCCATACTATACTTATTATAAGATGTACAGCGCATTATAAACGAATCTTTTGGGTCTTATTTATTACCCCACGACAACTACCTTCATACATATACATATGATATTTTGTGTATGCATAGAACAAATAATGATATTACACGAACGATGTGTTGTTGTACTCAATAAAAAATTTAAAACAGGTAAGAGTGTCAGATATAACCATCTGTTATCAACGTAACATAACTAACATTGATTACTTAAATAGGCGTGGTGTGAACATATTATATATTATTTGATTCTCATCAACAGAATTGAATATTGAATGAAAATCAATTTGAAAATATTTGAATTCATACATTTATTTAATAAAAATCTTCAAACTGGCCGACAGACAACACACAGCCCAAATCAGTGGGTTCTAGAAGTATGAAATTCCTAATATAACGTTGGAGAGCACTGAAAAAGGGTTTTTGATCAACTAAGGGGGTTAAATAGGGTATGAAAGTTTGTATGGAAGTTCGCCATTTTTAACGAAAGAAATATGGAAATTGTGTTTAAGCTTCTGTTTATAAATAGAAGTTGTATCAGCGTTTTTGAAAATTAATCCTCTAAAGGGGTAAAATAAGGGATAAAAGTTTTTATGAGAAGTGGAATTTTTGAAGTTAGAAACGTAAATCCCTTTACGGGGTTAAGCAAGGAACGAAAGTTTGTATAGAAAATGCGTCATTTTTTAAGTTAAAAACGAGGATGTTGGTATTTAGGCTTTTTACATTGGAGAAAAATCGGATGGTTCCTGAAATGTTGACGATGGGAAATCCCCTCGTGCATAAGCAACGAGGATCAATGAAACGTGTATTTGCAATTTTACTGCGCTTTCTGAAGCAATCAAAGTTTAGACTTTTAAGATGCACAGTTTATGTAAATGGCTCGTGAATAAATACCTTTATAAAAAACCTTTAAATAATGAAGGTATATTCACAACCAATGTTTTGTGTAGAAATTCTTATCCTAGTTTTCCTTGGATTTCCGTGAAAATATCTGGAAAATGAAATTATGTAAAGTTTATAAAAGTAAATTTATATTTTGAAACTTATAATACAAAGTGAGTTTTTATTGTAGTTTTTTTCCAACTATTTACGAAAAATGATGTCAAACAAATGGTGTCCCCTTTCGCGATCACAAATATGAGCTTTTTTTAGCACATCTTCCAAGACCTTTTTATAAGTTTCTTGAGATATCATCAAAATATCCAAAAAAAATTATTGAAATTTAAAATTGTAAAGGTATTTTTGAAATCTAAAACCTACTCTAAAAATAATGAATTAAAAACAACATTTGGGATTTAATTTTGCGATAATAATTAATTATGAGTTTGTTAGTAGTTACCGAGGTAACTCAGGGAAATATGTACTGTACGCAAAAGTACTTAAATATTGAAAAAACTTAATATTTAGAATCGAGTACATTACATGCTCAAATTTATTTTATTTTATAGGACACAGTGTAAAAGTGAATAAATTGATTAAAATATTGTTCTACGAATTGCTATTTTAAATATATACTTTATCAATGTCGATTTTGCATTACAATTATAGGAAAAAATCGTATATTCCCAAAAATATAAAAATATTATTTTTCTCTATTGACATAAATACACAAAACCCCATTTATCAGTAGAGAGTAATGGTTATTGAGTGTAATTTATTCAATTGCAATGGTATTATTACTGTGTTTGTTACCAGTAAATAAGTGTGCCCTGCTTAATCAAGTAAATAAATTAAATTACTACTGGGTATTATATTCTGTTATTCTATACTCAATGGTTGTCCCCTTGTTTAGTTTAGGCTTTTAACTATTATTTATTGGCCGTATGGATACCCAAGTAAATTTTATTTTGTCTAAATTATTCATATAAATATTATTTTTATTTCGTACTATTTTGTCAAATTTCATTCAACAAAAATTTTTAACCCTTAATGATAGTTTTTATTGAAATTATTCTCCAAACATATGATGGGGGGTTAGTTTAAAATTTCAACATAAATCAACAATTTTAATTTTCTGTAAATCCATGGGATTTCAAAATAACCTTGTTAGAGGTTTTGGTATTAATATTTAATAATAGGGGTTGGTTGTCTCTTTTATGTTGAATAAATTTTTTTGATTTATTTATTTGATTTTGAAAAATTGTTTTTAAAAATTTATTCATTGTTATTTTTTTGTTTCAGGTGAAATGTGATGTAGCCAGTTTAGTTGATAGACTCTTAGGACCATTATATCCGAATTTTAAAAATACACGATCGGTGTTAGTGCGTCAAGCTCGTGATATTTTAGTGTGTGAATATATGGGGAATATTTCGAAATTCGAGACCGAATTTTGTATTCCAGCTGCAACACTTTTACGTCATGTTAAAAACAAAGTTGAATTTAATCAGGTAAGCTCAAAATTTTTAATCAAATAATAATAATTTTTTTGTAAATCCAAGGGAGTTTGTATATATATTCTCTTTTCTTATATGAAATATGCCATTTAGTTCTTCCCAATTCAGTTTTTTTTCGATACAAGTTTGTTAAATAATTTTTCGTTGTTTTCAATCAAGTTTGTTTTCGATAGAAGTTTCTTATTAAATAATTTTTCGTTGTTCTTAATCTAGTAATTCTAACAAACTATTTCGATAAAAGTTTGTAAAATTAATTTTCATTTTATATTTATGATTTTTTCTTTGTTAAAAAAAACTCAGCTTATGGTTTTATACCGATGTTTGTACAGAGGCCGGATATCGTCAAAAGTATAAAATTTGGCGTTTTACGTTGGTTTTTAAGGAATGTTTCTTATAGGGAGTCATTCATAAAGGGAGACAGTCAGTTTGCTTACGTATTTGAACTACTACAGCTGTCCAAAGTTTACCTTGTCATGTAGTTTCAAATCTACCGTTCTAAAAAGCAATGTAATTTCGTTTTAAAATATTATTGAAGTGTTGTTCGTTGTTGAAACTTTTCTCGATTTTTGAACATCGTAAGTTCCTATAATCGTAAATGCCTATATTATAGTGTCGATTTTCTAAGAAATTGCGAGAATGTGAGCGAGACAAAACAACGGAATAAGCGTAAATTATATGATTCTAGTAAATAACACAATAATCAATATAACAAATAAAAAAAATATAAAAATAATGCAATGGATCATAGTATATCTTAAATAAAATATCACAGTGTTTCAAAAAGGGGGAATATGTCAGGACCATTATTATGTTTGTGAACCTCTAACGATTATAAAAGTGTTATTTTTTTCCCTTTTTGTATGGTGTGGAGTATATCCAATTTAAAGCTTAGTTTGTGGTTAAGTTCTCTTAAAATGGTTCGCATAGGTGGAGTCTGTTTTTTTGTTTTTATAGAATCTTATATGTTCTCCTTTGCGAATCTTGAAAGACCTCCCAGTCTGTCCGATGTACGTTCCCAAACATTCTTGACACGTTATTTTGTATATCCCAGATTTTTCCATTGCATCCATCTTCTGCTTGTTGTTGTAGACCATACTCCCTTAAAATGTGGCGGATCGGAACGGTACTTGGATTTAATTTTCACGTAGTGTATGAGCAATTTTTTCTGAATTTTGGCCGTAATAGGTGAGAATCTCATATTGGTGTGGTGTTTTCTCCATAGGATAAACCGTTCCGAGCGCTATTTTCAATTGTTTTTTTAAGCTCGACACAATCAATCAAGTATGATGATTCACTTCTAATCCATACATCTTGAGTATGGGAAAACAGTTGAGAGCACTATGGAAAAAGCTATTAATCTGAAATTTTAGCCATGTTCTTGAATTCTGATGGTTTCTTGGTAGACGATGCCGATGACGATGATGACAAATCAGTTTATTATAATTAATAATTTAAGTAAGCCAATCATTGTAGTATATTCATTAAAAACGACCTTGAATACTCGAGTAATTTATAGCTGTATAATAAATATATTTATCTTGTGTTTGAAAGAATCATTTTAGTAAATTTTTTAACTGAAATGTAGAGACTTTTTGTGTTATCGTTCAGTTATTTTAGGTCCGCCATTAGACCTGACATCAAATATATTATTTTCGACTGCAAATAATTGAAACTGACTTGAAAAAAAGAACTCCATATGTTAAATTTCAAGTCCGTACTATTTAAATTGTTTTTCGGCTTTTGAGTTGTATGTAGCGGTGTCGCTTAATCATTAAATTATTATTATAATTTTGTACATCATTTTTATCTGTTGCATAACAACTATAACTTCCCTCTATTATCACGGTTGCTTTGAATGTTAACAACCTTGGTAATTTACATATTAAAATAATAATATTTCATAAATCAAATCAATAAAGATCAATTATATCTTTTATATATATTTATTATTTATTTAAATAATAATTATTTATAATATAACAATCATCTACCTTTACAGAGTAAACAATAGTAAACCTTCTAAAACACATTATTTTTATAGAAAAGTGAATATTAGTGACTATTCACAAATATCATAAATGAAATCGATGTTGAAAATAAAATAAAATATTTGAAATGAGAAAGATGTAACTTAAACTTTGGAACGAGAAAGATGTAACTTAAACTTTGGAACGAGGTCGCAAGAATCGCTCACTTGCCAAAGAGCTATAATTTAAGTAACCACTGAAAGAACCCTCGATCATCATGTAATGATCTAAATTTGAGGCTATTGAAGTAATATGAGTTTTCAGTAAACGCGGATACAAAAAGAAGATTTAACGATAATTATGATGAATTCTCAGCTAAGTTAAGTAACCACTGAAATAACCCTCGATCATCATGTAATGATCTAAATTTGAGGCTATAGAAGTAATGTGAGTTTTCAGTAAACGCGGATATAAAAATATTTAACGATAATTATGATGAATTCCCACCAAAATGAAAACAGAACGCCATACATACATTAACAAACCATAATAAAATGCATACATATATCACAACAATTCGTGATACATAAACCAAAACATTTAAATTATATATAATTCAGGTTAAGTAACAAATCATTATATTAAAAAACATTTATCTATTTCAAAATACGATGGATTACGGTATGCCACGCTCCATCATCATATACAGAGTGTTTCTGAAAAAGTGTACAATATTTTAGTACCCTCGTTATTGATAATTACGCGAATCATTCAGATTTAAAAAAATTACAAGTCTTTATTTCATAGTATGTTTTTGTTTGTTTGTTTGTGAGAGATAAATCTTGTAATCAAAATTATGACTAGTACTAATTAAGCTTGACCTTTATAGATCTTTAGATTATAGTTATTAGAGTACAGTTCTTTATAGATTAGGAATTCGAACATATTCCTTGAAACAGAAATTTGATGATAGTGATGAGGAATATTGAGAAGTAGTGGAAGCGGCGGGAAATTGAATTGAGTTTTATAAGCTTAAGGGGTCATTACACCGAAGATGCAAGAAACATGCTTCCTGGATTTTATTTCAGTTGTGGTTTCGCTTCTTACGTGTTTGTGTTCTTCTTATGGGTTTTTCTGGGGAAAAAGAAAGCAAATATACCAGAAAGAAATTAAATATATAAAATAAATGTATGTAAATATGTAAAATTATTTTACAGGATGCATGCATCTTGGTTCTTGCATCTTCGGTGTAAAAGGCTCCTAAAATAAAAAAAGTAGGATATACAACTTTTTCTCGGAATCCAATATTTAGACCCAAAAATTATGTTCCTTTTTCTGCCCTTGGCACTTTTACTAAGATAAGGAGGAAAGAAAAATTAGGAATTGGTTAGTGTGAACTTATTAAAAACGCTATTTCTTTGATTCTTCTTGTCCTTTATATCATATTGATTTATTAAATGACGCAAGTGTAATAGACTTTGTTATAAGTTATATTTTTTTTAAGTCAAAAGAATGACATTTTGATGAATTGAATCAAACGAAACGGGTCATTCTGGTTAATTGAATGAATAGTTGCATCGTTTTGGTGCATTACATTAAGTGAAAGATCATCTTAGTGAATTGAATCATATGAATCCATTTCAGAAGATTACTAAGGTCCGTGAGAACATAAATAAAGAAATACAATACAAATTGAGAATCTCTTCTCTTTGGGGAGTTGCTTTAGAATGGTTTGCGTTTGTCAGAATTCTCGTCGGTATAATGTTGAAAAATTGACTGCAGTCGAAATCAACAGAGGCAAATTAATTTATTATTGGGGCCTTTATGTATGACGCTATGTTAGGCGCTGTTTATTTTACACCATGTAGCATACTAAACATGATACAACTTTTATGTGTTTTCATCTATACCGAAAAA
The DNA here is from genome assembly GCA_963920215.1 of Nineta flava. NCBI lineage: Eukaryota > Metazoa > Arthropoda > Insecta > Neuroptera > Chrysopidae > Nineta > Nineta flava. Next base: position 109,467,515 of record OY986041.1, read on the forward strand.
GAAGAATTCGTCGAAACAGCAAATATTGGGTGCATCCCTATACATTTTAATAGATTAGTTGTTGAAGCAAATAAATTGCTACTTATGTAAAATTTATTTAGAAATAAATAATAATTCAAATTATAAAATTATGTAAAAAAACTGTAGAAAAATACAGCGTTATAGCAGCAAAAATTATCCAATTGTCGAGTATCAGTCAGTATGTGGCAGAAGTATGGCCTTTTTTCAGGAATATATTACGAAAATTCTACTGTTAATAACTTGACAAATGTTCATAAATGGATCGAGATGAAAAGGAACTTTTTTCATTTTGAACTCCCTGTAACTGATTTGTATATATTAATATTGATAACTTTTCAACAAACTTTTTCAAGACATTAAATTAAATTTAAATTGTTTGAGGTTTTCAAATAAATTTTTGATAATTAATTTTTTTAGGGTCGATATACCTTTCAGATAATATTCATAAATTTTATGATTGATAAAAGACGGTCACAATTTTAGTATTTTGAATTATTTAAATATTTCCCATAATGACTGTATGTTTTAACTACTAGGGACCTGTCCCGGGTTCACATGGATGCGATCTACTAAAGTGGCGTCATTTAGATTTAATTAGGAGCAACATTCTAAGTGTTCCCGTATGTAATATTGCACATATATATTTAGTAATATATATACACTTAGAATGTGTCTTACTGGTACAGTTTTTATGAACGGGAGTGTAAGTACTTGTAAGTATCAAGTTCTCGTAAATAACGAATTTCTTTGCCAATAATGTTGACAGTTTTTTTCTCATAAAACACTAAAAATATATTTTGTTGAGAAGTCCCAAACGAAAGCAGTGATGTCGCGAAAGAAGACTAGACGAGATTAGTATGTCTCTTGTTTTGTATTGACATGTATTGTAATAGTTTTATATCGTCACGTCTCGTAGATTTTACTTAAAAAAATACAAGTTAAAAAAATCATTTTTTCTACTTAAGTTAAAATTATAATTATTATTGGTCGCTTGATATGTTTATAGATTAGCGATAATAAGAGTAATTATTATTTATGACTGGTTATTACTGATTAATAAATAATAAATAGAAAGTCACAATTGTAAAATGTGCACGCACTGTTTCTCGAATATTAAATCCGGATTTAAATTTTTCTATCGTTTCTCGGAGACTTATTTTTGTCTCATCTCTCGAAGACTTATTTTTGTCTCGTCTCTGGGAGACTTATTCTCGTCTCGGTTCTCTCGTTTCTCTAGTCTTTCGCGGGGCAACACTACGCAAAATGTCTACATATAGCTGTCCATGTGAAGAGCACTCAACGCGCAAATCTATTCTTGCAACATAATTTTGTAATCTGTCATGTCTTCGTAGATATTTATTTAAATGATATGGTGTAAATGTCAATTTTGATTTAAACTGAATGTCTGAGGTAACTGACATATTTAACTGGATAAGGATTAGTACTATGTCAGATATGAAAGATAAAAATGGTTATTCTGGGTCATCCGTAGAGCATAGGCAAATGCTATTGCGGACTTTACTATAGGTCTTTTTAAGACCTACAGTATATTAATTTGATGTATAAGTCAGCGTAAGCCATAAAAGCGTCCGTTTAGTACTGGATTCCAAACATCAAAATTTCACTACTATCTTTAAACTTACCATGAATACATTATACACATTAATCTTTCAAAAATTATCTAAATTATGGTGAAAACTGCTGTTAAAAGAAGTTTAATTTATAAAAAGTAAGCGAACCAACAGATAGACGGGGATACCGAATTTGTTTACTACTATTTAAAGGTGAGTGAAGATTTTTCTGCCCAAATTTGATAATCACCTGTCTATTTTATTTCAAGACAATTGTTAATTGACAATGATTTTATTGATGCGTAATGTATTGGCGCCAGGCTAACATTTATAGAGTTTATCTGATCAATGTTTTGTAAATGTCACTTGAACCTTAAAATATGCGTTTCTTTATTAAAAAATATAAAGTCCCTTGAAAGCCAAAGAAGAAAATATACACTCTAAATTTATGCTCTCTAATATGACTGCCATAAAACCGTTGCCATAGTTACTTCAGTTAAGTTAGTTATTGCCTTTCACATAATATAATGTGTATTACAATGCACGTTCATAATAATAAACTTATACATACTTAGGCGCGTGTATGTAGATAATATTGCATATATATCACTCATTGTGTATATCAAGTATTTCTTCTCTACTTTTAATGAAAGAACACATAGCTCGGTGGCCATGTACTCTTTCATAGAGCACAGTATAAGTTGTGACCAAAATTGCCTTCAAATAAAGTTAAAAGAAATGATATTGTAGTCACTGAACGCTATAGTATGTGGCTTTACTACATTCAATAAATTAAATAGGGATGTATACTGTGGTCGCTGGACGCCATGTGGTCAAAACTAATGATAACCGATTTTTTGAACATACGTCGTGCAAAAGGTCAGTATCCAATTTTATGTATAGGACAACTACCCAAAACCAAGTTTTCCAAGTCAAAAGTTAATAGGTGTGCTATAATTAAAATATCTTCAATTAAAAATTTTAATAATTTTCATCCAATATCATTTGTGTAAATTATCTTATGCATTTCAGTCCTCTTTATCTTTGATATTTCAGTCCACACAGATATATTTCACTACCTTTGGATAGATTTCACTATCTATTTGTCGTATCATTTACATCGCACTATTTTACTTTACTTCCACCAATTTCACAGCGTTCTCCTATTGAAGAAAGACCTATTTCAGTTCCCTTGGTTTCTTTATAGCCTGCACTACTTTACGCGTACCGGTTCTTCCTCCGAGCTTTGCATCATCAATCACCTTTTTATCTTAAATTAAGCGATTTTTTTAGGTAAAATACCAATGAGCGGTTCGTAGGACAGGTCCATTTTCTTAAATTATAATTTTAGGACTTTTAATTGCCCGTTATCAAAAGTGGACGACAATTTTTGGTAGATTGAAAGAGACATAATTATTCAATCAAAAATATCGTTATTTTCGGTAGTTATTGATGCAAATAATTTCCCTAATAAAGAGAAAGCTATCTGTTAACTTTCATCCTTTCACATAAACGATAAGTTATCAAATATCAATAAATTGTTAATAAAATACCGACATAACTTAATTTTGGATTATGTAAAAAATTGATCAAGTGTAAATCGAATGCACGCTAGTATATTATATCGTGATCAAATATTAATTTTCTTAATATTATTAGTTTGTAACGCTAAAATTTATAATGTTAGCAAATGAATTAAAAAATTTAAAACTTTAAAAAAATATCAAATTAAATAATACCGCAAAAATATAGCCGAAAAAGAATTTTCCTTATGTTTAATAACGTTCGTCTATTTAACTTATTCTTAACGTATATGTTTTAATATCTCTCTCTTTTCTTTTTTAATCTGTCGTGGTTTACTGTAGCCAGGAATGTTAACAAAAACTAATAAACTCATTATCATTGTCATTTAGAAATTATGAAGAAACTGTGTTTCGAAATTATAGTAACAATAAAATTATTGTTACGAAAATCTCAAATACTTATTTTATTTAATAATTATAATGGATTTTCGTCAAGTAACAACCCATTCAATACAACAACAATAGTTTTATAATCAGAAGTGTCCTGAATATATAGTCTCCCTTAAAGATTACTTGAGCGAATTCGGTTCATATGTCTAGTTTATAATAGAGAAATTGCATTAATTTTTTATTGCTTCAAATTCATATATAAATGAAAGAATAATTCATTTAAAGTATGTTTTGATAATTTTTTTATTAAGAATTTCATTTTTTCATTAATTATTAATAAAAAATAAATAAGTGTTTGTATAAAAAAAACGACTTGTGATTGATTGTGACGTCATTATATCCGTTGAGGTTGAGAGCCAATTAGAATCATGCTATACACTTGTATTTTCTATATTCAGATCACCATGTGTATATATATAATCATCTAATGTCTCTTTTCTTTCTCGTAAACATGGATGTTTTATCATTTCTCCATGGGGTGGCGTTACTAAAGCGATATAATGACGTCACTGGTGTTTAAATGTACATTTTCAAAAAACAATTTTTAATTGTAAAATTACATGAAAAATCAATTGTTTAAATTTTTTTAAATTTGTCTTAATAAGTTTTAGTAAACTTAAAAAAAAAAAAATAATTACAAAACAAGTTCTCTATTGCGCATAAAATCACTAAGAAAATCTTTTTTGAAGTCGAACTACAAATTATAAATATTGGTTTTTGTGATTAAAAAACATCAATGTGTGCATATTTATTTGCAATGAAGCTAGTCTATATATTATAATAAATACATCTATGGAACATGAACATAAAATGAACGGCATTGCATTGGATATAGATATTAAATAAATATTATAGATTTATTCATTCATTCATTAAAGTAAATAATTATTTAATTCACTTATTAACGATATTAAATTACACAGTGTATTATTTTTTTTAAAAACGTTTTAAATTACATTTTAATGAAAGTAATTTGTTTAATGATAAGGTTTAAAGTGTTCATATTTACATATATATTTTATACACTTGATATGATATAGTATGTATGGTATCGTCATAATCAAAGAAAGTTTCATATTTAATCAGAAAAATTGTTCTACTAAGCTAATTCAAGTTAAATAAAAAAATATTCGAAAACTTGTTCCTGGTTTGGCGTGAATTGTTTTTTTACCTACACTACATTTTGCTCGGGTTCAAAACCGTCAGTCGTTTGATCAGCTCAAAGATCTACTCTATATATTCAAAACGGTCCTTCGTTTCGTTTGGTCGACTTGTAAGATTATTTTATTTATTTGCTAATTCCAAGTAATCGAAAATTTTGATTGAAATTAAATTTTAGATAGAATCTACATATCACTTCAATACAAGATCTTTTGCAATCGAATAATTTCGAATTTCAAGCTTTTTCCCTTAAAATGATACTGGATGCCATTTTGCCTCAATCATTGTTTGACTTAAGATAATAATAATTCTTACTGATTATTAAGGATAATTTAAATTAACAAATCCGACTGATTTACCTTCATCCTACCCGTAGCATAACTTGATGTATATCTTGTTGGTAACATTTCGCTGAATTTCTTTACTATATTCATAATTTCAGTGACAGTCCTTTCAATAGTGTTGTCCAACATGTCTAGTCTATTAAGTATAATATCATAATTATTCTTAGCCTGTGATGATGTCGGGGCATGTTCAGCAACATTACCTCTAGCTCTAGCTATTCTGGTACTATGAGTTATGTTAGCTGAACAAGGAAATCTTGCCTTTTTAACATCAATAGGCCTTGCTCTGACATCATCAGAATCATTGTCTTCAAAATCAGACATGTGGATAGGTGACAAAAACGGATGAAAGTATTATTGGTTGTAATCCAATTGAGGTTTCTTTGCAAATTATTAGTAACAAATAACAGATTTAAACACTTTTTAACCCAACTTCAAAAAGGAGGATGCTTCTCAATTCGTCTGTATTTTTATTTTTAATGTGTGTCACCTCAGAACTCCGTCATTTATGAACCGATTTTTAATTATTTTTTTTTTGTTTTAAAGGGTTTGGTTTCCCATTGGTCCCATTGTCACCAAATCGCATTCTGATGAGCGGATCCCCGGGAAATCGAGGAAAATCCTCATTTTATATGTGATAACCGATTTCTACGAAATTTTTTTTTTTGAAAGGGTATACTCATTCATAATGGGAAAATAAGAAAACTTTTTTAAAAACCGACTTCAAAAAAATTTTTTACAAAAAAAAAACCGTCCCCAAGAAAAAAAAATTTTTACAAAAAAAAAAACCAAATGCTTGTAAAAAAAACTGAAAATCTGTTATAAAAAAATGCACTAAAAATTAAAAAAAAAAAAAAAAAACGGATAAAAAAAATAGTGTCCAAAAGTTATGTGAATTTCTCTATGCTGACACCGCCTCCAAAAATAACAATAATTGTACATATATATTTAAAAAATTTTGCTTAGGTGAACTAAAATTGGCACAAGAATATGCAATTATTTTTTTACTTTTTAGTGCATTTGTTGTTATAGAATATTTGATTTTTGAAATCGGGTTTCCATTTTTGTCAAAATAGGTTTTATACATAAAGTATTTTCCTATAAAAAAAATTTTTTTTTTTAATTTTCGTTCTATTCGTTCTTCTTTTGTCGATTGTTATCATTTAGTATTCTTAAAAAAAATTTATTTCTAATGCAATGTTTGTTAGTAATTATGAAGTTCATTTAAATATTTGTTTTTAAACGTGAATGTAGTAAAACCTCTAGATTAATTAAGAAACACACCGATATACAAAACAATTTTAATGACATGAATTAATTAAAAAATTGTTGTGACATTAAATACCTAAACTTGTATTCGAATGCAGTAATGAAGGTTACATAAAAACATTTACTTATTGGCGGTGAAAAGCGATGTGAATGCATTTTTAGCCTCTATGTACAAACTTTACCGCGTGTTAAAACTTGACGGTCGTTTTTAATGACAAATTAAATCACGTGGTACAATTTTAAATTTTCCGTCACATGAAACAAAATGTTGCGTCAGCATGGATTCATGCTAGAATGACCGTCAAAATAAATATTAATTTTGAAAGTTGATGTTAAGTCAATAATCAATAATTTATATATACATCAACTTTCAATATCAGGACCGCTTGTCATCACATCAAGCAGGGGTACAGTTTCATGCTGACGCTGGCGTCGAAATAATTCGCATGATCGGTCACATGACCAATTTTTACCTCATCGTTCAATGCGCGGGAAATTGGAATGCAGCCAACTTCTGCGCTCGATGCCAATCGATATTAATTAGAATTGATGTATTGTAAATTCGTTATTTTCGTCCTATATTGTCCTATATTCACGTAGAAATTGCAACTCGCACACATGCAGTGTTGGTTTAATGATTTAATTTAGAAAAATGAGATAATTTTGTCAAATTAGTTCGACGCCAAAAACAGGCGCTGAAGCCAAATACTTCATCGACGCTCAGGTGTCAAATCGTCAAATCGGAAAGTTCATTTGCATTGATTCAAGAATGTATCAGGATGGAACGCTTACAAATAAAAAGTTCTATTTTTGATCACCCAAGTAGCGTTATTATATAGTGTAAACAATCAAAATTTGCCGACTCGGTTGAAGCACTAGGTAGCTGCCTATCTTGCTGGCCCGGTAATTCCGCCTTAAGCTCACAATAAAGATGAAATTGGTAAATAACTGTGTTTAGTTTTGTTACTTTTTTATGTGAATTTTAAGTTGTGATACCCGACTGAATTTTGGCGCTTAAAATGACAGTCGAATGTTAGCATAAGAGCACCAGAAAAAAAAGCATTTTTGAATTAGATTTGTGAAGTAAATATTTCAAGAGCTTAGAATATTTAATTTAATCAAAGTTACGTACTTGGTTTAACAATTAATATATGGAGGTCATGTGAATGTTTCATTCTAGATTTCTGTTATTAATATTTAAATTCAATATATATTTAATAAGATGATGATTTTAATACAATCAAAATTTTTAATCGAATATATATATATATAATATAGGTATGTTGTGTTGTGAAGGCCACGAGGTCACTATCCCTTTCTTCTGTTGTTATTCTAATTATGTATTATCGTCAATAATGATAAATTAACAATTACTTTTTAAAAACTTTGATGTGTTGTGAAATATTTTATTAATAATTAATAATATCTAATAACAAATATAAAATAATTTTTGTTTGTCAGTGTGAAACGACCCTACATCCAAGTGTTCTTTATTTTTGAAAATGTAAACGAATTGAGCTTAAAATTTGGTAATAACATCGTTAAAAGTGGATAAAAAAATAAAAAATTTTAGTCTTTAATAAAATTTTATAAAACCAGTTTTTATTAGTAGATAACGCACTAAAAAGTAAAAAATTATTAAATAGTTAATTGTAAACACCGCTTCGTGTTTAAATTAAATCATCCTGTGTGCAGAGAAGGTAATAATACCAAGCGCTTCAATGTTAGTTATGCGATCAAACGTTATGTTAGTTTTCAAATAATTTAAGGACGTTCATCCATGAAGCTTGATAGTAGATAAAACATTTGTTTTTAGTGAATTGAATAGCTCAATTCAGTAGTCATCGTCCCTCAAAATTCGATTAAAAATCAAACTTTGAACACAGCGTCTTATGGAGAACAGAATTTTTTTTGTACTTAAAATTAGAATAACTATATTATTAAAGTAGACACCATAATGAATAATGTTTATAAGTATTCTTTGATATATGCAGTTTATATAATTGCATTAAAAAAATGGTGTTGACGAACATTTGAATTAATTATTTAATAAAATTAAAACTTTTTTGTGAGGTTTGTTTTTGCCACCATATTTTGAAAACTGGCGACCACACACACTAAAATAATATACACATACACACTAATATAAAAGATAGTTTACTATCATATCTGTCACATTAAGTCAAATTAATTTCTAATTTACAATTTCCTGGTATTTTCCAATAAATACTTTTAAAATATTTAGGACAAATAAAAAAGGTTATAAATCGTTGTAAGATTATTGACATACTTTACACCTTTTTTAAAATCCTAAATAAATTTTATTAAAGATAGCACTCATTTGACTTCAGCGTAGCAACTGAACGTTTTTAAGCAGAGCATTGTTTAACATCAAATACATGCAATGAAAAATTATACACAGCTTGAATGGGAATCGAACCTCTGACCTCTGCCATGCCGGACTAGGCTAGGCTGAAATATACACTCGAATATATTGTAGGTGATATGCAAATAATTCTTCACTATCATGATAGCGTTATATTATTACGTTCTTGTTGACCATTTACATATGTTTTTTTTTTGCAAACTTACTACTATATTCATTTATTTTTAGTATGGTTGGCCGCGCGGTTATGTTTTACTAACGGAAGTGACTCCGTTACTATAACATGCAAATCTTGATTTTTCGTATGATGTCAAGGAATATTACCAATGTTCAGACATTGCTTTACTATCAAAATAAGTAAACGCTTGTCATTTCCGTTAGTATAAGCTTACAAAGAACCATACTAACAATAGAATAGCAAAAAGTGTTAATTCGAACTTTGTCGATTTGTTTTGCTATGCTTAAAGTATGATACATATTTGTTGACAATCTCCCAAACTTTAAACGGAATCCTAAACAAAGATACAACAAAATTGATGAAATTATTAAAATTCATTATACTTGGAATACATAATATAATAATAATTATGTATTTAATAATTACATTATTAAATTGGGTGGTCTGTGGGTCTTCTTTTTTTTTTAATAGCATCATCATCCTTTAAACATTTTATCTAATAATGTTATTAATACTTGCCTGAATAATAATATTAGATTGATATATGCGTATGCATACAAATTAAATATGTATTACTTTAATACTATACATACATATTTCAAAATCATCTTTTGTATGTAATTTATAATTATTGTAGTTTGGTTTGAATGGTTTATAAGATTAACAAAACATACTTCGTAGAAGAAGGTTATTCGAGTACTCCTAGACCAAGGGGTCCTCTGTGCCCTCTCAACCTGTCACTCGAAGGCGAGATGTCTCCGGGTAAGAGGTGCTATTTTAAGCAGATGAAGCCATAGGATTCTGCCGAGGCCAGACGCTACACAGAAGGCCCACAACTTCTCCGCCGGGATTGCTTCCAGGATTGATGCATCCAAGGTTTCGGATCCAAACATTCTATACCTGACACCCTACAGGTTTCTGCTGGTGCATATAACATGTATGGAGGTCTCATCGTCCTCCATACAGATCCTACAAGTGGGATCATCAGAGATCCCAAAGTTATGAAGGTGGTAGTTCAATCGACAGTGTCCTGTCAAGAGCCCCACCACCCTCAACTGAATTCTATTGAGTTTCAACCGAGCACAATCGAATGGCCTAACTGTGCTTATGCACAACTTGTCCTGTCCCTTGCCCTGCGCAAAGTCCCAGTAATCGAGATGAGCTTGTCGCAGCCACCCCTTGATTCGGTAAATTACGGAGCATCTTGCTATGTATTCGAGTACTAACGCAAAGTGATAAAAATCTATTGTTACCACGCATTGTCATGAAAATAAAACCTTTGTAAGAAAATTTAGATTGAAAAATACAGATATTTGCATAATAATTAAACGAGAGTACCACATCTCATATATTGACTTTTAATGTAGTGAAAAAATTAAATCATTACCACCGAAAATACATCTGGATGGTAATGATTAATAGTAATGGGTGGTAATGAATAATAATTGGGTGGTATATACTAATACATTTGATTTTTGTCATTTGTACATTTTTACAGATTACAAATCTATAGAGATTGAAAGAGAGTAGGTACTGTCGCCTGTCTCTCGAATATTTATAAAAAATCAGGATTTTAATTTTCGTCTCGTTTCTAGCTGACTTATTTTCGTGTATCGCGGCATCACTAATTAACAGTTATAATCAACATAATAATAGACAAACTTTGGAAAAATTAACAAACGCCTGCTGTTTGGTATGAAACTGTAAAAAATTTCCATCGATCTTTTTCCCACAAAAAATTTAGCGCAAGATCAAAGCTCGCGAGAAAAAAAAGATTTTCTTGAATATCATCTTTCTAACGGTCACTATTTGCTGAAATCTTTAGTACAAATATAAATGATAGTATCAAAGATTATTTCTGGAGCAGAGGTGGTTGTTGGATAAAGTTGGATTATTGTAGCCTAAGCTACAATAATCGTCTCCAATATTGTAGCTAAACACGAAAAACTATTTTTGGCAACCTTTACCACCCAACAAATTTTTTTACGTCATGCGGATCTATGGAGATTAAACAAAAGGTAGGATAACAAAAGCTACAACATTACCAACATTTTTCTGCAAATATTTCAACTGGTTATGGAAAATTTAGTCAAAAGAATTAAACATGTGCAGTTAAGAAAGGCGTTTATTTATAAATTTATAATTTCTACCCCATGTGCAAAACGTACCTTGATTATCGTTTACCGTAAACGTTATTTTAGCGGAAAGATGGCGACAATTCCTTTATATCTACGGAATACTATTTTAAATATTTTTTTAATCTTATATATTTGACCATTAAAATTGTTTTGTTTATAAAACGTCAAAACATGTTGTTTCTGTATGCAGTCATAATGAACAATTTAAAAAATATTAAAAATTTTATATTTAAACATATATTTATTATCTATTATATGGTGTATAATTAAAATGTACTTATAAATTTATTAAGATATTTCGTTCGTTGCACGATCATTTACCTACACCAATGAAATGTGAACTTCCTAAATTGTGGGGCTTTATTTTTTTAGTTAAATATAATTCAAATCTAGGTCATTATTGATTGTATGTAGCTAATGTCTTCTTACTTCATACCGAAAGATATAAAGAGTAATTATTTGGGTTTTAAAAACACGTAATCGAAACCTACAAACGAGGAACTAATCCAGTAAAGTTTGTTTAGACAATTCGTGCTAAAGATTAAAACTTCAAAAATTTGTCCCGATCATCCCTTGAATTCATCTTTTAAATTTACGCATTTAAATTATCCCCCCCCCCTTTATCTCGAAAATGGGCGCTTTGCCATAGAGGTAGATTGTAAAGGCTGCCCTGGACGGGCTACACTTCGACCATAAGGTCCATTGTGATGCCTTAGGAAGTGAGGATGTGAGTGGAGTGGAAGGAATTTGTGAGTAGACTAGGAATTGGTAGGATATGCGGCTGCAGCCGACTATGATAGGAACTATGCCGATATTCATCTGGAGTTCGTGAAGGAAACTGCAGAAAACCTTCTCAAGCATAGCAGGTTACTTCGTTCTTGTCCATACGCCGACAGCTTAGTCAATCAATCGCTCCGTTTTTTTTTTTTTTTTTATAATTGACAAACTGCTGATGTCGCGATTCGAACCCATAACCTCCCAGTTTCCAAGTACTGCATACTGCGCAGACATGACGCCTTAGACCGCTCGGCTACTTGGCTGATACTCTGCCATATATACATGGTATGAGAGAAAATGCTCCCTATCGACTCAGGATCTTACAACACTGTAGAAAGTTAGGATTCATCGATTTTTTAACGCGCCATATCCTAGACTATTTGCATGTAAATCAATTTAAAAACCATATAAAATTGTTACTGAAAAACTGTACTTAAAAGCATTTGTAAAAAATAATCACTGTTAGTAGCAATTTGTGGCATATTTATTTCATGTACTAAATTGTAAATAGTATCGTTCATTGTAACATATATATATATAACCACTATATTGTGTTGGTAACAAATTATTTGGGGTTGAAGAAAATGAGTTCAGTTGAAAAAGGGACCATCGACCGAATCATACGGTTATTGGTTTCACATGATAGTTATATGTTGTGCACGCTATGGGGTACCTCCTGGTACGTATCTGTTTGATTGCCTTACAGAAGTAGTAATTGTTAGAAAAAAAGTAAATAAGTTCACAATGATAGAATTTCTTTTTTAATTTCTGTTAAAACTGAGAACACGAAAACATAAGTTTAGTCCTTTAAATATTATGTACTTTTGTAACAATATCGCATCATATAATTGACAATATTAATTTTTCGATTTGATTCATATTCCTTAATTGCAATACAATTAAAGATTATGAAAGCCAATTTTGGTTGAAATACAGAAATTTGCATAAAAGGATATTAATTAATAATAATAAGTATATATATTTTTTTCTTAAAAAAGCTCATGGTAAATTTTTGTCCATAAGTTTAGTGGCATATAGGGCTTTTTGAGACATAACTCATTATTCTTCTTCGACTTGGATATTATAATCCCTACTAACTGGTAAAGTAGTGCACTTCGACCTTATGGCCATTGTGCTCCCCCTTTTACTTCGGTTTGGCGAGGTTTGCTTCTCCAATCTCTTGGCAATAGCCAGCAGCTATTGGCAAGATATTCTCAGGTTTTCTTGAAGGTTCGTTTATTCGTAGTGAGATGAACCGAATATTTTGTATATGCTGTAACCGAGATAGTTAAAGGTAATGTGGTTGGATGTTTCTTCCTTCTCATTGTAGAGTCTTTTTATGTGTTGATACTTTGGTAGGTGATAATGTCGGATAATGAATTCGATAGCTTTTAGATATATCCTGTTCATGTTGAGTGCATCGAGGCACAGTTTAAAGTCTATCCACTTGTAAAATCACAAGTATGGATGCTGTTTTTGAAAATTCATAATATAAGTTCTGAACCTATGAAAGCCTTCTTTGTTATTGTATCTGTTGTTTCACAATGATTTCATATTGAAGATTTTCTTGAGTAAACGTGTGCCATTTTTGCTGAAATAAAAACTTGAAGTTGCCACAGGGAAATTATGTGAACATTTTCAGCTTATTCTTTATAAACATAATTATCTTTTCGGGGTAATGGCGGCGCTACAATATAGGAAGTCGTTTCAACTTCTTGCAAAAAAGCTGCTGCTTCTGCTGTATTGAATTTTTAGAATAGTCTTAAATGAATCATTTAATACACAATACCATGTGTTGTAGAGGATAACAACCAGTAATAGGAGTGGGTATGATCTTGACATTCTGACCTGCGTAGACATCGAAAATCTTAGCGTATTTTAGAATGTTTAAAAGATAAATATATTCCCCAGTCTTAACCTTAGAGTCTAACTTCAATGCCCGGCTTTATTTTGTCCGATCCTATTTAATAAGAGCGTGGAATTCGAATATTCCACAGAACAGCTCGGATCCAACAAAACCTGTTCCAGTTTTCTTCGACTGAAACTCACACAAAATTTGTATTCATTGTCATTTTAAAATTACAAAATTCTTGCTCTTAATAATTATTTACAGTTTTCCCCTCGTAATCATCTGGCATCATAACTAATAGCGTCTGTTTTATTTGTGGTGAAGTCATATTTATTAATCATTAATTTAAAAAAATATATATTTAATTAAATGAAAACTTTTTTAATTTCTTTTTTTTTTCCATAAATATTTTGTAATTAAATTTAGTAACACGCGTAATAAATGAATGCGTTTTAATCCGATACGATACTTATTTTTTTAAATATATATATAAAAAACATTTAAATGTTTTTGATTATTATACATTTATAAGCACACGGTATGTAAATAATTTGAATATTATACGATAATATTATAAATTGCTATTTATGTGTGCAATTATGATGACTAAGGTATATGCTTATCTGATATTTTATATCGGGTGTTTACAATAAAAACCTTATTTATTATCTTTAAACATTACTTCTAATTCACGGATGGTTATATGTTGCTCATATAACATGCGTGAAAATACAGAAAATCCGTTAAAAAATGAATGCAACTCTATTTTGTTTATCTAGTGAATAAATATTAAATTTAGTAAAAGTTCATAAAAATAATATTGTGGAGAAAAGTTTGACTTTTTTAACCGTTATTTTCGAGTTACGTGTAATGAAAAAGGTATGGCAAGTTTTCAAGGTTGAAAAACATTATTAAAAAATTAAATTTTTGGGTTGACCAAAATGCTTAAATAATCTTTTAAATATTCTTTAACACAATCCTGAAAAGATCAGATTATTTCATTCAAAAGTTTTAATTTTGAAATTGACGCTCGCTGTCGATTGGACTCTTATTTAAGAATTTTGGTATATTCAAAAATTGCATTTTTTTATATGGTTTTTTCAACCTTGAAAACGACCGTTTTTTGTGTCTTTTTAAACATTATATTGTTTATAACTCGGAAACGATCGAGTTTTCGAAAATGATCATTTTTGTTTAAAATGACCCTTCATTTGTGGGATATTTTTACAGTTTGTCTGTCGAATATTTATCGAAAATCAGGATTCTAACTTTCATCTCTCACGGGCTTATTCTCTTCTCGTGTCGTTTTTCTTGTCCTTCGTGGCATCACTAATCTTGATCCTTATTCAGTCCGAAACGTGAATATGCAAAATAATTGAATGGGTAAATTTTTTTTACGAATGCGAGATTTTCAACTTTTCTTAAATCCGTGCATTTTTTATTTTGATAAATGTATTAACAAGTGGCAAATATGTTGAAATAATAAGCAAATGGGGCTATCCAGTCAATTAATGAATGTAGCCATTGAAAAATACAATTAATACTGTTCTTCCGACAAAAATCTTTTAACTAATATTTCTCCTTTTCGTGGAGCTATATTTTATTTACTCCATAGATGTATGGCTATGCGAATTTATTTAACAAAATTTTGAATTATTGAACTAAAAATTACAGCACAAATTATACTTTTTTAACACACCATGTATATCTGTCGATAAAAATGGTTCGAAGCAAGATGTGAATAAACTAAAATTAGCATTGGCGACTTAATAAATTATATAATGTTACACATGTTCAAGAAATGTTAAAACAGATTAAATGCAGTTGTTTAACATTGAACAATTTTAAATGTAATTAGTATGCTCTAAAAACATTGAAATATTGTAATTCGATGTCTCCGTTAAAAATATATTTATTATTCATCAAATCCCAGAAAAATAAACTCTAGTTTAATTTACATGACTCTAAAACATACAGCTTTAGATCTTTTTGCATTATATGACGTTAATTAATCAAGAAACGTACTTAAATATTAATAAATATTAAAGTTAATATAAGAACTAGGAATAAAATATTTCGGTCTTATATCAAGTAAGGTTCAAAAGAATCGTCCATGTATACTGAAATCACAGTCAAATATATTTTTCACCGCAGGCACTGTGAGATTTGCATATTTTGTACTAACATAGTCAGACAGCCCCTTGGTTTGGCCGGGGACTATCTAAACCCCTATTAGCTCCGCAGGGCAACACTCGAGTTATATACCGCAACTCACACGTTTGATAAGGGGCTACCAGTGATGACTCATCACTCTGAAGAAGCTCATCAACACCAGTTATGCTCCCCTCCTAGCCCGCGATGCAGGCTTTTACCACTGTCAGTACGAGTCCATCCCAGATGCACAAGCAATGCAAGTTAATATGTAATGTGCGTTGGACCAAGCAACCGTAGTACCAATTTGTTCAAAAATTCAACATAATGATGCTATACCTGCAAGAGTAAAGTTGGAAATAATCTTGGTATACCTTTCTTCTGGGATATCGTTTAGATTGTTGTCGGTATTTTTCAGAGTTTCAAAAGCATCCGTATCTATTTAAGCGACGCTTTGCGCAGATCTCTATTCTTATAATTAGGATCCAAACAATTCCATAAGTTGGTTTGATCCTTGTATAGGTCCACAAACTTTAAATTTTGCTCGGAAGTCCTGAAATTTATCCGCTGTAATTTGATCTGTCGAAAATAAATAAACACGTGCAGCAACAGAGAATGCACCCGGAGTGCGCCTAAGCATACGAGCTACTGTCATTTTGTTAAAAATGTGCGAGTTGACGTCCGAGTAGCATGCGTGTGGCGTCAGGCGAGCTACTTACCGAATCGCACATGACAGTAACTCGCATGTTGTGATCACACGGTGCAAGTTGCTGTACTGCAGAAACTCGCCTCACCAGCTCGCACCATCTAACTTAGGCTTTAGTTTTATCGGAATGACATAGATTCTGTATTCTTTATTTTCTGATAAAGTTGACGCAGCAGAGCTTCTGCGTATTGAATTTTTTTCTGTTATGCATTTTTGTTTCTACCAAAAATGGAATAGTTTTACCCAGTGTTGCCAAAAGGTTACATTTCTTACATTTTACGTAACTTTTCATCTACCCATGTAACTTGGATCTAAGAAAAAATTTTAGATACTTTTGTGTAAATTTTTGAAAAATTACTTTTGCTCATTATAATAATTTTGCCATAATTTCGGTATTCACAAATCTTCGATTAAAAACTCACGCTTTTATAAAATTTAAAAATTTTATATAAAATAAATAAATTGATTGAAAAATAAATGTGTGGGTACTTACTATTTTTATTTTTTCATTTTTATAAAATACTAGCTGTTTCCCGCTTATATATATATATATATATATATATATATATATATATATATATATATATATTTTCATTTATTTCTTTATTTAACATACGATACGATTAACGGTTTTCAAGGTATCCGACCCATAGTGCTAAAATTCCATACTGTACCCTTTATAAAAATTGCTAAAATTTTGAGGAAAATTTTATGTCTCCGATTTTCATAAAAACTTCTTTGTAAGCTAATTTGGACCTAGCGAAAACGAAGGCGTTGGTTAAAGTATGATACGATTAACGGTTTACAAGGTATCAGCCCCATAGTGCTAAAATTCCAAACTGTAAGAATTGAGAAGGCAAAATTTTGCAATGTGTTGGTCGGACGTAAAAATGAACCTGATTTTCGTACTGTTTGGATCGAAATTAGCCGAGAAAATGATTATTATTAAAATCAAGAACAAAAGTTTTCTTCACTTTTTTCACATTTTTTCCAAGGGGTACCCTTAAAAAAATCGCTAAAATTAGAGGAAAATTTTATGTCCCCGATTTTGATAAAAACTTGTTTTTAAGCTAATTTGGACCTAGCGAAAACGATGGCGTTGGTTAAAATATGATACGATTAACGGTTTTCAAGTTATCAGACCCATAGTGCTAAAATTCCAAACCGTATGAATTGAGAAGACAAAATTTTGAAATGTGTTGGTCGGACGTTAAAATGAACCTGATTTTCGTATTGTTTGGATCGAAATTAGCCTAGAAAATGATTATTATTCAAATCGAGAATAAAAATTTTCTTCACTTTTTTCACATTTTTTCCAAGGGGTACCCCTTAAAAAAATCGCTAAAATTAGAGGAAAATTTTATGTCCCCGATTTTGATAAAAACTTGGTTTTAAGCTAATTTGGACCTAGCGAAGACGATGGCGTTGATTAAAATACGATACGATTAACGGTTTTCAAGGTATCAGACCAATAGTGCTAATATTCCAAACTGTATGGACTGAGAAGGCAAAATTTTAAAATGTGTTGGTCGGACGTTAAAATGAACCTGATTTTCGTATTGTTTGGGTCAAAATTAGCCTAGATAATGATGATTATTAAAATCGAGAACAAAAATTTTCTCACATTTTTCGAAGGGGAACATTCAATATGTACAATAGTGAATAGAGTCTCACTAATCCGGCACGTCCAATAATCCGGCACCCTATAGTTTTTTATAGTGCCGGATTAATGAGACTCCTCTGTATATGTATATCGATACACAACGATTTATAGTATGCTATTAATATAAAATTGAAACAAAATTTTAATAAAATAATTTTATAGGTATTTTTTAGAAGCATAGTTTCTATTGAAATGATTAAATCTACAAAAATTTTAACCGACTCCAAAAACAATGAGGAGATTCTATGTTCGACTGTATGTATTTTTTTTAATTTTCACCCCCTTCAAGATTGTTTTTTGATATAAAAAAAGATGGCCTATGTCCTTCTCCAGGATATAATCTATCTCCTTGCCAAATTTCATTACGATCCGTTTACCCGTTTAGTCGTGAAGAGGTAGCAAACACACAGAATTACTTTCACATTTATATAGTAGTATGGATAAGCTAATTTTGAAATTCACAAAGCTATAATACACAAAATTAATAATTTATCGTATATCAATAACAAAATCATCACAATGTATCTTTAAGTTTGAAAATGTAACTTATCAGGCATACCAACGTATCTTTCGATCAAGCTACGCTGGCAACACTACACTTTTACCAGTGTAGTGTTTTGAAAATTATAGAAAACAAGTCTGAATGCGTGTTATTTATTCCCAAATAAAATATTTGTAAAAACTCTTACTTGAATTATAATGATTCATATGGAGTTTTATTAGTTTTAAAATGATCAACACTACATAAAATATTTTTAAATTAAAATGGATGTTAGTTTTTAAGCGTGTAAATATGTATTACATAAATAAATGTGTCATTAGATAACGTTTTTATAATTATTTATGTGTTGTTATGAGTACACACATAAATATTAGAATATGTGTATATGTAAGAGCCTATTTACGGGGGGAAATTCTTTGAATTGTTCATTATAATTATTTAAAATAATCATAAATATGTTTGTAATGAATACAGAATATCAAATCATATGCAAAACATTTATTTGTAAAAGTTAGAATTGGTTATTTATGGTAATTAAGTTGAATCGAATCGATATATCATGCATTATTTTTTGAAATTAGTTTGAAATCCATGTATTGGATTTGACCTGAAAATTGTAATTTTGTCGGTTTTTTTAAACATTGTTTGAAAATGTTAGATTAAAAAAATTTTGAAATATAAAATTACAACACAATTAGCCTATCAAATTAAGCTGAAAGCAGAGCCGTACTTTGATGTGATTCTCGGAAAAATGGAAATCGTTTTACATCCAAATGAAACGTTTTGCAGTTTGTACTTCTTTATCTCGTAAACTTTAGTTGTGACACCATAAAAACAAGGAAATTTCGCAATTTGTTCTGTGTTTCGTAAATATCTCAAAAACCATTCATATTACAGAAAAAATCATGCTTATAAATTGTATAGAACAAAATTCTGCGTCGATTCAGATATTAAAAATTTCCCTAAAAAAAGCGTGATGATAAATACATACATAAAAAAATTTGTTTATTGATAATATTTTAATATCAATATTAATTAATTTGTAAAGATAAGTAATAATTATTTTCTGAAGAAGTCACTGTGTTTTCGAAACTACAGTCACAAATAATAATAATTTCAAACATTTAAAAATAATGCTAAAAACTCATTAAATTGATTTTATGGTGTGCTTTAACTTAATAACATTTCCTCTATTTCTTCTTAACCAATTTATATAAAACTTTGCACACGTTTAATAGCCATACGATAAAATATTTGTCAAGAATCGACTGATTCATGTTTTTTAACGATTATAGTTAATCTATTATGTCTTACTTTGTTTGGTGATGATAATTTGTTGATTTGGCGATTTTGTTAAGTGAAAGATAAATCTTTAAGTTATTATTAAATCACATTACTTAATACTCATTGATATCGTAAACATCTTATTGTCATCATCTCCCGAATACTCGATTAAATTCATAGCAGTAACAATATAATCATCTCCCAATGTTATTATTATTATTATTATCATATGATTCTTTATCTTCAACTATACTTTGATATATTTCACTAGAAAAACGCTTCAACATATTTTCCGAAGGCGTGTAGTTCTTACAACATAAATTGAATACACGCATATGAATACGTATTAAAGAAACTAGCATGGGTATCCACATTCGATTTCTTAACTTCATTTTAATCACAACCATAGCACTAAAAATACATTCTACGCCTGTATTACTGTCAGGTAACGCTTCAAATGTTTTCGTTCCTTTGGCATTCTCAATATTTCTAACGGCAACCCAAAAATCAACAGTGGCCACAAATTTCACTGAACCTCGCAAGTTAAATTCAAATAATACGCCATTGTGCCCCTCTATTGCATCTTTATCTACGTCACTAGGTGTAATAATATGTAATATGTAATTCTTTTTTTATAAATTAATTAAATTTTTTTAAATTAAAAGATAATAATTTTTGTTTGTTATTTGACTTTAAAAGTCACCCAATCGGTATATAGATGCTTTCGTTTAAATTATAGTCGCCGGCCTACTTCAAAAGTATCCTAAAGGGCTATAGTTCGCCGCATCTGGCAACCTTGTATGCATTGTATGATACCAAAATGTGTTGCATACATAAGAAAGAAGAACCTAATTTGTTTTTGCAACAGTTCACTGCATTTACATGTTCTATCTATAGTCCTCGAAGTGACCTTTGGACAAGAGAGTGTTGATGATTAGTTCAGAGTGTTAAGAATCCCAGGAACATTCAACACACTTGATATGAACTTTTATATAGGTACAAAAGTATTCTTATTTGCGAACTGGCATAATTTTTGTTCTGGTATGCATTTCACATGCAAGTTGAAGGATAGAATATGATCGTTGGTATGGTCTCCTATAAGAACTGACCAAATGCGATACAACCTTGGAAATAGTTGTTCGTGCTCAAAAGTTATCTGTTCATTTCTTTACAGTGTTTCTACCAAGTCAAAATATATTAATTTTGAAATAAAAAATAAATAAACATTTTTTTTTTTAAACAATTTTTTCGATTTATTCCGAAGGCTAAACAAATATTCAAGATAGTTTCATAACTACCTATAAATTGACGCCGCTGTCCAAAACATCTACTACTTTTACTACATTTCAATAAATACTTGTGTATCTCCCACAGACAGACATAGATATCATTTTTTATTAGAAAATTATTTGAATTCAATTTCAAAAATTAAAATATTCATTTATTTAAATTTGTTTTAACCGCTTGACTATGTAATAAAACTAACAGACACAACGCATACACGGTATTTTATAACATCATCAGTGATGCCTGGTTTGTTTTTGTTTGGATGTTTGACGGATATGATGGGTGGTTTACATGTTTTTTTTTTAATATAATAAATATCTATCAAGTGTTTGTGAAAAGATACTTTACAGAACACAGTTCCTTATCTGCAATAATTATCAAATGAATATGTTATGAACAATCATAGCAAAAATCCTTAGTTTAATGGGAGTGTTAAAAAATTTTTGAGAATACTATGTTGATTTAATTTCAACAAATGGCACTGCAAACTTTTACGAGTAATTGTTTATTTTTTTCTTTTTATTGTGTTTCTAGCTTTTGCCCGCGACTTCGTTCGTGTTAATATAGATTTTGTCAATCAATTATGGTTGTCGATCTACAGGTACAGGAAGCATTAACGTAACAACGATTAACTTATTTAATTCAAGATGTTGGTCAATTTGACAATTGGTCAGTTGGACAGATAGAGGTTAAATAGTTACAAAAGGAAATAAATAAACTACAGAGTCATAGGTTCTGCCTTGCCGCGAATTGAAGATCCCACTCTATCTTACATTTTACCTACAGTTAATTGACATTGCTTATTAACTCCGCTTGTTATATATATTATAATCATTTTAAGATGTGCCTGATTATCTCGAGAACAGATTTTTAGAACACGATTTTCCCATATAAACTACTTTGCTTCCCTCATTTTAGAGTAGTTTGAAAAAATGAATGTGCAGACCT
The DNA here is from genome assembly GCA_963920215.1 of Nineta flava. NCBI lineage: Eukaryota > Metazoa > Arthropoda > Insecta > Neuroptera > Chrysopidae > Nineta > Nineta flava. Next base: position 109,489,723 of record OY986041.1, read on the forward strand.
CAATCATTTGTTATCAAAATCATTTGTTTCTTACAAAGTTCAGCTTGCCTTTCCACCCACCAACCCTTAAAATGTGAATTTTCAAAAATCCTTTCTTAGCTAACGTCTACTATCTATAAACTACCTACCTGCCAAATTTCAGCTTCATGAAGACAATTTCTCCATATTATCTTTACAACCCGATTCCACCCCCTTTTCGGGGTAGTTCAAAAAAACAAATATGCAAACTTTAATTATTTGTTATAAACAATATTTGAAGCAAATTGGACGACATAGTAAGAAGTTTCATACAAAATTCACCCCCCCCCTCATTCCCATTTCTCCCCCTACAAGTTTTATGCAAAAAGAAGTAGCCTATAACCGTCTTCAGGCTCCCATCTATCTTTGTTCCAAATGTAACAAACTCACTTTTGCTATAATATTAAGTTAGGATCTACTAAATTTTAAAAGCATTTGTATAAATTTTGTTTTAAGACAAAAAATCAATTTAATTTACTCCATCATGGATTCATCTAGAACATTTTATTGTATTGTCATCAGAAGTGCACGTGTATGCAAAATTTCCGGAACGTCGGTTATTGGTTAAAAATTGTCTTGCAAGATTATATTTAAACTTACTAACATGTTAAGTTAAATAGAAGTATGTCAAAAGCATTCTTTAAATGAGACCTACTTTATTTCAAATAGGACAATTCTTTTTTAAATGTTGTATACGATTGAAGTTTATGATTCATTTCGATCTCGATTGTCTCCAAAAACACCGAAAATATACAAAAAAAAACTGTAAATTTTAAACCTATTTGTGTTTAGTGATAGTTACTCAGAGACAGACACTGTGTTATATGATAGGTGACTTCTTTTTAATGTACTTTGGTATATTTGCTACAACTTCAAACGAGAATGATCTTTGACAATTTTCCGAGACACAGTACTCGAAAATATTGTAAATTCAATATCAATTTTAATTGTGTGTTATTGATAACCGTCTACATGCTCAATATAAAAATAATTTCAAATTGTTGTTAAAATTAATTACTTTAGATTTATTTATTGCAGTAATTAAATATCTTATTAAAAACTTTCATTTATATCAGTGATCATATAAAAAAAATTATTTTCACATTTAAAATTGATAAGCATTTTAGGAATTTCCCTCCTTTAGTATATGCAGTTTTTCACATCCGCTAGTATCCATTTCATTAAGCGACCTCGATTGCTATTGAATCGATACTAATATTGACCATTCTTCATTATTTGTACATTCCATTCCTGGAAACCCTTTTCATACCCGTTGTCGATTCTCAACTAAAACTCAAACAGTATCGACAGTACCACCAATCTCCTCACCAATCACTAATGGAATCGAAATTTTATTTCCTATTTTCGGTTATTTTTAAATTTAAACAGAAATCATAGAGGGATCAAGCGTGTCCTAGTGTTGATTCCTGTAGTAGTAAGTAATGTGCAAAGTTTGATGAAATCGCTCCAGCCTTTCTGGTGTGATGCTGACTATCTTCTTTCTTCTAGTCATTAATTTTCACCAATTGAAAATCGGTTTTTTTAAATATGGAACCTTACATACTGGATTTCAGTGACGGCACTGAGATACAGCATGATTAGAAAAAAAGCACACACATGTAAACATAATTTGTGTATTTTAATTTTTTAATTGTATATATGTTACGTACCAAGCCCGACATTGTACAGATAGGGATTTGTACAGACAATTTTGTACCAAGTTCCGATCTGTACAAGTAACTTTTTTAAATAAGTGATAATAACTCTAGTGTGAGAAATTGGTAGAATATTAAGATTACATATCGCAAACATTAATGAAACTCAACGTATGTAAGCCGTTTTAGTAAAAAACAACAAGTGAGAAGTCAAATTATATAGAGGCTGCCTTAAAACAAAATCAAATAGATTCTTAATAGGATTGAGTATCGTCTCTTCTTAACTTTTTTGTTCGATTTTTTATTGAAAATTTGCATTGATTTCGATATCTTAACATTATCCTGTTTAGGTTCCATCATCCATAAGTAAAACATTTACGTGGACACTATGTAAATAATCTAAAAATGTTGTATCATTGAACACTGACTTCGTATAACAAACAAGATAAATAAATAAACAACTAATAAAAACATATAGGTGTAAGAATTCATGTACAACAATTATTACGGCTGCTATAACTTACATCGTATGTTTAAGAAAAGAAATATATGGTAAACTGTTTTGTTGTATTATAATTGTAATTCAATCCTTTTCACTTATTTATATTGACATTATGACAGATGTATGTGTCATTTATTATTCATACAAACAAAAAACAAAAACTATTTTCTATTTTTATACTTTACCCTGAAAATATGTTTGTAAATGATGTCTCAAAATAAGCAGAACTTTTTTTTAATAATATACGTTTTAGATTTAATAATACTTTTAGCGAATTTTCTTTCATAAGAACTTTCAGCTACTGGTTTTGAAACAATTTCGATAAAATTTCTTCAAATTTTCAATCAAACATACCCAGTATATGTCGTCAATGACCATTATTAAAATTTATATTATATATGTATATAGACGACGCAATTTTAGTCATATCGGATTGAAATTTGACATGTGATTTAGTTTCTTATTTTAAAGGCCAAGTTCATTTGAAATCGGACAAGGGAAAAGGGGGTTTAGTGAGACGGGGAAACATAAAATTTTGAATTACTCTCTTAATATTACTAAAATTTATCAGAAGTAATATGATTCTTAGTCTCCTGAAAACTCGCTAGGTCTATTACAATAATTTAGCTAGAAAATACGTCTGCTTGCATTGGATTCAAGTTGATATTGCTAATAATACCCAGCTAAAGAATAAAGGTTCTTTTTTCTTTAGACGACTATTTTACCGAAATTTATTCTGACCAAAGCAAATCTACTGATCTCAGACCAGTGGTGCTCCCTGGATCAAAGTAGAATCTTTATATATTTAATACTTATCGATAATCAGAGATTTCGCCAAAAAATGAAACAGTTTTTTGGAAGAGGTAAGTTCTTGATTTCTCTGCTCTGTTCATCTAGTTTAACTTTAGAGTGTGTCAATGTTTGGATGCTTATTTTTAGTTTTCGTTGCCATTTTCATTAGTAAGTAGCGAGACAAGTTAGAAAAAGCACGACAACTCGACTATGCTACCAATGTTAACTAGATATTAAGGACTTTGGGACTAAAACAGATATTGTTAACTAAATTAGGCTCATTCGATCTTAGTGTTGTAAATTAAGGAAAAACTACTCTTTTATTCACCAAACATAAAAATTCTGTATGTGTACATTCGAATGCTGTAAACATAAGCAGTTAATCTATAACTATAAGTACTATTTAGACTTGTGTATTTAAAAAAAAATTATAGTTTAGTTTTAAAAAAAAACTAAACATTTTATAGAAAATAATTGAATTATCAATTATTTTCATAAATATGAAATTAAGTTAATTTAGTAATTTTAATTAAAAGAGGTATTATGATGTATTTAAAAAAAAAAAATAATGAAAACTAAATATACGGTACTTTAGAAAAAAAAATCCAAAGCAGAGTATTGTATGTGGAATTATGAAAATTGGAAAACGATCGGTGCTAACGCGATACACGTAAATATAAAAAAAATAACACGTTGAACCGAAAGTCTTTCAATAAAAGCTGGGCCCATTAAAAAAGATAATATTGAGGTAGTAAGATCTTTACTATCCAGTAAGTGTCTAAGTTATCGACTAGTGATTCGAATCAGAAATACTGAAAATAAAAAAAAGTACAAAAAAAAGAACAAAACAAAATATATGTAAAAATAAAATATATTTGAAATAAATAATTTTTCATTTAATATGTTGATAGTATAACTATCCTTAAAATACTAAGTTTGGTTGTACAAGTTATAAAAAAAATTACATGAATATGTACTAGATTGAACTGTAGTAAAAAGAAATATCGTATATAAAAAAAAAACGACACTACAGTAAAAAAAAAATGTTCAAATATGTCTGATTTGCAAAAATATAAATATACACTACAAATTTAATTCAGATACATAGTTGTATATAAAGGGGACTTTACGCTTCTGTAAAGAAAAACTACAAGGCCAAAAATACCAAGCGTATACAAAACAATATAGTTATAAATTAAAAAGTCATTGCATATTCACATAAAATACATAAATTGTACAGCCAAAATGTGTATAGAATGTGTATTGAAATGTGACAAGTTTGAAAAACCACAAGTTTCGGAATGGTGAATTAAATAAATTATACAAAAAAAATATACTTAGATACAATCAGATAGAAACCATTAATTCGCCTATTCGACACTTCAGCACAATCCATAATAAATATTCAATTTGTAAATTGAAGAAATAAAAATTCAAAATACCATCTGATTAATTCATGTGAGACAACTACTTTTAGTAACTGTACTGAGCCAACTAATTTTAGTAACTGTCTTGAGACAAGTACTTTTTGTAACTGATTTGAAATATGTGCGGAAATATCGAAGTAAGCTTGGATATACGCAAGTCATATCCGATCTAAGTAAATGTTTGTTGAAATTATGTAAATTCTCAACTCGCATAAACCAATAATTATATAAATTATTATTTTTTGAATAATAAAAATATGAAAACAAAATAATAATAAATTTTAAACAGTGGAGTACTAAAAAAAATTATTCTCCACTCCAGGGGGCCAAAAAAATTAGCGACATGCTAATTGAAAAATATTAAAGCAAGAATGACACGAATAGATGAATGAAAAATCTTACAAATGTGGATTAGACGTGAAGATTTAAATACATTTAGATGTTTAATTAGGATGCAGTAACGTTACCATTCCCTTGATATCCTCTGAGATAGTATGGCCGAATGTTGTATATCGACATGCCGAAGGTTTTCTTATTAGATTTTGGAGCTTTTAGCCTAACTGAAGTTGGTGTAGTGAACTTTATTATCTTGTACGGTCCATTGAATTTTGAAGCGAATTTAGGTGCGATATTCTTGTTCATATTCGGGGCCAAGTTTTTAACCATGACCAATTGACCCACTTTATATTTAGACAGCGTTGGTTTATTTAAAGTTTGGTTGACTCGTTGTTGGTGAGCAATCTTTAACGCATCTTGTATATGTGCTTGTGATGGTTTAGCAGAACTCGTGATTAACTCAGTTAATTCGTTTATAATCACAAACGGCGTCATTAACTTTCTACCAAAATAAACTTCAGCTGGTGTTGAGTCGATTGTACTTTTGTAGGAGTTGTTGTAATTGAAAATTACAAAACTCAAAAATTTTGACCAATTTTTATGTTCTACAGAATATTCTTTGAGAATGCATCCTAAATTATATTTTATCTGTCGATTGAGGCACTCGCTCTTGTTCGAAGATGGTGTATAGCTCGAACAGTAGGCAGCTCTAATACCATTATTAAATAAGAAGGTTTTCCACTTGATCGACGCAAAGGCTGGTCCGTTGTCGGCTACAACAACCATCGGATATCCGTTTTGCAGGAAAATCTTCTGTATCAGTGAAATGGCAACGTCACTGGTCTGCCTTTTACATGGAAAGGCGAAAGCAAATTTTGAAAATCCATCTACAATAGAAAAAATATATTTAAAACCTTCACTTGATCCAATAATAGGACCGATAAAGTCGACGTACAAAGTATGTAGGGTATACTCCGGCACGGAACTACTCAACTGAACCTTATCGTTACGTGTATATGGCCTTATAGCCTGGCACACTTTACAGGTTCTGACATAGTCCCTTACTTTTGCATAGAGGTTTTTGTAGTAAAAAATTTTACTAATTTCACGGAATGTTTTAATTACTGAATTATGCGCAGCATATTTAGAATCATGATAATATCGAAGAACATAGTCGAGTAAATTATCAGGTAAAAATATACGTTTTAGTCGATTCTTTCCGACGAACTTATATATTAACCCATCCTTTATGCAAAAATTAGGGACATTCATCTGAGCCTTAAGGTTCTGATAAATGATTTTACATTCGGGAGAGTTACGTTGCTCGCTTTTAATAGAAAGGTAATCAAAATTTGTATTAGCTAAAACGTTAATAAAGTTCAGTTGCGCATTGTTCCTGATTTCTTCATTCACCGATTCTAAGTCAGTTTGATCCAAAGTATTGGTTATCTTTTTTAAAAGGTTTGCATAACCTGGATCATTGCTATGCAACTCTTTAACTTTAATGAAATTTTTGCCTGAATTTTGATTTGAATCAGAAAATTTGTTCACTATTAAATGGTCAGTTTCGTATAACCTAGATAGAAAATCGGCCATATTGTTCAATTTGCCCTTAATATGTTCCGGGGTAAAGTCATATCTCGAAATTTTAAGGATCCACCTAGATAATTTATTAAATTTATTGGGGGTATTAAAAATCCACAATAACGACCTGCAGTCAGTCTGTAGAGTAAACTTGCGGTCGGTTAAAAAATCTTTAAATTTATCTAGGGCCGTTACTACTGCGAGAAGTTCTAATTCATGACTGTTATATTTTAATTCGGCTGGATTCAATTTTCGAGAACAGTACATAATGGGGTGCAAACCGTCATCATACTTTTGAAGTAATACCGCGCCCAGACCAGTAGCTGATCCGTCAGTTTGTAGCACAAAAGGTTTGTCAAAATTAGGATGTTTTAAGACAGGCGCACTTACTAAAGATTTTTTTAAAGTAGAGATTGCATCAAGATGAACCTTAGTAATTTTGAACCTAACACCTTTCTTTTTTAAATCGTTTAACGGAGCTACAATCTGACTGAACATGGGAATATAGCGGGAGTAAAAAGCCGCAGCCCCAACTAGACGCATAACTTCTTTGACGTTTTTTGGAGTTGGCATGTCATTGATTGCTTGCACCTTAATAGGGTCTATAAAGCGTCCCTCAGCGGATATTACGCTACCCAACAAACGTACCCTCGACATACAAAATCGAGCCTTAGAAGGATTAATAGTGATACCGATAGACTTTATTTTAGTGAACAAGAGATTCAGGTGATTTAAATGTGATTCAATGTCGGGTGAATGTACAATTAAATCGTCATAATAAATAAGAAGAAATTTATGACGAAATTCTGCGAGACTGGAATTTAAAAAACGAGCTAATGATTGACTAGCCACCTTTAGCCCGAAAGGCATGGTATTGTACTCAAACAGACCATATTGTGTGACGATCGCGGTGACATGTTTCGAGTCATCTGATAATTTTATCTGATGAAAACTGGATTTCATGTCGAGGAGTGTAAACACTTTCGAATTACCTAAGCTAGCGAAAATATGAGCCATACTGGCTGAACTCATCGGATCAAACTCTATATGTTTGTTAACAAACCTATAGTCAGCGACTAACCGATAAGAGTCGTCTTTCTTTTTAACAAAGAAGACGGGTGAGCTATAATTAGAGTTCGAAGGAGAAAGTACCCCTTGTGTAACAAGCTCTTGAACATGCTCGTCCAAAAGTTTGGCTTTATCGGGTGCCAGATAGTAAGGAGCTTTACAAACCGGAATGTTATCGATTAACTTAATTTTATATTCAAAACCCTTGGCAAGACCAGGAATGTCAGAAAAAATCGATTTAAATTTTTGAAGAAGTGTTTGCAACACTTTGGTTTGTTTGCTATTAAGATTTACTTTCGCTTCGACAATGGTATTAATAATTCGATTATTGTTACAAAAACCCGAAAACGGTATTTCAACATTAGGATGAAAATAAAATTTGATCGTCGACTTAAAGAAGTCCAAAATGATGTTGCAATCTTTAAGTGTGGCAACACCTAAAATTACCTCAAACGGTAATGAATCTACTATAAAAAAAGTTTGAGTCCATGAAAAATTAGCCAATTTAAAATGAAGTTTCGCAGTTAAATTACATTTTAAAAAATTATTTCCCGGCAAAGAAATAGTTTTATCAATTGATTCGGTGACGATGTTTCTATTGTTAGATTTTAACTTATTAAAAGTCGCAGTTTTAATAGCATTAACAGTAGCACCGGAATCAAAAAGTGTTAATAGAGGATAACCTTGAATGAAAATGGTTTGTAGAGGTAAAATAGTATAATTTAAAATAACATCACTAATAAGAAACTTGGGGTCTATTGCGAGTTTTTTGGAACCGTAGTACTAACATTTATATTATGCTTCTTTCTTTTAAAACAAAATTTAAAATTGTGATTAGTACCTTTACAGAAAGTACAAAAAAGTTTAGTGTCATTATGCGTATTTTGAATTGAAGTAACGTTTACACTGACGGGTGTTGTAGTTATTCGCGCTTGAATTTCCTCAATTTTAGTGATTAGTTGATACAAATCTTTATAAGTATCGGGAATTTGATATAAACCAAGAATAGTTAGGACAGAATTATTGGCATGAGCAAAAATAATTTGTATGATTTCGGATTCAGATGAATCATTAAGTAGGATGTTCGCGAATTTTATTATTGAAGGAACAAATGTCGAAAATTTTTCAGTGTCAAGTTGATTTCGCCGGACCAATCTATCAATTAATATCTGTTTAGTCAAAGGTGGAATATAAACTTGTAATAAATTATGTTTAATATTTTGCCAAGACAGAGTCAGCCAAACAAGTAGACCAAAATGTTTGTGCGTTCGAAGCACACCTATTGATTAAAGATTTCAAAAGAACGTCTATAGGTAAAAAATTAATATCAATTAAATGTTGAGTATCGACAATAAACTGTATAATATTTTCTGGAACCGAAATGTCCAGAATAGTGATTTTATTTATAAAGGAATCTATACTCGGTTTTGCAAAAAAACTAAAATTTGAAGTTAATTGATTTGAACTAGTGTTATTATTTGATAGAGTAGTTGTTATTGTTGCCAAGACATCGGTAATGCTACTAATCTGCTTGCTTTGCTGTTGTATTTGTTGCTGTACATCCGAAACGTGCAGCACTGACGCATGGAACTGTTGAGCTGTAGTCTGCATCTGCGTAGTTATAGCCGCTAAGTTAACCGCTGATACTTGATGAGGCGTGATGAATAAGTCATCTGGTGAAGCTGGAGGATCGTCATCTCCTGGGGTATAATTGAATTATCAATTATTTTCATAAATAGGAAATTAAGTTAATTTAGTAATTTTAATTAAAAGAGGTATTATGATGTATTTTAAAAAAAAAAATAATGAAAACTAAATATACGGTACTTTAGAAAAAAAAATCCAAAGCAGAGTATTGTATGTGGAATTATGAAAATTGGAAAACGATCGGTGCTAACGCGATACACGTAAATATAAAAAAAATAACACGTTGAACCGAAAGTCTTTCAATAAAAGCTGGGCCCATTAAAAAAGATAATATTGAGGTAGTAAGATCTTTACTATCCAGTAAGTGTCTAAGTTATCGACTAGTGATTCGAATCAGAAATACTGAAAATAAAAAAAAGTACAAAAAAAAGAACAAAACAAAATATATGTAAAAATAAAATATATTTGAAATAAATAATTTTTCATTTAATATGTTGATAGTATAACTATCCTTAAAATACTAAGTTTGGTTGTACAAGTTATAAAAAAAATTACATGAATATGTACTAGATTGAACTGTAGTAAAAAGAAATATCGTATATAAAAAAAAACGACACTACAGTAAAAAAAAAATGTTCAAATATGTCTGATTTGCAAAAATATAAATATACACTACAAATTTAATTCAGATACATAGTTGTATATAAAGGGGACTTTACGCTTCTGTAAAGAAAAACTACAAGGCCAAAAATACCAAGCGTATACAAAACAATATAGTTATAAATTAAAAGTCATTGCATATTCACATAAAATACATAAATTGTACAGCCAAAATGTGTATAGAATGTGTATTGAAATGTGACAAGTTTGAAAAACCACAAGTTTCGGAATGGTGAATTAAATAAATTATACAAAAAAAATATACTTAGATACAATCAGATAGAAACCATTAATTCGCCTATTCGACACTTCAGCACAATCCATAATAAATATTCAATTTGTAAATTGAAGAAATAAAAATTCAAAATACCATCTGATTAATTCATGTGAGACAACTACTTTTAGTAACTGTACTGAGCCAACTAATTTTAGTAACTGTCTTGAGACAAGTACTTTTTGTAACTGATTTGAAATATGTGCGGAAATATCGAAGTAAGCTTGGATATACGCAGTCATATCCGATCTAAGTAAATGTTTGTTGAAATTATGTAAATTCTCAACTCGCATAAACCAATAATTATATAAATTATTATTTTTTGAATAATAAAAATATGAAAACAAAATAATAATAAATTTTAAACAGTGGAGTACTAAAAAAAATTATTCTCCAGACTGACTTTAGTTGGTTCAATTTTATTGCTTTTAACTGTACATATTTTTTGAAGTGAGAATTCTATTTTTAAGGATAAGTTGGCTTCCTCAAAAATACGAATACCCTGATTTTAAGGAATGTACTTAAACGAATTTGAAAAGCATTGAAACGTAGTTAAAAAATTCTGTGAAATTGGATTCAACAATATTAGGTTAGGTTGTTTGGTTAGGCTACACACTTAGATCATAAGGTTTCATTGTGACACTCACACATTAAGGATGTGGGTGGAGGAAAAGGAATTTGTATACAGACTTGGAATTGGTAGCTTGTGCGAGTGCAGCCGACCTTGTCAAGAAGTATGCCGTTATGCATCTAGAGTTCGTCAAAGGAAACAGAAAACCTTTACAAGCATAGCGAGTTTCTTTCGTTCTAGTCCATACTCCGATATTTTAATCAATTAACCGCCCCATTAATTTTTTCTTAAATTAATTCAATTAAAAAGCTGCCAGTTTTGGGAATCGAACCAGCATCTATCCAGTAACGACTACAGTGTCTTTAAGAACTTGAACACACGGACTGCAATATTTCTACGATGCAAGAGATATTTTTATCTTATTGCTTTCTAACATAAAGAAGGTGAATAATAATCGTAATTTCAGTAGTAAAATTCGTGAAGATGTTAAAGGAAGCGTTAATGTTTACAACAAGAATAAGGTTACTATTACGTGACTAATGATTGTTTTGTTGTATTTGAAAACAAACATACTCGTATATAAACATATTCTTCTAAGCTTGTTTTCGTTTAGGTTAATTACTGATGCGGTAGTGTAGAGAGATAGATATATACCGTAATTTATCGTTATTAGTACTTTATTCACAGTTAGTGGTTAGAAATTTATGTTTGAATGTTGGCACCCCTATGTTTACAATAAATAATATGTTATAATTAATTATATATTCATTCATTTTGATAAATATTATACATATAGATAGATACAAATAAAAATGAGTATATTCTTATTATATAAGAAAAAATAAGTTTAATAATACTTTATATAATATGGCTAGTGTTAAATGGTATAAATTAATTTACTAAAAGAAATTGATCTTTCTACCTTTAAATACAGGTATATACCGCGTAGTATGTAATTAATTTACATTAATTACCTCTCGATAGATGGCAGGAATTGGTATTTAAATATAAATACCAATTTTTACTATGTATTTTTATTTAAATTATATTATGTACAAGTCTGATTTTATTTTATACATTTATTTTATGTTATTTTTGTGAATCGACTACTTTTATTAATTATTTATCAAAATAGATATCGCCTTCCATCTATCAGTCAGAATATTGAAACACAATCTGCACTGCCTACAGGTTATGTGAATTAACTTCAAAAACGGCTGAGTGGTGGTTTATATATGAATGTTGGTAATACATAGTTGATGATGATTTTTCGGTGTCCAAAATTGATTAGAATTCTCATTGGCTCTTCGGGATTCCCTGATATGAAACACAGATTTTTAGCCGTTGTTGTGAATATTATGCTGGTAATATTTCGGTTTTCAGAATTTTAACGAAAATGACTTCAATAAATTTTAAATTATTCTCACATTTTTCTTCGATGATTTTATAAAGATTATCGAATTTGACTTTCCTATTGAAGAATTGGTATTTTTCAATAAATCAATAAAATTTTCAAACTTGCTTTACATAGACTCCAAACTATTTACATAGGATGTCCCAGTTGAAAATGTTTCTCATATTCAAGTTGGACAATGTCTACAAAACTACTTTTTTTTGAAGTTTTTTGTTCTTTACGTTTTTAAAAATCCAACTACATAATTTAAGTTTATCGTCATTTAATTACGCGACACAGTTACATATTTTGTCTCCATCGTTTACTTAACTTTAGAATAGTTTTTAACTTCTTAATTTAGAAAATATATTTATCAAAACGATAATTTTTGTTTGCACTAATGGTACGCTTTGGTCTCTCCTTTTCCCGCTGAATTGAATTAACCGGAAGTGATTCAAGTCACTGGGATGTTTTTAATGATGCATACTGATATTTTCCAATTTTGGGTTTTGTAGACTCCATAAATGTAATTACATTGATTTTAATCAATACTCTTTATTATATAAATTCTTTACGACCATATTTTTTACTCAACGGCGGTTATAAAACTTTGATAGCGACTGGGTTCGTCATAAAACACAAATGCTTTAATAAACATTCCCTTATTGAATCATAGATTATAAATGTAAGTTTCGTCATGTATGGTGGTATCTATTTTCGATTGATATATTATTAACATAAGTATCATTTCATAAGCACGGAAATACCAACTACATGATGGTTTGGGTGCTATAAATGCTACATAAAATCGTACCACTAAGAAGAATATTAAGTTACCCGCCCCAAAGTATTAAACAGATGAGTAATAGTATAGGTATTTGTTGGAGACAAATAAATAATTATATGCAAAAATTTTTTTAGATTAAACACTATCTATATTTTATAATATAATAATACTCCAATCAAATAAGGATTTGGAATAAAAGTAGGCAAGTTGAATTTTTACCCTACACTTTTGATGTGACACTCTAAAGATTCGCAAAACCATTTTCGCAAGTCAAGATGTCCAAAGAAATGGAAATCGTTCTGAAATTTCACCTCATGCATTTTTTCGTATGATGAACCGACATTGAGGTATAACACGGAGAGTGGAAGGTACTGGGACGGTTGCAGCCAGTAGTCCTAGCAAGTAATGGCCGCTATTAATTATCCCCCTCCTACCCCCGTGTGCAGGGGTACTTCTTCTGCAACGTGACCTACTGGCTACTCAAGTAAGTGTGATTTTAGGGGACGCCAGGGGGAGCCATTACTTGCCTTAAAAGGTACTGGCGATCAGTAGTGTGCTAGACCTCCTTCCTCGTACTTTTACTCAACTGCCATCATGTTCTTAATAATCTTCTGACAACGTTGCACTCACCACGTCCACACAAAACTGTCAACTGGCTGGTAAGTAATGGAAGCTATAACTGTTGTTGTATGTAAGCCTACTTTCCGGCTATTTCACTGGCGGCCACTTGTGGCCACAAGTACTCTCCCCGTGTGCAGGACCCTCAAAAAAATACTAGGCTATCTACAGATGCGCGCCTCTTACTCTACGGATTATATTTTATTACGATCCCGGATCTTAGATTACACTAAAATTGAAAACAAAATGCATGATATCAAAATTGTTTAAAAAGGTGTTTAAAAAAATCGGCTTGTTTACTTTCATTCCGAGATTGACCCTTCATTTCATCTAATTTGATTGGACTATAATATAATAAACTGTGGATTATATTTTGCACAAACATTATTTTAGTGTGTAGTAGGCAAAGTATACTATTTATAAATTCACTTTGAGTGCTGCTCTTCAAATAAAAAAATACAATACACTATTTCCAAACTCAAGACGAACATTCCAAAATGAGTCGTCATCACATTTGTTGTTACTTCACTCAAATTATTAATTGCACGGTTATTTTTATTTAATACCAGTCACAAGTACTGATATGATTATTATTTTGATTACTATTCGTTTTATCGAGTATAATACTATTTCGGTCACCACCCTGAAATCTATTTCTTTTAGATTTAATATTTCGTACAGATTTACATACAATAGATTTACAACCCTGTTTTGGGATTAAAGAGACTTAGTTACTAAAATATATTGCTTTATATCCAGTACTCTTATTTATTTATTTATTTATTATATAAATTTTTAAATAAATAAATAACTTATTGCTGGATTATTTTATGCCTTTTTAAGGAAAAACAGGTATTTTAAATTTTTTAATGAAATGACGTGCAACAGCAATCTGTGATATTTATTTGTAATAGCTTAGCTAGGTTTATCTATAATTCAAGCTGTGATAGAATGCTGCGAAACGCCAAACTGCATTCAATTAGCTTTTAAAACTTTGCTTACATCTGGTGGACTTTTAACTATTTTCCTCTATATTATCTGTGATAACCTTTGCCGGCTCCAAGGGTAAAGGTAATCCACCAGATGTATCAACAATAGCGCTGTTTTAACACCTAACGAATTTTAATATAAAGTTTTTACTGCTGCAACCAAAGTCCTGTCAGTTCTTTTACTTGGTTCTTATAGTCGAATTTACTTGTTTGTGTATGTTTTTTTTTCAAAGCACTGCAAAAATAACGACAAAATATTGATGAAAGTAATGAAAACAATTAAGATCACTAAAATAATGAATAGTTCCTTGACCTAAATGAAATGCAGTGTTATTATATTTGATTAAGAGATAAAAAACATTCCCATATTTATCTTTTGTTTATCATTTTTCGAATTAAAATTTAAAGCATATTTGTAAATGAATTATTTTGTAATAATTACAGTAAAATTACTTCATATGGAGCATACTATCTGCTTAATCTATCTGCTAGAATATAGTGAAAATAATTTATTATTGAAGTGAAACGACCTTCAGACAAGCGTTTAAATTCGGACTCGAGTTTTTAATAAAAATCGATTTAATTTCATTTATTTCAATTTCATTGAGTCTAAAAAAATATGAAATTAAAAATTGTAAATATACGTATGTGATATCCACCCTCAGTACCGACCGTCTTTAGTGATGGACTCATCTAAAAATATCAAATCTACTAGTTTGAAACTATTTTCTAGACGTACCTTCTTAAGTGTTTCAAATTTCGAAAAGTTAAGTCTTGTTTACTCGAGGCCATCCATAAATTACGTAACGCTATTTTCTATCATTTTTAATACCCCCCTCCTCTATGTGACACTAAATAACAATTACGGAACAACGAAATATACAACTTATAAACGAGATATTAAAAACAAAAAAGTCGTGCTAATATGGTTTTGGCTTTATTTGTAGGAAATTTTATGCCATTAATGTTTAAAAATGTTTTCGGGTTTATCGGCTGACTCGAAGAATGCGCAATCTGGAAGTTAAATTTTCAGGCCGCTGGGCCGTATATGGTATTTATCGCGGCGACTTTGGCTTTCAAGTCTTCCATTGTCTCTTGTTAATCAGCGTAAACTTGGAATTTCACATATCCCCACAGAAAATAATCTAAAAGAGTTAAATCACACGATCTTGGAGGCCAATTCACAGGTACATTACGCGAAATTATGCGCTTAACGAAATTAAAAAAACAAACCCGTAAAAAAACACCAGAGCCAGCCGAGGTCCCCATATTCCCGAAATCACATTTAAACATTAATGGCATCAAATTAATTTACAAATAAAGCCAAAACCATACTACCACGATTTTTTTGTTTTGTATTTCATTTTAAAGTTGTTAACCTAAAACATCTTGTATAAATAAATTTCGCAATAAACGGTCCTCACTGTAGTTTTTTATTTGTTTAGTTTAAATGTCTTGATTTACTGAAACTGAGAAACATCACGATATAATCGAACATAATAACGTAATAACGTTTAATTTTTATAGACTTTATAGTTTATAAAATGGTTTGTTTTATTTTCAAATTGATTATTTAGATGACTTCTATTAATAAATAATTCAAAAAAAAAAAAACTAAAAACAATTTTATAATACATCGACTGCACGCAATACAATTAAAAAGTAGTTTTTTTTTGTAGGTATGTGATGTGCCGACAATTAAAATATTATGAATATATTAAAATCAAATAATTTTTTAATGAATATTTAAATAAACACTAACGGCATTGTCCTTAAAAATGTTTAAATAATAAACCAGTATTATAATTTATTATGTATTTCAGAGTAACAGTGTTCATCTGAATAATAATGTATCACGCACTCTGCGTGATTAGACAATAGATCTAGATATTGTGCGTTATAATTATAAATGATTGTCTTGACGACGAAAACTTTCATAATTTTGTTAAATATTTATTAATACCTGGATATATTATCAAATGAAGTGATATATTTGCGTTTAAATTATAAATAAATTTTGCATTTCATTAAGAGGGTAAAAAGTAAATTAATTATATTAAACAAAAATCATCTAAATGTAGAGAAAAGGAAGCTTTTTAGTTCGGACAATGGCCAATGGAATTGTGTCATTTCATAACTAGAGTT
Source organism: Nineta flava (assembly GCA_963920215.1). Classification (NCBI taxonomy): domain Eukaryota; kingdom Metazoa; phylum Arthropoda; class Insecta; order Neuroptera; family Chrysopidae; genus Nineta; species Nineta flava. The sequence continues at coordinate 109,506,189 of OY986041.1, forward strand.
GGTTTAAGAGTCGTAATGTTCTGCCTTTGTAATTAATTTTATTTTTTAGTAAACCTGTTTAGTAAATATATAACATTCAATTCATTTTGATTCAATAAAATTATATTTTTTCCATGTTACTTCAATTTTCTTTTCGAATTCTCTTAGTAATAATATTACTGTTTCTGGTTTTTAGTGTTACGAAAAACAGAACACTTAGGAACTCATCTCACTGCCTATCTGTCACAGATGTTTTTCTCGGAGACTATACTGCCGTGTTGAAGTAAAAGGCAGTAAATATAAAAAGTAAAAACAGAGAAATCTAAAATCAAAAAAAGTTTTTGATATTTCTAAACTAATTTATTTATATTATTTTCATTATTGAACGACTAATGTTACATGACTTCTTGAAAAATCATTTAAGTATGATTTTAGATCACAAATAATCAAAATGCCTAAAATAAAAGATCATCCGTCTTCAATTTTTATAAATCGAAAAGCAGTAACATGTGATTTACTGCCTTTACACTCTGTTAAACATGAATTACTGCTTTTTTCACTGTTTTTGTTATTGATATGTATTATTTTGTCATAGGTAATACGCAGTAGTGCAGAATACAAATAAGTGAGGTTAGAAGTATGTACATATGTGAAAATTTACATTTAAAGTTTAGAAAGTGTACAAATTATGTTATAATCATAAAATACCTATAAGGGGCCGTTCATAAATTATGTAAGGCGTTTAGAGGAGGGGGGTTGTTGACTGAATATTATAAGTCCTTACTATAGACAGGGGGGGTAGAGAATCCAATATTACGTAAGATTTTGAATTGAAAATATTACCACTTTCGCGCTAAAAAATGGCATTATTGGATATCGCCATCTGTAAATCGATATCAGACTGGTTGGTCAGCCCATGGGTAAATAATAGTTAGAGCTTTGATTTATTATCTATTTCTTTCAACACCTTAGGTTTTACTGAACTAATTCTGGTCAAAACTGTGATGGGTTAATGAGATTAATGTTATTGCAGTGAATTAATGATATTTATAGTAATAAGATTACAATAAAGGCTATTTTCAGAATAAACTGTGTTTTATTTTATAAATATATCCATTTCTTACGAAAATTTCTTATTAAGGGGTAGGGGGATTAATTGTAATCTTATGATGTCTTACAGTAGGGGGGAGGGGGCTAAATTAGCTCTCAAAACCTCTTACGTAATTTATGAACGGTCCCTAATGTTATTATTTAAACAAACTTTAATATTGGGACAAACTATAATTGTAACAGGTAATATAGAGTAAAATAGCAGTGCTTATGCATTTTTCAGTGGATAAAAGCAATACAGTTTTGAAAACTACAGCTTTTTTACTCTTATATTTAGGGAATGTGACCAATTTGAAATATTTGACAAATTTATAAAAGTTATTATCTTGTTGAAATAACATTCTTAGAGATTCATAATATAATTAATTGATTGACGTAGACAATCATTGGAAAAATCGATTTGCATCAAAATTATTAAAAAGCAGTAAATGAAGTATACTGCTTTTTCTCTAGGCACCCAGTACATCTAAATGACTAAAATTTATGTAATATGCTGCAGCTCTTCTAATATGGCCATGAGATTTAAAATTATAATTTTTTTAGTTAAGTGGAGTTTTATGGGTTTAAACGGGTGAAAAATGGACGATAGATAATTTTTTCAAGGTTTTTGTGGGATTCAAAACTTAGGATTTAAAACTTTTTAAAAAGTATGAAAATCGATTATAGCGTTGCATCGTCATTAAGAAAACTATGAGTTTATCATTTTGCGAATTATTATATAAGAAATAACGTGAAGCTATTCCCAAATAACCTTGAGAATTTAATCTTTTTGCTTCTCAGCTTACCAAAAACAAAAAAACAAAATATTTGCATAATATTTACATATTAGTTTTGTTAAGAAATTTGCACGTACAAAATTGTGGTTGGCATTGTCTGTTGTTAGGGCTCATGTCAATCTTAAATGATTTATTGATTTTTGTTTGTCACAATTTGAAATCGAATAAATTACAAAAAGATTTTTGGAAGAAAAAAAACACTTGAATATGGGAATAAATACTTTTTTTGAATTATGAGGATGATACTAACAAATTAGACCCCTGCTGTTAAGGCATGAAAGTGATCTTTTATTAAAAAAACGTTACCTATGCTGATATGTTTTAGAAACACATATCACAGGTAAAAAGAAAAAAATGATGACAGATTCCACTTATTACAATTAAGCACACCTATTTTTTTTCTTTTAAATTTTATTATGGTCACATATGAGAATTTCTTTGATGTTTTTTTTTGTGGTTGTCTTTTCCTTTTCGTTTCGGCACTTGTTTCAAGATTCAAGAAGACTTTATACTTTATAGTACAGATATATTTATATATCTGTAGTATATACAATAATGCTGAGATGATATTTATTTCTTTTTTTTGTGTAGAAGATCCGTTGACAAAAAGCGTACCCCTAGAATTTCACACTAATATTATCGTTTTTGTCCGAAAACTGCAAACCAAGATAGATTTTGACTTATGGTGGAGGTATATACAAGCGATTTATAACTACCGCCCTAGAATAAACTTAAGAACGGTCTTGCGTGGGACCTGATAATATAATATAGTTTTAATCTTTGATATTTCGGGAGTTTAATCACGTAATAATGTTTCCGCAAGAACCTGTTATTGATCATTGAAAAAGTTATCAACGATTAAGAATCAAATTTTGAACATAGGACTTATGTGTATTTAAAGTTATAAAAACATAATTAAAAATTAATTGAAGTTAAATGAATTTAGAAAAAAAAAATGTTTTCGAACGTTATAATAAATTATTAATTATTAATAATAATGACTTTCATACCCCTTAAAGGGGTTTTAGCTGACTCAACAATATGACGCCAAACTGCACAGTATTTTGCATTGAGTTTGTATAAATAAAATTAAAGAGAACTCTAGGATTTTTCGAAATAAATTTCGATATTTTGCCCCAATTTCCTAGATTAAAATTTTATGTATTTTATAAATACGTATTTCGACTACCAAGTAGTCATCATCAGTATGAATTAGCTAATTGTAATTATTCTCCGAGGAGATGTTACTTGTTGCTAATTTGGTGACGGTCTGCATAGTCGAAATACGTATTTATAAAATACATAAAATTTTGATCTAAGAAATTGGGGCATAAAATCCAAATTTATTGATTTTATAGTTTACAAACACTTGTGATGTGAGGGCTTTATTTTCTGCCGGTTTGCCATCCTTGCGTAGAACGTGTTCGTACCATCTTATTCGGTTGAATTTTACTATAGCTACGATGTTCGGCTCTTGATATAAATCGTAAAGCTCTTGGTTCATTCCCTTCATTCTAATCTCTCTCTGATTGGTCCCGTGTAAAGCCCGTAGAATTTTTCTCTCGAATGTCAGTTACACATTAAAAATAAATATATCGTAAACAAAGCGATTATTGGTGAATTATCTCATTTTTATGTAATTGGACCACTATACTTTTAAGGTAGGTCCAGCACTGTCTTATATAATCAGGACAAAAAACCGGTTTGCTTTTACAAATACATATATACACAACACATAGATATATTCACTATTCATATATACAAATTAATGTAATTAAATAATTTTAAACTTTTATATTTCGAAAACAAAACGGAAAACGTGATTTGTATAAGAACTACAGAACCTCCCGCTACGGAGGATACTCGCATTTGTAAACTTCTTTAAAAAAAAGTCATGTTTGCATTTTAGTTTTATGGTTTTTTTATTTTATAAAAATAAATATAACTTTTTTTTAAATGCTTATAGTTTTTTAAAATAAATATTTGAATATAAAGTATGTTATTATTATAATATTCCTTAAATTGTTTGTTAAAAAAAAAATCTATTTTCAATTGAAACATTTTAATTTTGATTTGTATTTAATTTCTTATAATTTTCTTGTTTATGAAAAAATTTAATTATCAATTTTTTTTTAATAATGTTAAAAATCGGTGTAAATGCATTGATATATGAGATAGCGAAAGAATGTTTATTCTTTCAACAGAAACATCCCATTGGAAATTCCTTATCGGTACCTAATTTGTGCTACATCTGACCATTTTTCCAAAAGGATGATACTTTTTTACAAGCTGTAAAGCAACTCTTGTGTTTTGTTAAAAATAACATTTAATGCTAAAAATTTATATTTTTTATTCGTAGGTAATGCACTAAAAAGGAAAAAATTATGAAATAGTTCACTGTAAAACTTTGAAGCTCTTTGTATTGACTGTAATGATATATTTCAGTACAAAACTTTTATAATTAACTATTTATTTTATATATTTTTTATACGTTAGCTATAAAACCTCCATACATGTCATTTGTACCTGAGGAAACCTGCAGAGTGTCAGGCGTAGAATGTTTGGGTCTGAATGCCTGTGAGCAATCCCGGCGGAGATACTGTGGGCTTTCTGTGCGGCGTCCGGCCTCAACAGAATCCTATAACTCATCTGTTTAAAATAGCACCTTTTACCCGAAGACGTCTCGCCTTCGGGTGACAGGCTGTTCACAAGGAGGGCACAGAAGACCCCTTGGTCTAGATGCTAGGGACCCATTTGCGGTACCCCTCTGCTAATTAATATTACTTATGAAAGCTTAAATTGTAGTACGAAAAAAAATTATTTTATTACTGACTTTGAAAACTATGCCACCGTCATTGTGATCGAAGTCTACGCTATACTGGCTGGCGTCCGGATGAATCTACGTAGGAGTTACATAAACCAGAAAGTATACAATATCTCGGACATTCAAGCTGCTCTAAAAGCTATGCCTGTCACTGAAATTGCCTCTGTCACTGAAATTGTCACTGAAGGTTAAGAAACTGAAAAAGCAGATAGCTTTACCAAAAAAAGGGTGTCGGATCGCTGGGAAAATATATCGCAATTAAAACTCGGAAAGTACTGTTTTGAAATACGTACAAGAGCCTGTTTCTCGTTGCACTCAACCTTAACATACAATTTCGAAAAGACTCCACAATGGGTCCATTATGTGACTGTTCAGTGAGGAGGAAGAAACATCCAGCCACATCATATTTAACTGCGAAACTCTCGATTACATCAGATAAAATATATTCCGGTACATCTGACCCCGAATATATGAACCTTCAGAAAAACCTGATAAGCAAGCTCCTGGTAATTTCCAAGATATGGAAGAAGCGATCCTCGCTAGACTGAATTAGAAGGAGGGCACAATGGGCCCTAAGGTCGAAGTGCAAGACCTTTCATAACCCAATATTTATCTATCTACGTTAGCTACTTATAAAAGCTTAAAAATTCTACCGTGAATTCATCTGGGTGGTATAGTTAAGTGTTTCAAAATTGGACGTAAGCATAGTACTTTTTCTTGGGAAGTAAATAAATATGGTAACTGTTTCTCATAAAGTTAGCTCAAGAACATTAAAGCGATTAAATAGAAAATTTACATATCCATATAGAGAGAGACGAGAAGGCTAAAGCATATAACCGCGAACAACTGTTATTAATTCTACAATCTATAGCTAATTGTTACCCTTGACGTAAAACTATATACGTCGACAAATAATAATATGGTTATTAATTATGATTGTCATAAAAATAATAAATAAAAACAAATTCAAAACAAAAGATTTTGTGAACCCATTAACACATTCATAAAAACATTCAGAATAAAAATAATAATATATCCTTTCCGCGAACACAATATTATATAATATACCGACCACACACAGGGCACCAAAAAAAAAAAAAACCATATCATATATATGCATGACAGACACACCCTACACTTTTTTTATGTTCAAAAACATACCCTTATTGTATGTAATCAATTGTTATTTAGAAATAAATTCGCCCCATCTGTACTTAATTTTAACTTGATTAGATCTATTGTGTTATTCTTCATTTTTAGTATGTAATTTATCCGATTCACTTGTATGTACGCATCTTTTTAAAAGTATCTTTTTCCCTTTTGTGTTTTGTTCCAGGATTTACTGGGTGAGTCGGGAGGATCGAATCAAACTCCAGGAATTTATTATAGACGTGAAAATAATTCAAAAAAACTCATGTTCTTATTCGATTCTCATTTCTTTTCAAATTATAATGTAATTACAAATAAACAAAATTTCATACATACACTTTTTTAAAAATAATTTCGTTCTTCTAATAAATGTTCAAAAATACCGCCGTTGACCTCAAAACATTTTTTGCTTCGTCTACCAAGGACGAAAGTTGCTCTCCTGATTGCTTGATGTTTTTCTTTAATATCGGATGCAACATTTCTAATTTAGTGCACTACGAGTGTCTACTTTAACCTTGTACACTTTATTTTTGAACCAGCCCACAAGCAATATTCTAGTACTGTGAGGTCCGGAGATCTTGGAGGTCAAATAATAGAATCACCGTGGTCAACCCAACGCCCTGGAAATATTTTGTCCAAATGTTGCTTGACCTGCCGAGTTAAACGAGCAGACGCTCCATCTTGTTGATAGTAAATTTGTAATATGATGTTTAGAGAAACATCTCTAGTAGATCTTGTAATTCATTTTGCAAAAAAATTGATGTAGAGTTCTACTGTGAGACGATTTTCCAAAACGAAAGGGCTAACTAAATAACTATCAACCATACCACATCAAACGTTGCCTAAAATTTATGTTGAAAATTAATTGCAATTGTTGCGTGGGGATAATCGTCTGACCATACATGAGAATTGTGATAATTATTAATGCCATCGCGGGTGAAAGTCGCTTCATCCGTAAAAAAGTATGTACGATACGATACGATGATTACTATTTATCCACCGACAAATTCCATACGTTTATCATAATCTTCAGATTGTAGTTGATGCACATGGTACGGAAACAAGCATTGCTCGTGGAGTCTTTTTTGTGGAATTTCTAATTGACTACTAACTCTTCGTGAGCAGATCGTTGCATTTTCTCCTTTTGTAGATCCAGAATATTTTCTATTTCTTTTAAATATAATCTTGTTCAGATGTTATGTTAGAACACAAGGTATATTTTAATTTCGATCCAACTTGAAAACAAATGAAAATCAGATAAGAACATATGGGTTTTTTGCATTATTTTCACGTGTACAATACACTCCTAGAGTTTGGTCCATTCCTCCCGACTCACCCTGTTTAGGTTTTGTTTTGTTTATAAGAAACGTGCATAGTTTAATGTAAAATGTACATTGTTTGATAAAATATTGAATAAAGATGCGGATTATTGAAAAATTTAGTACATCCGTTTCATTCATTAACTGCTCTGAACTAGATGGATTTGTGTGTATGTCGTCTGTTGTTGTTGTGTTGTTAAAGATTTGATGATGATACTCTTCAATTTGTTGAAAAATTACTGTTCAAATTTGTTTCACATAGTAATTACTATAATCATCGATATGTATTTTTTTTAATGTTATTATTTAGTAAATGGTTGTTATATGTTTTGTGAAATAGGGTCGGCTGTTTAAATAGGTACGATCGAACTAATCATTTCTTTTTACAATTTTGGTATCGAAATTCTTTCTTCCATGTGTAACTGCGTACCCTGCGAGGATGTGCTTATTGAAATACATATATTGTGACAAATGTAAGAAACATCATTAGGTAACTCACCAAAAATAATTAAATAATTGTTTCTTTTCTCAAAGAACCTAAAGCGGACTCTATTACTTTTCTTTTTCAATATATTGAAAATATACATTTATTTTTACACTAAAAATTAAATTTTGTTTCCAGTATTTAATAACTCTTCCATCATATTTATATTTTTAGGAGGGATTTTCGAATTTCATCAAGAGAGGACCATGTCAGTTCTCCATTATCTTGTAATTATAGAGGTCTATACTCTGTAATACAGAGGTTTTCAAATTTGTGGTTGTTGATGACAAAAACAAACCTACTATCTACTGTTCCTACTATCGGACCAAATTTATTGTTAGAAGTAGTACCGGGTGAAGAGGTCAAAGCCTGGCAAGTAGGCCTTTCTAGGCATTTTTTTACCGACTCCTAAAGGAGGAGTTTGTAAGAATTGGTCAGTTTGTGAAAGGAAACTGAAGTTTATTAAGTATGGAATAGACGCAGAACATTGTTGCAGCAACATTGAACTCCGCCTATAAAATATTTTCCTGTACTGAAACGTTGCAACCAAAGTTTGTGAACATAAAATTTAATTTTATTATTTTATGACGCTAGTCATAAAAATTCAATCATTTCTCATATTGTCTCTATCTCATTTAATTTGAATAGTTTATTTATATGTATGTATCTCTAGTAAAACTAGTGTTGGGATAATATCTATATTCTATACAAATAATAAAGTATATATATATATATATATATATATATATATATATATATATATATAATGTAAATTGTAACCAAAATAGGTAATAAAACATAATAATATATTAGGAAAGCATAACATTTCAGATAATATGGCCAATTTGTATATGAACATTTATCTCCTCCTACAAAATATCAAATAATTTTGATTTTTACAGCAACCGTTCAAGGACATGTTTTTTGTTGCTGCAACAGCTATACACACACAGCAACATCCTAGTTTGCTGCACAATGTTGATGTTCAATGTTCCTCGTTTGTAGGGCCTATTAAGGTGATGTGGGAATAAATAAACAGACAGATTATCTTAATATGAATATAATTTTATTGTATATAGATGAAATTGTATTATAAGATATAAGATTTATTGTAAATAGAGAGAGACTTTCCAGTTAAAATTTCTCAACTTCTCGAGGTGGTCTGTTCAGAAATATTCAACGCAATATCGCTCCAAAGAATATGTTCGAGCCTATTCTTTGATTTTTGTTTGACATACAACTTTGGTAATTGGAAGGTAAACAAGGAAATTAAATTTAAATCATAGTATAAATTTTCGTTTCATCATCGTTGTGTGACCCTTACGTAGATTGGTCAGCATAGCACCATTTCTTCCTTTCAGGATTTTTTGTTTGTGATTTGCAATTTGTTTTTTGTTTATTTCGACTGCATTATAATTTAAATCTTGCAAAACGATTGGCAATGACAAATGCACACAGATTTTCTGACATTAATTGGTTCTTACATCAATTTAATATGCTTTTATTGTATTGTCACTCACATATTAATTATTGAATATTGCATTATTATTATAAATGATAACGATCCTTTTATATTTTATCCAATGCCTTTTAATTATAAGAATTATTATTTATTGAAATAATACATATCATGGTTATTATATATAAGAGAGTGTGTTTCAACAAGGGATGAATAATAAATAAATGTATGCATATGCCCACTTTATTTAAATATATGGGTGACTTGTGTTTTAGCGTGAGTATCCTTGTGTTGATTAAAAGTTGTAAAATTTAGAATCGTTTAATTTTTTTCTTTTTTAATTTCAATAGATGAAATTACATTGAGAATATTTATTTGTTTTTATAAGTATGGTGCAAATCACTCACACGACGTCCATAAACAGGTTAAATAGAAAACTTCTAAATACAATAAAAATGTGTAATCGGATTCATATTTTCTTTCTTTTTGTTTTTCTAAATAACGATACAAATTATCGGTTAAATTAATTAATTGTACTCTTCCTGTCTCTATCTGCCACAGCATTTCTTCTGTGTTTTACTTTACCCGCTTTTTCTTCTTCCTCTCCCAAACATTATTTCTGATATTTGGAAGATGTCACTATTCAAAACAATTTTCAAAATAATGAGCGGATCTTTTGAACTATCCATTTTAATTTATTATTCAACTTTAATTTATTGTGGACTGGCTTCTCTAATTTATTGTGGGCTGTTCTTTATTTGTAATCACATTTCTAAGTTATTTTATATTTCACAGCCGAATGTAGTTCTCTTTTGATAATAATATCAAATGCACGGTTTCTCGAATATTCTAGAATATTTAATAAAAATTACGCCAATTTATTCTAAATTTCGTAGCCGAATTTATTCTATTATCATAGTTTATGATAATACAAAAAATTCGAATCCAATATAAATGCGTCTCGGATACTCTAGAAAAAGTCTGAGCAACATTCGTGAGTATAGGGAGCACACTTGAATCTATTACCTTAAGTTTTACGTTTAAAGGAAGTTTTTTTGTTGTTTTTTGTTTTCCACGTGTTTGCTACTCAATTTCGACCATCTTGCCTTGCCACTAAAAGATATAATTTACCCGAGATCGAAAATGCATTCTAAAGCAAATATATCTTCGGAAAATTCATAATTAACTGAACAATTTGGTTAGTTGGGTTAGAAAAGTACGTCGCAAGTGGCCGAGCGGTCTAAGGCGTTGTCTCTGCGCAGTATGCCTACTTGGAAACTGGGAGGTTATGGGTTCGAATCCCGACATCTGTAGTTGGTCAATTATTAGGGGAAAAAAGGGGGGTGGTTAATTGACTAAACTGTCGGCGAATGGACAAGAACAAAGTAATCGGCTATGCTTGAGAAGGTTTTCTGCAGTTTTCATCACGAACTCCAGATGAATTTCGGCATAGTTCCTATCCTAGTCGGCTGCAGCCACATATCCTACAAAGTCCTAGTCTATACACAAAAATTCCTTCCACTCTACTCACATCCTTACATCGTAAGGCCTCACAATAGACATTATGGTCGAAGTGTAGCCCATCCAGGGTAGCCTTTACAATCTATCTATCTAGAAAAGGACGTCAAATTATACGTTCTTTTACACGACAAGATTACTCTACGCTCTTTATCGATATATGTCCAGGCCAGCTCCACTTTTATACCTCAGTTATTTGGGACATCAATATGCCTAAAATTTATTTAAGGCAAATTATTTGAGTAGATCGATGAATAAGATCGACTATTTTTCTATAAAATGGTATTAATACCGATGATGAGTGACTGAGTGAGTCAGTCACCAAAATGTCAATTTTTATGGTTAAATATTTTAGATTCATTTTAAATTTGAGCTACATATTTTTTTTTTGGGTTCCTGAGATACAGAGACCCAAAAACTATCTCTAATCTTTAGTGTAAAACATATTACGGTAGATTTCGATGTTTAAACTGGGTTTAACGCACTACCACAAGCTATGTGATAACACTTATAAGAAAACAGTTTTACATGACTGTACTTTCCGTTGTTTAAATGCACAAATCATATTATTTTATGTAAACATTTCACATAAAAATTAATAAGAGAACCCTTTAAAATTGGTCAAAAAATAATTATTTGTTTTGAAGGGCTGAAATATCTATTACATACTGTTATGAAAAATTTCATGTGTCTTTTCTACTCCTCATATACTCACTATATATGAACATCCAACACTACATGTGGTCATGGTATCCTGCTGATAAGAATATATTTTGTTATGACAGATAATGTGTGTTATTGTTATTGTTAACACCACAAACTTAAATTATCGATGGTTGTGAGAGTACTTGTAATTATTATTTTTACTGCAGTCAGTTACTTACTTGGTGAACTGTGGACCTAAATTTTTATATTTTATTTTCTATAATGATCAGACACAGGCAAGGCCACTGTGAGACACATGCAAGAGACGAGTTGATGACGCTGCCGTTTCTGTTGCTGTACATCTTCACATCCACTTTTAAAATTGAAGCTAATGATAATGCCAACCAATTCCCTAATTTAACGCCCTATAAAAAATACTTCACATGGTTTACCTCAAATAGAGTGGTGTCGGACTCACTTCGCATGGTTTTCAAACTGAACTGTCTGATATATCTGTGAATGTTGTATGTCGTGATTGTCGTTGTAGATCAAAGCTTGGTAGTAATTTAAACAAAGTACCTAAAGTACAAAATATCCACGACAAAATATACCCGGACAAAATTTACCCCGACAAAATACCCCCTGACAATATATCTTTTGATAATGACAAAAAAAAAATACGTTGTTCGGGTTTGCGTGTTTTTGGGCCTCGTAATAAAAGTCGTTCTATATATTTGAGATATAGTGTCAAAAAATATTGAAATTAAATAAGGTAACTATTACAACCGAGTACTACATTCTTTCACTTCATTGGTCATACTCCGAGTGGGTCGAGTTTGCGTGTTTTTGGGCCCCGTGCTAAAAGGCGTTCTATATATCTCAGATATCGTGGCAAAAAAACTATTATTACTATTATTATTGATATTATTATGTGATTTAAAAGTTTTCGAGATATTTTGTTGGGGATATTTTGTCCTTGGGATATTTCGTTGGGTATATTTAGTCTAGGGATATTTTGTTCGGGGACAAAAACGCATGTAACCTGTGGTATAAATACTTATAGTAACGCTACTTAAAATACAGTCGGACAAAACGTTTAATACAAGAACTAGGTACAAGTGTCCACTGTTGTTCATCAAGGTGGACAAAGAGCCGGTATAAATTAATTTCCAGTTGAACTTACATAGTCTAAATTTTATCTATACTCAGTTTACTCTTCCCGATGATTAATTTCTAGAAGCAGGACAGACTGGCAACATAATTGAACTCAAAGTTTTTCGGTATTTAGAACAACTCCAAGTGATAAATTAATATCCCTCAGTAAATTCAACATTTCTATGCTTGTCGTCATCTGTGATAGTCAAAAGATTATTTGTTCCAATGATAAATAAGACTTTTGTTGAAAACTGACTGTGAGTTGGTTAGGTTTTGTATTTATAACTATACTGTATGATTTCCTAACAAGTATTGGATTTAAATTATATACTTTCAATGTCATTTAATACCATCCAAGCCTGCTTCCGTTTTAATTCCTATGGTTGGATCTATTCGAAATTATTGCAACTTTAATTTATAGTATAGGATTTGGGTAACTTTGACATACCCATGTCAAAACCAAGTTTTCATGTTTGAAAATTATATGGTTAAAAAAAATAAAAATGTGAACAATTTAAACCAATTCTTATAATTATAGTTGCAATTTCTTAGTTTCAGTCTATTTGTTTACTAATGTGCCAATGATTTTAAAAACACTTTTAGCAAATTATTGTAGTTAAACACCTTGAAGAAATTGCTCAATTGTTCGTTACTTAAAAATTTTAAATCGAACTCAATCAAACTAAATCTTAGACCACTGATTTTCAACCTTTTTTTCATCGCACTATTAACGATTTCAAAATTTGACGGCACACAAAGAAAAAAATAAGTTACTTACCTATAATACACTGTGTAAAATAGTTTATGATAATAATTTTGAATGTAAAATAAAATAATATGTACTACAAAAACAACAGTACGTTTATTAAGGGATTCATTACAAGTTAATAATAAGAATACTTTTAATGAGACATTTGAGCTTGATGTTTTTCGATAATTTCATTTATATTTGGTCGTAAAAATGGCAATGCTACTCTCATATCGTTTTCTACATTTAACATTATCGATATTTTTTTTCGTTTTTATGTTGGTTAATACTTAACTATATACATTTCGCGGCACAGTGGTTGAGAATCACTGCCTTAGACAGTGAAATGAATTACTGAATCACTTAAAATATGATATTGTGCCAATAAAAATTATGCAAACAAGTGAATCAACTACGTCTGTCCTTCCATTGGGTTCTGTTCATGATTTCAGAGATTAGAGATTAATTTCTCGTTATTTATCATTTCTCATCAGCATGATAGACTCGTACTGGTGATTCAGGCGTAATATTTGATATCTGTCGGCAGATGTTTCGTAGAAGGGGCTCCAAGGCCACTGAGACGCGTTCCTTTATACCTACGACGGACCGTATAGGTCAGTTTTTCAACGTGTAGTGATATATTTTTCGTTAATATACGAAATACGTTAGATGGTATAGATGTGTGTTAGTTTGCGCCACTCGTACACTGAACGTATTTGACATTTAACAAAAAAAGTTTATTACATAAATTATAGGAAATTTTCTATAGTTTAATTTATTACACAACTATTTTCATCGTAAAATGAAACGGAAAGGAGATACTATCAAAAAACTGTTTTCGGGCGCCATTCTTCCAATATGGCGGCGCGAGTAGCAAAGATACGAGATGGCAAAGTAAACATTTGAAGAGAGTACGTCGAAATCTATAAAAAAATTTATAGATTTTACAATGTATACACATAGATCCTATACGTGACGAAATTTTACAAATGTAACAGAATATTTGTGTTATAAATTTGTTTGTAATAAACACAATAAAATGAATTTTTACGATTATTATTTAAGACAAATTTTGATACGTCGATTAAACTGAAAATCGTATGATTATAATATTTTGTAATTATTATATTATTTATTATCCATAAAAAATACACGTGCAGATGTGGGGATCTAAAGTCACTTTATTATAATACCTTTATTTATTATGTATGTCTAGCGAAATTATAAAAACTCGAATAATCGTTTAACGATCATATCTCTTACAATACTATGGATACAAATTTGAGTATTGCATAGTATCTTGTTTATTGACATCTGACTTTTTATTTTAACTACGGTTCGCAACACATTTTACCTATAAAAGTATGGTTTTTCGAGCCAGTCATTTATTTTGCACTTTTAGCGAAAGCAAAAGTTATACATATTCTATCTGTTGAAACACATTCTTTACACATTAATATGAAAAGCACTAAGAATTGCTCATAATTTGTGTGCTAAGTGTTCATCAAATTTCTAATTAAATTTAAAAAGAAATCCTATATTTTACCGACGCTTCCACCAAATTTATATGTTTTCCTTTGTGGCATATTTTCAAACTTGATAATCGATACGATTATTTGAAATAGATGAAAAATGAGTTGCAAGATTTACTTTTAGCGAATTTCCTGAAAGGAAATAGAGCTATTGGTCCCGTACCGAAGTCAAAATTTCGCAAAAATTTCTTCAAATGTCCATCGATCCTACCTAGTAGATGTCAAAAATCACCATCTGTAAAATTTATATATTCGTATATATATATATATCTATGGACATATATATATATATATATATATATATATATATATATATATATATATATATGTATCACTCTAGCGGTCACAGTTTTCATTTTATCGGAATGAAATTTGGTATTTGAGGCGCTTTTGGTATTCAAAAGGTCATGTTCGTTAATGGATAAAATGGGACAAGGGGAAAGGGGGGGGGGTTAAAAGAAGGGGGAAACAAAATTTGACATATCTTCCTTTATATTTGAAAAATCAAAAAATTTATAAGAAGTAAAGTTGTAGGTACTAAGTTTTACTGTAATTTTGTTTCTGATCATTTTTTCTGTTACACTAATATTTACAGAAATATTGACGGTTTAAGATTGAAAATTAAATTCCTTAATATCTCTGTACACATTAGAGTTTGAGCAAAAATGATAAGGTGATGAATTGTAGCAAATTTTATTTTCTACAACTTTATTCCTTACGCATTTTTCGATTGTTCTAATATGAAGAGAGATATTTTATATTTTGTGTTTTTTTCTTTCCGTATACCTCCCCCTCCCCCCATTCCACTCGACGTATGTTATTTATTAATAAAATTCGACCGCTAGAGAGTGATTAATGTATTCTAAGGAAATTCGCTAAGTTGAAGCAGCTTCTGCGTTACGAATTTTTTATTTAAGTTGCGGTTCGCGACACATTTTACCTATATAAGTATGGTTTTTCGAGCTAGTCATTAATTTTTCACTCTAAGCGAAGGCAAAATATATTTTCTATCTGTTGAAATACATTATTTTGTTAGTATGAAAAACACTAAGCTCATAATTTATTTAAATTTTCATCAAATTTCTAATTAAATTTAAAAATATTTCCCATATTTTACCCACGCTTCCACCAAATTTGTATATTCTTCTTTGTGGCATATTTTCAAACTTCAAAATCGATACGGTAATTTGAAATAGATGAAAAATGAGTTGCAAGATTTAGTTTTTAAAGCTAATAAAAGCATACTTAAATAGTCGAAGTTCCTCCTCCCGTTAAAATAACACACAATCTGTTTTTTACCCATAGAGGAAGCCCATAACTACGGTAGAATATTTAACATGAAATAAAATTATAAAGGCGAAAAACTAAGACGTTAGGTTACATAAATATTCATCCGGGTATTTATCATACGGGTTCTGGCACAGAAGAATAGGTTCTTCCATACCAGTCTACGTGTGCTTTGGTTCACTTTCTGGTCTGTGATGGGTAATGAAGGATAAGAAACTCCCGTCAGAATACAACACAGGTGAGACCAATAGAATATATTGTATGTTAAAGTCTATAGTTTTTGTGAGGCAAAAGTACCAGCCAGTATACAAAACATTATTTTTGTTTCTATCCATAACAATTGGAACTCGAAGGTGTTTTTAAATTTTCATAATTCGTTCATATACTTACAGAATTTTCACACACTTTTTGAGGAACCCATTTTTATCAAGATTTGTTACCGAAATTTAATAGTGTTAAATGTATTACCGTTTTACTGCGCTTCTGTGATTGGTCTTTTTTTTTTGCTCGGATAATATTGCCTCAAACATAGAAACACCATGCAATAAGATTACTTCAAAACTTCCTGTATTATTTATTATAATCTTTGGATTAAAAATAAATAAATTGTAAATTAAGTGTAATTATTGATTCGAAATACTGAAGAGACATCTGTTTGTTTTTTATTTAGCTAGATTAATGATGATAAATCAATTTTGTCAATAACTACCTAATCACTTGTATATTTTATGATATTCCTGTTATTGTTATTATTATTATTGGAATGTCGTCATCTTTAGCCGTTAATATTTTAATTATTAAATTATGATTACACATGGCGGCGGTAATAATAAAATTTTAGAATATTCAATAGTATTTTTCTATCTAAAAGTAATCAAATGAATATCATTTTGATTGAATTGCACGTTTAATACTGTTCACGTGATCATATATTAAATTTATATTATTTATAATTTTTCTTGTTTTTTAGGTTAATATCCTTGATTTTACCGTTTTACTTTAAATTTATTTGTTCAATATTCTAAAAAAATATTAATTTGATCACATCATTCTGTAATTTCTGTTATTTATGAATATAAAACTTCTAAAAAATGACAGTAATGTCTGTGAAAAAAACCTGTATTCACTTATTATTTATTTGATATATTTGGGACAATTCAAATTTAGTGTAGTGATAAAATTTTATCCGATTTTAATGCATTTTTTGTTAACGATGACTCAATTTAAAACCTGCATCATAAAAACAGTTGTATGTTATTTATTAACAAAAAGTTATTTGATTTGTATTTAATATTCACACAAAAATTTTTAACTCATAACAATAAAAATTATATTATCAAAAACTGAAATAAACGCACTAGTAGACATACTAAAAATATGGAGTTGTTCAAAAGCAAAACAACTCACGTTTTTACGCTTTTTTTTTAGTATTTGGGGTTACTTTCTATTTTTATGGAGTTACTTATTAATATTAATTTATTTGTATGGAGTTTTACAGACTAAAATTATTTATCATATTTTACCAACGCTTCCACCAAGTTTGTACTAAAAAAACTTCAATTTCTATATTTTACCATCGTTTTCACCAATATTGTGGTATCTAGAAGGCGCCCATGTTGCTGTATTGTCATCGTAATAGCATACATTTGCTAAATCGATACGATAATTGAAAGTAGGTAAAAAAAAATTGAGTACCTAAGGAACCCTAATAATTTAACCCTTATTGAACTTGCCCGAATAGACAGAGAGTCATATGGTACGAATCGTATTGGTTGAATTATTATTTTCACATTTTTAATTTAAAAAAGCATTGATTAGAATTAAATTATCGATAATATCGAGAGTCGTGATTGTAAATAAGCGATTATCACTTTATCATTTGTGATTTTTTCGTAAAGCAACACAGGTGCGCTTAATTTCGGGGGTCTTGATGAAAATTAGCCGATTAGAAAAACGATTCTGCATATCTGCGAAGTTCTGAACTGTACTGGCTGAGCAGTGTGCGTGTGGCTTTGCGTTTGCTCAGTTTGATTGACACCACCGATCAGTTCACATGAACTGTGGATTTTCGGAAGAGCTTATTAAGATTTTCGAGTCGGACTCACCATTGTGAAATGGTAAAACAAGAAGGTACTTACATGACTGAATAGTTTGACGTTTGTTGAACAAAAAGTTATCGATCTCTTAGTGTTTATAAGTGTATGTAAAGTGAATTAAGTTTTTCCCCCCAACCCAGAAAAGAGATATAAAAACAAAATGTTCCATAGTCATTCGAAAAAGAGAATTAAAGGAATGCCATTTAAAATAGCACATCATTTTTATTCATTACTTGGTGAGCCAATATTCAAAAAAGGCATTGGATCTCTTTTTTTTGGCGGTGGTATATGTTCAAATGGCACCACATTTAACTGAATTAAAAAAAGTTTATCTTTTAAATATGGTCACTGTGGTAAATTACAATTCATGTTATTGATATTTGTACTTAATAAAGTGTGCCATTCCATTCATAAACGTACATTATTTTAAAGAATATAATTAGTAAATGACAAGTGATGACAAATTATTCTTTGTTGATTTAACCTACTCAAAAATAATATATTGATTTGTTCAAGGTCAATTCCTGCATTTCCTTTTTTATAAAACAATTCATCAAGTAAGAATATTGGTACAACATTGGAAAATTGTTTGTGTGTTCTTGAACTGAAAAGTAAAGTCAAGTTCGTAAATGGAAAAAATAATAATAAGCAAAACTGTCCATCTTTGAAATAGTAAGGGATAAAACAAAAATGCTTTCTATTATAATTCCTTTTTATTGTTCAATGAAGATAATATGTTCATCCTATCATAGCGAAAGACTGTGAAAAAGAACTCTTTACTAGAACGAATCAATGATCAAAACATTTTCTTTTGCAATCAAAATATGGAAAAAGAAAGAAAAAAAGTATAAATATATTATATCAATGCACATGCAAACTTATCTAGTTAAAACAAAATTCGTGTCTAAACTAAACTAATTAATGTCCTGCAGGATAAGTTGATAGTTTAACGTAATTATTATTATCCCTCTCTAAAGTATTACATGTACAGTGGGTACCATCTTCATGCATTTTCTTATTACATGCTGCATGTATAAATTTTTTTTTTCTATGATAATAAAGTATGAAGTACCTGGGTACAACATACATACTACATACACATACATACCACACATGCACGAATAGCAGCATATGAATAAAAATATATTATATGTGTAATACTCAGTATAAACTTTTTGGGAGATGGAGGTAGTTATCGAGTAGCATAAGCGGAGTGCATTCACAGTGGCTGGTTAAACTAAACGAATTCAATAGTAAAATGTTATTGCCGTTTTAGTCGACGGTCTGTTTACATGAGAAGGTAGTTAGTACATAGCAGTCGTCAAAGTACTAGTGAGAGTGCAATCAACTCCAATATACACAACAATCAGCAGTATCTCTAGTAATAATAATATCATTAGAGAGGAGAATCTTCTTACTACAAATTTTTATATTTTTTTTCGTAAAATTTTGGCATTTTTGTATTGCTTAGGGGAACATTGGCCTTTTTTTTATGGTGTTCGTGTGAATATTATTTTATCTCAATCGTGTTATAGTTTTGAAATTTCTTTGATCTTGACACTTTTAATAAAAACAAATGTGATTTTATTTATTTTTATAGTGATTGTGGATTTTCTTTATTGTGATTTATTTTATTGAATTTTATATTATAAGTGAACTTATTTTTTTTATTCTTTGGTGTTTTTTGATTTGACTCTCTTTTGTTTTGGATATTTTCATTTAAAGGTGGGTGAAAATTATATTTATTACGATTTCTTTATAATTTAGATTTTTGACATTTTAACTTTGTTTTGAGAAATTTGACCTAACAAATTTTATTTTAATTTAGACTTGGTGGAAAAACTAAAAAATTTGTGGAATTTTAACTGAATCTGTATAGGAAAACATTTTGTTTTTGCTGCTTAAGTAGATAAAAGTCGTGAATCGCATTGTACTTGAAATATTTTTCATTGCTCCCTATCGTTGGATTTTTCCTATACGATTGGATAGACAAGTTGTTCCTTCAAAATTTTAACTTTCCCCTCTAGCGATTATAGAAGACATTAGGGTTTGCTGTTTAAAGTTTATATGTTTCTTCTATTATTACGAATTTGAAGTCGTAGAACTTTTGTCTGGGAAAAATATCAATACAAGACTAAATTATTTTTGAAAAATGAATTCTTCGTTGTTTCTTTTCTATATTTCCTCTAATGTCTTTTGCATTGACGTTTAACAAATAAAATTGCTCTTCTCCGTGGCGTCTCATGAATTTCCTTGGATAATAATGAAATTGAATGACATCGCAGATATAATCTGTGTTTCTCGTAATTGATTCAAAATATAACATTTATTGTAATAAAAATGTTTAATAATTTGTAGAAATAATCATTATATGTATATTTTCTTCTTTTATAATATACGATGTATATTATATATATATATATATAATATATATATATAATATATATATACATATATATATACATATATATATATATATATATATATTTATATATATATATATATATATTTATTTATATATATATATATATATATATATATATATATATATTTTATATATATATATTATATATATATATATATATATATATATATATATATATATATATATATATATATTATATATATATATATATATATTGTTGGAGGAGTATTATTTGCTTCTCGTTTAAATTAAACCATAGTTAAATAACAATACTTAATATTTACACAATATAAAAGGCAGATGCTTTGCTATGACATAAAATAAATTTTGAGGGGTGTTTTTGTTTGGAAGAAATAAAGAAATTTTAGCCACACATTTGTTTAAGTGTCCCTCATAATTTTTAATTTTGTACTATTAATTTTTTTAATAAAAAATATTTGGAAATTTAATGAATTATTTAGAATAATGCTAATATTATTTTTTTTAATACACGTATACCAAAATTTGATAACCGTATATCTCGTGAATGCAATGAGTGCTTTATCCTCCAGCCACAGATGTTTCTGACCTTGTGTAATTTATTCATAATGTGTAATTTATTCATCATTCTCACTTCACTCATATGTATTTGATTTGATTTATCCTTTATTTATTATCATAAAAAATTTTTTTGTTTGCATACAATAATAAGTGATATTGTTAGGTTATCTCTACTATTATAAAATTATAAATGTTTATTTACATTATTTGAGCATCACGTATATACTACTGAACCGATTTTGATGAAACTTTTATTTATTTAAAAGCTAATGATTTGACTTAGAAATTGGTATGCATCTCGCTACGAGATAAAATTAGAAAATATTCGAAATTTAGTGGTAGTATAATGACGGGAGGCGGAGATATATGACAATTAAACACGAGCGAAGTCGCGAGTATCTGCTAGTAGATTTATAAAACAATTATTTTAGAAGCTTAACCCATTGGACTCTTAAAGGCGAAATTTAGACCTAATACTAAAAGGATTATTATTTTCAATGAATTATTCCAGATTTATGTGAATAATGAATGCAATATTCTTTTCAGTACACGACTATATTTATTTATACACATACACTTTGAAGTCTTAAATAATGCGTTCTTGAAATTATTATATCTATAGTAAATATGTGTACTTCAAAAATAATTTACTTACATAAATATTCTATCTAAAAATAAAATGCTTTTTCGGCATTTTAAAATGTACGTTTATTTCACTGTTACGCTTGTTGTTTTCTTAATTGGAATTTAGATTATAAGTTTTATTTAATTTTATTTTTTTATACATTCTCGTAATGTTTTATTAATGATGAATACAAAAATGTAAATTTTTCCCATATTAAGGTAGTTCACTCGTGACAGTTAAAATAGAAAGTATAAAATACAGTATAATATAATACTTGTTACACCTTTGACAATTGAACATGTCTAGTATAACGTATATATAGTGTTTTAACATTTATGATCCAATGCACATATCTTACTCTAGACAAGACTTGTATTAGCCATGATTATTCAATATTTTTGGTGTCGTAGATTCAATTTATCGCTTTTAATTATTCATATTTTGTTTTAATTCCGCGGTAAGATTTTTTTAAATGAAATATTATTTTGAAAGAAATTCTTCCTGTTTAATAAAAATTAGGGCGCGAAACGTTTACGTAATCCAGGCATGTTAAAAATCTCAATTTGAAAAAAAAAATTGTAAATTAAGTAAATTTCCATACGATGTTCATACGATCTGTTTCCCGATTTGCTTTGTTGCTGAGACACGCACCAAATTAGCAACACGCAAACATATCTCTGAATCCATATCCCAGAGATAGTTACGATTAGCTAATTCATACTGATGATGACTACATTGTAGTCGAAATACGTATTTATAAAATACAAACAAATGTTCTAGGAATAGGGTCAAAATTTGAAATGTAATACTACCCATTATTTAAAATACAACAAATATAGATTTTTTTTTAAAAACTTTAGTTTTTAATTGAAAATAATCAATTAAATAAAAAATCGTATGCGGAGCAAAACATTTTTTTTTGATGAAAACTCAATTTGAATTTTTCATGGTCACAATAATTTTATTTACCTTCATAAACAATATAAAATATAAACTAATTTATTTGTAGTAATGTATATCAAGTTTTTTTTTTTTAAATTAAATTAAATCTGATTAACTTTTAATTACGAAATAATTTCAATTTTTATTGTACATTAAATCTAGTAGAAATGTTTCAAATATGAAAAATTAAATGTAATTGTGTTCGAGTAATAAAACTAATTATTACGATGTTTACTTTTTATCAGAATCATTATGGTGTATTTATTTGGAACAAGTTTATTAGTGTGTGTATATTTTATTGTTTTGTTTCATTTGTAATTGGGTGTCAAGTTTTACCGACCATGTCCGCTCGCTTATATCACCTTATAACCCAACAAGAAGTAATAATAGGTCATACAAGGAATGAAAGCAACAAGATTAATTTTTGCATAAAGGCTTACTGGATGACGGGCAAAAAGGTTTATATAATAACATGCCTGCGAGTTCAGAGTATTAATGGTTTGAAAGTTACAGATAATCAAATAGCTAATATATTGTTTTATGCTTTATGTATAGAGATTAGAGACCGTACTTTTTATCGTAATATCATCATGATATTAAAAAATTTTTTCTTCATGTCTGCCGTACTCAAAAGAGTATATATAAAATATTAGCAGTAGCATCATTCATGTTACTCGCAAAACTGACTAGGGTATCTGTATCATCCAAGTATTGTATGACTATATACCGGTTGTTTAGTTTACATCTTTGCATAGCAGATCTCCCACGAGTATGAGAGAGTACATATGTATACATTAAGCAATGTGTATGAGAAGGAGGTCTTATAGGTTTGTTTTCTTACTTAAAATTAAACTGTTGTGTGCCGAACAACAGAACAAATCATAACAACTGATCTGTTCACTTAAAAAAACCCCACTCTCCAAGCGTCATCTAACTGAATGCGTATCGTACGACACATACCACTACTACAACAGTTTAACTTTAAGTATGAAAACAAACCTATAAGACCTCCTTCTCATACACATTGCTTAATGTATACTTATGTACTCTCTCATACTCGTGGGAGATCTGCTATGCGAAGATGTAAACTAAACAACCGGTATATGGTTAGAGATAAAGAATAATGATTAAAAGGCCCCATACATGATCCAGCATTTGGCGCAATTTGAATGTATGCCATATGGATTGAGTTGTTTGTCGCACAATGGTTTGAAATAAATCGATTGAGATCAATTTTCATTGTGTAGCACCTATGTTCTTGACATGCGGTTTGAACGTGTATGACCAAAAGATCAATATTAATTGGCGCGATATTCGTTTGTGCAAACATCTTGTGAACACTACAAAATGAAATGAGATTTGCACCCGATGTCGGAAGGCGTATATTTGCGCAAACACTGCGGTTCACAGTTGTATGTTCGTATATGAGGGCCTTATAATTCTTGATCATTAACAATGATTTTTTAGTTAATAAAAAATATTTCACAGTTGATTCTTGGTGTTTTGTTTTAAAATTTAAATTCCAATGATAGTCATTAAGATCGGTACACTTCCAAAAAGCTGAATTTTCTAATGAAAGTCAGTTCGACACTTAAACCCTTATTTATTTCGCAAAACAAAGGATTTTGTCTTGTTTCACTGTGCTACTTAATATCACTTCGAGTATCGTTATCGTCTACTTAGAGTGTTTTTAATGGATAAAAATCAGATGACATCTTAAAAATATCTCTTTCTAAATAGGTTACACCGTTAGATAAATTAAATGTGAATCCAGCTGATTATAAAAGTATTAAATACTTACTAGAATGCTGTGAGGATATGAGAAAAGAATTTTTTAAACCAGATGATCATTAATTTTTCTTAAACGATTAACTAGCTACGTGCGTTTTGTAAGGGATAGAATTAAAGACAAGCAAACAAATAAATAAAAATGGAAGAAAAAAAAAACAAACAGATCAAATGATTATAATTTTATAAATAATTATTTATATCTTTTAGTTTATTATATATATAAATATAAAATAAACTTATGTAATTGAGAAAAGAATCAAAAAAGCTCCGCCGTACACAGGCCGAATTTTTTTGTCGTTCGGCTTGGTTCTAAACTATGTTTTAGATTAGGGTCGAGAAATGTATTCCCAGCAAATGATCGGATGTGGTCGGTAAAAAAAATGGATCGTAAGGATGTTATATCTAAGCACTGTACAAATAAATTGATTAAATTCGGACTCATAGCTACACAGAAAAAAGGTGGATAATTTTGGAATTTTTGGGTCGTCCGGATTACCCCGACACTATTAATGACATAGTTTTTTGTAGGCAGTTCAAGGTTAAAGCCTTGATGGTAAATTTTCTTGTCGACTTGGATGCTATTTAGAGAGTGTGAATACTCTGGTGCTCATTTAAAATAATCGATCGAGAGGATTATGTATTGAGGTTTTGAGGATGATCTATAAAATAAACTCTTGTGTAAGTCATTTGCAGGGTTTTTACGATTCATATATTATAAAATATTTATATGATTATTATATTATTAACGGATGATATAATGAATTTAAAAACTGTATATACTGGACTGTAAACGAGTCTCACACTGTGATTGGAATTTTATTATTGCTAATAATTATTCTACTAAATGTAAGTAAAATTTTATTTATATAACGGCAGTTATCATATTTTTCTTTCGTGCCGATTGTCATTTTTTTAACACAATTATTAAAAAACTATGGATTTTCATAAGAAAAACTTTATTTTGACTTATGAACGCCATCTCTACTCTTGAAAATGCCTATCGTTTATGGCAAGTACGTGCAAGTGTCAGTTGATACCAATATTCAATATGGCGGATGAAAATGTTTTTCAAGCAATAGAACGTTTGTAGTGAGTGAGTTCAAAAGCCCCTAAAATCAAACCAAAACCCCTTGAACTGGCAATTTGAAAGAGTATGTCGGTAATGTAGGTTTTTTTCTAATAAGATTTTGTATGTTATGTGGTTTTTTTTGTTTATTCAGAATAAAGATTTAAAACATTTATAAAAACCAATGGAATACAGTATAAAAATTTCCGGTGCACATGGCAAACTATAAATAAACAAACGCTGATACAGTATTCGTTTTGGGAGTTAGTTCGCATTTGCTGCCTTACCTCGACGGATTAAGCGTCTGCGACCGTGGTGTCACGCTTTTGCTGCTCTATCTAGAAGGCTTATGCGTCTGTGAGCATTCTGTCTATCGTTGAACTTGTAATGGAATCGCTACTAAATCTCAATATACTTTCATATTTAAATACCTTTGCGGAATCACTACGTATGCCCCTTGTTATTTAGGTAACTTTATGTTGCCTGGAATAGGTAGCTAATAATCTAAAATAGTACGTTATATTAACAATAGGGTAACTCCTTACAAACTCAACCATTCCGCCTTTTTAGCTTACCCAGGCCCCGCCTTTTTAGCTTACCCAGCGTCCGGTCGAACACAAAAACAAGTAATGTACCAACTGAGTAAACAATTCTGCGCATTTGAATTGCTAACAATTCGCTTTCCGAGGAACATTTAATCGAAGAAAACTGTTGAGTTTATGAAAAAAAAATTTAAAACAAAAGTTGTTTATTTTAAAAAGAAGAAGATTTTGTGTTAATAATCTTTTTTCCATCTCTTGTGGTTTCAAAGATTTATATTTCCTTTCCTGGGGGGGGGGGGGGGGGGGAGACATGTTCCGATTTTGACCATTACCGAACTTGACCTTACTTTTTTTGCTCTAGAACACACACACAAAATTTCAGCTCGTTATCTCTTCGTTCTTGAGTTATCGTATCCACAGGCAGACAGACAGACAGAGGGATGGACATGCGGAAATGGCCGAATTAGGCCATTTTTACCAAGCATTTATGTCAAGGATTAATATTTTCAAGGGTTACAAAGTCAGGACTAAACTTAATATACCTTGTATATTTGCATATACTGGGTATAACAACACTTGAGGGCTCTGAAAGTCTATATGCGCACAAAACGACTACACTCTTGTATTTGTTACTATTTATAGGGATAAGAAATAATATATGTGATGCCTGTCTCCTTTTCTCCTACAAACAAATGTCTGTCAGTCTTATGTTCATATTTACGCTGTTGCAAATTTCGTCACAGCGGATAATCTTGACGATGACAAAATTTACACATTTCACAGCAAACTTCAAGCAAAACAATTTTTCATATTTGAATTTTATTAACAAATATTAAAAAATTATTTTAATAAAAATAATTGATTAAATAAAATATAGGTTATGTAATTATATAATTCTTATCATTAATATTTCGAACACCTGTTTTGTTCTATGTATATCGATTTATAAAATCTGCAAACTGTTCATATTATATTCATTCATAAACAATGGTGTGATGATTTAGAATGTAATACAATATTCAAATATTAAATATCAACACTTTACTATTATTATTTTTTGAGATTTGAATTAGAGTGAAGTTTCGAATGGTAAAAAAAAAGTGATAGATGACTTCAACATATAAGAATATAGATCATAAGTTTACTGTTATAAGCATATTCGATTCGGTAAAAAATAATACTAATTATAATTATTATTTATAAAATATATTTATCATCTATATGTATCACTTCATCAATGAATTATATTCTTAGATAATTCTAATTATGAAATGATAGATTTTATTTTAAATAATAAAAGAAAAAGAATCACTGGTGTGAATGATTTAACCTTCGTGTGTATTTAACTTATAGTTAAAGCGGCCAATACACATGCAGTGTTTGACAAATAATGAATGTTTATTTGTAGACGAAAAACTATTATTCAAATGTAAAGAGTGACAATATGTAGGCGATTTTAATCGCATGTTTGTCTAAAGATAAACGTATTATGGCAAGCTTTGAAAATGGTATAATTTTTCTGCTTTGAAAATGGCTACTTTTTACATATTAGAATGAATTCCGACTGAATGAATTCCGAATGAATTCAAATAAAGAATAACTTTAGACCTTATGTTTATGTACTTCTTTTGGGATCATGCTCTTAAATTTTGTGTACTACTTAAGTACCTGTATACTTCGAAACTTTTGTTTGTATATTCTATTCTCGAGTTGATTTCTTAAACATGTCAAGCTGTCTTTAAAACGATATCTTTCCAGTTTCGTATTGTTTTCTATTTCTCAGATTTTGGTGAAATGCAGTATGAGAATTATTTAATAATTCTAAATGAACAACATTTATCTTAGTAAACAATCTACTAATGTCATCCTGTACTGTTTTTTACACTTGGTGATTTCTATCCGGTTTCATAAATCTGTGACATAATGTGTTTTCAAGTTCGTTATGACATTTTTTTTAAGTAACACACATATCATAATACTTATTATTAAATATGTCACTTCCTGTCTTTTAACAACAGTTCACATATGTAGTAAGTAGGTCATGTTCATGATTTTAGTTAATAGACAAAACTGACAAAAAAACGATTGTTTCCAAGAAAAATAGAATTAAAAACACGACGAGCGACAACTCGATTGCCACTCGTCTTTAACTTAAAAAAAGTTGTCTGTAGGGAAGTTCACATAACCTGTAGTTAACTTTATTGTATATCCAAAGACTATTCCTGGAAAACTGGAGTTTTAAAAATTCGGGAATTGTTCAGCTATCGTAAGTTTCTTATTACTGAGTTAGGAAAGCGTATGTTAGCAGTATAGTATCAGGGTTAAATCTCAGGATTTATAAGATAGTAAAAAATCCTGCGGATAGTCAAAGGAACTGATTAAACACTATTACTTTTAAATTAGTTAATTTGAATATGTTTTAATAACAATGGTTCTGCTCAGTAAAACTAAGTCCCCATTAAATTAAAAAGTTACTTAGTATCCAACTTACTTTTTAATCCATTCATTCGGTAGTTTCTGCCTTACAAAATGTCAAAGAGAGACTAATTTGATCTAGTTCTAGTTGGGACCATAAAGCCTTTGGACGTACTGAACATAGCTTGTGCAGATCGATGCAAACGATTCGTTGCGATGTCATATGACTCTATGTAGCAGATATCCACAATCTATGACACACAAAAAAATGTAGCGATTTTGCAAATTGTAAAAATTTGCTGAGCTTGACTTCGCTCTAACTCGTAGACTATTTATCTGATCAAAAAATGTTTCCCACAAAAGTTGCAGGAAATTCTATGCTCTATTTTTTTTGTAATGACTATTTCCAACCTATTTGACGTTGGAGAGTAGATATTCTCGAAAAACTGGTTTTAGATACCATTTTTCCAATATGGTGGCGTGAGCGGGGGTCGCTCAAGGTCGATTTTGGATTATTAAGTACGACACCAAACTGTAACACTCTGCCAAATAAGAACTCTCCTTGACTTTTTGTAACGAAAGCCGCCTTTTATGTCTTGATTGTATTGACTGGAGTATTTTGGCCAAGACACTTGACAGATACTAACCAACTTAGCTTGCTTGGTTGGAACTTAGCCTGCTTGGAACTGAGAGAGTACGGGTTCGAATCCCGGCGGTGGCAGTTTGTCAATTAAAATTAATTTGGGCGGGGCTAATTGACTAAACTGTCGGCGTATGGACAAAAACGAAGTAACCGGCTATGCTTGTGAAGGTTTTCTGCAGTTTCCTTTCACAAAATCCAGATGAATATCAGCAACCTACAAATTCCTAGTCTGCATACGAATTTCTGAATTTCTTTCCTCCATTCACATCATAACAATGTATGCTGTAAGATAGACAGATTTTCCTCGAAATTTAGAGGATTTAAAAAAATATGTGACAACCCAAATGGTAAATGTACTTTGTTCAAATTTTTGCAGTCGATATGTACCGAATCCTTTAATTTCTCGAAAACATGTTCACAGTTTAAGTTCTTAGTACTTTTATAAGGGAAAACTATTGTATGGAACATTTTTTCGGAAACTGAATGAATTCGGCAAAAAATCGACTTTATAAATTTAAAAAACGTACACTAACTACATTTAAAGTATTCTATACAGCCGTGATATTTTAATACATATAAAATAAATGAGTCATATATAGTTTTTGATACCTTGGTAGTGCTTTTTACACGATATATTGTAAATCAGGTCGAAAGGCAAGATTTTGCGAACCAAATTGTAATCCGATATGTGAAATTATTTTCGAATCATAGAAATGAAACCTTTTCTCCGATCTGGAAAGCGATATCAATCTACTCACCTCACACATCCGAAAAATATGAAGGTTCAAAATTTTAGACATGTCTATGTTCGTTCATTTATATTTTAAAAAAACAACACTGACATATCTTCAAATATAATCAAATGAATATTTAAAAAAAAGAATATGATGAAGACACATGAATGTTATTATATGATCATCTTTAGAAGGTTACTGAACTATATAAACAGCAATAAGAAATACAAAGAATAACAACACAAGGAGACGACATATCATCAACAAGAGGTCTAACACACAAGGTGGACTACGTAGAACGTCGTACGTACGTACCTGGTGAAGAAGAGGACTTTTTAAATGAATATAAAAAAAAAAAATTGTTAACAAATCTTTATACGTCTGTCAGTCAGTTAGATCTTTTTAACTATATGATGCGTTTTGTGTGTGGAGTATCTTGTCAATTGCGGTGTATACAGAATGGTCTGCTGAAACTACATAGACTAGTAAAGATGTGCGTTTTCTGCGAATTCCACTTCGCCATCTCAGAAAATTATGACCAAGGTGTCATTCGATTCGTAATTAGAAAGTTTCGCATCTAGAAAGTTTTTGAAAAAGTCCCGCGTTGCAAAAGTTATAAACAATTTAGTAAAAAAAGAGGGTTTCGTTTTTTTGAAAATATATCCCAAAAACTATTGTAGATATCGGATATCGAAAAAAGGATTCTTAAAGAGCAGGAAATTTTCATAAATAAAAGTCTGAACTCCTGGAACTGTACCACTAATATTTATAATTTAAAAAGAGAGATGAAAAAAGGTATTAAAAAGGAGTGATTATTCGGCTTTTGATTCAGACACTTGAACAAAATTTTTTTTAACCCATTAAATATGAATATTCAAGAAAGACAAAATTTTGGTACTTAGTGGATACTTACACAAACAATAATCCGTCGGCAAAAAATGTATACCCCAATACACCTTGGTCATAATTTTCTGAGAAGGCGAAGTAGAATTCGCAGAAAAGGCACATCTTTACTAGTCTATATAGTAGGGTTCTTCGGATTAATTAGAACGGGATCTGATCCGAATATTCAAATAATTTCATATCCAAATAATTTGATAATTCCTGAAAAAAGTTTTCTTGTGTGATGAAGAATTAAGACCAGCTGTAGATTTTCCTCGGCTCTAAAGAGGGTTTCTCAATCCTCGCTGCTACAAAAACCACTGGAATACGTTGATTTTTTCTCAAAGTGAACCAGGTATTTGGGGTTCTACTGTGATAACAATAAAGAAAAAATAATGTAAGGGGAAAAGGATCTTGGTTGGAGAGCCAAATTCATAGTTGTTACGAAGCTATATTTATTATATCGGAAAGGAACTTGAGGACTTAATTTGGTCGATTTTTTTTCTGCGTGAACCTCGTATTGACCTAAAAAACTATTGAATAGAGAATTTCTAACGATTACTAACAAACAAATTTTTTAAATGACAAAAATATTACTTTTCGCTAACTTCTATAAATATCTTATGCGCTTTTGTCTAACTTTACGTTGCAACGCGTAATTTTTGCGCAAATAATTAGTAAATTATTCTTCACAACATTCTATAATTTTTCTCTCTGAAGGTTGATATTTTCTGAAATTCAATAAGCTCTTTTTCTAAAATAAATCCTGTTGAGATACGAAAGGACATCGGACAGATAATATTCTAGAAAATTATGTATATAGATTTGCGTGTCACCGAATTCGTTAAAAAATAATTTTTCGTTAAAAGTATCTAGAAGAATAATCGCATTCATATCAGTGCATCGAAAATATAACAAAGGAATATTAATCCCGATCATGATCATTGGTTTTGTTGTTTAAAAATGTCAAACCATTTTGAGTACTGCGCATTTAAAGTGGGGGGACAACCTGTTTATATACGTGTGTGTATTAAGTTAACTGGTTGTATGTGTTGTTCTGGTTCTACGTGATTAGAACAAATAAAATAAAAACAATTCCTGATCTGAATATAATTTTCTTAAATATCATATGTTTTGTGTTTACTTAACTGGTATTTATTTTATATTAAAAACAATTACTATCTGAGTACTTGTAAATAGATAAAAAAAACAGGACATTGTTTGATTTGAATTCTAATATGTTCTTTTATAAAAACTAAGAAATTTTGATTTTCTGTTTGTTGCCTGTTAATCCTAGAATTATCCTAGGAATATATTTTTTAAGAATTTTCAACACGATTTTCTTTTTATACAAAATTAACCAAGAGTATAGCACCAAGAACACATCCGATGTCTGGATGACCATCAAGCGTCTGTTTGTAGAAAATATAAAAATTCTAAATTATCTCTGGAAGGTCTGGAATAGGTGCTTTAGCCGATGATCATTTCATTCAAATGACAACAATGTTAAAACCATCAAGAGTATAAAATTGTTTACTGGCGCAAAGGTTTTAAAAGTGTTTCGGGGATGCACTTAAAATGAATGCTTTTTAAAGCCTTATTCAAGGAAGGCTTGAAAAATAAGTAAATACACCAGGGCGTGCTGTCAAAAGCGTTCTGCTGGGAAGTGCGGGTGCGATTCCCAACGGTGGAAATTAGTCAATTAAATTTAAGGGTGTGGTTAATGTGCTAAAACTGTCGGCGTTTTGAGAAGAACGAAGTAGTCGGCTATGCTTGTGAAGGTTTTTTTCGCACAATCTGCCAATCCCTAGCCTGTACACAAATTCTTTGCCCTCTACTCACATCATAAATGTGTGGTTAAAAATTAATAAAGGTTAAAAAAATGATGCGAGTGGTCTCTGTTATAACCGAGGAGTCTCAGAAACGGAGGTAAAACCCCATCATTATTTATTATTATTAAGGAATAAATATTTTTGGTAAAATATTAATTCAACAAAATACTTGAAAACCAATTATGTTTATTTACATAATTCATGAGTATAGATCTTCATCAAATAAGAAAATCATTTTTTGGGCAAATATTTAACCCGCAGATCTTCTGTCTTCATTATTTTTACAAAACCTATTCATAAAGCCGTGGAATTATTTTGGTAAAAAAAATCGATATTGAATAACACGCAACATACAATTTTAAAATTCCGTAAAACTCACATTATGCATCGAATGCTAATATATGTGCGATATATGCGTTTTATATGAAAACAATACCAATTTTCCTAAATGAACAATATTTATTCGCTATTGTGATATGCAAATAAGTTGTCAGTGCGCCTGATTACATAGACGGTAACTGAATGTATCCCAATCAAAAAAGTACTATACTTTTATTTAAACCAATGCAAAAAAATAATGGACAGAATTGATTCAAAATCTATTGTCTGACTGTTTTAGAATTTTAACATAAATTCAAATAAGTTTAAAAATAACGTGTATCGAACAAAGGAGAATCGTTTCAATGAATTTCGTGCAAGACGTGTATATATAATAGTGCGCGTTATAAATAAATCAAATGTTTGTGTCTGATTTATTTTTAACCTAAATTGAATAATTTGCAATTAATTATCTATTTAACCCTTATGTGTACGAAATCATTCACTAACGCAAAATTATAAAATGAATCTTTTTACAAGCTTTTATTTGACTTCACTTTCTGTTTGATGGAAGTGCTTGGGGCTCCTCCAAGATTATTTATGACGTAGTGAAAAAATTTTATTTCCTAGTTTTTAGTCCATTAAATAAAAGTTTGTTTTAAGAAAACTTCGTATGTCTATTATTTTTTTATATTGTAAAATAATATGTTTTAATGAAATATTTACTCGACTACTAATATCACACTAGCTTCGCTCGTGTTTTGTTATACCTCCGGCTCCAGCCATTTCTAAACTAAAACCTCAATGTAATTTCCCATCGCTTCCACTACTGCTACTATTTATCGACACTACCACCAAATTTCTATTTCAGGGAATTTTTTTAAATTCTATCTTTTGTAGTGGTATACAGGGTGTTCTGAAATTCATTCAGGAAAACTATACCACGATGTAAAGCTGCAAAAAACAAACAAAAAAGTTTCAAAAGTTTTTCGATTTGATGCTTAGTTTTTGAGATATAATTAATTAAACATTAATAGTAAATTCAACCAATCTCTATGGCCGTCCTATTCTACCAATCACAGAGCGTATAGTGTAAGGAGGTGGGACGATATATAAGTGTAATAATAATAATAAGTGTAGCGACACCCACAAAATTGTTGAATTTATTAATGTTTAATTAATTATATCTCAAAAACTAAGCGTCCAATCGAAAAACTTTATTAAACTTTTTTGTTTGTTTTTTGTTGCTCTACACCGTGAGATAGTTTTGCTGAATGCATTTCAGAATACCCTGTATACATACTAGTTAAGATTAATTATAACCTTAAACAAAAAAATGTTTCATCAAAATCGGTTCCGTAGTTTTTGTGTAATGCTCAAACAAACAAACTTAAACAATTTTATAAAAGTAGAGATTCACTTCTAAGTGTTTGTTAATAATTTTTTTTTTAATGTGATTTTGAATAAAAGTTTTTATCTTTTTCCGTTTTGCGGAAAACATTTGTATCTTTTTGTTTGTTCGGTGGAACTAGCAGTAGTAAGCCTGCCCAACACCATTTTTAGATAAAATTGATAACAAAAACATAGAATATTGTTTTGCAAAAAATATATACCTAGAAGTAACGTCATCTTATACCACAAAGGGTTAAAGTATTATATACAAAACTAATTATAAGATATACTTTATACTTAAAAAATGTTATTTGCCAATGCACCCCTCGCTGACTCCTACACGCGGATAGGAGCAATAAAATTACACTATGCATGATGTATGTGAAGGATTTTAGTATTAATTTAGATAACATTTACTATATTTTATATTTTATTATAAAATATTAAAATTGTAATAATAGTAAGAAGTCCTTGAAGTATTATAAATTTTATAGTTTTGAATAAAGAAATGCTATTTGCTGTTTAAAAAATATACGATTGCAATAGTTTTATGGTAATTATTTAATAATTGTATATAAAATATATAATTAATGGGGTAATTAACATTTTTAAATTATTTTATTTATATTTATTTTTAATTATTACGGTAATGAGATGTTTTCGTATAAAAATAGACATTGTATTTTTCGAAGTATTGCTGTAAAACGAGAATGTTGCTTTTCTCGTCTCTATTTATCCCACTTTCTTTGACAAATCGTTTCGGAATATCCGCCCTTCTTGTGAAAATAATTATATTAATGGAAAGAGCTGACTGATCTGGACATATTTTTGCTGAAATTTTTACTAAATCCCATTGGCCGAAGTCTACTAATTGTGAAATAGTTTACCGTAATTACCGTTAAGCTTTACCGTTAAGCTCATGATCGATGTGTACGAGTTTGGATTATCAATATGTAGCCAGAAATCGATATTTGGTAAGGTTATTGCTGGTGCAAGTGCTATACGGAAATTTTAATTTACACTTATTTTAGGAGTTTGGATTATGAATATGTAGCAGTAAATCAATATTTGGTAGGGTTATTGCTGGTGCAAGGTCTATACGGAAATTTTAATTTACACTTATTTTAGACAATTTTAAAATTAATTAAGAGTATCACTATTCGTTATCACATACTTGAAATTTTAACTGAAAAACGTTGTAAAATTTATTACTCAGCACGTTAAAATAATCTTGTTTAGAATTGTGAAGGATTTCTAGTTTTGCCACAGCCTCGCTGCGATCTTAACATAAAAACCCAATAGATAACTAATGCATAGGTATTTATTGAACAAACCTTCTTGTAATTGCTTACAGTGTGTGTTTCTTTTTTCTAGCACAGTTTGAGTACGTCTATGCCCGTTTTTACACGTGAAAGTTTTCAAACGCAATAAATGTATGTGATATAACTAGACTTACATCTATATGTACATGCAAAAATATATTAATCACAGGTGTTGTTAATAGCTATAACTCTCGTCTTGCATTTTCCGATTCAATTATTTTATATTTTACATCTGGTAAATTTTTCTTAATATTTATGTCAAACATTAAATTAAATCATTAAATCCTTGATAGTAATATTCAATTCATTAATCTTGAGCCATAAAAAGTATGGGATAAGACTGTGATCTAAATTAGTTCATTTATTAATAAAATTAGAACTAATATTTTTGTTAATTATTCACAAAAAGGTCAAATGTAATAGATATTATGCACTTGAGTATATTAACCTTTAAGAAATGCAATAAAAATTGAGATTAAGACACGTGAAATATTTTCATGAAATATATTCACTTGAAAATATATAAATATATAATTTTTATTGGTATGTATATAAATAACTTTAAAACTTAGGTGGTTCTTTTATATGCAGACAGAGAGTTATGTTAAATACATTCGTTATTTATTTTTCTTTGTAAAATAATATTTATAATCGATCGAATTCCTAAAATGTTTGGTTTTTATTTCTCATAAAAAAATTGATTTTCAATTGAAGGTTAATTGGAAAAGTATATTTGTATTTAATTTTAGTTTTTATTTTCCAGTATTAAAAACTTACAATGTAATTGAGAATATTGCTGGTCTAAATGCTAAGCTGGTCTAAATGCCATCACGGCTCCTAAATGCAAATAATCGGTTTAGTTTTTTTCGGTTTTATTTTCCCGTGTCTTAATATTATGTTATTATTGTGGCTTTAAAAATGGTTTCGAATTCAATATACAGACCGTTTTCAAAGACATTTCTAATAGAGAATCAATGTTAAATAAATAAATAAAATATTTACTATAAAACCATACATACACATACATACTGAAACTGAATGTTTGGGCTGGAATATTGGGTGGCTATATTATAGGACCATTCTTCATTAACAGGTCTTTAGATTCTCAAAATTTCATTCATTTTGTGGGGTTTTCTCAAAACACAGATCTATTCGCGGAATAACTCTGAAAATTTGCCACAATTAAGGCAAAGAACTTTTGACAATTGTGCGAATATTTCTCCTCAAGTGCAGAAAATACCCAGGTAGATTTCTACAATCGACTCGGATATTGGTTAGCAAATAATGGAGGAATATTCGAACCGTTGGTTTCACTTTTTTTTTTGTCGGAATACAATTTTTTTTCTTTTTGGGGTTTTGTTTTTCCTTTAATTTGTGTGGATTGTTGTTTTATACTAAACCGTTAATAGAATACTATCATTTATTTTCAAACATTCCACAAATAATAAGGGATATTAAAAAAATAATTTTCAATTATTAGAAAAAATGCTGAGCTGAAGAAGACAACAATGAACCTATATAACCCACTCTCATTAAATGTTAATTAATGCAGTACAAAACAGTCCAGCAAGCATATACAACAGACACACTAAAGAGTACCCCCACTATTTTTATTTCTTTATTAAGCATATTGTGTATATAGTTATAGTAAATAATATTTAACATTGATTCTCTATTAGCTATGCTTTCCAACACATACGGTATACGTAAACTAAATTAATGATAGTGTGGCTTATTATCTCTGCTAGCGGCCGGCAACCTGTGCTTCATTGAAACCAGAATGTTGTGTATACTATGGTTTAAAAAGAACAGAAAAAATGATAAGAATCATAAATTACTTAACGTTAATTCCGTTTATTAAGATGGGTTAAACAGTTCAAATTCAACACGACTGCGAATCACTTTTTCTAAGTCGGTTAAAGATATAATTTAGATACTACGAAATTAAATTGATGCAAATGTCTCGGAAATTGCACCTTAATTTTCGTTGGGTAAAACAAACAAGATCGGTTTAAATGAAGAAGAAATAGAAGCCAAAAATATTTTTTTAATTAAAAAATCATTTTCAATGATGCAGACACCAAAAAAATCAATAAATTTGAGTACGACGATATAATATACACTTGAATCAGACGGGTGTATAATGGGAAAAATTTAATGGATTTTAAAAATAACGAATGATGATGATAGTGGCAGTATTTAAATTAGTTCTTGTTATTAAAAATTTTTTGGATATAAATTATAATTACTTATACAAGTTGATCTATTCATTTATGAACTTAATTTATATGTGAAAATAATTCAGGCAGATGAAAGTTAGATACTTAGTTTTAGTTATCCTCCTACCGGGAGGATAGGCCAATGTGCCAAGTAGATATTTTAAATCTTTAAGGTTGAACATGTTTGCCTATCTTGGGGTTTTAAGCTTGAGCCTTGATGTTATCCGACTATTTATCAGTAGTTATTGGCATGTTTGATTCCCTCTGCTCTTAATTATTTGGGGAATAACAATAATAATTAGAAAGAGGGGTACTGCAAGTGGGTCACTAGCACCTAGACCAAGTGGTCCTTTGTGCCCTCCTTGAGAACCTGTCATCCGAAGGCGAGAAATCTCTGGGTAAAAGGTGCCACTCTAAGCAGATGAACTATTGAATTCTGTCGAGGCTGGATTCCACAAAGAAAGCCCACTACTTCTCCGCCGGGATTCCTCCCAGGATTGATGGGTCCAAGGTTTCGGACCCAAACATTCTATATCTGGCACCCTGCAGCTTTCTGCAGGTGCATATAACGTGTATGGAGGTCTCATTGTCCTCCATACAGGCCCTGCAGGTGGGCCTACATCCCCAAGTTATGTAGGTGGTAGTTCAATCGACAGTGTCCTGTCAAAAGCCCCACCACCACCCTTCTGAACTACTTTCTATTGAGTTTATTATTTGGGAAACCTTTCCGTTCTCTCAGCAACTAGCTAGTGTTGCCGCGAGATCGAATAAGACGAGAATGCTCGTCTATATCATTGCGTCTCGTATTTCTATCGGTCAAGATTAGTTTCACTACATCCTACCAAAAATAGTAACTCTTATTTCATCTCGTTATTTTTCATTTTTCCCAGCTACATTACGAAAGGCCTATTCATTCTCCGTTTTTTGTGTGTACCCTTACTGCGCAACCAAGGTGTCTCTAGATATTGTCTGTGGTACACCGTAATCTTGATTTGGCCATCGTAAATCGTTCCGTATATGATTCACTTGTTTTATAACATAACATATGTACACGTTGTAGTGTGTATATTATATCTTTTAAAAGAAATGAGTATCGGCGCACATCACAAGTTACAGTATTTTTGTTGATTGGTTAATTATTATTTTCAATAAGGTTATGTGTTATATTCATGTATAAAAAATTTTTCATTTCAGTTGATAACAACAATATTGTATGTAAAGTTATTTAAATTAAAAATACATTATTTTAATAAATGGAATGTTACTATATATCTTTTCTAGTAACATTATCAAACACTTCTTTGTAGGTTTTATTAAAACAACTCTCTGATGTTTTCAAATGCTTTACAAGGAACAAACTTTCTTCTTCGTATGGTCGTTTTTGGGATGTTTGTAAACGGATGACCAACAAATTCTTGATGCTCTTTAGTCCTTAGATATCGTTGTAGAATTTTTACATGTACTTCACTTGTCAATTAAGCAGATTTGTAACTTGTTCATTTCGAACGTATCGATCAGTTTTTCCTTGTAGTATATTTATTGCCCTGAAATTATTCATTAATCCTACCCAGAAACAGTAGTCAAGCCTTTTGATGACAGAAGCCTTTTGAATCTATTAGTTCATGGTCTATTCACGGATTTGAGATTACCTAAAGAATTCTGTTTTAACAGTGAAGTGCAATTGGATATTTTTTTACCTGTTGAAGTGAAGTTATGTAATAGTAAGTCTTATCTTCAAATGAAAAAGTAAAAAATGAAGCCTAGAATAAGTGGTCTGCAGACAGTTTCTCATGGCTTGGTTCATAGCAAGTGCTATGTACCCCAAAATGAGCGCTGATTTTCCAAATTTTAAATTTAAATAAATTTAAATGAAACCTTTCCCCGTAAATGATTTCGAAAATGAAACATACACAATACATGGTGGATTGCGTAGTATTTAAATCTTTCTTTCAGACCATATTTAGTTTATATAAAAAGTAGGTTCACAATTTAATTATAAATAATCATAATGATAAATTAAATAGGGATCGCTAATAAAAGGTATACGAATCCTTAGCATCCAGCCTTGTAGTGTATGTAGACACTCTGTGCTTTTCTTTGAATGTAAAACATATAAGCGGATTTATTCAAAGGTAGTTAGTGGATCTATATGATTCTGTCGAGAGAAAATAGTCTCGTTGTCGTGGGACTTTTCTCCTAGATTCCTTATAAGAGAATACAAAAAGTTTATTTTAATCTTGTTTCAAGGTTATTTGAATCTTAAAAGATGTATTTTCAAATAATACCACTTAGCTTAGAGCTTTTCTTAGAGCTTAGAGCTTTTCTCCCAGACTGTAACTGATTTCTTATAAGGGAATACAAAACTTTCATTTGATTTTAATTTAGAGCATAGTTAAAGGTTATTTGAATCTTAAAAGATATATTCAAATAATAAGTAGACAACTAATAGTAAATTTCAAGAAGTGAATCATAGTTAAAAAATTATACGCATCTAATATTCTTAAAATACCTACCTTTAAATTAATAATTTATAACACTCACATCAGTACCAAAATGATTCATACTGTTCAATTCAACGTTATAAATGGGTCACTAACAAATGAAAGATTTTTGACCCCAAATAAAGGTGAATTTATTTGTTATTAAGTAAAGTGCGCAAAATAAAAAATGATGTTATATCGTCCGTCCCCCACATATGATGTATGTGTGACGTATATCATTTTATTTGATTAAAAAACATTCTTCATTCATAAAACTACTGTGGAACAAAAACATTGAAAGATGAATCTTGTTCTTGTCTTGGTTTTACGTGTGGTACGTGGGGGTAAAATTCACACATAAAAAATGATTACTTGAGCGTAGGTAAATTCCACACTTTTTTTCAGTTTATAAACGTAATAGTAATAACGGTATCCTCTTTCAATTTAAAATCTTTGGTTCATAATAATGGTGTAAAACTAGTCTTTATTTTTTTATATTTTGTATCGATTTCATTTTACCGTCATTTATTTTGCCTATGGCGTTATATAGGGGCATATTTTATCGTTGATTAAAGTTAAATAGTTAATTTAAAAAGCTTGAGGTACAGAAATAAGAACAGACTTCGAAAAGAATACCTGTTTTCATTAATTCTTCTTGGATCAGGGTTTCCCAAGAAGCAGTGTAAACAGATCTAAATTTCAGAACCGACCGCTGACGGCCCCGTAAACATCTCTTTTCTAAATTACTTATAACCTCACGCATTCCTTCCAGTTGGACAGTATTACTGGTATGTCCATAAATCTGATTAAAAAGCAACTTTAAACATACATGTTAGTTCCGACATAATAACGTCAAAATTCTGAAGGAAACGAGTCTGCGGGAATAACACTTCACAAATTATTGAAGTCTTTATTCCTTTTCCTCAAAGTGTCTAACAGGGACAAAGTTTGGGACTCCCTATGTTTGGTATATTGTGCCTTACTCATAAATAGATAGATTGTTGAGGCTGCCCTGGGCGGACTACACCATAAGGTCCATTGTGATGCCTAAGGATGTGAGTGGAGTGGAAGGAGTTTTTATGTATAGGAATTGGTAGGATATGCGGCTGCAGCCGACTATGATAGAAACTATGTCGATATTCATCTGGAGTTCGTGAACGACACTGCAGAAAACCTTATCAAGCATAGCCGGTTACTTCGTTCTTGTCCATACGCCGATAGTTTAGTCAATTAACAGCCCCTTTTTTTTCTTAATAATTGACAAACTGCCGTTGTCGGGATTCGAACCCATAACCTCCCAGTTTCCAGGTAGGCATACTGCGAAGACAACTGCCTTATTCATACGGTTTTCGAAACAATACTGTGGATAAAAGTTGATCAACCAACAACTTGTATTCGAAATATTTTCCCAAAAACCGCTTGAATAAGGCACAAATCAACTAAAAATTTCTGAAAATGAGCGAAAATTTTGTGGCCCACTGACCACTGTACAAGTTTACTTATCAACTATTTTTCTTACAGGTTAAAAGTGCGGAATTTACTTGTTCTTCATAAAAATGATAATTTAGTAGCAATATGATCGTCATCAACATTGTCTGTCGTAAATTATTTAATAAATGATGTGGTGGTGGGTATTGTCATATGTAAAAAATTATTTTGTTGTGAATTTGAAACGAGGCGGGTTTAGGTAATATTAATTACACATTGTTGTTATTTATGTATGTGTGGTACCACTGTGTGTTATTATAAATTTCGCGTATAATTTTTGCAACATTTAAATAATTCATTAAACAAAATTTGTCAGATAAGTTTACAAACCATTCCATATTTGGTTTGTTCATATTCTTTGTTCATTTATTATTTTTGAATTTTTACAATTATGCTTTGACGTCTTTTTTCTCGATTATTACCAATGTATGAAGTGTCGTCTATGTCCAAATCCACAAGTAAACATCTTCCAACGAGATGTCTTCGCATAGTACTCATCGAACTTAGTTCGCCGTCGGCTGAGGAATTAAGGACTTGTAATAAACTTTTTATTGTTTTATATCCACCATCGTAACAAGAAATAATCCATAAGCTGTTAAACAAAAAAAGTTTTATAAAAATCGGTCCAGTAGTTTTTGCGTGATGCTTGAACAAACAAACAGACAACTAAAGTTTTATAATAATAGAGATATGAAGCTAAGTTTCCCAGGGACAGACACTTTTAGGTATGCATTAAATCAGAATATAAATTGAGGTAAAATTAATTTTATACAACTTTTCTCGTTGCAAATTTTTTCCAATTTTACGAGAGATATTCTAAATTTTATGTTTCCCCCTCTCTCCCTTTAAATCCCCTTTCCATTTAGCCGATTCTGTCCAGTCTTCAAGCTTGAGCTTTCAAATACCAAAAGCACCTTGTGGCCTAATAGACTAGTTGCAAATTTCGTATCCCAATGGCTAGTCTTGGTGATTATACGCTGTATATATTTCTTTAGAGAATTATGAATGTAAATTAACAAAATCTCACGTGAGTTTTAGATTGCATTGATAATAGAAAACAACGTATAAAGAAAATACTTTGAAGAAGTTATTTAACTCAATACAGTAGAGTCTCACTAATCCGGCACTTCAATAGTTCGGCACGCCCAATAATCCGGCACCCTCCACCTCCGTCGCCGCTTCCTACCCCGCTTCGCTCATTTACTTATTTTATTTATTATGACTTTTTCTATACAATCCAGTAATATTCGAACATTCCAATAATCCGGCACCCTCTAGTTTTTAATAGTGCCCGATTAATGAGACTCTGTAATAATAATAATACGGGTGGTAACACAAATGTCACTGTTGGTATATTCTAGAAAAATAACTAAAGATCAAATCACACAAAACTAATTTTTGCTATGATGATTAATTTTAATTGCAATTAAGAGCACCGCTAGTTTTGTAAATAAACTATTATTTGTTGTTTTTTAGACCTTAAAAATAAACAACTTTTATTTGAAACTTTTTTCATAAATTCACTATATACCAGGTATTTAACCAATTAACTTAGTTGTTATTTTCACTTGTTTTTATGATTATTTCTAAGTACTAAGCAATTCATTCATTTAGCAGGAAAAGTTTAACGTTAACAAATGTGGATTGATTTAATCTCTAATAAATTCTGTTAAAATTTCATAATTTAAAATATTTTGTATGATTATGTTGCTAAATTCTAATTAGTGTAAATGACAATGAAAATTATAATTACCAAAATTTCACAAGTTTAAAATCAACATGTATCCATGAATTAAAACAAAAAAACGTGTTGCATCTTTATTTAAAATATAATAAAAATTATTATCATTTCTTAATTATGCATTAAGAATTCATCGGTAATTATTGAGATGAAAGGCACTTACTTACTTGCTTGCATACATCATTTCGAACAGGTAGTTTTAGTATCCAATAAAATGCATATTGTAAATATGTTGTCGATCGATTGTGAATATAATAATGATTGATTCAAATAGACGACACAGACAACAGACGCCATATTTTATATATTCAACGTTAAATTATTTATAAAAGTGAATTGTTGCTTATATAAGGTTGGTATAACTTTTTAAAATGGGATATCTATCCAGCGAACCTGTTTTATATATATATATATTACAAGGCATGTGTGGTTTGAATAACAAATATATATACGCATTCAACATATTTATCCAGAAATGTTGTGTGTTTGTTTTTGTAAAAAGGCGTCATCATATATTTCACTTTGAAATGTGCCGCTTTGAAGGATTATTTATAATATGCTTTGTTTTGATAATTATAAATAGTTCTTATTGTCTTTTTCGTTTGTTACATCGGAATAGAAGATTTTATTTTAGATTTGCATACCATTAATATCGAAAACTAATTGCAACCCGTTGAAAAATCAAGGATACTTATTTTAATCCCACCCTTTTCTTATTAATCATTATGTACTATTAAAATTTGTTTAAAACCAGACCCTATTGTTTGGC
This sequence comes from Nineta flava, assembly GCA_963920215.1. Lineage (NCBI taxonomy): Eukaryota > Metazoa > Arthropoda > Insecta > Neuroptera > Chrysopidae > Nineta > Nineta flava. The sequence goes on from OY986041.1 coordinate 109,550,436, forward strand.
TTTAGTGAAGAGTGATTTGTTCCGAAATTTAAAATGTTCAAATTCATACGACAGTTTACGACATAGATTTACACATCGAATATTACAATAATTGATGAGCTATTTTTTATGGCCCATAAAAACCATCTTGAAACTATTTTATCGGAGATTTCATACTAAGATCGTAATACTTGCCGTAAGAGTTAAAAAAATTTAGAATGCAAAATCTGTTAATCTACCAGCCGGGCAGTAAAATGGCCTTGAATTTCGTGTTTTTTGGGTAAAAAATATCTTAGATAATAATTTTCATTAAAATAGGGAAGAAAAAAAAAATATATATATATATAAATATATATAAAAATATTCTAATAGTAACCCCTTAAAAATAACAAAAATTTGATAAAAAAATTTTGTTTTTGTTTAAGCATAAATTTGACCAGTTGATAAAAATATGCTCCGATTTATAGTTTTCAAGATATAAACCCCCTATAAAACTACATGGTGCTAAAATATAAATTCTTGAAAGTCCAGAAACCAATATGGGAAAAACCCGCACCCGGGTAGGAAAATGAACATAATTTTCGTGTTTTTTAGGTAAAAATGATCTTATCTTAGACAAAGATTTTCATTAAAATCGGAAACAATTTTTTTTTCATATTTTCCGCAATTTGCCTAATGGGGGGGGGGGGGTACTCCTTAAATAAATAAAAGCAAAAATTCAATACAATTTTTTTGTTTCCAATTCTGATAAAATTTTGTTTAAGAATAATTTTGATTCGTTGAAAACAAAGCCGTTGATAAAAATATACTCGGATTTATAGTTTAGAAGATATCACCCCCACAAAACTCGATTGTGCTTAAATAAAAATTCTTGAAACTGCAATAACCAATATCTGAAAATCCACTACTCGAGCAAGAAAATGAACATGATTTTCATGTTTTTAATCATTAATTATTAAATTTAAACGTCCATCTTTCGATTGCCCAATATTTAATGCGTAACTTTCATCGGTATCGAATGATAATTCAGTGTCCGATGAATCCCTTATTTTCGTATAGATCATAACACTTTGCACGCCATATAAATATGATATATTTTCTTGATGTATTTTGACAAATATTTGCATACAGAACCCTAACTCTAGATTTGTTCACTAATACGTTTTTATTAAAATTTATTATTTGTTTGTTTCAGGTACGAAATTTTACAACATCTGATTACCAATTTTTCCATGACCAATTTCCAATTTGCATGATATCGTAAGTTAAATATAATCAAATACAGTTATTATCATAAATTTACCATCATTAACAAAAAGTTTTGAAAGATAATCTTGGCTGTCCATTTTTGGATTCTACCATATCAAAATTATACTTTTGTGGTTTGTCGAATCCTAAAATGAATATATAGAATACATTTTACAGAACAACCGTGTATTTATCAGCCAAAAACTTGAATAATTAGAAATTTTGAAACAAGTCCAATCGTTATTTTGAAACATAACACGAATCCAAACGTTCTTGGGTAAATACCAATTCAAAGGCTTTTATACAATAAAAAGCTTCTGAGCGTTTACAACCAGGAAAAAACTCATTTAGGATACTTACTAGACACTACAAACTCGATAAACATATGCACAAAAACAACACAGGGAGTTATCTCGGAGGGAACTATCAGGGAGGAAACCGAAACTCTCATTCTGTGTGAATGCGAACGCCTCTCTCTCCAAATACCATATGGGATGGATAGATCTCCAGTCAAATGAAATCAATGAAGTGTCACCAAAAAATTTCCAAACGAGTATCAAGACTACAGGACTTCTGCAACACCTCTGAAGGAAAGGAGGTACAATAGATCAAATTGGTCGTACAAAAGCTCTTTATAAGACTTACATTCTTACCAGTCCAAGTGGCCGAGCGGTCTGAGGAGTTAATGTCTGTGCAGTATTCCTACTTGGGAACTGGGTGGTTATGGGTTCGAAGGGGGGCTGTTAATTGACTGAACTGTCGGCGTATGGACAAGAACGAAGTAACCGGCTATGCTTGAGAAGGTTTTCTGCAGTTTCTTTCACGAACTCCAGATGAATATCGGAATAGTTCCTATCATAGTCTATACACAAAAATTCATTCTACTCCACTCACATCCTTAGGCATCACAATGGACTTTATGGTCGAAGTGTAGCCCGTCCAGGGTAATCTATCTATCTACTCCTCATTCGAATCCTATAATATATACAACCCTTTGTATAAGTCACTGACTGACTTACTCACTGACGTATGTAAATTGTACCCTCTAGAATGCGGTTTTTTGCATTCGACGTGGAATAACTTCAAACTTACGGGAAAAATTAGAAAACTTTAATTTTCCAAACGCCCCTCCCCCGGAAATAGGGAAAAACCAAAAATTACCTTTTTTACGTCTGTTCATGCTTTGAAGGTTCGATTATATTTTGCATTACATCAAGGACGCGGAGCAAAAGCCGCCCCGTGGGGGTTAAGGGCCCCCTTGTGAGCAGAGAGAATCTAATATTAAACTGATTTTGTTTTGTTAAACATTTGGTAGGCATATGATTGAACACGCATTTTGTTTCTTTTTGATTATCTAAAATGGTTTGGACTACAATTTAATTGAATTATTATATCATTTAAAATGAAATATGTTTGACATGTTAATAATGTGTGCATATACAATATCCAAACTATCCGATCCATATAATATAGTTGGACGGACATAACTGCATTTGTATCAGATGTGGAGGAAACTTAAGGTAAAAAGGAATTGTTACCACACGCAATCTAAACATTTAAAACAAAAATATAACGATTGAATTAAAAAAACCATAGTTAATTATTATGAATCATACAATGGTTACATTCAAGAAGATAAATTGAACTATTTGTATTATATTACTGTGTAGGATAGAGGGGAAGTTTCTAAATTCATACAACAAAACTACGGAGATTTCCAATCATGTTATAACTTTACAAGATATCCGAATCTATCATTAATCAACAAAGGAATGTTATTTGTTATATGTTTGTATTTCATTTATTAGTATCACCCTGCGGACCAGCCGATCGGTCTAAGGCGTCATGTCTGCGCAGTATGCAGTACTTGGAAACTGGGAGGTTATGGGTTCGAATCCCGATATCGGCAGTTTGTCACTTATAAAAAAAAAAGGGCGGTTGATTAACTAAACTGTCGGCTTATGGACAAGAACGAAGAACCGGCTATGCTTGAGAAGGTTTTCTGCAGTTTCCTTCACGAACTCCAGATGAATATCGGCATAGTTCCTATCATAGTCAGCTGCACCACATATACTACCAATTCCTAGTCTACTCACAAATTCCTTCCACTCCACTCACATCCTCACATCCTAAGGCATCACAATGGACCTTATGGTCGAAGTGTAGCCCGTCCAGGGCAGCCTTCACAATCTAACTCTCTCTCTACCACCCTGCGGAAGCATCTACACACAATGGGACTCCATAACGGGTCCATTGCGTGCAGATTGTGTGGCGTGGAGGAGGAAACATCCAGCCTCATTATCTTTGACTGCGAACCTCTAGGTTACAGTAGATACAGGATATTCGGTGCATCTCACCCCAAATATATAAACCTTCAGGAAGACCTGATAAGCAAGCTCCTGGCTATTACCAACATATGGGAGAAGCAAATCTCGTCGAACTAAAGTAGAAGGGGGAGCACAATGGACCATAAGGTGGAAGTGTAATAGTTTTTAGATCCCAATATAAATCAATCAATTAATCAACCACCAATAGCCCATTCCAAGTTGTTCTTTCGTTGTCGAATATCAAAATTAAAGGCAGAAAAATGTGCCAAAATAATAAATAACAAAAATTCGTTGGTCTCCCCAAAGTCTGTCTTAATAAATACTCCAAACTAATTTTTGCATGGTCACTAAGTAAAGACTACTTCCCAGTTTTCCAAGGTTTCACTACTAACGTTGCGTTTGAAAGAGTTGTCTTTATATGTAAAACAATCTTTTCATTTTGCGATCATTGTTTTCGTGTTTTGGAGGATGTTGGATAACTGTGGACCATGGAAATCAATATATTATGAAGAAAGTACACCCGTTTTTTGCTTGTCTAGAATCGATATCGCCAGAATATATATTTTCATACCCGGTATATATAGTATATACGAGAAAAAGGGTATTATAAGTCCTGACTTTGTAACAGTTGAAAGTTTTGGTCTCAGAAATAAATTTTTAGTATAGGTGTTCGTAAAATGACCTAATTAGTTAAAAACCAAAAAAGAGACCGAGCTGAAATTTTGTGTGGGTGTTCTAAAGGTAAAAAGAAAGGTCCAGTTCGTAAATGGTTCAAATCAGGGCGTGCTTCCTACCACCAGGGAAGCGGGATATCTTTGTAACCGTAAAAGATACAAAAAATTTCCTTTTTTAAAAATAAACTTATGTTTGAAATTTTTTTTCTATAAACTTAGTATATACAGGGTATTTAAGCAATTAACTCAGTTAGTTGTTATTCTTACCTGTTTTATTTTATAATTTTTTTGATAGTACGAGTAGGACAATATAAATAGCAGAGAACAGGATCATTCTATAATATTACCCAATGACAGATTAAAAATTTCTTGAAATGAATTGTGCAGATGATGCAAAAATGATCTTTCAAAACATCTCATTATAATTGAGTCACGCGAATACCCTTTCAGGATAGTAATGTATCCCCAAAGAGAAGCTACTTAGATCCATAAAATGCTTACAAGAATCTGGATAAACTGTAGTAATTTGAAGAAATAATTAGAATGTTCACGCAGACATACTCTTGATTTTCCAGCATTTTTACTATTTTAAGTGTAGGGTCAATGGACTATTAGTGAATATTTCTCAATTTTCGGTGATTAAAATAATAATATCACTTGATAAGTTATAAAATTGACTTCAAATATAATTTCCAATCATATCGACTAATAATAAATATAATGGAATTAAAACATTATTTTATGCCCCATTGTCTTTAAAATTAATTTTAATCGTACTTGAAGTTTATGTTAATGTTATGTGATGCATTAATGTCATAATGTTACATGCGACCAAAAATGCACTAAATTAAAATCAGCCTTCAAATATATCATCATATAATACTGAACCCATAAAACTAAAAAAATTATTTTCGTAATGGTCAGTCGATTTTCACAATACCAAATAAGAGTTAGAGTAGAATTAATTAATATTCATACACATGTATGAATATTAATTAATTATATTGATATTTAAAAAAATACTATAGAATGTGCAAATAATAACGTAATCGTATTCTAATATTTTGTTGGAAAGGCAAATATTTTTAGAATTGATTAGGACTCTCATCTCATTTCTGCGGAATATTTTTTCCAACAGTACACTGTTCAATAAAATTGAATAGACCTGAAATGTTAATTTTCTTACATTTCATAAAACTCCTCACTTTTGTAACTCTCTGTATAATGATTCATTTATAAACAAAGATAAGTAGTATATATTTTAAGTGTGAAAAAAGAAATGGATGTATAGTAAAAAACATATACTACAAGAATAATCAAAATTTTGAGAGACTGATTCGGTTCAGATCTGTTCAATTTTATTGAACGGGAGTGTACAGTCACTGAATAGACAGGTAATTTCGGCACCCTGTGCATGGATGGTCGTCAACCTGTTCAGATAGATAAAATAATCAGTTCAAAACATTTTTCTCTCTTAGGTAGTGTTTAGGAGGTTGTAGGAACTAAGATATCCTGAAACCTATGCTATAAATGTTAAATACAAGCAATGATTTGGGATACGAAACAAACGTTTAAATCAGTGTTGCCAGCGTGGCTTGATCGAAAGATACGTTGGTATGCTTAACTTAAAGATACATTGTGATGATTTTGTTATTGATATACGATAAATTATTAATTTTGTGTATTATAGCTTTGTGATTTTCATAATTAGCTTATCCATACTACTATATAAATGTGAAAGTAATTATGTGTGTTACCCCTTCACGAAAAAATGTGAGAAAATTTTTGTTATCGATTTTAATAATAATCATTTTTTAGGCTAATTTTGACCCAAACAATACGAAAATCAGGTTCAATTTATCGTCCGACCAACTCATTTCAAAATTTTGCCTTCTCAATCCATACAGTTTGGAAAATTAACACTATAGGTCTGATACCTTGAAAACCGTTATTCGTATCATATTTTAACCAACGCCATCGTTTTCGCTAGGTCCAAATTAGCTTAAAACCAAGTTTTTATCAAAATCGGAGACATAAAATTTTCCTCTAATTTTATCAATGTTTTTAAGGGGTACCCCTTGGAAAAAATGTGAAAAAAGTGAAGAAAATTTTTGTTCTCGATTTTAATAATAATCATTTTCTAGGCTAATTTCGATCCAAACAGTACGAAAATCAGGTTCATTTTAACGTCCGACCAACACATTGCGAAATTTTGCCTTCTCAATTCTTACAGTTTGGAATATTAGCACTATTGGTTTAATACCTTGAAAACCGTTAATCGTATCGAATTTTAAATAAATATAAATAAATAAATGAATATATATATATATATATATATATATATATATATATATATATATATATATATATATATATATATATATATATATATATATATAAAAGCGGGAAACAGCTAGTATTTAATAAAAATGAAATAATTAAAATAAAAATAGTAAGTACCCACACATTTATTTTTAAATCCATTTTCATTTATTTTATATAAAATTTTTAAATTTTATAAAAGCGTGAGTTTTTAATCGAAGATTTGTGAATACCGAAATTATGGCAAACTTATTACAAAAGTATCTAAAATTTTTTCTTACAGTCACATGGGTAGATGAAAAGTTACATAAAATGTAAGAAATGTAACCTTCTGGCAACACTGACTGGTTTAAATGCCTGAATTTCTAACAATGAAATATGAATTTGAGTTACCAGGGAAACATGTACTGTAATTTAAGATTTAGAATCTCGAGTACATTACAAGATTTTGTTTATGTCTATACATACGAGCTTAAAATTATGAAAATTCAACGACCATATCACGGTAGCCTGACATCTAAAGCTCTTCTAATATCTATTGTCATCAATAATGATAACATGACCTAAACCTTCCTTTTCTCGAACCTTATAATAATTATATGTCTCATTTCCTGTACAATTGTGTAGAACATTTAATAACGTGATTTCTATAGATTGTGATAGTTAACAAGACCGTGTAAAGTATTTATAAAATATGAATGCAAACGTTTCTTTTTAATTGGTATGGGTATACGTACATAACCATCATACATAGAATTGTCTTAAATGTCCGATGTGATATGTCCAAGAAAGCTTAATTCTTGTTCATCCTGCGTGAACATCGAGATTATCAAGATTTTTACTTCAATATCCTAGAAAAATTATATTATAATCTAATTTCCATATCCTAAGAGCTGCTATTCTCTATTATTTGTCAAGGGCAAAATTGTAGGATATACTTTGAACTAAAAATAACATTTTTTTATTATTAAGGATGTTCCAGCGTATCACCACTTTTCGACAGATTTTGCTCTTTTTTCACAGGCTAAAAATAACGTTTTCTAATAAATCTTGAAATATCAGAATTTTGACCGTTTAGAACGCGAGATAATTAATATCAAAGTTAGCATTCTCTCTCATTAGAAGCATGTAAAACTTCATGTCCGCCCAACTATTATCTATTGTATTAGAAAAATACTCGACAGAATTAAAAAAAAAAAACTAGAAGAGTAAAGATAAATATTTATTATATAAATTTTATAAAAAAATTGTGTGTTTCCGTTTCGTTTTCGAAATATAAAAGTTTAAAATTATTTTATTTTTCAAAATTACATTATTTTGTATATATGAACAGTGAATTTGTCTATGTCTTGTATATGTGTGTTTATGTATTTTTGTTCTATAATAAAATCAAACCGGTTGGTTTGTTCTGATTATATAACACAATGTTGGAACGTTCTTAAAACTATTCGTCTTTATGCTATCGCCTTGAAGATTCATTGTTGATACAAATGCTCCAAATGAAGTATACAAATTAATTTTTTCGCAATGAAAGTGCAGAAAATTTCAATGACATGTGTGTCTATATAATATACGCTAGTTCTTTCGTACTATGTCTTACGTAATCTTAATGGAAATTGACATAAATAGTGTGTTGTGACGCCTTTGAACTTTACTTTTACTGATTATATACACAAATAATGATATGTGGCATAACAAGTTGATGTTGACAACAAAGTAATACTGTCAATGATGTGAAGAAATTGATTCATGTACCAGATTCGTACTTGATGTAACGGTTAAAACACTGGGTTAGAAATCCAGATGCTTAGGTTCGATTCCTAATACGCTAGCTCTTTCGTATTTTGTCTTACGTAACCTTAATGGAAATTAACATAAGTAATGTATTGAGATGCCTAAGTGTACACAAATAATAATATGACAGAACATCCGTTGATTTTTTAACGGGTTTTCCGTTTCGTAAAGTAATATTTCATATATTTTCAAAATCAAAATAAAGAATATAAAAAGATCTTTATCACACATCACGGCCTGACTGACTATATGTTTTGTGTTTTAATTAATATAAAAATTCATAATTAGTTTTTTTTTAATATTTATTATATGTACGTTCTTTATTATTATCGTTGTTAAGTGTAATGGTGTTGAACAACAGGCAACGCACATGCATGCAAATATTGTAAATTTGACTTCCTTATGTGTGAATTGTTGCCGGTTTAAATTATTGTCGAATTAACTTGTGGTGAATAGACTTTTATATGCTTGTTGGAGTCATGATTCTTCTTTTTTTTAAGTCAGGTAGGTTTACATGGTATCATGGAGAAGGAACTGTTTGTGTAGTATTATCAATTGTTATTGTATCAATTTAATATTGTATTACGTTTTATAGTATAGCTTACAGTAATGGTCGTAGATTTCGTAGATTTCTTTCCATAAAATTCTTTGGATTTTTATTTCCATGGAAGTATATTATTCATTATGATACAGTTCCTTCAGAACTTTTACGTTTCTATTTAAATTAATTTTTTTATACCCAATATATAGACAAAAATCAAACACGGTTGTATTAAGTTTAGGTCACGGATTGTGTAGCGGTTGAAAATATTGAAAGCAAGAAAAACAATTTTGTTTAGATGTGCTTAAAATGATTTAATTAGTCCATTTTCACATGTCTGCCTGTCTATCCGCCTGTCGGACAATTTTCTCTCGTCAGGGGATGAAAATCCATCTTAAAAACAAGAGATGGAAGAAAAAAAAGTTTTGTTTGAAATTTTTTTTCATAGCATTTTATTGAATCTGGGCAAGACAATTGACAGAGCGCTGGTCTGGAATGTCAGAGATATTGAGTTCAATCCCCAGCCAAAAAAGTTAGTCCCGATCATTGAAACGGTTGAAAGTATTGATTGCAGAACAAAATTTTTGGTAAAGGTGTTCATAAAATGAGCAAATTTATCCATTTCCGTCCGCTGCACTGTCTGCCTGCCTGCTTATCTGTTCTACGAACAGACAGATGGACGGAAATTGGTAGCTCAAAAACGGAGAGATTACGAACTGAAATTTTCTGTGTGTGTTCAAGAACTAAAAATAGGAGTCTTGTTCGCGAATGGACAAAATCTGTATATAGACCGCTAGAAGGGGTAAAGGTATAATATCCTTCCATTGAAACCATAATAAGTAGAAAAACTTTTGTTAGAAACTTTTTTTTTTAAATGAATAATTTCGCCACAATTTCAACTACAAGCTTTAACAGTTCACGCATTGATCATGGACTCAATATATATCGGATTTTTAAGCAATTAACTCAGTTAGTTGTTATTTTCACTTGTTTTTATTGTAGGACTTCTATCACGACGTTCCTTTTTATTGTTATAATAACAAACCTTTAAAAGTGGTTATAGAACTTCCCCGATGGTCAGAGAATAATAAGAAACAAGACTGGAAATTCCATAGCATCATCGATAGCATATAGTTCGATGCTGTCTTAATATTTGAACCTTAAACAGACAAGAATATTCTCATATTACCAGTTTGAAGAATACTCACATATAGTTTCTAATTATGAATTTTTGTTGATAGGACTAAAAATAATAATAAAAAAAAAAAAAACGTATTCGTGTGTATTATTATAGCTTATTTACATTTTTGGTTTACAACAAACCATAACTAGATCTAATTAATGAATAATATTATTTTTTTTGTCTTCCTGAAATTATAATTTGCAATAATAGTATTCTCTTTCTTCTACACAAAAAAATAAATATATTCAAGGTTGTTCAACTGAATATTAGTTTAAAAATTCCATTATTCTCTTCTATTGTAACATAATTGGTATGTTCTTCTCTGCTAAGTTCAAGTTTCTCTACATATCTATATCTATCTGGTATATATGGCGAAAATTTAATTTATTTCGTGTACATTTTTTTGTAATTGACTTGTCTGGTTTTTTTTTTTCGTTGATTGGTATCTATCTCTTAACGTTGAAGAACTATGTGAATATATATATTATAACATACCTTACTCGAGCCTCTACTTTAAAATGTCGAGACACTCATTCTGAAATCACTACCCCATCTTACATAGAATCATTAATCTGATGTATTTGAACATGTCTTTAAGTTGCCGATATAGAATGGCATTTATGTCGATACAATGAAAATTTTGAATTCATTAATCTTTTGTTTGATTTTGATTATTATCTGATTTTAGAAATTCGATCGGTTTAATATTTAAACTTAAAACACAATTAAGGGTATCAGCTTAAGATAGCCGACAGTGTGGGTGAATCATCAAAAATTGGTTCATTCGTTTTTGAGAAAATCGCAAACACGTTTTATGTTAAAAAACAAGCCACGATATAGAAAAACAAGTAATGTTTATCAACTAACTGATTTAATTGTTTGAATATCCAGTATATACTGAGTTGTATATCAATGATTGAATTGTTAACAACTCTGCGTATTCGAATTGTTAACAATTCGCTTTCCGACGAACATTTAATCACAAATTATGAGAGAACTATTGAGCTAATGAAAAAATTTTTCAAACAAATGTTGTTTATTTGAAAAAGAAGACTTTTTGTTAACAAATTATTTTTCTATGTCTTACGGTTTCAAAAAAATATATTATCACCCCTAGCGGGGGAAAACGTGTTCCAATTTTGCCCGATAATCAACTTGACCTTACTTTTTTGCTCTAGAACAAATAAAAAAATTTAAGCTCGTTATCTCTTTTCGTTCTTGAGTTATCAGGTTCACAGATGGATAGACAGGCGGACATGCCGAAGTAGACTGATTAGGTAATTTTATGAACACCTATAACAAAAATTTCAATATTTTCAAGCATTACAAAATCGGGACTAAACTTAATATACCTTGTATACTTCCATATACTGAGTATAAAAATAGATATGTTATTCCCCTGTATTTGTTACGCAGATTGGATACACAGGAGCGTAAGATGTAGCACATACAATCCTTAATGTTTATAAAAAATGGACAATTAATTTTTTGGTAATGAAGCAAATAAAAACATTTTCAGTAATATATAATGTTCATGCTTTTAAGCGTGAACAATGATCCCCATGTTTTATATATGAATGAATCTCCCTATTTTGAAAAAAAAGTTGAATTACAATTTTTTAAAACTTCGTCGTCAGTTTCCGTTCCAAATTTTTATTAGATCTATAAATTTTTGCACTTTTTTTGCTGTTCTTAAAAATATTGGTGGACAAATTCGATATTTGACTTGAAACAACAAACAATTTTGTTATTCAGTTCTATATAAGAATAGCTAGAAAGTACGCAAAAAAATTAAATTAAATTAACAATCTCGTTGGTTAAAATGTTTATATAGAAATTTACAAACTATCGTAAAATTCAAACGTACTTCCATGTGTAATATTTTAGAGATACAGTAAAAATTTCAAGTTATTTGTCCCGTCAGTTGGAGAATAATTTTTTTTAGTACTCCACTGTTTAAAATTTATTATTATTTTGTTTTCATATTTTTATTATTCAAAAAATAATAATTTATATAATTATTGGTTTATGCGAGTTGAGAATTTACATAATTTCAACAAACATTTACTTAGATCGGATATGACTTGCGTATATCCAAGCTTACTTCGATATTTCCGCACATATTTCAAAGGAGTTACAAAAAGTACTTGTCTCAAGACAGTTACTAAAATTAGTTGGCTCAGTACAGTTACTAAAAGTAGTTGTCTCACATGAATTAATCAGATGGTATTTTGAATTTTTATTTCTTCAATTTACAAATTGAATATTTATTATGGATTGTGCTGAAGTATCGAATAGGCGAATTAATGGTTTCTATCTGATTGTATCTAAGTATATTTTTTTTGTATAATTTATTTAATTCACCATTCCGAAACTTGTGGTTTTTCAAACTTGTCACATTTCAATACACATTCTATACACATTTTGGCTGTACAATTTATGTATTTTATGTGAATATGCAATGACCTTTTTAATTTATAACTATATTGTTTTGTATACGCTTGGTATTTTTGGCCTTGTAGTTTTTCTTTACAGAAGCGTAAAGTCCCCTTTATATACAACTATGTATCTGAATTAAATTTGTAGTGTATATTTATATTTTTGCAAATCAGACATATTTGAACATTTTTTTTTACTGTAGTGTCGTTTTTTTTTTATACGATATTTCTTTTTACTACAGTTCAATCTAGTACATATTCATGTAATTTTTTTTTATAACTTGTACAACCAAACTTAGTATTTTAAGGATAGTTATACTATCAACATATTAAATGAAAAATTATTTATTTCAAATATATTTTATTTTTACATATATTTTGTTTTGTTCTTTTTTTGTACTTTTTTTTTATTTTCAGTATTTCTGATTCGAATCACTAGTCGATAACTTAGACACTTACTGGATAGTAAAGATCTTACTACCTCAATATTATCTTTTTTAATGGGCCCAGCTTTTATTGAAAGACTTTCGGTTCAACGTGTTATTTTTTTAATATTTACGTGTATCGCGTTAGCACCGATCGTTTTCCAATTTTCATAATTCCACATACAATACTCTGCTTTGGATTTTTTTTCTAAAGTACCGTATATTTAGTTTTCATTATTTTTTTTTTTAAAAATACATCATAATACCTCTTTTAATTAAAATTACTAAATTAACTTAATTTCATATTTATGAAAATAATTGATAATTCAATTATTTTCTATAAAGTGTTTAGTTTTTTTTTTAAAACTAAACACCAATTTTTTTTTTTTTTTTAAATACACACAGTATTGACGTAGTTTTGAGATAAACGCGTTTGTATTTATATATAAATCTTAAAGCCTTTGTAAACTATTTACCTTACTGAACTAAACTTATCTTATATAATCGTACTTTTCAGCATTGAATAAGTTTTATATGATATAGGGAACAATAATTACACGTAGTTATGTTCCCCTAATACAAATGTAAAATGTAATTCCTTCCTTTCTCGCACTCGAGGCTTGCCTCTTATTTCCCCTCTATTAAGCCACTTCCCCTTTATTGTAACAAAAATTCTAAACAGATAAACTAAAAAAGTTTCAGAAAAAAATAATGTTTTTTCATAGTCTAGGGTGACATTTACCTTTTTTGTAAAATTATCAGAGTGTCTGGAAAACCTGGAAATGTCATGGAATTTTGAGTTTCTGGAAAAGTCATGGAATTGTCAGGGAATTTTGTAAAATTCCAGTGAATTTCATGGAATTTCGCATAATCGTATTTAAAATAACTTTTCTAAATTTCTAAAAAATTATTACTAATAATTATCTGTTTTGAGGTTTTTGAAAAAATTTTATGTATGTTACTGATGAAAAAGGATGTATAGGTTTTATCATATTAAATAAAAAATGAATATAAATGAACAAATCTATACTTTTCTTAACTTTCCTATTAATAACAAAATATTATATGAAAAAATAGTCTGGAAAAATTAGAATTCAAGTCTGGAAACCCTGGAAAAGTCAGGAAATTTTTTGACAAAATATTACTAGACACCCTGATTATGAAAAATTTTACTTCGCGTCTGAGCAATTAGTCTTGTCAACTATAAAATTGTCTAACAAATATATGACATAGCCGTATGATATCTACACCGTAAAAATGTATACGGCATACATACGATTGGAATTTGATTAAAAATAATATTTATAATATGACCATAACTTGAAAAATATTATTTTACTTCTAAAGTTTAATATTTCAAAAAACAATAAATATAACCCGAATTGTGATAATACAGAACGAACAAGTATAAAAATATTTTTATTCGGCCATGAACAAACAAAAGAAGATTATAATAATTCTTAATACTGATTTCTTAGAAATTACCAACAAGAACTTGTTATTGTGAATGCTTTGTCGTCGTCTCGTATATAATACCTATATACTCTCAGTTTCGTTCAAATGTCGTTGCGTCTGGTGGATTCTGTTGTTCTTATATTATACCTACCCAGATAAACAATATACACATACAAATATATATACACAAGAAGTTCTTCACACTGATGATGAAGCGACGACTATGGTAGTGCTTTCATCGACCTGGTGAAATAATACTATTTGTTCACTCGTTAAATATATTTTTTTTTTAAATAGTCCGTTATCAGCAAAGTCAAGATTAACAAAACAAGTTCACTACTTCACTTCGATCGATGTGGTATGGTGTATAATGGACTCTGTATGTGTAGTAGCTGATACAATTCGTTGCTAATAATATTTTGACAAAGTGGAATGCGACATACATAAGATAAGATTATGATGACTGGTTTAAAAATATAATATTTTCAAAATGATCTTGTAATTTTTATAAAATATTCATATTAAGAGGAGGATGGTGCTTATTATAAAATCCAATTTGTCGTTTATCATAAAACTTGAATGTCACAACAGCCAGTATTTTTATTTGCAATCAATTTTAAACTGAATATTTTATGTAAGACGGTCGGTCGGTCCAATTTATGTTGTAATTTTTAAATATATGTTCAAATTATCGTTATTTATGTATGGAATTACATATAAACTTCTCTTTTAAGGTTTTCGTAGATTTGGTTGATAAATTTCATAAGCATACTGTCATTTTTACCTCTATGTAGACGTACATAGAATATAGAGGTATTGTAACGATATTGAGATTTACGTTGTGAGGTTTCCTGATATCAAAAAACACATTTTGACCATTGGTGAGTGTCTGTGACCGAAGATATCACAAGAACGGAGTTGTGATAGGTATGAAACTTTAAAACTTAACTTTAATGTTGTCATCTCACGTGACTGAAATTGTTTTGGCGGAAATAGTTTAACCGAAATGATCCTTTATTCTTAATGTTTGTGAGTTTTTGGATAATTTATCGAAAACAATTGCGAAGTTTATTTTTAAACTTGGTACCGATTACACTTCTTAAGATCCAGATTTTCACCCTAATTTTGAGTACTTTACTGGTGACCGAAGTAAAAAAGATTTTGAGCTACAGATACAAAATTTTAAAGTTAGATATTATCACATTAGAAGATGCAAAATCCAGATTTTGATTAAAATCGGCAAAACCGGAAGTGGCATTTTACTCTTCAATTTTTTAAGAACAAAATTATTCCAGACAAAAATGTGAACAACTTTTGTATCAAGCTTTTGTATGTTAAAGACATTTGTTAAACTCTGTATATAGAGATCGTGTGAGTGTTCATACCATATTTTTTTTAACCCGACTGCAAAAAAGGAGGATGGTTCTCAATTCGTCTGTATTTTTTTTTTTTTTTTTTTTTTTTATGTTTGTTACCTCAGAACTCCGTCATTTATGAACCGATTTTGAATTTTTTTTTTTTGTTTTAAAGGGTTTGATTCCCGATTGGTCCCATTGTCACCAAATCGCATTCTGATGAGGGGATCTCCGGGAAATTGAGGAAAATCTTCATTTTATATGTGATAACCGATTTCTGCGAATTTTTTTTTTTTTTTTGAAAGGGTATACTCATTCATAATGGGAAAATAAAAAAATTTTTTTGAAAACCGACTTAAAAAAAATTTTTTACAAAAAAAAAAACCGACCCCAAAAAAAAAAATTTTTACAAAAAAAAAACAAAATGCTTGTAAAAAAAACTGAAAATCTGTTATAAAAAAATGCACTAAAAATTACAAAAAAAAAAAACGGGTAAAAAAAATATGTTATAAAAAAATTCACTAAAAATTAGTTGGTCGTTTAGTAGGTCTACCCATATTTAGACAAATAAAATCAGTTATAGAACTTCAAAGTCACTAAAAAGCGAGAAATAAAACTTATTTTGACAAAATGGAAACCCGGCTTAACAAAAGAAGCACTAAAAAGTAAAAAAATAATTGCATATTCTTGTGCCAATTTTAGTTCACCAAAGCAAAAATTTTTAAATATATATGTACAATTATTGTTATTTTTGGAGGCGGTGTCCAAAAGTTATGTGAATTTATCTATGTTGACACCGCCTCCAAAAATAACAATAATTGTTCATATATATTTAAAAATTTTTGCTTTGGTGAACTAAAATTGGCACAAGAATATGCAATTATTTTTTTACTTTTTAGTGCTTCTTTTGTTAAGTCGGGTTTCCATTTTGTCAAAATAAGTTTTATTAGTTTTGTCGGCATGGAATTTTGTGTACATGTAGATTCTTGTTAATATGAACAATGTTTTTGAATGTTCTATGTTCTTTGCCTGGCCAAAAATGTCTCAAAACTATGAGACTTAATTATAGATACCTCTTCTAAAATATGTCTCGTCGATAAAACAAAAATAAATGTCTGTAAAACAACGCATTTTTTTAATTATAGCCCCTTAAGAAAACAGAAGGGTTTTGGTTCCATGAAATATTTTGACCTCCAGCAAAGCTCAAGGTTTGTTTTAAGAGTTAGTTTCTGTTGAGGGTGATGAACAAGGCTGATGGAGTTTGATGTTTCCGCCATTTGGAATATTTGGTAGATTTTCTTTTTTCCAATCTTAATTGAGAGATTTTATTTCTAAAAAATATGTCTTGCTGAGGACGATATTGCAAGCACTTCCTCGAGGAGGACGAAAGATTTAATATTGATTAATAAAATGTTGGCAAATATATTATATATTATGTACGCTTCCACGATTTCGTTAGCATAATTTGGTAACATTAATAATTCGAAATTTGTTCGCCCTTGATAATATTTTAAGAAGTAAAATAAAAATGACTTTATTATTCTATTGCCAACGTTTCGTCCGTCGTTGCTGACTTCATCAGGGCTCTCCAATAATGAGAATCGAATTACATATTAAATAAACACTTGTATACAAAAAATAGTAGAAACAACCACATATGGACAACTATTATCTCAATAGTTGTCCATATTTCCTTAAGAAATAAAAAATTAATTGATTCTAAGTTGGACCGAAACAACAATAATAAATTTTTTGTTTATTTAAAATTTTGCCCAAACACCTGCTTATGATAAACGTGTTATTTTTAAATATTTTGCAATCATATTGAGTATTTGTCACGGAACGGCATGCAACTTGTCGAGTGCTGAGTATATATTATGTACTTTATAAACATTTTACCTACTTTCTGATATCAAATATCTCTTAATTAATTCAATCAATTTAAATGTCAAGATCTTTTTTTCAGTATATGTATTTTATATAAATTTAGGTTAAATTAATTATTGCATAATTAATTAATAAGTTGGGTTTTTTTTGTTTGATTATTAAATTTTAAATTATTGATATGAAAATATTCCTTCTCGGCGAGAGCGGAGAATAGTTTTTCATCTTGGCGTATATTCCAGACGAAAAAGACAGCATTCTCTTACTAGTCAGTTTTATCAGTAATAAGGTATGGTGGTAATAAAGTTTTTAAATTTACCCAAAGAAATTATGTAAAATTTCCTTGTGCTTTTACAATAATAAATGACATATCGAATTCAGAAGGTTATTTCGCTTTTATAACTTTAAATATTGTACAGTTTTGTTCCGAGTGAATCGTTATTGGTCGTCTGGTCGTCTATTTACTGGTCGTCATAAATTTCTTAAAATGACCCAAAAAAGATACAAAATTGTCTTCGCCTTCATATATCATAAATAACAACATTATGTTAATAAAAATACTCAAAATTATTTTTGTATTTGCTCAAGGCAAAAATGATCAATTGTGTTTACTTAATAAAAACAAATACAAAAATTCATACAAAATTTATTTTCAGAATAACGGTGATGCTTGTTTTTACAAAAACTTAACATTTTTTTATCGACACACCTTTTATTAACAGTATCAAAATTTTATGATTGTTTTCTTTTCTTTCTAAGTCAAACAAACATTGTAAATGTCGTAAATAGAAAAATTTCAGACGAAGATGAACAGCCCAGTCAATAAAGGTATTTAATTGGACTATTTTAACATTTTTTACCTTTGAGATGGGGACTCTTCTAAAAATACTCTGGCATTGAACTCTGTCGATGAGAGAGAAAATAGTTTTACCTTAATTTTTCCGAAGTTTGATATTTTGAGGTCTTTATTGATTTTACTACAAACGCGAAGCCATAAAATATGACATTTAGAATTTTGACTCTAAATGTGCGTGACAGTTGAGTAATGAAAAATGATTTACTATTTTTGTGATTATAAAATATTTTAACTTTATTTTAAAATTGATTAAAAATTAATAAAAATCAACATATTTTTGAAAAATAGGTCAGATGCATGAGTGCCAATGCCAATGGTCGTACAGCGTGAAAACTAGCATGTCATAAACAAGAACACATTTCTTCAAGCTTATGTTTTTTACTTGTAGTATTCATATGGTCCGAATGATTTCTGATTACCACTAATTGCCAACCACTGAAGTCGGCAGTAAGAAGTAGAGTAAAGTATCTCCAAACGATAAAGTCCAGATTTATCTCGTCGAAATTGCTTGCAAATTTTGTAATGGAATTTAACAAATTTACGAACTTTATATAGAAAACACTTGGTGAAACAAAATCTAAGCATAAAAGTTTTCACTGTTTTTAAGGTAGCCTCTTTATCTTCTTTCTCTTCTCAAAAAATTGACAACGTCGAAAATGTTAGTGAAGGATGCTCTAATGCGTGTGCGTCGGTGCGTATATATATATATATATATATATATATATATATATATATATATATATATATATATATATATATATATATATATATATATGTATAAATGTGTGTATAAATAAACGTGTTTATACTGAGTATATGCGACGTTGTCAAATCTCTTCACCTATCAGTTTTTTCCCTCAAAAAACATTTCATTATTTGTAACAATTGGAAATTTTCTTTTCAATTACATGCTGATAGTTTATCGAAGTATCATTGCAAACTTTTCCGTTAAAATCATTCTTTGTGAATTTCGATTTCTAATTAGAAATAAGTTATTCAACATAAGAATGTTATTTTCGTCATTCATAATTAATTTCTGAAAAAATGACTACAGTTTGTAAAAGGCAATGGTAAGCATATTTTCCAACTTTCTATAAAGTTTAATTATAATCTGAGCTGCAATAGGGAATATGCATGAAAATTTTTTTTTACATTTATTTTCAGAATATGAAAATAATGTTAATACTGTAATAATATTTAAAAACGAAATTAAAATCCGACAAATATCAAGTAAGCTATAAGCTTTTAAAGATTATTATCTGTCTCTTTCTTGCAAAAATACTAAAAACGGAGTTTTACGTGTATTTTAAATGGTGAAAGTGTAATATGACGTCACATAACATATCAAGAGGGCTATCACTCTCTTTGTCTAATCGGGAATTTCAATCATTCATATCTCGCTTATTTTTAAAGTTATTTAAAAAGTAATTTTACCTTGATATTTGTCAAGTAAACATGCTTCAATTCAAGTAAAAAAAAATTTTCATGCATATTCTCTATTCCTTAACCCATAGAACTACCTTTACAGCTTACCCGTCCAAAAACCTCTGTTAAACTTATGTGTGTGTTTGTCACCTGTGCAAGGTCGGGCATCAGGGTGAGTTTTTTGAAGATAAAAAGTTAGTTTAAAACGTTGATTACTTACAAAAATTGTGTTTCATTTCAAAAGAACAATATAATATAAATGCAAATAATGTGTAATTTAAGAAATGATTGTGATTAAATAATAAAAAAATTTATTTATTTACAATTATGTTATAAGCCATTTTACATTAAAATCTTAAATTCCATGTTGTATAATAAATTTGTTTAAATGGTTACTGTTTAAAATTATTTGGGCATATGAAAAACGTCTATATCATTTTTCAAATCCTTGAAAATATTTTCGATTAATATGTAATATTTTTCAATTGTTTTTAAAAATTATTTTGTATTTGATAAAATAAATTAAATTCCCTAAATTTAATATTGAGTTATAGATGATAAGCAAAATTGTAATGCGCAAAATGGTCACGTTATCATATTACACAATAGTAAACTCATTTTGTAATTTAAAATACAAAATTGAAGATGTATAAACAAGAATTTTATCAAACCACCGAATTTTGTTCAGTGGATTTTCGAAGAAAGTGTTTTTTAGCTAAGTTGAATTGTGGCTTGACCCAGGAAAATATGCAGTTTAGAGAGATGCAGAAAAAAAATGTCCGATATTTCTCTATCTATTTAACATTGATAAAGTGGAAAAAATTCATTACGCAAAAACTGCGTCAACTTAGCGAATTTCCTTAGTTTACATAAATAACTCTCTAATGGTCACAATTTTAGTCTGATCAAAATTAAATGTTGTATCTGATATGATTTTGGTATTTGCAAGGCCAGTTTTATAAATAAATAGCATAGGTCAAGGAGCATAGAGAAAGAAGAAAATACAAAATATATCTCTTATTATTTGAACCAATCGAAAAATATATAAGCAACAAAGTTGGAAAATCATGTTTCCTACAATTCATTACCGTATCATTCATTTTTCTCAAATGCGTTAATGTGTACGGAGATATTTACAATTTTTACTTTCAATATTGAATAGTTCTGTAAATATTAGTGTAACAGAAATAATGAAAAAAAATAAAATTGTAGTAAAATTAATTACCTTCAACTTTAGTCTATAAAAATTTCTATTTTTCTAATATTAAGGGTGATATGTCAAATTTTGTGTCTCCCTTTCCTTTGAACCTCCCTTTCGCCTTGTACGATTTTACCCATTAACGAATTTGTCCTTTTGAATACCAAAAGTGCCTCAAATACCAAATTTCATTCCAATCGGAATAAAATTGTGACCGCTAGAGTGTCCATAGACACATAAACGTATAGATACTCGTATAATATATACATATATAAAAATTTTAGTGATAGATATTAACATCTAGCAAATAGGATCGATAGACATTTGAAGAAATTTTTATGAAATTCTAACATTGGTACAAAAACAATAGCTGCATTGCCTTTCAGGAAATTCGCTAAAAACATATCACAGATGTAGGAAATTAATTTTATCTCAATTTATCTCCTGGTCATTATGCCCTTAGCTCACATGTTTAAAAATAAATATTAAAAGTATCGCCAAGATAACTTGGAAAGTCATCATCTCTAAGAAAATTTCCTTAGTTTACGTAGCTCCTACATGATGAATTTAGTTTTCTTTTCATATAGCCAATATTGCACCTACGCACACTTCTTCAGACATATAACAATCATTAGTTCATTCACGAATCGAGAATATACAATCTTTATCCTAGCAAAGTTGTTTTTATTAAATAGAGAAAAAAAATCCCGTTATAGTGTTTATTTGCCATATTTTGATGACTCGAGTTGATACATCTTGCCCCGTTGCCTGTATGAATGAACTTCATCAAAACAAAAATATGTGCAAATTATATTAATAGCGATTTTTTTTCAGAGATAGAGATATTGGCACCCAACTGCGTGCCCTAGTAATATATTGAACTATTGTTTTTAAATATGATTTGTTATATTTATGACAACTCAAAAAACTAAACATAAAAAAGATTATTATTATTAAATAAAAATAATTATTATTCAATAGAGAGATTGGGAGGAATTACGAGTTTCATTTATTCAAAAAAAAAAAAAATTGTATATGTATCAAACGATTATACAATAAAGTCAGATCTTTATTTGCATTTTTTTCAAAGTAAACATTACTACGCTTGTAATGTTTAGAATATTATTACTGTACAGTAGTAAGAAGTAAGTCTTGGCAGTAGTTAAACTGGTTTTCATATCATTATGTATATTATATATTGTTTCATACTGGAAATATTGCTACATTACACAAACAGACTATTAATTTGTAAAGTTTAAGGGGAAAAATCAACAAAGGTTATATGTAATAAGGGAGATGATTGTTTCTTCTCGTTTAATAAATAAACTTTGTTATTGTGAAGAATTTTGATCAGATATAAAATTTTCTTCTATATTTTACTTGGCCAAACATTATCTTTAGACCTTGTAAATCAAAACTCTTACTGGATAATCTTATAAAGGATATCTATTTTTGAACACGATAATAGCGTACAATAAAAGAGAAGTAACCTATTAAAGCTTCGAATAAAGCCTTGAAAGTATATAGTATTAAATAACAGGAAAAGTTCATAATTAAAATAAAAAACAGTTTGGTATCTATGGTAATCAAATGCGTATATGATAAAAAAGTACTGTAGGCAGCAAAAGAGACGTTTTTTTCGAAATTTTATTGTTGATTTGTGTCTTTTACATTAGGTGTTGAATGCTTTGAATAACAAATTTTTTTAACAATGCCATTTTGCTGCCCATTGTACATAATTAGATAGATAGATTGCAGAGGCTGTCCTGGACGGGACACACTTCGACCATAAGGTCCATTGTGATACCTAAGGATGTGAGTGGAGTACAAGAAATGTTGTGTGTAGACTAGGAATTGGTTAGATATTCGACTGCAGCCGACTTTGATAGGAACTATGCTGGTGCTCATCTGGAGTTCGTGAAGGAAACTGCAGAAAACCATCACAAGCATAGCCGGTTACTTCGTTCTTGTCCATACGCCGACAATTTAGTCAATTAATCGCCCCTTTTTTTCTTTTTTTAATAATTGACAAACTGCCAGGATTCGAAACCATAACCTCCCAGTTCCAAGTACACACAACGCCTTTACAAGCGCGGCTACTTGGCTGGATTATACATAATTAATAGTATATTTTAGCAAAAACATTATCTACTTAAAATTTGATATTACAATGTTTATGTTCATGCAGCTTTAAGCTTTGATTAAAAACGTAAACGAAATTAGAAAAGACATCTTACTAATGGCAATCTTTATTTTTTTTAAGTTCTACTTCTACATTTGTATAACATGTAGGTCAAAAAAGCTCAATAAAACTGAAAAATCCGATGAGATACTATCATCTAAAAGCCTATTTTCACAAGCGCTAATATAACAAAGCTTAATTGTGAAATTTGAGTGCTCTTCGTTCCCATGATATCATTTAAGAAATTCGAATGATCTAAAGTTTTATTCCGAAACACATGTATCACCCACAATGGTATTTTTGGCATCAGGAGACCACTCAGAGCATAAAATTCCGATAATCTGTATATTTCGTACTCCTTTATTGTAATCTGTGCATAGAGGTGAAAATAAATTCATGAAGATATTTCATAACAAAAAACTTGTGTCACATATTTTTACTTTAGTTGTCTCCAATTACATAAACGATTATCAGTTTTATGACACTAATTTCAGATAAGACAAAATTCTTACAACACTATCTAACCCACACGCATACTTTATAAAATGCTAATTAAGCTGCATCTGATTACGAATTAATAAAATAAAGTTTTTATTGAAAAACAAAACTGAATAATATACATTAAAAACATTGATGATTTTATTAATAATAATTTTAATGACAAGTGCTCTGATTATTAATTATCATACAAATTTATGCATGTGGGTATATGTAATTTGGGCACTGAAATACTTGAATGTTTAATTAGAACTTTATGTATTGCATCGGGAGAGGCATTATTAATCTCAGTGAATCTGAAAACTTGGATTCGATGTCGCAACCATTTCGCCAAGTATCGGACCTATGAAGTATTTTTCTTTTAATTGCAAGTAATATCTGTACTACGTTTATTGTAAATTGCTTTGGGCATTTAAAAGCTATACTAGAGCATAACACGTCCAAAGCTTTAATTTTCTAAGTCGTACCGTTTTTGAGATTGCATATAATAAAAATTTACCAGCCAAGTAGCCGCGCTTGTAAAGGCGTTGTCTGTACTTGGAACTGGGAGGTTATGGGTTCGAATCCCGACAGTTTGGGAGGTTACGGCTGTTTGTCAATTATTTTAAAAAAAAGGGCGGTTAATTGACTAAACTGACGGCGTATGGACAAGAACGAAGTAACCGGCTATGCTTGTGAAGGTTTTCTGCAGTTTCCCTCAGGAACTCCAGATGTATATCGGCGTAGTTTCCACCAGAGTCGGCTGCAGCCTACCAATTCCTAGTCTACAAACAAAAATTCCTTCCACTCCACTCACATCCTCACGTCCTTAGGCATCACAATGGACGGACAAATGGTCGAAGTGTAGCACGTCCAGGGCAGCCTCTTCAATCTATCTAACGTTCAATGATCATCTCGATTATCATACCGAGGAAAACGTACCTAAAACCTGAATATCATTACTGCCCTTTAAATCAGAAAAACAAAATTTTTGCATCAATTGTTAAATGAAAAAGCTAAAATGCTAGCTCATTTTGAAATTGCATCTCTCAGAAAAAGTATTATAAACAGTACTCAGATTTCACATACACCCATATATTTATTATGTGGGTTGTGAAATTGTTTTAAAATACATATTTTTATTTGAATCAAATTGTAATACATTTATGAAACAACAAATATTTTTATGAAAATTATATATTATGTAATCACATATTGACTTGTTACAATTATTTCTTACCGACAATTAAATGAATTTATAATTTTTTGGTTATGATGTTTAAAGCGTGGTGGTATGACAAGTATATTGTATCTTATTATGTAATTAAAATGCCATTCAAATAGTTTATTAATTTATGATTAGACAATAACTGTACTATTATATTTATTTTGTTTAAACAATTTTTATTTCTATGTTAAGAGAACATATTGTTTTAACTCTATATATCAGGTAATCTCTTTTGTTTCATCTCCCAACTCCTTAATCCTGTGCGGTGAATTTAATAAATAGAAATAATAAATTTTATTTTATTGCTGGTATACAATATTTTAATTTTTATCTTTAACATATATTATTAACATATTCTATAAATGATATTAGTAAAATATATTTTGAAAACAATTATATTTCAAATAGGCAGTTGAAATTTTACATTGACGTAGATTTTAACGCAAAAGAGTGGATGGGATTTTTCGAGATATTTTCCACAGAAAAAAAATCTATTTTCTATAAAATTTCAAGAAAAATAAAAATTTAGAAAAAAGAAAAATACGGGATAAAATTTTAATTGCGTGCGTGTGTAAAAAGTAAAATAAACACTTCATACGTTGATAATGAACTCAGCATATACAGGGTATATAAGAAATAAACTCAGTTAGTTGTTATGTTCGCTTGTTTTTACTTCAAATGATAAATTAAGGTAAAATTAAGTTCCTAACTTTACCGGTGTCAAATTTATCCATTTTATCAATATTGAAAAAGATATGACTAATATTGCGTAAGCTCCTCCCTTTAAACCCCCTTTTCGCCTTGGACGAATCTGACCATTAACGAAATTTGTCCTTGAAATACTAAAAGCCATAATACCATACCAAATTTCATTTCGATATCTTGTCATGTAAATTTTAATAGTCATGTTTGACATCTACTAGGTAGAAACGATGGACATTTGAAGAAAAAATGTTGTACCATATATTAACAAATTTGGTCTTAAACAGTTTAATTCAAAAACAAATGAAACAAATGCCCTGTGCAGAAAATAGTATCTAAGTTTGAATATTAAAGTAAAAACTATTCGGGAACATTGAAAAAATATATATTTAAAAATTTGTTTCGAAATCAGATTTCAGATAACTATAAGTACAATACGGATTACAGCCTCTATAAATTCTACAATGTTAATTGTAGTTTTAGACCCGTATTGAAATCTAAATAAAACATACACACACATATACAAAACAGATGTTGTACATGTGGATTAACATGTTTCAAAAAAAAAAGGTAATATTTTTATAGAATTATATTCAAATAAACCAATCATCATTATAATCATCATAATATTGTCAGTGATTATATTATTTAACAAACAGTAAGAAAACGAAGAAGATATATACAAATGTTGAAGTGTAGTGTATTTGTTTTCGATGTATGTTTTTTTAATACAAATAATAAAGTCATTAAAATACATTATATACACATTACCGAATCTGTTAAAAAGTAACAACATTTCATATAGGATGGTACGCTCTTTTTATATGGATATATGGCCTGGAGTATATTTGCTCGGCAATTGTACATTAATGTTGTGAGAAAAATAGATGGAAGCAATTTTTGATGTGAACAATAATCCATATGGCTCGTTTGTTTTGCTAGGCGCTAACCTTTTAATCCGTTGTAATTGGCTCGGCTGTTTACGCAATAAAAGTAACTGTGTATCGCTTAATGTATATACAAGCAACACTATACGAGTACCTGGTCTGTTATCTGATGAGGAAAGACAAATAGTCAGTGAAAAAAAAAATGAAGTAGCTGGCTACCAAGTATAATTGATAAATTTGCATATATGTCCATTACCCATCCGATATGTTCGGTGTAGCTGTACTATGTAACAATCCACAGCGACCGAAGCTGTCACTGTGGGCAATAGTAATACACAGAATTATTAATACTCCTAGCAACACTATTTGAGTAACTGTCGATATCTCATTGCCGTAAATATGTTAGTCGTGTAAGAGCTCTAAAAGAATATTTTCTCTAGTTGATGTTATTGCAGCTAACAGTAAGAAGATTGTGTAGGCGATGTACTATCTATTATAAAGACTTTGGGAAGAAGTTTCATGATATGGGTGATATCACATTTTTAATCTCCTACGAGAAAACTATATAGTATTTATTATCAAGGAATCCACTATGTTCTAGAAAGACAACCCAACATGTGTAAATAGTAAACATGTATATTGGCTAACCTTCACATTTTTTTTGTTGATAGTTGAAGACTGTTCAGTACGTCTAAGTATAAAAGCTGGGGCTCACAAAGTTTGAAAGTAATTGCAGAAAACTTGACTTTACTTCTTATTCAGTTATTTGAAAGTATTTATATAATAATGCGCTAAGGTAAGAAATTTGTAAGTGCTAAGATAGACATGTATTCATGCATATGATTTAATTAGTAGAGGTATTATACCGGTTGTTTAGTTTACATCTTCGCATAGTAGATCTCTCACGAGTATGAGAGAGTACATATGTATAAATTAAGCAATGTGTATGAGAAGAAGGTCTTATAGGTTTGTTTTGTTATTATTACATGTTATAGCATACTGAAGTCTGAACAACTGAACAAATCATAACAACTGATCTGTTAACTTAAAAAATCCCGATACATCACACAACAGTTTAACTTTAAGTAAGAAAACAAACCTATAAGACCTCCTTCTCATACATATTGCTTAATGTATACATATGTACTCTCATACTCGTGGGAGATCTACTATGCGAAGATGTAAACTAAACAACCGGTATAAGGTGGGGTAGAAGCTTTTATTTTTTTAACTTGTATATATTGGTACAAACATGTAAAAAGAAAAATGCTAACGTTGGGAAAACTTTTGATAGCCAAAAAACCTCGTTATTTAAGAATTTTTTTGTTTGTTTTCGCCTATAACTCGTCTAAACGGTGCATCCTAGCGAAAAACCTTTCTATATTGTAATCAACGAGCCACAGTATATGCCAAAGAACTGCAGATTTTTATTAAAACTTACTAGCAAACATATTTTTCTTCGGAGTGGATTTTTTTTGCTAAATGAGGATGTTCGTCTACTAATGTAGCCACATCCGAACAACTTTCATTTTGCATATTAAATTTGACTGTTAAAACGGCAGATAATGTTTTTACAGAAAGTTGCGACTTCTCACTACTCCAATAATCATTCCCTAGTGAAAATACCCTCTCCAGGTACATAATACGGCCTCTCAATTGTGCCGGAAACCGCAGCCATATGTGCGCGCGAAATTCAAATCACTGTCAAACTCGTGTCTGGTGTTTGCCCTGTCCTCTGACGTGCCGGAAACGGCAAGCAATATGCGCGCGTGAAATTCAAATCACTGTCAAAATAATTTTAAATATTTAATTAATAAAATTGAAATAAAATAATCTAAAAAAATGTTTTAGAACTACAAATGAGTATAAAATTATACAAATGAGTACTTTCAGAGTACAGGATTTGGAAAGAGTACGGTTTGCGAAAAAAGAGTACAAAACTCAGTAAATGAGTATAGTTGGTCACCTTACTATTGTAGCCCATGTATTCGTTTATCTGAGGTATAATTTGTTGTCAAGAGTGAGTGAGACACTTTGTATATTTATAATACAATTGAAAACAATTCGAGTTGCTTAGAAATATCATCATTATCATATTGCCATAGAGTTCTTCTTCTTAACATTTAAATGTTTTTCTTTTCAAGTGGTATGTGTATGGAATTGTTTGCAATGTTATGTGACGTTCAGAGTTGATAGAAGACTAATGACCTCCACATAAAACTACTATTACATGTTCAATCAGTTTTTTTTTTCAATGATAATTTTAAAATCATTGTATATTTTTATAGATTGTAATCGGCGTAATTTGAAAGATACATTAGGAATTGATAAATATTTGCCAAATTTATTTTAAAATTTTTACTGTGATTAATTTTTACTGAGTTTTAAGCTAAAGAGGTTTAGTGGTTCAGACGAGTTCAATAAATCACTATATATATTTTCATAAAAAACTTTTTGTTTTCTTTTCACGCCGTGGTCGCACTCGAAAGTAAAAATTAAATAACAAAACTGAAATCATTTCTTATCTGAAAAATAGGCTGATTGTATAAAATCGAAGGCATACTAGAAATTGAATAGATGTAGATTGCATAGGCTGCCCCGGACGGGCTACACTTCGATCATAAGGTCCATTGTGATGCCTTAGGATGTGAAGATGTGAGTGGAGTGGAAGGAATTTGTGAGTAGACTAGGAATTGGTAGGATATGATAGGAACTATGCCGATTTTCATCTGGAGTTCGTGAAGGAAACTGCAGAAAACCTTCTCAAGCATAGCCGGTTACTTCGTTCTTGTCCATACGCCGACAGTTTAGTCAATCAACCGCCCCCTTTTTTTTTTTTTCTTTAAAATTGACAAACTGCCGATGTCGGGATTCGAACCCATAACCTCCCAGTTTCCAAGTACTGCATACTGCGCAGACATGACGCCTTAGACCGCTCTGCTACTTTGCTGGTTGAAATTGAATAACTGATGCAACTGAATTCTCGATTGTTCAGTGAAATCAAGATGTTTTTGAGCGATAAGCTGAAAAAATATGTTACCTGTTTTAAATGTTTTGTAATATTCAAAATGGTCCTCCAATAATATCAATGTATGTACGCGA
Source organism: Nineta flava (assembly GCA_963920215.1). Taxonomy (NCBI): domain Eukaryota; kingdom Metazoa; phylum Arthropoda; class Insecta; order Neuroptera; family Chrysopidae; genus Nineta; species Nineta flava. Next base: position 109,580,118 of record OY986041.1, read on the forward strand.
TGGAATATTGTCTTTGATTTGCAGGGTATCAATGCCATAAAAACCAATGCCACAAGACTAACGTGTAATAATAGTTTTTGAAATTAATTTCACGAGTCTTTTTTAATAATTTTTGATAAACGACACGAAAGTCAAATAGATCGTTTTTCCTATATTCACTCCTTATTTAATTTGATAATAATTTAAAGATGATTACATTCCTCGACTTTTATTTGTTGAATAACAGAAAAAAGTTCTTTTGATATTATTATTTATTTTTCTGCATTTAATTGAAGTGAACACCCAAGAATTTTTCAAGTTTTTATTAATATAGGTAGAGGTAGGTATATGGTATCGTTTAAGTATCATAAAATATGACTGTCTTATTCAAAGCAAACAAATATGCAACTTTGTACCAACTACGTATCCAGTCAACTTTAAGTGTATATTGTCAAGTGTAAACCTCATACATTTAAGTGGTAGACATGTATTTTTAAAGTTACTCTTTAGTTAGTGATGGTATGTATACAAATAAATGCTTCTCGTCTTGACTGGCGTGTAGTGTTTTCGTTAATGAGGTACATCGTCTAATTCTGCCTAAGACCTCTTAGAAAAGTGCATACTTCACGCATAAGAAGAGTAGGTAGGTATACGTGTATGTACGAGTAGTTATAAGTATCTTAATTTTTTAAGATTTACACTTAATTTTTTAAGATTTTTATTTCAATATTAAAGCAAATCCAGATTCCATTTCGGAGCTATGTTTAAAGTTTCATGTTTCTAGATCATCAGAAAATTAATTTAAAATCGATTGCGAAATTTGTATTGGCAGACAAGAAAGCGCTTCTACTATTTCAAATGTTTATCGATACTTCCACCAAACTTCTAAAATTAATTTTATAAGATTTGTATAAGATTTGTTATACAAATTATATTTATTTTATAAGATTTGTAAACATATTCCCATTCGCTTTCTTCGTGTGCTTACATATATGTCGTCTGGTTATCAATAAGTAATTTAATGTTATTTTTTTTGTCATTGAATCTGATAAGAACATTACTCGTTTAACTGTTGATTCTAGATATTACAAATCTATAGTGCCATTACAACTGTAATGGTATTGGTCATTTATATTTATTATTTATTTAAATAATAATTATTCATTATATCAATCTATTACCTCTACACAACCTTTGATGTACGAGAAGTATATCTCACTCATCACTAATTTTCAATAACATCAATACACAATGGGTATTATATATCGTTTCATAATTTATACTAGATTACATAATACATATATATATATATATATATATATATATATATATATATATATATATATATATATATATATATATATATATATATATATATATATATATATATATATAGGTGTTCTGAAATTCATCGACTAAAAAGTTTAAAAAACAAAAACAAAAAAGTTTAATAAAGTTTTTTCGATTTGACGCTTATTTATTAAGATATAATCATTGATAAATTAAACATTAAACATTGATAAATTCAATCAATCACAGAGCGCATAGTGTAAGGAGGCGAGAACACAGTAATAGTTCTAAAATCAGTATGTACATTAAGTTCACTGATGGCTTCGATATTTGAAAATAAGTTTATTCGATCGTATTGCCAAAATTGCCTCTCTAACGTTGTAATGGCAAACATTTTTGAATTTTCGCAGGTGTTGAACACTTATTGAAAACTCCAGACTGTCGCTACTCTAGCGGGGTGCTTAAGGTAAAGCACCCCGCTCTACTGCTGAGGCCACGCCTCCTTACACTATGCGCTCTGTGATTGGTTGAATTTATTAATGTTTACTTGATTATATAACAAAAACTAAGCGTCAAATTGAAAAACTAAATTAAACTCTTTTTTTTTGCAACTCTACACCGTGGTATAGTTTTTCTGAATGAACTTCAGAATACCCTATATATATATATATATATATATATTTATTTATTGATATAAAAATAATTATTTTTGCCATTTTTAAAATAAACTTGAATGCTCTTTGTATTTACTTTCAGTTTCTGAAAAATATTTTTATGTACATGCGTGGTGTGTTGTATAAGTGACTCTTATTTAAACATCACAATAATTTTAAGTATTTTATTTGATGTGACCATATGGTTTTTATTTGATAATGTAAATAGTTGATAGATGGATACTAATGGGTACCTCTTCGTGTCTGTTGATACAGTTATTTTTGAAATTGTATCATCTGTAATAATATTACGGTGTATTGCGAAATTCAAATCTGATGAGTTATCATTCAATCCATCAAGAACAAAAAAATTGTGTTTATCTTCGGTGCAATCTTTAAATTGTATAATATAATTAATTTTTTGGGAGTACTTATTTTTAATAACCAGTTTTGTATTATGTATTTTTAGTGGAATAGTAGCATGTGACCATATATCTAGATTTAAAAATCGGTCAAATGAGGTCTTATTTTAGCAAACAACTTTTTTTCAGCAAGGTTGTCAAATTACATTGACCTGTGAAAGATCAAATATAAAAATCTTTGTCAAATTATTTTATTTCGTTAGTAGGCAAAGTAGATATGTACTGTATATTCTAGTGTTGTGCTTATTTCATTTGGTTTGAAAGTTTCCGAGATAAATACAAGATTGAAGTTTTTTTAGTTTCCATCGATTTCTCGAAGTATCGGTCTAATTTGCATGAAATTTGGTAAAAAGCGTACGCATAAACCTTAGTTGATCTAAGTTCTTAGTCTAGTTGATCTAACTTGTTAAGCGTACGACAAATTTAATTACATAAAGCTAATTACAAATTTGAATCCAAATCAGACTGATAGTTTTCGAATAAAATGACGGATATTAAGCTAGAAGAATAGAACGAAAATAATACACTATTATGTCGGATCGGTTGTAATGCTTTCATTGAATTCTAGGTAACTGGCGTAAGTTTTGACTTTCACGAGAGTTTTACCTTAAAAACCATGTAATTTATAAACAAAATATACTTTATTTACCTTAATAAATAATATAAAACAATTGTGTCAAAAAAATATTATGCATGATTTCATATCACAGGTAAATTTTTATACGTTTTATTATGTAATTTTCTAAACAAATGTGTAATATTTTTATATTGCTTTGAATGGAGGTCGTTTTGACGATAATCAATCCATTGTAAATATTGATAAACAATCGTTTTAGAAATTTGAAGAACAAAAATTTAACGCAAATCTTGAAACAATTGTTTTATTACAATATATTAATATTTTATTATGAGTATTTTATTATGATTGCATCGCCAGAAAAACTTCAAACAAACCTGTGTTCTTACGTCAACAACAACATTGTGTTTCGTTTTACACATTTGAAAATTTAACATTAATGACGTGTTATCTGACCTTTTTCTTAGTTAATAACTAGGTCTTTTTACGGATTCTATAAACGTTCGAGGACATTTGATTGAAATTTAAAATATTGCGAGTATCGCTTACATTCAATTTCCAATTTATATATGTTTTGATAAAAACTGTCAAATCTGGAATCACCACGGAATTTTATTGTAGTTTTGGGAAAAAGAAAAAAACCTTCGGAGCGTAAATATTTATAATTTTATTTAACTATTTCCTGAAAATAACTGAATTAATTCGGTTTTATCTCATTATAGCCCCCTTTTATGTGATTTAAGACAATATCTCGCAAAACGGTTAACAAAAATGCCAAATGAACATAATTTTCATATTTCTAAGGTCCAATTTATCATGTACATGTCAATTTTAACCAATACGGAAACAAACTTCTATTTTGTTAGTTCCTGTGATTTTTTATAAGTTTAGAAAAATTATCAACATTTTTACTCATCGTTTTGATTGAAAATTCGTTAATAAACTAAATTAAATAACAAAAAACACAAAAATTTAGTTGGTTTGATTACTTGACTGGCAGTTTTCGAGACATATGCCCTCTTTATACGATTTTCATGTAAATCTTTATTTCTTGAAAATAATTGAATAAATTATTGGTTATCCTTTTTTCTGCAAAATCAGACGACTATTCAGAAGTGTTATTTTGTATTTGTCATAATTACTATACTTTAAAAATTACCTGGGGTTCATGCTCGCAGTCAAAGGATGTCTTCTCTTTTTCTACGGTTTTCTAAGATGAAAATTTTATATAATCTTATGTATTATGGTGCATATTATTTCTCTACTGACAAGGGAAGCATGGTCCGAATTTACTCACCCCCTTGACCTTCCATTTAGCTTTATGACACACTCACACAATTCCAGCTCGTTATCTCTTTTAGGTTTTGAGTTATCGTGTTTAAAGATTGACAAATAGGTAGATGGATATGCAGAAATGAACTAATTTAGTGATTTTAGGAATACCTATACCAAAAATTTTGTTCTGCGATGATTAATAAATTCACCCTTTACAAAGTCGGGACTAAACTTACTATATCCTTGAATATATTATACATACCGAGTATACAAATTAATATGAAGTAGAATGAAGGGATGCTCTAGCAAAGTTTTACTGATCAAAATAATATTCAAACGTTGTAGAAGTATATTCAAATAATAACCTACCATTAAATATCCTCATATATAATTTATTCCACTCTGTGTTTTCAAATAACAATGTATGATCACAATTCACCTGAAGGAGAAGATGGAATGAATACCCATTAAACACTCTATATAAGACATAAAATTTTATACATCATGTTATTTTTATTACGAGACAACTTTATTATTTGTGGTTAATTTAAAATTTTGTTTTTATTTATAATATTCATTCATACTCAAACGTGATTCATTATAACCAGAAAGAAGATTTTATTACTTGTGCGAAACATCTTTGGAGGTCTTCAATAACATAACTTGTATGTTTTTTTTTTTAAATTTTATTGAAAAAAAATTGTTATCTATATTCTAACTAAACAACATACTTTGTTGAATATTTTTATATTTTTATTGATCTAATCTAAATATGGAATAGATTTTACATGTTTATGTGATTTTTCTTTCCACTTAGGTCATATTTTATTACAAAGCGTGGACGTTTTGATGATAAAAGTTTATAACTGTTATTTTTTTTAATGACATGTAATAATTAATCTTATCAATCTTGGATGAATTTTGTGGGTTGAGATGTGGGATGCACTGTTTAAATTTTTTGTTTATCGTTGGCTATTTTTCACTTTTTTTTAAATAAAAATTCGTTTTAATTTTACTAAATAGATAGATAGATATATCTTGGGGTATATAAATATTTCGCACTTCGACTTTATGGCCCATTGTACTCCCCCTGCTACTTCAGTGACAAGATTTGCGTCTTCCAAATTTGGGTAATAGCCAGGAGCTTGCTTATCAGGTTTTCTTGAAGGTTTATATATTCAGGGTAAGATGCATCGAAAATCTTGTATCTGCTGTACCCGATTGATTTGCAGTAAAATATGATGTGGCTGGATGTTTCCTCCTCCTCGCTTACATGCTGCACATTGTGGATCCGTTACATATGGAGTCCTATTGTCCTCTTCTATTGCGCAAGCTTAGGACGCACTACTTTCTCTCTCGCGCATCTTTGCTTGCTCCGATTTTCAAATTTCAAAGCCAGGTAATACTATTTCATAACCGGTTTATTGTAGGCATTACTATACGATCGCGTTTATTATTAAATTGTTTATCTTCTGATATATATTTCGATTGGTTAACAGATCAGTGTAGTTATCTATATTTACTTACCTGTTCATACCGGCTTGCCAGGTAGTCATGATCGGAAATGAGTAGGCACTACTACCCAGGCATATTCTTTATATTATAAACTAGCAGTTAGAAAAAAATCGCTTAGTTAACAACAAGTGGGTGAAGGACAGAAAAAAAAATTAATTAAAAATTGTCATGAGAACATTTTGATAGGCAATGCATTTTAAGCGTATTCGCCTATTAATGAAAATATGTTTCATCCGGTTAACAGATGGGTGAAGGTTCGATCTCTGTTCGTCTCCTGTACCAATACGTGAGTAAACGATTTAAAATCAAAATGGTTAACTGTGCGTATAATGAGCATTAACTGCTGTATAGAAAACTTATACACTTCCGTTTTTTAATAAATATTTTCATTAGAAAAAGATTGTATTTTTTATTGATTTTAACAAATAAAATCATAGCCTTTGCACAATTAATTTGATAAAAATAATTACAATTTTCATTACAGTCCATTAAAATAATCTTCCCATGAAGCAGAAATCTTTATTCATTTCATTTAGAATACACGAGCTTATGAAGTTGTCGCAACAAATAAAATATTTTTATAATAAGACGAACAGTATTCAATGTATGAAAGGTAATTCTATAAATATTATTTCAAACAATAGTAAATAGTCCTTAACTTGTCATTTTCCCATATCTGCTTTAAATGTTATTATTTATAAATAAGTATATGTGGAATATATTACTGAAGTCTTGAAAAGTGTATTGTAAATATTACTTATTGTAAATATAATATTTGTATAAAATATTTATACATATACTAATTATTTCTCACATCAATACTAAATAATTAGCAGTATATATGTTTTGTGGAACTTGAGACCATAAAAATTAGTTAAGTATATATAGATTGCGATCGATTTGTTTTTTATTGTGTTCCACTTAGTGATGGTGTGACCCCATTTTGAAATTGTTGTGTGTGGTCTCTTTACACAAATATCGATTACAAAATGAAGTCAGATATCTATTCAATTCTAATCTTATACTAATTAAATATTAAGTTGGACACTTTGCGTCTTGACTTGATATTTGATGAAAGTTTACCGCCAGCATAGTTTGGGATGATAGTTCTCTTATTCTCCCAAACATAATCGAATCTATCATGAAATCCAACACAAAGGACTCCGTCATTGACATCCTTTCATCTTTGCGCAAAACTTCCTGGTGCTCCGTAAGATTCGTTATTATTATTTTACCCAAGTTGATACGTATTTAGACTCAGCAGTTAGTAGTTTTCTTTGTCCTTGGTATTTTTTTGGTTCCAAATTTTGCGAAACTATCTAGAAAGAGAAATGTTTTTGAATATTTCGATATAATCTTTATTATTATTCATCGTATTGGTCCATATTCATAATTTATAAAAAAATATGCACAGAAAATTGCAAACAAACAAAATTATGCAAAAACTGAATATTTTACTAATTGAGCAACGTTTCGTTCATTTACTGAACTTTCATCAAGCTTCTGATTAATAAACTATGTAAAAATATGAGTTATATACACAATACAAAATTAAAAAAGCATTTGTCAAAATATTTAACCGTATTAGTTTTTATCAACACTAATAATATTCTCCTCATTTTTTTTACTTTCGAGTGATTATGAGACTGGAAAGAATTCGAATCTTCCATTTGAATTTTTAATGAATATTGGTTTTGCCTCACTTATGAGTCGTTACCACTCGACCATTACATCTCGAAATTCATATCTAGAAGTTGTTTACATGAAGATTTCCTTTGGATTTGTGAATTATTGAAGACCTATTACGATTACTTTGCTCCTGTTTGATATAAAAAGCAACAAAGTTTGTCGCGTCTGATTAACAGCAGACTGCTCAGTTTGGCATTTGAAATTCCATGTTTTCAAAATGAAGGATCATATTAAACGTGACTATAGTAAGTAATCTACAGTTTTATGCAGGAATTGTAAATACAGACTGGCTTATACTTATTGGTCGCTCTTTTAACATCCAACTTTATAGATTATTAGCAATCCCCTCAGCTTTTTTTATTAACAATATTACCCACAGTAATGTTCATGTTCACTTAATATCTTTGACTGATACAAATAATAAAATGTCCCCTAGTCATATCGCCTGAGAGATATTACCAACGACTTAATGTTTTGTAAGATAATTTCCTTAGTTTTTGTAGTTTGTGTGTTTGATGTAACAAAATAAAATATAACTATAAAAACGAACTAACTAATGACAACACAAATTCATTATTATATATTATGTTATCTAAGCGATAAATCTTTGTAAAAAAATGGCTACTGATGAAATATTTTTATACATTTATTTTCTCATATGGCGCCCGACAATATGATAATAATCTTACGTAACGATTACAGTCAATTTAACCCATACCGTATAGAAATTTTCAAGGTTGGTTGCAGAAAATTGTTAACAAAGAGTAATTTTTAAAATTGGCATGACATTTTTGAATTATATCTAATTTATTTTGAAAATAAAATTAATGGATTATTTATTCTATGGCAAAAACAAGTACAATTTATTGTAGAAATACTTCTTTGACATGTAAAAGATCTTAGTTCGATTTTAACATCCTTATCGGAATTTAACATTGTTACCTATACAATTGTTATCAGTGGTGTCAAAGTTAATAAAACGCAACGACATTCGATAATACTTCTGAAAATATTTAAATAAGCGTATTATATAAAAGTCCCACCCAATTTGTGCCTATACACTATTGGATTTATGAAAAAATGTCGCTAGTTGCTAAATAAATTTAACAACTCAGGAACAAGAAATAATATGTTGTGGCAGAGGTTGCTTAAAGAGAAATCAACCTATTATGGATAGGCGAATAATTCTTCTTCATGGTCCTTAAGTGTTTTGGATTAGATTGATAGACAGATAAATAAATCTTGGGGTGTGAAAAGTATTGACCTTATGACCCATTGTGGTCCTTATAGTTCAGTCTGACGAGGTTCCTTTGGCAATAGCTAGGAGCTTGCTTATCAGGTTTTCCCGAAGGCTCGTATATTCGGGGTGAGATGTACCGAATATCTTGTTACTTCTGTAACCGTGAGATTCGCAGTTAAAGATGATGTGGATGGATGTTTTTTCCTCTTAATAGCACAGTCTGCACATAATGGATCCATTGTGGAGTCCTATTGTGCGCACTTGTCTTCGTAGGTGATAACGTTGTCCGGTGATAAATCCGATAACCTTCCAATGTTGTATCCTGTTCAGGTTGAATGCTTGGAGAGACAGCCTCTTAGAAATTCCGAAAGAGCAATTGCCAGAGTTTTTGTTGCGGTATATTTTCCCAATGATTACTTGTTTACATGCTATCTTTTAAAATTTAAAGTAGGTTCTGGGCTTATGGAAGGTATTTCGACTCCAGTCTTTGCTAATGTATTTGCCAGCTCTAGTAGTTTCTCTAGGCAATCCCTGACTACTTCTGAAGTGACTTCAGTGGCAGAGAAGGCTTTTATAACAGCTTGACTGTCCAAGAGGATATATACGTTCTGGTTTATCTGGCTCCTACTAAGTTCACACAGATGCAAGCCATTTTTTGATAATGTGACAGGAATTTTAATTGTTGGTCCCTTCTGAATGTTAATTTCTTTTGAATTACAGTACATCTACTTGTCTACCCTCCAAACGCCGTTTCGCTCTTTTCCAAACGCCGTTCATTCATACAATAAATGCACAATCAATAAATGTAATTGATTTTGATTGCTGATTTCTTCATCTCTAAACAGTAGGACTTACTAAATACAAGAAATTGTTACTGTTTTTACATTGAACCGCATCTTTTCTTTAGTAACGGTTTAATGATATTTGTCAGGTGTGTTTGTACAAATACGTTGACCTGAAATAAAAATATTAGCTAAAATCAAAAAGGGTGTGCTAAAACAAATGAATTCGCCGTACAATGTTTATAACTGTAAGTCATTCAATATATATATATATATATATATATATATATATATATATATATATATATATATATATATATATATATATATATATATATATATATGTTTTTGTCAATTTTAAAATTAGCATTTTATGATTAAAAAAATGAACATTAATAAAAATTACCGATATAAAAATAAAAAAAATGTAAATATATTTGTTCTCAAACAAAACATAATAATTACCAAACGGTACAATTATGTTAAAACTGAGAGTACTATTTATTATATACTACATTGACTTTCATCATCTAACGGTAATGTTATATGTTAGATTAATACATATAAAAGATATTAATAACTAAATACTTACATTATACTCTTACTCTTAAACAAACTACTTGTAACGACTTCAAAAAATATACATTTGATAGAATCAAATTGAAATGTAATGAACCTTGTATGCGCGTAAGGGCAACTTATTTCAACTGTATTAAAATAAAACCTATTTTGACAAAATGGAAACCCGACTTCAAAAATCAAATATTCTATAACAAAAAATGCACTAAAAAGTAAAAAAATAATTGCATATTCTTGTGCCAATTTTAGTTAACCCAAGCAAAAATTTTTAAATATATATGTACAATTATTGTTATTTTTGGAGTCGGTGTCAGCATAGAGAAATTCACATAACTTTTGGACACCGCCTCCAAAAATAACAATAATTGTACATATATATTTCAAAATTCATAATCGGTTCATAAATGACGGAGTTCTGAGGTGACACACATAAAAAAAAAGCCGGTTACTCGTTCTTTCTTAATAATTGACAAACTGCCGATATCGGGATTCGAACCCATAACCTCCCAGTTTCCAAATATTAATACTGCGCAGACATAACGCCTTAGACAGCTCGGCCACTTGGACTATGCAGACCTTTAGTTACCAATAAAAATATTTTGACTATTGTTTTGAGTTTTCCAACAGATGCTGTTTTATATAAAAATTAAAAATCTTAGAAAATGCATATGCTGAGAAAATAACATTTACTAATTTGATGTTGTAATAATTAATGTAATTTCTCTAGTAATGCAATTGCAAATGTTATGAAAGTTTTTGTAATACAATCATCATGTATGTAGTACTCGCGTAAGTATAAATGTATATACGTTTAAGTATAATTTAAATAAATTGTATAGTATAAATAACAAACGAGAATTGTATTGAAAAACTAATTGGTATTAAGTTGTAAGTATAGAGACCTCGACCACAAGTGTTTATATGAAAAATGCCTCGAGTTGTAGTAATATTCAAATAAGGAAGAATTTTAAAGTAAAAGAAAAATTAAATGTTGCTCGAATTTGCGCATAATATAAAACTATGAAGTGCACACAGATAAATTTTGTGGAATATTTTAAACTTTATAATCGACATATTTAGGATTCATGTTTGCATTTGCATTTTGTAACAAAATAAATAAGGATCTCAAGAAAATGTCTCCTCTCCGTAGCTTGAATGTCGTAGATGAGCAGAGTCAGAAACAAGCGGATTTTTAGTACTTCAGTCCGTAAGTTCTAAGTATTTTTCAATCGATACTTTCATAAAGCTGTCTTTCCCCTAATTTTTTCGATTTTTGAGGTCTGTAATGATTTTTTTTTGAAGTTATAACTTCTTCTGGTGCGTTATGATAATTTGATCCGAGTATATTTTTAGCATATAACGAATCGCTGATATAACACTCGACTGATGTAGCACTCGCTCGATAGATGTAACACTGTTTTCTATCCTGCTCTATTGCGCAGTGTTTGAAAGACATTCAGTGAAAAATGTGTATCATATAGATATAGAATATAGAAAAAATTCATATATGTATAAGCGAAACAGACAAGTCTGCCTGTCACATAAGAAGTGTGACTACACTCTGAAGTGAACAATAATTTTGTTTGTGTGTTATATGATTTTTGGATATACAAAGATTTTTTCAATATTATAAATTATAGAACGAAAGATGAATGATCCTTATTATTTTGATAAATGGCTACACCTCTAGCTGTTACATTAGATCATTTAAATTTTACTATACAGTTAAAATTAGGTACAGGAATGTGTTCATCATTATTATCAATTATACAATTTTTATGAATATGTGGTATATTTTTATTGTTTTACTGTTACGTCAAACACTGAGTTTAAGTAAATGATAATGTTTATATCAGTCAGTAAGACGAAGGCTGTATGTTTTGAACGATTGTAAATTTCATTTTACTAACAAGCAATCAGGATTAGATAATGTTGATCTGAGATTACTATAATTTTTACCTAACATATTGCTTGTATATTCATCCAATGCATATATAATATAGCTATGAACAATTTGAATGTATGTATAACTTGTAGGTATATATATATACACTATGTGGAACTAAGATGTAAAGCACGATTTCAATATAAAAACATTAAATATATATTACATGCTCATTTAATATTCATTTTATAAAAAAAAAAATGAATTTTCCCAAAGAAAACAATATCATCTCATGACGTTTATAAATCAAATACAATGTTTCGAAAAAAAGTTGTTAGTATATTTATAATAAACAACTTTTATCCGAAGTGTTTTTTCTGAATACAAATTTGTGAAAACCGAATCAATAAGGCACAAATAAATTATAAAATTTAAAAAAAGAGTCAACATTTGTGGTCTATAGGACACGTATGTTGTGGCTATTTTACAACAAGAGCTAAACTTTTCTTTATAGAGCTTTCAATATACACAATGAATAGTTTATGAGATCATGATTAGAAGAATCCAATTGACCGGTTTATTGCTTGTGTAGTTTCATTTTCCGAATGTTTAGAATCCATTCACGACGTTGTCATCGAAATAGTTGGAATAGTCTGATTTCTTTCAATAACATCGCAATAAGAGAAGTGTCAATAAACTTAAAAATCATTCGACATATTATTATATATGGTTCATAGAGAATATATACAGACTGTGTTAGAATGCTTTTCCAATAGAGAATCAATGTTAAATATTATTTATTACTGGCAGGCCGTGTGGTTACTAAGCGGAGTCAGTCAGTACACATGTAATGAGAGTCATCTCATATGCATATGGTAGTTTGTTTTTCAAGAGTGTGTACTGACTCATTGGCTTTGTGTACTGACTCATTTAAGAGGGTGTATTCATTACATGTATACTGACTGACTCCGCACAGTAACCACACGGCCTGCCAGTAATAAATAATATTTAACATTGATTCTCTATTGAAAAAGCATTCCAACACAGTCTGTATATATATATACTTCGTTAATATTTGCATATGAAAACATTAAACATAACTAACATGCCTGTTTTTGAATAAACTATACACAATTATTATTATTATTATTAAATTTCAAAAGATTTCAAACCTATTTTATTATGTATATAATTTTATTCATTAAAGTTCATATTCTTCTCTATATGTTAAAAATACCGCCAAATATTTGTTACAATATTTAAAAACATGCGATGCATCACTGATTTCCGTTTTGAATCTAGTTTAATCAAAAACTAACCATTTTTGGGACTTTTTATCAGAATAATTCAAAGGAAATTTTCCAAAAGCCTGCGGCTTCCTTTTATATTCTCTTCATGAATAGTTTTTATGCGGAAAGTAATGTAAAATAATGCTCGAGTTTACACACCAGTGTAGTTAATTATGTTAAAATTAAAAAAAGAATAATTTTTTAATCAGTTCCTTTTTCTATGCAAATTGTTTCTTATTACAAGAATGTATTTATTTATTCAAATGATGTAAAACGTACGTTTCGTATTTATTATGTATGACTAAATACTTCAAAAAACGTGTGAATAATTTGTGTGTTTGCGTACATATATGAATCGTGTAGAATTCTTTATTATTGAATCATGAACAGGTGAGCTTTTGTCTGTGAGATTTTGTTCTTTTTGTGCTGTGAATGTATTCTTCATTCACTTTATAAACACAAGAAACTACACCGTTATCAAATTACTATTCAATTGTTTTATATATTCGATTTTTGAGATAAGATGTTATGGAAACTTTAGTATATTTGTTTGATTTTGTAGTTTTCTTGTGAATATTTTGTGTGTTCCCTCGTCTCGTAATTTTCTCGTTCATTTTCGTTACTGTCTCGACTCGAAAAAAATGTCGGAATGAAATGTACGTGTCCTGATTTGCTTGCTCGAATTCGCCATGAAAATTTACTATAATCTGCATAGTGCCAGTATAGAAATGAAAAGGCCATATTTTTTATTCTATTCAATCAACCAATCTTAATTCAGATCTTTATTTTCGTGTGTACCAAATGTGGGACTAAACACAATACACACTTGTTATACTTTTAGCATTAAAGGTATTTTTATAATAATTTTTTTAATTTTAATCGATAAAAAAGTAATTATAATTTGTTTTTCTTAAGTATCGTCGAAATTCATTAAAGTACATATTATATATAGCTGTCCTTTCTTTATTATACCCGGTATGTAATATATACCAGGGTATATTCAGTTTAGTTTCTTTGTAACGATTGAAAATAATGATTGTAAATAAAAAATTTGGTGTAGGTGTTCATAAAATGACTTAATTAGTCCATTTCCGTAAATATGTCTATTCGTCCGTCCACCCATCTGTCAACACGATAACTCAAAAACGAAAAGAGATCGCGAGCTGAAATTTTGTATGTGTGTGTTCTAGAGCATAAAATTATGGTCAAGATCGTGAATGGGCAAAATCGGACAATGTTTGGACAAAACTGTCTATCTTTGAAATCGTAAGAGTTAGACAAAAATTCAAAGACGAAAAATATCCCTTTTATAAAAATAAACCACTTTTGTAAGAAACTTTTTTTTGCATAAATTCAGTATATACCGGGTATTTAGACAATTAGCTCAGATAGTTGTTATTTTCTAGCCACTAGCCTTATACTAATTTTAGATTTTTAGATGCATTCCAACGGTTGATTCAAATTCTGGATTCAGTCTTTACTATTTTTACATGTTCGCCTAATTTGCAATAAGGGGTGATTTCTTATAACCGATTACAATTTACTTAGCAATAAGTTGCAATCAGTTATAAGTAAAAGGTCAATCGGTTATAAGTAAAAGGCAAAACTAAAGGACGAAGCAAAATAAAAGTATCCGAAAGATCGTTTCGTAGCACACGATATATGGTTTGCTACAAAACCATTCAACCAACATTTTCCATTATTCGTACAAACCAGATTATTTGTCAAAACTATCCTTTACTTTCACCACAAAATCAAATACCAAATGATTTTTCTCTCTGCGCTTATCTGTATCACTCTACTCGTTAATGAAGAACGAAAATTGCTCGAGGTAGAGCAAAACTAACTGACTAAGTTGTTTCCTAAAATGTTTGAAAACTTTAGTTCGAAACATTTTTTTCAAAACCTGTAGATTCTTTTTTTTGTATTTCTCTACCTTGTGTCGATTACAAAGTAAAATTTACACCCGTCTTAATGGTTTTTGGTTACTTTTATTTGAAAGACAAATTTTTAGACAAATTCTCGAGTTTTCCATTACTATTAATTTTTGATCTGGAATACTTGTATCTTAATAATGAAGTGGTAATGGAATTGGATTAAGGAAAGTATGTACTTTTTCATACGTTGGCAATGTCTTTAGATAATAGCAATTCATTCGTGTAGTCTTCAATTCACAAAATAACTATAAATAGATCTATTAACAATTAATACACATTATATTGTCGTTTGATTTTATAGAGATAAATCTCGTGTAGGTTAGTTTTATCATTTCAAAGACAGAGTGATTATCAGATTGCGTACGACTTTTGATGTGAATATCAATTGTGTATTATACATTTGTAAAATTAAGAATGGTGTTCATCTAAACTTAGATTTTCATGCAGATTCTCGTCCATAAGTAAATAGGCTGTAATTCTGGTGCCTAGCCTATAATCAGGAATAATATATGTCTATATTTATCTATGATTTTACACGTGTAAATGTCTATGCTACACTTATATATTATAATATCTATAGTATTATATTTTTGATATCACAATGAATGAATGCTCTTCTAGATTAATCCTATATATTCAGTACCAAAATCCCGATTCACACAAGTATATAGATTCGAAACAAGAATAAAATATATACGCAACTTTTGATGATATTGGGAAATTTTTCACGTTTTTCCAAACATGTTCTTCAAATTTTCTGGCTTGTAAGATTAAATCAGTAAAATTATAATTTAATTTTTTTAAGCCTTTTGCTCCGTATAAAATATGTTTGAAATTTTTTGGCGAATGCGTTTCACACTTACATCTTTTTTAAAACGAAAATATATTATATTCCACAATTACTTTATTTATTTTTTCAAAATCTTTAAATCATACCTAAAATTTTTCAATTACTTTTTGTCAAGACATCGCGAGCGGTCGACCAAAATTGCTATTTATAATATATAATTCCCACTCCTGTAAATGTATAATACTAGAGTGTAACTGATTGGATATTCAGATGAAATTCAGACGCCATCTAATAATCACTCTGTATAAAATAATTTAATTGTTTTGTAACGGTTGTTCTTTTATAGTGAGTGGTATTGTTGATAGTAGTTGTTATAGGTATTGTGTCTTGTTGTTTGGTATATGTGTACCATTTTAATATCAAACAAAAATAAATGTTTTATTTATTAGTGTAGGCGTCTACAACTAAATAAACATCATCTAATAGGAAATTTTCTCATAATGCCATTAATACACACACACACACACACTCTGTTATTTGAAAAATTTATGAGTATGTCTGCATGTGTATAAGCCGTATAAATATTATATTCACAGGTGAATATGCGAAAAAATTATTTCATATTTTATTTATTTTGCTAGAATTACTTTTTTGAAATTTTAGTATTATGTGTTTGTGTACTCGTGCGAATTTATTGACGTATTGTCATTTTGGAAAGGGCCACGTTTTAAATTTATTTGAAGTTTATGGCTTTATCGATTGAATAATTGTTTTTTGGATATGTTCTAACTCATAAAATGAAATAAGTGTCCGCTTTTGAAACATAATTCCTGCGTTAAAATAAATAATGTTTTTTCTTTTCTCTCATTAATACATAATTTTTACAGTTTGGTCCAATATCTAATAACTAAAACATTATATCGAAAAATTCTGTGTTTAGAATTTTTACCGAGTTTTTAATACAGATGTTTATATTACCGCATCTTTTGCAACTTTTATTCCTGGTAAAATGTATGGAATAATTTTTATCTCTGAATGATTAAGCTTTATATTCAGCTCCGTTCGATCTGAAATTGTCTGGGTAATCTTTATGTTAGGAGGAGAAAAAAGCATCCAACGACATCATCTTTCAGTTGCGTATCTCTCAGTAACAGCAGATACAAAATATTCGGTGCAACTCACACCGAATATATGAACCTTCAGGAAAACTTGATAAGCAAGTTCTAGGCTATTGCCAAGATATGGGAGAAGCAAACCTCGTCAGACTGAAATAGAAGGGAAAGCACAATGGGCCATAAAGTTGAAGTGCAATGCTTTCCATACTCACAGATTTTTCTATCTATCTTTCTATCTATATTAGGATTCTACTATGCTGCCAAATTTGACTTGAGCCTTCTACCAAAATCATAAATTGATTTCGGAAAAATTGTCCATGGAACCTACCTAATAAAGATGTCGAAAAAGATGATCATTAAAACTTTTTTGTATGTACACAATTTAAATCTGATGGGCATGAAATTCAGTACGTGACGTATTATCGGCATTTGATGAAAGGCCAAGTTCGATACCAAAGCAAAATTGGTCTAGGAGAAATATACGGTTAAAAGGCAGAAAGAAACACAAAATTAATCAATATCTCGTTTAATTTTTCAAAAAGTAAAATCATAAATAAAGTTTTTGACTTGATTACTACAGCTTAACATCTGACTATATTTTCTGGAACTCCATTTTTAATATTCGATTTCTTCTTAAGAAAAGAAAGATGTTACTATCAGTGTTGCCAGAAGGTTACATTTCTTACATTTTACGTAACTTTTCATCTACCCATGTAACTTGTATGTAAGAAAAAATTTTAGATACTTTTGTGTAAATTTTTGAAAAATTACTTTTTCTGGTTCTAATAAGTTTGCCATAATTTCGGTATTCACAAATCTTCGATTAAAAACTCACGCTTTTATAAAATTTAAAAACTTTATATAAAATAAATAAATGAAAATGGATTGAAAAATAAATGTGTAGGTACTTACTATTTTTATTTTAATTATTTCATTTTTATTAAATACTAGCTGTTTCCCGCTTATATATATATATATATATATATATATATATATATATATATATATATATATATAAATTCGTTTCTTTATTTATTTATATTTATTTAAAAAAAGATACAATTAACGGTTTTCAAGGTATCCGACCCATAGTGCTAAAATTCCAAACTGTACCCCTTAAAAAAATTGCTAAAATTGGAGGAAAATTTTATGTCCCCGATTTTGCTAAAAACTTCGTTTTAAGCTAATTTGGACCTAGCGAAAACGATGGCGTTGGTTAAAATATGATACGAATAATGGTTTTCAAGGTATCAGACCAATAGTGCTAATATTCCAAACTGTATGGATTGAGATATATAACATATATATATATATATATATATATATATATATATATATATATATATATATATATTTATGTATTTATTTTTCAATATGTACAATAGTGAATAGAGTCTCAGTAATCCGGCACTTCAATAATTCGGTACGTCCAATAATCCGGCACCTTATAGGTTTTATAGTGCCGGATTAATGAGACTCTTCTGTATATGTATATCGATACACAACGATTTATAGTGTGCTATTAATATAAAATTGAAACAAAATTTTAATAAAATAATTTTATAGTTATTTTTTAGAAGCATAGTTTCTATGGAAATGATTAAATTAAACAAAAATTTTAACCGACTCCAAAACAAATGAGGAGATTCTATGTTCGGCTGTATGTATTTTTTTTAATGTTCACCCCCTTCAAGATTGTTTTTTGATAAACAAAAAAAATATAGCCTATGTCCTTCCCCAGGATATAATCTATCTCCTTGCCAAATTTCATTACGATCCGTTTACCCGTTTAGTCGTGAAGAGGTAGCAAACACACAGAATTACTTTCACATTTATATAGTTAGTAGTATGGATAAGCTAATTTTGAAAATCACAAAGCTATAATACACAAAATTAATAATTTATCGTATATCAATAACAAAATCATCACAATGTATCTGTAAGTTTGAAAATGTAACTTTTCGGGCATACCAACGTATCTTTCGATCAAGCTACGCTGGCAACACTGGTTACTATAATGTCGCTGTCGTAGGTAACTTGATTTGATAGAAAAAATCTACTAGTCGTAGCTCTTATGTGACGACATCATCTTCTAATAAAGTATTTTTGAAGATTATCATTGATTCGATGTAACCTATTTTTAAAGCCACAATTCGATCGAATCGAGGCCAACAACTGTCTGTGCTGACCACTAAAATAATCAAACGCATTATTTGAAAAAAAAAATCATCGTTAACCTTTGATACTACTACTCTCTAAGTACACAAAATTTTAACATAATTCCTAATAAATCTCTAAATACAAGTAAAATACATTATCATATGAAATTCTTTGTTTCAATTAACAGTACTTGACAGTTATAATAAACGTGAACAATAAAACTATGTAACAAAAAAATAATCATAATAATAATAATAAACATTGCTAATTTAAAAATAATTTTATTTCAAAAAAATTATTAACAAATGTAACAATTTATTATAACTTATATTTATTTAATTTGTTGACAACGCCTTACATATTAAATTTTTTTTTTTCTTATTTCTGGCGCCATATATTACCGTTTCACATGTGTTAGAATAATACATAAAATAATTGTTATTAATTTTCTACATACATACTTTAAGAGCACACATATTATTTATTTATTTAAATATATTCGTGCCCGGTTTTACCTGTGTTAAGATGTCCTAGTATTTCTTGGAAAACAATTTATTGAATAATTCATATGACTTTTGTTTTTAATTATAATTGAAAAAGTCTAGTAATCATTTGTTGAACTAAGATGCTCAAGGAATATAAAGTGCTATTTATTATTGAGGGTGTATGCAAACTTTGGATCGTCGAAAAACTGTTCTAATTTGGTTCTAGTAACCCGGTAATTTTAGACGACCAATCTGTGAAATAAGAAACAGTTGAATTTATGTAGACATTTGTATATCTAGTATATGTAAATACACAAGGTATATGTAAATATTAAGTTTAGTCTCCCGACTTTGTAACGCTTGAAAATATTGATTGTAAGCATGAATGTTTGGCATATGTGTTCATAAAATGGCCATTTCCGAATGTCCGTTTATCTGTCTGTACGTGGACGCGATAACTCAAGAACAAAAGGAGATAACGAGCTGAAATTTTTTTTTGTATGTTCTAAAGCAAAAAAAATAAGGTCAAGTTAGTTAAGGGGCAAAGTCGGAACGTGTTTCCCCCCGCCAAAAGGGAAAATATAAATCTTTGAAACCGTAAGAGATAGAAAAAAAATTTTATAACAAAAAATCTTCTTTTTAATATAAACTTTTGTTTGAAATTTTTTTTTATAAAAAATTTAATAACAAAAAATCCACTTTTTAAAATAAACACTTTTGTTTGAAATTTTTTTTATAAATTTTTGCTCTCAAAGAGAAAATGACATACTTATATTCATAGTCGAATGAAGGCGGACATATGTACATAACATCTCGAATACTATTGGTATACCCAGCAAAGGTATTAACAATTCGAACATTGATATACAACTCAGTATATACTGGGTATTCAAACAATTAACTCAGTTTGTTGTTACATTACTTGTTGTTTTAAAATTCATTGCGATTGCGTAAAGAAAATTTTTATATTACGTTGTTTCATATAAGAAAAATCACTTTTCTGTTCAAACCATTTATTATTTTTATTCATATCAGCACAAATCGATTTTTCTTTCCCCTTTGATGTTTGACCGGGGACTACCTACTCCAATTTTAGGATTTTTAACTTAAATTAAGCGATTTATTCCAATTTAAGACCGATTTTTATACCCGCTATATATAATATATACAGACTTTGCAATGGTGAAAACTATTGATTGCATAAATAAATTTTGGTATGGGTGGTTCATAATATAACCTACTTAGTTCATTTTGTTTGAATCTTCTTTTCATAACCTGAATAGTTTTGCTGCAATTTCAGCTCAAAAACTACAATAAAAATTTATTGGTAATGAAGTCGGTATATACCGGGTTTTTAAGCAATTTATTCAGTAAGTTAAGTGTTATTTTCACTTTTGTTGTTTTTATTCAACTCGATTTGGTTAGGCCGGTTATAGGGATATTTTTTTAATGATTTTATGTTTTTTTGGTAATTTTTTAAATATCCCGAGATTTAAACATGATTAGAATTAATTATTTTATTTTTGTTTCAGGTATGTTTTATTCATCGTCTATTTCCACTAGACAGATTCTTTGATATTCAACCTCATACTGCGTGGTAAGCTGATATATTGTTTTTATACGTAATCGTCAAGACTAATCATCGAGATACGAACTAAGATATACATTTATTTGTAAAAAGAAATGGAGACATGCATACACATTTATTATTTCTGTTTCTTAGAAACGGAAATAATTTTCTTTATCTTATTTGTTTTTATTTCCTCCTATCTTTGCCTTCCTTTTAGTCCTTCTACCTTTCAATCTAATCAGGGCTTTTGACTTGAAATCAATTAAGACTATTGTCTTTCTTTTTTCTATATCCTCTGCGTTTCTTTCTTTTAGATCCTCGACTATCAAGTTGTTCTAGCTTTAGGCACTATAGACCACAAAAGTTGATGTCATTTTTTTAAATTGATTTGTGCCTTATCGATTCGGTTTTCGATAAATGCTTTGAATAAAAGAAGTTCATTAGAAATATACTAATAACTTTTATTTGCAAATTTTTTTCGAAAACCGAATGAACAAGGCACAAATTAGCTATAAAATTTAAAAATATGACATTTACTTTTGTGGTCAAGTGTACATACTCTGACTATGCTTCCCGTGCTTTCGTCTTTATCCCTGTAAATGTTGATTTCGAGTTTATATTGCAGCTCAAAGTTATGTAAATCTCTCAGGTAAGTTAATTGGCTTTGTATCTCAATGTTCTACATAAAATTTCGAAAGATTTGTTGTTCCATATACCGGGCTTAGATTGTCAGTCAAATTTACCAAATATGATAACAAATTAATTATAATGAACAATTTGGCTTAGAAATTTTATTGATAAAGATAATCAATCGATCAACATTAAATATGTTTATGTCAACAAATAGAGAAATAATTGAACATGACAATTAAAATATATTAATTAATTATTTGCTAATTTCACATAAATAGATGACAACGGAAGTCATTTATTAAATTAGTTTCAACAATAATTCTATTACAGTTATAAGTTAATACAATTCATGTAACATTTTATTTTATATACAGCCCGTATTTTAAAATACACCCAATTTGCAAACAATGTATAGTGTATCTATCACTAGTCACACTTAAACTGTATTAAAATCAGTATTGTATAACATATAATCATTATACTTATCACTCTCTAACTACAATCATTTATATATAGTTGCATCTTACGCGTGGATGTACACATCGTCGTTATTGTCCGTCGTCCGTCTTGTTAGTGTGTCTACATGTATATGTTACAAGGCACTATATCATAGTCACTACATATAAACAGCTATAGATACACTATACATTCTTTACAGACCAGGGTGTATTTTAAAATACGGGCTGTATATATGTATTGTACATATTTGTACATTTTGATTTGCAAGTAAATGAGACATTTGTAACAACAACGATTCATGCCATTCGTAAATAATTGTTGTGTTATTGTGTCTTATATAAAAACATCAATATAGTTTTATAAAATGCTCTTAAATCAATTTAATATTAATTAGAGTGTACTTTCTAAGTATGTACAATTAAATAAATAGAAGTATATTTAGTTGAATTTATAAATAAAATATTCCATGTATTATTATATTAACTTGTTAATTTTTACTTTCGAGTGACCATTGAAAGAATCAGGAAGTATTTTGGTCGAAATTATGAACTATTGAATTTAACGGCGGCATGATATTGAATGAGTTTTATTCAATAAGTACAACAATTTTCCTATACTGCTTGTTTTTTGAAATACACCCAATCTGTAGTCAATGTATAGTGTATCTATCGCTGTCTATATGCAGTTACTATGATATGGTGTATTTATTATACTTACTATATGCAGTTACTGAAGATTGGGTGTAACAGAGTACATTATATCATGGTATACTGTGCATAGACAGTGATAGATGCCCTATACATTGTCTATTGGGTCTATTTTAAAATACAAGCATATGCACATCACTGTATATGCACAGTACACCATGATGTAATGTACTCTGTTACACCCAAAGTACACCATATCGTAGTAACTGCATATAGACAGTGATAGATACACTACAGATTGGGTGTATTTTAAAATATAAGCTGTATAAAACATATTTCTTAACGTCATTAAAAAAAAGAGGATATTTAGATGCCACTTTAAAAATTTTGAAACTCAGGCGATAATATATAGGGAGAAACTTTAAATAACTCTTTTTTTGGCTCTGTTTTAGAATATTTTATAGAAGAAGTTTTCGTGACATTACGTTAACCGCCTAGAATTATGTTTTATCCTTAAACTAAAATCTAAGACTTATTTTTTGTGATCTTAAGCTTTAAAGGAACTTCAACAACAAACATGTTGACAAAAAAATCATATCGACAACTACCAAGCAGGCAAATTGCACATCACCATGTCGTATAAGACGTCTGATTGTCTGGGAAATTCTGTAAACTTTCTTTCTTTACAAACATACTTTTTTGAAATCATTGAAGAATACATAGCTCAAATTTATATTCAATTGAAACTTAATTCTTCTAATCACATATTATTAAGAAGAGGTGGTGCATCTACCGTCTGAGCAAAATATTGTGGCTGGGGCAAATTAAGAGTAACTCTCTTTTGAAGTATGCCAATTTCTCCAACTCAAACAAAATGAAGATATGGACTTTTCTGCCTTTTATGATATGGCCTTCTAGTGAAGATATATATTTGATGAGTTTAGTCACAATCGTGTAAACACTTTAAAAAAAAAAAATGTCTTATTTATATTTTATTTTTGAAACTTGTTTACAAATTTATTGAAGCTTGAATATTTGTATTAAATTGAAGGTGAAATCTCTTAATAATATACTCAGCCGAGTTGACGCATCTCCCGTAATCACAACCTCAATAAAAAATTGTAAGTAATAGATACCAAAACAATGTTTACCTGTATAATGCAAACTTAATGAAACATTCACATGTGTCAGATCTTCACTCAGACAAACAAAATGGTGAATTTATGCAATCTATATCGAAATAAATGCAGTATTATGAAGAATAAAGATTTTGAGAAAATTGTAGCAGCAAAACATTCAAATAATTTGTACTAACCCCGTTCTTCTCTTCGGTTTCAATGAAGATATTTAATTAAAATTATATTCAACAAAGATTCTTTCCTTTTTAATTGACTATTAAAAAAATAAACATCGATTAGAGGTGAGCTAAATTCTGATGTCAGTGGTGTTGCTTGTTGTATGTTGGTTGTGTAGGCGAACTTGATTTAACTTGACAGATTAGCAGTCAAACAACATTCATAGCATTTATGACAATATTTAATGATTTATTTATATAAAAGGTATGCATAACATACGTATATTATTACAAGAAAATTTATATGCTTTGTATATGCAATATATTATTGCAGAACATTATATTCATAATTATTATACTATATATTTATTACGAAATTTTAATGCTAAATACAATGTTTCAAAATTATTTCCAAATCAAACTAACGCCTTAACTATGTAGAGTTCATGTCGGTAGGTCATTAGGGTGGGTCGTGTAATAATGTATCTGAAATATTTGTTCACGGAGAGGAGTATTGTGACCGTATTCCTGAACATCATATTGCTAACGAACAGAGTAGTCCACAGTACAGCACGGTTTTTTTGAATGATTAGTAACAGGCTAAATTTTTGCCAGTAGCTTCCTTTCGACGAGACGCCCAACTTTTGTCTCGCGAAAATTCTCGATTATAGTGACTAACAAAGCGCGTAAGAGAGTAACTTGTTTGTTAAACGATAGCAAAAATTTAATCAGTTACAGTTAATTTGTTATTTAAATTGAGAGATAATGTAATAAAGACTTAAAAAAAACTGTGTTCTACAAAATGGATGGAGTGACAAGCAGGTCCCCCACTCCAACATGTTCAAATAACGGGATATACATAGTTATTACTTGGTGCTAATTTCATAACCGATACTTGGCGCGATTGAGTGTATTCACGATAAAAACAATATTAGTAATTATATTTCAAATTTTTGCCCCTATTCCTAGAACATTTGTTTGTATTTTATAAATACGTATTTCGACTCCAATGTAGTCATCATCAGTATGAATTAGCTAATCGTAACTATCTCTGGGATATGGATTCAGAGATATGTTGCTTGTTGCTAATTTGGTGTGTGTCTCACAATGATATTAAAAAAGTTATGTGCTTTTATACGATTTAACGAAGGGTATAACTGACTTGAGGATTATTTGAGTTGCCTGACTACTGGATTAGGTGTGTGGAAAGCCCCACCTATTTATTGGCGGTATTCTTTGGTGAGTATGCGGCGTTTGTTTTGTTACTAAAGTGAGTGTATCTACGTTAACCTTGCCATTCAGGATTTTTATTTTTGAAAATGATTTAATTTTATTAAATCAGAATTTGGAATTGGGCCATTGTCTCAATTCATTATCTGTTTTCTCAATTTTTATATGTAGATGCTTTCGTATGCATCTAATTCTGTGGGGTTTTGTACCGATTTAAGTAGTTTTAGATTCGATTTATCAATTTTGTGGTTGTTCTCAATAAGTCTAGCTATCGCCAAACAAACAAGTCTCAAGTCTCTTAGCGCTTCGTTAGTCACTATCATCGAGAATTTTCGTGAGAGAAAATTGTTGAATTTAAAGACATACAGAATGAACTATGTTTAGATTTTAATGAGTTGTTAAAAAAATAGTCTAATAATTGTTTAACTGGTACATTTTTAAGCCATTTAAAATTATTTTCTGGTTTTATGACAGAATGAAAAAGAATTCACCATTTTTTTGCATTTTTTTATTGTTTGTATATTCGAAATGATGTCTTCGGTAATACTAGGTAAATTGGTAACAGTATCCATAATATCCCCACAAAATATTATATTACAATTTCAAGTTCAATTGGGTAATTGCATGATAACAAATATGTCATATTTATTTTCAGAATATGAAAATACTGTTAATACTGTAATACTATTTAAAAACGAAATTAAAATCCGACAAATAACAACGAAGCTATAAGCTTTTAAAGATTATCTGTCTCTTTCTTGCAAAACGGACTTTTACGTGTATTTTAAATGGTGATAGTACATTATGACGTCACAATGCCTATTAAGAGGGCTGTCACCCTCTAATTGGGAATTTCAATCATTCATATCTCGCTTATTTCTAAAGTTATTTAAAAAGTAATTTTACCTTGATATTTTTCAAGTAAACATGGTTCAATTGAAGTGAAAAAAAATTTTCATGCAGCATCCCAAGTTATATATCATAACAAAAATTTAGTAGGGAAATTTAACAATGAGTTTCAATAGTATAGTTTTAGGTTTAGCTTAATTCTACTTTTATTAAATTTGTAAAAATTAACTTAAAAAATTATTTTCAATACGTTAAGAATCTTGTTATGCTGTTTTTCTTCACATCAGCTATCTTAATAGCAAGTAAGTTTATAAAATTATGTGTACACATGTATGTATGTTTGTTATATGTGACGTGACATAGACCTCAAGAAGAAACGTCAATCTGGAAATTCTCCAAATATCTTTTTGTTCTTATATTATGTGAACGATGCCAAATTTAAAACAGTTTCACCTCTATACACAACTTAAGTATATAGCCTCCTATATACCAGAGGTGGGCAGGAGATGACTCGGCCAAGCTCTGAGTGAGAGGTAGGGAAGAGAGATAGAGTTAATACAGGGTAACCTACCAATTATTAATATTTTCTTTTTTTAATTAAAACATTTTCTGAAAAAAATATAATAATACCAAATCTTTTTTATGGTCACTATTATACAAAGTAAATAATACAAGCAATCATTCAATACATACTCTGGAATTTTGGGCTGGTAATTAGGGTCATAAAATGTACCTTTTTAGTATATATCATATTTGTGTATGAATAAAATAAAAATATATAAAAAATATATATAAATCTTTTGAACCTTTAAGTTTACCGCTGGACCATTGTAATAAAAGAGGGAAATTTTTGCAAAGGATAATTTAAATAGAATTAAAGTTTTGGAAATTACAAATGATTTGTCTAAATATTTTACTATTCATATCTGAGAACTAATAAAGAATTATTTACCTGATTTAATTATTTTTTCTTCGTATGGAGTATGCTCAGTATAGTGTCATGGGAATTTGATGAATTAAGTTAAATTTTACATAAAGTGGGAATTTGAGTTCTTCGAGTTAGTCTACTTTGAATTGAAAAAGTGAAAAGTACTATTTGTAGTAGTGGAAATTATTTTTCGCATAATTTGTTTTTCAAAAAAAATAAAAGTAGTGAATTTAATAATGGAGAAGACATCGCAAGCAGTCTTGGATAAGTTCAGATTATTATTATTATTATTGTTATTATTATCATTATTGTTATTATTATTATTATTATGTTTTTTGGTGTGTCTCTCCATACTGTAAAAGATATTATTTAAACAATAAATATTTTATAAAACTATTTCTAAATTGATTGAATAAATTATTGGGCAATAATCGGTAGGACAACCTGTATTGAAACATCGTTCCGTCTTGCTTCAAAACATACCTTCTTTACTTACTCTCACCCAGCTTATGGAGAGCTCGTAAGGCTCAGACGAGCTGTCTGTGCCCACCTCTGCTATATACGATGTTGAGTGCTCTACCTCTCGATGAAATGACGTACACAATAGAAAAAATGGAGTAAATAAAAAATAAACATTCAACTACGCGGAAAATATAAATACGACGAGCCGAAGAAATGAGTTCTCTGAACTATTCATCATTCTACTGTATATGTAGTTTATATAAGTATTATCCGAAATTTAACATAAATTTACAAATTTATTGATTGAAAATGATTCTTGAACACAAAATATACTACATTATTGAAATTTAAAACAAAATTTCATTTCATGTACTTATTATCGTTTTATTTCATGTAGTTATGGATCTCTTGTTCCGAATTACGAAAAAAATTTTGTATTACTTTGGGTGGCGACTTGAATTAGTCACTAATCTCTCTACCACCTTAGTTCAGAGGTGGACATGGTTTGCTCATTTGAACAACTGTGCACTCCATAAGCTGAGTGACAGTAAGCAAGAAAGGTATATTTTGAAGTATAGCCGCACGATGCTTCAATACAGGGTGTCCCCTACCAATTATTGCCCAGTAATTTATTTGATTTTATATGTTTCATATGTGAAAATCCCGTTTTTGGGATTATTTTATATAAAAGTTTTTGTTTTATTTTATACCGATTACTAATAGTTTCATATCATTTTAAAACTATTTTTGACTTTACAGTGTATTCACTACCAAAAAACCTCATTATAATATAGACTGTAGCCTGTATATAGTAGTATTGTGGCGTTTAAATCAGATTTTTAAAGTTATATGTTGAATGTTGACTATTTTTATGCCTTCAATTTTAAAAATATTTTTTAATTGGAATTTCTTAGAGATTTATGATGATTTACTCAATATACTTATAAAGTCGGGTAGCGAATAGAGTCTTTGGAGTTTGTATACCAATGAAAACGCAGTAAATAAACTATGGCTCAACTAAAATCGATTAATTACTGTTAAAATAATTTTATACTGAAAAAATTCTGTACACACTCGTGACAGCGTTCAGTATCATAGACCAAGAAATGTGTAGCGATAATCTCTTGAGACACACTCATACAGAGATGTCATTAATAGTCTAAATACCGCAAAGGTGGACCCTTTTACCTGCTGCTCTCCTCTTTCCGAAAAAGGTTTTCCGGGTGAATATAATGGATTTACACGAATAATATCGTTGTTACACGGGTATAATAATTTAAAATATGTTCAGAAAGCCCTCCTCTAAAACAATTTCAAGCATTTATTTGGGCCAGGCCTTAATCTAAATAAATTATTGAACAAACAGAACTTCTATATAATAAAAAGTAAAAAATGCATATCTGTATGAGATTATTTATACAAGTGTTAAATGTGAAAGAAACACCGACAAAACTAAACTTAAGTGCAATTGCAGGCAGAGGCAGTGTCTTTATACACTTTCTGTGACGACCGCAATACTTGTTGTTGTTTGCAATGAATTTATAATACAATGCGATAGTAATAATTATATATATACCTTCATATATTTATAATATTTAGGTGTATATATGTTGAAAGTATTAATCGGTATAATGAATAGGCTCAAGTGTCGAATCTTGGTATTTGATGTTATACACTGCTATCGAGACTGCTCGAGCCACGCTAACTTTTCTGATACTTCGCCTTGCATCTATCTTATGTGTCTTCTGATCATAACATATAACACGGTCGATTTTTATACCCGGTATATATAAATGTACAAAGCACAATAAGTTTAGACCCTACTTTGTGACGCTTGAAAATATTGATCGCACACATAAATGTTTGGCAAAGTTGTTCACAAAATGGCCGAATTCCGCCATTTCCGCGGTCTGTCTTTAAACACGATAACTCATAAATAAAAAGAGATAACGAACTGAAATTTGTAAGTGTATTCTAGAGTTAATAAATAAGGTTAAGTTCGTGAATGGGCAAAATATGACCATGTCTGGGCAAAACTGTCTACTAACTCAGTTATTTTCACTTGTTTTGAGTTAGAGTTCGTATATATGAAGACGGTTTAAATAAAGCCATAGCGGAGAATCTATTTGGAAATACCCGTTCTCTCTATTTGATTTAACGCAGGTCATGCGTTAAAATAAATATACTGTGAAAAAGGTTCTCATCAAATAATGCAGAAAAAATTATCTTTTTGTATATTTGGCAACACCCAAGTTAAAGAACATTGAGAAAATCATCAATAAACAGCCTTAAGTATGTTGAACAAAAAATTAGTCTTATTCCTGGGATTCTTAAGGTTTAGAAGGTATGAGAAAGCACTTCCCGAAGAATTATGACACATAGAGAGATAAAAAGAAGATATGATCAAGGGAACTACCAAGCGTCGACTATCCATTACATATCCTGGTCTGTCTTGGGGAAGCATGATTCAAAAGTTCGAGAAACATTTTCAATTTTGTTTAAACTGTTTTCAATATATTTTACATTATAAAATTTTTCTTAAACTGATGTTATACTGCAGTTAGTTTCTTCTAATTCTAAGTGTGGTTATTTAATACGAAATTCGTTACTTTCACATTCTGTTAACAGGTAACCCATTTATATTGATTATGACATACACAATGGTCAGTCATTATTATTACAACATCAAACGCACCCTATTATAATAATACAGAAGCAAAATTTGAGTGACCTTTATGAGGTATAATTTGATATAAATTCAGGTGTGGTGCGTTCGTTATAACTTACCCAAATAGTAACGTGTATACGAAAGTGACTTGAGAATTTCTCATACAGTGATTTTTCTTTTAAAAATACAATTGAATATAATAATAATGGTATAGCGGATATAAGATTGATTGTAAAGTAGCTTAGGTTAGTATAAGACGTATTTTTGTAGTAAATAAGTCACAATAAAATACATGCATGTGCATTTAGATGCTAAACCAAACCACTAAACAGTGGCGTAGGACATGTACTTATAAATCGAGTATGTGGTAAGTGATCACTGGGGCTGCTCAAGAGAAAGCTCTCAATTGCAGGCAGAGGCAGTGTCTTTATCAGGGATGGTGCATAAATTTGCATCTGCAATCGAGATATTTTGCGGATGGGGCTGTTGCTTGTTTTGTTTAGCATTTCTGATTGTCAATAAATCACAACCTGTTTAGACGTATATTATTATATGGATGTTTTTTTATTTATTTCAACTGTTTACCATTATTGATTGAGTGTTTCGCCTTGAATAATCTATTTGAGCACGTCCAAGATAAATGTCAGTGTAAAATATGCCATAAAACATACTTTCGACAGGTCCCGTACGACCACGTCTTTGAAGAATCATCTAAAATCGATGCACCCGGAGTAGTTCTCTTTATGGAATATAATGCACCAAATTTTAAATTTTCATAGTAAAAATTTGATTAAAATAAGATTATTAAAAATTATTACCATCTTTTTCCTTTATATATTTAGGTTCAAAATTACCTAAATTAAGTATTTTATCGCAAGAATCCAATTCTGCCAGTTGATTTTAGTTTTGTTACGGATCAACGACACGCCAGGACCTATATTTTGAATTTCACCTTCTTTCGTTTACATCTAGTTTATGCATCATGTTTATGTACAGAAGCGGCTTTGTCATAGTAAAACGCCGAATTCGAATTGCTGTAAATATCCTTTTGTGATAACAGAGCCTATTGCTTCCAGAATTTGGAATAATAAAGCTTACTTACATATGTGAGAGTGTGTCTGGACGCGTTCTAAAAGTCAGAGGACCAAACTTATTACTGGGTAAAATCGAGTTAAAGGAAAAGAGGCTTAGACAAAACAGAAAATTTTTCTATTAATATGAGTAAAATAAAACAATTTTTAGGGTACAGTTATAAAGAGGAAATTTTACTACTATTTATTAGCCTAGGTAACTCCTACGTGCAAATTGTATTATTCGTTGTCGTTTGTCCTTTTTTTTTTTAGATGATTTTACGTATTTCTTTCTTCATATGTACCATAATATTTTGTCCAATAATTCACAATCAAGGTACGACTCTCAAAAAACAAAAATATAATTTTTCATAGTTGGTTTTTTTCCAAAAAAGTTTTTTGAACCTAGATAGATAGATTGAATAGGCTGCCCTGGACGGGCTACACTTTGGCCCTAAGGCCTATTGTGATGCCTAAGGATGTGAGGATGTGAGTGGAGTGGAAGGAATTTTTTGTGTATAGACTAGGAATTGGTAGGATATGCGGCTGCAGTCGACTATGTTAGGAACTACGGTTACTTCGTTCTTGTCCATACGCCGACAGTTTAGCCAATTAACCACCCCTATTTTTTTTCTTAATAATTGACAAACTACCGATGTCGGGATTCGAACCCATAACCTCCCTGTTTCCAAGTAGACATACTGCGCAGACATAACGCCTCAGACTGCTCGGCCACTTGGACTGGTTTTTTGAACCTTAGTTTAAATAAAGTTCGCCACTGTGATTGAACATGCTTAACCGACGCCTTTAATTCAACCAAGCAAACTGGACATAATACACAATACATATTACGTATTTAAAAAAAAAAAGCAAATCAAACAAAGAATGAAAACTAAACAGCAGCGGGCGTATGTGTATTATATAACAATAATACAAAATGACGCAAAAGTCGGTATCCGTTATAAAACTCGATTGAGTTTTTCGTCAATTAACGCCGGGAAATATTTAGCACCAGCGCCTTCTTAATGTAGTGTTTCTTGAGGTGTTCTTTCTGTTTCGTCGAATATTTCCGCAAATACTTCATGAAAGACCCCTGTATATTCCTAATGTATACCCTGCAACCCTGTATTTTCCTAATGTCAAGATAATACAAGGTCTCTTGTTTTCGAAAATGAAGAAGGACGAACAAGAACAAGTAAACAGAATAACCGTTATACGCATGAGACAGAAAAACTTGTTCTTTCTTCAATAAGGAGACATTGTAGGTTATTATATTCAGTAAGATGATACTACAGTTCATAATGCAAGGCCTTCAATAGCGCTTTTGCATCCAAATTTCTCGTTTAGGATACTCTCAAATGCACATTTGGCATGGCTCCCAGGATGTTTGAATCTCAGCACCTCCAATGAAAAGTGGAAAGAATACCTATTTCCAGAATCACTAAAGATGATGTTTGAAGATACATTCTGCCGAAAGAGCTCCAGTATGTGAACGGCAACAATGACCACCATTTAACAGATATTATTTTCCGGTATTCTTTCATTAAAAACCCCAGACTTTACTATTTATAAAATAAATATCTGCTTTCGTTATCATCTTCTTTTCGTTTCAAATGTGATACCTACTTTCGCGGCACCTTGTATTTAGTACTGCACATATATCGAATGATGGTGGTAAGGTGTGGTATTAGTTTATAATAGCATATAAAGACTGTCCTTGGAATATAATAATGACACCACTTCAAACCTATTATTACTATTTCATAATAATTGTGTGTGTCTATATTGATATCAGCCTGCGCCAACACACGCCAGAATGACTTAATAATAAATGCATTTTATAATACACACACAAACATACGCCGCGATCGGAGCATAAATAAAATGGATACACACTTTTTATTTTGTTGTGTGAAGTACCGTTTATGATTATTTTTATTGACAGAGATCATGTTTCGAGTATTATGCTACATCAGGATGGATAATTAAATTATGATTAAATATGAAATTGAGCTTAAGGGTGTCAGTAACATTAATTTGAGAAATATTCTCAATTGCTATGGTGTGATCTTGCTGCAGTTTTTGATTTCATGATTAAAAATTATGAGCCACACCCTTCTTTGACTTCTTTGACCTACCTTACTTTGATCCCTACCTTATTCAAATTGAACTACATCTATTCCAAAGGCAAATCTTTGTCTTAGATAAGGTGATACAATCTAAAGTCGATTTTAAAAGACCGATAACACTATGGAAAGAGCATTGTATCTTTTGTGTTTTTCTAATTCAGCGGTTAATTTCATTAGTCATCCGGTGCCGTCTTTCATTAACATTTCGTTCTCAACTTTTACGTATTATTTTTCCTCATAAATATCATTGTACACTTTTGGGATGATTATGGCTAAACTATCCGTTTCTTCTGGTTGCAAAGTTTATGGTTTCATTATTTCTCTTTCATTGCAAATTTGAGGAGGTTAATGTTTTCGATTTTAAGGTTTCTTTATGATTAGTCAATTATTTAATGATCTTGAACATTAACAAATCTTTATCTTCATGTTTTTGAGTGTTTTACGCATTAGTTTTCTTCGTAAATTTGCACATGGATTAAGCGTTTGTCATGCTGTCCATCCGCGCAATATGGATATTTAATTATCAGTAGAATTATTTTTTTTTTAATTAATTTAAAATTAGTTTCAATTGCTTATATAGGTCATATATACTCACTTTTTTTAATTTTAGTTGGAGATGATTTCACAACTGAAGTCTTTTTAGGTGCTATCCAAAGTATGAACCAGCTGTTTTTGGAATTACGACCCACATAATTTTTAATTTACTAAGAGATGATTAAGGAGGAAAGGGTCCAAGATTAAATAGACAGTATTTTGGAATTTAAACCAAACGTTTATTTTTCTTAATAAATAATTAATAATAGTTTGTTAGGTGTTACCGTGGAAACTCAAGGAAATATGGAATGCACGCAAAGGTATCTAAATATAATAGGAAATTAAGATTTATAATCGAGAACATTTCAGGGTCATCCAATACTTGCTTCAACTTATTTTCTTTACCCGTTAATCCTATAAAAATTATTAGGAATTGTTCATTAGAATATTTCGGTAAATATTTCGTTAGAATTGCTTGCTTGTGGTTAGAAAATATCACAAAGTTTTTAATTATTCCTAATTATTGTGAATAAATAATTACACGCAGAGAATTAAGTTAACAATATATTTATTAATATTTAAAATATGTGTAAACGGTACAACGGTTACTTCAAGAGTATAATAGATAAACTATTATTTATTTACATGTTAGTTATCTTCATAGTTATGGAAACAGTCGTTTCCATGGCCGGAGATACATTTTCCACAAAGCAGAGTTTCTTTGTTTATTAATTCATTTCAACACTCCCACTAGAACCGCTGCTTTGAGGTATATACCTTAATGTCTGGTGGTATGTTGATGGTGTATGCCTGTCAAAACCCAAGTGTTGTTTTCAATTAATGACTTATACTTTTCGTCAATTGTTTTTCTCCAAAACATTTCATTTTGCGAATTGATTGCGTCCTCAACAGTTACTGGATCTACAATACTTTCAGAATGTGTACTGTATATAAAATCAGGTTGTATATTAGGTTTTGGTTTCCGTAATGTTTTTCGAACAGTTTCCCCCTGAGACATTCTCTCGTTCACAATATCTGGCTCTTGCCTATCATTGGAATCGTTCACGCTATCTTTATTCGCTCTATCTCCCACTTCAACAAATGTTTCTATAATTCGGACATTTTGTTGATCATCATTGTTATAGCTCGGTAATGAACTATCATAAAACGAAACTTGTCGATCAGATTTGTTTGACATGTATAAATTAAGTTAATATCCGTTACGCCCTGAATTACTTCAGTTAAACCAACTATGAACCTTGTATTTTTGAAGTATTACGTAGTGCAAATTTCTGGATAATACAGTAACGTTTAAAATGGCCCACTTTTTTTAGATAAGGTCTAATACTTAACGACACAACTTGTATTTGAATACATACCATACATATAATAGCAATTTCTGTTAATTTAATTGTAATTCTTCTTAGGTAAGATGATAATATGAATGATATTAAAAATAATAATAAATAAACAACTTAGTTGACGTTTAATAGTGTTTTGTTTTTGAAAAAAAAAAATTATTTCTAAACTTTATATACAACATAGCAAAGTGTCAATTACAATTTAACACAAATAATTAAAATAATTGTTTCTTGGTAATATGTACGTTATCAAATAAGAAGAATTCTTTATTTATTTCTTTATTATACTGTTCACTATAAATTTTATTTATCACATTTTGTAAGTTAATCATTTATATTTCATTATCAGCTAAATAAATATAATATTCATAATTGTTGTAATCCCTTCTTAAAGTAACAGTTTAAAAAAGCTTATTCGTTGTATCTTAGGAACAGTCGTTTCTCTGCTTCATAAATATTGTTTTAAAATGCCAATAAGTCGATTTCTTTGTTTTCGAACCCTGATTACAGACTATTATTTCGTTTATTAATCAAAAATGTATTAAAGCTAACTAATTATTCACTCTTACCAAATAATGAATAAATCTATAAAAAAGGAAATGAAAAGGGGCAATGAGTTTAGGAAGCCAATATAGCCACTGTAACCATAGTGGCTTGAATGGTCAAGCCACTTCATTGCCAACTTCAACACTCAAAGAGCAATCTACAAAATAGCCGGAAAGACATCAAGGATTAGGACTCATTATGATAGTGCCATATCTGTTTATTGCTGCTCGATCGTTAAACTCTTCCCAAATTTGAGGTATAGCTGTTATGTTTTGCCTATTGTCTTTCCAAGATAATATAAAAGTGTCATTTTCCTTTGTTCAAATTTCCCAAACAGAACTGCAGCTTCTAGTTCTTTAATTCTAACCACATTCTAGCCAATAAACGTCATTTGCTACACAAATATACTTTTTAATAATTTGCTTGGTATGTGCACGATGTAGAATTTTTTCATTTGAAACTTTCATTTCAGTCCATGACACTTTTCTCCAGAAACACATTTCTAATGCATTAATTCTATTAATTGTAATTGTTAAATTTCAAATTTTGCCCAAATTCCTAGAACAATTATTTGTATTTTATAAATACGTATTTCGACTACAAGGTAGTCATCATCAGTATGGATTAGCTAATCGTAACTATCTCTGGGGAATGATGTCAGAGATATTATGTTGCTCGTTGCTAATTTGGTGCGTGTCTCACAATAATATTAAAATAGTTTTGTCTTTTATATGTTCTGACTGAAGTAGTACCTGAACGATTATTTGAGTTGACTGACCAATTAAGTCCATTAAGACCAACCCATTTATTGGCGGTATCCTTTTCTGACAATGCGGTGTAATTATTGTCAATAAGGTAAGGCTGTTGATCGAAGCTAACCTTGATATCAAGGTTTTAAATTTTGAATATGATTTAATTTTATCGAATCAGAATTTGGAATTGGGCCATTGTCTAAATTCATTATCTGTTTTCTTAATTTGTGTATGTAGATACTTTCGTATGCATCTAATTCTGTGGGGTTTTGTACCGATTTCAGTAGTTTTTAATTCGATTTGTCAATTTTGTGGTTGTTCTCAATAACGGGCGCAGTTATACACGGTATTTTCAGTACATATTCTCCCAAATTGCACATGAGCCAGAATCAAATCAAATTAAAACTATTCATTCTGGAACATCCTTTGTATTTTATTGTAGTCAAGGTATACTTTTTTATTTAATCTATGAAATAAGTAAATAAATCTTTGAATCTTTTGTTTAAAAACACATAAGAAAATGAAGACTATCGAGACTATCATGAATATAAATAATATACAAATTATAATAATAATATTTCTTTGAATTGTCAAAAATAAAATGGTTAGAGGTTGGAATTATTAAGTTTTTAAATTGTGCAACGATTACAACAAAATATGCAAATATATGACCTAATAACTTTTGTATCGAAACAATTATGTGTATTAAATTGTATAATAATATATTTTATAAACATTGTAATTATCTGTTTATGAGACAACAAATAATAGTAAGAAATAACTTTATATATTGGCCGCATTATTTAATAGTATGTATAGTTTAAAAAGTTTATTATATGTGGTCCGGATATACTCAAGATGCGAATTAATTTTGTGTAATGATTAATTTGTATGCAAAACATATTTTGCGTACATAAAATTCAATACAGAATGTTCCACAAATTGTATAACTTCTTTATATATAATTAAATTGGCAATGTTTTTGTTTTTTTTAAGAATTTTTTTTTAAAGAGATTATTATTAGTTGGATATAAACTGTTCTACGATAAGGAAAAATCAATTACAATCATTTCGGTAATCTTAACTATGTGAAAGATCACGAAAGAATAAATGAGTTGAAAACATATTTGGTATTATTTCTCAAACAGGCCAGCCTTAGTTACAAGCTTCTGAAAACTAACAACTAACGTCAATGTTTCTCTCATAGAACCAGAGCCATTCGAAGCAAAACAATTTCTGTTAGGTATTTATAGGAAAAAAGTAAAAATCGAATAAATTTTCATGAAAATTCATTTGGAACGAAAGAATCATCTATTTATGGAGTCAAATAATTATTTTTTTATAAATTTTGACAGTTTGAAATATCAATTTTTTATATTCCAAAATTTTGTTAATGCAGGTATTTCTATAGAAACTATATACTATATTAGAACTATTACTACATTTGGGTCGTCCGTAACTTATACTACACACTAAAACTGATTTCATTTTTTGCCACCAAACGTCTTGATCAAAGTGGTCAGTTATATCAATACGATTTGAATGTAAAGCTGGTTGATTTTTTGAACACATTTGAATTGATTATGTGATATATTTTTCTTCCAGAATAATTATTCGTATCAAAAACAACTATTGAGATTAGTTTTTTTTAAATCATAATTACGAGCACGTAAATGGACAGGAAACCAGGGAAAAGTTGAGGACTATCATAATACCATTTTCACCGCCATCATGTTATACATTATTTAAGCTGACAATTTCTTGTGAAGAATCCTTTCATATTGATACTACTTTGTATCGACGCACAGTATATCCTCGCTAATTCCGATTACACTTATTCCTCGCTCACCAATCATTTTCGACTGTTTCGATTTCCCTTTTCAAAGTTTTTTAGTGCACTTGTACTAGATATTGAAGTCTTAGATCCTTAATCGTATTTGGATGGTAAAACAACTCGAATTTAGCGATATAAAAATAAAATTATTCATGAAAACTCTTAATATGAAATTTTGGGTGTACAGTTTTCAAAGTACAGTATTTAAAGCGACTTCATTTCAATTGAGCAGAAGTTATAAACATTCCATTAAAATTTCAATTCAGTTAATTTCAATGATCCTTTTTGGTGATACACTCAATAGAAGAACATATAAGGTGTGTCATTTGTATAAAATCTGTGGTCTATTTATTACATTATAAAGCAACATAAAGACATAATTAATTACACACGCATCATTCTTGTACACATACAACAGTTTATAATCCTCCGCTCCGTATATATATACGCGAGCATAGCATAGGTAGTATATAATATATATAATATTACCATATATTAATTAAAAACATGCAATTTATGTATTTGACTTGATTACATTATTACAAAACAACAGTATCGATTTGCTTATTATGGCATTAATATTTATCTGTATAGCTCCTGGACTTTAAAATAAAAGATCATTTAATATATAGACATACAATTAATATTACTTTACCATACAGTATTTAATAAATATTTTATTCTAATTACATTGTATGTCAACTGTGTTTACTTACCTAGTCATGTTTTTCATTCCTTCCTTTATATTAGTAGACGTTTCCGAACTCAATGCACACATACAACAGAGTAGGTCGGTCAGATGTGATAGGTTTTAAATTTAATTATATTGTGTGTATTAAATCAAAATCTTTTGTAATACCATTTTAGGAATAATCTAGGCGAGTATCAAACGTCTGATCATAAAAATTGAGGGTCAAGTATATAATTACGTATATAATTAATTGTTCATCGATACAAAACCATCGAAAATTGGCTAAAAAAGTATTAGTTTCTGTTAGAGACAGTCGATGATATTATCGATGCTGATCTAGCTGATAGCTAATTATGAGCTGTTAGATAGCATAGTTTTTCCCAACTTATTCCATCATCCGTGTTAACAGGCTCATATTGATTGTCCTGTTAAGCCGAAAGCAATTAATTTCCAATCTGATCAACAAACATGTAATCGAAAATTACTCGCTAGCTATCGGATTTAATACTCTATTTACCAGTCCAAGTAGCCGAGCGGTCTAAGGCGTTATGTCTGTGCAGTATGCAGTACTTGGAAACTGGGAGGTTATGGGTTCGAATCCCGACATCTGCAGTTTGTCAACTATAAGAAAATGAAAAAAAGGGCGGTTAATTGCCTAAACTGTCGGCGTATGGAAGAAGAACGAAGTAACCGGCTATGCTTGAGAAGGTTTTCTGCAGTTTCCTTCACGACTCCAGATCAATATCGGCATAGTTCCTATCATAGTCGGCTGCAGCCGCATATCCTACCAATTCCTAGTCTACTCACAAATTCCTTCCACTCCACTCACATCCTAAGGCATCACAATGGACCTTATGGTCGAAGTCTAGCCCGTCCAGGGCAGCCTTTACAATCTACCTCATCTAATACTATATTTGAACCAATTACCAAATATAACCTGCCTAATATATTTATGGAATCCCAACTGAAGGAATTCGAAAATTTTCTTCACGTTGCCATCAAAATCTAAAAATGCCGCCAAAGTCTTATGAGTTAAAAGCAAATGGCTTTTTTATGCAGAGATAAAGAAAACCCACCGCCAGTCTTTCATTCCTTCCTGCATCGTTTACAGAAACAAATGCGTAGGTGTCTAGTCGATCCTGATGGAAAATTTACTTCTGGTTGGTAACGAAGTATGTAGTCGGAAGAAATTTTGGAATATCTCTATACGTGTCTTTACTTTTAATATTCTCTCGTTAGTATATGAGAATCATATATGTTGGTAGCATCTGGCATGAAGACTGAGACTAAATTCGAGACTTTGGTTTAGTAAGAAATACTTATAATCTATATTTGTCTATCTTTGTCTTTCTTGTTCAGTTCGTTA
This sequence comes from Nineta flava, assembly GCA_963920215.1. NCBI lineage: Eukaryota > Metazoa > Arthropoda > Insecta > Neuroptera > Chrysopidae > Nineta > Nineta flava. Next base: position 109,620,803 of record OY986041.1, read on the forward strand.
TCGTAATTCAAATACAAATTTTATTATTATGAAAAAAAATTGTTTATAAATTCCACTATACATAACTTGTTGATGCAAATTGTTGTATAATCAACAAATTTAAAAGAAAAAACCGCTGATTTCAGACTAAATATTCAAAGAATGTATACACATATAACACTTACATATAATATAAGAATGCCAATCAATCAATAATCAATAAATTGAGTTTATATATATAATAACAATATAATAGTTAATGATTGTTTATTGTATTTATCGAATATATAATAAATAATGATAGTAGGTGATCAATGAACCTTTGAACAACACAGACAATTCTTCATTAATAATTTATTTTATCAATTTTTTGAATGTATAACACAAACTTGATTGGAGGTCTCTTATGTTTTCTTCTGTGTGTGTTTGTGTGTGTGTACTGCACCATGGATTGATGGCGTCATATCTAGACAACAAAAAACATATGCATGCTGTTGGGTTGATCATTTATTGTACGTTTTAACTGATCGTCAATTGTCTATTTTAGGAACTCACCAGTCCAGTTTAAAACTAAATAGGTTCTCTCTCCTTCATTTATAATTTTTCGGATTTACCACTAATAACTAATTTTCTCACTAGTCCATTTGTGTGATATTTTGAAACAAGGCGTTTTTATCTCATTTACAAAGGTGTTTTTTTTTTTAATTTTTTGTTTTATATTGCAGTAAATAATGTACGCGATACGATAGATTTCGAGCGAAGGAAATTGAAAACTAGGAGAGGTAGTTTAAGCAGGAATAAATTCCGTAGAGTCGTTGCCGATACTTAGAGAAATCAAGACATTTTATTATATGCAATGTATAACATAACATAGAACGGCAGTGCGTCAGGAGTTTAAGCATAGACATATTATTAGAAACGGTTTTTAGGCCTCTGTATCTCAAGAACCAATAAATCTATGTACCAAATTTAAAATGTAACGTTAGACCTACCATATGACGTACTTAATTTTAACAATACACGTTTAATACATTCCAAGATTTAAAAATCGACATTTTGGTCAGTCACTCATCATCATCAATATTCTAGAGTATTTGCAGTGGTCCTAGAAAATTGATTTTTGGTAGAAAGATAGGTTTTAGGCTGAGACCAACTTGAAAAGTCTGAAAACCTGAAATTTTCGTACCCTATGCGAGTTGTCAGATTTTATTACACTTAATATACAAAGAAAAAACTTGCCATGTAAAATATAAAATACCTGGCACCTAAGAAACCTACATAATAAATTTATACCAATCATTTTCTCACTTTTGTTAAATAACTTGGCCTATGTAAGGGCCAATTCAGATTTTGGTTTTTACTGGAATATCACTACTTTTGTATACGAAAACTTGGACCCTTTCACATTTTTGTTTTTGGTGGAATATACTTCTTCCAGTAACCTTCTGATACAATGTAGTAGGTAAAATAGGTGGACAAACCTTTTATGCTGGTACTGTACACTCCTTTTCAATAAAATTGAACAGATCTGAACCGAATAAGTTTCTCACAATTTTGATTATTCTTGTAGTAAATGATTTGTTTACATAAATAAAAAATATAAAACTCCCATTTCTTTTTTAACATTTAAAAAATATACTACTTATCTTTGTTTTAAATAAAAAATATACAGAGAGTTGCAAAAGTGAGGAGTTTTATGAAATGTAAGCAAATTAACATTTCAGGTCTGTTAATTTTTTTGAACGGGATTGTACATAAAAGATTTCTTAAGGTTTCAATAATTTTAGTTAACCTGATAATGTACCTTGAAGGAGGATTCTTTATGTTCAATTGGTAATATCTTTTATGACGTCTTATATGTGTGTTGTTGTAGATTGTAGCCCCCCCCTCCCCTTCTTTTGATGACAGAAGGCTGCAATAAAAACGTTGGTGTTACACTAATTGTGTAAATGAGTTTATTGATCAGTGCAACCCTGATTCTCTGTTTGTCTGTTTATTGAAAAGTTTATTTTCATTGAATTAAATTTCCTAGAATTTCCATTCAAGGTTTAAAACTTAATCAATTAGATTATTTGAATACAAATTTACTAAACACTTGTTTTATTGTGACGGCTAAATAAAAACAATTGACATACAGTAGATTAAAACCAAATATATTAATGAATAACTGTGTTTATACTTAATTGGACCTCACAGTCTTAACATTTGTTAAAACCTAACACATATTATATTAATGCATTTAAAATAATTTATTTCTGTGTCTTACGGTATTTCTTTTAGTATGATGATTATATTTTAATATATAAGGATTTCCTTTATTGATATCGTTAAAATTATTAGCATTTTGTTCAGGTGTTAAAACGTGTAAAGTTTTATTGGAATTGTCAAGTGATATATGACCAAGTATATAAAGCTATTTCTTTCTTCTATTTTACTGCCTTCTTTTAATTTTGTTAATCTAGTAATATAGGCTAAACTACGGGCTAAACTTCGGCCATAAGGTCCATTGTGATGCCTAAGGATGTGAGGATGTGAGTGAAGTGGAAGGAATTTTTGTGTATAGACTAGGAATGGGTAGGATATGCGGCTGCAGCCGACTATGATAGGAACTATGCCGATATTCATCTGAAGTGTGTGAAGGAAACTGCAGAAAACCTTCTCAAGCATAGCCGGTTACTCCGTTCTTGTCCATACGCCGACAGTTTAGTCAATTAACAGCCCATTTTTTTTCCTTAATACTTAACAAACTCCCGAAGTCTGGATTCGAACCCATAACCTCCCAGTTTCCAGGTAGGTATACTGCGCAGACATAACGCCTTAGACCGCTCGGCTACTTGGACTGGTAATCTAGTAATATACTAGAATTCATTTCCGAAAATACACAGTTTGACAATCTCTGAAATTTCGAAATTTTGGAATATTTTGGAATTTATTACTGATTGTTTCAAATGTAATAATTATATTCTTGTTCAATCGAATACATCTATAAAAAACAAGTGAAAATATGATACATAACGCAAAAATCGATCTATCAATTGCATACAACTGCTTCATCTCCAATGCTGCTCTAATTAGTTCTGAAGAAGATGAATTCTTGCACAAGAATGAAATATACTTTTTCAAAATACTACGCTGGAAGTATTCGTATTTATTGGAACGAAGAAATCTACTAGCTAGTAATACTTCTTAGAAAGCCGTGCCTAAATTGGATTATACCTTACCGCCATTTATTGAGAGTGGAGATAATGAGATTGAAATGTACTCGATAGTAGATCTTGGAAAACCTGCGTATATTCTTCAATATTAAATTTTACTTAAATTTTTTGTTACTTATTTTCATATGCTTTTGAATTTATGCTGGTTACCACTTAATGAAGTGATAACCAACCAAGTTTTTTCGTTTTAGATTTTTTCTTCCGAGAAACAACGTTGTTTTTTGTCCAAAGTTTTTGTCCGTTTTTTTAATTTTATTTTTTTCATTGGTTAGTGGTGGAAATCTTTTCCATGTCTAGAAATTTTTGCAGTACACTACATATGTCCTTAAATTACACCTTGTAACTACCAACAAAGTCATATATTAACTATTGAATTTTGAGACAAAAAATAAAAGTCATTGAATTAAAGTCTATAAATTCGCTACTGACCATAATTTTAGTCCGACCAGAATAAATTTGGTATGTGGTTTGTTTTTTATATGTAAAAGGCTAAGCTCAGTAAACGGGAAAAATCGGTCGGAAGAAAAAAGGCTTAGAGAGCGGGGAAACACACATTGATACAATTTATATTCAGAGCATATTTTCTGTAACTAATATTTGAAACTTTACAGTTTTAATACTTATCAATAATATAAATCGTTACTTAATTTCATTGTGATTCTTTCTTTGAGAAAATTCGCTTAGTGTACGATGCTCCTACGTAACTAATTTCTGTAATAAGTATTTAAAAATGAACAAATTCTAACAATAAATAATTCTTCTAAAATAGGTTAAATAAAAACACTGAATATATAAAGCAGCCCACACACACGCAGGTTTTTAAGACATATTAATTATTACATGTAAATTTTGTGCGGCACGGTTCGTTAAATATATAAATCTTTTTTTTAGTAATTGGTTTTGTAAGTTGTGATTATATATGTTAGTATATATGAATTACAAGTGAAATATAATAGAAATAACTATTCAGAGTTTAAAAATATTAAAATTAATTTATAACCATCGTAAAATTATTTATTAATAAAAAACGGTATTCATTGTTGTTAGAGTTAATTCATAGAAAATGCCTAAAAATTATTTTATGTTGTAAAATATATGCATTTTTACCTCTATATACAATAGAGGCTTCTACTACTCGTTGTAGAAACCATTTAGTTATTTGTTGGATATTAAGACGCGTGTATATTTTCAATTTGGCGTTTTTCAATAGTGTTGAATTTTTTGTTTTCCTTGAAGTACTACTCTTCTTTTTGTGATATTTTATTGTTTTCTGTATTATTATTTCCCATGATACTTTCAGATACTTGGATTTGGTAAAGTATTGAATATTATATTTTGTATCCATAAACAAAATTTTGACATTTCAAATCATCAATCAACCAGATGATAAACCTATTGAATACTGTATCTGAACTGGAATTCGTAAATTCCTAATATAAATACAAATACAAATTCTAAGGCACTTCTAGACCTGCTAGAAAGATGCCGTTTTTGCATCAAAAATGGTAAAATCGTAAAAACACCACCCAATACTTTTTTTACAATTCATGTAATGTTATTATCTGTGACGCGGATCCAAGCCCGAAGGCCGCCTCATGGGTCAAGCAGAGCAACTTAACTAATATAAATGGTATATATGTATACCACTTATATTATATTATATATGTATGTATATATAAGTTGACCGAACTTTGTGACTGGAAAAGTTATATTACCTAAATTTTAGTCGTCTTAATTACAGCTCGTTGAAAACAAAAATATTTGTTTTTTATTGTTTTATACTTAGTAAGAAAAATCAAATCTATTATATAAAGTAACCATTACAATTTTCTCGTTTATACGTTCAAGGTCAAATCAAATAAATAACTAATAATATTTTATGTCTAACAAAAAATTTGTAAATCCATAAAATTTGCACGAACAAGTACACAATTCGATGAATTCAGTTCGAAAAACATAAATAAAGTGATCAAAGAACAGTTAGAATAAATAATATTCAGTTATTATTTTTGAAAAGTTATATTTAGCCCATAATTGTATTCTGATTTTAGCTCCAAAAACGTATGCGTAATAAAAAACCAAAATGTCCAATTCATACAGCTCGTATTGTTTGAAAACAAAAATATTTGTTTTATATTGTTTTATACATAGTAAGAAAATACCAAATCTATTATATAAAGTAACCATTACAATTTTCTCGTTTGTACGTTCAAGGTCAAATCAAATAAATAACTAATAATATTTTAAGTATAGCCAAAAATTTGTAAATCCATAAAATTTGCACGAACAAGTACACAATTCGATGAATTCAGTTCGAAAAACATAAATAAAGTGATCAAAGAACAGTTAGAATAAATAATATTGAGTTATTATTTTTGAAAAGTTATATTTAGCCCATAATTGGGTTCTAATTTTAGCACCAAAAACGTATGCATAATAAAAAACTAAAATGTCCAATTCAATTCTCGGAAAAAAAATTGTTTGTTGCTCGAAAACCACTTAATTTTTGAACACTTTTTTTAATAGTAATTGGTTTTATAGTTTTAATAGTTAATATCATTATTAAAGGGGTGGAAATCGCACAAATGATCAATGCAAAAAAAACACATACATTTTAAAAGGACGAAAATATATGCGAGGTTTCTTCTTTATATAAGGGAAGCAAGTTGTTTTTTATACTTTTTTATAGAGGTCTTGAGCGTCTTTCACACCAAAGTTTTTTTTATGTATACAAATAAAATTTATGAATTCTGTTGCAATGTAAAACGATTTAAGTTACAATCTAAGTTGCGATAAACATTATAGCATAGACTATTATTGAAAATATAATAATAACAAACACGACTTATAATAATTTATTTTGATAATTATTTTTCTAAAATGAAAAAAGAAATTGTAAATTTATTAGAATTTATAGGCGGTCTGATGTGTCAAAGGCAAAGATAACGTGTAATGAACATATTTTATAAATCAAAATACGGGGCACGTGTCTTATTAGCTTGTAATAACTTGTGGGAACAAAAATAAAAGTAAATGGAAAATTACCTTCTATTAATCATGTAAACGCTATTTGTAAGTGATGGAAAATTGAGTTCAAAAGAAGCGTTTCCAATTGCAAATTGTGATCATGTTTTGACGGAATCTTGTTAAGTAAATGCAGAACAAAATAAAAGTTTTTCTGTCTCCTAAATTTTTCCAAAATTGAAGTTGTCAAAAACTGGATTAGTTAGATAGTCTGGGATTACCTAGAGGATCTACTAAAGCTGGTTTCGATGGAAATGAAACGGTAGTTACCTTAGCAAAAAAGAAAGTCCGATTACCTTTCAGAAGTTCAGAACCTATTTTAGGTATCCCAAAAACAGCCCCTGTTTTGAAATGCATTTAAGAAGCTTACTCTCAAAAGGTTACTGACACTTCCACCTACGAAAACATCTGCAGACAATAGGACTCCACAGTGGATCCATTATGTGGAGACTGTGAGGAGGAAGCCACATTCAGATATATCATCTTTAACTGCGAATTTCTCAGTTACAGTGGTTAAAAAATATTTGGTACATCTCTACCCAAATATATGAACCTTCATGAAAACCTGATAAACAAGCTCCTGGCTAGTACCAAGAAGAGAGAAGCGAACCTCGTCAGACTGAACTTTTCATACTCTAAGATTTATCTATCTATCTTGAAAGTTTGTAAATGGGTCCATTTGTTTTTTTTTTGTAAAATCAAAATTTTCAGTAATTAAGAGACTGTCTTGAAAATTTCAATGAATATGATCGTTGATATGCTTAAAAAGTACCCATAGATTTTGAGAGATTGATAATTTCCGACAATTAACATTTATTTTTAAAAAAGGTATTTTCTTAGAATAATTTCGCAGATCTGATGGACGTTCCGATTTACAAAAAGCGTTGTATTCTGCATGAGTTATCACATGCAATTTTAACACGAATCGATAACTTAAATTAAACCACTTAAAATCGCGGTTAAAATGTATATTTTCAAAATGTTATGTAATGTTTGAAACTTTTTAAATGTATGCTATGCTGATCGTGCAACGGAATACAAATTTAGTGGCAGCGTTGGAAAATTTAATAAATAATTGATGATAAAACATACAAGTTCAAAGAACTCTATAAAGCATTTTCATTGCATTTAAGTGGCCAACATAATACACATTAATAAAATCTTTTTGTCCGTTATGAATAATAATGAATGTGGTCAGTCAATCATCGCCGAATAGGTGCACTGAAAAATAACACTCCTTTGTAAAAATATTATGAAATACACACACAGTAAAATAAAATAGATCGTTCATGTTTGTGCTGTGTGGGTTTAATTCATATAGAAAAAAACTACGCATTTACTCTCTTATCTGAACTAAAAAATACACAAACACACTGCAACAGGTATATAATAATTAGTAAAAATATATTAAATTATACCTCACAATTCATAAAACTAAATCATATAAAATAAATACACATTTGATAAAAATGTTTTGTATAAATGAGTTTCTTTATATATATGTTGTAGGTTTATTTCAAATTTAGATAAATAGTCTTCTTACTAGTCATTTATATTTAGTCTCGAAGCTAGTAAGTACACATATGCTTGTAAGATACTGTTTAATATGCCGTTTAATTAAAACACAATATTATTGTGAAAAATAAATCGAAAAAATGATGTTCTTTTTAAAAATTTCTTCAAGTACAAGATCTTTCTGCAACCTTTTCACGTTTTAACATCAGATACCAACGGCTATATGCTTAGAACGATATCTCAAATCCGAAAAGAGAGAACAAGCAGAAATTCTACGGGTTTTAAAACTATCAAGTGACTTTCTAGTTCGTAAATGTAATACAATTTCACTGAAACATCTGTCTTTATTTTGCCGAAGCATAGTATCCAATGTACAACATAAATCATGTTTGTATGCATTTATGGGTGCGTAGAAGTAATCATTGGAATTTTAGAGTTCCACTCAAGGTAATTTTGTATTAAATCAAATTACAAGGATAATGTCTGGACAATTTTTTAAATATTGAAATTTCAAACATTTATTCATGGTTGTTGATGACGTGTCCTGCAGAAAATAACGTTAAAGAAATAGATTCATTTTCACCTCTTCATCCTAGAACAAATTAACATACATCACCGCCCATATAGCAGACTTTTATGGATTTTGCGACAGAGCCGACCTGACCTTGTACCAGTACACATATTGATAAAGAATTTATTGCATACTAAGTATTTAAATAACTAACTATTCTTGTTGTAGATAACATCAAATGGCTTTTTTTTTTAATCTTGGCAGTCGATTTTTGCCGAACCCATTTGGTCTTTTAATAGTGTATAGAATCTACAATAAAAGGTTTCGTCATAAAAAATACGAACAACTTCTATTCTATAAAGATTATTAACATAATCAGACAGAACTCGACTACAAGGTAGTCATCATCAGTATGAATTAGCTAATCATAACTACTATATCTGAGATATGGAGTCTGAGATATGTTGCTCGTTGCTAATTTGGTGCATGTCTCTAAATTAGCAAGAATAAACACGCACCAAATTTGCAAAAAGCAACATATCTCTGATTCCATATCCCAGAGATAGTTACGATTAGCTAATTCATACTGATGATGACTACCTTGTAGTCGATATACGTATTTATAAAAACCAATAAATCGTACTAAATTCCAAAAACTGTATAAGTGTTTGTATATTTATACTTCACATGCACCACCGGGTGTTTCCATTGGTTTTTTTTTTTTAATTTTTGTTTTTAATCATTACCGACATACTTTATCAAATTGTCAGTTTAGGAATTTTCGTTTTGATTTAGAGGGCTTTTGAAGTCACTCAAATAAACATAGTTCTTGAAAAAAAGCTAAACTGTTTTCATCCGCCATATTGATGATATTGACGCGTACACGTACTTATAATACCAAAACGAACGGCATTTTCGAGAGTAGAGTAGGCGTTTACAAGCTAACACGAACACGACAATAAATTGCGCTTAAGAGCGTGAGGGCTCAAAGCGAATAAGCGCCTAAAACGACTACACCGTTTGTCATCAAACCAGTATATGGCAACTGAGCAAATAATCATTTGTCTAATTGGGATGTATGTCTCCGAGACATAATAATTGAATGTAGTTCATTCAACTATATTATAAAAGTACACATAATATTTATGAGAAAACATTTTATTTGAAATAATAACCAAAATAATAAATTTTACTTATGTGTGTTTACTATTTGTGTGTGTTTTAAAAGATATTTATAAAATGTGATATTACGTAATGGGTTTTGTGTAAGGTAATATTCGAAGCTATATTATTATGACATCTTTGTTTTGTTTCGTGATATTATACATATTAAATATGTTTGTTTACCAGGAAACTTTTTAAGGTGATGTGCCTAGATCAAAGTGACAGGTTAACCGCCTGTTACAGTACCGTTATTATCGTCATAACGATTTTAATGGTTTTGGATAATACGCGTTTAATGGGTTCAGTCTCATTAATATGTAATATAGTTATCAGTTTTCTTTTTCTAAACGAAGGAAGATTAATTATTGAAATTCTAGCATATATATATATATATATATATATATATATATATATATATATATTTGGAATTGGCTATTCACTAGATTTGATTTGATACTCCAATAATAAAAAATATTTGGTTATTCTCCATCTCTATTTTGATTTGCTGAGACCTTATTTAAATATTGCCTATGTCATTCCCGCAATTTAAACAAATCTAACGACACCTTACATGTTAAAATCCACCATGCCGTTTAGGCTATAGAGCGTGCCAAAGAAATTAACATACATACACTCACACTTTAAATACAACAAAAACTGTTTTCAAAAACAATTACTTGGTAAATTCTGTAAGAAAAAAAATCATCAACTTTCGACTTAAACAATATAAACAGAAGGTTGGTTCTATTTATAAAAAACGAGTCGCTCTAAAAAAGTTCACCCCTATTTGGCCTTCAAAAATAATCCACATGCAGAAATTAACTTTCAAAATTTATGCCTTTTCATATTATTTTGAGATAATTAAAATGGAGTATGTCTACAGATATAATAACTCAAATTTCTCATTAAAAGTATTATTATTATTAACTTGTAATTAATACCTTAATAAACGTGTTGTTGTTTTTGTAGTACATATTATTTTATTTTACATTCAAAATTATAAACTATTTTACACAGTGTATTATAGGTAAGTAAACAACTTTTAAACTTATCTTTTTCTTTGTGTGCCGTCAAATTTTGAAATCTTTAAAAGTGTGCCGTGACAAAAAAAAGGTTGAGAATCACTGGCGTAGGGTCTTAAAAGTAATAACTGTGTCAGTAAATTTCACCAGCGCGTATACCCCATTTAAAAGTTGCCTGTCTCTAATATGAATTATGTTTTTTTTATTCTTCTCTTGACAATTAAGTAATTAATGAACATAAAATAATCAAAGACAAGTTCAATTATTATTTATTTATTGATAATTGATCGCTTCTAGTATTTTACTAATATTAATGATTTATATATTACCAGTCAGACTCTGTGGTTGGATTATTTTTTTGTTATTTTGCTGCCTGCAGTAGTAATAATTTAATTGTATCATTGTGCTTTTATATACATATATATGTATATTGTTATTAGTGGATACTGGTTTATTATTTCACTTATCGTGTTTGAATATTATTTCAATGTACCAAAGTGCGACTAACTTAATCAAGAAATTTATGGTTATTTTAAATCCTACTCTGATCGTTAATATATAAAAAAAAAAATCAGTTATGTAAATCAAAATTTTAAAATAATTGGTACAAAACTGATTAAACAAGGCTAACAGATGCTTAAACTACTTTCAAAATGGTTTAATTAATAATAAGATTTATTTTTAAAAGTCACAATAAAAATTAAAAAAAAACACCGACAAAACTTTATAACTTTTCTTTGGTGTGTTCACGAACGCCTCTTTCGAATTTTGTATTAAATGCGAGCGAATAACTAAAAATCAATACTTTGCCGATAAATCATTGAATAATATTGTTTTTTTTTTTCAAATTATGCCCCAATTCCTAGAACAATTATTTGTATTTTATAAATATGTATTTCGACTATAAAATAGTCATCATCAGTATGAATTAGCTAATCGTGACTATCTCCGGGATATGGAGCCAAAGATATGTTACTCGTTGCTAATTTGATGACGACTACTTTGTAGTCGAAATACCTTTTGAAATTAAAATTCAAAAAACCTAGAGTTCTCTTTGATTATCTTAATAATCTTTAAACATTATATTATCGAATGATAATTAGTGAGAACTGTAGGTTTTTGAAATAAAATTTCAAATTCGCCCCCTTTACCTAGATCAGGTAATGGAAGATCGGGTAGATTTAGGTAAAGGGGGCGAATTTGAAATTTTATTAATTTGAATAATGAATTTTTAGTTTTATTTATTAAGACAGTTTAATTCAAGAATTTTTTTGGACTTCTAATTGGTATGCAATACGCATTATTTTCGTATGTCAAAAAACTATGGTTATGTTCAGAGACACAATCGTTATATATAGGCCATAAAAGTGACATTCTTTTTTCAAAATTTCACAGTTAATTTGTGTATGTAAACGGATTTTATACGAGAAATTTTGCAAAATTAAAAAAAAAGAATGCGTTTTTAGTGGTTATATGTTGTACATTTGTTGAATAAATGTGCAACGAATGTAGTTTGACCAATTAGTAGTATAGAGTGCGGTGTTCTGAGGTTAAATGCACAAGTAAGCCCGAAAAATGTAAAGGTCTAGAAAGTATCAACTGTACTGGAACAGATTTCTGTACGATTTCATTTTCAGAATATCAAGAAAACCTAATCTTTAGAAATAATAAATAACAAAATTAGTAAACCAATATTTACTAATTCAAACTTTTAAACTATTGATAGTTTACGAGTTACAATTTTGAGTTGTTGTTATTTTGAAGAAAAGTCGTACAAAGAAATATTTTAGAAAATTATGGAATAAATAATTTACTAATTTAAAGTTTCCTCATTTCTTTTAGGCGTAGTGGTAGTAATTTGTACTAAATTTAGCGATTTAGTACAAATTAATCTACATACCTATACTTATAATAAAACTGCAGACAGGGAATATACTTTTAAAATATTTTCAAAATAATACTAAATTGGATTTAATATCATGATAATAAATGCCAAAAAGGGTCTGTTTGTTTTTATATATTACATTCGTGGCAGCTGTGTCTAAAGCAGAGGTGGGCACAGACAGCTCGTCTGAGCCTTACGAGCTCTCCATAAGCTGGGTGAGAGTAAGTAAAGAAGGTATGTTTTGAAGCAAGACGGAACGATGTTTCAATACAGGTTGCCCTACCGATTATTGCCCAATAATTTATTCAATCAATTTAGAAATAGTTTTATAAAATATTTATTGTTTAAATAATATATTTTACAGTATGGAGAGATACACCAAAAAACATAATAATAATAATAATAACAATAATGATAATAATAACAATAATAATAATAATAATCTGAACTTATCCAAGACTGCTTGCGATGTCTTCTCCATTATTAAATTCACTACTTTTATTTTTTTTGAAAAACAAATTATGCGAAAAATAATTTCCACTACTACAAATAGTACTTTTCACTTTTTCAATTCAAAGTAGACTAACTCGAAGAACTCAAATTCCCACTTTATGTAAAATTTAACTTAATTCATCAAATTCTCATGACACTATACTGAGCATACTCCATACGAAGAAAAAATAATTAAATCAGGTAAATAATTCTTTATTAGTTCTCGGATATGAATAGTAAAATATTTAGACAAATCATTTGGAATTTCCAAAACTTTAATTCTATTTAAATTATCCTTTGCAAAAATTTCCCTCTTTTATTACAATGGTCCAGCGGTAAACTTAAAGGTTCAAAAGATTTATATATATTTTTTATATATTTTTATTTTATTCATACACAAATATGATATATACTAAAAAGGTACATTTTATGACCCTAATTACCAGCCCAAAATTCCAGAGTATATATTGAATGATTGCTTGTATTATTTACTTTGTATAATAGTGACCATAAAAAAGATTTGGTATTATTATATTTTTTTCAGAAAATGTTTTAATTAAAAAAAGAAAATATTAATAATTGGTAGGTTACCCTGTATTAACTCTATCTCTCTTCCCTACCTCTCACTCAGAGCTTGGCCGAGTCATCTCCTGCCCACCTCTGGTCTAAAGCATGCCTTTTTAAATACAAAAAATGTTTATTTTAAATTAACAAACTTTTATTTGACACGTATTTTTATACACAATAGTTTTGACCTAAATACTATATACTACTTTAAAATAAGTTACTAAGCTAAATTTTGTACTAACGGAAACTTAGTACAAAATTCATTTAATAATTCATTTAGAAAATATATTATTTTTGAGGTTATACCAATTTATATAATGTAGATACAGTCTTATAAAGCTGCATGGTTTATTTTCAAATAAGGTGTATTGCAGAATTATTTGCGACTATGAATGAAAACATTGTTTTAAAGTGTTTTGTCAAAAAGCTTATATAGTTGATCATTCAAACGATTTATCTGTCATCATATATTTAAATCTATTTTGAAGTAATTACGCTACAAATTATCCATAACAAGCCGGATTTAGAGGTAACAGCATGCCTTTTTAAATACAAAAAATATTTATTTCAAAATAACAAACTTTTATTTGACACGTATTTTCATACACAATAGTTTTGACCTAAATACTAATATTGAGGTGACTACTTTAAAATATGTTACTAAGCTATATTTTATACTTATGGAAACTTAAATACAATTACAAAATATATTATTTTTGACGTTATTATTATTTTCAAATAATGTGTATTGCAGAATTATTTGCGACTATGAATGAAAACATTGTTTTAAAGTGTTTTGTCAAAAAGTTTGTATAGTTGATCATTCAAACGATCTATCTGTCATCATATATTTAAATCTATTTTGAAGTAATTACGCTACAAATTCTCCATAACAAGCCGGATTTAGATGGAACAGTCATAAAACGTCATAAAAAGTAGTACAGAGATAATTTCAAAAACAACAAAAAAGTATAAAATTAATAATTATAAACTAAAGATTTAAAATTAACACATAATATTATATAAAATAATAATTTATATACATATTTAACTCTAATAAATTATAATTTCATTCATAAAATGTCAAAGAATGTTGAACACTTTACCTGTGTGTAATGTAAAAAAACCGAGCCAATTTTTTACACCGCACATACACATATTAATATTACGCTTTAAGTGTAATTCCATTTGCATAATTTATAAGTTAAAAAACAACAAAAATTTATTTATTCCTATATCTATTTAATGATGTGGTTTATTTTATAGATTTACTATTTAATATTTAGTTCTACAGAGGTCACATATACAGGATGTACAAAAAGTTTAGATCCACACTTACAAGCAAGTAATCTCAGGAAACCAACATGTGTTTTGAATATACCAAGATATCTTGGTTTATTCAATCTACGAGTTATTCTTATAAAAATTAAATAAAAATATCATTTGAGACAAAATATCCCCTGACTTAATATATTTTGATAATGAAAAAAAAAAAAACGCGGTTGGGTTTGCGTGTTTTTGGGCGCTCGCACTATAACAGCGTTCTATATGTTTCAAATATCGTGGCAATAATTATTTAAATTAAATAAGGTAACTATTACAACCGAGTACTACAATTATATCTATCTTTCACTTCATCGGTCATACCCCGAGTTGGTCGGCCTTGCGTATTTTTGTGCCCAGCAGTTTTCAAGATATTTTATCGGGGATATTTAGTTCTTGAGATATTTCGTCGGGGATATTTTGTCCGGGGACCAAAACGCATGTAACCGAATATTTAATAATAAAAATACAAGTTTCTACACTACATACTTCCAGAAAATACTTCCCCATCGAATTAATCATATCATTAGAGAAACTATCTTGGATGAAGGATGTAACATATGTCTGGATTTCGCGTACACTATTCCGATCTTTAAGCATGGTCGGGATAATGTTCAAGTTCATGATTGGGATCTTGACTGAGCACTAAAATAGGCTCAAGAAACACACATGAGAATGGAAAGCTGTTCAATATATCTGCGCTGCGAGAAAGGCAAGGGATGGTCTGCCGCAATGTTCATGAAGAATACTGTGCAATGAGGTACCCTATTCAAAATGGGAAACTCTACTAATGTTCGTCGAAACAATAGTGGCGTTAATCGAGGGATAAGGAAATTGAGGGAGAGATATAATAAGCAGAGACATGTGTTTTTGTCAAACTTCAACTTTCCCGTCACTGCCATCACTAATCTATAGATCAAGATATAAAATAAACACATTATGAACACTCTTTTGGAAGCTATTTAAGGACGTTCATTTGCTACGCTGAAGTCAAATGAGTACTCTGTTTAATAAAATTTATTTAGGATTTTAAAAAAGTTGTAAAGTATGTCAATAATCTTACAACGATTTATAACCTTTTTTTATTTGTAATAAATATTTTAAAAGTAATTATTGGAAAATACCAGGAAATTGTAAATTAGAAATTAATTTGACTTAAGTGACAGATCTGACAGTCAACTATGTTTTATATTTGTGTGTATGTGTATATTATTTTAGTGTGTGTGGTCGCCAGTTTTCAAAATATGGTGGCAAAAACAAACCTAACAAAAAAGTTTTAATTTTATTAAATAATTAATTCAAATGTTCGTCAACACCATTTTTTTAATGCAATTATATAAACTGCATACATCAAAGAATATTTATAAACATTATTCATGATGGTGTCTACTTTAATAATATAGTTATTCTAATTTTAAGTACAAAAAAATTCTGTTCTCCATAAGACGCTGTGTTCAAAGTTTGATTTTTAATCGATATTATTATTTCTATATATCTCTCGATATTATATTACTATTTCTACTGAATTGAGCTACTCAATTAACTAAAAAAAAATTTTTATCTACTATCAAGCTTCATGGATGAACGTCCTTAAATAAATTTGTAGGCATGCTTTAAATGCTCCTTGAACACTAAACACCAAATTGTCTACTTACTACGGAATGTTATTTTTGTCTAGTTTACCTTAATTCACTCAGCTCATGTGGTCCTATTTAGTACTCATGTAAAAACTACAACTGTTTACTTGGATCAAGTAAATGTACCTTTGTTAAATCGCCTCATGTCCCTGTATAGTTTACCCGAAAAAAGTAAACATAGATTTTCATTACTTGTTCCGTATCTTGGTACCATTATCGTTTAAATACGACAGGACGCTGAACTTGAACACTGTACACAGAATAAATAAATTATTAAGCCCATGTCGTTTAAGTGTAAAGAATTTATAATAAAAAAAAAAAAAAAACAGACGAATTGAGAACCATCCTCCTTTTTGAAGTCGGGTTAAAAAGAGTGTTAAGTGTAATTAAATAACTGTCAAAATATATGAAGTCTGTGTTGTGTATTCACGTTTTTTAATCGAAGATATATTCAACCGCATCGAAATCCTTTAGCATCCTGTACACAACAACAAGTTTTATGTGTTATGATACTTTGAAATGCTACATGAGTTGTGGAAAATGAAAAAGGATTTTAATAAGTATATATGTTTTTATATTAATTACATGTCTGTCTAAACTGTTTGTAGATTATGTTTATTTAATATATATAATTTTTGATTAATTTATACCATAAATTCTTTACTTCGTTGCTTGCCATCTTTGTTGCAATGTGATATGTGTGGACAGATTGTGATGACTTTATTCAATTCTTTAAAAATTGTTCATGAAATTACTTCAATTAAACAACATCTCAAAACATAGATCATCACATTGACAAGCATATCTGCTTATTTCTCAAGAACCGAAATGAATGTACACTCCCGTTCATAAAAAATAAACCAGTTGAAACATTCTAAGTGCTACTGTATGTAATATTATACAAATATTTAGAAATGTGACTTACACGCTTAGAATGTGACTTACTGATTCAAATATATAAAATGGGAATTAATTATGTACTCGTAGTTTGGAACAACTTTTGTTCTAGCACTTTTTTCGAGAACCAAATTAATTGGCCAATAAATCAAGTATACAGTTTTGGAAAAGGGGGTTCCGAAGAGCCATATTATCTGAAATAGATGTATCATGATTGCAAAAAGAAAACATAAAGGTAGACAAAGATAAACAACAGAATTTTTAATAAAATGTCCGTGCAAAAATTTTATAGAACCTACAACAAAGACCCCTAGTATTTTGTTCGCATTAGTTAGTTTTTTTTTCAGTTTCATGCTTCACCAATTCGTTGGTGAAGCATGAAAATAATGGAAGTATTAATTTAATTTTCATCCACTTTTTTCACACAATTAGAAAATAATCAATTCAGAGAAGCACATCGCGTTATACTGTATTTTAAATATTCCAGAATGAAATAAGAACAAAGACACAATGGAGTATGTAAATACTGGTGAATAGGGCCCCTCCCAAGCTATGAAATTCATAAAATACTAAAGTGTCATTTTCAATGTTTTAATTAGTTCAAATACGTATAGGAAACAAATGAACGCAACACAAGCATATTAAATATGTATAAAAATAGTCCAAGTATTTATAATATCTTTTAATATTTCATAGGTAATTTACTTTTAAATATTGGTCGTATATTTCTTTTGAAACAATACTAACAACAACAAAGCCAACCTATAAATAGAACCATGTCATTGAGAGAAAATCAGTGTCGCACAGAGAATATAATTTATATTTCAAACAAAAATTATTAGTGTACCTTCTATATTGTTTCTTCTTGAATATCAACAATCTTCTTTATGTATTCAAAATATATTATGGTTTCACTATTTTACAAACTATCAAATATACAAAGTGTTTCAAAGTATTGTGACGCCTAAGTATATACAACCAGCCAAGTAGCCGTGCTAGTAGAGACGTTATGTGTACTTGGAACTGGGTGGTTATGGGTTCGAATCCCGACATCGGCAGTTTGTCAATTTAAAAAAAATGGCGGTTAATTGACTAATCTGTCGTCATATGGACAAGAACGGAGTAACCGGCTTGTGAAGTTTTTCTGCCATTTCACGAACTCCAGATGAGTATCAGAATTATTCCTATCAAAGTCCAAATTTTTCTAGTCTGTGATGTATTTAGAACAAATTTTCTTGATTCATACTTAAAAGATCTGATTTCTTTGCTTGTAGAAATATGGGCCCTACACAACTATTTTAACACACATTGTAAAATACATATATTTTGTATAACATAAAATAAATATATTTATTGTTTTAATAATAAAATATGCAGTAGTTATTAGTAGCTACTGCATATTTTACAATAATACAAATCTAAAAAATATGTTTCTAGAGCAAATGTTGTGTATAATAGAAATATTTTTTTTTTCTAAAAACAATATCGCCATTATATACGGTTCTTGTGCGGTTATTGTACACATACAATATTTATATATTCATTTATGTACACTAGGTATAGAATTGTAAAAATATATTCTCTGTTTCAAAAAAATTGTTGTTTTTTGAAAAAGAAATAATTGTCTTAATGTTGTACATGATATTTTATGTAAATTACTGATCTATGGTAAGGTATTCACCAGCTAAAAGATTTTTTTCCAATAAAAACAAGTGTACTTTTTCTAAAGTTAAGAAAATTTTCATGTATTGTTTTCATAAAAAATATAAAAAGCATATGTTTATTAGTCAAGTTACTATCATCGAATCCCCCTACAATAGTTCAAACTCGTTGAAATACCAACTCAAATTGTGGCTAAACTATTGTTTTTGTGATAAAATATTTTAAACAAAAGATGTTTAAAATATTCATTATCTTTGTATATAAAGATTTTCTCTATCTCACACAGTTCTAAATTAGGTTTGAAGCACCATTGCAAGTACGAAGGAACATGAAATGCAAAATTCATTTGTCCGATAAAATCTGCTACTATTCGGTAACAGATAACATCAATATAAGTTCGGTTGTTTCAACGGGTAACCCTGGCTTTAATTTTATTATAAGTATAGATAAATGTTATAGTTTTTCAACTCAAAAAATAATTAAATATTTAATAAAACAAATATTAGAGACTTTCGTAACAATATTTTTATTTTGACTATATTTTTGTAAACACAATTTCTTTTTTATTCTGACTATGGTTTCGGAAACACAGTTCTTGCTTCAAAAAAAAATGTTAAAAAATTATCTATACACTGATAGAAGTAATTATTAAGCAACGAATTCTGACGCTCATATATAGGGAAGATCATACATTTTTTGCACAAGTAAATAAGTATCTTGACATCAGTAATTTAAGTATCAGACATTTAAGTATCAGAAATTTAACTATCTTGACATCAGTAATTTAAGAGGGGGTGGTTAATTGACTAAACTGTCGGCGTATGGACAAGAACGAAGTAACCGGCTATGCTTGTGAAGGTTTTCTGCAGTTTCCTTCACGAACTTCAGATGAATATCGGCATAGTTCCTATCAAAGTCGCACTCATCATACCGATTCCTAGTTTACACACAAAATTCCTCGTCCTCGATTCACATCCTCACATTCTTAGGCATCACAATGGACCTTATGGTCGAAGTGTGTCCCGTCCGCCTCTACAATCTATCTATCTATCGTTCTTCTAGTAAACACATTCTTGAATGAAAACAAGGATTTCTTTCTCAGAGTAAATATTTTAAAGAAAACATATTTACTAGGCTCAATAAATTTCCTTCAATCAGTGTATATTTTCTGAAGAAGGAACTGTATTTCCGAAACTATAGTCAAAATAAGAATATTGCTATAAAATGTTTGTTTTGTTCTTAAATTATAATGGATTTTCATCAAGTAAAGGACCCATTCAATACAAAATTAAAAATTACTTTATTAGTTGCGTTTCTTGATAAGAATTATGGCTTATATAGAACTTTTGCCCACAAGAATTTCAGTGAACGCTCATTATTTATTCTCGATTCTATAGTTGATTCTATACTCTTTCATGGTCTCCGGAAGAGTTTATTAAAGATGGTCGATGTATAAGTCTTAAGTCCACTAATGGATGAAAACATCGAAGCATATAAACTGTTAAATTTGTCTTATTTTTGTACTATTCTCTTAATTTCTAAATTATTCCTCTGATCGTTTATCCCTTTTTTATACAAATTGGAATAAATGTCCTCATAATGCAGCGTTTCCGGTTGAGAGTTTTTTTCTATTTTTAAATCAGACTGTCGAGTTCAAACTACTGAATTCCTGTATAATGTCAGTTTGATGAATGAACAGTCCTTCCACATGAATGAGTTTAATTTAATAAATCGTATTGTCTCTTCTCTGCCTATTTCTCATGATTCAATTAAATCAATAATCGCAGGAAGTCATAACATTGAAGATATTTCAATGGTTATAGAATGTCAGTTGAATTGTTCTATATAAACAATAATCCAAAAGCGATTTTCAAATCAATGATTATTTAATAATCCAGATGCGTTCATATTTATATACTCGTATGTCTAGTAATTTTTCTCTAGTGAAATTTTATTCTTCGATTTCATCAATTCTTTTTCGACTGTTTAAAGAAAGACGAATTTATAAAGGAATATGCATAAAATTATTGCGAACAAAGTTTGAAAAGTACTGGATCGAATTTTCACTGGATGGATTATTTTGATGGGAATACTATAGGCTTTAGAAATTTTGTGTGTGAGTTCTCTACTGCAAAAAAGTGAGGTTAAGATCGTGAATGGGAAAAATCGGACTGCACATCTCCCCGCTCGGTGGAAAAATATCCAACTTTGAAATCGTAAGAGATGCCTTTTAAAAAATAAACTTTTGTTTGAAACTATTTAAACTTTTCAATTACTGATTAGTTTCGCTGCAAATAACTGTAATTCCTCTTACCGGGTTAATTAAGCAATTGACTCAGTGAATTTGTGTGTTATTTTTTCGATAATCAGTTCCAAATTTATTCGGAGATAGTTTCTTTAAAAACGGAGTTAGGCGGTCTGTTGGAATCATTTTTCATAGCTAGCTGTAAACATTCTCTACAATCTAAATATTCCCACAAGTAATTTGTTCCTGTTTTTGTATCAAAAGTGAGAAAGTCTGTTCGGTCTATCATATATTTTTTGTAGAAGTTGCCATATGTGTAATCTGTTTTACACCATCGTAGGCCATCACATATTTAATAAGTTTAGTATTGTGTGTGGTATTTCCAGAGGTGACTTTTTAATTGTCTTTTTGTATGCATTATTCTTGCTTCGACTTTTGTGGTATAAGTTTTGATATTTGTATAATTAATTGGCGGTAAATGTTTCTCTTTTAGTAAGTAATACCGTGGTGTGAACTTAATTAAGGGTTTTCTCTGCACTTTCATTATCACTTCTTTCAATTTTGAAGAGTTGAACAAGAGACAAACATTCCCTTGAGCATTCGTTACTTCCTTACGCCACAAGATATTTTGTGCATATGGTGAATAAAAAAGATTAAAGAAAGTTGTGCACAACCAATAATGTCTTTACTTTAAATATGATCTTCACAAAATAATAAATATTAAGTACTACATTTAATATAAATGAATTAATAATAAAACGTATAAATGTGGTTTTCTATTTATTATTGGTTTGTAGTTAAATTTCCCGTTCAATTGTAATTTTTTTTAAATTGTTTAATAATATATAAATTATTATAATACTTAATATTAAAATTATTTCAAACATATGTAAAACATTTTATATACTACATGTTTTCACTTGTGCAATATTTTTTTGTTTGTGAATCAAGTAATATATATTCGTGTTACATGATGAATATTTGTAATGTGAGAGGAAGCTCGGTACAAAAATCACATATTTATAGTATTGAGCTACAATAAAATGGAATTGATTAACCCTTGAGTACCCGAATGCTTATATATATTAATGATTCAATATTCGTATCCATAATATGTAATAATACTTAATTCGTAGGAAATAGGATTTGGGAAAGTAAATGAATTAATTCAAATAAATTGGACGTAATAGATTATATTTTAATCAGGTGACAAATACTTTCAATTAAAAATTAGTTTCATTCAAATAATAAAAAAAAATTACTTTATAGCTAAATCAAAAATAAGTTATTAAGTTAATAATAATTATTTTAAAGCCGGACTGTTTTCAATAATGATTATGGCATCAAATTTAACTATCAAAGTCTTTCTCCATAGTTTGTTTATATTAGACATTTGAATTACATAAATAAGTTGCTGAGGAAGTCATAAATAAATGACGAAACGTCCAATTTATTTGAATTAATTCCCAAATCCTATTTCCTACGAATTAAGTATTGTTATATATATTAACCTTTCTGCGTTTGATATCGTCTGCTGACGCAATAGTATAATATATTGCACATAAAATTGAGTCTTTTGCACGCAAACTTAATAATTTTTTAAACATTTATTATGTAAATTGTTTGGATTAAGTAAAGGTTATCCCGCGACTACTCTTTAAGACCCTAATACCTAGCCTTCAGAGAGTTCTGTCAGTCTGATTTTTCGAACTTGAAGTGATGAGTACCTATAGTCCTTGACATATTCTAAGTTCTTCAAAATATCTACGTCATTTTTAGAAGAAGTAGACACTTGAAATTAGTCATACTGTAGGTTTTAAGGAACAAGTAAAGGGAAAAAATTTTAAACCTTGAAATGTTAGATTTCTTTTCGATTATTTCCGAAAAAGAAAAACTTTTAGCCGAGAAAAACAACAGTTTATCTTCTTTCTTCTCATTATACTCAAAATTACTTTTTCATGAATTATCCAATTATCCAACAATCCGAATATTGCTATTTTGCACAATTTTTACTATAAACAAAATCGTTGTTTTTCATAAACAAATTATCTTACTGAAATTTAACTTTACTGTAATTAAAGATCTACTTATTGGCCTAATCTTTCAAAAAAAGAATACAAGCGTTCTTGTTGAATAACTTGTTGGTTACTTTAGTTCGGGATGATTGATGATGTATAATATTGCTAGAGAGTTTGCTTCGTTCGTGAATTTATTACTTATATACCCGGTCTACCCTACAAATTCAATAATAATACTTTGTATGTATTTATGAATGTTTATATATATTTCAATACAAATTATGTTACTTGATAAGATTTTGTATGAATTACTTACTTGTGCGATTGTAATAGTGCTATGATAAGAGTTGCATTTTTTTATGCCAATTATGTTTGTGAAAATTCCACTCTAGATTATTGTTGGCATATGTTTAGTTTGATACGAACATTTTTCATATGACAATTATTATTTTATTGCTCTCCTCCGACTTTTCCGTTCCTTCTACTTCTGAAATTTTGAGGCTATATATCTCCAAGTTTCTGTAGAATGAAATATGTTATGCTGTCTGTTTTTGGTATTTGAAAGGCCAAGGTCGTTCATAGGCAAAATCGGTCAAGAAGAAGGGGGGCTTAGTGGTAATTTGGCTTAAAAAGTAACTGTTTCACTTACTTTTTTTTAGCAATAAAAAAGTATCCTTTTCTCAATTTTATTCTTAAGACAAGCCTTAGATAGATAGATAGATTGTAGAGGCTGCCTTGGACGGGCTACACTTCGACCATAAGGTCCATTGTGATGCTTAAGGATGTGAATGGAGTGGAAGGAATTTTTGTGTATAGACTAGGAATTGGTAAGATATGCGGCTGCAACCTAGTATGATAGGTACAATGCCGATATCCATCTAGAGTTCGTGAAGGAAACTGCAGAAAACCTTCTCAAGCACAGCCAATTACTTCGTTCTTGTCCCCATACGCCGGCAGTTTAGTCAATTAACCGCCCCATTTTTTCTCTTTATAATTGACAAACTGCCGATGTCGGAATTCTAACCCATAGCCTCCCAGACAAAACGCCTTAGACCGCTCGGCCACTTGGACTGGTAAGACAAGCCTTACCCTTTTAGTTTGGAAAGATTCTCCTCGTTCCAGCACCCTCCACTAGCTTACTCTCCTACGAAGACGGTTGATATAACTGGAGTAATCACGATCCAAAATTCGTCTGAGTAACTTAGCTTAGTCTACGTAGCTCCTAAGTGTCTAATACAATTAGATTTTAAGCTTGAATTGTATATTTCTTGTATAATATAAATTTTATATCATTTTGTCATGACAATTATTAGATATTTCTAGTTAATTGACTGTTAGTGTAAATTTCTTTTTGCTTTTGAATACAACCAAAATAGTAATTACAATTAGCCTGTATACTATTTTTATGAACGCTTGCCCTAATTAAAAAAGTAACCCGCATAATAATTAAATATAAAATAGCGGTAAATTAATGTTTTATTATGAAGAAAACATTATAATAAAGTTTAATTAAAATGACTTAAATAATTATAATCCTGATTCTATCAAATAATTTAAGTAGACTTTATATATTATATATTATACTCAAGTTGCAGTTGAACATATATAGTAATAATAATAATGGCTGTCGTATTTACTTTAGCAAAACATAACAGACAAGTTCAGAGGTCGATATAAAACAAGTATTTTCAGTAGTTTTTTTTTTTTAACTGATATCTTCATAACATAACATAAATATTACAAAAATACAAATAAAAAGGAACAATTTATTACCCATTAGTCTACATATTGTAATCGTTACCATAATATTGACCACGTAATAATAGTGCTAATTACAATATTCATTAAATGCAAAAAATTAACACTCAAATGTTAATTGTATTTCAAGTTGAATTATTTTATTTTATTAATTAATCTTTGTTATATTATATTGATTTAGAACTTGTTTGTTATAAAATAATTAAGTATATTTTGGTTTCTTAGAATTGTTGTATGTAATTACACACTATACGTGACATATTTTATTGTTACAGAAAATATTTATATTTCTAGTTTTTTTAAAATCGATTTTAAGAATAAATATAGGTATAGGCTAGTGAGTAGGACTTATCGCACTCGTAGGACTTATTGAAAGCACCTGAATATTTCTTCAAGGAGGCAGTTTTTAAATGACCCAAATAAATTTTGTTTTGTTCGAAATAGGACATCTTATGGTGTTGTTGATTTTCATCTTAACCATGGCCCTTAGGTTTATTGAAGATTTACTTCAATACGCTTTTGGAACCAATAATTTGTTACAGAATCAGATATCTGAGGAATAAAGGACATTAAAATTGAATAATAGTGCAGCTAAAAAAATCTTCGGAATCGTTTTTGAGAAATTATTCCTCTTGCTTTGTTTGTTCTTGAGATATCTTGTTCCTAGACACGCATACTTACATGCATGCATACAAATGCATACATACAGAGACCCACTAATGGCCAAAAATGGGTATCAAGGGACCTCAAAACATATATAACTGTTAAAATCCCAATATCGGTTTTCACCATCGGTGGCAACATTCTATATTCACGTGTATAGAGTTAAAAATCTAGTGTAACACGATCTTTATAAACAGGTCTTATTACTGACTAGCCATTTCATAAAATTTCAATGCACGAGATGAAAATTGTAAAAAATTGATCTCATAATTGTTGCCTAACGCATAGGAATCGTGATATTTCCAAAACTCGATTTGCGTAACCTTTTTTTACCTATTTGGTGAAAGACCTAATTTGATTAGGGTAAAAGTTTTTAACATGTAATTCAGGTTTCAAAACTCTGAAATTCCTTTTAATAATCGAATAATCAAGAAAGAATAACCATTAAATATTTTATTTATAGTTATTTAAATCAATTTTTCATACATCAGAAATATTAATCATTTATTCATTTCATTGTATTTTAAAATGACATTGACAACGTTTAATCAAAAATAATAAGCCGTATGTTTTAATTATTTTATGCGTCTTCTGATTATTACTTACGTTTTTTTTTTACTTTTTAAAACAAACATAAATCAAATAATTAGATATGGCGGGAAGCTGTCCATCAACAACAATATAATATATATATACATACAACTAGAAATTAAGATACTCTAATGACTTGACATGACTTTCAGTATCTTCTTGTGTCATGGATCACTGTTTTTTACCTCTGTATACAGACTACAACGTATTATGAGAGTTATTTGTTCCATATCGAAAATTGAGTTTGAGTTTTCTTAAGATTTTACAATTTGGAGATCCCTTGATGCCGTAAATACCCACCATACACCCAAAGTTGGGTGTATGACCGTACAAGACCGCACAAGAAATTATGTGACGTGTACGGTAGTTATATGACGAATGGGAACACTGGTCAAACCACTGTTTACGACCCACTCACTCGAACTACTAATTGAGACTCATCACACTAATGGCCATAGTAACTCACGCATGCGTCTATTCTATTGTTTTGTATAGCTTAACTAAGGAACTCACCGGTACAATCGATGTATTATGTACGACAACAACATAACAGTCGACAACAACATAAAAATAATATTTGTTCCTATCTATTTAGACTATAACAGAACCAATGATACATAAGCAGCTAGAAAGTCTGGTCAACTTTTATAAAGATGTTCCAGATTAGTTAATTAAATATTTTTTGCATGTTTAAAATTGGATTATTTCTAAAACATGATAAGCCATCGGGTTCAAAATATTTGAGCTTATTGTTAAGCTAAAATGAAAATTCAATTTGGTAGAGATATTAATTTTAGCCTTGCTCCCTTTTCGTACTATTGTATAGAAGAACAATGGTACAGTCTCGTTGAAAAATTGATTTTAAGATAATTACAATCAAAGAATGTTTTACAAAATCGTTTTGATTTCAACAAACTTTTCTCGCAATGTATATTAAATCAATACTTTTCATTTCGTTAAAATTTGGTATGAGGAAAATTAAGGAAATATAATGTCCATATTTCCTTAATTTTCTACACAAGTTATAATAAAAAACAAGTTGTTAAATTTGGATTACAAACAAAATCCAAGGAATTTCTATTGGAATTAACATTGACTTCGATTAATGATGAATTGATTAGCTATGTAAATTACTAATTAGTCAATCATTCAGCAATTAAATAATATTAAATTCAATTAAATAATATTTATTCTTAAAGTTCTTTAACATCGATATAAAAATATATAATAAACAAACTGGTCTTTATTTATATAAAGACACACAGGTTGAACCAGTTGTTTTTTTTACATTTTGTATTTAATAGCTTATAATATTGAGTTATTCTTTTTACATAATATTAAAGGGTTGATCTTTTCAGATATGATCTCATTAAAAGTAACAAATGAGGTTAACAATTGATTGTTTATCAATTATTAGTATATACTTGTGTGTTTACTGGGTGTACCTTAAAGAAGTGTAAATTTGAAGACTTGATTCCAGATGAACATTGTCTTTTGTGAATTTTGTTTCGTGGATTTATTAGGATTGTAACTATATATCGGTCAACCAATATTATCGATAATAAAAATAATAATAATGGGGTTTAACCTCCGTTTTTGAGACACGACAGTCTATAACAGATGCCACCCAAATCATTATTTTTCAACCTTTATTAATTTTTACTTTTACTTCACTTTTATGATGTGAGTAAAGGATCAGGAATTCGTATGCAGACTAGATTGGTAGGTGTGCGGCTGCAGCCGACTTTGATAGGGACTATGCCGATATTCATCTGGACTTCATGAAGGGAAACTGCAGAAAACCTTCACAAGCATAGCCGGTTACTTCTTTCTTGTCCATACGCCGACAGCTTAGTGAATCAACCGCCCCATTAATATTTAATTGACAAACTGCCGGTGTCGGGATTCGAATCCATAACCTCCTAGTTCCAAGTAGAAACAACGCCTTAAAAGGTGCGGCTACTTGTCTGGTAAAGGTTAGGCTGATGCTTCTCAGGCACCAACGGTGTGGGTTATCGATAATATCGAATGAAAAAAACGATATTTTTATAAAATTTCATATTCTTCTGATAAAAATATTTCAATTTTTCTTAAAGTAGTCCTCAATTTGTCTTAAAATAGTTTTTTTTTAAGTTGAATCACATAACATACACTTTGATTTGTTCAGTAGAGTTATTGAACATGCGCCAAGTATCCGTAAAAACATAAAAATTGTTATAAAACTCGAACAGGCAAAAATACTTCTAAAAATATAAATTCAAAACGTCAATGTTCCCATTTGTTGAGGATTCCAATTTTCGACAATTTTAGCGATTAACATTAAAATTGTCATAATGGTAATTTGATTTGATATTCATTATCGTCTATTAAATGTAACGAATTTTTCTTAATACTGATTCTAAAAAGTTTTTCATCTATTGTGTCTACAAATAGAATAAAATTTCAAATTCGTCCCCTTTACCTAGATCAGTTTTTTGTATTATAAATACGTATTTCGACTACAATGTAGTCATCATCAGTATAAATTAGCTAGTCGTACTTTACTCTTTGACAATTAGAGATAGTTATAAAGTCGAGATCAACAGACAAAAAAAATAAAAATAAATAGAAAATTAACTGTTGATCTCGACTTTATAACTATCTCTAATTGTCAAAGAGTAAAGTACGACTAGCTAATTTATACTGATGATGATGACTACATTGTAGTCGAAATACGTATTTATAATACAAAAAACTGATCTAGGTAAAGGGGACGAATTTGAAATTTTATTTCAAAAACCTAGAGTTCTCACTAATTATCATTCGATAATATAACGTTTACAAATAGAATATTTTTAGCGGATGGAAAAAAAATCTAGCAGTTTACACACACGATATTACGTCTAAAATGAAATAAAACTTACTGTAAATTAGACTTTATAATATTATTTGCTGTTGTTTGTGGTAGATTGATTCCAGTTAGAGGTATGATGACATGATACAGAACTCTTTCATTGTAACAGGTCATTGGAGCAAATCATAAATAGGATACTGACCTCAAAATATTTATATAAAATATTCATTACCATCTCACATAGAATATAAAAAAAATTAATAACATTACCTACATATTAAAAAGTTTTTATTTTAATTTTTTTGTGAATGTTTATTTGAGAAAATAAATATTATGTCATAAAAACAGTTTTTGTTTTATTCTTGATGATCATGACAAGGTCTTCATTGAAAAAAACAAATCTTTAAACCAGTTCTATTTGATAGGTTTTTTACGTACATATCATCCTCTCAAGTTAAATAACGAATAATGTCTGTTTACAAATCAAATGGAAATTAAAAAAGTGTTGTAAAATCATTAAAAATGTTCTCCAGCATGAAACCACTTTTCGACAGATTCTGCTCCTTTTTTTCACAGGCTAAAAATAACGTTTTCTAATAATTCCCGAAGTTTCAGAATGTTTGACCGTTTAGAACGCGAGATAATTAATAGCAAGGTAATCATTCTCTCTCACTCTCTCTCATAAAAAGCATGTAAAACTTCATGCACAACTATTATTTGTTAAATTAAAAGAAATAGTCGAGTATTTAAAAAAAACTAGGATAGTAAAGATAAATATTTATTAAATAAACTAAAAAAAAAATTGCGTTTTACTGTTTTGTTTTCGAAATAGAAAAATTTAAAATAATTCTTTATTTCAAAATTACATTAATTTGTATATATGAATAGTGAATATATATGTGTTGTATATGTGTGTATATGTATTTGTTCTATTATTAAATCATACCGGCTTTTTGTTCTGATTATATAATAAGACAGTGCAGAAACTACCTGATAGATAGATAGATTGTAGCGGCTGCCCTGGGCAGGCTACACTTCGACCATAAGGTCCATCGTGATGCCTAAGGATGTGAGGATGTGAGTGGAGTGGAAGGAATTTTTGTGTGTATACTAGGAATATGTAGGATGTGCGACTGCAGCCGACTCTGATAGGAACTATGCCGATATTCATCTGGAGTTCGTGAAGGAAACTGCAGAAAACCTTCACAAGCATAGCGCAACCCATTTACGAATGGGTTGCCTAATCGAAAATGTTCCGGGCTACCCTTAAATAATATTAATATTATTAAGTATTTTAAGATTATTACCTTCATTTTTTTTTTTAAAGTAATGAATAGCAACTAACTGAGCCAATTGCTAAAACACTCGGTGTATACTGAGTTTATGAAAATAGTTATAAAAAAAAAGTGTTTATTTAAAAAAAAAAAAACCTTTTTTGATTTCAACCCATTATATAACCCTTTTGTTTAAGTTTTTTGACAGGCGTATTGATGGTCTTGCGTAAATGAACTAATTAGGTCATTTTATGAACACACAATTTTTTTTTGCGATCAATTTTTTAAACCGTTACAAAGTCGAGATTAAACTCTATATATCCTATTATTATTTATTTATATTATGTATATTTAAAACCCATTTTGATCATATTTCTAAAACTAAATCGATAATTGGAAATCAAAATTATTTTATATATATATGTGATAATTGTGAAACAATATCCAATTAAAATTATTTGATGTTTTTAACCAATTTATGTGGTAATATTGAGAGCCATAGACAAGAAATGCAAATAATAATTATGATAATAGATAATAATAATATAATATACGCCATAGTTTAATGATCGTTAATATTAAAAGTGACTGATAGTTATTTCGTTATGGTGAGGTCATGTGACATTTTCATATAAAATGAGTACAATTTCGTGAGCCGGAAGAAAATCAGCAAACGTTAATATGTTTATTATTATATTTAATATAATATTTTACAAGATGATACAGGAAAATTAATTGTAAAAGTTTTATTTATCTATTTATTAATGAAAAATTATCTTATATCTTAGTGTAGAAATCCAATTAATTAAGTTTCATTAATTATTTTAGAATTAATTAAATCAAAAGAAATAAAAATTTTCGTACGTGTTGTAAAACATAGTATCCTGATTTTCTTGTTGATTAAATTCTTAGTTGAGTAATTTTAGATTTCTTAATAGTTCGTGAATGAGTAAACTTAGACCGTGTTTCAAAGGTTTCAAAGATGAATTTTTTTCATAACAAAATTTTAAAGACAAACAATTTTCCTTTTTTAAAAATCCTCAACTTTTGTTTGAAACTTTTTTTATAAACTCAGAATATACCGTATTTTTTAACAATTAACTCAGTTAATTAGATAGATTGTAGAGGCTGACCTGGGCGAGCTACACATCGACCATAAGGTCCATTGCCTAAGGATGTGAGGATGTGAGTGGAAGGAATTTTTTGTGTATAGACTAGGTAGGATATGCTGCTGCAGCCGACTATGATGGAACTATGCCGATTTTCATCTGGAGTTCGTGAAGGAAACTTCAGAAAACCTTCTCAAGCTTTGTGTTTTACAAATACGTATTTCAACTACAAATTAGTCAACATCAGTATGAATTAGCTAATCGTAATTATTTCTGACTCCATATCC
This sequence comes from Nineta flava, assembly GCA_963920215.1. Classification (NCBI taxonomy): domain Eukaryota; kingdom Metazoa; phylum Arthropoda; class Insecta; order Neuroptera; family Chrysopidae; genus Nineta; species Nineta flava. The sequence continues at coordinate 109,652,474 of OY986041.1, forward strand.
CAGAGATAGTTACGATTAGCTAATTCATAATGATGAGGACTACCTAGTAGTCGAAATATGTATTTATAAAATACAAATAATTGTTCTAGGAATTGGGACAAAATTTGAAATTTAATGTCGGTTAAAAGACTACGACACCATGTCGACCTAATGAGAAATATCTCATTACATTTAAAACCCTTATATCGTGTACCCGGTGTCAATGACGTTCCAGAAATATTTGAATCGATTAAGTGTAAATTCATCTGGATCACACAGTACTTTTATAACTAAATAACTAAAACTTAATAATAATATTGTATGCTTAATAATAATAGTGCCTGACAAATTTTATAATAACTCAAATAATAATGTCTATATACTTATATTTATATCTATCTGTTGTATACCTATTCTATTCTATTCAATATATTCACATTCGCTTACTAGATTCATCAATCTTTTATTGACAACGTCATACACAAAATATACTCTATATGAGTGTGTGTGTGTTTGTGAGTGTTAGTTGTTAGTACTTGGTTGGTGGCAAAGCGCATCTGATATATCAGATCGGTAAATTTTCACAGTAAATTATTATGAATACATGCGCGCACGATTTGTTTCTTATATAATATAAAATATTAATAATCACTCACCATATATAATAATAATAATAATAAAATTAAAAAGATGTATCGAATTCGCAAATTTCACTTCACAGTTTCTTTTTTCGTTCTTCTTTTTTTTTCTTTAATATAACGGGAAATTGTTTGATTATTACTACAGTTATAACTTTTAGACATGGTGAAAACTTCGCATGCTTAACACAAATCACATTTGGGTTAGGATCAAGATTGAACTCTTCCAAAATTTTGACCTGAATGAAGTTTTTTTAAATGTATTTTGGGTCGTTTTAAACAAAAAAGGTCTATTGTCATTTTTCGTAAATTTGACCGTTTCCGGTTTATAAACAATTTAATGTTTGAAAAAATGCAAAAACGGACGTTTTCAAGATTGAAAAACAATATTAAAAACTGAAATTTTTGAGTTTACCAAAATTCTTAAATAATCTTTGATAAACATCCCTCAACAAAATCCTGGAGAGTAATTACAGATTATTTCATTCTAAAGCTTTGTTACACTCGCTGCCGATTGGTGTGGTGATTATCGGTGTTTTTCTTTTACATACGTTTTACGTATGTTTTACATACGTTTTAGCGTTTGTCAAACATTACATTGTTTATAACTCGGAAACGGTCACTCACTCAACATTAAGGTTGAGATGCGTATAACTACTACTATGTCGTGTAATGGAGGATTCACCTGCGCAGCGGCCTAGAGCGGCAAATTTTGATCGTTTACGTTAGATATAACGCTATTTGAGCGATCAAAAATAGAATTTTTCATTTGAAAATTAAATTTTTTCTTATAGTCTTATCTATTTTTTATATCATGATGTGGTCACGTGACCGATTTGACACCAGGTTGGCGTTGACGTTTTTTAGCGTCAACGCTCTTGCGTTAGCGCTTCTTTTGGGCGTCGAATTTTTCTAAACTAATTCGTCTAACACTGCATGTACTTTGATGACAATATATATAGGACGTATAAAATAGCGTATTTACCTTTAATCAACTATAATTAATAACGATTGTGCATCAAGCGTAGAATTGGCGTTCAATCCAACTTCTAGCGCTTTCGATAATGGGCAATGTTCCCATTCGTCAAATAACTACCGTACACGTCACATAATTTCGGGTCTTGTACGGTCATACACCCAACTTTGATTATGTGACAAAATCGACGATGATTTTAATGCTTGCACGGTAATTTTAGGTATGTTCCTATTTCTTACTAGTCTAAAACATACAGCGCAGGACAGCGCTCCAAGAGTCCTCTACAGTCAATTAATAAAAAATAAATAATTATTTACCTCAAATAACATAAATTCAAAATTGATGGCGTTAATGATGGTCACGTTTCAATCACATGGTTCAACTTGAGGCCGAATGAAAATGTACCTTTAAATGAGGGGGTACCTGTAATTAGAAATAATCATAAATAGTTTGGTTAATTTCAATTTACTTTTTTTTGATCATGTACAAGATATTATTTTTAAGATTTTCCCAAAAAAAATAAAATACTTCTTGTTAATTCAATTTTACTTTTCAAATACGTAATATTTTATGAAATGGTTCTATTAACAAAAAAAAAATTTGTAATTTACTTAGTTTATTAAAAATATTGATAATGAAAGTATAATTATATTACTTTTTGTTTTTTGTTAAATTCTGTGAAAATACAAGTGTTCTAAATATTAGCAGACTGATCTGTGATGCACAAAAGTGTGTACTTAAAAATTTAGAACAAATACCAGTAAAAAAGTAAAAGATTTTTTTTTTTTTTTTGAAGAGAAGAACCGTTACTTATACAAAGTATGTGTGTATATGTCTTATAAATATTATAGTTTTTTAAGTAGTGTTTTGTGGATATTTAAAATTATAATAATGATGTTTTTTTTATTTACTAATACATAATTATTTTTAAATTATTAACAGTATTTTATAGTTAATAATGAAAAATTCCATTTCACTATCAAAAATGTACAGTTTGTTTAGATGAATGCATTTTATTTTCAATTGAAATTATTATAATGTTATTATTTTTTGTTTCAGGTATGTGTTGTGTGATTTATTGAAAAATCTAATAAGTAAGTAGATTTCATGTTAAGGGATTACACCACCTTGGTGCTCGGCAAAATAGGAATAAAAATAAAAGTATATAGAATAATTTTTATTTTACACATTTACATACTAGTTTTATAAATAATTTGAAAAAAAAATAAAAATAAAAAAATGGCGGAGATATGAGCCGTCAAGTAGGATGCTTTTTTGAAAATTTTCGCTGACGGTGAGCATGATTTCTTTGTAGGGCATTGTCCGAAATCAAAAAAACAAATTGTTTATTATTGAGAAAGGTAATAGCTATCGGTTGACTTTAGGGGATAAGGATTTAAAAATTGTTTGTTGAAAACACAGTTGTATTTGTTTTAAGTGTTTGAATTGTTCTAAATTATTGACGACATAATTTTATTTTAAAGGTTCTAACATAATGTATTATGCAAAATGTATTAATTGAAAGAATATAAAGTTTTAACTAGCCAAAAATTCACTGTATTTTTTGCTTTATTTTTAATTGATTTATGTTGTGTGGACCGGAAATGGTACATTTCCACAAAGTTTAAGCAGAATCTGAAATATGGAATGACGACTGTTTAAATTTATATATAAATTATTTCATTTGTTATATATTACTACTGTTTATTATTGTAATATTATCGTTATAGTTTAATAAAATAAAATAAATTGATTTGAAAATATATTAAGCTATTAAATATAAGCAAAGCTGTAAATTGACTTTAATAAGAGAGCAACTCTTTAATATATATGTATATATATAGATAGTTCTCACAGTTACCATTTCATTGATTGTTTCTTCACATATCTTTAATATATTATCTTATTAAATGAACAACAAACATACTATTAAATTTTACAAGATTGTTATGTTTATATATAAATGTATAGACAACATCTTTTTACATTGTCATTGGTAAATATACGAATAATGCTTTCTTCTTTATATAAATATACCTGTAATATTCAATAAATCATAGAAATATTACTCATTATTTATAAAAGTGCTGTTGCCTGTATTCCTAAATGTTGTTACTAAAATATATTGTGTATTGTCAAATCTTTTGAGTCATTAGAAAGAATAGTAATAAACAAAATAAAAGACAAAGTAAAATATGTATCTTTTAATAAATAATGACCCCTTCTAATCATAATTTCTTCATGAATACTTCCTAGTAATTAGTGGAAATTTGTCTAGAAAGAAATTTTTCGTTTTTACGAACTTTTATGTATCTTTTCTTTTAGTATGCTTGTTTGTGAGGGAAAATGTTTATAAGAGAAAATTCCTTCTAGAATCGACTAGTTCGAATTGACCTAGAGCTATGAAATTTTGGTCCTAATACACACAGCTTTGGTCCTAATGATAATACAATATTTTGGTACCATCTAGACGAATTAATGGTGGAATTCGAAAATATTCCCCAAAGTAGTAAATTTTGTGGAAGAGTGGATGAACATGAGAATGTAGTGGAAGCGGTGGGAAATTAAATGTTTTAAGTTAAGTTAGGTTACAGCGGCTCTCCGGATGGGACACACTTAGACCATAAAGCCGATTGCGATACGTAAAAAAGGGGACCGTACACTATTCCTGAAACTATTTGGAGCTGTTCATTTGACGTCAACTAATTTCAGTTCGTGAAAGTCGTCAAAGAATGACTCAACCATGTGTGTCAGTCTTCGCAATATAAGAGCTAGACAGTAGCAGAGAAGGTGGGTCATGGTTTCTTCTTCCTACTCATTGTGACAGCTCCTGAAATAGTAGTTTTTTTTTCTTAAATTATTAATTAAAAAAATTTTAATTTAATTATCTAAAAAGTAGAAAATAAAAGATATAAACATATATTTTATTTTACATAAAACCTTGTGACGCTCACAATTAATATAAAACGACAAATCCAATACTGTTCCGAAATACAACCAAGAGGCTGTTCAACCAGAACTGAATACAATTTCGAAAGGTTGTCGTATTTATCACCGGACATTATCACTTACAAAAGTATCTACCCACACTAGGACTCCACAATGGATTCATTATTTGCTGACTGTGCAGCGAGGAGGAAGAAACATCCAGCCATATTATCTTTAACTGCGAATCTCTCGATAACAACATATACAATGTATTCATATATCATATGATACTTATATGTTTGGCTATTACCAAGATATGGGAGAAGCGATCCACGTCAGACTGGAGTAGAAGAGAGAGCACAATGGGCCCTAAGGTCGAAGTGCAATACTTTTCATGCTCCAAGATTTATCTATCTATCTATAGGTTATTATGTCTATGGTTTTTATAAGATAGTTATGATGATGACTCAGTAACTTACTGGAAGTCAGTTCTTACAGGTATTTATTATTTGATCATAGCAGCTTTACTATATACACATATATATTACAAAGCGAATTCAATAGGCACTGCTGTAGTACACAATTGCAAGGCAATCGCATATTCTAAAGAATATAAAGTTTTACTGATAATCTTTTACATGCAATAATATTATTAAATGTATATACTGACTGCATCTCACATAAATTTATTGCATTATATGAATGGTTGGGCTGTTGCTTTTAATAATAAAGTATATTTTTTATAAATTGGCACACTTATTATATATGATTTCAATGTTATCTTTAATCAATATTAAAGAAGATGACGGAGAGTCACCTGGTGGTGACTTCCCAATTAGGTAAAAAAAGGAAATTTTACGTTTTCGAAACGATCATATTTTATTCTCTATATTTTAGTTGTTATTAATATAAAATTATTTCAATCTCACTTCAGGTAGTTGGTGTAATAATTTCAAAACTGAGAATAATATTTTCTTTTTGTCATAAATTGATATTTGAATTTAAAACTTTATTCAAAAATATTCTTTCATAATTATTAAATACTTTAAGCTTAATATTTCAACCACCTAGCAGTAGTTACTAAGTTTGCGACCTCAAAACTTGTAGGTGGAAGAGTATGTTACGGAAGTTGGTGCAGGAATCATCGATCTACTAGCTCTGGTTTATTAATTTACCCACCAGAGAGCATATCCAAGTGCTAGAGTTCCCAATATGCCAGAATTTTATTACTTTATATACGTATAATATAAATATCGAGGTATTATAAGTTTAGTACCAAGCAGAAATACTGACCGTATACAACAAATTTTGGTATAGGTGTTCATAAAAGGATGGGCTAATATCTAGAGGTTAAAAGTAGCTTCGTGAATGGGCAAAATCTATTTATGTCTCCTAAAATTTACGTTGGTATATCACACCAACCACCTTAATGTACAATTATTTCAATATTATTTATATTTATTTAATAAACAATAATAATGTTTTTGTATTTGAATCTTGATTAATGAAATTAGCTTCCGTGTAAATAATAACAACAACCATTGAATTAATTAATTTATTTTTGTATGTTTGTTTCATAAACATACAAAGTTTTCGGTTCTGGATTGTTATCCTAGGTTTCTAGGTTTTGAAAAAATATTACGTGTAGAGGAGAAGTTGAATAGTGGGGTAATGATATTAAATTTAACTGCATATGTTCTGCTGAGCAACGCGCTTTCGTTGTCAAGGATTACGGGTCGTGATGAAGTTCCCAGGAATTTATTATCAGGCAGGATATGAATATTACTTTCATAAAGATAAATATTACTTTCATTTCCAAATCTCTGTAACTCAGAGTGTAGACCCAATAAGTGAAGAATTCTCTGAACATTTAAGTCCAATAACGGTAGCGTAGATTAGTATCTTTGTGTCGCGTGACTCATACGGTAGCTAAGAGCTATTTTCCAGTTCTGTGGTAGCAATGTCTTTTCCGTTTCAAGCTAGAAACTTCTACATTAAAACTTTGGAGTTTGGTTAAATAAATGCATATCAATTGGGTAAACAAAAATTCGAAAGTTTTCATTGAGTATTAGGAATAGTATAAACCACCAACTATATGAAAAAGACAATAAACGGGCTAAGATGTGCAATTAAGGGCAATATTTGTTTAGAACCAAAGATTTAAAAAATGTGAGCCTCATCCACATACGCTTAAGGGGGATGTGAAACTTTTGTAGCCGTAGATGACATTTAATTTTAAAATAATTATATATTACTCTATTGGGTAATAATTACATTTCCCCTCTATTGAGTAATTTCCCCTTTATTGTAACAAAAATTTGATACGTCGCTAAAGAAGTTTCACTTCAAAAAAATGAAACAAGTGAAAATACAAACCAACTTAGTTAATTGCTTAAATCTCCGGTACATACTTAATTTATGAAAAAAACTTTCTGACTAAAATTGTTTATTTTTAAAAAAGGAACATTTTTGTCTTTAAATTTTTGTTTTATCACTTACGGTGTCAAAGCTAGGCAGTTTTGCCCATTTTACCCAAACATTGTCCGATTTGGCCAATTTACGAACTTTACCTTACATTTTAGCTCTAGAACACACAAACAAAATTTCAGTTCGATGTCTCTTTGCTTTTTTGAGTTATCGTGTTGGCGGACAGACAAATTTGCGGAAATGGGCTAACTAGGTCATTTTATAAACACCTATACCAAAATTTTTTTTCTGCGATCAATATGTTCAACCGTTACAAAAACGGAACTAAAGTTAATAATAAAAATATAAAGAAAACATTTTAATGAGTTTTTCCATTGTAGACTACTCCATCAGGACCTAGGCGCCATACCTTTTTAAAAAACAAAAGAAAAAAACAAACAACTTTTGTATATAACTAAAAAATATGCATACATGACATATCAATAAAATCCCTTATATGTAAAGTTACCAACTATTTTCAATAGAAATGAGAACATTTTTATCTTTATATAACGCGTTCCACGTTCGGCAATATCTGCTTATTTGATTTTTTTTATTTATATATAAATATACCAGATAGAGACAACTACGCATTGTATAATAGAGTGGTTTATCCCTTATATGATGCGTTCAAATTTTATACGTGTTCTATTTTAGTTAACGGGTCATCAATCTTTTTTGTTTCGATGCTGTTGTTTTTTTCTTGACATGAAAACATCTTGTAGGGGAACCCGGGGGCAAAACGGGGTACGAAGTTGAAAATATGGTTTAAAAGTACAAAAAGATATGGTTTATTTTGAGAGCTACAAATTTTTCTATGAACACATTATAATGTAATAATCACAATAAAACCTATAAAAATTTTTTTAAATATGTACAATTATTGTTATTTTTGGAGTCGGTGTCAGCATAGAGAAATTCACATAAAATTTGGACACCGCCTCCAAAAATAACAATAATTGTACATATATATTTAAAAATTTTTGCTTAGGTGAACTAAAATTGGCACAAGAATATGCAATTATTTGTTTACTTTTTAGTGCATTTTTTGTTATAGAATATTTCATTTTTGAAGTCGGGTTTCCATTTTGTCAAAATAGGTTTTATTTCTCGCTTTTTAGTGACTTTGAAGTTCTATAACTGTTTTTATTTGTCTAAATATGGGTAGACCTACTAAACGACCAACTAATTTTTAGTGCATTTTTTAACACATTTTTTTTTTATCCGTTTTTTATTTTTTTTTTTAATTTTTAATGCATTTTTTCATAACAGATTTTCAAATTCGGTTTTTAAAAAAATTTTCTGATTTTCCCATTATGAATGAGTATATCCTTTCAAAAAAAAAAATTCGCAGAAATCGGTTATCACGTATAAAATGAGGGTTTTCATCGCTTTCCAGGGGATCCCTTCATCAGAATGGGATTTGGTGACAATGGGACCAATCGGAAATCAAACTCTTTAAAACAAAAAAAAATTCAAAATCGGTTAATAAATAACGGAGTTCTGAGGTAACAAACATTAAAAAAAAAAAAGACAAATTGAGAACCATCCTCCTTTTTGAAGTCGGGTTAAAAATACAATCAATATTGTATGAAATAACATTTTTTCTGCCCCGGGCATGGGGCAGAAAAAAATGTATGTATATTATTTTCTACTTTTTAGTTTATATTATTAAAATTTTTTTCCAATTTATTTATTTTAATTTTAAGACTATAAGACTTAATATAATTTCCCACCGCTTCCACTACTTCCCAATTCTCATCAACGCACCCACCAAATTTTGATTTCAGGGAATATTTTTAAATTCCTATAGAACGATATAGAACGATATTAAATATACTTTATTGTATTTTCACGGAACATACACCCGTAGGCAAAATTTCAAAGCTCTAGCTCAATTTTGACTTGTCGTAATTTTGAATGAAAGATTTGGCCGCAACTAAACATACTAACATGTGAGGTTAAATAAACAGAAAAAAAAACATGATGATAGGAAATTTAAAAAAAATTGATTGAAGTTTTACATAAACAAAGAATTTTAAAATAAACACGTGCATATGCAAATATTTGTTATTTAAGTAGCTCAAAAATTATTAAATTCGTATGCCAAAAATAAAAAGTAATAATTGTTTAAACTGATATAAAGTGGGAGAAATGGAGAAGAATCATATACATACATATCATATACATACATATCTTTTTAATTTATATATGAATTTTAATACCGTGTGTTACAAAAATGAATGATGAATTACCACAAATTAAAGTTCTCAAATAAAAATTTTTATTAAAAATAAAATTGTAGATAGGGTGAATTCAGCCTACATGGAAACTGCTTTCAAAATAATACTAAATTTCGTTAATATTGTAGAAATATATCAAGATATCCTGGTACTTCATTGCTACTCCGCGGGATACCTATGATAGAAAAAATCGATTTAAAAAAGTTTTGTCTATCTTTTGTTTATGTTATACGATTTTGGGTAGAAAATTTTCGGGGTAACATGTAGTCTATACAAATTGTATGTTCTAAATCGATAGTTTAAACGATACGAGATAGAATAATTCTTTAAAAATAAAAAATTTTTTCTCACAAAAACCTAGCACTTTGTTTTGACTTAAATGTGAATTATTGATAATAGGGAATATGCATGAAAATTTTTTTTCACATGTATTTTCAGAATATGAAAATACTGTTAATACTGTAATAATATTTTAAAACTAAATTAAAATCCGACAAATATCAAGGAAGCTATAAGCTTTTAAAGATTATTATCTGTCTCTTTCTTGCAAAAATACTAAAAACGGAGTTTTACGTGTATTTTAAATGGTGAAAGTGTAATATGACGTCACATAACATATCAAGAGGGCTATCACCCTCTTTGTCTAATCGGGAATTTCAATCATTCATATCTCGGTTATTTTTAAAGTTATTTAAAAAGTAATTTTACCTTGATATTTGTCAAGTAAACATCAAGTTCATTCAATTCAAGTGAAAAAAAATTTTCATGCATATTCCCTATTGTACTTATACAAGGTTTAACAAAAACTGACTATGGGCTATCGGGCCCTCAACTTCGAAAAGTTGAGATACCATGTAATGAATAAATTTTGCTTGCTTTAACATCTGACCGCCTGTTGAAATTATGTCTCGACATATCTCTATCGAAACATGTTACATATCGAAACACAACATATCTAGTTATTATACAGGCTGTAATTATTATTACTAGTCATATGTTCAAATGCAACACTGCATATGTTGTTGTACGATAGACATACTTTTTAAATAGTTGATTTTATACATAAAAAAATATAAAATATGACTATGATTTTCTTTTTTCCTCTCTACAAAAGTAACGTAGCAGTGTTCTTTTTTCAAAATTTTTGTATTACTTTGGGTCTTATTCAAAAATACGTCAGATAAAAGTTGTGCCTTATAAATATACTTTTAGCTTTTAGTTAAAACTTTTTCCCGAAAACCTAATGAATAAGGCACAAATCAACTATAAAATTTTGAAAAATGACACTATGGTGTGTCCAATATTACTAAGAACTGCATATCCTGGTTCTCGTCAGTTGTGGTTTCATGTATAAACTAGTCCGAGTGGTCCAGTTGGTTAATGCACTCTTCTCGGAACTGGGAGGTTGCTGGTTCGATTCCCAACGGCGGCAGTTTGTCAATTAAGATAATTTAAAAAAAAAATGATGGGGTGGTTAGGTTATTTGACTAAACTGTCGGCGTATGGACAAGAACGAAATAAACCGGCTATGCATGTGAAGGTTTTCTGCAGTTTCCTTTCACAAACTCAAGATGAATATCGGCATAGTTCCTATTAAAGTCGGCTGCAGTCGTACTACCTACCAATTCCTAATCTACATACAAATTTATGTTCTTTAGGGTCGGTAAAAAAGGCTTAGAAAGGCCTTCTTGCCAGGCTACTACTACTAGTTTCACATATTAGTTGTCTACTGTTTTATATTCAGACGACCTTGCCATCCATTCAAGGGCGAATGACATGCGTGTGCTATTTATTTCGAAAAAAACAAATATACGAAAGATTACTAAATTTGCTGATAATTTACGGTGCAAAATTGCCGTAGAGCCTTCTGTACCATATTTCGCGAATATGGAATTATTATTGTCAATAAGTGTATCCCATTCGCAATTGCTCCTCCACAACTACCTCATTGCTACGTCTAATTTAGTAAAATAATTCAACTTTAATTTGTTTAATAGACATCCAAAAAATGTGTTTCCGGTGAAAATTCCCTGTAAGTCAACTAAACTACATAACTTCTGATCTTAGTTAATCGTCATTCTAACTTTTGTAACGCATATGAAAATATATTATTAGCACATATTTTATTTGTATATTAGACTATTGGCGCAAAAGAGAATACATTTATATATATATATATATATATATATATATATATATATATATATATATATATATATATATATATATATTGAATTATTTTATATATATATATATATATATATATATATATATATATACAATCTCATATAAATAATAATTTTATTTTGGAGACTTGATTACTACAATATTTAATTATCTTTAGGCGATATTGGACGTAATCATTACACGATGTGTATTAGTTTTTGTTGTATATTATTATTATGATATTGATAATGGTATGAATTGAATAATGACCTTGAAATTGGTCAATATTAATATAACTTTCTACTTTGTATATCATATTTAGTTTAAATATACCTCTTTTACTTTGCTAAATATTAATAATATTGATGTGTTTGTTTGATGAATAAATTTAATTTTTTTCTTGAATTATTATTTGTTTTTATTAATAAGAAGATTCACGAATGAATCTTTCAAACACATTACATCCTGTTTGATTTTTGTCATATTCTATTTATTCATGAATCGAAACAGGGCCGGATGAACATATTTTTACGCCTTCAGGGGTTAGGTTTACTTAGAGTCGAGAAAAATAGACATTTACAAATTGCCGTAGAGACTTCCTACAGTAGCATATTAGGCGTATGTTTGAATTATTATTGTCAACAAATCTCGGCATCCCACTTACAATTGACCATACTCAACTCATCGTTATGCCTTAATAATAGTGTGCACACAATTTATGAAAATAACTGAACATTTGTTATCCGACAAATATTTTAATCTTGAATTAAGTTATCAGCACATTCCTCTGTGCCTCTAACTGTACCTCAGAGTTAGCAAAGAAAAAACCTCGCATTCGTACAAAAAAATTTTCCATTAGATTTTTTTGCATATTCACGTTTGGGACATGCCCTTGAATGAGGATCAAGTTTTTTCCTATAATAATCCCAATTTTTTTTAGCTAATTTGTTTTTGCCAACCCGAATGACCGAATATTTTGACCCGAATGAAGATTAATTTTTTTTAAGGCATTTGGGTCATTTTAAACGAAAACAAAATATCTGTTTTCTTCAAGGTTATAAAAAATATACATAGATAAAATTTTTAGTTTACCAAAATTATCAAATAATCTATGAACATCCCTCACAAATTCCTGGAGAGTTATTTCACAGGTTATTTCATTTTAAAGCAATGCTTTTTATTAATTATCAAATAGACGCTAAAACGTATATAAATGAGATTCTCTTAAGCATAATTTCCAGGCTTGATTATTTAAAAAAAATGGCTCAATTTCGCTAAATACCCCTTTGATCATAATGCGTTTTTTTTCTAATACGATTTTGAAAAATCAGCAAATGTTATTCGTATTTTTTTTACGAACAGCTTTCACTCAAACATTTTTTCGAAAACTAAATGAATTTAGTACAAATCAACTGCAAAAGTTTGAAAAAGAACGTTTCTTCGTTTCTTCAGAAGTTGAAAGTGCACTACTATTCATGTGAAACAGGGTTTGTTAGTTAAATTTATTACGCATCGAAAAACAATAACCGTTTATACAAATTCCATTCTCAAAATTGGTTGTCCCTCTTTCAACTAAGGCTAATGCTAGACGAACTACAAATGTCTAGACTATGCTGTAAATGCCCTAAGTTTTCTACGATCTTTCACAAAACCTATTCCACATACGTCATTTTACCCCAAACAATCAAAAAACTTCTGTTGGCAGTTTTCAAAATAGTGGCTGTGCAAATTTTTCAATTTAAAGTCAATAAAATTCAATGGGAAACAAAATTGTGTATTATTGTTTACCGGAAATTGATGGCATATTTTGTCTGGTTTCATAATTTGTGATTATGGGAATCTTGAATCAGTCAGTAAAAAAATCTCTTATTTAATTTTATCAGAAATAGTAAATTTTATGATTAATTTAAAAATCAGATATAAAACGATTATTATTTGAAAAATATGCAAGCCAAACTAAAAAAATAAAAGCAAATACTAAAAATTATTGGACTGTTACTAAATAAAAAACAATAAATTATATAATTAATAACATTAATAACATTAATAACCATGTTTATACAAAAGTACATAACTAACACAAAGAATTTGAATTATATAAATCAGAATTAAATAAATATTGTTCTAAATATACAAATGTTTTTATTAGACAAAGAAGAAAGTTTTATTGTGAATTATTTATTTATAACAATTCGCGAATAATGGACTTAGGGGTCTATATTATTATTATTGTTATTCTACTTGAGAGATATATGTCCATCCATCTAATATCTATCTTTATATACAGAGTGGTCTCTACCTAAATGCAACGCATTAAATTTTATGAAAACTTTCACAATATTCGAACTCCAGATGAATTTGCAATATTTTTACAAACTTAAATTTAACTTCAACATTATGTTAAGGCTTGTTTGCTTTTTTTGAGGAAACAAGTTTGTTCAATATAGAATGTGGTAAAAGTGTTGATAAGTATTGGAAGTGATGGGAAATTCCATTAAATTTTTAGTCTAAAAATTAAAAAAAACCAAATTTTTAATAAATTTTAATTTAATAGACTAAAAAGTAGAAAATAATCGACTTGAATTTTTTTTAAACATACATTTATTCAACGAACTTAAAAACAGATAATAAAATTCAGGTCACCAATATGTGGCTATAAATCAAAACTTGGGTAGAACATGTAATACATCAGCACCTTTAGCTTATATTGGTGACTCCGGGAAATTTTATTTTCTACTTCATTAATTAAAAGTCCAAATAGCCGTGCAGTCAAAAGCGCGGCCTGTTCGATTCCCAACAGGTAAACAAGTGGCAGTTAGTCAATTGAAATTAATAAGACGGTTGATTGATTAAGCTTCCAATAAAACAGTATCTTTTGAGACAAACTTGTGTCCTGCTTCGAAGTGATGATGGATGCCTAAAAATTTTTTTCTTTTCTATCATGCCTCTCCATTTTTTGGAGTTGACTCCCGGTATACACATAAATGCACTTTTCATAGCCGACAAGTTTCACTCACGATTCAAGTATGGTATATAAAAATGATGACAAGTAAAAAATATCACTACAAAAATCTAATAAAATTGTTAAAAGACATTGTAGTAACATTATAACACAATCGAATATAGAAAGAACTCTTAATATATTAAATTAGAAAATGTACATGTTTTTTTAATAATTATATTTGATTTGAAAATTAAATATTTTTTATATTGTATTTGTAAATAAATATTACAATTGTTTAAGTGTACAATTGTTTACAAATATCATTTTTTTAAATGTATTCAAAACAAACAAATTTGAATTCCATTTCTGAAAAAAACAAATTTAGTGTTTTTTTTATTGTTTGGTTTTAATTACAGAACTTATCATATTTTTTGATTGTATATTTGTCATTTAATGTTGACAGCAATTGTTTCACGCGCAATATATCTGTAAACGACTCGGAAATATTTTTTACTTTGCAGGTTTGTTCTACTAACCTATCGTTGAAATTAATACGTTTAAGACTGTTCAAACAAATACAATATATTAAAAAATCTGCATCTTGGTTATGTTCTACAAAAAGAGCGAATTATAGGTGAAATGGATGTTTTATGAACGGTGAAATATTAGCACACAAACATGTTTCAGAATTCAGGCATCATTTTCATACATTCGATATTCATTTTACCTGTTTCATTTTATTTCGGGTATTTAAATCATAAATTTTATGTATTAATAGTTAGATATCAGTCATCACAAAAGAATATCGTGCCTTTTATCCAGCTCTGTTTCTGATGTACCAACGGACCGGAATTTCAAAAGTGGTGGCTATTTTTATTACATATTTTTGTATTTATTTCTCGCCTATTTTGTGCCTACAATCAAGTCTTTTTACTGAATTTATGTTTGCAACTTAAATTTTCTTTATGCACGTTATTAAATTCACTCTGAAACTAAAGAGCTGTCAACTATTTAAGGCACTAGTGGCTTTAAAGCATCTATTTTTAAGAAACTGAGGGATGAACATTTTTTTATTGTATACCAAAATAATAATAATAATGGGGTTTAACCTCTGTTTCCGAGACACGACACGGTCTATAACAGAGGCCACCCACATCATTATTTTTCATCCTTTATTTATTAATTTTTACATTACATTTTTATGATGTGAGTGGAGGATCGGGAATTCGTATGCAGATTAGGAATTGGAAGGTGTGCGGCTGCAGCCGACTTTGATAGGAACTATGCCGATATTCATCTGGAATTCGTGAAGGGAAACTGCAGAAAACCTTCACAAGCATAGCCGGTTACTTCGTTCCGGCTACCAAAACCGTGTGTGGTAATTTTAACAATGCGATAAAATATCAAAAACAACTTTTCTATGCATATGATTTTTTGTTTCATGACCTCCTAAAGTCGTTGGTAATGTGTGTCCACTACCAGAAGAACTTTCGGCGAAAAGCATTTTTAACCCGACTTCAAAAAGGAGGATGGTTCTCAATTCGTCTGTAATGATGCTGTTTTTAATGTTTGTCACCTCAGAACTCCGTCATTTATGAACCGATTTTGAACTTTTTGTTTTTTTGTTTTAAAGGGTTTGATTTCAGATTGGTCCCATTGCCACCAAATCGAATTCTGGCGAGGGGATCACCTGGAAATCGAGGAAAATCCTCATTTTGTATGTGGTAACTGATTTTTGCGAATTTTTTTTGTACAAGATATGTCACACGAAATACCCATTTTTTTAGATAAACTACAAACTTAATTTAGTATTTGGTTCGGAAGCCCAACTTGTAGATAAAGCTTAATTATGAATTTATTTTCTCTGTAATTAACGAAATAAACAAGTAACAAGAAAAACTAACTGAGTGAATTGTCTAATAGCCGGAAAGTGTAATTACAGATGTTTGAGCATAAATTGCAATGAAACTACTCCGTTTGTCAATGGATGGAAAAACAGAAATTACAAATTTGGTGGAAGCGTTTGTAAGATATAATTTTTAAAAGACAAAAATGTACGCTTAGTATTAAAACTGCGTATTTAGTGGTAACGCACTAAAAATTAAAAATAAATTCAATAGTTAATTGTAAAAGCGTGAGATAGATTTAAGAATGATTTTTATCAAACATTACTTTAAGAAGATTATTATTTAAATTCAACATAAATTACCCCAGGATTTTACAATTAACCATTTAAGTTATTTTTTGCTGTTTAGTGCGTTACATACTGATATCAATGCTTTTTTTCAATTCACACCAATATTGATCATTCTCACACTACCATTAATTTGTATGTTAATGAATTCTAGATTAGTTTCTGATAAATCAGAATTTATTATATAAATTAACGGTTCTCCAAACCAATAAACAAGTTTTTGAATAATATTCATAAAATAATTTAAATAGATAAAAATTTGGATATAAAATATTCTTCTAAATTATCAATTTTAATATAATTTACAAAAAAATATATCGTGTGAAATAATCATGTTTTTAAGGTGATAATAATCGAATTTTTATTTTGTGACTCTCATTTTTAATATGATATTATACACCGGTTGTTGCTACATATTTACACCGTTTTTATTTTACTTTACTTTTCACAAGTTTCTCTCTAGTAAAATCTTGCCCGGAAATCAATCATAAAGAGCTGATGATTTCCGCAACGTTATTGTGTAGTACAAATACTACCAGAGTTCTCTTCAATAAACAAAACCAAAAACAACTGGTAGCGTGTTTATATTGTTAATTAATTAGTTGTAATTATGAACACAATTTAAAAAAAACAACAATAATTTACATATTAATTAGATGGTAATTTAATTAATCAGTGTATTATTTATTTGTCTTTATATGATATCAAGTTCATTACCAATGATAACTGAAATGAAGAAATTTCACAAGAATTTTGATAATGTTATACTTAACAGAAAAATTGAATAAAATCCAGCATTGTGTGTTCGAATTTTATAATAATTATGAGAAGATTATAGGTAAAAAATATTCACTATAGATAGATTACTATTAATTAAGTATTTTTAATGTTTGTCGGAAGCCAATCGGAATGAAATTTTATATGGGACTGGGACGTGCTTTCGTTATTTGAAATGCTTTATTTGAAATTCATTAATGGGTAAAATCGGTCAAGGGAAAATGAATGTTAAAAAAGAGAAGAAAACATAAAGTTTTGAATATCTCTCAATATTAAGATTATTCTCGCGTGTTGGTGAAAGATAGTGCGAATAAAGTAAATTAAAATAACAGACAAAGATAACTATCTAGTCCATATAAGAGATAGATCGAGATAAACAGATATATTTCGATGTTTATATCAAAAGATGCTAAAAACTACACGCCAAAAGACTTTGTTCTTATTTTTAACATAATCTACGATGATGATAGTTTATCTATTTAAATCCAAGTTTTTTTTTATTTTGTCTTTAGCAATTATAATTCAATTTCATTATAAGAGTGCGATTAAACAGATATTCCATATCTACTACGTATTAAATTCCAAATTTTTTGAAACTAATTCCTAAGAAACTGGACGTTTGGTCTCTCTCAAATAGTTAATTTATATGCATTTATTGATTAATAACGTATTAAAAATTATCGTTATACTTACCTTTCCTTAATTTGCGTACAACCTTAAGTATAATGAAAAGGTTTCATCATAAGTAAAGTTTTAGCAAGTAAACTTTACTATAGTTTATCATCTGACCATATTTTTTGTAGCTCTAATATTCCACAAAATAAAAAATGAGAAAAAGAGTTATCACATATTTGCCACAATACAAAGTAATAGGAAGTGTATGCTCAAAGTAGTATAGAAATCTTGTACCATTTGGTATCAAAAAAGACATTTGTGCTAAGTGTATCCTGAACAACCACCACTACTTAGCCAAACGTAAGTGAGAACCAAGCCTTTTCAAGGTTTTTCCCAATAGCTATTTAATAATTTACTTGAAGTTTCCAGATTTAAAAAAAATATTGTCAATAAACTTGCCAAATAAAACAATAAATAGCCACTAAGAAAAACCATCAAATGTCTTGGTTCTCACTTAATTTGGGGGAGGTTGTAGCGGCTGTCCAGTACTTAGAACATATGTCCATTGTGATATGGAAAGGGGTTAAATCAAATTTGAGAAAAAGCTATTCAATTTACTTATTGTGGCGAAAATTTGGTCACTTTTCGTATTTTGTTTTTGGTGGGATACCACTACGCTATGTATCAATATTTTTGTTTTCTATTATTTGGTAGGAAGACCTATCTTCCTACCAAAGACCATTGGACCATTGGAAAACTACTGTATTTTGATGATAAGACACAGAAACTTCGATTTTTAGAGTACTTTATCGTAGAATCGCTATATTTGAGATCAGTAGACCTCTTGAGCCTCTCTAATCCTTCGCCCATAGTACCTTATACTCGTAGAAGGCAATTTTTACAGAGATGCTTAAACTTGGCATACTACCATGCTATGTGATTTACTAAAATATTTACGATTTCAGTTGTGATAAATATTACAACTGTCGTCTTGGTTAGTTGATTTGATATTAATTACGATGCCTTCCTCTGAGGAAATTCGATTAGTATACGTAGCAACTACATGACGATGTTTTTTATACAAAATTTTGGAATTGAATTTAAAAAGTCAATAATTTTATTTATTGATTTATTTTACGAACAAGACAATGTCTTTTTAAGTGAATTTATATATTTTTTTAAAATAAAGAGTTAATAAAAAAGTTTTTATATTGAAGATGAAATTAAAATTAAAGCCTTAAGCATATGTATATATATATTTTTAATATAACGGCTTTAGCTATCTGTATACACTGCATTTGGTGGAGTAGTTATTTTGTTTGCTACTACTTAAATTAGAGAATATATTTACTTTTTCTTTAGCAAAGAATAAAAATTAACTAAATTAAATATTAATTTCCATTCATTGTTCCAAATTTTTAATTGGATGTGTTTCATTCTAATTATTACATATGGCATGGTAGACAACTTTACAACTGACTGCTATTACTTTGCTGTAGTACATACATTCAGTCAGTGATGAAATGCTTGATAATGACCCAGATTTATATCTTAAAGAAGATGAATTAGATTAATAAAAACCTATGTATATACAGGTAGGTCTGGTTGCGCGAATATTACGCGACCTATCACATTTAAGAATTAATGGGATTAACTGATCATTCCGTAGAAATGTACATAGTAGTAGTGGGGGCGGAGGAGTCGAAACTTGGCAAGTAGACCGATCCCTAAAGGCAGGGTGTCTAGTTGTCTGGAAAATCAGGAAAACCAGTAAATGTCAGGGAATTTTGAGTTTCTGGAAAAGTTATGGAATTGTCAGGGAATTTCGTAAAATTTCAGGGAATTTCGCATAATCGTATTTAAAATAACTTATTTCTAAAAAATTATTACTTATAATTATCTGTTTTGAGGTTTTTGAAAAATTTTATGTATGTTACCCATGAAAAATAATGTGTAGGTTTTATCATCTAATCCATAAAAAATGAATATAAATGAACACATGTATACTTTTCTTAATTTTCCTATCAAGAACAAAATATAATATGAAAAGATGGTCTGGAAAAATTCGAATTCAAGTCTGGAAAGCTGGAAAAGTCAGGGAATTTTTTGCCAAAATATTACTACACACCCTGCTAAAGGGCAAGGAATTTGTATGTAAACTAGGAATTGGTAGGTTGTACGACTTTGATAGGAGTTATGCCGATATTAATCTGCAGAACGTGAAAGAAAACTGTCACAAGCCACCTGGTTATTTTTGTCCATACGCCGACAGTTTAATAAATTAACCAACCCATTAATTTTTTTTAAATAACATTAATTGACCACCGGCCATCGTTGGAAATCAAACTAGCAACGTCCCAGTTCCGAGCGGAATGCCTGTAACAGGTTGACCACTCGTACTGGTTAGAATTGTACATAAATTGCCTTACACGTAATGAAAGAATTTCAAAACTTATAGGATGTGTATTTTAATCATCAAATTTGTTGCGCTGAGGAATTTTTAAACGGATTTAGAAGATAGTATTGACCAATATTATAATAGCCCAATAATTGCAAAAGGTTTGTAAATTTAGCCCTGTGTGGAGGGTTTAAATCAGCAGGGTGGAACGGTGCAGTAGTGAGGTGTTGCGAGATGAACTATCCCAAAAGCCTAACATCATTTTCAAAATACATTTGATATTGGCAAACAATAGAAATATGAATGATGTTAGTTGTAGTATTAACATTGCGAATTTTTAAATATTCGATGAGATTTCATCTCGTCGACTGCAGTTGGTAATGCATTTTACAGTAGCGATTGTTAAAGTCAATATGACGGCTTTAGTCAGGCTACATTTCAAGAATTAGTTATACCTATAATACTATAAATACAAATTTTGAGAAATTTTTAAGTTTGGCTGAAATTGTTTCATTCGCGGATTTCATATTATGTTCCTGCAATTTCACGGCAAGTAAAAAATTATTAAATTCAAATTATGACATTAGAGACGTTGACCAAATATAGGAAATTTATGGAACCATCGATACTCACTACAATATGTCTAATCTTTCTTTTATCTTGGTGAAAAACTCATACCATAATTATTACTTAACATTTTTCATAAAAAGTTTCTAACAGAATAATAATTTTTTTTAACTGTAATAACATAACTCTATTAACGCATGTGTATTGGGATGCGCAAAAGATGACGACGCATCCCCATGAATTCTCATATCTACCTACCTTATTTATTACATAAATAAGGTAACAATAATTTATAAAGAGTTTTGTCGTGTTATACGAGGCTCTCTTGTATATTTATTGAATAGTGTTATATTATTTGCTAAGAGCAATAAATGTCACAACAAGTAATAAAACTTTAAAATATTTTTGTTGATTTTAATTGACAATTTTTATCCAAACAAGTTATTTATTATCATTTACTTACTATAAATTTTATATTCTTCACTTTTAGAATGCATGAATGCATGCCTTCATTAGAACACATTTTGTTTAAAAAAACACCATATAAAAATGTCTCTTGTGGTGTTACAAAAACAATTTCCTGTTTGAATCAATTTCATTCCCCAATTTCAATTTATAGCATTAGGTGGATGGCATTTTCAAAGAAATCTCCATAAAGAAAGTGAAAAAAGCTTCACATTTAACACCTTCTGATCGTTTTGGATACCAAAAATCTCTTTGATTAACTCTTCCGAGTTAACGATTAGAAAAATGTATAAAATGTGGATAAAAATTAAATATTTACAGTTTTTGAAGTATTTTCAAAGTAAAGAAGTATTTGAAGTAAAAAAAAAAAAAAAAAACTCATGATCACTTGAAACTAAAAAGAAAACAAATAATTGAAAGGAAATGACGAAGGAAAAAATTTTAATATAGGTAACATAAAACAAAAGTCCCGTTAAAATTGCTACACGTGTGCTGTCTTAGCTGATTGTATACATTCAATCTCAAAACGTTGTGATTAAAAATTATATTTAATTATAATGGAAAAACGTTACAAATTTTAATACTAATAAATATTACATTCTGTGGATGTACTTTTAAAATGTTCAACTTAAAAACTATTATTAACTATGTTTATAATCTCTTCACTTTTTAAAACATTCAAAAAAATTTTTTTCATAAATAAAGAAAGTTCGTCAAATATTGAAGATGGAATTATTTTTGAAAAAGTGACATATTCAGTTGCCGTTTTCATGTTACTTGAAAGTAAGTGGCACTAGCTAAATTTTACTTACAAGATTCCATTACAGACACCGGGGCAGGTGAAACTAAATAAAAGTTTATAAATATAAAAATATTACTAAACAACGTATTTGGTCTCAAATAACTTCCGAAAATAAATGTTTGAAAACAATGATTTCAGATGATATCTGGTAGCCTACTCATCAATTCGGTAAACGAACATTTTCGTGTCAATCAAGAAAAAAAATTATTTTTCGATTTTATGTTTATTTCTTTAACCTGTAAGAAAAGATTGTTTAAAAAACAACCAAAAAAAGTTGATTTGAAGGAGAGTTTCCGAAATACTCTTTATACGATTTTGGTTTAACTCTTTATTACTTGTAGAATATGAAGATGTTAAGGGAAACACAATCGGAGACAAAACTACTCAAAACTTGAAATTCTATGTTTTGTAGCATACTAAATATTGTAAATATTAAAAGAAATATATAACACAGGCAATAAACCCTTAAACTCGCCCTGTCTAGATAATATAAAATAAAATAGGAAATAACAAATAAAATGAAACAATTTTACTAACAAACTTTTGGCTGTGAATTTACCTTTAATTTAAATCACCAAAAACATATAATATTTTCCTCAACGGCCGTTTAGTGAATGTTATTAAAATTATACAAAATTGTTGCAATAGACTTCAAATGATATATAATTTTCTTTATTACATTAAATTATTATTATAATTTTATTTATCATTTTTATCTGTTGCTTAACAACTATAACTTCTCTCTTTTATCACGGTTGTTTTGGATGTTAACAACTTTGATAATTTATATATAAATATATAATATGTCATAATTCAATCTAATAAAGATCAATTATATCTTTAACACTTATTTATTATTTATTTAAATAATAATCATTTATTATATCAATCTATTATCTCAAGAAAATTTCGGAGTGATTTTTGATCGTTCGGAATAGGAAAATTTGAAATAGATTCAACTTTGGAAGGAATAGGGGTGATTCCTTCAGAATCTACGTGATGTCCTAAAAAATCTAATTTTGTTACACCAAAAATAGATTTCGAAGAATTTATTAAAATTCCAGCTTCATTGAGAATGTTGAAAACAGTTTTGAGATCTTGAAATTCATAACTGTTTTGAAAACCACTCGCTTTCACATCAAGAAAACTGACAGACACTGAAAGACGATATAGTACATTTTCAAGAGAATTATTAGCTATTGTTTTTGGCATAAAAAAGTTTCGTCATTTCATTTCAAATCGAAATTTTTTTATTCAGACTGACCACAAACCTTTAATAAATGCTATTAATTCTCATAATGAAAATTTATTAAATCGTGATATACGTCATTTAAACTTTGTCAGTCAATATACAACTGATCTTAGATACATTAAAGGTAGTGAAAACATTCCGGCTGATTGTTTATCTCGAATTAATACAATTTCACTACCTTCAGGTATTGATTTGATTGATATTAAGAAGATTTCTGATCACCAGAAATGTGATCCTCTTCTTATTAATTTGTTAAAAAATCCAAAATATTCTTTAGAAATTCGTACTCCTCCGAATTCTCTTTTTAAGGTTTATGTGGAGACTTCTTTGAAAATTCCCAGAATCTTCGTATCTGACATTGATATAGAAGATGTATGGAAAGCTGTCCACAATCTTGGTCATCCATCAATTAGACAAACCTTGAAAAAAGTACGCACATTCTTTTTTAACCCTAATCTTATTTCGCGAATCAAAAATTTGACTCGATCATGTCCGATCTGCCAATTAAATAAAATCACTCGTCACACTAAAAGTGATTTTATGCCAATTGAAGAACCAAGTATCAAATTTTCTTTCTTACATTTAGATATTGTTGGACCTCTTCCTCCTAGTGAAGGATATCGGTATATCTTCACTATCATTGATCGTTTTTCACGTTGGGTCGAGGCTATTCCAATCAAAACTATCACGTCGGAAGAAATTATTAACAATTTGATTGCTTCTGGTTCTCGCGTTTTGGTTTACCTACGAAGATCACTACTGATCAAGGTAAACAATTTCAATCACATATGTGGAAAGATTTTTTGTCTTCTCTAGGGATTAAGCATATTTCCACTACTGCTTATCACCCTAACAGCAACGGTATTATTGAACGGTTTAACCGGTCACTCAAAATTTCTTTAAATTGCTGTCAAAAAAATAATAACTGGTACAAAATTTTACCTTGGGTACTTCTAAATTTACGCTCCTCGGTCAAGGAGGATATTAACCTTTCTTCTGCAGAAATTTTATATGGAATTCCTCTTCGATTACCATATGATTTCTTTTCAGAAAACGTTGATACATATCATTCTGTTCAACAATCTACTCGAGAGTTGAAAAATAGAATGATAAACGCAAAATTTTTCTTTACCAGACAGTTCACCAACAAAAATGTATTTTTACCCAAAAATTTAAATTCATCAAAAAAAATTTTTATACGCGAGGATTATGTCAAACCTCCACTATCTTGTAATTATAGAGGTCCTTTCTCTGTTATCAAGAGATTTCCTAAATTTTTGAGTATATGGTACCAAATTTGGGACGCTTCGTAGCTTTTTTAATGGCAATTGAAAAGAATTGAATCTATTGAGTGAACAAATCTCTATAGACATATAACAGCCGGAAAAAGTTTTTTTTTTAATTGCAATAACTTTTTAACAGATTAGTAAATCGTTTTAAAATTTTCATAGTGGCTTGTGAACATTTAGCATTAAGTGTTAAGTCTTTTCGTAGCGTTTTGACATATCTCCCTAATTCTGAAAAAATTGAATTGATAAGATCATCTCTTGTTCTGTCAGAATAAATGTTAATTATGTGTTATAAAGACCTAGGAGTAGTTTCGTTTGTTTTGCAAGACTACAAGACTTCTGTTAAAATTCAACTTTATAAGGTTTTTTTCGAAACAAATGTTTAGTAATGTTTTCGAGTTTTGTAAAAAAATAGGGTATCACAAACCGTTTTCTTACACCGTGTGTATTAAAAATCTCAACTTTGATTACAAATATCTCTATTTACAATCGATAAAATTCACTATTGATTCATTCTTCAATATTTCAAAGACTCCATTTATAATATATTTACTATGTATTACAAAAAAATTATTTATAAAAACAAAATAGTAAAATTAATTGATTGGGCGTTACTTCATTAAATATATTATATTTAAAAAAAAATGTTTTTTTGTAATATAATTAATCATTTAGATTAATGTAATAGTACGTGTCTTTTAATTTGCAGTATACCTCTTAGTATGCCCATATTTAATCATAATATTTTAACATTTAGTTTTTTTTTTTTTTTAAATACAATATTATGACGGTTAATATTTTGTTTTAAACGAACCATATAATTTTCGATGTTAGATAAAACCGACACCGGATACTGTATTTATGAATAAAACATAAGAAGGCGTTTTTTTATCGATGTTAACAGTTGCAAACATTTGTATTGATCTGTCAATGAAATGGTAAATTTCATACATGGGCTAATAACTTATGCATTCGTTTTGTATTAATTGAAATTATGATAATAGAATTTAAAATATATTCGACAGCGCTTAATATAAATACTAAATTAATTTGTTTTTTTGTTTTTGTAAATTCAAACAGTTACTAATGAGTAATAGTAAGAACCCATCATGGCTAATAGCTCATTGTACTGGGTAACGGTTAGTACACTTGGCCACTAAAGTTGATGTCATTTTTCAAAATTTTATAGTTGATTTGTACCTTATTCTTCGGTTTTCTATACTATAGTTATTCGGTTACTATATTTATTATGAACAACTTAACCGAAGCATTTTATCAAGAACCGAATCAAGGCACAAATCAATTATTAAATTTTGGAAAATGAGCGTTACTTTTGTGACCATGTATACCTTCAAGTTATGTTTGTTCCTGCTCAATTGATTCCTATTTTTTACGGTTCCCTTTTAAAACATCTTAATATCGCAGCCAAGAATTTTAAAAAAGCGCCTCTCGTTAATTTTGGATCATTTCCTGAAATAATAGCTGAAATACTTTCTTCTTTTCTCTTAAGTATTTGTTTTTTCTTGTTTTATTTTAAACCACCGATTAAGATTTTTCTCGTAAACCCGATTGAAATGATTATGAAATGAAATTTTTGATAAAAATTTGCAGAGCAATGCATTTGTTTAACTTAAAAGTGTATATTTAAAATACCTACCGTAGACAAACTAAAAATTACGTGAAGCTATGAATAAAATACTTTTTGCATCAATCTAATTTTCATTTTTCACAACTCACATAATTAATTATCGATTATTTTCAGTTGAATTTAAAAAAGTGTTTTTTATTATTATATTAAATAAGAGTTAAAATTTAAAATAAATAAAAAATATACTATGAAACAATTAATTCTCTTATGTCACAACAGTCATTTTTATTAATTATAAATTAAATATTAAATTATTTTAAGTACTAGAAATAGTCCATATATTACTGAAAGTACTATTTGTGCAGTATTACACTACAACACGGTAAATTAAATTAAACTAAAATTACAAACGATTCAAAGCTATTATATAATTTTTGATAAATGCAACAAGCTTCGAATCAAACGTATTATATCTTATATTAAAGTAGTCTGGCCTACCTTTGTGTAGTCAAATCAACAAAATCTACTCTCAAAATATATCAACAAAGTCTATAGTAGTAAGTAAAATAAACAAGTAGTAAGTAAAATAAACATTTTTATATCCGGTAAATCTATATACAGACTGTGTTGGAATGCTTTTCCAATAGAGAATCAATGTTAAATATTATTTATTACTGGCATGCCGTGTGGTTACTGTGCGGAGTCAGTCAGTACACATGTAATGTGAGTCATCTCATATGCGTATGGTAGTTTATCATTTAAGAGTGTGTACTGACTCATTGACTGTATGTACTGACTCATTGGTTCAGCCGAAAACGCTGAACCAATCGGTAAATTGTCGGGACATTAAAAATATTTCGATATGATCTTTGTGTCTGAATCCAATGCTGACTTTCAAAATTGACCAACTTTGGTTCTTTGAAAGTTAATTCTGAAAAAAATACGTAAACAAAAAATGTATTCACCAATTAAATCATAACGTTACTTATGAGCCATCCTTTACTATAAAAACAATTTCATAATATCTATGAAGTAATCGAAATTTTAGAAGTTTCAAAATGGGTTTATTAAAATAATAATTAGTGAAGCATAAGCCGTATGTTCTTTGATACGATGGTAATAATCATGGGTACAAAGTATTTACAAACTTGTATTATGTTATAATGATTATGAATAATAATATTACATTGGTTAAAGTTACCCACATCATCTGCTCTAACCTCTTTTCTGTTCAATAAATTCTGTTCAGGTACAGCATGTTTAATCCATCTCTATAAATTATATGTTAAAGTAAAGGGCGCTTTTTCATAAACCATTAAAATCGGATCCAAAGTGGAGCGTTAGATGCAATGTAATCAAGTTAATGCTTTAACTTGGTATATTGTCGTTAAACTCGGCTACCGAGTGAACTTCTATGGCTACTGAGTTTTTTTAGAAACCTTTGTATACAATATTAGCCGTAAAAGAATTATTTTTATCTTTAATAGATAAAAAATTGATAAAAAACAGCTTTTATTTAATGAATTTAAAATAAGAAAAAAATTTTTTTCCCCGAGTTACCAATATGTGACTTTAAATATAAGCTTGGGGTGCTAGAATTTTAAATGTTCACCCCAAGCAATATTAGACCTTTGTACGCAATATTAGCCGTAAAAGAATTATTTTTATCTTTAATAGATAAAAAATTGATAAAAAACAGCTTTTATTTAATGAACTTAAAATAAGAAAATAAATTTTTTTTCTCCTCTAGTTACCAATATGTGACTTTAAATATAAGCTTGAGGTGCTAGTGTTTTAAATGTTCACCTCAAGCTTTTATGAGCAACCTAAGCTTTCATTCGAGAATTCGAGGAAAATATTTTATTTTCTACTTTTTAATTTTTTACTTTTTAGTGTTTATGTTAATTTTTTTTATAATAGAAATAAACTAAAAAACTCTTAATTTCCCACAGCATCAATAACTTCCCAATATTTTTCACTTTCACCAAATTTCTATTCAGGGAATTTTTTCGTATTCAGGGAATTTTAATTCAGAGAATATGTTCAAATTCGACCATATAGAACGATATTAGATATACTATACTATATTATGTGATCAAAGCTCAAGCTCAATTAAAACTAGTCGAAATTTTGATTGCAAAATTTTTACAAACTTTTATGAAGTTTGTAAATACACAGTTTTATTAGTAAAAAACGCATAATTTAAATATTGAATTATTTTTTTGCTCTTTAGGGCGTTATCTACTAATTAATTCATTTAATAATTTTCAATATTTTACACAGTGAACATTATGTATAATTTTTTGAACGTGATTTGTTTATTTAACTGTAACTATCGAATTACTTAAATGTATGTTTTATGTTCATTTAATAGATAGGAGTGCAACTGGGAACATTATTATTTTTGAATTAAATCATCAGCTGCTCAATAATAATTATTCTTGTTTTTTGGTAATTTAATATAAAAATAAATAATCATTTATATAAGACTGCTGTGTTTGTAGAAAACATGCGTCATCAATCACAAATAGTACCCTCGTATTCAAAATATACACTTTAATTTCTAAATAAATGTTGTAACTCACTGGCCATTTGTTCGATGGGATTTCCCATCGGCAACAACTCAGGAACCAGCCGACTATTCTCAAATGTTAGAGTTTTTAGATAACCTTGTCAGACAAAACATATTTTAATTAGGTACTTACTTTCGAAGTTCTTTAGATGTTTAAATACCAACTTCCACGTACTTGTAAAATGACGCACTTCCTATGCAAATTTTCGTTCCTTATTCCCCCCCCCCCCTTAGGTGAAGAATTTTCAAAAATCCGTTCTTAGTGCCTACCTACCTTATATTAGGAACTCCCGCGTAATGTCATGCTTCTAGACTCATCGGTTTAGGCTGTGCACCTAAACCTTAAGTATAGATAGGAAATAACTGAGATGATAAATTAGATTGTCATAGAAACTCTAGGGTTAGATTAAATAAAATGAAATGATTTTATAAAATATAATTTTTTGAAAACCAGTCCAAGTGGCCATGCGATGAAACACGTTCTGCCTGGAACTGGATGGTTGTAGATTCGATTTCAAGCGATGGCAGTTTGTGAATTATGAAGGTTTTCTGCAGTTTCCTTTCTCGCACTCCTGATGATAACCAGCATACTTCCTATCAAAGTCGGTTGCAGCCGCATGATCTAACAATTCCTAATCTGCATACAATGCCTTCACCCACATATAAGGGTTACGTAAAAATTACGTCGGTGGATTCTGTTATCAGTCACAGAAAAGGTAGTAAAAACCCCCTTTTTTATAGTGTTATCTTCTTTAAAATTTCGAAAAATTAAGTGGTATATTGATGAATTTTGTAATTTTTCGCAAAACTCTAAGTAAGAATCCTGTCTTTTAAAAGCCCAAAAGTGGTTGTTAAAATCGTAGGTACCCACCAAAAATAAAAAATTAGAGAAAAAACTTGAAAACTAAAGTCTAAAATATTAAAAATTAGATTGAAGTTCTATCATGGTCATATGTTATCAAATTATTTTGATATTACCTTATTCATGAAAACGATACCAAAAGAGTTTAAATTGAATGACATTACTTTTTTAAATCTGTGATTAATTTTTATATATATGCAAAAACTACAACTCAAATGTGAAATCATTTCTCAAGAATTTCAATCAATAATTGCTATGCAGTAAAAAATATCTTTTATAATTTATTTTTAAACAGGGAGAAGTTTTATATACTAACTGATGCCGTAGCATATTAATTACGGACTATATTGTACGCCTCACACTAGGAAAAAAATCTCCGTGTGTAAACAGTTTCTTAATTTGAATATTCAAAAACTTTTTGTATATTTTTTGTGAACATCTTTAAAATAAATTACCAAATGTACAATACTCGAAGTAAACGGATAAATGTTGTTTTGAATGTTAATTAGTTTGTTGTATTTTACTTGAAATTATATTTATAAAACAGAATATGAAATGTGTTTACAAACAAACTTATCATCACTGTGTTATTCAAGGTTAAGGTTATTCGATCAGTACATAATGTTTAAAGCATAGGTACCATATGTATATTGATTGCAATACATAAAAACTAATTGATGTACGATAAATATTAAGGGTTTGTTTTTTTTTTTAAATATGTTCTAAATAAAACGCTCCATCAGTTACAATTGTTGTGACGTCACTCTATCCATCTGTTCGTAGGCACGATAACTACTATGTAAAATAGCATTCAAAAGCCGTATAGATATAAGTACGATCAATATGTATTTTTCGATTTCTTCAATTATATTATTTTTATAATGAACTAGCGGGCCCAGCTTCGCACCAAGCGCGAATCCACCGCTGTACGATGGTTAAGCCCATAACCCTAATAGACTTGTGACATCACACTTTCACGGTCTATTGAGGTCGATAGGCTGATGATATTATATCCAATGCCTTAATAAAATTTTAAAAAACCACTTTTCCCACGTGGAACTATACACAGTACAAAATCTTGGTCAGGGCGTCATATATTTTGTATACATCTCTGTTGTAGGAATGCACTATATCGATCATGAGCGAGTTCATACTCCGACTCGCACTTGGCCGATTTTCGGGTGCTATTTAGGTTTAATTAGGATGTACTATACATATAAACCTTCCGGAAAAAATTATCTACATGATGGTGAAAACCGTTTCAAAATCCGTTGCGTGGTTTAGATGGAGTTAGCGGATAAACAGGCAGACAGACGCGGAGGGTGACTTTCTTTTATACTATGTATAGATATAACATCCCTATATTTGTTTATATAAATTATAAAATTAACCCTTGAAACTACTAAATAATTATTATTAAATTCACCAGTTAAGAAATTAACTAGCATTCCCAACATCCCCTTATATTCGAATGAGAATGCTCGTACGTTCATCCCCACCATGCTTACACGAGGGATAAGACCGTACCAATCATAACAATTTGCTTGTAGCATTGAAAGAACGGTCAAGGTCAAACATATTAATAGGTTTGCAGCAGTTACAGGGTTTAATAATTTTACTCCAAACTGACTTTAATTAATAAAAAAAAGAATAATCTACCATAGATAGAATAACATTGTAGATAGTTATGATGGTGTCCTGTGTTTCTCTCATATATGTTCGTCTGTCCATGACATACGTCTGTATATTATAGTCGTTTTACTCGCTGATTATTAGTTCTTTAAACTGAAATTTGGCATGGTTTTACATGTATATATAACGCCCACAAAGTTATTATATAAAATTTAAAAAAAAACCCAGGGCTCCCTTACATGTACACGAGGAATGCATTGCATTTATTTGCATATCCCATCGTGTAGACTGTAGGGTATCGTTGGTCTTTCAAAAGTATAGGGTCATTCAACAATATAAGGGTATGTTATAAACACTTCTCAATACAATAACTCGAAATATTAAACTTAAAAGTGGTCATTTTTGAAAGAGCTACGTTGCCCCCTTTCCAGCTTTCCAACAGTGTATAAGTATCTGAAAAAATTGACAATATTAGTATATCGAAATGGAAAGGAAACTTATCACATCTAAGTCGGCTTTACATTATAAGTTTACGAGTAATACTCGTAATCCATAAAAAATGCAGAAAACAAAATGACTTGGCTGGTTTTAAAATAAAGATGATAATCTATGAATATTTTTAATTTCAATTTATAATGGAATTTTTGTTTGTTTCAGGTATGTTGTGCGATTATTTCGTGACATGTTGTTGGCCACTATAAATAAGAGTAAGTACAATATTGATACTTAAATGGTACCAAAAATAATAAAATCACAAAATGTAATAACATAAAGGGCTTTGTGTTAAAAATTTTCTTGAGAATATTATGATAGTTTACTGTTATTTGTTGCTTTTTAGAGGGTGGTAATAAAAGCGTAAATTTTAATTTCAATACTTAAACTTCAAAAGCTGTTTTTTTATCTTATCTCTTTTGTGATATTTTTAGATTTACCCGACAAAAGCATATATTATTTGTAAAATGTCTATATGAGGGAGGTTTTTTTATCGTGTCTATGTATTCTGACTTTATAACGGTTAAAATGACCTAATTAGTCCATTCCCGCCAGTCTTCCTGATTGTTTGTCTGTCCGTAGCCCACGATAACTCAGCGGCAAAATGAGATAACGAACTGAAAATATATGTGCGTGTGTTTTAGATCTAAAAAGTAATTTCAAGTTTATGAAAGAGCAAAATTTGTCCTCAAGAAACTACAAGAATCTGCAAGAAACTGTATTGAATTTGCAAGAAAAGTTTAAAGACAGAAAATGTTTTTTTTATTAAAATTTACAACTTCTTAATGATCTGAATAGTTTTGCCACAATTTCTGCTCAAACAGTTTACTTATTTGAGTGCATGTAAAATATTAATATTTTCATTTAAAAATTAATTACTAAAAACTCACACATCAGATTCATTTATGTGTTTAAGGTATTTGCAAACTATATCAGCTGATCGAGTACCCGCGCGAAACGAACTATATAAAAAATTATGTGTGTAAAAAAGAATATGTTGGTACTCCTGCGCGTTGTTGAAAACAGCTGTCCGTTATCGTCAGTGTTCCCATTCGTCACATAACATATCATACATATAATAGTCATCATACATATACTAGTATATAATTTCAAACGACTTTGAAACAGCGCTTGTCCATACTCATGATGCCAACTGAATGCCCGGTACTCATGATGCCAACTGAACCATAAAAAATTACTTTCTGCAGCGGACATGAAAAAAATGCACTTTTTTTCGGATATTTTATTAAAAAACTTAACTCGATGGTCATTCTCCCAAAGTTTAAAAGGAAAAATATTTCTAAGGAATTGAGGAAAGTATGTGTCGAATTTCAGAACAACCGTGACTATATTGAGAGAGTTCGAAGTTGCATGTTAAATTTCTCCAACTTACATAACGATTTTCTCAAAAACGCCATGGTGATAAATTCTCAATAAAAATTCAGCTGATTTCTGAGGATTCTTTTGACTAATATTGTGAATTTCGTGAAGTTCTTGACAACCTCATAATAGTTTGGAAATACCTTAAAATTAATCGAAGTTTCTTTGTGCGTTGATGATCGAATAACCTTTAGATAAGATACCCCTTCATCGTTTGTTTTTTTTTTTACTAATTCATAAAAACAAAACAAAATTACGTTTTTTTTTTATCGTTTATGTTTTGTGTTGGTTATACTTTGCTGTTCGCGCCCATTTAGTTAAATTTATTCAACCAACAAACCAAATCTCTTAATTTCCTGTCCTAATGTCCGGATGTTTTTTTTTTATGTATTAATTTTAGAAGGATTGTCTACTGTGTTGTCTGCTGATTATGACACAAAGGCTCATCATTTTGTTTTTTTGCTTCCTCTCTCTCTCCGAAAACAAAATGCATTTATACAAAAAAAGTATAATGAAAATAAATATAAAATTTAAATATTAAATGTTGGATGAAATCAGTTATTTCCTGTTTAAAAATATATTTATATAATTAATATGTAGACGGGTTGTATGGTTATATAGAATTTGTTTAATTTAATTATAACTAACGTTTAGGGTCTGTTATGTTTATTGGTTTCGATTTAATAAGCATATAGTTGTCATGTTTTCTCGCTAATTTATCGGATACAGAATGAAACGTAGCTTATTTCTTTACCAAAACTTCAATATAGTTTAATAAAAATTATGTCAAGTAGAAGAAACTACGTTGATTAAGCGAATTTCCCCACACGATGGAATCAAAATGAATACCAAATCAACTGTGATCGTTAGAAATGGGAGAGTCGGAATACCTCTCATAGGGCCAGAACCTATTCTAGGAATTCCAAAAACAGCATGCAAACGAGTGGATAAATTTTAAACATCGTAATCACTGGGAAAATATACTGCTACTAAAACTTAATAAATAGTTTTTTTTCGGAATGCATCCAAAAGACAGTCCGTCGGAGCACTCAAACTGAACAGAATACAACTTCGAAAGTTTACCGGATTAATCACCGGACATTGTCACCTACGAAAGCATCTACACACAATTGGACTCCACAATGGATTCATTGGGTGCGGACTCTGTGGTGAAGAGCCAGAAACTTCCAGCCACATCATCTTTAACTGCGTATCTCTCGATTACAACAGATACAATATATTCGGTGCATCTCACCTCAACTAAGAGTACGGTTTCTTAAGGTGTACATATGGCCGATTCTTCTGTATGCATGTGAAACTTGGCAACTTAAAACAGAACACATTAAAAAAAATAAACGCGTTTGAACTCTGGTGTTATCGAAAGATGTTAAAAATTAAGTGGAGTGATTTTGTTTCGAACGATCGTGTGCTAGGTATTATCGGAGAACAAATGTCACTAGCAACAACAATTTACAAAAGACAAGCTTCATACTTTGGCCACTTAATAAGATCAGAAAAGTTTCAAGTGCAGAAATTGGTTTTAATGGGTAAACTAGATTCGCAGAGAGGTGGAGGCAGAAAACGAACATCATGGATTTCTAATATAAAGAAACATACTACAATGAATCTGGAACAACTCATTCGGTGTGTCGAAAACAGAGATAGGTGGATGTCGTGGTCTCCAATATCGATTAAATGAATTTTCAGAAAGGTCTGATAAGCAAGCTCCTGGCTATTGCCAAGATATGCGAGAAGCGAACCTCGTCAGACTGAAGTGAAGGGAGAGTACAATTAGGCATAAGGTCGAATACTTTCCTTACTCCAAGATTTATCTATATATCGATCTAAGATCGTTAATATTTCTTTAAAAATTAGAGTTCGGAAAAAATGGTGAAGTTGTAAATTGTAGTAAAATTTTTCCACTTTCCACTAGAGATATAGAGGGCATGTGTATCTATGTCTCTCTCGAATTCCCTCTTTTCTCCGATAGACCAAGGGGTTTCTGTGCCCAGTAAAATTTTTCCACTTTCCGAGTATTCAGAAAGATATTCCAAATGTGTTTCTATCTCTCTCACTGAGCCCCTCTTTTCTCTTGACCGATTTCGCCCGGTAATGAACTAGTCAAATAGTGATGATAAAAGCTAAATGTCTAAAGACCTTTGCATACAAAACAATACATCACACTGTATACAACATTGATCCAAATTAGGATTCTTAAATATACAAAAATAGTTATCGGTGGCAAACGCGCTTTTCAGTTCATTTTTTTTTAAATTCGCTAAATTATTTAAAACATTTTATTCAAAACATAAAATTAATCATTGGGAGTAATCGCACATTTAAAGAAAAACATAACTGCTTTAATTTCATTTAAAAAAATAAACAGAATAAGTTTGATTTCTTCATTACTTGATGAATTTATACATGCTAAACATCAAAGAAGAAATTTTTTGTTTATTTTAGTACAAAATTAACAAATATACCAAACCAATATTATAATTGCAGATAATAGTTTTCATCCGGTTATTAAAATTCACAAACAAACAAACAAAAAAACGATTATAATCGATTTCAAAATTATATTCTAATCTTTTAAATGCCTATAATTATCGATTATTCTAATTGAAAATATTTCCGTTATTACAATAATTGAAACGTTTAATTTTTAAGCGAAAGTGTACGATATTTTGTGATATTTGTAAATTTTTGTTAGAATTTTTACTTTCATAAAGTACAACAGACATTCCTATTTAATTTTTATTAAATACACAAATTAATCTGTAATTAAATTTACTTTAAGGTATTTCCAAACTATATCAGCTGTTTGGGAACCCATGCGAAAAGAACTATATAGAAAATTATGTGCAAATCAGGGAGATTCTTCAATAAAACATCATAGCCCGTTTTCGTGCTCACCAAGTTATACGTTATGAATAGTTGCATGAAAATTTACATGTGACTTTCAAACAACGCGCCGGTACTCAGGATGCCAACTGAATCATAAAAAATAACCTTCTGTTGCGGAAGTGAAAAAAATTCACTTTTTTACGCATATTTTATCAAAAAACATAACAACCCGGCGGTCATTCTCCCAAAGTTTTAAAGAAAAATATTTCTAACGAATTGAGGAAAGTATGTGTCGAATTTCAGAACAACCGTAACTAAATTGAAAGAGTTCGAAGTAAAGACAGTTAGAATCGTGCATTCTATTTCACCATGTTTATGAAGATGCATGTTAAATTTCTCCAACTTACGTAACGATTTTCTCAAAAACGCCATGGTTTTCTCAAAAACAGTGCGGTATGGTGAAAATCTTTAATTATAAAAAATGTGTATCTATAAAAAAAAAAACTTTTGTATGAAACATTTTTTCACACAACAAATAGCTTAGGCACAATTTCAATTATCAATTAAGTTATTATTTTTCATTTTTCATGGTGTTATGTAATTCAATTGTAAGTATGTCGTATCTCATAACATCAAACATGCAAATAAAGTTTTCTCAAAGAAATTGGTACATCAGATAAGAAAATTGTCGTTTATTACTTGTTTGGCAAACTATTTATCAAATTGTGTATCTATTTTACTATTTGCTAAACACTATATGTATATTGGCGGCTTTATTTAATTTTAAGTGTATACCCAATCACAGACAATATATTCATTCAAATGTCTCTCTGAAGAGATAACTGAGAAAAAAACTACATATATTCGAAAGATAAAAATCCAAAAATACAGGACCACCCACTTTCAATTTAAATAATATAAAAAAATGTATATCTTTGTGTTTGGGGGTTCCACAATTTTTGTCAGACAATTACCCGCATTAAAGGATATATCCTCATAACTAATCGTTATCTACATGAACAGATCTCATTTTTTTTATGACTTCAAGTCAAAATAACTATATTATATACCTTTTTATATGTCATTTCTTAAATTATTAAATGTGACTGCAATAATGTCCTGGTGTGAACAATACTCAATCTAACCATATTTAAAAAAAAAAACTTGATTATCTAGTCTGACTCAGTGGCGTAACAACACATGGCCCATTGCTAAGGTTAGGTACTTATTTTTAAATGTGAAACCCATAAAAACACTTCTGAAACTACCAAATAAACCGTAAGTTCGTTCATGCGATAATTGATATGAGATAAAGTTTTTAATCTTTGATATTTCGCAAGTTTAAACATGTAATTATTTTTCCTCGAAAATTCAAAACCTCTGATCGATCATTTAAAAAATTTATCAATGATTAAATCTCATTGTGCCTTATTTTAACATAGCGCCTTTTGGGAAAATAACCGGTCCAAGTATTCGCGCTGTCAAACGCACTCTGCTTGGAACAGGTAGATTGCTCGTTCGATTCCCAACGGTGGCAATTTGTTAAATAATGAAAATTTTAAAAAATTGCTCGGTTAATTACCTAACTGTCGGCATATGGACAAGGGCGAAATTAACCAGCTATCCTGTGAAGGTTTTTTGCAGTTTCCTTTCATGAACTCCAGATGTCGCCATCTTCCAATTTCCTAGACTCCATACAAATTTCTTGTCAATTTCGATTTTTGCCCCAATTTCATAGATCAACAATTTTTGTATTTTATAAATACGTATTTCAACTACAAAGTAGTCATCATCAGTATGAATTAGCTAATTGTAATTATTCTCTGATATTACTTGTTGCTAATTTGGTGACGATCTGCACGAAATCGAAATTTAATTCGAAAAATCCTAGAGTTCTCTTTGATATTATTTAAATTTTTTCCAAATATGTGAATAAATTAGTAGAAATAAAAATATGAGCTTATACAGACATTATGCATGTTCTATATTTCGCGCATAAACGTCCTTAAGTTAGTATTTGGAACTTAAATTACTACCTGCATCTTAGCTCCTAG
This sequence comes from Nineta flava, assembly GCA_963920215.1. Lineage (NCBI taxonomy): Eukaryota > Metazoa > Arthropoda > Insecta > Neuroptera > Chrysopidae > Nineta > Nineta flava. The sequence goes on from OY986041.1 coordinate 109,690,600, forward strand.
TAATGACAACTACTATTTAATATTATGAACCTTAAAATGGGAGATCCTTTAAAAATATCAATCAGACTGCCAAAGATTAATCTAGGCAATGCTAATAAAATCAGCTTATTGGAAAGCTTGTAATTATCTTACAAAGTTTTACTGTAAACCTTTTGGACAGATGGAACGCGGGCAAACGAAATTTGATACTAATTATTTTCTTCTTATTTTGGTCTAGGTATGAAGAGGCACACCACTGGTGTTACTTGGTGCATCTTCTTTAATACAAACTCTAAACGTTGGTGTTCTTTATACTATTCTCATAAAATATACGTCATATTATAATTTTTGGATAACAGTTTAGTTTAAATATTTACACTTTGATGTTAATTTATTTACTTAGGATCATATCTATGTCTACTGTTAGATAATTGGAATAATGAAACCACTAACACTTTTTTTCAAAACTTGTGTGTAGGAAATTAGTTGTTTGATGTTTGTTAACAGTATGTTGTAGTTGGTTACACAAGGTGTTTCGTTGTAGCAATGTTACCTCCACTAATTGACGATATATAGATAGTGTTTTTTTTTAGTTCCATCGAAGTTTAAAGTAAATACACGCGTTCAAGTAATATTACTCCTCTCAATATCCCAAAACAACTAACGATGTTTACGGCATATGAAGTATGCCAACCAAGCTGAATTCTAGTAGGAAGGGAAAGATAGCTATCCTTCAAATTATATTTCAAATTTTGCCCCTATTCCTAGAACATTTGTTTGTATTTTATAAATGGTATTTTATATCTGGGATATGGATACAGAGGTATGTTGCTTGTTGCTAATTTGGTGCGTGTCTCACAATAATATTTAAAATGTTTTGTCTTATACGTTCTGACTGAGGTGGTATCTGGAGGATTATTTGAGTTAACTGACCAATTAAGCAGAATAAGACCAACCCATTTATTGGCGATATCCTTTTCTGACCATGCGGTGTTGTTATTGTTAATAAGATGGGGATGTTGATAGAAGCTAACCTTGATATCCAGGTATTCAATTTTGAATATGGTTTAATTTTAATAAATCATAATTTGGAATTTGGGCCATTGTCTAAATGCATTATCTGTTTTTTTTAATTTGTGTATGTAGTGTAGAGTTCTCATTGATTATTTTAATAATCAATGAGAACAAGCAACAAGCAACATTAATTAGCAACAAGCAAAATATCTCTGAATCCATATCCCAGAGATAGTTACGATTAGCTAATTCATACTGATGATGACTACATTGTAGTCGAAATACGTATTTATAAAATACAAAAAAATGTTCTAGGAATAGGGGCAAAATTTGAAATATAATTTCATAAAAAACCTAGAGTTCTCTTTGATTATTTTAATAATCTTTATTAGCTATCCTTCAGTAATTTAGTATACTCCAAGCATAGAACGCACTTGTGTACAAGGATATTTCTCCATGGAATCTGTATTTTTTTAAGCTCAGTTGCATGATGTATTCTTTGAAGTAACAATACTTTGTGAGATATCTCATCAGCATCCATAGCCTAATAATGCTCGAGATGCTTCACGTTTTGAACCTTCTTCGATTAAATCTCCCAAAAAGATTCAGGCAAGACTGAATTCTGGTAGATTCATCTATAGACAGGCTGTATTTACGCCTTCTCATAGAACTAGAACTAGCGGAGGGGAGGTTGAAGCCTGGCAAGTAGGCTTTTCTAGAACTTGTTTGCCGAACCCAAAAGAACAAGGAATTTGTGTGCAGACTAGGAATTTGATAGGTTGTTGCAACTGCAGCAGACTTTTTGATAGGAACTAAGCCGATATTCATCGTAAAAGGAAACTACAGAAAGCCTGTACAAACATAGCCGGTTACTTTTGGTCTTGTTCATACGCCGACAGTTTAGTCAATCTTTTTTTTTTTGACAGTCACCAACGTCTTCTGGTAGCATCTTCTTGTAACTAAGTGCATATAGTCCAACGATGGACGTAAGATAGATAGATTGTAGAGGCTACCCTGGATGGGCTACCCTTCACCCATAAGGTCTATTGTGATGCCTAAGGATGTGAGGATGTGCGTGAAGTGGAAGGAATTTTAGTGTATAGACTAGGAATTGGTAGGATATGCGGCTGCAGCCGACTATGATAGGAACTATGCCGATATTCATCTGGAGTGCGTGAAGGAAACTGCAGAAAACCTTCTCAAGCATAGCCGGTTACTTCGTTCTTGTCCCTCCGCCGACAGTTTAGTCAATTATCCGCCCCTTTTTTTTCTTAATAATTGATAAACTGCTGATGTCGGGATTTGAACCCATAACCTCCCAGTTTCCAAGTAGGCATACTGCGCAGACATAACGCCTTAGACCGCTCGGCCACTTGGACTGGTACGATGGACGTTGATGCTTATATTTATTCTAATACTAAAAAAAACATAATAAACATAATAATTGTTTATGAAAATTTCGGCGTCTTTAAGTATTTATATGTCTTTAACGTGCGTTATCTCGAAAAACTTTACAACAAAATGCTGTGAATTGCAAACACTTATTTTCGAAACATTAAAAATGAGAGATGGATTTTAGGGAAACATAACTTCAACTTACTTATTATTAGATATATTTCTTAATTAAGGGCAGATTTTTCAGGATATTTCATATGGGGCTCATACGTGACAAATTATTTGAAAAACTGTTGTGATATAAAAAGAATCCTGTTTTTTATCTACATACTCAAATTTATGCATACTCATGTATAATTTTCAATCAGAAAGCATAAATTTTTGTTAAATGCCTGCAGTGTTTAAAAAATATAATTTATAATATTATTTATAAAATTGAATAAGACGATAAGAAAGAGAGAGAGATATAATCATAAAACGTACGAATGAAATCCTAAATATCTTACAGGCGTATGTCGTTTTTAATTAAAACAGTATATATATATGTTGGTGTTATATATAAAATAAATATTTAAAAAAATGTATAAAATTTGTGTACAACACACAGCCGCCAGTATGTCTAAAAGTACCAACAACAGCAAAACCACAAATTCAATCTTATAAAATCATCATCATCTCAAACAAATAAATGATAGTGTAATATTTATAATAATAATCATAACAAAACTTTTAATATATGTTATAAATTTTATAAAGAGAAATTCAGGGCAACAACATCACTAAAACACTGAATAAAATGGTTGAATTCAATGTAATGTTTTCAGCATTCAGTAACAATCATATATAATATTTATTGATTTATCCTTAGATATTTTTACCGCCCTTCAAAGAGTCTTCGGTATTTTTTCCGCCGGAGAGTCAATTAATATGGGAATATACCAAGATTAAGTGGTATTACTCGGTCGGAAACCTATGTTAATAAAAATTAAATAAAAAGGCAATTTGGAATTTTAACCAAATGTATTCCGTTTTCTGAATATTTAATAATCATATATGGGTTTGTTGATAGTTACCAGGTAACTCAGGAAAAAACATGTACTGTACTAATATGGGTGTCTAAATAATGAAGAAATCTAAGATTTAGAATCGAGTACATTGATTGATTGATTTATATCGGGGTAAAAAACTATTGTACTTCCACCTTATGGCCCATTGTGCTCCCCCTTCTACTTCAGTCTGTAGAGATTCGCTTCTTCCATATGTTGGCAATAGCCTGGAGCTTGTTCATCAGGCCCTCCCGAAGGTTCATAAATTCGGGGTGAGATGCACCGATTATTCTGCATCTGCTGTAACCCAGAGGTTCGCAGTCAAAGATTATGTGGCTGGATGTTTCTTCCTCCTCACCACGCAATCTGCACATAATGGACCCGTTATGGAGTCCCATTTTGTGCAGATGCTTTCGCAAGGGATAATGCTCGGTAATGAAACCGGTAACCTTCAGCAGTTGCATCCTGTTCAGCCTCAGTGCATCGAGAGATAGTCTCCTAGTTCCACTCTGAATCAGTGCCTTCCCGAGCTCTTACCGCGGTATTTTTTCCCAGTGATTACGGTGTTTAGCATTTGACCACTCGTTGATCACCCACTCACTATTTTATCGAGTACATTACAAGCAGTTCTATATATAAGTGTGGAAGATCATCTGTTCCATCGTCACTAAAGGTTTTATTATATTTTGTCGATTGAGGTTTGGTTTGAATCGTTTTAACCGGCTCGCTATGGAAGCTAAAAAAAGTGAAAAATAGCTCTGGTACCAATTATAGAAAAAAAAATTTAATTTCCAAAAATTCCTCGAGAAAGCGTTTACTCCCATGGAGTTATATGTAGGAATGGTACATTGAAAACTGATTGTTGGCTTTTGAGTGCACTTTTTTCATGCAGTCAGAGTTTTGTTACTATTTTATGCTTACAAACTCCAATTTATCATATAGTCTGAACTAAAATTAAAGCTCTGGAACGATGTAGCATTGTATACTGTTAAGGTGCCTAACGAAGACTCAAACACAAGCTATCAAAATGTGAAGAACGACTAAAATTAAACTTGATGAAAATCGACATAGCAGACTCACATCCTCGAGAATACGAGATCTACGTGTGTCAAAAACAATACGTGGACTGGCCCTATCTAAGATTCGAAGAAATAAAGTTTCTGTCGGAGATTCTCAATCTTAATATTCTGGCGCAGTACTCTTAGGAGATAGAAGACAGCTTAGGAACTGGCCTCTTCCAGAGTATTTATCGATTTTCCATTTCTTTTAAGTAACAGTAGGAGGTTTTTTAAGTGCAGTGAATGGTTAATAAATATTCTACATCATTAGTATTTCTATTCTCAAGAGATTGTTATATTTTAATTTGTTAAGTTAGCCATTTCAATATCAGAAAAATTAAGTCACTCAAAGCCGAAATTTTCGAAATATTTCTAGTAATCTTTACTATCGTGTTCATAACCTTAAAATAATAATAATAATAATGGGGTTTAACCTCCGTTTTTGAGCCACGACGGTCTATAACAGAGGCCACCGACATCATTATTTTTCAACCTTTATTAATTTTTACTTTACATTTTTATGATGTACGTGGAGGATCTGGAATTCGTATGCAGAGAAGGAATTGGTAGGTGTGCGGCTGCAGCCGACTTTGATAGGAACTATGCCGATATTCATCTGGAGTTCGTGAAGGGAAACTGCAGAACACGTTCACAAGCATAGCCGGTTACTTCTTTCTAGTCCATACGCCGACAGTTTAGTCAATCAACCGCCCCATCAATTTTTAATTAACATAACCTCCCAGGCACAAGTAGAAACAACGCCTTAACAAGCGCGGCTACTTGGCTTGAACTATAACGTTAAAATGACAAGTTTACATTGAAGGTCATTAAGCCATTTTTTGATAAAGAATTTTCGTTTTGCAAAATAATCTCAAACAACTCACACCGATCTTCAAAACAAAATTGCTTAACAACATTTTCGCCTGATACTATTATAAATATTATACTATTTTAAAAGTTTCACAATTCTCGACATTGATCTTCAAGACGATCTTCAAGATCGCAAATGGATACGAGATTGGACAATGCAATGATTTGTCCAAACTCCGCCTACCTATAGTGGACACAGGACCCTATATAATATTTTTTTAAACAAACAGAAAAAGTGTAACTAACGAATTCTATACAGTCAGATACGAGTGTCTACTGCATTTATATCTTATCGATTACACATCAAGTGCCTTCTTCATAGTTGCAAAAAAACACCATACTAAAAACTTGTACTAACCACGAGTCTGGAGGACACGTTGTCTGGTGATTCGTGTGTGGTATTTTAAAACCTAATATACATAATTGATTTCTTGAATACCTGTAATTACGGAACCTTCTATGACGGTATACGACTATAAATATATAGAGTACTGAGATAGTACCACGTTCAATTATGAATATTTATTACAGTACCAGGATAATTTATGTGTATTACTGTTTATTTCAATATATTTTCATTTATCAAAAATACGTAATCCCATATATTTTAATATTAATTCGCATTGCGGTATTGAATAAAGTACTGTATTATTTTATAAGTACCCACAAATCATATAAATCAATAGTATAAACCTCTACGCAGACATATTATTTATTTGTGAACCGCTTATTAGCAATAATTAATAATTGAAATTTTATTCTCGATTTTAATAAAATGTAAATTTTTAAGGTGAAAATTTTACGAGTAAAGTCTAAGCGGAGAATAAAATAAAAATTGCAATAATAGATATTAGCTATAAAAATTTATGTACAGTCAACGCCAAAAGTCGATTTAAAATTTAAAATTGATTTGTGTCTTATTCGGTTTTCGAAAATAGATTTTGGCTATAAGTTGTTCATAACTATACATTTTTCCGAAATTCGAATGAATAAGGCACAAATCTACTATAAAATTTTGAAAAAGAACGCTACATTTGTGGTATACCTTGGTGGTGTGGGACGTAGAGACGCTAGTGTAGGGAGTATCGAGTAATATGACTGATGATGACCATAGTGCCAGGCCTGAGAACAGGCGTTGATTTCCACTGATTTCCAGGTGTCACGCTCCTGGACCATATGAACCACTTCCGAACAGCTACCCATACAATATGTATAACTTTGGACAGAATGCAAGAAACAATTGTTTCTTTGTCCTCTTTCCTTCTTCTAAAAATTTTGTCAAAAAATTTTTTACATACCTCCAGTTATTACCACATTCTCAATACTGCCGTTCAGTATAACATATCACAAAAAGGCTAGTTGTCTTTTTTGTTACATTATTTTTTAATTGATGTTTTTGCAAGCCGTAACACTTCAACGTTAGTAATTTTTCTATTCCAAGAAATTTTTAATATTCTACGCCAAAACCACATCTCTGTCTCCTCAATTATTTTCCACATACTACTGCTCATCCACCTTTCGGCGCCGCACAATATGAAGATAGCTCTTATAACATCCCTAGGAATTTATTTTTGGACTTCGAATGAATCTTATTGCATGGGTTTGTTAAATGGATCATATTTGAGAGGTCTTAATCTGTTTCAAATCTTTTAATATTTCAATGGATTTGTAGCAGAGTCGCAACTAAATTTCAATATGATTTAGTTTATTAAGCATCTTTGCATTCTCCCCAAGTTACCACGGTAATTGTTATTGTTTGTTACTTTGATAACTAACAACAAATACATTCTGACATATATTCTACGCAATGATTTAATAAAGATCATTTATATCTTTCAACATGCTTTTAATTTTTTTAAATGTATTTTTATTATTAATGATTCAAATACAATCATCTATCATCTTACAGATTCAACACCAAGGTAAGGCCTAAATGTGGGAAACGGGCTTACCACTTAAATATAAAAAGAAAAGAAATCCTCCATAAAAATATAAAAAGAAATCCTCCATAACTTAAAGCTGACTTTTCTTCATTGTATCAGGGTAAAAAGAACCCCTTTCCCAATGTCAAATTCAATAGAACTTTGTCCAAAACTATCTTTGATCATTTGTTTGATGCCCATGACACGTTTCTTGACAATTGAAATATACTGGAATTGTATCTAAAAACAAGTAAAAGAAATTTAGAAATATTTTAACAACTTTTTTTTTTCATTAAAAATAAGAAATTCTTTGTTTTTTATTAAATATTTTAAATTATTCTTATAAAAAAAATATTTTATAATTTATTCGTGTATAAACAATAATTAAAATACTACAATTAACTTAATATAAGCAAGTGGTTCATTCACCCTAACGTTATATTTTTTAAATTTTTCCCTCGATACCAAAAAAAAATTCCCTTCTAGTAAAAAGTATCATTATATGAATTTTTTATAAACAATCCGTATTATTCATTTATATGTGAAAAGTGTATGTCACTGTTGTGCTTTTTCTTCAAGGGTAGAATATCTACAAAAAGAGATACAAACACAATCCCTTATAATACACCCCGACGTCAATATGCTTTTTGAAATATGTTGTTGCAATTTTTTTTTTCTTCAACAACAGCTTCAATTATAAATATCCTTCCATTGACTGACTGTTCCTTTTTTATTTCTCTAAGCTTTTGTGTATATGTAAAGAGTTTTTCTTTGTGAATTAAAGCACATTAACCCCTAAGTGTTTTGTCGACGTACCAATTACTTAGGGCTATTCAAAATAATAATCAACAGAGTAAGAATTTTTTTGGATGGGAAACACGTGAAATTGGAATAATAAATGTTTTTTTTTTTAAATCATCTATGGGTAGGTTTAAAAATTTCTAAACGTGTAAATCACTTTTCTGTATAATTTTATAGAAAATCATTTTTTAATTGACTTTCCGCGCCCTTTATGAATTTGTTCAATATTGGTATAAACTTTCAAATTTATACATCTCTTGAATATATACTGTATAGAGGCTAGTCGGATTTTAATCGATAAGATACCAGGAATTTTCATCAGAAAGAACTATTTTACTATTTCGTAATAGTCATATTGTCCAAATCTGGGTGTTTGTACTAAATTGTACAATAAACCATATTTTGACAAAATGGAAACCCGACTTCAAAAATCAAATATTCTACGACAAAAAATGCACTAAAAAGTAAAAAAATAATTTCATATTCTTGTGCCAATTTTAGTTCACATAAGCAAAAATTTTTAAATATATATGTACAATTATTGTTATTTTTGGAGGCGGTGTCAGCATAGAGAAATTCACATATTTATTTCTCGCTTTTTAGTGACTTTGAAGTTCTATAACTGATTTTATTTGTCTAAATATGGGGAGACCTACTAATTTTTAGTACATTTTGTTATAACACATTTTTTTCACCCGTTTTTTTTTTTTTTTTTTTAATTTCTAGTGCATTTTTTATAACAGATTTTCAGTTTTTTTACATGCATTTTGTTTTTTTTTTTGTAAAAATATTTATTTTATCCTCTACCAAAACTTATTTTAATGTTTATGTGCACCTAATGTGTCCATTGTTTATATTTTAACAGCAATAGTGGTTTTTTTTTCAAAATTTTATAATCGATTTATGAATTATCTATTCCGGTTTTCTAATAATGCTTGAAATAAAAGTTGCTAATTATAAATATAATATAAACTTTTATTCGAATGTTTTTTCCGAAAACCGATTGGGTTCGGCACAGATCAACTGTAAAATTTTGAGAAAAGAACACCACTTTTTCTGTTCATTGTATTTACAATGGACTCAATTTTCTACTCTCTGGATAGAGGTAAAGTAAACTAACGTTTTTAATTTCCCCATAAATATGATGAGACTATGAGACATAATCCATTAAAAGTCAATTAAAAAATAATAAAGACAATTCCCACTCATAAATTTAACAAAAATTATTCCCAGAAATAACATCGTACTATCATGCATGTGAGTTTTCGTCGTTCCAAATATGCTCAGGAAATTTCATGATGATATTTATGGGTAAAAGAAAACTATCTATAAACAGCATTTCTCAAGAAACCCTTCCTCAAGTTCTTGTTGAATCCATCTGCCTAAATCACGTGGCAAAGATGTTCTGTACACGTTGAATGAATGATATGGAGCTCAGAGTTTTGTCGGTGGCAGGGACGTGAAATATTTGACGCGAACATACTGCTGTCAAAGCAGGAGCTATTTATGTTTAAGATATACCTAAGCTGTTTCTTGCTGGAATTGTTGTTCATTAGGAAGTTGGGAATTCAGAAATCTCTCCATTTTGGGGAAATTATTTATCTATTTAACTAATTATTACATGCAGACAAAACATATAAACTAAGAGGTCTTTCACACCGAAGATGCAAGACGCAAGATGCATGCATCCTGGATGCAGGATGCATATTTACTATAATATATAATATATCTTCGGTGTGAAACCTCTCGTTCAATTACACAGTCTAGTGTTTTAGGTGCATGCATCCTGCATTCAGGATACATGCATCTTGCGTCTTGCATCTTCGGTGTGAAAGACCCCTGATAATTCAAAAAACCATGATTTGCGAACATGTGTGTCTACTTATCAAACTCAAGATTTTAGATCAGAATTGAAACTTGTATATCAGCTTTGAAAGTATAGTTTAAATATTAATAAAGATATTATAAAAAAATGCTTTGGAATGATATAAATTATGTAAAAATTAAAACTATTCAAATAGTAATAATAAATTTAGTAACTGTTACATATTGATACCTAATATATTTTTATGAAAACACCTGGTTGCTCTAATACAAACACCAATCTATTAACACGTATGATAACGTGCATTTTATTAAGAAAAAGTAATATAATAATTGATTGATTTATATGTAATGTGTGGTAATTAATATTATAACTTAATAATATATGGATAAAGTAATTTAATAATCCTAATAATATCTAATGATATCTCCTTATTTCTTAATTGAACAAGTTTACATGTATGAAGTATGTTATTAAAACAATTAATACATAATTTATTTTATTAATACTATTTACTTGTTTACTATTAATATATGAAGAAAAAATTATACTACTGCAATTAAGAAGACAATAATTATTAATTAAACACAATCTCTTAATTAAACAATATTAATAATAAATGAACATTATTAAACATTTTTTTTGTAAAAAAAAAAGCTGTTTTATGTCAGTAACACAAAATATCTACTTTTCTCAAGTAGGTTAATACACTGTAAAAAAATAGTTATCTTCAGAGGGTTGATTTAATTTAGGTTCGGATTCTTGGTGATGTATTTGTAATATTCATTATTATAATTAAATTGAAAATTCATATATATTTATTTGTGTATACTTAACCGTCAACAATACGATGTTTGTCCAAATTCCATTTCGGTTACGTAAGACAAATGTCATTGAATTTTTAATTAAATACTGATATGAAAAATTTAACTCGTCAACCAGGAATCGAACCTCGGGCCTCTGGATATCCAGTCCACTGTGCTTCCGCTACACCAAAGACGACTGTGTATATGAATAATAATTTCGACAGAAATAATACTGTCAAAATAAAAATAAGAATGATATGAAAAAGTTGGCTGTTACGTCACAGTCGTCTTTGGTGTTTCGGGAACACACTGGACTAGATATCCAGAGGCCCGAGGTTCGATTCCTGGTTGACGAGTTAATTTTTTCATATCAGTATTTAATTAAATTGAAAATATTTCTGTAAATATTAAGAGTTACAGAAAAAATATTCAAAATGATTGTTCACCAGGAAATAATTTTTACAGTGTATACTACATTCTTATTAATGATCAGGAAAATTAATATATTTTGTATTTATTTTTCCCATGGTTAATATTCAGATTACTATCTTAATCAAATAAATCATTGTTTCTGTTAATAAATAAATTTTAATTTAAACGTAATATTGTATAAAATTTGTTTATAAGGTAATTTAAAGGATCCATACAAAATTAATTTTATCCAATCAGATCCAATTAGTTTTATAATATTCAAACTAATATTAAAAATATCCTCAATAAATTCAAATGAAAGTAGAAAAAACAAAAACAAAAAGTAAAAACTGTTTACAATTTAATTTCAAGTTGAAAACATATTTTAAAATATATATAATTAAATCCACTTGTTATAAATATTATATAGTACAATTCTCAATAATATTTATTCAGAACAGAACGATATATAAGTACATATACTCGTACGAGTGAGTTTATTATAACAGATATAATCAGATAAATTGTGCACTCATAAAATCATTATTAAACTATTCATGCAAAACTCAATTTGAAAGTAATTAACATCAATTTGTCATATGATACTGGCTTATGAATTTCATGTCAAATTAAATCAAATTAATTTAATATATAAAACATATATTACTATCAATGTCATAGATATAATAATGTTTTTATCAATTTTGGTAATCTTAAATATTACCTATGTGTTATTTTGTTGTGGTTTCCTTAGATAATACTTTAGATTGATGTGTGAAGTTAATCACTATTTTTGAATAATAAATATAATCATATTTATTATGGTTATTTAATTCGAATTTAAAGTCTTTTTGTATGAGGTATTGATGACGATATCAATTAAAATCAAATCAAAAGTTTCAATAAAATATAAATGACACTTTTTTAAAAACACTTTTTTAAAAGAATGGTTTTGTTCTTATAAAAAGTAGAAAATAATTTTTTTCATATATTTCATATTAGCTGATCCGATTAATTTTCAACATCTTATAATCACTAGAAACACTTTCTACTGTTCTTTTATTTTCTTTTAAGACTAAAAAAATATATTTAATTTCTCAGCGTTACACCACTTTCCAATACATAATAAATGCTTCCACCAAATTTCAGAGATTATTTTCATGGTGGTATTATTTCAAATTATTTTTAAGTATAATTGTAAGATAATCAAGTGAAGTAAGAGGAAAAACTTTCGTCCTACAATTTCAATGGAATGGACTCCGAGTCTCCCATCCTCAATGTTCAACGGCTTCCAGAAAATTTCGATACCGTTTTCCAAAATTTTATAATTAAAAAAGTTGAGCGTCTTGTCAAAACGAAGCTACTTACAAAGTACCAGCTTGATGCTCATCATCTTGACAAAAACCCTTTAGTTTCCCGGATCATTTGTATATTTACCGTACAAAAAGTCGATTAACCAAATCGTAACGATCAATCAAATCTAGCTAATTTTTCTGTGACTTAAAAGTGCAGGATGTAACCAATCCAGAACAGTGTTTCATTTATTTTGGTTTATTGTGTACAAGAAAGTGTGTTCATATCAATGGAATTTCGAATTTATTTATTCTTTTCCAACAAACTTAAAAGTTAAACATTTTGTACAAAAAAAAAACTATTTCTTTTTATTTTCATAAAAAGATAAATATTCTAATGAAAGAAAATATTATTATGTATAAATAATTGTATAACAACTTTTGAGATATATATTATATTTATATATTTTTTAGTATTATGATAGTGAAATATATACAGAATGAAAGGGAAATAACTACCAATACGTAAACTGGAGCTAGACCAAAAATAAATACCACAATAATGAATAAATTAACTAGGAACTAAACAAAATAATAATATTAATAATATTATTATCTTTATTCGACTTTTGATGTTACAAAGTACATATAAGTCATGTCAAAAAAAAATCCTTAAAATTATAATAGCAATGTTCAGAAAAATTTCCTTCCATGCAGATTAGTACTTTTTATGATCTTTTATACCTCTTATTCTATCAGGTAATCTATTATAGAATTTATGTCCCAAATAAAGTGGATTTTGTTCATAAGGAGCTAAATTGTGAATTGACACTGTTCAATTTGAGAGAGTTGTAATTTTTAACCCGACTTCAAAAAGGAGGATGGTTCTCAATTCGTCTGTATTTTTTTTTTTTAATGTGTGTCACCTCAGAACTTCGTTATTTATGAACCGATTTTGAATTTTTTTTTTGTTTTAAAGGGTTTGCTTTTCCATTGGTCCCATTGTCACCAAATCGCATTCTGATTTGGGGGTCCCATGGAAATCGAGCAAAATCCTCATTTTATATGTGGGGTATAAAGGGTATACTCATTCATAATGGAAAAATAAGAAACTTTTTTTAAAAACCGACTTAAAAAAATTAACAAATAAAAAAATTTTTTACAAAAAAAACCGACCCCAAAAAAAAAATTTTTACAAAAAAAGATTCAAATTCATGTAAAAAAAACTCAAAATCTGTTATAAAAATATGCACTAAAAATTGCGAAAAAAAAAACGGATAAAAAAAATGTTTTATTAAAAATTAGTAGTTCTACCCATATTCAGACAAATAAAATCAGTTATAGAACTTCAAAGTCACTAAAAAGCGAGAAATAAAAAAATTTTGACAAAATGGAAACCCGACTCATAAAATCAAATATTCTATAACAAAAATTGTACTAAAAAGTAAAAAAATAATTGCATATTCTTGTGTCAATTTTAGTTCACCTAAGCAAAAATTTTTAAATATATATGGACAATTATTGTTATTTTTGGAGGCGGTGTCCAAATTTTATGTGAATTTCTCCATGCTGACACCGACTCCAAAAATAACAATAATTGTACATATACATTTACAAATTTTTGCTTAGGTGAACTAAAATTGACACAATAATATGCAATTATTTTTTTATTTTTTAGAGCATTTTTTGTTTTAGAATATTTTATTTTTGAAGTCGGGTTTCCATTTTGTCAAAATTTTTTTTATTAGACCCCAGGATGTCTATCTATCTATCTAAGGACCCTCAATAATAATATTTAAAAAACAATTCGGCATATGATTTCCATTTCACCTTGTACAATTACAATCAATAATAAAATGATTGATTAATTGCAAATCGATATATATATATATATATATATATATATATATATATATATATAATTAGAATAATAACAGCTACCTACACATCATAAGTATTATTGTAGAGAGAGGTTTTATAAAATTTTTTATACAAATTGAATGTTTGTAAATCAAACATCTGGTTTGAAAATATGATCTGATTGTCATTGAATATTATTATTGATTTGATTACACAAATATGCATGTTGTATTTTGTATTTTATTTGTGATAAATGTGCAATATTATTTTATTTTTACTTTCAATAAAATCGATATATTTTATATATTTAATGTACCATAATATACCTACAGAAACTTTTTATTCAAGAAATAACAAGTACATTCACCTGAACTGAGATCATTTTTTTTATAACAAGGATAATATGAATTTTATAATAGTGTGTATAAGGGGGCGTATTTATATTGTAAGACTATTTTTATATTTTATATCTACCAGGATATAACACGAACCATCGTTGGACTGGGTCTAAGGGACCCGGTTGGCATTATACCCACCGAGCATAAGCGTCCACTACTCACTTAGGATCGGGATAGATGATACCTATAACAAACCAATAAACCATATGTAAATAATAATCAAATAGGCAAGAGTTTTCGGAAGTTTTTATTTTCGTGTGTTTTTTTATGTAAAAAGTTCCAATTAGTTATACCTTAGTTAGACCAGTCAAGTAGCCGAGCGGTCTAAGGCGTCATGTCTGCGCAGTATGCAGTACTTGGAAACTGGGAGGTTATGGGTTCGAATCCCGACATCGGCAGTTTGTCAATTATAAATAAAAAAAAAGGGGCGGTTGGTTGACTAAACTGTCGGCGTATGGACAAGAACGAAGTAACCGGCTATGCTTGAGAAGGTTTTCTGCAGTTTACTTCACGAACTCCAGATGAATATCGGCATAGTTCCTATCATAGTCGGCTGTAGTCGCATATCCTACCAATTCCTAGTCTACTCACAAATTCCTTCCACTCCACTCACGTCCTCACATCCTAAGGCATCACAATGGACCTTATGGTCGAAGTGTAGCCCGTCCAGGGCAGCCTTTACAATCTAACTCTATACCTTAGTTATTCCAATTAGCTAACCAATCACGTTTTCTTTAAAACAGAAGAAATTTAAGCTAGAGTGCTTATAAATCCTTCGTAAAAGCTGCTACCGTCCTTATCCTTGATAAGATCCGTTTCTGTATTTAGAATAATCAACAGCAGTCTATCTGTTCTTGCCCGGTCGTAACCAAACTTGCCCGGTCGTAACCAGGTAACCAAAAGTCCATGGTTCAGGCGAAAGTTGAAGCTTAAGGGACAGAACAAGGACATTTTGAAATTTTATGGGGTTTTATTATGTTACTTTTTTAAATGAGAACTTTTATTTTTTATCGTAGATTCATAATCCTCAAAAGAAAACAAACAATTTTGATGTGAACTTTTTTTTCAACATTATTTTTCATGATTTTCACCAAACTTAACATTGATTGTCTTGCATATAATAATAAAAACATTATTTTATATGTCTGCAATAGTAATAAAATATATTTATTTAAATGTAAATTTTTTTCAAAAAGTATTTCTTCCTCAATTGAATAGAGAACACACATATTTAATAAAAATAAAACGACAGATCGATAAATCGATAAATGTTATAAAACGTGCTAAACATTTATTGTTAATTGGGTTCATTTCAATCACTTGTATTGTTATTTTAAAATGTATTTAATAAGCTTTCTATTTGCATTTGTGTTCATTATATATATATATATATATATTATTAGCTATGCTTGCTTGCTAGCTATATGTAGTTATTACATTTTACAATCATAAAAAGTATTGCTCTATTCGTTTATAATAATTGAGGAAGTTATTTCCCATATGCTGTCGAGTTATGTAATTTTCCTTGTGATACTTTTTTTAAATTTTTAATATATTTTGCTGGCCTATGAGAGGAAGCGGCCTGTACCAAGTTGGTAGTACAATATCCACGAGGAATATCAATGAAATATACCAATTACAACTGGAATTGGCAAAACTAGGAAACTATACAAACGTTTACAAATATTACCAGTCTTCGAGGTCTAAAAATAACCAGATTCCACAAAAGATAGAACGGGTAGTGTTGAAAGAAGGATGGAAATATTCAGAGGTAGGCAAAAAGCCTTAGTTTGCTCACATAGTTTGCTTCACGATTTCTATTTCGACGTATCAAAATTAATTTGTCAACCTCCTTATCACGATTCCTATTTCGACGTATCCAAATTAATTTGACAACCGCCTTTTTTAAAGTCGATTATAAAGAACTGAATTGTATTGTTTATCTTATTCAGTTTGGCGAACTGTTTTTAACTTTTTACGGCTGTAAAGTCAGATAAAATCTAATCAGTCTCTTTATCATCAGTCAAGGGACAATACGTAATTGCTGTTTAATGGTGTGTTTCTTAACAAAAAGGCCGTCCTCTCTAAAATCAGGAGTCATATTATTCTTGTAAGATACATTTATTTGGCTGAAAAAGGGTATTAAACGTCAATTTCGTCTAAGCTCTGCTTGGAACCGGGAGGTTGCGGTTTCAATTTACAAAGGTGGCTGTTTGTCAATTAAAAGCAATAATAATAATAATAATAATAATAATAATAATAATAATAATAATAATAATAATAATAATGAAGGTTTCTACAGTTTCCTTTCACGAACTACAGATGAACATCGGCATAGTTCATATCTAAAGTCGGCTGAAGCCGTACAACCTATCAATTCCTAATCTGCATACAAACTCCTTGTCCTCCACCCACATCTATAGATATCACAACCGGTACTATCTAACCTAAACTACTACCTAACCTAATATCAGATAATGGAAGTTATGTGATCTAAGTTCCACTAAAAAAGTATGAGTTGTATTGGACCACCTATAGTTGTAACTAGTAAAAAACAAATTTATGCAATACATAAAAATTTAAAACATTTTCACCCACAAGTATCATTAAACAAAAAAAAAACAGTTAATTTCGCAACGATACAATTTTTAGAGAAAAAAAGCCACACCTTCGTTTTACTTAAACTCTAAGTATATCAAGATTAAAAAACAAAAAAAAAACAGTATTAGTAAATTACACATTCTTCACCATGCCATAGAACCCCACCCCATAAATAAAATAATTATATGCCCAAATAAGTAGCAATGAACTTTCTTCATTAATCAAATTAATTGATTCAAAAATATTTCTAATATAATTAATGTACACAGAATTTTAATTCCACCTCCGCACATTTACATAATAATAATCATTCACAAATTTCATATGACGTGTGTTTGTACCAGATATATATGCTCGCTTAAACTTGTCATTGAAAAAGAAATTTGTATTGATACAACTTTTTTAGAAGAAAATAACTGATTTCAAAAACAAAGTTTGTCACGTGGGAGTTACGTAGACTAAGCGAATTTTCTTAGAAGAAGGAATTACAATAAATATAATAATGATCGGGTGTTTATTTTGGATTAGATTAGATTAGACTAGAAAAGTAGAAGTAAAGCTTGGAAGAGCTTTTGCTCTGTGACGAGTTTGATGTCTTGTATCCCATTTCCTTGAAAAGTGTTCCAAGTGTCCAATAGTCTTAATTAACATTATGATCTTGACGACACTCCATTAGTTTCATCTGATTTTATCTTTTGGGATAGATTTTCACATTCGCATAGTATGTGGATCCCGGTAAAGATGATTTTACATATATTTATTGTGGCAACAATAGCCAGAAAGTATGCCAGAAAGTATCCTTTTTGCACAGTCTCCGCATTTTCCCAAGAATGGTTAGATTTATATTCCACCCAAGAATAGTTTATAATTTATTGTGCTTTTTGGTATTCCAAATAATGGACATTTTAATGGAGTACTTCTACCCTTTCTGGTGCATTCAGTCCTTTCATTTCCGTTGATTCCTACAGAATTTGGCACCGTTTTTTCATCGGTACAATTGCAATAGCTGAACTTTATGAAGAAAGAAAATTCGCTAAAAATGTAAAGAAAAAACGTAATTTAAATAATGAACATTTCCATCTATAATGGCTTAATACCTTGTGTAGCCGGCGCCAATTTTATAGAACGAAATATATAGTAAATTTAGGACATCAAGTCCAAACAGTTCTGCCTGTCTATGAAATTATACACCCATTCACCATTTTTGAAGTCGGTAAATGAATATTCACATAATAATATCCGATAAATACAAATAATAGATCGATATCTGTTAATTTAGAATTAATTGAATGTAAAAAACAACAGGGGGGTCAAACAAAATCGTCTAAACAAACCACATACAGTGAATTTCTATTTCAAATTTGACATATGAAATTTTACTTTCAATTATTGTTGTTGTTGAGGTACGTCCTCCTCTTTCCTTGTTTGTATGTGTGAGATATTTTTAGTGAAATATTTATGGTCACAAATTATGTTTTTGAAAACCGAGAAACACTTTCATTTAGATCCACAAAAACATATTTATATTGTCTATTTTGCTTCATACAGTGATATAACCTACAAAATGTTTTCCCATTAATATTGTTCTTGACCTCCAATTTGAACTTAGCAAAATTTATGTTTCCTGTGTGTTTTCGCTTTGGTCTAATACAAATTTAGAATTCCCTGTCACAAACTGCTTTCCTTCCTCTGTGAATTTTGCATGGCATCTCTAATTAATCAAACGATCCCTCTTGATACTTTAAAACAGGCTGCTCTTTGAGTCAGGTCACTTTCACCAACTTTCTTTGAAGTAAGCTAGTAATTTGAACTCTCAAATTTCTGTTTGAAAATAGTTTCGTTAAACCGTACTAACAAGGAAAAAAGTATTCTGCGGATTATATATACTTGGTAGCAGTTATATTGTGTTTTGGTTTGACAGGGAACAATGATCACGCGTGTCTTAGGAGTCCGGAGCTTTAGGGTAGACAATAAACTCCAACATTTCATTAAATTCTAAGCAAATATGATAGTACAGTTTAATCGTGGAATGTTTATGACTCGATTTATGTGAAAATCGAGCCACACTAAGAGATCCTGAAATTTATGATGATGATTATCTTTTATAAACACGGTAAAGGTTCGGTCAGATTACTAACAATGTCAGGATAATGAAAGAACACAAAAAAGTCAATACAATAATCCTATATGCAGTAATTCGCTTTTAAAATAAAATCCTCTATCCATGCTCAAAAGAACGCGCTTCGTTTCGTCGTATTGGGTGAGAGTAACTATTGGGTGAGCCATATTACTGTACTGTCGGATTACAGAAAATATACTAAATACTGAAATCTATAACATTTAGATAGCTTCAAGTATATTTGTTTTGACTAATGGCAAAAAAGGAAACATTTCTAATTATCTTGGCGGGTTTGTGAATCAGAAGACAAAAATTGGTAGGTTTCACGCAAAAGAGCTTCGTTACTTATATCAATAAGACTTATTTCAGCATAGATATAAATACGTAAACCTGGCACCATTGTTGCAAATTTTTGTTGTTTATCGTATCACATAGTATGTTTTAACCAACTAAACTCGTTTACAAAGTGATAAGTTTCAAAAAGATATAAATCATAGTTTTTTTCAAAAAAAAAAAGAGAATTAAGGTAGTTCACTTCTGACTGTTATTCCAAAAACTATAAAATGCAGTATGATTACTACTATGACAAATGAACCTACCTGTAGGTTCAATTGACATAGCTATAATTGGTTTGTGTCTTATTCATTCGGTTTTTGGGAAAATATTCCGAACAAAAGTTGTTAGTATATTTATAATAAATAACTTTTATCCAATGTATTTTTTTTTAAACCGATTGAATATGGCACAAATCAGTTATAAAATTTTGAAAAATTTGCGCTTCTTTTGAGGCCCATAGTACTGCATCTTTTACTATGAGAGATGTCTTTTGTTTATTCATCATTTTTGCTGTCGCAATTGCAAATTATCTCCTTGAACTATTAAGTAAAATTAAATTTCAAATTTTTCCCCAATTCCTAAAACAATTATTTGTATTTTATAAATACCTATTTCGACTACAAGGTAGTCATCATCAGTATGAATTAGTTAATCGTAACTATCTCTGGGATATGGAGTCAGAGATATGTAGCTCATTAATTTTGTGCGTGTGTCACAATAATATTTAAAAAGTTTTGTCTTTTATATGTTCTGACTGAGGTGGTACCTGAAGGATTATTTGAGTTGGCTGACCAATTAAGCCCATTAAGACCAACCCATTTATTGGCGGTATCCTTTTCCGACCATGTGGTGTTGTTATTGTTAATAAGATGGGGGTGTTGATAGAAGCTAACCTTGATATTCAGGTATTAAATTTTGAATATGGTTTAATTTTATTAAATCAGAATTTGGAATTTGGCCATTGTTTAAATTCATTATCTGTTTTTTTAATTTGTGTATGTAGTGTAGTCTCTTTGATTATTTTAATTATCTTTATATTAAGTTAATAAGTTTCCTGTTTATATAATCACCAAGGTTCGTATAGCCACGCCTCCTTAAACTTTTCCATACGCACTTCCGTGCTTTTTGACATCTTTTTGAAAAACCCACAGTATGTTTTATTTCTTTAAATTAATCTATTAAGTTCTACATTATTAGTAAATAGTTTTTGATTTAATTAAAAAAAAAGGACATTAAACTTTAAGTCATATTTCAATTTCATCAAATTTTTAAGAAAAATGAGTTTACAAGTAAACTAACTACCTTAATAAATATAAGTATAATATGAAAACTATTTTCCCATTGTTGTTAGTTTAACATAAATAAAATATAATATTATGTATGTCAAATAAAATAGTATTTAATATTTTATTAAAAACAACATAACAAGACAAACATTTAATAAGTATTTTCTACAAATTAAATAAAAGTATATAAATAATATCAAAAAACAAATAATAAATATAATTAGAAGATAAAATACCGCCATTATCGATGGATCGTTTTTAAGATTTCTATATGAGCATTCATTCCGTTCGTTCGTTCGTTGTAAACTGTCAACTTACACACGCTGCTTGATGATAAATAATTGTGTTACACCATGAGGTTAAGATAGGTTAAGTATAAAATCAACAAAAAACAACAAACAAAACACACTCAAACTAAATATGTATTCCAATTTCCGGTTAGAGAAATTTTTTTCGTATGTAGGTTTGTTTTATTCATACACATACCATTTAATGATTAATTTTACTTATATGTACAGGGTGGTCCGTTGAACATGAAACTCATTAATTCGTTTTAAATAAGCTTTCATATATATATATATATATATATATATATATATATATATATATATATATATATATATATATATATATATATATACTTATAAATTTTGGTTGGTTTAGGTGATTTTAATTTTGTTTTTTGTTTAGGTGATTTTCGATATCTAAGTTCGATGAACATTTGAATAAATTTTTGCCAAATTACTAAATCGGTACAAAACCAATAGCTACATTTTCTTCGAAAATTCGCTCAAAGTAGAAAATAATATATAAATAATTTGATTTAAAATACACTTTTATTTAATCATGACTGAGTCACATGACTGTAAATAAAAGCTTGGAGTGATCAAGTTTAAAATATTTAAGAAATTAGATTTATCGTTTTGCATTAATTGTTAAAACATTTAAAACCTGAACGTCGCTAGATTTTTTTAAAGTCACATATCGATATCGATGCCTCAGAGGAAAAAAATTTATTTTTATGCTTTTAGTTCATTAAATAAAAACGTGTTTAAAACAAAATTTTTATATATCTATAATTTTTTGTGTAGTCCATTCTGTATAGTATCTCGTTGTCATTACAAACATATATGTAAAGAGATTAAAATCTTTAATTATTAATTATTATTATTCATTTATATGTATGGTTAATTGTTGATTTTATAATATTAATTCAGTACAACATTTAATTAATTGAACTTGATTTTGAATAAGTACATAGGTTGGTACATACATATCTATATACATACATATAGATATGTATTATTTTATAAAATGTAATGTTTTTACTTCAGTGGCGCCGATCATAGGTGTGGGTTGGGTTTTAACATTGTGAATTAAATTGATTGCTCTTCAAATATATATAATAATGTAACACGATCTTGACCTCTTTTTTAATAGATTGTCACAGAATACATGCAATAAAGACATTATTTTATGATCTGTTTATCTATCTATTTGCGAGTCAGTAGCGTAACAATGGAGCAGAGAAGATTTCTGGTTAAAGAGAGGCTCATTAGCCATTAAATGTAGTAATTAAAAAATTATATAAATAAATTCTATCAATCTGTTTGTTTTTTTTACCACTTGTATAAATAATCCGTTATTTAGTTTTGATTTACCGTTATTTAGTTTTGATTTCATTTATGGTCTAAGATCCGGCATTAGAATAATCTACCCTCATCTGTTAATTGCATGAAATAATGTTTAAAAGGCAGAAAACAATATTATAAATGTATGAGTGCAATGTCTACCACCGTTGTCCTGCTGTGGCTATTAACGTTAATTAATTAATTAGTTAATATGATACAGTGTCTTTGTTTGTTGCTCGACAAATATAATTGTCTCTCTCTGCGTAGAACACATTTTTTGAAAATTTTATTACTGTGTTATTATAACATATATTTTATATAATAAATATATTAAATATATAATTAAATTATTTGCAGGCTATATAAAAAAAACTTTAAGTAATAAAATTTTCGAAAATTGTGTTCTATGTAGAGAGAGAGACAATTATATTTGTTCGAGCAACAAACAAAGACACTATATCATATTAACTAATTAATTAATTAATGTTACTAGCCAGCAGGACTACAGTGGAAAACATGGCACTCATACATTTATAATATTGTTATCTGCTTTTTAAACATTATTTCATTCAATTTCATTCAACAGATGAGGGTAGATTTTTCTAATGTCGGATCTTTGACCATAAATGAAATCAAAACTAAATAACATCAGGTAAATGTACTTCAGTTTGTAATCCTTTTTTCATTTAAAAACTTTTTCCCTGTTTTATCATTTTAAGGGTACATTTTTACTATCGACGAAAGAAATCGAAACATCTTTTGGATATACTAATTCGAAATTACAATTGGTCTTTCTTTCATGGAAAACTACCAAATAAAAAAAATTTTCTTTGAATGAAAATACATTAAAAAAACCTTATGCGATTAAAATTTTTCTATATTTCACATATTGAGACCAAAACAAATTATTTATTTTCAAAATGAGATCTCAATACTCAATTAACATTAAGCCGTTATTTTTAAGACGAAAAAAATTGATATTTGTTAAGAATTGATAATAAGTCTTTTGCTATATCTATGCTCACACTATTTTACCAAGTTCATTTACATTTAATAAACCGCATAAAAAACATAAAATTTGCAATACAATTAAACAATAGGCGCAATAATAATAACAAATACTCATAAAAATATTGAATAAAATACCTTATCGAATAAGTGTGACGACATACATGCTTCGCTATCAAGAAATAGTACACGGAGTAGTTTTACTTGTAGTAAATACCATGGGAAACAAAATTGGTCCTTGTACTAAATACTAAATACTATGGTTATTGTACTAAATGGTTCTTCTACTAATTGGCTCGTGTGCTAAATACTATGGGAAACAGAATAACTCCGGACCATATCGATTCATTTTTAAATAGATTAGTCAAACGAATATTTACAATGACCATAATAATCTATACTGACTGATTCTCATCGCCCAGCCGAAACTATTAAAGTCAGAAACATAAAATTTCGAAGATATGTTTCTTAGAGAGTGTAAAGGTGCACAAAGAAACAATTTTTCGAAAAACAACGCCAAAGGGGGTTAATTAGCGGTGAAAATTTGTATGGGTCCCGTTTTTTTAAAGTTAAAAGACACTAAAATTGGTATTTAGGCTATTGATAATAAATGATGAAATACGTGTTTCAGCGGTTTTAGAAAACTAACTCTTAAGAGGGTAAAATAAGGGCTTAGAGATTGTACGGGAGTGTTGTTGAGACATGAAAATTGGAAATTTTTTAATTTATACGTAAGGGGATAAAATAAGGATTCCAAGTTTCGTTTTTTGAAGCTGGACACATGAAAATTGCTATCAAAGGGATGGAATACGGGGTGAAAGTTTGTATGGACGTCCAATTTTTTCAAATTAGAGACGCAAAGTTTATTGTTATTTTGCCTATTAATTATATGTACGTGTGTACTCATTTATAGATAATCAATCCTTCAGGGGAGTGGGGATAGGGCGTGATATTTTATTTGAGTGTATCTTTCTTTTTGAAGTTAGAAGCAAGATAGATAATTGGTATTAAACTATTAGTTTTATACAAAAAAATGCATGGGGATGTGATATTTGTATTGTATAATTGGATTGATTTTAATTTAAAGGCATTAATATTGAAGTAGAATCGTCAATATTATATGTTATGACGTACACTCCCGCTCAAAAAAAATGAACAGACCTGAAACGAATCAGTCTCTCACAATTTTGATTATTCTTCTAGTAAATGTTTTTGTTTACATAAATAAAAAATATAAAACTTGCATTTCTTTTTTCACATTTAAAAAATATACTACTTATCTTTGTTTATAAATAAATAATATGTAGTGAGTTACAAAAGTGAGGAGTTTTATGAAATGTATGAAAATTAACATTTCAGGTCTGTTCAGTTTTTTTGAACGCGAGTGTATATAAATCTTGAATTATGTATAAGACCGTTTTTAGAAACTTAGTCCTTGACGGAGAGAAAAGTCATGTTACTCAGTTATTATAAAGTCTTTACAATTAAAATTTTCGCTGGTGAAGAATCTCCGATTTTATGAGATAAAAATATTCGCATAACAATTCTCCCTGTATATGAAATATAGCGTTGCCATAAATCCTATATAAGTGTTACATAGAAGTGAACACAAGATTAATAAGTTTTTTTTTTTAATTATGTTACAGAATTATGGACACTCAGAACGTAAAAATCGTTTGGATATCACAACGGCATGTGCACCAGATGGTTGGCCCTTAAGTATTGGTCCAGTTGGTATTAGTTTACATTTAAGTCCATTAGAACCGTCACTATTACGTCACGGTGATTGTTATTTATGTGTGCGTACACGCAGTGCACCCGGTATCGAGGTAGCATTAGTTTGGCGTGATCATATGAATATTGGTAGTCATTCAGTTGCCATTTATGAATATCCAATAAAAGACGAATCAACAATTGAATGTTCTGATTTTCAATCAATCACGAATATTGAAATGGAGATTACAAATAAAGGTGATAATGAATTAACGGAACTGTTACAAAGTTTACTTGTATCAGTGGAACATGCTATTGAACGTATACCATTGGATGATTTAGTATTTCCATGTCCACAATGTCATCAATATATTCCATTATTGGAACAGCGTAATATAAATACTGATGATATTACAGCAACGTCACAAATAACTGCTACAAATAATAGTAACAGTGGTAGTAGCAATCACACTACTGGCAACAGTTGTATATGTCAATGTACATGTCAAAATGATTGTCATAGTGGGAATAATACCTTTAAGGGACCAATACATAAAAAAGATACATCAATTCAAACCAGTCCTATGTTTGAATTGGCCAACACCATACCACATATTGATTCTGATGAAGATCCTGAAGAAGCTATCAAACATTATACGAATGAGATTAGTCAAGTTACTGATTGCAGTGGTAAGTCATATTACTTTATTTCTTATTTCCCGTAGCTTCGTACTGGTTTTTAGCGAATTTCCTGAAAGAAAATAGAGCTATTGATCTCGTACCGACTTCAAAATTTTGCAAAAATTTCTTCAAATGTCCATCGATCCTACCTAGTAGATGTCGAAAATTATCATATATATATATATATATATATATGCATATGTATATATATCAGTAATCGCTCTAGCGGTCACAATCTGATTGGAATGAAATTTGGTATTCAAAAGATCAAGTTCGTTAATGAGTAAAATCGGACAAAGGGGTAGGGGGTTTAAAGGGAGGGGGAAACACAAAATTTGACATATTACCCGTAATATTAGAAAAATCGAAAAATTTATAAGAAGTAAAGTTGTAGGTAGTAAGTTTTACTGTAATTTTGTTTCTTATCATTTTTTCTGTTACACTAATATTTAAAGAAATATTGACGGTTTAAGATTGAAAATTAAATTCCTTAATATCTCTGTACTAGAGTTTGAGCAAAAATGATAAGGTGATGAATTGTAGCAAACACGATTTTCTACAACTTTATTCCTTACGCATTTTTCGATTATTCTAATATTAAGAGAGATATTTTATATTTTGTGTTTTCTTCTTTCTTTATGGCCCCCTTTCCCTTTGACGTATGTCCTTTATTAGTAAAATTGGCCTTGCAAATACTAAAATATACGAAAAAATACATTTCACAAAATTGTGTACTTTTTTTATGCTTCATTTATTCGGATTTCGGCAAAATTTTTCGAATAAAAGTTTTTAGTATAGTTATAATGAATAACTTTTATCCGACGCATTTTTTTTCAAAAACCGAATAAATAAGGCACAAACTTTAGTTTTGAAATCATAGCTCGACTTTTGACGCTATTTGTACACTTTACCCCCACTTTTCACTGTGGATTATTTGGATTAATTTAATTGTATCAGGCAATCCCTAATGTATTACTTCGTTCTTGATGAATGTAATAACAATCAAAATTTTCTTTTTCAGTTGGAAAAGAAAATAAAACCATCGAATTTAGTGTACCTAAATTTATAACAGACCTTCCTGAAAAGTTATTCATGTCTGGAATTTATTTACCAGGTAAGTGATTGTTTTTTTTTAGACATCAAAAGTTCAAACATAAAAAACCTTGTGGTTTCTCCCATTTCCCTTATCAAATTTTTGACAGCACTTTTCATTTTAACTAAGATAGTAAAACGAATAGCAACTACTTCTATCCTATCACCAGAATCCTTAGAATTGCCAGACTTCAATGCCAGTCTCGAGAACATTTCAATGGATTAGTAGAAATCTGTTTTATTAACAGACGACTCTCTGAGCATTCTCTGTGAACAAAGCGAGTGTCAAACCATCTACTGCCTATCCAAAAAGATTTAATTTTGGACATTGTATGCAAAGGAGGTCTTCTAGAAACCAAACCCTCTACCTTACTATCCTAGTTGAAATGATTTCATGAACGGATCCATAGAATAAATACCAGAATCGGTTGTAGTTGGTTCTAGGCTGGCTTTTAAATTAAAAACTTTTTGACTTTTAAGAAAGAATGCTGCAGAATCTCATACGATTTAGTTTACATACATACATGATCGTTTTTTTAAATATAGGTTTCTTGTTAGCGACAATTTTACAAACGAGTTAGATATAGAACGGATTATGAATTTTAATATAAATATGTATCAACAATATTGGGCATATCCTTAGGTTACATCATAAAATAAAGTAATTACAGAATCATGTAAAATAAAATAATATTCAAACATCATAGCTCTTTTGTGTTTTGTTATTTTATACTATTTGTTTGTATGTTTGTTTGTTTGTGGACGTATTAACAGTTACCACTAACATAAAAATGTTAAAATGTAGAACAAATATTAATAAAAATTTTGGAAAGATGAGGAATATCGTTCAGAAGCACAGTTGAATAAACCTTATACAGTCTCAAATGCATTTCTAATAGGAAATCAATGTTAAATAAATAAATAAAATATTTACTATAAAACCATACATACTTACAAACATCTGGGCTGCTTGTGTTATAATGTTGGTTTGATGTCATTTAAGAGTGGGAATTTAGTGATGCCCACTTTATTTATAATATTATTCATTACGTATGCACACACACACTACTAACTACAGAGTACCCCCATTATTTTTATTTTTTTATGAAGCATTGTGTAGTTATATAGTAAATAATATTTAACATTGATTCTCTATTGGCAAAGCTGTCCAAAACAGACGGTATATCATTTACTGATGAATGAACGGAGCTCTAACTAGCCATATCATCAACAGTATAAATTTTTTATGTTTGTACAAAACAAAAAACATGACCAACCAGAAAATTAATTGTTACATGTTTGTTTGTTTGTGTTAGTTTTGTTAAAATTTACCATCATCATAATATTTTTAGTAAATATTATTATATATTTTATTAATAAAAACAAACCTCTCGAAATAAACCATATAGTACTAAACGTATAATACTTTCTACTACAATCAAATAAAACACTTCATATTATTTAGACAAAAGCATTTATTTATTAAAATCGGTGTGTACTATATGTTAAATTAAATGTATTTACTATTTACAATGTTTATTGCACACTTTCAATATGTACACACACACATTACTATTACAGTTGAACCTCTGAGCTTCGCTCTCGTAAAAGCAAAGATACTCCGGATAAATTTACCTGAACCACCCGCACCTCCTGGTGTGGGCCTTGTTTATTTAAAAAAAGGAACATTTTTTATCTTTGAATTTTATTTATATCCTTCACGGTTTTAAAGATGTTTCTTTCTTGGGAGTGCGGACTGGTTCCTACAATGAGTAATCAAAGAATGCGCTTACCAACGAACAGCATTTAATTATTATTTATGTAGATTATTTTAATTGAAAAATTAATTCCCTATAGCAGCTAATTCATAGTATTCTAATCGAATAATTTTTGAATAGCTTTAAAAAATTGTAGATTGATTTTGATATTGAACCCAACGAGGGTAAGGTTAAACCTATCCGTGTTCGTGATAGGTTCGTCGTTTTCAGCGCGCATGTGATTATTGTTTTTTTATATTAATTGAAATGTAGTATTTTAGTTCAACTTGAACATTTTTCAAGCTGAACTAAAATTTAAAAATTTTAATTAATATCGTTAGATTATTTTCAGGCTTAAAGGGTTTTTGTGATTGATTCAACTTCACTGCAATATGAATATATGTTCGTGGAGTTCCTATGGATCGCTGGAGGTTCGTTGAAATCCACATTTCCAACGAACCAAAGGCGAGCGACACACGCGCGTCGCGCACACCGCTCGGGGTTCGCGAGCGCACCGTCCAAATATGACGAATTCGATGCGTACGAGCAGCGCACGTATCGCGCTGCGCGCATATGTGGACGCAGCATTAAATGGAGGCTTACAAAGATTATGGAAATAGTATCAGTGTTCATATAAGCTTGTTCAATAAATAAAGACATATTTTTACACAATTTTCAACTAAAAATGTACCTTTGATGTTTTGTAAGCCACTTTTAATTTTTCTTCAAATCAAATCAAATTTTTAGACTAGGTTGCCCTGTAATAGGATTTGTAAAATAATATATGATTTTTAGTTTAAATTAGACTATTTTATTCTTATAGGAATATGATTGTATACAGTAATAAATTTTATATTTAATGTTGTATCCAACTGTTAATAAATTGCGATTTTACGAACAATTTATTCTACAATCTGTCACTTTTTTACCGTATGGTTTTCTTTAAGACGTACCTTAAACAACAACAATATTAACATGCAATTTCTTCACACCTATTCAGATCTAAGTAAATAGACCTAAAAATAGCAAATGTATTTAGAGTAGTACTATCAACCACAAATATAGAACTATATATTTAATACTCATAGGGCTAAATATATAACTATACATTTAAGAATCAAGCAAAACGAATAAATTTCAGTTTGGCAAGCGTCCAACGAAATAGCCTCTTAAAAAATGAGTATTTCTAGATAAAAACATTTTCAATTATATACAATCAAAAAATTCAATGCAAAACGTGGACAACAATTTTAAATCTATTTATGTCGTTGTTTTCAAAGACAAAACTAATGAAAAAAAAAGAAGTAAAATTGTTCTATAAATTAAGCTTTGTTTATTTCGAGATTAATTGATGTTTTTACAAAAAAGAAAATATTAATTTGTAATATACTCGATTCTATTGTCGATCTAGACAGTGTAGTACAGTGCATATGTTCCAGAGTTATCTGGTAACTACCAAGAAACTGATAAATTATTAACTTTGAGGTTAAAATAAACATTGATTTAAAGTCGTATCAATTCTTCTTTATTTAGTATTTCTTTCAGATTAGGTTTTAGGTCGAATATACCAGAATATCTTGGTATATTTCAACATTTTTGGTTCCAATACCGGGAATCGAATCCGAACCTCTTGGGTGATAGCCAGATATCACACCAAATATCCATATAATTTTTCATATAAAATGAATTATAGTAAAGCTTTTGTTAACTCGAAAAAAACCCTCGTTTCCTTCCCTTCAAGCCCCAAAACCTACATTACTCGCAATTAAGCCCTCCACAAGTCAAGTCAAGTCAAAACAATCAATATTTCCCTACAAGGTTTTCCGCCGAACTCGAATAAATTTTATTTTACCTCTGTATCTAGATGATATCCATGTTTGAACTCAAAATTATTTGGCATAGAATCTAAACCTCAAGTTTAGATTCAAACATGTTCCTATAAAAACTTCTCAGTCAAATCCCTTCACTAATTGATTTTTACGTCTCTTTTGGAGTTTGACTTACCGAAGCTCAACGTCTACTGTATTTTCAAAGTACGTAGAAAATTTTTAATATTTACTGTTACATGTCAAATCACGTGATATCATAAAATTTCGCCCCTTTACCCAGATCAGTTTTTTTGTATTATAAATACGTATTTCGACTACAAAGTAGTCATCATCAGTATAAATTAGCTAGTCGTATTTTATTCTTTGACAATTAGAAATAGAAAATCGAGATCAATAGACAAAAATAAAAATGAATAAAAAATTAACCAAAATAAATTAAAATTAAAATATAATAAATTTTATTGAAATTACTCTTGTTAAAATTTCTTTCATTCAAGTTTCCTCTTGTTAACGTTACTTTTATTAATATTACTCATATATTGTCTCAGGATATGTTGCTCGTTACTAATTTGGCTCGTTACTAAGTTGCACCAAATTGTCATCAAACCACATTTTTCTTTGGTGTTATCTCAAAGATAAAGTGTACAATAGAAAACCACAAACAATATAGAAAATATTCGACCCACTATTGCGCATTTCTCAGTAATTATATTAATATATAGAGCCTCCATATCACTTTACTTTCTAATCATGCAAAAATATTATCAAGCAAATAATATATGTAGTATTAAAAAATATTAAATATCATCCTTTATAATAGATTGGTTTGTATTTTGTTTAGTTTTAGTAGTCATACGTTGATCAAATGTAATTTTTTTTAATTTTTAATAATTATCAAAAATTACTTTATAATTTATATTAATTGTCAAAAATAATTTTATTTGATTGATGAAATGTTGATATGTATACCTCAAATTGCTGGACTTCTCTCTCTCAAGAGTACCAATACAAGTTTATTTTCACTGATTGATCTTTGGGCAAGCCGATTCTCTTTCTTTTCTTTTTTTTTTTTGGCAATTATCGTGTTTATATTAGGTAAGCTATGTTTATTTTATATTATCTACATTTCATTTTTATTTTTACAATCATAAAATAAGAATACTTTTCATTTTATTTCATAAAAATAAACTATACGTATCAAATGTAATCAAACAATTATCATATATCAATCTTTTTAAACAAATAAATACCAATAATTGAAATAATATGGTATATTTACTATAAACTGAACATTTCTCTAATAGAATATTAATATGGAAACCAGGAAAGGAAAGGAACCTCGGACTTCGGAATTTATAGCCCAGCGTGCTTACCATTACACCAACGATTGTATTGTGTCGCTTAAGTATACACAAATAATGATATGTGAACAATAAAGTTGTTGTTTTGACAACAAAGTAATACTGTCAATGATATGTAAAAGTTAACTCATTCGTCAGATCATCTTTGGTTTAGCGGTAAGCACGCTGGGCACCAGTCCAAGTGGCCGAGCTGTCTAAGGCGCTATGCATACTTGGAAACTGGGAGGTTATGGGTTCCGAATCCCGACATCGACAGTTTGTCAATTATTAAGAAAAAAAAAACGAAGCGGTTAATTGACTAAACTATCAGCGTATGGACAAGAACGAAGTAACCGGCTGTGCTTGAGAACGTTTTCTGTAGTTTCCTTCACGAACTCCAGATGAATATCGGCATAGTTCCTATCATAGTCGGCTGCAGCCGCATATCCTACCAATTCCTAATCTATACACAAAAATTACTTCCATTCCACTCATATCCTCAGGCATCACAATGGACCTTGTGGTCCATTCAACTTAGCACGCTGAGCTAAGTTAGAGCTAAGTCCGAGGTTCTCTCATAATATGTCTTAAGTAAATAATGGTATTTGACATTAGTATTTTATTGTGACGCTTAAGTACACACAAATAATGGATATATTTCTCTAATACTTTGTGTACCCAGTAAGAAACTGGATAAATTGAAAGTAAAGGTAATTTACTCAACTATGTGGCGGGTATAAATACGGCGAACCGAATGGATTACTTGTTTGTACTACGCGGTGTATTTTTGCCAGAATTATGCGGCGTAGTTGAAAGAATTATACTAAGTTTAACGTAAATATATAAACTTGCTGATTGAACGTGATTATCACTCGAACACAATATATAAATTATTGAAATTTGAAAAAAATTGAAATTTGGTATTAATCATCATCGTCTTATTGTGCAGTTTTGCACCCCTAGTACCGAGTTACGAACAAATTCCCTACCACTTTGGGCTGTGACTTGAATTAGTCACATCTCTCTATATTGTCTCTGTGTACTGAGTTCGGTTTCTGTACTCTCTCTGAATGCATGATGTTCACATACACTTACTATATATATACTTACAATAAATAAGACCATACATACATTCTTTGGTTTGATAACAATATGTCAACTTATTACAATTGAACATGTCACAAGCAAGAATAGTGCACTCTATTTCGACTCGGGAATGTTTATAAAATCAGCATTCTTATATTTTAAAATTCCAAAATTATAATACTAATTTACAATTTAATAAAATAGTTTTAAAAAAAGTTTATTCACATTATTTATACTTTGATTTGATCAGTAAGCTGTTGAGCATGCGCAAAGCACTCATAAAAGAACAAAATACTGATAAAACCGGAACGATACTGGAAAGGCACAACATACTTATTGAGTAATAATGTTAAGTTCATCGTCAAATTTTATTATTATCTAAGATGAATATATATATTCCCATAAGGGTTGGAGTTAAATGTTGAGTATTCAAAACATAATTCTTAAAATTTTAACTCGGTAAGAAACGTTTTTCCCATAATTTCCAATAAAAATGTATTTATAATCATAAAATCTATTATCATTTAATCGTAAATTTATCCATGGCCGGATTACCTTAATAAGGGTTAATAAAATAAAATCCATATACACTAAGGAAATGTAAAATAAAAAAAATTTGAATTTATGAATAAAAATTCTGAACATACCTACATGAAATAAAGAATAGCATTTGATTTTGTAGACTGATAATAATTTGTACGCAACTCAAAATATAAATAATTCGTGTAATAAAGTAACAAATTTTAAGAAAATAATTTAATTAATTTGATATATATTTATGTGAATATAACGACTTCCTAGATAATTGCAAAATTTTATTATAACTATAATAATAATAGAACATTATAAATATATATATATATATATATATATATATATATATATATATATATATATATATATATATATATATATATATATATATATATATATATATATATATATATATATATATATATATATATGTATATATATACATATTATATTACCTATATATAACAGCTATAAATAATACTTTCTATAATTATAATTAGTGATTAAGGAATGTTCTTGCACTATTCCACGACCATCTTGTTACATGGTGTCATTTTTATTTGCAATAAAAATGGGGAATCAACAAACCATATAACAATTATTAATTGTTTCACTCACTTCCGTTTGTATTTGTCAAAAATTATTATTTTAAGATAGTTCACTCGTAAACTCATTTTTCCTTAAGAGTTTGTGAAATTGAAATATGGCATTATTAAACTCAGTGTCCTTTATAAATAAAGATTTTGTTAAATCCTATCCAATCTTGACCGATTGTGAGGCGAGATATCCGCAATTATAAGTGAAAATAACTACTAGCTGAGTTAATTGCTTAAATACTCTTATATAATGAGTTTATGAAAAAAAGTTTCGAACAAAAGTTGTTTATTTTTTAAAAAGGGACATTTTTTGTTTTTAAAATTTTGTTCTATCTCTTACGGTTCCAAAGATGGACATTCGAATGGCAAGATATGCGAAAATGGACTAATTATTTGTTAAAAAGCGAGAAAATCAATAGTTCATCTTTATTCTTCATTATTATAATCGAATTTAGCTGTTGTTTTTTTAATGAAATGACCTTTTTTCATGATTTTTCAATTATCGGGATATTTGATTATCCGGATCGGGTCCGGTTCCAATTATTCCGTATAATTAGGACAAGTGCACAAACTAACTGGACACTAATTAATCTCAATGTATACTCACCCAGCTGTTCGAGACCCTATGCAAAATTTGATATTAAAAACAATAAAAACATAACGATAAAACATACAAAATAATAAATTACGTGCTGAAAAAAGGAGGATTTTAATCCCATACTCTTCAAAAATTTGACGTAGAATTTTGAAATATGGCAGATAGAGGCGGACAGATATGTAAAATTTATCTATTTACCATACGAATTCATTAAATTGCCAAGGTCAAGTTATACTTTAAATCATTCAACAATACAAAACTGCAAAAGAAGAAAAAAAAAGAAGACAAATACAACTGCAGTATCAAAACACATGCATGTGTGCATAATATCAAAAATATTTTGATATATTGTAAAAAGTTGTTTTACCAGAAACAATATGAAAGAATTCTTTTTGTGTTATACTTACTATCTTTATATACAAATTGCCAATGGAAATGTGAATATTAATCAAAAACACTGATAAAATTTTTGCATATTCATAATATACAAACACATTCTTCTCTTAAAAATTCTACAAAACTAACTACTGACCATTTTTACACTTAATCTATAGTACATTACATGTTACATCAATATCACATATGCTGTTGGCTTTGGTTCTGACTCGGTCGTTCTCTTCTGTTCTGACCTGGCTATTATATGCATGTCGTTAGCGAAACGATTCTTTTTTGTTTTAAAGAAATATTATTTTGATAGACAGTTTGACATATAAGATAAACCCTTGTGGCAGTAGCCGCAAATAAAATAATCAGGTAGGTATATATTATAATATATTCGTGTTGTTTGTTCTCTCTGAAAAGGATATGATTGGAATATTCCAATTGTGAGGTAGGTTACTTATTACAAGGTGTACTAAAACAGGAGTGTCATACTTTAATGGCATCTGCTATCTTTATTTTAGAGAGATAATGAGAGATAATATCTGTTTTCTGTGAATAAAAGTATTTTAAACTATCAAAGTATAGTAAATCATTTCGTTACGTACTTTATATGTGACCTAGGTTCTCAATT
This sequence comes from Nineta flava, assembly GCA_963920215.1. NCBI lineage: Eukaryota > Metazoa > Arthropoda > Insecta > Neuroptera > Chrysopidae > Nineta > Nineta flava. The sequence goes on from OY986041.1 coordinate 109,726,496, forward strand.
GTCCTGAATTTTGTGGGATGTCCCGAGAATTAGATATATTTTCATCTTTTATATAAAAATAACAATGGTTTACAATCTGTTCGACCATATTTTTTTTAAAGTATCATAACGAACAAAACAATAAACCCATAACTGATATTAAGAAATGTAATTAATTTCGGGTTCAAGACCGAAGATACCCGATTGAAAATGTTTTACTGAAACAGCTATGGGTGATATGTGTACACCTTACTATATTATAGAAAGAATTTTTGGTATATATTTTTACTCGGCCTTTCGCACTACCGTGCTCTTGATAGTTCCTTTTTTGGTCTCCCTTAATGACTATATGACTATTACGGACTATTACTTAATGACTATTACGAACTAAAATAGATTTCCATGGTAGAATGTCCAGTACGACATCCAAGTACTTTCTCAAGTCGAGCTTAATAACTTCAAAGCGTTTCAATATGTTAATAATTTTTTATAATCAGTATATAATCGATTTCTAATCCGAAATTATTCTAGCCTTTCTCTGTATTGTGATTCGCTCCGTCCTAAATCACTTAAAGGTGCTGAACTCTAAAAAACAATACATTTTCAACTGTTTGTGGAAATATATGGATATATAATTAGAAATTAGCTAATCAAATGTAATTAAATGTATTTCCACACTTCGAAAAGAAAGCAATAAAAATGACCAAGATGTGAATATTATTTTCAAAATATCTCAAACATTTCAAAAGGTACAATCAGTAATCAAAAGTTTTAGCGTTAATGGTGGGGATGGTACTACATAAAAAACCGCCAATGAGCAGCTTATAACCCTACTTCAATTATTTGAAGTATGATTACGCCTTACTGGTTTATGGTTGTATGACAATAGGCTGTTTTTTCGCTAGAACTTACAGAAGCATATTTAATTTCATTACACACGAAGATTGTTGTACCCGTTATGAGAATTTTTATTTGCTCATACTGCAGATTTGAAGGGAAATCGCAAAGGGTGATCAATGAATGTTGCCGAAATGAGTACCTCCTTAAATAAGAAAGTATATCAAAAACTACAAATCAACAAATCACAATAATTGCTATCTAATACTATATAATCCCACAAACGTTCTACGAGTGTTTAAATCCTCTCGGCAAAATTTGAATCACATTTGAAACAATTTCTCTATGATGATGATGTAATAACAGATTTTTTTTAAATAGATTTTACATAAATTATAATCTTTTGCATGAAAATATAATCACAAAATCGTACATGACTTTTTACATGGAACATATAGCGTTTTGGGTAGTGGGAGGTATAGTTTACATAAAGGTATATGATATACAGAGCGTGAGAATGCGGTAAATGTGGCGCCTCAATCACTTCATGTTTCACATCGTTAAAATAACGATTATAATGTCTACCCACGTATAATAATATAATGACCTATATCTTGACTTACTGTGCAGTGCTATGGCTGCTATGGCTGCTGTTGCACATTTCAAATAACAATAATATTCAATTTTATCATTGTAAATCAATCAAATATATTTTTATTATTATATTGAAATTGATTGATCAATAATCGATATCATTAACATTTAATATACGCTTCGTGTGTGTATATATTCTTTGTAGGATACTGATCAGTATCTACAATCGTTTTTAAAATGAAATGAACAAGTGATTTTGTTTTTTTTTTCAAAATAGAATGCAAGTGATTTTTAATTAAAAAACACTTTTCATTTACTGATAACATATAGCATATGTGATTGTATTAAGTAAGCTGTTTTGTATAAATAGTCAACATCAAAAATGGCGTTCTTGTGACGTTTTCACGTCATTCGTTCACAGGTGCGGATCCAGCCCTCAAAAGAGGTTGTGGTCACAGCCACCCGAAAAGTGCGAGTCGGAGTATGAACTCGCTCATGATCGATATAGTGCATTCCTACAAAGGAGATGTTTACAAAATATATGACGTCCTGACCAAGATTTTGTACAGTGTGTAGTTCTACGTGGGAAAAGCCGTGGGGCGAACACTTGTCAATTAATAAACCTGTAAAATGTAAGATTGTTCGCACACGAAAATTACAAAAGTACATGTGTGGTTGTTTGCACATCACACATGCTCGGAATTATAGATAACGCATATCAGAGGCAAGCTCGCGTCGAAAGAACTCCAACGAGCATAAAAACACCAGTTCCGAATGACTGCGAGAGCTACGGCAGCGTTGACTAAGAAAATAAAAAACGACTCAAAGCGATTACGTAGCTGGTCCAGCGGCCAGCGACAGTACAAATGTCTACGGATCGTCGAAATGTCTACGTCACGGACTCGAACGGGGTCCTTCTTCTTTTTTTCAATATTTTATAATTCATTTGTGTCGAATTTATTCAATTTTTCAAAAAATTTTTAGAATAAAAGGTGTTAGTATATTTAAGACAAACAACTCTGCTTTGAGAAATTTCTCGAAAACAGAAAACGAGAACGGCACAAATCGACAACCAAAATTACTAGCAGTAGCGGATAAATAAGTACTAGCAGTAGCGAAGGAAGGTCGAAGCCTGGCAAGTAGGCCTTTCGAGGCCTTTTTTCCGACCCCTAAAGAACAAGAAATTTGTATGTCTACTAGAAATAGGTTGGTTTTGCGGCTGCAGCCGACGTTGATAAGATATATGTCGATATTCATCTGGAGTTTGTGGAAGAAAATTGCAGAAAACCGCCACAAGTATATCCGGTTACTTTCGTTCTTGTCCGTACGCCGACAGTGTAGTCTAGTTTATTGGCAAACTGTCGCCGTTGGGAATCGAACCGGCAACCTCCCAGTTCCGAATAGAATGTCTTAAACAACGGGCCACTCAGATTGATGACCATACTGTTTGCCTGATTTTGTGCTAAATACATGTATTAAGCATATCATTAAATTGAGTTAAAAGCCAAGTTTAGTTCATCTGATTTTTGGTTTATGAAAATAATAACTTGTTTAATAATATACACGAATGAATATTTTAATAATATCTACCTTAGTAGGTTTACGATCAAAACAGCGTTAGCATGATAAAAAGTAATAAAATTGAAAAATAGACATAAAATTTCATTACGGAAGAATATTGATTATTGATTGACACATTATGTGATTGACACAATCCACATAACAGATGAGAATATCATAAACTTAATGTCATCTTTGAACTCAAAATAAACAAACATTTACCTTTTTGTGTCTTAATTAGGCATTACATTTTTATGTATTCAACAATAAAATTTGTTTTTAAAACACACTTATATTTAATTATCTGTATCTAACAACTTAAGAAAGTAAACAAGTTTGTAAACAAATCTTGGAAGTTGATTTTCATCGACTTTTAACTGGCGTATCGAGTGATATAGTTTGCGAATATATGTAATTCTCATGATGACACAATGATATGAGACCATCAAACTGATCTCATCATGATATTCGAAAGTATTCTAACGGAATAGAATTCGATAACGGAATATATATATATATATATATATATATATATATATATATATATATATATATATAAAGCTTGTTATACACAGCTTATTGCATCAACTTGGTATATAAGTATTCTTCAAATTCAATATTCTGCTTTTTCTGAAAACCCTAATTTTCTGCCTTTATCTACTGAAAAGCTAGGTATGATAAATAGTTAAATACACTTTAAGGCAATTCGTATTCTCAGATTTCTCATAGCAACGTCACAACGTGTGTGACATACAATTAACAATTAACAGCGTCAGCGTGTGACGCGATGTTGAAATTTTTACGGGAACAATTAATTCAATGTGTTTAAAGCGACTTTATAAACTTGGTATAAAAAATACTCTTCAAAACAAATAACAAAAACGTATTTTAATCTTTTTCAAAACTAGCCTTAAAAAGATGTTTCATTTCCGGGTGTTGATCTGCATGAATTATTATAATTAAAAAAATTAACAATATTAAATTAAATCTATACAAATGACTTTGCCGACAAAAGCCAATATAAACTTAGTTTTTGTTTTAGTAAAATATATTGACCTCCATACATATGAATTCATTATCCTATACTTTATAAATGGAAGTTTGATACATATATATTAGCACTATTGCGAACTCTCTAGCATTTTTGACTTCCTACTATAGCAAAGTTATAATATTTGGTCCGAAAATCCAAATTTTTCCTTTATCCCCACGTTTTTAGATCACCAGAGTTAATAAATATTTGTGTGCGTGTGTACGTTTGTAAGTCGTTGGCATTTTTTTCGAGAACGAAATCAAAAATTATATCGACATTGTTTTAGTGTCAACCGAAGTTTATTGACGGTGGAGACATCTCTAGTATGTGGTCGCAAGCTAAAAATGTGCCTCTCCGCCTTAAACGCAAAATTTTCTTAAGCTTTCATTGGTTCGTCGAAAAGCGCAACTTGTCCAACATTATCAACCATCCTGAACAAACGCCGGAACGACTAATCGTTCCAGAGACTGCGCAATCCATGGTTGTCCGTATCTAAGATCAGGTATATTACCTTGCTAGACTACTGAGAAAACCATATCAGGGAAATGCGTACTCATGTAATTATACTAGGGAAGCGAGCAACCACTTTCTGTTTAATAACCCGTACACTCGATTCTGTACCGCTTTGTACACCGTGACCAGCTCGGTGTGGTTCCATTACATGACGTTGATTTAGGAAAGTAGTGATTAGGAAGAGAGGCACATAATTCGAAATTACTTAATACTATTTAAATGGGTAAATTTACCATAAGTAAAGTTGTAGTAAATAAAGTTACGACAATTTATTTGCTGACCATTTTTTCTGTAGATCAATTAGATAGATAGATTATCTTGGAATCTAAGTAGTATTACACTTCGACTTTATGGTCCATTGTGCTACCCCTTCTACTTCAGTCTCACGAGATTCGCTTCTCCCATATGTTGGCAATGGCCAGGAGCTTGCTTATCAGGTCTTCCGGAAGGTTCATATATTCGGGGTGAGATGTATCGAATATCTTGTATATGTTGTAACCCAGAGATTCGCAGTTAAAGATAATGTGGCTTGATGTTTATTCCTCCTCGCCACACAATTTGCACATAATGAACCCGTTATGGAGTCCCATTGTGTCTATATGCTTCCGCAGGGGATAATACCCGGTAATGAATCCGGTAACCTTCCACAGTGGCATCCTGTTCAGCATCAGTGCATCGAAAAATAGCCTCTTGGTTGCATTCCGAAGTAGTATTTTCCCGAGCTCCTGCTGTGGTACATTTTCTCAGTGATCACGGTGTTTAGCATTTATCCACTCGTTGATCACCTGTTTTTCTATAACTCTAATATTTACAAAAATATTACAAATATTATGGTTATCTCTAATTTGTAAATATTAATTTATATTTTGTCTCCATGTTTACCCATAATTTTATTGCTATTATTAGTTATATCTTATAATTATAATAATGGTTGTTTAATGAAGTAAAAATAATGAAAGATAACAAAAATCTGTGTGTTTTAATGGAAAAAAGTTTTATGGAAATCTTTTTTATTAAGGATGTACCAGCACTGTGTTATGCAATCAGCACAACAAAACCAGTTTGATTTTATTAAAAGCACAAATACATAAACACACATACACAACTCGTAGACACAAACACTGTTCACATGTACAAAATAATGTTGATTTTAAGAAAATAAATCAATTTAAACTTTTATATTTCGAAAGCAAAACGGTAACATACGATTTTTTTTTTAAATTTTTATAATAAATATTTAGCTTTACTCTCCTAGTTTTTTTTTAAATTCTGTCAATTATTTTTTCCAATACAACAGATAATAGTTGGACGGGCATGAAGTTTTACATGCTTCTAATGACAGAGAGTGAGAGAGAATGATAACTTTGATAATAATTATCTCGCGTTCTAAAGGGTCAAAAATTCTGAAACTTCGGGATTTATTAGAAAATATTTTTTTTAGCATGTGAAAAAAAAATGAGCATAATCTGTCGAAAAGTGATAGTATACTGGTACATCCTTAAGATACTTCTTACAGCTACTGACGGTGTAGTGTGTTAAAAATGTAGAACTGAGAGAGAGACAAATCCATCATACGGTTTATTCTTTTTACGCCATCAGGAATCTCAAGCCATACATAGAGGTTAAATGATAAAATATGTAATATCAGCCTTAATAAACATTTAAACATGATTATTAAATGTCTTTGTAACAACAGTTGTAATATGTGTAAGTTCAATTTATTTAGAAGTAGCTATTAAATTAATAACACATAAAATCATATATTAAAAGTAATATTTTCATTTTTGATTGCATGCTACAGGTACTAACTAATAGTTAATAAAAGATCCTATTAAGTACCTTTGTTGTTGTTGTAATTATACAATTATGACTTTCCATATTACCTACTATTGAACACTTGATCAATCTAAATATTAATTGAATAATCAATAAGTTTTATAACTTTTGATTTATTTATTATAAACAAAAACACATATATTATACATATGATTAGGAATCGTTTCCTCATGTTCAAATAAATATTATATTAATTATTTCCTTTTTTTATATTCAATGTATTATTAAAATTTTTTATTAGATATTTATTAAATGTTTTTCTTTTATTAAACGCACTTAAAAAATATGTGATTTAAAATTTGTTAAGTATATAGAGAAGGTTTCCTCCTTCTTGTTTTTGTATTTATTTTAATTATTGTGAAATATTTACTTGGGCTATGTAAGAAATGTATTTAATATTTTTGTAATCATATTATATTGATTAAACTCAACTAATCAATTAATTAATTAAAAACAAATGTAAATAATATTGGATTGTCAATGATGTGTACAGAGTGAACCAATTTCGATGGTTTTATGGAGTAACTCGGTAACTATAACGGATAGAAAAAAATGGATGGCACATTCTCCATCTCTTTTTTTGAAACTAATTCATTGGTGTCAACAAAAATTTGCTAGGATCTTTTGATTACGAGTTATAAGCAAAAGTTCGATTTTTCGACTTTTCAACAATTGTGAATATCTTGGTTGTTTGTAAAGCTAGATGAAAATAATTTTTACATTCTTTTGGAGGCGGTGTCCAAAAGTTATGTGAATTTCTCTATGCAGACACCGCCTCCAAAAATAACAATAATTGTACATATATATTAAAAAAATTTTTGCTTAGGTGAACTAAAATTAGCACAAGAATATGCAATTATTTTTTTACTTTTTAGTGCATTTTTTGTTATAGAATATTTGATTTTTGAAGTCGGGTTTCCATTTTGTCAAAATAGGTTTTATTTCTTGCTTTTTAGTAACTTTGAAGTTCTATAACTGATTTTATTTGTCTAAATATGGGTAGACCTACTAAACGACCTACTAATTTTTAGTGCATTTTTTTATAACACATTTTTTGTATCCGTTTTTTTTTTTAATTTTTAGTGCATTTTTTTATAACAGATTTTCAGTTTTTTTTTACAAGAATTTATTTATTTTTTTTGTAAAAATTTTTTTTTTGGGGTCGGTTTTTTTTTGTAAAAAATTTTTTAGAAGTCGTTAAAAAAAAAAGTCATTTAAAAAAATTTTCTTATTTTCCCATAATGAATGAGTATACACTTTAAAAAAAAAAAAATTCGCAAAAATCGGTTATCACATATAAAATGAGGATTGTCCTCGATTTCCAGAGGATCCCCTCACCAGAATGCGATTTGGTGACAATGTGACCAATCTGAAATCAAACCCTTTAAAACAAAAAAAAAATTCAAAATCGGTTGCTAAATGACGGAGTTCTAAGGTGACAAACATTAAAAAAAAAATACAGGCGAATTGAGAACCATACTCCTTTTTGAAGTCGGGTAAAAAAATACAGACGAGTTGAAAACGATCCTCCTTTTTGAAGTCGGGTTAAAAATATTGAATAAGGTATAATTGACTCATTTGTCAGTGTATTAAAAAATAACTGACCATTTTCAATGCAGATAATGATAAATACATGCAAGACACAAATTAACCTACAATTATAAAACATAAAAGAAATTAAAATTATTATTGATTATTTATTGAAAGACATCCACACGCCTACTATTTTTCAGGTCATAAACAAATTATTGATTCGCTAAAAAATTATAATTGTATGAAGTTCACGGTTAATTTTTATGATTTCTCCTTATATAGTAGATAGCGAGAAATATAATCATTAATAAATTGTATGATGATAGATCATAAAATCACACATTTATCTCCCAAACACCAAAAGTGAATTATTTATAAAATTGAAAGCTATAAAAGTATTATCTGCATGATGCGATTGATTTTTAGAGATCCGTACTCAAAGTCTGTTGAAATTAGAAATGACAATCTTAGATCAATTAATTATAGAATCGATCTTTTGGTGCCTAACTATCTTCAGTCAAATAACACTTAAATAAATATATATGATGAAAAAAAATCCACTAGGACTCGAATCACGGACTTCTGGATTAGAGCTTTGCATGATATAATCAATACTTTGGTGGTTAATGGTGGAAAATAAAGGCTTCTTATCGAGTTAAAATTTAAATAATTATGTGTTTTTAAAAATCAACATTTAACACGTAACTTTAAACATACCTGAGTTACCTGAGTTAGTCGTCGATTCGATTCCCACGACCTCTAATCCGTGGGTTTGATGTCAAAGAATGTTTCAATGTTCAGACATATTACTTAAATGTCAAATTTAGTAAACGCTAGTCACTTCCGTTGGTATAATAAAACTGAAAGGCAAACATACTAACAATGAATAAATAGACGCGAGTTTACAGAAAAAAAAAACAATTAAAAAATATGTAAATAGTAAATACATTGACATCATGACAATAAGAGATCTACGCATTCCACTACCGTATCATCTCAGGTAGTTCAGAGGTAGAGCGTTGGTCTAGAATGCCAGAGATCGTAGGTTCGATTCTCATCCTAGATGTGTATGATTTTTCATGGTAATCATTTGATGCCAAAGAATGTTGTAGTAAGTTTATCATACTAAATTTTATACTTTTTACTTTGATTGCTACGAGAGAACTACCAAATATTTTTTAATATATAGTATGAAAATTAAGGCGTCGCGGCGACGCCTGGTACATGTGAAACACCGAAACTATTTTGTATAGAAAATATGCATGAAATGAAGGTTTATTAAAGGAAATAAATATGGCATAATCAAGAAATAAATTAATCCACCAGCCAAGTAGCCGAGCGCTCTAAGACGTCATGTCTGCGCAGTATGCATTACTTGGAAGCTGGGAGGTTATGGGTTCGAATCCCGACATCGGCAGTTTGTCAATTATAAAGATTAAAAAAAAAAAAAGGGGCGGTTGATTGACTAAACTGTCGGCGTATGGACAAGAACGAAGTAACCGGCTATGCTTGAGTAGGTTTTCTGCAGTTTCCTTCACGAACTCCAGATGAATATCGGCATAGTTCCTATCATAGTCGGCTGCAGCCGCATATCCTACCAATTCCTAGTCTACTCACAAATTCCTTCCACTCCACTCACACCCTCACATCCTAAGGCATCACAATGGACCTTATGGTCGAAGTGTAGCCCGTCCAGGGCAGCCTTTACAATCTACCTCTCTACCTCAAAAAATATGCCATAATAAAAAACAAAATATTCAGATTTTTTTTAAAGAAAAAAAATTTCCCAAATAGCTTATATTCGAAAAATCAGCACTGTTGCTCATTTCGTTCAGAAGGTATTTCGGGGTTAAATCACCTCTGATTTCTCGATAAGTAATAGCACTGTAAGTGAGAAGGCCAAATGCCCCTAAAACTCGGCCCGTCGCACTACCGTGCTCTAGATAGAAAATATGAATGAGTTTTTGAACCTGTATATATACTGCCATCTATCAGCATCTTTTTACAAACTGATTTGTTATCTGTAATATCACCTGTGAACAACTTGTTGACGTGTGGTGAGAAAACGTCGCCGGGCCGTTGCCAGGTAACAAACGGTCTAACCCGCGACAATAAATGTTTCACACCAAAAAAACACACATTCACCTGGGGGCTCGAACCACTGATTTTAAAAATCCAGACTTATAGCTCTTTCAAGAATTCTTTAGGTCTCACACCATAAGTGTAAATATTTATTAGATTCGTTTGTAAACATTCTGTGTGTAATATATTCATAAACAATTCGTTACATAGCCCTTGATCTAGTGAGACTTACACACACTTGTCCAATTTTATTTAATAAAAGATATTCAAATATAAAATAATATAAAATGTAATTGATAGACATTGACATATAATTATTTGTTTATATTATTAAAATAAAAGATTTACTAAATAGACGTCCATAATATCGTCGTGTCAAGTGCACACCACACAATAACAACAACAGATTATATTTATTCTATTATTGTACTAAAAATACTTTCGCTGTTTTGCATTTAATAAAATAATTGAAAATTGTGTTGTTTTTTTTTTATTTTTGTGACTTAATCTGTTGTTAATGTTTAAATTATAGTAACACGTACAATTTCAAATAATTGTGAGAAAATTAATGTTTGATTATTTTGCAAAAAAAAAGTTATGTGTGGAACTAAATGGTTTGTTTGTTTGGACTTTCTTTTCAATTGTTTTTTGTACTTGATTAGAAGTGTTAAGGAAGTATTTTGTTAGGTTTCTTTGATTGAAAGTGAATTTTGTTTGGAAAAATTATTGAAAAATCAATGCAGTAATTCTTGTCGTGAGTAAAGATTGAAAAACTCTGAATCAAGAGTTGATTTATTTTGTTTAATTCATCAAAATGATTGCATTTTTTTTTCTTTTTCTTTTTATTCTTCTCTTTTACCTGTATATATATATATATATATAGCCTATGTGTGTATATATATATATATATATATATATATATATATATATATAGAAGATACAAAACTAATTAATATATTGGTTGAATTCATTTTTTGGTTCATATTTTTCGAAAGAGCTAGGTTTGAAAAAAGTAATTTCCTCATTTCTGAGAAAATTTGTATATATTTTTACAGGGTGAATCGAACCAGGTGCATAATAGCACACGCCTCCATTTCTTTCTATCATGCTCTCATTCCCCAATAACATCCAATAGAAATCCATAAATTGATTATAGAATAATATTCCTATCACTTACCACATATTCACCTGTGCTATTATGACGTGTGCTATTATGCACATGGTTCGATTCACCCTGTATATATATATATATATATATATATATATATATATATATATATATATATATATATCATAATCGGACTTTATGCCAAATTGAACCGAAACTTATTTTCCGTGAGAATTCCAACGTAGTTTTTTTAGCTGTTAACTCAAATAGATCTTTCATATAATATATAAATCGTCAAATTTGTTTTTAAAGAGTTTTATATTTTAATTTAGTTTAAAATTTCTATTTATTTTGTACATTTTTTGTTGCAGGAACCAGTGATAAGGAAGGAAAATCGTTGATTGTATGTGACGCTGCATGTATTGCTCGTTCCGGTATAACTCGCTATGATGTTGTCAAATTATTATTGTATTATGCTTCAATTGCTGGGTAAGTTACAATAATTGATATCAAAATACAAAATGTTCTTAAAACATGGTCCTAAAAATGACCGGTATTTCTAATGCAGTGATTCTCTCAACCACTGTGCCGCGGCACTTTTGTGTGCCGCCAAATTTTAGAAATGTATATAGTAAAGTATTAACCAACATAAAAACGAAAAAAAGATCGAAGCTGTTAAATGTAGAAGTCGATATGAGAGTAATATTGTCATTTTTACGATCAAATATAAATGAAATTATCAAAAAACATCAAGCTCAAATTTCGCATTAAAAGTTTTCTTATTATTAACTTGTAATTAACCTCTTAATAAACGTACTGTTGTTTTTGTAGTACATATTATTTTATTTTACATTCAAAATTATTATCATAAACTATTTTACACAGTGTATTATAGGTAAGTAAACAACTTCTAAATTTATCTTTTTCTTTGTGTGCCGTCAAATTTTGAAATCGTTAAAAGTGTGCCGTGACAAAAAAAAGGTTGAGAATCACTGTTCTAGTGTAACGCAATCATCGCCAGTAAAATTACGTAGATATAATAAATACATTATAGAAATAAAATTAAGCCTAGAGAAAAAACAAATTTTTTAACACATCAAATTAACTTTTAACATGTTCAGCGAATAAGTCCTTTAGTTGGAATCCAGACTTATTCGTCTAGAAAGGCCTTTTTGCCAGACTCCCCTCCGATACTACTCCTACTACTCTGTGGCCCATAATGCATAAATAACTTTCATCATTTTTTTGTTTCATCACAACGTCCTTCAGATAAATCAAACGCACAAGAACCTCAAACCGAATTCCATTAAATTATATTACAATATTCGAAATATGATTAAGTAGCCAGATGAATAACAAAACAATACACACTTTTAGATTATAACCGGATTTTACATATGATGGAAATTTATTGATTTATTATCATTCAATAAGATCGATCCACCTTTTTCGAATCAAAAACAATTTTATGTGTATTCAAAAATAAATAAATAGATAACTAATTTCATTGATATTAGTTTTTTTTATTTTAGATGAAAAGAGGTACAATAAGTAATCAATTTTTTTTGAAGTAATAAAAAAACAAACTGATGAAGAATATTTTAATTAGAGAAAGTAGTGAAAATACATACATACCTATTAAATAAAGATAATGAAGTTAATTAAAAGTACTTGACTTACATTACAAATTAAAAGAGCTACCTAACTAATATTAGATGTATAAATATATATAAATCTTTGGTTTTAATATATATTATATTGAGATTCAAATAACACTACGTCAATTTGTCAGTCAGTTCTGTTTTTGCTTCTTAACATTCGTCTGTCATTTCAAATCAAAGATGTCCGTTGAAGTACGTACAAATTAGTGTATTCGTGTTTTTTTTTATGCAACGTTGTCAAATGTTTCACGTTTTCTTATTTGTTTACTCGGTATACATAATATCAAAGATTAGTAGAATAAACGAATTTATATTAAGTTTAGTCCCGACTTTGTAACGGTTGAAAATATTCATAAAATGACCTAAGTAGTTCATTTCCGCATGTTTACGTGTTCGTTTGTCTATCCGTCTGTCTGTTCGTCTGTTTTTAGACGAGATAACTTAAGGTCAAGATCACGAATGGGCAAAATTGGTCCTAGCCCCCATCCGTCATAAACTTAGTATATACAGGGTATTTAAGCAATAAATTGTAAATCAATAAATTATAAATCGTGCTAAAAAAGGGATTTACTTCTACAATTAGCCATAAAATGTGCCTACGCCATTGATTGGATGGATCAGTTGATCGTATTTGCTTGTCTTTTTAAGTGAGTAAGACAAAGATATCAATAATGCTACTGTCAATGAGAACATCGGCAGTTAAAGAACTTCGGCAGCAAAATTAGCTCCATAATAAATTTTAGTGGGGGAGTAAGTTAAATTAGAGTTGTTGGCGCCAAAGACTAAAGAGTCATTCCATGGTCAACTCATGTTTTTCATGTGGGATCCCTTGAATTGTTTATATTGATACCTGATTACATGATTTGACCTTTACATGACCTCTAGATGACTGAGGTAATTTTGACCCAAGATATATTTCAATGTACAATTTCTCACCCTTACATAATCTCAGGACAAGACATGGATTTTCATATGAAAAACACAAGTTGACTTTCAAATAACTTTGAAGGTCAAGGTTAAGGTCGATGACCTCTGGCATTCCACGCTCTGCCTCTGAGCTACCTGAGATGGCAATCAACTATCAACTATATTGATAGCAATATTATTGTTAATTTGTTTATTGACCATTTACATATTTTTTAATTCTTTTTTTCTAAACTAGTGTCTTTTAATCTATTTTTAGTATGGTTGCTTTTCCTTTCGGTTATATTATACCAACGGAAGTGACTATACCCTTTTCCCATCCTAGATGTGTATGAATATTCATATTAAGCATTTTATGTCAAAGAATGTTATCAATGTTTACACGTATTACTTAAATGTCAAATTCAGTACGTGCTAGTCACATCCGTTGGTATATTTTAACCGAACGGCAACCAATGGTTAATATTGATTCAAATCAAATCTTGGGTTAAATAAAAACTTGTTCACGTTTTAAATTATATAAGAAATTTTCTAAACATTGCAAAAACTAAATATAAAGTAAAAACAAACCTAAACAAGTGCATTATTATAGAAGATGCTATAAATATTTTTTTTTGAAAGTTTATAATATAATCTGTTTAAATAAAAATTCAATATATTCTTTCTTCATTCACATAAGTATAAAATCCAAATTTGGATTTATCGGTTAATACTATTCTTGTATGATGATGAATCCTCCTGAAAACGGTAATGTAACACAAATGGTGATATTTTTACTTTCTTTTCATTTTAAATATTATTAATTCAACACCTCCACGTTGTTGTTGTCGCATACGAGTATTACTAGCGAGCGATCATATCAGGTTTAGTATTGTGAAAAGAAAACGATTGTTTTTCTATTAAAAAAAACAAATTGCTTCGTTTAGACTACGACATAAGTTGCGGCACAAATGTCAGACATAAATTTCTTTACTGTTCACACTTTAACAGATTTTTGGTGTCTGGACACTATCCAGACATAAATATATAAAAATGTACGGAACTTATTTCCGAGCTGTCCACACACAAAATAACTCATTTCTGCTTATATTGTAATTACACAACGACGTAAATGCTATAATTATTACTATGTATATGAAATGTATGGAGTGTATGAAAAATTTCGAACCTGTTTTAAAACCTGAAGATACACTTGGACACTTGAACACAAGGTATTTACACAGCCGCAGATTCGACTGTAATTATAGTGTCGCAATAAAATATTTTTTACTTTTTAGTGCATTTTTTGTTATAGAATATTTGATTTTTGAAGTCGGGTTTCCATTTTGTCAAAATAAGGTTTATATTTTATATATATATATATAAACGAAATTTTATTTTGTATCGACGAGACAATCTTGCAAAAGTATCCGATCGGAATTAAATTTATGCGAAGTTGTTTTGAAAACTTACATTCGTTAATGAGCGAAATCGATCGTGGGGAAAGAGGGGCCTAGAGAGAAGAGCAACACAAAATTAGAAAAATCTCTCTTAATATTAGTAAACTTTTTTCTTGGAGAAAGCAAATTTTACTACAATTGTATATATTATTATACATGGTACATAATATATACCAGGATATACTAAGTTTAGTTCCGACTTTGTAACGGTTCATAATATTGATCGCAAAAAAAAATTTTGAAGTGTTCATAAAAGTGTTCAAAAAATGACCTAATTAATTAGTCTATTTCCGCAAAGTTATTCTTCCGTCCGTCTGTCCGTAAAAACGATTACTCAAAACCGAAGAGATAGGAGCTAATATTTCGTATGTGAGTTCTAGAGCTAAAAAGTAATGTAAAATAGGCAAAATCGTACCATGTTTGGGCAAAATGGGCAAAATTACCTATCTTTTAACCTGTAAGAGTTAGAACAAAAATTTAAAGACAACAAATGATCCTTTTTTTTAAATAAACAACTTTTGTTTGAAACTTTTTTCATAAATTCAGTATATACCGGATATTTTTTAAGCAATTACTCGGTTAGTTGTTATTTTCACATGTTTTGAGTTTTAATGTGTATATAAATACTATAATTAAAATATCGCCATAGTAACATAAAATTATTTTGTGTCTTTCCTTTGTAAAATCAAGGTTTTCCAAGATGCTAGATATCGTGTTGTGTATATAAATAAAAACTTTGTATCTACGCCCATGTAACACTACCTTATTTGTTGCTCTTGTTCTCAACACGAAATCACAAATTTCCTTTGGGCTTTGCCGTAATCGAGTAAAAATTATAAGTAAATTAAAAATAATAGTAAATCATAATTTAATAAACATTAATTTCACCTTTAAGGTAGTTCGCTCGTTATAACAAAAAGTAGAAAAATATGTGATGATAAATTTATATATTACAGCTATGCCAATTGAACATATCTAGGATAACATATATAGTGTTGATACAATTTATTAATCACTTTTTTTTTGTTGGTATTGTCATGTAGTTGAAGATTTTGGTTGTTTGCCACTTGTCAATTGCAGCATATCCTAGAAAAACTCGGAAAACCCAAGACTTACGGAATAAGTGACTTTTTTATACAAAACTATTTAGTTTATGAAAAAAAGTTTCGAACAAAAATTGTTTATTTTAAAAAAAGGGACATTTTTGTCTGAAAATTTTTCTTCTACCTCTTGTTTCGTTAAGATGGTTTCGTTAAGATGGATAGATAGATTATAGAGCTGCCCTGAACGGGCTACACTTCGACCATAAGGTCCATTGTGATGCCTAAGGATATGAAGATGTGAGTGGAGTGGAAGGAATTTGTGAGTAGACTAGGAATTGATAGGATATGCGGCTGCAGCCGACTCTGATAGGAACTATGCCGAAATTCATCTGGAGTTCGTGAAGGAAACTGCAGAAAGCGTTCTCAAGCATAGCCAGTTACTTCGTTATTGTCCATACGCCGACAGTTTAGTCAATTGACCGCCTCTTTTTTTTTCTTTTATAATTGACAAACTGCCGATGTCCGGATTCGAACCCATAACCTCCCAGTTTCCAAGTATGCCTACTGCGCAGACATAACGCTTTAGACCGCTCGGCTACTTGGACTGGTCGTTAAGATGGATATTTCTCCCCTGGCGGGGATGCAAAGTGCGATTTTGTCCATTCACGAACTTTTCCTTACTATTTAGCTCTAGAATGTACACGATGTTTAATATCAGTCGGTCTGTCTGTAAACACGATAACTCAAATACGAAATGACACAATGAGCTCAAAATTTTAGCTCATTATGTCGTTTCGTATTTGAGTTATCGTGTTTACAGACAGACCGACTGACGGGAAACATCCATCTTAAGTAAACTGTAAGAGTTAGAAGAAAAATTTCCAGACAAAAATGTTCCTTTTTCTAAAATAAACAATTTTTGTTGAAACTTTTTTTCATAAACTGAATAGTTTTATATATAAAAGTCACTTTCTCTGTAACTCTTGAGTTTTCCGAGATTTTCCAGGATAAAATGAAATTGACAAGTGACAAACCACCAAATTCTTAAACTACATGAGTCTTAAATACCCATAGGGGGAGGACGTTCGTTGAAACAATCAAATGAATTTACATGTGAACTACCTTAATCGTGATCAACAGTTGTTTTTACAGCAAAATCAAATAACTACACTAGTTTTGTTTTTTTGTTTTTTATTAAAAATAAATAAATAATAATATTATTTATTAATAATTTATAATGAAATTATAATTTAAATAAATTGTAATAACCGTTGTAATTCAATATAGTAATTGCATTCATACATATATACACACGTAATTATTTAATAATAATAATATATCCACGTATATTCACGTAACTTTTCTACCTGATAATTAGTTAAATTAATTATCCCAAGTGAATAAATGAACATAAATCTATAATATAATCTAGACTAAATAAAGCTGCTAATGGCTATAAACTATAATAAACTATAACATATTATTATTTTAATATATTTTGCATTCGAATTGTTGAATAGTTTTATTTGCAACATTTAAGAACGTTTATTCCAATGGGTTTTTTTTACCTCTATATACTAGACCTGTAGTGCCGAAACTATATGCACATGTCAAAAATTTACAAACAGTATTTATCGAACATTATATTATCGAATGATAATTAAGTGAGAACTCTAGGTTTTTGAAATAAAATTTCAAATTCACCCCCTTTACCTAGATCAGTTTTTTGTATTATAAATACGTATTTCGACTACAATGTAGTCATCATCAGTATAAATTAGCTAGTCGTACTTTACTCTTTGACAATTAGAAATAGATATAAAGTTGAGATCAATAGACAACAATAAAAATAAATAGAAAATTAACTAGATTAAAATATACTAGATTTAAAATATAATAAATTTTAAATTATATTGAAATTACTGTTGTTAAAATTTCCTTCATTCACATTTATTCCTGTTAATTTTACTCTTATTAAAATTACTCTTATATTGTCGCAGGATATGTTACTTGTTACTAATTTGGTGACAATTTCACAATCTATCTTGGTTGAAACTGTCACCAAATTAGTAACAAGTAACATATCCTGCGACAATATAAGAGAAATTTTAATAAGAGTAAAATTAACAGGAATAAATGTGAATGAAGGAAATTTTAACAAGAGTAATTTCAATATAATTTAAAATTTATTATATTTTAAATCTAGTACTAATTTGGTGACAGTTTCAACCAAGATAGATTGTGAAATTGTCACCAAATTAGTAACAAGTAACATATCCTGCGACAATATAAGAGTAATTTTAATAAGAGTAAAATTAACAGGAATAAATGTGAATGAAGGAAATTTTAACAAGAGTAATTTCAATATAATTTAAAATTTATTATATTTTAAATCTAGTACTAATTTGGTGACAGTTTCAACCAAGATAGATTGTGAAATTGTCACCAAATTAGTAACAAGTAACATATCCTGTGACAATATAAGAGTAATTTTAATAAGAGTAAAATTAACAGGAATAAATGTGAATGAAGGAAATTTTAACAACAGTAATTTCAATATAATTTAAAATTTATTATATTTTAAATCTAGTATATTTTAATCTAGATTTACTAGAGTATAGTTAATTTTCTATTTATTTTTATTTTTGTCTATTGATCTCGACTTTCTATCTATTTCTATTTGTCAAAGAGTAAAGTACGACTAGCTAATTTATACTGATGATGACTACATTGTAGTCGAAATACGTATTTATAATACAAAAAACTTGTCTAGGTAAAGGGGGCGAATTTGAAATAGTATTTATCGAGTTTCTGCCATGCCGAATAATTTCTAAGAGGGGAAAATCGATCAAATGCAAATTATACTATTTGTGTTAAAAAAATGTGAGAATATTTGTAGAACATGTTCACCGTGAGAAAATATTTACTGTCCATAAACTGTTTCATAAATACCGGAAGGTTCAGCAGTTATAAGTAAAAAATATTTGCATTGTTACATATTATTATTATTTGTGTATACTTAAACGTCACAGTACTATACCAATGTCAATTTCCATTACGATTACGAAGACATAATTATGAAAGAACAAGCGTATACTATATAGACTGACATGTCATTGAATATTATTAATTAATTTTTTTATATCAATATTGATTAATAAAATTCAATAACATGTAAGTCTATATAGTATACACTTTTTCTTTCATACGTACACTCCCGTTCATAAAAATTGAACCACCAGTAAGTCACATTCTAAGCGTGTATATTACTTAATATATGTGTATTACATACAATAACACTTAGAATGTTTCAATTGGTTCAATTTTTATGAACGGGAGTGTATGTCTTCGTAACCGTTATGGGAATTGACATTGGTATAGTACTGTGACGTTTTATACACACAAATATTAATATGTGGGAATAATAAGGTAATGTTGACTTCAAAGTAATACTGTAAAGTAATACTGAGAAAATTGGCTCATCTTGCTGTATCATCCATGGTGTACCGGATAGCACACGAGGCGCAAAATCCAGAAGTCCAGGGCTTGATACCTTGTAGATGAGCTAATATTTTTATATCAATATTAATTCATTAAATTGTTCGTAACAATTGATCGCACTAGAATTTTTCAATCCTGATAATTTTGCTACAATCTACACCTATTTCTCTATGTTCATGATTTTTTAGATTTTCTTGAATTGGCAGGGCTGCATTTAACGGTTTGGAGGCCTAGGGCAACGAAGATATTGAATAAACCCGCAGAACGAAAAAAGCGCTAGAACATCAATTCTTTTTTTATTTTCTTAAATATGCATTCGATGGATTTTCGTTACGCTGATTTTGCTTTTACCTTTGAAAATCCAAAAAAAAAAAAACTAAAAAAAAGTTGATATTGGGTTTTTTTTGTATTGAATAGCTTTGGCCAAAATCCGATTTTGAATCCCCTATTACTCTATTGGTATTAAATTCAAGTATAAAATTTCGATGTTCTAGCACTTTCCGTTTTTAGAAGATGATATCATTAAAATAGTCTTCTTTCCATATTCAAACTTGCCATACAAGCCTGTATATGGAGATCGCTTGGCCTTTACATCAGTTCTTGTATTTTAACGTAATATTCCTATAATTTAAATTCAATTAAATACGCATAAATTGAACTTACAAGTTTTTTTCTAAAACTTATTCTTTGTGCGAATTAAATTAACCTCAATAGAATTAGAAGAAATGTAACAACGAAATGAATTAATTGTTTAAATATCCTGTATATACTAAGCTGTTTATTAGTGCCAGTACGTGTATTGTTTATTATATCTGATCACACATGCATAGATGCATAAAAACATGATTTGTAAATATATACATTCATATACAATCTTCTGCAATCTACAAATCATTACTGATGTTTGAGCTGAAATTGTGACATAACTTTTGAGGTTATAATAAAACAATTACAACCATTTTTAGAACACAACTATAAAATAGTTAATTATTAAACAAAATACACCTAATTTCCCAGTTTTTATGTTTTTTCTCTCGACTATTTGGCTCTATCAAAAAAATATGGGTTCCCCTTTGAAAAATACTAGTTGACCGTCAAATAACCTTGAAGGGGTAGATCAAGGAAAAAAATCAAGAACACCATAATATGTCCCCCTTCAAACAAAACAATTAGGGTCATTTTTTCCAAAAACGCTTCCTTGAAAAAATATTCAGACCATTATTTTAAATGAGACCAATTATACGCCACTAAATGCAAACCATATCGAAGATGCTATAAAACAGGGGTCGTCAACCCATTCGATAATTTCAAGTTTCGGAAATAAAATTTGTATTTATAATAATTAGAATTATATTTTTTAATTTCTATGTCGGAAGTTTAAGAACGTATTGTAATTATATTCTCAATAATATTTATCTCATTATACACCACAAAATACTGTTAAAATGAAAATGACTTCTTAATTTCTGACTCGAAATATCTTCTTAATACTCACATTCTCGTTGATTTTGACCCGCAAGCAAAAAAGTTTGTCGGCGCCTGCTGTAGTAAATAAACATGATAACGAATTCTATGGTAATTACAAAATGAACTAACTACTTCAATTAGAACACCACGAAATGTAAAGCCCATCGAACACGCATGGAATTAATTAAAAATATACAGTAGAATTCATAAGAGAAAGTATCCCATGGGATTAAATATACCTAACATACATGGTTTTTCAAATTAGTTTTGTTATTTTTTAATAACTATATAGTTATATAGTACACTAAATTTTTATTATTTCGGAGCTAAGGAGGCCCATTCACTAAGCGACATTGAAGCAACCGGGTAGCACAATCTAATTACAGTTTGGTTGCCCTGAGTGGTGCCCATTCACTAGGCCACATTCGAGCAATTAAACGAGCAGGTAAACGTTCGGTAAATTTCGAGCAATGTCAAAAGAGGAAAAATAAAAGGATTTGGAGCAAAAGTTGGCTACTTTAAAGAAAACATCACCAATGACACTGATCAATCAAAAGGTGTTAGATCACGACGATTTCAAAAATTTTATTCGAATTGCGGATGAATATTTCCAATATTTACTAAATTTATTAAAACAATTGAAAAGCAGAATATTAGAAAAATACATCAGACAAGAAATTTTTTTACCTAGAACAAAACACGTGCTGACTGATATGCGGCGTAAAGAAAGTGGCACATGCGCAAGCATGTGCCACTTATTGTAATCGTCATAACTAACAATTGTGATACGAAATTTATTTTAAGCTTTTTATAAAAGCTTTTAATCAGCTGCTAACATAAAAGCGGCAAAAAATATAAATTTAAAAAATATAGATTGAAAAAATATTGTAGTTTTTATTAATATATTATCCAAGGTATTTAAACAATTAAAAAATACATATACAGGGTGTAATTGTAATAACTAGCTATTGTGATACGAAATTTACAACAACGAATAAATGAATATAAGACAAACGTATATTTATTTGTGAAGAAAAAAATAGACATTCATATAAAAATATTGTTACCGTTTCTAAGAATCAGAAATAATATATTTCATGCCTGCCTCTCTATCTCTTTACAAATAAATATATATCTGTCTTACACTCGTTTATATACGGTTGCAAATTTCATATCTCAATGACTAATTTTGGCGATAATAGCTTGTATGATATTTAAATCTACTCTACTGTATGCAAAAATAATTTTGAAACTTAGAAATTTATTGAAATAGTATGGAACCTCGCCTAATTTTAATATTTTATTATTTACAGGAAAGTGAAACAAGAAAATGGTTTTACAATATTAGTATTATCTGAATCATCCGAAGAAGCAGCATTGGATGTTTTAGATAAAACAATGGCAACATTATCAACCAAACTAAAAGTTGAACAATTTATTATATGGCGTTCAAATACAACTGAAGCTAAGAAAACAGTACAGAAAACATTAAAAAGTAGTAAATTAAAGGTAATTATTACATAACATATATCTTTTTTTTTTTGTTCATGTCTGTAGAAAATGGACTAAGAATTCCCCTCGCAAAACAAATGAAAAAAATGATTCAGTCAAATTTCAGTCATTATTAGTTCTCTCTTAAGTTTTTTTCCTGCGACTATTTTTATTCACCTAGATAGATAGATATATCTTGGGTTCTAAAAAGTATTGCACTTCGACCTTGTGGTCCATTGTGCTTCCCCTTCTACTTCAGTCTGACGAGATTTGTTTCTCCCATATGTTGGCAATGCCCAGGAGTGTGCTTATCAGGTTCAGGCCTGAAGGTTCATATATTCTGGGTGAGATACATCGAATATCTTGTATCTGTCAAAGATAATGTGGCTGGCTTTTTTTTCCTCCTAGCCAAACAATCTGCACACAATGGACCCGTTATGGAGTCCCATTGTGTGTAGATGCTTCTGCAGGGAATAATTCCTTAAACCAAAAATGATATAAGTTTCTGTTAAAATAATGTATATAGATAAAACAATTTCAACCCTTCAACAATGATATTTACGTCGCTGTGGCTACGTGCCTGTATTCATTCAATGTCATTCCATTAGATTCTGCTTTGCATTATTAAATTGTAATCAATTTAAAAGGAAACACTTCTATAATAAATCGTTTTGCTTTTGTTTTTTTCTATACAGTGTTGCATTGTAACGGATTCAACAGTATTAGAAGAATATATAACAAAAGAGAATCTACCAATTAATAATGAAGGTATTCAAACGCACGATCAATTAGAATGGTTTGAATTTTTTAAAGAATTTGAAACATTTTTACAACAATGTCAGTATAATGGACGTGCATTGGCTACAGCTATGACTCAAATACGTAGTGAAGATGCTGTACCACAAATTGCTCGACGCCATTTAAGCCATCAGCATCGGTAAGTATTTTTTAATTCTTCATCGGTGGTGGTTAAAATCATTAGTATTCATAATCATCGCTATTCCTGCTTTTATAATCAGGAGTGTTGTGATGAATTGTTTTTTAACTGAATAATAAATTAATGTCTGGAAATACTTCCGTGTAAAGTACTTGAAAAAAAACTCGCATATCTCGTTTTTATACCTTGTATTTATGTAATAGACAGGATGATAATATAATAATAGGTCCTTGAACTCCCCATCGAACTAGGTTGGTTCTTGGCCAGGATCTTAGTCTGTGTTCAGCTCTGTAGACTCTAATAGACAAGATAATATGTAATAAAAAAATCAAAATACAAAACCAATCCCAACAAACGCATGAACTCCACTTTTGAAAAGTTGAAAGTAAACGGATTCAATTTTCTATCGTTTGATTTGGTTCTGATAACAGAAATTTAGGATCCGTATTTTATTTGGGTTGATTAATGATTTCAACTTTCACTGGTATAGTTTGTGGGATACAGAAAACTACTAGTCCAAGCGTAAAAAACGGTGTCCATTTAATTAGGGGATGAAACTTTCAGAAAAGATAGTACATACAGTTAGGAGACTAAACTTTAAAGATAGTGACTTCAAATAACTTGTCTAGACAACACTGCGAGACTTCCATATGAAACTTCTTTTCATATAAAATGGACTATCGTTTTTCACGGTCGCCGCTCCTCCTATAATAGATATCAAAAAAGTTTCATACAAAAGTTGTTGGAAATCAAATTTAATGAAAAAAATACTGATGTGTTTTTCTCGTAATTAATATAGAAAAGAAGTTATGCGCGATAATATATTCGGAGTGGTTAGCTGTCGGACCAGGTTCAAGGCGAGTTGTTTAGACAAGTGATTGAAATCACTATATGGACTATATCTAAAGTTTCAGCTCCTAATTAAATGGGCACCGTTTTTTACGATCCCCGCTTGGACTACACGGATAACTTCATCTGTTAATGAATTTATCAATATCAAATACAGGTTTCGAATATAGGACAATTTATTTTACTTTACTCTAACTTTCGGCATTGCCGAATCATTTTCCACGAAATATTTTTCAATACACACGAAGTCTAAGAAAACACTATGAAAAATGAAAAATATACAGGGTATGGCTAGCTTATTCCTTTTTAGATTCTAAACATAAAGAAGAGCAAAAAATTGAAATAAAAATCCATAATACATAGAAATTTTAAGTCAGTTATAGGCTTCCGTTTGAATTCTTTAAGCTTTACAATATGAAAATATGTCGAATTTAAATTTTGTAATTAATAGATAACGTAATTAATAGATTAATTTTTATTTTTCCACAGTCAATTAACAAGAGTTATATTAAACCCGGAATTAACAGTATTAAAACGTGAGGGACCAATGATATTGGAACGCTTAGAAGAACGTGCACAATGGTTAACTGCTAGTGAAGATGTACAAATTGCAAAATGTCGTGCACGTCGATGTTTCGAAGAAGTGGCTAGAGTAATTTTACGTTTAGAACAATTAGCTGATCAACGTAAAGAACGAATCAAAGAATTAGCTAGACTTCGAGCTTTAGAAGAGGAAACAACACAGGTAAAATCTCTAATATTAAAGCATGTTTTTATCATTTTTAACAAAAAAATTTTAATTTGATGTTTATTATAAAAATTTTACCCAAAGTTTGATTGTTATTTTCCTTAAAAAAATATTAACCCATGTCCGTAATCCACTCAACACTTATCCGTAGAAATTTGTAACTGAATACAAAATTTTAACTTTCTAGGTTTTAATATTTTTGGCCAGATATTCAAAAAAATTCATAAATTATCGTAATATACAAATATTGTAAAATCATAAAAAAAATTCATTTATAGCTGGCTTTATAATATCCATATTTAACAAGTGGGGATACAGGCTGTAATTGTCAAGTCTCGAAAGTCAACAATGATTAGTCTTGACAATTACAGCATGTATACCCATTTGTTAAATAAAGATATTACAAAGACCACTATAAATGAATTACATTTTATATAAATATATATAACTTTTCTCATTCAAATTATTCCTAGAAATTATTTTAAAAAAATAAGTTAGATACATAAACGTCTTCAACTTCAAGCAAGAATAATCAATGCTATCTTTGAATCCCTACTAAACACAAAATTTGAATTCAAAGACTAAAAGAAATTAATTCGAATAAGTAAAATAATCGTATTTGCTTAAAAATTATAATAAATTATCCATTAAAAAAATTTTTGATTATAAAATTGGTATTAAATCAATTATTAAGGCACTAGAAAAGAGTATTAATCTTGGAAAAAGAATGTTTTTTATTATCTTGAAAAACTTTCAAATTAAGAATTAGAATTAAAGGAAACTAGGTTTTTTAAACTAATTAAATATTTGAATGGTCAATTTTTACAACTGGAAATAAAGTATTATTTGCGTTTAAAAAGTAATTAAATATAATGAAAACAAAAGTTTATAAAGAACTTTAGGATATCAATTGTTAATATTCGAATAATTGCTAAGATAATTTTATTCAATTGATAATTGAATTTCTTCAGATAGTTATTTTTGTTCTTAATTTTTTTTAAATATCCTTGAAAATTATTTTGAATAATTAATTAAACTTATATCAAATCAGCCATGATTATCAATAACCAATTGGAAAATATTTGTTACTCATGAGTTGATAAAGATTGATTAAACAATAGCATTTTTTCCAGTAGCAATAAATTACGTAACACTCTAGATTTCAATCCCACCATTCAATTATCTCAATGTAAGATTTGAGTAAGAAATAATAAAATTATAATTAAAAAAGAAATTATATTTAGTTTTGGAGGGGGTCATGACCCCCATGACCACCCGTGAATCCGCGCTTGCTTGAACCTGACTGCCAGTTTAACACATTCATAAATTTTTACTTCATTTCTTTTTATAGACGATTCATTTTTTACGCACATGATATGTGCATTAGCATGATTTAAAAATAATACATAAAAACTCCCACGTTTGAACTCACTGTTGAAAAAAAATACAATAATTCACAATGCAGATAGATAAATTTATTTTTTACTAACTTTAAAATGCTATTCTAATGCGACACGAAAAAAGTATTTTCCTGTGTTATAAATGTCATACAAAATTATATACATCATATATTTTACGGGTATCTAAACAATTCATTCCAGAAACTAACTATTGAATTTTAGAAGACTGTTTGCGGTATATCACCATATGTGTTCTTGTGTATGTGTATTTCATAAGACTATTTTCATACAATTTTATTTTTAAACATCAAATTTTAATATAATTTATTAGCAAATAAATGATATCTAAACTATTGATCGTATTTATAAAATAAAATTATTGTATTTAGTATGATATTTTTGTAAGTAAACTCACACAACTTTCTCATATAAATCATAAATCATTAGCTAATAATATCGTGATCAATATTAAATGTCAATTATTAATTTCATTTGATTTATATTTTATTACTTTAAGAAACAAATGATAGTTATATTTTATTATAATATAAGATTGTAAACCTGTTGAAATATTAACGATATCCTTTTAGCGACTTTTCTGAGGATAATGATAAATTTTTTCTATTTGCTAATATTATTAAAAGAGAAATTCGAGATTTGATCGTTTTTATCCACTAACTGATATTTTGACCTCTGGATCGCGTATACAGATTTAAAGTATACATGGTCACAAATGTAGCACTCATTTTTCAAAATTTTATAATTGATTTGTGCCTTATTAATTCGGTTTTCCAAAAAATTCTTCAAATAAAAGTTTTTCATTATAAATAAACTAACAACTTTTATTTCGAAACATTTTCTCAAATATTGAATGAATAAGGTGCAAATCAACTAAAAATTTTGAAAAATGAACGCTAATTTTGAGGTCTATAGTACATATTATCTAAATAGATATATGATATTGATACATATCACAAACACTTCTTTGAGAGAACATCTCTCTGTAAGTAAACTCAAGTTTCACAGTCTATCGACAATAATATATACGTTCACTGAACACATGAACATATATCAAAACAGACTGGGCTTCGTTCTATCGTTTTTGTTTTTTATTCATATTATTTTGTTATAAATAAGAATATAACAAATGGAATCAATAAAAATAATAACAAGAACAAACATAACAATAAAAACTTTTAAAAAAATATTTAAAAATATTCAAATATACAATCGAAATGATGGATCACAAAAATTATAGCAGTAAACAACAATTCGCTTACGAATGAACTGAGACTTATATTAATTCAGATTTAAAAGTCCAAGGTATCAAACGAACCCATCATTTTACACCACTGGCTATGATCACGCGATTTCGTCTGTTTATATGGATGGACTCTTCAGCTTAAATTTATAGTTCTTGTGATATGAGAGGATATTGTACATCGGACAGATAGTATTCAAGGCAATTGTATATGTATACGATATGTACAGGGTGTAACTATTAAATTAGTTCATTGTTTTATTCATTACACAATACACGATTTTGAAATAATAAAATCTTCTTATTCACATAAAATGTTAATGTCTTTTCACACTATACAAATGTTTAGATATTTTTTATAACCCTTGGATGCGGGATTCTAGTCATAGATAATCGTTTATATGGTATATCTATTAGTTTAACTGAGCCCTCTGTCTGTTGTTCATTAATGTGTTTATAATTATGCAACCTAAAATAAATCCTATAAAACTGTGTGAACATTTAATAAAATGATTAATTCATTTGATTTTAGATTAAACAAATCTGGGCATTTTTAAATATCTAATAGTTTATTTTTTATATTGATAGCATTTTACAAGAGAGGTAGGCGTAACTCTTGCAGGCCTCCTTTACTTCATTCAAATTTTTATGTTTTTGTGTGTTTAGTAGACACACACACAACTACATTTCGCTTCGCTTGCGAAAATTTTAATTGTAAAGAACTGAACAACATGATATTTCTACTCGTCTAGGACTGATTTTCTTCAAAAGCAAAATATCAATATTCATTCCTCTAACTTGAAAAAAACTGAGCTTCCATACAAGTTTTCACTCCCTTTAGATTCCATTTGCCAAAAACTCGGAAACACGCATTTTATGGGTGCATAACTTAAATAACAATTTTCATGTCTCAAAAGAATGAATACATCTCCCTATTTTATCCCCTTAAGAATTAATTTTCTAAAAATGCTTAAACACGTATTACATTGTTTATTATCAATAGCCTGAATACCAATTTTCATGTTTCTAACTTTAAAAAACAGAATCGCAATACAAATTTTCATTGATCTCTGTATCTCGAAGAAATTCATTTTGGGTAACTCAAAATCATGTGTCTCCAAGATAAAATCCTTTATAAGTTGAAACCTCTATAACTCGAGTTTTTTACGTCTCCCTTGAAATTTGGCTTACTGAGGCACTACGCTCCTAAAATTATCCTAATTTTTTTTTAAAGTCTATTCATAAAAAATTATTAAATTTTTTTAAGTATATTCTATAAGATATTGTATATGGAAGTTGCATATTATGAAGTTTTAATTTTTTTTTTATAGGTATTAAAATGGTTCAAAGACACTGGAAATTGTAAATTAAAAGAATTAAGTGAATTAATTAAACATCCTGAGATTGATAAGGATATTATTAAAAATCGTGAAAAACAATTTGAAGAATTTTATTTTATTGCAGTGGTAAGTTTTTTTTTTTACATTTTCCATATTTAATTATGAATCGTTCTTTTTCAATTAATTCAAAATAAAGTTTAATTCTTGCCTTTTTTTTGAGTAAATCACCAAGTTTAAAACAATTGTTGTGTGTTTCGGTTTTATTAGCAAGGTATCATCCGACAAATGAATTTTAATCCAAAAATAGGATTCACATTCATTTCTCTGTTGATGCACAGTCAAATAAGTCCAAGGTCAAGAAAATTACACACTATTTTATAACATTTTCTTTGTTGTCTTATTGGTAGTCTACTCCAAAAATATTTATTATCCCATATCTTTATTTGGAATAAATTGAATAATAAACCTTTTTTTAATTTTGAATTAAAACAACTGTAAACATGAAATAATTTCATGTACAATTTTCAACGAATTAAATGCAATATATCTAAGAATTTAAATATTTATTTGGTGTTAAAATTTCATTCACAATATGATAATGAGTGGAAAGAATGTAAACAAAATGATTCCAGTGGCGGCACTTAAAAATAATTTTACAATAATAGTCACTTTTATAATGTATTATCAAGAAGTTATATTAAATGCCATTGGCAGACTTGGGAACATAAAGGGGCCGTTCACAAAATACGTGATACTACCAGAATCAGGGGATGGAGAGAATTGTCAGAAAATTCACGAATTGTCATGCTAGGGGTGAAGGGCATTAACGTGACATTAATTTGTACATAAAACTCCTGAAAATGGATTTGGTACAACTCAAGCTGCCCCAAAAATACTATCTCTCTACGGTCATCGTCTATAGGCAATGTTTTAGCAGCCATCACAGGACCCTGGCTGGACGGCGGACATGCAGAATGTCTAGGACTGCCAGTGCGCCACAATTATTGCTGGAGCTGCCACTGTGAGCAAGAGGAAGAGACGATGACTCACCTACTCTGTCACTGCCCCTATGAAGAGACTCGCCCTCAACCAGTCTTTGACGACATCTCTGAGCTAAAGTCTACCAACTTCAAAGCCCTATTGCTATATCTGAACAGCTCTTAGTGGTTAAAAGGTAGCGGCAAAGATAAGGGGTTGTTGTTAAAATTACTTTTTTTGCGTCATGTATTTTATGTACCGATAGTTCGAAAAATAAGTTTACTTTTTCCCCCCAAACTACTTCGGTTTGGCCTATTTAGTTCGTATAATAATGCATCATTATTAACATTGTATCTAAAAACACTAAATGAAATTCTTCATGTACCTGAAAATGAATTATTTATTACCGAGAATAGTTCAACTAACAGAGTCAATAACTGAACAAGTTGAATTGTTTCACTGTTTATCCGACAATTCATAAACTAGCTAAGTCATTTGAAGAATTAACGGATATCAAATTTTGTTGTCCTTGCTTTATAAAATTAATTAATATATATTTTTTAAATTTCTCTTTTCGTAATTTGTTCAATTTTAAAAAAAATTTACTTATCAATATCAACCTTTATTTATTTATTGTTTAGATAAAATTATTTAACGGAATTGTGCAAAGTGTAAGTCGTATGCAAAAATTCAATAATCTATTACGTAAATATTATTATTCCTATTGTCAATAAAAATTAATTAAATTTTACTAGTAATTAACTCGTGTGGTTTCAATTTGTTATTTAATATTGCGCTAGTGTGTTTTATTCCATTAATAGAGTGAATAAATTTTGTGTAAAAATACTATCAGTTGGGCCCCGTTAACGTATACCTACATTAACGTGTTTAATCTGTTGATCCTAGTGCTAGTTTATCTTTGAAAACAATTAGCTAACCAAATCATTATATTCTTAGAGTGTGCTTTCCCTCTTCGCCTCGTAAAGTGCGTAAATCAATTGTGAAAGTAATTAAATTATACGATTTGCAGAAATACATGGATAAAGCCAGTGATTTATTTGATGAATCGGATAAATGTATTGAACCACGATTGGCGAATATTCGTGATTTAGCACAAATGTTAAAATTACAAGTGCGTACATTTGGTGAGGCGTTAGAAGAATCACGGGAATATTTAGAAGAATTGTTAAAGTATTTTCAATTGATGGAACATTATGAAACTGCCGAACAATTATCAATAAAAGAAGAATGTGGTATGGAAATGTTTAAAATTGCCAATAAATTAAAAAATGATTCATTAGTTGAAAAAAGCACGGTAACTATGTTTTATAAAATTTTTATATTTTAGCTTTTTTATTTAAGTGTTACTAATTTTTTTTTTTCAATTTATTTACTAAAAGTTATCTTACTATTTACCGTGTTAGTTTTTAATCATTTAATTATTTTGTTTATCTCGTTATTGTTCGATCAGATAATCGACTGATTAAACCATACGTTATATAACACGAAAATTACTTACCTTATTATTAGAATTATCGTTATTTATTGCACATGCGTATTTTGTACAACTGCCAGGTTATCGACATTGTATCTCATTTGTTTTCGGTAAACTTAATTAAAGCAAGTAAATTTTTTTAGACTATAATTTCATACACTCTAGCTGAAGCCTAAATAATTAATTATCAGGATAATTATTTGGATCAGACTCACACTCTATGTGAATCTACCACCAAAGATTTCTTTCACAAAAAACATACTACCCACAATTTTGTCTAAGATGGCTCTCATGGTGCTGAAAATTTTAATGGTCTACGTTCAAAACACGTCTTCATTAAATCCTAACCAATCTTGGAAGACTCTATAAGTATTGAGGAGACGCTAGACATTCTAGAATATCGAAACGCCTCATTAGTCCATAATATCCACATATCTGTCTTGGTATTCAAATTAATTCAGTGCATTCGCCGTAATTAAATATCAAAGAGAATTTAAATTCTCAGAGGTTCTACATGCTTTAAAGATTCCTCTATAACTCTTTTGTCAATCTAAGCAAACTGTATCTTATTTTACTGTATCTTATTATGCAGTATTGAATGGAAGACCGAAATTTTTGGCAGCCCTAAAGTTCCACATTTACTTCTACGTGTTCTACCTTGATGGGATTTACGGTCTCCACTCTATGTTGCACAGGAAATCCACTAATTTTTTGTTTTGCAAACCCATTATTTAAGCATTACGCCCATAGAGATAATATATATAGAGTAGGAAAGTCAGAGGCGCGCGTGTAAGTGGAAACGTCTCCTCAATAGAAAGAGAGGTCAGACATCGCTGAGGTAGAGCTATCTTTTTCTAAATGACTAATATATAATGATTATATATTAGTCTCTACCTCTAGATAGCTCTACCTCATCGATTCTCTATCTGCAGCTATCTGAGGGATAACTTTTGACTCGACTTGCCTATTCTACGTATATATTATCTCTATGATTACGCCATCAAATTTGTTATGGTTAAAATGCTACTAAAATAATATTTTGGAAATACACACTTCTATTTTATTTATATGACGTGTAGATTGAATGTTTTTCGCAATAAAATTTCGAATTTTATTATTATCTAATATTTATTTTTGAATTCAAGCATAAATTTTGAAATTCATTAACAATAACTCCTTCAGAAAAATCGAAATGCAAACATTTTTTCTGTAAAATAGTGGGACGTATTATGTAATAGATCAATAGTAAAAACTTATGGTTATTATTTTCATATATTATATTATTTTGTTTATTTATTTTTTTAATTGTTTAAGGCAATTTATCACCAATTGCGTCACAACACACAAAGACAGCAATACTTGCGTAGACCAACACATCTAACATTTCATCAAAATAATTACAGCAATTTCAATAATAATTTTCATTCTAACCCATTTAAATTACGTTCAACATTTATTACTAAACCAATCACAAATTCAAAAATATTTACTACCTATGAAAATAATATCAAACAGACAAAATCATATGATAATTTATATGATAAAAAAATGTGGATACAAGATCATCAATCTTCCACAATTCATAATAATAATAACAATAAAAATAGTAATCCACGAATTCGATTACAAATGAAAAAATCTACTATTACTACACGCATGAATAACAATTCTTCATTATTTAACAATACATTTGGAATTATACAGAGATTCATCAGCCGTAGCTTGGATAACGTGGTAATTATTTCATCAAACACACTCTCTTTCTCTCTCTATCTCACTTGTAATTACCTATCTCTTCCTGTTGTCTTTTTCTATTCTATATTCTGAAATTTGTGTGTTGTGTAACGGAATTTATTTCTGTTTATTTTGGAAAAGTATTCTAATTTTTGTTTTCTTCTAGAATAAAATATTAAAATTTTATTAAAATCGTTTGAAAATTTTGATACAAGAGTAAATAATTTCAAATTCGAAAATGAATTTGTATTGTATTATTAATAAAAATTTATTATACCCAATTTTCTCGAATTAAGTCATTCAACTTTTTATGGATGGATAGATAAGCTTATTGAATTTTAAAGGATGAAATAAATTGAGATATTACTGTATTTGCTAAAAACGAACAACGAGTTTTAAGTATAATTTGTTCATATTTAAACGAAAAAACTGTATGTTTGTTCTTCTGCCCAAAAATTGTTAACCACATATCTAAGGCAGAGCAGCATTTCTAGTAGTAACGTATCAGTCTCACGATCGACGAGCCCTTCCTCTCTTCAACCTTTGGCTCCACACTAACACGCTACTAACCAGTTCATGAAAAATTTATCAATCAATCACATTTCGTCAGACTTTGAACCACGTCAGTTTCATTGTCCGTTTCTTTATTAATTTTTTTTACATATTATCTATGTTACGTAACACAGAGTTGCATCTACCTCCCCTACCCCCGTGATATTTGGCTGAAGATGGACGTTAAACGTAACTGCACGTTAAGTGCAACCATAGAGTGTATCGGTTTAAAAAGTTTTTGGTACGAAGAGATTTGGAAAGTAAGAATATGGTTTTTTTCTTAACAATCACTGAATGAACTATTCTAATCTAAAAAATTTAAGTAAAATTATAGTAAGATTATCAGGGATGTGATGTTCATCATGAATTCTAATAATATTATTGTGACTTCGTCAGCAGAAATCAAATTGACGAACTGTCCAAATATAAAAATAATTTGTTGATTTTATATTTAATTTTTTCCATCTCCGATAATATCACTAGACTATTGAATTATGGATGATAAGTACACTTGGCCACAAAAGTAGCGCTCATTTTTCAAAAATTTATAATTTATTTGTGCCTTATCATTCGGTTTTCAAAAACATGCTTCGGAAAAAAGTTGTTCATTATAAATATACTTACAACTTTTATTCGAAACATATTCTCAAAAACCAAAAGAATAAGATACATGTCAACTAAAAATTTAAAAAAATGAGCGCGAATCTTTTGTATCTTATTACATCATTTACGTATTTTAAAAAAAATTACTTTCTTCTAACGCCAAGAGCCAACACATTTCATTTCTCAACTCAAATTTATTCTCCAAATACATTTTTAAAAACACAAATACCAAATTTTATTTTGATTATTTCTTTTCTTAGACATTAAACAACAATTTAATGGATACTATTGGCAACAATGATTCTATATCAAATTGTGAATACGCAACAGAAAATGTTGGCAACGGAGCAGTTGTAACGAGTACACCAAAATCAACATCGGTAACATCACCAGATGAAAAGAACAACATATTAAATCCACCACGACGACGATCAATCAGCTCATTTGCTTATATATATAGATGTAACCATCATGCAGCTGGTTTTTCATGTAATTGTCAATGGGACTACGAAGAAACAAATGGCAACAATACAAATTTGAATACAAGTGTAGCACAAAAATTAAAAAATACATTCTTAAAAAGTTTACAAGATCAACAGCAACATCAACAACCGAATAATAATAATTGTTTATGCAAAGAGCCAGTTATTCGATCGAATAGTTTAGGTTTATGTAATATTAAAGAAGTACGAGAAAGTACTGAAAATTTATTAAATAGTAGTGGTATTAATGGGGGTAGTAATAGCATTGGTTGCCGTACCAATACAGTAAAAAGTGGCTCATTAACACGTGTTGACGATAAGAATACGGATTCTGGATTAAGTGGATGTGGAAAATGTGATAGTAGTAGTGTATCAACAACAACAACGAAGAAAACACGGAATTTTATTCGAAAACAACGTGTACATCGCACATGTTCGTGTCAATTTTTAAATATAAATGATTCGTGTGGTATATGTAATGTTACTGGTGGAAGTAGTACTTCAACTAGTGGGAGTGCTGCATCAAATGGTGATCATAACGATAATCAAAATGATAATATGACTGAAGGTGGTAGTGAAGGATTCGCCAAAAGGTTAGTAGAACATTATTATTATTATTAAATTTTATGGCATTAAAAACAATTATTTTAAATTTCGAGAGAGGAGTTAAAAACCAATAGTTTTCACAATCGTTTTAAATCAAGGAAAAGATTTTAAATTATCGCTACTATATTAATTTATTACTCGCGTGTTCACGTTTTACCATTTGACTGAAAGTCGCACTGTTGTTAAAATTGACACTAGGAAGAATACTGTGACGAATGTGCGTGAAGACCGCCACTGGTTGTTTTTTTTTTAAGATTAATCTGGTAGTCTAAAGTGTACATTTTTTACATTTGAAAATGATGCTCTAGAAATATCTATTGGATATAAGAGAATCAAATGGCCGAGTAACAACGAATTGTATTTTAGATGTGATACGATAAAAATACAAAAGGATTCAAAGCGATTCTTGTAGTTATATTGTTGGTTTAATTAAAAGAACCTAGTGCGTATACAGGTTACGCCTCATAACGTTACAATACTTTTTCCGTCGTTCGCTCAGGATGTACACTAAGTGATAGTACTACTATCGATAGCAATAGTGTTCTTTAATCAAAAATTTATAGTCGATTTGTGTCTTATCCATTCGTTTTCGAAAAAAATTTATTTATTATAATAATACATTTTTTACGAATTAACTTTTCGAAAATCAAATGAATTTGCCACAATGGAACGTCATTTTGGGAACGATAAAAAGATAATGACGCTATACGAGGGCGTACTAATCAACTGAAAATTTTTGAAACAAGAACACCACTTTTGCTGCCCATTGTACACGGAGAGAAGTGTACGTTACTATCCCGAAGAGAAAAGTATAGTTACTATTAATATGCTGCATAGCACTTAACATCATCATCAGACGGCGCTATAAACCGAAGTGGGCCCCGGCCTCCTGAACTATGCTTGGATACTCCGCTCTGTCCTCGGCTTTGCTGCACCAACCTCTCACTCTCATCGCCCTCAGGTCCTGGGTGACACAGTCAAGCCAGTCAAGCATTGAGAATTTTTTTTGGGCATGCGTGTTTCATCTATCTGTACTATATGGCCTAACCACTAAATTCTTTGAGCTTTTATGAATCGAACAATGTCTTCATGGTTCAGGATATTGTCAATTTTCCATGTTTCTTCTTATTTATTGTCCATCGTTCTTCTAATCTGTTTGATAGTATTCACACCACGGAAAAAATGTCTTGGAAATATTACTATGCTTTTTTAAGTTATTTTTAAAGAATCGATTGTGTTTTAATTAAATATTGATAAGAAAAAATTAACTCGTCAACCAGAAATCGAAGCTCGGCCCTCTGGATATCTAGTCCAGCGTGCTTACCCCTACACCAAAGGCGACTCTGACGTAAGAGCCAACTTTTTCATATCATTGACAGTATTACTTATGTTGTTAAATATCAACATTATTATTCATATATTTATTATATTTGGTTGACGAGTTAATTTTTTCTTATCAATATTTTATTAAAATTCGATGACATTTGTCTATAAAGTATACGCATAGTCCTCTCGAATTTTTCTTACTTAACCGAAATGGAATTTGACAAATATTGTATTGTTGACGCCGAAGTATACAAAAATATATTAAATATATGAATCAATTGTGTTTTTGTTAAATAAAATAAATTTTGTTTATAGTAATACAAGTGAAGATTTTGAAGATAACGAAGAACAATATCGTGGAAAAACTATACCACCAGTTTCAGTAAATAGTCATTTATATTGTCATTCATCAAATGTACATTTACCATCACCGATTTCCAATTTAGATTCTAAAACTCAAAAGTAAGTATACATTACAAAAGTGGTCAGATTCAGTCAAGTATTTTACAGGAATTAAACTTCAAAATCAGACAATATTTATGTTGCGCCAATTACATGTAAATAAGCCACTTGGGCAGTAAAGTCGATGTTAGGTAAGAAAGCTTATCTAGACCGTTTTGCCAACCCCTGAATCTTCCCATCTCTCATTCAACTACTATGCTCTTCCTGTGGAGTAGAGTTTGGGCAGCATTTGTTTTTAATTTTTATTGAAATACTGACTTGAATCTGATTTCCAAATCCAAAACATGATGTGTGTAAATTTTAATTTTCTATATTTTTTTAACGTAGAACATTGTTATTAATTATGGGTGAAATGATACAAACTGAACGTGATTATGTTAAATCATTAGATTATATCATTGAAAATTATATACCAGAATTAACACGTGAAGATATACCGCAAGCATTACGGGGACAACGTAACACTGTATTTGGTAATGTTGAAAAAATTTATGAATTTCATAGTCAACATTTTCTAAGAGAATTAGAAGAACGTGCTGAAAATCCATTACAAGTTGGCCAATGTTTTTTACGCCATGAAAAGAAATTTTATTTATATGCATTATATAATAAAAATAAACCAAAGTCTGATTCATTAATGTCTGAATATGGTACCGCATTTTTTAAGGTAATATTTATTGACATATTTTGTGTATTAAACTAGTTGTCTTGCAGTAATCGTGTTAAGAATAAATAATAACATAGAATAAATAAATAATAACTGACTCTCCCACTTCCCTGTTTACCGCTAACTAATTACCTGTACGTCAGGTTAAAAAGTTGTGAGGACTTTTAGTCTCAGAATTTTTTTATCTATCTATCCTATCAATCCCCTGCTGTATTTTCTGGACACCCAGTATATAATAAATAGTTACCTTTGCCTTATTATTCCTTTTATCTATCTTTTATTCACAAAGTATAATTTTTTATATTTAAATTTGTAACAACTATGCTAATAAATAAGATACTGTAATAATATTCTTTTAAAATATACTTTTAATTATATATTTAATTGAATTAAAAAAATAGTGTTATCGAACGTTATAATTAATTATTAATTATTGTAATCAACATAATTGAAACTATTTTACACCATGTTACTCCATATATGTCACACATAAGATAAAAAATTTCTAAATTCGATCACCGATTTCTAATTATCGTGATGAGAACTTTAACTAATTAAACAGATATTTCAACGACTATACATTTTGGAATGGTTGAAATTATTTTCAGAGTTTAATAAACTATGTTATTTTTTACAGAGCAAGCAATTAGAATTAAAAGATAAAATGGATTTAGCTAGTTATTTATTAAAACCAGTTCAACGTATGGGAAAGTATGCTTTATTATTACAACAATTAATGAAAGCATGTCAATCAACGGCAAATGCTAGTCAAGAACGTGAAAATGCTGATTTGGAAGATTTACGATCTGCCGAACAGATGGTACGTTTTCAATTACGCCATGGTAATGATTTACTTGCCATGGATTCTCTACGGGATTGTGATGTAAGTAAGAATAAATAATTCGCTATAGAAATTTTACTTCAACAAAGCATTTATAAATTATATGAACTAGAAAACTCTTTTTCAAAATTAGTAACGATTTTTTAAATTATTGCAGGTAAATTTAAAAGAACAAGGTCGATTATTACGTCAAAATGAATTTTTAGTCGGAGAAGGTCGTGGTGGACGAAAACATATTAGACAAGTATTCCTATTTGAAGAATTGATTTTATTCAGTAAGGCAAATAGGTTTCCTGATAGAAAGGTACGAATTACATTACACAATTTGATTCAAAATTTTTTATTTATGAATAATATTTTGTACTTTTTTAAAATTCTAGAATCTAGATTTATATATTTATAAAAATAGTATTAAAATGAGTGACATTGGTATGACAGAAAAAATTGGCGATAGTACAACTAAATTTGAAATATGGTATCGTAAAAGAAAACGTAACGATACTTTTGTATTACAACCTATGTCAGAGGAAATAAAGAAAGCATGGACTGAGGAAATATCACAATTATTATGGAAACAAGCGATGCGAAATAGAGGTAAATATGTATAATATTTTGACGTATTTATGACGACTAAAATATATGATGATCAATTTGCTAAAACTATTTTTTTTACACAGAAGTCAGACTACAAGAAATGTCCTCAATGGGTATTGGTAACAAGCCATGTTTGGATATTCGACCTAGCGAGGATCAAATTAGTGATAGATCCATCAGTATCGCACAATTAAGTAAAAGTATGTACATATAGAATATTTTATACTGTTAAGATCTTTCTTCATGAAGTGATTCCTTACATTGGATAATCAAAACGCCATGAAATTACAGCTTGAAATTTTTCGCATGTATTTAGAAACACATCTGAAATAAATATTTATCGGGAATTAAATTAATTTTGTGTTATTTGATTTCAGCTCCTAAATTTCGAAATTCAATTGCTGGACCAATAATTGAAACATGTCGTAGTAATAAACGACCGCATTCAATTATTTCAGTATCTAGTTTATCCTCAGGAAGTACAAGTTCAGGATCTGGTGGTACATTAGGAAGACATCAAGCACTTCCAAATATGCATTTTGATTCTGCTTCCTGTGTTAGTCCCAAACCGCACCATAGATCTACATTAAATAGTCAATGTTCAACAGGTAACGTATTCATATCATATCTTTAACAATTGCAATCAGTTTATTACACTTTCTATTGGGTAAGTTACTAATGACGTTATATAGCAAGTTGGCGGCTTTAGTCATTTTGACAGTTAGTTATGCCTATAAACATTACCCTTGGAAAAAATGTGAAAAAAGTGAAGAAAATTTTTGTTCTCGATTTTAATAATAACCATTTTCTAGGCTAATTTCGATCCAAAAAGTACGAAAATCAGGTTCATTTTAACGTCCGACCAACACATTTCAAAATTTTGCCTTCTCAATCCATACAGTTTGGAATATTAATACTATAAGTCTGATACCTTGAAAACCGTTATTCGTATCATATTTTAACCAACGCCATCGTTTTCGCTAGGTCAAAATTAGCATAAAATTTTCCTCCAATTTTAGCGATTTTTTTAAGGGGTACAGTTTGGAATTTTAGCACTACGGGTCGGATACCTTGAAAACCGTTAATCGTATCGTATTTTAAATAAATATAAATAAATAAATGAATATATATATATATAAATATATATATATATATATATATATATTATGCCGTATTTATATATATATATATATATATATATATATATATATATATATATATATATATATATATATATATATATATATATATATAAATATATATATAAGCGGGAAACAGCTATTTAATAAACAGTATTTAATAAAAATGAAATAATTAAAATAAAAATAAAAATAGTAAGTACCCACACATTTCTTTTTCAATCCATTTTCATTTATTTATTTTATATAAAATTTTTAAATTTTATAAAAGCGTGAGTTTTTAATCGAAGATTTGTGAATACCGAAATTATGGCAAACTTATTATAACGAGAAAAATTAATTTTTCAAAAATTTACACAAAAGTATCTAAATTTTTTTCTTACATACAAGTTACAGTGGTAGATGAAAAGTTACGTAAAATGTAAGAAATGTAACCTTCTGGCAACATTGTACTTCACTCCTATTTATTATACTATATTCACTTCGGTGCAAAAGGAAAACTAAAATAGTGGCACAAAACACACATTAGTGGCACAAAAAATAAATATAACTTCTACCATTACGTTGACATATTTTGTCAATTCTCCCGTTTGAGTGGTCTCCTTGTCTAGTCTCCATGCATAGCACAATACGATACCTTTTGTTTTTCTTGGTGAAAACCTCACAACATAATTAGCAGCTGAGCTTGTCTTCACTACTTCTCATACTTGCCACAAGATGCCATGATCCTAAGAAATAATTTTTCTATTTGCTTTCTTTCAGAAAGTGGAATTCTCATTGATTATTCAGTGACATCTGATGATTATATGGAATCCACACCAAACAACAATTCATCATCAACACATTGGCCATTACAAAAATCAAATTCCGATTTTTCCACACTATCTTCTTCAAAGTCAAATAACACAACTGCTTCCATATCTAAAACAGATGAGCCCCAAGTAACGCTTTACCATGTGCCAGACGATCTATCTATAAATTTATAATCATTTTTCTAACTGTGTTTTTTCATTTGTTTTATAATAGTCGAGGTAATAAAGGTTGAATTTTTCGTTTTCAAATGTTTTTTCCAATCCAACCATCCAATTAAAATTCTGGATTCAAAAAATATTTTACGTCAATTGTAATGTTTCTGATTTCGAATAGTATATTATAAAGAACAGATATAAAGGGATCTAATCAAAATACGTTCTGTTCATGACAACAACGAAGTTTTGATGATTTTTTAAACTTTATTGGCCCGACTAAAATTATTTTTTTAAATAGAAAAAAAATGACTGTGTATAATAATTAAGTAAGAATATTATTTTATATAAACAAAAATTATTTAAGAATTCGATTTTTAGGTTATTTACTACATATACGGTAGAAATTTTTATTGAAAAAATAACTTAATTCAACTATTTGTGTGCGCGTGTTAAATCTAAAATAGTTTTAAAAAATGCATACATTTTTATTCTAATAATCTTGATTCGCTCTGTGCACGACAGCCATCACCAAAATAAAAAATAAACGATATAAATTTGCATAAATGATGGAAAGTTGCATGTATCAGACACCACAAATTTGGTTGAACGATGGATTCTCTCTAAAAATTGGGTTTTTGAAGTTATATTTCTTTTAGCGCGTTATGAGAATCCGGTGAGAGTGTATTTTCAGCGTGTAACGGAAGTTACGCATCGATGTTATAACACACGTTTATGTCATTTAAAATGACAATTTTCAATATAGTAGTAGTAGTATAGTAGTAGTAGTTTTGGACTTAAACAATTTTTAAAAAAACCTACAAATGGAAATATGTCGAAAACCGCTTGAGATATCGAAAAAACAATCGCCGATTCTTTCGTTATAAGTCAAATTAGACCTATGGTCTACATCTCATAATAAATTGTTAAGGCCTTGCAAATTGTATGGACCTGGCAAGTTAACGCTGATTTTAATAAAATATCTCGGAAACGGTACATTTTATAGAATCCCTACAAGTTTCATGACGATAGCTCGACCTTGTAAATTTTTCAAAATAAATATATATACATATATAATATATAGAGCACGGTAGTGCGACAGACCGAGTTTAAGGGATTTGGCCTTCGTTAGTATTACAAATAATATTTATTGAAATTTGCTCATATATGTAACAAGTTGCCTATCTAATCAAACTGATAAAAATTTCTATATTTTGCTAGCAAGTTGTCTATGCAGTAAAAAACGATAAAAAATTATTTTTGCTTAATCGATTGAAAATATGATGAAACGTAAAGATTTTTAACCATATGACATATTACAGATAAAAATAAAAAAATCAATTTTTGCCGTCTGATACATAAATCTGTCAATATTAGAGCAAATTTATACCGTTTTATTGCTAGTCGTTATAAATATGCAAGGAGTGAATAGCGTAAGATTATGGTCATAGCATTGCTTTGACTCGATTAAGAGGTAATTAAATAGTTCAATAAAACTAATAACTATTTGCATAATTATCAAAGCTTCTTTAATCAGAGGATTATCCTATTGTATTTCCGAAAAAAAAGTGGGATATGGTTTTTTTGCATTTGTGGCGGAAACGCTACTAAAATCAAATTTAATTTCTTTTAGAAACCTATGCTCCTCAACTACATTCTCCCTCGGATATCACGACAATTATTATTGTTTATTACCTTGGTAACTATCGGCAAATATAATATGACATTATTCGATACATTTTTTTAATAAAAGATACGTTGAAAGATGTAAAAATTTTCTTAAAATGATATAAAATATATTAAATAAAGTATCGAATAATGTCATATTATATTTGTTGATAGTTACCAAGGTAATAAACAATAATAATTACCGTGATATCAGAGGGAGAATTTAGTTGAGGAGCATAGGTTTCTAAAAGAAAGTAAAATTGATTTAAGTAGCGTTTCCACTTCATATTCATTAATAATATACAAAAATTATGCCAATTACATTAACTTTTTTTTAAGTAAAAATATTAACATCTGTGGGATATATAAAGCCTCCCGCCGTCTAGTTGGTAACACATATCCAGTTGGTCCGAAATAAAAATCAATTGTGGTATTAAATTATTCATTTAAATCTCGCACAACAATGAGGTAGCGGGTAAGGCACTTCTTCAAAGTACAATAGAAAGGAACTTATCAAGTAAGTTCAATTCCTCATTAAATTCTGATTACATTCCTGATTGAAATGTATCGCGTAAATTCTAGCAAATTGTACAAAAGTTAGTTCTCTTTCTCGTAAGCTTCATGTATATTTTTATAGGTAGAAAAAGTTAAAAAAAAAGAAGCCGAAATACATTAGGAAAATCTTATTCATTGAAACAGTTCAATTATCTCTTAAACACATGTACATTAATTAATAATATTTTAAGAATATTTAAAAAAATATAATATTTCCTTCAAAAATAATGTATATAGTTAAAAAGAAAAACACTAATCACATAAAGAAAATATAGTATTTCAAAAGTATTTATACAATATAAAATATATATAATTATAAATACTGGAAAAAAAAACACATTGAAAATTTTATTGTAGAACTAGTTTTTCTAGTGAAAATTTAATGATTAATTCTTAATTAAAAAACTTGATCTTAATGTAATTCTGTCATAATACGAACAGAGTTGTCAATGTATTTTGAAACACAATTTAAGGCTGGCTAAAAATATTTTTCACGATCAGGGGGTAAACAGTTTGTGTAACTCACGTAAAGTCTTTTCTATATTAGATGTCGTCTTCCTTCATATGACGTTTGGTAGATTTGATGGATTTAGAAATGAAACCACTCTCCTCTACGAGTAGAATTTTAAATTGGAAGGGGTAAAATTAAATACTTTGATAAATAGAACAATCTTACAAGAAATAATATTGTTATTACCAATTATTTGGATAAGGTTCACTAAATTTAACAATCTCTTACTTTATATGAAACTAGCTGATACACGATCGCTTCTATCGACCTGGCTTCACATTGTTAATTACTAAACTTAGATCTGAGCTCATTGATCGGAGAATCGATAACATACAACAGCCAA
Source organism: Nineta flava (assembly GCA_963920215.1). NCBI lineage: Eukaryota > Metazoa > Arthropoda > Insecta > Neuroptera > Chrysopidae > Nineta > Nineta flava. The sequence continues at coordinate 109,771,153 of OY986041.1, forward strand.
ATATATATCCACACTATTACAACACCTCACATGTGAGAGTTTAAAAAAAGTTGTATAATATGTAACTAAGGTGATATGTAACTTTGGTGTATTAACTTAAAATTAAATACGTAAACCATAAAAGTAAATTTTTTTCCAAATATCTTTAATAAGTTTCTAATTTATCTACCAGAGAGCGATATCCAAGCGATAGAGTTCTCAATACCTAACTTGAATAAATTTTTGTACTACATTATGGTTACTTACTTGCTTTTATTTGATATTAATTCAATTTTATTGAAGGTCATGTAATTTATTTACCCTTCTGAAAAAATACATAAATAAAATGAACTAGTAACACAATCCTGATCACGGTTACAAAATGACTGAACACATCTTCATATTTCGACAATCGAGTCATTTTGACTGGTAACTCTGGTTTCATATTTTAGGGAAATATTAATAAATGTTTCGTTTTATATAAAGTTCAAGAATATTTTTTTGTATCATTTTAGCGAAAGGCTTTGAAGGCTGTATAATTTTACAGAACTGATACCCAACAACTTTTACAGTTTCAAGCATTAAAAAATGTAAAAATAAATTGATCTGTTATTGAACCTCATATTTAAATACAATGTATTAATACTACTCTTATAAAATTGCCTTTGCAATTTGCCTTATATTGAAACTATACTTCAATTGCCACATTTTTTTTTAATTTGACAATTCTGTTTAATATTTTTTTAATGTTTAGAACAAAATTTAGTGAAAAATAAAAAATGATTTTTAAAAAGTTTTTCCTAAACATTAAATGTATATTTTTCATCCGTTTTATTTTTCTTTAATTTATTTTATTTTAAAAAATATATTTATTAGATTCACAAAACAAAAATTATACGTATAAAAAAATCAAATCGACAAAAATTTAGTTCTCTTAATATCTAAAAATGTTTTGTTATTAATTTTATCTTAATCATTTAAACAGCCAATGTATGTTTTTATAAATAAAAAAAATATTGAATTGAATATTGTGATTTATTTTTTCTTTATCTTCATTTCAGTTCCGATTCGCTGTATACATATCAGTCGAACCGCCAAAAACTCTTAATATCTAAAAATGTTTTGTTATTAATTTTATCTTAAAGTAGTTCCAGCATGAAATCACTTTTCGACAGATTTTGTTCATTTTTTTTCCACAGGCTAAAAATAACGTTTTCTAATAAATTCCGAAGTTTCAGAATTTTTGACCGTTTAGAACGCGAGACAACTAATAACAAAGTAATACTTCTCTCTCATTCTTTCTCATTAGAAGCATGTAAAACTTCGTTATTTTTTGTATTAAAAAAAATCTTGGCAGAATTAAAAAAAACTAGGAGAGTAAAGATAAATTTTTTTAAATCGTGTTTTACCGTTTTGTTTTCTAAATATAATAGTTTAAATTTTTTTTTCTTTCAAAATTACATTAATTTGTATATAAATATATGTATGCAGTATTGTATGTGTATTTGTTCTATAATAAAAGCAAAGATTGTGTTGCTAGACTATATAAGGTCTCAAAATTAGACTTTATTAGGACTCATAATTTTGCTATCGATCTACTAACAATTTTAAATTAGGCTAAGAGTAACACTGGTCAGCGTTCATTGTGTGCGCAGCACATAGGTGGCCAAATTAAAAAGTGGCTAAATCACCAGGGAAATTACACCAATATTTTTGTTTCTTAAATATTAAATTTAAAAATTAAATCAAAAAAGAAAGAAGACCAAATAAGTAATGAATTAAAAGGACCCCGCAGAATCTTTATGAAGTGGCTCTTAGTCAAATTGGCTGAAATTCAAGTATGTTGTTGTACATAACCTCCCGATCAGCAGTTCTCATAAGAAAAAGTCCTAGAAAGCCTTGGTTTTTGAGCTACAGGCTCTGGAAAGTGGCGTTATCTAGAAATTGGCTGAAATATAAGTGTGTGGTAGTAAATAACTTCCCGATCAAAAGTTCTCATAGGCAGTCCCAGAAATCTTTGGTTTTTGAGCTACAGGTTCTGAAAGTGGTATCATCCGGAAATTGGCTCTCGGTCAAATTGGTTGAAATTTAAGTATATTGATAATCTCACGATCAGGTTCTCATGGACACAAGTCTCAGAAATCCTTAGTTTTTGAGCTACATGCTCTGGAAGTGGCGTTATCTGGATTTTTATATAACTATGGATTACGCGATTTTCATAAGCTACAAAACTATGAATATTCAAATTAAAATTGCCTTTTTTTCTTGATATATTGGACACGGTCATACACACTTGCACGCAGGCTATAACCTCAAGGACGGCCCTGCAGTACAGGTAAGTAATTGCCACTATACTAAAACATATCTTCTCAATCACCTATATGTTTGAGTTGTGTTCCAAGATAGGTCGAATCATATACATACATCATGATACAGGTGGCAAATTATAGAAATCTGTAGGGTACAGGTTTAGCTAAAACTCTCCGTCCTGTCTTGGTCTAATGGGAGTATTTGGTAGTGTATTCAGCGTTTCTTAAGTGAAACTCAATGTATTGTAATCTTCACTTTTGAGTTGAATAACATCATAGTTAAATAAAACGAAATAATATTGTTTTTATTATATTAATTTATTTTTAATTTTGACTTACAAATTGCAACTGCCGAACTAATAATTAAAAACCTGAAAGTGTTTTATTAAAAAACTTTATTATTGAATAAAATTAATTAATATGATTTAATCATATATTATTTATTCTCTTAAACTAATTAAAATTGCAACATTTAAAATTCATAACACTAAAATAGGTACAATAGATCACAAAGTAGCGCTCATTTTTCAAAAATTTATAATTGATTTGAACCTTATTCATTTGGTTTTCAAAAAAAGCTCCGGATAAAAGTTGATCATTATAAATTAACGACTTTTATTCGAAACTTTTTCCAATAACGAAATGAATATGGTACAAACAAATCACCTATAAAGTTTTGCAAAATGAGCGCTACTTTTGTGGTCCATATTATACACCTTGAAGCTTTCATGCCCATTCAACTTAATAATTTGTTGATTTTGCTGTTTATTGAACGTTGTTATATATGCAAAATAAAATAGATCGAAATTCAATGGAAACGCTTTATAAACAATGCCAAAACGATGCGTTCTATTTTCAAAATTTTATAATTGGTTTGTGCTTTACTCATTCGGTTTCCGAAAAAATGACTCGACTAAATGTTCATTATAACTTTACGATCATCATTTTCACAAAAAACGGATAAAGACACAAATCTAACTATAAAATTTAAAAAAAGAACGCTACTTTTGTGGTCCATAGATAAATAGATGAGGGCGGCCCGCACTGGGTTCCACCTGTTTATGGGTGACACCCGACGGCGAAAAATTACCGCTAAAATTAAACGATATCTACGTACTACGTACTGGATGGCGCTAGCACAGCACCAATTTTTGAAGCATGTTTCTGTATGAACATGGCTCTATGGCTTTGTAGGGGATTCACCCCAATATCGTTGCGATTCAAGTGAACAGTTTTATAAAAGAGTTGAAAAGATAACTTTTAAAAAAATAAAACTAAAACCAACTTGGTTTTAGCTTAGATTAATTTCGGAGAAGGTTAATAACGGGTGATTCATTTAGAGGTACTTTTTTGTCTATGGATTTTTTGACAGATGAAACGTGAGTCGTGTTAACCTATCAAGGTATTTTTGTTCAGTATAGTTTGACATTTCATCATCGAAAGACTTAGTCCGTCACCGATTCTTCAGTCTTTGGGCTCTTGAAAAGCTTGAAGAAAACCCACTGTTTTCGACAAAAATTTTGTTTGGTGATGAGGCACATTTCTGGCTTAACGGATATGTCAACAAACAAAATTGGCATATTTGGTCCGAAGAGCAAACTTGAAGAGATTCAAGAGCTGCATTTACATCCAGACAAAACAACGGTTTGGTGTGGTTTATGGGCGAAGAAAGAAAACATTACATCCAGAACGTAACTGTCAATGGCGACCGTTACCGTGCCATGATAACATAAAATCATACTTGACGTTTATCGGATTTTTATTGACTTTAACAGTTTTCATACTTGTCACCGGTCCATAGTACTGTAAGCATGAGCTTCCAAGACGAACACACCTATAAAATGTTTTGTAAATATAAATAATTCAAAAATAACTACACATTTTATGCTTGCACTTAAATTTAGACATTTTTATGTAACTTGATTTTGCTATTCAAAAATGGTTGAAAAGCACCTGTGAGGTAACTGGAGGGCGGTCTGGATATCAAGCCGCTTGCATATAGAAATATATTAGTGTCCTAAACCTTAATAACAAATTGCCTAACAAAATCTGTTTAAGCATAAAATGTGTAATGGATTGTGAATCAGTATAATTCTATAAAATTGAGTAAGATATATCTTTGCGTGGAATCAATTGAATGTCTCTTACGATCAAAACAAAACCAACGTTACCGAAATCATAAAAATTAATTAATTCTTAAAAATATTGGTTAAAAAAATTTAACTAACAAATTCCAACAATTTAGTCAGGGGTAATATTTTCTTCATCAGAATTAAACATATTTGAACTGTGTAACGAAGCAATGTCATGAAATAGAGATACCGTCGAAGAGACTTCATTTTCACGATTATTTGCAATATCTTTAAACAAATCATTCGTAATTTGAGTATTATTTAAAATTAGATCATTCGATTCAGTGTTTACGGAATCAATATTTGATGGTTTTAGGACAGCTGTCTCGCCATTTGGAATTTTACTTTCGACTTCGTCATTATTCGATTCAATGATTAATGAATCCGATTTAGATTGTTCTTTAGATGTTTTGGAAATATTTTGAGCCTTAGATTCCGATAATGAATCATCATCCAAAATTTTGCGTTTACGATTTTTCTTGAATTCTCTTTGAACACTAAGAGTAAAACTATCATTATGACTGCTAAAACTTAGATCATTCGATAAATTTACTAAAGTATCTAAATCGCACAGACTATCATTTTCATCGACACTATCATCACTATCGGGTGATGGTGGTGTATTGATTGGACCAGTCCAGCGTGATAAAAATCCATACTTATATAAGCGTTTTGGTATATCGAATTGTAGAGCTTCTAATGCTTGAATTTTTGCTATTTTAATTCGATCCTTGTAATCTTGTTTACCAACACGTGTACGAACTTTTTCTTTGCCCGTTTTGAATGGTTGTAAATCTTTCAGTTTTATCCAACTTCGTGAAACAGTATTCTCTTCAAAAAAAACTACGTGATAAGAAGTCTTAAAATAAAAACAGATGTAGTTAATAAATTGGTTTATACTTACAAAAATTATTCATTGTACAAAATGTTCTAATTTTTTACTGAAATAGAGCTTGGAAATACTTCTGATTGGTAGAAAAATCTATAAAATTGTATTTATATTTCTAATTATCTTTTAGTTTGGGAATTACTGAATATTTCGAGATATAAGTAACCGTGATGTAACAATAAGCACTTCGATCCAATTAAACGGAGGTCTGATGTTCGAGTCCTAAGGATTACATAGTTATCTTTATCACATTTTTAATTTAATTTATAACATGAATTGATTCTTTCAAACTAGTGAACACATCGTTGTTTTAAATATTCTTAATAATTGTAAGGGATTTGATTTGTATTACGTTTTCTGACATGAAGTGGCCGTTACGGGGATATTAACGAAAAACCGATTTTCTCGACTTGACTCCGCATAAAATTTTTACCAGCTCTCTTAATTTTTTGTCACCCTAATTTTATTAAAGGTACCATCTATAAAATTCATCACGCAAAATTCACGCTTTTGTTTACCCCCTACCTCCCCCTTTGGTACGCTGCGTCACATTTTTTCAACCTTCTACCTATAATATTACGTGACAAACTAGGACCTCCCCGAAAATCAATTATTATTTTTATGATTATTAACTAACAAAAATGATTAATACAAAATTTTCTATATGCTTTGGCAATTATTAGTTCACATGGGTACAAAAGTAGCGCTCATTTTTCAAAATTTTATCATTGATTTGTACTTTATTAGTTCGGTTTTCGAAAAAATGCTTCGAATAAAAGTTATTCATTATAAATATACAAACACCTTTATTGGTAGCATTTTCCCAAAAAACTGAATGAATTAGGTACCAATAAACTAAAAATTTTTGAAAAATGAGCGCTACTTTTGTGGCCAATAGTACTATGATTATAATCATGACGAGTTGTAGCTATTGTCACCCCATAGTTATTTGCTTATTTGTTGAATCATATATAAAACTTTCTTCTGCATATCCCGAATGAAAAATAAAATCTAAAGTTTTTAAAAAAAAGTTGGAATAAAATAGATGTAGGGATTTCAAATGTTGCGTCACGTCATGTTTGGCCGAACCCCGGCCTCATGGCGATGTACGTAAAGCAATTAGACTATCCCCCTTTTTTTGAAACATATTTTCGCCCTACTTAAAGTTTACAGAAATTAATAACAAACTTAATAGAAAAGTACCTACCGGAATATCAGAAAATTCATTTAGCCAATAATATTGTTCAGTGTCAGGACAGTCGTCAACCATAGCCGGCCACCATGGATAACCTCTTAAATGGGCCCAAACTAATGAACCTGCAGTATACATATTATGTATTAAATCCTCTTCGACTGTTATACTTGGCGGAGACTCTGGTTCATTACAATTTGCTAACCCATCTTTAAACACAAACAAATAAATACATTCGTTTAGTGCAAAATAATTCTATAAAACAATTATTTTTACCTGAATTCATAAAACAGAACCACTGCTCCGGAACGTCAATGGGATCTTTAATATTTGGCTCATACCGCCATTTCGAGCAATCATTTTTGCAGCACTGAATCCATGTGCCCACTCCACGACGATCACGTAGCCATTCAAGGCGTTTACGATGCGACAGATTTTTGCTTGGTTGACTCAACAAGGCGGTTAACTGGAAACTCTTTTGTGATAGATTGAATGTTTCATTTTCATTTGTTTCATTTTTCTCCTCATCTTCACCTGTTTGATGTTTTTGAACTTTTGAGGGAATTCTTTTTATTATTAATTTTTTATCATCTTCGGCGTTTTTAAGATTGAGTAGCGTCCTCTGTGATCGTTTGGTCGTTTTTGTTGAACCCAGCAGGTCTTTTTCTATAACTTTCGAATACTTTGTTTCATGTTTGTTGTCAATTTTCATACATTTAGTATCTGGTTTGATTTCCCAATTTTTTTGCAATATGTTAATCTTGGGCTTTTCCTCATGTTGGTTAGAATTTTGTTGCTTTTTATTGACATTTCTGGATTTATTCTCTGTTTTGATAATGTTTTTCACTTCCACAGGATTTGGAACTGTGTTGATCTTAAACTTCTCTTTATGTTGGATTGGATTTTGTTTTTCTTTATTAAAATTTTTTGATTTAACTTCTGCTTTAATAATGTTTTTCTCTTCTATAGGCTTTGACATTGAATTATACTTCGACTTTTCTTCATGTTCGCTATGATTTTGTTGACTTGTTGTATTCAAGTTTTGTGATATTTCGAATTTCTTACCGTTTTGTTTAAAATTAATATTTTCCGTTACATTTATTATTTCTCTGGCTTTCTCAACAACTTGTTGTGGTTTGATAAAAGATGCATTATATGTTTTGCTGTCTTGAGATAGTCTATTTAATAGATTAGTATTATCGTTTTTACGAACGGGGAGCGAAGCGTGAATAATGGGTGGCGAATTATGGTTGATCAAATTTAAATTCTCACAATAATTTTCATTATGTATTGGTAAGGAAATTGATTTTTCGGATGATTTTAAAGGAACTGTATTAGGTTTCTTGGTTAAATCAACGACGAAACGTTTTCTATACATTCTGGAAGTTACACAGGAAGTGAATAAAAGGTGGAAAATGGTTTAATACAAATAATTATACATTATATCGTGATTTTATACGGTGATGCAACAGATATTTTTCGGTAAAAATGGAGGGTGTTTCAGGTAGACTAGTAAATATTTAAAGACGTGTAGTAGTAAGGACAATTTTGAATTAAAAGTTTATATAAACATGGATCCGGAAATATGATTTATCCATTGTTTTCGATATGTAGACCTGGAAAATAGTGAGGGAAAGTCCGTTTTTCGTGAGTAAACATAATTAAATGTTTAGGGTCGATAGCATTCATTAAAAGGTGGAAAAAAGTTCATATGACCGGCGATCCGGCAATGCTTTCTTTGCAAGATACGAGATGTTGAAAACTTTACATGAAATCCCGATTCAGTTGGATATCTTTAAATAAAATCTGTTGATCAAGTAACATAACCCATATAAAAGCATACACAAATGTACAAGGATAAATATGTATTGGGATCTCTGACAACTTACTATTTCAATCTACAAGCAGTTTATAATTTGCCACCAGAGAACATATCCAAGTGCTAGAGTTCCCAATATCAAAACAAAGGCAAGCTACTATAACTTGTCAAAACAAAAAATTTTAACTCGACATATACTCTATGTAGACCAGTACCTGAAGGGGGCTGAGTAGGAAAATTATGAGGAACGACATATTTCGACTTATTCCTGAAAACCACTGACCTCTATTTAACTGGACAGATTATTCCATGTTATGCCATTAACCAGAATTGAAGCGCTCCTCAACTATAAGCCATGGTATTAAAATTTGCTTCAGTGCGCCTGCGCGGCGTTTATGTGTAATAAGTGTGGCTGTCATGTAATTCTACTACACACAGAAAGTTTATAGCCACGCATACGCACTGAAGGAAAATTTAGTACCTTGGCTAGTATAGGAGGCTAGATAGCGCTTCATCTGTTCAGTTATATACAGGTCAGTGCTGAGACCACAAGGAACCCAAAAATTAATGTTGCCATGAATACTTTGCATTTACCCCTTTCCCCCCAGCCCGAAGCATATATAATATAGCTATCTCTAAAACTGTAAGAGTTAAAAGAAAAATTTGAAGACAAAAAATGTTCTTATATTAAAAATAAACAACTTTTGTTTGAAACTTTTCTTCATAATGTGAATGGTTTTACCACAATTTCTGCTCATACATATGTGACTTAACCGTGGTTGGAAATATTTATCGGAGACAAAAATGTTTGATATAGGTGTTAATAAAAAGACCTAATTATAGTTAGATAACTCAAAAATGAAAAGAGATAACGAGCTGAAATTTCGTTTGAATGTTCTAGAGCTAAAACGTATGGTCAAGTTCGTGAACGAGCAAAATTGGACCGAGCTTCCCCTGGAAATCTAGAAATCATTCGATTGTCATCGTAGCGACATTTGTTCCATGGAAAAAAATTGTACATATCGGTCTCTTAAATTATTATTATGATAAATAAGACTCTATAAAATGTATTTTTGGATCCTTATAATTGATTGAAAAGCGTTTTTTATAATGCTTATATAGCTTGGTCAGTTTCAATCAAAAAGATGACTGAATTGTGTCTCAGTGAAAATGCATAATTCTCGAAATACTCATACGTACAAAATCAATAATGCCCCTATAGGTCTGTCTTTTCAAGAATGTTTAGAATGACCGAATCAAACATTTTGAATAAAAATCAAATTTGAACTTAACTTTTTGTAAACTTACAATGATTTTAAACTTGAATTAATTAATAATTATTGAACTAAAAGATATGTTTCTTATAAGATAAAGTATCAAGAAAGTTTTCAATAAGTCAAGTAATTTTGTATAAATAAGTGAGTCTAGAAATTGATTGAGTTACATAATAAATAAGCAATAACAATAGGTTCTGTACTAAAAAAAAAGTTTGAAAAAGAAAATATAGAAGAAATTTTTAAATAAAATTAACAATTAATTGAAGTTTTCATGGAAGCCATTTTCTTTATAGGTACATGAAGCTTCTAGTAAAAACTTATTTGTAAATATTAACTTTTAATATTATATGTATTACAATTAAGATAAGAAAACAATGTATAAATTATCATTGTACATAATATAATTACTTTAATAATATATACTTTATATAATTTACTTACTTGAAACTTTGTTAGTTTTTTTTCCAACATCCAATATTTATCGTTTACGATTTGTAACTCATACACGAACTTAAACTGTAATAAAACAAATGATTAATGAAAATAAGACTTATCACGTATTCTTTTATGCACTTTTCAATAATTTGAAATTTTGTCCGTTAAATAAGGAATCGGATATATTCGATATAATTCGTAAATATACGAATATAGCACAATAAGTATATAAGAAAATGGCAGATTGGTTCGCCATCGTTGTTACAGTAAGGATCACTGTGCGGACAAAAGTGTGGTTTGTATGTAGGTGACTTATTAAATAGTGTTTTAATCTTCAAGTAATTTAATTTTAAGAGTGCATTTGTATAATTAAAAATGTAAGTTTTTTTCATATTTATTATTATCAATATAATAATTTTTTTCATAATATAATTTTATGTTAATTTAATACTGAAGCTGCTATACTTCAACATCTGCGCAAGTCTATTTTTCATAATAAATTTAAGCGCCTTATAAAATTTATTAATTATAAAAAAAAGAGGTAATTATTGTGTTAAACAATATTATGTATACATAATTATTTGAATATGATGTAAATTTTTCAAAACAGGATATTATATCTGATAAATAGAACTAATGATAAGTCGATATAAAATCTATTTTTAATGTGTATACGTTTGAATACGTTTTATTATTACTACAATGCATTGGTAAAAAAATTTTTTTTTTCCAGATGTCGACAACTACAACTATATCGAATAATGTTGGAAATACAAAGCCATTAGAGGTACCAACGAAAAAGGATACTGATAAACAACAATTACAGGCAAAGCGCCCTACAGCAAATAATTTCACGAAAAAACATAAACATGAGTTTAAAGGGAATCGAAAACGGTCACAAAGTTTTAGTGGGAGTGGAAAAATATTTTTATTTAAGCGGCGTAAAAAAGAGAGTACATTACCGACTAAATTTTTATTAGGTGGTAATATATGTGATCCCTTAAATTTAAACAGTTTACAAGATGATGAAATCAATCGTGCAATGAATGCAGTTACACCAAAATCATCACCATTGCCAACACCTCCACGAAGACGAGCACAAATTGAAGTAATCATACCACCAAATATATGCGATCCATTAAATTTAATCGATTATACCGATGATGCTACGTATGAAAAACAATTAAGTTCACCAATAAAACGTAGTCGAAAAAAGAGTAATCGTAAAAACAAGCGAACATCATCGAATTGTGTTCCAGAGAATGATAACAATAACTCTACCACGAGTACTGTTGAGCCGGAGGTTGTTGAAAAGGTTGAAGTTGTTAATGATGTATCAGAAGAAGTTAAATCAGAGACGGTTGCAACAGCTAATGTAGAGCCGATAACACCGGAAGATAAAGTTGTTAAGAAGTTGGATTTAGATTTACCATTAATGGACAAAAAAGAAAAACCTGCAAAACGAAAATCAACAGATGAAGGAAAAGATGTGAAAAAAGTTCGAAGAGCAGATGCTATGGATAAAATTGTCAGTCCTGTGATACCACAACCGGGTGCTTGGAAACGACCGCCAAGTTTTAATTGGGGCGGCCGTAATGCTAATAAAAATAATGTAAAGAGTAATCAAAAAGCACCAGAAAAGCTTCCTATATTTCGAGACAAAAATAAGCAATATCAATATGGAAACTATAATAGGTAAGTTATTTATAAAAAATATATTAGTCATTCATTTATTCTTTTTATCCTGGTGGCCACAAAAAATTCTAGCTTTAGTGTGCGGTATAAGTAATAGCCGCTCCAGATCTCTAATACAGCTTATATGCATTAACAAAATTTTGGAAATGAATTATCTGTCAATAAATTTAAAATATAAAAAATTTGACATTTCAAACTGTCAAAATTTAGAAAAACATAATTATTTGACCTAAAATATTATTTCGTTGCACACAAAAGTCGGACATGTTTTTTAAGCCCGCCCTCAGGACAGTTCTCAAAACAGACTACAAAATTGTGTGTAATGTAGACGTATTGTTTACCGGGGTAAGTGCACGGTCCATTGAAGTTTTAAAATACTAACACTTTTTGCCTCTGCAAAATTCGGTTAAAAAATTCGTATGACACCATGGATTAATGGATCGTCCAATAAGAGACACTATGAATTCGAATCCGTCTAATGACAAATAAGTATTTCAAAAGAATGTTATTAAAAATAAACTTTTCCATTATTCAAATCTGTCATTCTTGTCTGTATACGGAGGGTTTGTGGCGTTCACGTAATATTTAATAAATGTGCTTGTCATTAATTTTTTCATTTTGTTTATCAATCTTCAAATTTTAATTAGATAATTAACTACGATATTTAATTATTGCTTTAACATTATTTCATTATTATTTTAATGTAAGCAATTTATGTGTATCAGTGAACTAACTCAGCTGTTACTTACTTAAGGAGGTTCCAACACTGTTTTATATAATAAGGACAAAAAATCGGTTTGCTTACATTATAGGACAAATACATGTACACACACACAAACATAGATATATTCACTATTCATATATACAAATAAATGTAATTAAACAATTTTAAACTTTTGTATTTCGAAAACAAAACGGTAAAACGCGATTTAAAAAAAAATTTAATTAATAAATATTTATCTTTACTCTCTTAGTTTTTTTTTTTAAATTCTGTCGAGTATTTTATTTAATACAACAGATTATAGTTGGGCGGGCATTAAGTTTTACATGCTTCTAATGAGAGAGAGTGAGAGAGAATAATTACTTTGCTATTAATTATCTCGTGTTCTAAACGGTCAAAATTTCTGAAACTTCTGAAGTTATTAGAAAACGTTATTTTTAGCCTGTGAAAAAAATGAGCAAAATCTGTCGAAAATTGGTTTCATGCTGAAATTTTTTTCCCAAATTTCAAATACTACCAAACTTGGTTCATTCAAAAACTGATATCAGGGATTATCTCTACACCCGTAAAAACGGTCGATTCCTACTTATTGACTTTTTTACTCTTAAGAAATTTTTTTTAAGACCTTATTTTTCTCAAAAAATGCAATCTTAGAATATTCATTTTTTACAATTATAAAATGGTTAATTATTAACCAAAATAGACTTTATTATCCAGTTTACGTTTTTCAGCTATCCGATTCTGTCAAAAAATTATGGGCTTCCGTTTAAAAAGCACAAATTGACGTTCAAATAACTTAGATAAAATTCTATGTTATCATAAAATACCCCCCAAAATAACTTTTTGTCCGATTATTTTTTTCCAAAAACTCTTCCTAGATGAAATATTCAAGTGCAATGATTAAAATAGGACATTCTGTATATATTTCGTTGTATTCAATCGAGCAGGTCTAAGATATGAGAACATGTATGCTTAGTTTTAGTCTTGTGGATAAACTTTTTTTGGAATTTCAATAACTTGACAAGATTATCCAATGCTTTTTAACTTGATTATGTTTGATTGTAATTAAATATAATATATGTTTCTAAATAATAATTTATTTTTTCCATCAGGTATTATGGATACAGGAATCCACATCACGACGTTGATTTACGCTTAAAATGTTTTGCTGCTCATCGAGGAATGTTTTACGGTAAAGATGTGCTAGATATTGGTTGTAATATTGGTCATATTACATTATCAATAGCACGTGATTTTGGTGCAAAAAGTGTTGTGGGCTTGGACATTGATAAAAAACTTATAAATATTGCACGTAAAAATGTTTGTTATTATGTGAATTGTACTTCGGAAGATCCAAACGGTGGGGGTATACCACAATCGGTAAATAAACGTGGTAAAAAGAGTACAGAGAAATTTTTTCCAATATCAATGCCGATTTTATATGGTCCGGTAGATGTACCAGGCATGAGCAAAGTTGAAAAAGAAAAAGGATTTCCACATAATGTTACGTTTGTACAGGTAATTAGATACATAATATATTGTTTATATCTATAGCATTTCAATCTGATATTAAAAAATAATAAGATATCTACGAAATTATCTTTTGAAGTTGTCTACGAAATATATATGATTTATACTTTTTTTTTTATATAATATTGGCCTGAGACAATGAGTTGCCGTGTTTACTGAGAAATACCCATTTATGGTACATTATAATAAATATTATGAAATTAGACCAAATAGTTTTAACCACGATATCGGAAATATATAGAACGCTTTTTAGTGCGGCTCCAAAAAAACTCGCAAACTCTACCAACTCGGGGTACAACTGATGAAGTGCAAGATTGTATTACTTTATTTAATTCCTCAGTAATTATAACCACCATTGTTTAGAAATGCTTAGAAATTACAACCTAATTTAGGAATTTTAGGTTGGCAAACCTTTTCTTATGCAAATAACCGGACGAATAAAATATTTTATTTCTCCAGTTTTTTAATATTTATATTTCATTTTTTAATATTTACTTTAGTGACCGTTTTTCACGTGACACAAATACCTTTATCTCTTGGTCACTTAACGAAACTATATCATTTAAATTACGGAAGATTAAATTAGACACAATCCGTCGAAATAAAATGGGCTTTTCGTTACCAACTTTTACACGCGATACAGTTTATATCATGTGGAGAGTATACATCGCACGGGTCGTTGTAAAATGATTTACTTTGTAAAAACTATATTGTAATGAAAAATGTTTTTTTTTTTTAGGGAAATTATGTATTAGAAGATGAATCACTTCTAAATTTAGAAACACCTCAATTTGATATAATATTGGCATTGAGTATTACAAAATGGCTTCATCTAAATTGGGGTGATGCAGGAATTAAACAAGCATTTAGAAGAATGTATGCGCAATTACGACCTGGTGGACGACTTTTATTAGAGCCCCAAGCATGGTCAAGTTATCTTAAGAAAAAATCGTTAACGGTAATATATTTATTGATAACATTATGTTCTGTATAAAAAAATAAATTAAATTGTTCTATAAAATCATTTTATAAACTGGTTTGGATTCAAGAAAATCTAATTGAAATTGACGATAAATATACATACAAAATAACTTCTAACTATTCGCTTAAGTTTTCGATTTTCTTTCGGTCAAAACTAGTTTAAAGAATGTCTTATAGTTTAAAGGCATCAAATTTTAGAGCTCTTACAAAAATACGAAAACAATGAAAAAATATGTTGTCGTTTATTTTAAAAAAAGTTACAAATTAATTTTGATCCAATTAAAATCAAAGTAGAAATTTTCGATAGATATGTAATTTTTAAGTCAGATACAGATAATCTTTAGAACGAATTTATATTGTAACGTTTTAGGGCGTAACTTGTATACACACTAGGTTCTTTTACTTTAAGCCACGAGTAACAATTTTAGCAATTCCAATTATTGGATTTCAAAAATCATGTAATGGTAACAATCTATATTTACAATTAAATTTTAAATTTTGTCCCAATTCCTAGAACAATTATTTGTATTTTATAAATACGTATTTCGACTACAAAGTAGTCATCATCAGTATGGAGTCAAAGATATGCTACTCGTTGCTAATTTGGTGCGTGTCTCACGATGATTTTAAAAATGTTTTGTCTTTTATATGATCGGACTGAGGTATTAATAATTCTGATTTCTAATTTGAAATTTCATATTTTTATTAATTTCTGAATGAAAAAACCTATAAGTTTTATCAAAATTTACAAATAATTATAATTACAAAATTTAATTTTATAAAAAAAAACTGCTTTCTTGAATAGAAAAATATTTTCCTTAATACTTTCTTTTATATACTTAGAAATATGTGTTAAGTCCAAAAAATTTATTCTTAATAAAAATAGTTTTATTAACTCAAAGAAATAGTATGTAAACGCCGAGTTTACATACTATTTAGAATATTATCAGAGTTAGTGAGAATATGTGAATACAAAATTTGATAATAATTTTAATTAGAATTTCATTTCTGTTGCAGGAAACTATTTATAAAAATTTTAAATCGATCGAATTCTTTCCACAACATTTCACACAATATTTATTATCATCAGAGGTTGGATTTGCCAAAAGTGAGGTAATGGGCTGTCCAACACATCATTCGAAAGGATTCCAACGGGCAATATTCGTATTTACGAAAAGCAATTTATCACCGTTATATTCACAACGTAGTGCAACATCAACACCATCATACACATTAATATCCGGTGCAATTCCAAATCGTGTTTATACAAATTTACAATCACCATCTTTTACCGAGACTTCATCTTCACAAGCTAAAAAAATTAAAGACGTTCAAACAGAAACGTCGATTACATCAGATGAAACAAAAAGTGAAAATGTTGAAAAAGTTACTACAGAAAATTAGTTTGTTTTTAAGTAAGGAACACTTTTTGTATTCACATATTCACTTTATAAAATTATACATAACCAATTTTTTTTCCATGGAATTTAAAATAAAAATTTTAGAAAATCAAAAAAAAAGCCAAACACATTTTTATTATTTACGTATACTGGTTAATTATCCGATATGCTTAAAGAGTATATCCGATGATATGCTCTTGAAGTTACGTGCCTCGTTTTCTTTGGAACTTTTATCTGAAATATTTAAATGTTGTTTCCTTTCTATTTTCATCTTTTTCTAGTCTTTTGTCATCTACACTGATTGTTTCTAATTTTGTATTGAATGGATCGTTACTTGACGAAAATCCATTATAATTATCAAAAAAATCCATGGTCAAGTAACGACCCATTCAATGCAAAACTAGTCAAAATAAAGTGATTTTACGAAAATTTCAAATATTTGTTTTATTTAATACTGATTGTTTTTTCTTATTGAACTTTGTCAACATTCATTTTGTATGCGGATCACTTTTTGTTTCACTCGACGAAGTCTAATTTCCTGAGTGAAACAAAAAGTGAATCGCATACCAATATATAGATGTTGACAAAGTTCAATCAGTGTAGATGAAAAAATAGTTTAGTCAACAAGTGCCATTTGGTCGAATTCGGGTCTGAATTCACCTAAAATTATGAACAATGTGTCATTCGATTCGTAATGACATCTAGAATGTTTTCGGAAAAAAGCCATGTAGGGCTGGTGAAAATTACAAAAGTAAACAAATTAGTAAAAAAAAGGGTGGTTTCGTTTTTTGCAAATATCTCAAAAACTATTATAGATACTAGACTAGACTAAAAGACTAGAAAAAGATGAAAATAGTAAGGACACGGTTTCACATTTAAATACTTCAGATAAAAGTCTCAATGAAAACGAGGCACGTAATTTAAAGAGCATATCATCGGATATTTGTACGAACCAAAGAACTGACTCGAAAACAATTAACCAGTATACGTAAATAATAAAAATGTGTGTTTAACTTTTGTTTCGATTTTCTAAAATTTTCTATTTTAAATTTCATGGAAAAAAATTGGTTATGTATAATTTTTTAAAGTATGATCAGAACTTAAAATGTTAAGCTTAAAATTTATACCAAATTACGTCGTTAATTAGTAGTTTTAAACTGAGGAAGCTAAAACATTTTTGGGAACATTACCATGTCTGGTGGGGCAAAAATAAAAGTAGTCCAAAGTATTTTTTATTTAACACTAGTTTTAGGACACATGGCCACAATAATAGCGCTCATTTTACAAAATTTTATAATTGATTTGTGCATTCATTCGGTTTTCGAAAAAATGCTTCGGGTAAAAGTTGTTCATTAGAAATATACACACAACTTGTATTTGAAACATTTTCCCAAAATCCGAATGAATAAAGTACAAAACAACCAATACAGAATTTTGAAAAATGATACTTTTGTGTTTTCCATATTAGTACTAGAATTTGACCAATCTGACACACGGACTACTTTAAATTGCCAAAAAATTCTATAATTTTTTTCCTGTTTTTTATCATGATAAAAAGGAATTGAATTCGTTATAAAATTTTCTAGTCAAATGTAAATTAAAATTTTCTTTTTATAAATTGATTGCAAATAATGTATGATAAAAATAATTTATTATCCAAATGGTTACGGTTACATTCACCAGGGTTGCCTATTTCGAATATATTTAGAAAATCTGTAAGTTATAATGTTTCGGGACGTTACTCCTGATGATGGGAGTAACATCCCGAAACCTTTGCTAATAAATTGAATTTGGATAACTTATTGTGCTACCCAACTAAGTATAACTATTTTTTGAACGTTTTTATATTGTAAAAACATTTGACAACCCTGTTTTATGTTCAGCTACATACTATAAAAAGTTTTAGTCCGAGAGACCAAAGGGTTTTTTCCAGGATGATGAGCATCAAGCTGGTACTTTGTAAGTAGCTTCGGTTTGACAAGGCGCTTAACTTTTTTAAAATTTTGGAAAACGGTATCGAAATTTTCCAGAAGCCGTTGAACATGTTGATTTGACCGTTCATCCAAAGTTTACGTGCATCAAGTTATTTTTAAGTTTAATTGTAAGATAATTAAGTGAGAGGAAAAATTTTCGTCCTACAAATTCAATGGAATGGTCCGAATCTCCCATCCGCAATGTTCAACGGCTTCCAGAAAATTTTGATACCGTTTTCCAAAATTTTATAATTAAAAAAGTTGGGCGTCTTGTCAAAACGAAGCTACTTACAAATTACCAGCATGATGTTCATCATCCTGGGAAAACCCTTTGGTCTCCCGGACCATTTATTGTGAAATTTAATTTTAAGTTCTGATCGTATGAATCGTTGAATTTAATTGTTTTTTTGTTTGTTTTTTTGCTGTAGCATTCCTGTACATTTTGTTTTTAATAATTATTTTGCAACTAAAAAAAGAAAAACAACGGATCATTTGTATAAATTTTTTTGTTTTAAAGCACATTTAAAAAAATTTTGGACGTATATTAATTAATTTTGTTAATTTATTTTTGTTTATTATTAAAAAAAATAAAATAAAAATAAATATTGTACACTTCATTTTTATAAATTTTTTAGGATTTCGTATTTTCTATCGATTTAATTCATTCGTAAATGATCTTTTAAAGATTATCAAACGTATACACCACAATCGATCGGGTGTTTAACTAATTTTTTTTGTTAAATATCAAATATATCTAGGAAGCTGGTGGCAAAATATGCATATTAGTCCGGGAGACCAAAGGGTTTTTTCTGGTTTTATCTTCATAATAAGAAAAACATTTTTTTAAATAACGTAACGAGAATAATTTAGCAGGTGTTGACATTAGTTTATGCCACAAGCTCCTGACTTATTACAACCTTTTCATTTTAAATTACGATTCAATTTTGCGTCGAACGCATATGCCAAATAATCAACGTGCAGAAAATGAGTCAACTATATACAGCTTACTTATTAGAGCAGGCGCAAAAGCAACTTGAGTATGCAAAATATGAGGCGGGGATTATGCTCAGATTCGTATACCTGAGAACAAAACTAATAAAAAACTGGATGTTACCGGAATATAGACCCCGCTCTATATTCCTTTACATTGACTTTTTGACCGAAACATAAACGAATCGTAATTTCAAATGAAAAGATATGTGAGTCAAGTGAAATAATTTTTTGAATGTTTACAAAATTAACAGAAATGTAGAACGGTAAATTTTTACTAAACAAAGACTTCAGAAAATAAAATATGAATACAAAATACACATACAAATATCAAGGACCAATATCAGATAAAGGAATATATGGACTGCTTGTTATACCACTTAAAGGTTTATGTCATACCCATTTCTACTACATTTGCAATACACAATACATCTCTCCTGAAAAGAAACGGGCAGAAATTTGAGAATAATTTTTGAATCATTTAAAATTCAAAAGTACTAAAATTATCCGTACTATTAGTGTTGTATTAATTTATATTAAATATTTAATTAGACTATGTTACATTAAATATTATTTTACCCGTAAAAATTTAACTCCCTGTACTACCAATTTTCCGCTTATATGTCGAATAATTACACCCTTTGAGAAAACAGCAAATGCATTTTTTTTTTACAAAAATGATGCAACATTTTACGAAGAACTTTTTAGCTGCTACTATTTCGGGAAATAAACCTCGTCCTTCAATGACGCTAAATTCTGCGAACAAATCTACAAACTAGCAATCCACAGACTTCTTGATCTGACGGACCAATATTGACGTCACGATACATAATTTACAAAACATCGTTTTGAAAATTCCGTTTATACAGAAAAGAGTCTTAAATTTAAATCTTATTATTTTATTTTCCAATCGATTTAAATAACTGTCTCAAGTTTCGCTTTGTAACTATTTTCGTATTATTATAAAAATATAATATTTTTTAGAAATAGTTAAACGCCATCTCAAAATCTTACCTGTGATGCAGCGTGACTAAGATGGAGGGAAGGGTCAGAAATGCGTGAATTTTGCGTGACGTATTTTATAGATGGCGCCACTTGAATGGTTGATAGAACAGTATTACTTCAATTACCCGGATCGTACTGAGGGAAAAATAGGCCGTATTAATATAATGTCTCGGAAAATATGCGTTTTTGAAGATTTATGCATTGGATGAATGACTATCAAAAATCGCATTGAAATATAACTTTTTGCCATAGAATCAGATGTCGCTATTATGAAAATTTGCCAATTTATAGTCGGTCCTCTTTTCGAATGAAAAATTACGATTTTATCCCAGTGTAAGTTTTATTTTATTGGCCGTGAACAATTTTTTAATTTTTTATCTGATTTTAAAAGTATTTTAGATCCCTTATATTGATGAAATTTTATAATTTCCTAATCTTTGTGTAGGATTTCAATCGACACGCTTTTTTTTTATTCTTTCATTCATCCAATGAATATTTTCGAAATTTTCTGGAAGCCGTTGAACATTGAGGATGGGAGACTCGGAGTCCATTCCATTGAATTTGTAGGACGAAAATTTTTCCTCGTTCTTCACTTGATTATCTTACAATTAAACTTAAAAATAACTTAATGATCGTAAACTTTGGATGACATGTCGATTTGGCCGTTCATCTAAAGTTTACGAGCATCAAGTTATTTTTAAGTTTAATTGTAAGATAAGTGAAAAACGAGGATAAATTTTCGTCCTACAAATTCAATGGAATGGAAATGGACTCCGAGTTTCCCAGCCTCAATGTTTAACGGCTTCCAGAAAATTTTGATACCGTTTTCCAAAATTTTATAATTAAAAAGTTGGACGTCTTGTCAAAACGAAGCTACTTACAAAGTACCAACTTGATGCTCATCATCCAGAAAAAAACCCTTTGGTCTCTCGGACCACAAGGTGATCTTATCTCAACACACTGAGATCAGTCCCTCTCGAAATGTTTAAAATAATCAATCGAGATATTTTGACCAAAAATTAAATTTGATTCATTATTTTGTGAACGTATTGCTTCTAGGTTTCTATTAATTTGACTACACTATTGACATAAATATGTATTTTGGTTGATTGAATTTTAATAAAATTGACTTGTAAAAATGTATAAAATAATTGTTTCTCATTTTATTGTGAATAATATATAAAAAAAATGATTTGTATAAAAATTCCTTTTTTGTTTGTTTATAATCAAATTTTTGTAAATATTTTTGTAGAAATGTATAAGGTAAATGACAATATTATTAAAATTAGTGTGTAAAAATTATTCGATAACTAATAACACATATAAGAACAAATTTCTATATTCTGCACAAAAAAATTGTTTATTAATAATAACGAAATGATCGATTATTTTTAAGGCAATAAAAATATTAGTCATTATTACAAAATATATTTATTTATTATAACTTTAATTTTTAAACCTTTGCAGATATTTTGAATGGAAGATAGCTTATTTTACATATTTTACACGTGAAAGTTTTAAATCGCATTAAAAACAGTTGATATAACAAAAACTACATTGTTTCACACGATGAAATTTACTTGCAAGTTTTTAACAGCTACAACTCCCTTCTTGTTGAAGTTCCAACACTGTCTTACATAATCAGGACAAAAACCGGTTTGCTTTTATTATAGAACAAATACATATACACACATATACAGCACATAGATATATTCACTATTCATATATACAAATTAATGTAATTTTGAAAAAATAATAATTTTAAACCTTTATGTTTCAAAAACAAAACGGTAAAACGCGATTTAAAAAAAATTAATAAATATTCATCTTTACTATCCTAGTTTTGTTTTAATACAACAGATAATAGTTTGGCGGGCATGAAGTTTTACATGCTTCTAATGAGAGAATGATTAATTTGCTATTAATTATCTCGCGTTCTAAACGGTTAAAAATTCTGAAACTTCTGGATTTATTAGAAAAGGTTATTTTTAGCCTGTGCAAAAAAAATGAGCAAAATCTGTCGAAAATTGGTTTCATGCTGGGGAACATCCCTAATATTACTTTGTCAACAGCGTCAGTCATATTGTCAAAGTATACCAATCACAAAGACTCATATATAAAGTAACATGAGTAATTGCATGAAAAGTTGAATCAAATAAAAACCTTCTCTATTTTATTTTAACTAAAAACTTACATAAAAAATTATACTGCGCTTGCTCAGTAAAACAATCGATTGAAAACTTGCATCAAAACTTTTACGTGTAAAAACATCATATTATAGAGTTCAACTACTCGCAAGATCATTTTGATACGTTGAAATATTATAATTTTTTAGCTCAACTGCACTATGGGTAGGGCGTGATTTTATTTTTTTGTTGCGCGGGGATCCAGTATGAGTTTAAATTTGAGTCTTCGGAGTCTGACACCCCCTCATTTGACCGTCATCTTGGAAAAAGAGTGTAAATAGCTCTTGCGCTATTTCTTCACAATAAAAGAAACTACATGAAATTTCAAAGATAAGATTTCATTTGTTTGGGAAATTTGAACTGTTAGAGCCGGCTTTGTAGGCAATTTTTATAGCCTGCGTAAATATAATATAAATTTAGGGTATAATAAGTTTAGTTCCAACTTTGAAACGGTTGAAAAACACATTTTAATATAGGTGTTCATAACATGACCTAATTACTCCATTACCGCCTGTCCGTGAACACGATAACAAAAAAAAAACGAAGAGAAATGTGAAATCACGAACGGCAAAATCTGTTTGGTTTTTTTTTTAATCTTCCCAGGATAAAGGCTAATTATCGAAATAAAAGCGAATAAATAACTCATAATTCTTAAATATTTGTTTATATTTAATTTTCAATATTTTTCATTTTTATACAAAAATTGATATCACATTTTACAGTTTTACAAACAAAAAAATTGTTACACCTAAATGAAATGTGAAATCTATTTGAATCTTCTCTCTCTATTGCACAATAAAAAAAATAATTAAAATTTATTTGGTAAATTGACATCATAAAATAAATACATTATCAGTTCAAACGAAAAACTTTGATATTTTAAACTGTAGGAATGGGCCAAACGATGGTTAAATTTGTGATCCGCCAAGGAGAAAGGGACCTTACTTCCGGACAAATATTTTACAGAAGAACATTTTTGTGATCAAAAAAATCGCTTTAACAAGTATCATTAATTTTACATTTTCTGAATACTAAACTATTTTTTTATAAACCCTTGTACACTGGAGAAAAGGGTCCGTATCTCCCCTAATGTTAATCATAACCATCACCTTTTGCATTCTAGTTGGCCTAAAAAGAGGAACAAGATTAATTTTTTTATTTTCAACCTTATATTTTAAGGTAAGTTCTACTATAAAATAACTTTAGTGTTAAAACGTAAAAACATTCGACGCGCGATTTCTCAAAATAGACATTTTAACTATTCAGAGCTCCGTACATTTGTAAGATATCTCATTAAATGAAGTTTTTTGACATTGCTCCAGTTTGAAAAGTCAAAGATAGGATAACGATATTTCTTTTCCCTTGGCAAGCCACAATTTAAAAAATATATTAATTGAACAATAATTATGAAGGCCACTTTCATTCTAATAAATAGATGTTCCAATGATTTTGTCTTTAATTATTATTCACTGCCCACCCCTTAAACTCCGCGAACAGTCAAATCAAAAAACGCACATACAGATTACATTTTAGAGAATATAAAACGTAAAAATAAAAACTCAACAGATTGTTATCAATATCTTCATCAATGTGGATATCAGTAACGTTCAAATAGAATGGAACGATAACCTTAAACAGTGAATAATGGCAATAACATTGAATATCTATCTAATGAGCCGTTTAACTGAGCCAAGCAATTTATTGCAGGATCTATAGAAAAATATGCACAATAGTGACATTGTGCAAAAAATACTAAATAATTCAAAAAAAGATTAGGTATATGTTTGAGACAACTAAAATTATCACCTAAAATATATTGGCAGGAGTTTTAAATTGGGTACACGCACATTTTTATTTTAAAATTTAATTCTTTTATTTTTGAAATGTTTCCATTTAATTTTTGGGGTTACAAAAAATACTGTTTGGTATCAAATCAACGAGTATTAAAATTTCCGTATAACATACAATCAACCTTTGAATTAAAATACGTAATAAATATTAAATCACGTAATTAATCGGCTATACTCGCATAACACTCCAAATGTCGAAAATTTTTGAATTAAATTTTAAATATTAATTACTAATATAAATAATAATAAATATTAATTACTAATTAATTAACTAATAAAATCTTAAGAATTAAAATTTTATTAAGATCGTGTATTACTAATAACTATCTAGCAATTAAATTTGTGATTTTATCTCACTAATGCGTATTCCCAATTTATAGGAAGAGACAATTCATTAATGAAAATAAATTTGTGCTTTTAAAACAGTTTGTTAAAGGTAAGATTCAATTCCTCAATAAATAATGAATACGATCTTTAAATGCAATTCGTTACTAAACAATATTTTTAAACTAAGTATACATAGATATAGAGTTTGCCCTGCCCAAAGTCAATTCTTTGTTATATCATAAAGTCTACTGTGTACTGTGCATGTGCAACCAACAAACAGTGGCAATAATTTTCAAGCTAATTTTGATTTATTCATGTTTGTATAGGGTGGCGCATAAGTAACTTTATGATTTAATTAGTGAGTAAATTATTTGTTTATATGTAACGTTAAATAAAATCAGAAAGAAAAAAGTTATTCATTAAATAAATCATAACGTTACTTATGCGGACACCCTGTATATTCTTTTTTCATACAAAATTAAATCTTAAAAATAATTCTTTATCTAATTCTATATTAAAAAAAATTAAATTACCATTGATTTTAAAAAATAATTTCAGGCTTGATACACACTGTAAGCCCGTTCTCGGCTAGTCCTAAGTTCGATAAAATCCTCTATATATTCGCACGATTTAGGTCTTGTTTCAGTGTTTCTTCGTCAGTGTTTTAAGCAAATAGTAAAAAATGCATAGATATTGTAAAAGTGCATTTAATAATTTTTTGACCGAAGAATTATTATTTATTTAATAAATAAAAATGATTTATTACACGCCGTGATTGTTCTGTACAAAATTGATTGGCAATGAAGCGGAGTGAAATTCAAAACATGCACAAACTACCATAACAAGTCAAGTCATATCCGATTTCGCTCCGATACAACAAAGTAGTACTGTCAATGATATGAAAAAATTTATTCATTTACCATAGTCATTTTTGGTGCAATGGTTAGCACACTGGGCTAGAAATCTAGGTTCGATTCCTGGTGGATGAGTTAATTTTTTTCATATCAATATTTATTTTAAAATTCAATGACACGTTTCTCTATATAGTTCTCTATACGCTAGTTCTTTCATACTATGTCTTACGTAACCTTAATGGAAATTGGCATTAGTATTGTATTGTGACGCCTAAGTACATACAAATAATAATATGTACATGATTAAACTTGCCAAATATCAAAGATTAAAAGTTTTATCTAATATCAAGTCTCACGCATGAACGTCCTTAGCTTACTTTACAAACTAAATCAATAACTTTGTTATGACATATACCAATTACAGTGGAGAGTCGATTATCCGAACGTTCAATTAACGAAACCGGTTTTTTCTTTGCATTATGTTGCATTTTCGTTCGTTTTTTCACTATGTATATATTTATATAAATAAACAATCATGCTTTTTGTACAAAGTTGTTAACTGTTTTAGATCTTCCTTTTCCTTATACGTGTATATATATTTTAAAGTGAATTTCCATTTTCCGAACCACCCCTGACAACATTAGTTCGGATAATTGACGCTCTACTGAAATTAATTTATTAATTGATATTGATCTGTTAAGACTGTTTATCTTACTTTAGGAAACAACTAATACAAAAATGTCAAATTAAGTACATTCAATAAATAAACATACAAAAAATTGATTTCAATATGTTTTGTACCTTCATAAAAAATAAATATTATATTCTATTAACAAATTATATTATAATTATTATCATTATATAAAAAGCCACATCCTGATAGCTAAAAATATGATTAAAAAATTTTACAAATTTTTATTTTTCTGTTCTTATTTTACTAATTATTATTATTTATTCATTTTACTAAAATTTAAATCTTATCATAGGTGCCATAAATAGGCATACAAAAAAAATTTATTACGAATAAAAATTAATATTTTCACGCTATAAATAAAAATTTGTTTAGATACAGTCTAAATCTGATAGATGTTTTTAATCATCACAAGTTGAACTTAAATAATAAATATATTTATCAACACATGAAATGCTGTTTCCAATCTAAATAATTCCATTTTAGAAACCCCATAAACATTGTATTCCCATTGAAATTGTAATCGTATTTATTCATTCAAATAAAATTTTTGAATATCAATACCTTTTGAAACGGAGATTATACATTTGGTCCGATTACACACACAGAAATATTTATAAAATGAACAAAAAACTTTTCACAAGTTAAAACGATTCATAAATTCCTGTGTTAAATATCGTGTGCTCATTTAAAAAGTTTACACCTAAAAAATTTTTTAAATATGCATTTTAGAAAAAAATGTTTCAAAAAATGTTTTGAGTTGCTTAGTTTAAAGGGATAAATATATTGCCATAATTATATTTTCGTTCCATGCATCCGTGTCTAACTTATCTTTTTAAACGGCGCAAGATAGGAATAGGGATGCAAACATCGTAAAGAAAAACATCGATGGTTCGATTTTTTAAAGGCCCTTGAAACAACGATGTATCGAAACATCGATGATTTTTCTAAATTTTTTAAAATAAGTAAAAACGCAATAGCACAATTTTGGTAGTACAAAGTGCATGTGCAGTGTTTACACATTAACAAGGCTGTCAAAATAATAAAATAAATCACGAATTCATGTATACATATAATTTCAAAGATTTATTTAGGTGAAACATTGGAATAGAAATCAAAGAGAAATAGAACCACAATTTATTTAACACCGAATTTAAGAACAACAGCTTCGACAACCTTTTTCCTGCTTAACGGTTCCGCTGTTGTGTTATGGTTACTTCTGCTTTTAAAAAAAGTCTTTCACTTAGAACGTAGCCACAATGAGTAAGTATTTAATAGAAAGTTTTAGTCAGCGCCACTAAGCCATCTGAGACTGTTAATGAATTTCCGAACTACCTAGCATACCATACTCCTTATTGCAAATTGCATATTTAGTTCGTAGAATTTGTAATAAACGGCTCTGTATGTACTAATTGGCCAAAAACATCGATGTCAAACATCGCTAGTAATGACATCGATACATCGATGTATTTAAATTTTAAACATCGATGGCAACCATGTTTTAAAAACATCGATGTAACGTTTGCATCCCTAGATAGGGAACATCTTTCAATATATAAAAAAAATGTTAAAAACAAAAAACTTTTGTTTGAAACTTTTTTTCATATACGGTATAACTGTTTATTTGATCTGGAAGTAAGAAATCTTCAAATTTTTGTTTTTAAAAAGACAATTTTAATATCTGTATCAAAAATGGTCTCGTTTTCATTTAAAAGACACGGGCTTCACTTTTAATTCTTGAAAGAATGTAAATAGAAAACGTTTTTTATTTATTTAAGGGCAAACATTGCGTCCAATGCCCTAATATAATATAAAATATTTTATTGTCTTGAGCACGAGATTTCCGAAAGTAATAATGACAGAATTACAAGTCAAAGTGAAAATTTTATGTTTGGTTGTAGGACCAACATAATTTTTTTCTTCTGAGATTATTTTCTTAATCAGTAATTTTTAATACAAATGTCCCTTTTTATAATTATAATTTATTTGTACTTAAATAATCTTTATCATTTGTACGATTACCAATTCTTATATAGTACTTCTAGTACTCATTGGGTGTTTTCATATGAAAAGACAGTTAATTTGCCTGTTTCCAAAAAACAATACTTATTAAAAAATTTAATTAGATAGTACATGACTACATGTAGTAGGCCTTATAGAGGACGAGGATTTATATAAAGAAAAACAGCATTGAAAGTTATCAGCAGGGACGAATAAGAGTACAAGCAATACAAGGGGTAGCTTGTGACATCAGCTTATAAAGGACGCTAAATAACATAAAAATAATATTATCCTGGATTTATTATAACACTAATGAAATTACTCGTATGCTATATAGATTAATAAAACAAAAGGAGGTCAAATTAAGATTCGGTCTTACTTAATTTTTTACCTAATCTCGATCGTAATATTTTTGTATTAGCAGATCCAACCCGCTGTTTTGTTATAAATATAGACCGTTATATGTGACTAAGCTGGTTTCTTGAATTAAACCAATTGATTTAGTACAAAAACATAGTTTATATAAAATTTTATATAATTTTCATCGTATCATTAATGTCCATATTTATAAATTGTAAATATTCGCAAGGTTCAATTGAAACTAAATTATAAAAAAGTTACTACTTTTTACTAATTCAGCTACATTTCATTCATTTACGGATTCTTCCTCGGGCTTCTTAATAACAAATTATGTAAAAAAATACGATATGTTATAACAACTTATTGAACTACTGCAAGTAGGTTAGCTCCGCTCCTGCCCGGGATCCCAATAATTTTTTGAATAATTTGTGTAAAAATACGATATGTTGGAACTTATTATTAAGAAGTACGAAGAAGTTTTAATAAATGAACAAAATGTAGCTGAAATAGTAAACGATGTCAGGGTTTTTTTTAAGTTTTGTTCAATTTCTTACGAATATTTACGATTTATGTCATTTTGTTAAATGATTTACACTGACCGCCACAGAAAGTGAAACAAAAATATCTACTTTGAAATAAAATGTAAAATCAACCTTTTATGTTGTTGCAATTGATATAATAAAATCAACTAAATTTGACATTCTTGTCGTTATTTCGATGAATTATCTTAAGCATTGCTTGCTTAATGACTAAATTTTTAACGAGTCTCTCAGTTTACCCTTTAAATTTAATATAAATATAAATTTAACAGTATAAATTTTTAAAATTCTTTAAATTTTAATTAATTATATTTTTTAGTACGTAAAAAATTGCAATCGAGATTGATTTTTCATATTTTTACCCATTCCCCACTTCTTTTGTTGGTCAGTGCAAGAAAATAAAAATATTTCCTCTAAATAGTATATAGCTCCAATACACAACAGCCCATGATAAGCCACCAATCGTCACTTTCATCACATCGAATACGTACTGGATGACATTATGTTACCAGTAACATAATGTTGACGATTAACAACAATAATATTGTTGTTTGTTTTCTGTACCCTCAACCAAAGAACTGGCATTTTATTCACATGATGGTCTATCCCAAAAGTTAATCGAAACTGAACTCATTACACAATCAGTTATCATATCTACGGTTATCTTGATTCTAGTCTACGTTACTCAACATGTGCATAATTACACGAAGGTAGAAACCCATCAGATGACGACTTAGCATCATGGTCCATTGTTTATAAGAGCCATAAAAATGTATTCCAAATACCAATAATAAAATACGTATTTTAAAACTGCAAAATAGCCATCATAAAAAAAAAAATTTCAATTCTAAAATTCATGAATGAGTTCCAACACAAATGTACAGAATAGATCATTTTCTTTTATCCACGTAAATTACTGCAAAGGCTTGGGTGATATCGAAAATTTTTAGACAAGATCTGCCTCAGGGTAGTCACAAAAATTGTAAAATAAAATCCCGTGACAACCAGGTTTTCCAAGAAAATTAAATTTCCAGGTTTATAAAATCTAATCACACCGTGGTTTTAAAAGCTTTATAAGTGTTAACTTCTATTAATTATTGGTGAACTTCTCACTTGAATTGAAGGACTTTCAATGTACAGAAGGTCCTTCAATACAGACCATTTTAAAAACTAATAGAGATAACTCGGTTTTTCTATCAAAATTGTATTCCTTGAGTAAATTTAGTGGATTTGAAATTTTTTTAAATCAAAATAGGATAAAATATGCTTAAGATATACTAAAAACAATCAATTTTTTACTTTTGCAGCTAAATTTTGCCTATATATGACATATTGCCTGTATAAAATATTCGTCTTAGGTATCTTAGGGAATAATATAATGCGCACGCATTTTAATTTTAGGTATCTGAATGGAAATAATATAATGTGCACGCATTTTAATCAGATTTTCCATGACCATGAACATAATTTCATGACATTTTCAGGTTTTCCCTGACCTAAAATAAATTCTCTGATTATTCCATGTTTTCCAGAATTTCCAGATGTGTCCACCCTGTGCCTACTATCAAGGTGGAAATAAGGCGACACTATCAGGTTTATTTAGGTGCCACAATATTTACTTTTTCAATCGAAATTAGGTGTAAAAAAAGCAGTTTTTTTACCCTACCTATTTGTTATTTTGTGAGATTTTTC
Organism: Nineta flava; assembly: GCA_963920215.1. NCBI lineage: Eukaryota > Metazoa > Arthropoda > Insecta > Neuroptera > Chrysopidae > Nineta > Nineta flava. The sequence continues at coordinate 109,801,980 of OY986041.1, forward strand.
GAGATAATCGACCTTAAAGATTTTTTTTTTTAGAAAGGATTATCTAAAAAAATCTGCACTTAATAACAAAATATTTCGAACAAAAAAATATATTTTTACCTCTAATTCCTGAAGAAATAAATGAGCCTCTTCTAACCTATTGTAGCTACATAATTATACATTTCGCTTATACTTTTCATGGATAAGATAAAATGATCTACCGTGTTTATTACAACCCCACAATCGGTGTATTCGAACCGTTTTGTTCATACATCGAGTCAACATAAACAATGTTATCAATGAAAAATCATTTGAATAAGAAGGAGGTGTAACAATAAAATTTCATAGCTAAACAATTAAAAAAAAATTAAAATCAAAGTTTGCATAAGCAAAACAACAATGGTATAAATGCCCCAATGGCCACAAATACTGGTAACATAATTGATGTATCATCAACTGAATATGGATCCGGATGTTTTGGACCACTAGGACGGCGATTTTTCACTTTAACCTCTTCAACTTCTTCACGCGGCTCTTCCGGTTCAGTTTCCCATGTTAATGGTGGTAATTTCGGTACATTCTCTAATTTACCACGCATCACATACATAGCATTGATTTTTGGATTGTCTCTATAACCCTTGATAAATTCTACACGTATTTTACCACCACGTATATCCGATTCCTCTTCATTATAATATAAACGACCTTTAACAACACTAAATGGAATGTATTCATCATGAGCAACACCACGTCCAACTCTATCAAATATATCTAAATCGGGTACAATTGTATGATCGCCATTTAACACAACATCAAATACTTTTAAATTAGCACCATTAAAATATACTTCACAAAATTTAAGTACTAAAATGTAATCACCATCACCAGGTATTGGTATATCATAACCAAATGTATTATGATGATATCTTTCTGTTTGATATAATATCTGATCCATGGGTGGTACACGTCCTATCATTAATTGTTTGCCATAATCAGATGCTGTACCTACTTTCCCACCTAATGGGTCTTTTTCATAGTGTACACCTAGATGATCTACGTGAGCATCACCTCCAGCATTTATTGCATAAATTATTTGTCCAAATCCATTACAATTTTCTGCGAAGAATATACATAATAGTAAAAATATTGTATTCACAGAATACATATATTTTCTTAATATCATCATTTAAGATTGCTTCAACTAATTTATACTTAAATATAACATTTAATTTTGGTTATTCACAAGTAAACCGGTAAAAGTACCTAACCGCACTCTGAATTGACACAAACACTAGTCTACACCGGACACTAGTCGTCACCAGCTGGCACAAGTGTTGGTATATCAACGATTTTCAAATACGTGTAATTATTTACATGGACAGAATTCCACAAATTTGAAAATATATTTTATCATGGATGGTTGAGACAATATAATTAATTAGTAATTAGTTATAATATTTATTTTGAAATGAATGATATTGAGGCAATATAAAATTACTAAGTATTTAAAATATTTATTTTGAAATGAATGTTCGAAAAATAAATTTTTTAACACTGATTATATTCTCATTATCTTACAGCAGCGTAATCACAAATAATCGTATGTTTATAATTATTTTTTGCAAGTGATACTTCCGTTAAAAATCAGTTTAAAAAATCTAATTGTAATTACAAAATTAATGTTTTTCTGTGAGATATTATAAAACATGCACTTGATAAACTAAGGTTGGATACATATGATTTTTATTGTGTGTATATTAAGTGTTAAATGAACCCAAAAAACCCACCACGACTCGTGGTTTCCATTATCTCTGAAAAACCATAACAAACTTCCACGGATATATTTTGTTGGGTGACAAAAACTACGGATTAAGAATGCCACGTCTCCGGTTTTGATCCGGATACTCCGATTATTTAGATTAATCTCCGGGTTACGGTCAATTCAAGGTGTTCCATCTTTTAAGAGACGGAATTTTTTTTTTTTAATTATTAATTTGTATTGCTTATTAACATTTTTAGTAAACGAGATTTGTACCATCGAAAAGGATAAATTTTGATTGTAAAATATAATAAAAAAATATCACTGTTAAGCGAAAGTATTGCCTGAATTTTTCAAACACAATTTGTAAATATCTCACGATAGTTTACATCTTCCATTAGATTGTACTATGGGCCACAAAAGACGTGCCTTTTTTGGAAAATTGTATAGTCACCAATTGCTGTTCATTATAAATATACTAACAACTTTTATTCAAAACATTTTCTCAGGAAACAGAAAGAATAAGACACAAAATGACTACACAGTTTAAAAAAATGGACACGACTTTTGTGGCCCATAGTAAATTCTCCATCGTTACAGTACACTCAATGTCGTTTATATTGACATTCCTTCCTTACCATCATTAAGACCGTAAAATTTAAATCTCGTTTATATTGACATTCCTTCCGAACTAAGTAATTTCTCGAAGGGTATCTCTAGTTGGCTTCATTTATGCATTTAGGTACTCTATAAATTATATGTAACCAACAGCTGATTTCACCAAGGTATCAATAAAATTGACCTATCCTAAGTTTCCCATGTTTTAAAACGTATTTTCGTATTAAAATACATCGATTTTGCTAAAATAATTGTTAAACTTATGACATTTTAAACTTATTTTTCTTAAAAGTAGCACTTTGAATTACTAAATTTCACATTAACTTAAACAAACTTTTTCAGAGACGTTTAGAAATAAGCGTACTATAATTTTTGTAATCCTAACACAACCATCCACGCACCATGAACACCTAGCTCAAAATTTAATTGATAATATAAAAGAACAAATTGTAACGAATAAAATTGAGGTACATATAATTATTACCATTAACATGAACAGTATTATAAATGGTTCCTATTTTAGGATCGAATTATTTTTCATAAAATTAACGAGCATAAAGATAATACAGCTTGGACGTTTATTCCTTTATTCGAAGTATTAAATGATATATATGAAGATCATTTTGATTGGATTGTATTTTGTGAAGAACGTACAAGATTTAACGTACCTATATTATCAACAATATTAAAGAAAAATGAGGTATCGATGGATCCAATTTGGATTGGACATGCACTCTATGATTTGGAAGCGTCAATCATTCATCATTTTGAATTTTACGAAAATCCTAGTAATTTTAAGTACCCAAATACAGGTTCTGGTTTTGTTATGAACCGACCACTATTTCAATAGTAAGATTTTTCTTATCCTAATTAATAAGCTCACTCCAATAGTAAGCTCATTTTAAACCCTGCAAATATGTAATATATATTAGAGAGATATATAAGCTTTTATATAACTTTTAGTTTAGCCCCGCTTTTGTAACGGCTAGAAATATGGATCGCAGAAAAAAAAATTTAATATTGATGTTCATAATGTTCTAGTTACTCTATTTCCGCCTGTTTGCCCGTAAACACGATGACTCAAAAACGAAAAGAAATGACGAGATAAAATTTTGAATGGGTGAAAAGAAACCATATTGGGCAAAGCCAACATAAGCTGTCGTCTATAGTCACAGGATAGGACACTGGCTGGGGGGCAGACATGCAGTACGCCTAGGACTGCCAGTACGACACGACTATTGCATGAGCTGCCACTTTGAGGAGGAGGAAGAGGTAATGACTCATCTTCTCCGCCACTGCCCACATCTTATTATGAAGAGGCTCATCCTTTTGGGTTAACCATTCTTTGACGACCTCTCTGCGTTAAAGTCTACCGGCGTCAAATCCCTATTGTACCTGAACAGCTTCAAATGGGTCAGAACCATTTTGGTATCACAATGAATCTCACGCTTTAATTGTCTCCCATTCAGGACAGCCGCTACAACCTAACAGTTATAATAGTCTCTCTGAGAAAATTTGCTAGTCTTCGTAGCTCCTACTTGACGAATTATTATAAATCTGGTACATACCTATTGGGATCTTTGACATTGGGCGGAGCTCAATATTTCAATCTACCAAGGTAGTAGTTTCTAAGTTGTTCACCAGAGTGCGAACACAAAACTTGTAGGCCAAAAAGAAGTATGTCAAGGGGGTTGGGCAGGAAACATAAACCTACTAGCTCCAGTTTCTAATTTGCTCGCCAGAGAGCGTATCCAAGTGCTAGAGTTCTCAATATGTGTAGACAAATTATTAAAAAGATTTTCTAATGATACTGTAAAAAGAATCTAGAAAGAAATAAAATCTCAAAAATTTTCCCCAGTTTCTAGATCGGTAGATTTGTATTATATAGATATACGTATTTCGACTACAAAGTAGTTGCCATTAGTAATTGAAATAGCTAATATTAATTTTTCCGGTGAGATATATTACTAGGATCGTATTGCTAATTTGGGGTGAGACTAGTCGTTTCACGTCACGTATAAAAAAATTAATGTTTTTTTCTAAATATAGTATATTTAACTTTAATTTTGTATAGTTTTAATATAAAAAACAGGAATATACTACGACCTTTTTTTTGGTACTTTGTTTCAGCTTTAAATTTTTTGTATTTTGTTCTTTTCAGTGTTTTAAATCAAATATCAACGGCAACGTTGAAAGAGGATTTCTCAATCGATGCATCATACGAACTAGCTTTATTTATTTTGAAAACGAATAACACATTAACTTTCAAAAATGATCCTTTATTTTGTGCAGAAAAAATGGAAAATTGTGCAACTTATCCATTAAGGTTTAAACATTGTAAAGATAACGGACATAGCTCTATATTATTTGCTGTAAAAACATGTAAACAATTTCACTCGAATAGAATTCCAGTTGTTAAAAAAACATGGGGGAAATATTACGATAAAATTATCTATTTTAGCGATGCGATTGGTGACTAATTTTTTGTATTTTCCAATTTCAAATTAATTTTATAATAAGATTATTACATATTCTATAGATGTTACGGTACCAACGATAAAGATTAATGTTACAAATGTACAAAGCGGACATTGTATGAAAACCAAATCAATTTTAAATTATGTATCCAACAATTTAAATAATTACCCAGCTGAATGGATAGCTATAGTAGACGATGACACGATATTGAGGTAAGAATATTATGAATTTCAGTAATTTACTAAATTTATGTATGGTTCTCAAAGATTCAAATACAGCGAAACAATTATGTTAATATTGTATGAATCATATTTATATTGTTACGAAATCTAGTTAGTCGTAATTTACTCTTTGACAATTAGAAATAGATAGAAGAAAGTCGAGATCAATAGACAAAAATAAAAATAAATAGAAAATTAACTAAATTAAAATATACTAAATTTAAAATATAATAAATTTTAAATTATATTGAAATTTCTATTTATTTATGTATATTTTTGTCTATTGATCTCGACTTTCTATCTATTTCTAATTGACAAAGAGTAAATTACGACTAACTAATTTATACTGATGATGACTACGAAATCTAGTATTATTATTATTAATTTTTATAAGCATATTTATTTTTGAATTATTATGAAAGATTAAACTTGACATTTAAACATATTTATTTATAAAAATGATATTTTTGTCAAATCAGCATTTAAAAAATAGAGAATTTGCATTAATTTTGTATTGTGTAAAAATTTCAAGACTGAGGAAATGACAAAAATAAAACTATATTTTATATATATTTATAGCGTTCTGTCAACAATTAGGAGGGACGAAAATATCTGGCAAATTTTTTATGGATTCAGAATACTATCGAAAATAATTTCCTAAAGTATCATGACTGATACTTTGACTAAATTGAATCTTTTTTCCTACCCTCTTTGAAATTTTAGGGTAGTTCGCCCCGGCCATTGGGGGTTGCCAGAAGGGACTTTTATTGTGGAACAGTTATTAAAGATTAAGTGAGTAGCTTTTCATGACTTTTGAAATGACAACTGAAAATACGTCACTGGCTCTTCGTAACTTATGTGTCATAACAAAATAGTCTCTTGTCTCTCTCGTAAACATGGATGCTTTATCATTTCTCCATGCGGTGGCGTTACTAAAGCGATATAATGACGTCGCTGGCGTTTGAATGTACATTTTCAAAAACAATTTTTAATTGTAAAATTACATGAAAAATCAATTGTTTAAATTTTTTTTTGTCTTAATAACTTTTATGTAAACTTTCGAAAAAAAAATAGTGGAAATAGACCACTACCAAAATTCGTCTTTTTCGCATTGTAATAGTGTTAATTTGTACTTCATAGTGTTTCTAGATTACACCAATTTTTATCATGTTTCAATTCTTCCAAACCGAAAGCAATTGGCCAGCGTTACGGTTTCGGTCTCACATCAAAAGATTATAAAGGTTATAATTACATAACTGGTGGAGGTGGAATGATAATAAGTCAACCACTTCTTAAATTATTAGTGAATAAAAATGTTTGTATATGTGAATCACCGGAAGCTCCAGATGATATGTTTATTTTTGGGCTCTGCCTTTCCATTTTAGACGCACCAATTATACATTCTCCACTATTCCATCAAGTTAAGTGACGCATTTAAATTCGATTTATTATGTATTCATGAATTACACTAAAAATATATGTTACAGGCACGGCCAACTGACTATGCACCAGCATATTTACGATCTGATTCGCCAATTTCATTTCATAAACATTGGATGGTTGATCCAGTACAAGTTTATCAAGAATGGTTTGAGAAATATGACTCTCAGTGGCATAACTTGAATATAAAAAGTTCAAAAGTTCATGAGGATTTGTAATTTTTGTATTTTTATATAAAGTTTCTAATAAACCGACAAAAAGTTATTTCTTTATTTTTTAAACTTTTATAATGGACCTTATCTTATAATATTTGAAGATTAATCAGCATATTTCCTGGTATATTAGTTTTTCTCACTGACCTCTATACAACTTAGACAGATTATTCCATGTTCAGCCAGAATCAGAATTGAAGCGCTCCTCAACTAGCCAAGGTAATAATTTTCGCTTCAGCGCGTTTGCACGGAGTTTATATGTCATATGTGTGTGCTAGGGCTGTCACATGTATTTCCACTACACACATAAAGCTTTTAGTCAAGCAAAGGCACTGAATCATTATTTAGTACCTTGACTTGTTGAGGCGGCATTGTCTACCCTTCAATTCTGTACGTTATTTCACGTTTAGACCCATAATCATTCTCTGACTCTGCGTTTTCCACAATTTACTATTGTACATTCCACACCCGACTGTTTTACATTTTTTGTGAACCCCTTTAAAAATTGGGATAAAAATATGATCATAAGAGTACTATCCCGTTCAATAAAATTGAACAGACCTGAAATGTTACTTTTTTTACATTTCATAAAACTCCTCACTTTTGTAACTCTCTGTATAATGATTCATTTATAAACAAAGATAAGTAGTATATATTTTAAGTGTGAAAAAAGAAATGGAAGTATAGTAAAAAACATTTACTACAAGAATAATCAAAATTGTGAGAGACTGATTTGGTTCAGATCTGTTCAATTTTATTGAACGGGAGTGTACATTATATCTAACACTGTACTTTTTTGTAATTTTGATTCAATTCGGGCTCATAGTTTCCGAAACAAAGGTGGACGATTTCGTAAACTTTTTTCGTCCGGCTTGTTCCTACCCTAATGAATCAAATGGGTTGAACATTTGTAGGAAGCTTAAGGTTAGGGCCTAGGTGATAAAAATTTCTTGACAATCTTATCGGAATTTATTAAGGGGACTAAAAAAATTAGATACCCTAGCTTAATAAATCAGATCGAGTTGGGAGGAATTCGTATTGAGATTTTATGTTTGATATATAAAAAAACTCTTGTGTAGATCATCTGCAGTCGATTTTTTTCTATTTTCTCTCCTAATGGAACGAGTTATTATAGTTTTGGGCTACCTGAATACAAAATTTGATTAAAGTACACTTTACTAATTAATTACAAGTGCTTTTTAAGTATTTAAATAATGCTGCATAAAAATAATTCGATTAGTATATCATATATTATTCCATATTCGATTAACTTTGTTGTCAAAAAGTTAATTAACTGTCAACAATAGTAAAATAATCTTTATAAATAATTAATTGCACTACAAATCTTTGATTGTTACATACGATCTGTGAAAAACTTACTACTTAGTTTAATATTCATCATGCATGCAAGTACGATATTATGGATAATACTAATCAATAGCTTTATTATAATATCTAAAACTTATGCTGAAAATGTTAAAACATTGAAAAAATTAGAAAATGATTTTACTCAAACTACAGAGAATAAAAAAAATCAAAAGCATTTATTATACTCGATTACTACTAAAAGTGGTTTTTTGAATAAAGATTTTAATAATGATTTACAATTAAATCAAGATAGAAAAAATCTGGATACCCGTTCTAAGAATAAAATGGAAAATTCAAAAGAGACTAAAAATGATAATTCTAAACCAAATCGTAATAGAATTAATTCCATAGATTCGAACCAAAATAAGAAAAACAATAGGCATAATCAACATCGAAATACTACACATTCCATTAACAAATCTAGACATAATAAAAATTCGACGAAACATAATACGAAACGAAAAAATAAAAATAAACCAAATTCAACAAGAACTAATCACAACCATAAACCTAATAAAACGAATGATGGGTTTGTAAAAAAAATTTATTATTCTACACTTTGCCAATTGTTGTGTTCAATTTATCCGATATTCGGAAAAATGTTTCTCACAAATGTTGTTCTTTCGTGAAGAGTTTGTAATTTAAATTTATAATTAGGTATAGTAAACGAATTCAGGAAGTCGTGACTGGAACAGGAAGAACAACTTTTGGATGAAACATTTTCTGAACACAGAATAAATTCGAAAGATAGATATTTTTCTCACTGGTAGGAGTCCAATGCTTGAACCGATGTTAGCAATTCAAATGCGAAAAATTTGGCACCCCTTAAAATAATGGGACCGGCTCGGAAAATAATTGGTTCATAAGGATGTTATAAGTACCAAAGCTTAAGCACACTAAAAATTTTCATTTATTTCAGGCTCATACTACTACTACTCCTTGGCTTTACGTTACATGAAAAACTTTGACCTCACTTAAAAGGGTCTTCCACGCTTTTCTGTTCTGGACCTTGGCTTTCCAGTTCCCGGTTAAATTCGGCGTAGATCTAGTGCAACATCGTCCTTGCATCACAGCTATGGTCTTCCTACTTGCCTTGAGCCTTCTTAGAATTGCTATCGTATACCATTTTCGTACATCTTTCACTTGGCATTTGTCTTTAAACAGGTTTTGATGTTCGACGTTAGTTCTTATTCTCAATACGCCATTGTTACATAAAGGTCCATAGATTTTGCTTAAGTTTTTTCTTCTCCAGACTTCCAGGTTCTTCTTATCACTATTTATCATGCATACACCAACTTTCAGAACCATACATTACTACAGACTTATAGCTTCCTGGAATATTATTGTTCGGGTTGCACTTTTAAATCAAATGGATTAAAATTTTAAAGGAAGCTTAAGGTTAGGGCCAAGATAGGTATCCCCTCAAATAATCGGCTTGGATCAGTAGGAATGCATATTAAGGTTTGGAGATTGTTATATAAAATAAACTATTTGTATCACTTACAGTAAGTTTTTTTTCTCGGCGTTATAAACGAAAAAACTTAACTTAACATATCGATTGTATACTTCGAGTATACGTGTATCTAAGGAAAATTAATCAATACATTTCTATTTTAGAATAAATGAAATAGAACAAGATATCAACGAATATCAAAGTCGTCACAATCTACAAGAATTATTAAGAGTAATGGTTACATCGAATTTTAATACTAACGATCATAAATGTTTAGCAATAATTTGCGATAACTATTATAAAGATGTGTTTAAAAAACGGTTTTTAAATACGATTGGTAAAACTATATCTTACTATATGGTAATAGTTTTACGAATTTTTTTCTTGTCACGGTTTCGATGAATGTTTTTTTAGCATATTTTTCCAAAATGTTTAAGGTACATGTAAAAGAGACAGAAGATCTCATGTCACCGAATTATAAAACTTTGAAAGTAGTTAAACAAATACATAAAGAGGGTTGTAAAATTTATATAATTCTTATAGCTAATGGCTTTCAAGTTGCAAGGTTTTTAAAATTTAGTGATCGGTAAGTGAACTCAGAGTGTTTTTAACCCCGACGAACAAGAAGTGAATAAACGAATGAATTTCTCACAAAAATCATTCGTTTATTACATATAGATGGTTCGAATCTGATTGAAGGGGGTCGTCGAGAAGCGAGGGTGTTAGTCAAGAACAGTAACATTATAAATTTAACTTTGTGCTCGGTTGATACTTTACTATTGGACAGGCCAGAATGCACTCTTAAACACATAAAAATTTCTTATTTATGTGTACGATTCTAAGAAATTTAATAATACCCAAATAATAACATTGAATAATTTATATTATAACCCATATAAGTAATCTTAAATCCCCTATTTCATTCTCTTAGGGTTTTTTTTAAAAGTGGCCTATGGCCTTCCTTTGGACTCACTATCTCTATACCAACTTTCATAAAAATAGGTTTTTTCGGGTTTTCCGTGAAAACATAACAGACAAATAGAGTTTTTCGTATTTATAATGTTCCGCCATCTATACATGACTGTTACAATAAAATATCTTCTTCTGATTACACAAAAATTACCTAAATACATATCTAGATACATCAATTAGATACTTAAATCTGGATACATTACCATAAGCACTCATTTTATTTCCGTAGATATCGTATGATTGATACAAGAGCAAATTTTATGTTATTATATGACACGCGAATATTCCAATCGGAATTGCACTATTTATGGAAACGAATTGTGAATGTTGCATTTATTCGTCGATATCGTAATAATAAGTTAAGAACTAAATCTCATAAAATATCAAATAAGACATCAACTTGGTTTGAATTAAGTACAGTGCCATTTCCAAATCCAATACGTACAATACTTGTACCAAAACGTTTGGATATATGGAGTTCAGGGAAATTTAATTCCAATACAAGTTTATTTGCGGATAAAACAATGAATTTAAATGGTCAATCTTTACGAATTATTATATTACAACATATACCTGCTGTTGTGAAGGCATTATCAAATCAAAAGACTAACTCAACAGAAAATAATAATTTAGCAACTTCTAAGATGAATATTACCAATGTGTATACAGGAGTTGAAGTTGAAGTAATTATTTCAATTATTATATAAATTAAAAAGCCAAAATCTAATTAAAGCCACTGTCGACTTCAACATTATCGACTTTTTTTCAGGCTCTCAAAGTACTCGGAAAAGCAATGAATTTTAATCCAATATTATACGAAACTGAGAAGTCAGTTGAAAAGCAATGGGGTCGAAAACAATCGGATGGTTCTTTTGATGGTTTATTGGGTGAAATAATTTCAGGCAAAGCTGATATTGCACTTGGAGACTTACATTATACGCCCTATCATTTGGATTTAATGGATTTAACAATTCCATATAATACAGAATGTTTAACTTTCCTAACACCCGAGGCTTTAACAGACAATTCCTGGCAAACGTTGATATTACCTTTTAAGTATGTTTAAATTTTAATTGATGTCGCAAATCGGTCTGATAGTAAATTTGTGTAGATCTCACAACGTAAAGGAAATAATTTAATAGGATTAGGATATTCAGTTAAGTTTTTACCCCTAAGTCACATAAGTACCTAAGTTAAGTATCTAAAACACATTAAATATTCGCAATTTAAAAATAAGTAACTGACATCTCTGGTGTTCGAATCTGAAGTCATCGTATAATTATGAAATAATTAATATATAACTTATAATAATAATAATTTATAAAGTTAAAATTATTTAAAATAGATTATTTTTTATTTATTATAAATCAATTCTGAAATTTAACCTCGTTAACTTAAAAATTAACTTGACAACACTTTCTCATTAATTCTCTTCTGATTCTTGCTGACAACTATATGAGCTCTTAATTGCGAAATTAAAAATTGTACGTTACATTATACTTACTTCTCATCCCAGTTTTATTACCGTGGGTCCGTGATCCTAAGCAGTCATTTTGTTGAGGTACTATGTAGGTAGAGCCAAAGAATACAATATACATGTATATTGTATTCTTTGGTAGAGGTAAGAAATACTTAACTCATATGGTACGTCAGTTAGAAAAGTCCAACTAAAAGCGTTAAATAACGGTTCTATAAGAAGCCATAATGGCGCTCATAGGCAATGAGAGTTAAATGTTAAAGTATGACAGTTATTCTCTTAGAAACTTATCGTTTACTTAATTTTTATGTTTTATTGTTTCAATGACATTTAAACTAGTCAACTTTCACCGTTTCATTCTGCCATTCTCAAACAGCTAGGGGAATTTTGCTATAGTAACGCCATTTTAATTTAATGCTATTTGAGGGACAAGAGAATATTCCTTACCTCTACCTTCCAATGGAGGGATAAGAACACATATTTCTTATATATAAAACGTTGCACGATCTACCATATTTTTATTTAGAAATCGATTTTAATTCTATTTTCACAAATCTATATGTCCATTTTTACAGACTTTATATGTGGATCGGTGTAATAATTGGATTATGTGTAGGTGGTTTTATATTTTATGCACTAGCACGTTTTCAATATTTCTTAAATGAAAAACCATCAGATACTGTGGAAATTGTACCATGGATTCCACCTAAACCGAATAATTATTCAGTACTAGTGTATGATAAATCAAGTATACCAAATAATTATTTCCCAGTTAAACCGTCATTTATACAAGAACAAAAACCCGAAGGATTATACCTGTTTGGCGAACTATTTAATAGTTTTTTGTACACTTATAGCATGTTACTTGTAGTTTCATTACCTAAATTACCTACAGGATGGTCTCTAAGAATATTAACAGGATGGTACTGGTTGTATTGTATTTTAATTGTAGTATCTTACCGTGCTAGTATGACTGCAATTTTAGCGAATCCAGCTCCTAGGTAAATGTGATGTATAGTTGAATTTTGATAAATTGCGTTAAGATCTGTCTAAGAATGTTCTTTTTTCGATTGGTCCATTTTCACGTTTATACAATTTGCGAAAATGCAATTTTATGCAAGTAAAATTTTTAACTTTAGTAAAGTAAAATCTATCTTTTTTTATCAATCTAAGAAAAACACTAACTACTGCTAAAAATCTGCTCTCTTAATGGCTCATTATTAATTGTTTAACCCAAAATATAATCCATGTGATGTTTAAAGGCCCCATACACGTTACAACTTTTTTTTGCACAAATAATGTGATGGTGTATGACATAGATTGAGTTGCCGTACAATGGTTTGAAGCAAATAGGTTGGAATACATCCCCATACATGATCAAGTAATTTGTGCAACAACTTGTTTGCGCACACAATTTGGAGGCATATGCCATGGAATGAGTTGTTGCACAACACATTGAAAAAAATCGGTCGGGGTCAATTTTTATTGCACAACATTTCCGCGTATGGTAGTCTTTGATCAAAAACCACAAATGGAAAAGGGTTTGCATAAACAGGGTTTTGCGCAAATATTTGTTCGTGTATGGGGGCCTATCATTATAGCGCTTGACAAGACGTTTGAACGTGTTTTGCAGTGTTTTATCGAGTGTTTTACCAATTTTGTAAACACTTAGTTGAATTTTTCAAATGGCCACGAAAAATACTATAGTGGCTCGAAAATCTTTACAATAACAATTACCATAGCTCGAAGCATTTTCTAGTTTCTTTGCAATTAGATTTCATATATGTAGTACTCTACATTTATGTTCGATTTATCTAAGTTCAGCTGTAAAATCAAAACCAAATATGAAGAAAAGTAACTGATAAATTATTTTGTTAGAGTAACAATCGATACTCTTCAACAATTAGCAGACAGCACTGTTCGATGTGGTGGTTGGGGTGAGCAAATTTTAGATTTTTTTCAAACATCTCTCGACACAAATGGTCAAAAAATTGGAGAAAAATTTGAAAATATTGATAATCCCGATGAGGCTGTTACAAGAATTGCAAAAGGTGAATTTGCTTACTATGAAAATCGATACTATTTAAAAGCAATTAGCGTAAAACGGCAAGTGAAATTACAACAAAATGAACAAGGTAATTCCAGTTTAGAAGAAACTAACGACGACGATACAAATGATACTTCGATATACAAGGTAAAAAATGAACGAAATCTTCATATAATGGTCGATTGTGTAATTAACATGCCAATATCAATTGGTTTACAAAAGAATTCACCATTAAAACCTAGAGCTGATAAATTTTTAAGGCAAGTTATCGAAGCTGGTTTAATTGAAAAGTGGCTAACTGATGTAATGGCCCCTACATTGAATGCAGAAATTCAACAAGATGATAAAACAAAAGCATTAATGAGTTTAAAGAAATTGTATGGGGCTTTGGTAACACTGGGAATAGGTTACGGAATTAGTATATTAATATTAATTGGTGAATTAATTCATTGGAATTTTTATGTAAAAAAGAAACCATACTTTGATAAATACTGTATCAAGAAGTATTATGAATATTTAAATCATAATCCTCTACCAGAAATTGAAAGTATAAAAAATAAGGCTATTAAGTAAATTTATAAGAGTTGAATTGTTAACTCATTGTTAGTTAAATTATCTTTATTCTTATCCACAAATCAAGATAAAAATATTTAAAAAGTTAAATTAAAATGCTGTTTTTTTTTAAATACATGAAGGGTATGTTCCGCTATACACTGCGAGCACTGTAAAGTACAGTGTTGTCAGAAGGTTACATTTCTTACATTTTACGTAACTTTTTATCTACCTATGTAACTTGTATGTAAGAAAAAATTTTAGATACTTTTGTGTAAATTTTTGAAAAATTACTTTTGCTCGTTATAATAATTTTGCCATAATTTCGGTATTCACAAATCTTCTATTAAAAACTCACGCTTTTATAAAATTTAAAAATTTTATATAAAATAAATAAAATGGATTGAAAAATAAATGTGTGGGTACACTTACTATTTTTATTTTTTCATTTTTATAAAATACTAGCTGTTTCTCACTTATATATATATCTCACTTATATATATATATATATATATATATAAATATGAATAAGGCATATATATATATATATATATATATATATATATTTTCATTTATTTCTTTATTTATTTATATTTATTTAACATACGATACGATTAACGGTTTTCAAGGTATCCGACCCATAGTGCTAAAATTCCATACTAAAATTAGAGGAAAATTTTATGTTCCCAATTTTGATAAAAACTTGGTTTGAAGCTAATTTAGACCTAGCGAAAACGATGGCGTTGATTAAAATACGATACGATTAACGGTTTTCAAGGTATCAGAGCAATAGTGCTAATATTCCAAACTGTATGGATTGAGAAGGCAAAATTTTGAAATGTGTTGGTCGGACGTTAAAATGAACCTGATTTTCGTATTGTTTGGATCGAAATTAGCCTAGAAAATGATTATTATTAAAATCGAGAACAAAAATTTTCTTCACTTTTTTCACATTTTTTCCAAGGGGTACTTTAAAAAAATCGCTAAAATTAGAGGAAAATTTTATGTCCCCGATTTTGATAAAAACTTGGTTTTAAGCTAATTTGGACCTAGCGAAAACGATGGCGTTGATTAAAATACGATACGATTAACGGTTTTCAAGGTATCAGAGCAATAGTGCTAATATTCCAAACTGTATGGATTGAGAAGGCAACATTTTGAAATGTGTTGGTCGGACGTTAAAATGAACCTGATTTTCGTATTGTTTGGATCGAAATTAGCCTAGAAAATGATTATTATTAAAATCGAGAACAAAAATTTTCTTCACTTTTTTCACATTTTTTCCAAGGGGTACTTTAAAAAAATCGCTAAAATTAGAGGAAAATTTTATGTCCCCGATTTTGATAAAAACTTGGTTTTAAGCTAATTTGGACCTAGCGAAAACGATGGCGTTGATTAAAATACGATACGATTAACGGTTTTCAAGGTATCAGAGCAATAGTGCTAATATTCCAAACTGTATGGATTGAGAAGGCAACATTTTGAAATGTGTTGGTCGGACGTTAAAATGAACCTGATTTTCGTATTGTTTGGATCGAAATTAGCCTAGAAAATGATTATTATTAAAATCGAGAACAAAAATTTTCTTCACTTTTTTCACATTTTTTCCAAGGGGACCCCTTAAAAAAATCGCTAAAATTAGAGGAAAATTTTATGTCGCCGATTTTGATAAAAACTTGGTTTTGAGCTAATTTGGACCTAGCGAAAACGATGGCGTTGATTACAATACGATACGATTAACGGTTTTCAAGGTATCAGAGCAATAGTGCTAATATTCCAAACTGTATGGATTGAGAAGGCAAAATTTGCTCACATTTTTCGAAGGGGAACATTCAATATGTACAATAGTGAATAGAGTCTCACTAATCCGGCACTTCAATAGTTCGGCACGTCCAATAATCCGGTACCCTATAGTTTTTTATAGTGCCGGATTAATGAGACTCTTCTGTATATGTATATCGATACACAACGATTTATAGTGTGCTATTAATATAAAATTGAAACAAAATTTTAATAAAATAATTTTATAGTTATTTTTTAGAATCATAGTTTCTATGGAAATGATTAAATCAACAAAAATTTTAACCGACTCCAAAAAAAATGAGGAGATTCTATGTTCGACTGTATGTATTTTTTTTAATGTTCACCCCCTTCAAGATTGTTTTTTGATAAAAAAAAAAGATAGCCTATGTCCTTTCCCAGGATATAATCTATCTCCTTGCCAAATTTCATTACGATCCGTTTACCCGTTTAGTCGTGAAGAGGTAGCAAACACATAGAATTACTTTCACATTTATATAGTAGTATGGATAAGCTAATTTTGAAAATCACAAAGCTATAATACACAAAATTAATAATTTATCGTATATCAATAACAAAATCATCACAATGTATCTTTAAGTTTGAAAATGTAACTTTTCAGGCATACCAACGTATCTTTCGATCAAGCTACGCTGGCAACACTGGTAAAGTATGACGTCAATTTAGTATACTGCGAAGTCGTTCCTTTACAGCCAGCTATACTGTTTACTGTGTAAACGGAACGCAGTCCAGTATGCTGCTACTTCTAAAGTGGCGCGGTTTTTCAAACCAAAATATTTTATAAACAAACGATTGTGTCCATCAAAAAATGGCAAATATTAAAAAGTTGTTTTGATTTTCACTTCTATCATGCATAACCTAATTTCAGTAATTAGTTTGTAAGGGTAATAAGTCTTATATAAATTGTTAAATATAACATTTTTTATGATAAAATATATACTTACTTTTAGTATGATATTAATTCAATTAATAATTAAGTTTAATGTCAAATATTTAATTTATATTTACCGCTGATGCAAACTTAACACGTTAAATTCTAGTCGCTATTTTTTCTTATCATCACGTGATCAAAGCACTGGGAGCACCTTACCTCGAATACGCCAGTACCGCAGTACAAAAATGTCGGTGGTTTATGACATCATATATTCCCCTAGGCTACCATGGCAGTGTACTGGCAGCAATCGGAACGAATTTTTCCCCAGTAAGAATATTGAACAGTGCTCGCAGCAGAGACTAGTATACTCGCAGTGTATATTGGAACACACGCGAAATAACTTTTCCCTGTGATCCCTATAATGAGCAAATAATTTAAATTAAACCGCGGAAAATATTTTCTATAAACAAATTAAATTTATTTGTAAAAATAAAAAAAATAGTAAAAAATGTAATAACTTTTGAATTATAATTTAATATCAATATTGAAATTTAGTTATGTTTATTAAAAGAAAAATTAAAAATAATTTAACATTATAGTTATGAGTGAAATTTACTAACCTTAAATTTTTACCTGAAATATCATGCCCCATTTAAGTCATAAAATTCTAAACACTTTCTATAATTTATTTATATATTGTAAGAAATAAATTAAAATGTCTGAAAAAGAATTACAAGACGAAGAACGTGAAGTTCTTTTGTCTATTTATGAAGGTGATGAAGCTTTTAAAGATATATCTGCCGATACTTATCAATACAAGGTAGGCACATTACATTTTAATAGAATTAACAAATTTAAGTTATTCAGGATATTTCTTTTTTAGTATGGAGAGAATGATGATATTAAATCATTTTTAGTGGAAATTAAATGGGGTCCAAATTATCCCAATGAAGCACCAAATATTAATATGGACACTTTTTACAATAAACATTTGTAATGATTTTACTAGTTACGATAAAAATTATGTTTTAGTTCTTATGAAAAAAACAACATTTTTTCACTTTGTTATGTATTACAGAACATCTGTTTTGCAGTGACTTAAATCATTTATGAGATTGATTATGTCTGCAAAACTTTTGTCTTCAGAAAATTAAGTTTTAAATATGTTCCGATTAAAACAACTTGGTATTATTGTTTAACATCGGTGATAGATCGTACATTGGATGTGTTTTCGTCTGAATTCGGACAAAAACTTTAAACTTAGATTCAACATTTTATTCTATATCAAACAAATTCTCTGATAGTTTAGGAAAATTCCAAGAGCTTAGCCGAGGCGACACAAAAAAAAACGAATTTTTTATACTCGGTATATTTATTATATACCAGGGTATATTAAGTTTAGTTCGGACTTTGTAACGGCTGTTTGTCAACACGATAACTCAAAAACGAAAAGAAATAGCGAGCTGAAAATTGATGTGTATGTTGTAGAGCTAAAAATTAATGTCAAGTTCGTGAATGAGTAAAATTAGACGGTGCACTCCCCGCCAGGGGGAAATATGTATCACAGAAACTGTATGCGATAGAGAAAAAATGTTTAGGTATAAAGTGTTTGTCTGTTAGAAATAAACAACTTTTGTTTGAAACTTTTTTCATAAACTCAATATATTTCTCATAATTTGTGCTCAAACGTTTCCCGGACAGACAGAGGGGGAATGTCCATTTTAGAAGCCGTAAGAGATAGAAAAGATATTTAAGGATAAAAAAATGTTCCCTTTTTTTAAAAAGAACAACTGTTGTTTGAAACTTTTTTTCATAAACTCAGTTACCTACCGAAAGTTTAAAACTTTATAAATGATATATAGAAAATTATTTCGTATAGACTTGCAGACCAGACTAACACGTTAATATATTCAGAACAAAAAAATTCTGACTCAGAAAACGCAGACTCATACAAAAGATTGATAAAGGCCTAAAAACACGCAGTATATAACGATAACTAAAACAACTACTCAATGAAACAAAGTCAAATGTGGTAACTGATAGATAAATAATTATATACAAAGTTCTACATCTCGAAAACTAAATGAGGTATCGAAATTTGTTATTCTTTTTTGTTCAGCACCTCGGAATTTATCGAAAACATTTACGAGATGGTGTCGCCATGGATATCGTCCTTTCCCTAGGGAAACTTAATTTACAAGTTCTGAACTTCAATGATCTCTAAAATTAATTTTCTTAGTAGTTTTTTTTTGTCTTATTTTATTCCAAGTGAAAATTATCAAAATATGTGTAAAAATATGGGTTTCTCCATAAGAGCAATGCATTAAAACTCTAACTTTAACATTAAATAATTAATTCAAGACCCCCGTAACCCCCTCCCCTGAAACTTTTATAATTGATTTATATGCACTTCAACTACATGTAAATAATGCGCGTACATCCTTAATGTTAACTGAAATTAATTTAATCTATTGAGTAAACAAATCTCCATAAGAACACATTTTAAATTACAGTTTTTTTTTAAATGCAATAACTTGTTAAAGGGCTTTGTTAATCGTTTTGAAATTTGTATACTGTGTGAGGAACATTCTACTAAATTTTCGTTCGTTTCGTAACATTTTCGATATACCTCCCGAACATCCTTAAGAGTGTGACAAAGTAGCCAAATAGAATTTACCTCGTCTAAATTTAATCGTTGAAATTTGAGGCGAATAATCTTAAGGATCTCTTTGTTATATTACTTTTATTCTCCCTAAATCGTTCTACAAATAAACTGTTTATTTTTTAGAGTTGATCAAGTGAAATCAAATATTAAAGATTATATTTTATCGGAAGCTGAACAATGGTTAGGTTCTGCAATGACTTATACACTTTTTGAATGCATGAAAGAAAAAATAGAGGATCTATTAAAAGATCAACCAGATAAATTAACTACTCCAGAAGCAGAGATATCAGGCAATGTTGAAAAACTAAATATTAATGACAATCAGGTACAAAATAATATTTCCCTGGTGGAAATAATTCTCTTCAAAAACTGAGAATAATTAAGAATAATTCTTTTAAAACTCTAAATAAAACTTCTGAAAGTTTTATCTCTGGAAAAATAAAATAAATGTTTTATAAATGATTTAAAGGCAGAAAACAAATAATATTTTGGACTCGGCGTTATTCAAACTTTTTGGACAGTTTTTCAAGAACTAATTAACAAATATAACAGTTTTTCAGAGTTAATTCGTTTTTGAAAAAATGTCTCGTATTGTCTTAATAATAGTAATTCAGACTTTTTCAGAGAACTATTGAGGGCAGATTAAATAAAATATATCGACACTGGCTCAGTTGGTTAGGCGCCTGTTTAGTAAACAGCAGATCGTGAGGTCGAATCTCGCCGGTGCGAGTTGTTTTATTTAATTT
The DNA here is from genome assembly GCA_963920215.1 of Nineta flava. Taxonomy (NCBI): domain Eukaryota; kingdom Metazoa; phylum Arthropoda; class Insecta; order Neuroptera; family Chrysopidae; genus Nineta; species Nineta flava. The sequence continues at coordinate 109,822,662 of OY986041.1, forward strand.
AATTAATTCTCTTAAATACTATTATTAAGACAATACGAGACATTTTTTTCAAAAAGTCTGAATAACTCTTCTGACATAGTTCAAAATATTATATGTTTTCTGTCTTTAAATCATTTAAATAAAACATTTATTTTATTTTTTCAGAGATTTTCAGAGAAATAAAACTTTCAGGAGTTTTATTCAGTGTTTTAAAAGAATTTTTTTAAATTATTTTCAGTTTTTGAAGAGAATTATTTCCACCAGGGTTTATCTAAACAAAATATATTCATTTCCAATAAAACATAAACTTTTTAGGAATTAAATAAAAAAAACCCGAAAAAAGAACAATTAAGTAAAGCCCAAAAGAGACGAGCTTGGGATCGCATGGAAGGCGGTAAAGGTGGAGAAAGACCACGTGGTTGGGATTGGATAGATATTGTAAAACATTTATCACAAACTGGTGGTAAAGAGTCTGATATAACGACTTCCACTTAATAAACTATAATTTATTGTTTATTCATCTGTAAAGTAATAATTCTTTGTATAAAAAAATATCTTTAAAATGAAATGAAATTTCTTAAATTATTTTTGATATCGCCATTCTTCTAGTTGTAATTGATGAGTATTCATATTCCATCCTGGAAAAATAATAAAATGGAATTTTAATACAATAATATTTTGTTTCATTTGTTATAAAATTGTATTCCATATTTTTTACCAGATTTAATAGCATTCTCTCGAAATTTATAAAATTGATCTCTAGCTAATTTTACAATATTTTGCTTATCCTCCACAGGTAAATCCGTTATTTTTGTACTATAATTTTCAGTTCGATCAATTAAATTCCGTAGTTGGATTAATGGACTTTCAGTGCTATCATAAGTATTCAACTTTTTCTAAAAATAAAAATTGATGTATTATTTCTTAAGGTTATTAGAATACAATTATAAAAATATGATTCAAACAATGGAATTTTGGCCAGTAAGAGTAGTAAAAATATAATTATAAAATTTTACTATATATAACGCTCATAAGAGCATCATCGATCTAGTTTCATAGATATGTACATATATTTAACTGGTTATGGGTTGCCTTTCAATTATGTTATACTAACGGAGGTGACTATCTATACTTAATTTGACATTTAAGTAATATGTCTCAATATTTTTAACATTTCTTTGACATAAATGTTTTAATATGAAAAATCTTACACATCTTGGCTGGAAATTGAACTCAAAACATCTAACATTCCAGACCAGTAGTATGCTAACTGAGCTACACTGATGCTATTGTAGAACGTGTATAATTTCTCACTATCTGATGTATATTTGATTGAAAGAAGGGGGTCGGAATACCCTTCATGGTCCAGAGCCTATTTTAGGAATTCCAAGGCTGCATGTAAACAGGTGATCAACGAGTGGATAAATGCTAAACACCGTGATCAATGGGAAAATGTACCACAGTATAAGCTCGGAAAAATACTGCTTCAGAATGCAACCAAGAGGCAAGAAGATCTCTCGATGCACTGAAGCTGAACAGGATGCAACTGCGGAATATATATATATATATATATATACATTTGATTATATTACTTTTTTTTTTACTATTTACATGTATTTAACTGTTTCTGTAAACTTTTTGGTATCTACACGTTTTTCCATAGCATCTGGGTAGCTCAGTTTATAAGCACTGGTCTGGAATGCCAGTGTGCTTGGTTTCAGCCCCCACCCAAGATGTGTAAGATTTTTCATATTAAAGCATTGATGTCAATAAAAATGTTATAGAAATGTGGTTTCAATGGATATTTTTAATAAGGCAAACATTAAATATAAGCTTACCCAAGGCATTCTATTATAGTAGGATAAAGCCAGTCCGTAATAAATAGCTGCAAAATAAGCTGATAAAACTGTATCGGCTGTTTCATTTGTCTTTAGTAGAATACATATAGTTTGACTTTTCGTATGTAAAATTAAAATGTAGTTGGAATTTTCGAATATATTAACAATACGTTCTAATGAATTTGATGATATTTTTAAACAAACATCGTTTAAAGAACATCCAAGTTTTATACGAAAATTACACAGATTACGAGCTGAAATTAATAAAATTATTAAATTTATGAGTAAGGTTCAATCGGGGTCTCTTCGTCTAAAATGGGACTGATACCAATAGATCAAATAATCATTTTTTTCTCTACCTGTAAAAGTATGCCTGCCTTAACCTTCCTTAAGGAACAGCAGTCCATATATAATGGAGGTCAGTGGTTTCATTAAATTATACGATATTCTATATAACGTAAGACTCTTTCGTGCTCTAGATTCTACTACAAAGTATTAAAATCCAAGACGAATGATCATCCTACCCTTGAAAAACGATTGACAAGACTGAAATGTAACCATTTATGTGGACAGATTGGATTAATTGGACGAGACCAAATCACTGACCTCTATATAACTGGGTAAATAATTCCATGTTATGCCATTAACCCCAATTGAAGCCCTCCTCATCTAGCCAAGACACTAATTTATGTTTCATTACGCCTGTGCGGCATGTTTGTGTAATAAGAATGTGTAGTAATGTATGTGTGGTTGTCACATGTATTTGCACTACACACATAAAGTTTTAGTACCTTGACTAGTTGAGGCGGTTAGACAGCGCTGATTCCACGTTTATACCCATAAGCAAAATCTGTCCAGTTATGTAGAGGTCAGTGGACCAAATTGATGGTGTTTAAAATGGTAAAAATCAAACTATAAAAAAAATATGGTGTGAAACTCTATATACAGACTATTTTTCTAGTATCCTGAATTTTTTTTTAAATTCTATGAGCCGTTTTAAAGAAAATTTTAAAAACACTCGAGTAAACTCTCATTTCTGATGAGGCACTTTAGTGATGAATGAACGAATGAATGATAATGGCGGGAATTATCTATATATAATATATATTAATATATAGAATATTGTGCTCAAACACTTTAGTGATAAAAAAATTAATTATGAAATTTGATTTAATGTTGGCTTTGTAACCCGAAAACAGTCTCTCTATATTACATACTACGTATACGTATAGTCTGTATATAGAAATCTAACGTGATTATGTACCAGTGAAACCTATTCCCAAGAATACAGATTCATTTTGATTTGTTTTTTCAGTTTCTAGAATTTTATTTGTAGAAAGATAATGCCTTAGCAAAATTGCATAGCGTTCTTCATTTAAAGTTCTCATATGCAATGCTTTAACTGCTTTATAGTTACAATACAAATGTAAAACACAAAATATTACGAATAACGTCCAGTCATATCTGAAATAAAAACATATATTCTAATTGAAACTAACTGTAATTATCGCGACCGAGAAAAAACTACTCACGATCCTTCATCAAAAAAAGTTAACAAAATAATACCAAAAACAGATGCACATAAATTTACAAACGTCTCTTGACTACCATCCTTCGCAGACACATCACCTGTATTGTCTCGAATAGCTTGATGTTGTGTAATCGCAGCTCGTGTAGCTCCACCAGCTACCCCTACAATAGCTTTCATTGTTGATGAAAAACATAAAAGTTCCGTAGAATAATCAACGAACAACGGAATAAATAATTCTAATGCCATTGCCGAATCATTTAAGATATCTGCAAATAATCTCCACTTTTTACAATCCGTATCAAGACTTTTTCTAAACATAGAAGAAAATAGTGTAACGATTGGAAATAATTTTATCAACTTATTAGGTATTTACCCTTTCAACCATGCAAACAAAATTCTTCCACACATTCCGGTGCCATCTTTTAGTACCCATGTAATTGTGGCTGATAAAGGTTTTGATTCACTACGACCAACTCCAACACCAATAAGAATTGCACGGGTTGATAAAATAGATGTAATACCACTGCAGAATGCCTGAGCTGAATCCCATATTTGATAACTTATATAATCATTACTGACACTATAAGGCCATCCACTCGGTAATAAAACCTAAATAATTTTGAAAATAAGTTGCGTGCTTCTTTACGTAAATATCCAAGAAAGTTTTACCTCGCGTAAACAAGATGTTGCGAATTCATGTATTGAACCATAAGATTTGGCTTGAGACGACGCTGATTTATAAATTGTAATATTATCTAAAAGTTATCAATGTATCAATTTTTTAGTAAAATGTTACTTTTACTTAATTTAATTGTTCGAACTGAAAAAGGATAAGGCGTTAAACACATCTCGAGGCGTGTAAATAATTTTGAGGTAAATCATCTGAAACCCGGTCCATGGGTTCAGTTGGCTGTCGTTGGCCATGCTTTACTGTGAAAGTTCTGAGGTTTATGGTAGTTTGGTAGCGGCATTAAATTGGGGTAATTTATCTCAAAGTAATTAACTCGTTGCATTTACACATCTGAGTGCGCTTTGAGGGTTAAAAAGTTAATGAAGTTTAAAACTATTAACATATTTTTCCTTAATGTAAAATTTCTCAAAATTTTCTATCAGTTTTTCATTTTTTATTACCTTTTTCTTTTTTATAAAACAATAATTTTTTTAAAGGTGCATTAACTTCCTTAAAAATAGACTCTTCCCTCAATCCGATAGTGTCAGAATAATCCAATAGTTTATAATTCATATTTCAACTAGATTACTTATAGTGTATTTTTCAAATTCGAATATGTATCTCTACGTATGCTCCAATACGTGGCGGTGTTAAAATTATTGCATATACATATTGTATACATAAAATTGCACATGAATGAATTTATTGATAATTTTCAGTTTAATTATACTTTTTTAATTTCAATTTTAATCTTAATTTGTCATAAAATTATAAGCCTACACAATCTACTGCCAAATATTTATTTGTTTATTATAGCAATTTGTTAGAAGCACACGCCAAACACCTTACATCAAAACATTCAAAAATTAGTTCAAATGGAATTTTTATGTCACTCATAAAATCGTAGAAACTGCAGAAATTACATTTTTTATTACATAAAACTCTGGATTATCCATGGTCTTTCTTTCCTTTCTTATTTTTTATGACGATAATATAAATAAATGGTCGATTTTTTGTGAAAAAGTAAACCGACAAACTTGTTAGTACATAAAATATAAAACTACTGTTTAATCACATGTGCAGGTCCTCTTCTGTGAATAAAAATGGATTTTCATGTTGCATGTAAGTAGGTACTGTTTAGCCATTATGAGGATCGTCTGCGGCATTTTCATGTGTCGATTGTGATAAAACATTAATCAGCAAATCCATTTAATTCAACATAAACATATTCACACTGGAGATAAACCATTTCCATCTGATGCTTGTGACAAAACATTTTATCAGCAAATTCATTTAATTCAACATAAACGAATTCACACTGGAGAAAACCCGTTTTTCCTGTGATAAAACATTTAATCAACCAAGTAGTTTGGCTAAACGAATCCACGCTGGAGAAAAACTATTTTCATGTGACGATTTTGATACAATATTTAATGATCAAAGCAGTTTAATGAGACCTAAACGAATTCATACGGGATAATAAATATTCATATACAATGTTATATTCTATAGAATGATGGAGGTCAGTGTTAAATTCCCAATTAAAACGCGTATGTTGATGATTGTTAAAATGAGAACGTGACGGCCTAATCTGAAATTACATTTCACCCCCCCCCCCCCCATATAAAATCGTTGTTTTCATTTCAAAAATATCGATTAATAAGTTGAAAACTAATGAGATTTTGTTCGATAGAAGTTTTGCTAATTAATCACATAGTAAACATTTTTATTTTGAAAGTGAAAAGCAAATATCTTGATTTAAAAACAAATTAGCTTATGTCACTTTTTAAATCAACCGATCATATATTATTCGTCTTTTTAGAGCCGAGGTTAAATGTATTGTATAAATTGGATTTATATTCATAAAAATTAAATTTTATTTAAAATTGATACAAAATGTAATAAAAAGAGATTCATGCAATCACCAAAATTTATATTTTTTTATAATACATATATATTCATTAGAGTTTTTTATATTAAATTTTCTATTCTTAATTTACCAACGATACCAATAATAAAACAAACATATAATATTAATTTTAATATCAGATATACCTTAATAAAACTATTAAAAATAAGTGTAAACAATAATACCAAATTTTATTTTAAGCTACATTTACAGAAAATACTCAAAAAACTAAATAAATCCCTGATTTATTGTCTTGATTTGTCTTTTGAAATATATCTATCTAACAATTCAGTTCCTTTAGGATCTACTTGTGATAGTTCTCTAAATGGTCCATCATTTACAAAACAAATTTCATGACCATCAGGATCTGCTAATATAATAACCCTAACAGTAGCTTTTCCAGGTGTATCGAGGCTAATTAATGGCGTTATGATTTTATGATTTGCTTTCTGTATAGCATCGTTAATAGTTACTTGTTCTTCATCCGAACAAGCAAATGCAATACGACCATAAGCTTTAGCATGATTTACTTCTTGTCCGATATCAATAAACTCTAATTTTGTTTGATCATCTGCAAATCCTAACTCTACACTCTTAGGCGTTTCATTGAAGATTTTTAATCCTAAAATTTTGTTCCAATATTCAGTTGAATTCTCCAATGATGAACTTGCTAGTGTTACCTTTTGAACTGGATCTGTGAATAAAATTAAAATAATTAAAAAAATTGCAAGGATTTTTTCTTAAGTTTAATAAGTTTCTACCGGTATTCTGTGGCTGAGGCTCGTCCAATATAAAAAATTTATATCCATCTGGAGCAATGAGTATATTTCCATTGTTAATGGGCCAATCATTTGCTTTTGCTCGTTCTAAAGCTTCTTTAGATTTAATTGTTATACCAATAAAATCATTTCCAAAATCGTAGTTTTCTACACCATAATTATATGTCAGTTCAATAGCGAAATGTGTATCTTCCGGTCCATAACCAACCATAGTTTTACTCCACCGACCTGCATAAGGTCTAAAATAATAATGTTTAAAGTTATATGGTCGTATTTCAATCATCAACTAGATCGTTATTTACCCATTGCAAGTTGCTTCACACCCTTCAGAGAATTCTTCATGACGGAGTACCTGTAAATCATGCAAAATATCATATTTATTTTTTTAATTTAATTATTATCACTTACTTTCATTCCTAAGATTTCTCGATAGAATTTCGATGTCAATTTTCTATCGGCTATTTTGAAAACAAAATGTAATGCTCGCGCACTAACCATTTTAAACAATATTATTTTAAGATTTAAAGGAATATTAATTAATTAATGATTACATTAAGTATTCGTAAAAAAGATTAAATTATTATCACGTTGAAATTCTTTCTAATACTGACCTTGATTATTGTGTAAGTTGTTAGTAGGAGAAATAATTAAATCACGACTCCTTTGCCAAAAACAAGCATCATTTAAAAACTATTATATAAACAATAGTGCAGATTAAAAAGGAGTGTGCTTCTTGATTAGATGACACTTTTTATACTCGGTATATGTAAATACACAAGGTATATTAAGTTTAATCCCGACTTTGAAACGCTTGAAAATATTGATCGCAGGCATGAATGTTTGGCATAGGTGTTCATAAAATGGCTTGATTTGGCCATTTCCGCATGTCCGTCCGTCTGTCTGTGGACACGATAACTAGAAAAAGAAAAGAGATAACGAGCATGTGTGTTCTATAGCCAAACAGTAAGGTCAAGTTCGTGAATGGACAAAATCGGACCATGTTTGGGAAAAATGGGCAAAATTGCCCATCTTTGAAACCATAAAAGATAGAACAAAAATGTAAAGACAAAAAATGTTCCTGTTTTAAAAATAAACAACTTTTGTTATAAATTTTGTTACATAAATTCAGTATATACCGGGTATTTAAGCAATTAACTCAGTTACTTGTTATTTTCACTTGTTTGAAATGGTTTTAATATTGCTTGTAGTGTTCTAATAAATTGTAACAAATTGAATATGCATTATATTAGGTCGTTTAAAGATCATTTTATTAAATCGTCCCAAAAAAATCATTTTAAAAGCTTTTAGTTAACTTTACTTGTTAATTAGTATGTTATACAAGTAGCATTCTCCGGAGCCCTCTAACTCAATGGCTTTCGGGTTAACTATTGTAACAGCTTGTAGCGATGTCAGATAAGGATTTAGGCGAAAAGTCTAAGAAGCTGGCCGAATGTAAGGACGAAGACATCAGTGACAATTTTCATGAACAATTGTTGTCTCTACGTGCTTGTCTCGAAAGTCGTATAAAAAAACTTCTTTCTGTGACAGTTTCATTGGTTGATAAGCAAGTATACTTGCCCAAGTATGTATTTTATTTTTATAATTCGCGTGGCAAACTTTTTGAAAACAAATAATTCAACATAAAATATTAAATCATTTAATATTATTATATTATATTATGTTTTTATAATTTCATAAAAACGGTGCTAGATCATGATGGTGTAAGTCATGACGACACTGTCATAATAAGCATCAAATTCATTCATTGTTGGTTTGCATACCATAAACAATATACTTAATTATATCAAGTTAATTATATTGTATGTTTTTTAGTTATACTTAATTATATACTTAATTATTTTTATACTCAATCTGCAGATTGCTTTGAAAATAAACTATAAGGTCAAATCAAATCCTAACGTTAAATGGCCACTTCTAAACTTTACAACTTTAGTTTGAAATTTTTTTTCGAAAAATACTCTGATTTCAAGATATTTAATAAAAAGGGAGTATGGGACCGCGGTATATATGTGGAAGTACGGACCAATGGGTATAATAAAAGTTTATTTTTATTTTTTAAAATTATTCTAATTTTTTACGCAACTTTTTGTATATACTCTCTAATTTCTGTTGTTGGAGGGACGGCAAAAATAGCACTTTACCATACAATTCAGAAAAATTGTTTAAACTTGATTAGGGTAAAATGTCCCCGGGAAAAAAATGAAGTGAATATGATTTTTTTTGTAGAAAATATTTTTGAATTACAATTCCCTCAAATATTCGTGTTTTGAATCGTTGTTATAATAAACACTGGCGTCATATATATTTTTTTTAAGAGGAGTTTATCAATTATTGCTAACTTCATGTCAGTCTCTAGAGGAGACTTCTATTAGAACATACAAATAACATATGATAAATGTTAAATAATTAAAATATATAGGTTAATTATTAAAATAATTATTGACATACATAATAAACTTAAGGGATGGCATCTTTATTACGAAAATGTACTGGATTAATTCGTTCGAATTCCATACACAATCGAGGTAAAATTATATAATATAACATTCCAAATCATTTGCATACGTTTATTATTAATTTTAGGAATACTCGCTCAAACGTTACGTTTTAATTCATCCGAGCCTGCAAAAGAAGAATCTAGACGTAAGTAAATAAATAATATTTTTAGCAAATTATTTATTGCTGATGAAAACTTTTAGCTACGGTAAGAAAACCAGATTTGACAGCTAGATCACAACTTACTGAATTTGGACAGTATGTAGCTGAATGTTTACCTAAATATGTAGAAAAAGTACAATTAACATCGGGAGATGAATTAGAAGTTCTAATAATACCGGATGGTGTTACTCCAGTTTTACAATTCTTGAAGGATCACCATAATGCTCAATTTGCGAGCTTAGTTGATATCACAGCAGTTGATGTACCTTGCCGTCAGAATAGGTTTGAGGTAGGTTTTTTGCATAATTTTAAATTTTTATTTGAGGTTTTATAGAGTTTTTTTTTGTATAATTTAGATTGTGTATAATTTACTGTCCTTGCGATATAACTCTCGCATTCGAGTTAAAACTTACGCAGATGAATTAACGCCTATTGATTCGGTATGTGACGTATACAAAGCTGCTAATTGGTATGAACGAGAAGTTTGGGACATGTATGGTGTCTTCTTCGCAAATCATCCCGATTTGAGACGAATTCTTACTGATTATGGATTTGAAGGACATCCCTTCCGAAAAGATTTTCCATTATCTGGTTACGTAGAGGTCAGTGTTCATATTAATGTTTTTAAATTTTGTGTCAATATACGGTTCATAAAATTTTATAAAAACATTTAATTTATAGGTTCGTTATGATGATGAAAAGAAACGTATTGTACTTGAACCTCTAGAATTAGCTCAAGAATTCAGACGATTTGAATTAGCTGCTCCTTGGGAACAATTCCCAAATTTCCGTAATGCTGGTACAACCGAGGTTCCAATCGGTGGTGCAGCGAAAATAGAAGATAAACAAGCTCCCAAGAAATAAAACTGTATATGTATATGAATGTTAGATAATTTGTCCCAATGTTTATTTAAAATAATAAATAATGCAATTATTTATATTCAAATTTTTTTTAAAGATTAATTCTGTGTAAATGTAATTAGCTTTTTTCTTAACACGTTAACTGCGGAACAGGGATTGGATACTTTGGCCTTAACTGCTATAATACGTGGGATACATATATCCAGAGGCTTTTTCTCATTTCGCACATATTTTTTGTCATTAAACACTATCTACAGGCAAGAGGCTTATGGATGATAGGTAGAGAAAATCCGAGTCAAAGTGCTTTAAATAAGAAATAATATGAAAAACTTTTAGCAGTGAATGAACCTCTAATTTAAATCAACAAAAACATATCCCTTTTCTTAAAATTGTATAGATTTCAAGTTATATAATTTAAAAATTTGGGACGCTTCGTAACTTTTATAATAGTAATTGTAATGAATTTTATCTATTAGTGAACCAATCTCCATTAGAACACATTTTAAATTACAGTTTTTTTTAAATTCCAATAACTTTTAAACGGCTTGGTAAATCGTTGTGAGGAACATTCACCTAAATTTTCGTTCGTTTCGTAGCATTTTCGATACACCTCTCTAACATCCTTTACTAAACTTACAATGGTAACATAATTTACTGACACTGGGCTATGATTCGACATACTGCAACAGTAGAGCATAAGCATGCTTTAGCTAATATTTAGCTTAATTTGAAAGTTTTTCAAGAATAATAATAAAAACTCTTTTCCCAAGATTAATACTCTTTTCTAGTGCTTTAGTAATTGAAATAATACGAATTTAATAATCGAAAATTTTTTTTAATGGATATTTTATTACAATTTTTAAGAAAATGCGATTTTTTACTTATTTTAATTAATTTTTTTCCTCCCCCAAACTTTAACTCTAGATCCGCGCCTAACAGTATACGAGGTGATTTTGACCCTGACTTTTCCAGACCATTTTTTCAGATAATATTTTGTTACTGATAGGAAAATTAAGAAAAGAATACATTTGTTCATTTATATTCTTTTTTTATGAATAATAAGATAAAACCTATACTATTCTTTTTCATGAGTAACATACATAAAATTTTTTCAAAAACCTCAAAACAGATAATTATTAGTAATAAGTTATTTTAAATACGACTATGTGAAATTCTCTGAATTCCATGAAATTTTACGAAATTCCCTGACTTTTCCAGAAACTTAAAATTCCCTGACATTTCCAGGTTTTCCAGACAACTAGACACCCTGAATTATATTTGATGTTTGTTCTGAGCTGAAACTTTTTAACACGATTACTGCAAGACAACTACTTTAAGTAATGTCAAACCTTAATTAAAACAAACAACATAGTTTGTATAAAAAAATGTTATTTAAAAAATAATAATACAAAGTGATTAAAAACTGATAATTCTTAAAAATATATATAAATTTATTATCAATAAAGTTTTTTTTTTTTTTGGAAGTCTCTTATGACCTGAAAATACATGAATGTACATTGAATTGTTTGTTTTTGGACTATACAAAGTCATTTTCATCTAAATAGTGGCTATTCATGAATACTATCAATAATTGTATGGACCACCATATTGTGCTGCACCGTGATAGTATGGTCCTGGATACGCTTGTGGTGGTGCTGGATAACTGGCATAAGCATACTGTTGTTTTTGTGGATATACTGAAACGAAAAAATTAATTGCTTAATTATTATGTTCAAAAAAATATTAGAAAGTTATCGTACGCATTTAGTTAAACATATCGATCCGCTATTATCATACGATATTTGAAATATAATGTTCGATAGAAAAATTCATGTGCTATGGTATTATTAATTCAATCAATCAATCCATCTTCTGGCTTGTTCCCTTTATGGGATCACAGATCAATCTTTCTGATACACTGTCGTTGCTGTTAGCGATTTTTTTGTCATTTCAGTCGTTAAACCTAGCCCCAATTACGTTTTAATTAATTTATTGTATAGAGCTTTACTTTGTGAAATTCCATTATAAGGTTTTGAAGAAAAACTTCGATATTATTTTAAAAAATTTCTTATTTAAAATACTTTTTTTGGCTAATATAGCCACAGCCTCAGTTTAAGGATGGCTATATTAGCCGAAACATGTCACATTAATTAAAATATGAGAAGTATTTTATATAAAATAAAATTAGCCTTTTAATTAATTAAAAACTAACATGTTCTTTAACTCTGGATAAATGAATTTTATTTATGAATATGAAAGAGACAAAATGTAATTTAGATATTGTAATCTCTGGCAGGTGCGGAGCTAAACTACTTGCAGCAGTTTCTAAGTTATTCACCGGAATGCAAATACGAAACTTGTAGACCGAAGGGAATGTCTCGGGGGTTGGGGCAGGAAACACAAACCTACTAGCTCTAGTTTCTAATTTAACCACTAGAGAGCATATCCATGTGCTAGAGTTCTCAATACATTTGTTATAATTTATCATTTTTTAACAGTAGTAAATAAAATAAAGGATAAAGACAACCAAACATAATTCAATCCGTTACAAAATAAACTAAAATTGGGTAAAAGAAACGTTTAGTATTATTTTAAAATTAAATAAAAACCTCGGATTGATCTAATATGATATTTATTTATTTAAATTTGATTGTGATACTGTAATGTTTTTCGGGGGTGCTAGTCCCAAAATACATAAACTAAAAATGCACACTTGTTGGTTATTCTATACCTATTTCTTTATTCATATACATTATGTACACTGTTCCCTATCATTTCTCGTTGTGAACTGTAAAACTGTTCGCCTCTGTTGTCTTTACTCCTTTTGAGTGTGTGTATGTTTGTCATACATAAAGACAAATGTCTCTGCATACCTCAAATTATATTATTTCAATACTTTACAGATACAAACATGTGTTTCGTACAATAGGCGTAAAAATTGATGTTAGTTTAAAATTATATAATTGTTTTGTGCCTTATTCATTCGGTTTTCGAAAAAAAAATTCGAATAAAAAATGTTACTATATTTATAATGACCAACTTTTATCCGAAGCATTTTTTCGAAAACCAAATCAATAAAGCACAAATCAATTATTAAATTTTAAAATTAACATCAACTTTTGCCGTCTATTGTATACCTACTCAACATACCCACATTTAGAAAAATAAACAGATCCACTCAAAAACTGATAAGTTTGCGGGTCTCTTTGAGTTTGCTAGAATATATTTTATTTGAAACCATGAATATCATTTGAACATAAGTTTTAAAATCGATGTTAAATTCTAAATGGGCTTTTGTTTAGCGGATACGACGAGCGTAATATTTGGCATATATTCGAGTTAAGTGTTTCGGCTAAATAAGGATTCAATGCACGTTATATTTACTAAAGAAAAGCCCATTGTGTTATTATAGCGTATAGATATTTTAAAGGGATGTTGGTGATAACTTCCCAATAGGAAAGTAAAGATTTAATGGTTAGATGTAATAAGCAATATTGGCAGTATAAGCGAAAAGCAAACAATTTAGCTAATTGGATTATCATCGAATAGATGTTATAGAATACGTTACGAAAGTTTTTAGAATAATAGATAAGAAATAGAGTAAATAAGTATATAGTTTGTAATATCAGATTAACGATTTGAATTTGTATCAAGAGAAATTGCAAATCGATAGATCTATTTTTTTTGTCAATAAAGAGTTCTTATGCATGATTCCATCATTATTCTCGAAATCCATTTTACTTTGTGAAAATTTGTGAAATAGTAATTAATTCAAAACAATTTTTTGTCAACTATTTTCGGAATCCTTTTATCATTAGGCGGTATTTGTAGAAACCCATTCCATATTGAATAATATACGTAAAATCTATTTACTAAAAATATTGAATTTGAAATTTTGTTACTCATCAGCTAGGGGAAAGCAAGTGCCTCATTTCCCCCATCTTGGCTACGACCTTGCCAGGGTGTTGTTTGTAAGATATCAAAAACCCTGGGTAGAAGTATTTTTTTAAATTTATAATGATAATGTTTCTTTTTAAAAATGGAAATTTTTAGGTCATAATGTTTTACATAATATGGAATGAGCTATTTTGTTTTAGTACCTCTTATTATCGAGAACTTCAAGAGCTTGTAAAATCTTTATTGTAGGTATGGTCGTTAGAATAACTTATTATTCTGTTTTCTAGATTAGGAAATACATGTAGAGTAATTATGATGGATCGTTGTTTAAGAACTTAATTAAGAGTTTAGACAAATTTACAAACATTTTACAAAATTTTTTTTATGAATTATAAAAAGTTTTAAAGAATAATTACGATTAAAAAAAATCCCCATTAAAAAAAATATTCAAAAAATAATTTACAAATAAAAAAAAAAGTTTTACTAAATTCTGTATAGAATCCCCCTCATGCAAAACTACTGGGGTTGGAAAAGAAGATAGTTATGCTAAGTTACCAGGCATTATATATTGCATGTTGATAGCTTCCTCTCTGTCCTTCTCATTCCTGAGACATAATGCAGCGCCACTAAAAAGTAATGCTGTTAAGAACTGTGTCGCTACTGAGGCCCATGCAAGCATATAGCTCCAATCATACGATATTCGGGATTGGTCCCGCAGCACCTGGAAGCATGCATAAACCAAGCCTGTTATTATAATTAATTCAAGTAACAAATACCTGGCATTATATATTGAACGTTCGCTGCAGCTAATGCTTCCTTTTCACGCTCCACCTCAAGTGATAAACAATGACTGGCACAGAAAAATAATATACAGGATGTCAATTGTGCTGCTATACTTAACCATCCAAGTACAAATGACCAATCATATGTAACTACGGCGTTGTCTCGTAATACCTTGTGAAAATAGTTTTATTTTTAAATATTCAAGAGTTATATCATCATCATTCTGTTCAAAAATACTTATTTGCTAGTAAACCGGCAGCTCACATATAAAAAATACGTGAATATTTGTTGTAATACATGATCTTTAGGGCAATCTTGGATTGCCGACCCTCTCATAATGAGTTCGCGACTAGGTTTAAGGTACACCTGGTATGAATGCCGGGTATATGGGACATTCTGGGGAACTGTATAATGATACAATGCTGTCGAGCATTACAAAACATAAAGGTATACCCCTTGCGAACACCTGAAAGAATAGTCCTGAAAGAAACTATATCAGACAAGGCCAAGATAGGGTGGTGAGAGAAACGTACTTGTGATATTACCAGGCAGATCTGGCCAAACTCAATGCGGTTCGAACATATTATCTCTCTACGAAAATAATCTATAGGTAAGGTTATAGCAACCACAGTACACTGTTTGGGCGACAGACTTGTAGAACGTCTTAAATTGCCAGTGCGTCACGACTATTGCAGTTGCCACAGTGAGTAGGAGGAAGAGGCGATGACTTACGTACTCTATCTCTGCCTGACTCTTATTATGAAAAGACTCTCCTTTTGGGTCAACCATTTATTGACATATAAAGACTACTGACGCCTAAGCCCTATTACTGTACTTGAATAGTTCCAAATGGTTTAAGGAGTACTAGCAAGGATCACAATTAACCTTATGGTCTAACTGTGCCTCATCCAGAACAGGCGCTATAATCTAACCTAACCCATTTCGTGAAGTATAATACGAATATGTACGAAGTATACACGATCGATGTGAAATATGAGTTTACAATATATCTATTCTTCATGGAGTTTACAAATCTAACGGGTCCGAGATTTGCGCGGTATCCGTTTTGAGTCTGCGGTATCTGTTTGAAAAAGGTATAATATGGATTGCTAGTGTTTTGAAAATGGTTTTTATGAAAATACGTACGTTTTGTTACTAGAAACCTAAAAATAAATTAGTAAATATATCCCAGGCGGTCAAAATTGATTTAAAGGTATTTTTTATAAAAACGGTTGACATTTTGTCTCGATATATAGTCAATTTTGAAATATTTTAGAACCTTTAATATACAACGAACAACTTGAAACATTGAGTGTAAATTGAGCAATTACTTGAACTTCAAATAATAAGAATATATCTTTAGTTTACAGTTTTCGGGAAACCACATCTCACCCTGACAATATTTAAACGTTACTCGTTAGTGCCATTTTAGTACGCTGTGTATCGTCTTTTTTAGCGTAACGATATTTTTCAACGGAATAATTGATATAACTTTATATTATTACTTTTAATATTGCGTTTAAAAAAATATCCGATTTAAATTATACTTTACTGGTTCGCTGTTAAACCTTATAAAGAATTTCTCGATTAATAATTCAAATTACCTGACTCCACTGTTGATAAAATTCTTCACCAACTAATTTTTCTCTTTCATAATAATCAACTGTGTGCCAGAGACCCATGGCTCCGGCAGCTAGTAAACATGATAGTAGTGTAAGGGCAGCAGTAACAGCTATTCTACCAGCACCACGTACCCAACATCCCATAATACCAGTAATCCATGATATACCAGTGACAACCAATGATAAGATAAATAATGCAATTACAGCTCGGCCCATATCTATAAATAATAATTTATTCATAAATTTTGCAGATCGTTTTTAATAAAAGGAAAAAACAAAAACAACTTACACAATTTCGTTATGGCATCTTCTGAGAAATCTGATGTTTCATTATCAGAATCGGGGAAGTAATAGTTAATATTATTGCAGTGTGTTTCAACCGGACTTAAGTATGTTTTTACTGAAAGCAAGAAAAAGTTTATTATTAAATAATTTTTGATACTTAAAAATTCGTTAATTATGATAACGCATGGTATATGTTATGGGTCACAAAAGTAGCGCTCCTTTTTTAAAATTCTGTAATTAATTTGTGTCTTATTCATTCGGTTTTCGAAAAAATATTTCGAATAAAAATTGTGCATTATAAAATATATTAGCAACTTTTATTTGAAATATTTTCCCAACAATAAGATACAAATCAACAAAAAATTTTTGAAAAAATGAGCGCTACTTTTGTCGTCCATAGTACATTAGTCGTTCGATACGGCGAATAAATTTATTTTGAATTGAGTTATAAACATTACTATTGGAAAATAACCACTTTGGTCACGGCGTCTGGTAGTTAAAATTCGTAGTATGATAAGGTTGCATTGTATAGATAGATAGATTGCAGAGGCTGTCCTGGACGGGATACACTTCGACCATAAGGTCCATTGTGATGCCTAAGGATGTGAGGATGTGTATGGAGTGAAAGGAATTTTGTGTGTAGACTAGGAATTGGTAGGTTGTGCGGCTGCAGCCGACTCTGATTGGAACTTCGTTCTTGTCCATACGCCAACAGTTTAGTCAATTAACCACATCCTTTTTTTTTTTAAATAATTGACAAACTGCCGATGTCGGGATTTGAACCCATAACCTCCCAGTTCCAAGTACAACCAACGCATTTACAAGCGCATTGCATTGCATACTACTCAAAGCAAAGAAAGCTATTTCTTTTTTAGCATCATTTGAACTAGTCCAATTAAAAATTTCACTCAAAGAAAGCATACAAGTATTAAATTAACTGTCACTAGTTCATAAAACACGTATTTATTATAAATTTGCAACCTATAGTCAGCCATATAAATTAAGCCACGCCTCCATGTCAGTTCCAAATAGATATGAGTCTATATACTCTATGCCAAGATGTCAGTAGTGTTTCATCGGCACCGGAAACAGAACAGAGAGTATAAGGCGCGAGTTTTAATTGAAAAACATTACGCATTTACGTAGTATTATAAAAATTATTTGCAGCCAAAGTATTTTTTCAATAAAATACTTTTTTTAATAAATGATAAGTAATTTAAATTTTTCGACAAGGAATTAGTTGAAGTTGAAGTGATACTTAAAAATTCAAAATAATTACATAAAAATAAAAAATCTAATAATTAAATAGTAACCTGTAAAGTTGGAATTGTAAAAATGAAAATAAATTATTGAATCAGATATTAAATTAAACTTTTATTTGTTAATAATGTTTAAAATGCAACAATAAAAAAATATATATATATAAAAAAATATATAAAAATACAAATTATTATTATAAATTTTATAATAATTTGGAAATTTTTTTTAAATTTTTTATTTTTTCTCTTTTTAAGAGGTTTTTTTTATTAAATGTCTTGCTTAAAAAATGGAGCCTCATAGTAATATAAAAATCAATGACCTCCAAAGTCCTCTCCTGTTGATGTATCGGACAACCGACAAAACGGAGATTTGGACGAATTTGTTGAATTTTTTTTAGGATTTTATAAACTATTCCCCGGCTAAGCCCCATTTTTGCAACGACATCTAGGAATACTTCTTCGAGTTGCGTCGTGAGAAATAGTAATTGAGCCGTGACAATCCACCATACTTCTGCATTAAGTCAATGAATCGATCACGGCCAAGTGTTTCATTCTCAGAAGCTTTAAATTTGTTGATGCATTCAACGCATTTGCATTTAATTGTGAACTTCCTAACGACATATCCTGCCATATATGTCTCAGCTTCACGACTCGTACTTACTACGTCGTAATCATAGCCTCCATGATTTATATAGCCTCTCTTATATAGCCTCCATGATTTTTGTAGTCAGTTATTTTTAGAAAACTTTGATTAGGAATATAATGTTTATAATGTATGATGGAATCAATCACTTACAATCACTTGGTATTTGCATATAATCTTCGTCAAATCACAGATTATTAAAATCAATTAGCTACAGAACAAGTGTTGAATGAAATGTTGAATTATTCTTGATTTTTTAGGTGTTACAGTGACTTACTTTCTTTTAATTATCAGTTGTTAAGATTCAATTATTTACGTTTCACATCAGTAGTACCAACCAATAATAATGCATAATAATTGTTTAGAAATTGTCTTATTTGTGTGAGAATCAATTACTTATTTATAATCGACTTCAAAACATGATTCTTCAGTCATATGCATGCATTTTTTTTACATGAAATGTTTGGATTTTGTTGGTTTTTATAGTTTGGGTATAACTCTGTAAATATGAAGCGATTTTGATTTCATTATAAAGAGTAAACAGGTAGTAGAGACCACAAAGACACTTAAAACCACTTACTTGCCGATAATACAGACTCGGCGAAAGCGTTCGGCGAATGTCTCGAGACATTCGTAAGGCGAGGAGCCGCGAGTGGAGCTGTGTACACTCTCGCCGAGTATTCGGCCGGCAATACAGTTCTCGTCAGTTAGTCAACCAGAAATTTCGTTGGTATACCTAAAAAGTTACATTTTCAAATAAAAAATTACGGAGTAGTAATTTTTTGATTAAACTATTAAAAATAATTATTATTCAATTGAGTAATGACACTATAAGAATAAAAAAAGTATTCATAAATTTATACAGTTTTTATTTATTTTCGTGTTATACTATTAAGATTAATGGGTACAATTAAAGCGATTGATAGTTGAATATTTAAAAATGGCGGTTGACAATTCAATCGAATCTAGACGAGAGTGTACTGAGGGTGCTCGTAGTCGCCACTCGCTTCCTTTGACTCGTGTCAAAAAACGACCAAGCGTTGTGAGTACACTTTCGTGCTCGTTATGTCTTACCAGATATTTCTTCGAAGATATTTCACGGAAAGCTAAATTCGCAGGAGAGGTGAAAAATGGTAACAGCTAAAAGTGAAAAATAAAAGCTTCCGTCAGTGGCCACGATAACTCAAAAAACGAAAAGAGATAACGAGCTGAAATTTGTGAGTGGGAAAAATCGGATCGGGCCTCCCTCGCCAGGATAGAAAATATCCATCTTTGAATTCGTAAGGGATAGGAAAAAAACTTTTTTTCTTAAACTCAGTAAATACCGGATATTTAAGCAATTAACTAAACTCGCATTTAATTACCTCAGTTAGTTGTTATTTTCACTTGTTTTATCTTAATTTGTTTAAGACTAATCATCCCATAATATGTTTCAAACTTATGAGATATTTGCAAAACAATCGATTTTCGTGACCTTTGACTTTTAATATCTTGACTCACAGACATGAGATTTTTTTGCCAGTGTTTAGAATGCCTAAACAAAAGTTTTTACACAAATTCAACTTGCTTACTTTCATTCCGAGTGTGAATACTTATTTGATTGTGGTATATAAGTATTGAATATTAATTGTGATACATATTAATTAAATTTCATATTAATTAATATATGTACAATTAAATTTTCACATTCTTTTATTAATTCGTGTAATCTTAATGCTAATTTTTGGTATGTTGTTTTTCAATTTTTCTTTTCCTATCATGGTATCTATAATACATTTATGGAGAGATTCACTCATTATATTTGTATTTACTAATTATTTTTCTTGAGTATGATTTTTCAATATTTTCTAACTTTTCTTAACTTGTTTTTTTTTTCTTTTCTTTTCACTTTTATATATTTTTAAATAATGTTTAATTTTTGTAATTTCTATTAATGATTTTATACTAATATTGAAGAGAAATGTACATTTATAGGCTCCAGGATGTGCGAATCAGATGCCATGCAATAGGTAAATTAACACTTTATAGACATAAAGTGCTAAGATTTTAATACAAAATTTAAATATTTCAAAAATTTTACTCAATCCCAGGGCTTCAGAATGCTAGCACCCCATCCATGGAATTTCGAAAGACCATTTATACCATCTAATTTGGTCACTAATTGGTCATAAATGGTCAGGTAGTCCCATTAATTGGTCAGCGATAGAAAATTTTTTATTGATCTTTTAACTTTTTCAAGGTCATAGAAAACTTTTAGCACCCCATCTATGGAATTTCAAAAAACCAATTATGCCATATAATTGGACATAAATTGTCAGATAGCTCCATTATTTGGTCAGCGATAGAAAACTTTTTATCGATGTTTTAAATTTTTTCCAAGTTCATGAAAAAATTTTAACACCCCATATTCCACAGAGAAAAAATAAAGGCACTAATCGATTGAGAATAATCCACTGATAATTGGGCAGTTAAAATAAATAATTGGTCAGACCTATATCCTGGAAAAAATGGATTTCCTGGTAGACCGCCTACATCTATTTCATGACCTTGAAAAAAATTTAAAACATCGACAAAAAGTTTTCTATCGCTGACCAAATAATTGAGCTACCTAACCATTTATGACCAATTAGATGGTATATAATTGGTTTTTCGAAATTATATGAATGGGATGCTAAAAGTTTTCTATAACCTAGGAAAAAATTAAAAGATCAATAAAAAATTTTCTATCGCTGACCAATTAATGGGACTACCTGACCATTTATGACCAATTAGATGGTATAATTGGTTTTTCGAAATTCCATGGATGGGGTGCTAACATTCTGAAGCCCTGGGAATTGAGTAAAATTTTTGAAATATTTAAATTTTGTATTAAAATCTTAGCACTTTATCTCTATAAAGTGTTAATTTACCTATAGCATGGCATCTGATTCACACTTGACCGCTTTAATTGTGTACGCATAGCTAAACTTAATTGGTGTACCGCTATCAAGTTAATATAAATGTTTAATAACTTACAAAAAAAAGTTATATGTTGTATTTTGTGTTTTGAATTTTAAAATAAATCATTATTCATTTTTTGTTTGTTATGTTATTGAACTCGTCCGTCCAAACATGGACATACAATTCACATTGGATTTATGAATGTAAATAATCATACGCAAAGTATGGAAAGAAGCACTGTTATTTAACTGAAAATATTTTTTTAAATTTATGCTATGCAATTTGTCAAACGTAATAATCATATTATTACTATACCTATTAAAGGTGTTTCTGAATTGGATACCACTATTTTATGGGCGTTCGATTATGAAATCATTATTCGACAAATATTATTCAATTTTTTTGTCTACAGGGAAACAATTGCCCGTTTATTTCATATCTTTTAGCTTAGATAGATTTACCAGGATTACTTGGTATATTCCAATAATTTGGTTCCGATACAGGGAATCGAGCCCGAGCGTGTCTAGTGTATAACTTGTGCTAGATCATGGATTTCAATATCTAATCACCTTAGATAGATAAATCATGGAGTATGAAAAGTATTAAAAATTAGCATCCTTCTACTTCAGTTTTGCTTCGAGGTTTGCTTATCCCATATCATGGCAAAAGGCAGGAGTTGGCGTATCAGGGTTTCCTGAAGGTTCATATATTTGGGGTGAGAAGCATCGAATATATTGTATCTGCTGTAATCGAGAGATTCGCAGTTAAAGATAGTGTGGCTGGATGTTTCATCCTTATCGCCGCACAGTCTGCGCATAATGGTACCAGTCCAAGTGGCCGAGCGGTCTAAGGCGTTATGTCTGCGCAGTATGCCTATTTGGAAACTGGAAGGATATGGGTTCGAATCCCGACATCGGCAGTTTGTCAATTATTAGGAAAAAATAGGGGCGGTTAATTGACTAAACTGTCGGCGTATGGACAAGAACGAAGTAACCGGCTATGCTTGAGAAGGTTTTCTGCAGTTTCGTTAACGAAATTCAGATGAATATCGGCATAGTTCCTATCATAGTCGGCTGCAGCCGCATATCCTACCAATTCCTAGTCTCTACACAAAAATTCCTTCCACTCCACTCACCATCCTTAGGGATCACAATGGACCTTATGGTCGAAGTGTAGTCCGTCCAGGGCAACCTCTAGATGCTTTCGTAGGTGATAATGTCCGGTGATAAATCCGGTAAGCTTTCAAAGTTGTGTCCTGTTCAGGTTCAGTGTATCGAAGGACAGCTTCTGAGATACAGTTCGAAACCTTAGTGCAATATATTTATCGCCAGGTTACACGTTATACCCATCAACAAACATTGTATCATTATTAAATAGGCAAAATAAAAGTTTTGTTAACCCCTTGTGCATAACTCGTGTAACCTTACTTTTACTTTGTGAAACAATAACGAGTCTGACTCGTGTAAACTTATTTTTACTTTCTGAAACAATCACGAGTCCGGCTCGTGTAAAGCTAAATTTACTTTGTGAAACAAAGTCAAGTCTTAAAACAAAGTAAAGTCTAAAAACTTAAACAAAGTAAGGTCTTGATTCATTATCTGTCCCTGCGTGTACTTCGAAAAGTATCCTTCGTGCTTAGAAAATCCTGAGTGCGTCGAAAAGTATCACACACTGTTATGAAATTTTCTTTTAAATAATTATTTCAGGCACATAATTTATTCAAATAAGTAATCATTTCAGATATATAATTTATTTAGACAATTAAAACTACAAGAGGTTAAAAGTCCAATAAACTTCCTATTTAATTAATTTTGATTAGCAAAAATTTTTGATTGAATATACCAAAATATCTTGGTATATTCTTACTTAAGTTCTTTAAGGGTCAGAGGGACGTAAGAAATACCCCGGAGATAGTTAGTATTAGCTAATTCATACTAATAATTTAGCTGAATACTTGATCTAGGAAATGGGACAAATTTCAAAAACCTACTGTTTGATTAGTTTTGATCTAGTTTGTAACCGTTTTCAAGAAATTACTACTATCATTTAAAATAAATGCCTACTGTCATATTTAAAATAGATATTTCGGAAAATGTTGGCCAAAAATATGATTTCCTATTTTGTTGACAATTTTTATAGCAAAATGATGACTCTGGATAAGATCATAGTTTAACCATAGGCATTCAGTTATTTTACGTCATTTTACTTTACTATGTGCAATTTGGACTTTAAAGCGAAGAAAGACCCACGGACAATGAATTCCAGAGAGGGTATACGGAACCCTAAAAATCAAAATATTAATTTTATTTACAGTTTGAAGATGATATGCTGACTAATGATAAAAAAATTATCAAGTTCCAAGATCAAATTGTAAGACACTCAGGTAATTTTCATGTTTGACAAATGACCTTCAGGTACAAAAACTGTATCAATCATTTCAAAAGTTCACTAACTAACAAACCTAGTTTAGATTTATAACACTTAATTATTTATGTTTATGGAGGTAAAATATGATAGGTACCTTGATTTTAATTAAACCAACGAATATTTATAAATTGTTCAAAAAGTTAATCAAAGGTCATTTGACCTCTTGGACTATTAATAATACGTAAAATTTATTAAGAAAACCAGTAAAATCAAAGTAAAAGAATTTGTGAAAGTACAATTATTAAATATATTGAATATATTTTACGTGATTGCCAACTTGTAAAAGTAGCAATAGCAAAACGCTTGAGATGATAAACTCCAGTTTTTTTTGTTAACAAAAATTCGTTAGGCAGGAGCTGCTTCAACTTAGCGAATTTCCTTAAAATACATAAATCACTTTCTAGCGGTCACAATTTTAGTCTGATCAAAATGAAATTTCGAATATGATTTTAGTATTTGCAAAGCCAATTTTATTAATAAATGACATACGTCAAGGGGAAATGGGGGCATAAAGAAAGAAGAAAACACAAAATATAAAATATCTCTCTTAATATTAGAACAATCAAAAAATGCGTAAGGAATAAAGTTGGAGAAAATCAAGTTTGCTACAATTTATCACCTTATCATTTTTGCTCAAACTCTAATGTGTACAGAGATAGTGAGGAATTTCATTTTCAATCTTAAACCGTCAATATTTCTGTAAATATTAGGGTAACAGAAAAAATGATAAGAAACAAAATTACAGTAAAACTTAATACCTACAACTTTATTTCTTATAAATTTTTCGATTTTTCGAATATTAAGGAAGATATGTCAAATTTTGTGTTTCCCCCTCCCTCTAAACCCCCCTTTCCCCTTGTTCGATTTAACCCATTAACGAACTTGACCTTTTGAATACCAAAAGCGCCTCAAATACCAAATTTCATTCCGATAAAATGAAAACTGTGACCGCTAGAGTGATTACAGACACACACATATATATATATATATATATATATATATATATATATATATATATGTCCATAGATATATATATATATATATATGTCCATAGATATATATATATATATATATATATATAAATTTTACAGATGATGATTTTTGACATCTACTTGGTAGGATCGATGGACATTTGAAGAAATTTTTCCGAAATTTTGACTTCGGTACGGGACCAATAGCTCTATTTCCTTTCAGAAAATTCGCTAAAAAGCCAATATTTTGAAAATAAAGTCGTGCGCATAGATTACCCAGGATATTTTTTAACCGACTACCGCGGAGGGTAATGTTTTTGACTTAGATTATAAATAAAAAAAGTTTTACTTTTAAATCTTGCAATTTTCTTAAATGTTTATATAATTACTTTAATTATAATCGGATATCGTTTATAATTTTGAAATTGTCTCGTGCTAGGTATTTGTTGCAAGATTGAAACATTCTGGTGTATAATAGCATCTGGTTATTGTGTATACTCAGGAACTATTCAAACCTACAGCCCATCATCCAGAAATGCAAGCTCTAAAAATCGCAATATTTCAGCACTTCAGGCTTTCCATTTTCAATGAAATATTTTGCTACCAAGTTGAAACTTATTTGATGAAGTGATCCACATTAATAGAGAACCTATCTTAATTAATGTTTCACTTTTCTTCATACAGATTGGTCAGGTATCAGGCTTCTCTATATTTTAATTCATGCTTTAAGAAGCTTAGCGAATCATAAAAAGTCCCGTCAAGATTTATAAGTCATTATATTTGGCTATTACAGGTTTTTTTTCTTTCTAGTGTAATATTTTCCTGTTTTTGGAATATTTAACCTAGAAGATATAACTAGTTAGTTTTTCTAATGACTTCATCTTCCTCTCTGGGATATCTATGTAAGAGGCAGCTTTGGCTTCTTTCACTAAGTTCTCTTACGTGACTATGTAATGTATTTATTTATATCAAAAAATATGTGACGACTTGCCCACAAGGTTTTGTAACATACAGTACCACCTGTGAAAAGTTCTACTGCATGAATCCTCGCCCTTGCTACCGCCTGGCAATAATTTTGGAAAAATAAACATCATGAACAACAAGATGCTATTTTCTATTTTTCTAGGCCATATAATTGTATAGATTTTTTAGGTACAGTTGAACTTGATTAAGTGAGAACTTGATGAGCTTTATGAGTGAGAAAGTTTAAACTTTTATATGAGTCGTTTTTTATATCTGGAGCTCTTTAACTAGGAATGTATCTTTCCTTATACCTCCTTAACTGGAGGTGTGTATTTGTAAGAAAACAAACCGATTTTTCAAAGATCGGTGCGGATAGCTACGACTCAGAGGAAAATAGTGATGAGCCTAGCAATAAGAAATCAGTAAAAATTTGTGTCTAACGAAATAAGTAGACAGTTATGCTAATACTCACTTTCGAAGACTTTGTAGGAGTTGCCGTGATGTGACTGTTGCTGAATACCACATTAATGACAAATGAATCCTACCCCAAAGAAGCCAAAAGTTTTAAACGAGCCAATTTTTGATAAGATTTATGAGCTTGAAAACAGAACAGAAACACAAAAAATAAACACTATATGCTGTGTTTTTTATACCACCCTCCGTAAGTGAGAGACGCCGCTACTTTACTCTAATAAACGAGAAAGTGGTTATGTAAAAAACCAAATAAAGGGAAAAAATTGCCGGTCTTATAAAACTTACGCTGATCAAGATTCAACTGTATTTGGATTTAATATAAACGATTTTGATTTTTATAAATATAATGACAGCGTCAAAAAATACCTCTGATGTACAGTTTTCAAAAGAAACAAGTCAAAATATACAATTTTAGCATCTCTTTGTATTGAAATTGACTTTGCAACATTAAAGTTCACTCCTTTTTTTAAATGAATAAAACAAAATACCGTGATTTACCGTGTAGGTAGCTGCCTAGGTAGCTGCCTCAAATCATGATACATTCTTGAATCATGGGTCACGAGACCGATCGCGTGGCCCATTCTGACGCCTGACTCAAGTGTCAGCATGAAAATGTATTTTAAAAAGAGGGGGCGACAATTTTGCAACTGCCTAGGGCGGCGAATTATCTTAGTCCGGCCCTGTCCATATGACTAAATTCATACATTTAAGTATTCTTTCTCAATAAAAGCTATGAATTCTTACAAGTATAATGGACAGCGTTAAAATTTAAGTCTGACGTACAGTTTTCTAAAGAAACAATTCAAAATATACAATTTTAGCATCGAACACTCTTTGTTTTGAAATTGACTTTGCCACTTTTGAATTTCACCACTTTTTCAAATGAACAAAACAAAATAAGTATTTCATATATTTAAAATTCATACATCAATTCTTTCTCAATAATAAAAGACATGAGATTGTAAAGAATTTATATATCCAACTAGTGTTGGTATTCGATGGCATGGGTTGATGTCGGTTCTTTGTTTACCTTATTAACATTGAATCCATATTTATGTTTGTATATGCAAGTGTAGGTATATGGTTTTCTACTTAATAACATGAAATTAATTTAATTTGTATAAATTTCAAATTTTAATACGGATATAAATATTTATAGTACCTACATGTAGATATAAAACGTGAATACTTTTTGCCAGAGCTGCCATTGTAAACGCAGATGTTGTAAAATAATTATAATATAGAATGTCTCACAATCAGAATAAATTAGTTTCTATACAGAGATACTAATTGATATTTGACACTATTTATAACTGAATTTATTGTATTTTATGGTATCAAATTATAGTGAAAACCGTTTATAGTATCATTAATAAAGGGACCCATAAAACTATAATCGATAGTCATACCAACCAAGATTTGTCGGGCCTAAATTCTACAGTATTTTCGCAAGCTTGAGAATGTGTCATTTAAGACCATAATGGTCAAAATTTCATAGCTTGAATCCATTCGATTTTCAAAAATGTTAAGAACATAAATTAATAACTTTTTTTAGCAATTTAGCAGTTGACAGGACTACCGTCAGTAATAGTGGCGTTCTTTTTTTAAAAATTTTATAGTTAACATTCCGATACCATCAATCGTGCCATGGTATGCGAATATTTTGGGATTATGTCCAGAGATCTTGTAACTCGGTTGTTCTGCCCAAACCAAGCTCCGAGCGAACCAACGACAAATGCATCCAAAAAGATTTTTGTTTTCAAGCCACCTCTAAGGAGTGCGAGGCACCCTCAAACGAAGTGCCCGGCGTACGCAGTCTGCTGTGTGTAAGGCCCTGCCTGTTGCGTGTAGGACAGCACCCGGGGGTAAACGTGCTGCGCCACTCACCAGACAGTCTATCTTGGACGTCATTGTGACGACGTTGCCACGCTGCTGAATGGACGATACAATGGTTTGGGACACGGGGTGCAGTGTTCTTTGATATAGACACAATGTCGACACCGTTTGTTTCAGTTCCCAAATCGAGTCTGTTTTACAGCATCGAGTCTGTCTTAAATCTGTTTTACAGCATTGAGTACACTCTGTATAATAAAAATGAAACATTATGTTCATTCTTTCATGCAATTGCAGGCGATTTTAAGAAAACTTTCACAGAAATACTTTATTAGATCACATTTAATTGTCTATTCATTATGCTAATAATAAATTCTTAAAGAAAAAATAAACTGATTAATAAAAAAACAATTACAGACACAATTACAGACATTTTTTTATTAACTATTTTACTTCTCCAATGATACCCAATCCTCATAAACCTCAAAAGAATTTGTTTAAGGTAATGTTAATTACCTTAGCGAGAAACTAAGCGAAGAGTGGGATATGCGCATCCGTACATTGCATCAATTTCAAAAATGGTATTTATTTAATCAGGGGACAGGGGCTATACATAAACCCTGACAATGAAACTGGTGTGGTTCAAAGTCTGATGAAATGTGGTTGATAGTTATAAATATTTCTTGAACTGACTAGTAGCGCATTGGTGGGGTAGTTGAGTACTATACTGATTGAAGAAGATGTCATAGACACAATACAGCCAACTCTGTCGATAATCGTGATTGATTCAATCAATAATTGGTTAAGTACCACGTGGACTGACAATACAGAAGTTTAAATAAATTTAAAAAAAAATTATTGGTTTAGGAAGTTACGTAACACAATAAACTGGGGGAAGGGGGTATTCAATAGGTAAGGAAAACGCATTACGTGGTTTATAGATAACCCCACAACAAACAGTAAAGATTCTATATTAGGTACTATGGGCCACAAAAGTGGAGTCCTTTTTTCAAAATTGTATAGCCATTTTGTGACTTATTCAATCGGTTTTTGGGAAAATGTTTCGAATACGTTGTTGGTATATTTTTAATGAATAAGTTTTTTTTAAATGACTATACAATTTTGAAAAAAGAACACCACTTTTGTGGCTCATAATCAGGCCCGGACTTAGAAACTCAGGGCCCCTAGGCACTTGCCATTTGGGGCCCCCTCTTCTCGAAGCTGTTTTGGAAATTTAGCTAATTAAATTCTGATGTTTATTTATAATAATTAAAGTCGATTAAAAAAGATTGATTGACAATTGATTTTTTTTCTGCAAGCGGTATCAGACATTGCGAACTGAAATCGCCAAAGATTAAACTTTTTGTCGCTCAAATCAAATATTTTCATGTTTCATACATTTTGAACTTCTACGTGTCATGCCGCTAAATTGACTCTACGAAATCGCACAAATGATGATATTATATAAAGTTTGTATAAAATTTTAAAGAATTTACGATTTTAAGTGTCACTCAAAAATGTTTTGCCACCTCGGTAGCGAAAAATTTGCTATCCTGTCAACACTACCGGCCGCGTATTCATCACTTCATATATCAGACAGAGAGATATATACTAGGCCGGCTGCAAGCAGGTAAGAGCCCGCGCATGCGAGCGAAATGAACGACCGTATCTCAACCCTTTCTTATGGCAGAACGGTCAGCCTGCGTTCAGGTAGATGACCTATTTTTGTTTGACATTTTGGTTGACAAGTGCAAAAATAAGATTGAAAACTTTTAAATAGCTCGAATAATATCGTTGCAAGACTTTTAAGTTAATATTTTCTATAAAGATTTTTTATTTTGGCCAGCCAGCCAGCTTTTGAACTTATATGAAGGTTCCGCCACTGGGGCCCCTAGTCTTGTAGGCCTAGGCGGAAATCCGGCGTTACACATAATACTACGATATTGTAGTCTCTGTACATAGAGGTAAAAAAAAAGATGAACAAATTAAGCAAATAAATTTGAATAAAGACTGAAAACTTTTAAGTCGGCTGGGCCTGGACCTAGGCGGGCTGGGCCTCTAGTCCGGGGTCTTGTAGGCCTAGGCGGAAATCCGGCGTTACACATGATACTACAATATTGTAGTCTCTGTACATAGAGGTTAAAAAAAAAGATGAACAAATTAAGCAAATAAATTTGAATAATGAATGTTAGAACAACAAACAGCATCAATAAAAAGTAATAAAAATTGGAAAAGTAGTTGTAAAAGGGAAAATAAGCAAATACATGCATGATGCATGTAAAATGATATTTGACACTTATACTAAACTACTGTATAATAGTTAAATATCAAATGACATACATTTCATTCACCGTTAGTTAGCGTTTAGTGATGACAATCCAAATATAAACATAAATGGATGTGATGCTATGAAGTATTTAACGTGTTTAATTTCCAAAAACATCTAAAAATAAATGTACTACATGACATGTCAATACAGTCACAGATGATATCGAAATCGTTGATACGAATCATTTCAATATCCATATCGTCATGGGATCATATTTTTATCAGATCTTTTATTACAAAACGTGAAATTAAAGAGAAAAGTTTATTTATTCATCTCAGCTAAAATGCATTTATGAATAAAAAAGAAGCAATGTAAAATCATTTTTTAAGGTTAGGTATTCGTCAAATTGACATAGAAATAATTACAGTGGTTTGTGTGTTTACACACAATAAAACCAATAAAGTAGTTTTAATAGTCCAAGCGGGGACCGTAAAAAACAACACCGCTACGGTTTAATTTGGGGATGCAACTTTTAGAAAAGATACAAGTTAGTACATATTGTGACTTCAATAACTTGTCTAGGCAACTCTGCAAGAACCTGATCAGAAGCAGTGCAACCACCCCCAATTATTTTATTGCGCATAACTTTTTTGAAGTTCTTTTGACGTGTACCAGTCCAAGTGGCCGAGCGGTCTAAGGCGTTATGTCTGCGCAGTATGCCTACTTGGAAACTGGGAGGTTATGGGTTCAAATCCCGACATTGGCAATTTGTCAATTATTAAGAAAAAAAAGGGGGCGGTTAATTGACTAAACTGTCGGCGTATGGACAAAAGCGAAGTAACCGGCTATGCTTGAGAAGGTGTTCTGCAGTTTTCTTCACGAACTCCAGATGAATATCGGCATAGTTCCTATCATAGTCCGCTGAGCCGCATATCCTAGCAATTCCTAGTCTATTCACAAAAATTCCTTCCACTCTACTGACATCCTTAGGCATCACTATGGACCTTATGGTCGAAGTTTAGCCCGTCCAGGGCAGCCTCTACAATCTATCTATATTATTAGATCGATGTATGTACAATTTGAAAATTAAAATTTAATAATTTCCTGCTGGGCCTTTCACATAACCAAGATGAATATGACTTTCAAACAAAAAATTTCTAAAAGTAAGCTTTCCAAATTTATCAAATATTTTAATAGTTTTTCAAAAATCGTTTAGTGTCAGGTGTTAGTTATTGAATTTAATAATAGGTATGCCTCGAACTGTGTGCATACACATACTAACGTATAACAAAACTTTCTAATTTAGAATAAAAAAAATAATGAAAAATATTGAAATAATTCACATCATTTATCAATAAAATTATATCGAATGCTTTAATCTCAATAATTAATGTATACATTGTAAGTTACGTTGCACGGTAAGTGCCAGGTCACACGCTACTGTGATGCATTTCTTCTTTATGCTTCTTTCAAGCGAATGACTTACTTACTATCGTTTGAAGTTAAAATACTTCGAACTGTAAAGGTGCATTTTCATGCTGACGCTTGACGCTGGTTTCTAGCGTCAAATTCGGTCACGTGACGAGAATTTAACATGCGCGCCATGTAGAAAAAATGTAGCGATAAAGCTAAATTTAGTTTAGCTTTTCTGCCGGGTTATTTAGCGTCAACGTAATAACTCGAACAATCGTATCGATAATAATCGATCTAATCAAAACAATAATCAGCTGTTACTTTGTGATTTTGTAAATATAGCGAATACAAAAATAAATACTAATAAATATTAAAACACATATCCGATACAGTTTTGTTTTACTCACAATTACATACGTAACCTATAAAGTCTAATGGTAACATCGATACATCGACTTTCGATACTGATGTCTAAAATTTGACGCTAAACGCTGTAATTTTTCGCTACAATTATTTCTAGATGGCACGCATGTTAAATTCTCATCACGTGACCGAATTTGACGGAGGTAAGCAGCGTCAAGCGTCAGCATGGACATGGACCTTAATAGCTCAGATTTGTGTACACATCAAATATCGATATCAGATCTTTTACACTCAGTACAAGTGTCTATTTTTAACTTCACCTGCAGGGGAACCCGGGGCACAATGAGGTACCGGGACAGAATGAAATTTGACGGTTTTTGGGTGCTACTAGCGAGCAGCAATACGTAGAACTAGACCAACATGTGGCTGTTCAACTACGACATTCATGTTAGTCCAGTTTTCTTGGTCGTTGGTGCGTGAAGTTTTAGTTTTGTGATTTTTTGTTGTATTAGTAAAATGATAGATATTGACCCAGTATCAGCCCTATAAGGATTAACTATCAAACAAACGCATTCGCGTGTCAGAAATATAATGTTAGCGTGCGACTCTAAACAAGATGTATAAATTCAACCAATTGTTCAAGGACGACATAGTAACCATTATTAAAAGTATATTTGGAATGTACTATGTACTAATGTAGGTCAGACAAGGTGTTTTAATATAAAATTGATCAAAATTAAATTAGAGCTAATTAAATATTTTGTTATGATCAGAAAAAAACAATTTTATTAAATTTGGAATTATTTATTATATTTGTAAATAATTGCAAAACAGTTTCGTGTGAATTACAAATATACAGATGTCATACAAATGTCACATTGATTATTATCTAGCATTGTTTGTTGGTTCATTATGTAATATTCTCTTTTCTTTCACATCGTAGATACTAAAAATAAGAATGGAAAGGAGGAAATTGCAATCGTAATTAGGTTTGTGACAATTAGTGTAATCTTTTCCGATGGGTTAAATACATTGACCTCTATATATATATATATATATATATATATATATATATATATATATATATATATATATATATTTATATATATATATATATATATATATATACATATATATATATATAATAATAATAATTAGAAAGAGGGGTACCGCAAGTGGGTCGCTAGCACCTAGACCAACGGGTCCTCTGTGCCCTCTTTGAGAACAACCTGTCACCCGAAGGCGAGAAGACTCCGGATAAGAGGCGCCATTCTAAGCAGATGAAGATATATATATATATATATATATATATATATATATATATATATATATATATATATATATATATGGACTTAGCGTTGCCACCTCTAAAAAATCTCAAAACCGGAGTGTAGGAAAATTTTCTCGTCCGGAGACTATACATTTTTTATTATATTAAGATAAAAGTAAAATATAAATAAAATTCAACATTTTTTTCACATTAAATTTTTATTTATTTACCAATCTTTGTTTTGTTGAGTTAAATTTCGATTTTAATTTAATATAAAATCAGATTCAATACTATGTATATATTAAACACAAATAAAATTTTACATAAAGTTTTTTTTTTTGGTTAGTACGATCATAATGAAATAAAAATGTTTACACAAAAACAATTAAATTAAATAATTTTTTTTAAATAAGTTAACTAATTTAACTTTAAATAATTACGAATAAAATTCATACACTATAATAACGTATACTTGACCAACATAAACATCATCCAATGTAACAAACTACGCATGCGCAAACTACTTCTCGTGAGTACATATACATATACTTTCACAAAACACTTACACAAGGATTACACTCTAAGTAAGTTAAATAAAAACCAATATTTTATACAAAGAATTTTACTTAAATAAATCCAAATCATTTTCAAGTTTTGGTTTTTGTCCGGAGAATACCTTAATCGTCCGGAGACCGGAGAAAAGTTTCAAAAACCGGAATCTCCTGCCGAAATCTGGAGAGCAGGCAACCCTATAATGGACTGCAGTTCTTTATGGCGTTAAAGTTAAAGTGTTCTGAATACCTTAAAGTATTGAGAACTCTACCGCCTGGATATGCTCTCTGGTGGATACATTATAAACTAAAGCTAGTAGGTCGATAATAATAGACAACCTTCAGGAAAACTTGACCAGCAAGCTCCTGGCCACTGCCAAGATATTGGAGAAACGAATCTCGCCAGACTGAAGTAGAAAGGGAAACTCAATGGGCCATAAGGTCGAAGTGCAGTACTTTATATACCCCAAGATATATCTATCTAGTAGGTCGATGTTTCCAGCCCCAAGCCCCGTGATATAACCTGCGGCCTACAAGTTTCTAGTAACTTAGTAACTACTGCTAGTAGGTTGAAATATGAAACTTCGCTCACTGCCAGAGATCCCAATAGTATTTAAGCTTATTAGTCTATACCTAAATACAGTAGACTCTTGAGCCACCAACACCAAGGGGGTAGAACTAAATATAAATCCACTCGTACATTTAGTTTAATAGAGAGACTTCAAAACTTTAATTGCACCTATATCAATTCTTTCAACCCAAGAAAAAATTGAACTATTTTTGGACAACTTGGAAGTATGCTACTGCGTCTGAAACATATCCAACCACCTTAAGGCCTACTAAGTTAAGTGTTTGTGCAACACATCAGACAAAATTAGCATAGTATTGGAATATCATAGCTTTCCAAAAAGTTCAAAACAGTATTTGCTATAAATCGATGCTTCTTCTAGATGCTCCTCCTTGCACCCCAATATAAAAAAACTGCAAAAATCGAGGACGACATGAAAGTACCGAACGATGAAAGCCAGTTTCTCATCTGTTTGGTTATTATGGGTTGAACTTGTAGCGGTATCGCTTCTTCATTAAATTATTATTATAATTTTGTTCATCATTTTTATCTGTCGCATAACAACTATAACTTCCCTCTATTATCACGGTTGCTTTGAATGTTAACAACCATGGTAATTTACATATTAAAAACAATAACATTTCATAAATCAAATCAATAAAGATCAATTATATCTTTTATACATATTTATTATTTATTTAAATAATAATTATTTAATATAACTATCATATACCTTTACAAACTAAATAAGTGAAGTTTTTTTTTTTTAATTGGTTAAATTAATTCGATGAAAAATATTTGACCGTGGGTTTCGAAAATTCGGGGCCTCCAAAAGTTCGAGGCTCTGAACTCGTGCCCCATGTGTCCATAAGGTAAAGTCAGCCATGAGTGTATTTTAATTACGAAAAAGTTCATTCCCAATCTCAAATAAAAAATCGTATACATGATTACTTTTACAATTTTAACTTAATTTCAATTTAATTATTAATAATGATTGTTTTCGAACAGAAAAAAATTATGATCATTAAATGACGTAATTAATTGATGAGTAGTAAAAAAAAGATGATGTAATGACAAAAAATTAATAATAATTATGCTAAAAAATGTTGTCTAAATCAAATTACATACATACACTTATAAACAAAATTATATTAATGAATAAGTATTATGTTTTTTTTTTTATATTTACCTGTTGGAGGTCTTTCTTTGGGATAACAAATTCTAAACAATCCTCGTGTTCTTGAATAATAATAATATTTACTGTTAATATCTTCAAGGACTGCTTGCGTTTCAGCATTATTACCATTATTTGTTAAATATTTCTGTGAACAAAAGACAAATGTAAAAAAATTATATATTAAAATACTTTCTAAATGTAGGTATTTCAGTGTAGATCATTTACTATATAGTTAAGGTTGACCGGACAGTATCCAGCAAATCATAATAAATACAAACACACTTTGTTTAACAGAAATTAAAAATTTTAATCTGTAAATTAATTATTTAAATTTAGATAGCATCTAACATACCTAGGTAATCGGATTTATGTAATTATTTAAAATATTTAAAAAATAATAAATAATCATCTTTTGATTGTATTCAAGTATGGTGGACGCAAATTTTCGTGAATTTTTTATCTTTTTCATTAAGATATTTACAAAACTTTTCACCAAACAATTTTTATACCCTGTATAGGTAAAATTTGTTAACAAAAAAATCTTCTTTTCTTTAAAATAAACAACTTTTGTTTGAAATTTTTTTTCATAAACTCAATAGTTTTCTCATAATTTATGGATTAAATATTCTTCGGAAAGCGAATTGTTAACAATTCGAATACGCAGAATTGTTAACAATTCAATCATTGATATACAACTCAGTATATACTGGGTATTCAAACAATTAACTCAGTTAGTTGTTGAATAGGGAATATGCATGAAAATTTTTTTTCACATTTATTTTCAGAATATGAAAATACTGTTAATACTGTAATAATATTTAAAAACGAAATTAAAATCCGACAAATATCAAGGAAGCTATAAGCTTTTAAAGATTATTATTTGTCTCTTTCTTGCAAAAATACTAAAAACGGAGTTTTACGTGTATTTTAAATGTTGAAAGTGTAATATGACGTCACATAACATATCAAGAGGGCTATCACCCTCTTTGTCTAATCGGGAATTTCAATCATTCATAACTCGCTTATTTTTAAAGTTATTTAAAAAGTAATTTTACCTTGATATTTGTTCAATTCAAGTGAAAAAAAATTTTCATGCATATTCCCTATTACTTGTTTTTTTTTTTTAAATTTAACGTAATGTATGAGATTTAATTTAGAAAAGTAGAAGTTTTTTACTTTTTAATCTATAGAAGGTGGAGCAACATTATAGAAAATGAATGCGTGCATTCAACATTTGCTATTCACAACATCTTAAAATTCCAATTTTTAATGATTAATTACATGAAAACCCTTTGTCAGATTTTCTTCAAAAAATTATTTTATGTGTATTATTATGAGTTAGCAATTAATAACATATCAAAAACTCAGATTTTTATCCAAACATTGCCGATTTTACCTGTACATGTGTCCGATCAACCTTAAATAATAATATTTCTAATATGATTGTAAATTTACAAAATACGGTGCATAGAAAGAATGCAATTTTAACCTCTGTATATAGAGTACAAAGTGATATCATCAAATTATGTGCAAAGGACTCCGCGCTTCCTTCTTTATGGGAAAATAATTTCTGTCAAACTTTCTAGTCTGGCTTGATGAACAGATCAAAAGTCTCAAAATTTAATTTCAAATACAATTCATAATATAAAATTCATGTATTCCGTAAAAAAATACACGGAATTTTTATACCCGGTATATAATATATACCAGGTTATATTAAGTTTAGCCTCGATTTTGCAACGGTTGAAAATATTGATTGCGAAAAAAAATTTTGGTATAAGTTAGGTGTCCATAAAATGACCTAATTAGTCCATTTCCGCAAAGTTGTCTGTCCGCCCGTCTGTGAAATACGATAACGCAAAAACGAGGAGATAGCGAGCTGAAATTTTGTATGTGTATTCTAGAGCTAAAAAGTAAGCTCAAGCATGTGGGCAAAATTGGGCCATGTTTGGGCAAATTGGCAAAACTGTTTATTTAAAAATAAACAACTTTTGTTTGAAACAGTATATACCGGGTATTTAAGCAATTTAATCAGTTAGTTGTTATTTTCACTTGGTTTTTTATGTTTTATAGCCATCACTTATTTAAAATCACTTTATATGTTAAGAATTTTAATTTACTAAACGTGACAAATTTAGCATTCGACTTTGATTTAATGTTTTTGATGTTTAAATTTTTTGAAAACAATCATGGAGAATTTACAACTATTTGGTTGATTAGTTAATTCATTAGCTCTCGTAAACATTTCTCTTGTTCTTAGCTATAGCATAAAATATATTATAATAATAAATCAACTACCGATTCAACAGCGGAATAAAAATAAGCAAGCAAAATTTTTCTTTAAACCTTTATTTGGCATTCTAAGGACTGTCAAATAGTTTCATATGAAGTGAACATTTTTTGCGAGGCTTTTGTTTATTGATTAAGTTTGACCTCGCCACAAAAATCAAAACGACACAAAAATATAACATATTAGTACATTTGTAATATCTAATATAAAAAAGACAGTCAGTCAGATTGCTATCTTTATTGTCCACAGACCCTGTCGGGTCGTTGCAAGCAGCGTTGTATACAAACACATACAGACACAGATTTTAGCTATTATAAGCCGCTGATAATATTTGTAAATAATGAAACTAAAGAAGTTTCACTTCTTCCGTGAGCCCGTCTTTGAAATGGGCACAGATATACTTCCCAAGACATACCCCTTCTCAAAACCTTTCACTGTAGTATTTGATAGGGCCATGTGGTCGGAAGGAGAACCACCCTACCTCAAGAAAGGAATCGTCTGGTATACAGACGGATCCAAAACTGAAGAAGGGACCGGGGTGGGAATCTACGGTGAAAGACCTAATGCAAACATAAGCCTCAACTTGGTGAAATATGCCACGGTCTTCCAAGCAGAAGTCTACGTAGAGGCTACATAAACCAGAACGTATGTATTCTGTCGGACAGTCAAGCTGCTTTAAAAGTCTTGCCTGGAACTAAGGTCACCTCAAGGATAGGCAAGGATTGTCTGGAGGAACTCCTGAAACTGGCAAAACGGAACAATGTTAAATTGATCTGGGTGTCGGGTCACAGTGATTTCGAAGAAAACAAAAAAGCATATACCTTAGCAAAGATGGAGTCGGATGCCCTTCATAGGTCCAGAGCCTATTTTAGGAATTCCAAGGACTGCATGTAAACACCGTGATTACTGGGAAAAAATACCGCGGCAAGAGCTCCGGAAGGTACTGCTTTAGAGTGCAACAAGGAGGCTATCTCTCGATGCACTGAGAGCTTTCCTGCGGAAGCATCTGCATACAATGGGACTCCATAACGGGTCCATTATGTGTAGATTGTGTGGCGAGGAGGAAGAAACATCCTGCCACATAATCTTTGACTGCGAACCTCTGGGTTACAGCAGATACAGGATAATCGGTGCATCTCACCCCGAATATACGAACCTTCGGGAGGACCTGATAAGCAAGCTCCAGGCTATTGCCAACATATGGGAGAAGCGAATCTTGTCAGACTCAAGCAGAAGAGGGAGCACAATGGAGCATAAGGTCGAAGTGCAGTACTTTTTAGACCCCAGGATATATCTATCTATCTAAGGCACAGATCGAAGTGCAATAGTTTTTACCCCGATATAAATCAATCAATCAATCCTGCGTGAGCTTATGTGAGTAAATACCTTCCTTCCTATCCATTAAGTATCACCAGAGACTATTATTAAAGACATAACAAAGATATTGGGTGATGCACTTCTCTAATAGACTCAAAATACATTTGAAAACATTTTAACTATAATTTAAGTAATGATATAACTTGAATAGTCGTGTGACGGGTCTACATTTTTTTTATTATAATTAAATCTAACAAACGGTTAATATATTATTAAATAGATTCTGCTTTCTCTCTAAAAAAAACTAATTAAACAGTGATTCTATGTAGATATTGGTGTCTGTGTATTTATATACATATACTGTGTGTGTCGCGGATCATTAGCCATTGCAGTTATATTAATTACTAAAGATTAGATTATTATCATTATATGTCATAGACCCCGCACCAGATTCGAACAGGTAGACATGTTTTAATTGCCTTAATATTAAGTAAATATATTCGCTGTAAATAATTAATTAATTAGATGCCATCTATGATTATTTATCATTATAAATGAGTGTTAGCCTTAACTGTCATCTGTCATTGTCTACCAGAAAAAATGAATACGCCATCTACGTATTACTTATGTACCATGAATGGTGCTGTGGTTGACTATTATCGATTTTCAAATAAACTTTTGGGAAACGTTAACCGAGGCATCACGATGAATATATTAAATAAGTTCTAGAGTTACTACCTATAAACTGTTTAAATTTCATGTTCAGTAGTTATTGGGCTATACACACAGGCAGAAATTGGATACTATTTAATTGAATCGATGCCTAATAATCTAAAACACATACTGTATAAAGAAAGGTTTTGTTATACAAGTCGGAAGATTTATTTAA
Organism: Nineta flava; assembly: GCA_963920215.1. Lineage (NCBI taxonomy): Eukaryota > Metazoa > Arthropoda > Insecta > Neuroptera > Chrysopidae > Nineta > Nineta flava. The sequence continues at coordinate 109,863,112 of OY986041.1, forward strand.
ATAAAAACAATTTCGGAAATTTTTGTTTGTCTAAATTGTTTAAATTGTAAAAAAATAATTAATGAAAGAAACAATTAATAACAATTAAAGCGATTATAATCAAATTTGACCTAAAAGACGTGAATTAACAAGCGTTAATTATGCATTGTATAAATACGACTCTTCCTTAAAACGTTCATTTATCGATTCGATAATCGAAACATTCAAACTCCGAAAATAGCATGAATTCGACATTTCTATAAAGGAAGATTAAATAAGAAATACTTCTTTACAAGTATCATAATTGAACACCAACTAGAAAAAGATCTGAAGATCTTTAAACGGCTGAAAACAGCTTTCAAACAGCCAAAAAAGCCGTTTAGAGATCATCAGATCTTTTCCTAGTTGGTGTTGGAATAGGGAATATGCATGAAAATTTTTTTTCACTTGAATTGAAGCATGTTTACTTGACAAATATCAAGGTAAAATTACTTTTTAAATAACTTTAAAAATAAGCGAGATATGAATGATTGAAATTCCCGATTAGACAAAGAGGGTGATAGCCCTCTTGACATGTTATGTGACGTCATATTACACTTTCACCATTTAAAATACACGTAAAACTCCGTTTTTAGTATTTTTGCAAGAAAGAGACAGATAATAATCTTTAAAAGCTTATAGCTTCCTTGATATTTGTCGGATTTTAATTTCGTTTTTAAATATTATTACAGTATTAACAGTATTTTCATATTCTGAAAATAAATGTGAAAAAAAATTTTCATGCATATTCCCTATTTTAAAGAATGGAAGCGCTGGGAAGTTATATATTTTACATAAAATTATATAATAAATAGGTTCTCAGCACTTCCACTTCTTAAAAATTTCGATATAAAATAGGATAAGAGCTAGAAATCTTGAATGGGGCTGAACAGGTGTTTATCAAGCATGGCTCGGAATCATCCCGATTAAACCAACCGTCAACATTGACATCGAGCTATTCGTTTGAGAGCTACGATGTCACAGATATTTATACAGACAGGCACAGACAAATAACACCTTTCTTACTCGGTATATAATATATATTAGGGTGTATGAAGTTTAGTCCCGACATTGTAAGGGGCTGTCTGTCAACACGATAACTCAAAAAACGAAAATAGCGGACTGAAATTTTGTGTGCGTGTGTTCTAGAGCTAAAAAGTAAGGTCTAGTTTGTGCATGAGCAAAATCGGACCATGTTTGGGCAAAATGAGCAAAACTGTTTATCCTTGAAACCGTAAGAGATAGAACAAAAATTTAAAGACAAAAAATGTTCCTTTTTTAAAATAAACAACTTTTGTTATAAACTTTTTTCATAAATTCATTATATACGTGCGGTATTAAAGCAATTAACTCAGTTAAATGTTATTTTCACTTGTTTTTTTTTGTATACTTATACTTTTTGGACAATTACAAGTGGTTTTGGATTGAATAGTTAAATAGTTTAATCTATTTTACATGCTCTCTTGATATAATTAATGGACTTATTTAATTAGGTACTATGTTAATGAACAAAATATATTAGTCTTTGATGCACCAGTTATATAACATCTAGTCTAGTTTAGTTATATAACATCATAACTAATTCAAGTAAAATAACTGTAACTAATTCAAGCGTATTTTACTAACCTCCCAAATACTGGCACCCTCTCAAAATTATCTCGACCCTGGCCTCGTGCCTCACGGTCCTAAGCCTAAATCCGGCACTAATAATGTGCAACATTAACACATATATCGAACTTCACTATAAACCACAAAAGTAGCCGAGCCAGTCCAAGTGGCCGAGCGGTCTAAGGCGTTATGTATGCGCAGTATGCCTACTTGGAAACTGGGAGGTTATGGGTTTGAATCCCGACATCGGCAGTTTGTCAATTATTAAGAAAAAAAGGGCGGTTAATTGACTAAACTGTCTGCGTATGGACAAGAACACCGTAACCGGCTATGCTTGAGAAGGTTTTCTGCAGTTTCCTTCACGAATTCCAGATGAATATCGGCATAGTTCCTATCATAGTCGGCTGCAGCCGCATATCCTACCAATTCCTGGTCCATACACAAAAATTCCTTCCACTTCCCTCACATCCTTTGACATCACAATGGACCTTATGGTCGAAGTTTAGCCCGTCCAAGGCAGCCTCTACAATCTATCCATCTATCTATCTTATTCATTCGGTTTTTGGGGAAAAAAGTTTTTAATAAAAGTTGTTAGTATATTTCTAATGAACAATTTTTATCCGAAGCATTTTTTCGAAAACCGAATGAAAAAGACACAAATCAGTAATAAAGTTTTGAAAAATGTTCTCTACTTTTGTGGTCGATTGTACCTGTCTTCTTAAAGACGGCTTCTGTTTCCTATGACCTACTAAACTTTTGATTACAAGTATTTTTTGATATAAGTGTGACCTTGTTGGATTCTTGTAAACTTTGTGAATTTTGTACATATTTGAAACACAGTGGCGGATTTACCGGAAAGCTAAGGAAGCAATTGTTTGGGGCTCCGCTTGAACAAGTGCCCCAAAAAATGGAAAATTTTGAAAACACATTCGGAAATTTGAAAATAAATAAATAAATAAAAAATGCAAAATGAAAAATGAAAAATGAAAAAATCCTTGTCTACAATATCGATCACCTATTGTCCCCAAACGATTTTAAATTAGTTTAAAACTGTATTTCGCGCGTATAGTTGGCGCTTCGGTCGCTCGTGTTTGTGCAGTCTTACTGTCTTCGTCTGAACAGCTGTAATAGGGAATATGCATGAAAATTTTTTTTCACTTGAATTGAAGCATGTTTACTTGACAAATATCAAGGTAAAATTGCTTTTTAAATAACTTTAAAAATAAGCGAGATATGAATGATTGAAATTCCCGATTAGACAAAGAGGGTGATAGCCCTCTTGATATGTTATGTGACGTCATATTACACTTTCACCATTTAAAATGCACGTAAAACTCCGTTTTTAGTATTTTTGCAAGAAAGAGACAGATAATAATCTTTGAAAGCTTATAGCTTGCTTGATATTTGTCGGATTTTAATTTCGTTTTTAAATATTATTACAGTGTTAACAGTATTTTGATATTTTGAAAATAAATGTGAAAAAAAATTTTCATGCATATTCCCTATTCTAAAAGCATCATCGTCTCTAACACACAGAGTAATAGGTATTTATATTGTATCTCAGATTTCAATAACACAAAAAAACTCGCGTCAAAAATTATTTACGCTCATCGATGTGCCAAGAAAAAGTAAGTGATTTAGGCTTACTGTTTATCGAAAAAGACAAGCTTCGAAAACTTGACTCTGCGACTGAGAAAAGTAGGAAAAAGTTGTAATTTAGTTAGTAAATTATAAGTAAGCTGAATAATATATTGATTTTACAAAATTAACTGGTTATTCATTATTTTGAAATATTGGGGGGGGGGGGGTTAATTTTACAATGAGGGCCCCAAAAACATGAGGTTGCTTGGGGCCCCGTCATAGGTAAATCCGGCACTGTTGAAACATTCTCCTCTTTATGAATTTGAATGTAATCAAAGTTTTATACTTATAAAAAATACCCTCATAATATTATTCACTAGAACCGGACAAGCTGTGTTTTTATAAATAATAAAATACTGTGGTATTTCCAACAAAGCATCAGGTTTGCATAATTTCACGTGTTTCAGTAAAGCGAATAATAAATAATTAAAAATTGAAGAGGAAATAACAGATTGAAATTATTTTAATTAATAATCAAATTTTTCATAAAAAAACGGGTGGGGTAAAGGTTATCCATATGTACTCACTTAGGCAGAGTGATTTTAAAAGATTGATACCAAAAAACATTGTATAAAAATCCTTCATGTAATTTATCGTGTGTTTATGTTGCGTCTTACAAAATTATTCAATACATAAATATCGCTTATTCATTCTATCATTTCCAAATCACAATATACATGTCATGTTTTTAATATTCACGACCATTTCAAAACGAGGTGGATGTAGTGATTTGGAGTAGCTTCATTAGTTACGGAAAACTATGAAGACCAATGTAAAGATTATTAAGACAATCAAAGAGAAGTCTAGGATTTTTGAAATTAAATTTCAAATTTTGCGCCAGTTCCTAGAACAATTTTCTGTATTTTATAAATACGTATTTCGACTACAAAGTAGTCATCATTAGTATGAATTAGCTAATCGAAACTATTTCCGGGATATGGACTCAAAGATATGTTACTCGTTGCTAATTTAGCAACCACACGCACCAATCTCGACTCCATTCTTTGTTAATTAAGGTATCTGTTTTTTCGTTCCCGTCGAAACCACTGTGTCCCGGCACCCAGATCAATTTAATATTGTTCCGTTTTGCCAGCTCTAGCAGTTCTTCCAGATAATCCTTGACTACCCCTGAGGTAACGTTCTGGTTTATATTTTCATTTAGTTATATAGAATTACAGGCTCATCTCAATTAGTGGGACTTTGCGCAGGATATGCGACAGGCCAAGTTGTGCATAAGCACAGCTAGGCCATTCGACTGTGTTCGGTTGAGGCTCAATAGAATGCAGTTGAGAAGGGTGGTGGGGCTCTTGGCAGGACACTGTCGATTGAACTACCACCTTCATAATTTGGGGATATCTGATAATCCCCCTTGTAGGGCCTGTATGGAGGACGATGAAACCTCCATACATGTTATATGCACCTGCAGAAGCCTGCAGGGTATCAGATCTAGAATTTTTGGGTCCGAAACTTTGGATCCATCAATCCTGGGAGCAATCCTGGCGGAGAAGTTGTGGGCCTTCTGTGTGGCCTCGACAAAATCCTGTAGCTTCATCTGCTTAAAATAGTACCTCTTAACCGAAGGCATCTTGCCTTCGGGTGACAGGTTATTCTCAAGGAAGGCACAGAGGACCCCTTGGTCTAGGTGCTAGGGACCCGTTTGCGGTACCCCTCTTTCTAATTATTATTATTATAAAATAGAATTAGATTTAAGTACATTCAAGGCTCCATTCTTTTTAAATCGCTTTGTATGAATTTCTATTTATTTATGAATGTTCGAACCGATTTTGATCAATGTAACTTGATAGTAACAATATTTTATATATTTAATTAGATTTATTAGTCAAGAGGAATAGAACAATAATACTAATATGAAAACGACACGCAAAAACATTTATGAAATACTATCATTTTCAAATTTCTAATAGCAAATTACATGTTCTTTATATAAATGTATAATTATTATGAAAGATAATATATATATATATATTATATATTTGATATGCGTACAAATAAAATAGAAATTAAAATATTAATTATAAGCTAAACCTATATTAGAAAATTGAAACCAAGAGAAAATGAACTGAATTTTTATGCTTCAATACACTGTCTATACTGAGTCCATTATAAGTGCGTGATCTGTTTATTTTACTTTTATATACGCACAAATGTATAAAAATATGACTGGTGCATAGGGATGGTAAGCAGTAACTGTAATATCGCCGCGTATATCGATATTCAATATAACGAAATAACAATATTTTAAAATATCGATATATCATTGGCATCCCTTCCAGTGCGTATACTAAGGTTTTATACACATTTGTAGTAAAAGTACATGCTTTTGTAATCATTTTCAGATGTTTGAATTCAAATTGATGCAAAACTGTTCAGTTTACGAAAAAAAAATGGTTTAAAAAAAGAAACCTTTTTTAAAGAAGGTTATTTTCATCCTTAGCAGAAAGGGGTGTATTGACTGATTGCGCCTATTCAAGAGGGCTTAAAGTCGCTTTTTAGCTTTAGAATACACACATTCAAAAATTCCGCGTCTTTTTTAATAATATTTTACTTCCCATCTCCCGGCCACTCATATACAAACTTTTCTGCCTCGAAGAAGAAAACTATTTATTTAATGCAGCATGATACATCTTATTTTAATGTTAAAATAACTGTTATACAATATTTGTCGCATAAACTATGTGAAATTGTGTTACAATAGATACCATCAGCATGTCGCTAATAAAACTGACTATTGTCAGTTTTAAAGGCCACCATTTCAGTCCGATTAGACTGAAATTTGGTATGTATCTCGTTTTCGGTAATGCACAAAATCGGACAAGAAGAAAGGAGGGTGGAGAGTTTTAAATAGAGGAGGTAAAACATGAGTTTAAAAATTCCTCTATTTTCAATTTATCACCCCACCACATATTATTTTCTATAACTCTAATATTTAGAGAAATATTCGTCGATATTCTACTTAATACTATAACTGTCATTATTGCAAATCGATATCATTATTTTCTATTTTAATTGCCCTGCCCATATTTTTAAATGATTATACACTTTTTGATGTATTTTAATTAAAAATTTTCCCTTATTTGCTAACGACGCTCGATACATTTAGTCGTGACTAAAAAATTGAATGAAACTTGAAATACATGACAATCCCCATACAAATGGACCTTTCATGAGGTTTTACAGAAGTTCTCAGTATTATAAAACAGGAAAATTTTACCGTCACATATCTCCCAAGACGAAGCAAAAATCGAAAAAATACTAATGGAGCTAATCTTGGAAAATCTTGTAATTAATCCATGGAACAAAAAAAAACCGATAAAACTATTTTCGAGAAAATTCGGAAAAACCGAAATACCTTCCGAGTAAATAGCAACCAAACTTTATCTCTCGTGAATCAACAAATCTTTATTGTACAATAGGCCACAAAAATCGTGTCCATTTTTCAAAATTTTATAGTTGATTTGTGCTTTATTAATTCGGTTTTTTGGAAAATATTTCGAATAACAGTTGTTAGTAATGCTTAAAATGAACAACTTTTATTCGGAGCATTTTTTTCAAAACCGAATGAACAAGACACAAGACAATTAAAAAATTTTGAAAAATGGGCACGATTTATTTGACCACGTGTACAATTTGAATGTTCTAACTCTATTCGATTTCGAGTTGTATAGTGTTCACAGAATCAAACTTATGTACAAACCACTGACCAAAATGGTATTATATGCTAGAGATCCGGAGAAAATTCAACCTCGATTTTCTAGGTCGAGGGCAAGAACTACAGTGTACAACGTTTTAGTCTGTGTATAGAGGTAATAATTTAAAACAATTTCTATAAAAGATTTGTTTTATGGCCATCAATCATTTCAAATCATTCATTACTTAAAATGAATCATAAAATATTTTTAATGAATTGAATGTCAAATATGAAAAAAAAGGCACGTTTTTATATGTTTGTTTTTTTTGAGATATTTTTAAAAATTGTTACCATAAAAATTCTTACACCTTGATAATAATAAAGCAAGTGTATATCAATAACTTTACAAAGGGTATCGTATCTACATTGCTCATTGAAATCTCTCAATATGTAAGTAAAAAAAAACCAATATAAAAAACAAACTAAATTATCGATTTCTATTTATTATCATTTAACCGTAGTATAGTAAATATAATCATACAATAAATAAAAATTAAAATACACAATATGCGCGCATGTAAACTATACAATAATGAATAATAGATATTTATTTTTTTATAATCGGTTAATTTATACGATGTACTAAATAAAATGTAGGACTCTCACCATCACAGACAATAATTATTACAACAACAACAACAAAAATATCTAAACAACTCCAACTATATATACATATTATATTGATAAGTGCAAATACAATTAATGACTTCCCGTCGTAAATGAAAATAAAATAATATAATTTAAAATACAATTGATTTTGTTTTACCTGTATATTATTTCGTCTGACTTCAATATTTATCCAATTATCTGTTGTGAATGCAATAGTCAATAACGTCACAGATAATATACCAAATATTGTTGCTAAACTTAACGTAACTGCTGAACACGGCATTTTATTAAAGCAAATATTTCAATCAAAACAACCAAAAAAAAAATCGAACTAAACACTACAAAATATGTATTTTAAAAAAAACAACAACTACAACACAAAAATATATTAACAATTTTGTATAATTTCAATCGTCATTGTTATTTTTTCATGTTGATTAATAAAAAGATGGCTGCTGCTGCTGCTAGGTAAGTTATCTTAACTTGTTCGTCGCGTATACACTTGGTAATAATTAGTAATAAGAATGTTATTTCACTGCAAGGTATGTATGTATGCGCTGTTAAGTTTACCTGTTGTGCCTCCACAGTGGTAGGTACACACCAAGAATTTCTCTTAAGTTGTATTATTCAAGTATAATATTCATGTGTATAGGACATGACGCAAGCGCACTCTACACTATCATATTTTTAAGTAGTACGTAGATAGTACTGAGGCCTGCCTGTATTCATAGTTCGGTCTTAAGCGGAAGTTCACCTTAAGCATGATCTTAAGGCAGCGTTTAGATTCATAGACGCAATCTTGAGGCAAGTTTGAAAGTTCGATCTTTGCTAAGATATGTATGGCCGTTTTTACACGTGAAAGTTTTCAGTCGCAATAAATGTATGTGATCTAACGATACTTACATCTCTTTGTACATGCAGAAATATATCAATCGTGTGTTTTGTTAATAGCTTATAACTCTCGTCTTGCTAAATATTTCTTTCTTTGTCAACCACTTCAGTCACATGATCATAGTAAACCAATCACAAGGTAGTAAACCAATCACCCTATTCTCACATCTAAAGTTACATATAAGATTGCATCGAAATAGACGGCAAGTCTATAGTGTTATAATAGGGAATATGCATGAAAATTTTTCTTCACTTGAATTGAAGCATGTTTACTTGACAAATATCAAGGTAAAATTACTTTTTAAATAACTTTAAAAATAAGCGAGATATGAATGATTGAAATTCCCGATTAGACAAAGAGGGTGATAGCCCTCTTGATATGTTATGTGACGTCATATTACACTTTCACCATTTAAAATACACGTAAAACTCCGTTTTTAGTATTTTTGCAAGAATGAGACAAATAATAATCTTTAAAAGCTTATAGCTACCTTGATATTTGTCGGATTTTAATTTCGTTTTTAAATATTATTACAGTATTAACAGTATTTTCATATTCTGAAAATAAATGTGAAAAAAAATTTTCATGCATATTCCCTATTGCTCACCAAGTCATGCGGCATGAATAGTTTCTTCAAAAGTTACATGTGTAAAATAGGTCTAAAAGATTTTATCATGTACTAAAACCAATAAGACCCGTCTTCATGAAGGTAAGCTTAAGCACTTGCTCAAGACTAGACTATGAACACGGGTCTAAGTAAGTATATACATGCGACTCGGTATATAATTATAACAGTTTATTTTTCTTTACTTGTTTTCGTTTGAGTCCAACAAAAATTTATATAGCCCATCGTACGTATGATTTGTATAGGTAGTCCAAAAATGTATTTTTTTTTCAACTTGTCGAATAGTAGGTACATTTCTTACATTCCACAGTGCAACAAGTGTGTCTGTGTCTGTGTGTGTGTGGATATTTTTTGAAATATACTAGTTTTAGTTGAAATACTTGATTTGTATATTATGTAGGTAGGTATATATACAGGATGAGTCGGGAGGAATGGACCAAACTTTAGGAGTATATTAAACACATGAAAAAACTCATATGTTCTTGTGCGATTTTCATTTTTTCGTTTCATAAACGTTAAAAAATTGACACAATGCATTGAAGTCATCAATTGTTTCGTAACTCTCGAACATAGCATGATTACAAGTTTTAAATCACCAATTTTGAATACTGTAGAACACAAGATAACATTTTTTTAGCGAATTACCTGAAAGGAAATAGAGCTATTTGTCTCGTACCGACTTCAAAATTTTGCAAAAGTTTTTCTTCAAATGTCCATCGATCGTACCTAGTAGATGTCGAAAATGAACATCTGTAAAATTTGTATATATGGACTATGGACATATATATATATATATATATATATATATATATATATATATATATATATATATATATATGTGTGTGTGTGTGTGTGTGTATCTGTAATCGCTCTAGCGGTCATAATTTTATTCTGATTGGAATGAAATTTGGTATTTGAGGCGCTTTTGGTATTCAAAAGGTCGTTAATGGGTAAAATCCAACAAGGAGGAAGGGGGGTTTAAAGAAAGAGGGAAACACAAAATTTGGCATATTTCCCTTAATATTTGAAAAATTTATAAGAAGTAAAGTTATAGGTAATTTTGTTTTACTGTAATTTTCTTTCTAATCATTTTTTCTGTTACACTAATATTTACAGAAACATTGACGGTTTAAGATTGAAAATTAAATTCCTTAATATGTCTGTACACATTAGAGTTTGAGCAAAAATGATAAGGTAATTAATTGTAGCAAATATGAACTTCATTCCTTCCGCATTTTTCGATTGTTCTAATATTAAGAGAGATATTTTATATTTTGTGTTTTCTTTTTTCTTTATGCCCCCTTTCCCCGTGACGTATGTCATTTATTAATAAAATTGGCCTTGCAAATATTAAAATCATATTATAGACATTCATCTTGATCAGACTAAAATTGTGACCGCTAGAAAGTGATTTATGTATTCTTAGGAAATTTGCTAAGTTAAAGCAGCTCCTGCGTAACGATTTTTTTTTTAAATTACACTTTACTTGAAAACAAATAAAAATGGGATAAGAACATATGAGTTTTTTTGAAATTAATTTCACGTGTACTATACACTCCTGGATTTTGGTCCGTTCCTCTCGACTCACCCTGTATATATACCATATGATCATTTGAAAAGTTACCACTTAAATAGTTTTTAAAATATGCAGTTTAGAAAAAAATGTTTCAAGTAAAAGTTACACAGTAAAGATAATACAATAATTATATTTTTGTTCCATGCAGCCGTATCCGCGTGGTATGTAGTAGTAGTAGAGTGGAGAATGAAGCCTGGAAAGTAGGCCTATCTTGGCCTATTTTACTGACCCCTAAGAAATCCATCCCCTCATCCTCTTCTATCCTCTACCACACCTGGTTCGTTTCCACTAGTCCTGTTTTCGTTGTCTAGAGCAGCATAGGTTATAATGGACCTAACTACTGTTGTGTAAAGCCAGTGGATCATTTTGGATTAGACCCCAGACTTTACCACATGCTCTATTGCAAAGCATGAGAGAAGATTTGTTCTTATTTGTTATGTATTCCAGATGAAGGTTCCATGTCAGTTTAGAGTCCAACATTACTCCTAAGAACTTGGCGTCGCTTGTCATCTGTAGTCTATCACCGAAGAGGATGGGTGGTTTTATGTTACCCACCTTCCTTTTCCATGTGAATGGAATTAGTGCGGTCTTACCAGGGTTTATTTTCAATCCCTAATTGATACACCAATCCTGAGCGAATCTAGAGCGTTTTGCATAAGCTCGGAGATTGTGCCTTCACAGGGTCCCTGTATTGCAATTACAATGTCATCCCCGTATCCCTGTGTGTAGTATCCTTTTTGATTGAGGTTCGTCAGTAAGCTGTTCACTCTCAGGCTCCACAGGGGTGGGGATAAGACACCACCCTGCGGACATCCCTTTGTGGCTCTCACAGTGACAGACTCTTCAAGAAGGGAAGTTTGTAATCTTCTTACTATCAGCATAGAGTTTATCCACCTGCAAAAGGTGTCTTCTACTCCGTGCCGACTTGCAAAATGAACCATGGAGCCTGAGGTTTATCTCTTTCCGGTTTTTGCAAATAAGCTAGGTTGACCTCGTGGCATTATATCCAGCTATCATATGTTCGGCATGCTACAGCCAGCTGTATCTTTCCATTTCTTGTTCATAGACTTGTCCACCCATTCGTTTAGGTCAGAGTTAGTCTGTCTCCTAGTTGCTTCTAGATATGGTTCCGGTCCCTGACATGAGATTGTGGGTCCTTCACGGATGAGTTTGTCGACCGTTTCATTGCCATTGGTATAACTTTATCATTTAACGGTGTATATTTGGGGAGTTTTTCCCATTTTCAGGGAGGGGTTGCATCCTTCTAGCATGTCTAGAAGTGGGTTAGAATTTGTATACGTGAGTGAGTCAGTCAGTGAGTTATACAAAGGGCTGTACTCGTATATACTATAGGATTTTAAGTATGTGTTTATGAACTGAATTTTTCTCTTTCATATTTTAATATCCGGTATATGTAAATATACAAGGGTATACTAAGTTTAGTCCCGACTTTGTAACGCTTGGAAATATTGATCGCAGACATAAATGTTTAAAATAGGAGCATAAAATGGCCTTATTCGACCATTATCGCATGTCCGTCCGTCTCGTGTTATCGTGGACACGATAACTCAAAAACGAAAAAATATAGCGAGCTCATATGTGTGTTCTAGAGCTAAAAAGTAAGGTGAATGGGCAAAATCGGGCCATGTTTGGCAAAACTGCTCATCTTTGAGATCGTAAGATATAGAATAAACATGTAAAGACAAAAAATGTTCCTTTTTTATTTAAAAAAAAACTTTTGTTATAAACTTCTCTACATAAATTCAGGATATACCGGGTGTTTAAGAAATTAACTCAGTTAGTTGTTATTTTCACTATGTTAATAGAGAAGTTTAGTATGCAACGTAGCAAATATTCCATTCAAGTACTTATTTTAAAACTAAACAGACTAAAACTAACAGAGTATTGCTTATACTCCAATTACACATATATGTATTTTCAATAAATTATTTATTAATCATAATATATTTAATATTGGAGCTGGTTTGTGTAAGACAGGAAATTGATAATTGATGTTTGTGATTTTGAAATAAATCATTTACACCTTAATAAACATGACGTCATATGTATTGAATGTCATTCATGTTTTTATGGTAATGGGTAGGCATAGATACATGGAGCACAAAGAGATATGGATTTTTGTTAACTTCGAGTCAAGGCATAGTTAATACGTGAATAACAATAAAATTTAGAGTTTAAAAAAACATGCTTTTATTGTAATATTAACTAAAATATGCAAAATCATTGAAAATTGAAATAGAATAAAGAAATTGACAACTTTAATGTAAACAAAAGCATGGCGTGCTCTCTACTTACGTCTTCATAATGGCTCTACTTTTACAAGAGTATGTAGAGAGCACCCCATGCTTTTGATTACATTAAAGTTGATTTTGTTGTCAATCTCTTTATTCTATTTTAAATTATTTTGCATTTTAGCGAATTTCCTGAAAGGAAATAGAGCTATTGGTTTCATACCGACATCAAAATTGCCGTTGTTATCCAGCTTTATATATATATATATATATATATATATATATATATATATATATATATATATATATATATATATATATATATATATATATATATATATATATAAATGCACGCGTTCTAAGAAAGTGAGAGAATCGCATCGAATATTCTTTACAATCCAGAACATACTTATAAAATTGATCTGTTTCTTTACGCGAGTATATAAAAAGAGACAAAGATATACGCGTATACGTCTTGTTGTTTGTTTTTTTCTAGAATTTTACAGTCTTAAATGCAATGTGTACTGTATCGCAGGTTTAATTTCAATGTTGATATTTATGGGTTAGATATGTGTATCTCAGCCATAGACATAGTATAATACTAGACTGCGCATTCGATGAAATTCATGTTCCAATATTAGAAAGAGATTCAAAGAAAGTTACGGTAGAGCTATCTCTGTCATTCATTCACAGTGGAACAAAGATAGAAACACTGCAGATCAGAGGCTGTCTGTTCCTAAAGTTGGCACAACTTTTTAATACAGAAAGTATATGAATCGCGCAGTCTAGTAATACTATGTCTATGATCTCAGCTATATGAGTGTGAGCCACTACACTATTGTAATTACGATAAAAACATATTAATACTTTTTTTCATAAAATTGTATTTCCGACAACTTTTGTATGCAATTTTTTTCATATCTATTACAAGAGGAGCGGCAACCGTAAAAAACGGTGACCATTTATTTAGGGGATGCAAATTTTCAGAAAATATAGTACATATAGTGACTTCTATCACTTGTCTATGTAGGCATCCTTGCGAGAACCTGATCCAACAGCAGGGTAACCGCCCCCAAATCTTTTTTCGTACATAACTTTTTTCTAATTACGATAAAAACACACATCAATATTTATTGTCATAAAATTCTATTTCCAACAACTTCTGAATGAAACTTGTTTTCATATCAATCATGAAATACCTAAATGAATTACGTTTTAAAAATTAAAAAACTATGGCGTGACACGGTTACTTGACTATTTTAGCCCATGATATTTCCATGCTATTCTTGAAATGCTCACTGCAGTGTGTTTAATAAATGATTATTTCCAACAGTAGGTAGATATCTTGAATTAACAAATATAAGTGTTAAATTTCACAATAAACATTAATTATTGTTTTCTTTTATGATTGAAAACAGTTAATTACTCATATTTGGTATTAAAAACCGCAATATGTTAATTTTATTGAACCAACATTTTTACAAATTATTTAAGGTAGTTCACTCGTAAACTCGTATGCTCAGCGTCAGCCTGGGCCTAAAGGGCCCGGATGGCATTATGACTAAAAGAGCCCGCCACTCGTCATACTAAATGATAATAATAGTCAAATAGGCAACCGTTTTTTATTTTCAAAGAGGTACATTATTATCTAAAAAGTTCCAATTACTCGTAGTTATAACTGAAGCCTGAAGCTAACCAGTTAACATTTTATTTAAAAGTGGAGAAATTTCAGTTAGATTGTTAATAAATTGTCCGTAAAAGTTATTTTCCTCGTTATCCTTGTTAACATTCGATTCTGTGTTTAGGATAATCAACGAGTCAAACTTCGGCAGGCATCCGAATCTCTTCGAAACAAACAAATAACGTTATTTACTGTTTGATCTAAACCATCTTCGTCGATCTTTTCCTGCCTTTCTTCCATCCTCCTTCTCCGGGTATGAACTATTTGCGTGTAGGTAGTAATCCTCGGGAGGCCCAAGGTGACAAACGCCACCTTGGCCAGTCCGACCTGCGCATTATAAAATTGAAATATGACATTAAGCTAGGTTTCATTTTTTAAATTTTTATTAAATCAAATTTTTGAACCTATTGTGAAGCGAAATATTCTTTAATATTTAAAGATGCGAAACCAAAAATAATGAAAAATCACTGTTACCACAAGTCTTGCATAATACAAACTTATAATACATTATGTCAATAATGTTAAAACACTATGAATTTTATACTAGATATGATCAATTGGTATAGCTGTAACAAGTGATTTTTGGATGCCACGAGTACACTACCTTAAAATCATATGTTTTAATAGAATGTTAAAACTTAGACGAAAAGTTTCATTTTCAAAATATAATATTTCAATTAAATAAAAATTATTAAATACGATTATAAAAATTCGTCACGTAATAGTAAGTACATTTACTATGCATAGTAAAATTATTACGGATCTTAAATATATAATCTGTGTTACGGATGATAAAATAATTTATTTTTATAAAGAACATTAATATCTTAAGAGATTACAGGTATAACTGAACTAGTACTTGGCGGACTGATCTCTGTTCGGGCGGATGTGAAACGTTTAGCTAGATGTATTTTTTAACTCGAAATTTATATACTGGATCTCAAAAAAACCTAGTAAGTAGCTACATTTTGTCGAGTTTACACAGAATCATTACACCAATGTCTCGCAAGTTGCCTACTTTAAAAAGTTTCTCGTTATATATTTACGCTTGAGAAAACCCGGAAAAAAACTACTTTTCTCTGAGATAAAACCTAGCTAGATCGACTTTTTAAACCCAGTATCCCCTACGTAACCTATTATATTGATATGTAATGTTACACAGAGCTTTTATATAGCTTAAAATGGAAGTACCTGAAGGATTTTTGGCGATTTAAACAGAAAATAAAATAATTTTTTTTTAAATATAAAAATAAAATGATTTTCTAAATTTTTTTCATATATTTATGTAAAATAATACAGATTGTGCCTCATTTCATGCCACCAACTACCAAAGACCACAAAATTTCCACAAGATGTTGATTCAGTATTATCGTTATAACCCATAGTTCTACGGATCAAGTTTGTGATATGCCCATAACTAAATCTGACTGGAATATTTCAAGGTATAAAACACATAAAATTACACCTTAAACATTTTTTTTAATGAAATTTTTATTAATTATAAAAATATAAATCTGTTATTCTAAAATTTCTAATACTCTTGTATATGTTACGTACCGAGCACGAAATTATACAGACAATTTTGAATTTTGTACCAAGACAGTTTTGTACCATGACCGATCTGTACAGATCATTTTTTTAAATAAAACCGAAATAGTTTTAAAATGCGTTAAGCGCATGATAAAGTATGCATAAAATTTCACATTTCGAAACACTATTTCGGTTTTATTTAAAAAAAAATAACTTGTTCAGATCGGACTTGGTACAAAAATGTCTGTACAAATCCCGATCTGTACAATTTTGGGCTCGGTACGTAACATATACACTAAAATAAATAATATAAAAATTATTTATCAGCTACAAATCTCGGACTTTGGAAATAAAAAGCAATGCAGCGATATAAACCTAAAAGCAATAATTGGATGTATTTAACACATATTTGTATAAACTTTGATTAAGTATATAATTATAATACCTCGCGGGATCGTTTTCGATATTGAAACCATCAATATTTAATACATTTGTTTCGTTACGATTTAAATCATAACTAAACGATATCTATAATAGAAATATAGAATAAGTAAAAACAGAAAAATAATGTTTATATACACTCCCGTTCATAAAAGTTGAGACATTCTAAGTGTTACTGTATGTAATGTACATTTATTTAGTAATATATATTTGCTTTGAATGTGACTTACTGGTTCAATTTTTATGATCGGGAGTGTACATAAATGCATTTAACGAGACTATACTACACAACATAAACGGAAAAAAGATGGGGCACATAGTGGATCCTTCTGAGAAGAGTGAACAATTCCATTTTTTACGATTATGTCGTATACGAATACGAGATAAAGTGTACAAATTTATCGTATAAAGAAATTCCAAATCCGTTCAGTATAATTTGTTCCCGCAGTTTTTTATATATAATTGTACTATTCTTTCAAACATATTACATTATATATATATATATATTAAGAACATCTCGGACGCACTTGACGGCTGATTAAAGTTACACTAGACTTCAATGAAATGGTTTAATAACAAATAACAATAAATATTTATTTACTTGCCTGTTTTCGAATATTTTCCTTAGTAAATGATGCTAATGTTTCTAAATGTGAATGAAATTCATCGATTTCAGTCAAACGAATGCGTAATAAATTTTCTAAAAAAAAAAAATTCAATTTCTATTTCAATTACCGAATATATTCGTTGTGGGTTTATATTTGAAAATGAAAGCATTTGTATTGAATTTTCGATTTTTGTGCATAAACTTTGAGACAGTAATAACGTAATATACGAACCTACTATATATCCAATTGTAACATCGTCAGGTGCCCGAAGTTTGTTACCAATTGTCATGAATTTACCTCCACTACAAAATTATAACATTAATATTTGTTTTTACAATATTACATTTTCCTATTGTGAATATACAAACCTAATTATTGTAGCCATTTTTAAAACTAAAGCTTTACTCAAACAAAAACCAGCACCACCCGTAGCAAACCAATATAATTTTTTTGTCTGAAAATTAATTAACTATCAAAAATATTATATAATAAAATACGAGGCGTTTCTAAATATATGTGAAAAAAATTTATTAAATGATTATTGCTCAACAAGAGTAGGAGAAAGTAGTTTATTTTCTACAAGAATTACTCATAGTAAAAGCCAATTTTGTGAAAAACAGCCGACAAAAGCGACCCCAACCTAGATACCACTTATACATGTAACTCTAAATGTATAAATAGAAGTTTGCAAATGCACAAAATGTCCTTGTAAGAAATCTAAACCAATGTATAACACTTAATATTTCACCACCTCCTTATCTTTATCGGAACAATACTTTGAAACTATTTAGGGAAATTCATCGTGAAATTTTCCGCATATATTTAGAATCACCATATATATTTCACCTTTCGTAATTTTGTATTCGGTTTATGTAGTTCAATAGGAACAGGCACTGATTTTTTACCTAAATACCATTCATGTAATGGACTATATTTTTGTAAGGTACTAAGTAATTGAATTACATTCACGTAATTATCATCATCAAAATGGCAAAACCATCTGAAACATTAACCAAATATTAGAATGACTTGAGAAATATTAAAAATCATTGTATACTTTTTGAAAATGAACTAACTTTTTGTTGCTTTTAATATATGTATCTAATTCGACGGACATTTTACAACATAACGATTTACGATTATGTAATTGTGGACAGTTTGTATTGATTAAGTGACCACCTAGTAAAGTAAAATGTATTTAAATATACATAAAATAATAAATAAAATCATATAAGTTTAATTACTTGTAAGCTCATAATACTTGTCATTATCGGCATCGGTGAAAAACCAAGTCTAAAATTTTGAAAACAAATACATGGTTTCTGTTACATTAGTTTACAAATTAATAGTTTTTAACTTATTGACATAAATTATAGATATGAAAAATCATACACATCTTGGTAGGAATCGAGCTCACGACCTCTTGCTTTCCGGGCCAGTGTATTACCAACTAAGTCACAAAGATGCTATGCTACAGGTTCTGGATTCCATCTCCACCAAAATGTGAATATGATTTTTCATAAAACAGCTACCTGATTTTTCACTAATTGAAACCACGTTTTAATTAAAAGATTAACTCGAGTATGGAGAAATTTGTTTGTAGTTTTTACACTAATAAATATATCATTCAAAATAATGGTTTGATTTTTAATATGATAGCTCTTTTGTGGATGTACATTTTCTTCAGTCGGATACCGAAAATTAACTTTCTGGTTATCCTAAAATTAAAAAAATTAGTTTTCTTAATTCAATTTGATTGAATCGTTCGGAGACTCACTTGTTCATTATGAGTGGACAGTTGTTCGATTTGAATATAAAAAATAATTGAAATGAAAATTATAATACAAAATACGTAAATTAAAATTCTAGGTTTAATCCGACAATAAACACTCATAATATCTTTGTAAAATTATTTATTATTTTTATTTTATTACATTAAATAATAAATCAATAAGTGGTAGTAACATAGTTTGTTTGTAAGATTCATGAAATAATAATTTAAAAAATTTGTTTAAATCGGAAAAGTTTTTTAATTTTTCTAAATTGTAAAAAACCTCATTTGAAACTTTTTGTAAACAAACGTACGTCAAATAATTTAAAACAACTACCCATAGATAAAATGGTCGCTTTCCATTAGACACACAGTAGCTGTGTGTGGCACAGGCTATTACTACATTTTCTGCTAAGGGTGCATTCGTCTTGGATGTATATTGTATTCTTTGGTAGACCACAGCCAATTTGAAATGTCATTCTAGATTCAATCTCGTTTGTTATTAAACATAAAAATTAAAATAACCTATTGGGTATTTTAAAATGTTGCTGATTGTAAAAATTTAAGATCACATAATATTTTATTTTGTCTTATAGTATATGAATAGCATTTATATGTATCAAAATGCAGCAGACCCCAAAACCAAGAAAAGAAAAAACTGCCGACAATATTCGTCCATATAAATTATAAGTATTTAAAAAAATTAAAATGTATATTTAAAAGAATTAAAAATGATTCGATGTTTACAGCCCATCAAATTCTAAGTTTAACTGGTATAAGTTTTGAGCGTAAAAGTATTATTGTAAGTGTTGATATGTAATTTTAAAATTGAAGTAAAATTGTTTTAATTTAAATTGATTGTATTTAGGGTTTTGTTGAATTAACCATTGTACCGCTACGAGATAATTTAAGGCACATTAAACTCAATGCTAAACAATGTCGCGTTTATCGAATATCATTAAACGAAACATACGAGGCTCCATTTCAATATTTTGATCCTTTTTTGGATATTTGTCAAGGGGATACTAAAACGTAAGTATTAGGAGATACTTAAACAAGGTGTAGATTGCTTACGTAAAATAAAATTTTATTTTAGACGATCATTGGATTTTTTTTCAAATCATCATCTTTCCGCTGCGCTAAAAGTTGATCCAGATAATAATGCTGGTGAATTATTAGTAACTATACCCCCAGAGGCAGCTCATATAGTCGCCGAAGGACGTGGTTTACGAATTGGAATTGAATTTTCTCTTGAACAACCGCAAGGTGGAGTACATTTCGTGGTACCAGAATGTGAAGGCACGTTGGTTGAGGTACAAATCGTTTTCCGATTTATTTTCTTGTTTGCATAGCTTTCAAAGTTTTAGCTTTGTATCTTCAAATTACATTATATATAGGGTGTTTCTACGTAAATAAAAAATTTCTATTTAGAGATATTTTCGTTTTGTTTCCATTTCGAAGATTTAGATTGATATATGTGTTAAAATTTTGTTACTTAAAACAAAGTAGAATATTTTTATCATAAGCAAGTGGAATTAAACAAATCTTTTTTGGAAGTTTACGAAGGAGAGATACATTTTTTATCATTTATTTCTTATAAAATGGTCAATTTTATAAATAAAAATTCCTAATGTTGCGTTTCGTTCAATTATACCATTACCAACAACTGTATTTTTAAATATAAGGTATACGCACGGACTTTCTCATATTAAGATAATTCTCATAGTTCACAAACAATTATTAATCCTAGACTACTAAACGAGCAACATTTATGAATACATTTAGTTATTTTTTGTTTATAATTGCGTACTCGAGAACGGCTCTAATAACTTCGTTAAAATTTTCAGAAAAAATGGTTTCGGGGACAAATTGTCTATTTAGCTAGGTTTAATCTTTACGAAAACTCGTTTTCTGTGTGTTAACAAGCAAAGAAATAACTTGAAACTTTTCTTCAAGGATGTCCAGCAGGAAACCACTTTTCGGCAGATTTTGCTCTTTCTTTTTCACAGGCTAAAAATAACCTTTTCAAATAAATCCCGAATTTTTGACCATTTAGAACCATTTCTCTTTCATTAGAAGCATATAAAAAATATTCTATTACTATTTTTCACCAATTCTTTACTTCATCCAGCCCATCCAG
This sequence comes from Nineta flava, assembly GCA_963920215.1. Lineage (NCBI taxonomy): Eukaryota > Metazoa > Arthropoda > Insecta > Neuroptera > Chrysopidae > Nineta > Nineta flava. The sequence continues at coordinate 109,884,213 of OY986041.1, forward strand.
CTATTATCTGTTGTATTAAAAAAAATACTCGACAGAATTTAAAAAAAAACTAGGATAGTAAAGATAAATATTTATTATATTTTAAAAAAAATCGCGTTTTACCGTTTTGTTTTCGAAATATAAAAGTTTAAAATTATTTTTTATTTCAAAATTACATTAATTTGTATATATGAATAGTATATATCTATCTATGTGTTGTGTATGTGTGTATATATATTTGTTCGATAATAAAAGCAAACCGGTTTTTTGTCCTGATTATATTTGTTGTGTAAACTCGATATAAAGTAGCTACTGAAGTTTTGTATTCTATTGGGAACTCTAGCACTTGTATATGCTGTCTGGCGGGTAAATTATAAACTAGAGCTGGTAGGTCGATGTTTGCTGACCCAATCCCCCTGACATACCCTTCGGCTTACAAGCCCCCTACCAGAGATCTCAATACTATGAAACGAGTAACATTTGAACATTAGAAAAAGTTTTTGTGTTAAATACAAATTTGCGGTGTTTTTTAGTTTTATTTTTTCATGTAAGTTAAAGTAACTTAAATTATAAATTAAAAAAACAAATTACATATATTTTTTTCGTGATAAAATAAAATGTTTTATTTTGAACATTACACATATATAATAATACATAAACATTACATACAGAGAGCAGCACATATGTTTACATATACACATGGAAATTCGTCACGATTATGGTTCCCATGTGTTGATAGTTACGCTGAGCCTTGTACATGGAAATTAGAATTTACTGTTGATGACAGTATGACAGCTGTATCATGTGGAGACCTAATTGAAGTAGTCTACACACCTGATCTACGTCGTAAAACTTTCCATTATACTGTGAATGTACCAGTATGTGCTCCAAATATCGCCTTGGCTGTTGGGTAAACTAAATTTTTGTAAAATTATATATACAGTTTATACAAATTAATTGTATATTACATTTGCAGACCTTTTGAAATATACGTGGATCCTTTTATGCATGAAGTAACCCATTTTTGCTTACCACAATTGCTACCGTTATTAAAAGTAGCAACAAGATATATGCACGAAGCATTTGAATTTTACGAAGAAACTTTAGCCAATCGATATCCTTTTTCATGTTATAAACAAGTATTTGTCGATGAAGTTGAACAAGACATATCTGCGTATGCCACAATGACTATTTTTAGTACAAATTTACTTCATTCCGCAGCTATTATTGATCAACAATACATATCGCGTAGAGGAATGGCATTAGCCATCGCCGAACAGTTTTTTAGTTGTTTTATAACAATTCAAAATTGGTCTGATATTTGGCTACCAAAGGGTATTGCCTTATATTTATGTGGACTGTATGCAAAAAAATGTTTTGGCAACAATGAGTATCGAGAATGGAATCAACAGGAATTACAAGAAGTGGTAAAATATGAAGAAAAATTTGGTGGTATTATATTAGATCCTAGTCAAGCACCAGCACCATTACCAACTACATTAAACACACCGTCAGTTGCACAAAAGGCACCTGATTCGGTTTTTTATTTTCCTATAAGGAATTTTCATACAATGTCTCCAAAATATGTGGAAATTATGCATAAAAAATCACATCTTGTTATTCGTATGTTAGAACATCGTATTGGGCAAGAATTACTGTTGCAAGTATTTAATAAACAACTATCTTTGGCAGTAAATGCAGCCTCACAAAAAATTGGTAGTGGATTGTGGAGTCATATGTTAATCAGTACTAATGTATTCACAAAAGCAATATTTACGGTAACGGGGAAAGATATGGCTGTATTTATTGATCAATGGGTTCGTACAGGTGGACATGCAAGATTCCATTTAAGCTCTGTTTTTAATCGAAAAAGGTATGAGAAAACTTATTTATAGTATACTTAAGCTAGAAAGTCCATCCATATAAACACACGAAATCGCGTGATCATAGCACATGGTCTAATATGATTGGTTCTTTTGATAATTTGAACCTTTAAATTTGGATTAATACAAATCTCAGTTCATTCGTATGCGTTATTGTTATTTACTGCTATTATTTTTGTGATCCATAATTTCGATTGTTTGCTTGATTTTTTTAACATATTTATTTTTAGTTTTTATTGTTATATTTGATCTTGTTATTATTTTTATATCTATTCGTTATTTTCATATTTATAACAAAATAACATGAATTAAAAACGAAAACGATAGAACAAAGCCGATCTGTTTTGAGCCCTGTGCATGTATTTGTTGACAGCGATGGACTCTCTAGCTTGAGTATACAATAGTTTAAATTTTTTTTCTAAAAATTGTTTAGAAATACTGTTGAATTGGAAATTCGACAAGATGCAACAACACAATGTGGAATTCGAAAATATGTTGGACCACTCTTAGTCACAATACAAGAGTTAGATGGCACATTTAAACATACCCTTCAAATTGAAAATACTGTTGTTAAAGCAGACATAACATGCCATTCGAAAAGTAGAAGAAATAAAAAGAAAAAAATTCCATTGTGTACGGGAGAGGAAGTTGATATGGATTTAAGTGCAATGGAGTAAGTTAATTTTTTTGTCGTAAAAATATTTATTTGGTATTGGTATGTGAAAAGTGTATGTTTGCTCTACTTGAAGCTATATTATACTCCAGTATAACTTTGGTTTTTACAAATTTTCTCAAAAATGGATTCGCTGTAAGACTTGATGTAAGCATCAAGTCTTTAAATAGCTTTACAGGGGGTGAAAACCTAAATCTGATAGAATTATATCAATACCATGTAGAATACAAATAGATAAAATATAAAAGAATAATTGTTTCGTATATGCTTTGAAGTGTGATCATAATGAAAGCCCTGCACACGAGGACAGTAGTGGCGGCCATTAATGACCTCTAATAATTATTTTACTACTGTCCTCGTGTACAGGGGTACTACCGCTTCTCCACTACTCTCCCCATCTGCAGGGGGATTTAGTGATGACTGCATCAGTTTTTGGAGCGATTTTTTAAATTAAGACGTAATAAAATTTCTATATTCCAGTTTCGAATTTCTAGCCTGTATATAGAAGTCACATTAAATTTTTAATTTTAGTGATTCACCGGTTTTATGGATACGGCTCGATCCTGAAATGACATTGCTACGATCAACAATCATTGAACAAGCTGATTATCATTGGCAATATCAACTACGACATGAACGTGATGTTACAGCACAAATGGAAGCGATCGCAGCTTTAGAACGGTACCCAACACCAGCCACAAGATTAGCATTAACAGATACGATTGAAAACGAACAATGTTTTTACAAAGTACGATGTCGTGCTGCACGATGTCTAACGAAGGTAATTCATATATTACACAATTTTAAGATTATTCGCACGTATTCGAGAAAGCTAAAGCGAATTAAAGAATGGTAAAAAGAATATATAACAGACAAAGATAATTATATATTCCTAATAAGATATAGATCAAGATAGGCAGACATTTTTTATTGTTAATATCAAAATATGCTCAAAACTATACGTCAGAAGACTTTGTTTTAACATAATATACGATAGTTTCACTAATTAAGTTCAAGTTTTTAAAATTTTTGTATTTAGTTCAATTTCACGATAAATTCGAATATGTTAAAATATGGGTTTCTCCATAAGAGTTATCTTTTGCCTTAATGCGCGTTTAACCTTAACTATTTCAATAATATAAACAAAATTTTCTATGATTTTAGGTTGCAAACACTATGGTATCGAATTGGGCAGGTCCTCCAGCTATGTTAGCAATTTTTCGAAAACTATTTGGTTCATTCTCTTGTCCGCATATAATTCGACAAAATAATTTTACAAATTTTCAACATTATTTTCTACAAAAAACAATTCCATTAGCTATGGCTGGTTTAAGAAATGCCCATGGTATTTGTCCACCAGAAGTGATACGATTTTTACTTGATCTATTTAAATATAATGATAATAGTAAAAATCGATATTCTGATAACTATTATCGTGCAATGTTAGTTGAAGCGTTAGGTGAAACGGTAACACCAGTTGTGTCGGTTGTACAACCAGGTACAGCGAATAGTGCTGAATCACTTAGTGCTGATACAAAATTAGTTTTAGAAGAAGTTACAAGAATATTAAATTTGGAGAAAATGTTGCCATGTTATAAGTATACAGTCACTGTGGCATGTTTATATGCAATTCGTAAATTACAGAAATTTGGGCATTTACCAAGTAGTGCAAGTTTATTTAAAAATTATGCTGAGTATGGGCAATTTGTCGGTAAGTTCTTTTAAAAATTTTGGGTAAAATTGCAGTTTAGCGGCTTTTGCCAAAAAAAAAATGATAAAAATTTTTTGATTCGAAAAAGGTTTGGGCCTTTGGAGTAATAAAAACCGGAGGAGAGCGACATTTTCAATTGTTTATTTATAAAAAAAAAAGGTGAAAACTGTGCAAATAAGGGTCGATATTATTGTAATATTATTTTTGATATAATATAATGGTCGATAACTATTCCAACCGGGTACTACAATCTTTCACTTCATCGGTCATACCTCGAGTTGGTCGGGTTTGCGTGTTTTTGGAACCCCGCACTAGATATATAGATTGTAGCGGCTGGCCTAGACTGGCTACACTTTAACCATAAGATCCATTGTGATGCCTAAGGATGTGAGTGGAGGACAAGGAATTTACGTGCAGCCTACTTTAATAGGAACTACGCCGATATTCATCTGAAGTTCGTGAAGGAAACTGCAGAAAACCTTCACAAGCATAGCCGGGTATTTCGTTCTTGTGCATACGCCAACAGTTTAGTCAATTAACCGCCCCCTTTTTTTTTTCTTAATAATTGACAAACTGCCGATGTCGAGATTTGAACCCATAACCTCCCAGTTCCAAGTAGACATAACGCCTTAGACCGCTCGGCTACTTGGGGGGGAACCCCTCACTAAAAGGCGTTTTATATATTTCAGATATTGTGGCAAAAACTATTGAAATTCATTCAATAAGGTCCAAATATTCCAAGCGAGTATTATAGTTTTTGCCACAGTATCTGAAATATATAGAACGCCTTTTAGTGCGGGGGCCCAAAACACGAAAATCCTTTTTTCACCTTTTTGATAAATAAACAATTGAAAATGTCGCTCTCCCCCGGTTTTTATTGATCCAGAAACCCAAATAAATGTGTTTTAGCCGCTAAACTTTAATTTTACCATATTTTGCTTGGATTACATTGAATTATAAAAAAAATATATTATTTTATAGATGTACGAATTGCTGCTCTAGATTGTTTAGTTGATTTTGTTCGAGTAGATGGACGATGGAATGATTTATCAGATCTGTTAGATATCGTAGAAAATGATCCTGATCCTGGTGTCCGTCATCGACTTGCTCGATTTTTAATTGAACAACCGCCTTTCGATCGAGCACATCGACAACGTTTGGATCGTGAAGAATTAGTTCACAGAATTTGGAATAATATTAAGTAAGTACATTTGTTATGCGTAATTTTATTGTGGATTTATAAAATACTTTGTTTTGTATTTTTAGTGGGATGTTGTCACATGATACAAAGCTACGGTGCGATTTAGTTGATTTATATCATACGCTGTATGGAACAAAACGACCAGTGTGTTTACCCGTACCAGAATTGGCATCGTTAATTAAACCACAAAAAGTGGAACAACATGAAGTAAGTGAATTCCTTCAAATAATAATAATCCAGTCAATGAAGGTTTTGATTTTTGTTCTCTAGAATAGAATCGATTTTGATTAATCCATACTAATATAATAAAGCTGAAGAGTTTTTTCTTTGTTTATTTAAACGGGCTAATCTCTGGAACTGCCAGTCCGATTTGAAAAATTCTTTTTGCATTAGATTGCCACATTCATGAGGAAGTCTATAGGCTATCTAGCATTACGTTAAAATTCTTAGTTAGCCTTAAATATTAAGGAAGGTCAAAAGACCCTTAAACTCGGCCTTGCGCGTAAGTCGGAAGAAAAAATATATTCTATAGATATAGATATACATAGGTCGCTGGTTCAAATCCTGCTGGAGGGAGAATTTTTTTTAAAATTATTTATTATTTATTTTTTCCATTTGTTTTTATTTTATTTAATTTATTTTAATTTGTAAAGTAAGTCGGAAGAAAAAATATAATATTGTATACATATATCATATAGCATGATTATTATTATTATTTTCAATACATATATATATATTTAGCTTCAATATAAATGCGGAGGTAGTCGTGGGGGATAACTAGTTGTGATAATAAAAGTCTAAAAAAATTATCACATCCCTAGGTATTACAATGGACTTTATGGTCTAAGTGTGTCCCGTCCAGGACAGCCGCTACAACCTAAGCTATTTCTCTTCTTGAGAAGTAAAAAGTTTTATTTTATTTTTAAGCTTCATTGACTCGACATGAAATATAAATATTTTAAAAATATTTTATTTCAGCCTAAACCAGTTATACCTCGTCCACAACCGATACCAACATCTAATATTGTGAGAGAAGTAGAAAAAGCAATAAAACGACGAGCCGAATCACCATTGTTGGAAATTCAACAAATTCCACAACAAAGCCATAATGTATATATTGATGACAAAGTTGAAATAACAGCTTTAGATATAGTTTCAGGAAATGAACCACATAAAATAAAAGTTAAGGTATGCTCAATCCATTTAATTGTAGAATTTTAAGAAGATTTAGTTATGTTTTGTTTTTTTAGGAAGAACAACAACAAAGTATGTCTATTCAAAGAATTTTACCACAATCACAAGTTGTAACAGCACCAGTGAAACAAGAATACTTTTCTGATAATTCGGCTTCATTGCCCGGAATTATGGGACAATCAGGACCTGTTGGTTTCGAACCAGGAATGTTTCAAAAACAACAAACCGATATAAAACATCATAAAGATAAAAATGATCCGACAAAGGTAATTCTAAAATTTCCTCAATATAGGAAAGATTTTCTCAGAAGAAACGAACGAACAAGGTGAAGTAGTGAATAGTCGTTGAAGAGATGAGTTCTTTAGGGGTGGGTAAAAAAGGCGTAGAAAGGCATGCTTGCCAGAATTTTGCCCCCCCCCCCCCCATTATTACATGCAATATGTTCGAATCATTACGTTTTGGATTTCCGATGCTACTAATGCTATTTTTATCAGATTTTTCAGTTTATATTATTTTAGCGTGCGTGGTCGCCATTTTTCAAAATATGGTGGAAAAAACAAACCTAACAAAAAAGTTTTAACTTTATTAAATAATTAATTCAAACGTTCGTCAACACCATTTTTTAATGCAATTATATAAAGTGCATATTTCAAAGATTTCATATTTTACATTATTTATTATGGTGTCTCCTTTAATAATATAGTTATTATTATTTTAAGTACAAAAAAATTCTATTCTCCATAAGACGCTGTATTAAAAGTTTGATTTTTAATCGATAATTACTCTTCGACATAATCGTGTTAAATTTTTGAGGGAGGATAACTAAATAATTGAGCTATTCAATTCACTAAAAAAAATTTTTATCTACTATTAAGCCTCATGTATGAACGCTCTTAAATATATAGATGTTTTTAAATATGATGTTATTTTTGTTATTTTTAGAAAAATAAGAAGAAGAAAGATAAGAAGAAACATAAACATAAGCACAAACATAAACATGATCATAAACATAACAAAGATGGAAAAGACGGAAAAGATAAAATTAAAAAAGAACTGAAAGAAACTACAACAGATTCCAATAAATCATCTAAAATAAAAGAAGAAACTCTTAGTTCTCTCAGTTCTACACCCAGTCCTGCATCGGTTACAAGAGAAGTGTTGTAAAAGATTTAATTTAAAGCAAAGAAAGTCCAACTACCAGGCAGAATATTTACAAACGTGTACGTTTCGTAAGGATGCTTGGGAGATATGTCAAAATGCTACGACACGAATGAAAGTTGAATGTTCCTAATTTAATGCTAAAGCTACTGTGAAAATTTCAAGACGATTTAGTTAGCCGTTTAAAAATTATTGCAATTTAAAAAACCTGTAATTTTACATGTGTTCTTATGGAGATTTGTTCACTCAATAGATTACATTCATTTCAATTACCAATAAAAACGAAGCGTCCCAAATTTTCAAATTATATAACTTGAACTCTATAGAAACAATTGAACTCTATTAACATTCACTAAACGATTGTTGACAAAAAAATTATAAATAGAAATAACATAAAATCTGTCTTTGCCACTTATACGTATATGGTATAGAAAGAAAAAGGATATATGATTTTGTTGATTTAAATTAAAGGTATTTCACTAGCAAAAGTTTTTCATATTATTTGTTATTTAAATTACTTTTGCCTCCGATTGTCTCTCCCTAACATCCTTAAAACGACTTATTTTAAGATATTCGTATGGTTCAAATGGCTTCAATTTTTTTAATTTTACTGTTATTATGTGTCTCATTCAAAATTATGCAATTTTTATACCGTTATTTTTTGTAGATAAACTGTTCCTTTGTTATAAATTCATAACGTTTTATGCGTGAATCACTCTGTAAAATAACATAAATTATATTCATGTAACAAGGTAAATTCTCCCCATAAATTTCGGTGTTGCGTATTGTTTTGAAGGAGCTATAAATACTGTAATAATATTCAAATAAAATGATTAAAAATTTATAAACAGTGTTTGTTTTTATTGAGAAAGGTTTTAATACAATTTTATTCAACTAAAAGTCGATCCAGACCTTTAGATTAGTGTTCGTCTACAGCATTGAAATTAAACGAGATCACTGTACACTAAATCGATCTTTAGTTAAAAATAGTACTCATAGTATTCTTAAGGATGTACGAGCACTGAAGCTTGAAAAAGATTAAGGCTTGATTTTTTGTTTACGTGTAGTTGAAGTGCATATAAATCAATTATAAAAGTTTCAGGGGGTTACGAGGGTCTTGAATTAATTATTTAATGTTAAAGTTCCAGTTTTAATGAATTGCTCATATGGAGACACACATATTTTGATAATTTTCACTTGGAATAAAATAAGACGAATAAAAAAAACTACGCAATAGAAAATAGAAATATTAATAAAGAGATTGATCCAATAAAATTCCGGTATGACGGATCTAAAAAAAAAAGATATTTAAGAAAACAACTGAGATTTCGGGTAAATTTTATTTCTGTCGGCGGTAGCTTAATTACCCAAAATCTCAGGTTTTTTTCTTAAATATCTTTTTTGTTAGGCCCGGTATTACGGACCTAAAATAAATTTTAATTTTAACTTACGACAAAAATTAATAAACATTATTGTGGACATTATTATGAATGTACTATCTAGAGCACGGCAGTGCGACAGGCCGAGTTTAAGGGTTTTTTTGCCTTCGCGCTATAAGATTTTGATGAATTTTATAAATGGACTATACATCAGCCCTCATACATCCTTAATTATCTAATAAAAAAAACAAAATAAAACTTAAATTCTATAATTCGTTATAAATATAAAACAAATTTGACATCTTGAACATCTTCATAAATTCCGTTCATCTTTAACATTCAGAATCATTTTGGGCAGTCTTTAAATCATTATCCAAAGTAATATAATCGCCGCTATTACAATTGATATGCACTGTTGCTTTGTAAATAGGTCTATTTGTTATTGTTGTTACAGTTTCTATTACTCTTTTCGTATATATTTTTTTCTGAAAATTAACAATACTAAATTAAAATTGTACAACAAACGATCTGATTCTATGTCCTTGAAAAAATTGGTTTCGTCATTTTCGTTTAAACTTGAATGTGTGGTAATTCAGGGCATTCTGAGTTTAAGTTCCCTCGGACATTATCCGCCTGAATCAGAACTTTTCAATTAACTGACAGAAATTGACACAAAAAGGATACAAATTTGTATACTATTTATGATTGATATATTTTTAACCCTAAATTTAAATACTAGGGCAATTTCTGACTTTAGATGCTCGCAAGAATTTATGTGCCGAAAGGGTTTAACTACAACATAAGTAAATTTTAGTGAAATGGACTAGATCCACGTTTCCAAAAACATAGTAACCGTATCATTTTTGTAAATAATTTACTCGATAATAAATTTCTTCTGTAAATGTTGTTTCCTCTGTATTGAATGGTATTGTTAAAGTTGATTTGTACAATACTGGGCATGTTTTATAATCAAATAAATATTTCACGGAATATCTAAAATATAGAATAAAATGAAATTCAATATTCATCGAATAATATTAAATGCCAAACTTACTGTTTAAAGCCAGAATATTTCATTGTATCTTCAAAAATTTCCGTACACATATTTTTAGAGTCTCTAAAAAGAAATAATGTTCTATTTAATAGGGTTTTCCAAAAGTGGAATTAAGATTTTAAATACATTTAGTTGCATAGGATTTCAGCCGTATTGAAAGCATTATGATAGATAGATATATCCTGGGGTATAAAAAGTACTGCACTTCGACCACTTCTACCCTTCTACTTCAGTCTTACGAGATTCGCTTCTCCCATATCTTGGCTGATCAGGTCTTCCTGAAGGTATATATATTCGGGGGGAGATGCACCGAATATCTTGTATCGGCTGTAACCAAGAGGTTCACAGTTAAAGATAATGTGGCTGGATGTTTCCACCTCCTCGCCACACAATCTGCACATAATGGATCCATTATGGGAGTCCCATTGTGTGTAGATGCTTCCGCAGAGGATAAGCCCGGTAATGAATCCGGTAACTTTCCGCAGTTGCATCCTGTTCAGTTTCAGTGCATCGAGGGATCGATTCTTGGATGCATTGTGAAGCAGTATTCTCCCGAGCTTCTGTTGCGGTTTATTGTTTACATGTAGTCTTTGGAATTCCTGAAATAGGCTCTTGGCCTATGAAGGGTATTCCGACTCTCTTCTTTGCTAAGGTATCTGCTTTTTCGTTTCCGAAAGCATTGCAATTAATTGCGGACATAAAAGTTCTTCGTCTATAAAAGAACTTTTTCAAAGTTCATGGTTTTTTTAAAACACTAATACTGTATTTAAATACTGAACTGGAAAGTAATTCAAGTGGACTATTCATTTTATGCTTTAGCGTTGGAAATTAGTAAATATGTTCACTAAACCTACATCATCGGTATATGATATGTTGTCAAGTTGGAGTTATTGTGAGGTGAGTTTGGGAGCATTACTAAACACGATAAAATTCTCAACAATCGAAAACGGATTGAGTCGGATTCTAAAACATAGTTTTTGAATCCCCTTTATACGATTCTAGATTGAGACAGTTTATACGATTCCGTTCATTTTCTTTTCATCTGTTAAATGGTTTAATTCGTTTCAATGCCATCACTTTGAATGATCCTGAATTATTCGGTGCAATTTCGACCTACACTGTCCTCATTTGTGAATCCGTTTCAATATTTATTAATGAATTCAAAAATTGTATTGAATAGTCACTTCGTGTAAAAAACTACAATCAGAACAGACACATCGTAAAAAAAAATTTAAAACCTACGGAATAGGAAACGATGTCAATTTTTCTTTTACGAATAGTTAAACCAAGCGCACACGGTGCGACTGTTTTGCAAGAAAGGTTGCAAACTAGTTAAGCTTGCAATCGTTTTGTGCACTTTAATATAGAATACTGGTAGGGATCCGCACGCGTATCCATCGGAATGAGACTTGTTTGCAAACAGTTTCAAATCGGTTGCACACAACTGTTTTCTCTGGTTGCAGGTTCGTTTCAGTTTTAAGTTGCAGTAAGAAAAAATAATATATTCAGTTTAAATTTAATTTATTTAGAAGGTAATTTTAATTAATTATTTTAAACATTTTTATACTCCGCGGTATATATACAAGGGTATTTTAAGTTCAGTCCCAAGATTATAACAATTCTCCCTCGGTACCCTGCGTTGTCTGCGGCATCTGAATCTGAATTGGACATAATAAAGTCCGTGTGCGGACAGAAGTTTTATTCTTTGTAGAGTGAAACTGGTCTGCAACCTTTCTCTAAACAGTTAAGTTGTGTACGCTTGGTCTTAGTGATTTGGGTCAAATTAATTTAAATGAAATTGCACCTGAAACAAAATAAATATTTTGTAGCTGAAAAACAGTAGAATCCTATAAAATCAGTTTTGGAAAACCCTGTTTTTCTACAATCTCATTATTAATATTAATGGTATCAATTTTTATTAAATTATTATTGATAACAAATTAATATTGATAGGAAACATTATATGATAAATAATTTTTTCATAAGATAAATAATTGTAATAATTAATATAAAATACGTTACATGATAATTTTTTTTGGTAATGTTTGCATTTTAATATAAATTTTATTCTTGTATTTTATTCTATACAATAATAATGGTAGTAAAATATCTGTATTTTTCGTCATATTTTCTTTCTTTTTTTCAATCTGATCCTCCTGATTTTTTTCAATTTTTGTTTGTGTTATATAAACAAAATTTATTATTATGCAAAATAATTGTAAAAATTTTATTTATACGTACTCAAATACAGGTTGAAACTGATCATCCGAGATGTTGACTTTTGATCCATTTTCGTCTTTTTTTTTTTGTAAGCTTTTACTTCTACTTGCTTTACGTGGGCGAACTGCAAAAAATCATACACATTGAGTTGAATTATTTGTAGCCATTCATACGGCCTATAGAAGACCTAACAATTGTATTCCATTATGAACTTAAATCTTATTATTCGATTACAAAAAAACAGATTTTTACGTATGAGCTGCAAACATATGTATATAGGTAGGTTTGTACGGTGCTTCATTTGTGTCTTATTTATTCGGCTTTTGGAAAAATATTTCGAATAAAAGTTGTTAGTATAGTTATAATGAACAACTTTTGTTCGAAACCTTTTTTCGAAAACCGAATAAATACGGCCGGACCGATTTTGGCAAATGACGTAAAATAAGGTTCATTTTTGCGAAAGGGAGGCAGTTTTGAGAAATAATACAACAAAATATAAAATTATGTTCCTATATTTAGAAGCTGAATCAACCGTCTACGTAGTCGAGCGGTCTAAGGCGTTATGTCTGAGGCCTTATAGCTACTTAGAACTGGGAGGTTATGGGTTCGAATCCCGACATCAGCAGTTTGTCAATTATTAAGAAAAAAAATGGGCGGTTAATTGACTAAACTGTCGGCGTATGGAAAAGAATGAAGTAACCTGCTATGCTTGAGAAGGTTTTCTGCAGTTTCCTTCACGAACTCCAGATGAGTATCGGCATAGTTCCTAACAAAGTCGGCTGCAGCTGCACATCCTACCAATTCCTAGTCTACACACAAAATTCCTTGTCCTGCACTAACATTCTCACATCCTTAGGCATCACAATGGACCGTATGGTCGAAGTGTAGAGGCTTAGAAAATTTAGGGCAGCAAAAATTTTAAGGGTGTCTTATAATAAAGGTCGGTAAAATTTTAAACTGCAATATGTCTTATTTTATAACTATTTGTATATTCTTCGAATAGACGACCTAATTATGGGAGGCATATCGAAATGTGTCTAGAGCGGCATCTAAATTACCCCCCCCCCCTAAATTGAGTTCTAACTTATGTAATATGATAATTTGGGATTGATTGAAAATAGCTATATTCCATTCCATTTCATCTAAAAATCTATCAATGAAGACACACCATAATAGTGATGAGGGATAAATGGCATCACGGTAAAGTCAATCTGCCGGTTGTTAAAAAATATGAAAACTTCAGAATTTCTTGAAATTTCGAGGTTGTCAAGTTTTTCTGGCCACCCTGTCATAAAATCTCATAAACCGCAGATTAGCAAATATGAATTATATCCATACAGCTCAATGGTGGATTTACGATAGATTCTAATGTGCAGTTTATGAGATTTCTCCGGAAATAGTTTTAAAAGGGGCATGTAAAAGCGTATAAACAGAGTGGTAAGCAACCTGGAAAACTATGACAACCTCGAAATGTAAAGCAATTATGAGATTTTCGTATTTTGCGGGCCCAATTTATGTATAGTGAATTTTATTCAAAGCGGTAGAACATTCTTAAGAAAAGAATATTCTGCATCTTGGAAAAAATCTCCTAGAAAACTTCCTTTTAGATCCTATTTAGGATACATAAAAAATCCATTTTATTAGACTATTTGGCGGGTAGTTTTCGAGATACAACAGTTTTAAAAATTTGGTAAGTGAAGAATAGTTTAATTTATTTAAACGTTTAAAATTAAAATAAATCACCCTTTTGGTATACTAGTCACTTTATGTTTTTATTGATCTAGAGCACGGTAGTGCGACAAGCCGAGTTTAATTCCATATATATCGCAAAAAAATGAAACAAAAACTTACCAGCAGTTCGTAAACGATTTTTTCTAAACGTTGTTGTAAATCTAAAAGCACAACCACAATCTCTTATAATTGGTTTTGTTGATGGCGGAGTATCATATCCATTGATTAAGGAATGCTTTGAAACCATTTGTAATTCACCGATATCCGTGGTCATTTTTGAAAAAGAACCATCAATATTGTTTAACTAAGTTAAAATATATATTAGAGAAATAGATATATTTATTTCTAATCAATATGATTATGAGTAAAATATATATAAAATGACATATGAATTAATTGACAATAGTATGCAGCAACAAACGTAATTTTTATTGTGGGCATACACAATAATGGATCGCATTGTATTCATTTGGTGATTACAGGAAGTTACTGTTGCATGTAAATTTACGTTTATCTATCCGTTTGCAATCAACTATTTTATTTACTACAAAAAATGTATAGTAAATTTATATGGACGTGAAATGACCATGATTTTATTGGTAATTAATTCCTTAACTATTAAAACTTTAACAATTGCCTTAAACTATTAAAAGTTTATAAGGCTCTATCAAAATCATATACGTAGGAATATAGGGTTTGAAGGTAAATTGATTATTTAAGCGAGGGGAGGTAGCCGTTTTGGGTTATAAATTCATAGAAAGAGAGGGGGGATTCACCTAGTTAGTGATTGGCTGTGTTGACGTCAATAATTAATGTATGTCACTGATCTCTAGAACTGGATCCATATAGGCCTAAACGTGAAATAACGTACACAATCGAAGTGCTGTCTAGTCACCTCAAGTTTTGCTTCAGTGCGCTTGCGTGACTAAAAACTTTATGTATGTAGTGGAAGTACATGTAACAGCCACACATACATTAACACACATACTTATTACACATAATTGCCGCGCATGCACACTGAAACAAATTTTAGTACCTTGACCACATACTTATTACACATGCAAGCCACGCAGGCTCGCTGAAGCAAAAATTAGTACCTTGGCTAGTTGAGGAGCGCTTCAAATTGGATTAATGGCGTAATAACCCCTCCCCCATAGATAATTTCCATTCTTTATTTATTATATTTTGCAATATTCATACATATAATATTTTTCTTATTCTCTTTATATACACTAGAAAAAAATTAATTTTGAAAAATAGAATTGTGGTTTGTGAATCATAAAAATTTACTAGTCCCCGGAACCCCATGCCCTCCTCCATGTCACAATTAATCGCATTTTCTCAGAACTTAGGGTTTAAACTTATGATAGGTACATCCTTAATATATATTACATGTATATAGGGTAGAAAAATACAAACGAAAGTACTTAAATTTTGAATAATTTGATTTTATATTAAAGTGTATTTCATTACCTTAATAATACAAAAAAATACAAACTTATAACTTATGATTAATTACATAATTGGAAAATTTTTCCAATCAAACACCGAAATTAGAAAAAACATCGCAGTTGTAAATGATGCAATTATAAATAAGTTTTTTTTAAATAAATAAAACAATTACTCTTCCACTATTTATTTTTTTAAATATACGAACTGTTCAAAAAACTACGGGACACAGTCAATTTCGTTGAAGTTAGGACTTTTTTCACAAGGAAAGTTCCATTGTACTATGGGCCAAAAAACTTGTGTTTTTTTTAAGTAGTTGATTAGTGCCTTAGCAGTGAAGGGTATATAGTTTATTTGTTTATTTATTCGGTTTTGAGGGAAATGTTTTGAATAAATTTTGTTAGTATATTTATAATGAACAACTTTTATACGAAACATTTTTTCGAAAACCAAATAAATAAGGCACAAATCAATTATAAAATTTTGAAAAAAAGCTACTTTTGTGGCTATGTGTACATAACGTATTAAAGTCATAAATGCAACCTTTTATTCTTATATAACAAGCTAAAAAGTTAAAAAAATTATTAATTTAGAAGCTTGTGGTGCTTTTTGTTTTAAAGAGGCGGGAATTTTATGTTCGATAGATTGCGATGAGATTATTCTTGATTTTGCAGTTCAAAAATCACGGCGTAAGAACGTGTAAAGGTGATTTTCGTGGGTCAGCATGAAAATATATCTTAAAAGGATGAGTCGTCAATTTTGCAGCTGCCTAGGTAATATGTATATAATTATGTGTTTACTATATGTGTATATAGCACCTTAATAATTTCGGGTTGTGGTCAAACCACAGTCAGCCAGCGTGCGTTTTCGGTTTACAAGACTAACAATATCTTTATGTATTGTTTAATGATTTATTACAATAAGTGCACAGGATATATATTAGGTATAATTTACATTAATAATACTTAAAAGACACTTATTTATTTGTTAATTTTACTTCATAAAAGGTTCTCAAAATGAAAACAATGAATTTTCTTAAAGATACTTCTTTACTAAATTTATTACGTTTAATATCGAATGTATTTGGTGTAACGACATTTTGTAAAATCAATCATCGTACCAAACATAATCAATTAAAATATTCAACATACTATATAATATTTTTAATTTGTCTATTAACATTCAATTTAAAATATGCAAATAATGATCGTAAAAATGTTGGTTACTCATATCATTCATCGTTAGATGATTTCACTGATACAGTACAAATTTATTTGGATTATTTAACAGCTGTATTGTATTGGATATCAGCTATATGTAATCAACATTTGTATTGTCAATTTATACATTGGCAAATGAATTTTGATAAATATTTAAAAAAATATCATGTGATATCGTCAACGCAAAGTGAATTAAACGTATTGAAATATGTACTAATTTTTGGTTGGATCTATTACACTTTAGTTCTAATAAATGAAGTAACTGTCCTGATGAGCGTTTTAAATTTTAAAATTACTTTTATTGTCACTTATATGATACCAATTACAATGGGAGTTATATTTGAAATAAATTATATATATTTATCGATTGGATTATATTATCGATATTATATGTTAAATAAATCAATACCATTTTTATTAGATCATACAAATTTTATAACATTCTGTTATTTACATGAACTATTATGTAAATTAACACAAAAGTATGTTCAATTATTTGGTCCATTTATTTTAATAAAATTATCTGTATCATTTATAATATTAATTGAATTGAGTTTTAATACGGCTTCAGAATCAATGAAAATTTCAACAATCAATGATTTTAGTATACAAATATTGAGTGATTTTATAAATGCAATTATTATCTCAGGGCAATTGATTTTAATTATAGTTTTTGGTAATTTGGTTAAGAATGAAGTAATTTTTTTTACTATTTTACAAACTTTTGTCGATTGTATGTATGTATTATGTATATGGCTGACAAGCGCGGATCCAGGGGATGGTCATGCCCCCCCCCCCCAAAAAAAAACTAAATATAATTTCTTTTTTAATTATAATTTTATTGCTTCTTACTCAAATCTTACAATGAGATAATTAAATGGTGGGAATGAAATTTAAAGTGTTACGTAATTTATTACTACTAAAAAAAAGCTATTTATACGATAATCAATCTTGATCAACTCATGAATAACAAATATTTTCCAATTAGTTAATGATAATCATGGTTGATTTGATATAAGTTTAATTAATTCGACTATTGATATCTTAAAGTTCTTGATGAACTTTTGTTTTCATTATGTTTATTTACTTTTTAAACTTAAATAATACTTTATTTCCACTTGTAAAAATTGACCAATCAAAATATTTAATTAGTTTAAAAAACCTAGTTTTCTTTAATTCTAATTATTAATTTGAAAGTTTTTCAGGAATAATAATAAAAATTTTTTCCCCAATTATTCTAATTATACTTTTTTTAGTCTGTGAACCCCCCCCCCCCCCCCCAATTTAACTGTAGATCCGCGCTTGATGGTTGAATGCACTAAATGGAAATGAGTCCATTCAATTAAACTGAGAATAATTCTTTAAAAACTCTGAATAAAACTTCTTAAAGTCTTATTTTTTCTTAAAATCTCTGAAAAATAAAATAAATGTTTTATAAATGATTTAACGACAAAAGACATAACTACTAATATTTGGACTCTTCCAGAAGAGTTATTCAGACTTTTTCAGAGAACTAATTAAACAAAATATAACATCTCGCCCGGCGAGAATCGAACTCACGATCTCCTGTTTACTAGACAGACGCTTTAACCAACTAAGCCACGTTACACATTGACGCACGCTTTGGACGTCAATTTTGGCAACGTGGCCGAATTTTAAATTTCCCGCATTGTGAAAAACGACTATTATAGGCTTGAATTTTAAAAGCTCCATTTTCCCTCCAACAATTTTTGGGTCGTATTCAAATTTTTTATACGTATTTGTATATGTATGATATTAAATAAAGGCATTCAAGGAGATTTTTGGCCCATTTGAACTGATTTCAAGTAATCGTAATTAAAAATTTAAAAAAAAATTCATCAGTAGGTATAAACTATGACAATATAAGTTTCCGTATAGAAAAAGCGTATTTGTAACAGAAATCACAGGTCAAATTCTACCCACTAAATAAAAACCTGTTATAAACTTGAGTGATGTGCTGTTATGAAACATTAAATCATATCCTAACGTGATGTAGTTAATCATTATAAATGTTATTCATTTATTTTAGGAGAGAAATACAATGGCAGTATTACTAAAACACAAGCATAAAATTCAATCATCTACTATAATACAACGTCAACAGGTATATTTATACACTTGTAGAATTCTAAATTAATTTAAAAAAGCACTTTAACTGTATTTCTAAAAATGCTTTATTCCAGATAGAACTGTTTTTGTTTCAAACGTATCATCAAAATGGGAAAATTCATGCTTGGGGATTTAGTGATGTGGATTATTCTATAATAAAAACTGTAAGCCGTAAAGAACCATAACATATGGTTAAGATTTAAATATGTTAAGGTGCTTTTTCATGTTTGACGCTCGTCTAACGTATGACGTATAATTTTGCCCTTCTAATCGAGCTTCAACCATGAAAATGCACCTTTAGAGCGTGCTGGAAACTGAACGCAAACTGAAGAACTAACTAAACTTCAATGACTAGAAACTACACACCCCCGGGCAGTATACTGACAATCCCGGACAGAGTATCGGAGAGTACGTTTGTTTGCCTTTAAACGAGTCAAAGCGTCAATCTCTCGGGTCATGAAACAAATTGGGAGCCACGAGCCGATACAGCACCTCTTAAGAAACATTTTGTCGCCCACGGTCTTCCCACTCTTAGTACCTAATATAAATGCTTCCATATTTAGTTTAGTTTACAATTATCTCCCGAGTTTTGTACAGTGCCCATCCCGTTTCCGCACACTCATTTTTTATGATTTAGAATAAGTTTGTTAATATATTTATAACTTTATTCTCTTGTATTTTTAAATTTTCTTTAATTTTTAGATAATAAGTACTTTATTTTCCTATTTAATATTGATGTTGCAAATTGAAGACGCAGTATGAAGATATAAAATTAATATCATCTTATAATTACCTGTATGAATAGCTAATTAGAATTACGCATTGTTTCCGATCGCAAAATATAATAAAAACGATAGTGAAACATTAATTTGTTTTTAATTCCTGTGCGGTTATAATATACTGGTACTGGTATAAGTATGCCTAAAATGACCTAATTATAGTCCATTTTCGAATATCCGTCTGTCTGTCAACACGATAACTCAAAAACAAAAGAGACAATGAGCTGTAATGTGTGTGTTCTAGAACCAAGTACGTGAATGTACAAAATCGTTCTATGCGTTCTCCAACTAAAATAGAAATAAAGAAAAAGTTTAAAACCAAAAAATGTTCCTTTCGATAAAATAAACAACTTTTATTTGAAAAATAGTAGGTAGATGCTGTGCTAGCATCACATTCCCATATTCTTTATGTTATCTCCATATCCAACATAATGCCTGTGGTTGCGATCTCAAAAAGGTGATAAATTTGTAAATTACGCCGCTAAATAATACAAATAAAATAGTAGAAATAGAAAATAGATTTTATTGTATTAAAAATTTATAGACAAAACTTGAAAGAAATTTTTTTTTAACGCACATGCTTGTGTATATGTATATTTAAAAAGAAAATTATAAAAAATATGAATATAGAACGTTTCACAATATAATTAAAATTTAAACAATAAAAAAAGAGTTGTTTTTAACTTGTCGCTATTGTAAATGGTGAAAATACTGGATGTTTTAGCCATTCAGATGTTTCAAGTAACCTACAAACATAATATTATCTAATGATTGTATTGATTTCGAAGTTAGATGATCTAGAATGCATTTTGGACTATATTATAAAAGTGTATTAATGTTTAATTAATTACCTGAAAAGTGATAACGGTAAAGCAGGGAAAGCTTCAATGAAAAAAGATTGCAAATCAATTCCACCTAGAGATCGATTATTTAATTGCCGTTCTTCTGTACAGGCTCTTAAAAATCTTAACAAACCTGTTGGTGTATCGGAAAATGTTGCCTCGGGCAGTCTCATGCCCGGAAATTTTTTTTTCACAACCGATACCCAATCACCTTTAATATGATCTCGAGCAGCGGAAGCATCTAATGTTGAATGTAAATGATTTAATGAAACAGGAATTGGTGATCCATGTTGTGTGATTCCTGCACATGCTAATAAAAATCGCCATTTTCTTTCAGAATCCCAAAAATATACATGTCTGTAAAAATGAATGTTTCAAAAATTCCATATGATCACGATTCTGGGTAATGAGAGACCGAGTAAAATTAAATATGACTATGGAATCATAAAAACTTACGATAAGACTTGTGATACTGTAGGTCGTTCAGACGGCTCATAAATTAACATCCATGAAACAAGATCAACCAATTCACATGCAACAGTTTTTAAATCGGGTGTACCTCGTACAATATTCTCAAGTATATTTTCAGCAACAATACCAAATGGGTGTAAACCTCCAGTTAAAATAAAATGTAACAACATACCAGCAACTTGAATATCAGAATATGTGGTACACGACATTATTGAAGTTTTCTCATAATGTTCATATGTTTCGCGTGCAAACCAAATAATAGATGATTTCGGTGGTCGTACAGTTTGGTATAATGCACGATACACACCAAATTCAGCAAGCTTAAGTATACCGCCAGAATCGATTAATACATTCGATGGTTTTAAATTACCATGTACAATCGGTAGAGTACGTTCATGTAAATACCGTAAACCAATTAACATTTGTCGTGCTAAACTGGTTGCTGTATTTACAAGACTATGATTAAACTTTAAGCACATTAAGTATTCGCCCATATTGTATTCACATAATGGTGATGCAATCAACAGTTGTGTATCATCGTAATCACAAACCGCATAATGTAATAAATGTTTATGACGTAAACCCAACAATGGATTCATAGCAGTTTTTAAAATTTTACACACAACATTACTTTGTTTGCATATACGTTTTACGGCTAATGCACGACAATGTATATCTAATCCTAATTCAACATCACCAAAATTACCACCCGATGATACCATAAAATGTAATCGAGCATTTTTTGGACTAGTTCTTAATTCACCACATGCAAGTATACTTAAATTTTTATAATTGCGTAAATTTGTTATTGGTACATCCCATCGACTTATATATGATTGTTGACCTGGTATTGGAATTGGCATTTGTGATTTTTTCCAAAATGTATTATTTGTTTGGGATGGTATTCCTATAGGATAAAAATAGCTTATGCGAGCTCTCTTAATGTATATTTCAAGTTGCTTCAATTTGTAGATCAAGAGTTTTGTATTATAAATACGTATTTCAATCGCAATGCTATCATTATGGTCTATTGTGCTACCCTAATTTTTTACAAAACCTGTAACCTCTATTCTAGTTCTTTGCTTTGAAACATTTACAGCTTAGAAAACAGTATCTCATTATAATGGAACGTTAGTTTTTCAACGCAAGACAGTGGCACATCAGATGTTCAATTACCTCCTCCTCCTTGTTTCACTCCCTGCAGTATTTATCGTTTATAGTTTTCCATTAGTAGTAGTAGCGAGTCTATGACCTCCTCACTTCTTTTTACCACTCCTTGCTTTATCAGTGCATCTGCATTAGTGTTCCCCTTCACATTACTGTGCCCGGGAACCTAGCAGAAACTAACTTCGTTAGCTTTGTTCCATGAGAGCGTTTCTCTATTAGTGCTCCCTGACTATCCGTGTAGATACTGACATGCCCTACTGGTTTGTTACACTCATGTATTAGTTTGGCTGCCACTTTTATCGCCAGGATTTTGGCCTGTAGTGCGCTGCAATCATTATTTAGTCTATATGACTTTTGGACGTCCTAACGCTTCTGAATATACGCCAGCTCCTATCTCCGATCTTGTCATTGATCTATCAGGAGCAAGGGTTAATATACATACTGAGGCAAAAAGAAATACATAGTTAGGCGTAAAGCAAAGAAGAAAGGAATAGCAATGAGAAAATGATTCTTCGAGTCCTAAATATTGAATATATAGTGCGAAGTTTGTAGTAAACAAGAAAATGGTTTATCTAGCAAGTATAGTCTCTTGAGATGATTATGAACTGTATTTATTTTAAAATCATGGTTTTGAATCATATTAAACTTCTTTCACATTACGTGGCGATTTCAAATTGTTTCAACTGGAACCAACTTGTATGTTCATTTTTTAATAAAAGTTTAGAAAGTCTAGGCAGATCTGCAAAGGTAAAACAGCTTTAAAATAATGATAGCCCAGCTAAGGAAAACCCTATAGAAGGACTTCATTAAGACAGGCAAATACTTTTAGCGAACATTCACCAAAACAAGACTACGTTGATTCAGAGCCTGCTAAAACGCTAAACTTAGAAGACTAATATCCAGACTATAACTTTTGTGTGAAGTTATTACACACCGCACAATATATTCAGCCCTCAAGTTTTTATGATTCGGTAGTTCAAACTTATGTTTACTTTGCAGTTGAAATACGTTTTATTATAGTAAATATTTGATTTAGAAATTGAAGCAAATGGAAATTATGTTCTAGTATACCTGGTGTTTGGTATTTATTATGATTCACAACTGTTGTAGCGACATTATTATTGTGAGTATTATTATTATTATTAGGGAAAATATCACTAGTTTCTTCTGTTGATTTAGATCGTCTTGCTTTACTATTTGATAAAATATTAAAAAAACTATTAGCACAAATATCATGGCTCATTAGTTTGGATTGTTCCATATTATTGATAGTTTCTTCATTATATTGCTTGCTATCCGTATTATTCGTTTGACGTGGATCATCCTTTAAAGATTCCGTCGAATATGGAAACAATTCATCAAATGTATGCTCACATTCAGAGCCATCATCCTTGCTACTAACCGATGTACTTGAATCTAATAATCGTTCAACTGAATCGATTAGATGATATGCAGATTCTTCTGTTTTTTGTTTAATTGCATCAACATCTTCTTTACGAGCTTTTGATACGTTCATCATTTGTTTCGCATATTCATCATCTTTATCTTTAAAATCATTTTCCGTACAATTTGTATTCCAATTCTTGTTTTCAACGTATTCAGTGTAATTTTTGGTTGTCAAACCACATTTTAATAAAGTTTCGCCGCGTATTTCATGATTTAATAATGTTACCTGTAATTGTCCTAGCATAATCAAAATATTCTGTTAACACGTTCGATTGCTAAATCAAATATAATGTCTACAATTAAATTTTAGATATCTTCAGGTTGTAGATCAAAATTCTAAGATTTGGATTTACTAGTTTTTATTTCATTAAATATCGATAGTGGGAACAGAGACAAATCATTTTGAGTTAGATTATCTGAACTCGCATCATATTCTAGATCATAAAAACCATAAGAGCTTTTTGGGAATGCCTATACAGAAAGTAGCATTGTCTTAAACGACAAACTAAAAGAGGAAGGGCGAGTGAGGATAAATACTAGCTTATTAAATCTTTTAGGAATATATAAGTCGGTCAGAGTCAATGCCTGTTATAACCTAAAAAAGAAAAAAGGCTTAGAGACCTAAGAATCTTGACGGAGGTCTTAACAGCTATAATTTCAGACATATGGGAACAGGAATCCTTCAGAACAAGAGAATCTACACGATAAAGGATTTAATAAGGAATCCAGTTCACATGAGAACTACACGCTAAGAGTTTTTTAATTAAACCCGAAAAGTTTCGAAATCGAAATACTGCGATTAAGATCTCTAAAATATAGTGATTTAAGAAGATGTCAGGTAAGGTAAAGTGTAGGTGAAGAGGAATAGCGGAGAATTTAACTGCGAAGCACATAGTTAAATAAACTCAGCTTTAGAAATAATCCAAAATACTGTCCTATTGGGTGCAGAAAAGTTATGAGCCTGGCTTATAGTAAAATAGCGGATAACTTGAATTTTATATGATCACCTGCAATTGTTCAATTAATTTTTGACAGCGTATATCACGATCGTATGCAAATTGTTTAATACGAGTTAAAACTTCCATAAATTTTTCACGTAATTTTGCCAAATATATAGCTTCTAATTGTGGTAATATTTCACTTAATTTTTGTACTTGTTCATCATGGTTATCGATTGTGTCAAAATTGTCACCGGATGTTATTTGATTGTTAGATTGATAATCAGGATAACCAAGTTCTCTATCTGTTCGCCAATTACGTTCATAACGTGCAACAATATCTTCAAATAAAAATTCTAAACATTGAATTTTTGGTGGAACTGTTGTTTCAATTTCTTCATTCAAATAAGCATTATATTTAGATAATACTTGAATATTATTCATGGTAATATCCATATTGTTTGTTTTCATTTGACACTCTCCATCACTAACAACTTCGTCACTTGATGAATCTTGTTCTAGTTTTATATCAATCTTAATCGTATCTTGAATATCACCTTAGTACAGTCAAAAAAATTAAATGAAAATTTCTCCCAATCCGAAAAAGACTGAATGAAACTACGTGAAGAGACTAGTCAACTTATCCTAGACTCGACTTTTATCCACCTCTCTGCATCTCACGCCGCTGTATACCGAGAGTACACTATTTGACTTTTTAACTTTTCACCAAGTTTCATTCTTAATCTTACTTTTCACGTTATATATTATTTCCTTGCGATTACCTTTCTTGTTACGTATTTTTCCAATAGTATTCCAATTAGTAGTATCTGTATTTTGAGATTTCAAATTGGATTTTTGTGTATTGCTTTTATATAAATCTTTAGGATTACATTCCGTAACTGGAAATCTAAAATTTATATCTTCAGATTTTTTCATATCCATAGTCATCAAATTGTTCTGTATTAAGTCTGATTTGGAAATAACACGTTCTGCCACATCAGCACTACGAATTTTTGCTATTTTAGCTTTCCATGCTTTTGTTTTACGTTTCATACGTTTACTATTTGATTTACATTCAATTGCTTTTTGAGTTATATCTTGAATTGAAAGAAATCCATCTAATGTCATTAGTTTACGCAGTGCATCATTTTCAGATGTTATTTCTTTTATTTCATGTTCTTGGGTAAGTATTCCGTCTAAATTAGTTTTCATTTTTTCCACTGGTAAAACATCAATATATTGTTTTGATAGTTCATATTTTTTAGATGATTTTTTCTCGGGTATATTTTCATCATTTTGTAGTTTGATCATTAATGTTCGAAATTTACGTACTTTACGTTTTACCTTTTGAACAAGATGTGAATACTGAGAAGCTGACTGAAATACTCTAATAAACGTAGCTGATCATCAACTAAGTGCTATATACAAACCTTTAATGTATAATTTATAATTTATTGATTTAAGCCCCTCTCAGAAGTGCCTAGTTTGAAGATTAATAAGTAGGTAATTCTTTTCTAACCCAAATATTTTTAGTTAGAATATCTATATTTTTGAAGAGGGACCAAAAAAGTTTGTCATGACAGCTTTTGAGATCAGGAAATTTATTTGAATTCAAATTATTGTTATTCCCTACCCATTTAAGTGATTTAGTTCCAGTTCCATTTTAGTCATCTATAAACCAAAAAACCCCTAGACCCCAGTCAAGTCTTGACCAACTCGGTTTGCATACAGACTTTGAAGTACTTAACGTTAAACACGTGGTGGTAAATAACTGATGGTGTATTCTTAATGAATTTTCGGCACTCCTTTGAAGGGCTAAAACTTTCATCAAGAGGGATGGTTAACAATAGAGGTGAATTTATGAGGTGCGGGAATTTAAGTATATACAATTGAATTCATTCAGTCTTCAATATAATTAAAAATCCTGACGGAATGCAGAGATGAATGAGGCAAACCTTTGAGATATTTTTCACAATTTTAACTAGCTTCTGTTGTGGAGCATATGTGCCTAAAAACCTTATAGTATTTTTGTTTATTAGAGTATTACATAATCCATTTAGAAATATACTCGTGTATAGTGTATCCGCCAGGTACACACCGTATTCTTCACTATACAAAACAGCAAATACTTGCATTAATGTTATCAGATGGAAAAAATTTGGATTGTACGTCTTAGTTAAAATTTTCCAGACGGTTAAAAAATCATAGAAAATATTTATAGAATCCAAATTTATACGAGGTCTGTCCGAAAAGTATCCGAACTACCTTCATATCTCCGCGCTGACATTATTTTTCGTCATCGGGCGAGTGACATCCTTCAAAGTAGTCCCCATTTGATTGAATAACACGCTCCCAGCGGTGTTTCCTGGAAGTCAGTTTTTGGAATAGCCTTGAGTGCCCTCGCCATATTACCTTCAACCGTCTTTTTGTCGTCGAACTGGTGTCCTTTGGGCGGTTTTTCCAAATTCGAGAACAACCAAAATCAAAGGGACTATCTCGGAACTGTACGGAGGTTGGCGAAGCAGTGCGATATTATGTTTCGTTAAAAACTGCTGCACAAGATTCGATGAGATTTCCCACGCTCCCACTTTCTAAATTTGAGGTTAAAATTTCCCAAATTGTAGTTTTTGGTATTCCTCATCTTCTATCATCTTCTAATTCGCGCACAGTCAAACGTCGATCTTCTTCAATCGCAAGTCGCACGCGCTCGATATTATCCGGTGTTGTTGTCGTCGACGGTTGGCCAGAACGAGGATCACTATCAACAGATGTGCGGCCTTTTTTGAAACGATTATACCAATCTTTTATTTATGTTTTGCTCATACACTCATCCCCAAAGGCCTTCAGCATCATTTGAATAGTTTCCGAACTAGTTTTTCCGAGTTTGAAACAAAATTTGATGCAAATTCGTTGATCTGATCTTTCAGTCATTTTTAACAATAACAAAATCCGACGAACGCAAAAAAAGCTTTGTAAACAAATACACGCTGCGCATGAACTATACGTCCTGTAGGTGTCGGCGAGCAAACGATAAGTTCGTGAGGCTTTACTGTTGACGTTCATGCCTCGCAGAGGTCGCTCGAACACTCTGGCGCGAAGATATATAAAAGCAGGTCGAATACTTTTCAAACAGATCTCGTACATAAACCTGCCATCCACTTGTTGCAAATTATTGCCGTTTTATGGCTAACCAATACTCACTATGTACGTAGCGAATAAACTAAATTATCTTGTAATTGGAATACAAATATTTTTGCTAGCAGTTAAAATTGTTTACGTACAAGTTTAATATGGTAATCGTCAGCAATAAAATTGAACGAAACAACACACATCTCTAAAAACTGTTGATAAAATGGTAAAATTATAAAATAGTGCATCTGTAACCATAATTGAGGTTTTCCTTCTGATATACATGCCATGAATATTGGCATTAAAGCTGATACCACAATCCATCCGTTATTTGGTACTTTTTGAAATCTTAAAATAATAAATTGAATATATTTGATTTAAAAAAAAAAAATGTCAATGTAATTCGAGGGCTATTCAGCACTTATATGCGCGTATGATCTTCTAGACAGACCCAATCAAATTTTCATATAAAAGTAAAATAATACGTCATGTTAAATTTTGTAAAACAAAGTTTGTCTTCGAGAAGAAATTGTTTGTTGCCCATTTAAGCAGGCTCGAGATTCATTTTAAGTTTTGGATATTTTAATTCAATTTAAATTGGTAAAAATCTTATTGAAATATTCGCGAATAAAAGTGAGTGCAGATGATGTTAGCACAAGGAATGTCTGCGCAGAGTCCGGTCTATCTTACCACAAGTAAATGAGTTAGAAAAAGATAAAACTAAATTATAGTTTTAATGTTTAGATCCGTGTTGCCATAAGGTTACATTTCTTACATTTTACGTAACTTTTCATCTACCCATGTAACTTGTATGTAAGAAAAAATTTTAGATACTTTTGTGTAAATTTTTGAAAAATTACTTTTTCTGGTTATAATAAGTTTGCCATAATTTCGGTATTCCAAATCTTCGATTAAAAACTCACGCTTTTATAAAATTTAAAAACTTTATATAAAATAAATAATGGAAATTGAATTGAAAAATAAATGTGTGGGTACTTACTATTTTTATTTTAATTATTTCATTTTTATTAAATACTAGCTGTTTCCCGCTTATTAAATATATATGAATAAGGTAATATATATATATGAATAAGGCATAATATATATATCGTATTTTAAATAAATATAAATAAATAAATAAAGAAATTAAAATATTTTAATTTAATAAATAAATTATTTCTTTATTTATATTTATTTAAAATACGATACGATTAACGGCTTTCAAGGTATCCGACCCATAGTGCTCAAATTCCAAACTGTACCCCTTCAAAAAATCGCTAAAATTGGAGGAAAATTTTATGTCCCCGATTTTGATAAAAACTTCGTTTTAAGCTAATATGGACCTAGCGAAAACGATGGCGTTGGTTAAAATATGATACGAATAACGGTTTTCAAGGTATCAGACCTATAGTGTTAATATTCCAAACTGTAAGAATTGAGAAGGCAAAATTTCGCAATGTGTTGGTCGGACGTTAAAATGAACCTGATTTTCGTACTGTTTGGATCGAAATTAGCCTAGAAAATGATTATTATTAAAATCGAGAACAAAAATTTTCTTAACTTTTTTCACATTTTTTCCAAGGGATACCCCTTAAAAAAATCGCTAAAATTGGAGGAAAAATTTTATGTCCCCGATTTTGATAAAAACTTGGTTTTAAGCTAATTTGGACCTAACGAAAACGATGGCGTTGGTTAAAATATGATACGAATAACGGTTTTCAAGGTATCAGGCACATAGTGCTAAAATTCCAAACTGTAAGAATTGAGAAGGCAAAATTTTGAAATGAGTTGGTCGGACGTTAAAATGAACCTGATTTTCGTACTGTTTGGATCGAAATTAGCCTAGAAAATGATTATTATTAAAATCGAGAACAAAAATTGTCTTCACTTTTTTCACATTTTTTCCAAGGGGTACCCCTTAAAAAAATCGCTAAAATTGGAGGAAAAATTTTATGTCCCCGATTTTGATAAAAACTTGGTTTTAAGCTAATTTGGACCTAACGAAAACGATGGCGTTGGTTAAAATATGATACGAATAACGGTTTTCAAGGTATCAGGCACATAGTGCTAAAATTCCAAACTGTAAGAATTGAGAAGGCAAAATTTTGAAATGAGTTCGTACGGTTTGGATCGAAATTAGCCTAGAAAATGATTATTATTAAAATCGAGAACAAAAATTGTCTTCACTTTTTTCACATTTTTTCCAAGGGATACCCCTTTTAAAAAATTGCTAAAATTAGAGGAAAATTTTATGTCTCCGATTTTGATAAAAACTTGCTTTTAAGCTAATTTGGACCTAGCGAAAACGATGGCGTTGGTTAAAATATGATACGAATAACGGTTTTCAAGGTATCAGGCACATAGTGCTAAAATTCCAAACTGTAAGAATTGAGAAGGCAAAATTTTGAAATGAGTTCGTACGGTTTGGATCGAAATTAGCCTAGAAAATGATTATTATTAAAATCGAGAACAAAAATTTTCTTCACTTTTTTCACATTTTTTCCAAGGGATACCCCTTAAAAAAATCGCTAAAATTGGAGGAAAAATTTTATGTCCCCGATTTTGATAAAAACTTGCTTTTAAGCTAATTTGGACCTAGCGAAAACGATGGCGTTGGTTAAAATATGATACGAATAACGGTTTTCAAGGTATCAGGCACATAGTGCTAAATTCCAAACTGTAAGAATTGAGAAGGCAAAATTTCGCAATGTGTTGGTCGGACGTTAAAATGAACCTGACTTTCGTACTGTTTGGATCGATATTAGCCTAGAAAATGATTATTATTAAAATCGATGATAAAAATTTTCTTCACTTTTTTCACATTTTTTTCCAACGGGTACCCCTTAAAAAAATTGCTAAAATTAGAGGAAAATTTTATGTCTCCGATTTTGATAAAAACTTGGTTTAAAGCTAATTTGGACCTAGCGAAAACGATGGCGTTTGTTAAAATATGATACGAATAACGGTTTTCAAGGTATCAGACACATAGTGTTAATATTCCAAACTGTATGGATTGAGAAGGCAAAATTTTGAAATGAGTTGGTCGGACGTTAAAATGAACCTGATTTTCGTACGGTTTGGATCGAAATTAGCCTAGAAAATGATTATTATTAAAATCGAGAACAAAAATTTTCTTCACTTTTTTCACATTTTTTCCAAGGGATACCTCTTAAAAAAAATCGCTAAAATTGGAGGAAAAATTTTATGTCCCCGATTTTGATAAAAACTTGGTTTTAAGCTAATTTGGACCTAGCGAAAACGATGGCGTTGGTTAAAATATGATACGAATAACGGTTTTCAAGGTATCAGGTACATAGTGCTAAATTCCAAACTGTAAGAATTGAGAAGGCAAAATTTCGCAATGTGTTGGTCGGACGTTAAAATGAACCTGATTTTCGTACTGTTTGGATTGATATTAGCCTAGAAAATGATTATTTTTTTCTTAATATGCAATATTTACGATTTATCGTAGATATTAAAACTGTGAATTATTGTTAGATAATTTTATAAATTTTGAAAATTAGGTACCGTATACCTTTTTAATACATTTAAACACATATCAGCACCACCACTTGTCACAAATGTGTCCATAAGCCTTTTTTCTGATATAGTTACATGTCCTCCAGTCCCAACACAACATTGACAAAAGCGTACCAGTTCAAATGTGCATGCTAAAATTACGTTAACATATTCGGGAAAATTTATATGTTTCTCAAGTGCCTCATGTAATTTTGCAAATATATTCAATTCTAAGAGAATTTCTAACCCAATGTGTGTATGTCTAATGAAAAATATAAGTACAGGTAAAATGATTGTCGATATAACATGTGAAAATGCTAATTTTTCATTGCCTATTGGTGTGATAATTTGTTTAACACGACGACGTAAATACTCTTCAGGTGTTAAGTCTGTACCATTCTTATTTATTATTAATATTAATTTGTCTAATGCTTTCGATTGTAATGGATCAATACGTTTCTGAATGACATAAGCAATTGTGTAACATAACGCTGTACATCCACGATCATCTTCATGTGCAATATTTGCTTGTGCACGTAGAAGTATTTCGATTAGCTGGGCATTGTTTCTTGCACCAGCCATCATTAATGCCGTTACTCCTTTTGTATTTGTTGCATTTACAT
Source organism: Nineta flava (assembly GCA_963920215.1). Taxonomy (NCBI): domain Eukaryota; kingdom Metazoa; phylum Arthropoda; class Insecta; order Neuroptera; family Chrysopidae; genus Nineta; species Nineta flava. The sequence continues at coordinate 109,916,109 of OY986041.1, forward strand.
TTACCTATGAATCATATGGGTACAAATAATTGAAGATAATCTACTTTAGTTAATATGGATATTGGAACGCTTTACGGCTCGTGGCTTTTTTTCTTTATAGAAAAGATTTGACGTGACGCGACAATCCGATCAAGTATACGTACTCTTATTTAGTAGTCATTTTAAAAAGCGTCAACGGCAATCAAGTCTAATATCGATTATCATTTATGATAGTTTTCTTTAATCACAAGACTATTCTACAGTCATTTGTAAAACAATTTTTTTACATATTTCTTCAAATATATTCTATGCTCCTGTTTGTATATATTATATACAAATAGGAGCTTTTCAAAGAATTTTTAGTTAGAAGACTCGGGCCTCACGAGGTCTAAATACGCCTCTGATTACTGGAACATAATTTCTAAGCCGGGGGCGGAAAAACTACTGCTTCCAAAATTTTCCTTCGTAGGCCTTGACCTACTAGTCCAAATTTAAATCCAGCATTGGTAATACCGTACAATATTTTTACGGTTATTTTTTAATGTTATTTCGATAAATCATATCACGCCATTATACAAGGCGTGATATGCCTTATTAATACATTCTTATGCTGTTGATTGATTTCCATGTCGAAGAAAAGATCTTAAATATAGACATTTTTTAATTCGAAATTCAAAATACCTTACTATCAAGTAATAATTCAACTAAATTCAGCCATTGTCTCTTAACAGCAAAATGTAAAATTGTATTCCCAGCTTTATTCGCATAATTTATATCAAAACGACTACAATTTTTAATACCATTCCAAAAATTAATGAAAGTATGTTCATCCCACAAAATACTATCAATTGCTAGTAAAATTCCATTATCTCCATTCTTATCCGGTATTGTTACATCAGCTCCACGCGCCAATAGCATGTCAGTCATTTCTAAATTTTTACTCTTTATAGCCCATATAATGGGTGTCGTGTAATTCTAAAAGGTACTTCGAATTTATTAATAGTTCAGACACTTCAATTTTTGATCAAACTTATGAAAGCTGTTTAGAAGTAAAAACAGCTTTTTCAAGATTGTACGTTTGGGTATTTCCACATATAAACACCTAACTGTTACTATACTTACCAAATCAGTATCGTTGATATGATGTCCATCTTTTAATAACTTCTTAACTAAATCAAATTTTCCTAAAATTACTGCACCAATCAGTAAAGGCATTTCACTCTAATATAAATAATAATCAACATTAATAAGATTTAATATCTCATTCCATAAAAATTTTACGTTTACAAGAATAATAAAAATTCAATGAATAATGTAAGAAAAATATCAATTATTATAACTACGATTAGCAAAAACTCCAATAAAATAGATTTATAACTAAATTTGCTGTTAAAACCGAAGAAAATGGATTATTGGCTGAGTACTCTATCCATTTTTGGAATCCACTCAGAGCTTGGTATGTGTCAAAACCGGATTAGCATACATTTTCCATAACTAAACGTGCATAAGTGCCTACCTACATAATTCTAAAACACGCCACCTTTCCTTTTTACAGTCGGGTAAAAATACACAATACGGTGAATGGAAAATTTTATTGATTAATGGTCTAATTTTTAATCCTCACACAACATCTCCAGAATTCAATTCATTTAGGAGTTGTTATCGAAAAGTAGACAATTTTAAATAAGTCAAATTAGATTCCGAGTTTAATCAGTTGACGTGGGATGCAAATAATTAATTTCCATCGCACTGTCAAAAGTTTTTTTATTACAATATATATTTTACGAGTCAAAGCTGTTGAGAAGCAACAGCGGAACATACGGCACAAGCTCCTGAACTTCTTCGACTGTTTAGATGGCAGGTTTAATTAAAAAACGATTGGATTAAATAATTTGAAATTAAATCAGGTTGAGGGTAAGAACTAGACTTTTATATTGTTTTGTGTTTGCTATGTTGATCATATGCACACAAGTTTATCTTACTAGACAGCGTCGGAGCTGGCCCGGGTGGCAAATAGCCAAGACTTTTTGGAAGTTTTTATTTTTAAAAACGTACATTTTTATGTAAAAAGTTCCAGTAGTTATGAATTAAGTTAGCCTATTATTTCGTTAAAGATGCTATCCTCGATATACTTGATAAGATCCGATTCATAATCAATGAGTCTAGCAGTTCTTTCTCAGTAGAGAACGAAGCGTCATCGTGCGTAAACGTAATTGTGAGGATTACACATCTTTTATTAGTTGGAGTACGTACTAATGTGCTTGTTATATTGGGATAAAAGTTTACATGTACATGGTATGCAACTTCAGTAGGCTTCCGAATCTCTTCAAGGCAAACAAATAGCTTTCTTTGCTGTTTGATCTAAACCATCTTCGCCGATTTCTTTGTGCTCGTATTCCTTCATCTTCCGTGTATAACTATTTTGACTGTAGGTAGTAAGCCTCGAGGGCCCACACAGGTTAGGGCTCTGGTGGCAAACGCCACCCTGACCATACGGCAAGCCCGACGCTGTTTCTAGGTTAATTATTTTGAGAATGAGTAATAAAAACAATACCAAATCTTGTGTATTTAAAATTTTCTTTAGTTCATTCAATTCATCAATTCGTAAAAAACTATTAAAATTTTCTTCGATAACAGATGATGCAATAGGTACTATTTTGATTTCATTATTATCATCACATTTCTCTGTTTCATTCTTCTCAGTATCATGTTTTTTCTGATTATCTTTTTTATTTTTAACTCTCCTACCTTTTGACATGATTTATTATTTTTTTATTTTGGTATATAAACAACCAAATGTATTTTTTATTATATATATTTTATGGATAAACGAACCAATATGATTCTATTCTATTTATTAAGTAGATTGAAAATTACAAATGTAATATACAATTTAATGTTTCATTTATAAAATGGAATTAATTTTTCTTTTTTTTGACATGAAAAATTGACAATTTGTTGTGACAATTATTTGCATAGCACCCTTTAATACAATTCAAAAAGTAAGCCAACTGTGAACCTACTCAATCTATTATCAATGCTGTGAACTGAACTATGTTCTTTACGTTTTGAAATGATCCAAAGTGTTCTACGCATATATGTAATACTTCATATGGTTCTACGTAGTATTTCATATATGGTTCTACTAAACTGCTTACTACAGCGCAATTGGCATTTACTATTTGCGTATGTGCATTAAACACTGACCTCATAAACTGGACTGATTATTCCATATACGATGGATTATCCTATGTTACACCATTAACACCAATTGAAGCGTTACTTAACTCATTGGGTGGCTGTGCCCAAAACCTACATTCAATAGTTTTGGCATAAATACGGGTGCGGTGCATAAGAAAAAATCACATATACACTATGTTTATAAAACGGGAGTATTTCCTAAAAAACCGACAAATTGTTTATTATATAGATAATATCTCATAAAAGCCATACAGTTCGAATAATCATTAAAATCAATAAATTATTAATCAGTTTTAAGTAATGCTCAGCGCAAACGAAGCGGCGGTAAAGAATAATAAAGATCAAATCTTTTATCTTTATGAACAGAAAACTATTCTAGTAATAGAAAAGGGACATTTTTGTCTAAAACATAGCATAAATGAGATTTTTCTCAAATATGAGTTCGTTTATGTTTAACCGAATTGCTGGGGTTGGTAAATTTTTTATCACACATATCACATGAATATGGTTTTTTCCTGGTATGAATTCGTTTATGGTCCACTAAATTGCATTTTTGAGAAAAGGATTTATCACACATTTCACATCAGAAAGATCTTTCTCCAGTATGAACTCGTTTATGTACAGTTACACCGTATGCCGTTGTAAAGTTTTTATTACAATCATTACATGAATAACGTTTTTCTCCAGTATGAACTCGATTATGTTTAGCTAAATTACCTTTTGAAGTAAATGTTTTATTACAAAAATCACATGAATAAGGTTTTTCACCGGTATGAATTCGACTATGTTCAACTAATCTCCTTTTTTCGGTAAATATTTTACCACAAACATTACACGATAAGTTTTTTACACTTTTAATATGGTGCCTTCGTTTATGCTCTACTAAATTCCTCTGATTTGTAAATATTTTATCACAAGAATCACATTGTAAATGTTCTACAATATGAAGTCGTTTATGCACAAGTAAACTGAAATGTCGAGTCAGTTTTTTACCACAAATATCACAAGGAAACAGTTGCCCATTGTGAATTCGTTTATGTTCAATTAAACTTCTTTGATAAGCAAATGTTTTTTCACAAACATCACATGATAAAGGTTTTTCTCCGGTATGAATTCGTTCATGTTCGGTTATTTTTTATCACAAATATCACATGAATACTGTTTTTCTCCTGTGTGAATGCGTTTATGTCTGGCTAAATATCTTCGTAGTATAAACTTTTTATCACAAACATCACATGCATGTGGTCTCTCACCGCTATGAATACGTTTATGTTCAACTAATTTGGAATGATCGGAGAATTTTTTAGTACAAATAGCACATGCAAAATGTTTTTCTCCGGTATGAACTCGTTGATGTCTATCTAAACTGCTTTTTTGAGTGAATGAATTTTCACAAATATCACATGTATATGTTTTAGTGTAAATTTGTTTCTGTTCAACTAAATTTCTTTGTTGGGCGACTACCTTTTCACAAAAACTATATGAATCAGGTTCAGTAAATGATTCCTCTTTAATTATCAATTCCGTATGGCATTGTTGTTCAATTTTAATATTTTCATCTCGAATTAATTGTGGATCAGTATTAACTGGTTCAATTTTGATGGTATCATTTCGGATAAAATATGCATCTGTATAAAATGTTCCAACTTGAATAGTTTCATTTTTAATTAATTGTGGATCTATACGGAATTGTTCAATTTTAGTCCTACCATCTTCGATTAATTGTGGGTTAGTGTAAAATTGTTCAATTTTAATAGTTTCATCTCGAGTTACTTGTGAATATGTATGGAATTTTTCAACATAAATGGCTTGATTTTTAATTAATTCTGAGTCTGCACGGTATTTTTCAATTTTAATGGTTTCAATTTCGAATATAGGTGAATATTTTGACATGTTAAATTTATAAAAATTTGGATTGTTTCAATACTTAAACATTGTTTCAACACCAATGGTATAATAATTAGCTCCAATAACACAAATCACGCCACTAATTTTAAATTCACGGAGCATCACGCAAAAACTATTGGGCCGATTTTGATGAAACTATTTCTATTTAAAAGCTTATGATTAAAGTTAAAAACTGGTATGTATTTTATTTATCGAAGATGACGGGGGCAGGATATATAAGCTACTAGTAATTTAGTAAATGAATTCCAATCACCGTTTGAGCAATTAGCAACTAACACAACTAGTTTGAGCAATTAGTTTTTTAAGGTTGGAAACACAGATAATAGACTGATGTATGTAATTGTAAAAGGCATGTTTAGCATTAAAGGTACATTTTCATGCTGACGCTTGACGCTGGTTTCAGCGTCAAATTAGGTCACGTGATGCGAATTTAACATGCGCGTCATCTAGAAATCATGTAGCGATAAAGCTAAATTTGGTTTAGATTTTCTGCCGGGTTATATTAGCGTCAACGTAATAACTTGAACAATCGCATCGATAATAATTGGTCTTCAAAACAATAATCAGCTGTTCTTTTGTGCTTTGTGTTTCGATGCAAAGCAGACACTAATATAACAAAATAAAATATCTATACATAAAATATAAAATGTACACGTATACGTAAAATACAAAATATATATAATCTATATATAAAATGCTTTGTCCTGAATGACTGACTGATGGATCAACGCACAGCCTAAACCGCTGATCGTAGAGACCTGAAACTTGGAGGGTGTGTGATTTTTTCGTAAATTCAACCCCTAAGGGGGTAAAAAATGGGGGCAAAGTTTGTATGGGACAACGTGATTCCTTGGTCCAATCTACTTCAAATTTTGCATAATCATTCAGTATATTTACTTAAATACTACGTAAGTTTACTTAAATACTACGTATATTTACTTAAATACTACGAAGCTGAGACGGGCAGTGCTAGTATTAAAATAAAATAATTGCATTAACGTCTGATTGTATAAAGTCTTATAAATAAACAATTAAAGGCAGCAGAATGATTATTAATTTTTAGTCTAGTCAACAAGTTAAAAAATGTGTTAATTCTGGCTAATGCGAATTAAAATGCGTGCGATAGCTTGTTGAACTCGTTATGACGTCTAGAAAAATGTGCAAAAATTTCAAACCCGCACATAAACAATTGCAAAAGTTGTAAACAATTAAAGATTCCAAAGAAAAGGGGTCTACTTTTTTGAAAATTACTCAAAAACGATTAGTGCTAGAGGTATTTTACAAACAGATTCTTAAAGAGGAGGAAATTTGACGTAAATTTACCGATCTCCGAGACGTTACGTACCACATAACATACCACACGTTACGTAACATACCATAAATTGAGAGTCGACCTTTACACAAAATTAATTTGTTCTATATTGCATATATTCAATGAAAGATGGCATTGTAATATATATCTCACGTGCTTTTTAAATCAACTTTTGAAAAACAATTTTTTATTTAAAAATACGTAATACGAATAAAAATATTACTAAAATTTATTCAATAAAAACATTTTAAAGTCACATAAAAAACATCTAGACGCAAAATTTGTTATTATTTCGTCAGACGTGACGTAATTAAGTTCGGTAATTACTTGATAGTTGTATATAAGTTAACCTCCTTGGTTTCTGACTGTTTAATCGATTCTGATCGAATACAGTAAATAATTAAAAACAGAAATAGTTTTAAGTGTTCCGATTTTAAAGTCTTTCATAAGTTAGTTTTTATTGCATAAGTTAAAAATGAATATTTCGAATGAGTATTGTAATTACCGGTCTCCACTCAGTACTAGATATGCTAGTAAGGAAATGCAATATAATTTTAGTGACCAAAAAAAATTTTCTACTTGGCGTCAACTATGGATTATATTAGCTACAGCCGAAAAGGTTAGTTTATCATAAAAGTTTTCTTTTTTTTCGAATACTTTTCAAATGATTTTAGTGCGGGTCTCACCAAATTAGAAACGATCAGTAACATATCTTCGATTCCATATCCCGGAGATAGTTACGATTAGCTAATTCATACTGATGATGACTACTTTGTAGTCGAATTTGTATTTATAAAATACAAATAATCCGATTGATCCAGAAATTGGGGCAAATTTTGAAATTTAATTTTAAAAACCTAGAATTTTCTTTCATTATTTTTGATAATCTATTTACCTACCGTAATGTTATTTTTTTTAACTTTAAAAAACAGGCTCGCATTGTAGTATAATTAATTCACAATAACTCCGACGAAACGAAATTTGAAAAAAAACATTGTATCATTTTACATTTTAAAATTATGCAAGTGATTTCTCATTAAAACCTTTAAGGGCACCAAATACTTTTTCTGTAAGAGGCTGCAAACACACACGATTACTTAATCAAATATAGAGTATCCCTGAATGTTGTTTGACAATTTCCACAAACAATATAATAAAAGCGTATATTGTGTTTCTTGGTCAAGCAACTTTTGGGATATCATCTATAGTGCCAAAAAATTTGTTGTCAGCTTAAGTGTATATTGGATTCTTTGGCTTAAGTCAGGGATAAATTGTACGTCATAACCCTAAGCGTTACTCAGTTTATATTCCATTGTATTTTGTTTGCGAATAAACCTCATGAAAACAGATTTAGGTCCTGATCACCCTTCGAAATTACAGTACTTCCATGACATTTTCAAAAATTGTATAACAGAGTTCTCCGCAATAACTATCCTAGTTACAATCTTTTAATATAAAGTGAAAAGTTGCTGTTGGTCTTTTATCATGGTCTTTTTCTGTTGGTCATAACCTTCTTACAATATTTTTCAATATAAAACTTATTTTGACAAAATGGAAACCCGACTTAACATAAAACTTATTTTGACAAAATGGAAACCCGACTTAACAAAAGAAGCACTAAAAAGTAAAAAAATAATTGCATATTCTTGTGCCAATTTTAGTTCACCAAAGCAAAAATTTTTAAATATATATGTACAATTATTGTTATTTTTGGAGGCGGTGTCAACATAGATAAATTCACATAACTTTTGGACACCGCCTCCAAAAATAACAATAATTGTACATATATATTTAAAAATTTTTGCTTTGGTGAACTAAAATTGGCACAAGAATATGCAATTATTTTTTTACTTTTTAGTGCTTCTTTTGTTAAGTCGGGTTTCCATTTTGTCAAAATAAGTTTTATTTCTCGCTTTTTAGTGACTTTGAAGTTCTATAACTGATTTTATTTGTCTAAATATGGGTAGACCTACTAAACGACCAACTAATTTTTAGTGAATTTTTTTATAACACTTTTTTTTTACCCGTTTTTTTTTTTTTTTAAATTTTTAATGCATTTTTTTATAACAGATTTTTAGTTTTGTTTACAAGGAATTTGGTTTTTTTTTGTAAAATTTTTTTTTTTTGGGGTCGGTTTTTTTTTTAAGGAAAAATTTTTTTTGAAGTCGGTTTTTAAAAAAATTTTCTTATTTTCCCATTATGAATGAGTATACTTTTTCAAAAAAAAAAAAAAATTTCGCAGAAATCGGTTATCACATATAAAATGAGGATTTTCCTCGATTTTCCGGAGATCCCCTCATCAGAATGCGATTTGGTGACAATGGGACCAATCGGGAATCAAACCCTTTAAAACAAAAAAAAAAAATTCAAAATCGGTTCATAAATGCCGGAGTTCTGAGGTAACAAACATAAAAAAAAAAAAAAAAAAAAAAAAAAATACAGACGAATTGAGAACCATCCTCCTTTTTTGAAGTCGGGTTAAAAAGTTGTTCATTTTACATTACATCAGAAATATTGAAAAAAATACTCGATAATAAGTAAACAACATGATAAGAAGAGATCAAACGTCAAAGTTTGTCTTCTCTGTGGGAGATCTATCCGAAATTATGAACAATTTTTAATTATTATATCTGATAAGAAATGTAATATTTTATGTTTAATTTTAACTGAATTTATGTTATCAATTACTTTTTTGATTCGTCTTAAAATCATGATCTTTTCTTTAGAACCTAAATATTTGATGTAAATTAATTTTCCCGTTATCTCGATCTTTCTATGGCAAGAAGTAGTGTTCCATAAAGAATATGAAATACTGAGCTTTAGGTAGTTTATTCGTAAACCCACTTTTCTTAAGAATTTGATAAAATTGAAATATGATATTAATATCTAAATGTGACTTTTGAATCATCTGTGTAATAAATACTGAAAAACAAATGTTGGTGAAAAATTGTCGTACAATTGTTCCTCATGATTTGAACTATTAATCAATGATTCGCTTTTTGAAATACAATAATTTGTAATTATTACTAATTAGTTATTAAATAACTAACTATTGTATTGATAAAATAGAAAATATTCAACAATAAAAAGTAATGTCATTGAAAATTATTTTTCACATTATTTTTTGAATGTAAATTTGAATACGTAATATTTGAGATATAACATGGAAATTGAAAAGAGTTATTTTAAAATACTGATGGTAATAAAATATGTTATAAATTATAGACATTGTTCTGGGTGGCGAGCGATCTGCAAAAATCTTGAAATGTCAGAGAATTTTTGGAAAAGATAAAGAATCATCGGGGAATTTTCTTCTTAATTAGGGAAAACGATAAATCAACCTCCAGAACCTACATATTTTTAATTTGTAACTTTTTATTTCCAGGAAATAATTGAATTAATTAGATTAGCTTTACACCCTTTTATACGATTTCAGAAGGAATCTCGTAGGGGCTATCCATCAACCATGTAACCGCGTTTCCGTATTTATCGTAATTCCTCGCCGTACCATGTAGATAATTAGTTCACAACCCCTAACTTTTTAAAATAAAATTTTTTAAATACCCCTTTCGTTGCCCACTAACGCTTCTAATGATTTCAAGAAATTTTGTATTGAATGGGTCGTTCCTTCACGAAAATCCATTATAATTATTAAATTAAACAAATATTTGAAATTTTCGTAAAATCTTTTTACGAAAATTGTACGATTTTATGAAAATTTAAATATTTGTTTTATTTAATAATTTCAAGAAATGTTAAACAATCAATCACATTTCGTCAGGCTTTGAACCAAGCTAGTTTTACTGCCCGTTTCTTTATTAGTTTTTTAAAAAATATCATTGTTAAGTAATACGGAATTGCATCTAGCCTCCCCTCATGTAACATCACATACCATATAAAAGCATACTTGCTCCCATCCGTAAAAAAATGCTACGCGGTTTATGGATAGCCCCGTAAACTGTTCACCAAATCATCAAATCCGCACATTTATCGTTTTCTTTGGGTCCAATATGTTTAGTGTATTTCATCGACTTCGGAATTGAAAATTATTTTTCGATTTTCTGCGATTTTTATCCCCTTAGAAAAATTCCAAAAATTTTTAGTCATCGATTGAGTAAAAATTAATTTATAAGGTAAATTTAAAAAAACAAAACTCCAGTTTATTTGATGGTTAGTTTCCGGAAACGGTGAATTAATTAGATCATCTCCTTTTCCATCAGAATAGAGAATTTCGGAACACCATTTCCAGCGCGATTAGTTCGATAGAATTCGCTGGTCATGACTGCACGCGTCCCAATCCATCATTTATAATTATTTTGGTTGATTACAGTTTTCCTTGATATGACTTTTATGTATGGATTAGTTATTGCAATTAATTTTTGATCTATGTTTCCTGTTTTCAAATTGATTTAAAATATTACACATGCAACTGCATTATATTTACAAATTAGTTTTACTAATTAATCCATTCATTCAATGTAAAAATGAATTTTTATTTTTTGGAACTAATTGTGAATAACTATTTAAAAAACGTAAACAATAGCATAACATCTCTCTTATATTTTTTTTTTTATTTACATGATCAAAATAAAAAAATTTTAACATTTAAAACATTAAATTAAAATTGAACATAAACAATAGTAATAAAATTTAATAAAAAAAGAATTAATAAAAACGTAAAACTTTCTTCACAAAATCAATTTTTTAATAGTGGTATCAGATCAAACGAAAATTTGACATGAACCCATTCAAGTGTGTAGAAAGTTTTACAAACAACAAAATTATATTTAAAATTTACAAAACCAAAATAAAGTAACAAATATTAGACACTGTGTAGTCCTACGCTAGTGTAAAAATTTGTTATTTTCACAAAAATAACAAATGGGAATAGCAGTAATTTTTCAAAATTTTTATAATTGATTTGTGTCTTAATCATTCGGTTTTCGAAAAAATTCTTCGGATAACAGTTCATTATAAATATACTAACATTTATTCGAAACATTTTCACCAAAACCGAATGAATCAAGGTACAAATCAACTCACAATTGGGCATACTAACATTTTGAAATTGCTATTTAAGTAATGTTAAAAGTACGCTTTTATTACTATTAAAATAAAGAAATAATTTCACGCGCCAACTAAACATTGCGCATTCTCACAAATTATACAATCAGTAATCAAAAGTTGTATGAATCCAAGTAGCCGAGCGGTCTGAGACGTTATGTCTACTTGGAACTGAGAGGTTATGGGTTCTAATCCCGACATCGGCAGTTTGTTAATTATTAAGAAAAAAAGGACGGTTAATTGACTAAACTGTCGGCGTATGGACAAGAACGAAGTAACCGGCTATGCTTGTGAAGATTTTCTGCAGTTTCCTTCACGAACACCAGATGAATAGCGGCATAGTTCCTTTTGTGGCCTGATAGTCGATACAAAAACCACAAAGTAATCCATTTATCACGAAAAACGGATTTCACAATTCAAGATATTATTAAAAACATACTTATGTTTGTACTAAACATTAATTCGAATGGTCCAACCACGGAGACTCCATGGGTCAAACATTAGAAAACCCAAATTTATTATTATGCTAGCGTGTGACTTGACACTCTTTATTAAAATATTAAAAAAATCTTAATAAATTAAATTCAAACATTTGAAAAATATCTACAACTCAAAACAGGCAGCACTGCATATTTTTTCGCACTTCAAATATTAGACTAAAGAGGGTACAACTCTTCAGACACCACTTCTTACACTGAAGACGCATTGTATCATAGTGGACAGGAGAATATAGAATTCGGTGAACTATATATTGAGGAAATATTACGTCAAAAAATGACCCCCTGTAACTTATGAACCAAAAGAGCTACAGAGCTGAGTTTTCGAATATAGATATTCAATTCAGTGATTCAATTTTATAACTTTTAATTGTACTCACTGACGTCTGAAAAATAATGTCATGATTATGAAGCAAGAAGCTTAAACAACAGGTACTTTTCAACTAAAATTTGGCAATGGTTTTGGATATAATGTAAAAAAAATTAATAGCACGGTTATAATTAATTTTTGTACTAAATACGTATATAAATTATTTATAAAGAAATAATATACAGTCGAACCTGAACACGGTTGAGTTGTTTTTTATAAAATCGTAGAAAGATCAACGACTATTGTTGACAAATACAAATTGAGACCTTTGAAGTCGCTATAATTAGTTTTAAGTCGCATTATAAATTTCGTGGAACGACGAAATGTCCATCTGCTCCTACTTGTCATATTAACACATATTTATTACAGTTAATAAAAATCAATCGCTTAGGAAGGTACTCAAAATTTCTAAACGAAAAGTGTTTTCGTTGAGTAATAATCTTAAAATTGTGAGTATGCTCGAAAGCGGAAAGTTCGGCATAAGTGAGACTTGTCAGGAATTATACACGTTCTACCCTAACATCTGGGTATCTCAGTTGGCAGAGCAATGGGCTGGAATTCCAATTGTCCTGGGTTCAATCCCCAGCCAAGATGTGTAAAATTTTTCATATTATAACATTGATGTAAAAATAATGTTAAAAATGTTCAGACATATTACTTAAATGTTAAATTAAGTAAACGCTAGTCACCTCCGTTAGTGGAATATAACCGTAGGGAAAGCATATTTTACAAAAACAATTAAATATATGTAATACTCAAAAAAAACCACAGTAATAGTAATAAAATCACATGTAAGTACATCAGATAGTGAGAAATTATACACGTTCTACCATAGCATCTGGGTAGCTCAGTTGACCGAGTGCTGGTCTGGAATGCCAGATGTCTTGGGTTTAATCCCCAGCCAAGATGTGTAAGATTTTTCATATCTGAAACATTGTTGTCTAAATAATTTCAGAGTCCATTTTTTATTAAGCTATAAAATGCGATTCTATAAAATCGCACGGAAGAACATTGAGGGTCACAATTATGTTAAAAAATACTGAGAGGAGTTGATATTTGATGTTGCAAAATGTATTGTGGAGTGAATTAAATAAACAGCCAATAAAAACATTACTATATTCAGATTCTTATACCTCTGTAAGTAGTAGGAGAAGCCGTAGGGGTCTCTGACAAGGACGGAGCTTAATATTTCGATTTATATACAGTAGTTTCTAAGTTATTCACTAGAGTGCGAACACGCAATTTGTCAGCCGAAGTTCCAGTTCCTAATTTATCCACCAAAGAACATATCCAAGTGCTAGAGTTATCAATAAAATAAACTACCAAAGAAACTGGTTAAGTGAAAAACCTTGATAAGGGAGCACACAAATTTCGAATTCTCGCTTATTCCAGATTCGATTGTATTAAAATTTCAATATTATTATAATAATAATAATTTAAAATTACTAATCTAATAATATCATGCATATATTATTATTACGTTAAATCATAGAAATAAATCAATTTGAGGTAATTATTTCTGCTTTGTTGATTTTTTCTATTTAAAAATTTTGATGATTCCATATTTTAATCACATTGATTTGTTTGGAGGACGGGACATTATTATAAATTATTAAATATATTAGTTGATCCCAATATTATTATTTACGTCTGTATGCTAATATACAATCAATTAACATTAATATGCCATTTATCATACAAAATAGTGATACAACTATTCTATAAGAATTGGCATTGCCTGTTGGATATTCACCGTAACCTCGTTCGCCTGGCATTATCAAATTTAATATTCCTAAAAAAAAAAAGAAGAATTAAAAGTACTATATTAATTTCAATATTTTTTTCCAATAAATCCAATTATCTGGATCGGGGACTCCATTCGGATAATTAAATATCCGATTAATTGAATAAATAACGTAAAAAGGTCATTAGTTAAAAAAAAGGTAAATGTGAGTATAATGTAATACTATTAATTAACTGGGCACTGCAAACTCAATAAACATATGCACAAAATCAATCGCACAGGGAACAACGATCCCTGCAGATTTTGCCATGAAAAGGAGGAAATTGGAATTCACTTTCTGTGTAAAAGCGAAAGATTCTCTCTCAAAAGATACCACTATCATTTGAGATGAACAGATCTCCAATCAGATGAAATCAATGAAGTGTCGCCAAAAGATATATATTAACGTTTAACAAGCCTATAGGACTCCTGGGACACCTTCGAAGGAAAGGAGGTACAATAGATTAAATTGATCGCAGTACAAAACCTCTTTAAAACACTTACTCCTTAAAGTTTTGAATTTTTCGCAAATAATCAGTCTTGAAAGAGGGTTTCTCAAAGCTCGGTGTTGCAAACCCTTGGATACGACCTTCTTGTCTTTAAAGCGATCCGAATGGTTGGAGTTCTACTGTACATATATTGACCGGAAGAATTGGGAAGATTTTGAAGGGGCGATAAAATATGCGGAAGTTTCTTTAACTACAAAGAATTTTCTTTGTACTCTTCTGAAAAAGTATCTATGACTTCTTCTCTTTCTCAAACTGTTTTCTTTCTAAAACGTTATCGGGGTTAATATTTTTGAGCGTATTGTTGAGCTAAAATGAAAATTCGTTTTTATCAATGAATCTATATTCACCACCTCAAAACTTAAATTTTATTTCGAAAACGGTAAGACGTAGAACAAAGCTTTAAACTTGTTATGTATGAAAATATAAAAAGTTTTTACTCGAAATATTTTATCGAAAATCGAATGAATTTGGCAGGAATCAAATATGAAATCTTTAATAACATTATTTCGACACCTTTATGTCAAAAGGCTTCAGACTAATGTAAAAATTCGTTTTTTATATATTAGCATAAACATAGCTGATATGTAATTATAGTTAAGAATGTTTTTATAGTTGATTTCTGCTCAATTCATTCGGTTTTCGAAAGAAATACCTCGAACCTCGAATAATATTATTTAGCTCAACAATATGCCCAAAAGTTTGAATCTGATATCTTACTACGTTTTAGATTGAAATTAACTAAAAATTTATGGAAAAACTATTAAATGACGAAATTCTGGAGACTTAACACTCCCCAAAAATTGGGAGGAGCAAAATTCAATATTGTCTCTCAAAGTTACATAATAATTTATCGAAAACCATTTTGTCTTTACTTGGAAATCTCTACTAAAAAAAAATGAACAGATAGTACAGATAGTTTGCTATTGAGTAGTTTGCTAGTTGGTAGGAAAAAATGGAAATAGAGATGGACATTTATAAATTAGTAATATCAAAATTAGAATTTTAAAAAATAGTACCTGCTATTAAATTTATTACTCCACCAACTCCCAAGAATATAATCTCCATAAATATATTGCTTTGATCTAATAAATATACAGCCAATAACACTGAAATTATTACCAAATATCCGCCAATTGCCAAAACTGTAAGTATACTTCCGGCAGACCAAGCTGTTACTGCTCCCAGGCATATGAATATCAAACATAAGATGCATAATAGCTAAAATCATAAATGATTATTTCAAGATGATTAATTAACTTGATATACTAAGTTTTATCACGTTCTTTTTACTTGATTTAACATTGGGGTACGTCTTGAGTCGATTTGTTTGACCCCTCAGACAAATTGTTCAGTCATTTAGCGCAATTCTTAGAATGAGTCTAGTGAAATAACTAGCAGGCTCGTAACCACTAGATACTTATTCCTGTAGACATCAATTATATCCTTGCACTGACCCAAATTGAAGCGAGGGGGACTGGTCGATTCGCTTTGGGGGGTTTAAAAAAATTATTTTTCTCTATACCGTAATTAATAGTTTTTCATTAGTCACAGTTTTTCATTTTACTTAGTCGTGAATGTATACTTCGCCATGATGCACTTGTTACAAGAATACTAATGGTAATAACTGTAGCAAAATATTTTAAATATGCGTTTCAAGGTCATTCAAAACCCGATGTGATAATAACCATATGGATGCATGAGCTGATTTTGAACCGCATATTTAAAATCTGTTTACTATCCCAGCCAACTTGTAGGTTTTTATGGACACTATGATATACTTTTTCATTAGATCTAATAGATTCAATAATTTTTTCGATGGCCAAATTTCCCAATTTTTTTTTATAAGTATGACATAAAATTCGATTAAACATAGGTATCTTAAGTTTAGACCCGACTTTGTAACGGTTAAAAATATTGATCGCATAATTTTTGGTATAGATGTTCGTAAAATGACCTTATTAGTTCATTTCTGCATGTACGTCTGTCCGTAGACAAGATAGCTTCAAAACAGAGATAACGAGCAGAAATTTTGTGTGTGTGTTCGTGAATGGTCAAAATCATATTCCCTCTGCCAGAGGGGTGAAAATATCTATTTTTGAAACAGTAAGATAGAAAAACAATTTAAAGACAAAAAACGTTCCTTTATTAAAAATAAATAATTTTAGTTAGAAACTTTTTTTCATAAACTGAGTATATACTGGGTATTTAAGCAAATTAACTCAGTCAGGTGTATTACCTACTTATAAAAGCGTGAGTTGATTTTTTTAAATTTATTAAATTTTTTGAAGACTAATAAAATTAACTCAACTTCCCATATTTGACCAACGCTTCCATTAATTTAAATGTATATACATATTATGTCTCTGTACACGCTCTAGAAGCCACAATTGAAGTTATGTAGCTTCTAGAGCGCATACAGAAACATATGTATATAAATTTAAATTATGGTCGTTTTCAACACCTACTAGGTAGAATCGATTGACATTTGAAAATTTTTTTGGGAAAGCGTGTCATTGGTACCACCAAAATAACTGAGTTTTCTTAAGAAAGAAAATTCGTTAAAAATACAGGTATAATATTTTTTTAATAGTTTATTAAAAAACCAAGAAGTTAAATTCAGCTTCGTGGCGTTCATATTTTTCGTTATTATTCCTGTTTTCAAGGCCTCATAAGGAAAGGAATATTGCGATATCCTTGAAATTAGATATAATTAAAAAATAAATATATAAAATGAGTTTAGTCACAAAGTATTAGAATAATCCTAGCCAAAGTTATTTTTGGCCACATCCCGCAGACCCACCTTTATTTACATGTCTGATAACTTTTTACCTTAATTTGTTGCCCTACGCTCTCGCGACATACAAATCACATTATTTTTTACAATAAACGTGTTATCAAAAAAATAATTAGGTCTTTATACAGTTTCTGTTACTACGCGCAAGTGTTAACAGAATTTTAGGAGGGAACACGAAGAAATGAATGGAATTTTATTAATAAATAATACTTTACATAAATTACTTACCAATTCAAGTATTTTGAATAAAAATGACGGAGCTGTACAAGTTTCTCTGTTCGACATTTTGTTTGTGGATATTTTCTTTGCGTAATTTTATTTTATTTAAATAACTGTTAAACAACGTTTCTTTAAACTCTTTCCCTCTTGAACAAGTAATCACAACACATCAAGAGTAGCGATACCTTTAAAAATAATCATAATAATAATAGTCGTTAGTTAAAAATCAGTATACTATGGGTCATAAAAGTAGTGCTCATTTTACAAAAATGTAATAGTCGATTTGTTTGCCTTATTCATTCACTTTTTGGGAAAATACTTTGAATAAAAGTTTTTTGTATGTTTATAATAAATAACTTTTATCTGAAGTATTTTTTCGAAAATTGAATGAATAAGGGTACAAATCAATTATAAAGTTTGGAGTCTATTTTTGTGGCCCATAGTATACGACGTGCGTATACTATTTGTTTACATACAAAGTCATTCACTGTGTTCGTTCGCTTCCCTACTTTCAAACTAAAACACCACACACAAATGCACAAAAATATTTTATACAAATTTACGCACAACAATTAATTCTGGCATTGAATGATACAACATGATTTGTTTGTTTTCTAAAATTCCAATGATTTTTGTACCTCTGATTCATACTTTTAAAAGTCTTGTAATTATAGATTGTAATGATTGTGTTTTTATTGTTAATATTCTTTCTGATGGCTGGATCTATTACACCGTAACGTAACGGACGTGATGTGCTATGATCTCTTCTGGTGTTCGCGTTTGTTTGTGGTTCACTTCTATAATACACACACCACTATTTTTTTTATTGCATTATTCATGTGGATTGAAAGACAGGTAGATGAAAGAGGGAAGGGGATTTGATTACTATAATACTTCTCCGCAATAACAAAATTAATGCATTTACCATATTTTATATTATTATAGTTTTAATTATATACGTCGTATATAAAGTATCGGGTGTTACAAAATTAACATGTAGTAGTTCTCTTTCTGATAAAATTAGGAGGACAATCTATTTCCAATCGACAAATTAGGTGAAATACGGGATCAATCTCGGAATGAAAGTAAACAAGCTGAATTTTTGTATAAACTCGTTTCCGCGGTTCAAGATAATTAAAGGTCAAAGGTTACGAAAATCAGTCTCGTTTGATTCTATATATGGATGCACACCTCTCACACTTTGCGGAATAATTCGAGATCGATTGATCATACGAAAAAATGCATGATATCAAACTTGTAAAAAAATCTTTAATGACATACGACGCACGAGATATTTGCAAAGAAGCGGTTTTCGTATCCTTTAATATCTTGATTCGCAGGCACGATATTATAAGAGCCTTTTTTACCAGTCTTTAATATGCCAAAATAAAGGTTGGTGTAAAAAATTCAGCTTGCTTACTTTCATTTAGAGCTTCAATCCTTATTTGTTTGGGGTAATTAAGAATCTTCGAATGTGTCCCTTCTTAAATATTTCATATTGAATTTATCCTATTTTAGAAAAATCACAATATATGAAGTCCTTTAAAAAATGATTGAGATTCTCAGCTTTCAAATTTTTGTTGGAAGTCTGAAATTGGGCAGTCTTTGTTTTTTTCTTAACAATTTGTAATTTATAGTTTTTTTCTCTAAAAATTAGTACTTCGTCATTTCAATTACTTTTTAGGGTTCTGTAGCCAAATAGCAAAAAAAATGAACCACTTATAATTTCGCCTTGACAGTTCATTCGTATGTCACTGGCTTATAATTTCGCTATCTTTTCATCGGTTCTTATGAAATTCTATAGGCAAGTGTCTTACAATAGTCTTTTGAAGTAAGGATTTTATTTAAGACATAAATAATAGGTATTTTTATTTATAGTAATTATTCGCACTCATATCACCTTCAATTTCGCCGTTCATATTCTTTGATTGTTTTCTGGCATGCTTTCGCTACATAACAGATACACACAATGGGTTGTCATACAAGAAATGAACGGGTAGGGCGAAATGGGGTACCCCATTATGCTCAATGGGGTACCCTATTCTGCCGCAATGTTTCACAATTGACATCAGACTTGATAGGACTTAAAGTGAAGAGGCCAATTTGAATATCCCTGGGTTGTCTTTTTGTGACTAAAATATTATAAAGTGTTCATAGAAAAATTTTGCAGCATTTTTAATAAAACCTTTTGTACTTTTAAACCAAATTTTCAACTTCGTACCCCGTTCTAAACCATTTAATCATTTCAAAATGGCTAAATGCATCAGTATTTCTATTTTAAACGTAAAATGGAAATAATTTTCCATAACACATTTCAATGAAATATGCCTTTTACATAATATAATATGAAACCGTTTCTCAAATATTACAAATCGCTGGTAATATTAAATTGCTAAATTTTGAAATACTCTGTATACAGACAGGGTGGGGCATTTGATGTTGACAAAATTTTTCTCATGATTTTCTTACACCAAAACAATGATAAACAAGTTTCTGCGGAAGTACACTTTTATTTTATATCTTAATATTATTGTAAATGCTGAAAATATATTTTAAATTTTTTTAAAGATAATATTCGTTAGGATTCATTGAAAAAAATATCTTGTATCTCATTTGTAGTAGATCTCCCTCTATTGCTGTGTAACTGGAATTGCAACTTTCTTTCGATTAATTTTAGCATTTTTATTAAAAAATTTTTTTTTATATTCTATTGGAATTTAAAACTGGTCACACATGCTTGAGCTAAATTACTGGAAAATTATTCATTTAAAAGTTACTAGCTTATACTCGCCGCTTTGCCGCCTTTTTTATTTTATCTCCGGCTCTCGTCAACGTAACGAGTTTTAATGCATACATGTTTTTTAAGTCATCATAAGCTTTTAAACACATAAAACCTATTTTGACAAAATGGAAACCCGACTTAACAAAAGATGCACTAAAAAGTAAAAAAATAATTGCATATTCTTGTGCCAATTTTAGTTCACCAAAGCAAAAATTTTTAAATATATATGTACAATTATTGTTATTTTTGGAGGCGGTGTCAACATAGAGAAATTCACATAACTTTTGGACACCGCCTCCAAAAATAACATTAATTGTATACATATATATTTAAAAATTTTTGCTTTGGTGAACTAAAATTGGCACAAGAATATGCAATTATTTTTTTACTTTTTAGTGCATCTTTTGTTAAGTCGGGTTTCCATTTTGTCAAAATAGGTTTTATTTATCGCTTTTTAGTGACTTTGAAGTTCTATAACTGATTTTATTTGTCTAAATATGGGTAGACCTACTAAACGACCAACTAATTTTTAGTGAATTTTTTTATAACACATTTTTTTTACCCGTTTTTTTTTTTTTGTAATTTTTAGTGCATTTTTTTATAACAGATTTTCAGTTTTTTTTACAAGCATTTTGTTTTTTTTTTGTAAAAATATTTTTTTTTGGGGTCGGTTTTTTTTTTGTAAAAAATTTTTTTGAAGTCGGTTTTTAAAAAAATTTTTTTATTTTCCCATTATGAATGAGTATACCCTTTCAAAAAAAAAAAAAATTTTCGCAGAAATCGGTTATCACATATAAAATGAGGATTTTCCTCAATTTCCCGGAGATCCCCTCATCAGAATGCGATTTGGTGACAATGGGACCAATCGGGAATCAAACCCTTTAAAACAAAAAAAAAATTCAAAATCGGTTCATAAATGACGGAGTTCTGAGGTAACAAACATAAAAAAAAAAAAATACAGACGAATTGAGAACCATCCTCCTTTTTTGAAGTCGGGTTAAAAAAGTTTATGACTATAATTTCATCAAAATCGGTTCAGTAACTTTTTTGTGATGCTAGAACAAACAGACAATTTCAATGTCAGGTTTAGGTATTAAAATCATTTTTCAATATTATTTATATTTTTCACGTCCATTTTTTTGTACACAACTTTTCTGTTACATGGCTGCCTATTTTAGTTCCATTTCTGAAGTTTTGTCCAAAGAGTTCAAACGGAATTGTTTAACAATTGTGTTTGTGTCAGTGTTTGTTTAACCAACTAACAAAACCATTTTTAGTCTTCTACGAAATTTAGTATTTATGTAATAAAACAAGTGTACAATCAATGATCAAAAAATGTATGGAAAATGGCGGTAAATATATCCATTTTGAATATCATATATTTTTTTTGATATCATACATTTTTTTATTGTTATTATTTCATGGCTTTTAATTGTCTATTCAGATTGGATAGAATAATTTTATTGCTTGTTTGTATCTATTCAGAATGGATACTTTAAAGTAATAAAATTGGACAATTAAAAACCATAAAATATAAATTTAATAAAAATACAGCCCTCCCTTACCAACCGCTTATTGGCAGAGGCATACAAACTCGTCAGTGGATATATTTGTCGTCATTTCCCATACAACTTTTGATCAATGATTGTACTTTGAAGACAATTGATCTACGAGTCTAGGCAGGAAACGAGGATGGAGAGATGAAGATAGAAGTTAAAGGTGCGGCAAAACTATTTTTAGTTTATTTTTTATCTATACATAGTATAAAAGGAAGTTGCCCTCCGCGTCTGTCTGTTTATCCGCTCGCTCCTTCTAAACCACGCAACGGATTTTGAAACGGTTTTCACCATCATGTAGATACTTTTTTCCGGAAGGTATATAGTATAGTACATCCTAATTAAAATTTCCGTGCGAAGCAGGGCCGGGTTGCTAGTATATAATAAATATAAAATAAACTTGCAATTTAACAATTTTGTCATAAAAACAAAATAAAGTAACAACTAACTGTGTTAAGTTGGTCAATATCCGGTATATACTGAGTTTATGAAAAAAGTTTCAAACAATAATTTTTTTTATTTTTAAGAAAATAATTTTATGTCTTTAAATCTCTTACGATTTTAAAGATGGATATTTCACCCCCTGGTGGAGGGATACACGATCCGATTTTGCCCATTCATGACTTTACCAGTTTCCACTTGGCTTTACTTTTTAGCTCCATAGATAGAGTGTAGCGGCTGCCCTGGACGAGACTACACTTCGACCATAAGGTCCATTGTGATGCCTAAAGATGTGAGGTTGTGTGTGGAGGACAAGGAACTTTGTGTGTAGACTAGAAATTGGTAGGTTGTGCGGCTGCAGCCGACCTTGTTAGGAACTATGCCGATACTCATCTGGAGTTCGTGAAGGAAACTGCAGGAAACCTTCTCAAGCATAGCCGGTTACTTCGTTCTTGTCCATACGCCGTCAGTTTAGTCAATTAACCGCCCCCCTTTTTTTCTTAATAATTGACAAACTGCCGATGTCGGGATTCGAACCCATAACCTCCCACTTCTAAGTAGACATAACGCCTTAGACCGCTCGGCTACTTGGACGGTTTTTTAGCTTCATAACTTACACATAAAATTTCTATTTCTTTTCGTTTTTGAGTTATTATTTTGTCGGACAGACGAATATGCGCAATGGACAAATTAGGTCGTTTTATAAACATCTAACCAAAAAATTTGTTTCTACGATCAATATTTTCAACCGTTACAAAGTCAGGACTAAAGTTAATACACCCTTGTATATATCATATATACCGGGTATAAAAATTGGTTGGTATAGCTCTGACTTTTCTTTTTTTTTGGATATAGCCAGCGGTTATGCGGACCCAACCTCAAGATGCTATGTTAGATGAATGGAATAGACGCTATGTTTACAGCGTGAAAAACATGAAATGAAAATCGAAACCTTTTTTTTTTAAATATTTTTTATTCTAAATCATAAAAATACAATGATTTGAGTTTTCATAAAATATATATATATAAAAAATTTATGAATAGACATTCTGTTGGAAAAATCATTTTTGCAAGAAAATGAATAAAACGTTTAAGAAAAAAATGTAATATGTTTAAAAATTCATACAAAAAACTGTCGATAAAAATTAGTCATTTTTAATGTTTTTCCGACAGAAATTAATTTACAATAAATTTTGCTACTACTAAAATACAGTAGAACTCCAATTATTCAGATTAATTAGGACCGGACCCAATCCGGATAATCAAATATTCGGGTAATTCATCGTCGATAAATCACAAAAAAAAACAAAGCCTTTTCTTTAAAAAGCAAAGAATAACGATGAAGAGCGAAAACAAACTGTATACTTTCTCAATCGGAACTGAAAGAGGATTTCTCAAAGTTCGCTGTTGCAAAAATAATTGGCAAATTCGATAGTTTGAGTTCGGATAATTGGAGTTCTACTGTACACTCCCGTTCAATAAAATTGAACTAACCTGAAATGTTAATTTTCTTATATTTCATAAAACTCCTCACTTTTGTGACTCTCTGTATAATTATTTATTTATAAACAAAGATAAGTAGTATATATTTTAAGCGTGAAAAAAGAAATGGAAGTATAGTAAAAAAACTTTTACTACAAGAATAATCAAAATTGTGAGAAACTGATTCGGTTGAGATCTGTTCAATTTTATTGAACGGGAGTGTACGTTAACAAAATATTTAATATTTCGAAGGAAAAAACAATCAGAAAAACTTAAAATATTTTGAATTATCTACAAATTTTCACGAATATAATGTAAAACCGCTAATACAGTATCCAATAGATATGTTGCACCTGAAATTACACATAAAATACCAACAGCCAGACCTTTTGCACGTACGCCACCATCGTATTGTCCATGATTCTCATTTTGATAACCAGACCAATAGTGTATTGCCACACCACCAACAGCCAACCACATAAATACACCCACAAAATTCATAATTATATCGACAGGTTCACGTTTATATTCTTTTGATCCAAAACAGAATGCAATCAGTGTTACGGATGTGTATATGAAATATCCAACGAACACACCACTTGCTACTATTTCCACATCTGGATTTTTATCCTCATTTAGGTTCCATGTTCCACCCACACCCAAAAGTTGTCCATCGTAACCAGTACGATATAATATTAGTATGATTAAGTTTAATAGCTGTAACAGAAATTAATTATGTATTCGATTTGTTTTGTAAGACGTTGTAGAGAAAATGAGTATTCAAAAGGCTATTAAGGACATTCATACATGAGGGCTGATAGTAGATAAACAATTTTTTTTTTAGTGAATTGAATATGTAGCTCAATTATGTAGTTATTCTCCCTCAAAAATTTAAAACCTGTTGACGATTATTTCAAAGAGTAATTATCGATTAAAAATCAAACTTTTAATACAGCGTCTTATGGAGAACAGAATTTTTTTGTACTTAAAATTATAATAACTATATTATTAAAGTAGTCACCATAATAAATAATGTTTATAAATATTTTTTAAAATATGCAGTTTATATATAATTGCATTAAAAAAATGGTGTTGACGAACGTTTGAATTAAATATTTACTAAAATTTAAACTGTTTTGTTAGGTTTGTTTTTGCCACCATATTTTGAAAACTGACGACAGCGCACAGAAAAAAAAATATACATACACACAAATATACAACGTAGTTTATTGTCAGATCTGTCACATCAAGTCAAATAAATTTTTACAACAGATGATTTGAGCAGATGATTACTCAATCATCTGCTCGGCACGAGTCGAATCAATATACTTGTACTAGGCGAGTTACCTAGTGTTTCCGTGAGAACCGATAATTCCGAAACGAGATAATATTCTCGAGAGTTTAGACGAAGTGCAAATTTTTTGTCTGTACTAAAATCGCTAAGAGATGAGAAGCACACTTCAAGACTCGAGGGATAATTTTTCAGGCGTAAAAAGTAATTATTGAGTTTGTGAAGTAAATGCTTTTTCAATACTTTCTTCGGTATTTAAGGGAACAGTTTTTACAGGGAGTAAGGGGGGGGGGGTTCTATAATGTTATGTGATGTTACAATGGGGAGGGTAGATGGAATTCTATGTTATGTAACACAGATAATATATAAGAAAAATTAATAAATCTGACGTGGTGCCAGTGCCGGATTAAGGCAGCGCGGGGCCCGTAGCAAATTCCATTAAGAGGCCCTTGCTTTACCTTAGGTTTTTAAATTTAGGGTGATTAATAAAACAAGACGTTGCAAATGAACATTTCTGGATTTAATGTGGGCAAATTTAGAGATTACACTATTGATATCGATTTCTCTGAGCAAATCAGTTTCTATATTCATCAAGCTCTGAGGTGATTTAGACGTTCTTGGCCCATCGTATTTCTTAACTCATTTTTTATATGCTTTAACGTTGAAAAAGAACGTTCGCCACTGCAGTTGGTGATCATGAGAGACAAGTAAATGCGCAAGGCAATTTCTACATTTGGGAAACACGATTCTAAAGAATTATTCATTAAAAGATTATAGAATTGCAGTTTCAGAGCCTCGTCCTTCTTTCGGTCAATAGCAATAGCCACATCTGTTTTGAGCAGTTCAGCGAACTGCACTAATTCGTCGCCTACTAGGCAGTCCTCCAAATCATGTGCGTAAGCACTGACGATAATTGAAAATTTTTTCAAAATTTCCTCGTTGTAAGAGATTTTAACTGACGAAATACTTCAAAAACACTAGTTACTTTATGATATGCTTTCATACGTTTAGCTAAAGCAGACAGTACGTTATCAATAATGACTCAAAAAAAATATAACATCAGGACTTAATTTCAAGTCAACTCAGACAGGCATGGGTGCGCGGGGTCCCCAAAGGCGCGGGGCCCGTAGCATTTGCTACTCTTGCTACGTAGCTAATCCGGCACTGCGTGGTGCAAAGTAGGGCGAAATGTCATTGATTGTTAAAAATTTCTTGAATTGACTTGCAGCACATTGGCGGGTTTCAAAAGGTTGAAGTGAAGAAAAGGAGAATGTGGAGCGCTAGGCTACTACTTTGCTATTAGAAACTCTGCTATCTAGATTGTCTACATGGTAGGGGGAGAGTTAAAAATAGTACGGAAAACCCCTTAAGTGGTTTATGGATTACCCCTTTAAACACAAGACGATCAGACGAGATTTTTCTGTTTATCGAAGGGAGCGAGAACATTTTTTATCACAAAACGAGAATGAATCCACAAAATTACGAAACGTGGCGATACTGAATACATTCTCGTGTCATCTCACGATAGCTCTAAACTACTGGCTTCACTACCTTATATCTATAATGTAAACTAGACTTTAGTGTCACTTGTTATCTATCATAAAATTACACAATATATATACGAGTATGTAAAATAGTATACATATACTGAGTGTATCTTCAAATTTTTATCTTGTTTGATGATAAATATGTCTTACTAAAATAAGTCAACACATTATAATTGTAAATAATTTTAATATTAATTACCACACCTAAATAATTGTATTCTACGGTGAATCATTCGACTACTCATGTCATGATGTTGTTATACCCAGTATATTTGTTTTCTTTTATGTTGTTTTAAATTCTAATACTATGACACAATTTAGCTAGTATTTTACCATAATGTTTAGTAACACATTATTACATGTACATTTTATTTTAGGAATCCGTAGTACATAGTATTGTGTAAGCTTATTTATGATGAGCTTGTAGTAGATTCGCTACTAAATCTCAATATACTTTCATATTTAGAAACCTTTGTGAGCACAGTAAAAATGCCCTTTGTTATTTCGGTAACTGCATGTTGTTACTTCAGTAACTATCAACAACTGTTGCAAGATTATTTATTAGGCAAAATAAAGTTTGGTTTCAATCCTAAAATTGTCTTTCATAATTATTTTTAGAATAGTATTTCAGATCTAACTGGAATCCTTTCTTCAACTCCAACATTGGCGCCCGAGTAAGCTTATCATGTTTTTTTGTAGTGTGCACTAAATCTTGGATTTCAATATCTAGTCGCGTTGGTACATACAATACATATGTCACCAGAGTACTTCGTATTCCTTAACAAACAAGACTTTACAATATTATTATATTAGAAAAATTTGAATATATATTGATTTTAAGGTTTCAGGATCGAATATACAAGTATATCTTGGTATATTTCAACATTTGGTAGTTTACGATCTAACCAGATGGTACTTCTACCCCTATTTATTTACCAAACTATTCATTAAGAGTGAATATCATTTCGAAATGAATTTACTTCGTTCCTTTGTGATTTTATTATTAAATAATGTAAGGTCAAAGGACAGAATTTCGATTTCAATGAATCGCAATATATAAAAAAATCAGTCAATTTGACTGAAACCCATTTTCTTAATAAAAAAAGGAGTTCTTCTTACAAAACAAATAGAAAAAGGGTCTCAATCAAATTGATTGATTTTTTAATATCTTGAAAAATGAATAGTTTTTTTTTATTCATTGATTTCTTCAATTTTGACGTACAAAAATGACCCTAGCGGAAAAACTACCCATTTTTTAAGGTTCTGCCCGTGGAAGCATTAATTCAAATTGACTAGAACTACAACATATTAAAAAAATCAGCTAATTCTACTTAAACAACTTTTCCATTTGATTTGTGCAGGGTCATTTTTTGAAAATTTCTCTTGAATGGTATAGACTTTATTTAATTCCTTGTATATCTTTAATATATTATCTGTTACCTGCTCGCCTCGCTTAGCGTAAATTAAAACTTATGTTAGTAATAATTTATTATTTTTATGAGTAAAATTATTCGTAGAATTTCATAGCTTTTATGTGAAATTATCTATATAATATACTGTAACAAATGTATGTGAAGACCGCCACTGATTTTTGAAATATACAAATTATGTTTTTATACATCTTTGCGCGTGTAGAAGCAAAATAAACATTACACATATTGGTGAAGCACTCTATATAAACAGGGTATTTTAACAATTAATTCGTTTAGGGTCGTCGCGAGGCCGGTGCAGGCGGTGCGGCGCACCGGGCCCCTGGCTATGGAGGGCGTTCAAGGTCTTGTTTGGTTACCCCTACCGAGTAAATTCGAACGTTTTTTTTTTAGTAATCAATTTTCAACTGAAAGGACCCTACGTACGGCCCTGATCTCGTTAGTTGTTACTTTTCTTGTTTCCACTGAATTTATATTATTTTTTTCCTGAATATTTGATGATTTTTCCCAATCACAGATATGATTGATTATGTGAACAATGACCCATCATAGCATTTTAATTTTGTGGGTTACCGAACCACAATAAAAATCTATTTATAGTTTATATCATGCATAATTCATTAATATCCATCAATATTAACAGTACTTGCATGCGTTTCCAATTAATTTTCATTACATTTCATCGATGAGGTCGATTAGGACCACATCGACATTTTATATGATTTATATTCGATTGACATCGAATTTTACAAACTTAATTTGAAAAGGTGCATACAAGAAGTGCATCAACATAAATGATACAATTAATAAGTTTAACAGAGACATACATTTATTTGTAAAGAGAAAATAAATATACACATATATTATATCTGTTTATCAAAATTATAACTGTTAAAATTACTGACATTATATATGGGTCTCTTTCCCTATTGACATGTTAAACTTTTGATATCCCAATGAATAAGTAGTCTTGCGGACTACCCCGTGTATAATTACATTCTACGTTGTAGTCTGTTTGTAGACTGTCGAGAGAGGATAAAATAAAATAAAACATTGTTTCTATGTAATTATCTTGTTTTTTTTTTAAAATGAAATACTTATTTAATTGACATTTAACCCCACTAAAGTTCAATAAATTATCTTTGTTCATTTCTCATATAATTATTACGTTCGATATTAATTAAGTCAATTGGATAGGTAGTGCATAACAACAATATTCTTCTTTTTATTTTCTTTTTAATTAAAATTCCTACACAAATCTTGTAAATTGAGAGTACCGTCAAATAATTCTATTGCTATTTTAACGTGTACTTCTGTATTTATATAAAAAAATTCGTTACGCAGGAGCTGCATCAACTCAGCCAATTTCCTTAGAATACATATATTACTCTCTAGCGGTCACAATTTTAGTCTGATCAAAATAAAATGTCGTATCTGATATGATTTTAGTATTTGCAAGGCCAAATTTTGTAATAAATGGCATATATCAAGGGGAAAGAAGAGCATAGAGAAAAAAGAAAACACAAAATATTAAATATATCTCCTAAGATTAGAAAAATATAAAAATGTATAAGGAGTAAAGTTGTAGAAAATCATATTTGCTACATTCTGTAAATATTAGTGTAACAGAAAAAATGATAATTAACAAAATTATAGTAAAACTAATTTTCTTCAACTTTACTTCTTATGTTTTTTTACGATTTTTCCAATATTAAGGGAGATATACCAAATTTTGTGTTTCCTCTTTCTTCTAAACCCCCCTTTCCCCTTGTCCGTTTTTGTCCATTAGCGAACTTGGTCTTTCAAATACCAAAAGCACCTCATATGTCAAATTTTATTCCAATCAGATCATTTCAAAATTTTATAATTGATTTATGCCTTATTTATTCGGTTTTCGAAAAAATGCTTCGGATAAAAGTTGTTCATTATAAATATACAAATAACTTTTATACGAAACATTTTCCCGAAAACCGTATAAATAAGGCAAAATTAAATTATAAAATTTTGAAATGATAGCGCGAATTTTGACGTCAATTTTTACATCAGATTGTGGTGCATCCTATCATAACATCTGTGCATCCTATCATAGGTCAGTAGAGCATTGGCCAGGAAAACCAAAAAGTCTGGGGTTCGATTCCCATCCAATTTGTATGAAAAAATTGTTGTCAAAATGAAAAGTTTCCATCTAAATATTTTGGGAAATATTTATTTTAGAAAAAAAAGTTTCAAACAAAAGTTACTTGTTCCAAGACACAATTCAATAATTATAATTTTGTTCCATGCATCCGTGTCGCATGGAATAACTTATCTTTTAAACGATACAAGATACGGAACAATTTTAAATACAAAAAATGTATATACACCAAAACTATGAAAAAATTTTCAAACAAAAGTTTGTTTTTATGAGATAAAGATTCTTTGTATTTAAAGATGTTCCCTATCTTGTATCATAAGTTATGCGAGCGAGCACGAGCACGAATTGAAACATCTTTTTCTACAATGCATATTTTAAAATATATTTAGGTGGAAACTTTTTAAATGAACACCCCAAATATAACTTATAACCGATTGGTTTAAGCACACACGTTTTTTTTAAACCGAGCTACAAAGTATACAAAAACTGGTACAGTTTTTTAGATTAAATGCTTCTCCTTTAACCCCTTCTATTTCAATATTTGGCAAAAGGGATGGGTAATTAATTTAATTGAGAAAACATTTTAATACTTGATCATAGAAATGCAACAAAAGAATAATTATTAATCATTTTTTGCACCCGCCTAATAATGATTTGGTCCCAAACTTTGTAACACAAGTATAATACAATTTAAAAAAATTACATTTTGATATATTTTCAACGCAACGATTAAACATTTATTTTATAGAATCAATTAATAAAGATAGTTACCAATTTAAAACTTTTTATAACAACACTACCAACAGTTTGAATGGACACCATTTTTAAAACACAATTGTATAACAATTTTTTTTCAAATTGAATTATTTAATTAATATTAGAAAAATATCCATACAGAAATTCTTCACCACACCTGTTACAATTATAATGATATTTTTTGTGTCCCCTCATTCATACCACCTAGATAAATGCTTATCTTATCCAGGTACCTAATAAATGAGTAATACTATAAAATGATAACAAATTGTTGGTCATTTTATCAATTCTCATGTTTTTATTATGAATGTAATAAAAGCGTACAAATTTCAATATAATTTAAAATCAATTTAAATAGTTTTCACCTAAAATAATAATAATAATGTCATCATCTATCTCTAATACAGATATAAAAAAATTCGAAATTAGCTTAAAAACAAAGAGATTCTGTAATTTATGAAATTTTGGTAATAAGTCCTTTTTGGCATAGCAATGAATTAAATTCAAATAACCGAAAAAGAGGTTTTTGGATGGAAAAGATTTGTATTAGATAACATTCTTTGTCATCAAATGCTTGGATGAAAAATCATACACATCTAGGATGGGAATCAAATCAATGACCTCTGGAACTCCAGACCAACGCTCTGTCTCTGAGCTACCAGATGCTATGGAGTGCATACAATTTTTCACCATCTTGATGTCGATGTATTATTAATTTAATACTAACAATTTGGATAAATAGACGCGAGCTTACAAAAAAAAAAAATAAATAAAAAATATATAATTAAGATGGTGAAAAATTATATGGACTTCACTGTCGCAGCATCTGGTAGATCAGAAGCAGAGCGTTGGTTTGCAGTGCCGGGCATCGTGGGTTCAACTCCCATTGCTGAATATTTTATAAAAATAAACGTGATGCTACCTCCATTTTTGGGGGCTCGAAGTAACCTTTTTGGTGTTTTTCCCCAAAAAGTAAAAAACGTAAAATAAACAAGAAAAAGTAACAACTAACTGAGTCAATTGCTTAAATACCCGGTATATTCTAGGTTTATGAAAAAAGTTTCATAAACTCAGTTGTTTATTTTTTTTAATGAAAACTTTTTTTGTGTCTCCTCTTACCGTTTTAAAGATGGGTACGAGGGGAAGCACAGTCCGATTTTGCCTATTCACGAACTTACCTTACTCTTTAGCTCTAGAATGCCCAAAATTTCAGCTTACCATCTGTTGTCGTTATTAATTAGGTCATTTCATAAACACCTATATCAAAAATTGTTTTTTGCGGTCAATATATTTCACCGTTACAAAGTCAGGACTAAACTTACCCTTGTTTATAGTATAAATACCGGGTATACTTGCATACTTAGTTAATCTTATTGTTTAATTTTTATTTCAAATTTTGAGAATAAAAACGGAAAACATATTATAGAAAAACCGTACTATTTATCAATTTTTATTGTCACACATTTTTCCGCTATAATTTTTCCATAATATATTTCCCATTTTACCTTTCACTTCACCTTAGAATTACAACATAATTAACAATTAAATATTTTGATTTATTTTAAATTTACCTAAATTTAAAAATTCTTATTATTTGTTAAAGGAATTGGGTCTTGATATCACCGATGAACAAATTAACGAACTAAAACAGCATGTAGATGATATCAATTTTGATGCTGCAGCCGCAGAAGAAAAACTTACACGTCATGATGTGATGGCACATGTTCATGTTTTGGCGCAATTATGTCCAAAAGCAGCTCCAATTATTCATTTGGGTGCAACATCATGTTTTGTAACCGACAACACTGATTTGATTATCATTAAAGATGGTTTGGATTTATTACTTCCAAGATTGGCTGGTGTTATAAATAAATTATCAGAATTTGCTGAGAAATATAGAGATTTGCCAACATTAGGCTTTACACATTTACAACCCGCACAATTGACAACAGGTATACCAATAATAAAAATATAATACGCCGCGTCTAGTCACGCATGATAGTTTCTTGTCTTGAATGACCCACTTTCAGGTTGAAAATTAAACGTTTATTTTTATTAATATTCATATGAAAAAATTAACTCATCCATCAGGTATCGAACCCTGGACCTCTGGATTTCATGCCCAGTGTGCTATCCGTTACACCACGAATGATATTGATAGATGAGTCAATTTTTTCATATCATTGACAGTACTACTTTGAAGTCAACGTTAATAACTTATTATTTCGCATATCATTATATGTGTATAGTTAAAACTGTGACATTGTCTTGTATCAATGTCAATTTTTATTAAGATTAAGAAGACATAAATATGAAAGAACTAGTGGATATAAAAATGTTTACTATGTTTTGGAAGTTCTAAATAAATTATTTCAATATTTTTGATTGGTTATAGTTGGAAAACGAGCCACATTATGGATCTTCGATTTGCTATTGGATGAAATAGCATTATCTAGGGCTAAAGATGATTTAAGATTTCGAGGTGTGAAAGGAACAACTGGCACTCAAGCATCGTTTTTACAGCTTCTTGAAGGTGATTCCTCAAAAGTTCGTAAATTGGATAAACGTGTTGCAGAATTAGCAGGATTTAACAAGACATATCCAGTAACCGGTCAAACATACTCCAGAAAAGTAATAAACATTCAATTTAAATTAAATACTCTTAAATATTCTAAATTTAATTTTCTTTTACAGATAGATGTAAATGTTTTATCCGCTCTCACTGGTTTAGGATCAACCATTCACAAAATTGGTACAGATTTAAGGTTACTAGCATCGCGAAAAGAGTTAGAAGAACCATTTGAAACTACACAAATTGGTAGTTCTGCAATGCCATACAAACGTAATCCAATGCGATCGGAACGATGCTGTGCATTGGCTAGACATTTGATGACATTAATCGGTGATGCAACTGCAACCCATTCAGTGCAATGGTTAGAACGTACATTGGACGATAGTGCAAATAGAAGATTATCATTAGCCGAAAGTTTTCTAAGTGCTGAAGCAGCATTATTAACATTATTAAATATATCACAAGGGATTGTTGTTTATCCAAAAGTAATTCATCGTCATATTATGCAGGAACTACCATTCATGTCCACGGAAAATATAATTGTTGCAATGGTTAAGAAAGGCGGTGATCGTCAAATATGCCATGAACGGATACGTGTGTTATCGCATCAAGCAGCTGCTCAAGTTAAAGAGCATGGATTAGATAATGATTTAATTGAACGAATTAAAAATGATTCATATTTTAAACCAATTCTAGCTGAATTACCCGATTTATTAAAACCAGAAACATTTATTGGTCGTGCATCAGAACAAGTTACAGAATTCTTAGAAGATGAAGTCCAACCTATATTAAAAAAATATGCCAAGTCATTAGCTGCAGCTAATAATCCTGTGCATTTAAATATCTAATATAATTATTCCTGTTATATAATTTCAAACAATATATTATTAAAAAACATAATTATATGTTGATTTTTCATATTTTAATTAGAGTTTCAAATATCAATTCGAAAGAGTAGTTACAAAAACAATCAAATTTGGCATTTTTTTGTTTATAAAAAATATTAATTGTATTTTTATACGTACAGAAATAAAGGTTATATAAAAGTTTATAAAAATAAATTTTAACTTAAATACTTTTTATTTTATTGCATCAAACTATTCCAATTCGAAAGTGTTATGGAATTCCTAATTTAT
The DNA here is from genome assembly GCA_963920215.1 of Nineta flava. Lineage (NCBI taxonomy): Eukaryota > Metazoa > Arthropoda > Insecta > Neuroptera > Chrysopidae > Nineta > Nineta flava. The sequence goes on from OY986041.1 coordinate 109,950,872, forward strand.
TTCTAATTCCAAATATCAAAATCTTCTAATGAATTAATTGGGTATTAATAAAAACTCTCGTATTAATTTTGATTAGCCACATATTAGTAAGCATAAAATGGGTATTCATTCAGTGACATAATCTTCCTTTTAGTACTTTGTAACTGTTATTTTCCTCGACTGATTTGTTTAAACCACTAATGCAGGTTAAAAGGTATGCACTACTTCTTTCATGCGGTTCCCCTTAAAAAAATTCGAAAAATAATTTTCATCTCCTATTTTTTTGAAAATAATATTTTCAGACCATTACCCATGACCCATAAATAACGAAAATTTGATTCGAGTTATTATTTTTGAAATAGCTATCTATACATGTTTGGAATCCAAAGTTCCGATTCCAGAAGGGCTTATACATGCAATATCAGACAAACTACAAATCTGACAATCAATTGGACTAGAATTTCGTTTTCTATGGACGAAAATAATTAAGAAACATAATTTTTAGTAAATTCGGAGATAAAAATTTTTCTTAATTTTTGAAATTTTTCTAAGGGGTACCCCTTAAAAAAATTCGAAAAATAATTTTTGTCTCCGATTTTATTGAAAATGATATTTTCAGGTCATTTTGACTCATGAATAACGAAAATCTACTCGAAAATTTGATTCGCGTTACGATTTTCGAAATAAGACTGCCTATACATGTTTTTGAATCCAAGGTGCCAAATTCGAATCCAGAATGCCTTATACAAGCAATGTGGTACAAATTAAGCATTTAATCAAACTAAATTTTTGCTTTCTTTGGTTCAAAATGGTTTAGAAAACATAATTTTCAATAAAATCGGAAACTGTGATGGCTACAAATTTGACCAAGTTGCCAAAGAGCCAAGTGTACTTGATTTAAATATCACTATAATATTCATAAAAGGTAAATTTTCCTTACGCAGAAAAACTATCAGAAGTGCAAAATTCTAAACCGTTCAAAAGTTATAGTACTTTTCTAACGGCATAATGTTTTCTGACGGCTAGATCTGTAATATAGTTTAATTTCCAAATAAATACCTGCTAAAAAAATTGACGTTTTGAAATGTCAAAATTTAGAAAAAAAAATTAAGTTGGAATAAATTTCCAATCAGAATTTTTTGAAGTACAGCAAAAGCAGTAAAAGCAAAGCCGGCTTATTCTGCTAGTGTGTACTAAGAAACTATTGAACTCACTAGTTTCAAATAAGATACAAAAAACCTCTACTTCATTAATTCTTGATAGATGGCATTAATGTTGTTGAAATAAGATCTACTCTCCATAGTCCATAAGTCGGTACCATGAAGAATAGATATATTAGGAGATCGAACGCAATGTTAAAAAAACGGTCAAGAATTGGTGTAACTATCTTTTATCAGTAGGGGTCACTGGTCTCAGTGCCGTACGGAATTTAAATGTTTAAATGTAGGCGCCAAGAAATAACTTTCACATTCAGTTTATAAGAAATCATAGTTTTATATATAATAAAAAACTGTTTTCGATTATCAAGTAATAATTAAATAAATATTAATAATAGAGAATTTTAAATAATCTGCAATAAATAAAAAGATGAAGAATCATAGTGATAATTTTGCAATTAATAATAATAATACACAATATATGTTTACAATAACTGACATTTATTAGATAAAGAAAGAAGATGACGAAACCAGTAATTACAGACCATATTCCTTTCGTAAATGCAGACACGCATTCCTAACCTTAAAAAATTTAGATATATAACAGTATATCTATGCTTTCCCTGTACAACATCGTCCCATTTTTTCACATTTATAAAATTAAACAATTTTTATACTTACAATTTTTATTTGTAAGATGTGATAACCGTTGATTTTAATATGTAATAATAATAATAATTCCGTACGGGTAGATTCGCACTTCCGCTAGTGGCGAAAATAATAACTATGATCTCTACACGTTTTTGAGGACAAAAAAACAGACGAATTGCCTATGTCGTTCAATCTCCTATTTATCTATTCTTCATGGTCGGTACAATCAGAAACAATAAAATAAATAAATCAACTATCAAGCAAAACATATTGTAACACGTCAGATTTTAAGTATCAAATTTTCCAAAATAATGTAAAAGTACAAAATTGCAATTTTCACCAAAATTTACGTCATCAAAATATAAGAGTTCATTAGGAGACATATAATTTCTGAATTAATAAAATAATAATTTCAGTGAAGAAGAAATAAAAATGAAGATTTTGCTGGAAGTGTTTGTGATATGTTTAATTTTTGGACAAATTATTTGCCCTCCAGTTAAAGAACAAAAAAAGGATGAAAATAATGAAAACAGTGAAAATGAAATTCCAACAGACAAAGATGAATTGGTAAGTTTTTGTATCTTTGATCATTCTATAAAATTGGTAATTTAAAAAAATTATATTTAGGAAGATTATATGGAATATCACAGGTATTTAAAAGAAGTCGTAAATGCATTAGAAAGTGATCCAGAATTTCGGAAAAAATTAGAAAAAGCTGACGAGGCAGATATACGAGTGAGTTGATTTATAAAATTTTATCCGTTTCTCATTTTGTTCGCAAGTACCAGATAAGTTTTATTGTAAGATTTATGTATTATATAGAATGGAAAAATCGCACACGAATTAGAATTCGTGTCACATCATGTAAGAAATCAATTAGATGAAATTAAGAGAGCGGAGATTGAACGTCTTCGACACTTAGTTTCAATGAAAAATAATATTGAAAATGGGATGGTTAATGAAAATCATTCAAGAGGTGCAAGCCATGGAGGAAATTCAATTGATAATTCAGATACTGAACATTTGGACCATCAAAATCCTCACACATTTGAAATTGAAGATTTAAAGAAATTAATTGCAAAAACGTCACAAGTAAGTTAATGATGTTACTGTACTTAAAGCACTATAAAAATTTCCTAACCCACAAAAACATTTTATTCTTTTTACGGGTTCTTCAGCAATCGATACCAGTGGAAACTTAATTCGCAACTTCTTTTTTGCCTTTTCGCATAATTATAATATCCCTTATAACTAATGGGTAGCAATGTATAATCATAAATTAAATCACGAAATTTATTCTAGGATTTAGCTGAGGCTGATAAAAAACGAAGGGAAGAATTCAAACAATATGAAATGCAAAAAGAATTTGAAAAACAAGAAAAGCTAAAAACATTAGATGAAGATAAACAAAAGGAAATGGAAAAAGAATTACAAGAACAAGTGGAAAAGCATAAAAAACATGAACCAGTAATTATGTTTTAATAATTTATTTTACTTTCAAAGTGGCCTAGAAAAAAATTTTAATTTTGAAATAACTATGAAAGCCCAAATAAGGAAACCCGTTAGCGAAACCCATATCACACTTCACATACTCCCACCCTCCTACAATTGTGACACATATAATGTAGATGTCTTCCTCAAGGATATGAAACTTCTGTATAAAACAATTATTTAAAGGACTAACAATACCTCCGATCACGTTTCGATTGTTAACACTTTATGGAGACTAGCTTGCTCCCCGATGATTGTAGTTATAATGTTTTGATTAATTTTTATTTCGGAAAAGTTCAACAAAACTTTAATAATGCACAATTTTAGGATATTAGGGAGACACTATCGAGGGCAAAAATACTTTAAATAAGAAGTAACAAATATGAAAAACTTCTGACAGTGAATGTACCTTTAATTTAAATCAACAAAACGTCTTTACCTTTTCTTTCTATAAGGATAAGTAACCATATAAGTATAAGTAACAAAGACATATTTTTTAATATTTATGTTTATAATTTTTTTTCTCAACAACCGTTTAGTGAATGTTAATTAAATTGTGCAAAGTTGTTTCTATTGAGTTCAAGTTATATAATTTAAAAATTTGGGACGCTTCGTAGCTTTTTTAATGGTAACTGAAATGAATTTAATATATTGAGTAAACAAATCTCCATAAGAATACATGATAAATTATAGTTATTTTTATGTGTTATAACTTTTAAACGGCTTTGTAAATCGTATAGATATTTCCACAGTAGGTTTAGCATTAAGTGAGAAACATTCTACTTAATTTTCGTTCGTTTCGTAGCATTTTCGATATACCTCCCTAACATCCTTTAATGTGTTTTAGTTACATCATCCAGGTAGTAAACAACAACTTGAAGAAGTTTGGGAAAAACAAGATCATATGGATAGTCAAGATTTTGATCCAAAAACTTTCTTCATGTTGCATGGTAATATTAGATATTAAACTATTAAAATTCGATTAAAACTATCGTATAAGTGTACAAAATTATCCCTAGATTTGGACGGTAATGGACATTGGGATCAAAATGAAGTTAAAGCATTATTTTTGAAAGAATTGGATAAACTTTATCAAGCAGGTACTCCTGAAGATGACATGAGAGAACGAGCTGAAGAAATGGAAAGAATGAGAGAACATGTTTTCAATGAAGCTGATGTAAATCGAGACGGTCTTATTAGGTATAGTTATCATCATCACCCATTAGAAAATAATTTGAAAATGTCTAATAAAAACTTTTTGTGTAGTTTTCAAGAATTTGTAGATCAAACTAGAAAACCTGATTTCAATCAAGATCCTGGTTGGGAAGGATTAGATCAGCAAAAAGTGTACACACAACAAGAATATCAAGAGTTTGAAAGGCGACGATTGGAGGAAATTCAACGTTTAATTGCACAAGGAATTGTAAGAATCTCTCGTACAGACTATGTTTAACAATTTTTTAATTGAGATTTGTTGTGTATTCTAATTATTAATTTAGCCATTACGTGTATAGTGTTTTAGTGCAAAGTAATTTTAATTATCCTTAAGCAAAAGTTTACGTAGATCACTTATAGTTTATCTTTTATATTCATAGCATTTTAACATTTCTCTCTCTCTAATATCATTTTACATCATTAGATAGATAGATATATCTAAGGGTCTAAAAAATACTGCACTTCGACCTTATGGTCCATTGTACTCCCCCTTCTACTTCATTCTGACGAGATTCGCTTCTCCCATTTGTTGATAATGACCAGGAGCTTGCTTATCAGGTCTTCCTGAAGGTTCATATATTCGGGGTGAGATGCACCGAATATCTTGTATCTGCTGTAACATATAGGTTCGCAGGGATAATGTGGCTGGATGTTTCTTCCTCCTCGCCACACAATCCGCACACAATGGACGCGTTATGGAGTCCCATTGCGTGCAGATGTTTCCGCAGGGGATAATGCCCGGTAATGAATCCGGTAACCTTCTGCAGTTTCACTCCGAAGCAGTATTTTCCCGAGGTTTTGCTGCGGTACATTTTCTCAGTGATCACGGTGTTAAGCATTTGACCACTCGTTGATCACCTGTTTACATACATCATTAAGTGTAATAATTTAATTATAATCGATAGTTTAATATGCGCAAGACAGTATCTGAGCGTATCCGTAAATATCAGTTGTTTGAACTATGTATTATTTTGTATACTTTGGTAAAATGTGTTAGGTTTATGCACAATTCTGTTCGTTGCTTGATTAGCTTGATGTAGACTAGACTAGATTAGATTTGAGATTAGACTTTAAAGAGCTTTTGTACTGTGACCAGTTTGATCTATTGTACCTCCTTTTCTTCAAAGGTGTTCCAAGAGTCCTATAGTCTTGATAAACGTTGGGATATCTCTTCATCTGGCTAGAGATCTGTTCATCCCAAATAACAGTGTCTTTTGAGAAAGAGGCTTTCACCTTCACACAGACTGGAATTCTGGTTTCCTCTTCGTCATGACAAAATCTGCAGAGGTCGGTATCTGAAAGATTGATTTTGTACATGTGTTTATTGAGTTTGCAGTGGCCAGTTGGAAGGTCCCAATACCTAAGTATCCTCAATTGATTTTGTCCTAGCTGTAACCACTCAGATGCGTTTTTCCATGCGAAGCTTTTTATTAGAGCCTTTGCATCATCATGACCATGAGTATTAATCCAAGACCGGTTGAAGTCGTGTACCACCCATTCTTTTATTTTAGAATTTATTGTGCTTTTCGGTACTCCAAGAAACGGTTCTGGGCCGTTTATTGCAGTACTAGCACTTATTTTGGCTAATTCATCAGCTTTTCGTTTCCATCGATTTCTGAATATCCAGACACCCTGCCAATAGTGTCATTGTTATGTTTACATAAATTTTTCAGTGAGTCGTCATCTAGGACAATTATGGAGTTTATTTCAGGTGAAAAAAAAAGCTTTAAGTGCGGCCTGATATTTTATCGGATAAAATATATATTATTTTATTTTCGAAGTTTCGCTGAAGGTTTTGAACGTCTATTTATGGCATACACGTCAGCCTGGAATATCAAGACGCATTTTCCAAGATTGACATCATATATGTATCATCATATGATACTCAAGATTTTTATAATTCCGCAATACCTGAAAAACTGTTTTGAATTTTCTCGAATTTCATACATTTAAAAAAAATACTTCATACAGAAAATAGTGTTTTTACAAAAATAATTTGTATTATTAAAAATTTTAAAAACATGAATATACGTAATATCATATTATCATCGGTTTGGAATGCTATGAATATAAAAAAATAAATCATCTTAGATACTGTTTTCGTAATAGAATAGCCAAAAAAAGCGAATAATCTTTAATTCAGAATCAGTAAAAAATGCCATCTTTAAAAAATTTTTCGTTCTCAACTTAATAATTACGAACAAAAGTAATAGATTTTGGACATTTCTGATTGATTTCATTCATTCACTTGTAAAATATTTGCGTTTACAGTCAGAAATTATTTTTGTTCAATGTTTTCAAATAGTTTTTAGCTGCACGAAAACACAAAACAAACCCAACCGAAGATTGCTTGTTTTTTTTTGTAAAATAATTTTAACACCTAAATTATTTTGTTGCACGTTCTTTTTTGTTTTCGCATGCAGCTACCACCTAATCCAGCTGGTTATCCACATCCAGGTCTAGCAGCTCATCCTAATCAGGTAACATTGTCTTAGAAACAAATTTGTATTGCATTTTATTTCGATTAATATTTTCATGTGTATTTAGTATGGCTTCTATAATATTAGTGTAAATTAATAGCTTTATTATTTATAGTTCCCACCTCAAGGTCAACATCCAAATCAACATCATCCTAATATGCAACAACAATATGCACCTCCACCACAAGGAGCATATGCTCATCATCCTCAACAGTATGGTCAACAGCATCCAGGAAATATTCAAATGCAACAGGCTCAATACCATCCGGGGAATACTCAAGCACAACAAGCCCAGTATCACCCAGGGCAAGGTGATCCACATTATCAGCCTCAACAGGTAAATGTTCAAATATTCAAATGTTTTAGTATACAATAAAACTTATTTTGACAAAATGGAAACCCGACTTAACAAAAGATGCACTAAAAAGTAAAAAAATAATTGCATATTCTTGTGCCAATTTTAGTTCACCAAAGCAAAAATTTTTAAATATATATGTACAATTATTTTTATTTTTGGAGGCGGTGACAACATAGAGAAATTCACATAACTTTTGGACACCGCCTCCAAAAATAACAATAATTGTACATATATATTTAAAAATTTTTGCTTTGGTGAACTAAAATTGGCACAAGAATATGCAATTATTTTTTACTTTTTAGTGCATCTTTTGTTAAGTCGGGTTTCCATTTTGTCAAAATAAGTTTTATTTCTCGCTTTTTAGTGACTTTGAAGTTCTATAACTGATTTTATTTGTCTACATATGGGTAGACCTACTAAACGACCAACTAATTTTTAGTGAATTTTTTTGACACATTTTTTTTACCCGTTTTTTTTTTTTTTGTAATTTTTAATGCATTTTTTTATAACAGATTTTCAGTTTTTTTTACAAGCATTTTGTTTTTTTTTTGTAAAAATTTTTTTTTTTGGGGTCGGTTTTTTTTTTGTAAAAAATTTTTTTGAAGTCGGTTTTTAAAAAAATTTTTTTATTTTCCCATTATGAATGAGTATACCTTTTCAAAAAAAAAAAAAAAATTCGCAGAAATCGGTTATCACAAATAAAATGAGGATTTTCCTCAATTTCCCGGAGATCCCCTCATCAGAATGCGATTTGGTGACAATGGGACCAATCGGGAATCAAACCCTTTAAAACAAAAACAAAAAATTCAAAATCGGTTCATAAATGACGGAGTTCTGAGGTAACAAACATAAAAAAAAAAAAAATAAAAAAATAAAAAAAAAAAAAAAAAAAAATAAAAAAAAAAAAAATACAGACGAATTGAGAACCATCCTCCTTTTTTGAAGTCGGGTTAAAAATTAAAATAATCTTACCGATTAGGTACCACAATACCAACAACATCCAAATCAAGTGAACCCAGGAAATAATATTCCACCACATGCAAATCAAATTCCTCAAGGTAATAATATTCCACAACATGAAAACCAAATTCCTCAAGGAAATATTCCACCCCATGGAAATCAAATACCGCAAGGCAATAATTTACCACCATCCGGAGTAAATGCTCAGAATCAAAATCCTCCAGAACAACCTAGTCAAAATAGGGGTGATATTGGAAATCACGGTGACTCTCTACAAAACCAGCAGGTATTTCATATCGTTTATATTTATGCATTTCTTTCGTTATAGTGTATTTTTTATATTCATAGCGTTCTAATCTGATGTCACGACAGTAAGTTTTACTTTTTTATTTTAAAAATTTAGTTACAAATTAAATCTGATTAGAATAATAGCATCGATTCGAAAACAATATTGTCATCTAGATATCTCCATCTGTACAAAATTTCATCAAATTCGGACGCATAAAATAGGGAATATGCATGAAAAATTTTTTTCACATTTATTTTCAGAATATAAAAATACTGTTAATACTGTAATAATATTTAAAAACAAAATTAAAATCCGACAAATATCAAGGAAACTATAAGCTTTTAAAGATTATTATCTGTCTCTTGCAAAAATACTAAAAACGGAGTTTTACGTGTATTTTAAATGGTGAAAGTGTAATATGACGTCACCTAACATATCAAGAGGGCTATCACCCTCTTTGTCTAATCGGGAATTTCAATCATTCATATCTCGCTTATTTTTAAAGTTATTTAAAAATTAATTTTACCTTGATATTTGTCAAGTAAACATGCTTCAATTCAAGTGAAAAAAAATTTTCATGCATATTCCCTATTGTTCACCACCTAAATTATTCAGTAAGGTTTTAAAAAGTCGATCATGTATCACATAGCACGGTAGCGCGTTGGCTTCAAGAACCAAAAAATAAAAACCTCAAATTTAAAACGTAGCGTGAGATACCCCTTTGACAGTACATACCAATTTTTAACAATAGTTTTCAAGATATTTAACACCAAAAAATCGACATTTTGGTGACTCACTTATCATCAATATTCTAGGGTACTTTCAGTTGCCCTAGAAAGTTGATTTTTGGTAGGAAGATAGACCGTCTTAGGCTGGAACCACCCAGAAAAGTCTGAAAACCGGAAATTTCCATTCCCCGCAAGGGTGAGGACGGAAATTTCTACCTCTAATACAGTAAGAGATAGAAGAAAAATTTGAAGAAAAAAAATTTTCCTTTTCTTAAAAGAAACAACTTTTGTTTGAATCTTTCTTTTCATAAGATTTATACATTTGCTATAATTTCTGTTCAAACATTGTCAATTATTATTAGCGATGTGTCTGGAGCCACTATAGTGGCTAGTTTTAATCAGATCAAAATTAAATTTGGTATGTGTGGTGCTTTTGATATTTTATATTATTGTTTTCTTCCTGTCTAAAATATAGACTATATGAATATTTCATTGAATGCATCATAAAGTAAGCATAAACAAGCATATTGATATCCCAGCAAATACAAAAATGTTCGCCTACAAAAGTAATTAAATCTATGTAAGGATCAAGTTGTTTAACAAAAGTACCAAAATGATTGGTATAAATTTATTCCGAAAGATTCTTCTTGATATAAATTTAATGAGGATACAGTTTATTTATCAAAAGTATGCGAATGATTGGTATACATTTATTGTGTAAGTTTCTCAGGTGCAGGTTATTTCATATTTTACTAGGCAAGTTGTTAGATTTCACTCATTCTCGAAGGTGAAATCACTTTTGAGCTTCAGAACTTAAACAAAATTTCAGCACGCTATCTTTTTTCGTTTTTGAGTTACCATGTTAATGGACAGACAGAGAGGTTATAAAATCGCGACTCAATTTATAATACCCTCATATATTTCAGGTATACAAGGTATATAAAGGTTTGGGATGATATGAATATAAAAATAAACTTAATATTCGAAATTGGTCCATATTTTTAAATATAATTATAAATAATTTAAATTTATTTTTATAGCTAAATTCAAATGAATTAAAAAATCAGCAGCCACCAGTAGCAGTAGCAGCAAACCTTAATCAAAATAATATACCTGTAAACGTGAATCAAAACAACATAGATGCAGGAAATAAACAATCTGAACAAAATAGCATTAAACAATAGTCGTCAACTATTTAAAAACAATTTGTCATGACAATTTTGGAATCAAGTTTACGGAATTGTTAAAATTGAATCTAAATAACCAAAAAAGTATTTTATGTTTCAATTATATGGGATTTTATATCAATCAAATTATTTTTTATTTAATAAATCAAATATGTTTCAAATTCCAATCGTTTTCATTTTCAAAAAATAAATTTTTTAGTCTTAAAATAAAATTAAATAATGCCCTTAAGATCCATAACATTGTATTCTAGATTTTAATACTATGGGCCACAAAAGTAGTGGTTTTTTTTTTACAAAATTTCGTAGTTGATTTGTGTCAAATTCATTCGGTATCCGAAAAAATTGTTACAACAAAAGTTTTTAGTATTTTTACGACTAACAACTTTAACTCGAGGCACGTTTCTGTAACACCGAATGGATTCGGCAGAAATCGACTGCAAAAATATAAAAAATGAGCGTCACTTTAGCTTCTTATAGTATAACTACCTGTTTCTCGCAACTTCGTCCGCATTTATACAGCTATCTAGCATTACGTTAAAATTCTTAGTTAGCGTTAAATATTGAAATTTGTAAAGTAAGTCGGAAGAAAAAATATGTATTCAATAGATATCCTTATAGTGTGCTATTAAAGTTTATAGTTACTATGGAAACGACAATCAAAGTGACACATAAATTTTGAAACATAAGTTTAATAAAATAATTTTATAGTTATTTTTTAGAAGTATAATTTTGCTAGGAGGGGCGAACGAACAGATATGAAGAAAATCTTCAACCTTTTCCACTGACCATGAACTTCATAAGACTTTTAAATTCAAATTATTAGTGAACTTCAATGAACAATAAATCAAAATTATCGTCCAATATACATGAGCGGAAATAACGAAATATTTTGTGTATATGGGACACTACTAAGACGTAATCTCAAATAACAAAAACAAATAGAAAAACTTTTAATCCAAAGAAATATAATTTTAGCAACATTATTACTGAATACTGAATAATTGTTAACATAATTCACTTGTTACCTTGACAAATATCGTGTATTTGATTTCTATACAAATTTAAATAACAATGGAAGAAAATAACTTATTTGTGACCGTGGGAAAAATTTTTAATAATATATTTTTGACTTTCGCTTGTAGAATAAAATACTAAAAAAAAAAGTAAATAAATTTGATATTCGGAAATAAAATAAATTGTTGCTACACATTGCATGTGAATTTATATTAAATATAGCGCCAAAATATTAAAAAACATAACATTACAGTAGTGTCATCTGTATGTGAAAGACATTTGTAAAAATTTACGTAGTTATCGATGATGTCAGTTTCAATGTTCTGTAGCCATATTAGAATAATAATGGCGCATGCGTAAAATTTATCAAAAAACAGTCCCGAGCCGAAGGCTATTAACTTTTGACTGGTGAACTCAAAAATCATTATATAAAAATTAATATTGTTGTAAACTTTCAATTCATTTAATAAAAATGGCCAGACCGGAACAAATAATTCATATAGAACCACAAAATGAACTTAAGTTCAGAGGTAAGTGTTATACATGTTATTTTATTGACGTAATTTTTATGAAGAAAATGACTGCTTAGCCAAGCCTGCATTACACTTTATTAGAAAAGGTTATTTCTATCTTATAAATCCCAGGAGGGGAGCTTTTTTGCTCTAATTATATTTATAGTATTTACTTAAAAGTATGTTTCCAATGTGTGAGGTTCTTTGACTTGAGTAATTATATACTACGCTATCGACATATCATACTGACAGCTGCATGATAGAATTACTATTCACGATCAAATTTTTATTACATTTATTTTACTCAATATTCTTACTTTTATCGTAAATTGTATTACATATTTGGGACATGGGGTTATTTTTCAAAAAGTTGAAATTTCTATCATGCTATATCAATAAATAATTGCTAACACATCTAATTAAGACCTGGTTAAAAATGCAATGTCATTATACATTGATTGAACTTCAGCCCTTTTGGTTTGATGAAATTTTTATTTTGATATAACATTTTTATTGCCATTTTGCTTGTAAACAAATTTGTTCGAATAAATCCTACTTCTATACTGAATTTCAATTAGAGTCTTATTAAAATTGCCGAAAACATAATTTACAAAACGTATAATCATTTCAACAATTGGTATTTCGATAAAACAATATTGTCCATAAAGTGATTATTTAGCCCACACAGATTTTCAAAATTTCTCTTAATTTTTGTTACCTATAAATTTTGAATTATTGATAACATAATATTTAACAAATGCAAATCTTTATTGGAAAGATAACATACAATGCAATCGTGTTTTATGACTTAAGCTATTTATTGTCTTTATAGGACCGTTTAATGTACCAGTTACGTCATATATGAAATTAACAAATCCTACAGATAAAAAAGTAGTTTTTAAAATAAAAACTACAGCACCAAAGAAATATTGTGTACGACCCAATTCTGGTGTATTGGAACCTAAAAATGTTACTGAAATCGCAAGTAAGTATCGATATATTTATTATTACAAATATTCAGTGATAACAGATACGTTTACTTCGGTACCTAAATTCAGATACAAATATTAGTTTATGAATGTATCTAGATACCGTTTATCACTTTCAAAAGTGTCTGAGTATATCTGTATGTACATTTCAATAGTACTTAGATACTTTCAAGTCTTTTCTTACTTGTTTACTAAAAACAGATGATAATAATTAAAATTTAAGTTATCGCTTAAAATTTGCATATATAGTGTCTAATGTACGAAGTTAAAAACTTAGTATGTGCAATCGGTTTGCGCATACGACAATTTTATAATGGGCTATATGTGAAATGCTATACTAAACTCAAGCTTCAGAGTCCAACGATGTCAACAAATGCATTCACTGAACACGTGAACGTATGTCAAAACAGACCGGCTTCGTTATATCGTTTTCGTTTTTTATTCATATTACTTTGTTATAAATATGAATACAACGAATGGAAACATTAAAAAAACATAATAAGAACAATTATAACAATAAAAACTAAAAATAAATATTTAAAAAAAATCATCAAACAATCGAAATGATGAATCGCAAAAATTATAACCGTAAACAGCAATAGGCATGCGAATGAAATGAGACTTGTATTAATTCAGATTTAAAGAACCAAGTTAACAAAAGTATCAATCATATTGCATCATGTGCTATGATCACGCGATTTCTCTGTTTATTTGGCTGAACTCTCTAGCTTTGAGGGTACTATAGCAAAGATCAATTTTTTGCAAAAGTGATTCAATGTTTTTGTCCATTTTCAGTGTTCAATCTAAATTGCATCTTAGTGATATCAACATTGATAAAAACATTGAACTATAAAACGTAATAATTACTTAAAGTAGTTCCAGCACTGTCTTATAGTACAAATACATATACACACATACACAACACATAGATATATTCACTATTCATATATATAAATTATTGTAATTTTGAAATACAAAATAATTTTAAACTTTTATATTTCGAAAATAAAACGGTAAAACGCGATTTAAAAAAAATTTATTTAATAAATATCTTTACTATCCTAGTTTTTTTATTAAATTCTATCGAGTATTTTTTTTAATACCACAGATAATAGTTGGGCGGGCATGAAGCTTTACATGCTTCTAATGAGAGAGAATGATTGATTACTTAGCTATTAATTATCTCGCGTTCTAAACGGTCAAAAATTCTGAAACTTCGTGATTTATTAGAATACGTTATTTTTAGCCTGTGAAAAAGATGAGCAAAATCTGTCGAAAAGTGATTTCATCCTGAAACATCCTTAATGTGTGTTCAGAGTTTATACCAATATACAGTATACCATGTAGTTAACATATATCATACAGTATCTGAGTGATATAGGCGTCCTAGTCAGTTTTGCAAGTAACATGCTACTATGCTAATATTGTACCAACATTTCAATTAATTTTAAATGCGGTAAACATGTATAATAGTTTTAATTTTACAATGATAATAATCTATATATCCCTATTTAAATAAACAAAACAATTAGGAAATAATTAATTAGGGTGTGTAATTTTGTGTTCAGTGTTTTTAGTGTGGCTGCTATGACCAAATAACATAAGTAATTTTGCATTTTGTGATGACTATGTACAGTTATCTGGTGTCTGCTAAACAAGCACCAGAAGTGAGGCACATCTAGTGCTGTGTCCTAACCTAATTTCAAATTTTGAAAAGAACATCAAATTTTGAATGAAAATAGTCTAGTAACATTTTTTGTTGAAGTTAATGTTCTATTTCACCTATTTAATTTAGAACTTCTAAATTTTATTTCGAATACAGTTATAGACAGAACAAAATTTCATATGTATGTTGTTCCTTAAAAAAAATTCCAAGAATGTACCGAAGCACAGTTTTTTTTGGAAATCGAATAGACTGTTGCATTCAATTTCTAGCAAATCCATTCGATACTCGAAAGAAAATTAGAATAAACGTATCAGAAATAATTGTGGGAAAAATCCATTTCGATACAATGTGTTAAAATTTACCTTTAGCACAAAATTTAAATTTTATTTGCGCAATCATTCTCGAAAGAATATTCAAAAATTGCTTAACAGGGTGTCAACACTAACTACGAAATCTTACACTTTCATCAAGAAATGCTGAATTACGTCTGTTATTTTTCCATAACAGCCGCACTATAATATGGAACCATAGATAGGGATAAAGATATTGAACGTCTAAGGGACGCATTATTAAGAATATTAGCATTAAACTGAATAGTTGCCGTTTTTATTGAAAATAAACGAATTATAAAATCATAAAGGATCGTGGTCCTTGTACTATCGACTGCTAAAGTGGTGTTCTTTTTTTCAAATTTTTGCAGTCGATTTGTGCCGAATCCATTTAATTTTCCAAAAATAGTTTCGTACAAAATTTTTGTTCGTTACATAGATACTAATAACTTTTGTCCCAAAAGATTTGTTCGAAAACCGAATGGATTCGGCATTAATCAATTAATTACCTATAAAATTTTGAAAGAAGAAAACGCAATTTTTCAATCGACTATACACCAGTATTGGGATCTCTGTCAGGGGGCGGTGCTTAATATTTCAACCTATTAGAAATAGCTACTAAGTTTTTCGGCAGAGTGCGACCACGATACTCGTAGACCGAAGAGTATGCCACAGTGGTTGGGCCAGGAAACATTGACCTACTAGTTTTAGTTTATAATTTACCAACCAGAGAGCATATCTAAGTGCTAAAGTTCCCAATGTGTACAAAATTGTACAAGTAAGGATACATGTACCCGTAATCGTTAATGATTTTTTGATTTAATTGCTCGATATGAATAAGATGTATTTGTATACGAATATTTATTGTAAACAATTTATTTGGAGCATAAATGCATACTAAAAAATATTGAAAAATTTACTTCATTTTAGTATGTTTGCAACCGTTTATATTCGATCCGGCTGAAAAAAATAAACATAAATTTATGGTACAAACGGTAGTAGCACCTGAAGGAGAATTTTGTGCTGATGATTTGGTAATGTTTAAGGTTTGATTATTCTTTATTCTAGAAAATTTCAAATTTTCCCCAAATTCTAGATGAATAATTGTGTATATTAAATACGTATTTCGACGACAAAGTAGTTATTCATCATGTATTAACTAACCGTAATTATTCTCCGGGGAGGTGTGTTATTTTTCGCTACTTTGATGATTTTCTTTATGCTTACATTGAGACTGACTACCTTGTAATCGAAATATGATTTAGAAATTGAGATAAATTTGAAATTTTATATCATCATCTAAAATAATCATTGATTATCTTAGATCATTTTTCTATTTTTTATTCTGTTAACGTAGTACACACGTGACAATTAAAGTAAAAAGTTTAAAATCCAGTACAGTAAACTACTTATTACATCTATGCCAATTAAAAATATCTAGTACAACATATATAGTGTTTTAAGATTTATGATATATGTTGTACTATACAAGACTTGTGTTGACAGTGATAATTCATTATTTTTGGTGTCGCTGTTGAAAATGATCACCTTTAAATATGAACAATCTTTTAACATCAATGCTGGAGATATATCGTTAAAAATCTCAACTTTGATTGCGAATAAGATCGCTACACAATCAATCAAAAAATTTGATTAAAAAAAATTTTTTTTTGAGTTAATATATTTTAGTTTTATTAAATTTTTAAGAAAATGAGTTTACGATTGAACTACCATAAAATTATTAGTATATCATTCCGTAAATGTTTGAATATCTGTACCCGATAGCAAAATAAAGATCGTAGTTTAAGGATGTACGAGCACTGAAGCTTGAAAAAGATTAAGGCTTGATTTTTTGTTTACATGTAGTTGAAGTGCATATAAATCAATTATAAAAGTTTAAGGGGGGGGGGGGTGGGTTACGGGGGTCTTGAATTAAGTATTTAATATTAAAGTTCGAGTTTTAATGCATTGCTCTTATGGAGAAACCCATATTTTTACACATATTTCGATATATTTTGATAATTTTCACGAATAAAATAAGACCAATAAAAAAAACTACACAATAGAAAATAGTAATATTAATAAAGAGATTGATCCAATAAAATTCCGGTGTAACGGGCCTAAAAAAAGATATTTAAGAAAACAACTGAGGTTTCGGGTAAATTTTATTTCTGTTGGCGGTAGCTTAATTACCCGAAATCTCAGGTTTTTTTCTTAAATATCTTTTTTGTTAGGCCGGGTATGACGGGCCTAATATAAATTTTAATTTTAACTTACGACAAAAAATAATAAACATTATTGTGGACTTTTATGAATGTACTATATAAGATTTTGAAGAATTTTATAAATGGACTATACATCAGTGCTCACACGGTGATATTAACTCAACATTGATAAAAATTGGAGTTATGACAGTTTACCTCTCGGGTACAGATATTATCTGTGAATATCAATTAAATCTAATTCCAAAATGAAAAATACAAAAAAATGTGGATACAGAATAAACAACATTAAAAAAAAAACAATCAAAAATTTTATTTGTAACTAAAAATATTGTTTATGATTTTAGTGGAAAGATATTAGCCCAGAAAAATTAATGGACTCAAAATTAAAATGTGTATTTGAAATGCCTATGCAACAAGAAGGAGGTCTAACACCAAAAATACCTGTAAATGAGAATGCAGTTGTAGAAGATAAGGTGAAACGTTCTTTGGAATATACAGCTAACGATGTATTTGTTTATTTTCATTTGTAGTTTTAGATAATATTAGTTTTAAGATTATATTCTTAACACCCGGTTATTTCGTGAATTAATTGATTCAATCAATTACTTCTGTTTTTTTCGAATATACTTCTCAATTAATGACTGAGTAATCGTGATTTTTAAAGCCTGTGAGATTCAACGAGAAATGCTTTTTACTGAAAAATTTTTATCTTTGTATTCTGATGAAGGATTATGCAAATCTTGCTTCTATTCCAGAGTTCAGTAATAGGCGAAATGTTTTTTATTAATCATTTTAATTAATATTTACTTTTTTCATAAACGAATAGCTGTATAGTTACGATTTGCTTATTTAGTTGCATTATTTGACCATTAGAGGTGGAGATTAGACGTAACTTACCTTTTACTTTTCTTACGATCTTACTTCCTAAAGTGACAATTAGATTGTAGAGTAAAAATTGGTTTTGGCAATTAAAACAGTAGTCTAAAATGGTCTAAGCATGCGTGATCATACGTCATTTTTTTAAAATCTCATTAGAATCTTTGGAGTATGTTTTTTGGTAGTTTCATTTTTCGTTTTTTGAAATGTACGAAATGATTCACGTGAGAACAAATATATAAATCGAAC
This sequence comes from Nineta flava, assembly GCA_963920215.1. NCBI lineage: Eukaryota > Metazoa > Arthropoda > Insecta > Neuroptera > Chrysopidae > Nineta > Nineta flava. The sequence continues at coordinate 109,969,227 of OY986041.1, forward strand.
TTTCTTATACTAGAAGTCACTTGATCGAAGGAAGCCCTGTATTATGTTCTTTATTTTGTGAACTATTAAAGTCCTATACAATAGTATTTTACAATAGGGATGTTGACTATTTTTAGGAAAGTATTTTAAATCGTTCATAAATACCTCATATAGGCCCAAATAATAATAATAATTTTTTAAACACGTTTTATGCATAAAAATCTTGCATTTTAAATTGTGTTTCAAATTTTGCTCCAAAACGCCAATACTTGTCACGTTACATCACATGTTGCTAAATACTAGTAAACTGTTGTGATTCAGAGTTTTTTCGTAATTATTGATAAAACATATGAATTCTAAGTTTTATAAGTGTTGTGCGGTGCCTCAATGTGCAAGTAGTACTATAAAAACACCTGAAAACTTATTTATTCACGTTCCATGTACGGAAAATAACAGAAAAAAGTGGCTTCAGCTTGCCGCAGGGATTCGGCACTTGTGAAGATCATTTGATGTAATGCCATTTACTATATTTTTGAAGTGAAATCTAGTGTGCATCTTTGTAATCATTTTTGTTTTGTTAGCATCAAGTCTCTTAAATCAACGTGGGGTAGAGACAAATTGCGATTAACTCTTATTGTGTTGGTCTTCATAAGTTTTGATAATACTAGTTGTTCATTTACTTATGTCCGTTATTATTTACCAAGTTTTCAAAGAAAAAAAGAATGAATTTCGAGGTTAGACATAAAGTAAACAAAGTTGACAATGTTTTGTTTTATTTTTAATTATTCAGTTAAATCTTTCGAGCTTATGATTACTATTATATAATAATGGTTACAGAAATAACAATTCTTGTTAGATTACTTACATGGTCTTCACATTTCTAAATTCAGCAGAGCAGAAGTTACTGTTTGTTGCAAAGAAATTGGCCACCGTAAAACAGTCAATTCTCGGCAAATTTGAACTGTTTGCCTTTAAAAACCCACTTGCCATTATGGAAAACTCCTTGCAATCGTTTTCAAAGGCAGTAGAAAGCCAATTTTGAAGAAATTACGAAGAAATCACTGTATAATATCTAAACAACGAAGCCTTGTTGACAGCGCTTGGTGATGTTTGCCAACAAGTGACGTCATGCACTCTGATTGGTGTTTGTTGTCACGTGACTTAATAGTGATCTAATTACATTTTGTTTATTAAATATTAATTAAATCCAATAAATATAAAGAGAAATTTTGTGTTTTTTTAAATTTCTATCATAGAAACTACCACTTCGCAACAAAATTATATTTTTATTTAAATACAGTCAACATCCCTATTATGTATAATAAAAAATATTAGAAATGTTTAACTAGTTAACATTAATGTTAACTAATGGTCCAATAATCGTATGATTAAATTATCATTCGTCCGGTAATTTTATAAAAACCAATTTTCATTCTTCGTGGATTTACGTAATAACTAAAATTGTAATACTTTATTTATTTTTTAATTATCATTTTGTTTTATTAAAAATTACACATCGTATGAAAATGGACTAATAAAATATTTCAATCATGCGACTATCGGACGAATTTTCTTTAGCGGACGACTAGACACTTCGAATGTTTAATGTGTATTAAAATAAAGGATGTCACCAAAAAAATGCTTCACTTTGAAATAAGTGATGAAGTTCTTACAAATAATTATAGATCCGGAAACTTATATACTTATATCGTTAATAGTTTTAAAATAAACAATAGATTATGTTCTTGTAATTCATATATGTTGTAATCAATTTTAGGGAAGTGCTGCAGCTAGTGTTACACCAGAAACAGAATTACTCGAAAAAGTTCGTGAGGAGGAAACTTACCTTCGGCAAGAAAATTTACAATTAAAGGTATACTATAATTATTTGCAGTAAGATTAAGATTGATGAAACAGTCATCAAATCGGTGAGATAGTTAACAAATTAACAACGGGTAGCACATTTTCCCGGAGAATAATTACGATTAGCTAATTCATATTAGACAGCCATACTAGCTAATACATTTTTCGTAGTTATTTGCTAATTACTCTTATCACACTCTCTGAACCTCGATTTGTGAGTAACCAAAATGTTCGAATTTTTTTTTCTTTTTGTTGATACCACTTTCATTATAATGTGAACGGTACTTTTTGTGAAATTAAATAAAAACTGTGATTTGTCATAAGGATCAATGTTAAAGGCAAACATTTTTTTATATTAATATCTTTTTTCTGGTTCTCTGCAGCTCTTTAAAAATTTAACTGGTTCTTTATCTTATTATAATGTACTAGTATGCCAAGTTTCATTAAATTCTGAACAGTAATTCTATAACCGAGAGTACTACCTTAAAAGCGTTAATAGTTCAATAAGAAATCAGAGAATGGAGCATAATAGGCAATAGGGGTTAGATGTATAGATGTTAGAGTATGGCTAGAAAATATAGATACAGTTTAATATGACGTATGGATACGGCCATAATTATAATGCAGCCGATACTAGTGAGGCTGCCCAGGATGAATTACTGGGTACATTCGCCGACAAATGAAGAAAATGCATAAATCTGAAAATTGTTTCAAAACTTTGAAGTTAAATATAAATGATGGTTATGAATTAATTTATAGGGGTATAGAAAGCTGATATATTTTTGTGAATGAAAACGCAAAACTTAACCATTTGTTTTATTAGTATTATAGTATTTTACAAACTAATAGTTAATCGTAATTAAAAGCAAAGGGAATCTAACAAAAAAATCTAATCTAACTAAGAAACTAACTTTATAGGCAGTACCCTTCCAAGGTACTGCCTTGACTGTTTGACTGCCAGTGTCAAATATTTAAGTTCATTTTAACTGTTGTTTTGGATTACTTATCAGACTGTAGAGGTAGCACTGTACATATAATATATTCTTTGATTTCTGAATATGTCCGTCCGTGTGCGTAAAAGGAATGTTATGAAGTAAAAATGGAAATAAAGTTGAATCTGATGGCACTGATGACACTGATGACACTTTTTATTATTAACGAATAGGTAATAATAATATACACGTGATGCAATTTGAATTTGTAATTATAATTAAAGCGTTTTCACCATCAGAACTATCTGACGATGATAATAGTTCCAACAATGTCAACACTCGTTGGTTTTTTCGGCGTCATATTGCACTGCATTATTGCTCTCACCTTACTAGTCAGAGCACTAGGAGTGTTTTTTATCGTCAATCGAAAACGAAAAACTCAGTGAGAGCAATCTATAATAGTCAATCGAACATACATTTTACGCTTAGACTGCTCTCAGTGCGCCCGAGAGCAGTCAAAAGAAAACGCTATTAGTGTTATTTTTATCTCACTTATTTACCTGTGGTACACTTGATTAGACGGCACATGACCATCCAAATGCTGACATCTACATTAGCTTTTAATTGCGTTTATAACATCGTTAATTTTGAATAATTTGATTAAAGTAGTGAGTAAAAACAACAATTTTTGAATAATTTTAATTATTTTCAGGAGGAAATATTACGATTAAAAAATTGTATTGGTGCAGTTCCTGAAACAACTAAGTATACTCCAGTGGCAGCAGCTCCTCCAAATATGTCTGTTATTTATTTGGCTTTGGCACTAGCCATGGCGGTTTGTGGCATAATAGTTGGCAAATTTATTCTATGAATGCTCTCTTCTACGCCACTCTCAACAATACCACCACTCCTTCCTATTCAACAACACTCCTGTTCCACAATTCTATAATGATGCTAATATAAAAAAAAACCAACTTAAAAAATATAAAATATATTTGTTATTTTTTCTTTTGTCTTTTTAATTGTTTTCTGTTGATGTATCCACAGAAAATTAAAAAAAATTCTCAGTGTATAAACGCAGTCATGTTTGCTTATCTCATAAACATACATTATTTTGGCTTTCATAAAAATTCTTAATAATATATATTTATATATATACAAATGTATTCCACATATTTAATATAATTTTTGATTCTTACTTTTTTTATACACGGCTTGTGATAATTTTTATTCGTCTATATTTTTGTTTATGTCTGTGGATTGTGTTTTTAACATTATTGGATGTGTTTCTTATATTAACGAACGTACTATTTAACACAAACTTTGTATATACATCCGATATCTTCTCCTTTTTTGTTTGTTTTTGTTTTATGAAGTATTTGTTTTTACACAGATATGATTTGTATATTATTTACCAGTTATAGTATTTTGAAAATAATTCTTAAAAAGAAAAGTCATTTCTGCGAACATGTCTGTGATTTTTTTTTTTACATTTTAGTCTTAGCAAAGTCATCCACGTAATAATATATGTAGACATATACTCTGAAGTTAAAATGGTTACCAAGATTTACACATATTTTGAATAGTCTAGGAACTGGCTATTTAAAAGAATACTTAATTTTCATCTTGCTAGAAAGTATTCATGTTTTGGTATGGTCATATCTGTTAAAGGTACATTTTCCTCGGTGCGACTGATGAGCGACAGCCGCTAGAGCCGTTGAGGGCGATTGTCAGTCGCTTACGATTGAAGGGTGAATATAGTCATCAGTCGCTTACGTTTTTTGTTGTGATAGGGCCAGCTACCATCCCTCACGGTGGTACCTGGCACATGCGTCCTATAAAAATAAAAGGGTCAAAGACAATATATGGATTGAGATTGCCAATAAAGTTGGAAAACCATCTTCCATATCCTCAATGAAAAGGTATTTAATTAATAATCTTTTACGGTTACTCAACTTAAATTCAACCTTTCTTAGAACGGTGTGACTGCGAATGAAAATACGCTACTAGTGCGAGCAAAATGGTAACTAACGATTATCGTTCAACATTTAATCGTTCAACAATAATTGTTCGCGTTTGTCGCAGCGAGGAAAACGAGCTTTACAGCGAGGAACGAAGTCTGACGACTTTGTTGAGTTATTTATTATAAAAATTGGATTGATGGTACTCAGTTCACGGATTCAGTTTTATGTTTTTTTTTGTCTTGAATTTGTTAAAAGGTTTCATTCAAAGAAGAAAAAAACACCAGCTAATTGTAAATTGGTAAATTTTTATCATAATTGTAAAAACACCAATTCTGTGAAGTTCTATGATTTGTTGACTACCATTTAGTAGATATGAACATACATGGAAATAATTATAGCTGATAGAAATTAATTTTCTTTTATATAATCAACTTCTAAGCTGTAAGATTGTGTATAGTTAATTAGCTAACAAATTGAGTTTGTCTTTATGGAAACTATTTTGTTTTTCAATTGAATAATTTTGTGTATTTCGTTAGACGTAGATCTATTTAATGTAAAAAAATTTTTACAATATTTTAAAAGTGTTAAAAAATTTACCTTTTTTAATTGATGGCCATGATAAATTTTATTGTAATATAAAAAAAATCCTTTTACTGTCATGTAAATATCCACTGTATTAAAAAACATATTTATTTGTTTGAAAACAATTATTTTTTTTTTGGATACTGATGTAAGAGTTGCATAAAATGTTTAAATTAATTATCCTTTAATTATTGCAGAATTTCAATGACATTTACTATATTTTTGAAGTGAAACCTAGTGTGCATCTTTGTAATCATTTTTGTTTTGTTAGCATTAAGGCTCTCTTAAATCAACGTGGGGTAGAGACAAATTGCGATTAACTCTTATTGAATTGGTCTTCAAACGCGGTACTATTTTTCTGGTCTTCTAGTCCATGAATTTTTGTTAACTGTCTTATTCGGTTTCATTGAAAGGATTTTCTTATCATGCTAACGCATTGGTTTTCAAGCTCATTGCCCCACGTTGGTTCGAGAAATGATTTTTGAATAAAAGGTATGTATAGTGTTACGTTGATGTCCCTGTTTTGGAAGAATGTTTGTATATTCAAAAGAAGTACATTTTTAATTATTAATACCGCGAAAAACGCTTAAATTTTCCAACGAAATGGAACAATGTTATATTGAACCTATTTTATTAGATTTTATAATTAGGTATTTGAGTAATTTAGTTAAGATCGTTTAATTAAAAAAAAAAATTGTTGACATACTGAGATATATGCTGCAGGTTTCATGAAAATAGATAAAGTTTAAATTATAGCATTCTGACGTCATTATGCTATATTGTCATTAAAGTTGCATAAGAGATGTCAACTTAAAAATATGGGTATAACATTTTAATTAATTTCCTAATAAATTGCTTTTTAAATTGTTTACTATTTAAAATAAAACTTTTTTAGAGGCTGTTGGATATCTAATTGATTATCAATAAAATAGGTTTAAGTCCACATCAAGAATTTTCGGGAAGATTTCGCGGTAAGTGAGAATTCAGAAAATTGTGTATCTAATTTTTGATGTACTTCAATTTTATAAAGAAAAAACGATCTTTTCAATATTTCGAGTACCTATATATTTTTTATTTTAGTACAAAAGAGGAAAATTTTTAATTTGAATATTATGCTGATATTTTCCTCTTCATGTTCTTACATATGACAATATTATGTCAAGTTTCGGTTACGGAAGAAGTCATTTGCCATTTATATACATATAAAAAAAAAACAGCCACACGCTTTATATAGAATTCTGTCAATAATTTCTTCACTCAGAATCATGGATAAATATTTATAGTGCCGATCGAGATTGAATGCGCATTGTTGATCATTTATTGAACCATTTTTATTGTTAATTCTTCTACTTATATAAAATAAAAATAGGAAATATACGATACAGTGTGTGTAAGAAAAGAGTGTGCGTGCGTAAAACAAGATTAGTGCTATTATATTCAAGTCATACATAATTATTATTGTATAGTTTGCTTTTAATTACAAACTAATTTTAAATGATTATTATTTTGTTCATAAACTCTTATTGCAACTTAATGGCACAACAAAGTTATAATATTGTTTAAACTAAAAAAGAAAACAAATATTATTTTGTAATATTTCAATCGTACATACTACATCATCAACAACAACCAAGAAATCCTGCGGCTGACATCTTTTATTATTTATAGAAATTATTTTTAGTGGTTACAAGTAATTAATTATTAAAATGGTTAATTAAATTTAAATTATAGGTTTTTTATGTCTTTTTATTTTACATATGTACCATTCTTTTACAGATTTTTTTAATTTCAAATGTCTATTACTCTTAAACTAAATGTAAATAGTGCTAAAAGGTGCTTTTCTAGGTGTGGCGTTTAATAAAAAAAAACAAGTGAAAATAACAACTTAGTTAATTGCTTAAAAACCCCGTATATACAGAATTTATTAAAAAAAGTTTCAAACAAAAGTTGCTTTTTTTTTCCAAAAAGGAACATTTTTTGGTGGGGGGAAAGACGAACTTGACCTTAGTTTTTAACTCTAGACACACAAAATTTCAGCTTGTTATCTTTTTTCGTTTTTGAGTTATCGTGTTGTCGGACGGCGGATATGCGAAAATGGATTAATTGGGTCATTTTTATGAACATTTATATCAAATTTTTTTTTCTGTGGTCAATATATTCAAAGTTACAACGTCGGGACTAAACTTAATACAACCTTGTATATTATATATCCCGGGTATAAAATACAAACATTTCAAAATACAAAAATACAACGAAATTCTATGATATTATTTATAAACAAAATTCGTCACATGTCAATTACGTATATTATTCAGGGTAATATGTCAAAAAAACTGATAATGAAAATAATTGCCGTAAGTTCATGCGCGTAAGTAGAGTTTAGCCCTACTTCCAATTTCATGATAATTATTTCCATTATTTATCTATTTTTTTGACATAGTCTTAAAAATGGGTATGTTTATCAGATGTCAATTAGTCTTAACAATGGGTATCTTAATATATCACCATACGAATTTAACATCTCTAAAATAACCCCATTGGTCCATCCATATCCAGGTTGTTCAACATATTCACGACTGCCGCCATAACGACTAGGGACTTCATAATCATACTGTATGATTGTGAAGTCCCTGGTCGTTATGGCGGCGGTGGGGAATATACGAAAGACCAAAGATGATCATTTGAAGATCCATGTTTTATTAATCTTCATCAGCTGTTAATATATCACCATACGAATTTAACATATCTAAAATAACCTCATTGGTCCATCCATATCCAGGTTGTTCAACATATTCACGACTGCCGCCATAACGACCAGGTACTTCACAATCATACTGTATGATTGTGAAGTCCCTGGTCGTTATGGCGGCGGTGGGGAATATGAATCCCAATAATATGGTTCCATAAATTTCCCTCCAGGTACAATAAATGCATTTAGCATTTGTTCAATAGAATATTGCTGTAGATTTTTCAAAACATCCGAACGTAAAATACGTTCGGATGTTCTAGGCCATATTTGATTTAAATCACTTGCGAATTCACGTAAAATTGGATCTTTAATATTTTGTAAGAATTTTGGATTTTTTTCCAATCACTTAGCGTTGCATTTTCTAATTCATTACCATTTTCAAAATTGTTACTCACAAATTGTTTTAGATCGTCATGTGTTGGCTTTCCCGATGTTTTATTCATTAATGTGTCAAAATTATTTAATGTATCTAGTCGTGAATGGATCATTCGCATATCAACAAATGTTTTCGAATCCTTAAATTATTTTGGTTCAGCTGTTTGGATTGTATGTAATAATCGCCCATGAAAGTATATTGGTGATGTACATGATGGTTGCATAAACTGGCTGTTAACAATCGCAGTAAATGCTAATAATTTTATTTAATAAATAAATTTTAGTATGATATAATATTTACAACTGACTACATTAGTTAATAGCTTATATATATTTATTTATACAAAAATATTGTAATTATTATCCATTAATCACGTACACAAGATACAATTTGGAAAATGAGTAAACCAAACGGTGTCTTATGATAAGTAAAACGTGCTTGTATAGATTATGATGAGTAGAATTTGAGTATACACACATTGAAACATTAATTACCAACCACTAATGTTGTTTTGTATAATTTAGCAAAAAATTTGTTCAAAAATTTCAATTTCACTTCATTGAATATTTTTGTTTGTTTTTGTTTTCTTTTTTCTATTATCAGTTCTAAAAAGAACTATAAATACGTCTATTGGCTAAAAATGGCTTGAACAGTGATCTACCCACTGGTAGTCACTTAAAAAAAACTATATAGTAAGCTATATACTATTTTACTTAAATCTAAATCTTAGGTCTGACACATTTTGTCTATTCAGTCTGTTCAAACTGTCACTGTTGTCTAAAAGATTTATCACTTCAGTATTTGGATGCCGTTCAAAGCGAGTCATATATCTGTCACTGTATCGCGAAATTTCTTCACGCATTGTGGGCACTTCAAGACTACGATGAATGCCATCATTACGTACACACCACGGAGAATCACTAACTGTTCGTAAAACTTTCGATTGATGTATTTCGATGTTACTGTTACTCGCAGTTCTCCATAGTTGAATCCCATAGGTCCACACATGTTTTACTATAGTTTTATACACTAACACTTTATTGTCTAATGATAGCTTTGATTTTTGTCCTATAAGCCAATTATAATTTAAGAGATTTAAGTTTGGTTGTTTTCTTTTGGTCCAGATGTGTTTTCGCCATGTAAGTCTTCTATCTAGGTGCAACCCCAAGTATTTAACTTCATTAGCTTGTGGAAAACTGACATTGTTCATGCAAACAGCTGGGCAAGTTTCTCTCCGCATGGTAAACGTGACTTGAACGGATTTCGATTCATTAACTTGAATGCGCTATTTTTGTAATCAATGTTGTATTTGATTTAACGTATTTTGTAGCTTTATGGAAGCTACATTTGGATTATCGTCAATGGATAAAATGGCAGTATCATCTGCAAATTAGTGTTTTCTTCGTCAACAGGTAAATCTGCAGTATAAATCAAATATAGAAATGGATCTAGAACGCTGCTCATCGAATATTGAAATTAATAGTAAAAGCTGCAAATAGTGTTATGGCGATATCCAGAGATCCAGGGTTCGATACCTGGCGGATGAGTTAATTTTTTCATATTGATATTATTTTAATAAGAGTAAGGTTAACAGGAGTAAACTTGAATGAAAGAAATTTTAACAAGAGTAATTTCAATAAAATCTATTATATTTTAAAATTTAAAATTTATTATATTTTTATTTTTATTTATTTTAGTTAATTTTTTTATTTATTTTTATTTTTGTCTATTGATCTCGACTTTCTATCTATTTCTAATTGTCAAAGAGTAAATTACGACTAATTTATACTGATGATGACTACTTTGTAGTCGAAATGCGTATTTATAATTCAAAAAAACTGATCTAGGTAAAGGGGCGAATTTGAGACATTGGTATAGTATTGTGCGTCCAAGTATACGGAAAAAAAAGTTCCACAAGAGTATATTTTATGTATTAAATCTCCAATTTTATTTTCTCATGTTACAAAAATTTTTCGTACCATCTTTCTTGCACCGTCTTAATAAATTCTGTTGAAGTCGCCAAGAAATTTTTACTATCTCAAACTGCTTATGAATTTATAAACGACGACAAAAAGTTTTGGACGGCGTATTGGGTTTTTCGTATTTTACGCCTGTTAAATTATATAATCTGAAATTTGGAGTTCTTTTTTTGACACGGTTACATAAGTTTATTTTCTATTTACTAAATACACAAAGTGTCCCAAAAAAAATCTATCCAGGGTTTTAATGATTGAAACTTTTTTATAATTATTCAAATTTTGATTCACACACATACAAAGTTTTACATTTATAGTATTAGTAGGATTGAATTTAAAGTGCAAAAGAATCTACATAAAATGTGCAACTTTACCTTCTAATGCAGATGTTGCCGCTCTGGTCAATACACTGCTGATAATGGTGAGCAATTAATTCGCAAACTTGAACAAGCACTTCATTTGGTTCTGTGGCGCATTCTGCCTCCATTGTTGCTTTTAATTCTTTCAGTATCGTCGGTTTTCTGGCGTAATCTTTATCTTTAAGGTATTCCCGCAAGAAAAAGTTCACAGGTGTCATTTGTAGGGAATTGGCAAGATATTCTATGGGACCTCTTCGTTCAAGCTATCTATTTGGAGTATTCTCATCAAGATATGCTCTTATATCACAAGCTATTAGTTTCTTCGGTCCGATTTATCTTTATTGATAGCATGTACCATTCTTGGAGAACTTTCCAATACTCTTTTTTGACTGGTGAAGCTCGTTGATGTTCTTGGTCTCCCGGAACGTTGTCTCTATGAACATCCTGAACAGTTCCATTTTTTCAAACTTATCTTTTATCCGATTAAGGATATTCCAGCATACCACCACTTTTCGACAGATTTTGCTCATTTTTTGTTCACAGGCTAAAAGTAACCTTTTCTAATAAATCCCGAAGTTTCAGAATTTTTGACCGTTTAGAACGCGAGATAATATCAAAGTTATCATTCTCTCTCACTCTCTCTCATTAGAAGCATATGAAACTTCATGCCCGCCCAACTATTATCTAAAAAAAAACTAGGAGAGTAAAGCTAAATATTTATTATATGAATTTAAAAAAAATCATGTGTTACCGATTTGTTTTCGAAATATAAAAGTTTAAAATTATTCCTTTTCTTCAACATAACATTATTTTGTATATGTGAACAGTGTTTTTGGCTATCTGTTGTATATGTGTGCTTATGTATTGGTGCTATAATAAAATCAAACCGGATTGTTGTACTGATTGCATAACACAGTGCTGGTCGTCCTTAATTGTAAGTTGCGTAGGTGTTTCCGCCTGAAACTCTGTAAGATATTATCTTTGAACTTCTATTACATTTTTATACTTAAAATAGCATTTTAAAATAAACTTTGGTCAAAAAAAAAAGAAAAATGAGAAATTTATGACCGAATGTGTACAATAGTGTAAACATTTTTTGGACATTCTGTATATCTATATAAAATAAACTAAAAATATTTAACTTCTACTTCAAGCTGTGATTTTTTTCATTAAAAATCGTTTCATTCATGTTAATGTTGGTTAATTAATTTTTTTAATCTATTTTAAATACTCTTTACCTAAATTATTTTTATTGCTTTTAATAATTATTTTTTGTAAACAAAAAAGCAATATATTGATAAAAAACAGCAAGATATTTTATAAATATTAAGTGATATGAATATTTTAGTTTTAAAATCATAATTATAGTAAAGACTGTATCGGTTTAATTACTTCAGTTAAAATTCAATATGGTTATCCTAGGTGTCCATCCTTGCCGGCCTGGTCGGGGCATCGGCTCCTATTTGGTAGATTACCCTTAACATTTGCCCTTTCTACAATAGAAAGTACCATCAGAAGATTTCAACGAACATGTGTGAAATATCATTGAAAATATATCGTATCCATATGGAAATATCAGAAAATAAATTATGTAAGAGCTGCCGTATGTTAGACAACGGGGAATCGATTAAATAATGTTTATAAAACGTTTGCAGATAACACGACTAAACAACATTCGTCGTGGGCAGTTTTGAAAACACAACATAATAATAAAATCAAACCATCTTATCATCCTCAATATAAAATACCCTTAAACAATGTTGAAAACATAAAATGTTATAAAATAGTATATAAAGTTGTCATTGTCAAGTCACGTTTGTAGTCACAAGTCAGGGTGCATCCATCATTTTAGTTTGTATATACTTATCACCGACCTCTATATGTATGGACTGCGGAAAATTGTTCAGCTTTCCAACTGGAGTCACCAACCAAGTGATATTAACTAAATATACGGACGCCAGCTCAATACATTTTATTTTGAATGACAAATTATTTAGCATATTGTTTAGGAATCGTTTTCAAGGAAGGAATTGTTTGGTATACAGACGGCTCCAAAACTGGCGATGGAACTGGGGCGGGAATTTACGGTGAGAGATCCAAGGCAAACATGAGCCTCAACTTGGGGAAATTTGCCACAGTCTTTTAGGCAGAAGTCTACGCTATACTGGCTTGCGTCCGTGAGTACCTACGTAGAGGCTATATAAACCAGAACGTATATCTTATTTTGGATAGTCCAGCTGCTCTAAAAGCCTTGTTTCAAACAAAAGTTGTTTACCATTTTTTGACATCAAATGCTTGATATGAAAAATGATACACATCTAGGGATGGGGATCGAACCCACAACCTCTGGCATTCTAGACCAATGCTCTACCAACTGAGCTACCTTAGATGTTCTAGTAGTGCTATGCATATGATCTTTGACTATCATTTTTGATGCCATTGTATTATTAATTTTGTTTATTTACTATTAACATATTTTTAAATTGTTTTTTGTAAACTAGGGTCTATTTATTTCCATTGTATTGTTAGTATGGTTGCCTTTCGGTTATATTATACCAACGGAAGTGATGCCAATGTTAGACTAATGATCAGACATATTACTTAAATGTTAAAGTAAGTAAAGTTTAGTCACTTCTGTTGATATAACATAACCGAAAGGCAACCATACTAACAACGGAAATAAATAGACGCTAGTTTCAAAAAACAATTTAAAAAAAGTTGTTTATTTTTAAAACAGAAACATTTTTGTCTTTAAATATATCTCGAACTGCTGCTAAGATGTAACACAAAATTTCAGCTCGATATCTTTGTTCAACCGTTACAAATTCAGAACTAAACTGAATATACTCTTGTATTATATATACCGGATATAATTAATGAAAATGTAACAAATAATTGAGTTAATTGTTGAAATACCTATACATACTGAGTTCATTGTCAGTGCGTAAACTATTAATAATAACTTTTTACTCACGTACAGTCATATAAATATTTATTTGGTGTGTATACCAAATAACTACAGACATATGTAGTAAACACATGGTCCTGTAATCTACAGTAATTACAGATGTTTGAGTTGAAATTGGAGCAAAACTATTCCGTTCGTGAAAAAAGTTTCAAAGAAATTTTTTGTTAACTTTCCTTATATCTCTTATGGTTTTAAAGGCTTTCATGAATGCGAATTCACTTTTTATCTTTAGAATACATACAAAATTTAACCCTGCTATCTTTATTGTGTGTAAAAGATTTAATGAACATCTGTCTAAAAACTTTTTTTCTACGATCCGTATTTCTATCCGTTACATAATCATCTGATTAATAAGTTATTCTGATTAATAAAAAACATATTCTATTTACCGAAGTGTTTTAACGTTAACACAATATTAAAGTCTTTTCATGCTTAGCTCCGTTTTATATAATTTTCTTCCGCCATTTATTTGGTGCTGCTAATGTATGCATTAAATTGTACCATATCTTAACTACAAGGTAGTCAGTCCATATACACACGGAGGTCAGTTGTATATATGCCTAGACAATATACACAAAACATAATCATATAGATTATAGAACACTTTTGTGTTGTGTTTTTGAAGAGGTTTAATATATTGCATAATCGTGCGAGATAACAGATCTCTTTACAACAAAACGTTATTTATTTGAGAATATTATTATGTAATTTTCTGAACATAATATTTATGTATAATATTCTTTTAATGTTTTCAACATCATTTCATAAATAGATAAAGCACATATCACATGAGTGTACATAAATAAACTGGGCATTAACATTACTGAATATCTGTATTTCGGGCACCGGTTTATACAATAGCATTTCACATCTTTAGTTTTTATAATTTCGTAGTAAGACTAACGTCTATTATATAGAAATTCAACGTGGATATACTCAAAATGTTTAAATGACAAATTATAAAGTTTTCGTTGAGCGATAAACTTAAGATAGTTCGACCAACCTTTGAATACCTACCTATAGTCAAATCAGCAATAAATTAAATGTTTATAAAATAAACATATTTGATATCTTAAAATTCCAAAAAGAAAAGTTTGATAATGTACGTGTTCCCAATTGTTGAGTCATATTGTTAAGTTCACCGTCAAATTTCATTAATATTTACGATGAAATATATGTTTCCATAAGGTTACGTGTTAAATATTGAGTTTTAAAAACAAAATTATTTAAATTTTAACTCGATAAGAAGCCTTTTTTTCCACCATTGCCAATAAAAATATTCTAAGTATTGAATACCATTAAATCTATTATCATTTAACCGTAAATTTATTTGTGGCCGGACTATTTTAAAATTGTGAATGTGATGGATAGTGGAAAGGCGCGAAAAGAGACACAGGAGTTTGGTTTGACGGGAGTGCTGCACGTTTTAGAAAATTATAAAATACATGGAATATATAAAACCAGAGTGCTTTGAAGAACACGGATATGTGAAGAGGAACCAAGTTGCTGACATTGAAAAGTACACTCAAATGCAATATATATGAAACCCTAAATCACATTCTAAGCGTCAATATTACTGAATACATATACATTAACACTTAGATTGTTTTAACTGGTTCAAATTTCTTAGCTGGTTTATTTTGTGGAGTGGATTCAACAAACCCTCAAAAAAATTCCTATAGGGCATCGATGATTTTCTCTACCGTCTGTAGGTAAGAAATCCTTTGAGTACCTTTATAAGTCAGAATCTGGTTAAGTGTAAAATCTAGATAAATAAGAACAAATTATTGGTCCTTGAGTCCTGAGTTCTCGCATATCGAGGTTCGACTATAATAAGTTTGACCATTTTACAATAGGGAATATGCATGAAAATTTTTTCAGAATATGAAAATACTGTTAATATTGTAATAATATTTAAAAACGAAATTAAAATCCGACAAATATCAAGGAAGCTATAAGCTTTTAAAGATTATTATCTGTCTCTTTCTTGCAAAAATACTAAAAACGGAGTTTTAAGTGTATTTTAAATGGTGAAAGTGTAATATGACGTCACATAACATATCAAGAGGGCTACCACCCTCTTTGTCTAATCGGGAATTTCAATCATTCATATCTCGCTTATTTTTAAAGTTATTTAAAAAGTAATTTTACCTTGATATTTGTCAAGTAAACATGCTTCAATTCAACATGCATATTCCCTATTTGGCTTTTACGCAATTATTAGATATATAAGTATCTATTATTGCAATTATGGAAAAAGTTTGTAATATTTATTTTATTTTATACATATATATTTTATTTCTTGCCCATATTATAATCATATTAATATTTCAATCAAGTGAGCTGATAAAAATAGTGCCCATATTACTTCATCACATTTATAAAATATTTTTGTATGTTCAATTTTTTTATATAAGGGTTTAATTATCTTTTAAATATCGCGCGTGTGTGTTAGGTTGAAGATAACAAAACAATAGAGCCAAGAAGGTATTGAAATAATGTATTCAAATTTGGGGAGTTGAAAATTGACATTCAAAGTTCAATAATCACATAGATAAATCTGACCTACAACTCTTCAAATTCACAAACAATATAATAATATTCCAATCAAATATGGATTCAACTTCTGGCTAAAAGTAAGCAAACCGAAATTTTGCATAAATCTTTATTTTGACATTTTATGTATTAGTGAGTCAAAGTATTAAAGGTCACTGTCTGGTAGATAGATAGATTGTTGAGGCTGCCCTGGACCTATCTATCTATCTATCTATCTACATGTTACAACTAAGTTTTCAAAGAAAATCTATCTTTTCACAATGCTGAGTTTTAAAGAAAGGTTAGTACATAGCTCAGCGCTAAACCTACATTTGTATCCTTAGGTGGTTCAAATCCGATTTAATTTTTTTAACCCTAGCTCTCTGTCAATACACCTGCGCCCGATTCAAAACAAATTTTATTCGGGTCATTATTTCCAAAAACGCTCCTTTGAGGAAATATTCAGGTGCATTGTTTAAAATGAGCACACCCTATTATATCGGGTATAATAATGAATGAGACATTTTTATCAAATAAATTTTTATTCTGAAGTATCATTATTTGAGTTATTATTACTGAATTGTTTCTGCTGAGATTTTATTGGCTAAGTAAATAAAGAGGCTACATTGCCAACTTTTCATTTGGTGCCTATGAAAACTTCGAGACCAGTCTACTTAAGACGCCTAGACAATTCGGATGCAGTTGTACATTCATAGTCTATTGAAATGTCATGATTTAATTATTCATTAATTAATTGAAGTTTTTAACATTTTTTTATAGTAATTTTTTTGTTTTAAAAGAAAACGCCAATTCAAATTTCCTGCAAACCTTATCGGGTGTTTGTTATGCAATGATACGTCGATTGAAATTGGCCCGGATATCATTATTTGTTCTCCAGGTATACGAGACCAAAAAAAGTACACGAACTTATAAAGATACGTATTAGGACTAATGACAATGGAAAAATCGGACCCATTATAATAACTTCTCAAATGGGAAATTAATAAAACCTGTCATCCTACGATACAATTTCGATCTAATAAATTTCAAATTCGCCCCAATACCTAGATCAGTTTTTGTATTATAAATTCGTATTTCAACTACAAAGTAGTCATCGTCAGTATAAATTAGCTAGTCGTAATTTACTCTTTGACAATTAGAAATAGATAGAAAATCGAAATCAATAGACAAAAAAAAATATAAAAAAAATTAAACATAATAAATTAAAATATAATAAATTTTATTGAAATTACTCTTCTTAAAATCACTTTCATTCAATTTACTCTTGTTAACATCACTCTTATTAAAATTACTCTTATATTGTCTTAGGATATGTTATTCGTTGATAATTTGCTTCAATTCAAGTGAAAATAATTTTTCATGCATATTCCCTATTATCATTTGATAATCTAATATTTACTTGATCTAATGACAAATACTTGCATGAAAAAGATATAACAAGTTATTTGCTAGGGCACATTCAACAGATTATGTATTATGTTTTCTCAAATGTTTACTCTCAAAACCAAGAATTATTATCAATGATTCAATGACGACGTAAGTTTTTTGTTGAACCATCGCTAATTTATATTATTCAATTCAATTCGATGGATAAACACTCATAATTTTAATTCTCCCATCGTACATTGTTATTTTTATTTTTTTTTAATCAACAATAGCATATATTTTTCTGATTTTATATATTGTAATAACAACAGTGACAAAAGAGGAAAAAGAAAATAGAACGCACACACCAACCATAAAACAAATAAATATGTTTATAATGATGAAGGATAATGTCATATAACTAGTATCTAAACAAGACCGCCTGGTGATGGGTAGATTTAGTCCTCCAACATATATATAATCATTTGTATATACATAATAATATACAGACGTACGTTTACTTTACTATGTTTTATATTGAACTATTGAGCTATAGAAATTATATCATAATAGAGAGTCATTTTATCATCATGTAGGTACTATCATCAGCATTAGTGGCGTGGTTAAAGATACTCCAGCATACCACCACTTTTCGACAGATTTTGCTCATTTTTTGTTCACAGGCTAAAAATAACATTTTCTAATGAATCCCCAAGTTTCAGAATTTTTGACCGTTTAGAATGCGAGATAATTAATATCAAAGTAATCATTCTTTCTCATTAGAAGCATGTGAAACTTCATGCCCGCCCAACTATTATCTGATGTATTAGAAAATATACTCGACAGAATTAAAAAAAAAAAAACTAGGAGAGTAAAGCTAAATATTTATTATATAAATTTAAAAAAAAAATCGTGTGTTACCGTTTTGTTTTCGAAATATAAAAGTTTAAAATTATTCCTTTTCTTCAACATAACATTATTTTGTATATGTGAACAGTGTTTTTGTCTATGTGTTGTATATGTGTGTTTATGTATTGGTGCTATAATAAAATCAAACCGGTTTGTTGTACTGATTGCAACACAGTGCTGGAACGTCCTTAATAGCAGTGTTACCAGAATAGTTTTAACGAAAGCCGCCGATGAGTGGCGCTTGAGTAGCCCAAAAATAATCAATGCCGGAAGGAAATAACTTTAAAAAAATTTTAAATTTTCTATTCGAGGAAATATTAGAATACATAACTCACTCTCTAGTGGTCATAATTTTAGTGTGATCAAAATGAAATATAATATCTGATATGACTTTAGTATTTGCAAAAATTAAATTTATTAATAGCCAAAATAGAAGGATGTATTATAACGATTATAGTTTATAGTTACTATGGTGACCGCTAGAGAGTCCACAAACATTTAAAAAAGTACATATATATATACAAATTTTAGCGATCGTGATTTTTAACATCTAGTAGGTAGGATCGATGGACATTTGAAGAAATTTTTACGAAATTCCAACATTGGAACTAATTACACATTATTTTCACAAGTAGCGCGACACTTATGGAGTTCATAGAGTTTGTATAGAAAAACTTCTGATCAGAGAAAAAAAACCCTTGAGGAAAAGTGTTGTTTTCGAGGAGAACAACATATTATTTTAAATTCAAATTCCAAAATTAATTCCACATTGTATGGGAAATGGGTTTCGATCAGTTTTTTTTATACATTGGTAAAATATTTTTTGAAGCCTTCTGAATAAAAGTTCTTATTTCTTTTCAATTTACGGGAGGTTTAATAGGGTGTAAGTATTGGAAATGCTTTCATAAAATTTGAATCTACTATCTAGAATACCGATATCTCACTTTGTTTTCGAAATAAACCAATTTGGTGGATATTTTAAAATAAATATTGGGAAATAGTGGAAGCGGTGGGAAATTGAAGTGATTTTTTTAGTCAGCTTTTTCGGGCGTTTTGGAGTGCTCATAAAAGCTTAGAACATTTAAAACCTGAGCGCCCCTAGCCTTTATTTATTGTCACATATTGGTGATTCGGAGAAAAATTTTATTTTCTACTTTTTTCATTATTAAAAAAAGCTTGTTTAAAAAATTTTTATTTTATTTTGCCTATCATTTTTGTTTGTACTTTATGTGGAAAACTCTGTACATGTATAAATTTTAATAACAGTCATTTTCGACATCCATAATGATTAGATTCGAATAAGCTTTTAGAAAATATACTACACTGCAGAATTATCACTCTATAATAATAATAATGTTTGTAGATCTCTATTATTGATCATTGCCAAAATAAAATATATTCGTAAATAATGCACAAAAAAACTATATGTTTTTTTAAAAACTAACGAGTGTGTGACTGACCTTTTTTAAGGGATGGTACAGATGTTAATATAATTGTTATTAT
The DNA here is from genome assembly GCA_963920215.1 of Nineta flava. NCBI lineage: Eukaryota > Metazoa > Arthropoda > Insecta > Neuroptera > Chrysopidae > Nineta > Nineta flava. Next base: position 109,989,308 of record OY986041.1, read on the forward strand.
GCATTCAATTGACAAAAAATAATGTACAACATATAATACAAACAAAAAAAAAAACCAATTGTATTGTTCCAAAATCATTCATTATATTCATTTAAAAATTACTGGAAAGCAAGCAAAATACAAATACGGCTTTATTATTTTTAAATTGTATAATAAATATATAAATAAACTTTAATGAGACGATTTAAGTTACAGATTAAATGTGACAAGTTTTTCCCAAAACAAAACAAAATTATTTGATGATTTGTGATGCCTAAAGATGTGAGGATGTGAGTGGATTGGAAGGAATTTTTGTGTATACACTAGGAACTGGTAGGATATGCGGCTGCAGCCGACTATGATAGGAACTATGCCGATATTCAGCTGGAGTTCGTGAAGGAAACTGTAGAAAATCTTCTCAAACCTTGTCCATATGCCGACAGTTTAGTCAATCAATCGCCCCTTTGTTTTTTTCCTAATAATTGACAAACTACCGATGTCTGGATTCGAGCCCATAACCTACCTGTTTCCATGTAGGCATACTGCGCAGACATAATGCCTTAGACCGTTCGGCCACTTGTACTGGTCAATTGTGCCTAAACTATTTGTTAAATTAAAAAATGATTCATACAAAAGTTATTTTTTATATTTGAAGATATTCTCTATCGCGCACCGTTAAAAAGTAATGTTTTTAGCGTAGCTGCCATGCGGCACAGATGTTTGCAATGCCAACTTTTTATAGCATATAACCTTCTTTAATAAATAGGCTATCTAATGCAAAAAGAGTTTTTCTAATTTAAATACTGTATCAACTTTTATTCGAAACATTTTCCGGAAAACCGATTGAATAAGGCACAAATCAAATATAAAATTTTGAACACAACTTTTGTGGCCTATTGTACTTTACTAGATTAGAATACCGCTGTAAAGCATACTATTTTTGAATTGATGAAAAATAGGCCAATAAATACTATTCTATACAATTGTTGAGTAAAGTCTACAAGGAACAAGTATTATATACTCAAATGAATAATTCTTATATAATACATATATAATATGATGTATAATATATAACACAATTATAGACTAGACCCAACCATGATGATATGCGGTATTAACGTCACGAATACCATTTATATATGAAACTCTAAATGCTATTATAATATTATACGAGTATATATATATTGTTGACATATTTGCTGACTTTACTGGCTAGAAGTTTTCATAAAGTGATATGATTTTATGGTATACGCGTTTATTAAAATATATCATAACTTAAGACACTTTTAATGTCTACCATTTGTGGTAATTATCTACAATGGTAAATATCTACCAATACGAATATTTATTTCATTATTAATTATAGTGTAATAAATATATAGAATTTATGTAGACATAAAACCAGATGAACTTTGTGCGGTTTTTTTTTGGGTTTTGTTTAGGTTATTGCTATTGGTTTTGTACCGAAATGTAACGTTTGAAAAATTTTCTGAAATAAAATAATTTTCATAAAATTGTTTAAGGATGTATGAGCGCTGATGTATAGTCCATTTATAAAATTCTTCAAAATAAAGAGTTTATAGTTACTATGGAAACGAAAATCAAAATTTTTTACAATAAAATATATTTCATGTATTCGTATCAAACAAACACAAAAGATGAAATATCTCTCTTAATATTAGAATAATCGAAAAATGTTTAAAGTTAACTTAAAATCGAATGTCAAACGGTTCTGCTTGTCCTGGCTATAACGTTTGCAATCAATTACGAGAGGTATGAATTCTATTTCGGAATGGTAAGAAGTAGAGTCAATTGTCTAAATTTACAATGTTGTTCTTTATAAAATTACTTACGACTTTTATTCGAAAATCGAAAGAAATCGTATGCAAAATAAGTACGTTTCTACACTGGAAGAAATATTTTGAACAAAAATTGTTAGTATTTGACTGTTCAAAAAAAAACTTGGACTCTTTGTTTTGAGGAAGGTTGTTTGACGCAACCAAGCGCAGAAAGAAAAGCTGCTTGGTTTATAATAATAATAATAATTAGAAAGAGGGGTACCGGAAGTGGGTCCCTAGCACCTAGACCAAGGGGTCCTCTGTGCCAAGGGTCCAAGGTTTCGGACCCAAACATTCTATATCTGACACCCTGCAGGTTTCTTCAGGTGCATATAACATGTATGGAGGTCTCATCGTCCTCCATATAGGCCCTACAAGTGGGGTCATCAGAGATCCCAAGTTATGTAGGTGGTAGTTCAATCGACAGTGTCCTGTCAAAAGCTCCACCACCCTTCTCAACTGCATTCTATTGAGTTTCAATCGAGCACAGTCGAATAGCCTAGATGTGTTTATGCACAACTTGGCCTATCGCATACCCAGCGAAGTCCCTGTAATCGAGATGAGCTTGTTTCAGCCACCCCTTGATTCGGTAAATTACGGAGAATCTTGCTATGGGAATGATAGGCTCAGGTGAAAGGGGCGTTTTAGATGATTCCTCTCGTGCCAACGAGTCCGCTACTTCGTTCCTTTTAACGCCAGAGTGACCCAGCACCCAGATCAGCCTGACTGTGTTGTTCAGTACCAGGCGGTTCAGCTCCTCGAAGAATTCATAGAGTATCCTCGATTGGAACTTTGACGCCTCAAGGGCCCGAAGTGCTGCTTGGCTATCTGAGAAGATGCTTTGTTTACAACTCAGATAAATAAAATTTTGACAAATTCGTACAAAACTTTGTGAAATTAATGTAGACTTTTGACTTCGCAGCTCTTACTCTTCACAGTTTTGTAACACTCAGAGAAGATATCTTTTGCTGAACGAACCCTATGCAATATCTTTATATAAAAATTTTGTTTTTTTTTTTATTTGCTACAACTTTTGATACATTTTTATTAAAAATAATAACAAAACAAAATAAAAATAAATAAATTTCATGATGACTTTTCTGTGACGATGATGATGACTCTGGATACCACCGATGTTGATGCTGATGATGATGTCTCTGATGATGATGATCACTACTAGTACATATACTATATATTGTCATATAATCATGTCTGTTTATTATCGTTACTGTTATGTGTTGTGTTCACTTGTCTGTTCATCTGTCGGTCTGTCTGTCTGTCGGTCGGTCGGTCGAGTATGAACTGAATAGTGTTGTAGCGTATCATTTTATTTGTGTTGTGTCTGGTGCCGCGAGAGGGACGCGTGTTTTTACTCTTATTGAATCAATTAATGCCCCTCTAAGTGTTAGGAAATATTGAACATGTTACATTTATATATATTTGTACCACAAAAATGTATTGTATTTTGTATATACATGTATACAAAATATATATATTTATTTATACATATATATATATATATATATATATATATATATATATATATATATATATATATATATATATATATATATATATAATTGGAACGTGTTGTTTGATTCAAATAATTTGGAACAAATCAGGCAGGTTTTGAAATGTTTGATCGGCGTACCTATTGGAGTTGCATCTGCGATTACTGTTGTTAAAATGATAGTATTACTAGGGATTCCAACCATACCGACAATCGGTTAAAAACGTTTAATTTGCGTAGTCGTAAAAGTTTAGATTTTATCTCCTCGAAATCGAAACCATAAGTCGATTTTGCTTATTTACGAACTTTATATCAGTTTTAGCTCTAGAATACAAAAACCCAATATTTCAGGTCGCTATTTGTCTTCGTTTTTGGCCTATCGTGTATACAGGCGGTCGGACATGTCGAAATGGACCAATAGGGAATATGCATGAAAATTTTTTTTCACATTTATTTTCAGAATATGAAAATACTGTTCATACTGTAATAATATTTAAAAACGAAATTAAAATCCGACAAATATCAAGGAAGCTATAAGCTTTTAAAGATTATTATCTGTCTCTTTCTTGCAAAAATACTAAAAACGGAGTTTTACGTGTATTTTAAATGGTGAAAGTGTAATATGACGTCACATAACATATCAAGAGGGCTATCACCCTCTTTGTCTAATCGGGAATTTCAATCATTCATATCTCGCTTATTTTTAAAGTTATTTAAAAAGCAATTTTACCTTGATATTTGTCAAGTAAACATGCTTCAATTCAAGTGAAAAAAAATTTTCATGCATATTCCCTATTAGGTCATTTTATAAACACCTATACTCATGCCCTAAGGGGATAAAATAGGGTATAGCAATGTGTATGGAAGTTCGTTATTTTTGAAGTTAGAAATATGGAAATTGGTGTTTCAGCATCTGTTTAAAAATATAAGTCAGTTGTATCAGCGTTTTTGGAAAGTCATTCCCAAAGTGGAAAAAATAAAGGACGATAGTTGTTTTTTAGGTTTTTCACATTTTAGAAAAGTCGCGTGGTTTTTGAGATGTCGATGATGGCATTATAATTTTTACTATCTTATAATGCGAAATGTAGTTTATGAACAATGAACCAGAGGTCGGATTATCCCCCGTTGGATTTACCAGGCCAAGTGGCCGAGCGTTCTAAGGCATTATGTCTGCGCAGTATGCCTACTTAGAAACTGGGATGTTATGGGTTCGAATCCCGATATCGGTAGTTTGTCAATAATTAAGAAAAAAAAAGCGGAAGTTCATTGATAAAACTGTCGGTGTATGGACAAGAACGAAGTAACTGGCTATGCTTGAGAAGGTTTTCTGCAGTTTCCTTCACGAACCCCCGATGAATATCGGCATAGTTTCTATCATAGTTGGCTGCAGCCGCATATCCTACTAATTCCTAGTCTATACACAAAATTTCCTTCCACACCACTCACATCCTCACATCCTTAGGCATCAAAATGGACCTTATGGTCGAAGTGTAGCCCATCCAGGGCAGCCTCTACAATCTATCTAGCCCCCTTTAAAATCATTAATTCATAAAAATATAAATTATCATCAAGTACAAATTAAAAAAAAAACACAACGTTTGCCTCCGTTTGCCTCTTATATGAAATTGTGAATATTATAAAAATTATTTCTATTATTGTTTTATATATATATTTGTATATATTATTGTGTGTAAGGGAAATATAATATTTTGTAGTACTACCAGCAAGCAAAAGGTATATACATAAAAGCATGGGGCAAGCGTAGTATATACATATATAGTATATATCATCATCTATCCATATTCCATTCCATATACACACGAAGTAGTGTTTTGTTTGCATCTTATAATATTTTCCTGCTGACGGTTATATTTTGTCATTATAATACAAAATATATAAAAGTATTTTTAATAATAAATAAACGATGAACAAAGCAAAATAAAGTATTTTATTATTATTATTATTATTATTATTATTGTGTTCAATCAAAATTTATTTGATGTTAGCTTGTGGTTTGTGTCCTTGTTAACATAAAAATGTACATTAAATAATAATTTGGTGTAAAACCCTCTCACGACTTTTATGTAGACAGATTTAGTCGAAAATTTGTTTTTAGATATCACACCGATGTCTACTCTCTCTACTAAGCTCTCTGGAGGTCAAAAAAATCATAATGCTTAGTTTGGACTACAACAGAACTTGCGGCACAAATGTCAGACATAAATTTCTTTACTGTTCACACTTTAACAGATTTTTTGTCTCTGGAAACTATCCTTGATCAGTCCAAGTGGTCGAGCGGTCTAAGGCATTATGTCTGCGCAGTATACCTACTTGGAAACTAGGAGGTTATGGGTTCAAATCCCGACATTGGCAGTTTGTCAATTATTAAGGGAAAAAAAGGGGTGGTTAATTGAGTAAACTCTCGGCGTATGGACAAGAACGAAGTAACCGGCTATGCTTGTGAAGGTTTTCTGCAGTTTCCTTCACGAACTCCAGATGAATATCGGCATAGTTCCTATCATAGTCCACTCCACTCATATCCTCACATCCTTAGGCATCACAATGGGCCTTATGGTCGAAGTGTAGCCCGTCCAGAGCAGCCTCTACAATCTATCTATCTATCCAGATACAAATGTATAAAATCGTACGGAACTTGTGTCCGAGCTGTTCACGCAAAAAAGAACTTAGAACGAAACAGATAGAGCTCGGTCATACCTAGGTCTCGGTCATCATGAATAAGCGTCGTGCGGACACTATTGCTGCTTATATTGTAGTTGAACAATAAGACAATAAACGCCAAAGAAGTATTTGGGTTCATCAGTGGATTCAAAAAAGACTAAAACTAGGAGTTGCTCGAAGAAAATCCTAAATCTTACGAAAACTTCTGTCGAATGAAATATGAGGATTTCGAATATTTATTAAAAAACGGGTGCCGGGTCACAGGGACATTCCAGGGAATTGTGAAGCCGACGAGCTTGCTTGAAATGGCACAAGGCTATCGGACACAAGCATCAATAGGAATCCAGGAGTTAACAATTTACATACTACATTGTGGTCTGTATATAGAGGTAAAAAACAATTGAATATATAGACAAATAAAAAATTATCAGCAACAGTTTTAGTGAAACAAACAAGAAGCATACTCAAGCATTTTTTATTTATTATTACAATAACTCAGAACGTTATGATTTTTTTTACAATTGTAGAAAATGTTATTGTGCTTTTTTATTTATTTTGTGTTGGTTGGTAGTTGTTCATATTTTTTCCTCTGTTCATTTGTTTTTTTATAATTGTATTCGTACCAACCACTTAATAAATAAATAAATGAAGAATATTCTAAAAACTATTTTTATTATTTTTTTATTGTTGCTATTTTCATTGCAAACCGTGATTATGAAAGTCTGTGTTTCCTCTATGTACAGACTGCAAATGCAGAATGAAATACAGAGGTTATGTATACGATGTTCAAATCCATTTCTGAGTTTTCACCGTATCTTTTGTTTTATTACTGATGCTAAAAATACGATTTCTGGTCAAAATTTAAAAGAGATTTCGTCAGCCATATGTCACTAGAAATTTTGTGCGTGTGTTCTAGAGCTTAAAAGTAAGGTCAAGTTCGTGAATAAAAAATATCAATCTGGAAAATCCGCCAGGGGAGAAAATATCCATCTTTGAAACGATAAGAGATAGAAAAACAAATTTAAATCCAGAAAATGTTCCTTTTTTATGAATAAACAACTTTTGTTTGAAACTTTTTCATAAACTTAGCATATACCGGGTATTTAAGCAATCTTTAATACCTGGACTCAAACTTAGTTGTTATTTTCACTTGTTTTAATCGTTTCAATAAAATTGCAAATATCTATTTGTTTGTTTGTTCGAGCATCACGTTAAAACTACTGGAGCAATTTTGATGAAACTTTTTTGTCTAAAAGCTTATGATTAGTTTTAAAACTTACGGAGATCTAACAATACAATAGTAAAGCTGCGGGTATAAACTAGTTTAACATAAAAATGAAAATTGTAAAATAATAATATTCTAAAATCAGCTGTTAATAAGAATTTCTAACCGATTTTGGTTTTGTTTTATTTACTTTTCTACATTTTTAAGGCATTGAAGTCTGTATATAGAAGTCGTGTGCCGTTTACACCAAGTTTTTTTATTTTGTTTTGTCTTGTTTAGATTTAATTAAGTTTTTATTTGTTATTTTATATATTTATTAAGTACTCGTATGTCGTTAGTTTTGAGTTTGTTACGTTAAGAAAAATAAATTGAATTAAACGAAATTTTAAAGTAATAAATTTTATGCTTAATAGTTTTTGTAAACTTACGTCTATCCATTCATTATTACTATTGCTTGCGTTTCGGATATATACTAATATACTAGCTGTCCACACAGTCTTCTCACTGAATAAATGTTTCATACAAAAGTTGTTTGTTTATACAGTTAGTTATAAACCATCGTCTCAGCAAAACAAATGTATTGTGCGAATATGACCTCAATCGGTCAAGTCGTTTAGAAGTTACACGATCACTTACAGACGCACCAACGATTATATATATATAGAGTGGCGCGTAAGTAACGTTATGATTTAATTAGTGAATAAATTTTTTGTTTACGTATTTTTTTTCAGAATTAACTTTGAGAAACTTTATGATGGAAAAACTCAGCACAGAACAAGAAGCAAAGTTGTTCAATTTTATTTTGAAAGTCAGCATTCGATTATTTAGACACAAAGATCATATCGAAATTTCTTTCATGTTCGAAATGCACCTAGCGCTTCTACAATTTATCGATTGGTTCAGCGTTTTCGGCAACATGGGGCTGTCTGTTATCTTCCGCGTGCTGGAAGACCTCGTGCAGTTCGAAATGATGTGAGCATTGCTCGGGTGCAAGCAAGTGTTGAGGAAAACCCCGAAACTTTCAACAGGCGACGTTCTCAGCAGTTGGTGATGTCTAGGCGGTCTTTGCAAATTTTAGCTTTAGACCATGCTCAAGAAAATTCAGCTCGTTATCTCTTTTAATTTTTGACAGCCGGACATGTGCAAATGGACTAACCTAGAACATTTTATAAATATTTAGACCAAAATCTGTTTTCCCTAATATTTTGAACCGTCACAAACTTAAAATACATAATCTTTCCATATATATATATATGTTACGGTAAATGTACACTCTTGGGAAATGTACACTTTAACCGTAAAATGTGTACATTTCCCAAAAAGTTAGGTATATGTGAACTGAATATAATGTATATGTACATTTCCCGGCAAATGTGTACTCTTGCCTACACGTTTTGGTAAATGTATACTCTTACCTTCATGTTTTAAGAAAAGTTGGAAAATTTTGGCACGATTACGATAAAAATATGCAAAATTCCAATAGAGAGAGCTAAAACATGATGAAATTAGATGATAAAATATATACCCAACCAGACCCAACCCAACCAGGAATAACCCAACTCGACCCAACGCAACCAAATCCAACCCAACTCGGCTCAACCCAACCAGACCCAACCCAACTCGACCCAACCCAACTCGACCAAACCCAATTCGACCCAACCCAACCAGACCCAACCCAACTCGACCCATATCGATATCTCTATTTCGTAATTTGCGATTTCGTATTTTGTATGCTCACATTTACCAAAACGACATGGTCATTGTGAATTCAATGTACATTTCCCTTCTTTGAAATTGTAAATGTTAGTTGAATGCACATTACCCAAACGAGGATGCAAATATGCACATTTGCCGCAATATCTACTTTTACCGTAACATATATATATATATATATATATATATATATATATATATATATATATTCGTTTGCGCGTGTGTCTGACCGTTTAACTTCTGAACGACTTGACCAATTAAGATTATATTCACAGACGATGGTTCATATAGCTATGGTTCTAAGATCCGATAATTTGGTGGAGGTTCTGGGAACCAAAATAACATTTTAATTTTGACAGCAAAAGCGCCGGGAAAAACTAAAAAAGTTGAATAATTCAGTAAACATAATGTATGTTGGTTAGGGCCAAAAAAGAAAATCCACGACCAACGTCGGAGAATTTAGCTAGTTTAATTTATAATATAATATAGAGGATATGAAAATAATAATCTCATTTTGATAACCATCAATACTTAAGGACGTTCATACATGAGGTATGATGGTAGATAATAATTTTTTTTAGTGAATCTCAATTCAGTAGTTATCCTCCCTCAAAAATTTAAAACCTGTTGACGATCATTTCAAAGAGTAATTATCGATTAAAAATCAAACTTTTAATACAGTGTCTTATGCAGAATATAATTTTTTTCTATTTAAAATTATAATAACTATATTATTAAAGTAGACACCATGATAAATAATGTTTATAAATATTCTTTGAAATATGCAGTTTATATAATTGCATTAAAAAATGGTGTTGACGAACGTTTGAATTAATTATTTAATACAATTAAAACTGTTTTGTTAGGTTTGTTTTTACCACCATATTTTGAAAACTGGCAACAGCGCACACTAAAGAAAATACATATCCACACAAATATACAACATAGTTTATTGTCAGATCTGTCATATCAAGTCAAATCAATTTCTAATTTACATTTGCTGATATTTTACAATAAATACTTTTAAAATATTTAGGACAAATAAAAAAGATTATAAACCGTTGTAAGATTATTGATAAACTTTACATCTTTTTTCAAATCCTAAATAAATTTTATTAAAGATAGTACTCATTTGACTTTGAGCGTAGCAAATGAACGTTCTCAAGTTATCTGATTAAATGAATGTCTAAATCCACAGCCTACTGAAGCTGAATTGAATATGTGAAGAAAATTTCATGATAATTTTACTAAGATGCACAAAAATAAAAAAATCATTTATGTGTGCAAATACCACTCCAAATTCTGTTAATCCCATACAAACTTATAACTTTACACACCAAATATAAAAATAATCCAATAATTTTTAAACTAACATTGAACACTGTTCTTGGCTTTGCTCAATTTAAAGTATGTGCTAACGTTTATACCGTGTGTTCAAAAATTGAGTTTCACTAAACAAATTTTTGTTTACAAATAGTTTTTCCTTCATATTATTTCAATACCAGCTAGCATAATTTATATATTTACATTATATTTTAGAGTCCACCTACTGTTTGAATCACGATAATTTAATAGACTGCTGTAAACAAACGACAAGGAGAGATGATACAAATATTATTAGCTCATACAATTACATCATTTTCGTCCAAAGAAAACGAAAATTCAGACTGATTAAATGCTTAATTCGTTGTTTTCACCATATTGCTTGCATAAGCCATTCTGGATTCGAAACTTTGGTTTCTAAAACATATATAGATAGCCATATTTCCAAAATCATAACTCGAATCAAATTTTCGAGTAGATTTTCATAATTTATGGATGAAAATGGTCTGAAAATATGATGTTCAATAAAATCGGAGACAATAATTAGTTTTCGATTTTTTCTAAGGAGTACCCCCTTAGAAAAATTTCAAAAATAGAGAAAAAATTTTTATCTCCGATTTTACTAAAAATTATGTTTCTTAACCATTTTCGTCCAAAGAAAACGAAATTTCAGTCGAATTGATTGTCAGATTATTTGTAGTTTGTATGATATTGCGTGTATAAGCCCTTCTGGAATCGAAAATTTGGATTCCAAGACACACACAGGAATCTGCTTCAAAAATCATAACTACGAATCAAATTTTTGAATAGATTTTCGTTATTTATGGGTCAAAATGGGCTAAAAATATAATTTTCAAATAAATCGGAGAATATAATTGTTATCGATTTTTTCGATATTTTTTAAAGGGTAGAAAAATTGGTCACAATTTGCTCAAGCAGTTATAAAACAAAAACGTCTTTACAATTGAACTACCCTAAAGAGAACATAATTTTTAAACTTAATTATGCGATACCGGATATATATATATATATATATATATATATATATATATATATATATATATATATATATATATATATATATTATTGGTTGCCAATAAAAAACATACTGTAGTGAATATCGTTGAAGAGTGAATTACTCGTATTAAAATGCAATAATATTTTTATAAAACTATTTCCCATGATATCCAATTGGATAAACTAAATTTATCGTAAAGGTACTTGAAATACGAAAGAATTAAAAATATTATTATTATTGATTTAGATTTAATTTTATGATTATTGAAGGATAAAATAGTGATTTGAGTGATATACTTATTACAATGAAATTCTTTAAAAAAAAAATATTTTAAATAACAATTCCATGTACATATATGTATATTTAGCATGTTGTTGGGGTCAGTTTAATGCTGCACCCCCTACTGTTTATAATAATATTGAGCACTGTATGACGTATGTGTCACCCTTAAAAAACATTTATTATTTATATAAGGGCACCCATTTCCTCTTTACGCTTGTGTATGTATGTATGTATATTGTATGTATGTTGTATACAAATCTATATATAAATATTATTCTATTTTAGTACAATTAATTGATATTATTTTTATAAATACACACGCATTATTATAATGCTTCGAGTTAATTAAAATAATAAATGTTATAATTTACTATACCTCTCTCTCTCTGTTTATAATATGTTACATTGTTATTAAATTAGGAGTATATTAGATAAATATGACGATGTTCTAAAAATTTTGGACTTTTAATGTTTCGTTTTTCATATCAAGCAAAAATTGCTTACAGTATACAGTAAATGATTTATAACAATCAAATTCTTATTCTTCTTAACATAATATCAAATGATTTACATAATAATTTACTTCGAAATGATTGAGAAAATTGGGTAGTTGCATGATACCAAATATGTCATATTTATTTTCAGAATATGAAAATACTGTTAATACTGTAATAATATTTAAAAACGAAATTAAAATCCGATAAATAACAAGGAAGCTATAAGCTTTTAAAGATTATTATCTGTCTCTTTCTTGCAAAACGGAGTTTTATGTGTATTTTAAATGGTGATAGTAGATTATGACGTCACAGTGCCTATTAAGAGGGTTATCACCCTCTTTGTCTAATCGGGAATTTCAATCATTCATATCTCGCTTATTTTTGAAGTTATTTAAAAAGTAATTTTACCTTGATATTTGTCATGTAAATATGGTTCAATTGAAGTGAAAACAAATTTTCATGCAAAACCCCAATTGCCGGGAAAATAAATAACGTACTTTTATGTCACCTTAAAATGAACTGCATGCTTTGTTACGCCTATGGACTGACTATATGCATTTATTTGTTCAATTAACGCAACACTTATGGCAAATGGTGGAAGCGCAGAATACTTATATTAATAAAAAATAGTCTAATAACATTTTGCATGTCAGCACGGAGTAGAAGACACCTACTGCAGGTGGATAAACTCTATGCTGATAGATAGAAGAATACAAACTTCCCTTCTTGTAGAGTCTATCACTGTGAGATCCACCAAAGGATGTCCACAGGGTGGTGTCTTATCCTCAATCTTGTAGAGTCTGACAGTGAACAGCTTACTGACGAACCTCAATCCAGGAGGATACTACACACAGGGATATGCTGAAGCCATTATAATTGCAATCCAAGGACCCTGTGAAAGCACAATCTCGAAAGCTCTAAGATTCACACAGGAATGGTGTATCAACGAGGGATTATAAATAAACCCTGGTAAAACCGCACTAATTCCATTCACACAAAAAAGGAAGGTGGATTAAATAAAACCATCCATCCTCTTTGGTGAAAGACGACAGATCGTAAAGGAAACCAAATTCTTAGGAGTGATGCTAGACCTTAAACTAACATGGAAACTATCTAAACTCTCATGCTTTGAGAGTTGAGCAAGTTTATGCAAGAGAGCATGTGGAAAAATCTGGGGTCTAAAACCCAAAATGAGCTGTAAGATTAATCAAATAACAGCATGCACAAAGCTATCCAGAATCCAAAGACTGGCCTGTTTGTGCATTACTGGAGCTATGAGCATTACACCCACATACCATGGAAATCATACTAGGGCTGACTCTGCTAAACATTGTGTTAATAACTAAAGCGAGATTCAGCGCTTATAGACTATCTTGCAATAATAACTGGATTACAAAAAATCAGGTTGGACATGCAAGAATCGTGGGAACATCAATCATCTCAGATCCCGTTTATGAAATGGGTACAGATATACTTCCCAAAATCTTTCCTTCTCAAAACCTTTCTCTGTAGTATGTGATAGGGACATGTGAACGGAACGAGAACAACCTTATCTCAGGAAAGGAATCCTTTGGTATACAGACGGCATCAAAACTGGAGAAGGGACCGGGGCGGGATTTTACGGTGAAAGATCCAAGGCAAACATAAGCCTCAACTTGGGGAAATATGCCAAATTTTTTCAAGCAGAAGTCTACATCATACTGGCTTTTCGGATTTTAAAATTCTAAGTGTTAATATTTATGTAAAAAAAAATATGTATGCAATATTTTACATACACTCCCATTCAAAATATTTGAACCAGTAAGTCACATTCTAAGCGTATATAGTACTGAATATATCTATAATATTACATACAGTACCACTTAGAATGTTTCAACTGGTTCAATTTTTTTGAACGGGAGTGTACATTAAGTAATATTTACGCTTTGAATGCGACTTACTTTTTCAAATATATTGCGCTTGAGTATACCTTGGAACAAAAAGGACCAATGTCAATAGAACTGATCACAATGCTACTTTGCATTGACATTGGCACGTATACAATTTTCACTTTAACGATTAGTATTTCGTAAAAAGGATCCATGTATCGCGACATACGTTAAAATCCCAATAAGGGATTATAACATACCTTTAATACTTTTAAAAGACATATTCAACGATACCGTTCAAGATGTGATATGCGAATCAAAAAAATAACTCCTAATTTTTTATTCCTAAATGTTGTAGGCGTAATAAATATGTATAAGCATGCCAAAGTTCAGCTTTATAGCACTTATAATAGTCTACGACGAAAACGACTGTACAGAAGGGCAGATGTTCCAGATTTGACTACGGTATCCTTAAAAGGTTTAAAAAAAATAAATAAAAAAATCCATCGAAGTATTCTTTCAAGAAATTTTAAACTATAAATTAAAAAAAAAACAAAAAATTTAACTGCAAAAATAGAAATTATATTATTTATTTAAAAAATGTTTTTGTCAAATATTTAGTTTGAACAAAATCTTATCTAATTATTCAATTTTAGTTTAACACTCTTCAGAGATGAGTCTATTTATTTTTTTCTTATTGAATTTAGATCACAATGACACAAATATTTGTGAACCTTTCAATAATGTTTTCAAATATAACTCTTTTTGGTAACACATAACGAGCAGCACACATTATATTGATATTTTAACCATAAATCTACTTATCTATCTATCGAACAATAAAAAAGGCAACAACAATGTTATTTTTAGACCAAAGACTGTGTGTTTTTTGTATTGCAAATTTGTTATTGCAAGTTGACAATAACCATTGATGATTGGCAGATGTTTCCTTTGATATAAATTATGTAATAATACAATAACAGGGATAAGAGGTTAAAAATACAGTCATGGGGCATCACCTATAGAAACGTTTTTGGTTTATGAATTATAGTGAATCTTCAGTAGGAGTCAATGGTTCTCAATGGTCCATTTCATTCAGATCAATTAAAATATAACCTAGTTTCAGAAACCATGAAACTTGCACAATAGTTTGGTAATAAATTAAATGTCGTGTCGCTTTTTAGCGAATTTCCTGAAAGGAAATGAAGCTATTGTTTTTGTACCGATGAAGGAATTTCGTATAAATTTGTATATATGTATATATATATATATATATATTTATACATATATATATATATATATATATATATATATATATATATATATATATACTTATATATATATAAGTTTATATGTCTGTGGACTCTTTAGCGGTCATAGCTTTATTCCGATTGTAATGAAATTGGGTATTTGAGGCGCTTTTGGTATTCAAAAGGTCAAGTTCGTTAATTGGTATAATTGGTCAAGGGGAAAAGGGAGTTTAGAGGGAGGGGGAAACACAAAATTTGGCAAATCTCCCTTAATATTAGAAAAATCGAAAATTTTATTAGAAATAAAGTTGTAGGTAATTAGTTTTACTATAATTTTGTTTCTTATCATTTTCTCTGTTACACTAATATTTACAATTCAATATTGAAAGTTAAAATTGTAAATATCTCCGTACACATTAGAGTTTGAGAAAAATGATAAGGTAATGAATTGTAGCAAACATGATTTTTCACAACTTTGTTACTTACACATTTTTCGATTGTTCTAATATTAAGATAGATATTTTTTATTTTGTATTTTCTCATTTCTCTATGCCTCCTTTCGCCTTGAATTCTCTATGCCTCCTTTCGTCTCCTTTGGTATTGGCTTTGCAAATACCAAAATCATATCAAATACAACATTTCATTTTGATCAGACTAAAATTGTGACCATTAGAGAGTTATGTAAACTAAGGAAATTCGGTAAGTTATCGCAGTTCCTGCGTAACGAATATTTTTCTTGAATAAAACTGTAAAATATATAATATTTCGTTCATTAGAAAGACAGTCACATTGGAGCCCTTGGGTCGTAAAATTAACCATGGTATTGGAATTAAAAGGGAAGATCTCCGTAGACAGGCAAAAATAAGGTTTCGTTGACATAAATATTTATTCTATAGATAAAGAATTAAAATTTATGCAATTATTATTTTCTCTTTTGATTTAAAAGAAAATCTTGTTTTTTTATAAGGTTGTTTGCCATTTAGAGCAAAGTAGAAAGATAAACTGATAAACATATGAAATTTTATGTTATTAATTAAATAAATTTTATCATTGTAATCAATAATATAAAGTAATGATCTGCAGAAGTCTAGTTTTTCAGTGATTAAATTAAAAAAATTAGTTCTTTAACACGTATTGTAAAAATATCTGTTTTTTTAATTTTATAATCATGTTTTTAAATTTTTTACGCTATTAATTATAATTCGTTCAAAACTAACTCAGAATCGATAGATCTTAGAAATTAATTTTGATTTATTGATTGTGTACTGTCCCAAGAATCTTAACTCTTTAAATACTAAACGTTCTTCAAAGTTATCTAGCAACCGAGCGTGTTCTGCATTGATTTGAAATATCAGAGATAATATGTTTCCATTTTCGAGGACCCACTGCAAGCTACTATGTGAACTATAAAATATAAAGGCAAGAGAAATATTTTTGTTGAATTTTATGAGTAAATTATAATTTTTCTTTAAATTATAATTTTTCTTAATATTTGTTTATTTGTGTATACTTTCGCGTCAACATAACGATATTTGTCCAAATTCCTTTCGTCATTATTACGTCACAGTCGTCTTTGGTGTAGCGGAAGCATACTGGACTAGATATCCAGAGGCCCGAGGTTCGATTCCTGGTTGACGAGTTAATTTTTTCATATCAGTATTTAATTTAATTATAATTTTTCTTTTTTCTTACGAGTTCCTTTTCGAAGATCTGATTTGTCGGCCTTGTATATACTTGCTGCGAGCTTTCAAGCTGAATAGAGCTCAGTAGCTTTCACAGACATTTCGGGTTTCCTAGGCTATAGAAATTTCCACAACTTGATGGTAAGCTGAATATAAAATATTAAAAATTTGTAGTGGTTTGATGTTTGTGTCTTTTCTATTCTGATAAAACAAATACGAAATTTTATTATAAAGGGATTTTTTCATAACAAAAAAAAAAAATTGTATATAAACTTAAAACAGAAGAAACACTTAATATAAAGTTTACATAAGAGTTAACTTCCTCTTTTTTCAAGTTAAAACAAAGGCTTTCACAGTTAATAATAACAACTTTTCAACGTATATACGATCTTTAAATATAATTCAGTTGTACGTCCTCTGATCTCCTACGCTAAAAAATAATATATTCCAATAATTAATTAGTAATACGAGGATTGCTCGAAAGTATCCAACCTACCTTCATATCTCCGCGCTGGCGTTATTTTTCATCATCGGGCGAGGGGCATCCTTCAAATTAGTCCCCATTTGATTGAATAACACGCTCCCAGCAGTGTTTCCACTTTCCGAAGCAGTCCTGGAAGTCAGTTTTTGGAATAGTCTTGAGTTCCCTCGTCGCATTATTTTCCGACGTTTTTTGTCGTCGAACCGTTGTCCTTTGAGCGGTTTTTTCAAATTCGGGAACAAACAAAAGTCACAGAGGGCTATGTCGGGACTGTACGGAGGTTGACGAAGCAGTGCGATGATGGTGTGTTTAGTTAAAAACTGCTGCACAAGATTTAATTTCCCACCACTCCCACCGCTTCCACTTTCTAAATTTGAGGTTAAAATTTCCCAAATTGTTGTTTTTTGGTATTCCAACGTCGATCTTCTTCAATCGCAAGTCGTACGCGCTCGATGTTATCCGGTGTTGTTGTCGTCGAAGGTAGACCAGAACGAGGATCACTATCAACAGATGTGCGGCCACTTTTGAAACGATTATACCACTCTTTTATTTTTGTTTTGCCCATATACTTATCCCAAAAGGTTTTCTGCATCATTTGAATAGATTCTAAACTTGTTTTTCCGAGTTAGAAGTAAAATTCGATGCAAATTCGTTGATCTGATCTTTCAGTCACTTTTAACAATAACAAAATCCGACGAACGCAAAAAAAGTTTTGTAAACAAATACACACTGCGCATGAACTATACGCCCTGTAGGTGTTCGGCAAGCAACCGATAAGTTCGTGAGGCTTTGCTGTTGACGTTCATGTCTTAGGTCTAATTATCATTTGATAATCTAATATTTAAAAAGAGTTTGATTGTGTCGATAACTTTTTAACGAGCTTCAACTACAGAATCTATATTTTCGTCATCAAGGCTCGTGAGCTTATATATCATCACTAAATAATAATAGTACATAGTAACATAGTATATATATATATATATATATATATATATATATATATATATATATATATATATATATATATATATATGCAATACAGTTTAAATAGCAGTGGTTGGCTAAAAAGTTACAACAATATATATAGTTGTATATATATATATATATATATATATATATATATATATATATATATATATATATATATATATATATATATATATGTGTTTGGGTACTCTTTGTATTGTGTTTTTCCTTCATCATATTGTTGTTGACATAAAAACATTTTAAATAAAAATAGCGAATGAGCGTTTCGAGAATCATCATTGATGATGATCAATTCAATACTCCCTTACTCCTTTTGTGTATAAAATTTGTTCTCTTCTTCATGTTCTTCTTCAATAATATTATATACCTACCTAATGTTTTTGTCAAACAATAAATATGAGGTAGACATGTAGACTATTGAAGATCCTTCGTTGTTGCTGCTGCTGCTGCTGCTGCTAAGGATGCCACATAATATATTGGGTAGTTCTTCTGTTTTATGTCCGTGACATTACACAAAAGAAAGTGTTTTTAAAATATCTACTATATTCCATACATACATATAGAGATATTTAAAGTGTATCCTCGTGCGCGCTATGTATGTAGGTGTATATTGATTTCAAAATACTCAATACACTGTTTGCAATATTGTATATTGTTTTTTACTTGACTATTTTCGTTAAAGAACTTCGGCCAAACTTGAAGGGATGATTCCATGGTATAATTCATTGTATAACGTTTACGTAGATAGATAGATAGATACATCTTGGAGTAGATCGATAGATAGATTGAAGAGGGTGCTCTGGACGGGTTACACTTCGACTATAAGGTCTATTGTGATGCCTAAGGATGTGAGGATGTGAGTGGAGTGGAAGGAATTTTTGTGTATAGATTAGGAATTGGTAGGATATGCGGATGCAGCCGACTGTGATAGGAACTATGCCGATATTCATCTGGAGTTCGTGAAGGAAACTGCAGAAAACCTTCTCAAGCATAGGCGGTTACTTCGTTCTTGTCTATACGCCGACAGTTTTGTCAATTAACCTCCGCTTTTTTTTTCTTAATAATTGACAAACTGTCGATGTCGGTATTCGAATCCATAACCTCCCAATTGCGCAGACATAACGCCTTAGACCGCTCCGCCACTTGGACTGGTTCATCTTGGGGTATATAGATGTATTGCACATCGACTTTATGGCCCATTGTGTTCCCCCTTCTACTTCAGTCTGACGAGATTGTAAATAGATTCGGGGTGAGATGCGCCGAATATATTGTATCTGCTGTAGCCGAGAGATTGGCAGTAAAAGATTATGTGGCTGGATGTTTCTTCCTTCTCGCCGCACATAATGGATCCGTTATGGAGTCCTATTGTGCCCAGATGTTTCGTAGGTGGTAATTTCCGGTGATGAATCCGGTAACCTTTCGAAGCTGTATCCTGTTTAGGTTCAGTGCATCGAGGAATAGCTTTTTGAATGCATTCCGATACAGTATTTTCCTGTTTACGTAAAATTTAGGTTTAGGTTAGAGTCGTGATAAAATATCTACTTTGCCAATATTGTACTGTGCAACGAAGTTAAGTTGATATTGCCGATTTCGGTGAAGGGTGTTTTTTTTTCTACAAGCATATCATTTGTGTAACTTGGTATTGTCAAATTAAATTGTTTTTTAAATCTTTAAAAAGGATGGATTCACGGGATGAAAACTGCTGACCTTGCAGACCGAAGTTGGTAAGGAGCAGTACAACGATCTTAATCTGAAAAATTGTTATAAAATAAATGTAGTTCATTCTTAAAATGAAATTTCTAAAACCGCAAACTAACGGCTAGTTCTGATTTTTAAATATGTTGTTAGGATCACTACCAGTACCGTATATCCATGTTTACAGCTTCGAAAGACCTGCGCTAACATTGCAGCACTCGAAAAACCACAAAATTTTCGTACTTTTTTTGGTATTCTTAATATAAGTCCTAAATTATGCATTAAAAAAAACGTTATTAAAATAGACTAAAATTGCTAGAATCTGAGACCAGAATTAGCTCTGTAGGTTCAATAGTTACCGAGATACAGCTCTCCAAAAATTGACAACCTTTTCAAAAAAAGTGAAATTTTAAGATTTGGTCAATTTTCGACCCCGATATCGGGGGAGAATACTCATTTTACGGGTAAAATCATAAAAAGATATTGTAGCAAATGTAATTACAATTCACAAATCTTAAAAATCCAAAAAATGGGAATACTGCATTTTTTGCATATTTGCTATGTTTAGTTCTCACAATGGTTGAGGGTAGTTTGAAAGGAAAAACCATGTACATCCACAAGAATATATTTAAACTGTTAATATAGTAAATATTTATTAAGCATATTTACAAGGCATTACAAGGACATTATTTTTGGTTAGAATTGTTCATTTTGAACGCTTCGCTTCGTAGTCGGCTGCAGCCGCATATCCTACCAACTCCTAGTCTATACACAAAAATTCCTTCATCCTCACATCCTTAGGCATCACAATGGACCTTATGGTCGAAGTGAAGCTCGTCCATGGCAGGCTCTACAATCTGTCTATCTAATGGAGTATCAAAATATTCGGAAGGAAAACCGAATTAATACTCGTGTTTGTACCAGAGTAGGTACCTAAAATCCAAATTGGAATCCATCTGCAGATGTTGATCAAGAATTATTTTACAAAATCTATGCAACTGATTGACAAAGACTTTGAAAAAGCTTTAACCGTATATTTTGCTTTCACTGTAACGAGTAAACTACCTAAAAGGAAATATTTATTAAATATTTATTATTTAAAATATATCCCCTATAGGTAAAATATGAATTTGACCAATTCTCTCACACACAGTAAAATAAATAAAATAATAGTCGAGATCTTACATTTGAATAATTATTATTACATTTAATTTATATATATATATAGAAATTAATTATTATATTATTGAAAAGCTTTCTCTATACTGGTAAATATAAACACGGTTGTACGTAACCAACCTCTAGGCGGATTGTTTTGTTTTAACACAAACAACAAAACAACCTCTCACGATCGGATTCCGTTTACAAATAACACAATCTCTCTCCACTGATTTATCAATTATTATCATTAATAAAACTCACAAATAAATAATCGATTAATAAAATATTGAAATGCATTGAACTGTTTAGTACAATTTGAACAGATGTAAATATATATACACGTAAATGAAATTGAGAGTATTAAATTATTCCCTTCTTTATATATATATATATATATATATATATATATATATATATATATATATATATATATACCAACTACACCACCCTATGGGTAATCACAGAAACTGTCAATGATTCGTTTGCACTTTATCGATTGATTGCACCTAAACATTCAGTTAATTCATGTTAAAAAAAAATCATTGTTTTTTTCGCCAATATTTCAAACAATACATACAGAGACTTGTATTGTAATCTAGCGTCGATATTTTTTATTGTTTTTCGATTAGTGTTTTCAGGAGGAATTAAATACCAAATATCTGCTATTGTAAAACCGTTTTATTTTTTTTATTTTCTCAAGCAATTCGATTAAATAT
This sequence comes from Nineta flava, assembly GCA_963920215.1. Taxonomy (NCBI): domain Eukaryota; kingdom Metazoa; phylum Arthropoda; class Insecta; order Neuroptera; family Chrysopidae; genus Nineta; species Nineta flava. The sequence continues at coordinate 110,011,212 of OY986041.1, forward strand.
ATATATATATATATATATATATATATATATATATATATATATATATATATATATATATATATATATATATATATATATATATGTATATATATAATTGTATTTTTGGGTAATTTTCTGATTTTCCAGTTCAGTGTACATTCAATTTTTTGTTATTGATCTGAGAAAGAATTTGTTTTATAATTATGAAAGTCGATTTTTATTTAAACATATTGTATTTTACTAATTATGGTAGTTAGTGTTTTGCTTTAAAAGAATTTTAACGTCGATCGGACTTTGCGGGATCTTAAGAGGGGTTAACCCCCCTCAACTGCGAAAACAACTTTGGGGCTCAACTGCTCCCTGCCGCATTTTTTTTACGGGGTACATTTTTTGTTTCTTTGATTTGTCCCCAACCGTTTAGCTTACTGAAAAAGTTGTTCAGAGCAATTTTGTAGGAAATAAAAATCCTCATATTTTTTGGGTAAAAAATTTTTTTACAGTGTAAAGAGTTTAGGCAGTACCTTGTATTATTTGGTGGAGAATAATTATATTTATGTCCCGTGTCTCTGCCTGAGATTAGTATATTCTTTGTTTCGTTCTGGATTAAAAGATTTTTTGCATCTGCCTGATAATAACTAACACTGAAAATTGAATTTTCTTGTAAAAAATATGGTTTTTCAATGATTTTCTTATGTACGATATCGTTTCAATCACTCGATTTGATCCACTCCTAATTGATGTATCGATTTGAAAGTTTACAATTTCGATGATAATAGAATACAACACCATCTAGATGAAACTCATTATCGAATTCGCAAATATTACCTGAAATTACTTGAAAAAGTAGAAGCAATTAAAGAAATAATATTTTGATATCAATATTAATTAATAACATATGATTTCAATGACATATTAGTCTATTTAGCATACGCTTGTTATATCATACTATGTCTTCGTAACCGTATTTGAAATTAACATTGGTATAGTATTGTGACGTTTAACTAAACACAAATAATAACATGTTGGAATAATAAGTTAATGTTGACTTTAAAGTAATGCTACGTTTACACTACGACATAAGTTGTGACACAAATGTCAGACATAAATTTCTTTACTGTTCACACTTAAACAGATTTTTGGTGTCTGGACACTATCCAGACACAAATGTATAAAAATTTAGGGAACTTGTGTCCAAGCTGTTCACACACAAAATAGCTTATTGCTGCTTATATTGTGTTTAAACAACGACGTAAACGCTATATTTATTACTATATAATATGTATATGGAATGTATGAAAAAATGTCGAACCTGTTTGAAAACCTGAAGAGAGACTTGGACGCTTGGACACAAGGTGTTTACACAGCCGCTGTTCGACACTAATTACAGTGTCGCCGCAATAAATGTCACAATTAGAGACACCCGTGTGCACACATAGACACTCGGTGTTTACACTGAGTGTATCAATGAGACGAAAAAATTGACTCAACCAGCTTTACCATCCGTGGTGTTACGGATAACATACTGTGCATGAAATCCAGAGGGCCAGGGTTCGATACCCATTGGATGAGCTTATTTTTTCATATGAATATTAATTATTAAATTTCAAAAGCAGTCTATATAGTATACGCTTGTTCTTTCGTACTATGTCTTCGTAGCCGTAATGGAAATTGATATTGGTGTAGTAATGTGACGTTTAAGTATACGCAATATGTGGAAATAGTAGAAGCATTGATAAATCCTGGGAAGATTAGATTTTTTCATTCTTAAAATAAAAATATACTACCTAATAAAAAAACCTTTTTAAAAACAATGGTTTTCTTTGCAAACCAAATTAAAACGTAGAAAATAATTTTTCTTCCAGTAGTTATCAGCTAATCCGAATAATTTGCACTATTTGTAAAAATAAAACCATAGAGTTTGGCCTTGTTTTTTACGTCTAGACATTACCTACATTTTTAGGGGTTTTCAATTTGACCGAATTACTCGATTAATTAAGTACTGCAAGAAAAATTCTATACTATTTTTCTTACAGGCGATGGATTGAGTCTGGTTTTTCGGTTAAAACAGTTTTTGTATAAACTTTTTTGAATAATTGAATATAATATATTGGTATCGGTTATTTGGTAAACCAGTCAAAATTAGGGATGTTGCTTATTTTACATTTTTAATGATTTTATTTAGTTTTTTTTAGAAAATTACATGTTGTTCTAGATTCATACAAAACTGGAACAAATGATTATTATTGAATAGGAAGAAACGAACAAAATTTTACTATTTACCATTCACAATAAAATGATGTTTACTTCACAGGTAGAAATTATAATGTTTGTACTTCTTATCTATTTTGTCTTGTTCAAAACTGTATTGAAAAATCAAAAAATTTAATTTTGTAATATTTTATTCAATGTGTGGTATTTAAGTGTAATAAATCAGATATATTTATTGCCGAATGTAGTTACAACGATACCAAATTGATTCTAATAGGATGGTTTCAGGATCCACAGTTGCTATGGATTCTTGTGTGAAAAATGTTTTTAGGTGTGAAAAAGTACGTAACAGACACAAAAACAATATAGGGGAACCCGAAGTACAACGCTGTACCAAGGCGGAATGAAGTTTGACGATTTTTGGTGTCAAAGGGGCGCTACACATGAGTGGCAATACGTAGAACTAGGCCAACTTGTGGCTGTTCAACTACGACATTCATGTTAGTTCAGTTTTCTTGGTCGTTGGTGCATGAAGTTTTAGTTTTGTAATTCCTTGCTCCTTTACTGTAACTTATGATGCTCTTTTAACCAAGATTAGGTATATATACTTGTTGATGTTGCAACTACAGTTAGTACATGCTTGAAGAACCTGGGACGGCTATAACTTTGGAACGGTTAGAAAACAGCTATAACATTGCAACGGTTTGGAATTTTGAACTTCTGATAGTTTTTTGGAATTGTAAAGAAAATTTATCTAGAGTCTTTTCTCATTATTATTTGGTCTCTCCTACAGTTTTCTCCAAACAATTCGACATTTTCTCTTTTTTTATCTAAGATATATAATGCACACTAATTTGATATCTTTTTTTGCCACTAGGCGTTGTGACCAAATTGTCAGTTATCAACGGGTATTGGTGTTTGTTCCATAGGACTATCATCTGGTGGTAATAATAAGCCGTCAAACTCAACTGTGATAGTTACATAAGCGGTACTAGGGTTACGTTAATAATATAAACAAAAAATTATTATTTTGGTAATGAAACTCATCTGTTTTGATGAAAAATATAACTAACTGTTGAAATTTAGCCTGACCAAATCCGCCATTTTGGAATATGACGTTATGAGTAACTTTCCCAATAGTATCTATATTAATAAATAGTAAGTCCTAATGTAGACAAAAAATTGAAAACTAAACCAAAACTAACTTAATTTTATTAATTTGAACCAATTTTCAAAGGGGCATGTTTCGGTTAATATGGCCATTCTCAAACTGTATCGATCACTTTAATAATTATTCTAAATTAATTTGTTATAATGTTTTCATTTGATAATAATTTTATAACTAAATTTGCTTTTTCATCTTTTACTTGAATTTAATTGACTAAATTTATTATTTATTGACTAGTTTCGATATTCATATGGCGTTTTTGGGCCAAATTTATACGAATTTATTCTAATAATTTTGTTACATTATGATAAAGGTTTCCATGTATCCATATATCGCTTCCATTTATCGAGTATCCATTTATCACTTTAGACATTATTAGTTAATTAAGTAGTTCTTTTATTTAGCTAGAATTATGTTCTTAATGAAGGTAGAACTCAAATTATCTGGATTTATTAGGATCCGGCTAATGTAATATCTAGATAATTGGATAAATCATAAAAAAGGCCATTTCTTTAAAAAAAAGGCTAAGAAATTTGTGTATATTCATGAAGAGTATAGACAAACTGTCTATTTCGGTTTTTCGCAAATAATCGGTCCTGAAAGAGAGTTGCCCAATGCTCGCTGCATGATAAAAATTTGATTGCGTCCTTTTTATCTTTAATGTGATCCGGATAGTTGATAATAAAAAATTGATTATTATTTAAGAGATCAGAGGAAGTAAAACAAATTGTTTTACAAATCATTCATAACCAGCACTCTCATGTTATTTAAAAACCATTACTATGAGAAAATCACCCGTGGTGAAGTCCCAAACAGAAAACAATATAAATATAAATGTGTGTTTACATGTTTGTTAAATAGCTATAATCGTTTTTCGAGTAAAAAAACAATTTTTTTTTTTTCAAAATAAATATTTTATCGTTTCAGTTTTACTACAATTTTGAAAATGAGGAAGAATCACAAAAGGAACTCCTACAGGGCTCAGCGACGTATGTTGATTGACATCTGACAAACATGAATTTTTAGTGACTTTTACGTTTATTAGGGTAAGAGAAACTATTATTCAAAACAAAAAAAAAGTTTAAAAAAATATATTTATTGCTCTAGAAAACCATTATAAAACTTGGACACAAAGATTTTTACAACGTCGAGCATAATATGTATATAAAAATATATATATATGTATATATATATATCCTAATCTATAAAATAAAAGTCAACTTTTTGAATACTTTTTGAAACAGTTTGTTTGGTAATCGGTGCAGGGTGCTTCACTGGGTGAACATATATCATAAAAACATAAATTTTAAACAATAAACATTATTTATAATATTGATTTAAGACCATTTTTAAATTTTTGTTGGTAATTGAAAAATATACGAAGTTTTAGAGGTTGTCCATTCTTTAATGATATTGGTGAGCCACGCGTTATTAATTTTTTCTAAAGTTATCTCTTTTTAATTAAAAAAAAAAATAGAAAAGAAATTCATTGTTTCTTTTTTCTTCAAATATAATATTTTGGTATGGTATTATATTCTTCTGTACCAATATCTATATATATATATATATTCTAGAAATTATTTTATTATTTTGGTAATAAAATAATCCTTAGAATTTGGTTTCATACAGTTATACCAATGTTATAACATATAATTTTTTGTTGACTGTCAGCCTAAACCTAATGTAGGTTTTTATTCAAAACATAAACTTTCTAAAGATAAACATATTTTTTGTGGTGAGAGCTTATTGGACCAAAATTTTCCAAAATTCACAATATTTTAAATGTGAGACTCAAATACAGAGGGTTTTCGTAGAAGAGATTGTAATATTAATCATAGTAATATTAATATTATTAATAATATTACATAGTAAATCTAGCTGTAAAAATGTGGTGGTACTAATCTCTTCCTACAATTTCCATACTTGAAGTATACCAACAAATTTTTAAAATTATGTTCTTCGTTATATTAAAAGTTCGTTTTACTATAAAAAAAAATGGGTAAAAAATAAACATTAAATACTATATCTTTGAAAACAATCGAAGCTGAAGTTGAAACTGAGATATTTACATTTTGATAGTTCTTTAATAAGTGACATAGATATAAATAATTATATTATCAAATGATTATTAATGAGAACTCTAGGTTTTTGAAATAAAATTTCAAATTCGCCCCCTTTACCTAAATCAGTTTTTTTGTATTATAAATACGTATTTCGACTACAAAGTAGTTATCATCAGTATAAATTAACTAGTCGTAATTTACTCTTTGAAAATTAGAAATAGATAGAAAGTCGAGATCAATAGACAAAAATAAAAATAAATAGAAAATTAACTAAAATAAATTAAAATTAAAATATAATAAATTTTAAAATATAATAAATTTTAAATTATATTGAAATTATTCTTGTTAAAATTTCTTTCTTTCACATTTATTCCTGTTAACCTTACTCTTATTAAAATTACTCTTATATTGTCTCAGGATATGTTACTCGTTGCTAACTTGGTGAAAGTTTCACCGTGACAGATTTCTATTTATTTTTGTCTATTGATCTCGACTTTCTATCTATTTCAAATTGTCAAAGGGTAAATTACGACTAGTTAATTTATACTGATGATGACTACTTTGTAGTCGAAATACGTATTTATAATACAAAAAAACTGATCTAGGTAAAAGGAGCGAATTTGAAATTTTATGACATATATATATATAACTCTGACTTGGAATTCTTTAAGGTTTAAATATATATATACTAGGGATTGGGGACTAAATTAACGTTTTTGGGTTCATATATAAAATAAACTTATGTTGCTTGCAGATTTTTATGGTGCAATTGTAAAATACAGAAAATATAATTCAAGTGGAAAGTGTAGACACTGGAGTTAAACAATTCGTTAACTCTTTTCATTGATTTTCAAAGGGTTTTGCTAGTTTGAAAATAATTACAAAAATAGGAAAAAAACGTGCCTATATCTATTTTTGTATGAAATTCATCAATTACGACTAAAGAATTCCAGTGAAAATTGCGAAACTTAATCTAGAAATACGATTTCAGGAGGAAAAAGTCCAAAATAGAATAAGAAGTCGGTTAAATGAGCTATGCTTGCAAAATCAATCTTCCGTGAAAAAAATATCATAAACAAAATATCATCTCCGTATTTGGGTATCTGCATAATACAACTATGTCCGATTTTAATCATTTACGTGAAATTGTCTCTGAGAAAACATCTATGCCAAGTAGAAAAATAGACAAGGAGCTGAATCCTATTCTGTTTTGCCACGGAACGCTAAAAATTGATTCAAATATTGGTTTTTCAGATACAATATCAATTATTATAATGAGATATTTCTTCCAAATAATATCTTATATTATATCTGTTAAAACGTTAGGGTTATCTTATTGTGATGCGAAGAACATTGATCAGGTGTAACAGTTGATATATTTTTATATATCAAAAAGAAAAATATTTACAAGTGAATAAACAAGAAAAGAAAAATTTACATAATACATGTAAAATAAGAAAAATATATATAATGATTTTAATATACGATACGCACCTGAACCTATCTATGTAATTTGTTTATTTACACGTTGTATGAATATATGGAAAATATTTAATAATAATAATAATGAAGCAAATATAATTGAAAATAAAGTCAAGTATTTTATTGCTAGAATTCATCTTTTTCTATAGAATATCATTAGGTATAACACGCTTTAAAAACATATTCTTTTGTAGACCTTTTAAGGTAGTCGTATATTCATTTTTCTTAAGGACGTTCGTTCATGTGCTACGCTAGAGTCGAATGAGTACTAACTTTAATAATATTATTTAAGTTGTAAAGAATATCAATAATATTACAAAGATTCTTTTTTTATTTGTCCTAAATATGTTAAGGATGTTCCAGCACTTTTTGACAGATTTTGCTCATTTTTTTTTCACAGGCTAAAAATAATGTTTTCTTATAAATCCCGAAGTTAATTAATATCAAAGTTATCATTCTTTCTCACTCTCACTCATTAGAAGCATATAAAACTTCATGCCCGTCCAACTATTATCTGTTGTATTAGAATAAATAATCGACAGAATTTTAAAATAAACTAGGAGAGTAAAGCTAAATACTTATTATATAAATTTAAAAAAAATCGTGTGTTACCGATTTGTTTTCCAAATATAAAAGTTTAAATTTATTTATTTTCTTCAAATCAACATTATTTTGTATATATGTACAGTGTATTTGTATATGTGTGTTTATGTATTTGTGCTATAATAAAATCAAACCGGTTTGTTGTGCTGATTGCATAACACAGTGCTGGAACGTCCTTAAAAGTATTTATTGTAAAATATCAGTAAATATAAATTAAAAATTGATTTCATTTTATTGGACAGATCTGACATAAGTATGTGTAATTTTTTTTACTGTGCGCTGTCGCCAGTTTTCAAAATATAGTGGCAAAAACAAATCTAACAAAACAGTTTTAATTTTATTAAATCATTAATTCAAACGTTCGTCAACGTTTTTTTTAATGCAATTATTTAAACTGCATATTTCAAAGAATATTTATAAACATTATTTATTATGGTGTTTACTTTAATAATATATAATAATTCTAAGAACAAACAAATTCTGTTCTCCATAAGACGCTGTGTTAAAAGTTTTGAATTTCTATACTATAAATATTGTATATAAATAATATTGTGTATATAAATATTGGTAAGTAGTGGGAAATTAAAATTAGTTTTTTAGTCTTAAAATAAAAATAAACAATTTTTTTTTTTAGATAACAAAGTAGAAAATAATAGACTTACAAATTTTTTTAAACAAATTTTTTAATGAACTAAAAAGTAAAAAAGAAAGTTGATCGTCAATATCTCCAATATGTGATTATAAATAAAAGCTTGGGTTACTCAGGTTTTAAACGTTCAAGAAATTGGACTTATCGATTCATATTAGTTATATTTCATGGGATCTTACACATTTAAGACTTCAGGGCCCCGATATTTTATCATATATGGTGACTAGGGGGGAATACTAAATATTAAATAATATTTCTAATTACATAATATTTGAATGGTATGAAAAAAAGACAATTAACCAATAAAATTATAATAAATATTAAATCAATATATAAACAAATTTTGATTGTGGTAAATAAAATTGTTGTAATATTGGTACCAAATAATGACAAATAAATATAGTTTTGTGATGGTTGCATAACCAAATAAAGTTATATATTGGTTTGCTATCTATAGTCTATCAAACAATGGATGAATTTAATAGTAATAATGAGTAGAGTAGTAAGTTGTTATTTTATTTATTATCGAAGACCAACCAAATAATATTGCATATACATCAAATATTATAACAAATATTATTTAGTCGGAATGCTAGGTACCTAATTCTGGTACATTCTGGTATCTCTGTAAGTACATTCTACTTCTAGTAAGTACAGAAGGCGGAAGGGCGGATCATCCAACCCGTTACTGTCGGGTTGTGGAAGTGACCAGTAAACATCCCAACCAGAAAGTTTGTCTCTTTCCAATTTTTGCCAATAAGGCAAGTTGGCCTCGCGGCATTGCACCCAGCTATCATTTGTTTGCCTTGTCTGTAGCCTGCTGTAACTTCCATTTCCAATTGAGAGACTTATCCACCCATTTGTTTAAGGCAGAAATAGTCTGTTCTCTAGTTATTCGTACATATGTTTCCAGTCCTTGACATGGGAGTGTGTAAATTATTATTAAGCCTAGATAGTCAGATAGATTGTAGAGGCTGCCTTGGACGGGCTACACTTCGGCCATAAGGTCCATTGTCATGTCTAAGATTGTGAGGATGTGAGTGGTGTGGAAATAATTTTTGTGTTTAGACTAGGAATTGGTAGGATGTGCGGATGCAGCCAACTATGATAGGAACTATGCCGATATTAATCTGGAGTTGATATTAATCGTGAAGGAAACTGCAGAAAACCTTCTCAAGCATAGCCGGTTACTTCGTTCTTGCCCATTAGCCGACAGGTTAGTCAATTAACCGCCTCTTTTTTTTCTCTCTTAATAATTGACAAACTGCCGATGTCGGGATTCGAACCTATAACCTTCCAGTTTCCAAGTAGGCATACAGCGCAGACATAACGCCTTAGATCGCTCCACCACTTGGACTGGTTTATTAAGCCTATCTGTTAGCTTTTCTATTATCAGGATTGTATAATCCACGCTATAATATTTGAACTGTACATTTACAAACGATGATCAACAAACATCCATCAGATTGTTACAATTATTATTACATATTGTATATGGAAAATGTGATTGAGTCACGTACAAGTATCCTCATCATTGGTAACAACATTTGTACCTAGAAAATATTATTATATATTCCATAGATTCGATATAATGTTATGACGGACATTCAAGTTTTATTCAATATTGGACATTTTCTAACAAATATTTTCCATCATTTTAACAACAGCATCTATATGTACCACTGCAAATTGTTACGGACAATTGAAAATTGTTGCTCACCATAATTTGTTAGTATAATACTTCAATATTCTCTGAAGATTCGATTCAATATTGTCTTGAATATAAAATAAACTTCTAGTTTGATAGTAACTAGAAAATTATTTTTGTGTTATACAGTAATGAACACGATTGCGCAAATGATCCGAAGTTCTAGAAGCTTGGCTTCACTATCGAAGATGACACCAGTCCAAGTAGCCGAGCGGTCTAAGGCGTTATGTCTGCGCAATATGCAGTACTTGGAAACTGGGAGGTTATGGGTTCGAATCACAACATCGGCAGTTTGTCAATTATAAAAAAAAAAAGTGGCGGTTAATTGACTAAACTGTCGGCGTATGGATAAGAACGAAGTAACCGACTATGCTTGAGAAGGTTTTCTGCAGTTTCCTTCACGAACTCCAGATGAATATCGGCATAGTTCCTATCATAGTCAGCTGCAGCCGCATACCCTACCAATCACATTCTCACATCCTAAGGCATCACAATGGAGCTTATGGTCGAAATGTAGCTCGTCCTGGGCAGCCTTTACAATCTACCTCTACCGAAGATGATATGATTGAATATTTCTTTCTCGGTAATAATCACTGTTAGCAGTTGTTTGATGATTGGAATAACTTGAAGGCATCCTATGTCTTCCCTTAACGCCTGGACGGTTAAGTTTATGAACAGAAATTGGAAATTTACACCGGGCGATAGACAAGCCAAACAAATGATAGCTGAGTACAATACTGCAAGGTTCAGCTGACTAATTGACAAAAATCCGGAAAGCGATAAACCTTCTGTTTGGGGCTCTTATTGCTGGACTTAAAAGGAATCTATCCCTCATAAGGTTTGTGGACAGTGCGGTCTGCCCGGACTGTAACGGGGTGGATGATTCGCTCTTCCACCTTCTGGCGGAATGCCTTTACAAAACCAGAATGAAGTACTTACCTTTGGTATGGGGGAATTTGAAGTAAAAAAATTAAAGTGGAGTACTGTCGTATATCGCAAAATGGACAGGTAAGAGGTTGAGAGAATGAGTTCCCTAGGTGGTTGGTAAAAAAGGTCTAGAAGAGTTCTACTTGCCAGGCTTCGGCCTTCCGATTAGTATTTTCTCTTTTTGGGATTCTTCAAATACTTTTTAGACCTATAAACTTCTGTTCCTACCTATAAACCTCTTCCTGACTAGTCCTGATTTGATTTTAGTAGTAGATACAATCCTATGAATGTCATGAGATAATAATAATAATAATTAGACAGAGGGGTACCGCAAATGGGTCTCTAGCAGCTAGACCGTTCCTCTATGCCCTCCTAGAGAACAACCTGTCATCCGAAGGCAAGACGTCTCTGGATAAGAGGTGCAATTTTAAGCAGATGAAGCTATATGATTCTGTCGAGGCCAGACGCCACACAGAAGGCCCACAACTTCTCCGCCGGGATTGCGCCCAGGATTGATGGATCCAAGGTTTCGAACATTCTATACCTGACAATGTCATGAGATAATGAAAACGTTCTGTTTTATAAAGTTTTTCTTAAAGTTTTTTGAACACTACTATGGCAAGGGCCTTTATCTGGAACAATGTATCCAATTTTAGGCTAATGTTAGCATTGGGCCTTCTATTGTAGATATATTTGGCATATGATTTTTTCCTTACTCAATTGAGAGCCAATTGGATATTATTTTCTGAACGTGTTAGTCAATGCTAGCAGTTTTTCCACGATACTTGGAACATTTCCTTTACAAAATAAGCAAAAATATGAATGTACAGCAGTAAATAAAAACATACGATCAACATAAATAAAAAAACAACATAACAGATCAATAAGAAAACAACAAGTAAATTGATAAGTTGTAAATGTAGATACACCTACGGCTACCATCTACCTCTACAGACGACATACATGTTTTCGCTACAAACACAAATTTGAAGAACACACACAAAATTGCACACATAATGATGAAATGATTTATACATATACTAACTGTGTAAAATGATACTTGTTTGTTCATGTTATTGGAAACAAATTGGCATCATTTGGTCAGTTTATAACTCTTGTTACAACAAATACACGATGGTCCACCGTTAAATACTATTCAAATAGTTTAATAGTAAAGTGTTAGTATAGATAGATACATCTTAGGGTCTAAAAAGTATTGCACTTCGACCTTATGGTCCATTGTGCTCCTCCTTCTACATCGGTCTGACGAGACTCGCTTCTCCCATATGTTGGCAATAGCCATGAGCTTGCTAATCAGGTCTTGTTGAAGGTTAATATATTTGGGGTGAGATGCACCGAATATCCTGTATCTACTGTAACCTAGAGATTCGCAGTCATAGATAATGTGGCTGGATATTTCTTCCTCCTCGCCACACAATCTGCACATAATTGACCCGCTATGGAGTCCCATTGTGTGCAGATGCTTCCGCAGGAGATAATGTCCGGTAATGAATCCGGTAACCCATACAACAAAGAGGCATCGAGAGAGCCTCTTTGGTGCACTCTGAAGCAGTACCTTCCCGAGCTCTTGCCGCGGTACTTTTTCCCAGTGATCACGGTGTTTAGAATATGACCACTCGTAGATCACCTGTTTGCATGCAGTCTTGAAATTCCTAAAATAGGCTCTGGGCCTATGAAGGGCTTTCCGACTCCCTTCTTTGCTAAGACATCTGCTTTTTTGTTTCCTTCGAAACCACTGTGATCCGGCACCCAGATTAATTTAACATTGATCCGTCTTGCCAGCTTTAGCAGTAAATTTTATCTTTTTTAAACTCTTAAAAAAGTAGCTCCCAGAAGTAAAAAAAATTCCAGACTTTTATTTAAAAAATTATCGGGGTTATCCAGATTGGAAAAATTTTTTAATTAACAAAAGCATAGTTAATGGAAAAATTGGGGGAACAATTTTTTGTCGACGGATTATTGTTTGTTGAAGTATCCAGTAACTAAGTGCATTTTTTCTTTCCTTAATATTTATATTTAATGGGTAAAAAACATTTTTTTGTTCATTTGTCTGAATCAAGATGAGCCGAATCACTCGTTTTCAATACCTATATTCATCTCTCAATTAAAATTATAAATATTAGTGGTACAGCTCCTGGAGTTAAAATTTTGTTTTGAAATTTTCTGCTCTTTAAGAATCCTTCTTTCGATTTTCGATATCTACAATAGTTTTTGAGATATTTACAAAAAACAAAATACCCCTTTTTTTTACTAAATTAAATATAATTTTTACAATTTTTTTACGCTAGACTTCATATTTTTCAAAAACTTTCTACATGTAATTATGAGTCGAATCACATCTTGGTCATATTTTTCTAAGAAGGCAAAGTGGAATTCGACAAAGGGCACATCTTTACTAGTCTAAAAGAAGCGTATAATGTTTTGGTGCGACATTCTGTACTCATACACATTGTACTATTCTATTCTGTGTCTGTTCTATACGTGTATGTGACTGGATGGCTAGAATAAACCCCTTGGAGAAAATATACAACAACAAAGAAGAAAAGAAAAAAATATACACTTTCTGATTCATTGTTTGTATCTTTCCACAATCAACAAATATTCGAAATGTGTGAATGAAATTCATCGTAAAGATTCGAAGAACATTCTCAGATATTATTTACATATTATTCGAGAACTAACTAATAGTCGAATGGAAATTACATATTTAAGTGATCGAAATTCTTGCAATCACTATTTCTGATCATACTGTGTATTTTGCTATCGAGAAAATTTATTGAGAAACTTCTCTAGTTTATCCTTTCATTTTATGTGTCTGTTTATTTCTGTGGCTATTTTCATTAATTCCAATTTAAATTAAATATATTGTTTATAGAATTTTTTTCGCGGTAGAACTTTATAATTCTAGTAATTTTGTTTCAAACTTTACCATATTAGCTTTAATTGTGATTTTATTCAAATTTTTAAACGGTGGGAAACGGTGATTTATTTTTTATTTTCAAAAAAATACATAAATAAAACACTTCCTGCTTTAATAAGCTTCTTACTTCAATAAACTTTCTTTCGCACCCTACACGATGCCTTGGTTAATTTTTTATTTCATCGTCCCAAATTAACTTCTAAACCTAATCCACAAAACTAACTCCTAAAAAATATGAATTTTAAATTGCATGTCCGTATTTGAGTAACTAAGAAAAATGTCTGTGGCAGGCTGTTTTGCCAATTTTGGCAGGGAACACTAAAAATACATTTAATTGTTTCTTTGTTCAAAAAGGTCAAAAATGCAAATATGTTGAAATTTGTTACCTAATTTGAGTGTTTTTTGGTAAAGGAGATATTTTCACGGAACCTAAATTAATTTTAAGATATACTTAAAGCAGTTGAGGGCTCAAAATTCCTATACTAATCCTATTTAATTTGTTATAACAAGCATCTACTTGGTTCAAAAATGGATTAACAAATATTGATATTTTTTTACCATTTACTATTCCCATATATGTTTCGAAACTCTACTCTTTGACTATATCGACCAAATTTTGTATCTATGAGAACACAAATATTCAACTAGCCTATACCCATAGTTTCGCTCGCGTTTTATTTTTATATCTCCGGCTCCCGTCTTTTTAAAACTAAAACCTCATTGTAATTTCCCACCGCTTCCACTACCTCAAATTATTCTCGTTCCCACCGCTTCCACTTCTTCAAATATTTATCGATAGTTCCACCAAATTTCTATTTCAACGAATATTTTCGAATTCTACCTCTCGTACCGAGTTAACATAATAGTTTTTTAATCTAATCATAAGCTTTTAAACAAAAAAGGTTCATCAAAATCGGTCCAGTAGTTTTTTCGTGATGCTCGAACAAACAAACAAACAGATATTTACAATTTTATAGTAGAGATTGAAAATAAACCAAAATTAATGTCATTATAGGAGTTTATCTAAAGATCAAAAATAATTCACCGATAATTTTATACCTAAACGAATTCATGAAGAAAAATCATTCAACGAATATTACTTAATAACTGATAGTTAAAATATATATAAGGGTTCTTATTTTTGTCCCAACAACTCCCTTATACTGTGCTTGTTTATTTGTATGTTCGAAAAGCATTTATTTAGTCACATAAGACATATAATAATGGTCATTACCTTTGTTAGTATTATAAGGTACAGAGGGTGTCACAATTTCATCAATCCAGTATTTGAAAGTTGCATATACTAGTCAAATCTGGATAAGAGAGAGTTCAAATCAATTTGTCACTTATAAAGCTTATACTGCAGAAGCGGTTTATCTCGTTTACAGAGGTTGATGAAAACACAGTGTTTTACTAAAAGTAATCTGATAGATTGAATTGTATTTTTATTCTTTATTAATTTTTATATATTTTCCCTGATCATAAATCTTCATGAATCAAAAATTGACTTAATGAATATTCGCTCAAAACTAAAAAACCTGTGGATTGTCTCTATTGCATTAAAAGTTTTTGTTTCTTTGGAATAAGATTTATTTCTGTATATAAACTTCCGAGGTTGTTCTCTTTAAAGCCATTTTTTCCTGAAAGTCCTATTCGTAGCTATATTGTGAAGTTTTAGATTGTTATTTTAACAATGATCCACTTATGGGAAGGTTTTTATTGTTTTTTACAAGCAAGGCAAGGCAGTTTTCAACGCCACGATTTAATTTTCGTTAAAACATTCTGAGTATCTCCTGTAGCGGTACGCTCCTAAAATCAATTATGCTTTCTTTTAGAAACCATTGCTCCTCAACTATACCCTCCTCAAGTTACCACGGTAATTGTTATTATGTAAATTACTTTGATAATTATCAAAAACATAATTTTGACACTCATTCTATATTTTCAATTAAGATAATGTATATTTTTCTACTTGTCTTCTAATTTATTAAATGTATTATAATTATTAATGATTCAAATATAATCATTTATCATTTAACTCTCTCAAAGTCCTCGATTTGTATTTGGAACAGGAAGCGTTTGTCTTTCTATGAAACTATAAAACTCAATTTATTCTTTTATACCCTTAGATCTCGCTTATAGAGATTTAAAGAAGTAGACAATCTTTGTTAAAGAAACCCTGATGTGAAGAAAGACTTTTTCATATAGAGGTTTCTATTTTCTTACTCATAGAGATTTTAAGGGTAAAAATTGACTGGGCATAGTTATCGGACTCACTTAAAGTGTTTCCGCTTATTCAGATTCGTCTGTATTTATTTTAATTTATTTCGACTATGTATCTTTAAAATGCAGTTTCTTAAAGCTAATTTTTTTGTTGCATTAACGTTAACATATCTACGGAAACTTTGAATTAATTTGAAACTCAGGAGACCGAATTCAAATGAAATACTCACGGAAATTTTGAATAAGTTAAAAAAAAGTGTGGAATTGAATTAAAAATTGTATGACCGAGGAAGATTTTGATCCTGACATTTTTATAGAACACGAGCAACCAAATCTTCTTACCAACCCAACACAAAGATTGATTCGTCAATCAGTTTGATATCATTTTAAATCGTATCCCAATATTGAATACTGCTAATTGATAAGGTGATCATTCGCTAAAGATGGCCGACTCAAATATTTAGGTGATATCTCAAAAAAATGGCTGCCTGTTCAGTTTGTTGTTATTGGCCTTTTAATTACAGTTAAAATGGACTGTTATTTTTTTGAAAAAATAATATAATAAGATCAAAGTCGAGATTTTTAACATACACGATATACGTTGAACTTAACAAATTAATCCTGCAGAAATGCGTATTTTGCATTTTTTTTAAAAACATATTTATATTTAAAGGCTATTTTTTTAAAAACACTGAGAATAAACTCTGTCAACACAAGTCTTGCATGTGACAATATATAGTTATCACATGCAATATATAGTGTTTTAACATTGTATCATAAATGTTAAAATACTATATACGTTGATACTAGATATGTATTTTGTAATATAAAATACATATTTATATAACGTATTTATATAACGGATAACGTATTTTATAAATTTTGTTTTAACTCTCACACGAGTTGTTGATATACATTAAATTGATTGAAGTAAATCACCTTTTATTATAAAATGTTTATTGTCACTGATTTCGTTTGAAATAAATGGACACAGACACAATAAGTATATAATTTGTTGTTTATCCCAGTATTCCCTCCCCTCTATTCCCCTCGTCTACACTCCCACTATATAAATACTTAATAATTTAATAAAATAATAGTAATAATGATTGTATAAGACCCATTCATATTGTATGTGTGTGTGTATGTATGTGTATGTAGTTATGTATTATAATAGTTTAATATATTTATGTTTATTTACTGTTGTTGTTAAACTGTTGATTTAAATTAGAGCATAATAGCCCGCATAAACATTTGTAATACTGTGCTTTCTTTAAATACATAATCGGTCTTTTATTACTTCCATTATTTATATCAATTTATAATGTATGAAAATCTGTGTATATGCGTGTATGTTTGTTTGGATTTAACTTCAATAACATTTGACGGATTTTGATAAAACTTTTAAAAGTTTCCTAATATGATTCCTGACGTTCTATAAGATATATTTTATTTAACTTTTTTGATTCATTTTTTAGGGTAATTAATTAGTCCGTTCTTAATCATATAGACAATATTATTTATTAGACAATCCAATAGACAGTATCAGATCTAATATGAATACAACATGTATAAACTCTATGTTAACTCTATTTATTGAACGCTCCAGTAAACACGAAATTTGTGAGTATGTGTTCTAGAGCTAAAAAGTAATTTCAAGTTCGTGAACAGGCAAAAGCATTCCATGAATCCTTCATATGTCCAAAAAATAAACAAATGAAAATAACAACTAAGTTAGTTAAATACGCCTACACTAAGTTCACTATCAAAGCGTGGAAAATTGAATGACAAAATTAATGTAAAACACCTATAATTACTCTTGATTAAAAAAGCGTATACGTATATAGGGTCTTCTGAAATTCATTCAAGAAAACTATACCAAGATGTAGAGCTGGAAAAAACAAACAAAAAAGTTTAATAAAATTTTTCGATTTGACGCTTTGTTTTTGAGATATAATTAATTAAACATTAATAAATTCAACCATTTTGTGGGTGTCGCTACACTTATTGAGAACTCTGATTGTCGACATGCTAGAGTAGACCACCCTACTCCACTACTGTGGCCCAACCTCCTTACACTATGTGCTCTGTGATTGGTGGAGCGTCAAATCGAAAAACTTATTAAACTTTTTTGTTTGTTTTTCCCAGCTCTACACCGTGGTAAAGTTTTCTTGAATGAATTTCAGGACACCCTGTATAGCACTTGTATTCACTACTTTGCATTTTTATACATTTGTGCGTGTGTAAAAAGTAAAATCAACATTTCACGCATTGATAATTCAGTTAGTTTTTATTTTTACTGTGTCGTATTTAACTTTGTTAATTAATATTAAGATTAATTAATTGACTAGATTTTTATTAATACTATATAATATTATAACATTTGTGTATCATATAATAACAAATCATCAAAGTCTGTCTTCATTTGTCCGTTTTGATCTCTAATAATAGTATTGTTTTATTGCATTGGTGCTTATTTAGTTCAACATTTTGCATCAGTTACGCATGTCATGGTTGCTCTGGTACTATGGGCCACAATTGCTCAAAGTGCTCATTTTTCAAAATTTTTCTTTGATTTATTACTTAATCAAATATTGATAAGACAAAATTAACTCGTTACCCAGGAATCGAACCTCGACCCTCTGGATACCTAGTCCAGCGTGCTTACCGCTTCACAAAAGACGACTCTAACCTAAGAGCCAACTTTTTAATATCATTGACGGCGTCAACAATACAATACTTGTCAAATTTCATTTCGGTTACATAAGACAAATATGAGAGAACTAACATATGCTTTGAAGACAAATGTCTTGAATATGCGAGAATGAGCATCTTGTGTGCATCTGTTATCAAAAATTTCTATTTTTTAATGAGAATTTTTAGAGTAATTTGTTGCCATAGATTATTGATGGCAATAAAATGACCAAATAGTTATATTTTATATAGTTGAAGTAATTGACGTGATGTATTGAACACAAAATAATATAAAATTTCAATGTATTATTTATTCAATTATATTTTTAAAAAGAATCAGCACACAAAACAAACATCCACCATGATGTACTTACAACTCGCTTTATTCATTTATTTATTTATTATTCATTCATAATTTAACAACATTTAATAATAAAATGGATTATATTATGACATTGCATTTATATTTAGATGCTATGAAGTAAATTATTTAATTTTTCACACACAGATAATTTTTCACATCATGGTCCAAGAATGCAATAAGGCTTATATGGATGGGTCTACCAAAAAAAAAAAAAAAACTTTAACATTCATCAAGCTAAAATTTTATCAGTACCATTTGTGGTGTCTTTAATTAATAATTTAATGTTAAAGTTCGAGTTTTCGAGAACAGAATGTCACTTTTTCTTTGTCAATTATACAATATAATATAATGAATATAATGAATTTTTGTTGATTAATATGTGTCTCCTTAGGACTTCACACCGTATATATGTTGTCCATCGGGACCCTGGATCCCGGATTTGATTATTTATGCGCACATTGTTTTGAATGCTTTGGTGTTTTGCATGTATTTGAGGCAACCACGAGTGGTCTTCATTTTAGTTCAATTTAACGATTTCTATTGGATGTTGTTGAAGATTGCGAGGATCGTGGAAGAAAGTGGAGGCGTGTGCTAATATGCGGCAGATTCAATTCACCCTGTATATCAAACCAACAAAATTCATGACATAACAAATATCATTCGATTTAGTTTTTTTAGTCAACCAGCTCTTAGACTATAGTTTGTTTTATTTTAAAATTTTTGTTATAATATAGACACTCTCGTTCATAAAAATTGAACCAGTAAGTCATATTTTAAGCCTATATATTACTAAATATATGTATAATATTGCATGCAGTAACACTTGTATGTTTCAAATGGTTCAATTTTTATGAACGGGAGTGTACTTACATAGATGTGATGAAATATAAGAATATTTTGATGTAGGTGGCAAAATAGTAAATAGACTGAAGTGTGACTCATTTAAATAATGACTAATGTTGATATTATACCTATTTGCGGATTTCAATTAATATGACTTAATTTGTTAAATAAGTGTTTTTAAATTGTAGCGAGCGTTTAATTATCATCATTCCAGAAATGACAAGAATAATAATTTTGACCTTTGTCCCAGTATATGTAATTGGTACCTTTTGACAAAAATTTTTTATTTTACTATTTTATACTAATCAATATCGTTATGAGTTATACATATAGAAAATAGAGTAAACTTAATCTTTAAGTAGCCCAACCATTGATTAATTTGCGGTTAGATGATAATATATTTTGTGGTAATCAATACTTCTACTGCTATCTATTGGCTATCTTTTCTCTTAGACAGTCAAGTTGCACTATAAGCCTTGTCTTCCACTGAAATGAACTGAGGGATAGCCGGGGATTGCAAAGAGGAACTATTGAAGGAATGCCTAAAGAAACGTTCAATTGCTCTTGATACCAGGTGAAGAAGGAAGTCGCATTAACTTTATCGGCCCAGAACCTATTTTAGGAATTCCAAAAACAGCATGCAAATAATGAGTAATCAACAAGTGAATAGACCAGTGATTCTCAACCTTTTTTTTTGTCGCGGCACACTTTTAATGATTTCAAAATTTGACGGCACACAAAGAAAAAGAAAAGTTTAAAAGTTGTTTACTTACCTATAATACACTGGGTAAAATAGTTTATGATAATAATTTTGAGTGTAAAATAAAATAATATGTACTACAAAAACAACAGTACGTTTATTAAGGGATTAATTACAAGTTAATAATAAGAATGAGAAATTTGAGCTTGATGTTTTTTGATAATTTCATTTATATTTGGTCGTAAAAATGACAATGCTACTCTCATACCGTCTTCTACATTTAACAGTCTCGATCTTTTTTCGTTTTTATGTTGGATAATACTTTACTATATACATTTATAAAATTTGGCGGCATACTTTAAGAATTTTGCGACACACAAAAGTATCGCCGCACAGTGGTTGAGAATCACTGGAATAGACTTTAAACACCGTGATTACTAGGGAAATATAATACAATAAAAATTCGGGAAAATACTGTTTAAGAATGCATCCAAGACGTTGACTATTGATGCACTGAACATGATACAAATTCGAATGTTTAACGACAACAAATAATGTGTGCTGGCTAAGCGGTGAGGAGGAAAAAAGATCCAGCCCATCATTTAAATCTGCGAATCTTTCGATTACAGCAGAAAAATATACTCGCTGCTCGTCCCGTATATATGAAACTTCAGGAAAATTCACTTCGTCTATTTAGTTCCGACATGACGAGTTTTTTAATTATTTCCGTCGGCTCATGGATAGAAATTCTTTTTTTAATTATATTTAAATTATATTTATTAATGTTTGTATACAAACACAATCCATTAATGAAGACTAATGAACATTTAGATCTCGATATATAATCCCCTAACTATAACAAAAACAAACAACAAACCCCGTTATTATCTAATTAAAAATGTGTACAGAAAATAATAAAAAATAATTAGAAATATAAACATTAGATCTATCTAAATATTTTGTATTATTTGTTTTCATAATTTTGTCATCATTAAGGCGAGATGTGAAAAAAAATATCACAGACATTAATTGAATCCCTTATTTTTCTCCATCCGTTACTCTCAATTAATATGTTGCTTTTACTATTGAAATAAAAACTAATGTATTTAACTTAATTAAAGGACAATGTAGTCCTATATACTGCATACTTACAAATATTTGATATAGAACACTCAAATGACCTCCATAAACACGTTAATTTGAAAAAATATCATTTTAGAAGTCATTTCATAATATCTTTTTTATTTATTAACTAAATGTTTATTAACAAAATATTGATCAAAAATTACTGATCAAATAAATTTGATCATCCATTAGTTGTAAAAAAATGGTCGTATTTCCAAGAAATATGCATTTTTTGGATATTCCTTTCATGTAGTGTTTAAATTTTCATTTAATTTTTCGTTTTCCGTAAGTTATTTCGCGTCCAATGCATAAAACCGCATTTTTCTAGCATTTGGGTTAGATTTTGTTTAGATGACTCTGTCAGTGAGCCAGTTATACAAAGGGGTATATTATTAAAGCGCGTCCTTGACATTGTAGCGGTGTGGCTTCATCATTAAATTATTATTTTAATTTTGTTCTTCATTTTTTATCTGTTGCATTTCAACTATAACTTCCCTCTATTATCACGGTTGCTGTGAATGTTAACAACCTTGGTAATTTACATATAAAAATAATAACATTTCATAAATCAAATTAAAAAGATCAATTTTAAAACAAAAGGCCAATTTGTAATGTAGATGTATGTTATATCCGCGTCTAATGATTCTGTCAGTTAGTCAGTTACCCAAAGTCAAGGACTGTATATATTAAAGGACTCCATGTATGTAATAGTCTCTCTATATAGAGGTAAAAGTATATATTATTATCCGGCAATAGGTATTATGAAATAGCCCGCATGTAAAACATATATTTACAATAAATTTATTTAATTTTAAGGATTTATTGAGTGTGAGAATTGTATTGAAAACATTTAATATTTGAACCCAAAAAGTGTTGGTAATGTTTTGAAATTTTATCAATCGAAACAGACAAAAATGTTTACATTCATTAATACAATACTTATACATCAATTGTATGTATATACGGGAAGTTTTATTGTGTCTGAGACCCACGCTTACTTTTTGTCGGAGTCAAATAGGTCAGCTGTTATTATATGGGTGACCTATTTACTTGACCACAATGTCTATGATAATCTTTGAGAAACAATCAAATGAATTATTGTTCTTCAAATAATTTTATATGATTGTAGTAAAGATTCATTCTAAATGACCCGGTAAGGATATTATATGTCTGGGAAAAATGTAAAACGCGTTTTTTACTGGAAAATCATTATTTTGGCTATCGAATTATCTCCCCAATTTCCCATTAATATTTTTGTCTATAATATTCTCAAATCTGAGGTTCAAGGATTAAAAAAACGCATTTAAATTTTTTAAATTGGGTTTTTTCGAATACCGTCCTGGATTTTATTGGCATCAAAATCGCAAATATTTTCAAAGTTTCAAATTGATCCGATCGTTTGAAGTGAGTGAAAATCAGCTTCCCACATTTGTATGCATACAAACTAATTTTTCGTACTTTGCGCCCATAAAAAAGTTAAAAATTTCTTTGATTTATGTCTTTATTTGTGTGACAAACCTCACTTGACTGCCATATATCACAATTATAATATCTTGAAAGTACCTCTAGCTTTTTGATGATCAGTCAGTGGTGATGAATGTATAATTTTTAGGAGGTAATACATAAGTCAAAATATATTCTTAGAGTGATAATGATTCTCAATGATAAGGTTGAGCATCAGGATAATTCGAGGATTCAATGTTACCAAAGGTTTTAGAGGCATATTGTACTTAAATTCGAAGCTCCCTTAACCATAGTTTCCGAGCGATTGTATTTAATTTCAATAAAGTGTTAGTTTTTTATAAACGGACCTCGAAAAAATAAAACATATGCGATTCATCTCAACATATACTTAAGATCAAAGTAATGTATAAATTATATTAATAACAAATAAATTTATGCCGCAAAATAATTTAAAACAAATCCAAAATGTTTGTTAGCTTTTAATAACATATGTGTTAAAGACGAAGTTTCCATATTATATTATTATTGTTTTATAAATATAGGTTGATTTTTTAATCACTTTTTGGGTGCAGAATCACGATTATTCGAAATAAATTTGGTTGAGATATTCCCGGATGATAGAAAATTTCTTATAA
The DNA here is from genome assembly GCA_963920215.1 of Nineta flava. NCBI lineage: Eukaryota > Metazoa > Arthropoda > Insecta > Neuroptera > Chrysopidae > Nineta > Nineta flava. The sequence goes on from OY986041.1 coordinate 110,034,988, forward strand.
TTATTGGCGACGTAATAAGTTTGCATGGCACAGAAGGCTTCAGGTAAGTCAAATTAATGATTAGGGTACACTGGCTCGAAACTATCTATCTCTCATGGAAAAAGAAATTAACTAAATGCGCCCGGATTGCGATGGAGAGGAGAACCTGTAGGATAAAAAGATTAACATTTGGAAGCGCAATGTTAATACAAAAGATACCAATGGATTTTCTGCACCAACAAAATTGATGAAAGAGGGTTGAAACAAGTAGAATGGAAAGTACCTTAACGAACTTTTTGTTAAATTACAGACGAGTTTCCACTTTGGGTATAGAACGCAGGAAGAGTTGAACAAGTAGACACACTGCCCAGGCTTCTGTTTCCCGCCTGACGACTATAAAAGGTGACTTATTACAAAATAAAATAATAAAGTATGAAATCCAAACGAGAAGATTTTTACAAAGTGTAGGGAATTTTGATTACCCTACTAGGACATACCAAGTTCTCGACCATATTGAGTATTATTTGTATACATTTTTTATGAACACAAAAGTTACTGTGAGGAAATTTCACATCTCTCACCATATTTCGTTCGATATTTTGGTATGCAAGGTCAAATGTACCCTGGGGCAATTGGTCACGTCTAAGAAACTCATTTAAACTGTAGCTTTATTACATCATTGAACAAAGATGCTGAGTTTGTAATTTTGTGGTGGCTACACGATAAAAGAAAAACTGTAGAAATTTGCGCTTTTGTTTAGCTGTATACTTTCCACATCCTGGGCAACTTTGCGAACCAGCTTGAGTTTTATCCTTTTGGATGTATTCCTGAAGGTGTACATTTTTTTCAATCATTTAATGAGTGGACAGTCCATATCCATTCTGTTGCCTTTTTATTAAGACAATAGTTTAAATCAAGACAATACTTGGCCAATAGTTTTAATTGAAATCCATAAAACTATAGTTTCATGAAACGCACGATTAAGGTCCTTGTAATTTTGATGTGAAACATTTATTGCGGCGGGTTAGACCGTTTGTCAAACGGCAACGGCCTGGTGAAATTTTCTCGCCACGCGATCAACAAGTTGCTCATAGGTGATATTACGTACAACAAATCAGTTTAAAAAGATGCTCATAGGTGGCGGTACATACACAGGTTCAAAAACTCATTCATAGGTGGCAATGCATATTTTCTATACTAAATAGTAATAATAATAATAATAGTTTAAGTAACTTATTGAAATAATTATTTAATTTTTATATTTTTGGTATTAAATTAATATGTATTTTTTAAATAAAGAATAATTTTATTTCTTTTAAAAAAAATCTGAATATTTTGTTTTCGATTATGCTATATTTTTTTATTATGCCATATTTATTTTATTTAATAAACCATCCTTTCACATCTGCCGGGGGTCGCCGCGACGGCTTAATTTTTTTAAATTTAATGGTGGCCTTGATGTATATTTTCACGTTTTATGTAACCAATTACATAAAACCAGTTTCCTTGCATGAGCATTGCGTCCCAATGGACAATGAATCTTATTATCCAATTTTTAGTTTGGATGATAAGATCTAAATGAACATTGAATTTGAACCAGCCTGTATTGAACATTATATTATGTTTAAAAAAATATTAAGAAGTTTTGTTTGGTTAATATTTTAAGTTTTGTCAATCATCTTATGGGAAATAAATAAACGAATAATATAAACAAATTTTCAATTTAACTTTGATCAACCGCCTTTATTTTAATAATAAAGTGCGGTAGTTACTTAATCTCACTTTACTTATGATATACAACTGAAAACAAAATAATATATAGAAATTTATAATAATATTGTATTTTATATTTTATTAATAGCACATTTTTTTGTGCATACATTTTGACGGGCAAGTTTTTTGTAAGACTGAATTTCTTAATATTTGTTAATGCTTATATTGTGCAAAACAATATTTTATGTAAATAAACACGGGAAATAAAAAAATTACTTTTCTTGGAAAAAAAATCAAGTCTGTAAAAAAAGTGTTGGCTATCCTTGGAGGTAACTAGTGATTTATCAATAACAGTGCAAATGTATTTGTACAAAATAAAAAATTTATGTGAATAAAGAAATGTAATGTAATCACTAAGAAACCGTGGTGTAATTGTGAGCATACCGTCCCGGTTTGACGAAGGTCTGCGGTTCGAGTGCTAATGGTTACATAATTTTAACAATCATATTAGATTTGATTTGAATTCCGTATTCTGACATACTTAATAAAGTTCACAATAACAATTATGATTTGTAAATAAGGGGCCATCCATAAATTACGTAACGGCCACTAGGGGAGGGGAGTAGTGTTTTTTGACACGATTCGTTACAGGGGGGTACTGATTGAGAAAAAAGTCAACCCAAGTTCAAATTTCGCGCGTCCTGTATGAAGTACAGATGGCACTTGTATCTCTATGATCTATCCAAAAAACAAGGACCAATCAAAGTATAATCAAGCCTTATTTATATCCGTTCTCACTGTCAAAATCGTCCAAGTTTTACCGATTCAATTTGTTACGTTATGGTATGGGGAGGAACGTTCCGAAATGATTATCGTGTGTTACGTAGGGGTGGGCGGGAAATTGTGGTGTATTAAAAATTGTAGAAAATAGCGTTACGTATATGTCAATAAAGAACTGTAATGTAAGCACTAAGTAATCGTGGTGTAACATTTATGAATTTTCAATTATTAATAGAGATAAAACATTCTGAATTATTGAATTCAGGAAGTTGGGTCAAATCATCAAATTATACGTGACGAATATATAAGTGAAAATATTCACATTGATTAGGAACGGTATTCGCTAACACACTAGAGATGTATAGTTGATGTATACAAGTTACAATTCCAATAATTTTCGAGCGTTAAGAAACAATCTTTGTTTTAATTCCAAATTCACAATTTAATACGAAGTTGCAAAAACAGTATTTTTTATTTATAATTACAATAATTAAATAACTTCAAAATATGTTATTATACCTGACAAGGTGGAACGTAATATAGCGCACACAGGTCAAAACCAAGAAATAATGAATCTGTTTTATACCATAGATATGTGTTTGGCATTGGTAGTATGTTGACAAATATTTGCTTAGCTAAGCAAAATGACGTCGTGTATTTATATTGGCAAATATTCGCTTAGCTAAGTAATATGGCGTTTGTTGATATTGACCTCAATTGGATATAAACAAATGGTTATGTATGATAAATGGTTATGTATGACTTACATATATGTTATAAAAGACATGTATTTGTTATTTGTTAGTGATATAATGAATAAGCTGTATTGCTGCATATCAAGGTGGTAACATTACTGGTACAAAGTAATATGTTAGACGAAGTAGCAGCTAATGTAACTTTATAATATTCAAAATATTTTTTTCAATTTCTAAATCCTTTACAGAATAAGTTGTTTCAAAAACATTTCATTTTATTTTATTTTCGACATAATTGTTCTTACGAATGAGGGATATAAGACTGTTATAATATTTACAGTACCATATGGTTATATTACTTTCGTTAAATCTTTCACAACATACATATATGATACGGAAATGGAGATTATCGAAAAACGAAACAATCTATAGTTTTGTTGTGACATAATCATTCCGTATGGTAGTTAAAACATTTTTTAAACTAATACATTTCTTATACATAAAACATATTGTTTGTATGTGGGATTAACAGTAACATTTTGGGTATATAGATAGATGGTATGTTTTAGGTAAATATTATTAGATACATTTAATATTTTGAACAAACTCAGTGGCTTATTATAAATTTGTTTTAAGGTTATATGTCAATATGACAATAATAAATTTATACTCTATATTAGCAATACGGATTTACAAATTTGAAGGACAGCAGCTTGTCAGCCGATAATATAAAAACGATGCAAATAACTTGTAGAAGAGTTTATTTTATAAAGCAATATTAAAAACTAAATCCGATTATTTGGCCGACTCCTTTCGATCCGATTCGATTATTTCATATCTTTTTACAAATAATTAAACATTATTTCGAGCAGCTTGTAATCACTGTAAAAATAATTATTTTTTACTTTTTAGTGTAATTTGGTTTGGAAAAGAATTCCATTAAGGTTTTTATTTTTATTTTAAGACTAAAAGTAATCAATTTAATTTCCCAACACAGCCAAAAAAATTTCTATTTCAGCGAATATATTCGAATGGCATCATCTAGATCATGGAGACTACAGAAGGAGACCGAGCTCACACGGGAGAATTGACAAAATATGGCAATGTAATGGTAGAAGTTATATTTACTTTTTGTGCCACTAGCGTCGCTAGTTGTCAATTCGTACCGAAGTGAATAAAGGGTGCATTTGTCTTAGATGCTCACACGCTTTGAGCGCTCACGCTCATAAGCACAAATTATTGGTGTTCATGTTGGTCAACATTTCTATTTGACTATTCAGTTGAAATTAGGTACAGGAATGTCTTCTTCATTATTACTCCATGTTTCTGATAAACGAAGAATATTAGAATTACGAGCCGCACATTATCAATGATATTTTATGGGCTCGTAAACTATGTATATTAAATGTGTATATTGATATAAAACTGATCTGCTCTTCAAAAATTTCACTAACTCTGATTTGAATGTAAATTAACGGAAGAAGTGACCCTGATTCTGTTCTACCATGATAAAATGTAGAATCATTGATTTTAGATACAATATATAATTTTTGTATTGCAGTTTGTCACTACATATCATTTTATTTAACTTGTGTGTTTTAATAGTATTGTTCACCTTATTAAATATTATTTTAATAAATTATTTAAAAAAAAGTATAACTTCTTACGTGCGTACAATAGTACACATACAATAGTACACATATTTTGTGTATAAATTGTCGTCGTTGCATAGGGACTCAACGTTTCATCAACCAAAATTCATATACCATTTAAAACAATTTTTATTTTAAAATAATAATTATAGAGCCTATTTCATGTCATTCAAAATTGAATCAAAATTTTCACTTTAAGATCAAGAGGACATCAGACACATATATCAGTAATAAGTAGACATATGTTTTATTTTTATTTTCTGAAATATAAATCAAAATATTCGTTTTTTGGACTGTAATAAAATAGCCAATATTTTGAAAACTAAGTATTTTCAAAAGAAAAAAATTTATAAACATTTCATTCTGACATTTTATTTTTAGATTATTTTCGAAACTGCTTTTTTTAAATAGATGCGATTCGATAGTATCAAATCACTTTAAATAGTTACACATGAATCAGTTTTTCTAAAACTTTCGAATGTTATTATAATATTTGATTTGTTAAAAACATACATACGTGCGTTAAACTCACGTTAATAATGATATTTTTGTAATCAAATACCACCATTTTAGTTTTTTTTTTTTAATATTTTTGTTTTGTAAAAATGTATCATTTTCATACTAAAAAATAATACTAATAATATTATGTCAACATAATTAGTAATATATGTATAGAAAGGAGAAAAAAAACTGTGTTAATTCAAATGACGACGACTGTGTTTTAACTAATGTGTTGATGTAAAATTAAGATAACTAACTGTTTGTGTCTTTCTAATTTATTTAAAAAAAATATAAAAATTATGGTTGACATAGAACATAAGTTGTTCTGTACTGAGAATATATAAACAAGAAGGAAAGCAAGACTGAGGGTATGACTATCGTTACAGTTTTTTTTTTTTTGGTATTTATAGAAATATGGATATTTTTTTTGTAATAAAATGATATTATTAGTTATTTTTTAACACTTGATAACAATCAACATTTTGTTTACATATATTATTATACAGGACGTAACAAAATACCGTGGAATGTGGTCATCAACGAACGCGAACGTAATATGCCGGCTGTACACACTCGGCGAGATAAGGCAAGATATAGCCAATGCGTGAGTGTACTCACAACATTCAACCTGGCTTTCGTCGACTTGCCTCGCTTCGCCATCGCTCCATTAAAAGTCGGTTTTTTTAACAAGTGTCAAATGAAGCTAGTTGTGAATACATTTGACACGAGCACGAAGGACACTCTCGCCTACATTCGATTCAACGTTCAAGCGTCATTTTTAAATAATCACCTATCAACCGCTTTAATTGTACCTATTAATCTTAATAGTAGAACACGAAAATAAATAAAAACTGTATAAATTTATGAATACTTTTTTTATTTTTTAGTGCCCTTCATTACTCATTTGAATAATAATAATTTTTAATTGTTGAATCAAAAAGTCACTAATCCGTAATTTTTAATTAAATAATGTCATTTTTCAGGTATACCAACGTAATTTTGTTGACTAACTGACGAGAACTGTATTGCCGGCCGAACACTCTGCGAGAGTGTACACAGCTCCACTTGTGGCTCCTCGCTTTACGAATGTCTCGCCGAGTGCTATCGGCGAGTATATACAGCCGGCAATAAATATTTCTGACTTGGTTTGATTATTTTCATTGTCCTAATAGCTGCTGTCATCTATTACATGTCTTCTTCATGAAAACCACAATGCTTGTTAGTTTTAGCCTAAAGGTTTGTAGATCGCTACGACGCTCTGCTACCAAACTGTGGTGAATATTCCAACATATCGTGGTATATTCAATTCTAAAATCTATGATATGAGATATAAAATAAAAAATAAAAATAATCTTTATTACGAAGAGTATCCTAGCGATGTATTTTCCCAAGGTGACTGGATATTTTAGTCCAAGATTTAGTGCACACTACATTACAATAACACTATTCTTATATGTGGACTATGCTTTTAATCTTAATATATTGAAAATGTGCTAGGTAAAATTCAAAGGCTGGTATGTATGTACGGCCATCGCAGGATTATACAGAAACATACCCATAGCCGCTCTCAATATTCTCTTGTAGAATTGTTCTGGCTTACCTCCTCTTGATCTATGGATTGAAATGGAGCCTGTTGCTGCATACCTACGAATTGGAAACAAAGGGCTGGAGTGGGGAGTGAATAGAAGTCAACTATGGTCATATACAATCATCACAAGAGGCGGGAAGAGGAATTCATCTTTTACGCTTATAAGTGAGCAAAGCAAGTGGCCGACTAAGACTTTATAGGAAATATATGCTCCCTTTACCGGATAGAGAAAAGTAGACGAACTAGACAATGAGTTTCAGATAGCTAGAAGAGGGTCAATCGGGAGCTGGAGTATACGCGATAAACAAAGTCGTTAGAGCCAGCTTTGCACTAAGACGATACGTTAATTTTTTCATAAGAGGTTAAAGCCATACTTTTAGTGACAAATATGAAGAAAGAAGTGGGTTGAAATGAACGGCGGGTTTATATTTGCTCGAATAGCCAAGACGCAATTCAAAACAATTTGCTCCGCTAAAATAGCAGAAATTTCGACGGCATTTTGATTACATTCATTAACTATAAGTTAAAGTTTCTATGAAGTTGAACTCACACAGACCATAGCACACTAGAGCTGTTATTAATATTATTTTTGAAAAAACAACAACATGTATATTAATATATACGATCACGGAAATTCTCATAAATAATATAAAAATTCACAGGTTTGTTACCTGTATGAATAGATCATATTAAATAAGAAATAAAATTCTTTTTTTTTTTGAAAGAATATAACAGCTATTAATACTTAAAATTAATTTAAAAGCAATAAAAAAAAAAACATATGTTCACATGTATAATATAATATAAAATATGCTAACATATATAATATATTATATATTATGATATATGTATGTTGTCGGAAATTAGTGAAATCTGACGTTCAATATAATGGCTAAAAGTGATATGTCATTTTTAAACCTGACACACTTCTTAAATCATATATAACGAGATTTCAACGTAAATAGATTGTTCATGATAACTAATCTCGCAATGAAATTTGAAATTCGCGCCCTTTACCTAGATCAGTTTTTTGTATTATAAATACGCATTTCGACTACAATGTAGTCATCATCAGTATAAATTAGCTAGTCATACTTTACTCTTTGACAATTATAAATAGATATAAAGTCGAGATCAACAGACAAAAATAAAAATAAATAGAAAATTAACTAGATTAAAATATACTAGATTCAAAATATAATAAATTTTAAATTATATTGAAATTGCTCTTGTTAAAATTTCCTTCATTCACATTTATTCCTGTTAATTTTACTCTTATTAAAATTACTGTTATATTGTCGCAGGATATGTTACTTGTTGCTAATTTGGTGACAGTTTCACCAAAGTGAAACTGTCTGTTGATCGGTTTTGTCTGTTGATCTCGACTTTATATCTATTTCTAATTGTCAAAGAGTAAAGTACGACTAGCTAATTTATACTGATGATGACTACATTGTAGTCGAAATACGTATTAATAATACAAAAAACTGATCTAGGTAAAGGAGGCGAATTTGAAATTTTATTTCAAAAACCTACAGTTCTCACTAATTATCATTCGATAATATAATGTTTAATCTCACAATGGTTTTGCATTTTGGCTGATAGTGTAATTTTGGAAGTATATATGCGAGGTTATGATATCAATAACAAGTGGATGTTCGATAATTCTTCTATTTCCCAATGGATTTCAGATTCCAAGTCTCATTCTCATCCTCTTCATTGAGTGATAGGTCTATATCAGTAGCTTAACAATCCAAGTAAACTCATTATTCATTTCAAGATCCACGGGATCTGCAGGGGGTATATCCAACATTATATCTACTGTAGAGCGGTCTTGAAGTTTTGGGGGGCGCTTTTTAGCTTTATAAAGGAAAATATAGGTACTACATTTCTGAAACAATTCAACTTACATTATAAAATTCAATATGGAAACACTATACAAATAAAATAGATTAAAATTAATTGAATACTGAACGTCTACAGAAAAATGCACTGTTAATGAATTTGTTTGTAGTAAATCCTATTACCTAACCCACAATCAACCCTTTTTATATAATCCATAGGTGGGCAGACCTTGACTTCACTCAGCTCTGAGTGAGAGGTAGGAAGAGAGATAGAGTAAATATAGGGTACCTACCAATTATTATTATTTTCTTTTTTTAATTAAAACATTTTCTGAAAAAAATATAATACCAACTATTTTTTATAGTCACTATTTTTCTAAGTATACAATACATACAATACATTGAATACATACTCTGGAATTTTCGGCTGGTAATTTGGGACATAAAATGAATAAAATATATATGTTATATAAATTATAAAATATAAATCTTTTGATCTTTTACATTTACCGCTTGTAAATTTTTTGATGATTTAGCTTTAGTTTAGATTTTAGAATTAGATTTTAGGAAATTCCGAATAATTTGCCTAAACTATTCATATCGGAGAACTAATAAACAATTATTTACTTGATTTAATTATTTTTTCTTAGTAGGGGGCATAGTGTCATGGGAATTTGATGACACTGGATACAAAAAAGATTCCAATGATAAAGCTGGGTGGGGTGGAGGGTTGGTAATTTGTTACTAATTTCTAAACTGTTAAATTTTACATAAAGTGGGTTTGCAAAAAAACGTGGATTTGCAAAAATAAATGTTGTAAAAGTAATTAATTTTACCCTCAACAAAAACCGATCATTATGGACTTCCACAAATTAAAGCTCTCTACAATCAAACATAAAGTGGGATATATACATAGTTGTTGTTGTTGTTGTAATTATTGTTATTGCTATCATCATTATTGTTGTTATTATTGTTTTTATTATTGTTATTATTATTATTATTATTATTATTATGTATTTTGGTGTATCTCTCCATATTGTAAAAGATATTTTTTAAACAATAAATATTTTATAAAACTAATTCTAAATTGATTGAATAAATTATTGGGCAATAATCGGTGGGCAACCTGTATTGAAACATCGTTTCGTCTTACTTCAAAACATACCTTTTTTACTTACTCTCACCCAGCTTATGGAGAGTCGTTCGACTGAGGCGAGCCGTCTGTGCCCACCTCTGAATTATAATCGAAAGAGGGTAATAATTCAGAATGTCTGAAATCTCATTAAGGAGGTCTCTGTATTGCAAGGAAGATCTATCGAAGAATGATAGTTTTATAAAGACAAATTTGACACTTGGAAATCGGAATTCCCTCTAGAACTCTAAACATTTGAAAATTAAACCGATAAAAACTGCTGTCAAGAGTTGTCCGATTTAGTATTGAAAATAGTATCAAGCAAGTGTATATTGGCTAGACATTATAACGATAAGCTTATTTGATTATATTAACTGACGACATATATATATATATACCTCATATTGGTTTTTTAAATACCATTGTAAAAATGTTAAAAAATGAAACAAAACTATCAATAAAACTATAAAATTCAATCATGATTTGAAAAGTTAAATATTTAAGTATCATAAATTATATTTAAAAAAAATGTACATAAACTAATTTTATTATTTTATAAAAAAAAGAATAGATATAACTATGTATGTATATATCTCATAATATAATAATAGATAGTTACAAAAAAAAAAATTATTACCTTCTAACTAAAAGTTATATATTTGATTGCTGACATACTATTTGTGTTGTTTAATATCCTGAGAAACATGTGAAACACGAATAAACAACATTATAATACCGTCAATAATAAATATATAACCATAATAACAAAACTACAAATATATACATATATATATATATATATATATATATATATATATATATATATATACATATATATATATATATATATATATATATATATATATATATATATATATATATGTTTATTTATTTATTTATGTATATACCATTACTTTCCGCGCGTAGATATTCGATTTGGCTGTCAATTTTTTCACCAAAATGCGTTTAAAAGGAAGTCCGCCGCCTGTATAATAGGGAATATGCATGAAAATTTTTTTTCACATTTATTTTCAGAATATGAGAATACTGTTAATATTGTAATAATATTTAAAAACGAAATTAAAATCCGACAAATATTAAGGAAGCTATAAGCTTTTAAAGATTATTATCTATCTCTTTCTTGCAAAAATACTAAAAACGGAGTTTTACGTGTATTTTAAATGGTGAAAGTGTAATATGACGTCACATAACATATCAAGAGGGCTATCACCCTTTTTGTCTAATCGGGAATTTCAATCATTCATATCTCGCTTATTTTTAAAGTTATTTAAAAAGTAATTTGACCTTGATATTTGTCAAGTAAACATGCTTAAATTCAAGTGAAAAAAAATTTTCATGCATATTCCCTATTACGTGAAATTTGAAACAACCGATATGTTTCTCTATTCACCTCGTACTAGATAGATAGATCTTGGGGTCTATAAAGTATAGCAGTTCGATCTTAAGGTCTATTGTGCTCCCACTTCTACAGTTCGACGAGATTCGCTTCTCCCATATGTTGGCAATATCCAGGAGCTTGCTTATTAGGTCTTCCTGAAGGAAGGTTCATATATTCGGGGTGAGATGCACCGAATATCCTGTATCTGCTGAAACCTAGAGGTTCGCAGTCAAGTCGTACGAAGAATAAATATTGGTTTATTTAACGGCCCAGTTCCATAATGGGAAAACGGTCTACGGGAGAGGATCTTTGAAAGAGAGGGGCACACAAAATGTGGAATATTTTCCTTAATATTAATTAAATGGAAAATAGGTATTATAAAACAAGTGAAAATAACAACTCACTAATGGCCTAAATACCCGGTATATACTGAGTTTATGGAAAAAGTTTCAAACAAAAATTAAAAAAAAGGAACATTTTTGACTTGAAAGTTTTTTTCTTTCTATTACGGTTTCACTGATAGATATTTTACTCCCTGATAGGGGAAGTATGATCCGATTTTGCCTATGCACGACCTTGATCTTACTTTTTAGCTCTAGAACTTTAACTTTTACTCTTATCTTGTTTAGAGACAGACGGACGGGACTGACGGATATGCGGAAATGGAATAATTTGGTCCACACCTATACCAACAACCTTTTTCTGCGATCCGTATTTTTGTTAGAACAAAGTTGGTTTCGTGGTATAAAGTTCGGACTAAACTTAATATACCCTTGTATATATTATATATACCGTGTGTAAAAAATTGTGGACAATACAAATTACTGAAATTTATCATCTTAGACCATATTATCTTTATCTTTAATATTTATAAAAACATTAATGTTCTAATACTTATAATAATTAATATACTACTAAAACTACTAAATACTACTAATGTCGCCATGATAACTGAATTTGCTAGCCTATCTAGGCATCTACTAACTCTCAAATGAAATATTTGTATGCAATTGTAAATTACAAGGACGATATATTTTACAATAATCGTTAACAAATAAAATGACATAGATAGACATCTTCAATCGCGAAGAATTTAATTTGTATTGGTGACTATAATCGTGCATGTAATATATTACTACATATATCCCGTTATGGAGTCCCGAGAGAGATAGCCTCTTGGTGGCACTCTGAAACAGTATTTTCCCGAGCTCTTGCCGCGATACTTTTTCCTAGTGATCACGGTGTTTAGCATTTGACCACTTGTTGATCACCTGTTTACATGCAGTCCTTGGAATTCTAAGGTATCTGCATTTTCGTTTCCTTCGAAACCACTTTGACCCGGCAACCAGATCAATTTACCATTGTTCCGTTTTGCCAGCTCCAGCAGTTCCTCCAGACAATCCTTGACTAACCTTGACGTGACCTCAGTTCCAGACAAGTCTTTTTAGGCAGCTGTCCGAGCATCTACTAATTTTCAAATGAAATATTTGTATGAAATTTTAAATAAATTACAAGGACGATATATTTCACGATAATCGTTAACAAATAAAATGACATAGATAGACATCTTCAATCGCGAAGAATTTAATTTGTATTGGTGACTTTAATCGTGTATGTTAATATATTACTGCATATATGCATCCTTTCTGTAGATGCATCCTACATATAGCCACTTGTTACAAAAATAAATTAGTATATAAAAATGTGATTGAAGGAGTGTCTTTTAAATGTTTGTAAACGAATTAAAATTATAAGAAACTTATTCATTGGATTTGGTAGTTTGTTTAATATTTTATTTTATAATAAGACTTCATCAACTTAAAGAAAACATCCACTTGAGATTTGATATTTTTATTGAATACATTATTATTTTATTATTTGCATATACTGTGAGTATCTCAAAATCTACAAAATATAATTAAGTTACTAACTATATTATTATTTGTGTATACTTTTAACGTCACAGTACTATACCAATGTTATTTTCCATTAAGGTTAAGAAGGCATAAGTATGAAAGAACAAGCGTATAATACAAATAGACTAACATATCATTGAATTTTATTAATGTCGATATGAAAAAATTATCCAACAGGTATCGAACTCTAGATCTTTTGATTTCTGGAGAGCACACTAGGCATGAAATCCAAAGGTCCAGGATTCGATACCTGATGGTATTAATAAAATTCAATGACATGTTAGTCTATATAATATACCCTTGGTCTTTCATAATAATGTCTTCTTAACCTTAATGGAAATTGACATTGGTATAGTACTCATTGGCGTTTTAAGGATGTTCCAGCACACTACCACTTTTCGACAGATTTTGCTGATTTTTTTCACAGGCTAAAAATAATGTTTTCTAATAAATCCCGAAGTTTCAGAATTTTTGACCGATTGGAGTAAAGCTAAATATTTATTGTTAAAAACTATCTTAGACGTAAAGTGTTGGAAGGAATCAATTTATCAATGGAAGCAGTCTCTGGAATTAAAGTGCAGGAAAGTGTACCCGTTAAGAATAAATATAATGCAAAGGACAGATAATGTCTTGGAAGCGTGTGCTTTTGTATGTCTGATTCATTTTTTATTTATTTCCTCGCAACGTCCAAACGGCTAGATGGATTTAAATCTTGATTCTGATAATGACATGGGATGTATTAATTTCGGGACAACGAATATCGAAGAATATTAAAAAAATTTTATTAAATTAAAATTATGCAAAAAACAGCCCGGCGGCTAAACTGACTTAGAAGTTAAAAAAACGAGTTTAGATTACGTATATATTATGAAAATATATTAAGCTTTAACTATATTAAGTTTAATCCGGTAACGGTAAAATGACTTAATTGGTTCATTTCCACATATCCGTTCGTCCGACCAGAGACACGATAACTTAAAACCAAAAGAGATAACGAACTGATACTTGTGAACCACACCTTTGAGTGAAATGTGGACAATCTCGAATGAAAATGTCCATTTTTGAAATCGTAAGAGAAGTTTTATGACAACAAAGAACCCTTTTTAAATACAAAAAACCTTTTTGCTTCAAACTTTCATTAACTGAATACTTTTGACACAATTAAAGCTCAAAAATAAAATAATCAGTTCGCATACATTGATAATAAACTTATTATGTACCGGGGCATATTTAAGCAATTAACTGAATCAGGTATTTTAGGTACTTTCTATTAATACAGGTACTTTTTTTTCTATTAATATAGAGCTTAGAAGTCAAAAGTGTGCACACTGTTTATAATATATACGAAAGAAAAGTTAATATTATTTAATAATAATAAATATAAAAACAAATTATTAACATTCTTAGTGAGGTTTGGTTGGCTATCATAAAACAAGATGTTTAACGACACTGATACAGATCAATAACCACAACCAACTTTACACACCAAAGAATAGAAAAAAATAAACCGAAGATAAATCATTCTTTATAAGTGAATTCATGAATAAATAAATGTATTGTATGATTTTCGTATAGAGGTATCCATGATGCATGATGGCATGACATATATAACGCTTTAAATACATCATATGAGTCATATGTGTTGTTGTTGTTATACTTACTCTGATATATAAAGTTGACCGCCAAGTGTTAACATATGGAAACTTCGTACATCTAGCTTTTATTTACGAAATATATATATATATATATATATATATATATATATATACTTCAAAATGTTTATTTTTATATATTATGCGTTTGAAAAACTTGAATAATTAATTTAGTTTTCAAAAGTTATGTTTGATTTAATCACTCAGTATTCTTAAGCATTTCTTCGCCCAAATTAAATTTTCGTATGAATTTTATAAGCTTGAAATATAGCTAAAATTTCAAATTCTAATTGTCAAAGAGTAAAGTACGACTAGCTAATTTATACTGATGATGACTACATTGTAGTCGAAATACGAAATACGTATTTATAATACAAAAAACTGATCTAAGTAAAGGGGGCGAATTTCAAATTTTATTTCAAAAACCTAGAGTTCTCACTATTTATCATTCTATAATATAATGTTGAAATATAGCATTAAGTAATACTAATAAACTCGCTCTGCTCGCAAGGTGACTCCCGGGGCGGCCTTCCATCTAGGCTTCGTGAAAGAATACAAAAGACTGCATTCTTCTAACATGAATAGAAGTTAAAAAGATAATTTTTGGTTTTTTTTCTTCACATTTTCGGGTAGCGGGAGCATGCTACGTTGGTTAAATTAAAGTTTTCCGATTTTTTTTCCATAAGTTTGATGTGATTCCACGTCAAATGCAAAAAACAGTGTATTTGTATACGTCAGTCAGTCAGTCAGTCAGTGTGTGAGTGAGTTACACAAATGGCTGTATATATTATAGAACTCAACCACGTGTGCGTCTATTAGTATACGCTTGCCCGTCATACTTATGCCTTCTTAACCGTACTGAAAATTAATATTGGTGTAGTATTGGTGACGTTTAAGTATACACAATAAATAGGGTCTAACATTTAGATTGTTACGTGAAATATTCAATACACATTATGTTATTCTACAAAATTCAGCGATAATCAAATAGTGATTCGTATTAGGTACACTTAGTGTACAAAAACGAATACAAGGTTTTATTTTGATATCACATGTCATAACAGAGATACCTAGTTTAAATGAAACCTGATGTGCTGTGATGTGACTATTTTATTTATAAACCTTAATTGAGATGTCGGTGGGATATCAATATGACATACTGTGAACCCAGTGGAAAAAATTTATTTTGTTACAAACTGTATTTAATATTGTCATTATTAGCGTGAACGGTATACGAAAACGGCTTAAGCGTATTGTATGTTTTCCTACGAGTATTCAATATTTTCAGCAACAAATTATTTATAAAGTTAAACTTAATTAATTTAAATTAATTTAAATAAAAAACATGTACTACGAATTTTTATATAATTCAAATATATTAATATTTGAAGGTGATAATTTGCTACATCACCAAAAATAATAAATAAAACGTTGATATAATAAATTAAACACATTAAACGTTGTACTAAATAGCTAAAATAATAAGGTTACTATACCGGATATAATACCTTTTACTTTAACTGTCACGAGTGCACTGCTTTTGTTTTCCTCTGTGCTATAATTTTTTGAATCTTTCTTTAATATTTCAAAAATTGTGATAAAGAGTTTGGAAATCATATTTTTGGCCTTATTATAAACTATGAACATTTTTGTAACTGAGTATGTAAATAAATCAAGCAAGTTGGTCTTCTTCTACTGTTGATTGTAATAACAATATAATAATATGATCCATGGTAACATCAACTTCTATGTTACCAAATTGAAAATGAATTTTTGGTGGCGGCGCTGTGAAATATGAGAATATAAATTTTTAAGAATAATATACGGTTTAAAACAAAATCTATTTGGACAAAATGGCAACAATAAAAGTTTTGCAAAGCTTTAAGACTAGATGATAGTTTGTTATAAAAATATAGTCCAATTTATAGGGAAAGAAATAGTCTTAAAATTGTTGAATCAAATACTTCTGCATGTTCGTATGTTTATAGATATTTGTCCAAAGCCGAAAATTTATGGAAATCGTTATAATCAAATCATAGAAATCGTAAAAGAGTGGGTGTTTTATGTTGACAATTTCGTTGAGGAGATTATGTTGGTTTAATTGCAACACAAACCATTTTACAGTTTTTTTCATTTTACTTATCTACTGATAAAAGCCTACATCTTAGCTTGTCTGAAAATATTTAGTTTTTTAATACAAAAAAATTAATTCAACTTACACGCATATTTTCCAACGCGTCCCCCAAAATTCTATGTTAACACATTTTTCGAATTCCATGATGAGCTCATCTGGATGATCACCAAATCATCGTTTTGTCATCAGTATTAATTGGCAAAATTTCAAATCGATTCAATGAAAGTCCCTGAAATGCGATATGCAAGATTGGCTTACATACAGATCAATTTAAGGACGTTGCAGCACTGTGTTATATAATCAGGACAAAAAACCGGTTTGATTTTATTATAGCACAAATACATAAACACACATATACAAAACGTAGGCAAATACACTGTTCACATATACAAAATAATGTTATTTTGAAGAAGAAAAAAAATTATAAACTTTTATATTTCGAAAACAAAACGGTAACACACGATTTTTTAAAAATTTACATAATAAATATTTAGCTTTACTCTTCTAGTTTTTTTTAAATTCTGTCGATTATGTTTTCTTCAACAGATAATAGTTGGGCGGGCAGGAAATTTTACATACTTCTAATGAGAGAGAGAGTGAGAGAGAATGATAAATTCTCGCATTCTAAACGGTCAAAAATTCTGAAACTTCGGGATTTATTAGAAAACGATATTTTTTAAGCCTGTTAAAAAATATGAGCAAAATCTGTCGAAAAGTGGTGGTATGCTGGAACATCCTTAAGTGTGTTAAAATGTACTTAAAAACTTCCTCCATTAATTTTCAAATAGGATATAAATTAATTTTGTATTATTAATATTTGTTGAATTTTAAATTATCTAGGAGTTTTTTTTTTTTTAAATAAAATTTTGTTTATTTTGCTACTTAGAAACAAAAATATTTACAAACAACATCCGGAAATATATCGCGGATTATTATTAACCACTAACCACCTGTTTTTAACTAATATCGCATAGGATTTAGCTATGAAAACTATAAACAGATGTATCAGGCTTGTAAAAATATTTTTTTATTTTATGAAGTCTTTTTAAGAATTGAAAAAAAAAACTTCTTTTTCAAAACACTCATTCGACTTACATATGCATACACTACTCAGCAAAAAATTCATTAAAATTATTTACTGCTATTTAATGGGGGTGAAAGTTGATGTTAAAATGAGGGTAATTTTTGGAAAAACATTCATTTAAAAACAATTTTCACAAATTTTTAATTGAAAAAACGAATTTTACTTTTATGTTTTTAAAAGTGAATATACTTTTAAAAGCGGAAATTACCTTCTCTTGCTCTTGTAAGCTATCAGTAAGGTTAATTCTGGGCAGGAACTGGGCTACGTGCTGGTCGTCTCAAAATCTGAATTTTGATAGTTTTATTTTATTTCACAAACTTTCGAAATCGTTTTTCTACTGCTTTTTAGACTTCCCAAAGGTTCCGTAGGGATCGTGATGTTGTAATTCGCGCAGAAGAACTGTTAGAAGAAGACTTGCCAAAAGAAACTAGAAGGCCAACCTAGAAGGTCAGTCGTAGCACCAGAGATCACAGTCAATATTCGAAGATCCCAATAAACCATCTCCGTCACTGAGCCATTTCCGAATTGTAACCTCCTAGTAATGTTACCGTAATCATAATACTAATAATACGGGGACATAAAATCGTATAAAAAGAACATATCTCAGAAACTACCCTTCAAATTGTGAATTTAATTGAATTTTTGTACTTTTTGGATCCCATTTACCAATTAAACAAATTTTCATTAGAACCTTACAAAAATCATGGAAGTTCGACAAATAATTTTTGTTCCCGATTCGGATGAAAATCACTTTATAAGGTAAATTGAACCTAAATGAAAAACGTATTAATTGAGGTTTTAACTGTGAATCTCTGCATATCGCAGCAATAACTCTCATTTACTTATAGTACGAGAGCCCACGACCAAAACCATGTCTCATCGCACCAAAGATAAAACTATATACAATCAATAGTTTAGATGACTCTAGACCCGAATAGGGCGGTAGTAACGATCAGTAATCTTGCAAAGTCGCGGGGGATGATTTCTGCTATGAAAAAAAACCCAGATGTATTATCACAAAATGTTTGATATTGGAAATGTACGTAGATTTTGTGATTTTATTACTAAAAATACTGTTTTCAGACATTTTGTGTCTTGCGTTTGACCTGAGCGCATGAAAATCATGTTTCCGGTATTTCGAGACTATCATCTAACTACATTCCGTCAATCAGACGTTTTGCTATGATACAAGTCGGCTAAATTTTGCGACATTTTTGAAAATGCGCTCAGGTTAAACACAAGACGCAAAATTTCTGAAAATTGCATATTTGGGCTCAGAGTCATCTAAACTATTGATTCTATATGGTAGTGTCTATGGTCATCCATAGACACTAAACAAGGATACATAACTCCATGTAAACAAATAATTGGCAAAAATAAGATGTCAGTAGTGTTCCTTCGGCATCGGAAACAAAACAGAGAGTATAAGGCGCGAGTTTTAATTGAAAAACATTACGTATTTATAGTATTATAAAAATTATTTCCAGCTAAAGTATTTTTCCAATAAAATATTTTTTTAAATAAATGATAAGTAATTTCAATTTTTCAATAAGGATTTAGTTGAAGTTGAAGTGATAGTTAAAATTCGCAAAATAATTCCATAAAAAAAAAAAAAAACATCAAATAATTAAATAGTAACCTGTAATGTTGGAATTGTAAAAATGAAAATAAATTATTGAATCAGATATTAAATTAAACTTTTATTTATTAATAATAATGCTGAAAATTAATATTTAATATAATATCATACAATTTAATTAATTTTGGAATATTTATACTAGCTTTTGGTACTTCAAAAAGTCCTCGTTTTTTAAAGCCAATTGATCCCGTTGCTTATTGTCACAAGCACTACCACTTTTACAGTTGTCTACTGCACATACTCTTGCACATAAAATTTTTTTAACAAATTTCATACTTCAAAATAATCACTTCGAAATAAAACTAGTTACTTTTGCCTACTTCATTTCTATTTATTATACTATACCGTACGTTTAGTTTACATCTTCGCATAGCAGATCTCTCACGAGTATGGGAGAGTACATATGCATACATTAAGACCTCCTTCTCATACACATTGCTTAATGTATACATATGTACTCTCTCATACTCGTGGGAGATCTGCCATGCGAAGATGTAAACTAAACGTACGGTATTTCACTTCGGTACGGATGAGTTCCTATAAAAAACTAGCGACCCTAGCGGTATAAAAAGTAAATATAACTTCTACCATTTCGTTGACATATTTTGTCAATTTTCCCGTTTGAGTTATATCTTCTTTATATAGTCTCCATGGTTTCATCCTTGGTGTGATGAGACAAAAATCTTGGTCGTGGGCTCTCGTACTATTATGGATCACCAATCCGAAAACATTGAAGAATCGAAGTCTATTTTGTAAGGTTTTCAATATATTCACACATGGTTATATACACGACAGTAAATAAATATTATATTTGACCATAAATGTCTTTCTCTATGCTAGCTGATCCCTTGTTAAAAATTATCGGTGTATGGTTTGACAGACCGACCGACTATTTAAAGGTTCTGTGTATAACATAATATTATTATTATTATTAATAATAATACTGAAAATAAAGAGAAATGTTACACAGTTGACATATTATATTTTCAACGCCCGTCGACTCCACCTATGGCGGCATTTCTACAAAATAACCAAACAAAAAATGTCTTTATATTTTTCAATATTATTATTAATAATTGTTAGGTTATTTCAAAAAAAGAAAAAAAAAGAGAAAAAATGGAACTACCTCTTTCCTAAATATATTTAGGCAGAGCATCATCAAACCAACAAGCCAGAGCGCATTGCAGAAGTTTAATAATGCTTGAAGTTGTTATACCATAAATAAATATGTTTTATTTCATAAATATGATTATTAATCATCGTCTTAATCTCTAGAGATTGTGTTTTAACACATGTTTGTGTATGCATTCTTATTTGGTGGCCAAAAATTCTGATTGAAAATATGATAATTTTTGCTTGTAATGGTTTTTTTTGAAAAACTTTTGATGTTTTGAGTGCTAATGTAAGTTGGGCTGGGTTGTAGTAGTAGTTCGATGTTTTCGAACCTTTTGTTTGTGCAGAGTTTTTAGACTTTTGACCACGGCGCCTTTTATCTATTATCAAAGAAACTCTTATGTATACAGAGATATTTTGAATTTTAACTTTCAATCTTACATTGTTAATATTTCTGTAAATATTAGAGTAACAGAAAAAAAATAGAAACAAAATTATAGTAAAACTAATTACCTACAACTTTGTTTCTTATGGATTTTTCTATTTTTCAAATATTAAGGGAGATATGCCAAATTTTGTGTTTCCCTTTCTCCTTATCCGATTTTACCCATTAACGAATTTGACCTTTTGAATACCAAAAGCGCCTAATATACCAAATTTGATTCCAATCAGAAGAAAACTGTGACCGCATCAACATATATATATATATATATGTTGATATGTTGATTTGATATATATATATATATATATATATATATATATATATATATATATATATATATATATACACAATATACATATATACAAATTTTAGCGATAGTGATTTTTAACATGTAGTAGGTAGGATCGATGGACATTTAAAGAAATTTTTACGAAATTCCATCATTGGTACAAAAACAAGAGCTGCATTTCCTTTGGATGAAATTCGCTAAAAAAGTAGTGAAATACTTTGACAAGTCATTTTTCAGCTTATTATTCATCAGACAATGAAAGTACACTATAATTCAGAATCGGAAAATTTTAATTTAGTACCTGAATCATGTAAAAAGTTGCTCAATTTACGATAAGTAGACAGCACGCTGAAAGTAAGCACGCTGAATTTTTGAATAAACGTAATTGGTTTTCACATTTTTAACACTGGTGGAAAAGTCTCAAACAATTTCCTTGTAGTTCATATAATTTTCTACAAATCTCATAATATTTTTGTATCATGAACCAATTTCGAGATACAGCAGGCAGATTGCAAAGTGGAACTTCCGTATAATAGGATTTAGTAAATGTAAAATATCTACAGTTTTTATAATGTCAAAACAATGGTTTATGTAAATAATATACATACAATCTACATTTAAAAGAAGCTTTTATTAAATGTACTAAAACGTTGGAAATCTTATTTTTCCCCCGACTAACCAATCGAAATATGATTATAAATAAAAGCTTGGGGTGAAGATTAAACCAAGCTCTTATTTATTATTTTCTACTTTTTGGTTCATTAAATAAAAACGTGTTTTTAAAACAAAATTTTGTGTGTTTTATTTTCTACTTTTTAGACTAAAACTCAATTGAATTTCCCACCGCTTCCACTACTACAAAAATTTATAAACCCTTCCACTAAATTTCAGCGAATTCCATTGATATTATAGTCAAGTCTAATAAAAGATTATAAAATTCAACTTGCTTACTTTCATTCCGAGCCTGACTATTTATTTCATCTGATTTGATTTGGTTACTATATAGATCGTTCCATATCACACATTTCCATATAAATAAACATGAAGAATGATCTGTGTATATATAATATGATATTATACACTTTGACGGTATATGACGAATATTTTTTAACTTTTCTTCCCATCGAAATACTACCAACCAAAAACAGATTTTATTCCAAAAAAAGATCCGCAATATTATTATTATTCTATACATAATTTGTATTTATTTTTATGTTGACAGATATTTACAGAAATAGAAGGTGTATACCTCTAGACCCAACCAAATGAAAAGATGAAGAAAAAAACAACCATCTACTAAAACATCATTATTTGTTCTGTTTAGAACAATGATATATTATGCATACAGACGAGTATATATTATTATATTATGGTAGTCAAATAGCTGTGGGGGGTCTGTCCCACCATCAATCCCGTACACACAAAAATTATAATGTGCTTTGTATATGTGTAATGTGTAATGTCATCCTTTGATTTGCACCGACGCCTCCGCCCTACACATAAGTATATGTCGTTATGCTATATAAATATTTGTATCAACGATAACATTGTTATTATCGGAACGAAAATATATCGATTTTTTGTTATGTGTGTGTGTGTGTAAAATAGGGTTACCAACTCAAAATTTTTGAAAATCCGGAGATTGTTCTCATCAATCCGGAGATATTTACTGACGTACATAATAGGGTAGTTGCATGATATCAAATATGTCATATTTATTTTCAGAATATGAAAATACTGTTAATACTGTAATAATATTTAAAAACGAAATTAAAATCTGACAAATATCAAGGAAGCTATAAGCTTTTAAAGATTATTATCTGTTTCTTTCTTGCAAAACGGAGTTTTACGTGTATTTTAAATGGTGATAGTATATTATGACGTCACAATGCATGTCAAGAGGGCTATCACCCTCTTTGTCTAATCGGGAATTTCAATCATTCATATCTCGCTTATTTTTAAAGTTATTTAAATAGTAATTTTACCTTGATATTTGCCAAGTAAACATGGTTCAATAGGGAATATGCATGATAATTTTTTTTCGTTTGAATTGAAGCATGTTTACTTGACAAATATCAAGGTTAAATTATTTTTTAAATAACTTTAAAAATAAGCGAGATATGAATGATTGAAATTCCCGATTAGACAAAGAGGGTGATAGCCCTCTTGATATGTTATGTGACGTCATATTACACTTTCACCATTTAAAATACACGTAAAACTCCGTTTTTAGTATTTTTGCAAGAAAGAGACAGATAATAATCTTTAAAAGCTAATAGCTTCCTTGATATTTGTCGGATTTTAATTTGGTTTTTAAATATTATTACAATATTAACAGTATTTTCATATTCTGAAAATAAATGTGAAAAAAAGTTTTCATGCATATTTCCTATTGAAGTGAAAAAAAATTTTCATGCAACACCCCAATTACGATAAAAAAAATCTCATTCGATGAGGATATTTACAAAAATCAGATAAACTAATTAGCTATTTATGTACGTAGGTGCAAGCGTAAACATTAAAAATAACGCTCAGTAGCTCACCCTGTGAAAAATGTTAGTATTGTAACTATATTGATTGATCTTGTAACGGAGTCGCAACTAAAATATACTTTAGTTTATCAGCCACCTTTGCATATTCAACTACGTACGGGGTTCGATTCCCCGCTGGAGAGCCAAAATGTAAGGAGATACATGATTATAGATGGAATGATTAGTAATCATACATTTAATAAACGAAAAGACAGCGAAGAAAGATATAAATTATCTTTATTAAAATCAATTCGTAGAATGAATGTCAGAAGGTATTTGTTGTAAGTTACCAAGGTAATGAACATAAATATTACCGTGGTATCAAAGGGTGTATGTAGTTGCGTTACGAATCTACAAAGGTGTCAAATAAACTAAAGTATATTTTATTTGCGACTCTGCTACAATCTCATCAATCCGGAGATAATTACTAACGTACATAATTACTATAAAAAAAACCTCATTCAATGAGGATATTTACAAAAATCAGAAAAACTAATTAGCTATTTATGTACGTAGGCGCAAGCGTAAACATTAAAATAAACGCTTAGTAACTCATTCTGTGTATAAAGTTAGTATTGTAACTATATTATGAGCAACTTTCAATAATGAGAATATTATAAAATTAAATTTCTCGCGATAATAAATTAAATAATTATTCATAAAGAATTAGTATATTCTTTTCATAAGAATGAAAAAATACTGAGATTCTATTTTTTTAATCTGGAGTACGGAAAAAACTTAAATTTTCCGGAGTCTCCGGTCCAAAACTGGAGAGTTGGTAACCCTAGTAAAAATCAAAAATTTTTTAGTTCTAAACATCTTATTTTACCTATTTGGATACATGTATTATTTATATAGACGTCAAACATATATGTGGGGTGGTCTATACAAAGCGTTACGAATTTTTAGCAAAGAAATGTTAGGAATGTCCTCGTTTTTGAATAGTTTTAGAAAATACAATTTTTTTTGAAAAAAAATAACAACAGAATCCAATCTACCGTAATTAAATTAGGTCAAATTAAGGATAAACCTACTGGAATGAAAATATGCAACATTTGTTTTGATATTCTAGAAGCTAGAGAAAAAGTTTCCGCGAGCCAAGATATTATTTTATTATATTATTATTGATGATTACAGGTCACCAACTAGGTTTTTGCAAACATTTCGATTCTTATCGACCATATATCATAAGAAATTGTTATAAATCTTGGAGATCATAAAGTGTTTATAAATTTAATCTCTCGTATGATCAATTTTGAGTTATAGCTTGGAGCGTGGGTTTCGACCATAAGGTCCATTGTGATGCCTAAGGATGTGAGGATGTGAGTTGAGTGGAAGGAGTTTTTGTGAATAGACTAGGAATTGGTAGGATATGCGGCTGCAGCCAACTATGATAGGAACTATGCCGATATTTATCTGGAGTTCGTGAAGGATACTGCAGAAAACCTTCTCAAGAATAGACGGTTACTTCATTCTTGCCCATACGCCGACAGTTTAGTCAATTAACCGCCCTTTTTTTCTTTCTTAATAATTGACATTTTCTTTCTTAACTTCCCATGCCGGGATTCGAACACATAACCTCCCAGTTTCCAAGTAGTAAAATGTCAAATAGATTGTCAATAAATCCTTCATAAATGCTGCTATCGTCCTTATCGTCTCTCTTCTTAATGAGATTCAGCTCGGAAAATCTCCTCTCGCAAGTTACTTGCATAAACAAGATTCTGAGGCTTACGCAATAAGCTACGTATAATGTGGTTGTTACATTGGGACAAAAGTCCACGTGCACATGGTATGCAACTTCGGTAGGCATCCGAATCTCTTCGAGACAAACAAAACAGTTCTTTGATGTTTGATCTAAACCATTTTATTAGATCTATTCCTGCTCCGTTGGTTCCCAGGCTGGTGGAAGGGCCCGTGTGGCAAACGCCACCCGGACTCTATGGCCTGTCCGACACTGCGTTTAAAGATAGGTTAACCAAAAGGTTTAACCAAAGGTACATTTGTAACACAGTTTACTGACACTGAGGTAAGCTTCAAAATACGATATAGCATTGGCGATATAAAACGCACCGGAATACACAGGTTTTTATGAAAATAAAAATAATTTAGAGGCAAGATTCTCATTAACCACCTATTGAAATGAAATCTATGCTATGAATAGACTGTGCAGGCTCAACAAACATTTTCATTAAAATAATTTCTATTTCACACTAACCTTATTTATTCTAAGAGTATTGTTATTATATTCATTTCTGTCGCCTCTACAAGAAGCTACTAGGTATATAACTATATACTGACTGTTAGGCAGAAAAATATAGTCGGCATTCTTATTGTATATTTTATATTTCTTTCTTTCTTTTTTACAATATTTTAAAACTGCAATTCATATGCACGTAATAGATTTTGTTATTCTTATTTTTGTGTTTTATAAATAGGTTCGTTATATATACATAATATATTACTTTTTTTTCTAGTGTCATACAGGAATTAAAATATTGTATAACCTATGCATAAAATAACATTTGTCATTTATACTGAATAACTTTGTATTATATGTATAAGGCAATAGGCGGTATATTTTTTTATCGGTACATACTCAACGATTTTTACTATACATTTGTAATTATACAAATTTAAAAATGTAGGTACTGGGTGTAACAGAACTAACGTTTAATATATAAAGGACTTATAAATACGAAGAATCGTAATAGTGTAACGTATATGATAACAGGCAACAGGTAAGGTTCCTTCATGCCAGTTCCTTCATGCCCGACACTCAACAAACGTTTACCTATGTATGTGATAACATTCAAAAATATCTTATATTGAAATACAAGGAGCGCCTGGGGAAACAAAGGAATATGTTTCTGGAATATTGGAAATTCGAAGAAAAAAAGTAATGAAAATTCTCAGTAGTAAGGTGCAGATACACATAATATCTTTTATTAGCTCTTAGCTGCATAAACTTATTTAATATTCGAGAAATTTCGATATTATTCATCTTAAATTTGATTTGTAATGTTTAAATCCCACCAAAAACAAAAAAATTCGTTACGCAGGAGCTGCGTCAACTTAGCAAATTTCCTTAGAATACATAAATCACTCTCTAGCGGTCATAATTTTAGTGTGATCAAAATGAAATATAATATCTGATATGGCTTTAGTATTTGCAAAAATTAAATTTATTAATAGCCCAAAAAAATGGTATAACGATTATATTTTATAGTTACTATGGAAACGACAATCAAAATTTTTTACAATAAAATATATTTTATGTATTTGTGACAAACAAACACAAAATATTAAATATCTCTCTTAATATTAGAATAATCGAAAAATGTATAAGGAGTAAAGTTGTAGAAAATCAAATTTGCTACAATTCATTACCTGATCATTTTTTTCAAACTCTAATGTGAACAGAGATATTTAGAATTTTAGCTTTCAATCTTTAATTATAAATATTTCTGTAAATATTAGTGTAACAGAAAAATGATAAGAAACAAAATTACAGAAAATTAGTACCTACAACTTAATTCCTGATAAATTTTTCGATTTTTCAAATATTAAGGGAGATAGTCAAATTTTGTGTTTTCCCCTCCCTCATATACTTATGATAATGGGTTCAAAGCTGCGTTTTATATTTGAGCTTCATAGTTTTTTTGGTTTCTGAGATACAGAGGCTTAAAAACTGTTTCTAATCCTTTGTGTAAATCATAGTACGGTAGGCATCTACGCTTAAACATAGTCAGCCGTAAAATTTTGAAAAACAAACATCACTTATTGAACAATGTGTGTACTATTGTATTGTACTTCTACATACGTATAGGTACGTATATAAGAACTTGCGATTTATAATTACAGATGTGTGGAATGTAATTGTGGCAAAACTATTAAGCTTAGGAAAAAAAGTTTCACATTAAAGTTGCATTTTGAGTATATAACGTTTTCTTTATCTCTATGTTTTTTGGAGATTTTGTGACAGGAAATTACTTACTATATTTAAAAATTTTCATTAAAATATTTGAAAAACTTATATATGTTACCTTTTAAAACTTAACTGCACGACATTAGATTAAAATTTAGTAATATATTAATTTTAAAACGGTTTTTTTGTTTTTTTTTTGGTATACAAAACATAAAACACATTTTGGCCTATTTTAAATGAAAACTGAGGCATTCTCAATTAGTTCCTGCTTGTTCAAATATTTTTGGTTTCCTTGTTCAATATTTTTTCTCAACACAATACATTTTAATTTTTAAAAAGACAGAGAAATAGGTAACCAGAAGGTAGTGTAGATGTAAAAAGTTAAATAGTTTGACAATATAATATACAATCGTTAACACTCCTTGGTGTTTCAATTAAGGTTAACAGCACCGTATTTCACTTATTTTAAACTTCTTTTATATATTGTATGAAAATAAAGTTTGCGTGGCTCCTATTCGTCACGCAGGAGCTACGCAAAATAAAGGGAAATTTCTTATAGGAAAGAATCACAATGGTTATCATATTAAACTTCCATAGTGATATAGTTAAAATATTCATTATTGTGGGTATTCAATATTAAAATTGCAAATATTTCTGTAAATATTGGAGTTAATTGCAGTAAAATTTATTCAAGAATTTACTGTTTACTCCATTGCACCCCATTTTATTTTTCACCAATTTTACGCCGTTTTTTAGTTTTAGTGATGATTATTTTCGTTATTGTACTTATCTTTATATACAAATAACCGTTGGTGCGTCTGCTAGTTATCGTGTAACTTCTGAACGACTAGACCTATCGAGGTCATATTTACACAATATATTTGTTTTGTCCAGATAATGGTTTAAAGCTATGCTAAAATCCGATAGGTGGCGTTGTAGTCCAAGATATTAAGAAATTATATAAATTGGTGGAGGCTCTGGGAAGCAAAATATTCTATTTCTGATTGTGGTAGCGCCGGGAAAAGTCTCTACGGGCAACGCCGGGGAATTCTGCTATACACATTCTAGTATACACACATATTAATATTAATTCGCACTTTAATATTCAATTTAGTATAGATTAGTTCTGAGATAAATAAAAATTATTTTGTTTCGTTAATAGTATCATGATTTATTGCTATAAATATATTTATTTTTACATGCTATTTATTTTTTTGTTTTCTTTTAGATGAATTATTGTGTTTGTTTATATTTGGCGTAACTGGTATTAACCAATAGACAGTTAAAATTGGAATCCCTGGCCCGGAAGTTAGAGGTGTGATATTTAATACCGTGAAAGATGTGTATGATTTTTCGTATTAAGCATTAAAAAAGAAAACTGTATTTTTTCTGTACATTTCTTCAGGAAACAAATATCTCATACAGCTGAACTTTAATTTGTAATTGCAACAGCAAAATTAATGAATAATCATTTTCACATAAGTCCTACATATTACATACAACATATAGTTCTATAATTTTTCAAATTATTTTTAGTTAATATGAACCTTATTCATTTGATTTTTGGAAAAAATATTTTGCATAAAAGTTGTGAGTATATTTATAATGCATAGCTTTTACCAGAAACTTTTTCTCGAAAACCGAATGAATAAGGCACAAATCAATCATAAAGTTTTGAAATTTGAGTGCTACTTTCGTAGATAGATAGATTGTAATGGCTGCCCTGGACGCCATAAGGTCCATTGTGATTGCCTAAAGATGTGAAGATGTGAGTGGAGAAGAAGGAATTTTTGTGTGTAGACTAGGAGTTGGTAGGATGTACGGCTGCAGCCGATTCTGGTAGGAACTATGCCTTTATTCATCTGGAGTTCGTAAAGGAAACTGCAGAAAACCTCCACAAGCCTTGCCGGTTGCTTCGTTCTTGTACGCCGACAGTTAAGTCAATTAACCGCCCCCTTTTTTTTCTTAATAATTGACAAACTACCGATGTCGGGATTCGAACCCATAACCTCCCAGTTCCAAGTAGACATAACGCTTCAGACGTACACCAGACCGCTCGGCCTTTTGGCTGGTGCTACTTTTGTAACTGAGTGTTCATTGTATCATAAATGTTAACATACCATTTACAT
This sequence comes from Nineta flava, assembly GCA_963920215.1. NCBI lineage: Eukaryota > Metazoa > Arthropoda > Insecta > Neuroptera > Chrysopidae > Nineta > Nineta flava. Next base: position 110,065,125 of record OY986041.1, read on the forward strand.
AATACTAGATATGTTCAATTGCAATAGTATTCCGTAAGTATCATACTGTATTTAATTTATTTTGCTATGAATGTCACGAGTACCTTAATCTTAATACTACCCTGTTGAACAACCTATATATAGGTTTACGAACAACAAAAAAAAAAACCAACCTATATCCATATATATTACACAAACTCAGCTTTTATAACTAAATTATAATAACATTCAGGTTTACAAAAACCAATAAGTAAAGTAAGATGTTTAAAATATTTATAATATAATCCAGTCAAAAACCTCTAAACAAGTAATATAACAAAAAAAAAAGAAACGAATGCAATGCTTTCGTATATAATATACAACAATATGTATGCTGTTTGTTATATAGAAAAGATGACTATAACAAAATAATTATTGACAATAAGTTGAGCCGATTGTCACGTGTCTTTTTGTTATAATCTCCGTAGCGAATGCTAGATGTCACTAAAACAGAAATAAATGACTACCTAAAGATATTATATATATATATATTTATTGTAAGATATATATATATATATATATATATATATATATATATGTATATAGTTAAATGTATTTATTAACTTTTGAGTTTTTTACCGACAAAACAACATTTTTTTCGTCCTCTTTTTGAAACATATATTTAGGACAATTGAAATGTATTAACTACTGTCAATTGTCCCATAGCGACCACTGACCAATATGAAATAATGAAGTTTTTTTTTTTTTTTGCAATTATGTATCTTTTTGTTTGTGAACAGGAAAAAAAAACGATTTAAAAATTTAGTTACGGATGGACTGCACCTTTACCTGTATGATGTTTAAATTATGCTGATGACAGATTTGGTATAGTTTTTCTATACGTGTGTGTGTGTGAATATCGTATTAACTTGAAACATCTTGAATTTTTTCAAGTTTGCAAGGATTATAAGCTTAAATATTTATGGGTAATAATTATAATATTCATTATTAAAAATAAATATGTGCAAAAAAATATCAATTTCAAATATTTGGTCGTACGTTATAAAGAGACTACGGTTTTTGTATGTAAAATATCACGATTTGTTGTTTTCATTGAGTTCACTGTTTTCATTAATGCTCAGAACAGTCTTGAACCTAATCCTTAAATCTGTTTATTATTATTTGCTTTCTTTTAAGAACGTTCAGGTGATACGATAGAGTCACATGAGTACTATCTTTCATAAAATTCATTTAGGATGTTTAAAAAGGTGTAAAGTATATCAATAATCTTACAACGATTTATAACATTTTTTTTCTTCGCCAGTTTTCAAAATATAATGGCAAAAAATACCTAGCAAAACAGTTTTAATTTTATTAATTAATTAATTTTAACGTTTGCTTATCAGATTGAGAGGTAGTCTCTTGGATTCAATCTGAATCAGTATTTTCCAGAGTTCCTGCCGCGATACTTTTTCCCGGTGATCACGGTCTTTAACATTTGACCACTCGTTGATCATCTGTTTTATATGCAGGACTTGGAATTCCTAAAATAGGCTCTGGACCTATGAAGAGAATTCCGACTCTCTTTTTTGCTAAGGTATCTGTTTTTTCGTTTCCTTCGAAACCACTGTGACCCGGCACCCAGATTAGATTTGTTCCGTTTTGCCAGCTCCAACAGGCTTTTAGGGCAGCTTGACTGTCCCAGAGAATACATACGTTATATATATATATGTAATATATATATAATATATATACCTATATAAATATATATATATATATATATTTATAAATATTTAAGTTCGTTAATGGTCAAACTCGGTCAAGGATTAATGTGATAAGTTGTAGCCAAAATAAACAATATGTAACCTGGCCATTTATTCCTACGTGATGAATTTTTCGAATAAGGGTGTTCACATATATTATTAAATTTTTTTGTATATCCATTGAGACTACTAGACCAAAATTAGATATATAATTGAATACAAAAAATTAGGTACCAACAACAACTGATATAGATAAAAAATATATATCTATAAATATAAAGAATATTTTTATTATATATAGTTACTAAACATATCGTATAATACTACCTACATTAAAAATGATTCATAAAGTGTCAGATGTCAATTATTGTGTATGCTATGAATTTTATAAGCCCTCATTATATTTTATCAATAATATATATATAAAATATATATATATAACCCCCCTTATTATATTTATTATTGGTGGTATATATACAGAAATTAAATTACGTTACTTACTCGTTTGTTAACATATAAAAATCTGTTGAAATGTTATACAATAAGATATATTTATACTGCATGCGTTTGAATTATATATATTTGTTATCGTGAAAGCTCAAAAGCTCTTAAGGTATACATTACCTAGAATCTAGATCCACCGTACTTGAGTTATTCAGTTAAACAACGAAATATTGTACCTTTTAAGATCATCGTTCACTCGTAAGCTAATTTTTCTTAGTATAATTAAATGAAATTGAAGTATTACATTAAACTGTATAGGCTGGTATTCATAGTCCAGACATGAGTAAGTGCTTAAGCTTACCTTCATGAAGACCGTCTAATTGGTTTAAAAACATGATGAACGTGTAAAAGTAGTTATATTAAATTAGTGATAGTTATATTAAATAATTATTATTTAAATAAATAATAAATATATATAAAAGATATAATTGATCTTTATTGATTTGATTTATGAAATATTATTATTTTAATATGTAAATTACCATGGTTGTTAACATTCAAAGCAACCATGATAATAGAGGGAAGTTATAGTTGTTATGTAACAGATAAAAATGATGAACAAAATTATAATAATAATTTAATGATTAAGCGACACCGCTACAAATGCATAGATGTACATTAAGATCATCTCCACTAAGACCATGGTTTCAAGCATGATCCTATTTGATTTAAGATTAGCTTTAATATGACGAATCTTGAGATCATTTTAATTTGTGTTCGTCAATTTCTGTAATTATTGTCATGTATACGGTGATCTAATTTGCTGAGGGATGCACCATATTATTGTCAGTGATACTGAATATTCTACAAATGTAAACAAACAGACCTCATAAGACCGTACATAAAAGTAGCGAGTTAAAAAAATTATTTTTGAAATAAAAAATAAGAAAAAAATAACAAGCAAAGGTAAAAGTCAAATTATTTTTCGGTAGAAAAAAAGTATTTTCTTCAAACTTTGAAACAATACTCTCATGTGATAATAATTTATAATTACCTGCATAATTAGCAAATGCATAAAATCGTCAACATATTAATAATTGAAACACTACACTGGTGGAAAGGTAACCCGCGACGATTGACTTTAGCTAAATTCTGTTCTATTAGTGGTTGTTCTATTAGTAGGTTATATTCCAAATTTAATACTGATTTTGTCGAAACTAAATCTTAATTTAAATTCGATATCTGAATAAAAATCAAAAGGAACTTGTAGGTATATCTCGTTTTGGAATACGCATAATTATGTTTTCATCGTCAAAATCATCGTTAAAATTAAACAAAATGGAGAACAATGATCCCTTAACTTAGGTATTCTGTAAACTACCCATAGGTAATGTGATTAATAGGAATTATATATTAACGATAACATGTATACAGTTATCATATATAAAATATAATGATATATATATATATATATATATATAATGTAAATAAATATATTTTTATTTAGTTTATTTAAATGCAGATGGAGTCACTGATTACAATTGAGAAACTTTGCTATACCTGGAGTTCTTAGACAATCTTTATACTTATTTTTCATTTCAAGTGAAAGAGAAGCTTAGAGATTGAAGATAAAATATCTCTCATAATATTAGAAAAATCGAAAAGGGCTTGAGTTATTAAGTTGTAAAAAATCAACTATACTACAATTCATACTATTCTTAATCCATAACTAATACTGTAAATATTAGAGTAACAGAAAAAATGATAAGTAACTAAATTGTAGGAAAATTAATTTTCTATAATTTTATCTCATATCAATTTATCGATTTTTCTAATATTAAGTGAGATATAGCAAATTTTGGGTTGCTCCTCCCTCTAAGACCCCTTACCCCGAGTCCAATTTAGTCAATTAACAAACTTGACCTTTCAATTATGTCACATACCAAATGGTATGTTCGAAGAAGATTTGAATTTTCGGATATCTGTTTAGCTTAACAACCAATATCTACATTTTCTTCGAAAAATCGCTAAAAAGTACGTCTTTCTATTAAATATATTAATTTTTGTATAGCAAACTGAATTTCAAGTCATAATTTACAGTTGTTTTGCGTTTTTTATGTTAGTGTACAGAAATTAAAATGTCTTCACGGCCAAATGTGTACCATAGGAAATATCGAAATTCGATACTCTTTATTGGTCGATATAATAATATCACAGATTATATGATTTATATAATCCTCATTATAGATGTAACCAATAAATATATAATATTTTTAGTAACTGAATAAATATATAAAATTGGTTGTAAAACATCATGTAACTTCTATGATTTTTGTTCAAGCATTATTTTCGAAAATTGACTAGATTCGGCACAAATTGAATTGGATGGATAACTCAGATCTAAAATCGTTGTAAGAATTTGATGTTGAAATTCATCATTAAGCTTAGTATTATAAATTTCGGAAATCAAACTTTTCGACATATTGCAGCGAGATGCATACCTTTAATTTATAAAACAGGGAAACTTCTCTAGATATTTATTTCAAAACAAATCTTATAAAATTTAACTGTAAGTATGGTAGTTTTTTATTTTTTTATTTAATCAATTTTATTTCCCAACACTTTCCACAGCTTCTCAATATTTATCAACGCTTCCACCAAATATCTATTGCGAGGGATATTTTTCCAGCAAAATGGTGTCATATAACTGTATTGTCAACACAAATTGCTAGTGATGCCGCGTATACGAGACGAGGGGATTGTAGCAAGCCTCTTATATTGTATTGACTAATTGAAGTTTTCTATGGTCTCGTCTCATTTTCACAGTTGAAGACTTTCAAATCAAAACTCTAAAATCTTTTTTCTATTTATATAAAGTGCATATTTTTCTAATTTAAATAAATTTAAATCATTACCACCCAAAATGATTTGCTGTTTAGTGATTAGTACATTTTTACAGATTAAAAATCATCTATCGCGTTTCATCTATCGCGGCATCACTAGGCATTTATTACTGTATTATCATCATAATTGCATAATTGCACAGATTTGCAAAATTTATTTGTTAAAAGTTTGTTGACACAGGATTTGCTTCCACAGATCAAGCTTATAAAGCATATTAAAAATGTGGCACCCTTTTTACCTGGAGTATTACTCGTTCACATTAATAAAATGATTCATGCGTGTTCGAAACACGCAATATGTTCTCGTTTTTTAGATGATCACCAATTACGGTAGTAATTTTTGCAAATAATGCGATATTTTTATTTAGTATCCCACTGGAACCAATAATATCAAACACGTAATGATTAGAAGAATATACATAATAAATATATGTACAGAAAAAAAAACATAAGTTTTATTGAAATAAAATAGATATAAACTAAGCTTTTTTTCTTCGAACTTTTCAACTTCATTCAATATTCATTACCATTATATGTTAGCTGTTGTCAGTACTTTAAAAATGTTAATATATCTTACTCTTTTTAATACTTCCTAGTACATTTTATGTATGTACAACAACATTATACAGTTAAACCTGAATAATCGAGAACTGGGTCGAAGTGAGAGAAGAACTTTAAATGAGATGAATTACTTTGTAAAAAATCACTGAATGAGAGAGTCTAGTTAGGACTTCTGGAGCTTAATGCCTCGATGGACTGACAATACTTTTATCCTTACATCTCCATAATCGAGAACCTGTATACTTATACGAAAAAAAATCGAGTTTTATAATTTCATAGAAGGATCAACTTTTATTGTAAACAATCACAAATCAAAACCGTATTATATATTACGTGAAACGATAAAGTTTTGAGATATTTGAATTGATCCCATTTTAACTATGTAATTAAAATGTAATAACATTTCCCAATTTATATTTTAAATGTATTTTGAAAAATCGTTTCCACAATTATCTTCTTGTACACCATATTCAACTAGAATTGAGAATATAGAGCGCAAACTAACAGCTCAATCATGAGCATGTGACTACTAATAATATAATTAATTATAATATTGTCACTCTATATTATTATTATAATATTGTAAATGGGAGTTCAAGTGTTTGAATCTTTTATGAAGTATTTTAATCAAAAATGTCAGAAAAAAAATTGAAAACTCAATGGCTACATTAAATTGATTTCAATTATACTTCTCAAATATTAAAATTATATAATATGAACTGTATAGAAAAAATCGTGCACAATTTTATTAATATTCACTAAACGGTTGTTAAGAAAACAATTATAACCATTTTTTGACATCAAATGCTTGACATGAAAAATCATACACATCTAGGGATGGGGATCGAACCCACGACCTCTGGCATTCTAGATCAATGCTCTACCAACTGATCTACCTTAGATGTTATGGTAGTGCTCTATGCATATGATATTTCACTATCATTTTTGATGTCTTTGTATTATTAATTTTGTTTATTTACTATTAAGAACGTTCATCCATGAAGCTTGATAGTAGATAAAAAATTTTTTTTTAGTGTATTGAGTAGCTCAATTCAGTAGTTATCCTCCCTCAAAAATTTAACACCTGTTAACGATCATTTCAAAGAGTAATTATCGATTAAAACTCAAACTTTGAACACAGCTTCTTATGGAGAACATAATTTCTTTTGTACTTAAAATTAGAATAACTATATTATTAAAGTAGACACCATCATGAATAATGTTTATAAATATTCTTTGATGTATGCAGTTTATATAATTGCATTAAAAAAATGGTGTTGACGAACATTTGAGTTAATTATTTAATAAAATTAAAACTTTTTTGTTAGGTTTGTTTTTGCCACCATATTTTGAAAACTGGCGTCCACACACACTAAAATAATATACACATACACACAAATATAAAACATAGTTTACTGTCAGATCTGTCACATTAAGTCAAATTGTTCCAATAAATACTTTTAAAATATTTAGGACAAATAAAAAAAGGTTATAAATCGTTGTAAGATTATTGACATACTTTACAACTTTTTTTAAATCCTAAATAAATTTTATGAAAGATAGTACTCATTTGACTTCAGCGTAGCAACTGAACGTCCTTAACATATTTTTAAATTGTTTTTTTTTTTGTAAACTATTTATTTCCATTGTTAGTATGGTTGCCTTTCTGTTATATTATACCAACGGAAGCGACTAGAGTTTACTTTATTTGTCATTTAAGTAATATGTCTGTACATAGACACTATTTTTTGACATCAAATTCTTGATATGAAAAATCATACACATCTGAAAATTATAACTAGAAATTAAAAAAAAAAAATCTGTTCTATGTCACTTGTACGATTGTGGTATATAAAGATAAACGATATATGGGTTTGTTGATTTAAATTAAAGGTACATTTACTGTCAAAAATTATAGATATTATTTGTTATTTTTATTTATTTTATTTTTATTTCTTACTTTTGCACCGATTGTATCCCCTTAATATCCTGGAATGGAAAAATTTTTCAAAAACTAAACATTATTTCTGTTTGATAAACAACAAAAAATTCCCGATTCTTTCAACTGTCGCTTGTTCAGAGGTTCAACTGTATAGAGATAAATAAATATATATGATCATATTATATTTTATAAGCCTATAAATATTATGTATGTATGTGAATGCTGTGGTAAGAAGTACGTTTAATGTTTTAAATAGATTCATGCTGCATACATAATATATTCATTCAGATGTATGTAATATGAAACTTATAACTTGATGATTTATCATAATAAACTTGTATGAAGTTACGAAATTAATATATAACTAACCTAACAATAATAATAATAATCATAATAATTTGTATATATAATATTTTTAATTTTATTACTTTCATAAGGTCGATTTGGTATGCATTTCGAATATTTTTATACACATAAATATATTCTATTTAATTATGTGGTTACAATGTATCAGATTGTCTATTCTCATTTCAATTAATTAGGGTTGGTATCGCTTATTTGAAAATTCGGTAATATTCAAATTTCAAAAAGAGTTTCTTAAATATCTGTAAAATTAAAAGAAATAGATTTATGAAGATAAATCATCTGGGTAGCTTAAGTTGGTAGAGCATTGGTATGGAATATCAGAACTTATGGGAAAAATCGGAACACTTTAATGTTTCCAACGAAACCCATTTCCCGGAAATGGGGAAAACCCCGTAAAAATACCTTCTTTACTTCTATACATGCTACAAGGATGCGGTTTTGTGCATTACGCTGTAGCGGTATCGCTTCTTCATTAAATTTTTATTATAATTTTGTTCATCATTTTTATCTGTTGCATAACAACTATAACTTCCCTCTATTATCACGGTTGCTTTGAATGTTAACAACCATGGTAATTTACATATTAAAATAATAATATTTTATAAATCAAATCAATAAGGATCAATTATATCTTTCACATATATTTATTATTTATTTAAATAATAATTATTTAATATAACAATCATTTACCTTTACAGGTTCAATCCTCAGCCAAGATGTGGAAGATTTTTCATATCAGAAACAAATTTTACAAATGTTCATACATATCACTTACATGTCAAATTAAGTAAACGCTAGTCACGGGTGGACTTCTCTCAAATAGGAAAATTATTGATAAATTATGTTGCGATTTTACGATTGTATTTATATTTCGGTTTCTTATTCGACGATCCTTTTATATGTTGTTTTTTTTTTCAATAACAAATTTGAAAAATCAAAAATTATTTTGAACAATACGTCATCCAAAATAGTATGAAAGAAATACAATGCATTTAGAAATGATTTCAAATAATATGTATCCCATATTTGCTCAATTAAATTTAAGCTATCAATTCAATGATCTTAAACGTTCCAAATATTTAAAGTGATTTTAAATATGTATTGTTATATAAATTCATACATACATACAAACATATAAACACAGACTCACTCACATATGGTACAAATACCAACAAATTTTGAATATGAAAGTCATGTTTATATATATTATACAGAGTTGGATTCAAAAATTGTGTGAGACTTATATTGAAAGTAACTAGTCCAAGTGACCGAGCGGTCTACGGCGTTATGTCTGTGCAGTATGCCTACTTGGAAACTAGGAGGTTATGAGTTCAAATCCAGACATCGGCAGTTTGTCAATTATTAGGGAAAAAAAAAGAAAAAAAAGGGGCGGTTAATTGACTAAACTGTCGGCGTATGGACAAGAACGAAGTAACCGGCTATGCTTGAGAAGGTTTTCTGCAGTTTCCTTCACGAACTCCAGATGAATATCTGCATAGTTCGCATCATAGTCGGCTGCAGCCGCATATCCTACCAATTCCTAGTCTATACACAAAAATTCCTTCCACTCCACTACATCCTTACATCCTTGGGCATTACAATGGACCTTATGGTCGAAGTGTAGCCCGTCCAGGGCAGCCTTTACGATCTATCTATCTATCTATATTGAAAGTAAGTTTCATAGACCCAGAACCTGATTTAAGAATACCAAAGACAGCATGCAAAAAAAAAGTCAAGATATTTGAGAAGCGAATCTCTTCTGGTTGAAGTACAAGGCGGAACATAAAGAGTCATAAGTTCGGGATGCAGTACTTTTCGTACCCCAAAATTTATCTATCTATCTGCATTGAAAGGTCAAGTTTTTACACACATCGACAAATTCGAACCGGGAAGAGGATCTGTCTGAAATTTTTGCTGGTCTAGAAGTTGCTGAAATTGACAAATTCAAATAGATTCTAATGAAACTGACTTATCGAGTAGAATCTTTGCACTATTTTTTCTAAACATCCTACACGACCATACAAACGAAATCCGACTCTGTTTTAATGATCAGTAAAAAAATTGTTTTGCATTCAAGGTGCAACATAAATAGTAGAATGGATCAGTCGAGCGATAAAAAACACAGCAATAAAATGATGGGCACAAGACTATGTTTAATACTCATGAAGGATCTTCAAGCGACTCAGCTCCTATTTGTTGAAGTTAATGAAATTTTAAAGCCATCAATTTAGTGTATACTTATTATATATTTATAGGTACTTATTATATATGTACACAATACATATACATATTTGTATACAAATTAATATAATTTTGAAATAAATAAAATTTTAAACTATTATATTTCGAAAACAACGCTTCTAAACGGCCAAAAATTCTGAAACTTGGGGATTTATTAGAAAACGTTATTTTTTGCCTGTGGAAAATGAGCAAAACCTGTCGAAAAGGGATTTCATACTGGAACTTCCTTAATAACAAACAAGTTTTTTTTTTGTAAACTGAACAGTTTTTACCAGTTTTAACTCTATGATTACTAGTAAATGTCAGTAATTACTCTAGTCTACAGAAGCGTGTATTTACTTCATATGTATACATTACCTTGGTATATGCATAAACCATATTTTTATACATTTTTTATACATATGTCCAAAATATCAATGAAACGTTTTTCATTGAAGAATTTAAATGAATGGATTTTTGAATCAATATGATTGATTCTATTCAAACAAACACAAGTGTACCTACCTACAAAATTTTTGTAACACCCTGCACCGTAATTGTAAATATCTATCTACTTTTATGGTCATATGTACAAAATAAGATCAATGAAACGCTTTTCATTGAAGAATTTAAATGAATGGATTTTTGAATCAATATGATTGATTCTATCCAAACAAACACAAGTGTACCTACCTACAAAATTTTTGTAACACCCTGCACCGTAATTGTATATATCTATCTACTTTTATGGTCATATGTCCAAAATAAGATCAATGAAACGCTTTTCATTGAAGAATTTAAATGAATGGATTTTTGAATCAATATGACTGATTCTATCTAAACAAACACAAGTGTATCTACCTACAAAATTTTTGTAACACCCTGTACCGTAATTGTATACATCTATCTACTTTTATGGTCATATGTACAAAATAAGAATCAAAAAAAATAATTTTCATTGAAGAATATAAATGAATGGATTTTTGAATCAATATGATTGATTCTATCCAAACAAACACAAGTGTATCTACCTACAAAATTTTTGTAACACCCTGCACCGTAATTGTATATATCTATCTACTTTTATGATCATATGTACAAAATAAGATCAATGAAAAACTTTTCATTGAAGAATCCAAATGAATCAATTTCTGAAACAAAATGGTTAATTCTATCCAAACAAACATAAGTGTACCTACCTACAAAAGTTTAGTAACACCCTACACAGTAAGTCATTAACATAAAACCAAATACAATTTATATAATTGTTAATCACATTCATAGAGCTTCTTAAATATGTTACTTTTGTAACAATATAAATAGACAATTGATTTTATTGTTAATCAGGGAGGGTCATAAAACTAACAACTTGGTCCGCCAAAATCATGTTTTTACTAGAGGATAATGTTATTTACATTTAAGGATAATGGTATAATAATACAGATTAATCTTCTCTTCACTACTGAATACACCTATACCTATACCTATATGTGTATATATATATATATATATATATATATATATATATATATATATATATATATATATATATATATATATATATATATATATATATGTATATATATATATATATATATATATTCAATATATATATATATATATATCCTTAAGACATTTTATTAGTTTTTGGAATCGTTTTATGTGCATTATATTTATTTAAGTTAGGTTGGCTTATTTAATCCATGTTTTACATTTCAAATGCTATCTTACTTGTATGGAAGGATAATACGTTAATAGTATTAAAAATTTTGTTCAAAAATTTGTGTTACCATGCTTATAATTATCCGAATATATGGTTGGTTGTAAATGGTGCCTAAGTTTGGGAAAAATTGCTTAAATTGTAAATAGTTTGAAGGATTATTTTTATTAATCGTAAAAATATTTTTATTAAAATCTGTTATAATATTTCCCCACAATATTTATTGCAGAATAATCTGCATACTTGTGAGGTATATTGGCTTTCTAAATAATTCGTCTAAAAACTTTATTCCAGAAACTTTTAGACAACTAAATTTCCTATAGCCAATAAACTCCCTAATTTTGGTTAAATTTACCTATAATAGAATTTTCAAGATTTTGTCTTAACATCTAATAAAAATTTCTAACAAGCTGAAGCTTTGGTAATATGTACCTAGTTTTTCCCGTTTTAAAAATCCATAAATAAATTATTCCTTACCTTTCCTGCTTAAAAAGTTTCATACTTAGAACCAATCTCAGCTTACAAAATCGTATCTATATTTTTATTATCTGATAGTATTTAATAATAACATACATAATAATAAATCCCAAATTCATCCCATTGGTTGAATATAAATTCAGAGTACGCCATTCGTCACAGTTTTTGGATATTTCCATCCAGCAACCACTGGCAAGCGACACTAGTTCTTGCCAATGTCTGTTTGGGCAACTCTGTTTTCGTGATCGGTTATACGGAACCCAGACAGTGGATTTATGTGTCCATATTCCGTCTCTAATCCTTGCAACGTATTCGGCTCATCTGAACTTTATAATATTTACAGTATAACTATTACATTTTTGCCTTGTGTTTTCTAATATTAGCATGAAGTATTCAATCGGTTTTTCGTATGTGTAAATTGATAGAAATGATTTCTTTCCTCAAGAAAATATTTTTTCTTCAAAATATTTGCTTCAATAAAGAAACTCTCGTTTTCATTCAAGACTAAAATTTTTTAAAGTAGAGTTCGTTAGTCTTGGCTTAAGAGAGTCTTTCTTGGCCAAATACTCTTGTGATATATAATCAAGAAAATGAAATTCTTGTAAAGAAAAAGTATTTTTCTTATTAAAAAAAAAAAAACGCAATAAGTGAAAATTTCTGCAGCTGAAGTATATATATTTAACTGAAATATATTTATAAACTGAAGTATACCATTACTTCTATAAAAAAGTTTCATTTGTTTGGATTAAAGCAATGTTCATTTTGGTTCGAGATTTTAGCATCATGGTCCAAAGAAATTATCATTTCAGTTTAAGAATTTCGAGATTCTTGAGTCAAGAGTCAGTTTATCTTTAGTTGAGATAATTTTCTCAAGTCAAAACTATAGATGCCAAGTAACTAATTTTCTTATACCAAATATAGATTATCTTCCCTATATATGAGAGTCGAAAATTCTTGGTTTAAAAATATTTTTCTTACTGCAAGGAATTACTTCAATCAGTATATGATCGCTAGAGTAAAATTATTATTTATATTGTTAAAATCTATCCAAACTACAAATTTTATACACATAAAAACTGTAAACAACCTGAAAATTTGGGAATATAAAACATTTTGAGTAAAAAATATTAAACATACTCTCAACCCTCTCTGCTAAAAATAGGAGATATTTCTCGATCAGAAAAACAAATGTATTCGTAAATATAAACAATGGTAAGAAATTGTTTATTTTGATCGCATATAAATTTTCTAAAAACAAGGATTTGTACAAAAAAGTAATTAGTTTTTTGCTTTAAAATAATTTTAACGTCGATGAGGCCTTAAGGAATTGTAAGAGGGATCAACCATCATTTGCGAAAACCACTTTAGGACAACCGCCCCCCCCCCCCGGGCATATTTATACGGAGGTACATATTTTTGTTTTCTTGATATCTCCCCAACCGTTTAATTTATTGAAAAAGTTGTTCAGAAAAATTATCATTATTTAAAATGGCTATAAAATGATTAATTTTTATTCAAAATAGAGTTTAATACTCAGTTTTTAGGGTTTTTTTCTCAGCTATCCGATTCTGTCCAAAAATATGGTAATATTCGCATTTGGAACGCGCAAGTTAATCTTGAAGGCTATGGTAGGGTGAAAATCAAGATCATTATAAGATGTCCAAACAAAACAATCTTTTATTCGAGTTTTCCAAAATCTCTTCGTTGAAGAAATATTCAGGTACATTGTTTAAAATGAGACACCTTATATAGCATAACGTTACTTATGCGCCACCCTTGGACTTAAAAAGTGTATACCTAATCATCTACTGCAGTCCATGTTTAGGTATATACTTGGTTTTTCATATTCTTGTCACTTGTTAGGAGTAAAATATCTGACAATGGACAAGTTCATCTATATTGAACAAGATTTCGGATTTTTTTTAACTCATGGGTATCGCAAAAATAATTTAGTTTAAATATTTTTAAAGTTAAAAAGAAAAACAAAATTTAATTATAGTGAATCGTTTCGGTACACTTATAGACATCTATTTATAAACAGGTACCTACTTACTTACCACTGCATATTAAAAACAATTTTAATCCACAAAAAATAATCCAATAATCGGATAAAGATTACCAAGTTATTCAAAATTTTTGTTCAATATTTGAAATTCTTACCTAGGTCAATATATATAATTAAATTTATTGCGATTATATATCTTAAGGTCCTTGAGCTGTCATATTGTATTTTGTAAAATTTGTGTTAAAATTTTTTGTTAATTAGATAAAATATCGGTGTTAATTATATTTGAAAATATTTAGGTAACGAAATGGTTTTGTTTATAATCCACGATTTGTATCCTAAAAATTACGAATCTCATACATTTAAACATACAAAAAATTTCAATTAGATACCACCCGTATTAGTTCATTCGTAAACTTTTTATACCCGGTATAATAAATATATAAGGGAATTATAAGATTAGTCCCGACTTTGTAACGGTTACAAATGTTAATCGCTTAATAAAATTTTGTTAAGTCGTAAAGTCTATGAATAGGCTAAACTGCAAGAGATTGAGGAATAGTTTAAAAATAAAAAAATTCCCCATTTTTATAAAATGAACAACTTTTGTTTGGAACTTTTTTGCATAAACTGAATTATTTTGCTACAATTCTAGCTCAAACATATAAAATTACTCCGGATTATTAAAGCATATACATGTATATAGTAACTTTATACACCAATTTGTATTTTTATACATTTGCGCGCTTATAACAAGTAAAATCAACATTGATATAATGACTGATCCCCGTATACAATATACTGGGTATTTAAATAATTAGCTCAGTTAGTTGTTATTTTTATTTGTTTTTCTTAAAAATTGGATGAAATTGAAATATTATTTAAATATTCGCAATAAAAGTTGAGATTTTTATCATTTACGGTATACGTAAGAAGTTCGCGCATTTTTTTTTAAATTTTTATAAAACTAGAAAACAAATATCGTATAAAGTTGAACTTACAAATAAATTTAAAAGAAAAACATATTCTGCGGATCTTCTAAAAAGATACTAATATTTAAAAGTGATAATTTGCAAATGCCTGCCCAAGAATAATGCATAATCACTGTCAACACAAGTCTTGTATAGTAAAACATATAGTACATATAGTAAAACCCAATATTAATGTATTGAATAGTATATATGGTCAATTGGCATAGTTGTAATAAGTAAGTTTATTATACTGTAGTGTATACTCTTTGGTTTGAGTGTAACCAGTGAACTATATTAATTACCAGATTGGCACTTTATTTATATGTTGAAATAAGATATAGTTACTATGCAAATCAAAATTGAATCAATCGTAAAAATTGTCTGCTAAAGAATATAGTGAATATTACTTCGAATAATGAATATTATTCGAATTAATGTCGAATAATGAACAACATTTATATAACCAAGTCAAATGCGAAGCATACGAATTGTTTTTTTTAATATATTGAAATGAAAATTTGAAAATAAAAGAAGTCGAAAATCATACAGGTTTTGGACTATATATCTTCTTAAAGTTCACAATTAAGGAATAGAAATTTTTAGAAATTTAAATTTAAGTTTTTATTTAATGCATATATATGAATTTAAAATTCAGACTTCAGAACACAGATAAAATTCAGACTTCAGACAAATACCATTATAATTCAAACCGAACCTGACTCTTTACTAAAAGATGTTACCAATTTTTGTGAACTTCACACACTCACATAGAAAAATGTGAACTGCATAACAGTATTGTTTGCATGATATACCGCTTTTCTTTTCTAGTTTCGATTTCATAAATCACACATTTATTTATTTATCAAAGTATTCAGCCGTACGTATATCCACACAACAATTGAAGGATCGGATATCAAGTTTATGCATATATTTTGATTACCTACCCTGTGCATAATCGTCAAGTATTTTGGTTTTCTAAATTATTCGTCTATGTATATATATATATATATATATATGTATAATTAATTTTATATATATTATAATTAATAAATATATAATAATAATTACATATTTTCTGAAGAAACTGTATTTCCGAAACTATACTCAAAATAAGAATATTGTTACGAAAATCTCACATATTTGTTTTCATTAATAACTAAATCGCTATGTCCTCCATTACTCCTTCATTACGTGGGTCACCGATTCGACCCACCAATGAAATTGGCCTTTCAAATACCAAAAGTATATGAGGTACGAATTTCATTTTGAATGGACTATTTTGAAAATACATAATAATGTATTATAATTAATATTATATATAATATATTAATTATAATTATATATATATTATTTATAAATATACTCGTATATAAATTATATATATATATATATATATATAATTAATATATTATATATAATATTAATTATAATACATTATTATATATTTGCTGATGTAGAAACTGTATGTCCGAAACTATAGTCAAAATAACAAAATTTTTACGAAAATCTCAAATATTTTTATTATTTAATACATAATATCGTATTTAAATTATTCTACCCAGCGATTCCACCAAAAACGAACATCCCACAACTTATTTTATGTAGGCTGTATGATCAAATATTTATACAGCAAAAATATTTGAAAATAAATATTGACAAAATAAACAACAGATTTCAAAACACATCGCCAAAAGGGAATTCCTACCCAAAAAAAAAAAAAAAACGAAAAAGAAATTAAAACTTATATTCTCTTTGATATATTAATAATATTTTTGACTTATGTCATGCAAATTCAATAGAAAATTATGTACACATAAAGACAAATATTTATTCAATAACAAACGTTGTTCCCCCCCTTTAAATATATATTTTTCATCACCACAATAACACAACAAAAAATAAATAAATATAATGAATATAACGAAATATTATTAAAACGTACATATCCGAAAACACACACATACAAGCAAGGTAAAATAATAGCAAACCCTCTTCTACTCGACGATATATATGAAAAACCATGTATATATGTGACGGGGGTAGAGTACAATAGTAAATATTACACAAACAATAAATATTATCCTCAAACAGATCCCACCTTTTTAACACGAAATAGGTGGAGTTAAATATTTTGTAAATATTGAATGTCTAGTAACTTTCATATTTTCTAGCATATATTATTATTGGTAGACGAATCATGTGACACACACCAATAGGGCGGTACAAAACATTAAATGTTATATATAGCTCAATGTGTAACTTACATACATTTCATTTCAGTTTATGCTACCAAGTGATATAGAACGTAGTGTTTTAGAGTATACATATGTTCCAATCAACACAACATTGAGTGTTAAAGTTTCGATGCATCAGAACATTGTAGAAGTGTTTTGTTTTTTATATATATAGTGTCAATGTTTTGTAAAATAAAACAAGTGATCAGTGATTTACTTTAAACTCTTTTGTTTCCTTTAATTAAAATATGAATATAAGTTGTACTACAAATATGATTAAAGATAACAATTCAACAAACATTGAATCGATAATGACGGCCGCAGCACGTACACCATTGAAATCATCATTTTCAATTAATTCAATATTACCAGAGACATTAATGGATCGTGCACGTGATACAATGCAGTGTAATAATAGTGTAATTAGTCATAGTCCATCAATATCACCAAATTTAGATGATGAGGACCATGAGCTAATTAGTCATAGTGATGAGAATTCCGAAGATGATAGTGATTTAGATGTGACCGGCGATGGTACACCTCCACCACTAGATTGTACGAAATCCAAAGAAAATCCAGCCGATAACAATGATACGGATAAAGATAGCAATGCTGACAAAGATGGTACACCAAAGAAGACGAATGGTAATGAAAAACCACCATACAGTTATAATGCTCTGATTATGATGGCAATACGGCAAAGTAATGAAAAACGTTTAACATTAAATGGTATTTATGAATATATTATGCGTAATTTTCCATATTATCGAGAGAATAAACAAGGATGGCAAAATTCGATTCGGCATAATTTAAGTTTAAATAAATGTTTTGTTAAAGTACCTAGGCATTATGATGATCCGGGTAAAGGAAATTACTGGATGTTAGATCCATCATCTGAGGATGTATTTATTGGTGGTACAACAGGAAAATTACGTCGAAGATCTACGGCAGCATCAAGATCTCGTTTAGCTGCATTTAAGCGAACTGTAGTGTTAAATGGCATGTATCCAGGATCAACAGCTGCAGCGGCAGCTGCAGCTTTTTCTTCCGGATACAATCCAGCCTTTATGGGCTTATATCCAAATCCAGCTATATTAGCGTCAATGTATCAACGATATCATCCGTATAGTAATGGTATTCCTACATTGAATATACCCAAACCGACGCCAATCACACCCGTTAATGGTTTCACTGTAGATCGTTTATTGAATGCTTCCGGTGAAGTACCACATTTTCCGGCTGGTTTATTACGTGCACCATTACCGGGTACAGTACCACCAAATCCACCTGGTGGTGCAGCACCTTCCGGATATGAATTGTATAATAATTTACGAATGCCACATTTATTCCACCATCAACAGTTAATACATCAAGCGGCTCAACAACAAGCTGCGTTACACCAGCAAGCGGTTTCTCATCACCACCAACAACAACAACAACAGCACCAGCTTCATCAGCAACAACAACAACAACCGTTAACAAATACATCATCCAGTTGTTCTAGTTCACCCGAACCACCCTCAGTTCAACCAATGAGCACGTCACCCGTGTACAAACCCATAACGGTGATTACACGGCAAAGTTAAATTTCAATTGTTTATTTATTAGTTTAATTAGCGAACATTTTTGTAGGTATGTAAAATTTATAATTTTCATACCGATTAATTTATTTATAAATTTGAATTTGCCGGTCGAAGTCATTTATAGAAAATTAAATATTGTGATCTCAATTTTGCTCTTTATTTTTCTCTAACGATTTTATTCGATTTTTTAACACACAACTTCACACAGTTTTTTGAAAGCTGTAGAAAAAATATTGGTGTGTTTCTGAGATTTATATTTAATTTAATTTTATAAAAAAGCTACACATGTTTTAAAATCGAACAAGTCGAAAACAAGAATCTTAGAAACATATTTTATTTTCAATAAAATTTTAAGTATTTTTTATAACAAGCTTAGCCATACGCACTTTCGTGCTCTATGATTTTGCGCAAAATATTAAAAAATAAAATACGGCCTTCTTTAAAGGTGTCTCCAATTTTTCTTACATATTCTTAATAAAAATAATATTTATTTTTCGAAACTAAACTATAGGTAAAATAGACAGAAAATATGGCTTCTTTTTTCTAAAGTATTTTTTGTTAATCTATTTTTAATGAATAAGTTTTATTCGAATCTGTTTTTTTCGAAAAGCGAATGAATAAAAGGCGGACAAATCAATTAAACAATTTTGATACGGTACGTTTGCCATATGCGTGTGTTTATAAAGATCGATAAAATCGTAGTAGTATGATAATGTTTGTAGCTTTATTGATAAAAATCTATTGAAAAAAAAATTGTATATATATAAATTGTATAGAAGAAAATCTGTAAAAATTTTTTTTGTAATTATTGTGAATAATATGAGTCAGAAAGAAGAAAATTGTATGTTGTTAATATTATTGTTTTGTAAAAGTAAGCAAAAACTTTGTCTAGAATTATTATATTATCCAGAAAACAAATTATATATTATATGTATAATAATAATATTTATATATAACAAAAAATAATTATGCACAAATACGAATAATAATTATTATTAAAAAAAATCTATTTCAAAAATTACATACTTTTAAAAAATTAATTTTCGGACCTATTCAATTCTTAAATTTCAGATATCACCACTTACGACATGTATTAAAAGCTTACATGTGTCGTGTTTTACACAAAATCAAGACGTAGGATAGTTAAAAAGCAAACTTAATTTGCACCATTCCACTTTTAAAAAGTGAAATTGTGCAAATTAATTTGTTTAAAAAAAAATTATATCATGGAGTTCCACAAATTAATGCCTTAAAAGGTTAATAACTATTTAAAGAGGTACATGCGCGCCGTGAGAATGGATATTAGATAAAACTTTCAATCTTTGATAGTTGGCAAAACTTTATTCACGTAATTATGGTCTAAGATCCGGCATGAGAAAAACCTTCCCTCATCTGTTAATTGAATGAAATAATTTTTAAAAGGCAGATAACAATATTATAAATGTAGGAGTGCAATGTCTGCCATCGTAGTCCTGATCTATATTAATTAATTAATATGAATTAATTAATTACTCTGATATAATGTCTTTGTTTGTTGCTCGAACTAATATATTTGTATCTCTCTCTGCGTAGAACACATTTTTTGAAAATTTTATTACTTAAAAATTTTCTTATATAGGCTGCAAATAATTTAATTATATATTTATTATATTTATTAAACAAAATATATTTTATAATATCACAGTAATAAAATTTTCAAAAAATGTGTTCTACGCAGAGAGAGAGACAAATATATTTGTTCGAGCAACAAACAAAGACACTATATCATATTAATTAATTAATTAATATGATATAGCCAGCAGGACTACGGTGGCAGACATTGCACTCCTACATTTATAATATTGTTATCTGCCTTTGAAAAATTATTTCATTCAATTAACAGATGAGGGTAGGTTTTCACTAATGCCGGATCTTAGACCATTATGTTTCCTCAAAAATTCAAATTCTCTCAATGGAAAAAGTGTTCAACGGTACAAAATCAAATTTTGACCGTAGAACCTTATGGGAAAATATACTTTTTTATACTGCGCCGTGAGAATGAATATTAGATAAAACTTTCAATCTTTGATATTTGGCAACTTTAATCACGTAATTATGTTTCCACAAAAATTCAAAATCTCTCAATGGAAAAACTGTTCAACGGTTCAAAACTAATTTTTGATCATAGAGAAATGGTAAAATATACTTATTTATACTTACTATACTATAGTAGCAACTATATTATTCAATTAGACACTGTGATAAAAT
Source organism: Nineta flava (assembly GCA_963920215.1). Classification (NCBI taxonomy): domain Eukaryota; kingdom Metazoa; phylum Arthropoda; class Insecta; order Neuroptera; family Chrysopidae; genus Nineta; species Nineta flava. The sequence goes on from OY986041.1 coordinate 110,086,519, forward strand.
TGTTTTATAATATTCTTTGACTGCACCGTTTATTTAATTGAATTAAATAAATAGTGCTATCCTTTTGTAGATTTTGTAGAATTTTATGAATGTAGGTACTATAGTTCATGGAACATCCTTAACAAATACAAAATCAATCAACTTTCAAAACAGTGTAAATAAATTAAGGCAAATGGATTAGGATAATTTCTTTACAAACAGCTACTTTTTGGTGTCCTTGCAACTCTTTGAAGCCTTGCTAGAGAAGTTAGATTTTGAGCCTTGAAATATTTGATAATTGTTTTAATAATTATTGGCATCTACTTCAGATGGATATTGTTTATAAAGTAAATACCTATAGGTTATGAAATAGGCTAAGTTGTATCGGCTGCCCTGATTGGAGCATACTTAGACCGTGAGGTTCATTGTGATACCGAAAAAGTCAATACCATTAGTTTTTTGTGCTTCTAATCTTTTCTTAAGTCGATTTTTTTTTAAATAGTTTTATTTCTTCTTTTTCGTAAAATTTTGACTTTACAATTTTGAAAATTTTTTTATAAAGTTTATAGAAATATCCAAAGAGTCTCATTTAACATTCAAAACATTGGGAGACTTAAACGACGCGTCAATTCATTTGAAAATTATGCTAGAATGCACTTCTTTTTTGTATCGTAGGTTTTTACAAGCTTTTATTAAACTTAATTCCTGTTTGTAGTATATTGTTTGTTGTAATCATAATTTCGACTAGTTCCAATTGAGCCTGAACTTTTGAAATTTTGCACACGTGTGTAAGTTACATGGCAATATAATATAGTTTATCATACATCGTCCTATTTAGATGGTACTCAAAAATATTCCTTGAAATAGAAAATTTGGTGGAAGTGTTGATAAATATTGGGAAGTAGTGGAAGCGGTGTGAAATTTAATATTGTGTTTTTTAGTTGAAATAAATTAATTAAATAATTTTTTTGATGCAATATACTAAAAAGTAGAAAATAATAGACATACAATTTTGTTCTAAAACAAGCTTTTACTTAATTAACTAAAAAGTAGAAAATAAACCTTTTTCCCCGAATAAACTATAAATAAGCTTTGACTTATATTTAAAAATATAGGCCACGAAAACATGATTGTGGTTTATTTCTTATATATGGAAAAATCAACAAATATCTGTTTAAAAAAATTAGAAAATAAAATAAATTTTCGGAAAAACTTCAAGAGTCTATCATTAAAGTTCCCCCAAATTTACCTGAATATTAGAGAATGGTTACAATGTAAATTTGGCGAATTGCGACGCGTGCATGCATAATAGTATATATAGGCTGAATTGGAGAAGAATATTGAAATATTCAGTTTTCGGAAAAGTGAGTATCTTGCAAAATTATACGCATTTCCTTAGTATTTTCAACTTTAACAAGACTAAAAACTTATTTTGTATATTTTGAAGTTAGTTAAATATGCGCTTCTCTTTGATATATATATATATATATATACGTTTTATATATGTTATACACACGTTTTAGCGTCAAATTGATAGTTAAAAAACAAAACTTTAGAATGAAATAATTTGTAATAACTCTTCAGGAATTTACATTTCAAATTTTGCCCCAATTCCTAGAACATTTATTTGTATTTTATAATACGTATTCAAAGGATATGATCTGAGGATATGATCCTCAGTAAAATCATATAAAAGACAAAACTTTTTTAATATCATTGTGAGACCTGCACCAAATTAGCAACAAGCAACATATCTCTGACGATTCGCTAATTCATACTGATTATGACTACTTTGTAGTTGAAATACGTATTTATAAAATTCAAATAAATGTTCTAGGAATTGGGGCAAAATTTGAAATGTAATTTCAAAAAACCTAGAGTTCTCTTTGATTATTTTAATAATCTTCTTCAGGAATTTGTTAAGGGATGTTCAAAGATAATTTGAGAATATTGGTAAACTCAAAAATTGTATTTTTTTATACTGTCATTCAGCTTTGTAAACGGCCGTTTTTGCGTTTTTTCAAACATTAAATTGTGTTTAATTCAAAAACGGTAAACTTTACGAGAATTACATGAGACCTTTTTTGTTAAAAACGCACGATGGAATATTATATTTAGCGTATTTAGAAAGCATTCTGATAATCAAATTGTCTCCGAATGGTTTTCGACACTCATGTGCCGTCTTGTGGTAGATCTATTTAATTTATTTTGCTTTATAATGTATTATCTACTAATAAAAGCTTTGCTTTTTTAAAATTATATTTAATGAGACACCTTAAAAATTTATTTAAAATTTCTAAAGTTAAGGGTGTTGATAGTTAGCAATTTGTATTTAAAATTGTATTAAAAAATATTACCATGCTTACCAAGTCAAATTAAATATTATGCCTGCGTTTGGAATTGAAAAGAAGATACCTAAAACACACAACTAATTACAGTTGTATAGGTAGGCCTATTAATTGCCATAGAGGAAGTAAGTGTTGACACCGTTAAATTAATTGTACAGGTTTAAAATGAATTAAAAACTTCTGGAATGTGATATGTTCATTAATAATAATAAATAAATATCACAGCCATTCCATGTAAACATTCATATTCCACTTTTTCTGTTTCAAACATTTTCAATATCATGGTTAAGAAATTTGTATGTATAAAAATTCCTCTACCACTGGTGAATGAACTTTTAAGGTCTATCATAGCCGAAATAAATGCACTCTGGTTAATAAACTAGGCACTATGAAAATTATACGATTCAAAATTTTATAGTTAATTTGTGCTTTATACAGTCGGTTTGTGAGAAAATGTATCGAATATGAAACATTTTCTCGAAATATATATATATATATATATATATATATATATATATATTGTTATATATATATATATATATATATATCTCGTTATATATATATATATATATATATATATATATATATATATTAATATATATAACGGTTGACGGTATCGGTTGAAATAATTGATCACATAAAAAAAATTTTGTATTAGTATTCTTAAAATTATCTAATTATTTGATTGCCGTAAATTTGTCTGTCTATCCGTAAACACTATCACTCGAACATAAAATGAGATAACGTACTGAAAATATGTGTATAGGTTCTTTTTGAAGCTTACAATTCTAGTTTGTGAATGAGCAATTCGGACCTTGCATAATCTTTCCAAGTGGGTCTATTCGTGTTTGATACCGTAAAACATAAAAGAAAAAGTAAAAATAAAAAATGTAACTTTATGAATAATAAACAACTTTTGTTTAAACTTTTTTTCATATACTGAATAGTTTCGCCACAAATTCAGCTCAAACAATTGTAATTTCAGCTTCATATTATTTTCACTTGTTTTGAATTAAAGCTACTTTATAAGATATTTGTTTTTGAAAGAACATGTATAAACAAATTTCGCTGTAAAAAAATAAGGTATGCGTGAACCATATACCTACGCACACCGTATACACGTAAAAAATCTCAACTTTGATTGCGAATATTTCGCTTCAAAATCAATCAACAAATCTGGTCTCATATTAAATAATGGAAACTGTGTTTATGTGATATTCAAGTTCTTTAGAAAAATGAGTTAAAATTGTTTATGACAACTGCCTGAATATGACGTGATTGCCATTTCCCTTGAGTTTCATTACAAATGAATTGCACGGTATAAATAAATTTGCAAAATATATGTTTATATAAAACATGTTATGGTTTGAGGTGTATGTTGACTTTGAATTTGTTGTAGGGTGAATTTTTATTTAGAATCGAATTTTAACTGATTTTATTTACTTGTGTATATTCTATAATAGCGTATAACGCTACCTACGTGAAGACATGAATCACAGAAGTTCTGCATACTCATTCCTATACCAAGACAATTATATAACAAAGGTTATTCAACTAATAATTTAGAAAATTTAAATGTATTGAATAGTTACTTTTTAAGTTTATTTTGTTTTGCATAATAATTTAAAAAAATTAAGATAATTATTTCTACAAACTAATCATAATTTAAAGGGTTTTAGCGTATATTTTAATATTCTCGATCTCTGATGTCCCAATGTTTTTAAAAGATTTTATTTTACTTGCTTTCTATGTCTGCTCGAAATTCTGCAAGTAAATGTTGAATCATTTAACGACGTCTAATTAAGCTGAAATTTTGTATAAACGTGCAACGTCAAAATTTGATAGTTGATTGTGCTTTATTCATTTGGTTTTCGAAAATATAATTTGGTTAACAGTTGTTTATTATAAGGCATAAATCAATTATAAAATTTTGTAAAAAGAACGCTAATTTTGTGGTTCAAAGTACCATCTAGATGAATTCTTAATGGAGATAGAAAATATTAAATGAAATAATAATTTGGTCGAGGCTTTTCAATAAAAGCGACGATAAATACAATTGAATATTTAGTCTGTAAAAAAATGGATATTAAAAAAAGTAAAATTCGGAATCTCTAGTTAGTAACGCACTAAAAAACAAAAAATAATAAAATAGTTGTGTTAAATAATTTTAGCAGCATGGCCTTCTCAATTTTCCAAATAATGCGAGCCATGCATCCATAATTGATTATTTAATTATTTTTGCGTTATCTGCTAATAGATGCGGACATTTTAATTTTTTTTACAAGCTGTTATTTAACATCAACTGTTAGAATGCGTGAGTCAAATCTAGCCACGAAAATTTTGATTAATTCGAATTGAGTCAGCGCTTTGAAATTTTGTACGCGTATATAAGTGGCAATGCAAGTATAGTATGCAATAGTATATCTAATATTGTTCTAATTAGATAGAGTTCGAAAATATTTGCTGTAATAGAAATTTGATAGAAGTATCGAGAATTATTTGAAGTAGTGGAAGCGGTGGGAAATTATATTTAGGTTTTTAGTCTTAAAATAAAATAATATAATATAGAACCTATTTTAAAACAAGCTTTTATTTAAGCCATGTATTAAAAGCAATAAAATAATTTTTCCACTAAGATTCATTGCCGAATCTCATTGCCGAATGCCGAATCTTATCCAGGTAACTTACTTAAGTGGATATACCTACTTACTTATATACGTGTTTCACATTAGTAGATCCTTATAAAATAAACGTTCTTACTGTTTTTATCGCTGAAAATGATTTAATATTTTATGTTACTAAAATTTTATCATTATTAAAAAAAAAAGATTTTAATTTCTCATATATTATCAACGCTTCCACCAACTTTGTATTTTTTTCTACTTTACATTGCATTTATGTTCGCATCATATCAGAATTGTAAGAAAAGTGAGTTGATTTGCTTCCATAATCATTATGCTAATAAAAGCATGTAAAAAAGTAAGCTAACACAATTCTACCGATATTCAATCTAAATAACTTAGTAATGTTGTCTTGTAAAAGATTTAAAATTTATATAATTAGATCAAACTCTTTTTTTAGAAACTCGGTTATGCTGTATAATTAAAATGAAATTTATAAATCCTATAATTTTGGTTTCCGATTTATGTGAAATATATTTAGGTATAAAGAATTTGATTAGGGATGTTTATATATATATGAGGGTTAAGTAAATATGGCGGTGTTAATTTGACACCAACGTATTTATAAAACGTATGAATAAAAGTTTAGTTTATTCAATTCTATTATTCCCCCAATCAAACAAGGATTCATCTCATCAAATGATAGTAGCTGCAGGCTTTATTCTTATATAAACCTTTGTTTTGATATTCTAAAGTCTGTCAAGAAGGTGTCATTATATATCGTGTCCGCGAGTCAACGAATATTAAAGGTCAAAGATCACGAAAATTGGTTTTTGGTAAGAATTCCTATTCGTTATTTGCCATTAAAAGTTATTATAAAACTCTGTAGGCCAGAAAATTTTCTACTAGCATGATCTTATGCATTTTTGGTATGATCTTGAGATCGGTTAATAATAATAGGAGGTATATGCATCCGTATATAGAATAATGTTATAAAGATTATGATCCGCAGTTAACAGAACATTTTCCTATATATGGATTCGAGTTTTTTGCCTGGATTTTGAATCAAGAACCATGGTTTATCCAAAAACTCCACTTGCGTACTATTATTCTGTGGAGTGGAAGGAATTTGTGAGCAAACTGCAGAAAACCTTCTCAAGCATAGCCGGTTACATCGTTTTTGTCCATACGCCGACAGTTTAGTCAATTAACCGCCCTTTTTTTTTTTTAATTGACAAACTGCCGATGTCGGGATTCGAACCCATAACCTCCCAGTTTTCAAGTATGCATACTGTGCAGACATAACGCCTTAGACCGCTCGGCTACTTGGAATGGTCATATATAGATAGATATCTAGGGGTTTATAAAAAATATTGCACATCGACCTTATGGCACATTGTATCTCTTGAAGGTTCATATCATTCAGGTCCTGAAGGTCCATAGTATCTCCTGAAGGTTCATATATTCGGGGTGAGATGCACCGAATATCTTGCATCTGCTGTAACCGAGAGATTCGCAGTAAATGATGATGTGGCTGGATGTTTCCTCATCCTCGCTAAACAGTCTGTACATAATAGATCCGTTATGGAGTCCTATTGTGTGCAGATGTTTTCGTAGGTGATAATGTCCGGTGATGAATCCTTCAACCTTTCGAAGTTTTATCCTGTTCAGGTTGATTTTTGTTGATAGTTACCAAGGGAATTTACAATAACAATTACCGTGGTAACTTGGGAAGGATATAGTTGAGGAGCGATGGTTTCTAAAAGAAAGCATAATTGTTTTTAGGAGCGTTACCACTACAAGTACATCGAAGGAGAGCCTCTTCATTCTTGCCATTCATTTTAGCTTTATATTGCCGTTGCATTGAAGATTGAAATTTTGATATCTACAAAAGATTTTATATGACTATTGAGAGTAACTACTCTTTATTTTACCTTAGTATATTATGAATAAAGATTTTATTATTCTCTTATGTCAAGTCAGGAATTTTTGTAAAGCAATAGAAATCAACTAAGAGAACACTGAAAGTATATTTTTTCTTTGTAAGGAATTTTTTATGGTACAAATCGAAAAAATTTTTTTAACACCGATATATGTTTAACCAATAATAATATATTTTTTCGGTTGCAATATGACCATTTGGTTGGTATAATAAATAAATAATCTCCGAAATTATCGTTGGCAATAATTATTACTACCTCTATGTTTGAACATCAAATACTTCTGCAATTTTTGTATGAGGTCCTACGATGCAGATAATCAAATTTAGAAAAGTAACTACCGTAACAATTTTTTAACAAAAAAAATCGTTAATGTTACTTCTTAAATTTGTATGGAATACAATTTCTCAAATTATTCGAACGACAGAAACTTTCATGCATTATATAACAAGAGAAGAAAAAAAACACATTTCAAAATTTGTTGTGTTTTTTTTTTCTTCAAGAATTGTTGTATAAGACATTGTTAACGACATCCCGGGTGTTGTGTTAATTTAGAACAATACAAAATACCATAACAAGTAAAAAAACTAACAGCCTTTTAAGGCCTTAAGCCATCATATTGTATATTATTAATTTTCAATGCTTCTACATTTTGACCTCTATATACAGGCTTACACATTCTGTAATTATATGAGTTTTTGTTGCTGATGAGACAAAATATGTTTACTATTTGAAAGGTATACCGTATATATATATATACTGTGTGTTTATTTGAAAAGTTACCAGTGCAATATTTTTTAATATATGCATTTTAGAAAAAAAAATGCTTCAAACAAAAGTTTATAGAGAGAAACTTTATGCAATAATTATATTTTTGTTCCTCTTTGTCTCACTTTTTCCAATAAATATACAGGGTACTCAGATTATAATCCAGAAAATTGAATAAGCGATAGATCTCCCATAAATAAGGAGAAAAATCCATATGAACTTGGATGTTTTCAAACTTCATTTTCGGGATACTCCAATGGAAACGCTGTATTCGAGTGTTTATTAATACTGACCAGCGATTTAGAGATTTTGGCTTACGCTACGGAAATGCAAGAAATAGAGCCAATGGAGAAGAGGATTATAATTTATTTTAATAGAAATCCTCATGCAAGTGTTCGTAATTTTATTTTTTCTGGAAAATTAAGCAAGATAGACATGTAAAAGAGAAAAAAAATTGTATTTTTAATTATTCACAATATAAAATTAATATAGAAATATACAGAGGCGTACTCAAATTTGTCTTTAAAATAACTTATTCGGATGCGCCTGCGCGGCTTTTGAAAACAAAACTTTTTTTAAATCAATTTTGACAAGCAGTATCTCGAAAATGTAGCTTGAAAACCAATCCAAGTTCATATGAACTTTTGTTCTTATATTTTGGCAAATCTATCACCTCTTCAATTTTCGGGTTAAAATCTGAGACCTCCTGTATATAATATATACATATGTATATTAATTTTAGTCCTGACATTGTAACAGTTGAAGGATAACGAGTTGAAATTATGTGTGTGTGTTCTAAAGTTCTAAAAAGTAAACTGAAGTTCGTAACTGGGAAAATCAGATGCTTATACAGGGTAGAAAATATTCATCTTTGAAACGATAAGAGATAGAAAAAAAATTTAAAGACAAAAAATGTTCCTTCTTTAAAAATAAACAACTTTTGTTTGAACTTTTTTTTCATAAACTAAGTATATACCGGTTATTGAAGCCATTAACTCTATGAGTTGTTAATTATACCGAAAACATTTCGTTTTCGAAAGTTTTCGAAAAAGAAGATATAAATTTTCCATGGTATATGGTATATTTTTATACATATTCCCATGACAACAATATACAATCAATAATTTTTGTATATACATATTTTATGAAATTATTTCTTAACGTCAAAAAAGACATACATGCATCAAAAAATATATTTGTTTTTATGTACATATTTCTATCAGAATACCATTATGATACATAGTATCTGTAACGGCAATATATATGATATCAACGTTTTAACAGTTATTTAACAAACATAATTGTTGAGCAAATTTTAGAAAAATGTGAACAATTACACATCTGCGGGAAATCGAACCACTGGGGTCTAAAAAGTATTGCACTTCGATCTTATAGTCCATTGTGCTCCCCCTTCTACCTCAGCCCGACGAGATTCGCTTCTCCCATACGTTGGCAATAGCTTGGAGCTTGCTTATCAGGTCTTCCCGAAGGTTCATATATTCGGGGGGAGACGCACCGAATATCCTGTATCTGCTGTAACCTAGAGGTTCACAGTTAAAGATTATGTGGCTGGATGTTTTTTCCTCCTCGCCACAAAATCTGCACATAATGGACCCGTTATGGAGTCCCATTGTGTGTAGATGCTTCCGCAGGGGGCCATAACCGGTAATGAATCCGGTAATCCCCGGCAGCTGCATCTTATTCAGCCGCAATGCATCGAGAGATAGCCTCTTTGTTGTACTCTGAAGCAGTACCTCCCCGAGCTCTTTCCCTTGTTCTTTTTCCCAGTGATCACGGTGTCTCGGGGATCATAGGCCTTGTATATATACACGACAAGCACCTTACTAATTCGGCCACAGATGCTTTTACGACCGAAAATGTGTTTTAAATACTTTATTCAAAATGGCATAAGATTTTCAATCCTTAATAATCGAGTCTAGCGTTAAAGTCTGGTCATAGGAGTCATGTGAGTGTTTCAGACGAGATTTTTCACGCTAAGTTGTGCATATGATGATGCTTGCTTTCAAAAAAATTACTTCAGTAATTATACCTGTTGTAATTCATTTTTGTTTGACACTGCACTGTTGTAGAATTGTAGATAGGATATGTATGTGCTTACTGTTGGATGTTTTCCTAGGATATGATTGTCAACGATGAAAAAAGAAAGGTTTTTGTGAAACAAAACTTAGTGAGAATATTTATGGTAGCAATAAAATTTTGATTTTTTGTTGTGTGTACGTACATAGTCATAGGACATAGACTTTAAACTTTTTAAATAGTTTTATTACCATAGTTTTTGTTGTAGCAAACAATATAACCATTATAGTATATTAACTGTTTTTTTTTCTCTATTGTCATTATGCATAGATTATGTGTTTATGTTTAGACTTTAGAGTTTTTACAGAAATGTGTGTATACAACTATATATCTAGTTACTAGTATGTGTTTAAAGACCATTATTACATTATTAGTTTGTTAATATGTTCTATTACTTATGGCAATTCTCGTCAATGTTAAATATTTTATGCAACAGTGAAAGAAATAAAGAAAGTTTCATAACATTGTGTTGTATTTATATATATACAGACTCAATGATGGATTAAGCCAGCGCGTGGCCTTTAGCGAATGGTAATAAGAGGCACTTACTTTGCTTTAAGTCTTAAAGTTTAGGATATAATGCCACGAGGTCAACCTGGCTCATTGACAAAAATCGGAAAGGGATATTGACTTCCTAGTTGGGATGCTTACCGGTCACTGAGCTCAAAAGAAATCTACCTCTCCTAAGGACTCCTTTATAGACTGCAGAGCTCGAATGAGGTATCTAACCTTCGGCTCCGAAATGGGGGAATCTGAGGAAAAAAACTAAATTGGAGCTCTGTCCTGTCATTCGCAAAAAAGATAGGCAGTTTCAACAACGAACACAGGACTAGAGGAAACGAAGGTATGGTAGAGGATCGAAGAGTATGCTTACTAGAAATGCTTACTTGCCAGGCCTCGGCTTCCCCCTTAGATAGATAGATAGATATATCTTGGGGTATAAAAAGTACTGCACTTCGGCCTTATGGCCTATTGTGCTCTCCCTTCTACTTTAGTCTGACGAGATTCGCTTCTCGCATATCTTGGCAATAGCCAGGAGCTTGATGATCAGGTCTGCCTGAAGGTTCATATATCCGGGGTGAGATGCACCTAATATCTTGTATCTGTTGCAACCGAGAGATTTGCAGTTAAAGATAATGTGGCGGCCTCCCCCGTACTACTACTCTTTATTAGGATATAAAATAAGACAATGTCTCTAAGCAAATCATATTCTATGTTCAATAGGTGATATCATATAGACGTTTATGTCCCATCGTGTTCCTTAACTCATTTTTATTGCGCTTTAATGTAAAAAAAAAACCTTCTCCACTGCAGTTGGTGATCGTAAATAAAACAAGTAAATGCGTAAGACTATACGTTTGGGAAACATGATTATAATGAATTTTCCATCAACAGTTAATACGTTCGCCTTCTGCATTAGTTCGTCGCCTAGGCTTTCTTCCAAATCGTTTGGCTAAGCTCTGGCGATAATTGGAGTGCTTTTCAAAATCTTTTCGGACGTACAAGATTAGAATTGCCGAAGTATTCCAAATACAAAAGTCACTTGATGGCATGATTTAGCTAATGCCGATAGCAAATGCAGATATTACAGATAGATACATCTTGGGGTCTAAAAAGTATTGCACTTCGACCTTATGGTTCATTGTGCTCCCCTTTTACTTCAGTCCAACGAGATTCGCTTCTCCCATATTTCCATTTTCTCCTGAAGGTTCGTATATTCGGGGTGTGATGAACCGAATATCCTGTATCTGCTGTAACCCAGAGGTTCGCAGTCAAAGATAATGTGGGTGGATGTTTTTCTCCTCGCCACACAATCTGCACATAATGGACCCGTTATGGAGTTCCTTTGTGTCCGCTAACCCTCCGCAGTTGCATCCTGTTTAGCCTCAGTGCATCGAGAGATAGCCTCTTGGTTGCACTATGATGCAGTACCTTCTCAAGCTCCTGCCGCGGTACTTTTTCCCAGTGATCACGGTGTTTAGCATTTGACCACTCGTTGATCACCTGTTAGTAGAGGTCTCTAACCTGAAGTCTGTTGCTGATACTCTTCACAGTCGGTCAAGACTTTGGCTTTCATCTTAATATCTGAAAATGTGAACCGCATTGCATGGGCCAACCCAAATTGCGGTGTTGTCAACTTATTGTAAGCGACACGTTGTATGGTATGGCTAGCGCTCACATAAAAAAATGTGCTATAATTATTAATAACCATTGTGGCCATCGACTAAATCTATAATGATTATTAATAATTTCCATGGGCCGGTAAGTGGCATAGGTGCTTGGGCCATTTAATGCATGGAGCCCGTATTTGCTAGTCATTGCTACGTGGATAATCCGTCACTGTTAATAAACTGTATTTTCTATAATCGTAAAGGAAATCCATAACGTAGAAGACCATGGTCTGGATGAAAATCTAGATCACCATTCGGAAGGGGGACAGTAAATGTCTTCCTCCGAACAAAACCTCATATTTTCCAAAAACGCTTCCTTGCAGAAGTATTAAGTGCAGTGTTTAAAATGAGACAACCTGTATATTATTTCAATGGTAAGAAAACATATAGTAACTGCGAGGACGTTATATTTGACTTGCACTGCATATTACTTACATATTATATTATTTTATGTTTGCTGATATTATTGAATATAATAGTATTTTTAGTCAATGCTATTTTATGTTTATATAAAAGATTATATGATGCAATCTATCAATTAAAATGTTTTTTAAAATGCAAAAAATAAAAAAATAAAAACATTACTTAATGGATGATTAAATTTGTATTGATTATAGATTCTTACATAGAGATTGAATACTTGATTTTATCTTAAAATATATTAAGATGGGATGCCAGACAGCCCTTTGAAAAATTTAGATATGTTTTATTAGTTTGATGTGTATTAAACCAATTTGTATCTATCGGAGTATTACTGTGTGTTTAAACTCCATTAAGAAATAATGATTTGAGAGTAAAAATAATTTAACATGATCGGTAGTGGAAAGAGGATTATGTCAGGGAGAAAGTTTTTTTTTATAAAATTTTCTAATGTTATATTGTAGATTTAGAGTGTATTTATAATCTCTGATCTTTGCAATCGAGTACAACTATTAAATGAAATAATTTTCCAACCATCGTGATTTCCATAATTTCATCATTGGGTGTTCGATATTCTGATATTGATATTCTGGAAATATTTTCCCATTCCAAAATAATCACTAACTGAGTTAATTGAATAAATAAGTTAATTTTGAGAATATACTGAGTTCATTATAAATGTATGAATAGTTTATTGAACTTTTTACAGAGGCAGAAATGTATAAAAATATAAAGTAGTATATAGAAAGTTAGGTATCATATATAGTTTTATAATCAACAGTAATTACAGATGTTGGAGCTGAAATTCTGGCAAATCTATTCAGTTTATGAAAAAAGTTTCCAACTAAAGTTGTTTACTCTTAAAAAGGAGTATTTTTTGTGAGAAATTTTTTTCCTATCTCTTACAAAGATGGATATTTTCTTTCTTTTTAACTCTAGAACACATATACAAATTTTCAATTTATTTTCGACTTATCGTATACAGACAGGCAGACAGATGGACAGATTTGTGAAAATGAACTAATTAGGCCATTTTATGAGCGCTCCTTCTACCAATAATTATTTTCTGCGATCAATATTTTCAAGCGTTATAAAATCAGGACAAAACGCTCCCTTTTTTTACAATTAACTAATTTTATTTTAACTGTGATTTCTATTAATTACTATTAAAAATTTCTATTTATAAATTTTTGGAAAATATAAATTTTTGTTGATGATTTAAAAGTGATTTTGTTTAAAATTACTTTCGCATATAAACACACGCGTCCATCACATTTCAGCGAATATTTTGAAATTCTCTCATGAGACATATACATGGTAGATTTTAAACTTTCTTCGGTTTGAGCTCCTAAGCAGATTCTTTAGGTTTCTGAGCTATGGCTACGTTTTTTTTTTCAACGTTTTGGTCAAAACACTTCATGAAAATTACATGTGTTTTAACAGACGATTGTGCTGGATTTATCGGTATTCGAAAAGTATTTCAAACAAAACTTGTTTACAGATAAGCAACATAATACCTTCTAACGAAAAGCTTTGCTCTATCTAACCGTTTCTGAAATAGGTAAGAAATTATACCCTTAGTTAGGTAATGGGTAATAAGGGTAGAACAAAAAAGTTTGACATTTGGGTTCTGGTTAACTACTGTATGCGATGCTTTCACTAATTCTTATTCTTTTGAACTAGATTTAGGCCAGATAAGTCTTATAATAGAATATATTTTATACATTTTTTAAACAATATATTGTAAAACATTTTAGTACGGTGCGAAAATTTTTGAATGTTTACAAAAAAAATTATTATAGTGATTTGTTTTTCATATCTAGAGCACGGTAGTGCGACAGGCAAAGTTTAAGGGTTTTTTTGCCTTGTTTACATACCTACTTGTATATGATTAATAATATGGTTTAGTGTAATTTGTTTCAGTTTTTAATACATCATAAAACTGACGAACAAATTGGAGAAGAATTCAAAAAAATACAGTGTTAACACCATAGACTTTCAATATATAGGAAAACAGCCAGTTAAATAGACGTTGGCATGGCAGTTCACTGCTTGTTTTCTTTGCACTTCCATAAAATAAGAAACAAATTTCGTAGAAGTTATCTTAAATTACTTATACATGTTGTTACCGTCCAAGTAGCCGAGCGGTCTAAGGCGTTATGTCTACTTGGAACTGGGAGGTTATGGGTTCAAATCCCGCATCGGCAGTTTGCCAATTATTAAGAAAAAAAAGTGACTAAACTGTCGGCGTATGGACAAGCACGCCTATGCAAGCTACCGCCTATGCTTGTGAAGGTTTTCTGCAGTTTCCTTCACGAACTCCAGATGAATATTGGCCTAGTTCTTATCAGAGTCGGCCACAGCCGCACAACCTACCGATTCCTAGTCTACACACAAAATTCATTCCACTTCTATCATATCCTCACATCCTTTGGCATCACAATGGACCTTATGGTCGAAGTGTAGTTTTGAGAAATTTTTGATCCCCGATTGCCCTACTAATGGTATTAAAGAGGAGAGTCGTGAAATTGTAACCAACTTTCCAATTTAGGGAGATTGGGTCCAATTTAACTGTACACTACCAAATTTTTTTGGCAATTTACTTTAAGCGGTCCTACAAATTGAATAGCAGGTACAGACATGAAATTACAACTCAAAAGAATTGAAATGACTAATGTCCCCATGGTAACTTGATTTGATATTCATTATGATTTCTTCCTCTGAGAAAAGTCTCTAGACTCCTATATTACGAGTAATTCTTTCCTCAGAAAACAAATATATTTTAAACTTTTAATAGTTATTGATTCTGAAAATTAACTACACATCTAATCAATTTATTGTTCCGCGAAAACGCAATTGCATCAGATAATAATATGCTTTAAAATTGCCATAATCGTTTGTGAATTTAAAATTTAAAAAATCCATGGGTAGGTATACTTTTTGAGATTTATATGTGTTTTTAAAATGAATACACCTATATAGATAGACAGCCTCGCTCACCACAGCCTGAAAACATCTTCTGTTTATTTGTTAAAAGAAATACAGTGGGTTTTAATATAAATAAGTTGTTTATAGCTAATTTAAAAGAAACTGGTCAAGTACAGAAATATCTGAACTTGGATATTACAGTGGGTGTCGTATTTATAATTTTAAAATCATTTATCAAATTTTAGTGTTTGTTGGCTTGCTAGCATACGATACAAGTCTTTATTTTCTTGTATCGTTGAAAAATAAACTCTTAATACGAATGTTGTAAAGAGTTGTCAAATTTATATTTTTTCCAGTTTATTTTATATAAATATCAAATAAACTAATGTTATCGATTAAATTTCTCATGAAACAATGGCTTGATAGGAAATAAAAGAGCAGATACCTAAACAAACAAGTTTTCAATGTGTGGATAGACATTAACCATCGTGACCAGTCCAAGTGGCCGAGCGATCTAAGACGTTATGTCTGTGCAGTATGCCTACTTGAAAACTGGGAGGATATAGGTTCTAATCCTGACATCGCCAGTTTGTCAATTATTAAGAAAAAAAGGGGTGGTTAATTGACTAAACTGTCGACGTATGGACAAGAACAAAGTAACCGGCTATGCTTGAGAAGGTTTTCTGCAGTTTCCTTCACGAACTCTATATGAATATCGGCATAGTTCCTATCATAGTCGGCTGCAGCCGCATATCCTACGGATTCCTAGTCTATACACAAAAATTCCTTCCACTCCACTCACATGCTCACATCCTTAGGCATCACAATGGTCGAAGTTTAGCCCGTCCAAGGCAGCCTCTACAATCTATCTATCTATCTAACTATCGTGATCACTGTGAAATTACACAGGAACAATAACTCGGGAAAATACTGTTTAGGAATGCATCCATGAGGCTGTCCCTTGATGCACTCACTCTGAACAGAATACACCTACGAAAGGTTACCAAATAAATATCCCGCCATATCATTTGCGAATCGCTCGGTTACAGCAGTACAAAATATTCGGTTCATCTCATCCCGAATATATGAACCTTCAGGAAAACCTTCAATAAGCTAACTCCTGGCTTTTGTCAAGATATGAGAGATGTGAATCTCGTCTGATTGAAATAGAAGTGGGAGCACAATGGGCCATGAGGTTGAAGTGCAATATTTTCATACCGCATGATTTATCTATCTATCTTATGTTCTATCTAATGTCTTTAAACTTTGAAGTTTTTCCTTTCAAAAGCTACAGAATTCGAAAAACGCATAAAAAACAGATATCCATCTTCCTGAAACTGTGACTCTATCCGAATCTATTACGAAGGAGGAGGGGGGAATAATACTTCGATTTCATATTCATCGTGGTTTCTTCCTCTGAGAACCAGTTAATCAACGTAGCTTCAACGTGACGAATCTTTGTTACACTTTGGTTGGGTACAGAACCCTAAAATATGAAACACGTATTTAATGAATTTAATACGTAACAACACAAACGGGCACCTAAATAACAACTCTTAATAAATGTATTTAATATTATTAAAAGCAGCCACATCGCAGTATATGAATAAGGTAAGTAAATTTATATATATATATATATATATATATATATATATATATATATATATATATATATATATATAACATATAATAATATATAACTAACTCATTCATTAATTTACAAATTGAACATAGTCCAACGAAGATGACCTGTGGGTCACAATACAATTAAACTCAATTAAAATTATATTAGTAAATTATTTTCAAACTTATAGAGGTTTACTTTATAGTTTATGACATTAATGACATTTTTCACACGAATCAAATACTTAACCTTATTTTATATTTCATCGAATACATCAAATTATAACTTGTGAAGGACGTTCTGATTCGTTTCGCAGTAGCTGCTTCAACTAAGCGAATTTTCTTAGACTACATAAATCACTCTCTGGCGCTCATAATTTTAGTGTGATCAAAATGGAATATCATATATGATATGATTTTATTATGTGCAAGGTCAATTTTAATACTAAATGGCATAGGTCAAGGGGAAAGGGGCCATAGAGAAAGAAAATATAAAAAATCTCTACTAATGTTAACAATCGAAAAATGTAAAGTTGTAGAAAATCAAGTTTGCTACAATTCATTACCTTATCATTTTTCTCAAACTCTAATGTTTAAAGAGATATTTTAGTTTTCAATCTTAAGTTGTAAATATTTCTGTAAATATTAGAGTAACCGAAAAAATGATAAAAGACAAAATTATAGTAAAAATAATTACCTACAACTTTATATCTTATAAATTTTTCAATTTTTCGAATATTAAGGAAGATATTCCAAATTTTGTGTTTCTCCCTGCCTCTAAATCCCCCTTTCCCTTGACCAATTTTACCCATTAACGAACTCGACCTTTCAAATACCAAAAGCACGTCAAATAACAATTTTCATTCCAATCTGAATAAAACTGTGACCGCTAGAGAGTCCACAGACACATAAACGTATTGAACCAGCATAACTTTTTGAGTTGATAAACAATATCGAGCAGTCGACCGCAAGTTCGGTATCTTTTCGAGAGTGGTAAAAGTTTTTTATGACCGAGGTAGGAAATAAAGTATTTGGAACCTTTATGTGTCGACGAAGATCTTTAATAAAATAGTATAGATATACATACGAATTAATTATATTCTGTATATAGATAATTAATTAATTACCTTTTGCTACGGAATGCTAGATTGTCGCCTCCTACTTTAAAAATTATTTACTAAATTAATAAGGTTATTATTTATTACTCATTTATTACCAATTAATTACTAAATACAAATTTTTTTAATATTAATTCGACGAGTTTTATACAAAATTGGATGAACCGTATATTTAATTAAAAACATATTTTACAAAAAAATTAATGATAATTTATTACTGAAGTAATGCTATACGATTTCGTCATTCTATAAGCAGACGCAGGCTCTTCAGTTGTATTCCACAGGAGAATTGCAAAATCATAAAATGAATTCATGATCCAAAAAGATTTAAAATGTGCAGTTCAAAATCATGCATATAAGATTTGTTCTGACTATGAGATTATTTTTGTAATGATATGTTGAACCGCCTACATTAAACCTTTTTACTTTTTAATTTTTCATTGAGAAACTGATTGAGCAACTAATTTATTATTTATACTCTTGAATGAGACATTCATTTCATTCATGAGATACCTAATTCAGTAGCTTGTGACTATACAAACGCTTTTGTATGAAGACCACTGCAATACAAACCCCTTTTTTACAAGAATTAAATTTATGCATAAGTACTTAATCCTTCGATTATTTTAAGTCGATTTGTATTAACACACATTTAATATCACAGTTTGTGTAATATGTTTGTAAACATTTCTTCCACTGCACTCACATCCTCACATCCTTAGGCATCATCACAATGGATCCTATGGTCGAAGTGAAGCCCGGTCCAGGGCAGCCTCTACAATCTATCTATCTATCTTGAGTAATAAAGAAGTATTGTTTTTGATCTCAAAAACCGAAATTAGGTCCTTGCCATCGAACACGAGATATTCCAATTATTGATGACCAAATCTGTCATGGTCTTGCAGTCTTGATCTTGGTCTTGCAATTTTGCATGATTTGATTTTTTTAAAAAAAAAACCTATTAAAAAAACAAAATGCATGTAAAAAAAACTGAAAATCTGTTATAAAAAAATGCACTAAAAATTAGTAGGTCATTTAGTAGATATACCCATACTCAGACAAATAAAGTCGCTAAAACGCGAAAAATAAAAAAAAATTTGACAAAATGGAAAACCGACTTCAAAAATCAAATATTCTAAAACCAAAAATGCACTAAAAAGTAAAAAACAATTGCATAATCTTGTGTCAATTTTAGTTCACCTAAGCAAAAATTTTTAAATATATGCGTAGACTGCTTAAAAGACAATCAAATTATTAGGATAATATAATGTACAATTATTGTTATTTTTGGAGTCGGTGTCCAAATTTTATGTGAAGGATAAATTTTATGTGAAACATTAAAATTTAAATAAATTAAACAATATTTTTCCGAAATAAAAACAACAATATTTTTCTCTATGCTGACACCGACTCCAAAAATAACAATAATTGTACATTATATTATCCGAATAATTTGATTGTCTTTTAAGCAGTATACACATATATTAAAAATTTTTGCTTAGGTGAACTAAAATGGACAGAAGAATACGCAATTATTTTTTTACTTTTTAGTGCATTTTTGGTTTTAGAATATTTGATTTTTGAAGTCGGTTTTCGATTTTGTCAAAATTTTTTTAAATCAATTTATAACATTGCTTCTTGCGCCACGAGAGGGCCTCGCTTGGTCTTGCCCCGCCACTGCATAATGGAAATCGTTATAACTCACAAAATGGTGATCATTTTATTAATATACATGTCTCCATTAAAAATTTGAAAATAAACAAGTAGCAATTATTTGATGAATATTCAAAGTTTATTCAGATATTTGAACAAAAAGATTATTTTAAGAGATTGTTTATACAATAAAGATTTAAAACATAAAATTAAAGTTTTACCAAAAGATTATTGATTACAACAAGTACTTTTTAATCGTACTGGCTAAAAGTGTGTAATCAAATTTTTGAAATTATTGTTATAACAGTAAACATAATGGATGAATGGAACTTTCATTCATTGAGTTTCAGTTATATGCCTATACCTATATATAGACAGGAATAATACACGTGCAATATTTAACAGTGCAGGATTAAGCATTAACAGTTATAGTTGTAAATTTGCAACAAGAAGATTAAATTGTAAAATTTTATTAAATTATTGTAAATACATTGAAATATAATAATTCTTTTATGTAACGGGTAAATTATTAAAACTATACTTAACTAAAGTTAAATCAGTTTAGAGCCCTGATTAAACAATAAATGTAGTAACTACTTAAGTGGTTAAAGTAATATATTTCATCCATTTAGACATTAGGGCTGAATCCTTTCTTTTTTAAATATTTTAATCTTAAGGATTACTTTACAAATTCTAAATAAAATGTATGTTAAATAAAAATGTATGTCTCTCTTATCTTCATAAGATTTGGTTGGATTGGTTTCAAGTAAGCGCGGATCTAGAGGGAGGGGCATGGGGTGTCATACCCCCACCCCTAAAACTAAATAAAATTTCTTTTTAATTATAATTTTATTGTTTCTTAGATAGTATATAGATTGTAGCGGCTGCCCTGGACGAAAAACACTTCGACCATAAGGTCCATTGTGATGCCTAAGGATGTGAGGATGTGAGTGGAGTGGAAGGAATTTTCTGTGTAGACTAGGAATTGATAGGTTGTGCGGCTGCAGGTGACTCTGATAGGAACTATACCGATATTCATCTGGAGTTCGTGAAGGAAACTGCAGAAAACCTTCACAAGCAATGCCGGTTACTTCGTTTTTGTCCATACGCCGATAGTTTAGTCAATTAACCGCCCTTTGTTTTCCTTAATAATTGACAAACTGCCGATGTCGGGATTCGAACCCATAACGCATAAAACCGCTCGGCTACTTGGATGGTAAAAAATACTTGTCCAAATCTTGTTCAAACTTTGCACACTTCTTCAAGCTAAGATTGACTAGTGCTTGAACAAAAAGACTTTTTTTAAATCACAACTAATTTTACTAGGCAATAGGTGGTGCAAATTATACCAAAAATAGTACCTTTTTATGCCAAACTCTGCCAAAAATTCAGAGTCCAAGCACGACCCATATGTATATGAAACAAAATGAAAATTTGAATTTTTGGCAGTTTGATTTGAATTTGCACCACGTATTGCCTGGTATATTTTTTAATTTCATATGAATCTACCATGAGTTATTCTAGCTACGCCAAGGGAACTTTATTTGTGGAATCCCCAAAAAAGGAAAGAAAAGGTCCCAATGGCTAATTTTTCAAAATTTTGAAATGAAAATTTCACAATATATTTGCCAAATGTTTATCTTTGATATATTTAAAGGTTGAGTAAATAATTTCATTTATTATAATAGAAAAAAATGAGAGAAAATTTTCTTTTTTTTTAGCCTTCGAAACCCATATAACCCCTTAAATAATTTTTGTGGTTTACACAACCGTGGATAAAAAAAATGGATATATCCATTAGATAAATAAAATATATAAAAAAAAACTGTTTTATTTAGAAATAGATTCTTTTATATTTTTTTATCATTTTGTAATTTATAAAATACTTTGTTTACTTTCTTTACAATAAAATTACATCAAATCGAAATACCTAAAGAAAAAAAAAACAAGATTAAATCTTATGTACCGAATACACATACACATAAACACGCACACAGTCACACACGTATAAGATCTGTAGATTGTGGAACATCTTTGCTACTTTATATTGATAATGGAAGTTATATGATACATTATCAGATTTTTAATTCAAAAAAACTATACCTACCAAAATGTAATAGATATTTATCTCAAATACATTATTAATCGATCAATCAATTTCAACATAGGCCAGTTGTCATGAATATATACATATATACATATATATATATATATATATATATATATATATATGTAGTTGGTAAAAAAATTAAGTCTACCAGAACAAACTACCAGAACGCCTTGTTGTGGTTTAATAATTATTGTATAAATATTTCCACGCACACTTATTCTGATATAAAGTTTTAACTCGAATTAAATAAACTTCTAAAATGTTTTTAATTCCATGCTATGAACTATAAGAAACGGAGACCAACACGATTAGAGAATAATAGTAGTAGTAGCGGAGGGGACATTATTACCGGATGGGTTATTGCCAGGCTTCCTTCGAAGCCTTGCAAGTATGACTTTCTAGTTCATTTTTTACCGACTTCTAAAGGACAATGAATTTGTATGCAGACTAGGAATTGGTATGTTGTGCGACTGCAGCAGACTTTGATAGGAACTATGCCGATATTAATCTGGAGTTTGTGAAAAGAAACTGCAGAAAACCTTCACAAGCATAGGCGATTACTTCTGTTCTATGTCCATACGCCGGTAGCTTAGTCAATTATCCGCCACATTCATTTTGTGTTTTTAAATTAGTTTAATTGATTAACTGGCAGTGTTAGGATTCGAACCAGCAACCTCCCAGTTCCGAGTAGAGCACCTTAAATAACTAGACCCCAGGGACTGGTTAGAGAATTTCTGTAATATGTGAGGTAATTTGTTATATCTTATCGATACACTGTGACAGAGAATAGCTGATATGATTATTAAAAAAAAAGTATATTATAAACATGGATTCGATGCGTGCTACAGCAAGTGACATTATAAGCCTCTACAAATTTGTCAGGAAACAAAAATCGCAATAGTAATGGAAAAAATGTTCGTCACGTAGATGCTATGTAGTCTAATTGTTAATGAAGTTACCATAGCGACAATATTTATTAATATGTCAGTATTAGAACATTAAAATTACAAATATTTCTATGAATATTACAGTTACAGAAAATATGATCAGGTAATAATTTATTTTTTACAACTTTACTATAGATCAACTATTTAATTTTACTTACTTGATGACACAATTTTCAAACTTTGTGGTTTAACCATTTCCTAATGGCCCTCTTCCCGTTGGCCGAAGTTGCGAATCAACGAGCTTGTCCTTTTTTGTCAGAACTTGGTTTTTCAAATTGCAAAAGGACGCCACATATTTCATTCTGCTGGAACTTAAATTGTGGTCTTCTCTAGGTATATGGTCATTTTTGACATGTACTAGGTTGTATCGGTGGAAATGGATAATACTAAAAAAAGCTCTATGAGGAATTTGGAATTATGATACCGTAATTCCCATATTTTATGATGAGGCAGTGATCAATGATCAACATGTAGACGATAAGATATATATATATATATATATATATATATATATATCTATCTATATATATATATATATATATATATATATATTTCGACAACAAAGTAGTCATCATCAGTATGCGTTAGCTAATGCGTTATTTTGCAGAGACGTAAGTCACCTATAGTTAATTTGGAAGCAATTTCATTAATCCAGGAATAGCGATAAAAACTTTAAAATTTGTACATATTTAAATATGTATAATACGATCTTATAAAACAACCATTAATTAATTCCTGTTTCTTGTTTGTTTACGACTTTTTAATTTTAAACGAATAATTAAATTATTTTGTAAATGATACCGATTCTTAAACAGACAGTTTAAATAAAAATAACCGTAAAATCTATAATACTTATATCTAAATGGATCGCCATATATATAATTAATGTGTATCGGATCATTAGACATATTAAATTGTAAATCTGTTTGTAGTCTTCTGTATATTTGAGTACCTACACTGATAGAAAGAATTTCTTAAACCCAGTAAATATGTTTTCTTCATAAACTCTTAAACTAAGAAATCCTTGTTTTCATTCAAGAATTTGTTTACTTGAAGATACTTATTCAAGTAAACAAATGGGTACTTGAATGAAAACAAGGATTTCTTTCTCAGAGTATATTATTTTGAAGAAAATATATTTACTAGATTCACGAAATACTTTCTATCAGTGTAGGTACCCAAATATGGAGGTTTTACATTATAATTTTTGAGCGTAGAAACGAAAAATAATTTTTTTTAAATTGTCGTATCGTGTAGCGAATCACATGAAAACTTCGTTAAGTAAAATCTGAAAAAAATCATGAACATTGAATAATAGCTGTAGATCGAACCAAAATTATGAGTATAGAAAATTTCTAGCGAAAACTCAACAGAAAAATTTAATTGTTTGTTAGTACAGTTAATTAAGTTTTTACAGTTATATACAAAACAACATTAATGTAATGCGAGTTGACTATTTCAATAAAAGTTTGCCTAATAATAATAATAATTAGAAAGAGTACCGCAAGTGGGTCCCTAGCACCTAGACCAAGGGGTCCTCTGTGCCCTCCTTGAGATCAACCTGTCACCCGAAGGCGAGAAGTCTCCGGGTAAGAGACGCCATTCTAAGCAGATGAAGCTATACGATTCTTCCGAGGCCAGATGCCACACAGAAGGTCCACAACTTCTCCGCCGGGATTGCTTCCAGGATTGAAGGATCCAAGGTTTCGGACCCAAACATTCAATTCCCTAACACTCTGCAGGTTTCTGCTGGTGCATATAACATGTATGGAGGTCCCATCGTTTTCCATACAGGTCCTACAAGTGGGATCATCTGAGATCCCCAAGTTATGAAGGTGGTAGTTCTATCGACAGTGTCCTGTCAAAAGGCCCAACACCCTTCTCAACTGCATTCTATTGAGTTTCAATCGAGTGGCCTAGCTGTGTTTATGCGCAAAGAAAGTTTGCCTATATCTATATGCATTTGTGTATGCAATCAAAAGTTTCCCGGTTTAAATAAACAATTGGTGGTACACAAACCGTTTACATATACCGTACATGAGTTTAAAACTGAACTAATATCCTCAACCGGCAAAATTGTTTTGGAGACACATAGAAGTCGAAAGTGTGCACACATTTGAACCGAATAAATCCACCTTATGTTTAAACACTAATACCGTATATGGATAGCAGTTATATAGAAGAAAA
The DNA here is from genome assembly GCA_963920215.1 of Nineta flava. NCBI lineage: Eukaryota > Metazoa > Arthropoda > Insecta > Neuroptera > Chrysopidae > Nineta > Nineta flava. The sequence goes on from OY986041.1 coordinate 110,111,429, forward strand.
AAGATTGTGTTGTAAGTGTATGTAAATGATATTTAATGTAGCTATCAACATTTTTAAATACAGCTTCTTTAGTGTTCAGGATACTATTACAACTCTACAAATTAATAACCAAGATTGTGTGTATATACTATATACCAAACTACAGCAGAACATACTACACACAGAAGAGTTAACTCTTTTACGTGTATAGATTACGTATCTGTTATAGGTATGGACCAATCGATTGGTTGTTGGCGGCATCTTTGACTGTCATTCGATTATTAAAACGACAAGATGAATGCAGCTAATAGACAGTTATCTAATCATGTTTTTCATATAAATTTTTGTGAAGAAATAACCTATTTTTAATAGTTGAATACGTAACAAACATCACCAAAAAAAAAAAAACATTTTATAAGTAAAATATAGTTTTATTTTAACTCTATTAAGGACGTTCATGCATGAGACTTGATAGTAGACATTTTTTTAGTGAATTAATATTAATATTTTTTTAGTTATCCTCCGTCAAAAATTTAAAACCTGTTGACAAACCTCATTTCTAAGAGTAATTATCGATTAAAAATCATACTTTTAACACAGCGTCTTATGGAGAACAGAATTTTTTGTACTTAAAATTATAATAACTATATTATTAAAGTAGACACCGTATAAAATAATGTTTATAAATATTCTTTGAAATATGCAGTTTATATATTTGCATTAAAAAAATGGTGTTGACAAACGTTTGAATTAATTATTAAATTAAATTAAATCTGTTAGGTTGTTTTTGTCACCATATTTTGAAAACTGGCGACAGCGCACATTAAAAAAACATACACATACATATATACACGTGAATGTCATAACAAAACATAGTTTATTGTCAGATCTATCAAATAAAGTCAAATCAATTTTTAATTTACATTTACTGATAATAATACTTTTACAATATTTAGGATTAATAAAAAAAGATTATAAATCGTTGTAAGATTATTGAAATTCTTTACAAATTTTTTAAATAAATTTTAATAAAGATCGTACTCATTTGACTCTAGCGTAGCGCATTAACGTCCTTAAGCATTTTTGGGTATTTATATACGATCTTAATTTCATAGATTTATTTTAATACTTGGCTAATACGTATTTTAATCAAAATTTGTTGGTTTTTTTAACCTTCCGAAGAAAAAGACTAGCAGGTTGATAAAGTTTAAAAAATGATTATAACCATTTCTCCTTTTTCCCGCAATTTATTTAGCTATAAGATTAAATAAAACAGATACATTTAAAAAAAAAGTCGTTACGCAGGAGCTGTGTAAACTTAAGAATAGCTAATTTCCTTAAAATAAATGTATCATTTCTGTTTTGGAAATAGGTCCTAATTAAATTTTATCTTGTGGTGACCTTTGACTGCTACAGTGGCTACAGATACATATATAAATAAATTTATGATTTTATCCATGTACACTCTCTATTAATACCAATTTTAGCGAGATAAAAATGAAAATGTATATCTGATATGCTATAGATATTTGAAGGGGAAAGTTCGTTAATAAGTAGAATCAGTCAAGGGAAAGGAGGAGCTTAGAGAAAGAGCTCTCTCTCTCTCTCTCTCTCTCTCTCTATATATATATATATATATATATATATATATATATATATATATATATGTGATGGCTATTAAGATCGTATAAGATCGATGGACATTTGAAGAAGTTTTTGCGTAAGCATTCCAACTGTACACACTTGAAGCCTGTAAAAATAAACACAATAGCTACTACATTTACATCGAAAATTCGCTATCAATTGGAAACAAACAAAAACATATTGAGCCATATCATCTAATACGTCAAGGATAATTTTCAACAATTTGAACATATCAAAATATTATCAAGAATTACCTGTGAGGTCTCAACCATTTGTTTAATTAAAAATTGGTGTTAATTGACTGGTATCATAAAAACACGACATATTTTATTTAATTCACCGTTATAGATATTTCATTAAATGGAAACGTTTAAAATATTTTATACAATTTAAGTGACAAAAATACACAGTCAAGTGTTAATCAAGTTTAGATATTAAGGGAATAAGGATTTTCTTTTTAAATGTTGTAAAACAGTTTTTTTACTAAAACATAAATAAAATCTTACTTAAATCGTTATTACTCAAGGTTCAATGTGTATGAACGGCCAGGGGCTTAGCGACATAAAACGGCGCCCAGGGCACGCATCCAAACTAGATCCCTGTCCCTTTGGAAATTATTTTAAAAATATATATCTACACATTTTCTTAATTATTTTTTTCCTAGGACATCCTACAAATATTCACCTCTTCCCAAGGTAGCTCAAGAAGGCTTGCGTTAAGGGTACTACCTACTAGGACAACGATATACAACATTAAATACATAAGCATATACTTATATGTATAGAATACATCCAAGACTCAGGTCAGTACCAATATTTGTGTCAAAGGATCAAAATTTCACGTGTAAATAACGTGTAATGTGTGTACTATACATAACATCCGCAGTCTATTCTGGAAGAAATGTACAATAAGAATTAAATGATCCTCAAAAGGCTTTTATTTCGCCACGTTTGCGAATTTAGATATTTAGTTTTTTTTTTTAAATAGGTAGTTAGTAAATTTCGTTTTTTTGTGCCCCCCCCCCTTGATGGTGGCCTAGCTACGCCACTGTGAACGGCTACACTTTCGAACTTTTTTGAACTGGTTATAGAGATCAATATTAAAAACTATTTATTCTTCCTAACTTTCTACCTAGCTTCCTAAACGTTTTGTAAATTTAATTAATTTTGATTTTAAAGAATTTTCATCATTTTTCATAAACTAACCCAAAATTCTTAACGCCCTTAATTCCTAGGATCGAGCAATGTACCGAAATTTGAATTGAAATTTCATCTCAATCCTAGTTGTATTTGGATACGGTATCCTAGAAAAAAATATATGTTTTAATGACCAAACAAATTATACAAAAACCAGTATCTTTTAAAATTAATTATATTGTTTGAATCGATACAACCAAATTAAATGTTTTTCGATTTAAAATTAATTGGGTTTCATTATAAATTCAATTTTCTTGACAAATTTTACGTAATATAAATATGTTCTATTTAGTAGTAACACTTTAGTATTACATTGATATTTAATTGACAAAAAAAAAAAAACGATGGTAATCAATTCTGAAACAAAAAACTATTGTGAAAATTGGAAACGGTCGCTGCTTTAGTTAACGTTTGCGTAATTACACAAACCAGAACGGTTAAGCATCTGGGAGTCATCTTGGATGCAAAATTGAAATGGGATATCATTTGGATTTGAGACTAACCGAGGCAAATAGTGTCTTCTGGATCTTCAGAAGAGCATTTGGACAGTCCTGGGGACTCCAACCTCACATGGTGTACTGGTTATTATACAAAACTGGAAGTCATCCTGGATGCAAAATTGAAATGGGGTGATTATTTGGATTTGAGACTAACCGAGGCAAATAGTGTCTTCTGGATGTGCAGGAGAATATTTGGACACTCCTGGAGACTCCAACCTCACATGGTGTACTGGTTATTTATAATGATCCTAAAGCCAATGCTCACATTGCTCATGGTGCGCTTCTAGGTATTCCGCCGATTCGTTTAATGGTTGAAGCGAAGGCCATGATAGCTGCCTACCGACTTAGGAGTGGCAGACTGCGGTACTCTCGGGCAAACACAGGTCATGCATGTATAATGATCAGGTTGGAGACTGTGATTCCACTTGTGGAAATGGCACAGGATTCCACTGTTTCGATTTACCGTTTTGACCGCAAATTTAGAGTAATCGTTCTTTCCCGTTTCAAAGATACTTCGATCTCCAGAAAAAAATCTTTACTATTATTTTTTTTACATTTCATTTTTATTATACCCGGTATATGTTAGGTATACAAGGTATATTAAGTTTAGTCCCAACTTTGTAACGCTTGAAAATTTTGATCGCAGACACAAATGTTTGGTACAGGTGTTCATAAAATCTATCCGTCTGTCCGGGGACACGATAACTCAAAAACGAAAAGAGAGTTCTCAATAACGTGCGCAACTACACACAATTTTTCGGTTCTCCCAAATTTCACATGAGCCAGATGTTCTTTGGTTCGAGTTCCGATTTGGCGACGACTTTAACCAACATAAATTTTCGAACAGTTTTGACAACTGACACTATATATGCCCGATTTTATTTCATTGTCAATTTTGTACATTGTCAGTTTCATAGGAACTTTTGCCCAGGAACTATTTAATTTTATTTTTACTAACAAGCGCTCATCTTAGGTTATGATCCTTTAATTCTCTAGTGATTTTAAATTTAATATTTGTTTTCTAAACAGAGTTTTGAACGAAAAAGTTCAACAGTTAACAACGTCAATGATTGGTTATATCTCTCTGTTGTCAACAACCTGAATTTTTTGCTTAAGTTTGCTTTAATGAATTAACTTGATCTGGTGTCGTGGACGAACAAATTATAAATGTGTGTATACACAAATTATATTCTTTGGAAAATATAAATATAAAATAATTGTTCTTTATTTGTATAAAAAAAATTATTAAATTTTATAAGAAGTCATCATCATCTTCTTCCTGTCCAATAATAAAACATGTGTACATGTCCATATATTAATATTATTATTATGTATATAAATTAGTTAATATTTTATTTCATTCATATTATTATTACGTTCATTTATATTATTATATTACTTAAGTGTATTAAAAGACCACTTTATAATATACTTAAATTAATAATAATTAAACTTTACTTAAACGATACACATATAATTAAACTATTGTTTATATTTATTATTTTAATTTAGTTTAGGTAGTTTTCAATTATTTGTTGAGTTTGGATTGGACTCACTACTAAATCTTAGATAGATAGATTGTAGAGGCTGCCCTGGACGGGCTACACTTCGCCCATAAGGTCCATTGTGATGCCTAAGGATGTGAGGATGTGAGTGGAGTGAAAGGAATTTTTGCGTATAGACTAGTAATTGGTAGGATATGCGGCTACAGTTGACTATAATAAGAAATATGCCGATATTCATCTGGAGTTCGTGAAGGAAATTGCAGAAAACCTTTTCAAGCATAGCCGGTTACTTCGTTCTTGTCCATACGCCGACAGTTTAGTCATTTAACCACCCCCCTTTTTTTTCTTAAGAATTGAGAAACTTCCGATGTCGGAATTCAAACCCATAGCCTCCCAGTTTCCAAGTAAGTATACTGCGCAGGCATAACGCTTTAGACCGCTCGGCCACTTGGACTGGTTTGCATACACTTACCCACTGCGACTAAATTTTTTACCCGTGATTCATGTGATATAGATTAAGCCAAATTGGTGAGCCATGTAATTAACTCTCCTTCTTCAATGTATACCATTGCCACTATAGAAACATAAAAGAGTTTCGTTTAGAGTGGTAAGCACATAAAATGGTAATGGTAAAAAATTATTAAATAATAATCATTCGAAAAGACACATTACATACATTATAAAGTATCTAATTTTTATTTAGTTAATAAATACATTTGATGCAACTGTCTGTAATGAATTAATGTTGACATACAACGATTGGCGGGTTCGTTGTTTGTTAGTTCTTACACTAGAGCGCACATGTCGCGTTTCATTTTGAATATGTTATGTTTATAATAATAATATACTGTGTGTATACTATACTGTGATATTATACTAATTTATTATTAACATAATAATATAATAGCTGTAGCTAGGAAAGAGACCTTCTTTTTTAAATAACAATAATAATATCAGACATTGTGCTCACATCACAGAGTAAAGTTTATAAATATATATGTAGTAACTTTTATAGAATTTTTTTTTTATCCCATTTAAAAACATTTAAAAAAAAAGAAAACAATTAATTACAAACTGTTTTGATTTATTCAGATTGCATCAATAGCAACAAAAACATTCCAGAAATGACGACAACACTTTGACATAAAATATTTATTAGTGTAGAAAATTTTTAAATAGAAATAATTATATGGATTATCTTTTGTCATTTTAAGACCCACCGTGCACTCAAAGCCCGTCTATATGGATTTACTCTAGATATATTTGTTAGAGTGGAAGCAAAAGCGAGTGCTGTTTGGCGAGTTCATTTAACCCGATCAAATTACGTATCTTTTTCACTAGCCATTTCCCAACAAAAGGTACTCCCTTTTGCTGAATAAGAAACATGTAAGATACAAAATAGCATGCAAATTATCAAATTAGTATATTGTTGGTTCTACAGTAAAATAAAAAATTTACGAGGTGAAACTGAAGGCTTAATTATCGCCAGTCTCGCCTACAACTTTTCAGTATTCCAACCTTTCGAACACTCAAGTAGCTAAGCAAACTTTTGCTGTATCGAAATAAATACTTGTTTTAGAAGATGATTACATAACCGAAACATATGTTGACACTAAAACTATAGACACTATTAAGAAAGATGAAATTTAAATGTAATTTAAATTTAAATGATTTTAATTTTTAATTTTATGAATATTTAACCCACTCTGCTCTTTGTTTGACACCCGAGGCGGCCTTCAAGCTTGGCTCCGCGTCCTTGACATAATGCAAAAACCGCATCCTTCTACCATGAATAGAAGGTTATTTTGGATTTTTTCCCCCATTTTCGAGGGAGTTGTGTTGGGAAAACTAAAGTTTTCCGATTTTTCTCGTAAGTTTAAGGTTATTCCGCGTTGAATGAATAAAAACCGCATCCTTCTAGCATATCTAGAAGTGGGTTAGAATTTGTATACGTGAGTCATTCAATGAGTGGGTGACTTACACAACGGGCTTTATATATTTCAGGATTATTAACCAAACTGTCGTCCTGGCTTACCTTAATTTAAAATATATAATAGTTACTTACTGCGTTTTGCTTCTTCTGAGAAAATTCAACCACGTTCAATTTATGTTTCCTACGCTCCCACCAAAAGTACAGTAAGTAATTCGATATTTTAAAGAGCATTTCTCTCCCTTGTATTATAATTTTTTTCGTTTATATTTTCACTGTCAACATTGAACATAATTTAATAAGTATGCTGTATAAATACTTCCAACAAATCTTTAAGAGTCCCACGAAATTTGTATCGAAACGTAGATGCAAATTTTTTCTATAGAAAAACTTAACTAATAATATACTTGTGGATGTCAAATTAATTAAAAAGGAAAAAAGAAGTGATACAACCTAATAATAATTGTTTCTTATAAAAAAAAATTATGACTAATTAAGGCTATGTACGATGTACACAAGATGTCAAGATATTTTATAAGTAACTACTTCCGTGGGTGTAGACAATAAACAATTAACAGTAGTGTGTAATATTTAACAATTATTATTATTATTATTATTATTTATTATTATTTTTATTACAAGAAGTTATAAATAAGATCGAACACGGTTTGTTACGGATTTACAATCATTGCATGGTGTGATGATGAATGCACGTACTCAAATTAGTAAGTTTAAACACTATACATTCATAATAGTATATTGCTATTTCTTAATTACTGTGTTAATTAAAGTATAATTTGTATACATAATATTCTTATATGTGCAGTTTACTATTAATTCATACCGAAAAGTGAATCATGATGCGATTACGGTAGATCACTCATTCGTTTTAAGAATTTGACGAAATGTGATCATTGATTAAAAATTAGATTCGTAACATGCACGGTAAACGTAAACATAATACCATATTTTTTATAAAACTAAAATTTATCAGGTCTCAAAGGTGATAATTTGCAACTGCGAAATCAAAAATAATGAATAATCACGGTAAATACAAACCTTGCTTATAGTATATGTCGATATGTTCAATTGCCGTAGCCGTAATAACCAATTAAGTTTATCACACCAGTCCAAGTTGTCTAAGGCGTTGGACTGGTTAATGTCTGAGCCGTATGCCTACTTGTAAACTGGAAGGTTATAGGTTCGAATCCCGACATTGCCAGTTTTTCAATTATTAAGAAAAAAAAGGGCGGTTAATTGACTAAACGGTCGGTGTATGGACAAGAACGAAGTAACCGGCTATGCTTGAGAAGGTTTTCTGCAGTTTCCTTCACGAACTCCTGATGAATATCGGCATAGTTCTTATCAGAGTTGGCTGCAGCCGCATATCCAACTCCACTCACATCCTAACATCCTTAGGCATCACAATGGACCTTATGGTCGAAGTGTAGCCTGTCCAGGGCAGCCTCTACAATCTAAATATCTATTTAAGTTTATGACACTGTATTTAGTACTTTTTTCTTTGACTGTCACGAATGTACTACCTTAAATTAATTTTTTATGTGTTTTTTTTTTTTAAATACCACTTGTTACCAAAAATATCACTTTTGGTCAGTCGACAAATTTATTGGAAACGAGCCATACAATTTATTTTTAATCTAACACACAATTTGCAGATTTGGAGATGCAGATTCAAAACAAACTGAAAGAAAACCATTCATATTTGACGATTATGATCAAAATTGCAACCTCTAGTACAGTGATTCTCAACCACTGTACCACGGCACTTTTGTGAGCCGCCAAATTTTAGAAATGTATATAGTAAAGTTTTAACCAATATAAAAACGAAAAAAAGATCAAGACTGTTAAATATAGAAGACGATATGAGAGTAGCATTGTCATTTTTACGACCAAATATAAATGAAATTATCAAAAAATATCAAGTTTCTCATTAAAAGTATTGTTATTATTAACTTGTAATAAATCCCTTAATATAACGTACTGTTGTTTTTGTAGTATATATTATTTTATTTTACATTCAAAATTATTATCATAAACTATTTTACACAGTGTATTATAGGTAGGTAAACAACTTTTAAACTTATCTTTTTCTTTGTGTGCCGTCAAATTTTTAAATCGTTAAAAGTGTACCGCGACAAATAAACAGGTTGAGAATCACTGCTCTAGTAAATAAAACAAAATTTCAATGTGATAACTCTTTCCGTTCTTAAACAATAGTTTAAAAAAATTTCAATTTTACAAAGTTTAAAAAAATCTATAATTGTGAGCCCAGTTTAACCAAATCCGTTCCTAGTCTGGCCCATGTCAGGCAAACTCCTATATGATATTAACACTTTAACATTGGGCTTGCCAGATGTATACCTGCTCAGGAACTGATCGAGTACCAGATCGGCATGCCCGATCTGGCATGCCATACCCATGCCGTTTGAATGTTTGAATCCCAAAGGTGATGTGAAACTTATTACTTTTGTATACCGAGGTTATATATCGGTGTCCAAATATTAAGGGATACGCTTTAAGCTGTAGTAAGCCTTACCATACCCTTACTGTATTCCGTTCATCATTTATCAAAATTGTATAATTGATATGCGTCTTATTCATTCGGTTTTTGAAAAAAAGTTGATCATTATAAATATACGAACAACTTTTATTCGAAAATTTGGTCCAAAAAATCGAAGGCTTAAGGTACAAATCAACTAAAAAATTTTAAATAATGAGGGCTACTAATAAGTTTGTTGCTGAATACTGATGATAACACTTTATTTAAACCTTAAACAGTAGTCTATTTCATGATAACAGACGAATTTTATAAAAAAATATATTTTTTGAACAAATTTAATTAGTGTTTACCACACATCATTAGTTCCACAATCATTTTACATTGGTATTGCGCACGCTGCCAATAGTTTTCTTTATTAAATGAGGTATATTCTCGACTTCGGATTTGAAATGTTCGAATTTGAAATGTTCAGAAATACAAACAGACAAGAAATACGTAGAGATTTAATTATATAATTATGTAATTGAAATTTATACATCTAATTTATAAGCGACGAGAATTTACATTTATACTGCTTTTAACATAACAATACTAAATAATAAAATTCTAAATATAAATTAACAGGACATGCTATTAGTTTTAAAAACAACAATCTCACACTAGAATTTTCTATGATTTCATTTTCTATTAAAGCAAAAAAAGGCGTTACGCAGGAGCTGCGTCAACTTTCTTAAGCGAATTTCCATAGAATGCATAAAGCACTCTCTAGTCACAATTTAAGTCTGATCAAAATGAAATGTCGTATCTGATATCATTTTAGTATTTTCAAGGCCAATTGAAAAAAAAATAAATGGCGTACGTCAAGGGGAAAGGGAGGCATAAAGATAGAAGAAAACAGAAAATATAAAATATCTCTCTTAATATTGGAACAATCGAAGAATGTATAACGAGTAAAGTTGTAGAAAATCAAGTTTTTCAAACTCTAATGTGTACAGAGATACTTAGAATTTTAAGTAAAATTAATTACCTACAACTTAACTCTTGATAAATTTTTCGATTTTTCAAATATTAAGGGAGATATGTCAAATTTTGTGTTTCTCCCTCCCTTTAAACCCCCCTATATCCCCTCATCCAATTTTATCCATTAACGAACTTGACCTTTTGAATACCAAAAGCGCCTCAAATACCAAATTTCATTCGGACGCAATTTTCAAATTTCATTCGGAATAAAACTGTGACCACTAGAGAGTCCACAGACACATACACTTATATGTACATATATATGTTGATATATATATAAATACATATATAAAAACTTTAACGACAGTGATAATTAGAATCGATGGACATTTGAAGAAATTTTTCCGAAATTCCAACATTGGTATTTTTCCAGAATTTTCACAATCATCCCAGTGGAACGCATGAAGCTTCCGTTTAGATATTGGATACGACTTCAATCATCCTAACACAATACATTTAATTTATTTTGATATCCAAGATACCCTTGAGAAAATTATTCCTGCATTGGAAGATTAATCAAAATATTTAAATTGAAGTGTTGGAATTATCGAGGAGTTGGGTAGTCTACAGGCTGCCCTGGTTGCAGCTTCAGGTTGAAGTTACCATATTATTGCAGTATTATGCTATTTATATCGTGAGAAGAAGCTAGGAAAATAACTCATGATTTTCTCCTAAAGACATCCCCTTTGCAAGCTTTAATGCCACAAACATACAGACAAAGGATTAGAGCTTATTTTGTGTCGGTATAATTGTCGGGAAGATGTATTATATAATTGTGCATAGAATTTAACACTTCCCACTGCTTCTTCAAATTCCCAACACGAGCTAGAAAAAAAGCCAATGCTCCTTAAAAGGCTGAACAAATATGCAGACCTTCAGATTCTGAAGTCTATGGTCATCACCTCTTCTCATGAAAAAAAAACCTGACGGTTCTTTTCGTGCATGTGGTGATTATCGTCGACTGAATTAATTTGTAAACTATATGTTAGTTATATTAAATAATTATTATTTAAATAAATAATAAATATATGTAAAAGATATAATTGATCTTTATTAATTAAAATTGATCTTTTTAATTTGATTTATGAAATGTTATTGTTTTTATATGTAAATTACCAAGGTTGTTAACATTCACAGCAACCGTGATAATAGAGGGAAGTTATAGTTGAAATGCAACAGATAAAAAATGAAGAACAAAATTATAATAATAATTTAATGAAGCGACACCACTACATATCATAGCTAAAAACCATTGTGATTAAATCAGCCTTCGAATAAAAAACCGCCTAGAAATTGGTTTATCACAGAGACATGCATAGACAAGCATGCATAGATATGAGCATAGCATTGACAGAGGATATTTTTGACGATTAAATTCGTTAGCTTTAGCTTCAATCGAAAATACATATATAATAAATTTTGACATTTATAAACCTAAATACGTTTTGAACCTAAATACGCCACTGATTTCAACCTATAATTTGACGATAAACGAAAATATGAAAATTCAAAACAAATAAATCACCCAGTAAAATGAGAAAGTATACAATATACATATTCGTTTATTATTAATAATATTTTCATATTATCAACAATTATTCATATTATGATAATGACGCCACATTCAAAGTGCATATTGTCTGGAATTTGAGTATCACTTGAGCCAATCAGCGTGTTATGTACGTGACAGGGATGCCAATGATAAATATAATAATGATTTAAATAATATCAATTGGTACAATAAATGATAATGTTTGTTATGTTGTTAAATAATTCGACACAAACAAAGTTATCATATCTCATCACTATACTATGTCATATACACTTATTATTATTATGATATAAATATGTATACTTGAAAGCAATAAAACTGAACCAATTGATCACAGTCTAAGTGAATAACATATATATATATATATATATATATATATATATTTATAATTATATATATATATATATATATATATATATATATATATATATATATATATATATATATATAATATTATATGTAATATAATATCGTGTTTACGTACAGTAATATTAATATTTACGCTTAGACTGTGAATTTTTGGGTTGTATTTATAGCATACGATTGTACACGCATGTTTGATTAAACTGAGCACATGTGAAAATAACAACTAACTGAGTTAGTTTCTAAAATACCCGGGATATACTGAACTCATTAACAATACGTGAACTATTTATTTTTCTTTGTACACACAAAATATATAAAAAGACAAAGTGGATTATAAAGAAGCTATATAAATACATTCTTTTGTAATTAAGAGTTTCTAGCGAGATAACGCTTTTTTTAAGCATTAGAACAAACATAAAGTCTTCGTATTTCAGTTATAATGTTGACAGACAGATATACGGAAATATATTATTCCAGATTTTAATATATCAATATAACCCAATGCATAGAAACCTTTTTTTGTCATTTTAAAGACAAAAACGTGTCATATAATGTCCCGATCGCGAGTCAATATATAAAAGGTCATAGGTTGTCACGAAAATCGGGTTTGTTTGCAAATATCTCATTTCTCTTCCCTCAATGCCAGTTAGCTCCATGTTTTTTTTCGTATGATTGGCCAAATTCTTGATATAACGCGGAGAGCTGCGCATCCGTATATATTGGATAATACTATATTTACATGTCTGTTTATTTCTTTGATAGTTCGAGCATCGCGCAATGACTACTGGATCTATTTCGATTTTGACTTTTTTTATTTTAAAGCTTATGATTAAACTTAAAAACTGGTATTTTATATATCTCACTACAAGAGATTGAATTTGAAAATATTCACTATAACAGAAATTTAATGGAAGCGATGATAAATATTTAAAATAGTGGAAGCGGTGGGAACGATAAATATTTGAAAAAGTTGAAGCGGTGGGAAATTACATTGTGGTTTTTAGTCTTAACATGACGAGAGCCGTAGATACAACCATAAAAGCCGTGCGAAGCCGCGAGTGACAATTTACGTGAATTCGTAGACACTTTTTATTTACCAGTCTTTAAAAAGTCAAAATAAAGGTTTATGCAAAAATTCAGTTTGTTGACTTGCATTCCGAGGTTGATCCTTTTTTCCATCAAATAATTGTTGGGTTAATATGGAATATGGTCTCCCATAACAATGCGATAGATCCATTGTATATCCTCTTTAAAATGAGTTCTTCTTCTGGTCACAGAGCATTACAAGTCGATTAGTTTTTATTAATTCCATTGTACTATGGCCCATAAAAGTAGCGCTCATTTTTCAAAATGTTTTGAGTTGATTTCATCTTTATTAATTCGGTTTTTGGGGAAATGTTTCGAATAAAATTTGTTGGTACATGCATATAGAACAACTTTTATCCGAAGCATTTTTCCGAAAACCAAATAAATAAGGCAAAAATAATATATATATTTTTGAAAAATGAGCGATATTTTGGTGACCGTGCGTACCTATTAACTCAAACAATATATAATTGTAGAATTACAGTATTATATTCTTCACAGCTATATTTAAATGTATACATACTTAATATGATGTCTGTATAATATGTGTATATAATATATTCGCTTTTCAAAAGATAAACAACACAAAACTTGATTAATTGAGATGGAACTTGATATAACCTGAAATAATAGCTTTGTCATCTTTGCCCGCCATACTTTTTGAAGATTAAATGAAATTCATAAAACTATTCAATTATAAAAAAATTTCAACAAATTTTAAACAATAATTCCATTTCGAATGTTCCACATACGGCCACCAAATTGTTTCCAAATATTAGAATTAAATTATGATTCATACGATTTTCCAAAAAATTCTTCTGATTGAAAGTTGTTCATTACAAACATACTGAATAAGATGCAACTATGAAATTTTGAAAAAAAGTACGGTACGTTTTGTTTTCGCATGTGTAGTAGTAGCGCTCATTTTTCAAATTTTTGTTGTTGATTTATATTTTATTCATTCGGTTTTTAGAAAAAAGTTTCGAATAAAAGTTTTTAGTACTATCTTAGTAGGATAAATAACAGTTAGTAGTATATAAAGAATGATTATTAAATAAAACAAATATTTGAAATTTCTGAAAAAAAATAAATTTTTTTTTCATTTCATTTTTATTTCGAAAGAAGGAACTGTGTTCCGAAACTAGTCAAATAATTTGTTCGTCAAGTAACAACCAATTCAATATAAAAAAAAACAGGTAATGTAACAACTAACTGAGATAATTTTTTTAATACCCAGTATATAATGTTTAGTTGTTTTAGTTGTATATTAATGTTTGAATTTTTAATAATTTTTGAATTCTCCCACAATTTAATAAAAATCCCATATGGTTTTACAGATGTGCATATTTTTCGCTTTACGAGGAACTTTTGAGCACAAATTATGAGAAAACTATTGAGTTTATGAAAATATTTTTTAAACAAAAGTTGTTTATTTTAAAAAGAAGAAGATTTTTTGTCCAGAAATTTTTTTTCTATATCTTACGGTTTCAGAGATGTACCTTTCTCCCCTGGCGGGGGGAAACACGTTCCGGTTATGCCAATTAACGAACTTGACGTTAATTTTTTGCTCTAGAACAAACACACAAAATTTCAGCTCATTATCTCTATTCGTTCTTGAGTTATCGTGTCCACGCACAGACGGATAGACGGAAATGGCCGAATTAGGCCATTTTATAAAGACAAATATTCGTGCCTACGATCACTATTTATTAGCGGTACAAAGTCGTGATCAAACTTAATATACCTTGTATATTTACATATACTGGGTATAAAATACATAAAGAATGAATAAATTTTATCCGAAGCATTTTTTCGAAAACCAAATGAACAAATTAACTATGAAATTTTGAAAAAAGAACGCTTCTTTCGTGACTGTTTGTACAATTAATATCATTAAATATTAAAGCCAACGTCTCTGAATATGATGTGTGTTAGTAAATGGATTGTCAAATTGCAAAGTCACGGAACATAGGGAGTTCCAAATAAAGATTAAATGAGTAAATTCGGTGAAGTCGGTGATTGAGACCTCACACATTAAGTCTGACTCAGAAGAATTATCAGATATTGATTTCTTATTATAACGAAAGAGATTAAAGCAATTCTTACTAATTTTTTCATTCTATAGGAATAAGATGTATAAAAATTTAATATTGCTGTGATGAATAAAGAACGGATTTTTTCATAGTAGATTTTCATAGCATTTTTTCATAGCAGATTTTTTTAGATCCGTTTTTCCTTTTTGGTGTCGGGTTTTGTTTTTTTGTAAAAAAATTTTATTTATAAAAGTGTAATATAATTATTCGATACGTCACTTTTATATTCTAAAGAAACGAAAAATTACAACAATTTCAGTCAATGAATGATTCACTGGACATGATGATAAATTCTGTGATTTATATAAGGCTATGTGTAGTAACTAAAATAACTAAAAGCATATGAAAATAAATTTATGTATAATAAATAATTCTTTGAATGAGTAGCGCTGTTGTTTTAATATTCGATTT
Source organism: Nineta flava (assembly GCA_963920215.1). Classification (NCBI taxonomy): domain Eukaryota; kingdom Metazoa; phylum Arthropoda; class Insecta; order Neuroptera; family Chrysopidae; genus Nineta; species Nineta flava. Next base: position 110,127,232 of record OY986041.1, read on the forward strand.
ATATGTAAGTTAGTGATGCCGCAAGACGAGAGTAGCATGTCTGTTGTATTATATTGACATGTAAAAGTTTTCTATCATCTCGTCTCGTTTTTTCATTTGAAGATTTTCTTGAAAAAATACAATTTTAAAAAAATATCATTTTTTGTATACCATTAAAATCATTTTTCTATTCAAATAAAGTGCCATATTTTTAAACACTGTATATGTAAGTATACAAGATATATTAAGTTTAGTCCCGACTTTGTAACGCTTGAAAATATTAATCCTTGACAAAAATGCTTCACAAAGTTATCATAAAATGGCCTAATTCTGCTATTTCCGCATGTCCGCCCGTCTGTCCGTCCGCGAAGCCATTGAGCAAAAAACTAAGGTTGGGGGGAGAATACACGTCTTTGAAGCCAAAGCCTTTAAAAAATTTGTTAACAAAAATTATGTAAGTATACAAGGTATATTAAGTTTAGTCCCGACTTGAAAATATTAATCCTTGACAAAAATTTTGCATGTCCATGAAGCCGATAACTAAAAAACGAAAAGAGATAACGAGCTGAAAATTTGTGTGTGTGTTCTAGAGCAAAAAAGTAAGGACAAGTGTGTTAATGAGCAAAATCGGAACATGTTTCCCCTCCACATAGCGGTGGGGGGGGGGGGGAATATACGTCTTTGAAGCCGTAAGAGATAGAAAAAAAATTTGTTGACAAAAAATCTTCTCTCTAAAATAAACAACTTTTCTTGAAAGTTTTTTTCATAAAATCAATAGTTTTCTCATAATTTAAGGATTAAATGTTCCTCGGAAAGCGAATTGTTAACAATTCAAATACACAGAATTGTTCACAATTCCACCACTGATATACAACTCAGTATACATTTGGCATTCAAACAATTAACTCTGTTAGTTGTTACATTGCTTGTTTCTATCTTATTTAATTAATTATTTATATTTCATTTGAAACTATTAAGACTATAGAAAAAATTAAATGATTAGCACCCAAAATGATTCGCTGATTGAATGAGAGTAGTACCATTACTATATCTATTAGAGTACTATCATCTGTCTCTCGAATATTTATCGAAAATCAGGAATCTAAGGCTCGTCTTTCGCGTACTTTATTCTCGTGGCGTCACTAGTATAAGTATTGTTAGACCGTAATTGGTGTAGGTATTAAATAATTGATGAATGAAACACTATGAGGTCAATATTTGTAAACTATGACCCCTATTTCAATTAACTTTTGATCTTAGTAAATTTAAAATAAACTATATATACAATATATTTATTGAGAATATAAATAATCATCATCATCATCATCATTTATAATACTTTGACTACACACATGGAATATTGGATGTGATGGATGGATAAATGTAGGAGCTTATAATATCACTACGCAATACTAAAAAATTCACCGATAAATCGAATAGTGATTCGTATTAGGCAAAAAAGAAAACAGGGTTATGTTTTGAAATCACATTTTATTACATCTTTAATCATTCTTAATAATTGACAAACTGCCGATGTCGGGATTCGAACCCATAACCTCCCAGTTTCCAAGTAGGCATACTGCGCAGACATAACGCCTTAGACCGCTCGACCACTTGGACTGGTGTTACAATATTATGATAAATATTGTTTTGTTTTATTTACTCCTCGGAACACTGTTTGAGGGTAGTCACGAAAATGTTGTTTTTGTGTAAAAAGGTCGTCAAAACATTTACGTTATCTATACGTTTCGTTAAATATACAGAATGTCGCGTGTTTATGTTTATTCTCCTTACTTATTTGAGAAGCGTTATCAGGGTAGATCAGCCATGATCGCAGACTTCTGTTGGTGCCTTCAGTGATCAAATGCTAAACACCGTGGTCACTGGGAAAAAGTACCGCGGCTGGAGTTGGGGGAGGTACTGCTTCAGAGTGCAACCAAGAAGCTATCACTCGATGCACTGAGGCTGAACAGGATAAAACTGCGGAGGGTTACCAGATTTATTACCGGACATTATCCCCTGCAGATGGTCTGCACATAATGGGACTCCATATCGGGTCCAGTATGTGTAGATTGTGTGGCGAGGAGGAAGAAAAATCCAGCCACAATATCTTTAACTGCGAACCTCTAGGTTACAGAAGATACAGGATATTCGGTGCAAGTCACCCCGAATATATGAACCTTCAGGAAACCTGGTAAGCAAGCTCCTGACCATTGTCAAGAAAAGGGAGAAGCGAATCTTGTCGGATTGAAGTAGCCAGGAGTAGTCGGCCTGAAGTCGAGTTCGCTTCGGGCCCCAAAAATCCCGGGTTAACTATCCCAGCAGCTTGTAGCGAAGTCAGAAAATGATTTATGCGAAAATTCTAAGAAGCTGGTCGAACGTTATGATGAGGACATCATTGACAAATTCTAAGAACAATTGTTATCTCCCCGTGCTTGTCTCCAAAGTCGTATAAAAAACTCCATTTTTCGAAACAGTTCGAACATTTGTTGGTAATAGAATATTATGTTTTATCAGCCTAAATGTTATTTTTAACAATTGCCGCCAGTTTTTCTTCGGCTAATTGTTCATTTTCGAAGTTAAAAGTAATTAAAAATTACCTACGAAGTGAATAATTGTCTATAGAAAATGAAACTGCTAATGGTTAAAGACATGATCTTGATGCAATCATAAAAATGTTTGTTGATGCAAAAGACCAGCGTATGACATTTTGAAGTTTAATTTTCGGCGATCGTCATTTGTTCGTGACTAAACAAATTTATATTGATTATGAATGCTTATAGTAAGAGATTTGTTTAGAGTTATGTAATGGGGGTCCCCAAAGAAAGAGTTACCTGGGTCGTGCAAGATGAAGCTACGCCACTGAGTGGACGGATAGACAAAAACAATTAAATATTTTAACAGGGAATAGTTAGTTCTGTAGCATGTAGAATCACGCCTTTGCGATAAAATCTTCACAAAGATTGCATACATGAATTAATTAATTAAAATTAATATTACAAATGTTATTTTACACAATTTTTTTTTTATAATTATAATTTAATTTTTTTTATATACAAGTTTTGCATTATTGATTTGTTTTTATTAATAAATAATTTCTACATTTGCAAACATTTAACAAGGTATTAATAAGATTCATATGTGAACATTAAACTGTGAGTATATAAAATAGTTAGTTATCACCTACTGTGATTTAATCTTCACGTAAATATTAAAAACGTTTTGTGATGGGAAATATTAACTTTTAACTTTTTTTTTTTAAATATAAGTTACAATAATTATTTAAAATACATTTATTTTTCTATATATAAGTAAAGGTGTTTCTTTCTATGCATAGTCAATTTCTGTGTATAGTCAACAAGTTTATTTCTATGCATCATCATAGAGCACTTATGTGCAAACTATTAAGCACGCAAATATCAAATATTATGATTTTATTATAGTTTCAATTTTTTTAATTTAATTTTTATGAGAGATATTTTTAACAAAATTATTTATTTTTTGGATACATTTTTTTTTATTTCTCATGAGAATTTTTTGAAGTTTTGTGTATGTTTAATTCACTTATATATCTAATACGAAAAATCGGCCAAGTGCAAACAAGCGATTGTTTCACAATGTTTCGTGAAAAATTGTTATAAATGTTTACGATTTACGAGACACATACTTTAACAAAATATATGCCTTACATTGTGAGAAATATATTTGGTTTCAAAATTTTTTTTTATAAAACCAAGGATTCAGTTGTTCATAAGGAAATAAACAATTAATTTGTTTATAACATTTGATCGGGTTAGAATTTTTAAAACCTGATAATTTTGGTTCAATTTACACCTTTTTCCCGAATGTTTCTTGTTTTTTTTTGATTATTCTATACTATTCTTTAGGTGATAAGGATCGGAAGCAGGAATGAAGCGTATTAACCGAAAAATTAAAAAAAATGCATCCAAAAATACATCATATAATTTTGAATTCGAGTTTAATAAGCTTTCATTTGACACACTAGTTACGATATCCTAGAAAAAGTATTATTTCCAAATCCCAATTTATTCCCTGAAATTAACCCCCAAAATTAAAATTCAGATTTTTATACAAATTTCAAATTATTACGTTGAATGCTTTTAGAGAAAACTCCCTGTGGCAGATGGTTCACCGGTACAACGAAGAGACTCCATAAGGGTTATGTTTTGCCAATTTTGACGCGGAATACTTAAAATTATCAGAACAAAATTTAAAAAATGGAAATTAAATGAAAAAGTGAAATAAATTTAAAAGAATGGACAAGTGTCAAATTTAGAACCTGTGAAATGTCACTCTTGGAAAATGGCTAAAATAAATCCATCTCGAATAGGGTTACTTCTACCAAAAGTAAAAATTGTCGAACGACACAGTTAAGGGACAGGAAAAATATCATGGAATCCCAAAACGTAAAGACTTGGTACACATAACATCTATATTACATACTATGGATGTAATCCAAGGGTCGGCAACAAATGAACCATGACAATTTTGATAACTTCAATTGACACCTACTTGAGTTCCGAAAAGCAAATATTTTCACACATGAAATTTATTTGAAGTAAGAACTGGAGGAGTTTAATAATTATGTTCGGCTAATATCGTGGCCTGTCACTTGCTGTTCAGTAGATTCATTCAATTCCGGTAGGTGGTTTACAAGAAAAAGTAAATGTCCTTATCTTTCCATTCCAACGACTAAACAGAAATTAAATATGAATTTTCAAAATTTTTACAAAATCCAGGGAACTAAGTAACATATAAAAAGACTCCATTCAATAAATTCTCATAAGGAATAAACAATGTATCCAAAAATATATAATTTTATATTTAAAATGTTTCTCATAAAAATTAAACTACAATAAACTACAACTTCAAAATATTTGATATTTGCGTGCTTAATAGTGTGCACATAAGTGTTATATATATTGTAGTACATAGAAAGAAAACTTGTTGACTATCCTTTTATATTTAATAATAAATTTATTTTAAAATAAGTTAAACATTATTTAAATAAAAATTTTTATTTTACCACATTTTTAAACACGGACTAAAAAGTATAATATAATAAACGCCAGACAGATTATTCTGAAATACTTGTGAGATTTAAAACGACAAAAACGTGAGGAGTATGTTCATAGCTATTAAAAATTTTTTTAAATAGCTATTAAGTCCGTTTTATAAACGTGATAAGTTAAAAATTTATTTTTTATTTAAATAATTATTTGAAGACTAAATAAAAACCTCAATGTAATTTCCCACCTCTTCCACTACTTTAAATATTTATCGATACTTCTACCAAATTTCTTAATTTTATTAGATATTTATTTCAGTTATTAAACAAATTATTGACAGATTCTTGCATTGTCATCTAGCTCCCAGAATGTAGGAAGGTTAAGAAGTTTGCATGATGAGAGCTCTCAATTTAAATTCAAAGAACCCGAACTCAAAGCCCGTTAGAAGTTTTTCTTAAATTCCCTAAAAATCAACACTCCATTTAATTTCGTATAATGTTAGTCTATGTTTTTAAACAAGAGATACATAATTTTAGTGAAACGGGAATTGGCAAAACACTTATGGAATCAATTCGATATCCGTCTGTCACGGACGATTTACTGTCAATATAAAAGCAGAAATATAAAGTGTGATGACCCAATTATAGACGTGATAGATAGATAAATCTTGAAATTTATAACAAATATTGCACGTCGACCTTATGGACTATTGTGCTGCCCCTTGTGCTGCAGTCTGATGAAATTAGTTTCATCCATGTTTTGACAATAACCAGGAGTTGGCTTATTACGTTTCCCCGATGGCTCATATATTCGGGGGTGAGATACACCGAATAATACATCAAAGGTTGAAGAATAATGATGTGGGTGGCCTCTGTTATAGACCATCGTGTCTCAAAAACGGAGGTTAAACCCCATTATTATTATTATTATTATTATTATTACACCGAATACCTTGTACCTGCTGTAACCGAGAGATTTGCTATAAAAAAATTATGTGGCTGGATGTTTCCTCCTCTCCGCCGCACAGTCTGTACATAGTGGATCCGTTATGGAGTCCTATTATGTGCAGATGCTTTTCTAGGTGACAATGTTGAATCCGGGAACCCGGTGATGAATCCGGAAACCTTCCGAAGTTGACGTGAAGTATACAATGTTTACTTTTGATTCTCTAGAGTCTAGGGTAATTGGGAAATGGAAACAAAAACTTTTCAGTGGTATCGAGTCGGATTTTTTTTCCATGTACTAGCAAAAAACGTTTAAAAATTGTCACCACACCTTTGTCACCCATAGGACAGTTCAATAATTCAAGAAAATACGACACGTAGGAGCCACGTGGGTTTAAAATTTTGACCTTTGATTTTCATGATGATCAATTTCAACATCTAGGTACTATAGGTAGGATGGACATTGCAACTCCATTTTCTTGGAAAATCCACTAACAGGGACAGATTGAACGAAAATTATGGAGACTGGTAATATTGAGTTGATATGATAAAAATTTAACAAGCAGATGATATATAAATCATTTGGTAGTAGTAGTGTTTGTCGTTGTTAGTGATGAAATCAGATTTTTTTACAAACACTTTTAAATATTTCCTACACAAATTTGTTAAAGACCCATATATTTATAAGTAGATATATATATATATATATATATATATATATATATATATATATCTAATGCAAATAAATAATCATAATTTGATGTTTCCTTATCTTACATATATGGATTGCATCATCATCATCGACCGCAATGTTAATTCTGTCAAATTTTTTATTTAAACAAATTAAGAAATTATCATCATAAATCTTTAATTTAAGTATATAAATATTTGTATTAAACAAAATTTAAATAAATCGTTATATAAGTTCATTCATATCATTATATAAAATGGGAGTAAAATAGTATGAATCCCTGTTTATATCCTGACTATAGAGAATAATAAATCATTGACCATTTGTGAGGTCTCTTATTTATGACCCCAAAAAAAAAAACAACACTACTCTTAGAGTGCTCGCACACTGCAAACTTTTTATCACCCGATAGTTTAATCGGTTCATTAATAGACATATAGTTCATATGGGAGTGCGCACACCTACCGATTAACAACTACTATAGACAATGCATTATAGCCCAATACAGAGTCATTTATCAGTCGATAAAACGTTTGCAGTGTGCGGGCACTCTGAAGGTAGTTCTCTTATGTGACATTATCTCAAAGAAAAAGAAATTCGTTTGATTAAGAAAATGACAAATTTATTTACCGATTGTGAAATGGTTACCATTACCTTATTTTCACCCGAATACGGAGGGAAAAACACAGGAATATTTTCCTTTACATATCTTTCAAAAATAAATATCTTATAAATTTAAACTTTATAAATTTAAATGAAAAACATTTACTTTGGCTTTTCAAACATATATTAATATTTAAAGAGAATAATTTGCAACATCAACTCTAATAATAGTGAATAATTACTGTCAACACAACTCTTGCATAGTACAACATATAGCCCATTCGTATGTGTATCATAAATGCACACTATATATATTGTACTAAATATATTCAATTAGCATAATTGTAATAAATATTTAGTTTATAACATGTAGCTGTAGTAACCAGGCCAAGTGGCCAAGCGGTCTAAGGCGTTATGTCTGCGCAGTATGCCTACTTGGAAACTGGGAGGTTAAGGGTTCGAATCCCGACATCGGCAGTTTGCCAATTATTAAAAAAAAAGAGGCGGATAATTCACTAAACTGTCTAATTATTTTACTTTTTGCTCGCGTACAAAAATTAAGGATCTACAGTGATTAAGGATCTTTGAGTTGTAATTTGGGCAAACTTGCTGTGTTAGTGAAAAATGCCTAATAGTAGTATTTACCTGATAAATACTACTGACTTTCGCTAAAAATGATTGCCATTTTATTTGCAAATAAATTATCTAACCATCAATTACCTCGGTCATATATTTTGGTAATGATAAACGCTGAATTGTATGACCAAATTTTATTAATAATTAAAAAAGTAATTGTTCAACATAAGGAAAATATAATTACCTCTCTTGCGTAAATTAAAATTAAAGTCGTATATATCCATGATAACAAACTTACTCGATTACCCTTTGCGTTTAACAATTTGCGTGGGTGAAGACACGCAGTTGATTTTAAACTGACGATTAAATGAAATAAATATTTATTTGCTAGAAAAAATTCAACAACGATTATAGTTTCAAACAGACGAATAAACAATTCAAACCAAGTATAAGGTGTACCATTAGAACTAAAACTCGTTTTTATCCCGTTTGATAAGATTGATTGTTTAACTGACTGTGGATATTAATTTTTTCGATTTGAAACTTTATAAATGTATGATAATATGTCAATATTATGGAGGTGATCCTTCATCTTGAAATTCGAAAATACGTCACTTCTTCAATTAAAAACAGTTCATGGTTTCAAAAAAAGTAAAGTCCACTCCTGAATTAGATAAAACCTGAGTTTTCTTTATTGTAGTGCTAGTATTTAAATGAGGGGTAATTTTCCGGTTTGATTATATTCAAAAGCTTCTAATTAGGATCGGAATCTTTCTTTGTAGTGCCCGAGTAGTACTTCATGAACGTGCTAGCGCTTTGGAGGGACAATCGCTTGGCTCAAGTCTCACCTGTCATTTTGCAAGACAGGCATTTAAATTTTAACGATATTTTGTCTGAATACTGTTCTTTGTATCATCTGGAAAAGATCAACAAGGCATCGACTATGCAACTGCGTGACTGTCACCCTAAAAAGTTTGAACTGCCTTGGTAGAGCTTTCCCCTTACCAAGAGAACTGAGACAACTTCATATTAAATCCTACGTTTCAGCAAGATCCTTGGTTGGGTCTGAGGAGCTTAATGAATCCTCGTAGCCTCACCAATCCTATTATATCTTATCTTCTCCATAAAATGTGACTCAACAATGATTTTGTTTTTTTTTTTTAATTTGCAACTAAGTAAAATATTTATCAAAATTTCATGACAATTAAATATTGATAAGAAAAAATTAACTCCTCAACCAGGAATCGAACCTTGACCCTCTGGATATCTAGTCCAACGTGCTTACCGCTACACCAAAGACGACTCTGACGTAAGAGCCAACTTTTTCATATCATTGACGGTGTTGCATGGCAATGTTTTGAATTTAGTTTGTGGATATTTATAAACAAAAATGGTCGATATATATATATTTCCGTTCATCTTTAGTGGGACATCCTGTATACTGTATGTTTAGCGAGCTAGTTGAAAAGAATGTAAGTTACAAATTAATCTAATTAAATGTTTAGAATGATTCATAATGGTAAAAAAGAAGTTTTGAAGGGAGAAGATAAAGAACATCAAACACTGTTAGCTATAGCTTATGTTTCTTATACGCGAGTATTTGCTGTACACAGTCTATTGCTGTTGCTTATAAATAATTAGTAGAGGAGCACGCCGCGGGTGACAACGAGCAATCACTAGCAATTGACCTTACATCCGGGCCTCAAGTACGAACCAACATACATACATACATACATACATAGATATATACATACAATCTTTTACTTAACTATGAACAAAATTGTCTTAAATAGTAGTCATTTAATATATTTCTTTAGTATTTCTAAAATATGCAAATGTTTATAACAGAGGTTAATACATCACGAAAGTATAACATAAGGTCATTTTTCGTTTTGTTCAAATATAAAAAAGTACTTTCAGATGGCGAATTATTATTTATATGTACAGGCTGTTTTTTTAGAGGTGCACAGCTTAAAATGAAATAAAACACAAAAATCATGGTAATGAACTTGGTTGGCATGGTTTTATTGGTTAGTAACTCTTCCAAGGTGCCTCAGCTGCCTCAGCTATGACCACTTTTTCGAGCAGCTGGAGCCATATGCAGGTAACATAACGGTGAATATTGGCTTCAAGTTGTCCATTGTCTTTCTTTTATTAGCGTAGACTTGGAGTTTTACATATCCCCACAGAAAATAATCTAAAGGAGCAAGGGTCCATTTACGATTGTGGTGTATGTTGAGTGGCATGCACCATCTTGTTGAAATCAAAGCTCTTACGCACCATTGCCATACAGTAACTAACTCATAGAAATAATATTTTTTACTATCAAATTATTACCCTTTTCCTCCTCCACGAATAATTTAAAAGATATTTTCGGTACAAACCAGTAGCTTAGATTTAAAACATAAATGAAGAGCAAATAATTATCAAATTATGAGCCATCCTTTCCATATATTAAATGATTTTCATATCGTAAAGATTCATTAAATTTTTGTTTCAAAGTTAATTAAACGTAATTTAACTATTAAGAAATATTTGCGTTTGTTTGTTTTTATTACAGATGATAAGTATGTACATACGTGATATAATATATTTATATATGTAGTTAGTACGTATGTCCTCTGTCCGATGTCCAAGCAAACTATACTTTAACATTTGGGAATACCAGGTATTTTCGTTAGAAAATTTCAAAATTGACAAAATTGCTAACCTTTGCAAATCAAGATTCAAGCTCAGAATGATAGTAAGTATTTTCTGCACAAAACTTAGCTTTGATAATCAAAAGACATCATATAATCATGGGTCGGCAAGTCAAGATATTAAAGGACAAAAGCCACGAAAATGGCTTAAAAGCACACCTAAAAACAGATTGCTAAATTGCAGGTTAAAATAAAAATGATTGTATCGTTGTTTTTTTTTCAATGAGTTTCAATATAGTTATTATAATAATTGTACAAGATGTCATTGACAATCAGAAAGAACACGAGCGAAGCTGTTATGAGTATGAATGAATTTAATTGAAACAATGACCACAAGGGTGACAATTTCCGGTCGTGTTTAAAGTTGTTTTGTTACTATAATTATTATTATGCCAGCCAATACATTATTTATAATAAGTATATATGAATGAAACACAACACAACAATCATGTAATAAACGCAAAACAGCAGCCTCCCGTTCACTTGCGCTCGTTCATCTTATACATTTCTTTAAGTAATAAAATATTACTCAAATTTTTTAGGATTCTATACCGTATATATAGTTTAAAACTTTAAACGCAACATTAATGATTATACGTTATCATAAAACTAAACTTTAGTTTATTTTATATGTAGGGGAACCCGGGGCAGAAATTTAAAAGTACGAAAGGGGTTTATTAAGAGAGCTACAAATGTTTCCATTGAACACATTATAATGTGATAATATTATTATAATGTTCCCAAAAAGACAATAATATTGTAAGAAAATAAAAGAACAATATTTATTTTTTTTTCAAAAATAGAAACTCATGTCATTTGCCCCGTTCTGCCCCGGGCATGGGACGGAACGAGTTGGAAAAGACAGATTATTATAAACACGTGTAAAACTAGTGGAAATGCGGAAAAAAAGAGTTTATTCACACAAGTCATACACTAGAACAGCCTGATCTCTTGATCATCTTCGCAATCTATTCCCGCAGATGGAAATGAAATGAAGAGACTCTGTTGTCAGTTGTCATCCAAGAGTACCCTGGAGTAGTGAAATTTTCCTCTGAAATTTTCCGCTCGCTAGAAATAACCCCTTGACACTGGAAATCGTCGAACATCATTTCGCCCCGGTACCCCGTTGAAAACCAATCTGAATTTATCAATTGAAATATTGGCATATAATGAGTTTATGAAAAAACGGACGAATATGCGGACTAATTAAATTATTTTATGAATTTTATTTTATATACCGGGAATAAAAATTAGTTCTTCTACAGAAAATAATGTATATGAGACCCTTAAATCAAAGCAGCTTCATGCTTGATAAACTTTACTAAATACAATGTAATTAAAATTCCATTTTGTATATTAATTTCTTTTTCTTTTACAATGTATATATTTAAAGAAATTATTTTATAAACAGGGAACTATTCGGCTAGAATAAAATATGCGGAAATAATAATACTGTTTCATTCCTCAGGTAATATTAATAATCATTTATGTATAATCCACGTGGCTAAAATATAATTGCGAAAAAATAAAAATAACTTTTATAGATATTTTTAAAATTATTATAGTTGTAAAAAGCATAATTTATTTTCGATTTGATTACTTAAAACACATAGTATTTATTTAATTGAGGTAGTGTCACTCGTAACACATTATTCTTAAGAATTTGGTAATTTTTAAAATTCCTGGAATTTTTTAAAAAACGTAAACCGTTCGCGTATGCCACTTTTTTTTTAGAAAACTGGAAAACTGTATAAATTTCTGTCAAAAATAAATCTTATAAATTTGCTCTGCGACAACAAAAATAATGATTAATTACAATCAACACAAGTCTTGCATAGTACAACATATAGCACAATGTATCTCATATATGTTAAAGCACTGTATATTATGTTGAATTGGTATAGCTGTTATAAGTAAGTTTTTTATACTATGTTTATAGTTTTTTCTTTAACTGTCATAGTGAGTGAGTGAGGGATAAATTTACCCCAATTGATTTTACCTTGAATAAAATCTATTGGCTTTACGTTTACCCCAGCTGATTCAAGAAATCCATGGATACTTCTAATTTAACTTGTATCGTCAATATAAATTTTTTCTTTCAATACAAATCTTCTTTCAATATAATATTCTTCTTTCAATATAAATTTATCGTCAATATTAATTTGTAAAAAAATTGAGGTTATCACTGCTTTTCAGATATATGAGCTCTCCCAAATTATGAACAAGTGTTTCCAAAAAATTTGTTTCCATTTTTTTGATACATATATGTCAGTCTATGTTTTACAGACGAACGAAAGATACTACAGACGAAAAAAGACCTGAAATTCCGACATATCATATATTTAGGCAGAAACGACATAATTTATCTTATTTCGTTTTTCCACTTTATATATTTTTGGCTTTTAAAGAGTCATAACATGTTTCAATTTAGATACCATATACCAATAGCAGATTACAATTGCACACGATTTTTTTGTCAAATCTTGGTTATAATTTTGTTAGTGAGAGAAATTTTCTATTTTCCTAAAAATAGTAATAGAGGGAAGAATTACATCAATAAACGAATCTTAAAATCGGTAAGGTAGCTTGTCAGATAATCGTCAATGGCACAAAATGCATAATCAAAAGGACAATCTCATTTTCTAGGCATCAGCTAATGAAAGTATAAAATAATTTAATTTCGATAAAATATAATAGGGAATATGCATGAAAATTTTTTTTCACTTGAATAGAAGCATGTTTACTTGACAAATATCAAGGTAAAATTACTTTTTAAATAACTTTAAAAATAAGCGAGATATGAATGATTGAAATTCCCGATTAGACAAAGAGGGTGATAGCCCTCTTGATATGTTATGTGACGTCATATTACACATTCACCATTTAAAATACAAGTAAAACTCCGTTTTTAGTATTTTTGCAAGAAAGAGACAGATAATAATCTTTAAAAGCTTATAGCTTCCTTGATATTTGTCGGATTTTAATTTCGTTTTTATTATTTAAATATTATTACAGTATTAACAGTATTTTCATATTCTGAAAATAAATGTGAAAAAAAATGTTCATGCATATTCCCTATTAAATGAAGAAATATCACTATCAATCATTTAAACGGTTATGTAGACATAACCATTGTCCTAAATAATAAAATTATTTTTCTATTTCGTATTTAATCCATATCTTTAATTCAATTAGACTTTAAGGTAATTCACTTGTGACAGTCAAACCAACAAGTACAAAATGCAGTATCATAAACTCACTTATTACAGGTATACCAATTCCACATATATAGTGTTTTAACATTTATGATTCAATGTGATTTGTTACGTACTATATGCAAAACTTCTATTGACAGTAATTATTCATTATTTTTAATACCGCAGCTGCAAATTATCGTCATACTTTAAATTGCCAATCAATGAGAATTTCGAAAGTCTTGCAGTCACTTTAATTTTGAACAATATGTACCTACTCATATATAGAACATCTATATATACGTAAGCTTATTTGTTATATATGGGATAAAGCAAAACAATTATTATTCATTTTAATAAAATATTTATTTATATTAACAATGTTAATGGTTGATTAAATAATGAATGCTTGTATTTCAAGATGTTAAAAATTTATTGTAGTCTAATTATTTAAATAATGGGTTGACATGTGAGAGAATTACTTGAAAGACTGTACGCATAGCTGGGCTACGTAAATATACACTGTAGATAGAGCTGGTAGCCACAGGAGGCTTTTATTATTGAGACTCTCGGATATAGCAGAAGTATAATATGTATGTAGTTAGAACAATTATTTATTAAATAAAGATTGTAAGATGATCTGACGAACAACATAGAAATGTTATGTTCACAAACATTAAACTAACACTTGTTCACTACACATTTGTAAATAGTGTTCGTAAATATTTGTTATTATATAATTGACGTCGATAATGTGTCAGAATCCTATATGCTGGGCTATGCTGCATAATATGATGTTAGTGTACATACTTCTAATCCAAATATCACACTCCATATTATACTAATTCTACTTATTATATTGTTTTCAATGTTTTCGTTTGGGAGTAATGATTTACAAATATTCAAAAGCGTTAAAAAATTACCATCAGAAAATATCCGTTGAAAAACATTAGGTCACTCTGGCTGTAATTCGAGGAACTGGGACTTCATAATATGGGTTTGACTTGACAGGTGAGCATTGAATCCGGAGAACCCTCTACATATCTAGACGAAAACTTAAAGGGACAGGAAACTAGGAAACACAAAAAAAAAACAAAGTGACACTGTGTCTCTAACAAATTGAATTGATTATTGTCTCCTTGAAAGATAGGTAATCTTATCAGAGTGGTCTTGATTGAATAAATAATGTACACAATTGTATCTTTTTCAGTGAAAATTATTGACCTGACCATGGTTTTCCATTTCAAATAGTCGGCGGTGTTGCAAACACATGAAAGTATAACGTGGTATTCAACAATGAAACACCAAGATTCCATCTCAATTTCTATTAATATTCCGTTTCAGTTTTTAGTTTAAGAACATGTTCCAGGGATTTTATGTCTATCTGTTATTTAATTATCCTGTTGGCGGGCAGACAAATGGACAGGCGAACACCCGAATATGGAATAGCTAGATCATTTTATGAATACTTCCAATCGACTAACTTGGGAATACGTACATTGTTTATAAAGAGTTATACGAAAGGCTTTTTGTTAAGTGAGAGTGTCAATTATAAACGAATACTTTGTACATACTACAAAGAGATGTATAAATAAAAGCTGAGATCATCAATAAATTAATTATAATTTAATTAAGGTATATCAACTTGTTAAAAATATCATTTGATTTAAAATAATATAAATCGGAAAGTTTTTTTATGACTTAAAATAAAAATATGGCTTTATACGGCTTAAACGGAATGGTTAAAATATATATACGAATAATATCTGTAGGTACCCACTGAATAAAACAACGCAGAAATTGAGTTAAGTTTAAGCGTGCTCAACAATTCTGACATATTTTCTACCGTCTCCTCCACCAGGATTTAGTCGATCTGAACACTCCTAAAAAGCAACTTAAAATGAACAAAATTGTCCTTTTTTAAACTCCTGTAAATAATTTCTTCCTGAGTGTTTCGTTTAAAGTTGTTGCCAAAAAATGAAACTTCAAAAATTGTCTTCAATCTGGAGTCAAAATATTGGTTCATCTGAAATGGTCATGACGGACATCCTGGTCAGTGCCTACTCACCACCTATAGTCATATATATTTCATATCATGAAATTGCATTTTTGGGCAAAAAGCACCCAAATAAATCTTTAGAATGCTTGCGGTTTTTGTAGGCCACAAAGCTATTCATTGGCTGATAATCTAGACTATTTTCCAGTACCGGTCAGGGCGTCTAAGGTTAGTTGCCAGTTTCAAGGGTTATCCAAAACCATATTTGACACTGATACTTTTACGAGACTCTGGTCTTATAAAGGCATTATTTATATGCGTGTGTCAATATATATTAAGTTTAGTCCTTACTTTGTAACGGTTGAAATTTGATTGCAGAATAAAATTATTGGTATGGATATTTAAAGAATGGTCTCATTAGTTCATTTCCGCATATCATTCGTCTGTCTGTCCATCAACATGATAACTCAAAACGAGAAAAAACACTGAAATTTGATGTAAGTGTTTTTGAGCTAAAAAGTGAGTGAGTTAATGTTCATAAATGGAGAAAATCGGGCCGTGCATCCCCCAATATATCTATCTTTGAGTCCGTAAGAGATAGAAGAAAAGTCATATAACAAAACATGTTACTTTTTTGTTAATAAATAAAGCTTTACTTTTTTTTTCGTAAACTCCATGTATAGTTTTGCTCAAAAATCTAAAATTACTCTTAGTTACAAAACCATATTATAATTATTTAGTACTGTTTACACTACTCTGTGAACTCAGTAAATACCAGATATTTAAGCAATTAATTCAGTTAGTTGATCGACCTTCACTTGTAGTTTTGAATTTTTGTGGAATCATATCAGCAAATAATTTTTGTGTAGTTGTTTCAAATGTAGATGTTATATTTTTATTTTCTCATTTAATAATTTTAAATTATTAATAAACTTGTTTGAATTTAATTAATTGTCCAAATAAATAAATTAAAGACAGTGCTGGATATACGCAGACATGAATGTATTAATTACAAAATATTAAACAAACATCAGTAGTTAATTATTAAAATGGTGTTGAATGTTTTCCATAATGAACTGTTGTTTGGTTATTAATCAACTCCCTAAATATATGTACAAACCAACATAAAATACAAAATCTTGTCTCGCCTATAGAAAATATTGTTGGTATAAAAAAAATAAGGTATGCAATATTTATTATAAAATTTTTGTACTCCTTTCACCTTCATTGAACACCAAAAAATATTTTTGTTTGTATTACTCTCTTGTATGGTCTTCCTTTTTTTTATTTATTAATAAACAGGCTACAGAAACAGCATCACTGAAATAATCTCTATTCACAGATTTACGCTTTGAACAACAACAACAACAACAACAATTCGACAAAAAAAAAACAACAACACGTACGGTGTAGGATACACATACACAAGTATTTATGAAGGAAAAAAATTCTTGAAAAAATATTATTTTGAAAAGATTTTGTGTTTTTATTTTATTTTATTTTTTTTACAAAAATACACAAAACACCATTCGTGTTATATTTTTGTATTAATTAATTTAAAATAATTTTGTTTTATCGAGAATGAGAGAAGTGCCGCATTGTTTTTGATTATTATTATGTTTTTTTTTGTTTTTATAATATGAATTATATTCTCATCTTGTTTTGAAATCGGAAATTACTTTGATAGCGTATATTTTTATTTATTTATTGTGGTTTTTATATGGTATGTAGGAAAAAATAAAGGACCTGTATATTAATTATTTGTATATAGTATACTTAAGCGTCACAATACAATACTTGTCGAATTCCATTTTGGTTACATAAGACAAATATGAGAAAACTAACGTATGTACTTTATAGACAAATGTCTTGAACTTTTTAATAAAATATTGATAAGAAACAATATTTGTCTTAATATGTACAATATGTACACTCCGGTTAAAAAAAATTAACAGACCTGAAATGTTAATTTTCTAAAACATTTCATAAAACTCTTCACTTTTGTAACTCTCTGTACAATGTATAATTTTATTTATTTATAAACAAAGATAAGTAGTATATTTTTTAAGTGTGTAAAAACAAAATGGAAGTATAAAGTGAATTTATAATTTTTATTTGTATATACGGTGTCAGTGAGTGATAATTTAAAAAATATATATATTGTTAATACATGTTAACTGTTATATCTTACTCTTTCGTATAAAAATTAAATAAAATGTTGTATCTGTTACTACAAAAATAATCAAAATTGTGAGAGACTGATTCGGTTCAGGTCTGTTCATTTTTTTTGAACGGGAGTTTTTACCGTCAATGATATGAAAAAGTTAGCTCTTACGTCAGAGTCGTCAGAGGACCGAGGTTCGATTCCTGATGAACGAGTTCAATTTATTCAATGAATCTATATAGCATCAATCCCTCATGGAAATAGAGTCCGAGAAAGAGAAGAAATAATTCCAAAGAAACAAGGAAGAGGCTGTCTCGTTCTAGCACTTCGAATACCTTTGACGTACGCCAATTTCGATGATACCTAAACTGAAGAAAACTAATAATGTAATTTATAAATATACAATGAGATTTTACCTACATTTCTGAGACACACAGTCTATAATAGAGGCCACTCACATCATTATTATTTTTCTATTAACATTTACTAATCTTAGATTCACTACATTAATGATGATGGGGTGGAGAACCAGGAATTATATGCAGACTAGGAATTGGTAAGTTGTGCGACTGCAACAGACTTTGATGGGAAATAGGAACTATATCGATATTCATCTGGATTGCTTGAAGGAAAATTGTAGAAAACCGTCACAGGCAAAGGCGGTTACTTCGTTCTTGTCCAACCGCCGAGCGTTTAGTCAATTAACCGCCTTATTTAATTTAATTGACAAACTGATACCTTCGGAAATCAAACCCGCAACCTTCCAGTTCCAAGCAGAGCGCATTTCATAGCACGGCGACTTCACTGTAGGCTGAAGAAAAGTATCTTTAACTGGTCAAAATGGAAACTTGTAAGCATTGATCCCACCGGAAGATCGGAAAGAGTCTTAGTAAAAGATAAAGATGTTGACAATAATATCCTATATGGGTTTACTTACATTAATCCATCAACTACTATTATAAATATAATGGTCTCAAGAAGAATCTGTGCAGAGATACAAACGAACCCTTTGATGGTATCGTTGAATATCCACTTGATTGTGGATATGGTTTTGTTTGTTTGTTTTTTATTTATTTTTAATTTTTAATTTATGGTTGAATATTTATTTAATTAAATGTGTTTCTGTAGACAATAATAAATATATTTTATAAAACGAACGACGATATACAGGATAGCACAATACTATTCTCAATTTTGGATTTTTATAAAGTTTTTTTTATTTTTTAATTCAACTTTTTCATTAATTTATTAAGTGAAATTTAATCACTTATACCATATATACATAAATATTATTATTGTTCTCATTGAGCAATATATAGTTGAAACTTATCGAATTTCATTTCGTATAATTATATATATATATATATATATATATATATATATATATATATATATATATATATATATATATATATATATATATATATATATATATATATATATATGTTGTTATGTTGATAGTTAATATACATTTCAAAATTCTTTCAATTGTATACTCGTGTTAGTTTAGTACCTAGTTAAGGTCTTTCAAAGAAAAAAAAGATAAATAAATAGAATACGTGCGTTTATAATCTGGAACAGTAAAAACATTGAAATACGCCAATCTCATGTGAATTTTCCAAAAACGAAACATAAGCTAATTTAACAAATTTGTTTTATTTTTTTTAATTATTTTAAGTTTTCTACACAGATTTTTCACCATATTTCAGGTAGTCAATTCGTAATCTCATTTTCGTAAGAACTAGATGAAATTGAAATATTACCTTAAGCACAATGTTCCTACTTTATTTAATTGTTTTAATTTTATTTTATCGATTGTGAAGCCAGATATTCGTTTTCAAAGTTGAAAAAGCATACAAGCATCCTAAACGTCAGCCTTTCTATACATTTCTGTCAAAAACAAATATCTTAAGAAGTAGAACTATTAAAAAAAAAACTTTTTACACCGGAATTGTGTCAAACTAACTATTTTTCTCAGAATAAATACATAACCTTATCTTTGGAACAAGATTTTTATTCACTTTTATCTTAATAATGTTCATGGCGATCTGTGACCACTAGAGTGGCTACCGATATAAATAAATATGTTTTTCAGGTATTTTTATGGTCTCTAGCGATCACATCTTTACTCCAATCAATATGAAATTTCGTATCTGATATGCTTTTGGTATTTCAAAGGCGAAGTTCGTTAATGAATAGAATCTATCAAGAGGAAATGCGAGTTTAGAGAGAGAAAAAACCTCAAAATATAGAATATATCTCTTAAATTTGTAATATTTATTATTATGAGTATTTAAATTGAAAATATTTCTGGAAATATTACAATTACAGTAAATATGGTCCGATAATAAGTTGTAGAACTTTTTTACTACAACTTTACATTTTATTAAATTTTTTATTTTTAAATTAAATCATAAAATATAACTTTATAATAGACAGGCAGACACGCGCATTAGGTCTACCAATATTTGCGATATAAAAATATTTTAGAGGATATATGAAAATAGGAGTAAAATTTTATTTCAAGCATACAAGGGTTTAACAAGAAAATGATAAATTTGTACCAGATTTGTGCTTTTTGTACCGATTTTGAAATATAATCCACTTGAGCACATCGCTCCTCAGTGTAATATTGAATCGTCATATGAATCGTTATTAGAACCATAAAATCTCAAATATTTCTGTAAATATTAGATTAATAGAAAAA
Source organism: Nineta flava (assembly GCA_963920215.1). NCBI lineage: Eukaryota > Metazoa > Arthropoda > Insecta > Neuroptera > Chrysopidae > Nineta > Nineta flava. Next base: position 110,147,815 of record OY986041.1, read on the forward strand.
ATTTGAAACGATAATATTATGTACCAAATTTATTTTTTTAAGCTTGACTTATGATATCTGAGCTTGTCTTTCACTTTACTTGAATCGATTTCTCCTATTAGATAGGATCGATATGAACGTTTATGAGAATTCGTTGCATTGGTACAACGCTAGGTATTTTTTTTCTTCAGAAACTTTGATAAAAATAATCATGTTTAATATGATGGCGTAATATATATTACTATTCTATGCCCCATTCTTGACTTAAATCTTTATATCTCTGTTTCATTGTAAAATTCTTATATAGGCATAAATGATTGGCCATTTACGTAATTTTAAAATCCAATTAATTTTTTTAACGCAAGTTTGATAATTTTTAACATTGAACGGATTCATGAAAATATTTAAAATATTTATTTCAATATAAATAAATTTCGATTTTTTGCCCCAATTTCCTAGATCAAAATTTTAGTATTTTATAAATACGTATTTCGACTACAAAGTAGTCATCATCAGTATGAATTAGCTAATTGTAATTATTCTCCGAGGAGAATGTTACTTGTTGCTAATTTGGTGACGGTCTGCACCGTGCTAATTCATACTGATGATAACTACTTTGTAGTCGAAATACGTATTTATAAAATACAAAAATTTTGATCTAGGAAATTGGGGCAAAAAATCGAAAATTATTTCGAAAAATCCTAGAGTTCTCTTTAATATATATTTGAATATAAGTAGGTATTCATATTTGAAGTTAAAAGAATCATATATTATAAAATATTAGATCCACACTTAATTGTTGTATGCAGATTCCTTACCTGCAGCATTTAGGTAATTTGTTTTATTTTCATTTGCAAAAAGTAAAACTTATTAATATTCAAAGATGTTTTATAAAAAATAAAAAGATCATTTATACAAAAGTAAGGAATTTTTGCTATTTAAAATATTGTATACTGTTTTCAAAATGATGTTCAAATAACAATAATGAAAATGACAGTGAACTAAATTGTTTTATTATACAACCAAATGTTTAAAAAAAAAAACGTTTTGATTAATTACCCACAGAGACAACATATTTTTATTTATATTATCGGATCCATGTATTCAACCACACTCTAGAAGTCATCGCTTTCTTTATTATGTGTGCATTATTAATGGACAATATTTTTTATTGAAGGTAGATTTCCATGAAATCCAATTTATATAGTCAAATGTGAAAAATGTAATGCAACCAATAGGATTCGAATTAGCCGACCAAATATCTGACAAATTGGAACATTTAGAATTTCAAAAACAAAATTTTAAAGTATAAAAAATAGTTAAGCCATCGTGGCGACGCCTGGCTGATGTAAAACATCCAAACTATTTTGTATCGAAAATATTCATGGATGGTTTATTAACGGAAATAAATATGCGTTACCACCTATAAATGAGTTTTTGAATCTGTATATGTACCGCCATCTATTAGCATCTTTTTAAAACTGATTTGTTATATGTAATATCACCTATGAACAACTTGTTGATCGCGTGGCGAAAAAATTTCGCCAGGCCGTTTCCAGGTAACAAACGGTCTAACCCGCCGCATGAAATATTTCACATCAAAATTAGTAGAAAAATGCATTTAATACCTCAATTTGCGCTACCCCGTCTTACGCGAATCCAGAATTACCCAATTATCATTTATTTTTATTGTTATTTAAAAAAAAATTAAATATTAACTAATTAATGATTGAAGAAGTTATCGATCTTGCCAGACAATTAAATTTAGAAGTGGATGGTTATAACCTTCAAGAACTGCTCGATTCACACAATCAGGAGCTACCAATTTATGAGCACATAGAATGACGCTACCATCCTTGACAGGGAACCTAAGTTCAATTGAAAAATGGTTACAAATTTTGTAAAACTTAAAAAATTTAGAGTCTGGTATGTGTTTTATCTCGCTACGAGGTATAAAAATCGAAAATATTCGCTGTAATATAAATTTGGTGGAAGTGTCGATAAATATTTGAAGTAGTGGAAGCGGTGGGAACGAAAAATATGTGAATTAATAGATGTGATAGGAAAATATATTGAGGTTTTTATTCTGAAAATGACAGGAAGCGAAGATATAACAATAAAACGCGAGCGAAGCGAATACTCGAATTTGATACGATTATCGTTCGGTCCCACTTAAGCATAAATACTATATAATAAATTAGTATTACTATATAATAAATTAACAAATATATGAAGCATATTATTGGTTAAACAAAATGCATATGGTAAAAATGAATTATGACGTAATAAGACATCCTTGGTATTATGGTTTCCTGGTAAAAGACTGAATTTTATTTTCACACATTACTTTCGTTTTAACTATTTTGTAAAATCATTAAAATGTTATAATCATTATAAACAGTTAAAGTAAACAGTTAAATGTCCTTGTTAGAGAGGTGATTATAAAAAACCAGCGCAATTATTTTGAAAAAAAATAATGATTTTATGATGATGCTATATTCATGGACCTATAAAATATAATTCTTTTCATAAACTATTTAGTTATTTACTAAACAAAACATATTATGGCATTTATTTATAATAAAAGATACAAAAACATCATATAATAATTTATATACGTATTCCTTTTAAAACTTCTCTTTCAATGTGGACAAATTATCACTTCACTCAATACGAAACACAATATAGTAAAAGACGAATATCGAGTAGACTCTTCTACGTATTGACCACTAAAAAAGAATCGATTCGATCATCATAACGAAAGTAATTAGACAAGTTGTCCACTACGTGTGCTGGGATCGAAATCGTACATTGAGGATAACTGAGAAAAGTACATTGTAGAGGGATCCTTGGAACCAATAGAAATTTTCTGTTTTTTTTATCGGTCGATCAGTTCCTATTTCCAGTTGTCTATCTAAACGTCTCACCACGTTTGTCTTTTTGAGACATTCATTGCCTTCCAATATTTTCTTTTGACATTATTATGTATGCGAGGAAAAGGTAATCAGATAATTTAGTAATTTAAGGTAAAACATAATTATTTAAGACGGATTAGATTACGAGATTTCACTTACACAAAGTGTGTACGTGAAAATTTTTGGGGTCAAAGATTTTATCAGCCTATTACACAATTTTTATAGTTCTTTCACTGGTGGCAAAGTCTCTAATAATGATACCTCACCGCCAGCTCAAAATTAAGGTTTTTAAATAAAATAATCGCATCACATCATACCAGGCTTCCTAATGAAAAGCTTGACCTCTTGCAGTAAGTCTTCGCAGTATGCTTGGGCATCACCTCAACGTGCAACATTTTGTAAATTTAAGAGTTTTGTAAAATGTTTTGACGACCTTTGTACACAGCAAAGAAATATTTTTATGACTACTCTCAAACAAGTGTTGAAAAGAGTAAATAAAACAAAACACTAGTTATCGATGTTATGAGATGTGATATCAAATTAAAACATTATCATGTTTACGAGGTGTACCTAATACGAATCACTATTCGATATATCACAAAATTTTGAACCAACTTGGTTCAACATGGAGTTTTAAGTACCAAAAAAGTTAAATGGTATTCCTGTGTGGTTGAAAGTTATATTTTTATGATTTGACTCAAAAACGGTATGTGATGTTTGGGATGAGACGATTACGTGTATGTATTTTCGCAAGGGAAGACTTGAGCACAAACTAGTTCATTTTTATAAAATTTCAAATTCGCCCCAACACCTAGATTTTTTTTATTATAAATACGTATTTCGACTACAAAGTAGTCATCATCAGAATAAATTAGCTAGTCGTAATTTACTCTTTGACAATTAGAAATAGATAGAAAATAGAGATCAACAGACAAAAATAAAATAAATAAAAAATTAATCAAAATAAATTAAAATATAATAAATTTTATTAAAATTACTCTTGTTAAAATTGCTTTCATTCGACTTACTCTTATTGATGTTTAACTCTATTCTAAGATCAATCAAGAGCGATCTTAGAATAGAGTTAAACGTCGGTCAAACATATATAAGTAAGGCACAACCAAGAAACGTCGTGAAAGTGTCACCAAATTAGCAACGAATAACATATCCTGAGACAATATAAGAGTAATTTTAATATAAGAGTCAATTGAATGAAAGTAATTTTATGACATGAGTAATTTCAATAAAATTTATTATATTTTAATTTTTGTTTAATTTTTTATTGATTTTTACTTTTGTCTACTGATTTTGATTTTCTATCTATTTCTAATTGTCAAAGAGTAAATTACGCCTAGCTAATTTATACTGATGATGACTACTTTGTAGTCGAAATTCGTATTTATAATACAAAAACTGATCTAGGTATTGGGGCGAACTTGAAATATTATTTCAAAAACCTAGAGTTCTCATTAATTATCATTTGATATCTAGTTAATATTTTTAAATATAATATCTAATTCATTTTTTACAAAATAGATAATAAATTCAGTGCACTTAATTTAAATGAAGGGGGTAATAATGGATAGTGAAATATCACCCACCAATTATCGAATCTCATATTATCTTCTTGCGTGACATTTCAAATGTCTTTCACTGTAATAAATATTTTGTATCTCTATTATAACACATGATTGAGGTAACGGACAAATGAATGATGTATGCAGAAAAAAAAACATTTTTCTTTACTAATGTTATCATTAATCTCACAATTCACTTTGTATGATTTCAATTCAAAATAATATACATAATTTAGTAAACGTTTAATAATATCAAGTACAACAAACATACATACGTCACATAGTGACAAAAAGTGGTGTTCCTTTGTTTCAAAATTTCATTGTTAATTGCAGGCAAATCCATTCTGTTTCGGAAAAATTGTTTAGAACAAAAATTGTTAGATCTTTTATGATGAACAACTTTTATTCGTGGCATTTTTTTCGACAACCAAATAGATTCGGCTCAAATCAACTGCAAAGTGTTTTAAAAAGAACGCTACCTAAATGACCGATAGTACATACCATTTGCACTGATCTTAAAATATTTTGTTACTATTCATTTTTATCCACTCTATTCAATTTTGAAAGGATTTGTTTATCATTATTTGTCAAATTTATTACATGTGTTTTAAATTAATTTACATTTTTTACCTCCATATACACACTTATAGTGTGGATTTCCCATACTACCTCATAACGTGGAATATATATTACCTCCATGTACAAACTATGAATCTATATTACGTATATTTTAGAGGATCAAAACAAGGGGGAAGAGATGTATGATGCAATAGGTGGTGTAGTACTTTTTATTTTTTGGTATATATGGGTATATAACTTGCATATATGAGTACCAGGGATGTTGCAGATGTAAAATTTTTGACATCTGCGGATGCGGATTTACATGTCAAGTTTTTTAAAGAGATACTTAATTAGGTACATGAATAAAAGAAAAAGACGATGATAATTTTTAATAATCTTTGTAGTATAAAATCTTTGTAGTATACAAATTTAAAATTTGGTGCATAATATTTAATAAAGAGAAATATCGCTGTCTTTTCAAGTTCTATCCTGTTTCGCAGAGGTTCATAGATTAATCCCGCGCTAAACAGACTGAACTGCTGCGGATGCATCGATGCACCTGGATGATTCCTCAAAGACGTGGTTGTACGGCCCTTGCGAGAGTATTATTATGGCATATTTTACACTGAGATTTATCTCGAGCATGCTCATCTAGTTTAAAATAAGACTAAATCACATTTTGCGTACGTGGTGGCATTGTTGGTTCACTTGTCAAATAGATTATATCCAAGGTAAAACATCTATAAAATAACACGTGTAAACACGTTGTGATTTATTTATAATCAGAAATGCTAAACAAAACAACCAACATCCGCTTCGGCAAAAGCTCCGCATTGGTAATTGCGGATGCGGATGCTAAAATTAATGCAGATTCGAATATCCGCAACATCCCTGGTACAACCATGTGAAAAAATGCCATATTTGCGCCGCGATTTCATACCAAAACTATGAAAAAAAGTTTCAAACAAGAGTTGTTTGTTTTTATCATATAAACATTTTTTATTTAAAATTTGACTCTATCTCGCACCATTTAAAAGATGGGTTATAACAGGGATGAATGGAACGAACTTCTCCGAAATATTTGTGAATTGCATATTTTTGTAGGGTTGATAGCCCAGATGATGACCTACTATTGTCCAACCACCGATTCACCACCCTTTTTTTTGCCACGCGTTCAAAGTTGGCGAAACAGAAAAAAAGACGTTTTTGAGCGATAGCAACGAAACTGTGAATTTGACAGAAAAAAAGTAAAAGAAGCATTTTGAGGTATTAACAAGACAAACAATTTGGCAAGTCGAAAATTTAAATCGATTAATTAGTTCTCTCGCAAGGTAATATAAACTATCTTAACTCTTTTCGAACTCATTTCCTGTACTATAGAACTAATCTGAGTTTTTAACAAAGTTGGAAAAAATCGTCGTTTTTTTTGTAGTTTTGACTATACTACTTAATTGAATTGTTGTACTCAATTGACGTAAAATTCAATGTTCTGTAATTAATCCATCTCATTTTTCAGCACAAGAACACAAAATTTCAGCTCGTTATCTATTTTCATTTTTGAGTTATTATTATGTCTACAGACGGGCAGACGGGCATTTTTCAACAACCTGTACTAAACATTTTTTTCAGCGTTCAATATTTTCAACCGTTACAAAGTCAGGACTAAACTTAAGAATGTCCAGCATACTTCCACTTTTCGACAGATTTTGCTCTTTTTTTCGCAGGCTAAAAATAACGTTTTCTAATAAATCCCGCAGTTTTAGAATTTTTGACCGTTTAGAACGCGAGATAATTAATATCAAAGTTGTCATTCTCTCTTTCATTAGAAGCATGTAAAACTTCATGCCCGCCCAACTATTATCTGTTGTATTAGAAAAATACTCGACAGAATTTTAAAAAAAAAACTAGGAGAGCAAAGCTAAATATTTATTATATAAATTTTTTTTTAAATCGTGTGTTACCGTTTTGTTTTTGAAATATAAAAGTTTAAAATTATTCCGTTTCTTCAACATAACATTATTTTGTATATTTGAACAGTGTTTGTGTCTATATGATGTATATGTGTGTTTATGTATTGGTGCTATAATTAAATCAAACCGGTTTGTTGTCCTGATTGCAAAACACAGTGCTGGAACGTCCTTAGTATACCTTGGTACATAATATAATATAATATATATACCGCGTATAAAAATCGACTTGAACTGTGATAAGCGTGCGTTATTTCATTTTATTTAGAATGATTATTTGTAAATAAAATTCGAATCAAATGCAATAAGATTCTTTTTTTAAATATTCATTCGACGCTACCAATAATAAATAGTGTGCTATTGGAAAATATATATTTTATCTATAAGTAAGTATAAACTTACATTTTAGACATTTAAAAGCGTTTATTATAACAAGTTTGCATTTGAAATAAACAACACTTTAAAAGTTTTAAAGATGAAAATAAATCTGAATAAACATCCAATCCAAGAGAAGGAAACAACTCTTTACAAAATGTTTGATGTCGGTATGTTTTTGTAAACACATGACTTGACAGATTTTTCAATGTAAATTTAGTATCTGTATATATATGCATGGATTACTAATCTTTAACCAAAACATAAGCCAAGTTAACAGAATTAATATCTTATAGACATTGTGACTATATGATGAATATTACAGGAACGTATTATTATAATCAAGATTATCTCTCTGTTTATACCCGGCATATACAGGGTGTTACAAAAATACGTGACTCGCTATACTATAGATCATATTCTATCCAACAAAATAAGCAAACATCATTTTTTTCCCAATTTGTCCTGGTCTAACCGCAATCCGCTTTCGACTACAATGTAGTCATCATCAGTATGAATTAACTAATCGTAACTATCTCTGGGATATGGATTCAGAGATATGATGCTTTTTGCTAATTTGGTGCTTGTGTCACGGCAAATTAGCAACAAGCAACATATCTCTGAATCCATATCCCAGAGATAGTTACGATTAGCTAATTCATACTGATGATGACTACATTGTAGTCGAAATACGTATTTATAAAATACAAACAAATGTTCTAGGAATAGGGGCAAAATTTGAAATATAATTTCAAAAAAACCTAGAGTTCTCTTTGATTATTTTAATAATCTTTAATAGGAAATTAGGCCAAACGCACACCAAAAGAGCATAACTGCTTTAAACAACAGTGTTAGTCAGCCTAACACTGTTTTTAAAAAATAGAACATGGGAAATTACATTGCATACGCACACTGATAAGACGTTAAGCAAAAACGTTTTGTTTTGGCTATGTTTTATCAGTGTGTGTAGGCAATGTAATTTCTTATGTTCTATTTTTAACAAAACAATGTTAGACTGACTAACACTGTTTAAAGCAGTTTTGCTCTTTTGGTGTGCGTTGGCCCTTACAAACTCAAATATAAAGTTGAACTTAAAAGTGATAATTTTCAACTGCAACATCAATAATGAAGAATAATCACTGTCAAATTAAGGTTAGGGCCTAGATAGTAAACATTTCTTAGCGGTGGAAGGAAGTTCAAATAATCGGATCAGGTCGGTAAATAGTTTTCAGCTGTTTTTTTTCAAATATATGAGCAATTCAAATTTTTTATTATGGTTTTAAATAAAGGTTGTGTATGTGATTCCATATTAGATTCTTCTTTAAGCAGATTTTCTGACCGTCCAAAAGCGGCAAAATTTTAAGTACACATATTATATATATTCCATGTAAACATATTGTGTATACAAATGTATTATATTTATTTATAATTTCAAGTACTGATCGTCTATGTAAATGAATACATAATTCAAAGCCAATATAATACCACTCACTTTATGTAGGTATTTGAAAATACCATGTATTTCACCTCTGGATATTAAACAAACACATAAACCACACAATCGGATTTCTAAAAGAATCTATCTAATCTATATTAGAATAATAATAATAATAAAACTGTATTTATGTGTATCTAAACATTTTCAATTTAATTCTCTTTGAAATTATTTATTTACAAAACGGCAAGCCTGTTGAAAAATCAACGGTACCCTAATTTTGGTACATATTAAATCACGTCATTCATCGTGAAAAGATCCAACATTTAAAATTTTGTACGCAAGAAGCATAAAGCTATTATATTGTAAAAAAATATAACAGATTAGTTATTTACATCCTATTGTTTTACCATCAACAATTTCTAAATTCCCCTTTAAAGAATTTCGTGAGAATCAATACAAAATTATAAAATACAGTTTAATAAACATACTTAGTACATTAATACAGCTAATAGTTTAACATAGCGTTAATCAATATGATACAATTTACAATATGTTGTACAATACAAGACTTGTGTTGACAGTGATTATTCATTATTTTTGGTTTCACAGTTATCTCAAATTATCAATATTTCACAGTCATCTCAATATTTCTTCAAGGAAACGTTGAAGTGGTGTCTTCTTATAACCTTGATTTTCACCTTGACTTTACCTTAGCAAAGAATGAAGTTGGAATACCTTCTCTTAGGCCCAGATTCCAAGGATAGCATGTTAACAAGTTATCAACTAGTGGATACCGTGAACTCTGAACCGGATTCAACTTCGAAAGGTTAACGGATTCATCACCGAGCATAATCACCTACAAAAGCATCCTCACACAATCAGGCTCCACAATGGCTTGAATATGTGCAGATTGTGTGGCGAAGAGAAAGAAACATCGAGTCACATCATATTTAATTGCGAATTTCTCGGTTACAGAAAATACAAGATATTCGGAGCAACTATCCCCGTATATATGAACATTTAGGGAACCTGATAAGCAAGCTCCTGACCATTGCCAAGAAATGGGAGAAGCGATGTCTCCAGACTGAAGTTGAAGCAGGAACACATTAGGCCATAAGGTCGACGTGTAATACTTTTAATACCCGAAGATATATCAATTTATCTATCAATCTATCCCCTTGATATATAATTTCAAGGTAAACTTGTGTTTTTCAAATGGTAACCCTTTTTTTGACGGAGTCACCCGAACCCTTTTTGAATTTGAAGGACAGTTTATGAGTGAACTATCCTAAATCCAATACTCTTGATATTTTTGAACCTTGCACATCGAATTTCGTACATTCAACACCATAATATATATATATATATATATATATATATATATATATATATATATATATATATATATATATATATATATATATATATATATATTTAGCGATTATTGATTAAAGAACACAGTATTAACCGCACACAAATAAATGTCTTTTGTAAATAATAAAAACTGTATTATTTGTTTGTAACTCATTTTTTGTGTATTTTCCTTTTGAAAATATCATCTTCACAACACACAAACACACATACACACACACACACACACATACATACATACACACACACAAACACACACACACACACAAATCTCCATACAAAACTAAAAAATTTTCAATTCAAATTTTTAATACTTTTATTTGCTCACAAACATCTCTGACTGACTATCTAAATAGAATTATTTTAGAATTATTAAATAAATCCTATCTCTATTTAATGTATTAGATAGAGTACTTATTACTTACTCTGTTTAGAAATTATTTCAATAGTTCACATACACTGCAAAAATAATAACCAGACGACAGACATACAACAACATGGGAGTTCTATGTAACAAAAAAATCATATTATTTTGAAGATTAGGACTTTTAATGCGATCATACACTCTCAAAATCTTTTTAAGTAGTAAATAAGTATATTAAATTTGGTAACGGAATGGTACATACATGGGATACTAAATCTGTGTGCAAAAAAAAAATAATTTCTTTTTCGTCTTGAAAAAAAATTAACAAAACGATCTAATTAAAAAAAAAGGACTTAAATATTTAGTAAGCAAGATTATCTGTCGTTGTATTTAAGAAACAATTACGGAAAAGTGTGAGTTTGGCTACCGTACAGAAGGTTCTGTGTACCATATAGAACAGGTACTTTACATTAATGTAACGATTTGTGATTCTATTTAGGTTTTTTTTCTACTATTGCAATACGATATCGAAAAAGTACTCATTAAAAATTACTCATTATTTATATACCAACAATTTTTATACGAAATATTTTCCTCGAAAATCGAATGAATAAGGTTAAAATCAACTTAAAAAAAAAAGAAAGGTGCAGTTCAGGTCCGTGCCGTAGAAACGTCCTGCACATGGTCTGTAATGGTCTGCACTTGGCCCCGATGGGCCAGCTACGTAATCGCTTTTTATTTCCATTTCGACACTACCGTAGCATTCACATTCGTTCGGCACTAAATTTTGAAAGCTCGTTGGATTCTTTTTAAGGCGAGCTTTCCTTTGATATTCGTTTTCAATAATTCCAAACATATTTACGAGTCATATAAAACGAAAACTTCAATTTTTTGTAATTTTCAAATGAATACCGATTTTCACTTATATTTCGGCGAATGTTGCTTTTAACTTTGCCGTCTGGTAGTGCTCCGCAAGCTCTTTGCAATGACACTAGAATCAATGTCTTATCTAATCGCATTTCCACGCAAAACCAATTTATATTCTTACACGAAGGTAATTCGTAGCCATTCATGGGCATGCGCCAACACTGCTACGATGACGACACAGGCAAAATCAATACGTAACAGAATAAAGTTGTTGGTTTATTAGATCTATTAATTAAATACTGATAAGAAAAAATTACTCGTCAACCAGGAATCGAACCTCAGCCCTCTGGATATCTAGGCCAGGGTGCTTCCCGCTACACCAAAGGTAATATATCATTTAATTTTTATATCATTTTTTGACAGTATTAATTCTATCAACATTATTATTCGTATATTTATTATTTGTGTATACTTAAGCGTCAACAGTACAATATTTGAACCTATTCGAACCTCGGCCCTGTGGATATCTAGTCCAGCGTGCTTTACGCTACTGCCAAAAAATGATATGAAAAAGTTGGCTCTTACGTCAGAGTCGTCTTTGACCGACCACCAGTGTAACGAGTAAATAGACATTTACATGTCAAGATTATGAAAAATGATACGCTACTTTTGTGGCTCATAGAACTTTTAAATGATCCTGTAACTATGAATATCATATTTCTGAATAATCCTTTCCAGAAAGCTCTATAAATGATATTCTACCAACATAAGAAATTACAATTCGACTTTACTTGGTCTATTTCTCTCTTAAAATAAAACTGTAAAACTTATAACAGGTTTTCGATTCTTAGTCAACCAATTCAATAATATGTGTAAATTTTAAATCCTTATCGTGTTTTTGAACTCACGGACAAACGGACTGGCCAGTTGGATTTGGAGGTAAGAGGATATTGATCATTTTAGGTACGGGATCCTAGATAGAGTTATAGATTAAAAGGATATTGAAAATTATTTATTTCTAATTAGTAAAACATGTTGTTTTTTGATTTTTTAAATAAAATGTAATCGTTTTATGTAAAAATGTATTTTAAAGTGTTTGTTTTATATTTTTAATTCTATAATTCTCTAAAGCTTTTCGGTTTTGTTATCCATACAATTAAATGACCTGTACCTGTAGCTCTTCCGTACGTTAATAGTATTGTCTATGGTAAACCGTTATGTTTAATTATGAATTCAATTTCTAGAAAAACTCAAAAAAAACTTCTTATCCGACAAAAGGTGTTATAATATTTCTGTTATTCCATAACTAGCTTATTACCAGCTTAAGACAAAAAATTCGTTCCGTAGGAGCTACGTCAACTTAGCGAATTTCCTTTGAATATATAAATTACTCTCTTGCAATCACAATGATAGTATAATCAAACGGAAAGGAGGGCATAGAGAAAGAAGAAAACACAAAAGATAAAATATCTCTCTTGATGTTAGAACAATCGAAAAATGTATGAAGAGTAAAGTTGTAGCAAAGTTTTGTAGCAAAATTAATTACCTACAACTTTATTTCTTATAAATTTTTCAATTTTTCGAATATTAGGGAAGATATGCCAAATTTTGTGTTCCTCCCTGTCTTTAAACCCCCCTTTCCCCTCGTCCGATTTTATCCATTGACGAACTTGACCTTTCAAATACCAAAAGCGAATAAAAATTAATTCCAATCGGAATAAAATTGTGACCGCTAGAGAGTCTACAGATAAACGTATACAGACACATCAAATTATAACGGTTATTTTTTAAATCTAGGAGGTAGAATCGATAGATATTTGGAAAAATTTTTACGAAATTCCATCATCGGTACAAAAACAGTAGAATCCTTTGGAGGATTCGTCATTTCGAGTCATGAAATGGATTAGGATTAATTTTTGCTGTTTTTATTTCACCAAACTTTGTTTATAGTCAGGTTTTATTGTCAATTATTAAACAAAAATAATAAATGAATCTAATTTAATTGCAAAACTTAACATTATAATTTATTGCTCATTTAACACGATATAATTTTAAAATAAACCATTTGTGTATCTCAAACTCTTCAATATAATAAATTATAATAAACTTATTTTCTAAATATTTTTTTTTTCAAAAATCGAATCTTTGTAAATCATTATAAGTAAAATTATAATTTATCATATTGTATAAAGTTTACAAAATCAATTCGCGATTGAAAATAAGATCGTAAAGCCCGAAGAACTAGATTTTGACAATAGATGTGTTATTGTTTTTATGGCCAACAAGTGATGTCGCGCGAGATGAGAGAAAAAGAGACTAGGCGAGAATAAGTCAGCGAAAGACGAGACAAAAATTAGAATCGTTATTTTCGATATATATTTTAGAAACAGTAGATAGTACTCGCTTTTATCTCTATAGATTTTAACCTGTACTAAACACAAAACAGTTTTATTGTATTTTTTTCTGAATCTAAATCTGTAACTGTAAAAACGAGATTCTACTCTCGCCTCGCTAATATCAACGACAAAACCTTTACAATTTTCAAAACACAATTCTCTTGTCTTTTAAAAAGACAATTTTCTTGTCTTTTAAATTTTTGTTAAACAGAGAATTACAATTCTCAGATTTAATACTTCTCAGATCAACGACAAAACCTTTACAATTTTCGAAATTCGTTCTTGTCTTTTAAATTTTTGTTAAACAGAGAATTACAATTCTCAGATTTAATACTTCTCAGATTTTTTACTGATTTTATGATTTCCTTTTTTATATTTAATATAAATAAAAAATCATAGATAGTTTCCAACCATTAGTTCAAAACTTGACCACAAGATAGAGTATTGCTTATATTCAATAGATTAGTTGCCACTTTTTGGATTTTATAAAGCCGTTTATAGGTTCAAAAACAATATTTATATTAGATCTTCATGACCCTGTTCTGAAGATACTGCCCGGTATTACGTCAAAGAATAACAATCAACACGCAATAATTTGTATTCATAATAACAGTGTTTAATTAATTAATCTTGACCTCAAATATGTATAGTGATTAAAATTGGAGTAAAATTATTAGGTTTTCTTGTGAGAAGATCACTTCGATGAAGCACAATTAATATATTAAATTCTGTAAATTGAATATGAATTTTAGAACGAATGAGTTTTGATTGCTCTCGTAGTCTACAAATAACCAAAGCAAACGTTATATTTCAGTTACAAATAACATGGAAAATTATTTTAATAGGCAAAAGTCATGAAGTTATGACATGCAAAACAACGTTGTCTTTTGCTGCTGACTATATTCAAGTGACATCTGATTTAACACATCACGGTTCCTAGCGTTTTCATCGATTTGAAACATAAATAAAAATATTGATAATAATAATTTTTTAGAATTTTATTTTTTATATTTACATCTCTAAATCTTTATACGTCAAAAAAATAACTAAATAATACTTTTACTAAATGTGCTGTTAGAGGTCATCTTCTATGTCTCTATGGAATAGCCCATTAAAATTTTATAAAATTGTATTTTGATTGTTGAATGGGAAATTTTCGAATACACATACAGTATGCAACTTTGAACAGAACCAACATATACATGTATATATATGATGATATATGTATATTATAAAGTTGAAAAAAAGAAATAAATAATTATGAAACTTCTTTAAAAAGTATATTTTCATATACCAGTAGGAGATGCGTACTCTATTAAATATCAACAGGTATTTTTCAAATTTGACTCCCGCCAGGTGACGTTCAGGTGTGCAAGGAATTCCACTGTTTTCATGTTCATAACATATTATTATCATGTTAACACCTCATGTGATATTGTACCGACAAAAAATCAAAACTATATATATTTATATATATATATATATATATATATATATATATATATATATATATATATATATATATATATATATATATATTAAAGGTATAAAAATCATCCATGTCCAATGTACGTTGTCTGTCTAGAAAACCAGAAATGTAAAAAATTTACGTAGAAGAATTTAGATTTTATGTATGTTGTAGCGGTGTCGCTTCATCATTAAATTATTATTATAATTTTGTTCATCATTTTTATCATTTAATTTCATATTGAAATCATATAAATGAGGAATTGGATATCTGTCAGGGACCTTGATCGAATTCAGTCGACGATAATCACCACATGCACGAAAAGAACCGTCAGGTTTTTTTTTCATGAGAAGAGGTGATGACCATTCAGAATCTGAAGGTCTGCAAATACCCAAATCTACAAGTTCCTGAAAACGTTTTTAGCAGCTAACAACTCTTCAGGCCATAGTCTGCGATATTTAGAAAATATCGGATAAGAGTTTGTCACAATGCGATGTCGAGTATGATGTTTAGCATTAAGATTGAATTTTTCTGATTTGGATAAATTTGGAAAAGAATTTAAGATTTTCGTAAATTGATTTTGAAGTGAGATCACTTCAACGCATGAATTAATAGGTTTTAATAATGTTTGATTATTAAAATCGATATTCAAATTGAATTTCTTTAGAAAATCTAAACCTAGAATGCCATGAATTACATCACCAACAATGAATTCATGACGAAAAACCAAATCATTTCCAAAATGGAGAAAAATTTCAGAAGTACCAAAAGGAGTGATAATGGCAGTTTTCGCGACATCATTATCGTGTACAGGAATTTGATAATAAGAACTTTTTAAATCAACTTTAGAAAAGAATTAATTTCTTCAAACTAATTTCTTCAAAAAAGGGAGGTTAATTGGCTAAACTGTCTGCGTATGGACAAGAACGAAGAACCCGGCTATGCTTTTGAAGGTTTTCTACAGATTTATTCACGAACTCCAGCTTAACATCGGCATAGTTCCAATCAAAGTCGTATCTATCACAATGGACCTTATGACCTTATACAACCTAACCGAATCTAACCTAATTTCTTCTATAGAGACGTCTACACTATAAAACTACAGTTATCCAAACTCTAGCCATCCGGATTGCTTTGAGGAATAAAAAGGTTACATTCAAGCGGTTTTTACAGCAGCGAGCGTTTGGAAAACCTTTATGGTCGATTATTTGAGTTAAGAATAAATTGGGTACCGCTCCAACTATAAATGCAATTGTTGACTTGCAGTGAAGTTTTGAGTTATTAAATATTTCTATTGCAATTACGATTTTGTATTGTTTTATATGAATTAATTTTAATAAAAGTAAATTTATGTTATTGTTTTTTTCTTGTTAGACTACTTAAGAGATTACACTTTCATTTATGAGAATTTCCTATAATTTGCATCTTCATTCGCGCATGTCTTAATTCGTAAAAGTAATTTTTTCATATTGAATAAAATAATCGATATACACTAAAAAACTTATAACAACTTTATGGTGTAGTAAAAAATTATAGTATCGTTTATTTTTCGACGGGTTTCAGCTAATATTTTGTATTATTTTTTATTTATCGTATTTATTTCGTTTGATATGATAATAGTGTAAGTATTGTATTTTTTTTTTCATATTTCTGTGAACAAAATTTTAAGTATTGCCGCTCGGCTCAACGTAGAATAGTATTCATTTAAAAGTTATTATATAAAATCGATATCGAATGAGGCTAGTATTGTTGTGGGTCATAAATATATCATAAACGGTCTTCTTGTGTATATTTGTAATAATTTTATACCCACATATATACGATGCACAGTCCCGTACTTGTAACGCCAAGGAATTATTCATATAGAGAAAAACTATTTGTATATTATTTATAAATATGAAAGCTAGTAAATCTGCAGCATTATTATATTAAAATATATTTATTCTAAAATGATGTATTGTATATACAGAGTGTAATAAAGAAAAATGTGATGATGAAATGGCAAATATTTTTTAGTAGCGTGTGAACTATATGGTAGGGATATTTTATATAAATGCCACAAAAGAAGCGGTAGTATCAGATATACTCGTATATCTGATATACTCGTATACTCGTATACTCGATATTCAATCTTTCCTCGTGTAGCAAGATACGATCGGCCAAGAAAGATATTGTAAAGTATATGTTTGTTATATTAAAAATTATTATTTAAATAAATAATAAATACATGAAAAAGATATAATTGATCTTTATTAATTTGATTTATGAAATGTTATTATTTTTATATGTAAATTACCAAGGTTGTTAACATTCACAAAAACCGTGATAATAGATGGAAGTTATAGTTGAAATGCAAAAGATAAAAAATGAAGAACAAAATTATAATAATAATTTAATGATGAAGCGACATCGCTACAATTTGCTTATTATTATCCTAAATATGGATGCGTACCTCTCCGCGTTTAATCTCGAGAAGGATCTATCTTTCCAAAAAAAAAGCATGAGTTCAGAGAATTTGACGATCTACAAGTTTTAAAACAATCTCCAAAAATATATGATACATAGGAAACGGGATATTTGAAAAAAAACTTACTTTTGTAAACTTTGATCTTCAATATCTACGCTCTCGGGCATGAGATACAATGAGAATTTGGGATGAACTTAGAATGTTAAAACAAAAGTTTATGCAAAAACCCACCTTACAAGGTAGAAATTTTATTTTATCCAGTTTCATTGGGATATTACTATATTTAAAATTCTTCAACGAGACTAT
Organism: Nineta flava; assembly: GCA_963920215.1. NCBI lineage: Eukaryota > Metazoa > Arthropoda > Insecta > Neuroptera > Chrysopidae > Nineta > Nineta flava. Next base: position 110,165,866 of record OY986041.1, read on the forward strand.
CGAATTTAAATTACATCGACACAAAAATTATTTATTTATTTCTAATATGTAAAACGATAGTCTGTTATATTTGTAGTGTGTTAACTACTATCTTTATCATACAGTCATCTTTTTGGTCGTGGTAAACAGTGTTATATACATACACTGTTTATATATGTAAGTATTTTAAATAAAATCCAACAACAGGACATGGAAAAACCATAGACGCAGTTTTTTCAAGATATTTAAATACACTTCCATGAGCTTATGTGGGGAGGTTCACACACGTTTGATTTTTTTTTTATTCAATGTGAATTTTCGATTGTATAGGTCAGTCGTCTTCTACTCTTGTATATAAGTTTTATGGTTTGATGGTGAGCTCTTATTCTTTGGAACACACCACACATAGTATAATATGATATGACGTGCTATTTAAATAAATATACAACCCGCGGTGTATGGATATAAACTAAAAGTAAAAAAAAAATGAACAGTTATTAATATATCCAAAATATATTCACTGAATATTAGTTAGTTATCTGGTCAAGTTGATATCTATACATATATATATATATATATATATATATATATATATATATATATATATATATATATATATATATATATATATATATATATATATATATATATATATATACTATACATATTATATACACTACATACACAAACACTTGTAACCTTCAATATTTTTTTAAAATTTAAGGCCTTTAGTCACGATTATCATTTGTTTTGTCCATTGATTTTCAAAAAATAATAAATATATTGTGTATTCTAATTTTGTTGTTATTTTTGAAATTAATACAATGATTCGTTTTATTTTTAATATACGATATAACAGCCAGTCAGCTAGCTACTACAAGTAAATATATACATATATATATATATATATATATATATATATATATATATATATATATATATAATGTTCTCATGGAGTTCAATGTGATTTTATAATTAAAAGGTAGCCGGGTCAAGTTGGTTTTAATTCGTTTTTAGATCTACACAGAGTTGTTATTGTGAATGTTCATTAATTTACCGTCTTACAAACAAATTGAGAACACAATATTGTTTAGTGAGTCAATCTATTTCAATCCGACAAATGATTGGTCATTGAAACAATATATTTTTTAACATTTATATTTAAAGAGCTGAAAACATTGATTCATTATTTAGACTCTCCGTATTTTTTTTAACGTCGATTTTATGTAGTAGGGACTAGCTATTTTGTTTTTGAAGGTATTGATTTCAAACAATTTTTTAAGCATGAAAAGGGCTGGATTTCCAGTGAACATTCAAAGTCTTTTGCACTATTAATACCTCACAAAATAGTTTTGGTTTGAAATTAACAAACGTAAGGATTTTACTAATTTAATTTCAAAAAGGGAAACGGCTGAAAAATGTCAAATTTCTAAAAAATAATGAATACATCTTTTATGAATATTAGTTGCAACTGTTTAAAACTGAACCATAAGACTTTATTAGTTTTTTAGTTACAATTATACATTTTTTTGTACAGACTAGCTTACTAAAATCTATTTTACTGGGAGTAAAATACTTTCATTAATAATTAAAAAGAATTAAATTACAGTTTTATACTTTGAACAATATTTTGTCAAATTTTGAAAAAATCAGATAGTTTGTCTAAATGTTTTTATTTTTTATATTTTAGTATTCATGTAAGACCATGTTACCCAGCGCTTCCACTAATTTGTTTCGTGGTATATAAAACTACCCTACCACTTTTCTACAACCACATTAATCATAGCAAAACATGTAAGAGATTTATATATATATTAAATATTTAATGGATTAAAATAGTTTTTAATGACGTTTATTGATAAATTTTTCGAACTATTTTGAAAAAAAAGAATTCACAATCGAAATTTTACATCCTATTCTATCGATTTCGACATCGAAAATAATATTATACTTTTATATAACACATACCATGTTGGCATTTGTACATAAAGAAAAAAATATTTGAAATAAAAGTTCAGTTCACCTTTTTAAAGCAACAGTTTCTGTATTTAAACTACTGTTTCTCCTTTTACTCCTCCTAGGTGATTTTCGAATTATCCTTCTGTTTTGAAAGAAACATTGAAAGATGAAGAACTCTATCGAAACATTTAATAATTACCTAAATATCCATTGCTGAATAAAATAATAATCATCAATTAATTTTATTCGGATAATTCGATTGATTTTTAAATTTGCAGTTTTTCACCCTCATTCACATTCTTTGTTAAACGCTACTTGGTTTAACCTAACTAGCGAGGTAGCGAGGTGAAGGGGAACAATTTACACAATCCTTAATAGCTGTAAAATTATTTTATTAAGCTACATAATATTCTTCATATTACGTAATAATATTAATATTATTTACAATGCCATGATAATGTTATTTACAGGCATTATTGTGCATTATTTAATTGATTCTGTCAAATTTGTATTCCATATTAAAACAAAAATAATAATTCTTTTAAAAATTAAGTGAGGTTAAATATAATCCAAACGTCAGTACCGTGAATATCACTTCAACCAAATTCCGCATATATAGACAATTGGATATATGGAGATCTTTTCAATATGGGTTTTTGTGTTGCGACCATAATAGATGAATATAATAAGGTTAATCCTGTAATTAGTAATTGTGAATCAGTGTGAAAAAATCAATCGAATTATCAAATAATCCGGATAAAATTAATTGATGATTATTATTTTATTCAGCAATGGATAATTTAGCATAATAATTAAATGCTCTTCAAGAGTTCTTCATCTTTCAATGTTTTTTATGTCAAGGTTTATATATATAATATAGGCTATTTGATAAAGGAAGATCTTCGCATGGTCACCACTTATGGTCCAAGATAACTCCAATAATCGGTGTATTTTTACCTTAATTCATGTCGAATTTAGTTAAATCCATAGAAATTCATGTCGTTACATTTTAAAATTTTGAAATTGTCGTTCAAGTATAATTGTCGTAAAATAATGTTACTGGATTAAAACTATGTATAAGTAAAGTTAATATAAAAATACCAAAAGCTTTGATTTAATAATATTTCAAGACTAAGCCATAATAAAATAAGAAAGAAACTTTGAATCAAATTAGATCATTATATAACAACAATGATCTCTCTCCAATATATAATTTGTGGATAAGTAGGCAAGAGACATCATTTAAGAAACCATCAATTTATTTATTTTTTATTGAATATACCAAAATCACCTGCTAATAATATTTTTTTTGTTTTTATTATTGAAAAATTTTAATACACCTGTTCCATTAAGTTATAAATATTTTGAATGTTTTTTATGTCTTTATTTAAAGCATGCATTTTTTTATATTTTAATTATAAAAACTTTTTCAAGAGAACCGATTCATTTATGATAGCTTCTTACTATTCTTTACATTTCTTTAATGAAAACCGTGAAAAATATCTTAACCCAATCAAATTGGATAAAATAAATGGTCAATAGAGTTTTTGCATAAAACCTTTTTGGCGTAAATTTCGTATAATCCAGTGTTCCCGGTTCAATATATGAAAAGTCAAAAAAAGGGAGTACTTGTATCGGTATATTCCTTCAATATTACAAATTTTGCCCCTATTCCTAGAACATTTGTTTGTATTTTATAAATACGTATTTCGATGACTCATTTCAATGTAGTCATCATCAGAATGAATTAGCTAATCGTAACTATCTCTGGGATATGGATTCTGAGATATGTTGCTTGTTGCTAATTTGGTGCGTGTTTGCAAGCCATTTACAAGAATACAGCCATCCCCATTTTTGTGATATAAGCAGCTTTTTTCATTCCAACTTATACCTGGTATCTATACTTGGAATCCAAATCAATTAAACTTTGTTCCGTTTTGTCATTTCTAAAAGTTACATCAGGTAGTCAATACTTTTAATACAATCCACTTTACTATTTTCAATTCGATATCTATTTTGGAAGCTTTATTTTTAATTCGCAAAATTTTCTTGCACGTTTGTTAGGTAACAAAAACCTCGTATTTGAATGTTTCTTCGAAGTTTATTAATTCTTTATCTTTAATGAGGGGCTATTACCTAAACCTTTAGATTGACTTTCAACACCAAAAATGGGTATTACAAAGTACTAAACTATTTTGATTAAAGGGTCGACCCATCGCCGGTAAAATATTCCGACCGGCGCACATTATCAACCCGTGCCTCTCGCTTTATCCGGAACCGCGATATTAACAGGCCGCTTCGTCCAATGGTAAACAAACAACAAATTAACAAGACTGTAAATACTATTCGAGGATATAGAGGTAAAGGCTGCCCTGGACGGGCTACACTTCGACCATAAGGTCCATTGTAATGCCTTAGGATGTGAGGATGTGAGTGGAGTGGAAGGACTTTGTGAGTAGACTAGGAATTGGTAGGATATGCGGCTGCAGCCGACTATGATACTAAGATGACTAAGAACTATGCCGATATTCTATACATCTGGAGTTCGTGAAGGAAACTGCAGGAAACCTTCTCAAGCATAGCCGGTTACTTCGTTCTTGTCAATACGCCAACAGTATAGTCAATTAAACGCCCCTTATTAATTTTTTTAATTTTTATAATTGACAAACTACCGATGTCGGGATTCGAACCCATAACCTCCCAGTTTCCAAGTACTGCATACTGCGCAGACATAACGCCTTAGACCGCTCGGCTACTTGGACTGGTATTCGAGGATGTAAGTGTACTCTCCATCTCATATCCGGGACTCACATAAATCACGAAGATAACTCTGTAAGAAATACACTCTCAGCCGAACATCTTCCGTTTTGTGTACAGCTTATCCCGTGACCGACAGGAACTGACATATACGAAGCCCTTTTTTGCTTGAATCTTTTAATCATTTTCAGTGACTTTTTTTCCAACATAGTGTTCTTCTCGTTTTATTTCGAAATTAGATTCACCTCTAATGTTTGATGTACGTAATTTATAAAATAATGTTAAATATTCAAATTTCTCTTCTTCTTTTTTTTTTGTGTTTTTTTTTCTTAAATATTATTTTCGAAATATTATATTAAAAACAAAAATAGGCATTTTTAGAGTTATAAAATGAAGTCGTTAATTCAGACAGGTCAGTATTTAAAGTGCGCCTGTAATAGTGGAGGGAAGAATCAGAGCTCATGCCGCGTTCATTACAAACTAGTTTTTTCATTCGAATGTGTTTGATTTTTTGAATATAACAAAACTAGAAAGTCTTGCTATCATAAATTAACAAGTGTGAACATTATACCAAGTATTATATTATTGTATAAAATATATAAATATGATTATATTTATATATATATATATATATATATATATATATATATATATATATATATATATATATATATATATTTATATATATATATATATTTATATATATATATACAAATTCACAGTCACATATTCACAGTCAGTAATTCCAGTTTGTATTTAACAAAATACTGTAGTGAAAGTCATTTATAATATCATCATTTATAACGAAAAGCACATGATGTCATTTATAATTAAATATATACTCGATTTTATAAACTCTTAGGCTGCATATCCCTTCAAGAACGTTATATATGACACATACTGTAATTTTTTTTTGAAATTTTACTATCTTGTTATACCCAGTATATTTGTAAATATACAAGGTATATTAAGTTTAGTCCCGACTTTGTAACGCTTGAAAATATTAATCCTTGACAAAAATGCTTCAAAAAGGTATTCATAAAATGGCCTAATTCGGCCATTTTCACATGTCCGTCCGTCCGTCCGTCCGTCTGTGAAGCCGATAACTCAAGAACGAAAAGAGATAACGAGCTGAAAATTTTTGTGTGTGTTCTAGAGCAAAAAAGTAAGGTCAAGTTCGTTAATGGGCAATATCGGAACATGTTTCCCCCCGCTAAGAGGGGGGAAATATCCGTCTTTGAAACCGTAAGAGATAGAAAAAAAATTTTGAGACAAAAAATCTTCTTCTTTTTAAAATAATCATCTTTTGTTTGAAAAATTTTTCCATAAACTCAATAGTTTTCTCATAATTTGTGCAGAAAGAGCAAATAAAAAGGGGGAATTACACATCTTTGAAACCGTAAGAGTCAGAAAAAAAATTTATTAACAAAAAATCTTCTTCTCTTTATAATAAACAACTTTTGTTTGAAACACTTTTTCATAAACTCAATAGTTTTCTCAAAATCTGGCCTCAAAGTTGAAAAAAATGATAAATACAATTGATAAGCGAATGAAGGCATGGTCTCCATGTACAAACGGGCACATGACAAACATAACATACATCAAATAGTATTGTTTTTATGTTTATTTCAGTTTTTTTAACCATAAGGTCAAGGATTAAGTGATTTTCCTTTTCAAAGAAGTAGTTGGTCTCGTACAGATGTCAAAATTTTGCAAAAATTTTATTCAAAGGTCCATCGATCCTATCAAAAATCATCAAAGAAATTTATATAGATATATATATATATATATAAATATATATATATATATGTATTTATATATATATATACATATGTTTATATATATATATATATATATATATACATATATATATATATATATATATATATATATATATATATATATATGTATATATATATATATATATATATGTATATATATATATATATATATGTATATATATATAAATATACATATACATATATATATGTGTATATTTATATATATATATACATATATTTATATATATATATATATATACATATATATATATTTATATATATATATAAATATATATATATATATATATAACGCTAATATATATATATATACATATATATATATATATATATATATATATATATATATATATATATATATTAGCGTTGGATAACTAACGTCGCTTAGCTTAACAGCTTAGCGTTGAGTTGCCTACGCTTCGCGTTAACTAGTGCTTCGTGTTGATTGACGCTACGCGTGAAATCACGCTTCGCGTTGAATCACTGACGCTTCGCATTCATTAACTAACGCTTCGTGTTGACCTAACGCTTCCTATTGACCAACGCTTCGCGTTGGGTGACTAACAGTTCGCTTTAGCTTGCGTGATGATTTAGAAGCGTCAGTGTTCGGAATCGTTAATCAACGAAAAGCTTGAACCAACGCAAAACGTAATCTTAAGCTAGCCAAAAGTTAGCCAACGCGAAGCGTTAGCATAACGTTGGTTAACGCAAGGCGTTTACCAAAGTGACCCGTAAGATTAAGCGAGCCGTAAATCAGCCAACGCGAAGCGTTGGTCAATGAGAAGCGCTAGGCAATAGGAAGCGTTAGGTCAACGCAAAGTGTTAGTTAATCAACGCAAAGCGTTTACAAACGACAAACGTAAGCTAAAACAAACTGTAAATCTGCCAACGCGAAGCGTTGGTTAATGAGAAGCATTAGTTATTCAAAGCGAAGCGTCCGTGATTTGCGATGCATGATTTCACGCGAATCATTAAACAACGCAAAGCGTTAACCAAGGCGAACCGTAAGATTAAGCGACCCGTAAACCAGCCAACGCGACGCGTTGGCGCAATGGGAAGCGTTAGTCAATATGAAGCGTTAGATCAACGCGAAGCGTTGGTAAACGCAAAGCGTTTACCGACGCGAAACGAAAGCTAAAGCGAACCGTAAGTCAGCCAACGCAAAGCGTTGCTTAATGAGAAACGTAAGTTATTCAAAGCGAAGCGTTGGTGTTTCGCGAAGCGTGTATTCATTCAAATCGTTAAACAACGCAAAGCGTTTACCAACGCGAACCGTAAGCTTAAGCTAGCCGTTTGTCAGATAACGCGAAGCGTTTGTCAATGAAAAGCGTTAGTTATTCAAAGCGAAGCATCGGTGATCCGCGAAGCGTGATTTTACGCGAATCGTTAATCAACGCAAAGCGTTAACCATTACGCGAACTGTAAGATTAAGCGAGCCGTAAGTCAGCCAACGCGAAGTGTTGGTCAATGAGAAACACTTGTCAATAGGAAGCGTTAGGTCAACACAAAGCCGTGAACTACGTGACAACGAATCGTCGCTGATTCAACGCGAATGATTAAAGTAAGCGTGAAAAATTAGTCAAATCGTAACGATAGTTAACGCGAAGCGAACGCACGCTTGAGTTATACAACGTGAAGAGTTAGCCGACGCGAAACGTAAGCTAAAATAAACCGTTAGTCGGCCAACGCGAAGCGTTGGTTAATGAGAAGCGTTAGTTATTCAAATCCGAAGCATCCATGATTCGCGAAGCGTGATTTCACGCGAATCATTAAACAACGCAAAGCGTTAACCATCACAAAGCGTAACCTTAAGCGTGCCTTAAGTTAGCCAACGCGAAGCGTTGGTCAATTAGAAGCGTTAGTCAATAGGAAGTGTAAGGTCAACGCGAAGCGTTGTTAAACGCAAAGAGCTAACCAACATGAAACGTAAGCTAAAGTGAACTGTAAGTCAGCCAACGCGAAGCGTTGGTTAATGAGAAGCGTTAGATGTCAAAGCGAAGCGCCGGTGATTCGCGAAGCGGCTATGTTAATCAACGCAAAGCGTTTACCGACGCGAAACGAAAGCTAAAGCGAACCGTAAGTCAGCCAACGCGAAGCGTTGGTCAATGAAAAGCGTTAGTCTATATGAAGTGTTAGGTTAACTCGAAACGTAAGCTAAAGTGAACCGTAAGTCAGCCAACGCGAAGCGTTGGCCAATGAGAAGCGTTAGTTATCCAAAGCTAAGCGTCAGTGTTCGGAATCGTTAATCAACAACAAGCTTGAACCAACGCAAAACGTAATCATAAGCTAGCCAAAAGTTAGCCAACGCGAAGCGTTAGTAAATAGCCAACGCGAAGCGTTAGCATAGCGTTGGTTAACGCAAGGCGTTTACCAATGTGACCCGTAAAATAAAGCGAGGCGTAAGTCAGCCAACGCGAAGCGTTGGTCAATGAGAAGCGCTAGTGAATAGGAAGCGTTATGTCAACGCAAAGCTTTAGCTAATCAACGCAAAGCGTTGGTAAACGCAAAGCGTTGGTAAACGCAAAGCGTTTACAAACACGAGATGTAAGCTAAAACAAACCGTAAGTCAGCCAACGCGAAGCGTTGGTTAATGCGAAGCGTTAGTTAATCAAAGCAAAGTGTCGGTGATTAGCGTCATTTCACGCCAATCGTTAAACAACGCAATGCGTTAATCAACGGGAACCCGGAGCTTGTTAAAGACAAAGCGTTTAACAACGCGAAACAAAAGATAAAGCGAACCGTAAGTCAGCCAACGCGAAGCGTTGGTTAATGAGAAGCGTTAGTTATTCAAAGCGAAGCGTCGGTGATTCACGAAGCGTGATTTCACGCGAATTGTTAAACAACGCAAAGCGTAAACCAACGCGAACTGTAAGCTTAAGCGAGGTGTATGTCAGCCAACGCGAAGCGTTGGTCAATGAGAAGCGTTAATCAATAGGAAGTTTTGACAACGCGAAACGTAAGCAAAAGCGATCAGATGGTCAGCGAAACGAAAGCTAAAGCGAACCGTAAATCAGCCAACGCGAAACGTTGGCCAATGAAAAGCGTTAGTTATGCAAAGCGAAGCGCCAGTGATATCGCGAAGCGTGATTCAACTCGAATCGGTAACCAACGAAAAGCGTGAACCAACTCGAAACGTATATATATATATATATATATATATATATATATATATATATATGTATATATATATATTAGCGTTGGATAACTAACGTCGCTTAGCTTAACAGCTTAGCGTTGAGTTGCCTACGCTTCGCGTTAACTAGTGCTTCGTGTTGATTGACGCTACGCGTGAAATCACGCTTCGCGTTGAATCACTGACGCTTCGCATTCATTAACTAACGCTTCGTGTTGACCTAACGCTTCCTATTGACCAACGCTTCGCGTTGGGTGACTAACAGTTCGCTTTAGCTTGCGTGATGCGACGGTTAACGCTTTGCGTTTACCAAGGCAATGGGTTGATTTACTAACGCTTTGGTTGGCTGACTTATAGTTCGCTTTAGCTTACGTTTCGAGTTGGTTCACGCTTTTCGTTGGTTACCGATTCGAGTTGAATCACGCTTCGCGATATCACTGGCGCTTCGCTTTGCATAACTAACGCTTTTCATTGGCCAACGTTTCGCGTTGGCTGATTTACGGTTCGCTTTAGCTTTCGTTTCGCTGACCATCTGATCGCTTTTGCTTACGTTTCGCGTTGTCAAAACTTCCTATTGATTAACGCTTCTCATTGACCAACGCTTCGCGTTGGCTGACATACACCTCGCTTAAGCTTACAGTTCGCGTTGGTTTACGCTTTGCGTTGTTTAACAATTCGCGTGAAATCACGCTTCGTGAATCACCGACGCTTCGCTTTGAATAACTAACGCTTCTCATTAACCAACGCTTCGCGTTGGCTGACTTACGGTTCGCTTTATCTTTCGTTTCGCGTTGTTAAACGCTTTGTCTTTAACAAGCTCCGGGTTCCCGTTGATTAACGCATTGCGTTGTTTAACGATTGGCGTGAAATGACGCTAATCACCGACACTTTGCTTTGATTAACTAACGCTTCGCATTAACCAACGCTTCGCGTTGGCTGACTTACGGTTTGTTTTAGCTTACATCTCGTGTTTGTAAACGCTTTGCGTTTACCAACGCTTTGCGTTGATTAGCTAAAGCTTTGCGTTGACATAACGCTTCCTATTCACTAGCGCTTCTCATTGACCAACGCTTCGCGTTGGCTGACTTACGCCTCGCTTTATTTTACGGGTCACATTGGTAAACGCCTTGCGTTAACCAACGCTATGCTAACGCTTCGCGTTGGCTAACTTTTGGCTAGCTTATGATTACGTTTTGCGTTGGTTCAAGCTTGTCGTTGATTAACGATTCCGAACACTGACGCTTAGCTTTGGATAACTAACGCTTCTCATTGGCCAACGCTTCGCGTTGGCTGACTTACGGTTCACTTTAGCTTACATTTCGAGTTAACCTAACACTTCATATAGACTAACGCTTTTCATTGACCAACGCTTCGCGTTGGCTGACTTACGGTTCGCTTTAGCTTTCGTTTGCGTCGGTAAACGCTTTGCGTTGATTAACATAGCCGCTTCGCGAATCACCGGCGCTGCGCTTTGACATCTAACGCTTCTCATTAACCAACGCTTCGCGTTGGCTGACTTACTGTTCACTTTAGCTTACGTTTCATGTTGGTTAGCTCTTTGCGTTTAACAACGCTTCGCGTTGACCTTACACTTCCTATTGACTAACGCTTCTAATTGACCAACGCTTCGCGTTGGCTAACTTAAGGCACGCTTAAGGTTACGCTTTGTGATGGTTAACGCTTTGCGTTGTTTAATGATTCGCGTGAAATCACGCTTCGCGAATCATGGACGCTTCGGATTTGAATAACTAACGCTTCTCATTAACCAACGCTTCGCGTTGGCCGACTAACGGTTTATTTTAGCTTACGTTTCGCGTCGGCTAACTCTTCACGTTGTATAACTCAAGCGTGCGTTCGCTTCGCGTTAACTATCGTTACGATTTGACTAATTTTTCACGCTTACTTTAATCATTCGCGTTGAATCAGCGACGATTCGTTGTCACGTAGTTCACGGCTTTGTGTTGACCTAACGCTTCCTATTGACAAGTGCTTCTCATTGACCAACACTTCGCGTTGGCTGACTTACGGCTCGCTTAATCTTACAGTTCACGTAATGGTTAACGCTTTGCGTTGATTAACGATTCGCGTGAAATCACGCTTCGCGGATCACCGATGCTTCGCTTTGAATAGCTAACGCTTTTCATTGACAAACGCTTCGCGTTATCTGACAAACGGCTAGCTTAAGCTTACGGTTCGCGTTGGTAAACGCTTTGCGTTGTTTAACGATTTGAATGAATACACGCTTCGCGAAACACCAACGCTTCGCTTTGAATAACTTACGTTTCTCATTAAGCAACGCTTTGCGTTGGCTGACTTACGGTTCGCTTTAGCTTTCGTTTCGCGTCGGTAAACGCTTTGCGTTTACCAACGCTTCGCGTTGATCTAACGCTTCATATTGACTAACGCTTCCCATTGCGCCAACGCGTCGCGTTGGCTGGTTTACGGGTCGCTTAATCTTACGGTTCGCCTTGGTTAACGCTTTGCGTTGTTTAATGATTCGCGTGAAATCATGCATCGCAAATCACGGACGCTTCGCTTTGAATAACTAATGCTTCTCATTAACCAACGCTTCGCGTTGGCAGATTTACAGTTTGTTTTAGCTTACGTTTGTCGTTTGTAAACGCTTTGCGTTGATTAACTAACACTTTGCGTTGACCTAACGCTTCCTATTGCCTAGCGCTTCTCATTGACCAACGCTTCGCGTTGGCTGATTTACGGCTCGCTTAATCTTACGGGTCACTTTGGTAAACGCCTTGCGTTAACCAACGTTATGCTAACGCGTCGCGTTGGCTAACTTTCGGCTAGCTTAAGATTACGTTTTGCGTTGGTTCAAGCTTTTCGTTGATTAACGATTCCGAACACTGACGCTTCGCTTTGGATAACTAACGCTTCTCATTGGCCAACGCTTCGCGTTGGCTGATTTACGGTTCACTTCAGCTTACGTTTCGAGTTAAACTAACACTTCCTATAGACTAACGCTTTTCATTGACGAACGCTTCGCGTTGGCTGACTTACGTTTCGCTTTAGCTTTCATTTCGCGTCGGTAAACGCTTCGCGTTTACCAACGCTTCGCGTTGACCTAACGCTTCCTATTGACAAACGCTTCCCATTGCGCCAACGCGTCGCGTTGGCTGATTTACGGGTCGCTTAAGCTTACGGTTCGCCTTGGTTAACGCTTTGCGTTGTTTAATGATTCGCGTGAAATCACGCTTCGCAAATCACGAACGCTTCGCTTCGAATAACTAATGCTTCTCATTAACCAACGCTTCGCGTTGGCAGATTTACAGTTTGTTTAAGCCTACGTTTGGCGTTTGTAAACGCTTTGCGTGGATTAACTAACACTTTGCGTTGACCTAACGCTTCCTATTGACTAGCGCTTCTCATTGACCAACGCTTCGCGTTGGCTGATTTACGGCTCGCTTAATCTGACGGTCTGCGTTGGTTACCGCTCTGCGTTGATTAACGTTCGCGTGACGTCAAGCTTCGACAATCACCGATGCTTCGCTTTGAATAACTAACGCTTCTCATTAACCAACGCTTCGCGTTGACTGACTTACGGATCGCTTTAGCTTACGTTTCGCGGTTAGCGCTTTGCGTTTACCAACGCTTTACGTTTACCAACGCTTTCCGTTGATTTACTAAAGCTTCGCGTTGACTAACTTTTCGCGTCGCCTAACGGCTCGTTTTAAACAACGCTTTGCGTTAACAGCCGCGTCGCGTTGATTTACTCAATTATATAACTCAATATTTAAATATATAAAAATCGCAAGAACATTAATATAATTTTTTTGAAATGCAAGAACATTTTTACAGTCTCAAGAAAAATTATTAACACAAAACAAACATTTACAAATAATTCATATTTTATAAACATTGAATAGGCAGAAATATTCACAATTCAAACATTGATATACAACTCAGTATATACTGGGTATTCAAACAATTAACTCAGTTAGTTGTTACATTACTTGTTTTTATAATATTATTAAAGGCAATGAACAGAAAATTTATAAAACAAAAAATCCATCTGCGTTTTGAAAAACTGAGATTATCTGATAAATTGATGTTTATGTTATGTAATATTTAGGAAATTTTGGACAAGTTATTTTTTTTCTTGCACGTTTAAATTAATCGGATATGACCACCGCTCCTCGATTTGTAGTCTCATACCAACCATACCTCCACGCCTCCACCAAAACAAAGTATCGAAGTATATAAAATTTCAAGATATAAAGATTATGTGACTTTTCAAACCCTATTCATACTTCTAGTTTAAAATAATTTCACTTGTAGTTCAGTTTCGCTCTTATTTGCAGAAGTTCGTGATCAAATTTGAATGTTCTACCGCTTTTCTTTTCGATATAGCCAAGAATTATATATTTGCCACAGTTAAGCTTGTCTTTTGTCTTGTAAATTGGATGTATTAATACCGATGACCATTCTTTGAATACCTTTTATTCTCACCATACACTATTTATATAATGTCCCACAGTTTACTTCCCTCAAATTTCAGATATATTATATACACAGATATTTAAACAATTCAATCAGTTAGTTGTTATATTTCGTTTCAATATTATTTTCAGTTCAATAGTTTGCATTTAAATTATAATATTTTTGTATATATGGTATATATAGGGGAACCCGGGGCAGAACGGGCTACGAAGTTGAAAATATGGTTTAAAAGTACCAAAGGATTTATTAAGAGAGCTGTAAATTTTTTCATAATCACAAAAATTCAATAATATTGTAAGAAAATCAAAGAAAATTTTAATTTTTTCATAAATAGACAGTATGTCATGTGACCCGTTCTGCCTCGGGCATGCGGCAGAACGAGGTAGTAAGGGCAGGTTATTATAAACTAGTTAAACACATATAAACTAGTAGATATGCAGAAAAAATAATTTTATGCACAAAATTCATACACTAGGACAGCCTAATCATCTTCGCTATCTATTACCGCAGGTAAAAAATGAAATGAGCACACTCTGTTGTCAGTTGTCATCCAAGAACATCCAGGGGTAGTAAAAATAGCCTCATCACTTGAAGGCCTCTCAAGTCTTATGTCAGTTGTGTCTACTGGAAGACATTGTTAAACATTACGGCAGAATGGAGTACCGCATTGGGCAGATTAGAGTACACCATTCCGCCCCACCCGTTCTACACCAGAGACACGATTTGGGTTAGGATGGTAAGTTCTCTTGAAAAAGGTACGTAAAAAAACATTTAACGACACCAAACTAAACACAGTTAAACGTACTTCAAGAATGTTGTAACTGTAGTTGTAATGTAAACAAGTATGTATACCTTATCTTGGTACCCAGATCTAAAATTTCACGCGCCAACGACCATGAAAACTAAACTAACATAAATGGCGCAGTTGAACAGGCACAGGTTGGTCTATTTCTACGTATTGCCCAAAGACACTAAACAAGGATACATACCTGCATGTAAAAAAATAATTGGCAAAAATAAGATGTCAGTAGTGTACCTTCGGCACCGGAAACAGAACAGAGAGTATAAGGCGCGAGTTTTAATTGAAAACATTACGCATTTATGGTATTATAAAAATTATTTCCAGCCAAAGTATTTTTCCAATAAAATATATTTTAAATAAATGATAAGTAATAAGTAATTTCAATTTTTCAATAAGGAATTAGTTGAAGTTGAATTGATAATTAAAATTCGCAAAATAATTACATAAAAATTAAAAAAAACATCAAATAATTAATTAGTAACATGTAATGTTGGAATTAATCAAATATTAAATTAAACTTTTATTTATTAATAATAATGCTAAAAAATTAATATTTAATATAATGTCATAAAATTTAATTAATTTTGAAATATTTATACTCGCTTTTGGTACTTTAAAAAGTCCTGGTTTTTTAAACCCAATTGATCCCGTTGCTTATTGTCACAAGCACTACCACTTTTACAATTGTCTACTGCACATACTCTTCCCATTTTAAAGGTTTTTCAAACAGTTTTTAATTTAATAAATTTTTTTTAACAAATTTCATACTTCAAAATAATCAATTCGAAAAAAAACTAGTTACTTTTGCCAACTTCATTTCTATTTATTATACTATACCGACCGTACGTTTAGTTTACATCTTCGCATAGCAGATCTTTCACAAGTATGAGAAAGTACATATGTATACATTAAGACCTCCTTCTCATACACATTGCTTAATGTATTCATATGTACTCTCTCATACTCGTGGGAGATCTGCTATGCGAAGATGTAAACTAAACGTACGGTATTTCACTTCGGTACGGATGAGTTCCTACCAAAAACTAGCGACCCTAGCGGCATTAAAAGTAAATATAACTTCTACCATTTCGTTGCCATATTTTGTCAATTTTCCCGTTTGAGTTAGATCTCCTTTATATAGTCTCCATCGTATTGCCGTTCGCAATACGTTTCGCATTTGACACTGAAATTTGTCAAACTTTACTCCGCCCCGGTACCCCGTTGTTTCCCGGGTTCCCCTATGTATAGATATATATAATATTTTATTTTTTATTTTTTATACTTTTGACTTCTTTATTGTGTAAATGAGACAAAAAGTATAAAAACTAATAGAAGATAGATACAATAATATAAGAATTAAAAAGGTGGTTTGGTTTGTGTGAAGGTTTTTATAATATTTCTTATACATACTTCTTTTTTTTTTTTTTATTCATTTTGAATATGTGTGACTGGAACTGTAAGTATATAAGCGGCATAATACAAACATAAAGCAAACAACGTGAGATGAAGCTTATGATTATGACGTTATTTGAATTGGACACCTTAATACCAATCTGTTACAATAATAATGTTTATATGCCCGTTTGAGAACATAAAAAGACTTCGATGGACTTACATATATACATATTTATAATAAAAAAAAACAGATTGTGTAACATTCAGTTTAATATATACCTTTCATAATCGGTTTCAATAATAATATTATTAGCACTAAGTATACGGACAGTTTTACTAATTCAAGTATTATAGCTTCAAAAGTATTATAGCTTCTTAATGTTTCTAAGGTACTGATTACTCACTCGAAAAATTGCGTGATAAACAAAAATAAATAGAAATTTAGTAAACATTGATTATTTATGCATCCGATGTTTGAGGAAAATCATCACAATTTATTATATTTCCATGAAAAAATGGTAATTTTAAAAACCTCGATTGTGGACCTTTTTGAGAACTGGACAATAGTAAAACAAGAAAGAACACTATTTTATTCACCAAAAATTTCAAAAAACTGATTCCATTCGATTATTAAATATTATAAACGAAGTGTCTTATTGATAAGTCACTGATAAACTCGGATTTGTTTCCTAACCGAAAACGCATTCGACTAAAAATGCTGATGCATTTTTGTCTATTAACGTTTCTGCTTATATGTTGGATATTTCGAATTAATACAACAATTACAATAACGATTTTCCATGACTGGGCTTTTCGGGAGCCGGGCCTTGTTAGACGACAGTAGCTTATTTAAAATTTTTGGTGTCGGTTGTATACTGAATTCATTTGGTTTTCGAACAAATGTTTCCAATAAAGGTTGCTTGTTATAACAATGTTTATAACAACTTTTGTTCTAAACATATCTTAGGACACCAGATGGATTTTGTACAAATGTAAAATTTTGAACTTATGGAGTCGAAAGTACAAACTAATTCACAATAAAAATAAGCAATATTTTGCACAATAAAAATATGTAATTATTTGTTTACATCAAATATAATTATAAAGTTATTAAATCTGAAAAAAAAACTGTTAAAACTTCCGTGCGAAGCCGGGCCGGGCCAGTACATAGTATAAAAGGAAGCCGCCCTTCGGGTATGTCTGTTTGTCTGAGAAGTCCTTCTAAACCACGCAACGGATTTTGAAACAGTTTTCACCATTATGTAGATCATTTTTTCCGGAAGGTTTATATGTACACACCTTAACTAAATCTAAATTGCACCCGTGCGAAGTCGGACCGGGTCGCTAGTTTATCTTAAACTATTCCCTAATCACATTTTTGTCGTCTTCTTATACTCAAGCCCCTATACTCAATTAAAAGTTACACAACCTGTTTTCAGTATTTTATTTTATTTTGTTTTATAGTAAGCTTTTCTTCTTCTGCACGGCGACAATGCAGCGTGATGTTCAAAACACTACAACATATGTGACTAACTATATTATATGTATCGTTTCGTTTGTATGTACACTCCCCTGCAAAAAAAATGAACCTATGAAGCTATATAACATATAGCCATATACACATATATACTTACATGCGTCAGCTGCCTCGCAGCATGCCCTGTGTACGTCGGCAGCACACAAGTATCTAATATACTATACAGCTAGACATGAAGCTGACTGACTGACCGACTGAAGTATGCAAGTTATACACACACAATACTAAAAAGTGAAAGGTGCGCACGTTAGTTTGCACTTTATATGAAAATCTATTCTTAAGGAGTTAACTCCAAAAACTATATAAACTTTATTCTGATCTTACTCTTCATGATAAAAATTAATACATATTCAATATTTTTTCGTAGTTCTTGCTACAGACACCAGCAACAAAACATTGGGATATTTTTTGATTCAACATAGTTCAATTTTAATGCAGGAAAGTGTACGTATGTATATTAACTTATAAAAAGAAACTGTAAATAAATAATACTTTGAATAGTAGAGGAATAGTCACAGTTATCTTCTTAATAATTAGTATCAGATATTTATTATAAATATGTGAGGTGTGTTTTGTTGAATTTTTATTTTATTTTGTCTTCGATATATACACACATATTTTATTCATATACATATGTATCGCCTGTCCGTCTGTCCTTTGATCTGTGTGTGTGTGTGTGTGTGTGTGTGCAGCAATGATTGTTCCACAAAAATGGTAACAAAAGTTATATTTTAATAATAAAAATGAAATAGATATTTTCTTATAGCATTCATTATTTCACACCCATATGCGATATATTTATTTAGATAATATTTATGATCTGTGTGCGTGTGAATTATAATTATTATAATTGGGAACGCAAATTTACTTACATATAAATAATTTCCACCAAGGAATAGTAAATTAGGAATACAACGGCTATTGTAAATGTTTGTTGCGTAGGTACCATCGTCAACTACCTACTAAAGAGATGATCTGATTTCTAATTTTCGTTGTTTATTTGTGCAGAAATTCATTCGACAAATGTCTCTAATACCAGTCCAAGTGGTCGAGCGGTCTAAGGCGTTATGTCCGCGCAGTTTGCTACTTGGAAACTGGGTTCGAATCCCGACATCAGCAGTTTGTCAATTATTAAAAAAAAAGGGGCGGTTAATTGACTAAACTGTCGGCGTATGGACAAGAACGAAGTAACCGGCTATGCTTGAGAAGGCTTTCTGCAGTTTCCTTCACGAACTCCAGACTAAATATTGGCATAGTTCCTATCATAGTAGGCTGCAGCCGCATATCCCGCCGATTCCTAGTCTATACACAAAAATTCCTTCCACTCCACTCACATCCTCACATCCTTAGGCATCACAATGGACCTTATGGTCGAAGTTTAGCTCGGCCAGGGTAGCCTCTTCAATCTATCTATCTAATGTTTCAAATAAAAGTTGCTCGTCATACAAATACTTACAACTTTTGTTGTAGGCATTTTTTCGATATCCAAAAGGATTTGGCACAAATTAATCCTGAAATTTTGAGATAAGGAACGCCACTGTAACAGTTGATTATTGATTTAAAAAAAGATCAAACGACTTGCATAAAATTGTCGGATAAAAAAAAACTCCAGTGACTGCAATACGTTCTCTATAAACCTATAAATCGTGGTTGATGTGATGCAAAGTGTCACAAATTCATGGATTAAAATTTTCGAAAGGATAACTACTATAATGCAATAAAGTTAGTTTTGTTGGTATAAAAACGAATTGATTATCAAAATTATTTAAGCCAATCATCATTTGGTGTTCGAATCGAAAATCATTATTCATCTACACATAAATCTATCTATCTATCTACACTGATTTAAATTTGGCTAATGAATATCAACACTACAATTTTATAGAACACCCTATACACATAAATATAATTCCTTTCATAGTCACTATTATTAAAATATGTCGTCATATTTATTATAATATCATTTCACTGCTAATGAAACAAAAAAAAAGAACTTTATATTTAGAGTTGACTGACTGAAGAATTGTGAAGAAGGTATACCCACCTATAATATATAGTATACCTATATTTATATAAATTTGTAATATGAAAAATCGTTAACTGTTGGATGAATTTATCCATTTGATTTTTTAAGTCATAAGAAGTAAGTTGAAGAGTTGTGTGTGTGTGTGTGTGTGTGTGTGTATGTGCGTTTTAAAACATCATAATACTGGCCGTCGGAGGATGAATATTCATTGTTAGTTAGGATTATTGGAGATAAACCGATGATTCAGATCAACAATAAATAAACTATCCCAGGGTTGGCTTTTTATTCAATCACTACTTCAGTTTTGATACATTTTTTTACCGACGAAAGAAGGAGGTACTCATTTCAACCTGTATATGTTTTTTTATTATGTATGATCACACATAACTTTTTACAGAGTAGTCCGATTTTGATAATTCTTTTTTTTTTTTGGATAGGGTATACTTTGAAGTTGGTCCCATATAAATTTGATGAACAAAAATTTTAATTTTAGTCACAAAAAAATAAAAAATAAGACTTCCCAGCGCTTCCACTTAAGAAAAAATATGATAATCGACACATATGTTCTGTGTGTAAACACAGAACATATTTTTGCGCAATTTAAATGTTTTTTTAACCGACTTAAAAAACGAAGAAGGTTCTCAAGTCAATCCCTATTTTTTTTTTTTTTTATGTATGGCCATGCATAACTTTTTACAGAGTAGTCCGACTTCGATAATTCTTTTTTTATTGGATAGGATAACTTCAAAATTGGTACCAATCAATTTGAAAAAAAAATTTCGCCCCTAGGGTAGAAAAAGAGGGAATGGTTGATTGTTCACCACTGAATTTTCATCTGTGAACCGATTCTGTTGACACACATGTAGTTCTTATGACACTATAAGCCACACAAAAATAAAAACTTTTTAACAGAAAATAGAACCGACGAAAGAAGAAAGTAACTGAAAAGATAAATGAACCTTCAAATAAAGTTAATAATTTATTTAAAAATGTATGTAACATCATAAAATTTATTTAATTGGTTTTTCTTTGGTAAAAATTGATAACCAAGAAGAAAGTACTTCGAACAAAGAAAGGAAAAAATAAAAAAGTAACTTTTTAGTCTCACTAAGTCCTACACTAATGTAAATACCTAAATAATGTTGAGTCGGTGCCAAACAAACGAAATATTACAAAATGTAATATTTACTTTTAACCGAAAATCAGATTCACCCTTCGCCCATTTCGATGGAGATTTTTTAGCACCGCCTCAACATTATTTAGGTATTTACATTACTGTAAGACTTAGTCAGACTAAACACTTACTTTTTTATTTTTTCCTTTCTTTTTTCGAAGGTTTAATTTTTTGTTACAAAGTTGTTCTTTTTTGCTTTTCAGTTACTTTCTTCTTGGTTATCAATTTTTACCAAAGAAAAACCAATTAAATAAATTTTATGACGTTACTTACGAAATTTTTAAATAAATTATTAACTTTATTTGAAGGCTCACTTATCTCGAAACATACATACAAAAATTTCCCCGAAAAAAATCATATTTCTACTAATATGAAAACAACATTAAGAGAGACACAATTTTTTTTAAATCCAACTCTGTATTAAATTGTATTAAAAGAAACAACATTCCATTATTGTCACAGTTGATTGGCACAATTGGACACGCTGTTTCACGGCCTCTTTCAGATTTTTGAGTTTTATAAATTAGATAATTATGTTTGAAAATAATGATAAATAGAATTAAGCATGCATATATATATATATATATATATATATATATATATATATATATATATATATATGTGTGTGTGTGTGTGTGTGTATTATGTAGAAGATTCTCAGTCCTCGTATAACCTACTTTAGTTCTTCATTTCTTCGATTATCAACTTTTAATTCATGTTAAATTTTTTAAATATTTGTTCTTTTATTACCTCGATTTAAATAATATATTGTACTTCAAACGTAAATCCTATCACTGTCCAGCTCTTGCCATGAGGAGATGGACTCATCAGATTCAGACTTTCTTATACCACCTCTCCGATCTTAAGTCCGTTGACGTCAAAGCACATCTCGCTGATGTTCTTAAACAACTCCAAATGGTTCATGGAGTAGTGGCCGGGGATGGGCCAACCCACTTTTTCGCTAGCACAACGGACCCTATGGTCCAAGTGTGTCTCACCCAAAGGACAGCCACTCTAACCTAACCTAACCTAACCTAACCCTACCCTTTAATGCTCTTTTTTAAAGCTAATCAACATTGTCTGATAATTCCGACCAAGTTATAATTTTTTGTGCAGACTTGTGCCAGTTTTCCACAACTCATTACAAGGGTGTGGCGATATTGCTGATTTAGTTTCTTCAATATCGCCATACTTATTCACTTTTTACAAAATTAGCGCTCACATTTTAAACTTTTTAATTTTTATTCGTACCTTGTTAATTTGATTTTTGGGAAAATGTATGGAATACAATTTGCAAGTAAATTTATAATGAGAAACCAGTCCGTGTTATCCAGTTGTTTAAGGCACTCTACTCGGAATTGGTAGTTTGCTGGTTCGATTCCCAACACAGGCAGTTGACCAACTAAATTAATTTAAAAAACAAAAAATTTAACTAAACTGTCGGCGTATCGACAAGAACGAAGCAACCGGCAATTCTTATGAGGTTTTTTGCAGTTTTCTTTCACAAACTCTAGATGGATATCGACATAGTTCCTATCAAAGTCAGCTGCAGTCGCACAACCTGCCAATTCCTAGTCTACATACAAATTCCTTGTCCTTTAGGAGTCGGCAAAAAGACCTAGAAAGGTCAATTGCCTGGTTTAGACCACCCCTTCTCTATATAGCTAATAGCGTACCTTATCTATTCCATTTTTGGGTTGCTCGTTAGCCTACAATTATAATGAGCAAATTTTATCCGAAAAGCAAATAATTTAGGCACAAATCAATTATAAAATTTGGATAAATGAGCGCTATTTTTATGGCCTATAGTACTAATATATTTGTCTCCCAAAGAAAAAAATGTCGGTAATAACATTTTTAATTATTGAAATATTTTGCTTTACCCCAAACAAAATACAAATTAGTCTAAGTTTAAATGAACCACGGAATGAAATCTAAAGAGTTTTTACTGCCAAAGAATATTAATGTGTCAACCAAATATAATGACATTTCAAATTTAACAGTTAAAGGTATTATTTTTGTATTAAATTATACAAGGTCTAAAAATGTGAAACATTCTCGAATAAGTCAATGCATCAATAAAATAAAACTTTTATCTGCATATTTGGGATGATTAAGCAAAAACAAAATAAAAAACCATATCGAACACGGTAGAATGTAAATAAAATGATATAATAAAGAGAATTCGTAAAATATTGATGATAGAACAACCCCTATTTTAAACATTTTCATTTTTATTGGATAATTTTGCACACTGCACATTGTTAATTTAGACACTTATAATTACAAAATTTTATTTTTGTAAAACCTATAATATAGACGAGCAAATAAAGCACTGAAAACGGCTTAACTATCGATTTTTTGAGCAGTGAGCATTTTAGAAGTGCCTCTCGAAGACTCAATAAATTAAAAATTTACAACTCGGTAAATATAGATGGAAATGAGTCTAGTTTTGCTACTCGGGAGATTTTGTGTTTGCTGAAAACGAACATGTCCACTCTGGGCAGGTACCTCGGAGACCGTTGCCGTCGTGATATTCCTATTTAGCGACCTCAAAAACCCCCAAGGAAAGAGGGGGTTGATATGGGATCAATTGGGTATTATTACGATTTCCGGCGAAAGTTGCGTCGAAAAGAAAAGTGTGTAATAAAAAAGTTGTAAATCATACAAAAATCTACAACTTTTGTATCAATGTTTGTATTTATGTTGGTATATAATATATACCAGGGTATATTAGGTTTAGTCCCGACTTTGTAACTGTTGAAAATATTGATCGCAGAAAAAATAATTTGGTATATGTGTTCATAATATGACCTAATTAGTCCATTTTCGTATGTGTATTCTAGAGCTAAAAAATTCGGTCAAGTTCGTGAATGTTTATCTTTCAAACTGTAAGAGATAGAACAAAAATTTTATGAGAAAAAATGTTCCTTTTTTTAAATAAACATAAACTTTTAAATTACATTTCAAATTTTGCCCCAATTCTTAGAACATTTGTTTGTATTTCTATAAATACGTATTACGACTACAATGTAGTCATCATCAGTATTAAGTAGCTAATCGTAACTATCTCTGGGGTATCGATTCAGAGATATGTTGCTTGTTACTGATTTGGTACGTGTCTCACAATGATATTAAGAAAGTTTGACTATTTTAATAATCTTTATAAACTTTTAGTTGAAACTTTTTTTGATAAATTCACTATATACAAGGTATTTAAGGAATTAATTCAGTTAGTTTTGATTTTCACTTGTTATATTAATTATTATATGACATTCAATTCTAACATACCAGATGTCCGGTCACTATACTTTTTATTGCGAATTCATGATAAATTTATCAGTTTCTTTATAAAAATTTGTATCATCAAAATTCCAGTACTCTCTGTATGACCGGGAGGGAGAACACAAATTCATTATGATTATCCTCTCACTCCTGTAACTAAATACCCAAATATACATAACTCACCTACACACACACACCATATATATTGACAATCATCGCATTAGATTAATTGTACACCTATGTAAGTAACATGAATATAACAAAAACACGAAAGTTTCCGATTACAAACAAGATCAAAATTAATATAGTTGTGATAGTTGATTTAAAAAAGGCGGCCGCCAATATACTACATTTTATAATATTATTATTATTATTTAGAAGCAAGAGATATCACTTAATATAATACCATTTATGTTTTTTTTTTTTTTTAAATGTCTTTACAAATCGGCATCGTCTTTTTTCTACTATGCACAGAAGAATTGAAAATTATCAAAGTACTTAAATATAAAAAAAAACTATATATATATATATATATATATATATATATATATATATATAAAATATATCTCAAGAAAACAAAACCTATGAAGAGATAATACGTACTCCTTTTTTTTTTTATTAAAGAGATAGATAGACCCATTATAATTCGTTTTATATATATTATAAATATATCGGTAGATTCTTTTACACGTATTATTATTTATTGATTGAATTGATCTCGGGTAACGGAAGAAAAAGGGTTTCATTCTTATATCATTATTAATGCGCTCGGTATGTTTTGTTGTTCATTTTTTAAAAGCTTCCATTATTTAATGTTATTAGCACATAATTTGAACTAAATCTGCGCAATGATTTTTTTATACATTTTTTTTGGTAAATCTTGTTTAATGTGTTTTGGTAGATTGTTACACGATCTATTTACTAGGAAAAAATTTACTGATATTTCACATTTATTTTGATTGTGTTTTGAAGTATGTTTTAATAATATGTTACTTTATTTTGATAACTACCTGATCCGCCCCGCCTCGGCTTTACACCGACACCAAACGGCTTAGGTAGCATACGCAAAGAATACCGCCCGAGTGTCACAACTTAAACTTGACATAATCAGTGACAACTCAGCGAATATTGGTGTTTGTTTCTTGGGACTGTGACATCTGGTGGCAATAATTAGAAACAGAGTAGTCGGACTCAACTGTGATAGTTACACATATGATAGTTACGATAATAAATAAACAAAAATTATTATATTGTTAATGAAACTGTTTAAATGTAGCCTCACTAATGTTGCCTTTTTGAAATATTTATGTGTATTAAAAAGTTTATGTGGATTAATTATACACATTAACTTTCTCCGAGAGATTGATTGATTGATTAATATCGGGGAAAAAACTATTGCGCTTCGATCCTATGGTCCATTGTGCTCCGCCTTCTACCTCAGTCTGACGAGACTCGCTTCTCCCATATGTTGGCAATGGCCTGGGGCTTGTTTCTCTCAGAGAGATACTCTATGTCTATTGAATACTTGCAATTGTGTTCTCAAACTCTATTGTAATTTGAGTTCTAAATCGGATTCTAACGTTCCTAGAATAGTGGTAAAGGGAAGGCTGAAGGTCGAAAGTAGGATCAATTTTGTTTATGGGAAAAATTCCAAAACGTCACTAAATATAATTGGTAATTACAATCATAATTAATCCTTAAATACAATAAAACCGATTTTTATTGGATGGTAGAGAATAATACCGGGTACCATCAAAGCAGGTTTAACCAATTGGCAATACAGACAGGTACCTATGGACTCGCGCCTTTTGGAGTTCCAGAAAAGTGTAAGATTATGAAATATGATAATTTGTTCATGTTAATAAGCTGCCACATAAGTAGGTGTATCAAACTTAAATCATCTTGAAATTTAACAATCCAAACTAGGTGTAATTTAAAAAGGTAAAAAAATGCAATGCAACCACTGTAGGACTCGAACGATAGACCTCCGTCTACCCGAGACAAGACGCTAACCAATAAACGCCAAATAATTTTTTATTCGATTTTCCTTTCTAAAATAACGTTTTTGAAGAGTTCAACAAGAAACCAACAGTGGCAAATATTTATTAGGCCAAAGTTAAAACCAAAACAATGTAGTATCTGTTTTTCTATGTCCTAGTGAACAACATTACGATTATTAATGCCCGTTTGAACCGAATCATTTAAGTGAGTCTTAATTTTAAGTATTTCTCAAACATTGTCTGGTTAACACTTTGAGTCCACGACATCGACCGCAAGAATTTGGAGTTTCAAATTAGTAATGGCATTGCATTTACCAGATGACATTCACGTTAAACAACTCGAACAACAAATCGCAAATGATCTAGTCACGGATATCGCTGCAGTAAATAAGGCAATTCTAAATTATGTTAGGCATGCTTTTTAATGGTTTAATAAAATTGTAATTATTATTATTTGTATACCCAAAATTACAACTAAAATCTAAGTTCACTTTGCTTACATTTCATTTCTAAATCTCTACTATTATAAAACTGTAATTGTCTGATTGTTTGCGCGAGCATCACGCAAAAGCTACACGACCGATTTTGTTGAAATGACTTCGTTTACATGTGATAAACCTATAAATATGCGTTACTTATGTAATAGGTGTGAAACAAACCAAAAAAATTAAGACTTCTAAAATTTAAGCATTTCTTAGAATAGGCACTTTTAAATCAAAAACGGTGCAAATGGGCATTAATCTTGGTGTATCGTAGAATACATCTAACTCAGTATACCAATAAATAAAGAATATTGTTTTAAGTTTCGTTTATGATAACATTTGTCTTAGTATGTACTTTTACATGGAATTTATTTCCTAAAATATTATTTGCATTTATTTAAGGGCTTTTTATACCATATTTATAACGCTTATAACCCCTATATTACGCATGATAGAGCTTTTAGGTCATATCGTGTAAGAGGATGATTAACACCTCTTACCCCTATTATAACATGTTTATTAAGGATAAATATAATATCATAGCAGGGTTTTATTAATACAATGTGAAGATCCTTCGAATATCAACTATATTATAAAGTAATAATTTAAATTAAATATACAACATATATATTCAATTTAACTTCACATTATGTAGTGCTACTTTTTTTATTAATATAAAACCAAAAAATGAAAAGAGATAACGGGCTGTAATTTCTTGCAGATCGAGCATATCTCACCTCGCTGTAGGAGGAAAGGGAAGTGGAATTTACATTTAAAACGTTAAGAGATCTTAGAAAAATAAATTTTCTCAAAGCGTTTTGTCATTAATTGCTAAAACTTCAGCTCAAGCATCTGTAATTACTATAGATTAAGAAAACATTCAGCAAAAGTCATATTTTCAACCACTGTACGTGTGTGTAGAAGTTCTTGTAGTGATAATCAACTCAGTATATACAAAGTATTTAAACAAATGATTGCGTTAGTTATGCTTCTTGTTTCCATTTTAAGTTCATATATTATTTGAACTTTTGATTAACATCCCGCTCTCTTTATAAGGGAAAAATCTATCAATTTTCTGAATGGTTTCAGATATTCGATCATGCAGAAATTTTGCACACAGATTTCAAGCTCAAGTTTAAATGTTAAATGATAAATCCAATTTCTTAAAAATTTCAAACCTTAGCGCCCAAGCTTTTATTTTTAGTTACATATTGGTGAGTTAGCGGAAATAATTATTATTTTTACTTTTTAGTTCATGAAATAAAAGCTTATTTCTTAAAAAAATTATTATATTTATATTCAAAAAATAAATAAAAAACAGTAAAAATTAAGCGTTTAAACAGGGTGGGCACTTTCTGGACAAGTTTCAAGAAATTTTGTTCATGGTCATGGAAAAATTAATTTAACCAACTAAAAGTAGTTTTAAAAGAGAAAAAATTAGTGTAAAATATCAACTAAAATTAAAATTCGTGCGCATTACATTTTGCCTCTTCAGGTACCTAAGACAAATATCTTAATTCATATATGGGCAAAATTTAGCTGTGATGATCAAAAAAAATTTAATTCTTTGAATCTGGTTACCAAAATGGTTTATAATCCATCAATTCAATTCAAAAGAAAAGTTCGCCAAGAATTAAAAGGTGTTGAAGATCGTTGCTATACATGAATATCACGGGCTGACACATATTTATAGACCTGAAAATTTATAGACTTTTTTTGCTCATGAAAACCTGGAAAAGTAAAGGAATTTTATTTTGTTATTTTTGTGGCCACCTCGATTTAATGCGACACATGACGTAGAAAAGTCTAAAAAAGTTTATAAATTCAGCTTTAAAATTCGATTCAATATTAATGCTATGTGGAACATATTTAAAATAATTAGACAAACCCTACACATTTTATTATATTCGTAATTTAAAATAAATGAACCAATAATGACCACTAATTAATTAATCAGTCTATAGATATAAGTACACATACAAACATGCATATTAAAGTTTTATTGAAAAATGTACGGATATATACATATATATATATATATATATATATATATATATATATATATATATATATATATATATGTATGTATATATATATATATATATATATATATATATATATATATATATATATACATATATATATATATATATACATATATAATATTTATATAGCTATAATTAAAGTATATTCTACATTCTAAACAATTGTAAATAAGAACAAACAAGTAAAACAATTGTTATTTTTTCCACGCAATTATATACGATAAATACATAGAATTTGAAAACATATCATCAATAATTGAAATCAATAATAATAATAAATAATATTTTCTTTGTATATATAGATAGATAATTAATAAGCAAAGGATTATTATGCTTTAGTTTATACTTTATTATATTTTCAAATAATAGAGTATAAGAAAGTGTATATAAATATTTTTTAATTTTTTTCAACAAACTTATTAATAAAACTAAAAGAATTTATAAAAATAATAATTTTGTTTATTTAATATATAAATTTTTGTATATTGAACAAATTATTTCCTGGCAACAGAAATAAATGTGGATTGTCCAAAACAAATCCAAATAAATGTGGATTGTCTAAAATGAATTCAAATAATTGTGGATTGTCCAAAATACTTTGAATATTTTAACTATTAAAATAAATTAGAAATATATCACTACTATAAAAATGCATAATTTTAAACCCATATGTATTTTGCTCATAGTTTCAAAGTTAAATATATTTATTATTATTTTTTGGTATATTTACAATTCTGTAAGATATATTATTGACATGTTATTTATTTGTATCTTGTAAATGTTCACGTTTATAATATTAGTCGGAAATTGAATCAACTATTAGAAAACTAAACTTTTATTAATGCAGCAACGGCGTTTCCTCATTTTATATGAATCTTATTCAGACTTCAAGTGTAAAATGTGTACGAAAATATGAAACTGGATTGATAGTATTATAATTCTTTTATAAATTAGTCTTTCCCGCTAAAATTAAACAATTTAAACATAACAGAACTTGACAAGTGTAACTAGTAACTAGTTTAAAGTATAATTTTTTATATATTCAAACATAAGGATGCTCATTTTAAACATTGCACCTGAATATTTTCTAAGGGAGCATTTTTGGAAATATAATCCGAATAAAAATTATTTTATACGGAAGGAGGAATCTTATGGTCACCTCGATTTTTACCTTGACCTTGTCCTTCAAGACTTTTGTTTAATAGTTCTCGATTTTATAGCCGTTTTACAAATTGAAATTTCAAAGTCCTTGGTAAAAATTTATCAAGAATAAAAAGTTTGCGATGATTAGAAATCTTTACTTTTTGTAAAAATAATCAAATGATCAGATTGAAAATAAAAAATTTGATTCTTGATAAATTTTTGGGACTAATTATAGGATCACAAAATATGCACCAACTAAAATCCCACTTTATTGAAATCAAAGGACGTATATAAACATATCTTTAAATCTATTCAAAATTGTCGAAACTTAAATGCTGCAGATCTTCATGAAGTGTTATAGGCCTATCTTTAGTAAAATGGGAAGCATTTTAGAATGTAAGAGATATATCCATTTACACCCTTCTACGATTATTAGAAATTCTATAAATTTTCAATGAGGGTATAGACACACATGGCCACAAAACTAGCATCCTTTTTCAAAATTTTATAACTGATTTATGCCTTCATCATTCGGTTTTCGAAAACATTTCTTCAGATAAAAGTTGTTCATTATAAGTATACTATCAACTTTTATTCGAAACATGTTCCCAAAAACCAAATGATTAAGACAGAAATCAACTAACTAATTTTAAAAAAAGAACGCTACTTTTGTGGCCCATAGTACTACTAAGTTCAATGTTCAGGTTAATAAAAATTTGGGAAAACAAAATATCCGGAAGAAATTTCCTTCGAAAATTTCTTTTCAATCTAGGAATGAAAACTTTTTACATTGGCAATTTAAATATATTTCCCTCTAAACATTTTAACTACACAATAAAAGGAGTGAAATCAAACCTCCTGCCAAATGCTACAGACGATACATCAAAGTTATCATGAAATACATTCTTAAAGCCACCCATAAGTTCCCTCCTTACAAGAAAGTAATAGCTACTGTTCTTTATTATACTGCTACTTACAGAGTCTATAATTTCCATGCTAATTCCTTACACAAATTGATCGATGGTTGGTTAAACTACGAATAATAAAAACAACAATTGTTTTTTGACCACCCGTTCACACTGACAATAACAATTTTGTAATAATTATTTGAAAAAGCGTGACAAAAAATTTAACAACAGATATTATGTACAAGAAAATAGATAGATAACCTCTTCAATACTCCGGGATTGCAATAATGTTAAAACGTATGAAGAAGTAAGTTGTGGAAGTTATGTATGTTCATGCATACATACACACATACATACATTGTCTCTCATAAATCATTCGTTTGAATCCCCATGGTAATAATCATTCAAAGTGTAAAGAAATTTATGACCAATGTGTATAAGATAACAATGATAATTCTTTTTCTATATAAGACTGCGATGTTGATGTACTACCGAAGAATCCATAAAAAATGATCATTTAAAGAATTAGTAGCAAAATACATGCATGACAATTATTTGTATTAAATTTGACATGATTTGTATTAGATTTGACACACAGAATGTCAAATTTTATGGAAATAAACACAAAAAATTTGACATTCGTTTATCTATTTAATGTACATTGAATTGAGTTTTAATGATCCATCATCAAAATGCCCAGCATGTAATGAAGTAGCTTGAATTGTACGTTCCTACAAAAAAGTTTCACTCGTCTTATTAAGGCTTTTTGGAAATTAAAACAAAAGTTCACCTGAGCTAAGCAAAAACCTATATTGTATCTTCATTTTATGAATTTTTGGTATAGGTGTTCATAAAATGGCGTAATTAGTCCATTTTCGCACATCCGTCCGTCTGTCTGTCTATCTGTCTGCAAACACGATAAAACGAGAAGAGTTACCGAGCTGAAAATTTGTGGGTATCTATGTTCCAAAGTTTGGTCAAGTTTGTAAATGGGCTAAATTGGACCGTGTTTCCCAACCTTAAAGTACAAAAAATGTTTCTTTGTTAAAAATAAACAACTTTTGTTTGAAACTTTTTTCCATAAACTCAGGTATAACTGGGTATTGAAGCAATTGACTCAATTAGTTGTTATTTTCACTTGTTTTTGTTACAAAAATAATTATTGTTTCCCAAAAATCGGCATATAACCCGAAATAAGAGTTACTTACGCTTTTCAACCTGCCGAAAAATTTATTATGTCAAAAATCTCACTTCAAGAAATGTCAAAAAATATTAGTCGGAGATTCGATCACTCGAAAATTTATCTATCGAATATAAGAGTGTAAATCGCCCACCTATCATAGAGTCGGAATTTGGCAAAGCCACAATTCTTCTTTATATTGAGGTCCTTTCCAGTCTTCAGAGGCCAGAATTTTAGTTCAATCGGAGTGAAATTATGTATGTGACGTGCTTTTGGTATTTTAATAGCCAAGTTTGTTGAATGGAACGCCACGAGTAAAGTTGTAGAAAATAAATTTAACTACAATTTATTACAAAACCATATTTTTTGTCTGATATTTACAGAAATATGTACAGAGTTATAAACTCTTAATACGTAATAATTGATATAACTAAAGCCGCCGTCATGTGGTAATTCGATTTAATATTTATTATGATTTATTTAGTCCTTTGAAGAAATTCGCTAATCTACGAAGTTCCTACGTGACGAATTTGTTTAACATTATTTTCCAACAATAACATTTTTCAAATAATTTTTGTCATCTCATCAATACATAGATCAAATTTATTGCAGACTCCTACTAAGAGATTATGAAAGGATACCAAATCTCTCGTATAACAGCTGCCAATTTAACTGGACGTTATATCACAATCATGTGACTCAGCACAAATTTAGACTGCATGAAAGAATCTCTTTATACCTGTGTCAGTGCTTATTCACACCAATAAAATGAATATGTTAGACGAACTAAACATAAATATCCTGAGGTTTTTCAATAATTTTTCATCATCACTAATTATACATATAGATTGTCAATGTATACATACAATCGAATATCTGAATTCTTTACGTTTGTACGTCTTTGTGGGTGGGAAAACATCACTGACCTCCATCATATTGCATGGACTGATTATCCTATAGTTTAGAAATGATCCAATTTATGCATATATTATCGCCGTCTTTACTTGCGAGTTAGTAGCGAGAATTAAACATAGAACCAGTAAGTCACATTCTAAGCGTATACATATTACTAAACATATCTATAATATTACGTACAGTATTAATTAGAATGTTTCAACTGGTTCAATTTTTATGAACGGGAGTACATCTTTTACTCTCGTAACAGACTAAAGAATCATCAGTGAAAATAGTTTATACTAAAATTAGAAGATTTTAAAAGAAATTATTATAAATATTATAAGAAAAAACAACGCGCTCTGTTTGGGACTAGAAGGTTGCTTACCAACGATGTGAGTTAATTAAAATGTTAATTAAAATAAATGGGACGGTTAATTGACTGAAACTGTCGGCGTATGCACAAGAACGAACTAGCCGGCTATGCTTGTGAAGGATTTCTGCAGTTTCAACTCCAAATGAATATCAGCAGTTCCTATCAAATTCGACTGCAAATTCCTACAAATTCCGTGTTCTACATTCACGTCGTTAATGAATGATTAAAAATAAATAAAGATCTTTGTTTTAGACCGTGGAGTCTCAGAAACGGAGGTAAAACCCCATTATTATTATTATTATACTATAGATAAAAACAAACAATAAGATATTGGAATTTTCGCGCTATGAAATGGCTGAA
The DNA here is from genome assembly GCA_963920215.1 of Nineta flava. NCBI lineage: Eukaryota > Metazoa > Arthropoda > Insecta > Neuroptera > Chrysopidae > Nineta > Nineta flava. The sequence continues at coordinate 110,199,555 of OY986041.1, forward strand.
ATATGGCGGAAGAGTGCCAAACTGTAACTCGACTCCAATTTGGATAATTTTTTTATTCATTTTTATATTATTGTTTCACGCCATAGGAAACCGTAGTCTAACCAGTCCAAGTGGCCGAGCGGTCTAAGGCGTTATGTCTGTGCAGTATGTTTACTTGGAAACTGGGATATTATGGGTTCGAATCCCGACATCGGCAGTTTGCAATTATTAAGAAAACAAAGGGGCGGTTAATTGACTAAACTGTCGGCATATGGACAAGAACGAAGTAACCGCCATGAGATGGTTTTCTGGAGTTTCCTTCACGAACTCCAGATGAATATCGGCATAGTTCCTATCATAGTCGGCTGCAGCCGCATAGACTACCAATTCCTAGTCTATACACATAAATTTCTTCCACTTCACTCACATCCTCACATCGTTAGGCATCACAATGGGCCTTATGGTCGAAGTGTAGCCCGTCCAGGGCAGCCTCTACAATCTATCTATCTATCTATCTAACCGTAGTCCATATATGTTGGAGGTCAGTGGAAAACATCATTTTCAAACAATACCTAGATCATGCGATCAATTTAAGTAATAATAAAAAATAATAAAAATAAAACAAAAGCTAACATGACTGACTATATTTATTTAGTTTAGTTTTGAAGACGACATACAATATTGAATAGGTAGTTGTTTTAACATGTGAATATTCCAGGTGTTATCTATCACAATACATCGAACATCAATTACCTATGATTAAAAGATGAGTGCATCTATAATATTTATTAATAAATTATTTACATTTATGTGGAAGCATAAACGACGCACGGATAGTCAAGAATATATATATATATATACATACATACACATGAACACTGTACAGGTAATAAATTATAACGTAGCAACGTTCAATTTGTACCCTTTAAGGGCATACGTGAGACTTGATATTAGATAAAACATTTAATCTTTGATATTTAGCAAGTTAAATCACATAATAGGGAATATGCATGAAAATTTTTTTTCACATTTATTTTCAGAATATGAAAATACTGTTAATACTGTAATAATATTTAAAAACGAAATTAAAATCCGACAAATATCAAGGAATGTATAAGCTTTTAAAGATTATTATCTGTCTCTTTCTTGCAAAAATTCTAAAAACGGAGTTTTACATGTATTTTAAATGGTGAAAGTGTAATATGACGTCACATAACATATCAAGAGGGCTATCACCCTCTTTGTCTAATCGGGAATTTCAATCATTCATACCTCGCTTATTTTTAAAGTTATTTAAAAAGTTATTTTACCTTGATATTTGTCAAGTAAACATGCTTCAATTCAAGTGAAAAAAAATTTTCGTGCATATTCCCTATTCTGTTATCTCTAAAATTTAAAACATCTTATCGATCATTTGAAAAAGTTATCAAAGATTAAAAATCAAATTAGGGAAACACGGGACACAACGAGATACTGAGGCAGAATGAAGTTTGACGATTGTTCGTGTCAAGGGGGTGTTACTAGCGAGCGACAATACGTAGAACTAAACCAACTGGTGGCAGTTCAACTACGACATTCATGTTAATCTAGTAGATCTTTTCCTACTTTTACGAAAATAATTGATATGCAAAATAAAAGTTTACTTTTCTAATTTTGTATTGAATGGATCGTTACTCGTATTGAATGGACGAAAATCCATTATGGTTATTGAATTAAATAAAAATAATAATTAGCAGCCAGCATCCATTTCTGGATATAAGACCTCCCCCGAAAGTTTTTCTTGTAGTACAGGCAACAAGTTAAGGACATGCTTCCACGCTTTTTTATCCGTTGCCAATCTCATCCACAAGCTGCCCGCGTATTTCCTAAAGGTAATATACCACCTTGTGAATTGTCCTGTTTCTTTTGCCTTCCATCGGCAACCATTCAGTACATAACTTGGACCATCTATTGTCTTTTGTACGCATCAAATGTCCCGCCCAGCTCCATTTGAGTTTCTTGGAAATAAAAGTAGCGTCCTGTATTTTTGATCTTTTTCGTATTTCCTTATTTTGAATACGATCTCTAATACAAATTGTGAGCATATGCGGCTCCATTTTTCTTTGTTGCGTGCTAAGCTTAGCTCTATTTTTTTGTGATGATGCCCAAGTTTGGCATTCATATAGTAAGACTGGTGTTATTGCGGTATCAAAAATGTTGGATTTAATTGATTGAGGAAGATTGGCGTTGAAGAATTCCTTGAGTGACCAGTATTTTTTCGACGCAGCTATGCATCTACGTTCAATTTCTTTGTTCGTTTTGTCTTTGAACGAGATTATTTGACCCAGATACACAGCTTCTTTTACATATTCCTGGTTGTCTTGAATTAAATAAACCTTCATCAGAAAATATGATGTTCTGACTGATGAAGAAGGAAATTCAAATAGAAGATTATCCACGTTATATTATTCAATTAATTTGTATACTAACTTAATAATAATTTGTATACTAACTTACTAATATAATTTATTTCTTATATTTTAAAAACAAGGGAAAACAATTTGTACGGTATAATTTTCTGTTATGCTATATAAATATACTTCGGAGTATACGTCATTGATGAACATAACTTATATCTATTCAAGAGAATATGTATAATTTATGACAGGTTTTACCCACAAATAGTAATAATGATCAGAAAGAATCCTAATTAATCCTAATTAAGTACATAGTAAATTTTAGATATCTGGCATATCAGCGCACAGGCCAAACCACTAAGGATAGAGACTTGAAATTTGGAGAGGGTGTTGATTTTATATTGTAGGCATCGTTTAAGAAATGATTTTGCAAAATTTTGATTTTAATGGAAGCGTTGCGGCCTCTCAATCGTCAACTTCGTCTGAACATCCTGTTTCAAGATTCATTCAATCCAGTTCGCCAAGACGAATAAATATGGTCATATATGTTTTTAGGATTAGACAAACATTACGCGGTGAAACACTTAGATAGATAAATTGTAGAGGCTGTCCTGGACTACCTTCGACCATAAGGTCCATTGTGATGCCTAAAGATGTGAGGATGTAATGGAGTGCAAGGAATTTTTGTGTGTAGACTAAGAATTGGTAGGATGTGCGGCTGCAACCGACTCTGATAGGACCTATGCCAATATTCATCTGAAGTTCGTGAAGGAAACTGCAGAAAACCTTCACAAGCTTAGCCGGTAACTTCGTTCTTTTCCACACGCCGACAGTTTCGTTAATAAACCGCCCATTTTTTTTGCTTAATAATTGACAAACTGCTGATGTCGGGATTCGAACCGATAACCTTCCAGTTTCCAAGTAGGCATACTGCGCTGACTGGTGCACGTCGTATTCGCTAGATAATCCCAATTTAAAATCTGAACCTATATGCCCATGTCTTGTGTCTCTATCCTAATTTTTATCAAGGATATTGCGGATGCCACTTACTGTTTTAATTAGTGGCTCTATTTTTATAAACAAAATTTGTTTTAGAGATGAAAATGGTCTGAAAGAATTACTAAAATTCTAATTAAATTCTAAAGTATATTTAACATAAAAGTTCTAAAATTAGATGTGGCTTTTTGGTCACTCCTTTTTGCATTGACCGCCCCTTTTTTTTTGGTTAATAATTGACAAACTTCCGATGTCGGGATTCGAACCCATAACCTCCCAGTTCCAAATGGACACAACGTCTCAGGCATAACGCCTTAGACCGCTTGGCTATTTGGACGGTAATAAAACACTTACTATAACATTCTCCCTTTAAAAAATAGTATGACGAATATAAGTTTATATAAACGGGTAATGGGTTTAAAAAATGTTAAAAAGTGTGTAATAAATATTACAGTGTATGAACGGATAGTGGGGCGAATGTATATGTCGTTGCGAGCGTTTATATTTTCTGAATTTTTTTATGTGACTTTCGTTACTTGCCTGATTGGTTGGTACAGGGGTTCCGTATTCTGTGGTTCAGGTTAATGCTAAGTGATAGAAGAGAAACTCAATGACCAAAAAAGTTTCTTTTTTCTTAAATAAACATCTTGAAAAGTTACTCATTGTCACACTTACACCTAAAACGAAAACTTATACTAATAAAATTGATCAAAATTTTACCCTCCTTCAAAGTGATATGATCTACCAAAACTGTAAAACCAACCAATACCAAAAGTTTGGGAGTTTCTTAGAACACTAAAGTAATAACTTACAAATCAAGCAATTGATTCGACTGAATTTTCGTTTTCTTTGGGCTAAAATGATTTAAAAATATAATTTTTAATAATATCGGAAATTAAATTTTTTTTTTAAATTTACTATTTCAAAAAATCAAAAATTTAGAAAAAATTAATTAAAAAAAAACATGTTTTTAAACCATTTTACCCCATAAATGACGAAAATCTATTCCAAAATTTAATTCTAGTTATGATTTTTGAAGCAGCTACCAGTGTGTCTTGGAATCCAAAGTTTCGATTCCAGAAGGGCTAATACATGCAATATCTTACAAACTACAAATCTGACAATTAATTAGACTGAAATTTCCTTTTCTTTGGGCGAAAATGGCTAAGAAACATAATTTTTAATAAAATCGGATATAAAAATTTTTTCTTCAATTTTTGAAATTTTTCTAAGGGGAACCTCTTAAAAAAATCGAGAAATTCGTCGGCTAATTTTTGTGTCCGATTTTTTTGACAATCATGTTTTTAAACCATTTTGACCCATAAATAAAGAAAATCTATTCAAAAATTTGTTTCGAGCTATGATTTTTGAAGCAGCTACCTAAATATGTCTTGGAATCCAAAGTTTCGATTCCAGAAGGGCTTATACATACAATATCTTACAAACAACCAATCTGACAATCAATTAGACTGAAATTTCGTTTTCTTTGGGTGAAAATGGCTAAGAAACATAATTTTTAATAAAATCGGATATAAAAATTTTTTCTTCAATTTTTGAAATTTTTCTAAGGGCTCTTAAAAAAATCGAGAAATTCGTCGGCTAATTTTTGTGTCCGATTTTTTTGACAATCATGTTTTTAAACCATTTTGACCCATAAATAAAGAAAATCTATTCAAAAATTTGTTTCGAGCTATGATTTTTGAAGCAGCTACCTAAATATGTCTTGGAATCCAAAGTTTCGATTCCAGAAGGGCTTATACATACAATATCTTACAAACAACCAATCTGACAATCAATTAGACTGAAATTTCGTTTTCTTTGGGTGAAAATGGCTAAGAAACATAATTTTTAATAAAATCGGATATACACATTTTTTCTTCAATTTTTGAAATTTTTCTAAGGGGTCCCCATTAAAAAAATCGAAAAATTCGAAGGCTAATTTTTGTCTCCGATTTTTTTGACAATCATGTTTTTAAACCATTTTGACCCATAGATAAAGAAAATCTATTCAAAAATTTGATTCGAGTTATGATTTTTGAAGTAGCTACCTAAATATCCCTTGGAATCCAAAGTTTCGATTCCAGAAGGGCTTATGCATGCAATATCTTACAAACAACAAATCTGACAATCAATTAGACTGAAATTTCGTTTTTTTTGAGCGAAAATGGTTAAGATACATAATTTTTAATAAAATCGGAGGTACAAATTTTTTCTTCATTTTTAAAAAGTTTTCTAAGGGGTAAAAAGAAAATCGAAAAAATTGAATAATAATTTTTGTCTCCGATTTTGTTGAAAATCATATTTTCATACCATTTTCATCTATAAATTATAGAAATCTACTCGAAAATTTGATTCGAGTTATGATTTTCCAGATAAATAATATTTTGAAAAAAGACCTATGGCATGGATAAGATTGCTCTTTTTAATTACAAGATTAGGTATTTTTCAATTATTTCATTGATTATTGAAATAATTGAAGAAAGCTTTTTAAGAGTCAAAATAATTAATTATCATTATTCCATGATTATATTTTTTCGAAGATCCCACATACGATAATTTCTGATTCGAACACCAGATGTCAGCTTCTTCGCTGATACCAAACATACTGCGTTTATCCAACCTGTGTTTTTTTAAATTGCGAAAAACTATTGAAAAAGCATACCCACTTTTATTTTACAAACTCCTGAATTGCAATTATAAAGTAAAGTGGTATGGAATATACATATTATGTAGACAAATTTTTATGGGAATTATGTGCATAAACATATGGAATTAAAATTTATATATAAAAATATATGCATAAAATATAATTTTATGCATTTATACAAATGTGGCATGATGCATGGCATCATGGTATGGTATGGATACTTATCTTACTACCAACATAACATAAAGTTATATAAACAAACTAAACTGGTCTTCAAACTCCACCTATAACCATTATTTCAAATTGTCGTGATTGGTTCTACTTATTAATACAGGCGTTGTATTTTTTATGTAACCTGTCAGGTGAGTTATAATAATTAATTTTATCCGATTTCAATATCTTTCTATTTATTTATTTATGTATATTTAAATATTAAACAAACCATTAAACTTGCAATTAAACTTACAACTTAATTATTGAAATACTGTTACTTAAATTAAATCATTATTACATGAATATAGACAGCGTCGGACTGGGTCTACGGGGCCCGGTTGGCAGTAAGGCTAAGGTTACGCCACCCTCTTAGGATCAGGAACGATGATACCATCATGTCAACCAACAAGCTAAATGGCAGTAATAATCAAATAGGCTAGATTTTTTGAAAGTTTTTATGTAAAAATTTGCAATTAGCTAATCAAACAACAGTTTTTTTTAATGAGGTAAATTTGAGCTTTAAGCTTCTATCGTCCTTATCCGTGATAAAAACCGAATCTATGTTTAGGATAATCAACGAGTGCAGCAGCTTCAGTAGAGAAACAAGCCTCGCCAAAATGCGCGGAAAATCTTTCGCAAGTTCCTGGCGTAAACAAGATTGTGAGGATTATACTATAATCGAAGTATATGTTAATTGGAGAACATACTATGTGCTTGTTATATTGGGACACATGCAGATGGTTTGCAGTTTCAGCAGGCATCCGGATCTATTCGAGACAAACAAAACCGTTCTTTGCTGTTTTATCCATACCATTCTTCGATGATGTATTCCTGCTCTTTCTCCTCTTTTCTTCTCCCTATATTAACTTTTTGCTTGTACGTAATTAAGCTTGGGGTCCGACACTACATATAGAAGCAATAACTATTATTTTAATTTGACCACTGTGGTTCCCAAGGCAGGTACTAATTAACAGAAAATTAATCATAGTAACAACACTTCAAATTTGCTTTTGTAGGAATATACCATGATATCTTCGTATATTCCTACAGCATAACTGAATCTCACCTAGGAGGCTTGGGTTCGATTTCTGGTATCAAAACCAAAAACGTAAGAATATACCAAGATATCCTAATATTTTCAATACACCAGAAAGTTTTTAGCTAAGCTTAAAAATAATACATAAAAAGGCAATTAATGGACTTTAAACCAATCTTTATTTTTGCCGTCCTATTTAATAATAAATACAAAGTTTGTTGGTGGTAACGAAGAGTGACCTGGCTGCATGTGTAGTGCACTCAAGACGACCAGACATTGAGCTCCAAAATCTGGTGCAAGTACACTACACCTCCGTGTAGAAAACAAATTTTTACTGTTACATTCTTTCCACCGTTTAATAGGAGGTAAATATATAAAAACAATAAATCGTATAACTAACAACCTTCTATCATCTAACATATTTGTTATAGAAATTAGAAAAAGATAACACACTCGTTATTATATTTAGCTATACTAATAAGATACTATAGTTTAAAACATTTTATGGTGTTTCATTAAGGTTGTAGGCTCGTAGTCAGTTTACTTTATGATATGATTTTATTCAAAAAAATCAAATTATTTAATAGATTGTGAAATAATATATGCATAATTGAAGTTTTGAAATACTTACGAAATACGTAAACGATTCGCGCATACCCTATTTTGCTATAAAAATGGAAAACTTTTCTATACATTTCTTTCAAAACATTTCTTACATTTCTTTCATGCAGGAACTGCATCAACTTAGCGAATTTCTTTAGAATACATATGTGGCGGTACAGTGGAACAGACCAAAAAATGTTGAGATCTATGGTTCTGCGGTGGTATAGTGGAACAGACCAAAAAGCGTAGTATCTATGGTCAATTGAATAGGGATATCAGATTCAACCAGTTAAATAGATGTGTAACCTCAACAAGTTGTAAAAAATAAATTAAAAGTATTTGATTCAAAAATAAATAAAAATTGTTTAAAACTTATAAATGGTAGAGTGTTTTAATTGATCATCAAGATCCTTTCAAACACCTACAATTGGTGACCCCGATTTTAAAAGAAAAAAGGAAAATTAAAGTGAACACAATAGCACGTGCTTAAAATTTAAAAACTAAAAAACTATATATGAATAAAAAGTGCATAGAACAATAACGTTGTAGAAAATCAACTGTATATGAAAAACAAATATATAAAAAATAGACATACTTAAATAAAATAAAAGTTAAGAAGAGTGATCTGAACATTAAAAAACAAAGTGTATAAAAAAAATAACAATGCCAGACGACGCAACTCCGGAAATACAGAACGTGAATGTTAAAATTCCACAATTTTGGTACGACAAACCTGAAATTTGGTTTGCACAAGTCGACGCACAATTCGCTCTCGCACGAATAACAACTGATGCAACAAAATTTAATCACTTAATCGCGAATTTAGATGCTACAATAATTGAAAATGTATGGGACATCGTATCCAATCTGAACGAAACAGATAAGTACGAAAAATGTAAAGAAAGACTTATTAGCGTATACCAAGTTAGTGAAGACAAGCAAATAAAAACCTTATTTAACGACTTGGTGTTGGGAGATCTAAAACCGTCGCAATTATTACGAAAGATGCGCCTCCTAGCAAAAAACAATGTAAAGGACATGGTGCTTAAAACAATGTGGATTGATAAATTGCCCAATACAGTCGCCAGTATTGTTACTATTTCGGATGGTGATATCGATAAATTGGCGGAGATCGCAGATAAAATCGTCGAATTGGCAACACCAAATCAAATAAACGCGATTAATACGGCGAGCGGTTTGAACAATTCGCAACCAGCAACATCAAGGGAAATCGAGGCGCTATGTAAAAAAATTGATGCCCTGGAAAGTAGACTTTCACGATCGGAAGCGCGTAGCCCGTCGCGGCGTTATCGTTCACGCTCAAGATCAAGAGCATATGAAAGAGATGGTAAATACTGCTTCTACCATTTCAGATTCGGAGAAAAATGCTTACCGGGAAAATGTACGCAACCTTGCCAATGGAAGAGTGAGGAAAACTTCAACCGACAACAGTAAACGCGTCCGATACTGTTGTGGAGGCCGTCGACGGACGTATTAATAGTAAACGCTTATTCGTAAGAGATGCAAAAACTGGGATACAATATTTAGTGGACAGTGGTGCCGATATATCAGTATTGCCACCAAATGCTAAAGACATAAAAAACGAATCATCATACTCACTGTACGCTGCAAATGGAACAAAAATTTGCACTTATGGAGTTAAAATAATAACAATCGATTTGGGACTAAGGCGGTTATTTCGTTGGCAGTTCGTTGTCGCTCGCGTATCAAGAGCAATAATTGGTGCTGATTTTTTACACGAATTCGGCTTACTTATCGACATTAAAAATAAAAAATTAATCGATAAAAATACGAAACTACAATTAAACACAGAAATAACGATGATAGACGAAAGTGAAATCATCTCAACGGTCGATAAAAACTGCAAATATCTGGGCATTCTCAAAATGTTTCCCGAATTAACAAAACCAAACGTAATTACAAGAGATGTTAAACATAATGTCCAACATTTTATACAAACAACAAGCGGCCCACCCGTATTCGCAAAGGCAAGGCGGTTGGACCCTGTGAAATTGGCATTAGCAAAAAATGAATTTCAATATTTAATGGAGAAGGGGATCGTAAGTCCAAGTAAAAGTCAATGGGCCAGTCCCATCCACATAGTCGAAAAGAAAACCGGTGGATTTCGTATATGCGGAGATTATAGACGACTTAACGAGCGTACGATACCAGATAGATATCCAATACCTAGAATCGACGACGTCAGTAATATTCTCGCCAATAAAAAAATATTTTCAAAGATAGATTTACAAAAGGCTTACTATCATATACCAATGAATGAAGATGATCGAGAAAAGACAGCGGTAATCACTCCGTTCGGGTTATTCGAATTTAATTTTCTTCCTTTTGGTTTAAAAAACGCACCATCCACGTTTCAACGTTTCATACACGACGTTTTCCGCGGATTAGAGTGCGTATTCGCGTATATAGACGATTTTTTAATTGCCTCGAGCGACGAAGAGCAACACGAAAAAGATTTACGAGAAGTGTTCGAACGATTAAACCAATACGGTTTGCGAATCAACGTTGAAAAATCGACTTTTGGTTTATCAGAAATAGTGTTTTTGGGTTATGAGATTACACCAAACGGTATTCGAGCGGATCCGGAAAGGGTAAGCGCTATAATAAACCAAAAGTTACCCGAAACGATTCAGGACTTACGCAGATTTTTAGGCGTCATAAATTTTTATCGTCGCTATATACCGAACGCGGCGGAAGGTCAGGCAGCATTATGTGAATATTTAAAAAATTCAAAAAAGAACGACAAACGAAAAGTTCCGTGGACGGAAGAAACGATCCGCCAATTCGAAATTTGCAAACAGCAGTTGTCACACGCGACACTATTAAATGTACCCGATTCGAAGTGTGCATTAGCGTTATTTTGCGACGCGTCCGACGTGTCAATGGGAGCAGCATTAAAAGAATACGACAAAACCAACGATACATGGAAACCAATTGGGTTTTTCTCTAAAAAATTAAATGAAGCTCAGAAAAAATACTCCACGTACGATAGAGAATTACTTGGTATTTATTCTGGCGTAAAATATTTCAAACATTTCCTCGAATCGCGACCGACGACGATATTTACCGACCATAAGCCACTTGTATTCGCGTTTCAGCAGAAAAACGAAAAGGCTTCGCCTAGACAGGTGCGGCAACTGCAATTTATCTCCGAATTTACAACGCAGATACAACACGTGTCCGGTGCAAAAAACGTTGTCGCGGATCAGTTGTCAAGGATTGAATCGATAAATCATATAGTCGATTACGACGAAATCGCCAGGGCACAAATTAACGACGACGAGTTAAATAAACTAAAAACGAATAAGGAATCATCATTAAGAATTAAGCCAACAACATTACCCTCCGGTGAGCAGTTATGGTGCGATACGTCAACTAATTGTATACGACCGTACATTCCGAAACAATTTCAAAAAAATATATTTTTAAAATACCACAATTTATGCCATCCGGGCATCCGCGCTTCAGTGCGTCTTATAGCATCGAAAGCGGTATGGTACAGTTTAAAAAAAGATGTGACATTATGGGCAAAAACATGCATCGCGTGTCAAAGGTCAAAAGTTCATCGACACACAAATTCACCGACAAACCACTTTAAAAACATTGATCGAAGATTCGAAATCGTCCACATTGACCTCGTAGGTCCGTTGCCAATGTCGGAAGGTTACGCTTACTGTTTAACATGCATTGATAGATTTTCAAGCTGGCCGGAGGCAATTCCATTAAAGAACATAACGGCAGACACGGTTGCGCGCGCATTTTTCGAAAATTGGGTATCGAGATTCGGCGTTCCGGACGAAATTGTAAGCGATCAAGGCACACAATTTAAAAGTGCATTATTTAAAGAATTGGCAGTAAGATGTGGAATCAAAATGAATCAAACGAACAGTTTTCATCCTCAAAGCAACGGAAAAATAGAGAGATTTCACAGATCGTTAAAAGCTGCTTTAAAGACGCATGAAACCAACTGGACGTATTCGTTATCAACGGTTTTGCTGGGTCTGCGATGTTTGCCAAATGAAATACAATCGTCAATCGCAGAAATGATGTATGGCACGCCATTAAAAATTCCGGGCGAAATTATAAGTGATCCAAGCGAAAAAACAAGTTCACCACTAGAATTCATCGAAAAACTGCGCGAACAAATGCGAAAAGTCCGACCTATAGAAATTAAACATAAAAACAAAACGACAATTTTCGTACACAGGGATTTAAAAACCACTAATCAGGTATTTGTTCGTATCGATCGTGTAAAAAAATCGTTAGAAAAACCGTACGAAGGACCGTTTAAGGTCACGCAAAAATTCGATAAATATTTTACGTTGATAATTAACGGAAAAGAAAAAAATGTGTCAATAGACCGAATAAAACCCGCGTACATTCTAAACGATGTAAATAAGGAAGAGGAACCGGTACCAGTGAGTTCAGCAACAATTAATGAAAATCTAAATAAAGAAAGTGAAAAAAATAAAAATTGTAACAATAAAGTAACATTTAATAAAAACATAACAGAAAAAAATAAAAATTTAAAAAATTCAAATAAAGACAATGAAAACAATAACAAAAATAATAACAAAAACAGCAACAACAATATTAATCGCCATGGGGCGCAATCCAGTCGGATTCCTCTCCATGATCTTTCTTCCAGAGAACGCGTCATAAATACAGAATCACGACCACTGACAGCCAAAGCGTCGCGGGGTGGCCGAGAAATCCGAATGCCAGAGCGTTTTCGGTAACGTTTACACTGGAAGGGGAGTGATGTGGCGGTACAGTGGAACAGACCAAAAAATGTTGAGATCTATGGTTCTGTGGTGGTATAGTGGAACAGACCAAAAAGCGTAGTATCTATGGTCAATTGAATAGGGATATCAGATTCAACCAGTTAAATAGATGTGTAACCTCAACAAGTTGTAAAAAATAAATTAAAAGTATTTGATTCAAAAATAAATAAAAATTGTTTAAAACTTATAAATGGTAGAGTGTTTTAATTGATCATCAAGATCCTTTCAAACACCTACACATATATCACTCTCTAGCGGTCCTAATTTCAAAGTGATCAAAATGAAATATAATATCTGATTTGACTTTAGTGTTTGCAAAAAATAAATTTATTAATAGCAAAAAAACGGTATAACGGTTATAGTTTACAGTTACTATGGAAACGACAATCAAAATTTTTTACAATAAAATATATTTTATGTATTCGTATCAAACAAACACAAAAGATGAAATATCTCTCTTAATATTAGAATAATCGAAAAATGTATAAGAAGTAAAGTTGTAGAAAATCAAGTTTGCTACAATTCATTACCTGATCATTTTTCTCAAACTCTAATGTGAACAGAGATATTTAGAATTTTAACTTTCAATCTTTAATTGTAAATATTTCTGTAAATATTAGTACAACAGAAAAATGATAAGAAACAAAATTACAGTAAAACTTAACTCCTGATAAATTTTTCGATTATTCAAATATTAAGGGAGATAATCAAATTTTGTGTTTTCCCCTCCTTCTAAACCCCCTTTCCCCTCGATCGATTTTACCCATTAACGAACTTAGAATACCAAAAGCGACTCAAACACCTAATTTCATTCCAATCGGAATAAAACTGTGACCGCTACAGAGTCCACAGACATTTTTAAAAGTACATATGTATATATATATATACAAATTTTAGCGATAGTAAAATTTTACGAAATTCCAACATTGGTGCAAAAACAATAGCAATAGCATTTCCTTTGGAGGAAATTCGCTAAAAACTTTACAAGATCATTTAAAAAACAAAGTTTTGAGTCCGGGACTCAAGCACGATGTGAAAACATATCCTATATAAAACAGCCATGAATATTTATATAGAATGTTAAATTTCCATTTAAAACACGAATGCCGATGATTGTCGAATGTCACATAGCCGATCGTTACTATGAAAACGTGATAGTCTAATCTCTAATTTCATTTCACTCCCCGTATGAAATTATACTTGCATAACCTCACTATAAATGCTGTCACATCACATTTCAAATTTTATAATTCATTTCAATAAATATCTCGAATTAAAGTTATTCGTCATTAAAATAATTACAACTTTTGTACAAAACATTTTTTCGAAAATTCAGTAGATTTGGCACAGATCAACTATGAAATTTTGAAAAGCGATCGTTACTTTTATGGTCATGTCTACATTGTATCAAAAATGTTAAAACACTATATATGTTATACGAGAAAAGTTAAATAAGCATAAGTGTAATAAGCAAGTTTAAAATACTGTAAGTTTATACTTTTTAATTTACCTGTCACGAGTGTAGTACCTTAAACTACAATTAAAATAAACAAAATTGAATTTTGTTATACATTTAAAATTCAAAACAATATACATAATTTCAAACACAAAAAAAAGTTATGACATTCCTGTTTTACATAACCTCAATTACTTAACATTCATATTATTTATCATAATTATAAGCTGTATACTTCGTGCTATTTATTAGATTAAATATTTGATAAAAAAAATGAATTACAATATCAAACAAATAATATTGTAATAAATTAAAGAATTAAGAAACAAAAAAGTCTAAAAATAATAGTAATAAAAATTTTGTAGTTTAAAATTTATTAAAAACAAACTTATTTAAGTAGTTTAATAACGGTTAGTATCCAATAGTAACATAATTGTCTTGCAAAAAAAAATATACGTTATATTAAGATAAATATTTTTGTACAAAATATAATTAGGTATAACCTTTATTTTGTCTATCAGGAGCTCCCAATCTTTTTCGAAGTTGTAAATCATAGAATTCGTTAAGGACGTTCATTTGTTACGCAAAGTCAAATGAGTACTATCTTTAATAAAATTTATTTAGGATTTGAAAAAAGTTGTAAAAAGTATAACCTTTATAACCTTTTTTTATTTGTCCTAAATATTTTAAAATTATTTATTGTAAAATATCGGTAAATGTAAATTAGAAATTGATTTGACTTGATGTGACATATTTGACTGTAAACTATGTTGTATAGTTGTGTGTATGTGTATATTATTTTAATGTGCGTAGTCGCCAGTTTTCAAAATATGGTGGCAAAAACAAACCTAACAGAAAAGTTTTAATTTTATTAAATAATTATTTCAAATGTCCGTCAACATCATTTTTTTTAATGCAAATATAAACTGTATATTTCAAAGAATATTTATAAACATAATTTATTATGGTGGCTACTTTAATAATATAGTTATTATAATTTCAAGTACAAAAAAATTATGTTCTCCATAAGCCGCTGTGTTAAAAGTTTGATTTTTAATCGATAATTACTCTTTGAAATGCTCGTCAACAGGTGTTAAATTTTTGAGGGGAGATATCCTGGGATATCCTAAGTTAATAATATAATATCAAAGGAAAGTCTGCCTGTTTATCCATAATTTATTTAGAAAAAGTTTTTTATACCCGGTATATATGAATATACCAGGGCATATTAAGTTTAGTACCGACTTTGTAACGGTTGAAAATATTGATCGTAGAAAAAATTTATTGTTGTAGGTGTTCACAACAACTCAAAAACGAAAAGAGATAATGAGCTGAAACTTTGTATGTGTGTTCAAAAGCAAAAAAGTGGGGTAAAGTTCGTGAATGGGCAAAATCGGGCCATGTTTGGGCAAAATTGGCAAAACTGCCCATCTTTGATGAAACCGTAAGAGATAGAACAAAATTTTAAATACAAAAAAATGTTCCTTTTTTAAAAATAAACAACGTTTGTAATAAACTTTTTTACATAAATTCAGTATATACCGGGTATTTAATCAATTGACTCAGTTAGTTGTTATTTTCACTTGTTTTGTATCTATACTCTATTTGTATCTCTTTGGAGTTTGTGTAAGGAAATTTTATTCCATAACGTGAATTCAAGTCTTTAGTAGAGTAAACCAAGAATATCTTTCTTGTCCATTCGTTAAGGACATATCCAAAAATGATCGATATTCTTAGACATGATATGATCGATTTGATAGCTAAATTTGATAGTTATCACTTGGATTTATCGTAAAATTACGCTATACAGTAGAGAAGACTCTCTCAAGGGATTGTTTGTTGTCAAACACAGAACATTAAATATAAGACGGGATTCTCTAAACATTTTCTCTAAACTGCACACAAATTCAATAAAATAATATTAACAAATACAATTGAAATAAACAATAAAAATATATATTTTTTTATTTAAGCATATCCCATGCGGCTTTAAATGTATCATATATTGAATATAATAATATATTGAATACAATGAAATTTGAATACTCAACATAATAATAGACTTAAAAATTACAATAGACATTTTTGACACCATAGTGAAAAGTAGTTTTCAAAAAACGAATAACATCACATGGTTGATGATCATCCTATTGAGTTTCTCTCTATGGGGATGACGATTGTACAAAAATATTTCTTGTACATATGTTCATGGTTAGTATTGCAAAGTGTATTTGAAGCCATCGTATAATAATAATAATAATCAGAAAGAGGGGTACCGCATACGGGTCCCTAGCACCTAGACCAAGGGGTCCTCTGTGCCTTCCCTGAGAACAACCTGTCATCCGAAGGCGAGACGTTTCCGGGCAAGAGGTACCATTTTAAGCAGATGAAGCTGAAGGATTCTGTCGAGGTCCGATGCCACATAGAAGATCCACAACTTCTCCGCCGGAATTGCTCCCAGGATTGATGGATCCGAAGTTTCGAACCCAAACATTCTATATCTGACACCTTGCAGGCTTCTTCAGGTGCATATAATATGTATGGAGGTTTCATCGTCCTCCATTCAGGTCCTACAAGTGGGATCATCAGAGATCCCCAAGTTATGTAGGTGTTATTTCAATCGACAGTGTCCTGTCAAAAGACCTAACACCCTTCTCAACTACATTATATTGAGTTGCAATCGAGCACAGTCAAATGGCCTAGCTGTGTTTATGCACAACTTTGCCTGTCGCATGCCCTGCGCAATGTGCCAGTAATCGAGATGAGCTTGTTTCAGCCACCCCTTGATTCGGTAAATTACGGAGCGTCTTGCTATAGGAATGATAAGCTCAGGTGAAAGGGGCGTTTGAGATGACACCTCTCGTGCCAACGAGTCCGCTATTTCGTTTCCTTTAAAGCCAGAGTGACCCGGTAAAGCCATCGTATATGTCGCATATGATTGCCATAAGGTTTTAATTCAAACGGTGTCCTAAAACTTAAATATGACCCAAAACTTCAATATGATACAAAAATACGAAAATTTGCCATACTATCGCTTGAAGAAACTCGTCGAGCAGTGTTAAAATGTACCAGTCACTTAGGCAGACCAGGCATTTAGATCATTACCGAACTTCTGTTTCGGCACTGTCTACTCAAGAGTATCATCTCAAGTATCATCTCAAGAAGATCGGCTAAGCCAAGAATGATACTTGTTGCTCTTGTGATGAGGCGATGGAAATAACGGACTATTTAGTGTGAAGCTGCGCGGCAGTCGCACGTAAGAGGATGAACTTCCAAAGTAAAGCTTTTCCTTAACCAAGTGAAGTGGAAACAGCTCAACCTAAGTTAAATCCTAGGACTCATCGAAAACCTGCACCTTGTCTAGGGAATCTAATAAATAGAAGGAATACCACAATAGCTCTTTCAGGTCACAGTGACGAAAGTCTTTGCCTATTGTACCCCTAACAATCTTATATTATCTTACCTTCAACCTGTTACAGCCTGTTTAAGAAAATTCGAAAATTTTTCACGGTATAGCTACGGAGACAAAGCAAATTTTCTCAATACAAGGTGATTCAGGAAAATTTGCACTTTTTTGTCTCGGCGGTCCTCGGAAAATAATTATTGTAGAGAGTTGGAAATAATACAATTACAATTTTATTTTTCAAAACAGACACAATGAAGGCCACTACGCCTGATAAGTTCGCGTATTGTTTGTTTAATCGGTATTAATAAGCGACCATCGGATGACTTTTCACATGGTTTTTTGGCATAGCTTTCACTTTCACCCATTTTTCATAAGTAAACATTTTTTTATTAATTTAGATAACAAAAGTACAATAGTTTCCGAATTATTGACTTATGCGCTTGAAAGATAATCCTGCGGTTTATGTTTTTTCAAAATATACAAATTAAGCTATTTTCCTAACCATGAACCTACATTTCGTTATAAGCACAGTAGAACTCCAATTATTTGGATTAATTGGTACTGGACCCGATTCGGGTAATCAAATATCCAAATTCTTGGATACATCATGGAAAAAGGTCACTACTATAAAAAAAACTCATTTCTTTTGTTTTGCTGTCTTAGATAGATAATAGATAGATATATCTTGGGGTCTAAAAAGTATTGCACTTCGACCTTATGGTCCATTGTGATCCTTCTTCTACTGCAGTCCGGTGAGATTCGCTTCTCCCATATGTTGGCAATAGCCAGAAGCTTGCTTATCTGGCCTTCCTGAAGGTTCATATATTCGAGGGAAGACGCACCGAATATCCTGTATCTGCTGTAACCTAGAGGTTCGCAGTCAAAAATAATGTGGCTGGAGGTTTCTTCCTCCTCGCCACACAATCTGCACATAATGGACCCGTTGACTGTCTTAAATAGTTTTTTGCGTAGCAAACTCTTGCCTACGCTTTACTGCGAACAATTGTATATGGCCATACTAAGGCTACCGGTCTATTCATGTTAGTACAGTGCCCAGACACACATATACCAGCTGACGGTCTGGATAGATGGGTTTTTGTTTCTCAGAGCTACCCGGATAGTTGGAATTCGAATAAATGGAGTTCTACTTCCACTTAAATATCCACAGAATATTGCGTGTATTTAATTTTATCAAATAGAATTATAACGGATCGCTTTGTGTAGGTTTGCAACTAGTACAATACGTTCCTAGTATTTTGCGTGTATCATAACACGTGGCATCTATTCAAAGTCAATTTATTTGGTTATGTTTGGTTTATATTATGTTTAATAGTGCATAAATATGTTTGCATGTGGCCATTAAATGATTGAATCGATTTTTACAAATAAGTTATCATTCGATTCGCATTGACTCCGGAAATATCATTCGGGAGATCACATCACGTCATGAAAAATTCAATGTAGCAAAGATTATAGTACAGAGAAAAATTATACAAAACATTTTGGTTTATTTTATATTTTGGATCGAAATATAAAAAGACACTCTATAAAATATTTTTCTTTGTAAAAATCAAATTTATAGAGAATTATAAGGGTTTCAATATAATTCTTTCAATTTTACAGTTGACCACCGCTCCCGCAAAAACTTAGGTAGTGTTAAAGGAACAACACCATTAAATAGATTTTTTTTAAATGGAACACGCTATTTTTACAAGCTTTTATATAACCTCACATGTATGCATGTTTAGTTGTTGTGGCCAAATTTTGCAAGTCAAATTTGAACCAGTTCCCGTTATGGCGATATTTAAAAGAAGTGGAATCGGTGGGAAACTAATTGAGTTAACAAATTAATGTATTCACAAAGTTTTCACTCTAAAACTTTGGGATAAAACGGGACAAAGTCGGAACTAAACATAATACATCCTTGTTAATATTATGTAGCCAATTGGAATATTGAGTATACGCGAATCGGAATTTAGTTTCGAATATCAATTGGCACCTCAATTGGTCAAAACTACAAATTTTATCAAGGCTGGCAAACAGATGGCGTATCTATAGAAAAATTAATATGATTTTTAGAAAATACTAACCTTCAAACGAGACGTGTCATAGTCTCATGACAATCCGACTATTCGTTTACAAATTAGAGTGGTTTTAGTGACGCTATTTTTGTTCTTTTCAAAACATTGGAAAAAAAGGAATTTCGTGTCTTTTATTGTACGCTTTTAAGTTTAAATTGCTTCCCCATTCACCGTATCTCTCCAGATCTGATGACTACTACCTGTTTGCAGACTTCAAAAAAATGCCCCAGGGAAGGAAAAAAAGAAATATGCGTCAAATGCTGTAATCATAACCGAAACAAATGCCCATATAGAAGCCAGAGATAAATCGTTCCACAAAACAGGCATTGGAATGTTAATGCAGGGTTGAAATGAATGTATCATCACTCTTGAAGGAGACTATGTTGATGAATAAAGTCAAATTTTAACCCTGGGGACTTTTTGAGTAACGTTATAATATTCACTGAGCTTAGTAGTAGTAGCGTTGGGCAGGTCGAAGCCTGGCCTGTAGACCTTCTTAGGCTTTTTTTACCGACCCTTAAAATGCAAGAAACTTATGTGTGGATTAGGAATTGGTAGGTTGTGCGACTGCAGCTAACTTTGATAGGAAATATGCCGATATATTCATCTAGAGTTTGTGGAAGGAAACTGCAGAAAACCTTTCTCAAGTCAGTTACTTTCTTTCTTGTCCATACGCCGACAATTTAGTCAATTAACCGTTCCATTAATTCTTTTTAAACTAATTTAATTGATAAACTGCTGCCGTTGGGAATCGAACCCGTAACCTCCCAGTTCCAAGCAGAACGTCTTAGACAACTATGCTGCTCGGACTGATCTCATTGAGCTTAATATCATATTTAAATTTCATCAAATTCTTAAGAAAAATGAGTGAACTACCGACCATATTTAAAAATTTATTTATTGTTAATGAGTTGTGATTTATTGTTAATTTAACTTTGGATACCGACCACATAATTACAAAGTATTTGTGTTTTTTTTAGCAATCCAGTTATATAATGTATATATATATAGGTAGTAGTATAACGAAGCATATTATAATATTTACATAGTTCTTTTAAATGGTATAAAACAATGATAGACGAACTTCCGCTTATATTTATTTAAATAATGTTAGTAGTGTAGATGTCGGCACTATATATATATATATATATATATATATATATATATATATATATATATATATATATATATATATATATATATATAGCGTGTCAGTTATACCACTGTCACCTGCCAAGATATCTAACGTGAAAATTACACACAAAACGACACAATCAAATAATGATACCAACAAAAAATATCTGGTGTAAACGCCATACCAACCTCTATGTACATACTTCGACACCTAACTTGAATATAGGCAATATGGAAAGTTTCGGAAATTTTTTATCGTTACATGGATTCTTGAACTAAAACCTATCCACCCTCAATAGACACTGACACTGTTTGTTTAACCCTTACATACAGTCTGTATTAGGAGGTTACAGACTATAGATGCAGACTATGTTTATGCCACTTCTGTCGTATTGATATTGAAAGTTTGCAAATCGATTTGGTACCATAGAGATGAACTCATTATGAATTTAAAAAATGACACGAATAAGAATTTTAGTGGAAACGGTGGGAAAATATGAAAAGTTAAGTTAATTTTTCAATCATAAAAAAATTCTTGTTTTCAGAAAAAAACAAAAGTATATATTAGTGGGTATAAGGCACTAAAATGCAAAAATTAAAAAGAATAAGGAATCAAACCAGTAAGTGTCTTCTCACTAAAAATGTGAAACACAAAGCATTTCACATTTTTACAATTTTTTTTGCTTTTCCTTTTTTGCATTCATTATTGTACCAATCACTGTAATGACTATGGTCTAAATACAGAAAATTATCTAATCCAATCTACTTACAAGTAAATCGAAAAACATTTTAGCAATAAAAAAATACTTCAATAATAGAAAATTATTTAGGCAGTCGTTAATTATTTAATCGTTAATCGAAAATTATTTATTTATAATTAATTGTAGACACGTTTCAAAGTTTTTACATCATTTTCAAAACAATAAACATATTTTAAATTACATTGCTATTTATACAAAAATAAACATTTATTTATATATTAAAAAACTTAAAAAAAAACTATTTTTTCCTTGAATTGGAAAGGGATCTTTTAAGACATTTGTGGATTTCCAGTGATTCCATCCTCAAGCCTTTTCGAGCAATCATTAAAATCAAAATTCTAATTGTTTATAAGACACGAAGGGTTTGTTTTATACAATCCAGCGTTAAACAAGTGAATATTACAACTAACTGAGTTAATTGCTTCAATGCCCGGTATATACTGAATTTATGAAAAATGTTTGTTTACAAAAGTTTTTTATTTTGAAAAAAGGAACATTTTTTGTCTCTTGCGTTTTCAAAGATAGACAGTTTTTCCCATTTTGCCTAAACATGGTCCTATTTGACCCATTTCAGCTCGCTATCCCGTTCTTGAGTTGGCATGTTGACGGACGCACGGGCGGACAGGCACATTTGCGGAAATATACTAAGTAGGTCATTTTATGAACACGTATACCAAATTTATTTTTCTGTGATCAAAATTTTCAACCGTTACAAAAACGGAACTAAACTTAGTATCATAAAAATAAACTCAGTATATTATTTACCTTGTATAAAAAAAACACCAGATGGTGACAAATTTCTGCTCATCAGAGAGAGTATAATAAAGTATTGAAAAGTTTTCTTATTTTGTAAAAGACATAGAGCCTATGAGCTAATTGTTTACGTATATCGCGCATGTTAATCTCAAGTTTGATTACGAATATCTCGCATCACAATTGGTCAAGGACACTCAGCTTAATATCATATCTCAATTTCATCAAATTCTTCAGAAAAATGATTTTACGAATGAATTAACTACCTTAAAACATCTTATTAAATATAATATAGAATATTTAATTGATAACATAGTACCTATTGTTAATATTGTAGTAACTCTTAACACCTTTTGATAATTTCTATATTAAAACCTATTATTACGAGAAATAGAACATATATACTATTATTATTCGTCATAAATACATTTGTGTGCAGGACATGAATAAATGCACGAAAAAAAAGAGAAAAAAATTTCATTTAATTGGATTAAAGAAAGGTATATATATGAATAAAATGTTTCCAGTATATCGAGTACTCAAGTGATTGTAGAATTTAATATTTTTATACACAACTTGTAAAGTTATGCACACAATTTGACTACAATTGGTATCTACACGTTATACCTAAAGCTATATATATATTATACACATGTATTTATTAGGTACTTTTATCAAACAAAACGGTTAAAAAATATTTTTAGGGTGTTAACAATATGAATCTAATTTCGACGAATGATTTTTGAATGACATAAATATGTGTGAAATGTAATTTATAAAATAAAAAAAAACCTAGTGTTTCTGGAATGCTTATGGCTATATATTGTCAATTTTGAAAGTTTGTGGTATATCATAGAATTTTTAGAGAATTTAGTACTGATATTTAATAATTGTGGTATCCATATTTTAAGGTAGTTTAGTCGTAAACTGATTTTTCCTCAGTGTCTTTTATTTAATTATTTTTTTTCTTATTTAAGTCCGATTTTAAAACGAGATATAGATAATTATAGTTAAGATTTTTAACATACATGCCTCATATTTGTTTCATAACACTAAAAAACTTTTCGATAAAAGTTATTCCAAAATATAGATCTTCTTAAGTTGAAATTAACATATTAGTTTCAATAAAAACAAACATACTGCCAATTTTTTTAAAAGCTTTGCATAGTACAATTTTTCATAAATGTTAAAATACTTTATATGTTATATTAGATTTGTTCAATTATAACCGTAGCTGTAATAAGTAAATTCTTCATGATATTTTTGACTTATTGTCCGATGTATGATCCGCAATGAAGATCTTCAAAGACCATCATTGGTATTGTGGCAATTCATAATCATTAAGTTCAGATCACTAAGTTCGTCCGACTAAAAAAACTCATGTACTAAAGGGCTAAAGTTTTTTCTTATCGGAATGAATGACGTACTTTCGGTATTTAAAAGTCCACGTTCGGTCTTTAATAATCAAAGTCGGTAAAGAAGAAAGGAGAAATTCATTATGAGTAAAGTTTGTACTCAATGATAGATTTTACTACAATTATTCTAATGATCTTGTAAATTACCAAGGTTGTTAACATTCACAGCAACCGTGATAATAGAGGGAAGTTATAGTTGAAATGCAACAGATAAAAATGAAGAACAAAATTATTCTAATAATTTAATGATGAAGCGACACCGCTACATAATTCCCCCCATCAACTAATAAAGAAAAACGACAAAATTATAACAAAATTATAATAATATTTTAATGATGAAACGACACCGCTACAATCTCTTTTTCTGGCCTCTAACTCTAATATTTACAAAAATATTTTCAATTTTAATGTTATAATACTAGTAATAATGAATATTACAAACTTCTTCCCATAGTAATTTTATTTCATATTCGTTCCTACGACAAATCGTTTAGTTAACGTAGTAGCTTCGTCAATGTCAACGTATTTTTTTTTTACTTTGATTCTCAAATAACATTTCACGTTCCATTACAAAATAAAATTAAGAATTACTGCAATGCACAAAACAACACCGGGCAAAATATATTAAAATCATTTTTATACAGAATTGATTTCTGATCGGTTAGTGTCTGAAAATCATGGTAATTTACGCACGCCTAGAATACAGTCGAACCTGAATACGCTAGAGTTGAGTAAATGAGAAGTCTTTTTAAGTGAGACTTTATACTAAATTCCGTTATTTTTACCCTCAAAAACCTATTTTATCCAAAAACTCATTAAGTGAGTGTTTTTCACGTGTAAACCTTTATAATTGAAAATGGCTCGTTACATCTCTATAAAACGAGATTCTGTGCTTATGAGGCGAGTTTTCGAGGTCCGATGTAAACATGTCAAAACCCAAAAAATAGCTAAATCAAATATATTGGGAATATTGGGAAATGGATCCAATTAACGACGACGTTTAGAGTTTGTATACAGATTACAGAATGAAACCCCATTCCAAAGAAACAAAAAGTTTTAAATGCACAAGAGACGATTCATGGTTTGGTTAATTCTCAACGAACTGATAAGTCAATTTTTTATAAGGATTATAAGCTTGAAAAACAAATTAAAAATAACAAAACAGAAAAACGAATACGGATTACATAAAATATTTCCTGTGTTTTTCTTATACCTCTGCAAATGAGGGATCCCGCTTTTATCTAACTAATAATACTGACTAACAAACAATGTACGGCCTAAACTGGTGGGTCTAGAAGTATGAAATTTGCCCAGGATTTCCTTATATAACGTAGGTGAGGACTCACTTAATATGAAATTGATGTTTAAACTTCTGTTTATGAATAATAGCCAATTAAGTCAGTTTTGGAAATTTATTAGTGAAAAACTGGTTAAGTGGGACCAGTCCAAGTGGCCGAGCGGTCTAAGACGTTATGTCTGCGCAGTATGTCTACTTGGAAACTGGGAGGTTATGGGTTCGAATCCCGACATCGGCAGTTTGTCAATTATTAAGAAAAAAAAAAGAAGGTTAATTGACTAAACTGTCGGCGTATGGACAAAAACGAAGTAACCGGCTATGCTTGAGAAGATTTTCTGCAGTTTCATTCACGAACTTCAGATGAATATCGGCATAGGTCCTATCATAGTCGGTTGCAGCCGCATATCCTACAAAATTCCAAGTCTATACACAAAAATTCCTTCCACTCCACTCACATCCTCACATCCGTAGGCATCACAATGGACCTTATGGTCGAAGTGTACCCCGTTCAGGGCAGTCTCTACAATCTATCTAACTGGTTAAGTGGGACCTTGGTACACTGAGCATCAAAAGTTAGATGTTATTTTTTTAAATTGTATAATTGTTTCGTGTCTCATTCATGCGGTTTTCGAAAAAAAATTTCGAGTAAAAGTTGTTAAAACTTATATCCGAAGCATTTTTTTCGAAAAACCAAATCAATAAGGCACAAATCAATAATAAAATTTTAATAAAAACTGACATCATCTTGTGATGGTGTTATAATAGTACCACTGATACCTTGAGCTATCGCTTATGAAGGTTCGACTGTATAACAATTCAAAAATTTAGTTGTTTTTTTTAAGTGAATATATAAAAAAAAAACAAATTCCTCAATCAAAATATTTTTGTATAACCAAGATTGATAGCATGAATTTTTCAATTTGTATACAGATTCAAACAGTTCAATCAGATGTTCAACATACATACATGCATACATACATGTTGACAGTTTTTATATATTTGTGTGTTGTAGATATGTGTTTAAAAAAAACTATTTAATCATTTAGAAGGTACCCATAGTTAATCGACTTTTAAATTCTAGATTTATTATAAACCATACAACAAAGCTGTGGTTTCAATTTGTATATATATATAAATATATATATATATATATATATATATATATATATATATATATATATATATATATATATATATATATATATATATATATATATATATATATATATATATATATTAAATGTGTGTACGTTTGAGCTAAAAGCTATTATAATGTTTTATATTCCCCTTTGTGGATCCCCTTTGTAAAATAGTTTTGTAACTGTGTACCAGCCAACCAAACATGGTATAATTTCAATTGTTACAGTTTGCAAAAGTTTTGGTTTATTTATACAATAATATTTGTGAAACGTCTCTATTAAACCATATATATATTTATATATGTATATATATATATATATATGTATATATATATATATATATATATATATATATATTTATATATATATATATATATATATATATATATATATATATATATATATATTTATATGTATATACAGGTGATGCAAAAGTCATGGAGTTTTTTGAAAGGGTGGATAGGGAATGAAATTCTAAGATGCAAAGTTCTTGGAC
Organism: Nineta flava; assembly: GCA_963920215.1. Classification (NCBI taxonomy): domain Eukaryota; kingdom Metazoa; phylum Arthropoda; class Insecta; order Neuroptera; family Chrysopidae; genus Nineta; species Nineta flava. Next base: position 110,226,189 of record OY986041.1, read on the forward strand.
ATTTTTGTACCTAACACACCTTTAATTAAATATTAACTAAATAAAGTAACCAATTAGAGAAACGTGTTAACGGTTTAAGAAATGGTGGAGAAATGGTGGAATGCAACGGCAGCAGAGATACGTTAGGGAAGCGAGGTCTCCCCACCACTACCGTAGAGAAAAAATTACTAAACCAAAAATGGATAAAAATTTATGTAATGAAATTTCATCGTAAGAAATCGAATAAAAATTGAATAGTTTAGTTAATTAGATTTAATCTAAATTTTTTCAAAACACTGCTTTAAAAACTCCAGATTTGAAACATATAAAATTGACTCGCTCTACGGTAGTGGTGGAGATATATCGCTCCCCTCACGTATCTCTGCTGCCTCTGCGTTCATTCTCCGCCATTTCTTATTCCGTTAACGCGCTTTTCTAATTGGTTACTTTATTTAATTAATATATAATTAACAGTGGGTCAGGTGCAAAAATGACCAAGGAATTTCATTCCCTATCCACCCTTTCAATAAACTCCATGACTTTTGACTCACCCTGTATATATATATATATATATATATATATATATATATATATATATATATATATATATATATATGAATGTGTAGTGTGTCTGATTTACTTGGCTCACCCCATAAAACGATGATAATAATTCCATTTTTGTGTACGTCGGTCGTATGGATACATAATTTTTTTCATTTCATCGATTTGTTCCAATAATTCATATTTTATACTTTATGGAATTCGTTGGTCTTTTATTTATTTACAACGCCGCACAATGTTGGATAAATAATAGATATACCCACAAAACAATTCTTTTTAAAATATTCTTATTGTATTTAAAAAAAAAAAAACGTAAGCCATGCTCACAAAAATCGAATAGCACCCATATTTTTGTTGAAAGGTATTCTAACGAATTAATACATACGATTAAAATAAATTATAATAATCGAATAAAATTAGTAACGAAAAATTATCGGTCAAATTAATGGTATCTGTAACCGTGAGGTAAACAATCTAAATTTTTGCCAATATTGAGTTAGATAGATAGATAGATTGTAGCGGCTGTCCTGAACGGGACACACTTCGACCATAAGGTCCCTTTTGATGCCAAAAGATTATTCGTTCGATGTGAGTGGAGTGGAAAGAATTTTTGTCTGTAGACAAGGAATTGGCAGGTTGTTAACCACTCCATTTTTTTAAATAATTGACAAACTGCCGATGCCGGGATTCGAACCCATAACCTCTCAGTCCCAAGTAGACAGAGCGCATTAGACCGCTCGGCTACTTGGCCGGTAATATTGAGATAATGTCGCCTTTAAACTACACTCTTTTTTATTTTGCCATAAACGTGAAGTCCTTATTGGCATAATTACGAGTTACGAATATTACAGAGATCTGTTGTAGAAAACCTGAGATCTGCGAAAACTGCGATGAATAGAAAAATGAAAAATAGTATGAGCTATGTTTAAAACTAACGCCAAAAGTAGAAATTTTAATTTTGCTATACTTAAAAATAAATTAACGTGCAACATTTTCGAAATAAATTTATTCAAAATGGGAATGGTATCAATTTAATCATTTGACTAATTCTACTTCACTTTTTATACCCGGTATTTGCAAATATACCAGGTCGATACCCTGGATTCCAAGTTTGGATTCCAAGACACATATAGTTGGCTGCTTCATAAATCATAGCTCGAATCAAATTTTTGATTCTTGTTATAAACTTTTGTTATAAACTGTTTTACATAAATATCTGATATACCGGGTATTTAAGCAATTAAGTCAGTTAGTTGTTATTTTCACATATTGTAAATTATTTTAAGCTTAAAATAATTTAAAACATTTTGTATAAATACAATTTAAATATTTAGAAGAGTAAGAAGAGAGCACCCCATGCTTTTGTTTGCATTAAAGTTAATTTTGTTGTCAATTCTCTTTATTATATTTTGTCTATTTTAAATTATTTTGCATTTTTAAGTTCATGCAATAAATGCATAGTTTTTTAGTTTTTTTAAAGTCTAAATTTTATTTCAATATTTGCACAAAAACAATGCGAATCAAATCAATTAAGATTAAGATCTCCCTGATGAATCAATTAAGATCTCCCTGATAAAAATTTAAGATATAGTCAGCTTTGTCAGAGTTTTTTGAACAGCGCTTCCACAGTTTGACTTTCTGTACATATAATCTTCCTTTTTAACATGACATCGCATTATATGGCGACATAATAGGGTATATTTTTCGAATGTCGAATCTTATACCCGACTTTGTATATTTAATAGATTGACATTCTATTTGTCGCCCGGTACATCCATTAAATTCAATTTTATACATATGTGTACACAGATATATACATATATTATTAATATAATGCATGTAGTTAGTATTATATATACTACTCACCCCTAAAAATTTGACGATTTTATTTATATATTATACCGATTTATCTTATATTTATATATATATATATATATATATATATATATATATATATATATATATATATATATATATATATATATATAATATTATTATATATCCCTGGTTACCTGTTAATAGCCATGGCAAGATGGTGGTTAAACAAAAATATAGTAAAATGATATACATTATAAAAAAACACAAAACCTAAAAAGGATAAAATTTATGTGCATACACAGGAAATGTCGCCCCTTTTGTCAAATAATATTGAATTATGAAATAAATAAAAAAAGTTTAATGTATTCATTATATATATTTTTATTATTATTATTATTATGATTATTACATAACCGGGTTCGGCCGGCTCGGCTCTGTAGAATTTACACATAACATTTTATATATATAAAGGTGATGATATTCTGTAATTGCCAATCTAATTCAGGGGCGTATCTATACATTAGGGTGTGTAACGTAAAGCTAACTCTTAGTTATGTTCGTTTATTACAATTCGATTCTACACGCCAAAAACAGAAAATACCCGTCCCGTAGACGATACGTAGTCTAAGCGAATTTCCCTCGACATCGAAATCATAATAAATATCAAGGCAAGTTACAATGGTGATGTTTGTAATATTCATTAATATATATATTAGAACATTAAAATTGTAGGGTTCCAGAAAAATGATTGATGATAAATTGTTGTAAAATTTATCAACTTCCAATAACTTTACTTATAATAAAATTGTTCATTTTAGTAATTTAAAGGCATAGATATTCCAAACTTTGTATTTCTCTCTCCCTCTAAGTCCCCCCCCCCCTTTCATCTTGGCATTTGTATTTTGCTCATTTACGAATAAGGAAATTCAGCAATTGGTGTCGTACCGGTGGAACAATATTGATCCATCGTGAAAATTTCTTCAAATGTCCATCGATCAAACTTAGTGTGGATACCGAAATTGTTCCATCGGTACAAAACCAGTAACTGAATTTTCTTAAGAAGAAAACAAAATATAGAATTCACCTTGCTTTACTGTCTAAAATCAGGGAAGCTGAAGTTGATACTTTCGGTCTACAAAATCCAAAAAATTGATTTATTAAAATTAAAGAAAGGACACTAGTCTTTATGTCATATTTTGATTTCATATTATTAAGAAAATGATTTTACAAGTGAACTTCCTTAAGCCTTTTCCATAATCGGTAGTATAAACTATATTTGGTTTATATGTTGAATGATGTCTCCGAAATTTGGATCGGATAAAAGTTTTACCATCTGTGAAGCTTAACAAAAAGAAGCTAAATATATTCTTTCTTTTGTAAGTTTAAATTTTTAACGTTTTCAAAAAAAAAGCTCAATTTATACATGTCTATTTTTTATATATGTTCGAACGTGACTTACGCTGAAAAACATTCACCAATTTTGATTTGATAAAGTAAACTTCGAGAACAATTTAAAAACATAATAACGATGATGAAAGGGCTGGGAAACGTAACTAATATAGGATACAGCGCAGAGTTGTAATAGGACTGACTCACTGAATCACGTTTAGTTAATATATCTCCAATATATTAAATTAACTGGTCCGCGATTGATGGGATAAGTTCATTGGAACGTACCAAACACTAGGAGTTTAATTATATTGTAAGCTATGGTAAAAATTGTAAGGTGTTCTTCTGTGTTTTGTTATTTGTTAAATATTACGATTGGCTTTACAAAATTAAACAAATTTAAATAGTTTATACGCTAATGTAATTTTATTGAAACGTATCGTCTTGTAGCGAGTAGGTTCCATCGATTCGGCAAAACGGAACAATGTTAAATTGATTTGGGTACCGGGTCACAAGGGTTTCGAAAGAAACGAAAGAACAGATACCTTACCAAAGAAGGGACTCGGAATACCCTTCATAGGCCCAGAGCCTATTTTAGGAATTCCCAGGACTACATGTAAACAGGTTATCAACGAGTGGTCAAATGCTAAACACCGTGATCAATGGGGAAAAGTACCTCGGCAGGAGCTCGAGAAAATACTGCTTCGGAGTGCAACCAAGAGGCTGTCTCTCCATGCACTGAAGCTGAATAAGATGCAACTGCGGAAGGTTACCGAATTCATTAACAGGTATTATCCCCTGCGGAAGTATCTGCACTTAATGGGATTCCATAACGGATCCATTATGTGCAGATTGTCTGGCGACGAGGAGGAAACATCCAGCCACATTATCTTTAACTGCGAATCTCTTGATTACAGCAGCTACAAGATATTCGGTGCATCTCACCCTGAATATATGAATCTTCAGGAAGAAAGAATCTTTCTCTCAAACTTCACAAGCTATCCAAATTCAAATAAAGCTCGTAATTCTTGACAAAAATTCGACAACTTCTGGATTTTTGGCTTAGTTTTACGTATAGAATTCACTCGTAATATTTTATGCATTCCTCCTATTTCATCAAACAGAATTGAATATAGATTTGGTTTTGTCACTTGGTATCCAATTTAGACGCCTCTGGTAATACATATTTAATGTGTTTACAAAGGGGTTAAATATAAAAATTAGTGTAAGTAATATGGGGTTTGATACCGATTCAATATTCTTACTACCATTACTCAAAAATATTTAATATCATTACTCAATTTTAAAATTATATTATATATGTAAGCATTTTTTGAGCAATAAAATAGATTGAAAGTTCATAAGAGATATTCGATGAGGTTTGATATATATATATATATATATATATATATATATATATATATATATATATATAAGCATTTTTTGAGCAATAATATAGATTGATAATTCATAATAGATATTCGATTACCTCATGTCTCTATTCAAAAATAATAGTAAAAAATAAACATATTTTTTACGAAAATTCCTTATCAATACAAAGTATTCTACGGGCATGGAGCAATTATGAATTTTGCTGCAAGAATCAGAGCAATTCTATATTATACTTCAAGAATATGAGAGTTTTAGAAGAAATTAAATAGGTAATGAATTGTGAATTGTGATTTTCTACAATTTTACTACTTTTACAATTTTTGGTTAGGTCCAATTCTTGGACTGATCTAACATCAACAGTCTAAGTGGTCGTGAGCTGTCTCTAACGTGCTCTGCTTGGAATTGGGAGGTAGCGAGTTCGACTCCCAACGGTAGCAAAACTTAATGGGGCCGTTAATTAAATAAAAAACAGTCGACGTATTGATACGAAGAAGTAGCCGGTTATGCTTGTGAAGGATTTCTGCAGTATACCCAGATTAATATCAGCATAGTTCCTATCAAAGTCGGCTGCAACCGCACAAGCTACCAATTTCTAGTCTGCATACAAACGCCTTGTCATCCGCCCACATCATTAATGTATGATTAAAAATTATAATAAAGATATATCAGATACGAAATTATTCGCTAAATTGGCGCAGCTCCTGTGTGACGAAATTACCTAAGTTTATAAGACAATTTTTGAAATCAATTTATAGATAACGTTTCCTGTTGTTAGTAAAGAATAGAATATGCGCAAACAGTATACCGTCCATATTAAAAATCATTTATAACACATATCTCACTTCACAATCGGTCAAAAAATTTGATTCTTTTTTGAAATCGAAATAAAGGACGTACTGCACAGCAGAGGAGAGCTTAATGTCATATTTCAATTACATCAAAAATTCTTAAGAAAAATAAGATCCATTAAAAGATTATAATAAGATTTCATTCAAAATGAAAAACTAGATAATACGATTTTATGTTACATTTAATTAAGAAATTATATTTTAAAATTTCAAACCTGGCGCCTACAATACTCAAATTACATAACAGTAAGCTGTATATTTTTTTCCACACACACAACAAAAAAAGAAGAGATTTTTCGTACATAATTGAACAAATTGAATAACAAAAATTACAGTAATATTATTATTTGTACATTTACTATATAATTAAAGAATTATTTTTTACAAGATTATTATGAGACAATCACAAATATACAAAAAGATATTCAATATATATATATATATATATATGTATCTGTTGTATATTATTCATATTATTAAACAACAAAAACATCTATTATTCGTCCATTTTACCTAATTGTTAGATAAATATTAGAATATGTGTCTATTTTTTTATACCATTGTTCATTTCAAGTATAAATAAAAATTGAAATCAGATAACAATCATGGTTCGTTATTGTATTGTGTGTGTGTTTTTTTTTTTTTTTTTTTGGTTATCATTCGTATTGTTACAATTTGTTATATAGCTTGTTACTATTGTTAATATTTTTTTAATTCTATGTACAGCTATGCCCACGGCGTTGTTCACACACTTAGTCTGCAGTTTGTTTTTCTCTATAGATGTGTTTGACATATGTGTATATTCGCGGGCTTGAAATTAGAGAATTTTAAAATCTGTTCCGTAATATATGTTCTCATATCAGGGAAAATCATTATTTCAAACAGGTAACCAGTCCAAATGGCCGAGCTGTCTGAGGCGTTATATCTGCGCTGTATGCCTACTTGGAAACTGGGAAGTTATGGGTTCGAATCCCCACATCGGCAGTTTGTCAATTATTAAGAAAAAAAAAGGGCGGTTAATTGACTAAACTGTCGGCGTATGGACAAGAACGAAGTAACCGGCTATGCTTGTAAAGGTTTTTTGCAGTTTCCTTCACGAACTCCAGATGAATATTGGCATAGTTCCTATCATAGTCGGCTGCAGCCGCATATCCTACCAATTCCTAGTCTATACACAAAAATTCCTTCCACTTCACTCACATCCTCACATCCTTTGGCATCACAATGGACCTTATGATCGAAGTGTAGCCCGTCTATATAAGCTTGATATGAAGGCAGTAGAGAAATTTTTTAGATTGTATTCTTGCCTTAATCCAAAAAGCACTAAAATTACAAACTAAGCACCAAATTAGCACCTAAAAACCAGCTAATTATGGTACTATGTAAATCAATTTCCGTAGACTTTCCTCTGCTAAGTTGACAAGGGTACAAGACAATACAATACAATAGTCATTCTACTCTCGCCTCGTCTCAACTCGCGGCACCACTAATCCCGAGTGAACTACTTTAAAATCAACATTAAAATCTATTTCCTATTAATTTGTAGCATTTAAATAAACTATATTGATTTTTTTTTATTCCCATAGTTTGAAAAAACCTAGATGATGACACAAAATTTTTCTACATGGTACATAAAAAATTTTGGAAAAAAAAATTTGGTCGTTAATATAAAACTATCATATTTTACAATAACTGAACAAAAAAACTACAAAGTTGTACACTTTTTAGGGGTATTTACTATAAAAATGTATCTAAAACTAGAATCTGAAATCTAGAGTACCTATATCAACAACACAATTACTACAACTTACTTATAAGCAGCGTACTGATAAATAATATTTCTCTATTATACATTTAATAATAAACTATATAATTTTTTTTGTTTGTTATATTCTCTCTAAGCAGTAAAATATCAAATTACAGTCGCAAACAACAACAATAATAATAAATATTGATAAGAAACAAACAAAAAGTAACAAACTTATTTATTAAAATGTATTTAAAAAAGAATTTATTTGTATATAAAATTTGTTGTACACTTTTTTTTTTTATATTTGGAACAGAATAGAAGGTAAATAACAAAAGCGCAACAGAGAAGGCAAAAATTGTTTTGTTCCATGTATGTTGTCACTTTTTGTTACCATAATATGTTTTGTGTGGATTACCTATGCTAATATACTAGTACCTATATATATATACATATATAACAAATATATTAATGGTCTCTCTGGATTTGTTGAAAACACACAAGGCACAATCATTATTAGCTTTATGGATCATGTATATCAATGTACAGAATGAGCTATGATAGTCATGTATGGATAGCTATGTTTGTAGTAGGGATGTTGGGGAATTTTGGCATCAGCATCCGCAATAATCACTGCTACTTTGGCGGATATTTTGCGGATAGATAGATTGTAGAGGCTGCCTTGGACGGGCTACACTTCGACCATAAGGTCCATTGTGATGCCTTAGGATGTGAGGATGTAAGTGGAGTGGAAGGAATTTGTGAGTAGACTAGGAATTGGTAGGATATGCGGCTGCAGCTAGTGTTTCACCGAGGCTAAGAGGTAACCTCGGTTACGAGGAACGAGGCGAGGCGAGGTTCAAAATTTTAATCCTCGTTACTAACCGAGGCGAGGCGAGGTATATTGTCCCAAAAACCTCGCCTCGGCCGAGGCAAGGAATGTGCCTCGGCCGAGACAAATTTACAAAAAGTAAATTTAAAAAAAATAATAATATAGTGATACATGAAGCAATAGATAGATTATTTGGCAAATATTTTTCAAATGTCCAGCGATCCTACCTAGTAGATGTCGAAAGTCATCGTCTCTAAAGTTTTTTTTTACCATATTATGTACATTCATGCAAAATAAGTCAAAGTTAGTAAAAATTTTACCTCGCCTCGCCCTCGGCCGAGGCGAGGCGAGGTTGAGAGCTGACCCACCCGAGGCGAGGCGAGCCTAGCCAATATTCTGCCTCGGCCGAGGCGAGGCGAGGCGAGGTGATACCAAAACCTCGCCTCGCCTCGTGCCTCGTGAAATACTAGCTGCAGCCGACTATGATAGGAACTATGCCGATATCCATCTAGAGTTCGTGAAGGAAACTGCAGAAAACCTTCTCAAGCATAGCCGGTTACTTCGTTCTTGTCCATACGCCGACAGTTTAGTCAATTAACCGCCCCTTTTTTTTCTTAATAATTGACAAACTGCCGATGTAGGGATTCGAACCCATAACCTCCATGTTTCCAAGTATGCATACTGCGCAGACATAACGCTTTAGACCGCTTGGCTACTTTGACTGGTCAATGCGGATACGGATGTTGCTTGTTTGGTTTAGCATTTCTGGTTGTAAATAAATCACAACGTGTTTAGACGTGTTATTAACAAAAACATGCGCGTGGAGGAATGCTTTATACGCCTTCGAAAGTGATAGAAACGGATTCTGTACCTTTATAACTGATAACTTGCTTAAATGAATAGCCTTGAAAAATAACCTGGGTTCCGAAACTAATCAAATAAAGTGATTCTACGAAAATTTCAAATATTTGTTTTATTTAATAATTATAATAGATTTTCGTCAAATAACAACTCCCGGATTCAATACAAAACAGAGTGATTTATTCACAACTTGAATATATCATTCAGTACCACTTTGATATGATTTTAAAGATAAACAGATGTTAAATTTAGTATAATATTGAACAGTGAATAGGCTGGCTTGGCTGGCTTTTATAAATATATATAATTCATTTAATTTAGTGTACATCATATATAATATAATCGTAACGATTTTACAATACAATATTCAAATTAAAGTATATTTATTTCATTTTATATATAAATCGTGAGAATTCTACGATAATATTTCAAATTAAGAATATGTTTTCTGTCCCATATATATGGTTCATTAATATTTTTTAACAAATTTTCCAATTCTACAAATAAAGTGGAAAGTGATACTTCATTTTTTTATGTTCAGCCATAACTTCTTAGTAAACATATACCCTCAGCTCGAATTATCCAATGGTTTTCGATATCTATTAATAGTTTGATATCTGGAATTATTTTTCGTCATCGGGCGAGTGGCATCTTTCAAAGTAGTCCCCATTTGATTGAATAACACGCTCCCAGCGGTGTTTCCACTTTCCGAAACAGTCCTGGAAGTCGGTTTTTCGAATAGCCTTGAGTGCTCTCGTCGCATTATCTTCAACTGTCTTTTTGTCGTCGAACCGGTGTCCTTTGAGCGGTTTTTTCAAATTCAGGAACAACCAAAAGTCACAGGGGGCTATGTCAGGACTGTACGGAGGTTGGCGAAGCAGTGCGATAGTGTGTTTAGTTAAAAACTGCTGCACAAAATTCGATGAGATTTCCCACTGCTCCCAATTTGAAGTTAAAATTTCCTAAATTGTAGTTTTTGGTATTCCAAGATCATCTTCTAATTCGTTGAGCTGATCTTTCAATCATTTTTAACAATAACAAATTCCGATGAACGCAAAAAAGACTTTGTAAACAAATACCGCTACGCATGAACTAAACGTCCTGTAGGTGTCGGCAAGGAACCGATAAGTTCGTGAAACTTTACTGTTGACGTTCATGAGGTCGCTCGGATACTCTGGCCCGAAGATATAAAAGCAGGTTGGATACTTTTCGGACAGACCTCGTATTCTCGCGAAACAGTCTCATAAAAAGGGGCTTGATCATGCATTTGAGTATTTTGGTGGAAGAGTTGGGAAAACAAAAGATTCATTCAAAAACTCATCTTTCATTTACGGATACTGAAAATTTCCACTCACCTCGATTATAAGAAAAACTTGAGCCTCTAAAAACTGAAATAGTGTATTAAACGGAACGATGAATATCTAAAAATAAAAACTGTTAACGCTTTATTTATCACTTTATCACGGTTATTTATCGCCCGTCAATATATATATATACGAAAATCATACTTACTACAATGTCCTGTCCTGTTTTCGAATTAAACGTTTTGCTTCAATTTTTTTTCTGGTCATTTTACTCGAAAATTGAGACAAAACATTGTCTCGACGAGAGCAAGAACAGTTTTTCTCTCGACCTTAAACCTAAGTTAGTAAGAAATATTAATAAAAAAACACATTTTTGGACTTTAAACCAATGTCTTTTCTTACCTCAATATTTGGTAATCAATGTACAAGGTTGTTGGTGGTTACGACGTGTAATCCAGGGACAGATGTGTTGCACTAAGGTGACTAAATATTGAAGTTCATGATCTAGTATGAAAGTACAACATTCAAGATGAAATGAGATATGCTCGTTTCGCGGCAACACTATTTGATTACCATTTTCGTTCAATGTCATTATATAAACGAACTACACTTTTTTTATAAAATTGACATAAACAAAATGAATATTAATTCGCTGTTACCATACGTGTGGGATCATTCTTTTATGCATTATATGATACATATTTATTATTCAATACATTCAAGTGTATAAAATTATAATTACACGTAAAGATGTTTAATAATTAAAAGTCATCTATCTATATAGTGTGTCCATTTTATGAATGTGTTAGTTTCTATACGGTCTGATTAAGTAATAAACTTACAAAAGCTTTTCTACAACATTGGTTTTCTTTTCAACCCAAATTGCACTAGAAAGTAAAAAATAATGATACGAAAGAAGTTGATCAGAATAATTTTTAACATTTGTAAAATAAGAAACAGTGAGCTTAAGTACTACTGTAATTATATAATACTGGCTTATACAAGCGGCTTCGCTTGCATTTAATTGTTACAGCTCCCGCCATTTTTATACTAAAAACCTCAATGTAATTTCCCATCGCTTCCACTACTTCAAATATTTATCGACACTTCCACCAAATCAAATTTTTTCTAATTATATCTCTCGCAGCAAGAAAATGCATACCAGTTTTAAACTCTAATCATCAAGAAAAGTGTTATCAAAATCAGTCCAGAAGTTTTACCGTGATGGTCGAACTAACAAATATTAACAATTTTCGAGGAGAAACTTGAGGGCTTGAGGAGAAATATTCGCACAATTGTCAATAATTTTTTGCCTTAATTGTTGAAAATTTTCAGGCCTATTTCACGACTAAATTGCTGTTTTGAGAAATCCCCATAAAAAAAAAAGCCGTTAGGAGATAGATCTGGAGATCTGGCTGGCCACTTGATGGTTCCAAAAGTATTATTGCTATGGTATTGATATGCTATACACTGTCTTAGATCAACCTTTGGTGGGGACGTATTAGCTCCACTGCCTGTAGAGTGCGGTTTGAGTGTAACAAAGTACATTATATCATGGTATATTGTGCATAGGCAGTGATAGATGCGCTATACATTGTTTCTAGTTTGGGTCTATTTTAAAATACAAGCTGTATATGTATATGTGGCGGAGTATCGCTATTTCAAAGGCCAAGTTAGAAACAAACACCCAATTTCTCCCATCATACAACAATATGTCCTTCGAAAGAGCAAAATAAACCAAATTTTATTCAGGTCAGGCAAAAAATTGATAAAATGGTCACTGTGTATATTACTTGATAATTATTTTAATCCCAATCAATATTATACTTTTCAAACATAAATATATAACCTATAATTACATGGTATGTTATATCTATATATGGCTACATCTATATATATATATATATATATACAGTCTGTTTTCAACAGCATTTCTAATAGGGAATCAATGTTAAATAAATAAATGAAATATTTACTAACCATGCATACACATACTTACATTCTGCTTGTGGGATCATGTTTGTTTGATGTCATTTAAGAGTAGAGATTTAGTGATGCACACTTTATTTATAATATTGTTATTCATGACGTATGTGAATGCATAGGAAATATTTGGTTGTTTTTAATGGTATAAACGTATTTCAACAATGGGTTATTACACAGTAATAGAAAAAGTGCAAATTATTAAATGGTACTTTGGGGGCATTTGGCAAATGAATGTGTCAATTTATTTATTGTGGGATGTTTTTTTTTTTTTTTTGGGGGGGGGGGTTTATTTTTCTTTTAATTTGTGTGGATTGTTATTTTATGTTATACCGTTAATAGAACTCTATCAATTATTTTCAAACGTTCCACATACAAATAAAAAAGGATATTCAAAAAATAATTTTCAATTGTTAAAAGTATAATGGCTAAACTTAAGAAGACAACAATGAATATATTTAACCCACTCTCATTAGATCATTTAATTTAGATGTTTCTGCAGTACTGACTTTACAGCATTATGTGCACAACACATACACTACAGAGTATCCCCAATATTTTTATTTCTATATTAAGTATATTGTGTATAGTTATTATTGTAAATAATATTTAACATTGATTCTCTATTAGCAAAGCGTTCCAACACATACGGTATATATATATATATATATATATATATATATATATATATATATATATATATATATTATTGAATGAGTATTATTGAATTCTTTTCATAAAATAAAAATAATATTTGTTTTATAATTAGTGAGTGAAAAACTTTTGACAACATAATAATTTACCAACGAGTGATCTGTATTTTTGTTGTAATATTAAATAAAACATATTCCTCATATAAATAATGATTTTTAAATTAATGGTTCGGTTCAGTAGGTATTTTAAATTTCGGCATATTCTATACACAATAAATTCATCAAAAACTCAAAGTCATATTAATTTGACATAATAATCATTGTCTGTTCTATAATTAAATTGTATTTATAACAAGACAACATCATCAATAGGTGTATCATCGATATTTTGCATTGTATTGGGTCTTGTCGATTCACATGTATTTTTTACAATCATTTTGTACCTTTATATATACCGGATCTCATAATATATCATTTTTTTACCATTAGTCTGTGTAGATAGATGGATAAAATTTGTGAACATGATAATCAGGAGTCGGAACATTCAAATTTTAGTAATTCAGGATTCATAGGAAGTAGGACTTTAATCATTTTTCCTTTTTACCAGACTTAAAAATAAATGAAACAACTTATTGTGTATAACTTTTTTTTAATAGTCAATAAAAATTCTTAGCATATATGTATATATATATATATATATATATATATATATATATATATATATATATATATAATTTTGATAATTTTACAAATTGAGGTCATATTTACCCAATAAATTTGTCTTTTCGAGACGATGGTTCATAGCTACGGTAGTAGTATCCGATAGGGGACGCTGTAGTCTAGTTATTAGCCAATTCTATAATTAGATGGAGGTTCTGGGAAGCAAAATAACTTTTTAATTCTGATAGCGGAAGCGCTGGATAAAATAATAATAGTTGGTTTAGTACCAAAAAAAAAAATTACGGGCAACGCCGGGTAATCACAGCTAGTATATATGTATATATAGAGTAAGTATTATAGGTCAAATTCCGACTAATTAAAATATTTATTGCTGAATTTGCAAACTAGCTAATTTTATGAGCACCTGTCAAAGAGGTAAAACAAGTGAGGTTAGAAATACGTAAATATGTCAAACCGCTTAAAGTGTACAAACTATATTATAATCATAAAATGAATATTAATCGTTTAAATTAAGAAATTCTCCAGTTGTTAAAGACGTCCTACTTGGAACTAGGAAGCTGCTGGTTCGATTCCAATTGGCACTGACAGTTTGTCAAATAAAGTTTTTTTTTTAAATTAATGAGTAACCGGAAAGTAACCGGCTATGCTTGTGAAGGTTTTCTGCAGTTTCCTTTCACATACTCTAGATAATATCGACGTAGTTACTATCAAAGTCAGCTGCAGTCGCACAACCTACGAATTCCAAATCTACATACAAATTCATTGCTCTTTAGGGGTTGGTAAAAAGGACTAAAATGGCCTACTTTTTAGGCTTTGACCTCCCCCCGGCTACTACTACTACTACACTGTCCTCTAATAGTTTTATTATAAAACTATAATCATAACAGGTAATAAGATTAAAAAAGCAGTACTTTTTAAAAACTTAAACCTAAAGCAGTATATTTTTCAGTGAATAAAAAGCAGTACAGTTTGAAAGCTACTGCTTTTTTTACTTTGAAAAATAGTATTTACTGCTTTTATATTTAGGAAATGTAGCCAATTTGAAATATTTATCAAAATTTTAAAAATTATTAACTTGTTGAAATAACATTCTTAATGATTCACTTTACAATTGATATGCAGAGAATCATCGGAAAAATCGATTAGCATCAAAATTAATAAAAAGCAGTAAATGAAGTTTACTGTTTTTTACCTACACACGGCAGTAAAGTTCCCAATACCAATGTAAATAATGTTCATATTACCCAAATCCTATGGAATCAACTTCTGTAGCCTTTTTCACGTTCAACGCTTTTACTGTTCATAATCTATATAAATTTTAAAAGATTTTTTATCAGAAAAAAAATTATTAGCTACGTTTTAGTACATTTAAAAAAAGTTTTTTTATTATAAATTTTTTTTTTTTTCATTTATAACTTTTCTCCTCAATTTTTTTCTAACATAGCCAACGTTTTTTGTTTTGTCAATTAAACTCAAATTACATATCTATCATAGAGTTAAAAAAACTTATTTAGTAGTTTTTGATTCTATTTAATCCTATAACAATCTAAATATTTTCCAAAAAAAAAAAAAATTAATCCTTATACAAAATTCTATCATGATAAAACAAATCAAATCAACAAAATTTTAGGGAAATATTTATATCGTATCGTTGTTAGATCATCAACATTTTGTTGATCGTACAATAAATGACAACAACAACAACAAAAAAAAAACTAAATATAAACAACATAAAGCAAGAGAATCTTTTAAATATCTTACCTTTATCTACAAATAAATGTAAGAATTAACAACAAAAAAATAAAATTAGATTGTCAATGTTTTCAGTCTTCGCTATGCTTCATATTTATAATATTAGACCTATTCAGAATAAAATTTGTGACATATGTCATATTTGTGGTAAGAAGAAGGTAACAAAGTAGCTTATATATTGTGTATTTGTTGTTGATGTATTTCAATCTTATGAATATATACAATCTGAAATGTGTAATTCGGGCATTTAAAAGTATGACTATAGATAAACTTCACTGAATATTTTTCATTTATAAAATCATAACCGATAAAGTTATTCAATTAATATAATCGTATACCACAATACTCGAAACAAAATTGTATATTAGAAACTAAATACCGGTATTTCGATCAACGCAATCATCATCAGTAGGGTAATTCTGTTTAACATATTATAGAAATATAATTAAGCCTTGAGAAAAAGCAAATTTTTTAAAAACCAACTGAACTTTTGGCATGTTCAACGAATAAGTCATTTATTTGTTGAACATGTCAAAAGTTTAGTCATGTCAAATGTCAAAAATTTGGTCTCTCAACGCTTAATTTTATTCATTAGCGGTTCATTTGCCAATGAACCAGATTGTCCTAGCGATATTATATCCATTTGTTCGGCTTATTCATTCTTGCATTAACAAATCACAAATAAATTCTGATACAACTATGTATCTCTGGAATATAACCTCAAATACATGCGACGTTTTATTCACGAACCTTCACAAGCATAGCCGGTTACTTCGTTCTTGTCCATACGCCGACAGTTTAGTCAACTAACCGCCACTTTTTTTTCCTTTAATAATTGGCAAACTGCTGGATTCGAACCCATAACCTCCCAGTCCCCAAGTAGACATAATGCCTTAGACCACTCGGCTACTTGCCTGGTCTTGAAGTAACCTTGAAGTAACTCAATAGCGCTCTTGCATTCTAACTATATTCAATTTTCTTGGTTCAAAATACATCGCTACACAAACTTTTTTATCATATCACTGTCAACACTCAACTGGAAAGTACTGAAGTGTATAATGAACTTCTCGACAATTAGCAGAACTAACCATGTCAGTTATAGCGGGAGACTTATTTATGCGACGGGTTGGCTTTGTGGCACTCTTACTAAAATATAAAGAACCAACTTTGTTTGGCGAGCTCGATGATGTTGAAAAATTTCCGACCTATTGCTCTTATTAAGCTCTGTATAGAAAAGTTATGGTAATCGGTCCAAAAATCGAGATCAAAATGTTCTTCATGTGCCCACTTTTTGAGGTCAACAGAGTCTATTAACACCATTTTTGGAAAAATAGCTGTGTGTTTGTACGTTCATATATCGTAGATACTATTTTCGAAATCTCAATGTCAATCGAAGCGTATTAACGTCAATCTAATCTGAAAGAAATTTTAACTAATTCAATCGAGGAGAAAGTGAGCCTTAGAAGGAGGCGATATCACAAAGTTTAACACTCTTAATACTTAGTTAAATGGGCAAATTCATCATGAGTAAAGTTGTACTAAATAAAATTAACAATAATTTATCTACTAACAATTTATCTTTTTTTTTTAAGTTAAGTAAACCAAGTGAAAGATAACAGAAATCCGTGTATTCGAATGGAAAAAAAAGTTTTAATGAAAATCTTTTTTCTTAAGATCCTTACACAGTTATTGGCGGTTTTCCAATGTAACGATTTCGCAGAAATTTGTTGAACTGTCTCACGCGGTAAATATTTACGACAAGTATTCAGATAAAGAAAAAAAATACGAGGAAGTTGATCGTGTTTAGAGATAAATACACTCTACGGCTTTGTCGTGTCTAAACAATTCATAAAATTCCTGATTTACAATTTGATGGTAATATATGAATGTTAACAAATACGAAGGGGTTATTATTATTTTATAAAATAAAAATTTAGTTCGTTGGAATCTTTTTAATACCTCTTCAAATGACATTATAATATGTGGTATACATCTCTATATATACATATACGTATATATATATATGTATATATATGTATATATAGTATGTATAGATACAATATGTCACTCAGTATTTGATGGATCAAGCACAAATAATGAAATAATATTATTTATTATTATGGTTGGTGATGAATGAGACTAATTCACTGATAGCCTGAATATTATGAGTGTTATAATGCTTTTTATTTTCGAACCAACAAAAGATACAAATTTTTTCTTTCTAAATCCATTTAAGTTTTTTTTTTCTCTTCTTTTTGAAGAATTGATATAATAAATATATACATATATAAATGTAATATTTATCAAAGATAAATTAAAATAGAAAACAGAGATTAGAAAAAACCTTATTTTAACACCTCACAATATCTATGTTAAAATTAGAACACTTAGCTTCTCATTTAGATTTAGATTTTGCGCCAATATATAAAGGGCAGAATATAAGCCACAAATATCCTATCAATATTTGCCATATTTTTATAATAATAATAATAATATTTATTGAAATGCCCTAGCTAATCAAATAAATAGAAAGAATTAACAAAACAGATATAAATTCTTGTAACAGTTTTAAAAAAAAAAACTGAAAATTAAATAAATCAAAATCAAACAAAAATAAAATTAATTTCTTATTTCTATATAGCTTTTTTAGAAATTTTATAAATAGGCTTTTCTGCGGTCCAAGATATATTTTTAATATTTCACTACGTCTTTTATCACTGTTGGGTCAGAAACACTGAGAATATCTTCAGCTTTATACAAAGTTTTTGTTATTAATTTGTCTCTTTTTGCCCCTTCTGTTCCATGGCAATCCTCTATTAAGGTAATTTCAGCATAAAATCACTTTTCGACAGATTTTGCTCATTTTTTCACAAACTAAAAATAACGTTTTCTAACAAATCCCGAAGCTTCAGAACTTATGACCGTTTAGAACGTGAGATAAATAATAACGAAGTAATCACTTTCTCTCATTAGAAGCATGTAAAACTTCATGCCCGCCCAACTATTATCTGTTGTATTGAAGAAAAAAAATCGACAGAATTTAAAAAAAAAACTAGGACAGTAAAGATAAATATTTTATTAATAAATTTTATAAAATAATCGCGCTTTACCATTTTGTTTTCGAAATATAATAATTAAAAATTTTTTTTTATTTCAAAATTACATTATTTGTATGTAAATATATGTATGTAAGTATACATGTGTGTTTGTATTTGTTCTATAAGAAAAACAAACCGGTTTTTTGTCCTGATAATACAAGTCAATGCTGGAACTATCTAAAGTGTTCCACTCTTTCTGCTGCGTCACATAAAACACGCACTCTCACACCAACAATTTTCTTAGATTCCTATTTGAATTCATACATTCTAAAGCAGGCAATGAGATGTCGGTTGCATTTAGATATTTTACCTAGGGTTTCACCGAGTCTACAAGGTAGCCTCGCCTCGCTGCGGTCCTCGGTTACGAGGCACAAGGCAAAGCGAGGCGAGGTTCAAAATTATAATCCTCCTTACTAACCGAGGCGAGGCGAAGTATATCGTCACAAAAACCTCGCCTCGGCCGAGGCAAATTTACAAACAAACAAATTTTTATTTATATATGCAGTGTCAGTGACAGTTTAAGTATTTAAAAAATATGTGTAATGTTAATACATGTTAAGTGTTATATCTTACTCTTACGTATAAAAATAAAATAAAATGTTGTATCTATAAAAAACATTTACTACAAGAATAATCAAAATTTTGAGGGTCTGTTCATTTTATATATAATACTGTAAACTATATTATATAACATATGTTTTCATTATTGTTATTTCAATGAATAAATATATAATTAAATTAATAAATTTAAAAGAATTGAAAAAAGTTTAATTTCCTTTACACTTAAAGTAACTTGTATATGGGTTTCGCATTGGAAATCGTGGAAGCATTTTGAAGAACCTCTTATGTATTTCTTAAAACATCACGGGATTTCATCTTTTCATTTCAAGGAGTTTTCACTGTTTTCATTCAAGGAGTCATAAAAATTTAGAGACTAAGCAACATATATTCCGTGTTTTAAAGACATTAATTTTCTAACAAGTTTTTTTAACCATGTTATATACATTCATGCAAAATAAGTCAAATCTAGTAAAAATTTTACCTCGGGCGAGGCGAGGATGATAGCTAACCCAACCGAGGCGAGGCGAGGCTGGTCAACATTCTACCTCGGCCGAGGCCGAGGCGAGGCGAGGTTGATATTTAAAAAAGCGAGGCGAGGCGAGGAGATACCAAAACCTCGCCTTGTCTCGTGCCTCGTGAAACACTAATTTGACCAGAGATTAATTTGGTCAGAGAAATCTCCTGTAATTGTGTTTTAACATGCAGTTTTCCGCACTCATTCTCCAAATTAGTTATCCCCTTCCAATCTTCTTAAAAATTTAACACACCAGCTTTCATCCAAACATAGTTTTTGCAAATATTTGCCACTCTGCTGCATTCTGAGATGGTAGTTTATAGCTTTTCGCAAACATAAATATTATATGGCTTTGACTCCCATTGCAGAATTGGAAGTAGATTTAGCGATGCGCAGTATTTCTTTGTAGAAATTACATATAAACAGGCATAATATATGTATATATCTATCTATTTTCCCCTTTACAAATAAATACACGTCCCAATCGCTGGTCTTCAGGATTACATTCTGTATATAAAATAATACTAAAACGGAAAGTAAACATTGTTTGACTTTGAATATTTGCATTTGTATAGTCAAAACACAATAAACGACTCAAACGTTTTTGATGATAAAGAATAAAAACCGTCATTAACATAAATAAAAGACAAGTGTCTGTTTGTGATGTTTGAATTTTTAGATAATTAAAACTTTTCCGCTTTAGAAACTTTCAGGAAAAATTAGTCCTAGTAAGTAGATACTCTCTATTTCGTGTTGAAACATATTTCAAAGTAAATACTTACATTTAACACTCAAATTACTTACGATATTTGTGTATTGGCTACTCTAAAGTTTGTAATACAAAAATCCTCAACAAGGCCAAGTAACAAAGCTCGTTTATTTTCTGCCGTAGATTTCAACATAAATTATAAATTTAAACACACGAATCACGTTGTGTCAATATTGTACATTTTAATATTTCAACCATAATTACCATATATTGTGTGGTTATCCAAACCAAAAAAAAAAATCACAACAATTTTATCCATTTACAACGATATGGTTTATTGTAAAATATCAATTGACTGGGATAAATCTTTTTTTCAATCCGATTTATATTCTTTTTTAACTTCCGTATACGTACATAGATTGCATGAAGAAACTGATAAATTTATCAACAAATTGCTGTAACATATTATTTGTGTATATACTTAAACGTCACAATACTATATACATGTTAAATCCCGTTACGGTTAAGAAGGCATAAGTATGACAGGACAAGCGAGTACTATTTAGACTAAAACGCGTCATTGAATTTTATTCATTAATATGAAAAAATGAACTCATCTGCTAAAGATCGAACTCTGAATTTCGGGCACAGCGTGCTAACTGTTACACCACAGATTGACAGTATTACTTTGGGGTCAACATTAACTTATTGTGACGTATAATTAAACACAAATAATGTATTAGAATATTAAGTTAATGTTGACTTCAAAGTAATACTATCAATTATATGAAAAAATCGACATATCAAGCTAATCATCTGTGGTCTACCACTAAGCACGCTGGGCCCAAAATCCAGAGCTCCAGGGTTCGATCACTGGCAAAAGAGTTAATTTTTCCATATCAATATTAATTAATGAAATTTTATAACATTATATAGATTGTAACGAACAAACTTTGGCAATTTTTTTTTATTTGCCACATCTAAAATCAATTTTGCCTCAACATCTGCCTGCCTGTAAAGTTTTTCCAGAAAAATATCGGCTTATCTCGAGAATAAGTTCAATGATCGATAATTTTTAATCGACGGTTCTCAATTCGATAGCATCTATTTTTTTAAATATTTATTTGTCGATATCTCATTCGCAAATTTGTAACGATTTCAACGATTTTGCTTTAGTGTGTAGTTTACGCGTATTATACTTTGATTTTCAATATCTAGTCACCTTAATGCTATACATATGTCGCCAGGTTACAGGACGCAATCACCAACAAATATTGTATCATTATTAAATATTCAAGCAAAATAAAAGTTTGATTCAAAGTCCATAATATGTCTTTTTATTTAGTTTTATTAGCATAGATTTTAACTTGAATATACCAGGATATATTGGTATATTCCAGACCATGAAATTTATAATTATAAATTATTTAATTAATTAAAAATTAATTAATTTAATTATAAATTTTAATGCAAATCATTTTTAAATCGAATCATTTTTAAATCGAATTTAAATGTTTAATTAAATCATCTAATTAATAAATTATGTAGTTTTTCTCTTCAAACATTATTTTTAACCGATAAATATGTATGTATATAATTTAAAAATATATCTAGGAAAATAAAAATGATTATTATGAAGGTAAATATGAGTTTTTGCGTATTTTTGTTCTTTAGTCATTTTTTATACTTTATACTAATATTGTTTATTCATTTACCAAAAAAGAAAGACACCTGGAGTCACAAACATAACCCCCCCTCCTCCCCGCATTAAAATTTGTAGCACAATTTAGAAAATTCATCTATTTACAGGAATAAAATTCAAATTGAGGATGCCGTACACTGATTCAATGTATTTTTATGGAAATAGACATATGTCGCGGAGTTATTTGTGTTAAAAACTATTTCATGGTTTTTTATTCAACGTGCTATCCAAGTTAGGAGTTTTTATCTACCCCCCGCCACCCCTTCTACCCTTTGTAACACTATGTAGACATTTAATCCACCGCCCCTCTAATAGCAGCGCTTCTAATAGCAACGTATCAGTCTAACGATTGACAAGCCCTTTCTCTCTCCAACTTTTTGTTACTTAACGTTCTCCTAGTCATTTCCAGAAGTATTTAGCAATCAATGACATTTCGTCAGGCTTTGAACCACGTCAGTTTTATTGTCCGTTTTCTTATTAATTTCTTTTATAAATTATCTGATCCGTAACACAGAGTAACAATTACCGTCTTCCCTTGTAACATCACATAACATCATAGTATACATCTACCTTTTCACCTTCCCCCCCCCCCCCCGTAAAAGTGGTTTATGATGTACGAATAAACTTATTTCATTCTCGTACACTTGACCACAAAAGTTGATATCATTTTTTTTAATTTTATGGTTGATTTGTACCTTATTTGTTCGGTTTTCGAAAAAAATTTACATATAAAAGTTGTTACTATATTTATAATGAACAACTTTTATTCGAAGCATTTTCTCGAAAATCGAATCAATAAGGCAACACAAATCAATTATAAAATTCTAAAAAACGTCATCAATATTTGTGATACTACTAGAATTTAAAAAAAATGTAGGTTCTACGTAACCCTCCACAATGTATATATGTAAATGTATTGACCGAACTTTTATTGTAATAATTGGTTACAATTTACTTCATATTTATTTAGTTGAACATTTATAAACAATTTTTGAATAGAATGTGAAACATCAAGAGCCCTTGTTTTGTGTGAACATTAACAATACAATTTTACATATTGGGGATTCATTTTTATTTACTGATGGTTGCCTTTCTATAAAGACATTAAATTGTTACCAATATTTTTATAAACGTTCTTTTTATTATTATTCTATAGTTATGATGTATTATCATCAACTAATATTCAATAAGAATTGTATTCATTTACAACAGATTGATTTTTAAATTGCCATACATATACATACATGGTAAGTCTCGAGGATCGTTATGAATTTCACTATAGATACTTTCAAAAATTTCAATTTTCATGTATGTCATATTCCGGCGTTTGGTTGTTATGAAGAAGTAAAGAAACACATCGGTTTCGTAGAAAAACTGTTTAAAGTCGACCAGAGTTTTAAATCAACATTTATAATGTGTGATATCCAGGGCCGAATTTAAAGGTTTGAAGGTCACAGAATCAAAAACTCCTACATCGATGTTATTATTTATTTTGATATCTCGGAAAGAACTTAACTAAATAAAAGTTCCTTTGAGATATTTTTCTATTCGAGCATCTAGATGTGTTACCCACCAAAGTTTATCGGAGCTTTGAGAATGGGTCAATTCTGCCAAAAGTTCTTTTGGAAAATTTCTCTTATAGTATCAAAGAGTATAAATATAAAATTTGAAGCCAATCGAAGGATTGAGTGTTGCGAAACTCCAGCCGTAACATATATTAATTTTTTACATCAATAAAAGAAGATAAATAAATATACAAGGCCGGACTTCAGCTATTATAGGCTCCTTATCGCCATGGATACTTGATTGTGTTTATAATGTATTTTAATAGGAAATTAAAGTTTCTGGAAAGAATGACGTAAATCACTTTAAGATTTTAAAATTTTTAAATACTGTATCAAAATTGCATAGATCTAAAAATTACTAAGAAATAAAATAGATATACCTATATATAGATATTTTCCATAAATAGAAATTTTTTGTTTGGAGAAAACATAGGGAATATGCATGAAAATTTTTTTTCACATTTATTTTCAGAATATGAAAATACTGTTAATACTGTAATAATATTTAAAAGCGAAATTAAAATCCAACAAATATCAAGGAAGCTATAAGCTTTTAAAGATTATTATCTGTCTCTTTCTTGCAAAAATACTAAAAACGGAGTTTTACGTGTATTTTAAATGGTGAAAGTGTAATATGACGTCACATAACATATCAAAAGGGCTATCACCCTCTTTGTCTAATCGGGAATTTCAATCATTCATATCTCGCTTATTTTTAAAGTTATTTAAAAAGTAATTTTACCTTGATATTTGTCAAGTAAACATGCTTCAATTCAAGTGAAAAAAAATTTTCATGCATATTCCCTATTAAATAATATTATTTATTAAGGATGTTCCAGCATACCACCACTTTTCGACAGATTTTGCTCATTTTTTTCACAAGCTAAAAATAATATATGAATCAAATTAGTGTGAGTGAAAAATTAAAAAGGCCAATGCGAAATCAGGAATTCGGATTCTCAGAATCAAAACAGACCAAATACGGCAAATATGAACAACGAAAAAGTAAAATTATATCACAAATTTTTTGTCGCCTTCAAAAGTTTTGCTAAGGTTCAGCCTCCTCAGCCTATCTGTAAGTCCAGTCCTGTAAATATAGCCACTCTAGTACATGGAAATAAATCAATTGGTATGTTTGTTTTCTTTTATATTATGATAGAAAACATTAAATAATCGATCATAATGAACGATCATGTTACACAGATTGTAAAACATTGGCTACTACCTGCTATCTCGATCCTACTGTGTATTCTAAATATACAACCACAAAAATATGTTGAATACAAATCAGAAAAAGAAGAACATCATCCATTAAACTCACTAAATCTCCAAGATATGTTCTGTCATTACTTCAAAAATTATATGAATATAAAACTAATTGCAAATGAAATATCTACTGAATCATACATACTAAAACATTAAATAGAGCCGATTTTTCATTATCATATATTTTCTGATGAAAGAACTGTGTTTCCGAAATAATTGTCAAAATAGAATTATTGTTACGAAAATCTCAAATATTTGTTTTATTTAATAGATGTAGTCGAATTAAATTTGTAGACAAATAAGCAAGCGTTATATTATAAGCGTTAACAGCCACGCAAATTTAAATAGTCTTTACTCAAAATAGTTTACTCGTACACTCATGTTTCTTAAGAATTCTGAAATTTTGCTTTCAAGCGCTTTGTCCGCTAATCGTACACAATTATAAAATTACAAAAAGCTGTCATTTTATCAACATGTATGTTTGCTACATATTTTCTGGATTTGGGAACTAATGTAAGTGTTAAGTTAAATCATTTTTAAAGTATGTAAGTAGCTAAGTTATATATATATATATATATATATATATATATATATATATATATATATATATATATATATATATATATATATATATATATATATATATATATATATATATATATAATATTGTAAAGAAAAGTTTAGAAATTTAAAAATCTCGTTCATATTATTCACATATCGGCGGCAAACATTAAAAAAATCATAATATGTTATTGATGGCTTAATATATAGAACTTACCTGCTTAATATACCTAAAAAAAACTTTTGTATACATATTTTATTGTAAATTATTAAGAGATGCCGACTGATTTCATTGAATAAAGTAACTCTTGTTGACGTTTACCGACCATCAAATTCTATATGTGATTTTTTCAAATGTTTTGCTTTTTCAGTGGTTTTTGCTTCGTGTGTTGTTTGTTGTGTCATTGATATATCAATTCTTATTCACTTAATTTATGTGCACTTTTTTTTTGTATACCGATCCCTTTTTTTGACAATTGTAGGGGAAATATTTATGAAATACATGAAAAACAAATCAATAAATATATCAATTTGTTTGTACGCGTAAATAGAATCGTTTCTGCACTAACATTGAGATGAAAGCAAATCTACGGACAATTGCTTTCAGAATATTTGAAACGGCAGAAAATAGTTTATTTCTCTCTTTGACTGTCATGATTTTGTATTACGGGATAAAAAAAGCGCTCCAAATATTATAGTTGATTTGTACTTTATTCATTCGGTTTTTGGGTAAATGTCTCGAATAAAACTTATTCGAATATTTGTATAATGAAGCCTTTTATCGAAAACTGAATGAATAATAAATATACAAATCAATTATAAAATTTTGGAAAAGAACGCTACTTCTGCAGCTCTGTGTACTATCGCTAGGAATAGTGGCGTTTTTTTTCTTGAAATTTGGGCTATATTTATGCCTTATCCATTCGGTTTTCGAAAAAATGTTACGAATAAAAGTTATTCATTATAGATATACTAACAACTTTTATCCGAAAACCGTAATATATTCGGCACAAATCAAATATGAAATATAGAAAAAGAACGAAAACAAAGTTGGAGAAAGATACTTGGTTTTTTGTTGTCAATAAAGTTTGACATAAAACGACTGACCTCCATTATATATGGAGTGTTACCAAAAAAAAGTTGTCCAAATTAAAGCATAAACTAGAGCCATCTATGCTAAAAGGTTTAGTAGCTGAAACTAAACATAAAAATCGCCCGAGAATTAAACATAAAAAAAACTTAATTTGTAATGAGATTTTTTACAATAATTTTCTATAAAATATTTTAGTTTAAATATTATAAACTATTTTCACTTATGCTAAACAGGCGAAAATTTTTATTCCTTTACGAAAAGATAATGCATATGGCTTAGTAG
Organism: Nineta flava; assembly: GCA_963920215.1. Lineage (NCBI taxonomy): Eukaryota > Metazoa > Arthropoda > Insecta > Neuroptera > Chrysopidae > Nineta > Nineta flava. The sequence goes on from OY986041.1 coordinate 110,253,340, forward strand.
ACATGCGTCTTATTTTATTAGCTAACACACACGTCTTTATTAGTAGAGACATGTCTTATTCTTTCGTAAAAAAAATATTATTTTCTTATTGTTGCGTTTTATTTTTTCTGTTTATTATAAGTAGAAATAGTTTAATATAAATGAAAATTCAGATTTGTGTATTTCATTCTCGCGCAGCTTTTTATCTTTAGTTCTCCCACTAAACTCGTCAGTATAGATAGCTATAGTATATGCTTCAATTTGGACCATATCTAAACTAAACTCTAGCACTTGGATAAATAATAAACTACAGCAGGTAAGGCTATGTTTCCTATCGCAACCCTCGTGGTAAACTCTTCGACCAATAAGTTTCGTGTTCGCACTCTGGTGAACAAATTAGAAACTACTGAAAGTAGATTGAAATATTAAAATTCGCCCCTATAGTCAGTGCATTTATGAAGGAAGTAAGTGAAAAAACATACAATATATATGTTATATGTATAGTAGACTCCATAAACGATTTCCGATTCGAATACCAAGTTTCAGTCATTTGCTTTCAATTGCGAATCATGAAAACTAAAATATTTGAAAGAGTTAAAGGGGAAAATCAATTTTTTTTAAAGCATAAAATAAATGTGACTTTATTTGATCTAAAAAATACATTTTATAAGATCTTAAACAATTTATTACGTTTGAAAATAACCAAATACTCGTACGCTACTATATTTGATTTGATCTACAAATTCCAATTCCATGGAATACATAAAACACCGTTTGTTAAAACAGAATAATATGTCGTAATATTTAAATTCAGATTATTAATATTCTGAAAATCATTTTTATTCTCTAATAATCGATTACAGCATGCTATCATCAATTCAGGTGTTATGGCATCATCCTTATGTAAGTCGTTTAGTTTTAATTCCTTTTTAACAAGATTATATAATTCTTTTTCGAGTTCTTTATCCCTGCAAAAAAAACATACATCAATGCATTTCATTTACTTTATCTTAATTCTGGGAATTATTTGTATTAAAGCAAATATATATTGAAAATGTGCGAATTTCTCAAGAGAAGGTGAAAGAAATTCCAGAATCCAAAATGTCTGAAATTATTTATCTGGAAAATAGGCTACAAATACCTTTTGAACTATTCAAAAGGGATTTGAATTAATAAGGTATGTGTTTAAATATAAAGATTGGAATCGATCAAATAGCTTTTAGGAACTCACCAAATTTTGCTAATTTTATTAAAAATACTGTGTTCTTTAACCTTTTTTTACATATTTTACTAAAAATGATTCTTGAGTACATAATTTAAAAAAAACAATACATAATCATTTTGAAATAGATTTGAAATAAATTGATCACGATGGTGACGTAGATGGACGTAGACTTGCGAATTTTCTCTGAGTTTCGGCTATATAAGGAATATCAAAACAAGTTGCCATGGTATGTAACAAGTGTTTGACATGGAGAGAAACCTGATGCTATTACCCTATAAAGGTCTAATAAACTGTTTTAGATTGTCAATGTATGTGAAAAGCTCTTTTTTTAAATTATATATATAAAAGGAATTTGTCATTAAGCCCGATCCTCAGGGACATAAGCTTAATTTTACATTTGATTTGTGCCGAATCCAATCTTTTTTCGAAAAAATGTTTCAAATAAAAGTATTTTTATAATGAACAACTTTTATTCTTAACAACGATTAGGTAGATTAATGGCAGAAACTACCAATAGATTTCATGGCGCCAATTTCATTCGTTAATAATAAGTTTTTGTTTTAATCGAACCACGGTGCCTGACCTAATGCTATTTAATATTACTAATATAGCTGAACTTCGAGTAACGATTTTTAACACTTACCTACTGTACTCTTCTAGACGTATTTTTGCTTCTACTAAATTTTCAGATATAAAATCTACCAAAAGAAATCCGGGACAAGATGAAGGTACAATAAATTGACCAGTCGGGGAAAGTGTTAGTGGACCAGCTTCACTATTGTAAAATAAAAAATTATATTTTATCATAAATTTTTGATTAAAAACAAACGAAATTGATTACTATAATGCTGGTGATGGAAAGCATTTTATGATACAACTGGTGATATTTATAATTTTAACTTACGTTTCGATAACAATTTCAAAATCTTGTAGAGACTTTGGCCAATGTTTTGGATATTTGTAAAAACTTTTATAATCGTTTAAAGTTGTAGTAATTGTAACAAGATGCTTCTCATATTCAGCAACCATAACTTTCGGCATAAATTTTCTAAACATATTTTAAAAATATTATCATTAATTATCATAAGTATATGACGCGATAACGGTGAAGAAAAGTTCTCGGCCTTGTCCATAGATGGCTACTGATAATGAAATTACTGTTTTGTTAGGTTGACACACTTCGGTAAAAAAGGTGTAGAAAGGTCTACTTGCCAGGTTCGGCCTTCCCTCCGCTACTACTATGTTGACACACTTGTTGCAAATTGAAATACCAAATGTGAGAGGAAAGGCCTGGTTTGTAAAAGATAAAAGTCATATTTAACTATAACAATGCAGCCGCTTGCAAAGGCGCTTTGACAGTGGGAAAATTGAGGGTTTTGAAATATGAATTGTTGGAACATCCTCATCTCAGATTTGGCTCCCTCTGACTTTCATCAAATGAAGAGGTGATATCCAGTTATTGAAGAAACGTTTGACAAAGTAGGGAGGCTAAAGGGAGGCTATATTGAGAAATAAATGCATTTTCAAAACTCATTTTTTCACAACTAGACCGAGAAATTTTTACCTCAACTTCGTAATTAGGGAGCTGGTGGCAGAAATTTTTCAGTCATTTGCTCGTGTGGTAGTAGTTAAAATAGTCCTGTGTTTGTTATGAAAAACCATTAATGTCAACTTCTATCGTTCCATTATTAATTAGAATTAAATCTTAAACATGTAACAAAAAGAAGGGCATCTAAATCTTAAATTATTTTTGTTAATCAGACCTTCACATATATTTTATAGCTCTATTAAATAATTTAGGAATGTTTTATTATTTTAAAAATCAGCGACACCTGAATTTGTCACCTAGGTTATAAACATCAAATGTCGACTCCCTATCATTCTTACCGACGAGCAAATATTATGCCTTTTGTGCCACCAGTTCCCTAGTTATATATCATTTATACCTTCTACCAATTTTTATATTCAACAATACTTGTGATACAGCTTTTTCAAATGATGGTATTTTTGTAAGAAGTAAATCATAACTTGAGACATTTCTTATCAACTGAAAAAGTATTACAAAATATTATTAAAAATATGTTTTGCCGCTTATGATAAGGTTATTCTAATGTTTATTATAAATCAAAATTAATTGAGATAAGCCATTGCAAACTTACATCTAACCAATTATGCCTTACATCTCCAGTATTAAGGAGTACATCGCCTTCTAAGCTAACACCAGTAAATGGTGCGAATACAATAGTTCGACCTAAAAAATACCAAGCGAATAATTATTATGCTGAATAATCCTTTAACATTGGTGACAATTCTACTGTTTCCAAGATATAGTGTGTGTTAAACAAGCCCGCATTAAATGTTTTGAACTTTAAATATATTAGAGTTATTATCTTTAAAACTATAGCTAAACTCAATTTTATAACTCGAATTTTCTTTTCCTTGGATAAATATTAGTCTAAAAATAATTTTCATAAAAGGCAGAACCCATATGAAACTAGTTTCATATATTTAATTATTTTTGTAAACTTGGTGTCCATCCATTCATTGTTAGTATGGTTTCCTTTCAGTTATGTTATACTAACGAAGATAATTAGATAGATAAATCTAGGGGTATGAAAATTATTACAATTTGACCTTATGGCCCATTGCGCTCTCCCTTCTACTTCAATCTGACGAGTCTGAAAATTTTCATATCCAAGCATTCATGTCAAAATAATGTTACTTAAGCTATTCGGTAAAAATTTTGGAAATTTTATACATAATTCATACAAACATACCCTTTAAATGTTTTAAAATCTCTGGATAATGTTTACTTAATGACTGAAAGGCTTCTAAACATCCTCGAAAATGAGAAATATTCCAACCACACTCCCATTTAATTTCCTTCAATTGTAATGTTTCTATTAAAGATTCCTTTCGGCGATTAATTTCTTCTACGATTGGCTGTTCAGCGTCTGTTCTCTCTTTCGCTAATTCTGAATTTTTATTTAACCAATTTCTGGAATAAAAACAATTCAATTAGTAAAAGTATTTTTCCAAAATGAAGCTAAAACGTACACACTTTAAAGTAGTTTCTTCAATCTTTTTTTTGATTTTTATTTGTATATCTGCAAAAATATCATGAACATAACTACTATCGCTCTTGTAATTTCCAGTAAATTTTTCTGTATTCACAGATTTTGGAGACGATGGTAATTGATTCACAAATGTTGTAGATAAATCACAAGCTTTTAAAATTGTTAAAATCACTTCGCGCGTATCTCTACTTTTTAATTGAATATTTACAAGATTAAAAGTACCTTAAAAATTGCAATTATTGGTATAACAAATTTTTGTAATCCTTACACATTCATAATTACCTCGATTTCTTTTCTTTCGAACATAAAATGGTACAGTCATTGGCTTTATTGGTTTGTTACTTTGTACACTGGTTAAAAAGGAGCTTAACTGTTTTAAAGAATTTTCATTAACTTCCTAGAATAATAGAAAAAGGAATATGAAAGTGTATAAATACTTCATGAGGTTAATAGTAAATACATCATGAAAAAGACTAGCATTATTCTTTCCCCAGTTTCTATATCCCTAAAAAAAGTTTGAAATAGAAAATGAATATCCATCACCATAACCCGATTACCTTATAACCTTTGCGACATCATTGAGTTTTAAATATTAAAAAAAGTTTCATATAAAAATTTTATGATCGATAAGTTTAATAATACAGTAGAACTACAATAATCCGGATTAACCCTTAAATGACACACGTCTCTGAAATGACATAAATGCCACACGGTGACATTTTGAGCCCAGGCCCCATCGTGAAAAAATGAGCAATATTTCAAAAAAAATTTCTCTTTGAAAAAATTTTGGAACATATTTCTCACCTTTACAAAAATGCCTCAATCTTGACTATACCGGATTTTTCGGATTTTCATTTAAAAAAAACATGAGACAAATTTTTTTCCACTCAAAATTTTAGAGTTTTACTGCAAAAATAGACCTTTTCAAGATAGTCTTGGTCCCGTAAGTGAGTTTTCAAAAAAAAATTTTTTCTGAGTGTAAAAAATTTATTTCTATCACGGAGTGTGATAGAAAGATCACCATGTTTTTGATAAAACATGATGATCTTTGAAAAAGAACATTTAAATAATGGTCTAGGTCAACACGGGAAAATAATTGAAAAATGGTTGGGATCAATAATTGAAAAAAGTCAATTGATAAATGAAGATAAACTGTCAATTGTCTCGGTTAAATCTTTGCCTTTTTCGCAAATAATCAGCCTGGGTTTCCCAATGCCCGCTGCTGCAAAACCACTTTTTTTCCTCAGAAAGATTGGAATAATTTGAGTTATACTGTGTCTAATGCCATCGTAATACCAGTAATACTTGGCAAAAACCAGAAAAATAATATCTTACAAAAAAATTTATAAAATAAAAATCTTGTATTCGACAAAATGATAATGCCCATTTTTTTTACATAGCGTTAGTACTGAGTAAAATAATAAAAACACGTCTTTTTGAAGGTGCAACTTATCCACCCTCACCTTATCTAATAGAAAACAATTCCATATTCACTTTCTATTTGCAATGTAAATAAATAAACTGGACACTATTTGAAAAATTATAAATATATATAAATAGTTAATTACTCTTTGATTGGGATGTTGACCAAATAAATCAGGATGAACAGCGAAATAAAATGGTCTTAAAGCTGTAGAAATTTCAGATGAACTTAAATATCGTACAAAATCTGTGATTGGCTTTGAATAAAATTCACATCTAAAATATTTACCAGACAAAACAGTTTCAATTATAATAGAATTCAGGATACACAAAAGATTTTTATACCTTTTAAAGAGACTATACATCTTCAATCACAATAATTTTTCAAACCATTTGTATTTTTTAAACCAATCCATTAAAACTTATTATTTATACTGTAAATAAACAATTTATTCACATCGTAATCTTGTTTAAGATGTAGCAATTACGTAATTACACAAATAACACTAAATGATTTTTATACCCAGTATATTTGTAAATATACAAGGTATATTAAGTTTAGTCCCGACTTTGTAACGCTTGAAAATATTAATCCTTGACAAAAATGCTTCACATAGGTATTCATAAAATGGCCTAATTCGGCCTTTTTCACATGTCCGTCCGTCCGTCTGTCCGTCTGTCCGTCTGTCCGTCTGTCCGTCTGTCCGTCTGTGAAGCCGATTACTCAAAAACGAAAAGAGATATCGAGCTGAAAATTTTTTTGTGTATTCTTGACCAAAAAAGTAAGGTCAAGTTCGTTAACGGGCAAAATCGGACCGTGTTTCCCCCCGCCAGGGGGGAAAAATTATATCTCTGAAACCGTAGGAGATAGAAAAAATTTTTGTCAACAAAAAATCTTCTTCTCTTTAAAATAAACAACTTTTGTTTGAAAACTTTTTTCATAAACTCAACAGTTTTCTCAAAATTTACCCTCAAAGTTGAAAAAAATGAGAAATACAATTGATTGGCGAATAAAGGCATGGGCTCCATGGACCCGTAGGTATGTATAACAACTGTACATACTATTTTTTTATACCCAGTATATTTGTAAATATACAAGGTATATTAAGTTTAGTCCCGACTTTGTAACGCCTGAAAATATTAATCCTTGACAAAAATGCTTCACAAAGATATTCATAAAATGGCCTAATTCGGCCTTTTTCACATGTCCGTCCGTCCGTCTGTCCGTCTGTCCGTCTGTGAAGCCGATAACTCAAAAACGAAAAGAGATATCGAGTTGAAAATTTTTGTGTGTATTCTTGACCAAAAAAGTAAGGTCAAGTTCGTTAATGGGCAAAATCGGAACGTGTTTCCCCCCACTAGGGGGGAAAAATTATATCTTTGAAACCGTAGGAGATAGAAAAAAAATTTGTAAGCCAAAAATCTTCTTCTCTTTGAAATAAACAACTTTTGTTTGAAAACTTTTTTCATAAACTCAACAGTTTTATCAAAATTTGTCCTCAAAGTTGAAAAAAATGAGAAATTCAATTGACAGGCGAATGAAGGCATGGTCTCCATGGACCCGTAGGTATACATAACTATACATACTATTTTTATATCCTGTATATGTAAATATACAAGGTATATTATATTTAGTCCCGTCTATGTAACGCTTGAAAATATTAATCCTTGACAAAAATGCTTCACAAAGGTATTCATAAAATGGCCTAATTCGGTCTTATTCGTCTGTCCGTCTGTGAACCCGATAACTCAAGAACGAAAAGAGATAACGAGCTGAAAATTTTTCTGTGTGTTCTAGACCAAAAAAGTAAGGTAAAGTTCGTTAATGGGCAAAATCGGAACGTGTTTCCCCCCACTAGGAGGGGTGGAAATGTTCGCCTTTGAAACCGTAAGAGATAGAAAAAAAATTTATTGACATAAAATCTTCTTCATTATAAAATAATCAACTTTTGCTTGAAATGTTTTTCCATAAACTCAATAGTTTTCTCATAATTTGTGCACAAAGAGCAAATTTGTGCACAAATTTGTGCATAAGAGGGGGGAATTACACATCTTTGAAACCGTAACAGATAGAAAAAAAATTTGTTGACAAAAAAACATCTTCTCTTTAAAATAAACAACTTTTGTTTGAAAAACTTTTTCATAAACTCAATAGTTTTCTCAAAATTTGTCCTCAAATTTGAAAACAATGAGAAATATAATTGATAGGCGAATGATGGCATGGTCTCCATGGACCCGTAGGTATACATAACAACCATACATACTATTTTTGTACCCAGTATATTTGTAAATATACAAGGTATATTAAGTTTAGTTACGACTTTTTTTTTACGACGAAAAAAAATTTATTGACATAAAATCTTCTTCATTATAAAATAATCAACTTTTGCTTGAAATGTTTTTCCATAAACTCAATAGTTTTCTCATAATTTGTGCACAAAGAGCAAATTTGTGCACAAATTTGTGCATAAGAGGGGGGAATTACACATCTTTGAAACCGTAACAGATAGAAAAAAAATTTGTTGACAAAAAAACATCTTCTCTTTAAAATAAACAACTTTTGTTTGAAAAACTTTTTCATAAACTCAATAGTTTTCTCAAAATTTGTCCTCAAATTTGAAAACAATGAGAAATATAATTGATAGGCGAATGAAGGCATGGTCTCCATGGACCCGTAGGTATACATAACAACCATACATACTATTTTTGTACCCAGTATATTTGTAAATATACAAGGTATATTAAGTTTAGTTACGACTTTGTAATGCTTGAAAATATTAATCCTTGACAAAAATGCTTTACAAAGATATTCATAAAATGGCCTAATTCGGCCATCTGTCTGTCTGTGAAGTCGATAACTCAAAAACGAGAAGAGATAACGAGCTGAAAATTTTTGTATGCGTTCTAGACCAAAAAATTAAGGTCAAATTCGTTAATGGGCAAAATCGGAAAGTAATTCCCCCCGCCAGGGTGGAAAAAATATATCTTTGAAACCGTAAGAGGTAAACAAAAATTTTATTGACAAAAAATTTTCTTCTCTTTAAAATAAAGAACTTTTGTTTGCAAAAATTTTTCATAAACTCAATAAATTTCTCAAAATTTGTCCTCACATGTACAAACATAACATACATCAAATAGTATTGTTATACCCAGTATATTTGTAAATATACAAGGTATATTAAGTTTAGTCCCGACTTTGTAACGCTTGAAAATATTAATCCTTGACAAAAATGCTTCACATAGGTATTCATAAAATGGCCTAATTCGGCCTTTTTCACATGTCCGTCCGTCCGTCTGTCCGTCTGTCCGTCTGTCCGTCTGTCCGTCTGTCCGTCTGTGAAGCCGATTACTCAAAAACGAAAAGAGATATCGAGCTGAAAATTTTTTTGTGTATTCTTGACCAAAAAAGTAAGGTCAAGTTCGTTATTGGGCAAAATCGGAACGTGTTTCCCCACGCTAGGGGGGAAAAATTATATCTTTGAAACCGTAGGAGATAGAAAAAAAATTTGTTAACAAAAAATCTTCTTCTCTTTGAAACAAACAACTTTTGTTTGAAAACTTTTTTCATAAACTCAATAGTTTTATCAAAATTAGTCCTCAAAGTTGAAAAAAATGAGAAATACAAATGACAGGCGAATGAAGGCATGGTCTCCATGGACCCGTAGGTATACATAACAACTACACATACTATTTTTATATCCTGTATATGTAAATATACAAGGTATATTATATTAAGTCCCGTCTTTGTAACGCTTGAAAATATTAATCCTTGATAAAAATGCTTCACAAAGGTATTCATAAAATGGCCTAATTCGGCCTTATTCGTCTGTCCGTCCGTCTGTGAACACGATAACTGAAGAACGAAAAGAGATAACGAGCTGAAAATTTTTGTGTGTGTTTTAGACCAAAAAAGTAAGGTCAAGTTCGTTAATGGGCAAAATCGGAACGTGTTTCCCCTGGCCGGGGGGGAAAAATTATGTGTTCGAAACTGTAGGAGATCGAAAAAAAATTTGTTAACAAAAAATCTTCTTCTCTTTAAAATAAACAACTTTTATTTGAAAACTTTTTTCATAAAGTCAACCGTTTTCTCAAAATTTGTGCTTAAAGTTGAAAATGAGTCGATCGATGACGGGCACATGTGCAATCATAATATACATCAAATAGTATTGTTATACCCAGTATATTTGTAAATATACAAGGTATATTAAGTTTAGTCCCGACTTTGTAACGCTTGAAAATATTAATCCTTGACAAAAATGCTTCACATAGGTATTCATAAAATGGCCTAATTCGGCCTTTTTCACATGTCCGTCTGTCCGTCTGTCCGTCTGTGAAGCCGATAACTCAAGAACGAAAAGAGATAACGGCCTGAAAATTTTTGTGTGTGTTCTAGAGCAAAAAAGTAAGATAAAGGTCAAGTTCGTTAACGGGCAAAATCGGACCGTGTTTCCCCCCGCCAGGGGGGAAAAATTATATCTCTGAAACCGTAGGAGATAGAAAAAATTTTTGTCAACAAAAAATCTTCTTCTCTTTAAAATAAACAACTTTTGTTTGAAAACTTTTTTCATAAACTCAACAGTTTTCTCAAAATTTACCCTCAAAGTTGAAAAAAATGAGAAATACAATTGATTGGCGAATAAAGGCATGGGCTCCATGGACCCGTAGGTATGTATAACAACTGTACATACTATTTTTTTATACCCAGTATATTTGTAAATATACAAGGTATATTAAGTTTAGTCCCGACTTTGTAACGCCTGAAAATATTAATCCTTGACAAAAATGCTTCACAAAGATATTCATAAAATGGCCTAATTCGGCCTTTTTCACATGTCCGTCCGTCCGTCTGTCCGTCTGTCCGTCTGTGAAGCCGATAACTCAAAAACGAAAAGAGATATCGAGTTGAAAATTTTTGTGTGTATTCTTGACCAAAAAAGTAAGGTCAAGTTCGTTAATGGGCAAAATCGGAACGTGTTTCCCCCCACTAGGGGGGAAAAATTATATCTTTGAAACCGTAGGAGATAGAAAAAAAATTTGTAAGCCAAAAATCTTCTTCTCTTTGAAATAAACAACTTTTGTTTGAAAACTTTTTTCATAAACTCAACAGTTTTATCAAAATTTGTCCTCAAAGTTGAAAAAAATGAGAAATTCAATTGACAGGCGAATGAAGGCATGGTCTCCATGGACCCGTAGGTATACATAACTATACATACTATTTTTATATCCTGTATATGTAAATATACAAGGTATATTATATTTAGTCCCGTCTATGTAACGCTTGAAAATATTAATCCTTGACAAAAATGCTTCACAAAGGTATTCATAAAATGGCCTAATTCGGTCTTATTCGTCTGTCCGTCTGTGAACCCGATAACTCAAGAACGAAAAGAGATAACGAGCTGAAAATTTTTCTGTGTGTTCTAGACCAAAAAAGTAAGGTAAAGTTCGTTAATGGGCAAAATCGGAACGTGTTTCCCCCCACTAGGAGGGGTGGAAATGTTCGCCTTTGAAACCGTAAGAGATAGAAAAAAAATTTATTGACATAAAATCTTCTTCATTATAAAATAATCAACTTTTGCTTGAAATGTTTTTCCATAAACTCAATAGTTTTCTCATAATTTGTGCACAAAGAGCAAATTTGTGCACAAATTTGTGCATAAGAGGGGGGAATTACACATCTTTGAAACCGTAACAGATAGAAAAAAAATTTGTTGACAAAAAAACATCTTCTCTTTAAAATAAACAACTTTTGTTTGAAAAACTTTTTCATAAACTCAATAGTTTTCTCAAAATTTGTCCTCAAATTTGAAAACAATGAGAAATATAATTGATAGGCGAATGATGGCATGGTCTCCATGGACCCGTAGGTATACATAACAACCATACATACTATTTTTGTACCCAGTATATTTGTAAATATACAAGGTATATTAAGTTTAGTTACGACTTTTTTTTTACGACGAAAAAAAATTTATTGACATAAAATCTTCTTCATTATAAAATAATCAACTTTTGCTTGAAATGTTTTTCCATAAACTCAATAGTTTTCTCATAATTTGTGCACAAAGAGCAAATTTGTGCACAAATTTGTGCATAAGAGGGGGGAATTACACATCTTTGAAACCGTAACAGATAGAAAAAAAATTTGTTGACAAAAAAACATCTTCTCTTTAAAATAAACAACTTTTGTTTGAAAAACTTTTTCATAAACTCAATAGTTTTCTCAAAATTTGTCCTCAAATTTGAAAACAATGAGAAATATAATTGATAGGCGAATGAAGGCATGGTCTCCATGGACCCGTAGGTATACATAACAACCATACATACTATTTTTGTACCCAGTATATTTGTAAATATACAAGGTATATTAAGTTTAGTTACGACTTTGTAATGCTTGAAAATATTAATCCTTGACAAAAATGCTTTACAAAGATATTCATAAAATGGCCTAATTCGGCCATCTGTCTGTCTGTGAAGTCGATAACTCAAAAACGAGAAGAGATAACGAGCTGAAAATTTTTGTATGCGTTCTAGACCAAAAAATTAAGGTCAAATTCGTTAATGGGCAAAATCGGAAAGTAATTCCCCCCGCCAGGGTGGAAAAAATATATCTTTGAAACCGTAAGAGGTAAACAAAAATTTTATTGACAAAAAATTTTCTTCTCTTTAAAATAAAGAACTTTTGTTTGCAAAAATTTTTCATAAACTCAATAGTTTTCTCAAAATTTGTCCTCACATGTACAAACATAACATACATCAAATAGTATTGTTTTTATGTTTATTTCAGTTTTTTCAACCAGGTGTGTATATAAGTTTTTTTGTACAAAATTTTGCAAATAGTTTATTCAAAGGTCCATCGATCCTATCAAAAATTATCTATATATAATGTATATATATATATATATATATAACGCTTCGTGTGGACCTTACACTTCTCATTGACGCTTCGCTTTGAATACGGTTCGCTGTAGCTTACGTTTCGTGTTGATAAACGCAAAGCCTTGACCGAACAATTCTTACTGATTAACGGTTCTTATTGGCTCACTAACGGTTCGCTTTAGCTTACGTTTCGCATTAGTAAACGCATTGCGTTTACTAAAGTTTCGCGGTAACCTAACACTTCCTATTGACTAACGGTTCTCATCGACCAACGCTTCACGTTGGCTGACTTACGGTTTGCGTTGATTAACAAACGCTTTGCGTTGATCTGACGCTTCCTATTGACTGACGCTTCTCATTGACCAACGTTTCGCTGACTTACGTTTCATTAAAGTTAACATTAAGCTTACGTTTCGCGTTGGTTAACGCTTTGCGTTGGTTAATTATTCGCTTGGCATAACGCTTCGCGTACCAATGAAGCTTCGCTTTGCATAACTAACGCTTCTTATTGACCAACGCCTCGCGTTGGCTGACTTATGGTTCGCTGCAGCTAACGTTCCGCGTTAGTAAAAGCTTTGCTAACAGTTGGCGTTTACTAACGCTTCGCGTTGACCTTACGCTTCCTTTTGAATTACACTTCTCATTAAGCTACACTTCGCGTTGGGTGATTTACGGTTTGCTTTAGCTTACATTTCGCTTTGCGTTTACAAACGCTTTGCGTTGATAAACTGAAGTTTCGCATTGATTAACAATCGCTTGGCGTTGATTAACTAACGCTTCGCGTTGATTAACTAACGTTTCGCAATGATTAACTATCGCTTGGCGTTGATTAACTAACGCTTCGCGTTGATTAACTAACGCATCGCGTTGTTAAACAAACGCTTCGCGTTGATTAACTAACGCTTTGCGTTGACTAATTAACGCTTCGCGTTGATTAACTAACGCTTCGCGTTCTTTATACAACGCTTCGCGTTGATTAACTAACGCTTCACGTTGATTAACTAACACTTCGCGTTGATTAACTAACGCTTCGCGTTGATTATCCAACGCTTCGCGTTGACTAACTAACGCTTTGCGTTGATTAACTAACGCTTCGCGTTGTTTATCATACGCTTCGCGTTGATTTACTAACGCTTCGCGTTGATTAACTAACGCTTCGCGTTGATAAACAAACGCTTCGCGTTGATTAACCAACGCTTCGCATTGATTAACTAACGCTTCGCGCTGATAAACTAACGCTTCGCGTTGATTAACTAACGCTTCGCGTTGATAAACTAACGCTTCACGTTTATTAACTAACGCTTCGCGTTGATTAACTAACGCTTCGTGTTATTTAACTAACGCTTCGTGTTGATTAACTAACGCTTCGTGTTGATTAACTAACGCTTCGCGTTGATTATCCAACGCTTCGCGTTGCCTAACTAACGCTTCGCGTTGACTAACTTACGCTTCGCGTTGTTTATCTAACGCTTCGCGTTGATTTACTAACGCTTCGCGTTGATTTACTAACGCTTCGCGTTGATTAACTAACGCTTCGCGTTGATTAACTAACGCTTCGCGTTGACTAACTAACGCTTCGCGTTGATTAACTAACCCTTCGCGTTGATTAACTAACGCTTCACGTTGATTAAATAACGCTTCGCGTTGATGCACTAACGCTTCGCGTTGATTATCCAACGCTTCGCGTTGACTAACTAACGCTTCGCGTTGATTAACTAACGCTTCGCGTTGTTTATCTTACCCTTCGCGTTGATTTACTAACGCTTCGCGTTGATTAACAAACGCTTCGCGTTGATTAATTAGCGCTTCACGTTGATTAACTAATGCTTCGCGTTGATTAACTAACGCTTCGCGTTGATTATCCAACGGTTCGCGTTGATTAACTAAGGCTTCGCGTTGACTAACGCTTCGCGTTGATTGACTAAGGCTTCGCGTTGATAAACTAACGCTTCGCGTTGATTAACTAACGCTTCGCGCTGATTAACTAACGCTTCGCGTTGATTAACTAACGCTTCGCGTTGATAAACTAACGCTTCACGTTGATTAACTAATGCTTCGCGTTGATTAACTAACGCTTCGCGTTGATTATCCAACGGTTCGCGTTGATTTACTAAGGCTTCGCGTTGACTAACGCTTCGCGTTGATTGACTAAGGCTTCGCGTTGATAAACTAACGCTTCGCGTTGATTAACTAACGCTTCGCGCTGATTAACTAACGCTTCGCGTTGATTAACTAACGCTTCGCGTTGATAAACTAACGCTTCACGTTGATTAACTAACGCTTCGCGTTGATTAACTAACGCTTCGTGTTGATTAACAAACGCTTCGCGTTGATTATCCAACGATTCGCGTTGACTAACTAACGCTTCGCGTTGACTAACTAACGCTTCGCGTTGTTTATCTAACGCTTCGCGTTGATTTACTAACGCTTCGCGTTGATTAACTAACGCTTCGCTTTGATTAACTAACGCTTCAAGTTGACTAACTAACGCTTCACGTTGATTTACTAACGCTTCGCGTTGATTATCCAACGGTTCGAGTTGATTAACTAACGCTTCGCGTTGACTAACGCTTCGCGTTGATTGACTAAGGCTTCGCGTTGATAAACTAACGCTTCGCGTTGATTAACTAACGCTTCGCGCTGATTAACTAACGCTTCGCGTTGATTAACTAACGCTTCGCGCTGATAAACTAACGCTTCACGTTGATTAACTAACGCTTCGCGTTGATTAACTAACTCTTCGTGTTGATTAACAAACGCTTCGCGTTGATTATCCAACGATTCGCGTTGACTAACTAACGCTTCGCGTTGACTAACTAACGCTTCGCGTTGACTTACTAACGCTTCGCGTTGACTAACTAACGCTTCGCGTTGTTTATCTAACGCTTCGCGTTGATTTACTAACGCTTCGCGTTGATTAACTAACGCTTCGCGTTGATTAACTAACGCTTCGCGTTGATAATCCAACGCTTCGCGTTGACTAACTAACGCTTCGCGTTCATTAACTAACGCTTCGCGTTGTTTATCTTACGCTTCGCGTTGATTAACTAACGCTTCGCGTTGATAAACTAACGCTTCGCGATGATTAACCAATGCTTTGTGTTGATTAACAAACGCTTCGCGTTGATTAACTAACGCTTTGCGTTTACCTTACGCTTTCTATTGACTAACGCTTCTCATGACCAACGCTTCGCTGACCAACGCTTGGATGACTTACGGTTTACTTAAGCTTACGTTTTGCGTGGGTTAACGCTTATCGTTTACCAACGATAATTTTACGATTTGCGTAAAATCACGCTTCGCGAATCACCAAAGCGACTCTCCGGCGCTTCGCTTTGACTAACTAACGCGTCTCTTTAACCAACGCTTCGCGTTGGCTTACTTATGGTTCAATTAAGCTTACGTTTCTCGTTGGTTAACGATTTGCGTGAAATCACGCTTCGCGAATCTTTGACGCTCCGCTTTGGATAACTAACGCTTCTCATTGACCAACTCTTCCGTTTACCAACGCTTTACGTTTACCAACGCTTTCCATTAATTTTCTAAATCTTCACGTTGACTACCTTTTCGCGTCGCCTAAAGGCTCGCGATGACCAACGCTTTGCTTCGCGTTGATTAACTAACGCTTCGCGTTGTTTATCTTACCCTTCGCGTTGATTTACTAACGCTTCGCGTTGATTAACTAACGCTTCGCGTTGATTAACTAGCGCTTCACGTTGATTAACTAATGCTTCGCGTTGATAAACTAACGCTTCGCGTTGATTATCCAATGGTTCGCGTTGATTAACTAACGCTTCGCGTTGACTAACGCTTCGCGTTGATTGACTTAGGCTTCGCGTTGATAAACTAACGCTTCGCGTTGATTAACTAACGCTTCGCGCTGATTAACTAACGCTTCGCGTTGATTAACTAACGCTTCGCGTTGATAAACTAACGCTTCTCGTTGATTAACTAACGCTTCGCGTTAGTTAACTAACTCTTCGTGTTGATTAACAAACGCTTCGCGTTGATTATCCAACGATTCGCGTTGACTAACTTACGCTTCGCGTTGACTAACTAACGCTTCGCGTTGACTTACTAACGCTTCGCGTTGACTAACTAACGCTTCGCGTTGATTAACTAACGCTTCGCGTTGATTAACTAACGCTTCGCGTTGATTAACTAACCCTTCGCGTTGATTAACTAACGCTTCAAGTTGACTAACTAACGCTTCACGTTGATTAACTAACGCTTCGCGTTGATTAACTAACTCTTCGTGTTGATGAACTAACGCTTCGCGTTGATTATCCAACGATTCGCGCTGACTAACTAACGCTTCGCGTTGACTAACTAACGCTTCGCGTTGACTTACTAACGCTTCGCGTTGACTAACTAACGCTTCGCGTTGTTTATCTAACGCTTCGCGTTGATTTACTAACGCTTCGCGTTGATTAACTAACGCTTCGCGTTGGTTAACTAACGCTTCGCGTTGATTAACTAACGCTTCGCGTTAATAATCCAACGCTTCGCGTTGACTAACTAACGCTTCGCGTTCATTAACTAACGCTTCGCGTTGATAAACTAACGCTTCGCGATGATTAACTAATGCTTTGTGTTGATTAACAAACGCTTCGCGTTGATTAACTAACGCTTCGCGTTTACCTTACGCTTTCTATTGACTAACGCTTCTCATGACCAACGTTTCGCTGACCAACGCTTGGATGACTTACGGTTTACTTAAGCTTACGTTTCGCGTGGGTTAACGCTTACCGTTTACCAACGATAATTTTACGATTTGCGTAAAATCACGCTTCGCGAATCACCAAAGCGACTCTCCGGCGCTTCGCTTTGACTTCGCGTTGGCTTACTTACGGTTCAATTAAGCTTACGTTTCTCGTTGGTTAACGATTCGCGTGAAATCACGCTTCGCGAATCTTTGACGCTCCGCTTTGGATAACTAACGCTTCTCATTGACCAACTCTTCCGTTTACCAACGCTTTACGTTTACCAACGCTTTCCGTTAATTTTCTAAATCTTCGCGTTGACTACCTTTTCGCGTCGCCTAAAGGCTCGCGATGACCAACGCTTTGCTTCGCGTTGATTAACTAACGCTTCGCGTTGTTTATCTTACCCTTCGCGTTGATTTACTAACGCTTCGCGTTGATTAACTAACGCTTCGCGTTGATTAACTAGCGCTCACGTTGATTAACTAATGCTTCGCGTTGATTTACTAACGCTTCGCGTTGATT
Organism: Nineta flava; assembly: GCA_963920215.1. Lineage (NCBI taxonomy): Eukaryota > Metazoa > Arthropoda > Insecta > Neuroptera > Chrysopidae > Nineta > Nineta flava. The sequence continues at coordinate 110,271,150 of OY986041.1, forward strand.
AACTAACGCTTCACGTTGATTTAATAACGCTTCGCGTTGATTAACTAACGCTTCGCGTTGATAATCCAACGCTTCGCGTTGACTAACTAACGCTTCGCGCTTATTAACTAACGCTTCGTGTTGATTAACTAAAGCTTCGAGTTGATTAACAAACGCTTCGCGTTGATTAACCAACGATTCGCGCTGACTAACTAACGCTTCGCGTTGTTTATATAACGCTTCGCGTTGATTTACTAACGCTTCGCGTTGATTAACTAACGCTTCGCGTTGATTAACTAACGCTTCGCGTTGATTAACTAACCCTTCGCGTTGATTAACTAACGCTTCACGTTGATTTAATAACGCTTCGCGTTGATTAACTAACGCTTCGCGTTGATAATCCAACGCTTCGCGTTGACCAACTAACGCTTCGCGCTTATTTACTAACGCTTCGCGTTGTTTATCTTACGCTTCGCGTTGATTAACTAACGCTTCGCGTTGATAAACTAACGCTTCGTGATGATTAACTAATGCTTTGTGTTGATTAACAAACGCTTCGCGTTGATTAACTAACGCTTCGCGTTTACCTTACGCTTTCTATTGACTAACGCTTCTCATGACCAACGCTTCGCTGACCAACGAACTTAGATGACTTACGGTTTACTTAAGCTTACGTTTCGCGTGGGTTAACGCTTATCGTTTACCAACGATAATTTTACGATTTGCGTAAAATCACGCTTCGCGAATCACCAAAGCAACTCTCCGGCGCTTCGCTTTGACTAACTAACGCTTCTCTTTAACCAACGCTTCGCGTTGGCTTACTTATGGTTCAATTAAGCTTACGTTTCTCGTTGGTTAACGATTCGCGTGAAATCACGCTTCGCGAATCTTTGACGCTCCGCTTTGGATAACTAACGCTTCTCATTGACCAACTCTTCCGTTTACCAACGCTTTACGTTTACCAACGCTTTCCGTTAATTTTCTAAATCTTCGCGTTGACTACCTTTTCGCGTCGCCTAAAGGCTCGCGATGACCAACGCTTTGCGTTAACAGACGGTCGCGTTGTATAACTCAATTATATAACTCAATATTTAAATATATAAAAATCGCAAGAACATTAATATCAAATTTTTTAAATGCATGAACATTTTTACTGTTTCAATATTAATTATTAATACAAAACAAACATTTACAAATCTAGAGCACGGTAGAGCGCAAGGCCGAGTTTAAGGGACATTTGGCATTCTCACTTACAGTGCTATTACTACAGGAAATATCATAGATAATTTGACCCCGAAATATCTTCTGAACGAAACCAGCAACAGTGCTGATTTTTTGATAATTCATAATTTATAAACATTGGATAGGCAGAAATATTAACAATACTAAGTATATACAACTCAGTATATACTGGGTATTCAAACAATTAACTCAGTTAGTTGTTACATTACTTGTTTTTTATAAATTCTATATAAGGAAAAAGTTTCCATTCCAACATAATGATAAAATTCGGGAACTGTTGAATGTTATATGAAAGTTAACGAGAACGTTATATATTTATTAACAAGTCTCGAAATAAAATTACTAAATGAAATAAAATGAATATACCATCATTTTTAATAAAATAAAATGAATATACTACATTGAAAGAGCAAAAACTTACTGATAAACTGTGCGACGTTATGTTGACATTTTTACGAATTTTTAAATTTATATAATTTGACATATAAGTCAAAAAAAAAGGTTATGTTTATAGTTTGTTAAGCTGTCAAACCATAGAGTTATAATTTTAAAATTATGTGTCAAACACCAGAGATTAGTAGAAATCTCTGGTCAAACAGACATGCAAAAAGCATGCAAAATGGAGTGACCAAAAAGCCACATCTAGTTTTAGAACTTTTATTTTAAATATACTTTAGAATTGAATTAGAACTTCAGTAATTCTTTCAGACCATTTTAATCTCTAAAACAAATTTTGTTTATAAAAATAGAACCACTGATTAAAACAGTAATTGGCATCCGCAATATCCCTGATAAAAATTAGAATAAAGACATAAGATATCGGCATATGGGTTCAGATTTTAAATTGGGATTATCTAGCGAATACGACGTGCACCAGTCCAAGTGGCCGAGCGGTCTAGTACGTTATGTCTGCTCAGTATGCCTACTTGGAAACTGGGAGGTTTTGGGTTCGAATCCCGACATCGGCAGTTTGTCAATTATTAAGAAAAAAAAAGGGGATGGTTAATTGATTAAACTGTCCACGTATGGATAAGAACGAAGTAACCGGCTATTATGCTTGAGAAGGTTTTCTGCAGTTTCCTTCACGAACTCCAGATGAATATCGGCATAGTTCCTATTATAGTCGGCTGCAGCCGCATATCCTACCAATTCCTAGTCTATACACAAAAATTCCTTCTACTCCACTCAATTGTTTGAATAATAATTTTTTTTTTAAATGTGCAAATTAAATTCGTTATTATGTTTTCTCAAAAGTACATTAATTAAATTATTTTATTGATTTTTTTAATAATGCAATAATTAAATTTTTCAACACCATTTTTTTAATGCAATTATATAAACTGCATTTCAAAGAATATTTATAAACATTATTTATTATCGTATCTAATTTAATAATAGTTATTATAATTTTAGGTAAAAAAAAATGTTCTCCATAAGACGATGTGCTAAAAGTTTGATTTTTAATCAATAATTACTCTTCGAAATAATCAACAGGTGCATGACGCTCGTGCATGAACGTCCTTAACATCTTTTCAAATGTAAACAAAATTTTTCCTTGTGCTAAATGTCTAAATAATTTATTTAAATAATTAAAGCCAGTAGTTAGTTCTATAAGCATATTATTATCTTTATTTATTAATAATACAATATATATATATATAATATAAATATATAAAACCAAAACAATCAAGCATATTATCTTTATTTATTAATAATATATATAAAATATAAATATATAAAGCCAAAACCTATAAGACATTATTATGATAGTCATCTATACAAATAAATAAAATTGAAGTGTCTATTTTTAATGTCAAAATAACAGCTATGTACTAAATTTTTAAAATTTTTGTCTGTCAGTCTGTTTATTCCGATTAATCTTTGAAACGGCTGGACCGATTTTGACGGGACATAGACTGGCAGATAACTGATGTTATAAGGAGAAACTTAGGCTACTTTTATTTTAGAAAAAAAATTAAAACACATGAAATTGTGAACAAATCCGAAACTCAGAGTCAGCGAAACAGGCGGCGTACGGCTAGTTAATGATAGAAATTCATAAACAATATTAAATTAACCAATAATAAACAAAAAGTGTAATATTTAAATGGGTTAATTATTAAAAATCCCTTCATATACTAAGTTATAATTATATATATGCAGAGTAATTATTGCAATTATATATGCAGAGTATAAAAATTATAAGACACTAACTGATTATACTACTAAAAGTGAAAGTGTACTCATACATTATATTGTACACACTATATAACTATTATATTTAAACGAAAAACATGGGACTATTCTTATGAAAATCATTTTTAATGAGAAATCGTTGTTCAGTTGCTTTTAAATTGTCCATGTCAATTGGATTTCTATAAAATAAATAAAATTTTATTTAATTAAACAAACCATTGAAGATCTCTGTAACAATAAGTAAACTTACCCATTCAGATAATTTCTTGCTCTAAATGCCGCCAAATGTGCATAATATGTTGGTGCTGGATATGAAACTGATCTTGTGCATCGTGTAAATAAATGGCATAGATAATAAGTTAACTCTTCAATATCATCTTCAATGAAATTATGTTCGTTTAATAGAACACAGTATCTTGTTGGTCTACTTACACCCTAAAAATATAATAATAATGATTTATTTATAATTGTGAAATACCAATAACGAAATTTTCTAAAGCATAAGTTCTAAAAATTTAAAAGTTCACAGGTAGAAGGTAATTATATAGCTTATCGTTTAAAAAAGATTTCACGAGCTTTTATTTGATATGCTATTCGTTTGTTTTGGAAGCAAAAATAAATTGTACTGCCTGCTAGACAGACCTTCTCAAAGGCAAGAAAATAGAATTAGTAGTTGAATTGCAAAAAATTTACACTTTAGATTCTATTTGATAAAATTAATTAAAAAGTACCTGTAATGATGCATGACTGCATAAATAGAAGTCCATTTTATTTGGGAACGTAATAACTGAATCCACACAAGTTCCTGGTCGTACATTTCCATTTCTATCACCGTCTTCTCGACGAATAGGGAAAAATCGTGTATGATGCCTTTTTTGTACCACCAAAAATGTTATTCTAGGTCTATACGCTGCACTTAATTCACGGCAAGCTCTTTCAATTGCTGAAATTTCCTTACTTCTTACCTAAAATAAATTTTTCAATAATATCTATACATTTATGTACTTTTTGTTAAAGCAAAATCGAATGATGTGCTCATGAACTTTTTTCTGGCAACAGTCGTTTATATCATTTACTTACTTCAGCAAATTGTCCTTCAGAGACTCCATCTCTAAAAAATAGTATTGATTTAGGAACTTGTCTAGTTTTTTCTCGAAATAGCAATAATTGTGTCTTTATTATAGATCCTAAATCTTCAATTATTTCAACAGTTGGAAGTTGTAATCTCCACTGGAAGTTGTAAACTGCTCCGTATATATCACAGCTGGCAGCAACTGCTGCAACACTTGGCATAGATTGTTGATCCGGCGATGGATGAGTCACATCAGCCCCAACTATCTACAATGACACCCCCCACCACATACATTAAATATTTATAAAGTAATTTTTTTTGCGAAACATACACTCGTGTTAAATGCAATTAAAACTCAGGAAGAATATTTTGAAATACAAAATATTCAGAAAAAAATTTAGAAAATCTATCAGTTTTAATTTTAGGATTCCGTACCATAAAAGAACCATTTTGAATAGATAAAACTATTTTTATATTTATCTGTATATACATAGAGAAAATCTTTAGATACAAAAATTGTTTATTTCTTAAAGACAAACAATTTTTAAGATGTTAAATTAAAATTATTAACTTGCTTATGGTCCCGGTAAAACTGAGACATTTTACACATTATCTGAGTATTAACATATTTCTACTTACCATACAAAGATCCTCCCGTAATATACGTGGAGGCGTCTTAAATATATGATTGGTACCGTTTAGTTTTGCATTAACTTTTAGTAGAATATTCGATACTGTTGATCGATTCATTTTACTCATTGTTCTAGATTTAATACATTGTGTCAAAACACCATATCTTAATTCAGCTGTTTGTTTCATCTGTAACAAATATTAAAAATAGAAACTAGTATGAGTTGACGGACACGATCTTCTATAGAAAATTTTCTAGATAGAATTAAATCATAGGATTAACATATATCTCATTAATAAACGAGTGGCGAGTAATTGATTAGAATTAGTAAATTGATTGTATTAAAATTTTAACATTATTTATTCGTACGGATGATTTTCATGATATCTTGTTGAAATTTTTATAAATGACATTTTAAATTGATGATACAAGCAATTGACGAATTAAAATATTCTTCGTATGAAAGACATTCATAAATCTAAACTAAACCGACAATCATTTTTTATAAATCTCAAATTAATTAGCCTTAAGTCTAAAATATAATTATTTTAACGAAATATATTTACCTGACAATATACGTCTGAAGTTCTTGTAGAAGGTAAGACAATGAATAACAAATCAATTTGGTTTTTCTGACATTCTCTGAAGATTTTATCTAAATCATCTCCTCTTGACCGACCGATATCGATAGTGTATGGAATTTTAGAATTTTGAACGGTCATACCCAATTGCACACCTGTATCTTTCACCTATTAAATTGAATCAAATGAATAAATTTTTTAATATTTGATATTTAAAATGAAATCTCGAAACAATAAGTTTCAATAGTTAGGATACAGTCACGATTAAACAAAAACTATACCCTGTGTTTTTTAAGGTAGATGTCATGTGAAACGCGTTTTCGACGAATTTGAAATCTATCGAAAAGTGGTTTCATGCTGGAACATCCATAAGAAAAAATAAACTCTTAAATGAAAGTATTTCCTTATTAGGTAGTTGAATTTAATTTAGGGATTGTGTACTTTGGCGTATATTTTCAATATGAAAACTAGCAACGTAAGTGTCACAAAAAGTAAATATAACTTCTTCCATTACGTTGAGATATATTGTCAATTCTCCCGTTTGAGTTCGGACTCTAGTCTCCATGCAGAAGTGTGTGAAAATAATTATGAAAAAACTATGCAACGTTTATTTTTATCTTACTCTTCAAGATAAAAATTAATTCAATATGTTTTGTTATTATTACTACAGACATCCATAAACACATTAGAAACTTTTTTGATTAATTTTGGTTCAATTTTATTGCAGAGGAGAATACAATAAACTTTTTTTTTTATATAAGCAAAACATCAAATAAATCTCAAATAAAAATCAAATAATAACAAATATTAAAATCGCTCCGCCTACTAGCCTGTCTCGTTTCGAACACAAAGTTATTCTTTATTTAGGATAATAGGCTATACCATATATTGCCAAATAAAACCTCTTTAAATGTATAGTGATTTTGAAATCTGTATATCATTCGAAGTTCTGTGTGATTTAGATATCTACTTACCATATCTTCGAATCTCTTTAAATCTTCCTTACGTACACGAAAATCCAAATTCAATATGGTCCATTGTATCATTTTAGATGAATTAAAAAATTTATTTGGGTACCATGTACCATCTTGAGGTCTGACATCCTTATTCGCATATCGTAAATCAGGTGGATCTAGTATACGTGAATCCACTTCTATAAATTTTTGATCTACTTCCAATCCAAATTCTTTCATGCATAAGTTATCATTGTAATTAAGCTAAAAAACAAGATCACGATTCTATTTATTGCAGTTTTGTGGTAGCTAAACAATTTTAAAAAAAAAGAAATGATTTACAAAATAATTATTACTGTGACATAATCAAAAATCGTTAACTTTACCTAATATGTAATAATATTATATACGAGTGTTGATCAAAATTTTGTTATAAACCGAAAATTACAACGTGAAATATTTTCAAATTATAATACTGCGCCGTTAAAAAACGAAAACGTCGCACGTTTTTTACCGATACCATATCATTTTAATAAAGAAAATTCAACCGTGACCGAATTACCAAGATTCGTATTGGAATCTCAATTCACAATATTTTTTTTGTGAATTTATTTTCTATTTGCAATCTGTATATACAATAACCAAAATTTTACAATGAAAGAAATTCACAAATGAACAACATTAAGAGTAACGAGTACTTAGTTAATTGGCCTACGAAACTAGTTATGAGTCTCGGAAACCAATCTCCACGTAGCCCATTAGCCCTTAGATGATTTTTTTTTATTTACTTTATTAACAGTTGACATAATCTTCTGTTTTCTGTCGTATGTTGAGGTTGCTGTTTGCCTAATCATTTTTGTCGTTTGATCCTCATTTAATTTTTTATTGACAACTTGACCAGCAACAATGGTACACAGTTCTGCAGGGTAGTATATTTTTTTGTTTGGATTTCCAACGTGTAAGCATGGTAAATTCGGATATTGCAATCTAAAATAATGATCACATTATACTTGTAATGATCGTATTATATAGAATAATTTCTTAATGCACGCAGTGTCAAAAAAAAAAACAGTCCACACAAGATTTATATATTTTTCAGAAATTAATGCTGAATAAATATTTTAACAATTGATTGATAAAGTCAAGTTTGATTTAAATACTATCGCGAAATAAAAAAAAATGTATGTTGGTTAAAATTGTAAATTTTGGTTTTAAACCCAATTTTCTGTTTTGGAAGTTAACACAAAAATAGTGTTTTTCTGATTGTGTTTCCATGCATCTTAAGAGCGAATGGGATTCGTTCCTGGCTTTAATTGTACTCTTCTTCTCTGACAAACGTAGGATTGTGGAATAGTTTTTCACCTTTATTAACAGGTTAAATATCTATCATTTGAAGTCTTTGGAACTAAGTAATGACCGCATACTGGATGCGGTAATGTTTAAATAATGACATCATTATTGTAAATTTGTAATAAATTATCTTAATGGTGGAAGATTTTTTTTTGCTTCTGCGCGTATATTAAACGAGGTATTTAGCAAATTAATGTGAAAAATTTGGATTATTTCATTAAGTTTTTACCTTTTCCTTCAGAGTTATGAGAAACTAGTTTATTTTTTAAAATATCTGAACCTTTTTCGTATTTTAATAAAAACCACCTTTTACAAAACAATTATAGATAAACGTAAATATTTATTCAGGGAGTAGAGTGTCAGCCTTCAATGTCGAGGAGTTTATTGGAAATGGTGAGTCGGAGAGCTTAAACTGAAGTGAACGTGACAAGTAAAATTGTCAATCATTCTTCGATATGGTGCTTTTGTTGTCAAGTACCTCACACTACCATAGACCCAGACAAATAACAGATTTTAAAAATCGTATAAGCTTGTATGAACCTTCGGAAACTTCATTAATGACCCGTCATTTTTAATCAACTCCTCGACAATATAAAAAGTGTGATGTTCATGACGTTACTTTCTCATCATTTTAATTATTTTTTTTTAAATCGTCGGAGATTTTTGACCCACTTTGTACATAATCTTCTTTGAATGCCATCAAATAATTTTGATATTAACGGGATCAAAGTTTGAATTCAAAAGCATTTGTGTACTTAATTTCTCAGCTTTCTAATTATTTAACTTTACCTGTAATTTTTTTCTTTCAAAAAGTACTGTTCTACTGTCATTTCTTCAGTATCGTTTAATTTAAATAATTCTCTTCTCGCAGATCCAACTATATTGAGAACTTTAGCGATACGTGTGGAGGTTGCTTTTTGTGGAATTTGATACTTAATTTTCAATCCTTTGATAAAACCTTTCAACTTATCAAAAACGTCTGGACGTAGTTCGTTATTAAGTGCTGGTCTATTATCCTGAGGTTCACGAAAACCCGATTCCATTAACTCCAATAAAAGTTGAATCACTGTTTGTTCGATAGGAAAAGCTTTATTAGCCACTGAAATAAGAAAAATCATTTTTATAAGTAAAATTAAATAAGATGTCTCTAAATCCGCGAAAAATTCAAAGAGTGTTCTCCTAAGTCGTTTCATGGCAATTTGCTCCTATATCTTTTTCTTTTTCAAAATTAATTTTGTTAAAAAATTTTTAATTCGCCCCAATAGCTAGATCAGTTTTTTTTTATTATAAATACGTATTTCGGCTAAAAAGTAGTCATCATCAATATAAATTAGTTAATCGTAATTTAATCTTTGACAATTAAAAAATAAATAGAAAATAAAAATTAAACAAAAATAAATTTTATTGAAATTACTCTTGTTAAAATTACTCTTATATTGTCTCTAGATATGTTACTCGTCGCTAATTTGGTGACAGTTTCATTTCTAATTTCGTGATTTTAATAAGAGATTTTAACAAGAGTAAATTTAATGAAAGTAATTTTATAAGAGTAATTATTTTTAATATTGTACTTTTAAATCTTTCTATAGGAAGGCACGTACAAATCTAAATCAAAATTTTGTTGTCAAGTAGCTTTAGGGAGCGTACAGATTGATTCAACTAATCAATCATTGAAAATTATTTCGAAATTTTATGTTCTATAAAAATAAATTTGTGTCCTATAAAATCATACCGTCGACATTTAAAAACGGCTCCGATCCCAAAATGGCACTTTGAAATATTCCATGCCATAATTCCATTCCACCAGACAATTTTATGATTTGTGGGGTTGCTGGTGGTGCGAAAAAAGATCTCCCAACTTTTGTGAATACCATAGATGGAGCATGTCGAAAAACAATATCCAAGCATTGAATAGCTCTTTGAGGTTTTTCCATATTTTGACCAGCCATATAATTAGCTAAAGTTGTTAAATCTATGGTTGCCGCCAGTTGTATTTTAATTTTAAAAATCATAGATCTATTATTTTCGTCGTCGACACTAATTTCACCTTCCATAGCCGATTGTTTCGCGTCTAATAATGGTAATGCACTATATAAATTTTTTCGGCCATCGAAAGCTGGATGTTTCTTTGGAAAATATTTCAAACGGAAATTTTCCATTGCTAGTGCAAAAAATCTTTTTGGTGCCTTCTCTGGGTTAAATTCTACATCATAATGGTAAGCAGTGGTTTTCATTTTACTTAACCTTAATTTCATGTAATTGGTTTCTATTTTACATAATCTCCCTTTGGTACCTCCTTTTTGGGATTTTTGAGTGATTGCATCAAAATTTAAATTTAGTTGCATTTGAGTACATAATTTGTCGATATTAGTTTTTTGATCCGTACTCATCATAGGAGCCGAAGCCGAAGCTTGTACAGTTTTAGCTCCATCTTGTTTTTTACCAGTTTGTTTTCCAGGTGCACTACCCGTACGTTGACCTCCTCTTTGTTGTTCGCTTTTTGGATTTGGAGCAGTATCAGGACGTTCCCCTTTTGGTTGTTGGCTACCCCCATGAGGTTGATTACCTCGGGTCTGTTGACCACCACCATGAGGTTGATTACCTCGAGCTTTTTGATCACCACCATGAGGTTGATTACCTCGAGCTTGTTGATCACCAGCATGAGGTTGCTGATCACCACCACGAGGTTGATTACCTCGGGTTTGTGGACCACCACCGTGAGGTTGATTACCTCGAAGTTGTTGATCACCTCGAGATTGTTGATTACCCTTTTGTCTTTTGCCCCCTTTAGTAGGTTTATCATCACTTTGAGGATGCTGATCACCACCCGAACTTTGCTCACCTCCTTGGCGTGGATCACCTTCTGACTGTTGTTCACTGCTTGAGCCTTGTGGTGGCTCTACAGGTTTACTCCAAACTTTTCTTTCTCCAACATCTTGTTTCACAATAGGTTTTGCTTCTTTTTGTTCAGACCCTTTGGGGGGATCTTCTTGAGGGTTTACACTAGTACTTGGTGTTCGAGGCGTTGGTTCAGTAGATTTTGAATCATCCTGACCTGACTTTCCCTTTCCTTCTATAAATTAATTTAATAATTTTTATGTTTTATAACAAATCTGATTACAAATAATGCTTACTTTTTTTTCCCATAATTAATTTCAATTATTTTTAAATTATTATTTAACTGAAATTTGTTCAATATGTTGGTGACGAATGACGTGTTCTTTCTGTGAAATTATGAAACTTTCTGAAATAAAATAAAAAATCCCATTGCACCAATTCAACATTTCAGTAATACAACTTAAACATTGAAAATGGAACTAGATGTACAAACAAAAATTCCTATTACTATTATTCCATAAAACATAAATCAAACAAAAATATGTGCGCATATTTTTTTAATACAAAACTCAACGTTTGTAAAAATATAAAATTTTACAAAAAAAACACTGACCTTTATAATCACTGAAAAATGCAATTGAAGTTATAAAATTATTCTGTCATCTACGAGTTTTTTACTTTTTTAATGTCTGAGAAAGCAGAGTATTGTCGATCTTGTTCTCTTGTACAAATGTTAAGTAATCATAGAATATATAATACTAACTATACAGAATGGCTCATTTAAAAAGCGTGAGTTTTTGAGCCAGTTAAATGGAGATTAGACTTTGAAAGGGAAAATTGTTAAATCTATTATACACACAGACCTATATAACTGGACAGGTATCTTTATGAGCCTAAATGTGAAATAACGTACAAAAATGAAGGGTAGACAGCGCCGCCTCAACCAGCCAAAAGGTTCTAAAAATTTTATGTGACTAAAAACTTTATGCGTGTCCAATTATTTAAAGGTCTATCTGTCCAGTTATTTAAAGATTAGTGATTGTGCATATTCAATCTTGCGAAAGATCGAGAAAAGGTTTTATTTAATATAGTTGTGTATTTGGTATGCGAGTTTGGCGTATTAAGTTATAATACTAATAAGTCATTTACAATGTAAATTGCAAAAAAAAAACGGTCTATAAATTTATTTATCATGAATTTCAAGTAAAATTTGTGATTATGTCTGAATATTTACACATTTATAAGTTAAATCAAGATTAGTTATTAAGACCTACATTTGAAAAAACTAAATATATTCAAACTCACTAATATCAATTTATGAATAAGAAATATTATTCACACTACACTACAATAGCCCCAACTTAATTTGTAAAAATACTGCTCCGAATGAGGTCTATGGAACGATATTCTTAGTGCTTCCGTTTTCCACATTTTAATTTTGTATGTATCTAATTTGAAGAAGGACAGTTATGTAACTATTTTCATAAAACCAGTCTAAATATAAATTAACTTTTGCATTTTTTGAAAATGAATCTTTCTTTGGCAAGCATAATGAATTTGATCAATAGAAGAATAATCAAGCTGCAATATTTTTGTTGCTAAATAAAATTTAATTGAACTGTTAGCCTACTGGTGGATTCAAAATCAAAATAGTTGGCTTTTTAGAATAATAAATATACTGGTAGTGTCACTTGGTGTATTATACATTCTATGACCGATCGCGTTTAGTGGCATCTATTGCATTCAGCAATATACTACATCTGCGAATACCCATAGACATAGTATAATACTAGACTGCGCATTCGATGAAATTTATGTTCCAATATTAGAAAGAAATACAAACACGGTTACAGTAGAGCTATCTCTGTCATTCATTCACAGTGGAACAAAGGTAGAAACACTGCAGTTCAGAGGCTGTCTGTTTCTAAAGTTGATACAACTTTTCAATACAAAAAGTATATGAATCGCGCAGTCTAGTAATACTATGTCTATGCGAATACCCTACTCTCTACTCATAATGTGGAATACTACCAGACATATAAGACCCTATACTACTACGACGAATGTAATCTATTCTTCATGTCTACTACGCACTGACCTCTATATAACTGGACAAATTATCCCATGTTGCACCATTAGCCAGAATTAAACATAGAGAAAATATATACGTAGAGTAGGCAAGCCAAGTGAAAAGTTGTCCTGCAGATTGAGAATCGATGAGGTAGAACTATCTATTTTTAATGAATAATATATAATCATTATATATTAGTCATTTAGAAAGAGATAGCTCTACCTCATCGATGCCTGACCTCTCTTTCTATTAACGGGACATTTCCACTTACACGCGCGCTTATGACTTGCCTACTCTATATATATTATCTCTATGGAATTAAAGCGTTTCTCAACTATCCAAGGTACTAAATTTTGCTTCAGTGTGCGATGCTTACCTGTAATAAGTATGTGTGTTCATGTATGTGTAGCTGTCACGTGTATTTCCATTACACATTTAATGTTTTAAGACCTCCATAATGTTTTTAGTACTTGGGTTAGTTGAGGCGGTTAGACAGAGGTCAGTGAATAAATTACATAAAAACATTTATTTATAGTTAAAAAGTCCCGTGGGGCGCTTATATTCTTTAACGTTTAATATTAAATGAATTAGTATAAGTAGGATAACGGCATCCTCTTGAATATTATGACTAGACAGAGTATCAATTGCCTGATTTTACTATATATCAGTGACCTCTATATAGAGATCAGTGCCTTATATACAGACTACATTGTAGAATGCAGCATGGTATAAAAGAACATATTCCATGGTCCACTTACACGCGCGTCTATGACTTGCCTGCTACATATATATTATCTCTATGCATATACTAGTTTTCAGACTGACTTTAATTTACACAGAGAGATATTAAACTCGGCCTGTCGTACTACCGTGCTCTAGATTTAGCAATTGAATTTTTTTTTCTTCTAAATATAGAAAAATTCGAGTTAAATTAATTTGCCCGTCTGCCAAGGTCTCAGAAATTTATTAGTAGGAAGAGTGAACTAAGTATAGTTTAATACTTAAACAATAAAAGTTCAACTTGAAATTAATTTATACTAGCTCTCTGCTCGCCTTTTTGAACAGCAGTGTGGTTACTTATACTTAGTACCTGAACTAAAAGTATTTTAAGTATTATATCCGACAGTACTTGTACTTAACGTTTTTGTATGTATTGAACACTTATGTTACAAGTACACGTAGCCACAAAAGTAGCACTCATTTCTCAAAATTTTATAATTGCGGAGCGATATACAGAAAATCTTGTAATATAAAAAATGCTTATCTAATAAAAACATACAACTTTTGTAAGAAATATTTTTTCATATAACCACAATTTCAGTACGAAGCCTGTGCGGTTCGGCGATAATAAATAAAAAAATACACGTTTCAGCGTTTTTCAAAAAACAACCGTTAAGGAGGTAACATAGGGATTTTCGGATTTTTGAAGTGGGAGACATGACAAGTTCTATTTCAATTATACATCATGTAATACGTGTTTCTGATTTTTGGAAAATGGACAAGGGGATCAAACATGGGATGAGTCTATAAATTATAAATAAACAAATAAATAAATGTAACAGCGTTTTAAGAAAATCAGTCCTTGACGGGGAGAAATGTTACTTAGCCCCAATGTGTAATGCTAGTTATATTATATAGAATATTTTTCAGTCTTCCCGAATTTCCCAACAGACGGCTCCAGGTTTTTTTTTGTAAATGTTGAGCCTTGGCCTATTTTATTAGCTGCTGAAAGACACGTAGAAAATTAGTTCATTATGTTTTTCGAATTTCGTTAAAAATGAAACTAACGTTATTTATCACACCATTTAAAGTTACCATAGATACCAAACATTTTTATTCAATCACAAGTGCCAAACTCTAATCTTATAAAAACAATTTTAATTTTTTTGATATTTTAACACTTTTGAACCCACATTAAAATTGTTTGGAGGAAGGGGAATGCGAACGTTTTTAATACAATTACCAATAAGAACATAATAGAAACTACTATGTAATCGCAAATAAAAGTGCCTAGAATGAATATAAGTTCGTGTTTTCGAATTTTTCAATAAAACGGGATGATTACATAAATTTTATAACTTGATTTTCTTGATTTATATATTACATGGTTTTCGTGGGTCAAAATTAATCTAGAAAATTTTAACATTTTGTTATTTAAATTTTTTTAGATACTTTGGACTAAGTATTCATAAGTAACGTTGTACAATTTTCAAAGACGTAATTCAATTTCCAAATTTGTTTTTTTTTATATTCAAGCCTGGTAGTTAAGGTAGTTTACTATTTTTTATTTTATCTATTTTGATTTTATTATTGTAATAAAATGATAAAAACGTAAGAAAATTTCCAAAGTGCGTTTCCCATATTTAAATGTAGTATTATAGTCTGTATATGGAGGTCGTTTGCGTTCACATCAGACAACGATATTGATTTAATACTTACATATACATTACAGTTATGTTATTGCCTATACTCAAAAATAATAATTAAATTTTCTAAAAATAAATACTTTTCATTTTATTTATAGCACAAAATTATTATATATATATATTATATTTTAATTTATTCATAGGTATAGCTTATTTTATGCGAATTTTTAAAGTAAATAGTAACGATAAATAAATTTTTAGAAAAATGAATACGGCTCTTCATTCAAAATTTGGATCACCTGCAAACTCTGGTATAAATGACGATGGCTATACAATTCGTAGTGACAAAGCATTATTAAAGCCAAATAATACTAACTCAAAAAGTGACTATGTTTCATTACAAGATGAAAATACTCCAAAAACTGGTTTACGTGGTCGCAAAACAATCGCATTTTGGACATTAGTTTGTTTACTGTTTACATTAGCTGTTGGTAACTTAGTTTTAACATTCATAATTCTGGGCGTGTTACGATTAGGACAAGGGATGGAGAGTCTAGAAATTATACCAGAATCATCACTTATAAAATTCTTTAAAAATACTGATCTAGATCGCTTATATAAACGGGATGGAAAATTAGAAGGTTTTATTGATACGCCAGTGGAAATAATTGGTGATAATGGAGCAATATTATTCAATTTGGTTGATAAAAATTCTAGACCGGAAAATAAATTTCGAGTTGATAAAAATGGTACATCTGTGAAATATGTAAAAAAATTGGAAATTATTGAACCCAAAACTGGATACAAAATTTTCAGTACTGAAAATCCAAAATTACACATAAATGATACAACTTTAAATTTAAATGCAAAAATTGTAAATACAAATCGTGTTTCAAGTGGTATCGATGAAAATTTACATTTACGTGCTGGTTCTCGAGCACATTTACGTGGCAGTGAAGGAACTAATATGGGAAGTCGTGAAATTGTATGGTCAGCTGATCAAGATATTTATTTGAAAACTGATAACGGTTCGGTGATTTTAAATGGCAAAGAAGGTGTTTATATTGATATTAAAAAAATTCCTATTGCATCTGGTATTTTATTAAGTAAGCAAGTAGCACAATATAAAGTTTGCGTATGTATGCCCCCCGGTAAATTATTTAGGATACCTGTTTATAATGATCATGGTCATGGTCCACGTGTTAGTTGTTCTCATGTCAGTTTTTCACCTCATTACAATCCATGTACTTAATTTTATTTTTAGAGATCAGTCATTCGAGAATTTTTTATTCGTAGCGATCGGATATTGAGTTGTATTTTGATAAAAAATTAAAAGCTCTAATTTTCGACTAACGAATTCAAGCAGAAGTTGCATTATAATCAAGATTTTTTTTCAGTTTTTGATCTTTTCAGTCTTGACCTGAATTTTCGAAAAATCATAATTAAATTTTTAAATATGAGTTAGACAGTTAGGATAAAAATAGCATGTCACGAAAAAAACGACATATTTTCATTTGTCAAACTGATTTTAAGTATATAATTAAGAGAAAAATCACTTAAAAGAGTAAAAGACCCAAGTTTTAAAAACAACATAAACTATTTTTTATCTCGAAAAGTTACAATTGCTTAGGTTGATTTTTTTTTTCTTAACATTTAGGTGCTACCCACCAAATATTATACAAATTGGTGCATTAGATATTTGGAACTCTAGCTCTTGGTTATGCTCTCTGGTGGATAAACAAGAGCTAGTAAAGGTCGATGTTTCCTGCCCCAATCTCTGTGACATATTCTTCGACCAACAAGTTTCATGCACGCACTCTGGTGAACAACGTAGTAACTACTGCTAGTAGGTTGAAATATTAAGTTCCACCCCCTGCCATAGATTTCAATATTTTTATTAATTTTTAAAAACATTCCTAAAAACATGTAAAATGCAACAATAGGGAATATGCATGAAAATTTTTTTTCACTTGAATTGAAGCATGTTTACTTGACAAATATCAAGGTAAAATAACTTTTTAAATAACTTTAAAAATAAGCGAGATATGAATGATTGAAATTCCCGATTAGACAAAGAGGGTGATAGCCCTCGTGATATGTTTTGTGACGTCATATTATACTTTCATCATTTAAAATACACGTAAAACTCCGTTTTTAGTATTTTTGCAAGAAAGAGACAGATAATAATCTTTAAAAGCTTATAGCTTCCTTGATATTTGTCCGATTTTAATTTCGTTTTTAAATATTATTACAGTATTAATAGTATTTTCATATTCTGAAAATAAATGTGAAAAAAAATTTTCATGCATATTCCCTATTGAGTTAATTGTTTTAACACCCTACCCTATATATACTGAGTTCATTATCACACATAGATATATAAAAATATTACTTGTGATGCATATACTAATACCACTATATGTATACTCATTGTATTTTAAATTACACTCAATCTGGAAATAATGTATAGTGTATCTATCGCTGTCTATATGTAATGACTATGAAATGGTGTCCTTGTTACATATACATGTAGACACACTCACTCGACGGACAATAACGACAATGTGTACATGCACGAGTAAGATGCAACTATATATAAATGATTGTAGTTAGAGAGTGATAAGTATAATAGTTACATGTTATACAATACTGATTTTAAAACAGTTTAAGTATGACAAAGTAAACCATATTATAGTACACTGTTTCCAGATTGGTTGTATTTTAAAATACAAGCTATATACTATTATTATAATCATACGTATAGTATACACATCTACAGTAATTACGGATGTTTGGGGTGAAATTTTGGAAAAACTATTCAGTTTATGAAAAAAAATTTCAAACAAAATTTGTTTATTTAAAAAGTAGAAACATTTATTGTCTTTAAATTTTTCTTCTATTTCTTACGGTTTCAGCGATAGATATTTTGAACTTGAAGTCACTTTTTAGCTTTAGAATAATATACATACAAAATTTAAGCTTGTTATCACTCTTTTCGTTTTAACTAAGAAAAAACAAATATGCAGAAATGGATTAATTAGGTTATCTTATAAACACCTATACCAGAAATTTTTTTCTACGATCAAAATTTTCAATCGTTTCAAAGTCGGGATTAAACTTCTAAAGCCCTTGTATATAAACAGGGTATAAAATCATATGTTGCTGTGGTAAAAACAAGAATTAATTATAGTCAGTTATGTATTGTTTGAAAATCTTAAACAAATGTAAAAAGGCGCATGCCAGTGTTGCGTATTTTCATATGTTGCAATTTTACACACAGCCACAAAAGTATCGCTCATTTTTCAAAATTTTATAATTGATTTGTGCCTTATACATTCGGTTTTCGAAAAAAATGCTTTGGATAAAAGTTATTCATTATAAATGTACAAATAACTTTTATTTGAAACATTTTCCCAAAAACCGAATGATAAGGTACAAATCAACTAAAAAAACAAGCGCTACTTTTGTGATCCTTAGTACCAACGTACGAAACGATTTCATAAAAATTTCTTGAAATGTCACAATTTTAATCCGATCAGAAAGAAATTTGGTACGAGACGTACACTTTTGGTTAATGAAGGGGAGGGGGGGGGGGAGTTAAGGGGGCTTAGAGAAAGGTAGAATTACAAAATAAAGAATATCTCTTCTAAAATTAGTAAATGGAAAAATTTATCATAACTAAAGTTGTAGAAAATGCATTCTACTACAGTAATAGCTGATCTTTCTTTTTTCAACGGATTTTACGTACATAAAAAATATTTTCGTTTTAATTTCACCAAAATTGTTTCTATTCTTAAAACTAAGAAATTTTCATAAATGATCGGTATGTGAAACTATGTATTTTTTATTTTATGTAATAAAATGTTTTAATAATTTATTTGGACTTTCAATTTATTTAAATAACTAGCATTACCCGTTGCGATTTCACCCGCGAAAAGTGTGTAGAGATCTTATAAGTGAGTAACATAATATTTATCCAGGTCAAAAACTGATTTTCTTAAAACGCTGATATACGCATTTATTTATAAATATCAATTTTCATGTTTCTAGGTTTAAATAAAAACGGGACTTCAATACAAACTTTCACCGCCGATTTCACTCAGTAGCGGAAGCATACTGGACTAGATATCCAGAAGCCCGAGGTTCGATTCCTGGTTGACGAGTTAATTTTTTCATCAGTATTTAATTTAATTAAAAATTCAATGACAATGAAATTTGTCGGAGTATACGCTAGTCTTCTACAGTTTGTCATACGTAACCGAAAGGAATTTGGACAAACATCGTTATGTTGACGCTTAAGTATACACAAATAAACAAATATTAAAAATAAATAACTTCAACAGAAGTAATACTGTCTAAATAAATAAAAAATAAGAATAATATGAAAAAAGTTAGCTATTACGTCACAGTCGTCTTTGGTGTAGCGGAAGCATACTGGACTAGATATCCAGAGGCCCGAGGTTCGATTCCTGGTTGACGAGTTAATTTTTTCATATCAGTATTTAATTTAATTATTAATTTATTTAATATGTATAGATTAAAGCCAGCTGTTCAAGTTTACAATTATTTATTAATTCAATTATACATACAAAAAATATAAACTATTATTATGATAGTAATATTATTTTTTTTAAATAAAAAATTTAATGAAACTAACTGGTAAATTACAGTAAAAATGAAGGTATATTTCATACACTATAACTGTTATATTTAACACTATTTCCATAAAGTTGTGAAAATAATGCTAAATAGAAATGTGATAGCAATTAAAAACAGAATGATTTTAAAAAACGTGCACACAAATTTTTACTTGTCATTTAAATTGTTAAAAACGCTGCCCGGTCATTTTATTTTAATTCATGACATCACTGTAGTCTGTAAAATAAACTGACCTAAGACAACATTCTTTATGCATATGATAATAGCATTGTCTATGCCCGTTTTTACACATGAAAGTTTTGATAAAAGTTTTCAATCGCAATAAAAATATTTGATATAACTGAAGTTACATTGTTGTGCACACGACAAAATTCACTTGAAATATACCAATCGCATGTTTGTTAACAATTATAACTCTCGTCTTTTTACTTTTTCTTTCTTTGTCAATCACTTCAGTCACACGATCAGAATATACCAATCACAAGGAAGTAGGATATAACTATTCTTGCATATTACGTTACATATAAGATTTCATGAAAAAAATTGTCAAAATAGAATTCTCTATTCCATCAAACCAAAAACATGCATAGAAAAATACTACTGCGCTGGCTCAACTATGGTTATGGTGCAACGATGTTATTTGATATTTCGACAGACTACAGTAACGTGATGTCTTAAACCATCATGGCCGCGCAGCGTTTTTATGCGTTCATGCAAACCATGAAGAATAGATATATTAGGAGATTGAACGACATAGGCAATTCGTCTGTTTTTGTGTCCTCAAAAACGTGTAGAGATCATAGTTATTATTTTCGCCACTAGCGGCAGTGCGAATCTGCCCGTACGGAATTATTGTTATTGCATATTAAAATCAACGGTTATCACATCTTACAAATAAAAATTGTAAGTATAAAAATTGTTTAATTTTATAAATGTGAAAAAATGGGACGATGTTGTACAGGGAAAGCATAGATATACTGCTATATATCTATGAGTGAAAGGTTGTTTAAGGTTAGGAATGCGTGTCTGCATTTACGAAAGGAATATGGTCTGTAATTACCGGTTTTGTTATCTTCTGTCTTTATCTAATATATGTCAGTTATTGTAAACATATGTTGTATATTATTATTATTATTAATTGCAAAATTATCACTATGATTCTTCATCTTTTAATTTATTGCAATTATTAAGAATTCTCTATTATTAATATTTATTTAATTATTACTTGATAATCGAAAACAATTTTTTATTATCTATAAAACTAAGACTTCTTATTAATTGAATGAAAGTGATTTCTTGGCGCCTACATTTAAACATTTAAATTCCGTACGGCACTGAGACCAGTGACCCCTACTGATAAAAGATAGTTACACCAATTCTTGACCGTTTTTTTAACATTACGTTCGCTCTCCTAATATATCTATTCTTCATGATACAAACTATGGAAGGTACAGGTAAGGAATACCAAGTCATAAGATATTTAAATAGTAGTTTAATAAGAAACCAGTATGGCGCTAATAGCAATAAGAATTAGACGTATAGATGTAGAGTATGGCTAGGAAAAATAGATAAGATTTTAGATAACGATGTACCTGTAAATCATAATTTTTCGCATGAAGACGACAATGAAGCCGGAACCAGTGAAGCTATCTAGTCATACATTGTTGGCTACATTCCACGAAAAACGTCAAAAATGCTTAAATGTGAAAATTGTTTAAAAAACATTGGGAGTCAAATAAAAATGATGTTAATAAAATGGATTTATATGAAGGACTTTTTTATACAATCAAAAAATTATTTATACTGGCTAAAAAATATGACGAGTGTGTATACAGAGCTGCAGAAAAATCATGAGTTCATTAAGAAGCTATAGATGAAATAAGTGTAGAAATTCGTTAAAAAAAAAGTATTACAAACTAAAATAACGGATAATGGATATAACACTTTAGAGAACATATGGTCAAAAAATAAAACATTTTTATGTTAAAACTAGTAAGTACAAATAGTCAGTTATTCTCTAAGAAACTTGTCATTTGCTTAATTTTTATGTTTTATTGTTTAAAGAGTAATTAATCTAGTCGACAGACTTTCTCCGTTTAATTCCACTATACTCTAACAACTTGGGGAATTCTCCTTTAGCAACGCCATCTTAATTGAATGCTATTTGAAGGATACATTTGATACACAAAATTAGTGTTCCTTACCTTTACCTTCCATAATAAAAACCTTTATATACAAATTATTTTTTGGGTCATTAAACGACATTAAATCGTGCATGTTCAATTTTTAAAATCTTGTCACATTATTAACAATATAAGACTCATTTTAAAAACGTGTCAACTAGCGTATTTTCAATCAAGTACGAAAATTGTATTCTAGATTATTAGTTCCGTTTTCTATTGTTTGCATAATTAATAAATCGAATTTATAAAATTAAAAAAAAAAATTTAATTAATATTTTTGAATTGAATTGTCGGTAATTATGGCGTAGGTTAAAATTACCATCGGAAATTGCAACAGAGACGTGGCTTATTTAAAATGGCGAAATTTAGGTTGCAAATTTAAAATAAATACGTATATTGTGAATCAGTGAGTTAATTTAATTAGTTCATCCTTTTAGTAGTATGCAATGCAACCTGATCATAGTTAGAATTTTAAACGCCAGACGTCGTGACCAAGGTGGTCAGTTCCCAATACCGAAACATAAAAAAAAAATTTTTCAAATCTAATAACGAATGAATGAAAATAAGAGATTCTTTTGCGATTTCACATAATTCAAATCTTTCATCTTGAAATTTAAAGGCAGATAATATTGAAAAAACAAGTGAAAATAACAACTAACTGAGTTAATTGCTTAAATACCCGGTATATACTGAATTTATGAAAATAATTTTCAAGCAAAAGCTTTGTTTATCTCTTACGGTTTCAAAGATAAACAGTTTTGTCCATTTTGCCCAAATTTTTTCACGAACTTGGTCTTAATTTTTAGCTGTAGAACACAAACGAAATTCCAGCTCGCTAACTCTTTTCGTTTTTTAGTCATCGTGTTTACAGACGGATAAATCTACGGAAATGAACTAATTAGGTCATTTTATGAACACCTATACCAAAAATTTTTTCTGTGATCTATATTTTCAATCGTTACAAAGTCGGGACTAAACATAATATACCCAGGTATATATTATATACCGGGTATAAAAAGTATTTATATCACTTATTATCGCATTCAAAAGTGATGTACATTTTTTACAGATGATTTGTGCCTCAAAAAAATGTTTGAAGGTTAAGTAGTTTTTCAAACAAACCAATTTTAGTTGAAATATTTGTTCAAAAATTGCATGGATTCGGCATAAATTGACTGTATAAAATTTGAAAAATATTCGCCACGTTTAATCGTGGTAATACATTTTATTATGTGCAAGTATTTCAATATTATTTTATCTTTCATTCGAATGTGAATCGAAGACATAAAATATACGTAAAAGTTACGTAAGTGCCAATCATTTTGTTGTCTCTGTAATCAGCATAAATTTAACTTTCATAACAAGTAATTGTCATATTAAACGAAAAACATGGGACTATTCTTATGAAAATTATTTTGAATGAGATATCGTTCTTCAGTTGCTTTTAAATTTTCCATATCAATTGCATTTCTATAAAATGAATAAAATTGCATTTAATTAAACATATTATTGAAGATCTTTGTAATAATAAGTAAATTTACCCATTCAGATAATTTCTTGCTCTAAATGCCGCCAAATGTGCATAATATGTTGGTGCTGGATATGAAACTGATCTTGTGCATCGTGTAAATAAATGGCATAGATAATAAGTTAACTCTTCAATGTCATCTTCAACGAAATTATGTTCGTTTAATAGAACACAGTATCTTGTTGGTCTACTTACACCCTAAAAAAATAATAATAACCTATATATTGAAATACCAATTAAGAATTTTTTTAACCCATAAGTTCTAAAAATTTGAAAGTTTTCTTTCAGTTTTAGTTACTTGCTATGGAATGGATGTTTAGAAATTCAACTCCTGAATGATTGTGAGACATTATTGTACAAGAACATTAAATTATGCCAATTTTTCATATTCAGTCGAATATTCAAAAACATATTGTATAATAATACCATTAAAATTCGTGAAATATAACCAACAAATTGGTAGGAATTTATACTTAAGGGAGGGAAATAGGCGAATTATATTTTTCTAAATTTTGACAGTTGGAAATGTCAATTTTTTATATTTTAAATTTATTGACAAACGATTTCTAAAATTTTGATAATGCAGGCATTTCTATAGAAACTATAAACTATATTAGTCACTCTGACGTTTAAGGGATCGAACAAGCGGACTCGTTGGCACGAGAGGGGTCGTCTTAAACGCCTCTTTCATCTGAGCCTGTCATTCCCATAGCAAGATGCTCCGTAATTTACCGAATCAAGGAGTGGCTACGACAAGCCTATCTCGATTACTGGGACTTTGCGCAGGGCATGCGACAAGCCAAGCGACGCCTTACCCGAAGACGTCTCGCCTTCGGGTGACAGGTTGTTCTCAAGGAGGGCACAGAGGACCCCTTGGTCTGGGTGCTAGGGATCCATTTGCGGAACCCTTCTTATGTATTACTATTATTATTATTATAAACTATATTGCACTATAAATCTACACTTACATAACATGCAATCTATACATATAAAAAACCGAGACTAAACTTTAATAAACTTAAGTTAGAGACACAAAAATTTGTAGTTCGGCTATTAAAAACAAAGAAATGCATGTTTTAAGTGTTTTTCGAAAATCACTTAAGGAGGTGAATTGGTCCATAAATTGTGTTATCTGGCTAGTGTCCACAAGTTGGTTTAGCCTACCCTACTATATGTATTTGACAGTCGGAGTTCAATAATTAAATGGCGTGCATAAGGTTAAAATTTTTAAAGTTTAAGATACACACTGGATTATATACAATACACATTTATAATTCAATTACGAATAAATTATTTAAATAATAGTTCAGTTTATATATCACCCAACAAATAATAGTCAATTTTGATGATTTTCATTTCCATAGTAACTATAATTATTAATATGCACGACTTTCGTAACATACCAAAGTGATGACGTCACGTTTGTTTACCGATTTACTCTCTGTATTTATTTTTGAGCGGTGCGCGTAAAGAAGTTTCACTTCAAAAATAATAAATAAGCAGCCTGAAATTCTTATACGATTAAGTTTTGAAGTTTGTAAAATGTCGATTTTTTCATACAAACTCAACGATAAAAAGTAGTTGTGTAGAATATCATTTATACAACTCATTTGTTTTGAAAGCAAAAATAAATGGTACAGTGTGCTGAACAGACCTTCTCACTTTTAATTCAAAGGCAGGAAGATAGTACTTTTGAGGAAATTTCAAAGATTTACAACAGTTCAATAAAATTAAAAAGTACCTGTAATGATGCATGACTGCATAAATAGAAATCCATTTTATTTGGGAACGTAATAACTGAATCCACACAAGTTCCTGGTTGTACATTCCCATTTTTATCACCGTCTTCTCGACGAGTAGGGAAAAATCTTGTATGATGTCTTTTTTGTACCACCAAAAATGTTATTTTAGGTCTATAAGTTGCACTTAATTCTCGGCAAGCTTTTTCAATTGCTGAAATTTCCTTACTTCTCACCTAAAATAAATTGTACAATAATATCTATATATTTATTTACTTTAGGTTGAAGCAAAATCGAAAGTTCACTCATAAACTTTTTTATTGCTAACAGTCGCTGCTGCACAACAGATGGAACGCACAGTTTTTATCATATACTTACTTCAGAAAATTGTCCTTCAGAGACTCCATCTCTAAAAAATAGAATTGAAGTAGGAACTTTCTTAGTTTTTTCTCGAAACTGCATTAGTTGTTTTTTTATTATGGATCCTAATTCTTCAATTATTTCAACAGTTGGATGTTGTAAGCTCCAATGGAAGTTGTAAACTGCTCCGTGCATATCACAGCTGGCAGCCACTGCTGCCACACTTGGTACAGCTTGCTGTTCCGGCGACGGATGAGTCACATCAGCACCAACTATCTACAATGAATCCCATCCATGAAAATTGTTTAATTGATTTTAATAAGTTATATGTAAAAACTACTCAAATAAAAAAAAACTGAAAATTTTGCGATATCGTACCATAGTACTTACAATACAAGAAAATATAGATATGAGATACAGAAAATCTTTTTTTTTCTATTATATTTTCTATAATAAAACTGAATTAAGCTGAAAACCTTTGCTTCAGTGTTATTGTGGAATTGATTCAATATGGCATTCTTTTAAAACATACTTCTAAATACCGATTGGAAAAGTTAAAAAAATTAAGTTAATTTGATCAATTTTATTCATTTGAAAAAATTACACGTTTTTTCTACTATTCTTACTCCCTTCTCTAAAAGTCTAAACTAAAAAAATCGTAAAAACTAATAGTCGCAAATATGAAACGATTTATATGCCATAAAAAAAGTTTATTTGAATTGACCTTGAACGTTTAAACGAAAAAATGATAAAGGTTACTATGTATCACAAATTTGGTCGTAAAGTATAACAAATTCAGTTGTCGTTTACTATGTATAAAACAAATATTTTTGTTTTCTAACAATACGAGTTAAGACAACTAAAATGTGCGTATAAGCAGTTCAACATTCCCAGTCATACGGTTAATATCTACACATGTAAATAAATATACTATTTCGTTGCTATGTACAGTGAATAGTTGTTGATAAGTGCAAATTCATTCTTTACGCATATTAAATATATATAAAATAATATATACAATTTATACTAAATTACTACATATCAGTTAATTAAAATAAAAATTACGTTATATATCTCTCCAGTGGGAGGTGGTCTTTTGAGTTTTACTAAGCGCTATTATTTTCAATGCATCCAATCCGTTTGTATTGGAAATTTACGATTTCCAATTCACAAACACATAAACGACTTTTGTATAAATCTTTTTCGTATATCTGACAATATGGTACAATTTGAATTTAGGCAAACATACAGATATAGATAGTTAAAATTTGTTAATTTGCTTACTGCCAGGGTGGCGTTGAGACATTGTACATATTATGTGAGTATTAACAATATTTCTACTTACCATACAAACTTCATCCAATAATATACGTGGAGGAGTCTTAAATATATGATTGGTACCGTTAAGTTTTGCATTCACCTTTAGTAGAATGTTCGATACTGTTGATCGATTCATTTTGCTCATTGTTTTAGATTTTATACATTGTGTCAAAACACCATGTTTAAGTTCAGCCTTCTGTTTCATCTGTAACGAATAGTTAAAAAATAAGAATAGGGAGAACTGGGAGGAATGCACCGAACTCCATAATTGTATTCTATGCATAAAATAAGCAAAAAATCAAAGTGTTATAATGAACTTGTATTACACGAAAATCTTTTGTGTCCAATATGACATATACACTTAACTAGTCTATATATACACTTTAGTAAACTGCAATTGTTAATTTAAATTTATACAAATTTTCAATTTTCCCGTTAGTTTTATTCATGTCTTGGAAATTTAAACTGGTTTATTTTTTAGATCTTAAAAGAAATCTAGTATAGAAATTTCAGCAAATAAATCATTTCATAAAATAATATGGTCAGGGTGGATGGTTGTATTTCATTAAAGAGCCATCGATAAATCTAAACTAAACGGACAATCGTTTTGAAAATGTGTATAAATTTAAATTAACAAAAATTTGACGTTATGACCGTTTCCATACCTTCACGCCTTAACTTTAAAATATAATATTGTAATGAAATATATTTACCTGACAATATACGTCTGAAGTTCTTGTTGAAGGTAAGACAATGAATACCAAATCAATTTGTTTTCTCTGACATTCAGCGAAAAATTTATCTAAATCATCTCCTCTTTGACGTTCGATATCAAGGGTATATGACATTTGAGGATTTTGAATGGTCATACCCAATTGTGCACCTGTGTCTTTCACCTATTAATATTCATCGAATTAATACAAATTTTTAATATTTCAAATGAAATTACGCTTGCAAAATTTGCAGTAACCCCTTAGGGGACTAAATAAGAGACACAACTCCATTCCACCAGGAAAATTCGTCAGATCATTTGCATCAGAACCTTTGTTAGTTTTATAAATATTGGAACTTGTAATTAACTTGTAAAGGACCCCTCACAAACCTTATGGAAATTGGCTTACGGTGAAATGAACAAAAGTGTAGGCGCGAGATCGTAAAACCCTTCCTAAGAGCGGTATAGGCCTTAGAAGATCTGGTTCTCGGGTCTGAGTTCTAGGTCGAATTCTCTCCCTATGCCGTACTTTTTTTTGCACGGTCGACATATGTTGACATTCCTTGGCTTCTAGAGTCCCTGAGAAAGAGCTTAACTTCGACCATTCTCAGCCACCCAACTCATATAGATTTGGATATAGAAAAATTTATACTGATAAGTAACCAACAGAAACGAGAGTCCATAGCACAGATTCTGATTTTGTATGTGTGCGTGTGTGTAATATCGCACTTACCTTTACCCAGGATTGAAGATGGGCGCGAACATGGACACTTTTGTTCAAGATGCCGAAATACATAACATATGCAAAGTTGAGCCAATTTCACCGTAAGCCAATTTCCATAAGGTTTGTGATGGGTCCTTTATATATTATTGTAAAATACTTAAACTTCAACATCAACATTAATTGTTACTTTTATTTCCAACATTTTTAACTATTATTTCCAACCTAAAACTAAATTCAATTGGACCACAACCCCAAAAATGTTTCCGCCTGTGCATCACTTCTAGGTCCAACTTCTAGGTCATCATGTCTAGGTCCAACCCTGGGTGTTACTTACTAATCAAGGATATGTGAAGATATAGTAAATTACCTAAGTTTTTACAATGAAAATAAAACTATTCATAAACAAAACATCAAACAAATAAAGACAAGTGTTAAATAAAATAGCCCCACCTACTAGCCTATGTTATTCGAACACAAGGTTATTCTTTAAGGAAATAGGCTATAACATATTGCACAATAAAGGCTCTTTAACCATAGCCAGTATAGCGATTTTTAAATCAGTCTGAACATTATTACAAGAAATTGTGCCTGATTCAAATTACTACTTACCATTTCTTCGAACCTCTTTAAATCTTCTTTACGCATACGATAATCTAAATTCAATGTAGTCCATTGTATTATTTTAGATGGAGTAAAAAATTTATTTGGGCGCCATGTCCCATCTTGAGGTCGTATATCACTATTCGAATATCGTAAATAAGGTGGATCTAGTATACGTGAATTCACTTCTACAAATTTTGGATCCACTTCCAATCCAAATTCTTTCATGCATAAGTTATCATTGAAATTAAGCTAGAAAAATATCACCATTATACTTATTACAGAGTTCTGTGGTAGCTAAATCAAAATTTAAAAAGCAAATGTTTCAAAAAGTAATTTCCTAGACAATAAGTATTCGATTTTCGAGTTGCACCAAATTTATTATTGTCACAATTAAGTGCGAAACTAGTGTGACCTGCAATTCAGATTAGTCTAGCTTTTGTTTCATTTTGCCGACTCCAGTTGTTCCATGAGGCAGACCCTAAACTATTTTCGATTTAATTTCTGTGGCAGGAAGTCTTTATTGCAGATTAACTATTCGTTATTATGCAAATAATATAAAACTAGATTAATATAAACGACGTGTTGTTAGAGTTAAGAACAGTTAAAAACGATATCGTCGCACGTTTTCGCCGAAAAATATTATATCATTTTATAAAACAAAATTCAACCGTGCCCGAATTACCGAGATTAGTTTCCGAATCTTTATCCACAATTATTTTTTGTGTAAATTTAATTTTTATTTGCAATCTGTATATACAATAGCCAAAAATTTACATTGAAAGAAATTCACAAATGGACAAAAATAAGAGTATCGAGTACATAAATTGGTCTACGAAACTAGCTATGAGTCTAGGAAACCAATCTTCACGTAGCCCATTAGCTCTTAGATAATTTTTTAATTTTATTTACTTTATTAACAGTTGACATAATCTTCTGTTTTCTGTCGTATGTTGACGTTGCTGTTTGTCTAATCATTTTTGTTGTTTGTTCCTCATTCAATTTTTTATTGATAACTTGACCAGAAACAATGGTACACAGTTCTGCAGGGTAGTATATTTTTTTGCTTGGATTTCCAACGTGTAAACATGGTAAATTGGGATATTGTAACCTAAAATAATTGTATATTTAAATTTGTGTAAACTTCATATTATACAGTAGAACCTTTTTAAGTCGAACCACTATTAATCGAAAACCTCCAAAACTCGAAAAAATGTTTTTTCCCTTCCCTTCAAGCCCCTAAACCGCCATTACTCGAAATCTTAACCCTCTATAGGTCGAAATAATCAGTGAGTCCCTACAACTCATTTCGGTACATATTTTCTCTCTTTAACTCAAAATTTGTTAGAAGGAATCTTAACCTCTACAAGTAGAATATTTCCTTACAAAATCCGCCTAAGTCAAAATCCTTCATAAGTTGAAAACTCTATAACTCGGATTTTTTGGTGTCACCCTTGAAGTTCGACTTACAGAAGTTCTACTCTATAAGATTTTAAAAGCACGCAGAGCCAAAAATTGTCTACACAAGATTTATAAATTTTTCGGAAATTAACGTTGAATATTTGATAATGGATTGATCAAACCAAGGTTGATATAAATACTATTACTAAATTTTGGTAGTTTTCAACAGCATTTTCTTTTTTGGAAGTCAAAACAAAAATAGTGTTTTCTGAACGTATCCATTTATCAAAAATATACTAAATGACATCTACAATCTCTATGATTGTGGAATTGTTTTGCATCTCTCTAATATACAGCTAATAAAAAATGCATCAAATCGTCACTGTTTTGAAATCAAGGAAGGTCATTATGACTCACTTTCTAAACATCAAAGTTTAAATTCAATGCCTTTGCATACTTAAGTTTTCCAAACTAATGTTTGTTTTGAGCTTCTTATACTATTTAACTTTACCTGTAATTTTTTTCTTTAATAAAATATTCTTCTACTGTCATTTCCTTATTATCATTTAATTTAAATTTCTCTTTTCTAGCAGATCCAACAACACTCAGAACTTTAGCGATACGTGTTGTTGTTGCTTTTTGTGGAATTTGATACTTAATTTTCAATCCTCTGATGAAACCTTTCAACTTCTCAAAAATATCTGATCGTAATTCACTTTGTAGAGCTGGTCTATTATCCCGGGGTTCACGAAAACCCGAATCCATTAACTCCAATAAAAGTTGTATCACTGATTGTTCGATTGGAAAAGCTTTATTAGCCACTGAAATAAGAAAAATCCTTTTTACAATTAAAACAATTGAAATAAGATGTCTCTAAATCTACGTAAAATTTAGAGAACGTTTCCCTCAGTGGCTGCATGACAATTTATTCCATGCCCGCAAACTATTATCTGTTGTATTAAAAAAAATACTCGACAGAATTTAAAAAAAAACTAGGATAATAAAGATGAATATTTATTAAATAAATTTAAAAAAATTGCGTTTTACCATTCTGTTTTCGAAATATAAAAGTATAAAATTATTTTTTAAAGTTATTTTTTATTTCGAAATTACATTAATTTGTATATATGAATAGTGAATATAACTATGTGTTGTGTATGTGTGTATATAGATTTGTTTCTATAATAAAAGCAAACCGGTTTTTTGTCCTGATTATATAAGACAGTGCTGGAACTACCTTAATCTATGAAATTTAAAAAAGAAAAAAGAAGATAAAACAGAGAAAATTTGGAATGTTATGAATATAAAAAAAAGAAAATTATAATTAGCAAAATCGGATATTACCTTTGACTTTTTTAAATATTTATATATGGTTTATTTCCAGGAAGTCAATAATATTAAAACTGAACAGAATGTTGACGAAGGTTTTGTGGTAATGGAATGTGCACCCACTACCTTAAGAGGAGATGGTTAGTTCATATTTAGAAAATTTAATTTTTTACCTACCAGAAAGAAAATTATTTAGGAATAAAAGAAAAAAATAGAAGTTTTTAACAACTTTATCTCTATATATATAAAAGTGCAAAATATGTTTGTCCGAAGTCCAAAATTCCAAACCGTTCCGTTTAGTATAGTCCATACGCTAGTAAAGTAATGCGCCATCTCGTATTTTTTTACTTATTTATGGTTCTGTCAAAACTCAACATACGGATATACATGTAAAAAGTCAACTTTAATTTTAACTATAAAGAAATAATTACATACAATGCCAGTGAAAAAATTGATGAGCAGCTTCCAAGAATTGCAATTAGATATTTTTAGAAAAAAAAAAATTTCTAAAGGTACAAAATTATATACTAGTTTTCATGTTTCTAATGTCTATGAAGAGATTGATGTCAATTATTATCGCCGAATTTTTACAGTATTATGAGAAACCTTTGAAACAAAAACATTTGTCACAAAGTTATTGTTGTAATTAACAATGTTATTAATTATAACAGTTTTACGTGACAAATTTCATATTAATTGTGACATTATGATTGTAGAAGTGTGTATACCGTACCTAAAATTCGCCGAGAATCATTGACATCAATCTCTTCACAGACATTAGAAACGGGAAAAGTAGTACATAATTTTGTACCATTAGAAATACTTTTCTTTCTAAAAATATCTAATTGCACTTCTTGGAAGCTGCTCATCAATTTTTTCACTGGCATTGTATGTAATTATTTTTTTATAGTTAAAATTAAAGTTGACTTTTTACATTTATATCCATATGTTTACGAGTTTTGACAGAACCATAACTTAAAATAAAAACACGAGACGGCGCAAAAGTCGCCCGCCAAAAATACTTTACTAGTTTCTACATACAAATTCATGCATTATTTTGCAAAATTTGGAAATAAATTATTTGTCAAATAATTTTACAAAAAAAAATTGACGTTTTGAAATAAATTTCCTATAAAAATTTTTTGTAGCCCGGGAAGCTCATAAATGGAAAATTGAAAGAAACTTATCCCAATGAAACAACTTTCCCTGAAGCTAATTAGCAACAACAAAATTTTGACACATATTCATTAGCAGAAAGCTAAAAAAAATGCAAATAAATGATTTCTACATTTTTGCCAATTCGAATTTTAACATCTACATCGCGTTTCAAATTTCGAACTAACTCACATAAACAAAATTGTAGAGACTTAAATTACCAACATTTAAAGTATAAAAACAAGAGGAAAAACAAAATGCGTTTCTCTCACGAAAATTTTAAAAATATTATTGTAGATAATTTTATTTCTACAACAATAGATGGAGATAATGAGAAAATCAAATTCAACCGAAAATTTTAAATACTAGAGAACGCAAAAAAACAGTTTTGTTGTATTGTACTTTTAGATCTTTCTAGAGAAGGGCACAAATCTAAACCAAAATTTTGTTGTCAACTAACTTTAGGAAGCGTACAGATTGTTTCGACAAATCAATCCTTGAAAATTATTACAAAATTGCATGTTCTATAAAAATAAACATACCATCGACATTTAAAAACGGCTCAGATCCCAAAATGGCACTTTGGAAAATACCATGCCATAATTCCATTCCACCAGACAATTTTATGATTTGTGGTGTTGCTGGTGGTGCGAAAAAAGATCTTCCAACTCTTGTAAATACCATAGATGGAGCATGTCGAAAAACAATATCCAAACATTGAATAGCTCTTTGAGGTTTTTCCATATTTTGACCAGCCATATAATTAGCTAAAGTTGTTAAATCTATTGTTGCCGCCAATTGTATTTTAATTTTAAAAGTGGTAGGTCTATTATTTTCGTCGTCGATACTTACTTCACCTTCCATAAACGGTTGTTTATTTTTACTGTCTAATAATGGTAATGCACTATATAAATTTTTCCGACCATCGAAAGCTGGATGTTTCTTTGGAAAATATTTCAAACGGAAATTTTCCATTGCTAGTACATAAAAGCGCTTTGGGCCCTTCTCTGGTGTAAATTCCACATCGTAATGGTAAGCGGTGGTTTTCAGTTTATTTAATTTTAATTTCAAATAATTGGTTTCTATTTTACATAATCTCCCTTTGGTACCTCCTTTTTTAGATTTTTGAGTGATTGCATCAAAATTTAAATTCAATTGCATTTGCGTACATAGTTTTTCGATGTTTGTTTTTTGTTCCGTACTCATCATAGGAGCCGAAGCCGATGCTTGTACAATTTTAGTTCCTTCTTGTTTTTTACCGGTTTGTTTTCCAGGTGTTTGTTGTTTTGAATCAGTTTTTTGTTCCGTACCCATCATAGGAGAGGAAGTCGAGCCGTGTACATTTTTAGTTCTTTCTTGTTTTTTGCCAGTTTGTTTTCCAGGTGTTTGTTGTTTTTCTATACTACAACTAACCGGGCTAACTGCTACACTGCCTGGACTTTGAGCTTCACTTTGTTGTTCGCTTTTAGGATTTGGCGCACTACCTGGACGTTCCCCTTTTTGTTGTTGACCACCACCATGAGGTTGATTACCTCGAGGTTGTTGATTACCTTTTTGTTTTTTGCCCCCTTTAGTAGGTTTATCATCACTTTGAGGATGCTGATCACCACCCGAACTTTGATCGATACTTTGTTGCCGGCCGCCTTTCGGTTGTTGCTCAGCTCCTTGACGTGAATCTTCTTTTGACTGTTGTTCACTGCTTGAGCCTTGTGGTGGCTCTACAGGTTTACCCCAAACTTTTCTCCCTCCAACATCTTGTTTCACAATAGGTTTTGCATCTCCTTTTTGTTCAGACCCCTTGGGAGGATCTTCTTGGGGGTTTACACTTGTACTTGATGCTTGAGGCGTAGGTTCAGTAGATTTTGAGTCATCATGACCTGACTTTCCCTTACCTTCTATAAATTAAATAATAATTTTTTATGTTTTATAACAAATCTGATTCCAAATAATGCTTACTTTTTTTTCCCATAATTAATTTCAATTATTTTCTAATATGTTTTTAATATGTCGATGACGTGTTGTTTATGTGAGATTATGAAATCTTCTGAAAGAAAACAAAATTTCGAGCGAATTAAATAAACATTTCAGTAATGCAGGTTAAATTTATTTATTTTAAAAATAAAACCAGAAGTAAAAACAATAATTTTTATTTCTATATCATGTCATGTTTTGAATAACAAAAAAAAAATGTTTTGTACCTATGTTTTTCCTAATTTTTTTCATAAAACAATTGTTTTGTAAACTTCCATAAAACAAATGAAGTTAACTATTCTAATTTATTTCAGTAAATGGCTCAGATATCATTATCAATCTTTTATCTGTGATTTTAACCGCATAAATATTTATAACAAAATACAAAGTTTTCCTGTCAAGTATGAGCCTTGTAATTTTTTTATTGGGTGTGTTTAGCAGATAAAAACGCCTGCAGGCGTTTGAAAGCGCTAGCAAGCGCTGCGCTACTTCCGCAATTTTATTAACTAAAATTCGAAGTTTGTTTATAAAATTAATTAAATAATATTATTTATTGAAATTGTTGGATATTTATAATCAATAAAAAAATAAAATTCAAATTAAATGGCTTATTCGTTGAACATGTTATAAGTTCATTTTAGTGTGTTAAAAATTAATTTATTTTTTCAAGGCTTAATTTTATTTCTATAATATGTGAAAGCAATTTCCTACTAACGATGATTTCGTTGCAGTCGAAATACCGGTAAAGTATCTAGGCGTAACGTATTTTAAGTCTATTTTTAAACCCGGTATATAATACAAGGGTGTATTAACTTTTGTTCCGACTTTATAACGGTTGTAAATATTGATCGTAGAAAGAAATGTTTGTTATAGGTATTCATAAATTGACCTTATTAGTCCATTTCCGCATATCCGTCTGTCTGTCCGTCCGTCAACACGATAACTCAAAAAACGAAAAGAGATAACGAGCTGAAATTTTGTGTGTGTTCCAGAGCTAAAAAGTAAGGTCAAGTTCGTGAAGAGGCAGAATCGAACCATGCTTTGGCAAGATGGGCAAAACTTATATCTTACGGTAAGAGATAGAAGTTAGAACAAAAATTTAAAAACTAAAAATTTTCCTTTTTAAATAATAAACAACTTTTTTTGATACTTTTTTCATAAATTAAGTATATACCGGGTTGATTTAAGCAATTAACTCAATTACTTGTTATTATATTTTATAAATTTTTTAATATACAATTTTGTTTTGAGTATTGTGGTTTAAGTTTTATCATCTAGTTTGTTTAAATAGTGGTCAGCGCTTAGTACTGAGCGGTCGCCATTTTGTTTTAAGCGCTTTGATCCGTTAAGCATAGCCAATGTCTGAGAAAGAAAAGTACAAATATATATATATATATATATATATATATATTCGGTCTTGTTCTCTTGTGGAAATTTTTAGTGATCATAGATTGTATAATGGTAGCTATACAGTAACGCTCATTTAAAAGCGTTAATATAAAAACATTAATAAAAATTTAAATTACACGAGGTGGGCCACAAACGATGTTTTTGATAAGCAGTCAGACAATACACTGCCAATTTACTATTGAAATGTTTATTAGTAATAAGTATAAATTGTTCTTAAATTATCTTCCTTTATGTTAATTTATTCAGTATATAAAGAATTATCAAAGGTAATCAAAGAAAACTGTATATTATGAAATAATATTTCAATTTGCCACAATTCTTAGATAAATAATATATTTTACCTTACATACAAAATTAAAGGACAAAGTTAGTCATCATCAGTATGAATTATCTAATTTGGAAACTAATTCATCAGTATTTAGAAACATATATCCCAAAATAATAATATTACGATTAGCTGACTCATACTGATGATGACTACTCTGTAACTGAAATACGTATCTATATTAGCATATTATTTATGTAGAAATTTGGAAAATTAAAGCTTAAGTTGTTTGCTTTGTAAGGTGAGACACGCTACACGTACACTTTTAACGTGACAACGTCTAATTGCTCGTTACAGTGATAGTCTCAGTCGAACTTTCTTGTATGATAAAATTACACCATATTTGAATTACTAATAACTACATGACTAATAATGCGTTTACTTTGCTTGAGCCCACAACGGATAGCCTGTACGTATTTGTCGTGCAGTATATGTTTTGCCCACTGACCTCCATAGTACTTGGAGGTAAGTTTTTTTGCCTGTTACGACCAGTTCGTACCAATGCAGGCGCATGCGCAAGATTGTTACAGATTACCAATTACTTTTGTGTAAAGTAATAAATTGGTGTAGCATGGAAAATAAATCCAAAAACCCTTAAAATCTACGGCGTGGGCCCGAACTATGCCTCTTAATTTTTTATGATATATTTTATTGTAGCATTTTGTAATATTTCCTAAATTTCGAAATACCCCGGTCCAGGGAACTGGCTCTACCATTTATGAATATTGATTGTTGGTGCGGCATCATATTAATATGCCATCATTCAAACTGGGATTATAATGCACATATCGGAGCCGGAAAATTACTCTTTTTTATACTTATATAATATATATAAAAGGGTTATTACAAGTTTAGCCTCGACTTGTAACGGTTAGCAATATGGATCGTAGAATACAAACTTTTGTACAGATGGTCATAAAATATTTTAATTACTCCATTTCCGCATGTCGGTTTGTCGGTTAACATGAACACACGAAAAGAGATAACGAATTGAAATTTTGTGTGAATGTTCTAGAGCTAAAAAATATCGTCAATTAAGTTAGCAAAATCGGTCAATACACACACACTTCATTTTAGAAAGGGAAATATCTACCTTTTAAACCGTAAATATAAAAAACTCCTTTATAAAAACAAACAACTTTTGATTTAAACATTTTTTCATAAACTACAAAATTTTGCCCCAATTTCAGCTCAAACATCTGCAATTATTGTATTCATCGGTTATATTTTTATACATCTGTATGTGTGCGTAAAAAGTATAATAATCATTCACGCACTGTTGATTAAGTATTGAGTATTTACAGGATATTTTAACAATCAGTACCTGGTTTTTTTCAGTTATAAAAATGAATCAGTTCCTAGTTAGTTATCAGAAAGGCTACGCGAATTAATGCTCAATATAGTTAAATTGAAATATTAGCCTATAAGTGGATTCAAAAGCAAAATGGATAACTTTTTAGAGTTAAATCTTTGGTAGTGGCACTTGGTGTATTTTTCATCTGTGACTGATGTTTAGTGACATCTATTACATTCAGTATACAGTATGTTCCGTGAACATACGTGACATTTTTGAAAGCTGGTTTTGCATTATTGGCTGATCCTGAGATTTTATTAAAAATGTAAAACAATAATAACACAATAATGAAAACTGTTGAAAACCTAAGATCTTGATATAATGTAAATGAATGAATTTATGGATTCGATATGTTTGTAAAAGACCCCTGTGGAATTATTTGTATAATTGTCACATACCTAGCAGTAGTTTATGCCGATTATGTGGTAATAAAATGGGTAATTTTGCAAACAATGCGAAATAGGTACTGTGATATATAATCATGTATTGAAATACTGAAATTAATTAGCATAATTTTTTTTAGTTTATGGGGCCCGTTACACGTATTAGTTTTTAATACTGTAATATTTTTACTTTCATTTGCTCATTTACGGGCTGTTTTATCAGATCCTGGAACTGTTCCATTACCACAAACACGTTTAGATTTCTCAGATATTCATTCCGGCGAATTAGGTAAACAAAACGTTTTTAATAGATTGTCGCTACTAAAGTCCTGACAATAAATAATCGGTAGCGGTAGTAACTGTCCGAAAGCAAATAGATCTTTTCATTTTAAATTACGATTCGATTTTGTTTCGGACTAACTATCAAAAACATAATGTGAAGAAATGAATAAGCTATATGTAGCTTTTTTCTTCACTTAAGTTTTTAACGACCAGTCCAAAAAAACAAACGAATCGTAATTTAAAATTAAAAGGTCTATTCATCAAAGTTAGATGAGGTCCTAAAAAGTTTGAACTGTTTAAGCAGTATTTTATTATAATCTAATTAAAAGTATTTTATCATAATCTTTATTAACTGTGTTCAATGGTGGTAGTTGTAACTGATGTTGTAACCAATTATCCGTTGTTGGGATTTTAGTCAAAGCGATTTTAATATTTCGTTCCATATATTCAATTTAAGTATTTAGATACTTTGACTTTCGACGAACAATAAGGGTAAGAAAGTATTATAATAATCGATCGAGTTGTTAGTTAAAATTTATTCAATATCACTTAGAGTATAAAAATCAAAAAAATAATAAAATAACTTCACTTGCACGGTCGGTTATTGATAATTAGATTGATAAAAGGATTATATTTGTGGTTTTGTGGCTTTTAAACATTTTCAATGTATGATACAAACACAAATAAAATCTGAATTTATTCGCTTTACGCCGTTTATTGAATTTTAATTGCGATTTAAAAATTTATTTTCGTACTGTATTCGTGATGTATCCATAATATTAAATTCAAAAAAATAGACTCATTAAAAATTAAAAATGGTCTATCTGAATAGGTTTCCAAATATCTCATAAACTACAAGATTGATCACAAACATTGTCACCAGCAAAATGAATTTATTTACATTAAATTTAGAGTAAATATTGTCTTTTACATTTTTTAATACTTTTACATTATTATTTCCGAAACGAAGCAAAATATTTAGTTCAAAACTTTTGAACTCAATTTTAGTTTCAATTAATTAATCTATTAACTTAATTTACTCATTAACTTTTCCAAAATTCTTAAATTTTATTGCGGAAACCGTAAGAGGTAGAGAAAATTATAATTACGAAGTAGTAATTACTAAGAATTTTTGTACGAAATATTTTTACGAAAATAAAATAGATTCGGAATAAATTGAATGTAAAAACCTGTACTGATAATAAAGTTTTTCAGATTTTTCCATTCGATTTCGTATAAAAGTTGTTTGTATTTAAAATAAAAAGTTCTAAAAACGTTTTTTATTTCATGGGTTATTCAAGAATCTCCCCCATTTACAGTAGGTCTTATAGTTTTTGAGATTTTTAGAAAAAAATGAATTTGACTTCCTTAATTTCTTTTTTGATTTTTGAACAGATCGTTAATTTTAAAAAATTGATTAACTTTTTCCGTATACAGTATTACGGATATAGTATAATAATTTCTTAAAAACTTGTTTTATTTCATCGCGTTCTTGATTATAAATTATCGAATAACTCAATTGAGAGTCTTTGTGTTAGCTAAATAGTCAGTCAGAGAAAAATAGTTTCATGTCTGCGGCCAAGTTGTAAGTGATGTCATATTATTTAAGTTTTGTTGCACAGATTACAAATATGCTAACGCGG
Source organism: Nineta flava (assembly GCA_963920215.1). Lineage (NCBI taxonomy): Eukaryota > Metazoa > Arthropoda > Insecta > Neuroptera > Chrysopidae > Nineta > Nineta flava. The sequence goes on from OY986041.1 coordinate 110,311,507, forward strand.
AAATTGAAATTGGTAGATGTTATGAATTTCGTGGAAATGAAAAAGCAGATTCCTTAGCAAAGAAGAGAAATAATGTTTGGTTTTTTATGTACTAATTTTGGGAAAGATATTTTTCTTCATACTCGGAAATTTTGAGAAGGATTGGCCTATTGTAAAACCGTTATCGTTAACATTAGGAGAAAAAGTAACAAACTTTTTTATAGATAATTTTCAGCCGAATATAAGTTTTGTTTTAAACATTTTTATGAAAATCTCACTCCTGATGAAAAAAAGATTCCGTGTTACCATATTTGTAATCTACGAAAAGAAAACTCGCACGACTTAACCGTATGAATGATACCATTTACTTAGATTTAGGAAGATAGCTGATACACTAAAATACGAACAGTTATGAAACAATAATTTTATTTCAGGTTGTGATAGAGAAGATTGGACAGTGTGTACTAGATGTGAAACATATAGACCACCGCGAGCCCATCACTGTAGAATATGTAATCGATGTGTGAAACGTATGGACCATCATTGTCCATGGATAAATAATTGTGTGGGTGAACGTAATCAAAAATTTTTCCTACAATTTTTAATATATGTGGGTATACTTGCAATATACTCGATTACCTTAGTAGTTTTGTCTTGGGTTCATGACTGTCCTGGATGCGATGAGGAAATTAATATAAAGCAAGCTAGAGTGTAAGTAAAGGTATATTTAAAATAGATTCTTAAGGTTAATACACTATAAATCAGAATTAATTGAAACCATTGATCGAACCTTTTACGTAGAAAATTAGTAAGTTAATTTGAATGAATGAATGGGTTAATATGCACTGCGACGAAGCTAAAAGATCTATTGTGCTTTCCGGTCTACCCAGAACAGGGGCCACCAAACTTTTTGAAAAGAAACGGGTCGGATTGAATTTTGTAAAAGTTTTTGGGGGCGAATGAAAAATATTCTTATGAAATTATATTATTATATTATACAATTAATTATTTCACTCACTGAGTAAGAAATTATAAAAGTAATAAAGAAAGTTATATCTTATTAAATAAAGGTATACAGTCAAATCTGGGTGAGCGAGGACTGGATAATGAAGAAAACTCTACAAGTGAGAGTAATCGCCCGGTTCCGTCATTTTAACCTTCGGAATCCTCTACAAGTAAGAAACAGAAACCTCTATATGAGAGGTATCACAATAGATGAATCGTTGTTGTGCATTCACCATCAAATCAAAACATTTAAATATTTCTTACATATTTAATATTTGTATATACGGATCCAACCGACGGGTTGTAGTATGGTGACCGCTGACTAGAAGATCTGTTGTGCTTTCCGATCTGGTGCCTACTGAGTAATCTCAGTTTACAAGACACAACCAATACCAATTTTCTCGAAGAAGAATAAGATATGGTGTAAGGGAGTCGAATTTTCAGAGGAGATGATCTGAAGTGTCTTCCATTTCGCCACAGAATCTCATTTTCAACACACAATGACCTATTAGAAAGTCTGCCAGTAGCCGTAGTCTATTTTTGCTCAGGTTGATGCACGTTTTGAACCATTTTTGAAACTCTCGAAAACATTATTTGCTTGCCCCGGTGATCTTTAACAACGTATAAATAATAACTTTGCTATTTTTGTATTGAATGGGTCGTTACTTGACGAAAATCCATTGTTGATAACATCGGCCCTCTGGATATCTAGTCCAGCGTGCTTATCGCTACACCAAAGACGATTCTGACGTAAGAGCTCCATAAGAACACATGCTTAAATTACGATTTTTTTAAATTTATTAAAATTGCAATAATTTTTAAACGGCTTAGTAAATCGTTTTGTTCATAGTAGTTTTAGCATTTAAGTGAGGAAGGTCGTTGGTTTCGTAGCATTTTCAATATACCTCCCTAACATCCTTCAAGTATATGTGTTTCATGTTATTGAAACAACACCAAAAATTTATTGTCTTGATTTTGTGTAAGTGATCGAATAACCTTAACAATCTTTCTATTTTTTTAGTCTCCATTCGGTTGTTTTACTATTGGAGAGCGCATTATTTGGAATGTTCGTGTCTGCAATACTTGTTGATCAATTGCAAGCAATTTTAGGTGACGAAACTGCTGTAGAACAAGTACAACATCAAGGACCATATCGTAAACATAGGCCTCGTTTAGCTCTTTTAAGTGAAGTTTGTGGTCGTACTCATCCCTTTTGGTGGCTTTTGCCATTTTCAAACTCTAATATTAAATTAGATACTCCACTTCTAAGTCATGACGTATAATAATTTATTTTGAGATTGTCATTTTTATAATAATATTTGGGCCATTGAAAGTTGATATTTTCACATTGATTTATCATTAAATATTACATAGATATGTAATATTTTTTTATATGATTATGAAAAGAACAGGGGAAATAAACGAAACTAAAGGAAGTTGTTTTATTTTATAAACAGTGTCGCTTATACGTTTGAATTCTCACTTACAGAAAATATATTCAATCTCTCTTTTTCGTAAGAGAATGTTTATCACTTATAGGCATATACAAATTTTATCAATATTATGCATGTGAAAATGTTTCAAATCAATATTTCAATTTATAAACCTAAAATTTAATATACAATCAGTGGCGGTTTTGTAATTTTGGCGCCTTATGCTATGAGAACCATACATCGTATGGTTGCTTTTTATACAATTATAACTATTGAAAATCTCTGTGTTTGCAAAAAATGGCTATACTATGTAAACTCGCCACTGTATACAATAGGGAACTTGCATGAATTTTTTTGTTTTATTTGAAAGTAAATGTAAAAATATAATGTAGCTTTAAATATTATTGTCCAAATCAATGTAAGTTGCAAATATAATAACAAGTTTAAAAGAAAAGTTAGTTTTCAAATGGTCCAATGGTATGTAGCATCATAAGAACCGTCCAGAAACGCTATCTGCCGAAAGTATACTAAATTGTATATATGGAGGTTAGAGTATAGAAGGAGAGTTATCTCTTATGGCTGTTAAACTCAAAAAGTGTCCCCCGAATAACGTAAAATTAGGGTTCAGTGAATGGCCACAATGGCGCTTGTGAGAAGGTGGACTTGCTCTGAAGATAGTTACTGTAGAGCTATGGAGGTTAGAGTATAGATTGTATAATACAAGTATACTATGTGATGTTATGTCGTCATAAAAAAAAAATTTTTTTAAATTCAAAATTCTTGTTTTAATACATTGGTCGTGCTCAGAACAACTAAGTCCTTAGTATACTAAGTAAGTTACTAGTTAAGTAATCTAACAATGTTTTTTATCAGGACACTTGACAGATGTAGTAGTAGTAGTAGCGGGAGGAGGGGGAAGTCGAAGTCTGGCAAATAGGCCTTTCTAGGTCTTTTATATCGACCCTTAAAGGACAAAGAATTTGTATGCAGACTAGGAATTTGGTAGGTTATGCGACTGAAACCGACTTTGATAGGAACTATGTGAAAGGAAACCTTCGCAAGCATAGCCGGTTATTTTCGTTCTTGTTCATAAGCCGACAGTTTAGCCAATTAACCGCCCCATTTTTTTATTTTTTTTATTTGACAACTGCCACCTTTGGGAAACGAACTCACAACCTCCCAGTTTCAAGCAGATTACCTTTGACAGTACGGCTACTTGGACTGGTACTAAGAAACTTAAATTGTGATGCTATTTTGCTTGTTTTAAATTAATGTTTTACAAATAAAAAATGCATGCAAGTTCCCCATTATGAAAAGACTATATAGTATGATTTCTATAAACCGAATAAATAAATTAAAAAAAAACAGGTATGTTTAATCTATTAAAAATTTTGAATTGCTATAAATAAGAATTGGGTAGTTGCATGATACCAAATATGTCATATTTATTTTCAGAATATGAAAATACTGTAATAATATTTAAAAACGAAATTAAATCTGTCTCTTTCTTGCAAAACGGAGTTTTACGTATATTTTAAATGGTGATAGTACATTATGACGTCACAATGCCTATCAAGAGGGCTATCATCCTCTTTATCTAATCGGGAATTTCAATCATTCATATCTCGCTTTTTAAAGTTATTTAAAAAGTAATTTTACCTTGATATTTTTAAAATAAACATGGTTCAATTGAAGTGAAAAAAAATTTTCATGCAACACCCCAATTGAAGTATCTCAACTTGTCTCCAACCAAATATTATGTGCTTAGTTTCTTTCCTCAAATAGACGCAACAAGTGGATTTATAAAAAATACTCAAGTTACATGGGGATTCATGAAAAGTATATATCTATCTATAGTTTCATCAGAACTATACATTGAAACCTAACTATACCTAGCAGAGTGCATTTGAATGACCCCGTTACGGTTAGACACAGCTCGGTTTAACGTGCTCCTCCATCCATCCAAAATGCGCTTGATATTCAAATTTAAAACACTTCATGTAGTAAATTTGAGTTCAGGCATATTTTTTTCATAAGTTATCCGGGCTAATGCTGGAGAAGACACGCGAAAACTTGAAAAACGTGGATAATCTGACTATCAATTTTTATATAGTTAAATAATACACATGTATTTATGTCATGCTGATTATCATTTTTTATTTATTACAAATTCTTTTACCTTGCATTCGCTCAGCACTGAACTTTTAAGGATTTTTGGATTTCTTTCGCGAACTATGACTTGCGTTTTCTATAATTCCGAGTATATTTACGAGTCATACAAGATGATATCTTTAATTTTTAACTTGTATTCCGGAGAATATTTTTATTTTCTCACTTTGGGTCCTGGTAGTGCTCAGCAAGCTCTTCACAATGACATCCAAATCAATGTCCTAGCCAAACGCACTTCCATGCTACATCAATTTATAACTTTACACAAAGCTTTTTTTACGTATTATTAGTCTCGTATAGTTATTAGCGGTTCAAATCTGACGATATTTTGTCACGAGCAAGAAGTTTTCACGCCGAAATAAAAAGTTTTTTTAAGCACGGATACTGGAGAGTACACACATACATTAAATAAAATTTTTCCATTGCAATTATTATTTAAAAAATGTACAATTATCAGAGATCTTTGACATTGAATATCTTCATCTTGTTCTGATGAAGTTCGGTTTATAGATACACTTATTGTACCTTATATTAACTAATTTCATCATATCGTATACATATATTAATTAATCAGAGAATTTTCAATAAATGCAATTATTATAAATTATTGTCGGTGGTCATAGGTATAAAATTTGTATTTTTAAAGAAAATCTTCAAGGTTTTACAACATGGAAATGTACAAAGACAAGTTAACTTGATATATAATTTTTGATCCAATAAGTTAACAAGGACACAAAAAATTATATTAGATTTTTTTAAATTATTTCTTAATATCAAGAGATATTAATAATAAATAATCCGGAAGCCCAATGTACTAAACTTTATTTGTATTATAAAGACTATCAAAGATAACTCTATGTTTGTGAAATTAAGTTCCAAAATTAGTAATCATCATCAGTATGAATTAGCTAATCGTAATTAATCTCCGGGAAGATATGTCACTTGATCAAGCAATTGGAATAAATTTTGAAACTTAATCTATCTGTATTGATTATTAAAAAACTGTACCAAATTGAATTGAAAAATTTGTATTGGGAACGGACTACTTTAGTCATGACGTCTGGTGGCTAAAATTCTAACTATGATAAATTTATATTCATGTGCATAAATATGAATAAAAAATTATTATCGAAATATCGAATTACAATGGAAATAGTCAGTTCACCTGCTCGTACTAAATCTACAAGCAGATATATATGTGATGTTAGGGGCTGTAATAGCAAATCAAATAAAAATTTAGATTTTTTTAAAATACCCAGTTAAAAATTTCACTCAAAGAATTAAATTACCTCTCACTTATTTTGTCACCTAAAGCCAGCCATATTAATTAAGCCACGCCTTTATGTTAGTTCCTAATACTAATGTTCAAAGTGAGTTATTTTTAAGGGTGCCTTTCAATTTTGATGCTTTACCCTGGTTTTTTTACTTCAAATTTGGTCACGTAGACTTCAAGGTTTCCTTTTCATCGTCAAATTTAGTCACGGGTATGGAAGGTAGAACTACTACCTTCCATAGTCACGGGATCATCAATGTGGCGCAAAATTGTCATATAGGGCATTCGGATAATAGTAATAAAAAATTTTAAACTAAATTTAAATATTTTTAAATATTATAATATTCAAGATTTTGTACAAAAAAAAAAAGAATTCATTTTTTATATTGCAATAAATTAAATAATTAATAGTTTAATTTCTATGATTGTTGTTCATCTTCGTTAAACTTAAAAGACAGTTAAACTTAATTTAGTAATTTTAAATATAATTTATGCTGCATATTTTTATATCATTATTTTGGATATGTGGATTTCTATCTTTATTTTTCTTAAAATTGTAAATATTTTGGATTATAGAAATTATCATTTTATTATGTGTATATTATGTTTTTTTATTTTGATAAGAATAAAACTGAAATAAAATTAAAAGATATCAATACTGATTTTGTATATAAATTGATTTGTATTATTAAATTCCAATTGAAAAAAAAAAACAAAACTATAAATTTAATATTTACAAAGTTCACCTTTTTGCTAGCCAATTTCGTACTTTAACTGCACGGTCTTATAAACATTCCTGGGATAGATAGATAGATTGTAGGGGCTCTCCTGGACGGGACACACTTCAACTATAAGGTTCATTGTGATGCCTAAGGATGTGAGTGGAGGAAAAGGAATTTTGTGTGTAGACTAGGAATTGGTAGGATGTGCGGCTGCAGCCGACTTTGATAGGAACTATGCCGATACTCATCTGGAGTTCGTGAAGGAAACTGCAGAAAAACTTCACAAGCATAGCCGGTTACTTCGTTCTTGTCCATACAGCGGCAGTTTAGTCAAGATAAGGTTTTAAATGGAAGATAAGAGGTAGCCTGACAAAATCAGCTCACATAACTTTTACTTTGAGACAAAACATTATTTCGCCTGTTCAACTAAAGGACGAAAGTTTGTTACTGGACGGTTTGCTCCTCTCAAGTTATTTAATAATCACAGTTGTTTATATACTCATTGTCTGATTGAAGCACAAAAGAAAAAAAATTTAAAAAAATGTTGAATAAAAAATTATTATTAAAAATAAATATCAATAATAAATTTATAAAAAGTTAAAATTTATGTACATTATTAAGGTATTTAAAATCTGCAGAAAAAATTTTCTTATCCTTCAAATGATACTAAATTTGGATTAAATGGTGTTCCTTTGAATGGAGAACCTTCAGCATTCCAAGCTTTTTCTAACATTAATGCTTTTTGATTATCTTGACTAGTCGGTAAACCTCTAGTCCTTTGTTCAGCATCCCATCTTAATTGTTCAATTTTTGCTTGAACATCTTCCGGTAAATCTTCAAGTGGTCGAGAACAATCCATTTGTTGTAAATTAAGTAGAGGTTCTGAATTTAAAAAACGTTCCCACCATGATTCTGTTTGTTTTTCAATATGAACCTTAGAATAATTAAATAAAACTATTAAAAAATTTAATAATCTCAGATCAAACTGAAATTTTTAGTTAAAATAAAAATTGTAAGATAAAAAAGTATCAAAGAAAAGTTGTCTACGTTTTCACAAACAATTTTGTAATTAAAAATTGTATAATTTATCTCTTCATCTAAACAAGGCTAGAAACTATATCGTTTTATTTGGAGTGGCGAAAGTAAAAATGGTTCTGACTTTAGAGAGGACTAGCTGCCCGCACAGGCTTTGCATTATAATTGTGCCTAAACTATTTGTTGTATGAAAATATGTTTTATACAAAAGTTGTTTGTTTTTATTAGATAAACATTTTTTATTTTTAAAGATTTTCTCGTAGCAGCCACGCGGTACAAATGCATGGAATGCAAACTTTCCAGTTTTAAACTGACCACTTAGGTCACGACGTCTGGTGGTTAAAATTTTATCTATGATAAGGTTGCATTGCGTACTTACTAAAAGCAAAGAATACATATTCTTTGCTAAAAGCAAAGAAAGTTATCTATTTTTTAGCAACATTTGAATCCGCCCAGACATTACGCTCTGTCTATCGAGGTAGTGCAGAAAAGCGTAAGCGCCAAATCGTACTAACTTCCAAAACGAACACTATGAGTGTGTTCCGAAATATAACTCAGCATACTGGCCAGTGCTGATGATTTTGTTTACAAACTTAATTATACACATATATTACTGTTATTGTAATAAGTATACTTACTTGCAATATGTTTTTGTCAACAGACCAAATAGTTTCTGCCGCTTTTATTTTTCTATGTAATTCCCCTTCTAATATACAAATGTTTTCGTTTTTTAATTTTACAGATAAAAAATTGGTTAAGATATTAACATCTAGTTGTTTGGAAGTATAAGTCGATGGCAATGTAATTTGTACATCTAGGTCCGTTATACTAAAATGTAAAATAATTTAAAGTTAATTTCTATTAACTATTAAATGCAAATCTAATTTCATTTCGAAAATGAATATAGTAACGTGCAACCAATTTTAAAATTTTTGTCAATAGTATTAAGACTTGAGACAAAAGGATATTTATTTATTTTTGTGTTTATAATACGTTACTAATAAAAAAAAAACGTATTAGGTTGTTTAAAAATATTAATTATTTTTAGAATTAAAAAATCGTTAGAGGTTATTTAAATTTTTTCCAGCATCTCCACCAAATTTCTATTTTGTGGTTTTCGAATTCCCTCATAAGGTAAGCTCGATTATATCCTATTATTGTAAAATCATCTGAATTGTATACATTTGCAAAATTTAAAATCGATTCAATTAAATTGTAGGCTATACAAGTTTATTCTGCATCTCATTTTTGATCACGAAATTTTAATAGAATTATGTATTGGTCTCTTTGTGAAATCTTTCGTTTCAAGAAGCTCCCGGGCATTTCATAAAAAGTCGGTGTATTTTTTAGACATGGAGTGCCTGTAGACAAAGTTACATGTAGTGCGCTGGGCGCTTCGTGAAAAGCTCATTTATTTCGACGGATTGTGTCTAACATAATCTGCCGTAGTTTAAATTATGAAGCTTCGTAAAGTGTCAAGGGAAAAGGCATTTTGTGTTACGTAAAATATCCAAGAAAAGGGGTCATTTTTTATATTAGTTTGAAATTAAAAAAATTTATTAAAAAAAACTGTCACTCCAGTAAATATTCAAAAATTAAATATAAATAAATATTAAAAACTGGAGAAATAATATATTTTTATTCGTACGTTTATTTGTGCATAAGAAAAGAATTGGCCAACCTAAAATTCTTATATTAGGATGTAATTTTTAAACAATGGAGATTATAATTACTGAGGAATTAAATAAATTAACTATTCCAACCGAGTACTACAATCTTTCAATTCATCGGTCGTACGCTGAACTGGTCGGGTTTTCGGGCCTCGCACTAAAAGGCGTTCTATATATTTCAGAACTATATATAGGATTCGAAATTGGAAAAGAGGTAACCTTTGAGGGTATACAGCATTTTTACAGAGTAAGTTATTTTAGCCGGATAAATGAAAATATATTACGTTTAGGGACTTACTGTAACATCACTACTTTTCATGCTTACAAAATCCGCCGACATTTCATGAAATGCCTAATATCTTCGTGAAAAACATATTTCAAAATGAGAACATGACACTTAATTTTACATATTTTATTGTTTGTCATTTTTAAATTGATTAGAACCATAGCTTTTAAGTAAATTAAGTTAATGTCCAAATTCGTTCTAAGGGCTATATCTAGAGAACTATACTTCAAACTAATTGTTGAAATATTTTTCTTAGTTTTACAAATTCCAGCATTAAATTCATGCTATGGAAACGGATCATACGCGTAATGTAATAATTTTTTATGTAAAAGCTAAGTTTAATTTGCGCTTTGATGTGGCACGTGTGATATCCTTGAAAGTTTCCACATGTTCAAACTCATTCTTAATGGTTCTTTTTTATATATATTCGAAATTGAAATTATTAAAAAGTCTATAAGTTAAAAATTATCGATTTATTCAAATATGGAAATGGTAGTGGTGGAAAGATGAAATAGCTTTTTTCAAATATCTCAAAAACTATATAAAGATTCATGACATTTTAGGTTCCCTTCCATCGATATTTATCGGTGATTTTTAACCTATTAACTCTTAAATATTTTCAATTTCGAACATTTTAAGAAATTATAATACGATTATTCGGATTAACCTGTTTTTTAGTTACAGTTACTCCATTATAAATAACTATATTCATTCAAAATTGCTGCCAAAGTGATAAGTTTCTTCATAATACAATAGATGGCATGTTAACAGTTTTGGTTTCAACTTCAACCACGCAATAAAAGTGTTTGTGCGCTGTGGCTAAGCTGGTACGGTTTTCAAATCAGTGAATCTATATTTTTTTCTTCAATGTTTTTGAAGTCGAATTACTTCATCAGGGGTCAAGTGTGGCCCCAAACAGTTCGTCGTCTTACAAAGTGGCTCAAAGAAACTAAAAGGTTAGACATTCCTAACCTAAGACTATGTCTTCTCACGAATAATTTGTTTAATATTACTAATTTTCAAAATTTAAATTAAAAGTAACTTGTTCTTGTTTCATCAATTCTTCGCTGTGAAATAATTTCATTACCTTTGAGACCATGAGTAGTTTTGATAACTAGCACCATTATAATTATCAGGTTTGTGTTTAATTTCTTTGCATGTTTCTTGATTTAACTTTACTAATGGTTGATTATTCGAATCGAATTCACTTGTACTGCATGTTGTTACACATTCTTCTCTTTCCACCTCACAATTTTCTATTATTAGTTCAAGGTTTTCGTTCAAGTTTTTATATTTCATCAATGCATCATATACTATTTTCTCAGCAAGTCCATCCAACAATCCAACAGCATCTTGAGGTGATTTGGAAATTACGTAAAAATCTGTTCTATAAGCAGTTTCGTTAAAAATAACAAAACAGGGTTATATTTTTTAAATTATTTTCTTTACCTTCTTTTAAGAAATCCAAAAATTGTGTCAAAAAATTTTACGACATTTTTTTCTTCTTGAAGCATTTGTAAAAGTGTATCATCGTATTTTTCTGACATTGTGATTCTTTATAGAAAAAATTTAAATGTCAATGTCAACAAAAATTTGGATTGTCTGTTATTTGTTGATTAACCTTAGTTATCTATAAAGAAATCACAGATGTCTTTACTATGTAAGTTTCTAGTATAGAGAACCTGCATAAAGACTGGTGGCGCCTCTTCCGGTAATTTTTTAAGCTTATATGTGAGTACAAGCTGTTTGTAAACATACATTCTAATATAAATTTGTTCATAATCACATAAGTTTTTATTAATTATTACTTCATAATGTTTATAACATAATAAAAACTAGTCAAGATATACAAAAAAACTATGCCACCAGCATTTATTGTAGACTTATCATAGATTATATGGAAATAAAATTCCAATAACCTCTCGTCCTATACAAAATCATATGTATTCTTCTTACAAATCAGGAATATACCTCCTTCAGGAATGATCTCATTTAAATCCGAGTGCCACTGAGGGAAATCTAGTGATTTTTTGTGACTAAAAATAGAAATTTTTTTAAATTACTAGAGCTAGGGGTTCATATGATAGTGGATAGGTTTTCTTGGTAATAAAATATCTCTAGATGAACTGAATGTAACAATTATAGTTACATTTCTACACGCTGGACATTAGACCGACAAAAAAATAGAAGAAACTTTTTTTTTTTAATTTTTATTTCCATTTAATTATACATCAATGAAAATAGAAACTTTTTATTATTATTAAAATCTTGTAATATATAAAAGAAACATTTATATTTATCATCACTAGCTGACACTTTTATCACGTTCATTACGTCATTCTTAACATTTTTCCATCGCGCATTAACACCAATATAAGCTAAATTAACCCAAGAATAAATTTAATTTATAGTATACAAAATTTCATGGAAAATTTTCTTGAATAATTCATCACTATATTTGTAAAATTGTACGAAATATAAACATGATCACATAAATTTAAACACTTTTGAGCACATGCAGTATCAATTACAGAATTAATTCTCTGATAATCCAATTTGGCTACTTTGGTTGATTTAGCCAATTTTACAGATTTCAGCATATAATTCAACGAACACAAAAAATTTAAATAATCTAAATTCACAAATTATTATTATTTTAAACGATTTGATTGATAATCTAAAAATAATATTGTCAACCTAAAAGTTTTAAATACGTTTTGACAGATGACGGTTGTTAATCGGAGACAATAATTTTTTAAATATCACTTTTAGTAATAATACACCAGATATTTGTTTATAAATTTTATGTTTTATGTATAATTTATATTTACTATTAATTATATATATTATATAGCGCCAAGTATAAAGTTTGTATTCTCTCACACAATAAATGCTAATAATCGTCACCATGAACGCTTGTGTCTAATCATAAAGGTCACGCAGGTTCTCTATAGACATCTGTGAATACAAAATGAATATCATATTGTGAAAATAAATACTTAAAAAAATTAAATAAAAAAAAAGCTCAAATTCTGATAAATTATTTATTATTGCTTCAATAGTTTTGCGTTATTTTGATAAGGAAAATTATTTTTTAATAAAATGATAATCTGAAATTTTTGTATAAACATGCTTATTAAAAATTCAAGTGTAAATATTCGAGTAAATTTAGCTCCTAAAGATAAATCCTTTATTTCATTTGATCTATTTCGAAGATACCTTTTGTATGATAATGAAAAATATTTCGAAATAATCGAATCACAAATTTCCTTTTTCATAAATTTTAAATTAAGAATTTTACGTATTTGATTACTTTTGGGAAAAGTAAAATTATTTAAAAATTCACTTTTTGATATATTTTATCTCTATATTACGAGTATATTAATAAATTATTTTATCAGAATTATTTATAAGAATATGCTATGTAATCGGGCTTTTATGTACATAATACGTGGGCGGAAAAATGTGTAGGAACTATTAACAAATTTTTAAGTAATTAGACTGATTAAATGCTCATTAAAAAATTAGCGAGGAAAATGTTGATCGTTTACAGTAGGGTAGTAAACGTTACTAGGGGCGTAACGCTTTCAACGCTATCAAGCGTTGTTTTTAGTGTTCGTCTTGACGCTGGGTATGCTGACAAGCGCGCTAATGGTTAAGTTGTACGATAAACACCACGCTCACAGACGCTTTCTCTATCGAGGTAAGGCAGCAAAAGCGTCAACGCTAAATCGTACTAACTTCCAAAAGGAACACTGTATAAGCATTTGATTATTTATCATGTGCACAGCGTTGAAGGATGTTTTAGGAGAGAAAAATGTTTAGAGGTTTTTTGCATTTTTAATTTTTTGAATATTTTATACCATTTTTTTTTCTGATTAAAATCTTATTAGAAAAAAACCTACATTACCGACATACTTTTTTAAATTGTCAGTTTAGGGCGTTTTGATTTGATTTTAAGAGCTTTTGAAGTCACTCAAACAAACATTACATTGCTTGAAAAACAGCTGAACTGTTTTCATCCGCCAAATTGAACATTGATGGCAACTGACGCTTACACGTACTTATAAGCGTAAGCGTTCATAAGCTAAAACGAACGCCAATAAATTGCGCTTATAAGCGTATTCGCTGAAAAAGTGTAAGTGCCCAAAACGAATACACTCTGGATATAACGCTTGGCTAATATAATTTTCCATTTGAAAGCATACATGCCTGATACATTCTTGAATCAGTGAAAATAAAGTTTTTTTTTCTTCTATGTAATATTATCTCTTTTCTGTATCAAAGTTTTGGTCGTCAAACACAAAGCGTCGAGCTAATTTAACAGTGAAATTATCTTTTTTTAAAAATGTTTCATCTAACACTGCTCGAGTTTCAATTTCTACGTAAATAACAATATAGGAAAAAAATAGCGAATTTACAATAAATCAATTCTAATGAATAACGATATGCATCAAGCGAAGATTTTGGTTTCATTCAAACTTCTATTTGAGATTTTTATGAAATCGTTTTATTATATTGTTAAATACATAATTTCAATTAATGTCATTATACAATATAAATCCTTGCTATCAAAATAAATATAAACAGCACACATAATTCTTTGCTATCTGGTAGATATAAACTGACTTACTTCCGTTCGTCTAGCTAATCGTATTTAAATTCATTTTAATAGAATCCTATCCATAATGTTTTGCTTTTAAATTTAATATTAAATAAATTTTATATAATTACATAAAATATTACTCTTGAGGATATTCATATGTTTTAAGTTGTACCTAACATAAAAATACTAACAACTTTTGTAGTAAACTCTTTTTCAAAAAACAAATAGGTATACGACACGTTAGCGCTAAAAGCGTGTAAGCGTCCATGATGAATGTACTCCTAATTAAATCTCAATTAATTTTGAGAATCATACTATGATTTCATAAATTTAGGCAATAGTTTGAACATAAATGAATATTCATTGCATAAATGTGTGAATTATAAATATATTACAAGTATATTTTTAGAGAAAATATTGTCGTAGAGAACGAAGTCTTGTCTTAATGCACCTTCCCGCGGAAAATCGTCTCTTGCAAGTTATTTACGTAAACAAGGTTGTGAGGAATACACACTAAGCGTCATATAAGTTGGAGCACGTATTAATGTGCATGTTATGTTAGAACAAAGTTCGCATGCACATGGTATACAGTTTTGAGACAGAATCTTTTAGAGACAAACAAAAGTGGTCTTTATTGTTTGATCTATACCATCTTCGTAGATCTATTCCTGCTGTCCTTCCTTCCTTCTGCTCCGTGTATGAACAAATTTTGCGTAGGTAGTAAGCCAGGAGGCCCACGCAGGCTAGGGCCCGTGTAGCAAACTGATTCTTTGACCAGTCTGACAGTGAATCTACTTCCGGAAGTCCAAATATTTATCTATCTGTACTTAAAATGAAACTGTTGGCAGGGTCAATTCTGCACAAGGATAATATTTTCAAAATAATATTAAATTTTCTTAAAATAATGATAATAGATACTAAAAAAACTTGTTGTTCCCGCATCACGCTAAAACAGTTGAACCAATTTTGATGAAGATTTCATCATATTTAGCTGATGTTCACAACTTAACTTTTAAACAGTGCAAAATCTTTAATTATAAAAATAAATCTATCTCACAAAAACTAACAACTTTTGTTCGAAAATATTTTTTCATACAACCAATAGACATAATTAGAATACAAAGCCGGTAATGATCGAATAGAATTAAATATTTAGGGAAGTATTTTGAACACTTCAGAGAATGATTCCTTACTTTAGCACGGAAATAAATTTGTGATATTAGGTATGCTATTAAAAATAATTATTATTTTAATATTTTACTAGGGATTATCTGGATTAGACAATGGAATTATGTAGTGTAAATTTTTTGTTTTAAGGTCAACCTTAATAAAATAGACTTAAAGTTTATGATAGTTAAATATTTATTTGACCTCAAAACAAAATTTCCAGTGCCAAATTATATTCTTCTTAGATTTTTATTTGCAAAACTTGTTTAGATAGGTTGTCGACCTCTACACATTAATAAATAAAATATACAGCTATTTTTGGACAGAATTCTTCTTTGCAATTATCAAAAATTAAAAGACATGAATCGTTTTATATAATCCAAAGGCGAATGCATTTTACTTTGATTTAGTGATTCCACATTAGACACGTACTCATTAGATCCCAAAGTTAATTTTAGAAAGTGGTGCTACCTAATCAGAGCCGTGGAGTGATAATGATTTCAAATCGGTTTTTTTAAATATATCTCAAAAAGTATGAGGTTTTTTGTAAACAATATCATTAACAAAACAAGATAAAATTTCTGTTTCAATAAAAGTGTTGTTTTACGATTTTTCGCTGAAGTTCTTGATATGCAGGGGGGGGGGGAGGATAATCTTTTTGTGTTAAAGATTTTAATATATTATATAGAAATTTATTTTTTTCGAACGTTAATTATTTTTAAAGCAAGATAACGGCTTCAAAATTTTTGATGAATCTTTTTTCTCTATCCTTACTACTAAATTTTATTTTGATAACGGCAGGAGATAATTATGAACCTTTTTCACGAATAAATACTACACAAATCAACTGTAAAGATATACTTACGTATACTTACGTAAACACAATGTTATGCATTGCAGTGGACCGGAAAGCGAGAGGTCATGGATTCGATCCCAATCCAAGTGTGTCTATTGATGTCAAAATATTGTTACTAATTTGTTCAGATATTTTACTTAAATATCCAATTAAGTAAACGTCAGTCACATCGTTAGTATAACATAACCTAACGGCAACCATACTAACAATAAATGGATAGACTCAAAGTTTGCAAAAACAATTAAATATATGTAAATAGTCAAAAACAATAGCAAATAATTGTTTGTTATTATTTTTATAATAATACATGTACACTCCCATTCATAAAAATTGAACTAGTTGAAACATTCTAAGTGTAATTGTATGTAATATACATATATTTATTAATATATACGCTTAGAATCTGACTTATTGGTGGCTCAATTTTTATTAACGGAAGTGTATATAAAATACTTAAGAATTGTATATTTTCGGGTGTCAAAAAATGTTTCGAACTAAAGTTGAATTAGTACCTATGTTTACAAGGCACAACATTGTAATTTAAAGATTTACCATACCTCTTACTGTTTCCGAAAAAAATACGAATTTCAATGTACTGCTTTTTGAGCAAAAAAACTACCGAAATTATCTTTGAAATAAACGTGTAAAAAAATCCAGTTTCGGCTCCTTCATACCACCGTAACCGCTGAGTTCAGGAAAAAAACAATTAACTAGTGAAATATTTTACTCACTCTTTCGTGGTTTTCGAGATATTTGGAAAAAACGTACCAAGTGGCATCCCTTAATCATGTTTTGCAACGTTTCTATTTAAATTGTATGTATACCTATATAAGTCTCTCGACTGTTAGTCTTATAGATTTGAATATAATTTATTTTTATTTACAAAAATTGATCGTAGAAAATTTTTTATGTTGAACAATTGTTTGTCAAAAAATAAAAATTTTTTTCTCTTAGAATTTAAAATATAGTTTGCTAATATTTATTTGTCCTTCATGTGACGCGGGTATGAGTATGTTAAGAATTTTTACTTATCGAACTTAAATTATGAATTTAAATATTTAATAACTGACACAACATTAAATTTCTGTAATTTTTAAATCCTGATACAAAAAATGGGGTGTTATAGCTCAGAGCCTTCAAATTTCGGCACTCAATGATGACAAATAGATTCCATTAATATCTCAATTCGATTAAAAAATATTATTTTCCCGCTAGACTGCTTAACTAAGATAACATTAGTTTATTTTATATAAATATATATGTATATATATATTATGAAAAGTTAAAGAACTTTTGATATAAATAATCTGTATATCTAAATTTATTCCAGGAATTTTAATTTTATGGAGGTTTTTTTGTAAAATTTTTAATTACCTTTTTTTTCCCGTAGCATTTTTTGTCATTGAAATAGTTTTTCTATTTGTGGAAACTTCTAAAAAGTAAAATATTTTTTCCTCTAAAAACAACTTGAATTTATTTGATGTGATAAAAGTATATATTTTCACAATTCACATTCTTCATTGATAACTTTTGCCTCTAAAAATAAAAATCGTACATGAACAATCACACAACCTCTATATATAGAATTCGTTTGTACTATAGAAGTTTACGTGGTAGGTTTTTGTAAGTTTTTTCATTTTTATATATAGAATACAAAAAGGTGGTAGCACGGGCAAAAAGATCATTCGACGCCTTAAGTAGCTGCAAAATTGCCGTCCTCTCCTTTTAGGGTACATTTTTATGCTAACGCTGGACGCTAACATGACGCATCGTAGAAGTTGGAACGAAACCTACTTCTTCACTTGGTGCCAATCGTTATCAATTAGAATTGATTATTGTCATCCATGTAGAAACTGCAACTCGAGAACATGTAGAGCTGACTCCAAAACACGACATCGACGCTTGGAGTTCAATCAGATCACGTGACTCCGGCGACGCTCGACACTGGCGTCGAAAACGCTTCCATGAAACTACAATTTCACTCACCTAGTTTGTTGAACGTATAGGTAATTAATATGTATATTTGGGGTATATAAGATTAAAGATTAAGAGGAAAGATTAAGGATGTACGAGCACTGGAGCTTCTAAAAGATTAAGGCTTGATTTTTGTTTACATGTAGTTGAAGTGCATATAAATCAATTATAAAAGTTTCAGGGGGGGGGGGGTACGCGGGCCTTGAATTGAATATTTAATGTTAAACTTCGAGTTTAAATGCATTGCTCTTATGGAGAAACCCATATTTTCACATATATTTTGATATATTTTGATAACTTTCACTTGGAATAAAATAAGACGATAAAAAAAAAACTACGCAATAGAAAATAGCAATATAATAAAGAAATTGATCCAATAAAATTCCGGTATGACGGGCTTACAAAAAAAGAAGCTATGTAAGAAAACTGAGATTTCGGGTAAATTTTATTTATCTCGGCGGTAGCTTAATTACCCGGCGTAGGCAGCTGCGTATCTTGCTTGCCCGGTAAATCTACCACAAGGTGGTAGGTATGTAATATTGAGGTTTTCATAGTCTAAAATCAAAGTTGAGAATTTTGAACGGATCTTCATATTTTGAGATCCCCTGTTGCGCAAAAAACGATTTTTAATCATTGGTCATTAGTTACATTTCAAACATAATCTTTATTGGTCAATAGGTGTGTTTGTTGTCACGTATGAGAACACGATGACTCGAGACCGAAAAGCGCCAGAAGCTCAAATAATTTCATATTTAAGTTTTGTATCATTAGAGCTTTCCACACTCTATGGAGAGTGGGAATGGTTTTTCTGTTTTCCGAACTATTTTTTGAAAATAGTTCGTTAAGATCTCAATTCAATCAGTATATATTAGTGGAAGAGAAAAAACCCAAAAAAATTCAGAAAAATGCCTCTATTACTTGCACCATTGGAGGAGTATGGTCCGATTTTATTTTTCTCATACGTATGCAGACTAAAATAACCTGGTTTGGACCTACTAAACAACCTTTATATATAGACTGTACCCTGTATATAGAGGTTTTAAGGCGTTCACAGTATTTTAAAAAAAATTGTTTATAATATTTATAATATTGTTTAAATAATGATAATAATTATTTTGTATTTGACAAAAAGGAACTACCAAAAAATTGATAATAAACTTTTATTCTACACTTTACTATTCCAATTGAGATTTTCAGCCTTTCGAGTTTTTTATTATAAAATATAGGCCTCGAAAAGGCAAAATTAATAAGTAAAGTTTAAAAATAATTGTAAGACTAATTTTACATCCTCTTATCGAATGAGACAAAAAGTATCAGCGCTCGATAGAAATTCAAAATCGCAAACGCAAATTGAAATGAATTGGTAATGTACTGAGCAGGAAAAGCAGCCCTATTTCCAAAGTAGCCCTTAATTGGAGCCTGCAGTGATCAAAAAGAAGAAGTCGACCAGTGACTGGGTCGAGATAGAATCCAGTCAACTGCATTTCACCAGTTTCTATGCGTCGCCAATTCTTTACTGGTCGGCGTCTTTTTCTTGAACCCTGCGCGTTTCAATCAAAGGCAGATGATTAGCGATGTTGGCGATATTGTCGCTTTTCCTCCTCAGTACATGGTCAATTCATTTCCATTTGCGTTTGCGAATATGGATTTCTATCGGGCGCTGATGAGTGCATAGATCAAAAAGACTTCGATGTCAACGTATTGTGGAAGCCTTATATATATATATATATATATATATATATATATATATATATATATATATATATATATATATATATATATATATATCTTGACATCTGTCTATACAATGATATTTTTGGCATCAATAGGAATGTAAGGATCTCCAGTGAAAAATCAATATCCATTTCCAGTATGGTACACATAACTTCTATGCTTTCTTGTAATATATGTATAGAGGTAAAAATCATGGATACTACACAAGGATACCGAACCCCAAATAAACAAATAATTGGCAAAAAAAAGATGTCAGTAGTGTCGCTTCTATGCCGGAAACAGTGGTGAGAGTATAAGGCGCGAGTTTTAATTGAAAAGCATTATGCATTTATAGTATTATAAAAATTATTTTCAGCCAAAGTATTTTTTCAATAAAATACTTTTTTTAATAAATGATAAGTAATTTCAATTTTTCAATAAGGAATTAGTTGAAACAAATTACATACTTCAAAATAATCACTACGAAATAAAACTGGTTACTTGCTTACTTCACTCCTATTTATTATACTATATTCACTTCGGTACAGATTGTAGTACGGATGAACAACTAGCGACGCTAGTGGCATAAAAAGTAAATGTTACTATTACCATTTCGTTGCCATATTTTGTCAATTCTCCCGTTTGAGTTCGGTATCCTTGTGTAGTATCCATGGTAAAAATGTTCAGTCTTCCGATTAAAATTAATAAAAACTATCATAGATGTATCAAATCTTGACATAAATTGGTTGGATTTTACAAATTTGGCCTTGTCACATCTAACTTATACGATTTGTGTGCATAATTCCTACAATTTAACATGGGGCTAATATCCTTGCCAATCATTTAAACACCTGTGTATATTTGTTTACTCAATTTGTCCAGAACACAGTTTGAGTTTTTATACGAAATAACTCTGTAGATACCTACAATTTGTCCTATTTCTGAAACATATGAGGTGGTTTGGTCTTGTAATTTTGTTGGATTTTTCTCGTCTCGTTTTTTCTCGAAAAGTAACGTTAGCTTTACAGACTCAAGCATTATTTTACTTCTCGGCTGCTCAAAAATTATCTCTTGATTCTGACATATTTTTCTCTTATCGTCTCAATTTTAGTTGAGAAAAAACTGTAATTCCCGTCTCGCCCCCCCCCCCCCGGGAATTATTGTTTCTCGTGGCAACACTAATTTTTGAGTATTAAGTATAAATCTTTTAAAGTTAAAAAACCACGATTTTTAATAATCTATTAATCCATTTAATATTGAGGATATGGCTATAATTTTAGTAAATGCAGTTGGAGGTCTTGTGGAGAATTAAATTCTATACAAAAAAGTTTTACTCATATAGGCTCTAAAATGCCTTGCTTTCGAAATATAGCCCTGAAAAAAAGTGTTGGTAAAAAGTATTTTATTCATATTGTTATGAATGCTATCGATTTTAGACGTTAAATGTATTTTTTCGCGAAAAACAAATTTTTTCACCATTATTTTTCGCTTAAAAAGTTCTCGATTTGGCGGAACAGTCCAAAATTATTGTACTTTGTCCCACAGAAGTAAATATCCCGGAAAATGCCTTAGATCCAGATAAACGTCCTAGCTTTTAACTGTAAAGTGATTTTTATTTGAATTTTTAGTTAAAAATGTAAAAAAAAAGTTTTTATTTAAAATTGTCGAGCATGAACAAATGATATATCTTATTTTTATGGCGACAAATCACGTACGTTTCTTATTATTATTGTGACAAGTCACGTTTTTTATTATCGGCATCCTACTCCTACGCAACATCATTTTCGAAACAGACTTTGAAATTCATAATATAAAGTTGCAAGAACTGTTAGGTCATTTTCATAAAGTTGGGAATCTGTCAATACACCCCTTAAAGTTAAAATGCCAAACGGATTTTCTGTCTACACTTGCAGCTTGCTAGCGTCAGAGTGGCTTCCCTTGTCGAGGAGTTAAACTTTTAGTTCGAAACTTTTAGTTAATTCAGTAGAAATCGATTGTAAAGTAAGTTTAATTATATGTCGAATTATTGTTAGAATTAGCATAAGAGATAATTTTGTGATTGAAAATTTTGCACTATCTCTTACCGTTTTCGAAAAAAAAAACTTAAGATCTTCGCGCCGCGATGGTAATGAGCAAACACAAACAGAGACTTGCTGTTTGACGTTGTGAGATATTTTGAAAAATTCCCAACCCTACAAAAATTAATGTTTTTGGCTAATGTACCTTTAGAAAGTCATAAAACAGCGAAAATCGCACTTTTCGACAAATGTTTGCCGTTTTCAGTCTGCTAATGTCAATAATTTTATGGTAAATTTTTCCGAATTTCGAACTCCCCCAGGGGGAAATCCCGCACGACTAAAGATATTTTGAACTGTGATTTGTATCTTGTAAAAATTAATCGAACATATAGTAGTACTCTACTGTGTACTAAGAATAGATTTACGTAAAACAAATTCTCTTCGAATAATTTTGATTAAATAATAACAAGAGAAACTAACAATTAACTGAGTTAATTGTTTAAATAGCCAGTATATATTGAGTTAATGAAAAAAAGTTTTAATCAAAAGTTGTTTATTTTTGGCAAGGCGAGATATAACGAGTACGAGAGTGTACTTAGAACGTTTGGTCTGCCTCGTGTCGACTCGCCTCGCCTCGTCAACGTTCCATTAAAATATGGTTTTTTGACACGAGTCAAAGGAAGCGAGTGGCGAACACGAACATTTTCAGTGCATTCTCGTCTACATTCGATTCAATTTTCAACCGCCATTTCTAAATATTCAACCGCTTTAATTGTACCCATTATCTTAATAGGATAACACGAAAAGAAATGAAAACTGTATAAATTTATGAATACTTTTTTTATTCTTTTAGTGCCTTTCATTACTCATTTGAATAATAATTTTTTTAAATAGTTTAATCAAAAAATTACTACTCCGTCATTTTTTTTTAATTTAAACATATAACTTTTCAGATATACCAACGTAACTTCTGGCCAAGCCAAGTTGACTAACTGACGAGAACTGTATTGCCGGCCGAACACTCGGTGACAGTGCACACAGCTCCACTGTCGAAATTCGTAAAGCTCCTCGCCTTACGAATGTCTCAACGAGACACCCGCCCAGTGTGTACTGCCGGCATTACATTTTCAAAGAAGGATATTAAGCCATCTGGTGATGGAATCCACGTTCCTATTTTGCTCATTGACGAACCAGACCTTACTCTTTAGCTCTAGAACACACACACACAAAATTTCAGCTGGCTATCTCTTTTCGTTTTAGAGTTATCGGTTTACGGACAGATAGACAGACAGACAGGCATACAAAAATGAACTAATTAGGCCATTTTATGAACACCTATACCAAAATGTTTTTGTGCGATCAATATTTTCAATCGTTACAAAGTCGAGACTAAATTTAAAAAACCCTTGTATATGCTGTTATATATACCGGGTATACAAATGTATTTGATAATGCACAAGTTTTTTTCTCACTAATTTACATTTGATATGAATAATAATAATTAATAAATGCATTACATTGTATGCATAACATTATAAATATAAAAAATGATAAGAATGCAACGATATCAAAAATTAATATCACCATTAAATATTGATAAAAAAATAAACCTCAATTTAATTATTCATGTAACTTAATATTCATAAAATATCCTGCTGTTTTGTACAAATAATATGTTGTTGTTTTTTTTACAAAACAAGTAAAATTAAAGGCATTAAAAAATAATTGAAATCATATTAATAACTATGTAACAAAAAACAAAAACTAAATTAACCGATGTGGATGAATGGATTTATAATGAAAATGATCATAGCTTGAAATGAAGGTCAAGTATTTGTTATTAATTTCAATACTCGATGAAGTGAAATAAATAATTAAATTTAAAAAAAAAAATTGTTTGCTAAATTATACAAAACAACATTTATTATTAGTGGTGGTTGATGCTAGAAAATTAGTGTATGTTGTTGATTGTGTTCAAACACAAATACTACACACATCATAATCTATACAAGCACATTTTAGTTATCATAAAACCCCGTTGGGTTTACTCGTTTTCCAACTTGTATTATGTACACGTGATTAATGGATAATAATAACAATATTTTTGTATAAATAAATATATATATATAAGCTAATAACTAATGTAGTCAGTTGTAAATATTATATCATATACTAAAATTTATTTATTAATGATAATAAAATGGGGACTATTGTTGTATTGTTATTAGCATTTACTACAATTGTTTACAGTGCAACAGTACGGGAGACAAAGCTACAACCCACATGTTCATCACCGATATACTGTTATGGACCATTACTACATACAGTGCAAACCGCGGTACCAAAATTATATAAGGATTCCAAAACATTTGTTGATATGCGTATGATCCATTCAGAAGAAGATACATTGGGTAATTTTGCCAAATTAATGGATAAAACATCGGGAAAACCAACACACGACGACATAAAACAATTTGTGAATAACAATTTCGAAAGTGGTAACGAATTAGAAAATACAACACTCAGCGATTGGACAGAATCACCAAAATTCTTAGAAAAGATAAATGATCCAGTATTACGACAATTCGCTAGTGATTTAAATCAAATATGGCCTGGTTTAGCACGTAAAATACGACCGGAAGTTATGGAAAATCCAACACAATTTTCTATTGAACCAGTACCAAATAAATTTGTTGTACCTGGAGGTAGATTTATGGAACCATATTATTGGGATTCGTATTGGATTATTTCTGGAATGTTAATATGTGAAATGAAAGATACGGCTCGTGGTGTCATCGAGAATTTCTTGTGGTTTGTCGAAAAATACGGTTTTGTGCCAAATGGTGGTCGTGTGTATTATGCAGAACGATCACAACCGCCATTATTAGCTAATATGATGCATTTGTATGTGAATTATACAAACGATAAAAAATGGTTGAAGGATAATATTGGTACCTTAGAGAAGGAATTAAAATATTGGTTAAATATGCATACCATTGATGTAAATGGTCATACCCTATTACGGTATTATGCACCAAGTGCTGGTCCACGACCAGAAAGTTATCGAGAAGATGTAGAAACGGCTGATGGTGATCAAGATCTATATACAGAATTAAAAAGTGGTGCAGAAAGTGGTTGGGATTTCAGTAGTCGTTGGTTTGCTGGCCAAGATGATAGCAATTTAAAGAGTATTGATGTGACACATATTGCTCCAGTCGATTTAAATGCCTTCTATTGTGGTGCTATCGGTCATTTAAGTAATTTTTATAGTATTTTGGGTGATCAAGATAAATCAAAAGAGTGGAAAACGATTCGAGATCAATTTCGAGAATCGATTTATACAGTTTTATGGAGCGAAGATGACGGTATATGGTTTGATGTGAATATTACAACTGGTGAACAGCGTAAACAATTTTATCCAAGTAACGTGAGCCCATTATGGACCAAATGTATTAGTAAGAAACAAAATATGATTGAAGTCGGTGATCGCGTTGCCAAGTATGTATCACAAAGTGAAATGTTTTATTATCCGGGTGGTATACCAACAAGTTCGAATCATGCTGGAGAACAATGGGACTTCCCGAATGCATGGCCACCACTACAAGGTATTATGGTCGAAGGATTAAGTAACAGTAAGAGTCCATTAGCGGAAAAATTAGCATTCAATTTAACGGAACGATGGGTTCGATCGAATTTACGTGGATTTAGAGAGACTAATGTAAGTTTTAATCATAATTTTTTTTAAAAATATTATATAAAAAAGTAGTGTTCTTTTTTCAAAATTTCGCAGTTGATTTGTGCCGTTTTCATTTGGTTTTTGAGAAAATGCTTCGAATAAAAGTTATTAGTATACTTATAATGACTAAATTTTATCCGAAACATTTTTTCGAAAATCGCATGAATAAAGGCACAAATCATTGATAAAATTTTGAAAAAAGAACACTAATTTTGTGGCTATGTGTACTATGGACCATAAAAGTTGGTTTTTTTTTTTGGTAGAAATTTTTTAGTTGATTTGATGCCTTATTAATACGATTTGAGAGAAAATGCTTCGAATTAAAGTTGTTAGTATATTTATAATGAACAACTTTTATTCGAAGTATTTTTTCGCAAACTGTATGAATAGGGCACAAATCAGTTAGAAAATTTTGAAAAATGAACGCTATCTTATGGCCATGTATACCGAATCTTGCGTGTCTCCAGCACAAAATAAACAAAAAAAATTTGTTAATCTTGAAGGTTTTTTTATTTAATCATGAAACTTTCAACCTTTGGTAAATAGTATCACCTTTAATCCGATTTCTTAGCACGATTTCAAATAAAAAATTGATTACCCACGGCTGTTAATTGTTGTTAAATCTCTATAGTCTAGGAGGAATCGGCGCATGAGTGTCGAAAACTATTTCGACGCAATTTTTTGGTCTGAATGCTTTCAAAATAAAGCATTGGAGCATTAAGTCATTTTAAACAAAAAAAGGCTCTTCTCATTTTTTCGTAAACTTGACCGTTTCCGAATTATAAATAATTTAATATTTGAAACAGAAACGCAAAAAAAACCGCCGAATTCAAGGCTGAAAAACAACATTAAAAAAATTAAATTTTTGACTTTACCAAAATTCTTACAGACGTTCATGCATGAGGCTTGATAGTAGATAACAAATTTTTTTTAGTGAATTGCTCAATTATGTAGTTATCCTGGCTCAAAATTTTAAAACCTATCGTCGATCATTTCAAAGAGTAATTATCGATTGAAAATCAAACTTTTAATACAGCGTCTTATGAAGAACAGAATTTTTTGTACTTAAAATTATAATAACTATATTATTAAAGTAGACGCCATCCATAATAAATAACGTTTATAAATATTCTTAATTGAAATATGCAGTTTATATAATTGAATTAAAAAAATCGTGTTGACGAACGTTTGAATTAATTATTTAATAAAATTGAAACTGTTTTGTTAGGTTTGTTTTTGCCACCATATTTTGAAAACTGGCGACAGCGCACAGTAAAAAAATATACACACACATATACACTGTGAACGTCATAACAAAACATAGTTTATTGTCAGATCTGTCAAATTAAATCAAATCAATTTAGAACATATATAAAAAAAAGGTTATATATCGTTGTATCGCCTAAGCTACTAAAATAATTTGAGATAATTTTACTTGTATTAGCAGTTTTGTTTATTTGATGGTAGGTACTACCAGAACACATCCCGAAACTAGTTTTATGCAATTCTGAAACACCCTATATAATGCTGATTAACTTGATAGATTTATTATTACATTATAATGAATCGATCATTATGTCATTAAAAACTGGGATCACCGGTTTTTTTACTTAATAGTCTTTAATCATAAATTGTATTCAACTAACGTAATTTATCTCATTATCAAGTTCGAGTAAATATTTATTTAAAATCAACAGTTGAAAAAACTGGAAATTTAATCAGGGCTTGCAATCAGAGAAAATTTTGAAACAAAATTTAAATTGATATATTCATATCAGCAACAAAAAAATTGTTGTTAAACTGGTTATTACGGGGTTATCTGTATTTTAAACCGGTTAATTAAAACAATACAGTGTTTTCCCTACTATTTTATTACTTTGTAGAAATATCAACCATTTTGTAACAATTAAATCAATTTATCGTCTCATTTTGTTAGCTATTGTAACCAGGGTCGTTGATTTATTGTCGCCTTAGGCTTTTCATTTTTTTGCGCCGCCTTCCACAATATAAATGTTAATTAAATTTCAAAATTTGGCTCAATTTCTAGATCAATAATTTGTATTTCGAGTAGAAAGTAGTCATTATCGAAATGAATTAACTAATGTAGGGTAAGTTAGCCATAATCGTACCGGTGCTAAAATCGTACCACCCGCTCTTTAAATAAAACTATTGCACTTAGTTACATAGTTGAACGTTTTTTGCATTTTTCGTACATGTCAAGTTTCAACAGAATCGGTTCACAGATGACAATTCAGTGGGTGACAATCCATTTTTCCCTATTTTTCTACCCTTAGACATGAAATTTTTTTCAAATTTTATGGTACCAACTTCGAAGTTACCCTGTCCAAAAAAAAAACGAATTATTGAAATCGGACTATATATATATATATATATATATATTATGTATGACCACGCATAAATTTTTACAGAGTAGTCCGATTTCAATAATTCGTTTTTTTTTTGGACAGGGTAACTTCGAAGTTGGTACCATAAAATTTGAAAAAAATTTCATGTCTAAGGGTAGAAAAATAGGGAAAAATGGATTGTCACCCACTGAATTGTCATCTGTGAACCGATTCTGTTGAAACTTGACATGTACGAAAAATGCAAAAAACGTTCAACTATGTAACTAAGTGCAATAGTTTTATTTAAAGAGCGGGTGGTACGATTTTAGCACCGGTACGATTATAGCTAACTTACCCTACATTAGTTAATTCATTTCGATAATGACTACTTTCTACTCGAAATACAAATTATTGATCTAGAAATTGAGCCAAATTTTGAAATTTAATTAACATTTATATTGTGGAAGGCGGCGCAAAAAAATATATATATATATTTATATATATATATACATCTATTTTTCTACCCTTAGACATGAAATTTTTTTCAAATTTTATGGTACCAACTTCGAAGTTACCCTGTCCAAAAAAAAAACGAATTATTGAAATCGGACTACTCTGTAAAAATTTATGCGTGGTCATACATAATATATATATATATATATATATATATATATATATATATATATAGGGTAACTTCGAAGTTGGTACCATAAAATTTGAAAAAAATTTCATGTCTAAGGGTAGAAAAATAGATGTATATATATATATAAATATATATATATATATATATATATATATATATATATATATATATATATATATATATATATATATATATATATATATATATATAACGATATTGAGTGCTTTCAAAGTGTTTACACACAGGCAATATACAGCGATAATAATAAGAAAGAGGGGTACCGCATACGGATCCCTAGCACCTAGACCAAGGGGTCCTCTGTGCCCATATACAGCGATTATGATATTTAGTGGAAGTCTTATTTTTAGTGGAAGCGCTAGGAAGTCTTATTTTTTTAATTTTTTTTTTGTGGCTAAAATTTGAATTTTTCAAATTTATATGGAACCAACTTTGAAGAATTCCCTATCCAACAAAAAAAAATTATCAAAGACGGACTACTCTGTAAAAAGTTATGCGTGATCATACATACAAAAAAAAAAAAAAATATATATATATATACAGGTTGAATTGAGTGTCTCCTTCTTTTCGTCGGTAAAAAAGTAAGGCTGTAACAGAGTATTTTTATGCCTTGAGTAAAGTTGCGTAAATCGTACCAGTACGATTTAAGCAACTGCAAGATTTAAAAAAATTTGTAACGCAGGATCTGCTTCAACTTAGCGAATTTTCTTAGAATACATAAATCACTCTCTATCACAATTTTAGTCTGATCAAAATGAAATGTCGTATATGATTTTAGTATTTGTAAGTAATTTTATTAATAAATGACATACGTCGAGGGGAATGGGGGGGGGGGGGGTTATAAAGAAAGAAGAAAACACAAGATATAAAATATCTCTCTTAATATTAGAACAATCGAGGAATAAAGTTGTAGAAAATCAAATTTGCTACAATTCATCACCTTATCATTTTTGCTCAAACTCTAATGAGTGTATAGTGATATTAAGGAATTTAGTATTCAATCAAACCGTCAATATTTCTGTAAATATTAGTGTAACAGAAAAAATGATAAGAAACAAAACTACAGTAAAATTTAATACCTAAAACTTTACTTCTTATAAATTTTTCGATTTTTCAAATATTAAGGGAGATATGTCAAATTTTGTGTTTTCCCCTCCCCTTTTCCGATTTTACCCATTAACTACTTGACTTTTTGAATACCAAAAGCGCCTCGAATACCACATTTCATTCCGATAAAACGAAAACTGTGACCGCTAGAGTGATTACAGACATATATATATATATATATATATATATATATATATATATATATATATATATATGTCCATAGATATATATATAAATTTTACAGATGGTGATTTTTGACATCTACTAGGTAGGATCGATGGACATTTGAAGAAATTTTTGCGAAAATTTGACTTCGGTTCGGGACCAATAGCTCTATTTCCTCTCAGGAAATTCGCAACAATATAGTAAATGTATGGTAAAGGCAGTATAGTAAATGGTCTTCACAAGACATGATCAAAGCTCTTAACGGGTATAAAAGTGAAAAAATAGGCTTTAATCAATGTTGCCTAAAATATGAAATAGCACAACCGACTTTTAAACGCCATTTGACTGTAAAACTAAAGCGAGGTGAAATATATATCATTCTTTGCTTGCAAGACATTCAAATGATCTTTCTAAATTCCACATTTGTGTATCAAATCTTACAAATATGAGTGTAAAAAATACCTCAGACTCGCAACAAATTAGCAACGAGTAGATTAACGCGGATTAATAAAGTTTAACTACAATTCATACTGATTACTTTGTAGTCGATAGGCGGAATTTATAAAATACAAAAAATTGATTTAGGAACTAGGCCAAAAAAATAATAAACCAAGAGTAAAAAATTTCCATGTCTTTGAATGAAAAGTCAATATTAAAATTTTGTTCAGATTCCAAGCCCTGTTGTTAATAATGATAAATTACGTTATCAATCAAAAATGCGGAAATTATAATTAATTAGTCACACATTATTAGAAAGTTGACTACCCCCTACGATTATGGAAAAATTTTTAGAGAATTTTTTTCAAATCGATCAAGTCTTAGAAAAACAAATTATTTCGCAGGAGCTGCGTTAATTTAGCGAATTTCTTCATAATAAATACGGCACACGGAACTTTTCTTTTAAAAATAGATCTTAATTAACTTTAATCGTATTAATGTTCATGACGGCCTGTGACCGCTAGAGTATATATATATTTAATTATATATAAATATATATAATTCTTCTGTCCGTGTGTATGTGACTGAACTCCTCCTAAACGGCTGGACCGATTTTGATGAAATTTTGTGTATGTGTTCCAGTGGATTCGAGAATGGTTTAGATTCACAATTCAGTCCAAAAAAAATAATTTTAAATTTTTACTAAAAGTTTAAAATTTTAAAATTTAAGACGTGTGTACAGGACAACGTCTGTTGGGACCGCTAGTTTATATATATGTATATATATCTATATATATATACTCTCTAGTGAACGTATAGTAAAGTTGTAGAAAATCAACTTTGCTACAATTAAATACCTGATCATTTTTACCTGACTATTCAAGTTACCATGGTGGCAGAGTTTGTATACTATTCAAGAATGTGGGTATTATATGCAAATTAAAAATATTTCTGTAAATATTAGAGTTACAGAAAATATGATTAGGCAATGAATTGTAGTAAAATTTATTTACTACAACTTTACTTATTATATATTTTTTCATTTGACTAATATTAAGAGAGAAATTCAAGGATTTATGCTTCTCCATGCTCCTAAGCCCACGTTTTTTTGACCACCAACGAACATGGCCCTTCAAATACTAAATTAGCATTTCACATACTAAATTTCATTCCCATCAACCTAAAATTGCGGTCTCCAGAACATGTACAGACACATATGCAGATATATACACACTTACATAAAGGGGTGGATTAAGTCATTTTAGGCCCTTAGTCAATTCAAGTCTTGGGTCTCCTTTTTTAAAGTAACTAAAACAGATGTTTTTACTTTGACTTAATTTTATTTACATACATATATATATATATATATATATATATATATATATATATATATATATATATATCAAAGAGAACTCTAGGTTTTTTGAAATTAAATTTCAAATTTTGCCCCAATTCTTCTAAAATTTTGGGAGAACCGAAAAATCGTGTAAAGCTGCGCACGTTATTGAGAACAACCACAAAATATATAAATAAAATTTAAATTTGACAAATCAAATTTAAAACTACTGAAATCGGTACAAAACCCCACAGAATTAGATTCATACGACAGAATTAGATGTATGTACATACACAAATTAAGAAAAAAGATAATGAATTTAGACAATGGCCCAATTCTAAATTCTGATTTAATAAAATTAAACCATATTTTAATACCTGAATATCAAGGTATGCTGAACATCAATATATATATATATATATAATGGCCATATACATTTCCATTCGGTGAAGATTTGAAGAAATTTTTTCAAAATTACTTTCTCGGTACAAAACCAATAGCTACATTTTTTTTTATCGAAAATTCGCTAATATGATTAATATTATTTATTAATGTGAAATGTTCAAAAAAATAAAAAAATTATCAATTTTAAGTATACTTCGTACTTAAAATAAAAACACACCCAACCAAATACGTAGTTAATATTTACTTATTAATATCCATTAATCTAATTTCATAATAATTTGTTTTTATTTATTTTTTAAAGGAAATGTTTGAAAAGTATGATTGTGAAGTCCCTGGACGTTATGGTGGCGGTGGAGAATATGTTGTACAATCTGGATTTGGATGGACAAATGGCGTTATTTTGGAAATGTTAAATTCTTATGGTGAAGTATTAACTTCTAAAGAAGAACTACTGATTAAATGAAAAATAAACCAATTAAACAAATATTATACATATATATATCTTAATAGAATTTCAAAAAAAAAATTATATTTATGAATTATTTATTTAAAATAAACATGTACAAATTGTAAACTTTAATAGCTTCTATTAACATTTCCAATCTCATATGGTAGATAGATTGTAAAGGCTGCCCTGGACGGGCTACACTTCGACCATAAGGTCCATTGTGATACCTAAGGATGTGAGTGGAGTGGAAGAAATTTTTGTGTATAGACTAGGAATTGGTAAGATATGCGGCTGCAGCCGACTATGATAGGATCTATGTCGATATTTATCTGGAGTTCGTGAAGGAAACTGCCGAAAACCTTCTCAAGCACAGCCGGTTACTTCGTTCTTGTCCATATGCCGACAGTTTAGTCAATTAACCGCCCCCTTTTTATTTCTTAATAATTGACAAACTGCCGATGTCGGGATTCGAACCCATAACCTTCCAGTTTACAAGTAGGCATACTGCGCAGACATAACGCCTAAGACCGCTCAGCCACTTGGACTGGTGTATATATATGTTTGTATGTACGAGGATACTAAATAATTTTATACGAATTTATAATTTTAAATTTGGTAAGTATTTTTCATCAGGTGGGTGGTCAATTAAAGTAACTGTGCTATTATGGCAATAGGGAATATGCATGAAAATTTTTTTTCACTTGAATTGAAGCATGTTTACTTGACAAATATCATGGTAAAATTACTTTTTAAATAACTTTAAAAATAAGCGAGATATGAATGATTGAAATTCTCGATTAGACAAAGAGGGTGATAGCCCTCTTGATATGTTATGTGACGTCATATTACACTTTCACCATTTAAAATACACGTAAAACTCCGTTTTTAGTATTTTTGCAAGAAAGAGACAGATAATAATCTTTAAAAGCTTATAGCTTCCTTGATATTTGTCGGATTTTAATTTCGTTTTTAAATATTATTACAGTATTAACAGTATTTTCATATTCTGAAAATAAATGTGAAAAAAAATTTCCATGCATATTTCCTATTATTTTTATCTTATTTATGGTTTTTTCAGTGGTCATATTAAAGTAACCTGGCCACGGTTAGGTTAGGTTACAGTGCCTGTTCGGGTGGGACACACTTAGGCTATAAGGCCCATTGTGATACCTAAAAAAGGAGAATGTCTCACAGGGAGCCACTATTTCTTAAACCATTTCGAGCTGTTCAAGAACAGCAAAAGAGATTTGAAATCGACCGATTATAGTTCGGCGAGGTTGTCAAAGAATGTTTGATTTAAGTATGCTAATCTTCTCTTAGCAAGAACTGGACAATAACAGAGAAAGTGGATATCGTTTCCTCTTCCTCTCTTCCCCTTTACTGTGACAGATCCTAAAATAGTCGTGGTGAGCTTGTATAGGCCCATACGCTCAGCATGTTTGCCTCCCACCCAGTGCCACGTAATTGTGGCTACTGTATTGCTTATAGAGGGGCTTTGAAGGGAGATAATATAGGAACGCCTTCGATTGTACTCTGACCATATCTGTCTTGCAGTACTAGAAGTACGTTCCTCTCTTCCAGTGTTGCCAGAAGATTACATTTCTTACATTTTATGTAACTTTTCATCTACCCATGTAACTTGTATGTAAAAAAAAATTTTAGATACTTTTGTGTAAATTTTTGAAAAATTACTTTTGCTCGTTATAATAATTTTGCCATAATTTCGGTATTCACAAATCTTCGATTAAAAACTCACGCTTTTATAAAATTTAAAAATTTTATACAAAATAAATAAATGAAAATGGATTGAAATATAAATGTGTGGGTACTTACTATTTTTATTTAATTATTTCAGTTTTATTAAATACAAGCTGTTTCCCGCTTATATATATATATATATATATATATATATATATATATATATATATATATATATATATATTTATATATATATATGTATATATATATATATATATATATATATATATATATATATATATGTATATATATATATATATATATATATATATATATATATATATATATATATTCATTTATTTATTTATTTATATTTATTTAAAATACGATACGATTAACGATTTTCAAGGTATCCGACCCATAGTACTAAAATTCCAAACTGTACCCCTTAAAAAAACGCTAAAATTAGAGGAAAATTTTATGTCCCCGATTTTGATAAAAACTTGGTTTCAAGCTAATTTGGACCTAGCGAAAACGATGGCGTTGATTAAAATACGATACGATTAACGGTTTTCAAGGTATCAGACCAATAGTGCTAATATTCCAAACTGTATGGATTGAGAAGGCAAAATTTTGAAATGTGTTGGTCGGACGTTAAAATGAACCTGATTTTCGTACTGTTTGGATCGAAATTAGCCTAGAAAATGATTATTATTAAAATCGAGAACAAAAATTTTCTTCACTTTTTTCACATTTTTTCCTGCGCATTCGATGAAATTCATGTTCCTTTATTAGAAAGAGATACAAACACGGTTACAGTAGAGCTATCTCTGTCATTCATTCACAGTGGAACAAAGATAGAAACACTGCAGATCAGAGGCTGTCTGTTTCTAATGGTGGTACAACTTTTCAATACAGAAAGTATATGAATCGCGCAGTCTAGTAAAACTATGTCTATGATGGATAAGCTAATTTTGAAAATCACAAAGCTATAATACACAAAATTAATAATTTATCGTATATCAATAACAAAATCATCACAATGTATCATTAAGTTTGAAAATGTAACTTTTCAGGCATACCAACGTGTCTTTCGATCAAGCTACGCTGGCAACACTGCTCTCTCCACTTAATATTCATTCAGAAGTACCTTGCAGTTCGCAAAGGGTACACCTGTATGTTTAGAGACGCTTATGTCCGATAGGTTTGTGCCATTTTTGGCAAATTCGTCAGCTTTGCGAT
This sequence comes from Nineta flava, assembly GCA_963920215.1. Taxonomy (NCBI): domain Eukaryota; kingdom Metazoa; phylum Arthropoda; class Insecta; order Neuroptera; family Chrysopidae; genus Nineta; species Nineta flava. The sequence goes on from OY986041.1 coordinate 110,346,994, forward strand.
TTCCTGGAATGTCCCTATGGCCCAGCACCCATATTTGGTTTACATTGACATATAGCTCATCCGGCCACGGTTAAATGATAATAAATTTTATGGTCATCAATACTTAGAACATTTTTATTGACAATCCTGGAAAAAGGCTTCTAACCGTAAAAAAATAAAAATGAAAATTCGTTCTGCTGGAGTATCGTTAAATAAATCATTTCCTTAGATGTCTTTTGCGAAAAATAAAGAGAATGGGGCACCAAAAATAGTCATTTCTACTAAAAATTGTTCAAACAAAAAATTTATGTAAAGATTTTAGATTACTACAGAATTTCTCAGAATATCTTTTTCAATAATTTGAGCGGGTGGGGAGATATTAAGGAAACAAAAATATTTTCCACCGTAAAAAAAAGTGCGATAGGGGGTGGTGTTCCCAAGGTGATTTTCGCAGCTGAGGGTTAACCTCTTTCCCGCAAGGTCCGATAGACGTTCAAAGTTTTTAATGAGGTCTTATATTTCATTCTATGTACAGTCAACTTGGAGTCAATTTGAATAAGCGAGAATTGGATAACAGTCGAAGCTAAATAAGGGAGAACTGGGTAAATGATAAAACTCTTTATGTAAGACTAATTACTACATACCGTCATTTTTACTCTCAAAAAACTGATGAGGAAGAAAATTAAAACCTCTATATGACCCAGTCATTTTTCACGCTTGAACCTCTATATCTGAGAATGCCTCTTTCCCAGGCCCGAGAGTGGTGCAGGAGGTGCGATGCACCAGAGCCCCCGGGTCCGAGGGACCCATAGGGGTCAAGACCAAAAAGCTTCACTTCAACATTAATATATTATTTCGACAAAATAAACGGAAAGGATAAAACTAAATCGATATGTATTAGCATAAAGGTCGCTAGATTTTAGTCTTCTAAGTTTCTAATTTGTGATTATACCTATAATGAAAACTAGATAATTAATAAAACCTATTTTGACAAAATGGAAACCCGACTTCTAAAATCAAATATTCTATAACAAAAGATGCACTAAAAAGTAAAAAAATAATTGCATATTCTTGTGCCAATTTTAGTCCACCAAAGCAAAAAATTTTAAATATATATGTACAATTATTGTTATTTTTGGAGGCGGTGTCACCATAGAGAAATTCACATAACTTTTGGACACCGCCTCCAAAAATAACAATAATTGTACATATATATTTAAAATTTTTTGCTTTGGTGGACTAAAATTGGCACAAGAATATGCAATTATTTTTTTACTTTTTAGTGCATCTTTTGTTATAGAATATTTGATTTTAGAAGTCGGGTTTCCATTTTGTCAAAATAGGTTTTATTTCTCGCTTTTTAGTGACTTTGAAGTTCTATAACTGATTTTATTTGTCTAAATATGGGTAGACCTACTAAACGACCAACTAATTTTTAGTGAATTTTCAGTTTTATAACAGATATTCAGTTTTTTTTACAAGGAATTTGGTTTTTTTTTGTAAAATTTTTTTTTTTTGGGGTCGGTTTTTTTTTTAGAAAAATTTTTTTTGAAGTCGGTTTTTAAAAAAATTTTCTTATTTTCCCATTATGAATGAGTATACCCTTTAAAAAAAAAAAAAAATTTCGCAGAAATCGGTTATCACATATAAAATGAGGATTTTTCTCGATTTCCCGGAGATCCCCTCATCAGAATGCGATTTGGTGACAATGGGGCCAATGGGAAACCAAACCCTTTAAAACAAAAACAAAAAATTCAAAATCGGTTCATAAATGACGGAGTTCTGAGGGGACACACATTAAAAAAAAAAAAAAAAAAATACAGACGAATTGAGAACCATCCTCCTTTTTTGAAGTCGGGTTAAAAATTGGTGATAATAGCTATAATGAAAACTGGATTATTAAAAATTTGTAATAGCTATAACAAAATATAGATAATTTTATGATATCAAAAAAGTATAAAAAGTATCTATAATTATAAATTTATTATAATTATATATATACTTTTGCGTACCCCTAGAGAAAAAATTCGAAAAATTTTTTTTTAGAAGTCAATTTTCTACAGGAATGACCACCGATAATTGTTTTCATCGGGACCTCCAAGATCGTCGGGACGGCTCTGTTCTTTCTTTAATTACACCTGTACTTGCAAGAAAAGAAATCGAGCTTTAATAATTTGGTAGTAGAGAGATAAACGCCTATTATACATAAGTACAAATTGAGACCTTTATTTTTTAGTTTTAAGTCGCATTATAAATTTTGTGGAACGACCCAATATGCATCCACACAGTGGCGGGACAAGACCAAAATTTGATGTGGGCAAGGTACATTTTGCGAGGCCTTCTGGTGGCGCAAGAAGCAATGTTATTAATTAAAAAATAGTTGAAACAAAGCTTTTTACTTTATTATAGTACCTATAGACAATGCAAACTAAATTATATTCTTAGACTAACATTAAAGAAACAGAAATTTCCTGCTTTTAGCCTTACTAAATTCCTTTTTGATTGTGCCGTAATTTAGCTTAGATGCTATATCTGCTTCTATAGATAAAACTGCCAAAGCTGAAAGTCTTTCCTGATCCATCGTACTTCTCAGATAATTTTTTATTAGTTTTAATTTTGAGAAGCTCCTTTCAGCGGAGGGTGTACTTATCGATATTGTTAACAAAATTCGATAGACAATGTAAATATTTGGGTAAATCTCTTTCAAGTTATTTTCTATTATGTATTGAAGCAGTTCTTTCACATCTTTAATTAAGTCTGGTACATTTAGGATCATAGTTTGTAATTCTTCATACAGTTCGTAAGGATGAAAGTCACTACTTTCACCCATTCGCAGGACTGTGTGTGAATATATTTATCGTTTTATGACAAATACATTTTCACGTTGCATCCGAGTTATGCATAAACCATTGAGGCGCGAGGCCTCTCGGACCGCGAGGACGTATGCGGTGGCCCACGTCGCCTACGCTTAACGCCACCTCTGCATCTACATTTATCTTCCTTTCCTCAAAATGTTTAAAGGAAAAATTATAATGTTTTCGTGGAGTGATAAATTTGCGTCTAAGATAAGAATGTTGTGAAATGAGATAAAGGCTGAGTTTAACTTGCAGAGTTCACTTTTATAAAGTTGTAAAATACAAGAAATCTATAAAATCGCAGTGCTTAATGGACGCAGAAATATCAAAAGGAGACGAATTATTTTCCTGATATTGAAAAGTGCCTCGTGGAGTAGATTAAACAAAGCCTCAATAAATACATCTCTAAGTACGAGAAGTTGCGTCTGCTGTACCTTAATAAGTGAGAAACAGAAACTGGTTGTATGGAAAGTTAATAAATGAGGACTAATTCGTGGTTCGCAGTGTCTTTGAGTTCTCGCTTATGCAGCTTCGGTTACAAATACACAAACGATATAAACTTACAGGTACTTCCGCCTTGCTAAAGTAAAAATTGATTATTTATTATGCCGGGGAATTTTTAAAATTTTTCTTTTCGTATTTTTTATGTTATTATTATCAGTTAACCTTAAGTAATTAACAAAATGTAATAATAAATTTAACAATAAGTATATTATTAATAAATTAATAGATAACACATTATTCTTTTGAAAAAACACCGTCATTTATTTTTTGGTGTAAGTCAATTTCTCTGAAAAGCGAATAAATAATAAATATGTTATGAAAGTAATGATTTTTTGATTACAGGAAAAAAAGTTACGTACTTTCCGTTATTCCAGTCACCTTTATACTTTCGACAAACTGGAGTTTAAGGAGATTAATGGAGCCGACAGTAATGTTGTTGTGATTCACGTTCAGTGGCGGATTTAGGTTAAAAGCCGCCCTAGACCCATTCCGATATGGCGTCCTAATACAACCTTATCTCTTTTCTATGTAATTATTTGGATTTATAATGAAAAAATTACATAGCACGGTAGTCCGTCAAGCCATTATTTAAGCGTAGACGCCTACTTGACAAGTAAACATGTGCATTTTTGTCATGTTGAAGCTATAGGATTCTGTTGAGACCAGTCGCCGCAAAGAAAGCCCACAGCTTCTCCGCCGGGACTGCTCCCAGGATTGATGAATACAGGGTTTCGGACCCAAACATTCTATGCCTGACACCCTGCAGGCTTCTGCAGGTGCAAATGAATGTGGGATCATCAGATATCTCCAATTTATGAAGGTGGTAGTTCAATCGGCAGTGTTCTGTCAAGAGCCCCACCACCCTTTTCAACTGTATTCTATTGGGTTTAACCGAGCACAGTCGAATGGCCTAGCTGTGCTTATGTACAGCTTGGCCTGCCACATGCCCTGTGAATTACGGAGCATCTTGATATGAGAATGACAGGCTCTGGTGAAAGGGGCGTTTGAGATGACTCCTCTCATGCCAACGAGTCTGCTGCTTCGTTACCTTTAACGCCACAGTGACCCGGTACCCAGATCAGTTTATTCAGTACCAGGCGGTTCAGTTCCTCAAAGCATTCATAGACTATACTCGATTGGAATCTTGACGCCTTAAGGGCCCGCAGTGCTGACTATCTGAGAAGATGCTGATATCTGCCCCAATGTAGAGGTAGATTGTAAAGGCTGCCCTGGACGGGCTACACTTCGCCCATAAGGTCCATTGTGATGCCTTAGGATGTAAGAATGTGAGTGGAGTGGAAGGAATTTGTGAGTAGACTAGGAATTGGTAGGATATGCGGCTGCAGCCAACTATGATAGGAACTATGCCGATATTCATCTGGAGTTCGTGAAGGAAACTGCAGAAAACCTTCTTAAGCATAGCCGATTACTTCGTTCTTGCCCATACGCCGACAGTTTAGTCAATCAACCGCCCCTTTTTTTTATATATCATTGACAAACTGCCGATGTCGGGATTCGAACCCATAACCTCCCAGTTTCCAAGTACTGCATACTGCGCAGACATGACGCCTTAGACCGCTCGGCTACTTGACTGGTGCCCCAATGTAACCTTTCGTGTTACCGATCTGGGCACATCTCAGCATGGCGAAGATTTCTGATTGAAAAACCGTTGCATATTGACCAAGAGGAATCGATTATGCCCAGAATTTATATTAAATATTTTAATTAAGTTAGAAAAACCAATTGATTGTCTACAAAAACTATTGCCACGGTATAATTCAAGGAATTACCCACTATTAAAAATTTTCTCACGTGTAATTGAACATCAATCCAAAGGTTTTGTCAATTATGCTATTACATTTTTAATAATTGCATTGTTGCAAATTCGCCTGTAATGCAATTACAATTGATGTCCTCGGCAATGTTATACTTATATACTGTGTGATTGCATATTTGCACATATCTAATTGGCATTGCATGGGCACTGGTGCAAATAATTTAATAATTAACTAAGATAATTGTTTAAATACTCTGTATATACAGAATTCTGTACCCTATCTCGGAAGTTTAAGCTCATTATATCTTTTCGTTTTTTAGTTTTCGTGTTGACCGATAGACAGGCAGGTGTACAGACACACGGATTTCCGGAAATTTACTAACTATAGAATATTTAATGACTATATACCAAAATTTTGTTTCTTCGATCCATATTTCTAACCTTTACAAACTTTCTCCTATTGTTGTCGGATTCAGATTTTTAAGATTTTGTGCACATAGCCACAAAAGTAGTGTTCATTTTTCAAAATTTTATAATTAATATGTTCCTTATTCATTCAGTTTTCGAAAAAATGCACCATAGGTAAAAGTTGTTTATTATAATGTATATACTAACTTTTATTTGAAACATTTTCCTAAAAACCGCATGAATATGGTACAAATCAATTAAAACTTTAAAAAAATGAGGCGCTTCTTTTGTGGCCCTTAGTAGTTTTGTTAATTTTATATTGAAAAATATTCCATTCTACTTAAAATTTAATATCAAACAAAAAAATTTGTATAGAAAAATGAATTTGAGGTGATGGGCGGCTTTATGCAATTTGTAAATATTAAAGCAATTAGAAATTTAATTATCTTTTAAAATCAATTTGGGAAATAAACCCAAAAAAATTGATTTATTAGTCAATAGGTTACTATTTTTTATAGATACATTTCTTATATACTACACAGTGCGGAACGGCAGGTTTTTTAACGGGGAGTATAAAAGTATTTATTCTACTTGTTTCTCTGGTTTTGTTATTAGGAGGGTTGATAACAAATCGATTCTGCTATGAATTTCAAATTCTTACATTTTTCTCAAAAAAAGCCCAACCAATTTTGATGTTGTCTTGTTTGATTAAAAGTTGTTATAAGTTGTTAAACGACCATGCGTTAAGGCAAGTACTTAAAATGTGTAAAATATAACTATTAAAGAAAACCTGAAAATAGAACTGAGTTAACTATAACTGAGTTAATTGCTTAAATATGCAATATGATCGTTATAACAAATATTCGAGCTGAAATTGCGGCGAAATTAATCAGTTTATAAAAAAAGTTTCAAACACAAGTTGTTTTTGTTAAAAAAAGAAACATTTCTTGTTTTTAAATTCTTTTTTTATATCTCCTACGGTTTCAAAGATGAATATGTCTTCTCTCTGAGGGGGGGGGGGGGGGGGTATGCACGATCCAATTTTGCAAACTCACAAACTTAGTCCCGGGGTTTAGGTCTAGAACATTTACAAAAAAATGTTTAGCGTGTTTTCGTTTTTAAGCAATTGTGCCCATTAAAAGGAGGCTTCGTTCTCTACTGGAGCAAGAATTCCTGAACTCGTTGATTATTCTAAACACAGAATCGGATCTCATCAAGGATAACGAGAATAGCAGCTTTTACGAACGACTATTGATAATTTAGCTTCAGTTATAATAAATTGAAACTTTTTACATAAAAATGTATGTCTTTGAAAATAAAAACTTCCAAAAACTCTAGCCTATTTGATTATTATTATTTTTTGGTTTGCTAGGCAGTCGGCGGGCCCTTAAAGTCATAATGCCACTCGGATCCCTTAGACCCAGCCCGACGCTGCCTTTACCTGTACCTATGTGTATATATTTTCTTACTCAACCAGTTTTACACCCATGAACCCATGGACACATTACACCACTAAAAGGTACGTGCAAAATCTTTTAAAATATATATGAATATAAAATAAATACCTTTTATTATGTAAACAAATAAAACAAAAAATTAATTAAAAAGATTAATATAGCAGTTGCTTAATAAGTATAAAATAGTATAGTAACTCTCAATGTATAGTTTGGAGGACATTTGAATATGGTATAAATTTTTTGTTTGTTAATTTTTGCGCTCTGACTTAGGTATAATTTTTAAACAAAATGATTAGCACCGTACATTTTGAAAGTGTTCCGTTTTTGGAATATGACCTTCTTCAGATGGTTTCTAAATTATATGCTCTGCGATATGACTAAAAATAGAAGTAGAGGGTCATCTTCATTCAAAAATTTATAGCCTTTCCTGTAGTACCGGTATGGTGAAGACCGCGTACGCACATATCCACCCGCTTTGTGTTTTCATTTCATATTATTTTTATTTCTAAAAAAAATGTTTTTTTTATGTTTGTTTTAAATGTTTGTTTTATTTTGTAATTTCAAATGTGGAAATTCAGAGATCATGGGGTTCGACCCATATACAAGATGTGTATGATTTTTTATATCAAATAATTGTCAAAACATAATTGTCAGTAATGTTCAGATATACAGGTGAATCGAACCAGGCGCATAATAAAATACGCCTCTATTTATTTCTATGATCCTCCCATTTTTAATAACATCCAATCGAATGTTATATGTATATGTTCTGAAGAATTAAGATGCTAGGCCATAGGCCAACACTATACTTCTCACAAATATATTCACACATATATTCATATTGTCTAATATATGCTGTATTATACCCTCTCCATTAAAAATAGTCCACTAAATATGTTATTCGTTTTATAAAAATAAATAGAGGCGTATACTTATTATGCGCCTGGTTCGATTCACCCTGTATTATTCAAATTAAGTAAATGCCTAACTATACTTACAATTATGGATGGATTGACACAAAGTTTACGGAAACAATTAAATATATTTTGAAAGTATTTCGTTTTTTTGAATATGACCTTCTTCAGATGGTTTCTACGTTATATGATCTGCGATATGACTAAAAATAGAAGTAGAGGGTCATCTTAATTCAGAAATTTATCGCCTTTCCTGTAAAACGGGTATGGTGAGATTAACTTACGCACATATAAGTCCATCATGTGCTTTCATTTGTTTTTTTTTTTCTAAACTAATTTTATTTTGACCTTTAAATCTATTTTATCTGATTAAGAAGAGGGATAGTGATATGTTTCATTTAGATTATATGCATGCTGAATAACTGGGTTGTTTTTGACAAGTGAAATAAGGTATGGTTAGAATTGTAAAATAGTTTAATCACTTTTTGGGACTCAAATTTTGGTAAGCTCAGATTGTTTATGGGCGGTCCTATTCAAGGACTTTTTCAGGTTTTCAAACAGGTTCGACATTTTTTCATACACTCCATACATTCCATATAGTAATAAATATAGCGTTTACGTCGTTGTTTAATTACAATACAAGGTGGGCCAAAAGTAATGACCCACCTATAAGCAGCAATAAGTTCTTTTATGTGAACAGCTCGGACATGTTCCGTACATTTTTATACATTTGTGTCTGGATAGTGTCCAGACACCAAAAATCTGTTTATTTGTAAACAGTAAAGAAATTTATGTCTGACATTTGTGTGGCAACTTATGTCGTAGTCTAACAAACCATTACATTAATCATTTTTACATCTACGTACGGAATCCTAATTATATGTAAATGAAATATAAAAATTTGTTACATTCCCTGGGTCATCAATTATTAATAATTTGAAGGTAATTTATAAATATATTTATTGAGCATATAAATATATTCACGATGAGCATATTTTAACAATGGTCCTTCTTAAAAACTGGACCTTCCAGGCTTATTAAATAAGTTTTAAGTACCAAAAAAATTTGTTCTCTAAATATAAAAAATTTCAAAAAAAACCATTTTGCATTTTGCACACACAATTTTAAATATATATTTTCCTCGTTTGCATTTTAAATACATTCCTATAAACCATTTACATTTAGCATTGTAAATCTATTTTAAAGAGCATTTAAGTATTTAACCATTTCCACTTTAAATATGTTCAAAATAGCATTTTCCCCATTCCTGTTCCTAACTAAATTTTAATATATCAAGAATGGTTCGAAAATTTTTCCCACAATCAGAGATGAATGAATAAGGTAAAGTTAGCACTTATGCGTTAACTTAATTCTAACTCAATTTTAACAAATCAGCTGCCACCACGATTCAAATTGGATTTTAAAGAGTTTATTTAGATAAGTATTGTTAACAATTTTTCAAGTTCTGATTTTGACAAACACGATATAAATCCATTAATTGTAATTATTGAAGGTAACATGTTTAAAGGTTTAAGATATGGCGATTAATGATAAAGTGGTTTACAAACAAAATAAAATTTTTTTTCTTCATTTAGGTACCTATTGTTTATAAACAACAATTATTCTCTTAAAGTGATACTTTAAAATTTCAACAAGTTTAAAAACAATATTCGTCTTCAATGATAAAAGGCATTCAAAAAGTAGGTTGAAAAGCTTAATACGCAAAATAAATTTGTGTCTTATTCATTCATTTTTCGAAAAAATGCTTCGAATAAAAATTGCTCATTTTGCGACTTCACATTTATTTGTGTAATAAATATAGTGACATGTTTTGATCTTAACGATTTCACAAAAAAAAGCACGAAACGATAAAATAATGTTTAAAAAATTGTATAATCTTTTGTTGTTGTTGAAACATTTATTTGTAAAAATATATTATAAACCTGACACATTGCAGCTGCAGAGAGGGGCCAGTTCTTAGTCAAACCTAATTACGAAAAATCGTTCTTGATTTTAATTTTTGTTGTTGTTGAAACATATATTTGTAAAAAAATATTATAAACCTGACACATTGCAGCTGAATAAAAGGAGCCAGTTCTTAGCAAAACCCAATTATGAAAAATCGTTCTTGAAATTGTTGACAATATATTGCAACAATTTATTTGGACAGCGAACACGTACGTATTTCCCAGTGATGTTGCAATGAGATACTTTGTTTATTTAATGATTAATAACTCCTGTGAAAGAACCCCGAACAAAAAGATAGGATTTTGGATTAAAATGAACTTTATTTTTAGATTTTTTTATTCTGAGTTAATAGCTTAAATACCTGGTATATACTTAATTTATGAAAAAAATTTCAAACAAAAGTTGTTTATTTAAAAAAAGGAACATTTTTTGCCTTTAAATTTTTGTTCTATCTCTTACGGTTTCAAAGATAAACAGTTTTTCCCATTTTGCCCTAACATAGTACGATTCACAAACTTAACCTTACTTTTTAGCTCTAGAACCATATATGTAATACTCCTATATGGACAGTCCCTATAAGTAGAAGCTGTTCCGACAAAGTGAGACAGATAGTGTCTCGTGCACTTTATCCTCCGAGCGACCAATTCTGTTCTACGCATTTAAGGGAATTGCCAGGCATGCGCAACATAGACAATGTCTCTCAAAGGAGATAGAGAATAAATATATTCGGCACCGTAATATTGGGACATTCTTTTCTATATCAACTGTTCATATAGAAGTGTTTCATATATGTCTAGAACACATATAAAATTTCAGTTCGCTATCTATTTTCGTTTTTGAGTTATCGTGTTTGTATACCCTGGTATGTATTATATACCGGGTATAAAAAGAATCAAATATCGTCTAAAAGAACGATAAGTAATATCACGGTAACGTACACAGGCAAAAACTCCTTAACTGTCACACTACTGTGCTATAGATATTGATGAATAATAAAATTTAATCCGCGTTGCCGTTTGTGATTAAGGGCATTTTTTTCTGCAGCGTGCGACATATTCTTAAACGAGCGGTTATTTCTCAATGTATAATTTTTTTCTCAAGCGTGCGATTTTTTTCGAAAACTTGATTCTGTTCACATTTTTGACATTTCATGGATTTTAACATTTCGAGAACTGTTGATTTTATATATTCATGATAAATCCAATGAACGCCAATGAATTCATGATACGTCGACAGCTCATCAAATTTGGAAAGATTGCAATTTTTGTAAATACCTACTTATGTTTTATCTAATTTACAGATAAAAAAATTACGATTAACAGAAATTATTAATCAACATAATTCAACGTAATTCTGTTTAATTGGCCAATTCATTGTAAGTCAATGTTAAATAGTGGAGTACGTTAGCAAACATAGCGATTTATTTTTATGATGATAAAGTTAATTAATTGCGTTTATTTTAATCATTTTAAAATAAAACTGGCTACAAATGATTTCATAAGAATTTATTATTCCCACACACCTAAAATTATATATTTTACATTGAAAACCCAATTTGGTAAATTGTCTCCCTTAAGAAATTGCAGCTATTCCGATTGTACCGCCGAAACGATTTCGTAAAAATTTCTCCAAATTTCCGTCGATTCTACTTACTATATGTCCAAAATAGCATCATTAAAATCCTACTAATCCTATCCTACTTCCATCTACTTTCATACCCCTTCTACTTCCATACCCCATTTCCTAGTACTTTTTATACCCCAAGATTTTTCTATCTATCTAGATTTTAGATTCGAATATATCACGATCTCTTGATATATTCCTACAGAACCACTGTAATGTCCCACTGAAGCTGCTTACACATTTTCATCCAAATCGGACCGATAGTATTCGAGAAAAATGTTTTATTTCGGGTGGTGTACGTTGAAAGGATATAATTTGAAACGAAAAATTCAAATTTTAAAGGAGACAGACAAAAATTGTTTTTTTTTCTGATTCGATTATAATAAATTATTTTTAAATCATAAAAATTTATTAAATTATAAAAATTTATTATTCGCGATTATATAAACAAACCAAAATACAATTATATTATCTCTTATACAAATTTGTTTGTTGTTATACTAAACGATTGTCTATTATCGGATTTTCTTACACGTAGTATTTTACACTAGGAATCGGTTATAACCAACAACAATCGGTTAAAATCAAACTTTCAGGTTTGTTCCCAAGTCCGATTAATATAGCAATGCTTATATTTCCCTGATTAAGGTGGCGATTGTATGATTTATGAAATTCCCTAATATTTTTATTATTATTCTGATTGCCATAAAAAGTCCATGCCTATTTTAAAGGGCTTATAATTAAATAAGGAAAAACCAGAGAACTATTCAATTTTAGGATAGTATATATCTAGGAAACACTAGATTTTTGTGTTATTTGACTCCAATTTATTATATAAACTAAATAGCTATACCACGCGTGCGTTGCAGTACTTCTTTTTCTTTCGAAGTAGATATACATATACAAAGCAGACCGCTTCGCGTTAAGTAACGCTTCGCTTTACAACCTGTTGCAGACCAAGGCCGCCCCAATAAGCTTCCACCATTTGGTCCTTCTTATCTAAAGCAATGCTCCTCCAGTTTCTCTTATGGATGGTTATGTCATTTTTAAAGGAATTAAGCCACCTAATTGGTGGTATTTTCACTTTCTAGCTCCTATTACATGATTAGTAAATGATTAGTAAATTTATTAGTATTACAAGATTAGTAAATGAGACCTTTTCTGCTGGATTTGTGTCATGAGTTCTAAAAAAGTGTCCTAGCCGTCGTATCCTGTGGCTTTTTATAACTTTCAGGTTGCTTATATTCGATAGATTTCAAAATTAAACATTAATCTCCATCCACCATTCTCATAAACTGCACCATATATATTTTTTAATGTTTTACGTTGGAAGACCAATAGTTTATTTTCGAGAGATTTGATCATTGCCCAACATTCACAGCCACATAGCAAAATAGGTCGTAGTAGTGTTTAATAGATTTTAATTTTAGTGTTTAGACTAACGTATCGAAATTTCAGCTGGTTTTTGAGCCCATGGTAGCATCTATTTGTCATAGAGTCTATTGTTTATTTCAACAGTTAAATCATTATTGTTAGTGACGATAGATTCGAGAAATTTTAACTATGATACTTTTTCAGTGAATAACTACTCACTGTTAATGGTAATGGGTTACGTGTTTTATGGATGATTTCCATTAATTTGGTTTTATCTTCATTTATTGTTAGGCCTAATTTTCCAACCACGGCTTCTAATAAATTGAATGATTCTGTGGCATATTTTCTTGTTCTGCCGACTAAATCCATGCTATCAGCGAATGGCAAGGTTTGCAAAGTCTTTGTGTAACAACAAAGTTTCAATACTGATATAATTACCCCGTAATTAAAAACAATTTGTTGTAGAATTAATCAACTTGAATATTTTTATTTTTTCAATAATTATACAATACAAGTGGCAATAATAATTTTGCATGAAGCAATTTATATTTGAACTAATAAATTTTGTTTAAAATTTATCTAGTATACGTTTTTATTTAAAGCACTACCATAATAATAGTATCAATTACAACATATTAGTAGAGGTGATACATCACAGACCGAAGAACTGATACTAAGTTCAAAAAGTTGAATTATAAACTGGCCATAACAATTTTATTATTATTTAGTACAACGCTTAAATATTTTTTTTTGCTCTAGCCAAAATCAACGTTCCCTGAGAACATAATAATATATTTTTATAATAGCAAATCTGCTATTCTCTATCAGTATACCATAACTTAACATAAATTAGTAAATGATTTATTCAGACGGTTCATTATAAAACGTTACGAATTTTTTATCTGCAACAACAATGCACAAATATTTTACCACTGGGCAGGGTCATTTCAAAGAAATTATCGGAATATCATTTCATATCAAATTAATTACCAAATATTAATTATCCAAAATCAAGTAAATATGATTGTTCGTCTTAGACTTGATCCACACTATAGAGCCGCTCTTGATACACTCTCGGTTCGATAAAATCCCCTTATATTCGCACTATTAGTCCGTTCTCGGACTATATATATATAATATATATATATATATATATATATATATATATATATATATATATATATATATAAGCCATAAGGTTATTATATATTATATTTAGGTTATTATAACAAAGATCTATCTGTTCCATATAAGAGATAAATAAAGATGGACAGATATTTTTCCTTGTTTATTTCAAAATATGATCAAAACTACACGTCAGTAGACTTTGTTTATATTTTTAACATAATCTACAATAGTTAAACTTAATTTCAAGTTTTTAAAATTTTTGTCTTAGCAGTTATATTTCAAAGTTTGCCCCTATTCCTAGAACATTTGTTTGTATTTTATAAATACGTATTTCGACTACAATGTAGTCATCATCAGTATGAATTAGCTAATCGTAACTATCTCTGGGATATGGATTCAGAGATATGTTGCTTGTTGCTAATTTGGTGCCTGTGTCACATATAATTTCAAAAAAACGTAGAGTTCTCTTTGATTATTTTAATAATCTTTATTAGCAGTTATAGTTCAATTTCATGTACAGTTAAACAGATATTACCTATCTACTTACGTGTTAAATTCCAATTTTTGAAAACTAATACCTACGAAAACTAATTTATGTGTATTAACTATTGATTAATAAAAAATAAAAAATTCAGCTTGTTATCTTTAGTTTGTCTTAATGCGCGTATAACCTTAATAAATAAAAATGATTTATTATATTTTCGTCACACTCCTGGCTATTTAGTACTAAAATGGTAGGCAATGATGGTATTCAAACATATTCGTATTACCAATACAAGTTTCGATAATCAAATCCGATAATATATTCTTCGAGATATATGGATAATGAAGCAGTATGTGAACGAAACCAGGGCGATACACTCATAGTTTCTACTGTTTCTATTTTCAAAGACTCTTTTAAAATCTCGTATAATTGAACTTTTGATCACTAAATATTTTGAGTAGAGTAGTAATGGTTACATAGTTGCCGTATTCAAATATTTTATTAATATCAAGTTCTTCTACTTCGTGAAAAAAAAATTTTTTATTTGAAAGACTTCTTTATCTACCAAAACTATCCAAAATCTGAAAGACAACGCACAGCCTAAACCGGTGGATCTAAAAGCTGAAAGCACAGAAATTTCTTATATAAAGGTGAGCACTAAGAAAGGATTTTTGAAAATTTATCACCAAGGAGGTTAAATAGGAGAGAAAAGTTTGTATGGAAGTTCTTCATTTTTGAACTTAAAAATACATAGAAATTAATAGAGAAATATGGAAACTCGTAACGTTTGAGAAAATTCGGATGGTTCCTGAGATATTGCCGTCGAGAAATCCCATCGGGCACATGGCTAGTATTTATTAAAATTTAATACAATAATAGTGTAATATTTGTTCCTATTTTAAATGATAAATTTGTTCGAAATATTTTTCTCGACGATTTTTTTTTTCAATTAAAAAATTTGTAACGTTTTATAAGGACTTGGAGTAATATTAAATAATCATAATAAAAAATTAAGATACATAATAAAACTGCAGTAGACTAAGCTTTTAAAAAAATAGCACAGTAAATTTTTATATGGACCTAAACCATCATATATATATAAAAACAATTAGATACTTTTAACAGTTCCAGTAAAATGAACTATTTGTACGCATGCGTTGTGAGTTTAAAGATGTATTTCTATAATTTAACACCATTTAGCGTTCCGGTGGTAGAAACTAACAAAGTAAGCGCATTATTTTAAAATTAATCGTATTGAATTGAATTCGTGTTATAAATCTCAAAAGGAAAACAAAAAAATACGTTCTTAATTATTTTTTATTCGCTCCGGGCGCAACCGTACTCAGCGTCATGCGTGGTCAAAAAAACAACTTCATGACCAATGTCAGTGTATAAAAACCATAGGCGTTTAACAAAAAGTTACAGTTAATTTAGCTTCTACATGTTTATTTAATTTAATTAATTATTTTTGTTAAATGCCTATGAAGTAATTTTTTTGACCACGAATAGCGCTGAGTACGGTTGCGCTCGAAGCGAATACGCACGTTGTTTAAACATTTTCACTTTAAATTTTTGCATCGGTATAAAGGATGTTATAAAAAGAACTTGAATTTTAGAGTAAAAAGAAATGATATTTAAGGATGTATATCGAAAATGCTATGAAACAAACGAAAATAATGTAGAATATTCCTCACTTAATGCTAAAGCTACTGAGGAAATTTCAAAAAGATTTACTAAGACGTTTTAAAAGTTATTGCAATTTAAAAAATCTGTAATTTTACTTGAGATTTTGTTCATTCAATAGATTAAATTCATTTCAATTACCATTAAAAAAATCTACGTAGCGTCACAAATTTTCAAATTGTATAACTTGAACTCTATAGAAACAATTTTGCATTATATTATTAATATTCACTAAACGGTTGTTGAAAAAACAATTAAAAATAGAAATACAAAATTTGTTTTTGTCACTAATATGGTATAGAAAGAAAAAGAATATATGTGTTTGTTGATTTAAATTAAAGGTACATTTTTTGTTGCAATTATAAAATTTTGAAAAATGAGTGCTACTTTTCTGGTTGTTTGTACCAGTAGAGATATTTGAGGACGTTTACTGGTTCTCTGTCAGCATTAATTTCGACAGTTATTTCTATAAATCAATAAAGAGATATTGGAGAATTTTATTGAAATACTGTAAGAATTATTCTAAAATTCAATTTCTTGATTGTACATCTTTTTTTATCTATTAAAAATTAATTCAAAAGAATTAATTTTAAAATTAATGAGCTTTTTTATACTTTTTAAAATTCAATTTATTTTTTACACAATGGCTAAAATATTTGAGGCGATAATTTGTTTTTTTTTCTTCTCAATATTATTATTATTATTATTGGTGGCTCGGAAACTAATCTATTCAAGACACAGATTTTTTTTTTATTAAAAATAAATATTTTGAATAAAAACTTAAATAAAAGTACAGTTATCATACATTTGATTGGAATGACCCAGTCCACAAAAAATTTAAATGTGTCCTGTAAATATTGAATATAAATATAAATGATAAATTTCTCGGAGTTCTTTTTCAGAATAAGTCAATTTGACAGTATGATTGGAACCAGAATAACGTTGAAGTGTTACTGGAAAACTGAGACTGCTGTAGAAATTCAAAGACGGTTCATACGCGAGTTTCAGGATATTTTTAAATGAAACGATTCTATTTACTACTACAATTGCACCTATTGGATGGTGTGAGCACTTATCTTGACAAAACATTGTCGAACAGACTAATTGAACGAAGATGAATTAAATACCCTCTGCGTTCACCTGACCTTAAGCCACTGGACTTTTATGTGGGGCTACTTGAAGGACAAAGTATATAAAACCAAACCAGCAACAGTGAATGAATTGGTTTAAGAGTAATTCTTGATATTTAAGATTCCATTATCTCTCGTCGCCAATTCCGAGAGAAAATAAGTGTTATGCATGAATTTTTTTAAGGCGCACAAAAAAAAATGAAGACCATAACATATCTATTTTAATTGATTTATGCTTTTTCCAAATACACGTTTGTGAATCTAAAAATTGTGGACAGGCCCATTTTACAAACCATAACCATACTTAATACACATTCATCAGTACTTCATTAACATTCCATTACTTGATTATTGAGATTTTGGGCACTAAAAATATTTATCGACATACGTTTGAATTTTGCAAGTGAATGATATTAATTTATTTAGCTTATTATTTATAATTATTAGGTGCAAATTTTTCAATAATTGGACTTTTATAATTTTTGTATATAACTATTATTCAATAAACATACAAATATGTCAATAAATATTAATAATCAGTATTGACATTAAAAATAAATAATAAAAAAATGTAATATAAATAACACTATAAAAAAACCCTGCTAAATAAATACATAAAAATGAAAATTATGAATAATATAAATTCACATACTACCACTTTGGCCCATACAAGATGAGTCTCAAATCACAAAAGGGTTCAATTATCTTTTTAATATTTTTTAAAAGGTACCTTCAATTTCTAAAGGATCCTTTATAGAATTTTAAAGAAATTGGAATTTAAAGAGAAGACGCCTGAGGTGCGAAGTGGAACGTTCCATGTTAATGTATAGAGTCCCATGGTAATGTATATAATGTATGTATATATTTTTATCCTATTTTCGCGCTCATTTGAATGTCATTAATGCCATGTGCAGTACACATGGCCACGGCTGTCATATGATAATGTATATTCATACATTTAAATATTAATATAAAAAAAACTGTATACGTGATTTTAATGGCGCTTAGAACATGTCACCACTGACGTTACGTCTATATGTAAGTAAAATTTTGAGAAAAGAATTTTGTATCAATAATAAAAAATAATTATTCATTAATATTTGGCATATTTAATAAAGGGCACCGGTAATTTCCAAGGGATCCTTTATAGAATCTTAAAAATACAGTAAAAAAAATGTATACAATTTTCATCCCCTTTGTGACTTTTAGCCCATTCTGTAGTTACCATAACTTCATATCAAAGAATGAAATGAAATTTTTTTAAATAATTTAAAAGACATTTTAAAATACACTTTTATTAATGTCAATAACTGGTACAACTAAAAAATTGCCCCATTCGATTCCACACGAAATGTGGAGATCAAATAACAAACAATTTAAATAAATAAATCTATGAATTTGACTAAATTTGTTACAAGTTATTGCTACGATGATGTTTGAGCCGTTGTTGGTATCAATTCTAATTTCTTGAGCACTTCTTTAAATATTGGCAATGCTGTTCTTAATGATAAACAGAATCCTTTACTAGCTGGTATTAATGGGAATGCTGGTTCTTTGTAATGTTTTTCGTTTGTTGTTTTTGAATAGGGTGTGGATTTATTATTGTTGCATGATATATTGCATGCATTATTTGCTACATCGTTTACAATTTCTTCACATATTTTCGTACTACTTTTAATATTATCGCATGCTTCACCACCGTATGATGTTGTACAATTATTAGTGCTTGTACCAATATTTACTTGACTGCAACTTTTTTTCATTTCATTATGTTCATCTGTCCCAACCAAAAGATTTTCTAATCTATCGTAAAGAGCTGTTGGATATTAAATTAATATTAGTTTGAATACAATTAGTTATATCATATAGTATCAATTATTTTAATCAATACGGTAGAATTTACACATTTTTTATTTTTTTTGTTCCGGATTATTCGGGATTCCAAACTAAAGTTCAACTTAACGAAATACCATTGTACTTTTATTTTTAGAATTTCCTAGTCAAACCAAGGAATTCATATGGTTTCGTTTTATCAGTTTGTCTATATTTCAAAGCCATTCAGAGACTATTTGAATCAAACGTCGGAAATTTGAAACTTTTATAGATATTACTGCTACATAGACAGGGTCGTGATCGAAATGAAATTTCCTCACTTTTCCCTCATAATTCTCTGACTACGGGAAAAATTCCCTGACTAATTTGAAGGAAAAATAAATGACCTCTATAATCAATTCAATTATTTTCAAGAAATAAAGAGTTACTTCAGAATCGTATAAAGAGGGCAAATATCTCAGAAAATATCTGTTAAATAATTTAGTCAATTGGATTTTTGTGTTTTTTACGTTCAATAATGTACTTTAAAAACTAATTTTCATTCAAATCGCTAACTAAAATTTTTTTATGATTTTTTCTTAGGGATGTACCAAGGTAAAAATTGCAGAAAATCGAAAAATAATATTTATTTCCGATTTGAATGAAATTCATTAAATAAAGTAAATTGGACCCAAAAAACACAAAAATTGTACTAATTTGACAATTTGGTATGTGGCTTACGAAATATATAAATACATTTATGGAATATATTGTACATTAATGGAATCAAAATAAAGCGGTACTCTGTTGCGTATAATTTTAGGCATAAAAACCCAAGAGACGGCCACTCGAACATCCATGTCATGGAGACTAGACAAGGAGTCCGAACTCCATGTAAACAAATAATTGACAAAAATAAGATGACAGTAGTGTTCCTTCTGCACCGGAAACAGTGGAGAGAGTTTAAGGCGCGAGTTTGAATTGAAAAACATGACGTATTTATGTAGTATTATAAAAAATATTTGCAGCCAAAGTATTTTTCCAATAAAATACTTTTTTTAATAAATGAAATAAAGTAATTAGTTGAAGTAAGTGATAGTTAAAAATTCGCAAAATAATTACATAACAATACACTGCAAAGTTGTGTTAGACTATGGTGTATAAAAAAAAATTGAATATTACAAAACGATGGTTTAACAGCCCCTACTTTATTAAATTAAATATAAAAACGTGAAATTTACCTAAGCCACAACTTTTAAAGTGCGAATGAATTTCTTTTTTGAAAACTTCTGGTGGCGATTGAAGTAATTTTGTCATAGATTGAACAAGTTTTAATGTAGCCATTTCATTATACATCCGACTGTTCTCTTTCCCTAATGCTGATCCTTTTTGTCGTTCATAACCAGCTTCATTGTAATATGGTTCCGAATTTAAAATTAATCCTTGAATTGAAACGATTACTTGTAAAAGTGTACTTTCAGGACCCCAAACTTCTGAACCTCTTCCAGACCATGTTCCAAGTAACGAAACACATACCTAAACATAATTAAAAATTTTAAAACTTTGTAAGAAAAAAAAAGAGGTCAAATTTCAAACCTTTCCGTCTTCATATAAATTTGGATTAAGGCGATCACTACAATAACTAATATAATGGAATAATGGAGGACTGACAGGATAATTAGCACCAAGTTGTACATCAAACAGAAATAATCCGTCTTCATAAGGCGTATCAGCTGGACCTCGAATCATTACTGATAAAACATCTAAACGATCTTCATAACCACGTACATATACACCAGGGGGCAGTGCACTAAAAGCATCAAATAATTTTTAGATATTAATGTAATTTAACGACACGTTAATTA
Organism: Nineta flava; assembly: GCA_963920215.1. NCBI lineage: Eukaryota > Metazoa > Arthropoda > Insecta > Neuroptera > Chrysopidae > Nineta > Nineta flava. The sequence goes on from OY986041.1 coordinate 110,367,955, forward strand.
AAACAATCTGTGTTTCACATTAACTCTTATTTCAAAATGTAGTTTGAATGCTATGTAAACCTTTCAAATATTGAAATCAAATTAGGGCAAGATGATCCAATACTCTTAAAGTAAATGTAATTATGGACAAAAATTATTAATTACCGCCCTAAAAGTTTAAATTCACGTCGAACTGCTCGTATCCAAGTTTGAGATTCAGGTGGTTGAACAACACTTAAATAATATTTGTGGCATGTGGGTGCACATTCCATTACCATAAAACCTTCGTCAACATTCTGTTCAGTTTTAATATTATTGACTTCCTGGAAATAAACCATGTATAAATATTTAAACAAGTCAAAGGTAATATCCGATTTTGCCAATTATAATTTTCTTTTATATTCATAACATTCCAAACTTTCTTTGTTTTACCTTTTTTTTTTTTTTAATTTCATAGATTAAGGTAGTCCAGCACTGTCTTATATAATCAGTACAAAAAACCGGTTTGCTTTTATTATAGAACTATAGAACAAATACATATACATACATACACAACGCATAGTTATATTCACTATTCATACATACAAATTAATGTATGTTATTTTAATTAAATTGTAATTTGTAAATTATTGTTAATTTTAATGTATTGTCTGTTATACATAGATACCTGATGGTGTCGGAATAAAACCGACGAAACGTTGTATTAAAGAATAAATAATATTAACGCTGAAGAATTTGGTCTTTTCATCAGATTTAATTAATAAATAATAATAATAAAATTACAATTACCTCGATATTGTTAATAATATTCGTTGAAGGTTGTACTTCTATAGGACTCTTAATTATTGCTTCATTACTATTATTAATATTTTCCTCTTCAGGTTCATTCCTAAGCGCATGAATAAAATCCGCAGTACCCAATCGCTTAAGTACTTCGGCATGAGCTATTACTAATCTAGATTTAATTAAAGTACAAAGTGCTTTGCCAGCATTACTAATAGTTTGATCACAATTTTGATTTGAGGACGTGGATTGAGGTGATGTTATTGTTGAGAAAGATTTATTATTTATCGATGTCGAGTCCCTAAGATATAAAGTTTTAACTGTTTTATCACCAGTTTCTTTTGTAATTCGAACAGACATTTCTCCCGGTTTAGATGATAATGCCACATCTTTTTTAGGATTTTCATTTAATTGATCCTTTTCCTTTTCAAATGCTACTTTTATGGTATCTTGAACATTTACAATATTTGATAGTATTTCAGCGGTTTTAGCAATTGGTATAATCGTTGAATCAGATCCACATTTCCAATTTTCCATATTTTCACGAATAAATTGTTCAGCTTCAAGTTGTTTTTTTGCAATTTTTTCACTATTTGTAATGAAATTTTCACTTCGATTACCTAATGTTAATATTTCATCCGAATAAACTATCTCAAAATCAGTATCTGTTTGCCCAGAAAATGTTTCTATAATCCTTTCATTTGGTGGATTTCCCGGAGATGTTGGTGGTGTCGTTTCTGAAAGATAAACATATTGATATCTATTTTTTTAAATATCTTAAGAATGAAAATTTTACCTTCTGATGAGAATAATCTTTGAAAATGTCTTTGTATCCTTTGAGTAACAGTTGATCTGGAATCTCTAGCTTTAGCTCGTTCTAAAAGAGCAGTAAAATGTTGCTCATGGAAAATACTGGTACCCATTAAACGATCTAAGTATCTACAATCTTTATACACATCTAATAATTTTCGCATTACATCACGGCCTTGCAAGGCGGGATTTTGCGTAAACATTTCTTCAAGTCTTGCCATTGCATCACAAGATCTTTCAATATTTGCAGCCAAACGATATCGCAATGCAATATCTGTATTTGTAGCATCTACATCCCCGGGCACTGAATCTTCACTTTGTGTTTCCCATGAAGCATCATGTGCCACTTCTAAGGAATTTGCTTGTTCATCATCATCTTCGTCGTCTTCATCATCCCATAATTCACCTTCATCACTATCGTAATCTCCAACGCGGTATAAGTCCTACCAAAAAAATCAAACAAATTATCAAACGTATTTACGTACCTGAAAAACAAATATTTATACCTGTGGCCAGCACATGGACTGCGAACCATCTACCCATTTTACACAAATTCTACCTTCAGGGAAATTATCTAAAACTTGACCAGCAGCTGATTGAACATTTGCACACCCAGCAACTTTTATAACGACAGTACCAGGTCGAAAATTAAAATCAGGATGATCCTTCAAATCGTATACGCTAACTTCTGTTTCAGCATGTAAAGTAGGACTAGAAGAATCACTACAAAAATAAAATATAAATATTCACATAATATACATAAATTAGTGCATAAATAATAGTAAAACATATATAATTTACAAAAACCTCGACAAAAAAATCTTAGACAAGTACGTAAGTATAATCTGATGACCCTGGAATGTATAGAGGAATTATCTTGAAATTCAGACAGATAGGCAGATAAGATTTCAAGCTTATAACACCCATATTTTTTCACCAAAATGATAGGACAGAGCTCCACTTGAGTTGTTTTACCTCAGCTTCCCCCATTTCAATTGAACCGAAGGCTAGGTATCTCATTCTGGCTCTGTAAGGACATTCTGCCAGAAGGTGGAAGGGCGCCTCGCCCGCTGTTAAAATCCGGGTAGATCCCTCTGTTCTCTAACCTCATAAGGGATAGATGGCCTTTTGAGCCTACAGTGACCAGTAAACACCCCAACCAGGATATTTATCTCGTTCCGGTTTTTGCCAATAAGCCAGGTTGTCCAGCCTGCTTTAAATTTCCATTTCCTATTCATAGACTTATCCACCCATTCGTTTAGGGCAGATATCCTGTCTTCTAGTTATTCTTAGATATGGTTCCGGTACCTGACATGAGAGTGCGGCTCCTTCCCGTGCGAGTTCGTCGATCCATTTATTGCTCTCAACTTCGCATTGGCACACCCAGGGTACCCACACCAAGGGGACCTCCTCGCCCTTACCATATTCCCCAGTGATTCTGTCCACTCGAGAACCAGAAGAGATGTTTTTTTTTTGAGAACAGTTTGCTATGAGGGCAGCTTGACTATCCGAGAAGATATAAACCCTCCATATTTGCCACTGAAATTATGGTATAAAGCTCTGTTTGAAAAACAGCGACGTATCTTCTTAACGCAAAGCTGGTTCTAACGGCTCTTCTAGCTTGTTATCCGCATATAGACCAACGACCAAATATAATATTTTTGCAATCGGGAGACCCCAAAACATACAAGATCCGGCGAAATATAAACGAAATATAAATTCAAAACAGTCAACATTATTTATGATGACTACTTTGTAGTCAATTGGGGCAAATTGAAATTTTATTACATTGTAGTCTGTATAATTTAAAATATATATCCATTGTTATTTTGGGTTAAATAATAATTTTGAAATACTGAATTACTCTATTTAAACTTACCAATCGGCTGTGGAAACAGCTGCATACGTTCGAAACCATTTAACAACCGCAGTTCTGGCTACATGATTCATGTATTGTATAACACCGTAATCACGTAAATCCTGATGAACATCGATAATTAATGAATTATTTTTTATTACAAAATCACCAGGAAAAAACTCTTGATCATCTAAATGGTGTATTGGATATAATTGAGTTGATTGAATATTTTTCTCTATTGTGCCGTCTTGCCAAACAACAGTAGCCACACTCGATGTACATAGTGTTTCAACTAAAATAGGATTTCCAGGTTTAGGTGGCTCGACATCAACTGTTATAACTTTAGATGAGGGACGTAATTTACGTTCTTTTTTCATTTTCTTTTTTAAAACTTTAGTTGATAATGCTGGACTCTTTTTGCCTTGGTTTGTTACGGTTGTTGGTGTAACACGACCACTACTGCCGCTATTTGTAATGGAACTTGTTTCTGATTCCTCAGTGCTCCATTCTTCATCATCTACAATTAAATGAATCAATTTGATTCATGTTAAGGAATTTGGTCAACAATTTGATAATACAAGCCTAATCCAAGGGTCAGAAATAGAAAAACATTTTTATCTTGAACACATTTTTATCTTGATATTTATCTTGGAATAAAACCTTTCTATAAAAATTAATTTATATAGAAAGGTTCTAAAGACGTTTTAATTTATTTGTATTTTTGTAATGGCCTAACAATATCTGAAGGTATTCTTATCATTTCCCTGATTGATCGAAACTACCAATTCACAAAGTTTTCAAGGGTTTTCAGATCGCCAAACAGCCTGCACTAATTTGCACTTTATATCGCTTATATAGTTAATATTCAATCATAGTATTCAATATGTTCATTTACCTATTAAATCCTGAGAAATGTTTTCAGTAATAAGTTCATCTAATTGTGATTCTGGTGGTTTCAATGTAATGTTTGTTTCAGTAGTAGTCGATTGTTCTTTTCCTCGAAACAATTTCGATTCCCTTTTCAACCACTTAGATTTCGTTTCAATTACATCATCATTTACAGTTAAATAATGTCTATCACCAATTTGAGAAGTACATGTTTCAAAAACATTCAACATTTTTAAACTAAAACAAGAATTATTTTAAACGAATATAATTGTTTTGGAATCTCAATGAAAACAATATTTTACTTTTTCAAAGCATCGCCAACAATTAAGTAATCAGGTTGCGGTAGCGTAGTTTCTTGAGAATTTTCAATTAACCCTTGACAATGCCAACGTACACCAACAGCGATTGTTTGTAAATCTTCAATAATAAGATGATATCGTTTTCTTGATTGTTGTACATCTTTCGAACCATTTAACCAGCGTACTTGTTTTAATTCATTTGGTTTCACAGTTAATATTTGTCCAATGAAGTGTTCACAAGCGCCATATGATGTAATGGTCCAACGACGTTTTTCAGTTGGTTTTAAATTACATACATTACTATGAGATAATTCAAATCGTGCAATAACATTTGCTAGTGGTGATAAAGGATTGCATGACATCATAGCAACCGTTAATTGAGTTCGATGTTCTTTTACAGATCCCACCCACGGACCCAAACACGCAACTAAATCAAGTTCATATCGATCAAGTGGAATGAGACGTGTATTCGGTACAGATGATAGCACATATTTTGTTTTTACCTAAATATACAGAGAGAAACTATAATCGACTCTATTAAAATGATGATTATTTGAATTATAACAGCGGTAATAAAAATAAAGGAAAATTTAAATTTAATTTCTATTAGAAACATTTTGCCTTCAGCAGAGCTAGACAAAGTACAAAGTATTGAAAAAAAAAACTTTAAGTAATGAGCACCAAGTAAATTTCAAAAATAACATGCAATTACCAAGTATAATTACTTTGAAGGTACTTATGAAAAATAAAGTTTCATGGGAATCATTTTTAACATTTTGTGAAGTATTTGAACTACTGTCCAACAGTACTTTAAGTAACGTTACTATAAGTAACAATACAAAGTTTGTTTTTCATAGCTTTTTATCATTTAACAATGCAAGAGAAAGACGTAACAAAATAGGGAACTTATGAAATAAAATTAATTTAAGGCCATCAATTATTACAGTTACACATATGATACTTGAACAATATTTACCTGTTGAACATCGGCGTACACGGTTATTTCCCTACAATATCCATGTTGACTGTCTGACGCCTTTGTTGCCATTAATTTTCTAACTACATCTCCAGGCATTAATGATCTATCGGCAAGACCTACCTATAAAATTTAACACTAAAATTATAACTCTTGACCAAAAATTAAATAAGCAATTATCAGCTTTAAAAAATGGGTAGTTCTTTACAAGTGCTACTTTTGTTAAAAACAAGTTTAAAAGATCCGGAAACTATTACCGGTCACTGCAGGATCAAGCGGCATCTATCTGTTATGAGGTTAGCAGGCAGTGCGATCTGTCCGGACTGTAACGGGGCGGATGATACGCCCTTCCACCATTTGGCAGAATGTCCTTACAGAGCCATAATGAGGTACTTAGCTTCGGCTTAACTGAATTGGGGGAATCTGAGGTAAAAAGACTAAATTCAACAACAAAGGGCTATAGGAAACGAACCAGGTGTGATAGAGGATAGAAGAGGTTTAGGGGATGGGTTACTCAGGGGTCGGTAAAAACGGTCTAGAAAGGCATACTTTCAAGGCTTCGGCCTCACCTCTACTACTACTAATTCGGAAACTATTTTTTTTAAATTCCATTATATTTATAACAAATAATTGTAAAAATCACCAGGAATATTTACAGTTCATCCAAGATTTATCATATTTCCAGCAATCATTTAGCTCTGTGCAAGTGAATATCGACTAAGCGATATTAAATATTGTTTTATCAAAATCACTTTTGATATTTTACTTTAGTTTTAAACAATTAGTTTTGACACATAAATGTTTGCAACCAGATTTTCATTTTTAAAAGCAAAAAAAACAATATTGTTTTTTACCGTTTCTTAGGGAGGTCCTAATCTTAGGGTAGGGAGGTCCTAATTTTAAGAAAAGTAAAGCTTGTGAATTACCAAAGAATGATACTCTAACCAGTTACAAATTCATATTTGTATTCACTGTCTTGGAGCCTTAACTAAATATACGCAATTAAAATTTGAAAACACAAATTTATCTATAATTTACATTCGTTGTATTTTATAAATGGCTTAATACAACCAATATTAAATTTAATTAATACAAAGTCGAATACTATTTGACGAATAATAATGTTCTATATTTGTTAAAACTATTTGGCAAAACATTTATAAAACACAATAAATGTATACAGTTTCATATACAAACTTACACCAATTTCAAAGTTTATTCAGTTAAGTAGCAATTTTTGATCTTAGGTATGTTAATAAAATGTTAAATATATGTTATAAAGAAACAGATGAAAATGCCGGGTAGTGAATATTACGATTTTAGAATTCAGTACACGTGGAAATATTTAAACTAATGTAAATGAATTTTAAGTTAGATTGTAGAGGATCCGTTATATTACGGTAACTAGAGATCAGCTTTTTTCAACTGATATAGTACACAAATTGTGTGCCGCTGTATCCACCTTAAATAATAAATAAAAAAATGCCGGTAAACAGCTTACCGCTCTTTCTTTGACAATTTGTTCAAATCCATGTGGATACCATGAAACTTTAACGCTGCCTTTCGACAACGGTGGTGACTCAAAATCATCATCATCACTATCGCTTTCATTATCTTCATAATTGTCAACGACCATTCCAAAACAAACCTACAATGAAGAGTATTGTGTAATATATTACATATACAATCACAAATCAAGTAAAATCAACCTTTTTATCAGTTATTTTATATACAAGATCTTCATAAAAATACTGATTATCCACGGCAATTGTGTTTGGATCGGAAGTGTTCGTTTGTGTGGCATTATCATTCTTGTTTGAGATGGCATCCTCTTCAGTTGTCATCGCCACAATATTATATGTAACAATAATTTGTTCAGAATTCTTTAGGTATTATAATTTCCAGAAATCTGATACTCGACGTGTATTCTATTGAAATGACAGCCAATAGAGAAAAACATTATTTTATCATAAACATTGCCGGTCAGGTAGGAACCTTAAACAAATGCATATCGTAACGCGATCTCGTAGGCTTTAATTCAATTTCTAGAGTACGTAAAGCTTTAAAATATATCGTTAGTATGAAAAGCTCTTTCAACACAAAAAGCTCTTTTCAATGATATCCCAAATATATATGTAAGGAAAAATTTTGCTCTCTCTTTGGGAATAAGGTAATTGGTGGAAATAGCACTTCTCTGATAAACAAATGGACTGACAGTCATAGCAATATGTTCCCTTGTTATTATGAATTTGGATATTTCGTTCAAAATATATTTCTAATTATTTTTTCTTGCAAATTTTAAAAACGTTTGATTGAGGGCAGTCATTTATGAAATAATGCGAACTTGAGAAAAAAAACATTCTTTATTTATTTCAGGATATTTTTATAAAATTCTATGCAAAATTGTAAAGCCAAAAAACATTCGATTCTTGTAGAACGGCATAAAAAGGTAAGAATAAAAAATATCAATAACTTCCTTAGCTTTGGAGCAGTGTTGCCAGCGTAGCTTGATCGAAAGATACGTTGGTATGCCTGAAAAGTTACATTTTCAAACTTAAAGATACATTTTGATGATTTTGTTATTGATATACGATAAATTATTAATTTTGTGTATTATAGCTTTGTGATTTTCAAAATTAGCTTATCCATACTACTATATAAATGTGAAAGTAATTCTGTGTGTTTGCTACCTCTTCACGGGTAAACGGATCGTAATGAAATTTGGCAAGGAGATAGATTATATCCTGGGAAAGGACATAGGCTATCTTTTTTTTTTATGAAAAACCAATCTTGAAGGGGGTGAAGATTAAAAAAATACATACAGTCGAACATAGAATCTCCTCATTTTTTTTGGAGTCGGTTAAAATTTTTGTTGATTTAATCATTTCCATAGAAACTATGCTTCTAAAAAATAACTATAAAATTATTTTATTGAAATTTTGTTTCAATTTTATATTAATAGCACACTATAAATCGTTGTGTATCGATATACATATACAGAAGAGTCTCATTAATCCGGCACTATAAAAAATTATAGGGTGCCGGATTATTGGACGTGCCGAACTATTGAAGTGCCGGATTAGTGAGACTCTATTCACTATTGTACATATTTAATTTTCCCCTTCGAAAAATGTGAGAAAATTTTTGTTCTCGATTTTAATAATAATCATTTTCTAGGCTAATTTCGATCCAAACAATACGAAAATCAGGTTTATTTTAACGTCCGACCAACACATTTCAAAATTTGGCCTTCTCAATCCATACAGTTTGGAATATTAGCACTATTGGTCTGATACCTTGAAAACCGTTAATCGTATCGTATTTTAATCAACGCCATCGTTTTCGCTAGGTCCAAATTAGCTTAAAACCAAGTTTTTATCAAAATCGGGGACATAAAATTTTCCTCAAAATTTTAGCGATTTTTTAAGGGGTACAGTATGAAATTTTAGCACTATGGGTCGGATACCTTGAAAACCGTTAATCGTATCGTATGTTAAATAAATAAAGAAATAAATGAATATATATATATATATATATATATTTTGCCTTATTCATATATATATATATATATATATATATATATATATATATGCGGGAAACAGCTATTATTTTATAAAAATGAAAAAATAAAAATAGTAAGTACCCACACATTTATTTTTCAATTCATTTTCATTTATTTATTTTATATAAAATTTTTAAATTTTATAAATGCGTGAGGTTTTAATCGAAGATTTGTGAATACCGAAATTATGGCAAAATTATTATAACGAGCAAAAGTAATTTTTCAAAAATTTACACAAAAGTATCTAAAATTTTTTCTTACATACAAGTTACATGGGTAGATAAAAAGTTACGTAAAATGTAAGAAATGTAACCTTCTGGCAACACTGCTTTGGAGATATATTTGATTACAAAATTTGAATATTTGAGTGTTCATTATATCTAACAAACCACCCCATGATTTGTTACCTAATAAACTAAACTCATGGAAACTGAAAATAGGGTTTTAATTTATTCGATCTCATTTTTTGGCTCTTCAGAGGTCGTTATATTTTCGAAGCAATTCTATTTGTTTGTATACATTTTAATTTTTTAACAATATTCATTTAATCCCACAAACCACACTATTTCTTGTTATATATATTTCATCCAATATCGTATCCAAGTGTGCGAAGTCCATGTGCTGATATATTTAAAGATAAATTTGCCATACCACATGATTCCATTCGTAACACTAAAAGAAATGAATAAATTATTAAAATACTACTATAAAAAAAGCGAAACATGCTTATATAGGAGTTCATTTACAAGTGAAAAATTAATTTACTCATGCAAAAAAGTACACAATATCATGTGAGACGAATGATCACTGTAAATTAAATAAATTTTGTTAAAAACATTACATTGTAATGCGTTGGGATCAGTAAGAAGTTTTAAATCACGAATACCAGTCCGTTTATCCATTATTTCAGCCAAGAAAGTTGATGGTAGAGGTCTTAACAACGTCATCCTTAAATCTTTTATGGTACCTAGTTTAAACGGAATATGTGTACGACCAACTCCCATTAATTTATCTCCGTTGAAACATCCAATTACCAGTTGAGGCCCTGTATCAAAAAATATTTATCATTTATTTTGCTAGAATCGATCAAAATTTCCGAAAGTACTAACATCCGAAAGGATTGGTTGATTGTAGTAAAATTGATAATGGTAAAGTAACAACATAACGTGATTTACGATCTGCAATTACAGATGATGATAATGCTGACTCAATTCCACTTAAAACTTTCCAATCGGTGCCACTAACAAATTCTATGATACAATGAATTTGACTTCCACCATCTGGAATTTCAATCCATTCCAATTGTCCTACGATGTTTAGTTTAAATATTCCTCCGTTATCATTCTCACTCATTTTTTTAATATTTTATAAACGACTTAAGTTTACTAGCTGTTATTTCTTGTTAGTATATTTATTTATATTTAGTAACTAAGGATGCTATTCTGTTGCTAAGGTAGTGTAATATTTATAAATAACAATACCGCAAAAATTAATGCGTTAAGCCATGATCAATATAATTTCGTTTGAGATCCTAAACATAGTGGATAAGAGGCAAGGGCTTAACCATTACAATAAAAAAGAAAGAATATTGGGAACTGTCATGGAGGCGTGGTTTAATTAATATGACTGACTTTAGGTTGCAAATTTAAAATAAATTTGTGCATTGTGAATCAATGACAGTTAATTTAATACTATCTTTGAGTGAAATTTTCACTAAGGGTGATTCAAATGTTGCTAAAAAAGAAATAGCTTTATTTGCTTTTATTAGTAGTATACAATGCAATTTTATCATGGTTAGAATTTTACTATACCAGGCTTCGTAACCAAAGTGGTCAGTTCCCAATAGCACCGAATTGCCACCGATTAATAATTTTACTAAAAAGTACAAAATTAAATTTAGAATGAAATATTCCTAATCATAATTTTTTTATGAACAATTATCTTTCCGATGCCATTCGTACCGTTACAGCGAAATTCATTCTTTTGCAATGGCTTTAAAAGATTCATAAAGAAGTTATTGGTAGGAGTTCATTATAAAAATTTTTTTAAATTTTTATGAAGCCGATTCTCTTGAAGTCATGTATTTGAAATGAAATCTATCTAAAAAGTTTTCTTTAAAAATCCATTTAACATTTCATAGAATAAATCAGCATACTTAATATAACCGTAGTCGAAATTACCTTTTAAGTTAATATTTGATATTGATTTCATAAATAAATCATTATTAAAAACAATACTACTAAGTATCCATCACGGATTGCATTGGCCCTATACAGTCCGTATTTTAAAATACACCCAATCTGGAAATACTGTACAGTGTATCTATCGCTGTCTAAATGTAGTGTACTGTGATATGGTTTACTTTATCACACTTAAACTGTATTAATTTAAAATCAGTATTGTATAACATATAACATTATATTTATCACTCTCTAACTACAATCATTTATATATAGTTGCATCTTACTCGTGCACACCAAACTGTATTAAAATGAGTATTGTATAACATATAACTATTATATACCACAGATTAGTAGACTCTGATTACACTTATCACTCTCTAACTACAATCATTTATACAGGGATGAGTTAAAAGTCATGGAGTTTTTTGAAAGGGTCGATAAGGAATGAAATTCAAAGATGAAAAGTTAAGAAAAAAAAAGGAGGCGGTTAATTGACTAAACTGTCGGCGTATGGACAAGAACGAAGTAACCGGCTATGCTTGAGAAGGTTTTCTGCAGTTTCGTTCACGAACTCCAGATGAATATCGGCATAGTTCCAATCATAGTCGGCTGCAGTCGCATATCCTACCAATTCCTAGCCTATACACAAAAATTCCTTCCACTTCACTCACATCCTCAGGCATCACAATGGACCTTATGGTCGAAGTGTAGCCCGTCCAGGGCAGCCTTTACAATTTATCTCTCTATCTCTAAGATGAAAAGTCCTTGGAAATTTTTGCATCTGATCCACCGTTAATTAGATATTAATTAAATAAAGTAACCAATTAGAAAAGCTATCTAAATCTATCTATTTAGACTATCTAGCTATCTATCTATTTAGACTAATTTTCAACTTTTCGTTAAGTAAATTGAAGGTTTTCAAATAATTTATTATGTTATAAATAACTCAAACTATTGTTTTAAATAAAAAAATATGAAGTTTTATTGAGAAAATAAAGTTTTTACAATTCAATAAGTTTTGAAATACTTTATAAAATATAAATACTCTATATTTTATATTATTTTAAATAAATAAATTTAAAATGAAAAACCATAGCTATCTTATAATTTATTTCTGTTATTAAAACAAAACATTTTTATACTCTAACAACCACTATCGTGTATACAGGTCTTGGCACTCGCCCCAAATTAGAACAATAGAGAATAAAAGTAAATTTTTTTGTCCATGATTGAGAGTAATTATTATTCAAAATAAAATTGTTATTTATTTTTAGTCAAAATCTTTCCTTGAATCTTCACGTTTTATGAACTAACAAAGACATCAATAATCTTATTAGATTAAGGTAACAGTGTCAAAACCTATTTACAAAACTGTGTTAACAACTTACAAATCGAGTCACCAAAAATAATTTTCTTTAAATTTAATTTTCGATGTGAAAAAATCTATAGCGAGACTATACAATATTTTGTATATACCATGTCACGTTTTTTGTAACGATAGGCTAGGTGATATTCGGCAACCATCGGCATTGTTAAGATAGGATATACCTATTCGTATTACAAACCTATCACATTCCTTGACTAATCACACTAAATACGAAATTAATGTTTATGTTTTCACATGATACCTGAGTCCCAGACTCAAAACTTTTTTTTGTAGTTTATGTTTGTGTAGAAAACAATTAATGTTGAGCCACAATGATAACTAAATTTTAAAAACGTTCACAACAAGAAAGATAAAATTAACGTTGTAATTTTCTTATCACATAACGAAATGGTACATTTCTTGACTTAGTTAATAACAATAGAAGTAGGTAATAGACCAATCAACAAATTTTTAAAAATTAGAAGCAAGTATTTAACATAAAAATAGAGATAATTTTTAATAAATAATATTGACGTATTAATTCAAAAAAAATCACTTTTGTATTTTCTTGATAAAATACTCAAATGAAAATTTATTGACATCTAACCAGGAGTAATGGTCACTCTAACTTGGCGTGCTTACCAGGCACTGCAGGCTCAAAGGGCATCTATCTCTCATAAGGTTGGAGGACATTGCAATCTGACCAGACTGTAACAGGGCCGATCATACGCCTACCTACTAGCAGAATATCCCTACATAGCCAGAATGAGATACCTACCCTTCGGCTCAACCGAAATGGGAGAATCTGAGGTAAAACAGCTAAAGTGGAGCTGTGTCCTGTTATTCGCAAAGAAGGCGGGTAGGTTGGACAACGAACACAGGGTTAGAGGAAACGAATCAGGTGTGGTAGAGGATAGAAGAGATGGATGGGATGGGTTTCTTAAAAAAGGGCTAGAAAGACCTACTTGCAAGGCTTTGGCCTCCCCTCCACTGCTATATAAGCTCAATTTTTTTTAAATAAAAGTATACAAGAAATTTGTCATTGGATTGAGACAAATTTCGTCAGTAACTGTGTCAAAATAAACATTTATTGCATACAAACATAAATTTTAACGAAAGCACACATAAGATACTTAAAGAAATATCAAAAAATGAATTTTTTTATAAACTTGCAAGGCGGGATCGGTGAGAATGTGCACTTATACTTTAAATCATCAGTAAAAAAATTGCATAATAAGTAACCAAAACGATTGATAAGAATAGTTTCAGAAACTATCAATTGATGTCATGGTGCCAATTATATATTGAAAAATTTTTTTAGCTTGCTTGTTACAAATCACTATATTTGGCACACGTTTAGCTTATACAATACATTAACACATAAGATAGATTTTTTTTAGAAAATTATATTTTCTTCATTGGTACATAGTTTTTCTGATTTACTTTACTAGCTATGCTTAGAAACATAACTGTTGTATGAAAAATATGAATCATGTTTGTCAAAAAATACATAGAAAATTATAATTATTCAAAGCATTAAATTGACGTTCAAAGTACAGTTTAACTTTCCTTAATAACAGTTCTATATTTCTGTAGCCTATTAAGCATGGAGACTAGACAAGGAGTCCGAACTCCATGTAAACAAATAATTGACAAAAATAAGATGTCAGTAGTGTTCCTTCTACACCAGAAACAGTGGAGAAAGTATAAGGCGCGAGTTTGAATTGAAAAACATAACGCATTTATGTAGTATTATAAAAATTATTTACAGCCAAAGTATTTTTCCAATAAAATACTTTTAGTGAGTGATAGTTAAAATTCGCAAAATAATTACATAACAATAAAAACAAAATAATTATAAAACATCGAATAATTAAATAGTAACCTGTAAAGTTGGAATTGTAAAAATACAAATAAATTAAGTAAAAATAAATTATTGAAATCAATTGAGAAGATTATTGAATATTAAATTAAACTTTTATTTTTTAATAATGAGTCTAACAAAATGACAAATATATACTTCACTGCTATTTATTATACTATTTTCAATTCAGTGCAAAAGTAAAACTAGCGACGCTAGTGACACAAAAAGTAAATATAACTTCTACCATTGCGTTGACATATTTTGTCAATTCTCCCGTTTGAGTTTGAACTCCTTGACTAGTCTCCATGCCTATTAAGGTTGTTAAGAGAGTTGAAGGGGGGAAGTTAGGGTGGACATTTCATCCTATGCTAAATACATGGAATACTATATCCGTTGCCAACTTATTCTAAATTTTATTTTTTCTGAGAGTACGGAAATATTGCAAAGTTTTGGTAGAGTTAACATGTGACTTGTGAATAGGAATTTAATTCTGTTCATTACTGTGTGGTTGCTGAAATTTATTAAATTGTTTTTATACTTAATATAATAAAAATGGAAAGTAATACATCTTCAACAAACAAAAAATTCGGCGACGTTGTCAAGCCTAACTGTCTGAAATTTTTATAGCTTTAGTACTATCTTCCAATTTAAACATTTCATTATGTTAGATATCCAAACTGTTTTGAAATTTGATACACTTATTTATGATACTTTGATAATTAATATGCCCATTTTTGGTTGTCGAGATACAATTTTAATATCAATGTGGTTGTGTGATATGTAATAACCAATCTTGAAAACGTAACTTTAACATTTTTTTACTCAAAAACTAAGAACAGGATCTACTTCAAACTCTGTCAGAACTTTCTTTATTATTTAAATAATAAACTGTTAAATTTTGAAAAACCTGACATTAAATTCAAATTTCTTCTTAACAACCTTAAATACTGCTAAATGTTTGTATTGTCTATATGATTTATAGAGTAGATATTTCATTGTTTAATGCAAAACTAATTTTATGATTTAAAATCTCAACGATTCATTAAGTGAAAACCGATTTTAAGCCTCACGATAACATAAATTATCTTTTAAATATAAAATTACACAAAGATTGGTCTATAAATAAATTTTTCTTTTTCATAATAAGTATATAGTGAAAATACAACAATGTTTTAAACGATAAATATTCAAAAATATATTCTCTTTTCTTTAGATATTTGTGCTTTTAACAAAAATAGTGATAACTTTCTTCTGCATATATTTTAAAGCTTTGTTTTTCTTCTTCTTAAGTTAGTGAGCACATATAAATATATAATATATATAGTTACTTTAATATATCTCTTAGAACTAATATTTTTTATATAATCTAATTTGTAAATGTAATTTTTTTGTATCAATTTTGAATGTTTACATTCTGTTTTTGAACTATCATCATCAACAAACAATACCCCACATACTCTTAAACTTGATTAAAGAAAAGATAGGATATCGCCATCAACAAACATCGACAACAACTGCTATCCAATTTCCAAAACCCGTAATAGTCAAATAAAACATTTGACTTTCAATCTATTATACTATCGATACCACAGACTAACTGAAAGAACTTTTCCACAATATCTGTAATCGATATACATAACAGGGGAATATCTGACAAATATTCACATTTCAATGACTTTCACGTCTTATCAAATTAATATTTTCATATTGAACTAGTTTTAGGAAATAGCCTTTGTATAGTAGACGTTAGCTGAGATGGATCAGCTCCGTTAGCATGCCTCTCATGAAATTCTTGAAAACAAGGAACTATGCATAAATTGGTTTGGCATTCAGGACAATGATACTTTGTTTTTCTTCGTAATATTCTACCATGTCCATCAATTGTATTCCAACAAAAATTACATCCTAATGCTGGACCTGGTCTAACAGCGGGACAATGACTACTTCTTGGTGATCCTGCTTGTGGTGAGGATGCGGCACGACGTAATTCTTCTGTTCTAACCCGTAATGTTGGTAACGGATTAGGTGTTTCTGCACCTAGTGGATCGTTTACTACAACTAATGGGCTAACAGGTCGTTCGGATTCTGATTGTTGAAAAGATGTAATTGCAGTGATGGGAGACATTACAGAATGATAAGAACTTGACGGTGCACTCGACATACTGCTACTCGATGCTAGAGATTGCTAAAAAATAAATTATTATCCAATATTTAGTACATAATGTAATAAGGTAATGTATATTCGATTTCGATGAAACTTTCGAGTTATAAGCTCTGGTGCTTCGACTGGCCTTCTGGGTTCGTAAGTTCATTTCAACTAGTTTTATTCGAACAGGTTTTGCACTAGTAGCCAAAATTACGAACCATACTACTATTTCGAAGGGTGTACATTAAAATAAAACGATCGAAATTCATATTTTGAAATGCCTCCACGTAGCCTAGAGTGAAATCCAATAAAACATCTTTGGGATGAACTTTTCCGACGTATAAGAAGGTGAATAAACTTTCCCGATTGCTCATAAGAGCTCATAATAGCTTGAGTGTAGAAATGAGAGATAATCACCCAAGATGCCGTAGTGATCTTTATGAAATGTAAGCTAGAAGACTTGAGGCATTCGTTAGATCAAGAGGATGCAATATCCTGTTAAAAATTTATTTCCTTCTAAAAATCTCGAAATAAAATGCTTTTTTCAAATTATAAATATATGCAAATTTGTTTTTTTTTTTTAAATTTTATCCACGTATCAACAAAAACATTTACAAATTTATAAAAATGTAGATATATAAAAAAATTTCAAGGAAAATAACTTAAATGAATTTTTTAAAGTACGCCACTTTTTTGCTGTGCTTATCTGTTAGGTAACGAAAATCACGAATCGGAAATTTTTTTTCAAATTATAATGACTCATGTTTCCACGAGTTGTTGATTAAAGAAAATCGCAGGTCAGTACCAAATGTTTGCATATAACATTTTATCAGGTTAATTACTACCAACAAAAATCAAACGGCTGAAATGGCTTTAACAAGTCATGAAAAGCACCGATCATAATGCTGTATAAAAGCTCTTGATAAGAAGAATACAAAAATGTTCAAAGCTTCACACAATCAATTAGCGTTAATACCTAATGTTTGCGTGTATTCTTTTTAGACTTACATTTTTGTTAAATAAATTATTGTTAAATAAATTTGTTTACATACCGGTTGTTGTATTTGACTTGGTAACAATGGATGCGAATGTTGTTTCACTAATGTGGATGTTCGAGGCACGCTAAGTAAATGAGGTGATGGTTCTGAACATTGTCGTTCGATCTTAATTGGTGGAAGGCTTAAATATTGTGGAGATGGTAAATCACCTTCAGGTGATTGTTGTGAAGAGTCACTATATTTTTTAATTCTAGGTTGTCTAATTAATAAACGCCCTCGTTTAGCACCATTAGATTTATCTGTAATTTAATATAAAAAAATTGCATATGTTAAAAGTTCTTCTAAAATGGTGGTGAGACTTGTTTAGATTTAGTAAAATAAAGATTTCGTCTTGTAAGATTTCTGAAAAATTAGCTTTAAATTTTTTACAATTAGATAAGAATAAAGGATATGGGGGCTAAGATCGTGAATATTATGTTGATCCTTTCGAGTTTTCTTTTTTACGCGGCATCAAAATCTGCAAAATTATTTTCATTTTCTTACACGAAGTGTCTTGATTTAATTGGGGCCGTTAGAGTTACTAAAAATGCCATTTTACAAATATGTATAGGATTAACATTGCTAGAAATATTAAAAACTTAACTATCACGTAAGGTAGTTGTCTTGCAGTGATCGTGTTAACAAGTTTCAGTTCAGAACACACTCGTATACAGACAAGAATCGTATTATTGGATAGTTGTCTTACAGTAATCGTGTTAAAAAGTTTCAGCACACATCAATTATATGAATAGACTGAGATTGTATAATATACTTTTTTGACTTGAATGTACCTTGTAACTTGTTCGCTTGGATAATTTGTTGGCCAAATCGCTCGACGTGTTTTTAAATAAAATTAAAAGTGTGGTGAAATTTCTAATTTTGTATGTATCAGTAATGTTAATCGTAAAATTTTTGAAATCGATTTTTATCAAAACTAAACGGTAAATAATTTTGAAATTTTAAACGAAGTAAGATACTTATATTTTAAATAGGTTATCAAAAATTCATCCAATTCGTCGACAATGTGTTTCACACAACGACAGCTACCTTAAATTAATAAATTCAATAATTTATTTCTAAACAAGTATGAAAAAATATTTTCAATCGATTCACGATCTTATACAAAAAAATGAAACGCATTCAACTATATCTAGAATGTTTTTATATTTTATAAGAAAATTCATGTCAAAGTACATAAGCACAGGATTATAAGATTTTATAAAAGAAAAATGATATTTGTAATAGATTTTGTTAAATGTCACTTTTTATTTAAATTCGTAATTTTGTCATTGATATTTATTTCATTCGTTAAAATTTTTTTATTGTTTTACAAACATAAATAATTTTTAAAAAATATTGATTATTCAATCATAGAAAAATTCATACAATCCAATATTAACTGACTACTAAATTTTAACTAAACGGTCCACTGATGATCAAAATTCACATCAGGATTTAATTCATGAAATTGTTTGTCACAATTTACCACATAAGTCATTATCTTGTTTCGCCGAATTATATATTTAAAAATTAAACTTTGAAGTTGATTTTCAAGTCTCTTCAAGACTGCACATAGCTGCATATATACCACGTTATAATTTTCTTCTATTTATGTTACGTTTTCTAGTAAAAACAAAAATATGATATGGAAAGTAGAGGAAATGAGTTTTGTTCCTTGTTTATGATTATACAAAAATTCTAATTTCATAATGAAATAACTAATTTGGAAGAAGTTCGAAGTCGCAGAAAAGTATAAATTTGGAACTGTACAGGGTGGTTGGTTTCCAAAGAGTTTGAAAACGATCGATTAACTCGATAAAGACACTTTGGAATGAAAACGTGTTCAATATTTTTAAAGCCCTTAACTTGGAACTGGAAGGTTATGGGTTCGAATCCCGACATCGGCAATTTGTCAATGATAAAAAAAGCGGAGGCGGTTGATTGGCTAAAGTGTCGGCGTATGGACAAGAACGAAGTAACCGGCTATGCTTGTGAAGGTTTTCTGCAGTTTCCTTCACGAACTCCAGATGAGTATCGGCATAGTTCCTATCAAAGTCGGTTGCAGATTTCAAAGTGGCTCCAACTTCCTACCTCATGGAGGCGAGGGGATCTTAGATTTAGCACCATTGAATGGATTTTTCAAGTAAATAAACTTGTACTTTATTATTTTTTATTCCTCCGTAGAATTTCTTCAAAAAAATACGATTTTAACTCCCATCCCACCCCAGGGAGTGGGGATGGGGGACCGACTTTGGTGTCATTGAATAGCTTCTTTAAAACTATTGAAGAAATAACCCGCGACTAATGCCTTCTAGGGCTGTGAAAAAATAATATTCGGAAATTATTCAGTTTAAAAATAATGAAGAAATTTTCTTAAGATGTAAACTTCCCAATCTATATGGATTTACACAATTGAGGTCCAAAATTAATTTTATTGAACGGAATGTTGTATGAATCCAAGATTAAAATAAACATATTTTTGTTATAAATCGCAGTCTATTTTTAAATTATTATAAAATAGTTGGTATAAAGCTTTGATTTTTTTTAAATAGAATTGTTGGTCCTACAAAAAGTTGAGTCACTCTGTAGAATGTAGACGAAAATAGTTAATTTGATTGAAATTAAAAATCTATAAAGAAGTAAACTAACATAAGATGTATTTATTGCACCCAGGTAGATGAAATTGTATTTTCTAAACAAAAGTACAGATTTATTACATATAAATAATACAATAGTCTGGTAATTACAAATTACGACACCATCATTAATTTTACTCTTAAGAAAAAGTTTTCATTTGTTTAAATATGGTTGGTATAAGAAATAACAATTAAATATAAAAATAAATATAATTTTTTTTTTTTTGAAATATAATTTAAATCAATTTAACCGAAGGTCAACCATAGAATTTTGAACATTCAATTAAGTATATATTAGATGAAGATTCGATTTTGTACAAATTGAAAATAAATAATGAAACTCTGTTTACTTGTAATACGGTGTGTAAGAAAATGATGAAACACAAACAGGCAGATACTAAAGAAAGCAAAGGATGGAAATTTTTAAAACGAATAGTTCTTTGTTTTTGTTACACTAAAAAGCTATCATTGAGTTTAATTTATTTTTACAATTTATTAATTAATCTCCACCTAAAATAGGGAGATAAATTCTATTATGTCTCCATCTAATGTATATTAATTCGATGAAATTAGACGAATTATAAAAACAATAACTTTCATCTCTATAAATATAATGTATGCAATTATGATAGTTTTTAATTTATCTATAAAATATGTTAATTAAAATAAATTGCCTGTGTACTAAATTGTAGTCTTTATCCTAGAAAAACTGAGAAATGCCTAAATAAATGGAACCTGCCCAATTAGTAAGACTTTAAATACTTAAGGTTGATCGGACAGTACAGTCCTTCATAATAAACAGAAACACTCTTTTTAACCGAAATTAAAAATTTTAATCTGTAAATTAATTATTTAAATTTATGTAATTATCGGATTTATGTAATTATTTAATTACTAAAAATAATAAATATGGGTCTTTTGACGATTTGACGAAAATTTTCGTGAATTTTTTATCTTTTTAATTAAGATATTTACAAAACTCTTCGTCAGAATATTTTTTCTTAAATTTTGTACGAGATTTAATTTATAAAAATAGAAGTTTTTTACTTTTTAATCTATTGGAGGTGGAGCTACATTATCGAAAATGTATGCGTTCATTCAACATTTGCTATTCACATGTTAAAATTCCAATTTTTAATGATTAATTACATAAACCCTCCGTGAGATTAAAAAAAAATTATTTTATACGTATGAGTTAACATATAATAACTTCAGATTTTTATCTATACATTCCTGATTTTACCTAAACATGTATTCGATCAACCTTAAATGGGTCATTATAATAAACTCAAACTGGAGAGAATCCATCCATATAAACAGACGAACGCGTAATCAGAGCACATGCTGCAATATGATTAGTTCGATTGTTAACTTGGACCTTTAAATCTGAATTAATATACTAATAGAAGTCTCAGTTTATTCGTATGCTTGTTTACTGCTATCATTTTGTGATCCATCATTTCGATTGTGTTTGATTTTTTCAAATTTATTTCTAGTTTTTTTAAATTGTTATATTTGTTCTTGCTGTTATTTTTATTGTTTCTATTCGTTATATTAATATTTATAATAAAACAATATGAATAAAAAACGAAAACATATATTTAATTGTTCAGGTAATGTCTGTAAAATTTTAAACGCTCTTGCTTGTGTCAAATGAAAAGACGGACGGACACCTCAGTGATTTTATTAGTGTTCTGATTTTACGAAAAAGTAAAAAACCACAATAAAAAATTTTTTGTTAATAAAACCTAAATTGTTAACGAATCTTCAAACACGGTTTCAGTTAAATAATAAAATTTAATAGATAAAACCACACATATTAAATGATTAAATATTAATCATAAACTGTAAAAATTTTAAAATTACGGATATCAGTATTATACTTCGTATATTTGCTACTTGTAATTAATTCAAGTATAAATTATAAATTAATACTTATCGTAATTGCATCAATTAAATTTATACAACAAATGAAATATTAAAAAATACATTTAAAATTACGGGGGTTTGGGGTGGGGGTGGTTATTGATGACACTATCGTTGAATAATATTTACAAATCAAATCAAAAATGACCTATTTAAAAAATTAATAAACTGTTTAAAATTAATATTTTGTGATAATAGAAAATATATTGGGATACAAAAAAAAATCTTTAAAACTTAAACAAATTAAAAATAAATAAAACAATAATCCAAATAAAAACTTCTATCACAAATAACACACACAATTGGCAATTTTAAAATTAAAAAATTACGTATTTAAACAATGTATTGTTTTTTATGTCAAATAAATTCCAATACAAAATAAGTTTTGAGAATAAAATTCATCAGTAGTAAAATTAGATTAATCAGAGATGGGCCATATTTACGCGTAAATACGCAAATAATGTATAAATGTTTTTAAATTCCAGCTGCCATCTATAATCACCATAAAAACGTATATGCTTGTTTTGTTATTTACATTTCGATTTTACTTCACTGCAGTCTTTTGAAATAACAAACTTGAGACATACATTAAAAATTACCAATAAAAAAAGTATCCATCATTTTTTTATCACTTAGTTTTTTTTTCTCTATGCACTAATTACGTTGAATATTTCGGGAATTTAAAACAAATATCATGTATACGCGTAAAATATTTGATCACGAAAAGCGTCCGCCACATCACTGTCATGGATAACTATTACATGTATGAATAAATGATTATATACAAGTTAAAATGACGAGTTCACTTGGAATCTCGATATTCACGTTTTCTTATCATATTGAATTAAAATGAATGCCATGCAAATTGATATGTGTCTGTTGTGTTGTTAACACTGGAGCCCGTTGCATTCCTGTTGAGAATTCAACATGCCTTGCATCCAGAAAACTTCCTAGTACACCAGTCATCGCATGCGATGTAGCTGGTGGACACATCAAATGTGATTGTTGTGTTGTATGTGTTGCTACTGATGATGAGGATGGCACTGTTTGTTGATTTTGTTGATGTTGTTGCTGCTGCTGTTGTTGTTGCTGTTGGTCGTTTACGTCGATAGATGAAGAATTTGGCGAAGATTTCGGAGAAGGTGTTGTTTGACATTCTTGTTTGACACGATTTTTTATACTAGGTCGAGTGTTCGGATATCCACGTTTTTTATATTCAAGCCACAATGTACGATTGTTCACACCAAACATACGTGCTGCTTTACAAAATCCAATACCGCCAAATCGTACAGCTTCTAATGCCCGTACAAAATTTTCATCTGCTTGCGGATTTATGGAACGTTTGCGACGTGTATTTGTTGGTGGTTGTGGTGTAGAGGGAGTTGAATTGGGTGATGGACAAGAAGGTGATGGACAAACACTAGGACAAGGACTAGCAGGTGCAGCAGCAGGAGCTTGTGGCGATTGAAAACTTTCACCAGCCATTGCACACGATGATAATGAACCCGAAGTAGGCATATATTGCATGGTTTGTGATGTGAGACCTGTACCTTCTGACGAAGACAATGCGAAGCGCGGCGGATATGTGTGCTCCACTAACGTCCATTGAACGCCTACGACAATATCATAGTTTACAATTAAGGCAAGCCAAAGACAAAGTGAACAGTGAAGTGATGATATGAACGATTTTTAACTACAAACTTATCAATAATTTATTAACTAAGACTGTAAGTTAACAGATCAAATAAAATTGTAGGTACCTATAATATTTATACAGGTAAGTCATAGTTATTCAAACCGTATTGTAAGTCTATTAGGATCGAACAGCTTATTATTATTCAAATTTCATTTTATTTTGTTTTGATTTAATTATTGTATTTCTACCTTCAAATGTGAAGGTATTATTCAGAATTTTACAAAACTGGCAAATTTTCAAAAATTTCGATACGCACATACAATTTATTACTAAAAACCATAATTGCCTATGTTACATAGGAGTATAGTATATTAGATAACAAAAATCACGGTTGGTACGATTAACATTTTTTCAGATTTCGCTGACGACTAGTTTAGGATTAGAAAAACTACAAAATTTAAGATTTTGAACATAAAATTTAGTTTATATAATAATTTATATAAATGAAATTACAAGGAAAACATAATAAATCAATAAAGATATATTTATCGTTACCGTGTAAGCTATTTCTTGAGATAACTTTTGGTAAGCATTTGTTGCATTCAGGAAAAATTTAAGATTAGTGATCAATTACTTAATATCGATTAATCATGACTTACTCGACTGACTGTCTACTTTTTAGATTAGTTTGCCATTTGACATAAGTTATTTGTCAATAATTTATTGACAAATAAATTATTTGCGAAATTTTGTTAATGCAGGTTGTTGCTTTTACTATCAAACAGATCAAATTTGAGGTTAGAAATTATGATCTCTGATCGAAATGCGGTAGGTGATCGGATTTCAAAAGCGACCACTTATATGGCGCCTGATAAGTAATGATATGATTACTGACCGGAGATTTATATATTATTCAGCCGAAAATAGAACGATCACTGATGGAATGCATCGGCTGAATGCAACCAATATTTACTAAGAAGACTAGTGATGTAGCACTACGAAGTCATCAGTATCAGTGCATATAACGAGTACCGCAATTGTCCGCCATTTAAGAAGTGTTGTTTAGTTTCCATAGTAATGAAAAGTCTGTCTAATAATATATTTTGCTTTGTTTAGAATTTCTTTATCAAAACTGGTAAACTTCACACTAGTAATAGTAATTAAATGGAAGCGATCGCTAGATATAAATAATGCGTTACTCTAACAAACACATCAACTCTCTAATATATTGTACTACTATGGGCCACAAAATTAACGATCATTTTTCAAAACTGTTTAGTTGATTTGTACTTTATTCATTCGGTTTTTGGTACAATGTTTCGAATAAAAAATGTTAGTATATTTATAATGAACAATTTTTATCCGAAGCATATCTTCGAAAACCGAATGATTTTAGACACAAATCAATTATCAAATTTTTTTTAATGAGCGCTATGTTTGTAGCCATGTATTGAGATAAATATTAAGAAATATAACATATAATTTTTTAGTATTCTATATTGTCAACTGTTACTTTGTGATTTGTCGCTAAAATTTTATAAGAGAGCATATTTCGAAAACTACAAATAAGTTTTGTTCTCGATTTTGATGAAATTCATTATAGAACATAAATTGGATCCAAAAAATACGAAAATGTTCGTTGATGATTTAGTGTGTTTGGTTTAAGAAACATAGCTGGAAATCGATTAAATAGCTATAAAATTATACAAATATATCTGGAAAACTATTCGTTAAATCGTTCTTCAAATTAACAGGATTTGTATTTTTTGGGATTTACCTATTACCTTACAAACCAATTTTTATTTAAATCTATGAATAAAAACATTTACTCGCATACAATATGGTAAATTACGTTTTTTTGTTTTTTACTATTTTCAGTTATGTGAAAGTTCGAATATCTCAGAAACGGTGTTATTTTTTAAATATTAGAATTTCTGAGTTTCAATAAATATATTAACGGGATTATTATTTTTGGACTGCTTTCAATAGAGGCCTCCTTAGAATGGAAAATTGTATGTAGTTTTAAAAGTTATATCGAATCAAGTTTCTAGGAGTATAGTTTATTAGATAACTTTTATGAAATGCTGAAATTTTCCCATAAGTTTCATGCAAAAACTAGAGTTATACTTTTTCAATTGGATGTAAATTACCTTTTAACATCGTAAAATAACCGTTACACGAACTATTCAACCCCTTTTAGAACTTATCAAATATATTATTATAATATTAAGACACATTAGTAATTTGGGTAATTCAACCAATACTCCGGTAATGTAATGAAATTTGAATTCTGATATTCGAATATTTTGACTTATGACTCACCTGAATAATAAAATTATAAAAATTTATGAATAATGATAACTAAATCTAAAAATTATAGGTTTAAAAAAAAAACGAGCATTCAATGGACGAGAGCTAGAAGCACACTTCACAGTTCACGAAATTATAAATTATATTTTACGATTTATTTGATGTTGTAAATAATATTTTACGACTAAAAAATAAATAAATAAATTCATTGATTGAACAACATACCTTGATGTACAGGCGTTTGTTGAACACATGTAGTACCTGAAGATGATGGATCTGGCATGTCTAGTATTGGATTCTCTATCGGTTGTTGTACAACCGTTTGAATTTCAGGTTGTGGCATTTGCTGTAACAAAATAATTCAGTTAAATTTTTTTTAAATTTCAATTAATTGGCTTAAAGAATGATGTCCTAAGATTGTCAAAATTCATAAAAATATCAAAAAAATTAAGTCAAAAATATTTAGTATCAAAACTCATAATTATGGCCACCAATGATTTTCAAGAAACAAAAAGTAGCCTTGTTATACATCCAAATTGTATAAGAGAGCATATTTCGAAAACTACAAATAAGTTTTGTTCTCGATTTTGATGAAATTCATTATAGAACATAAATTGGATCCAAAAAATACGAAAATGTTCGTTGATGATTTAGTGTGTTTGGTTTAAGAAACATAGCTGGAAATCGATTAAATAGCTATAAAATTATACAAATATATCTGGAAAACTATTCGTTAAATCGTTCTTCAAATTAACAGGATTTGTATTTTTTGGGATTTACCTATTACCTTACAAACCAATTTTTATTTAAATCTATGAATAAAAACATTTTGTGGTATTTCCAATTGTTTTTTTAGTTGATTGGATGGATTTGGTGAGTGGTTTACGAAATTCCATCTGAAATCGTATAATAGCAAAAATAATGACTATTCCTGAAGGAAAACTAGATTATTTTCAAGAAATAAATCATTAGTATAGAAAAATTTAAGTTCTGAAGGTATTGTTATTATTTTCTCTAGTCGAGATTAAAATTTCGTGACATTTAACGTTTTTCAAAGTTTTCATAAAAGTGAATTCATTTAACTTTTTGTACTACACAATTTATTGTTCAATTATTGTGTACGAATCTATGCATTAATTATTTTAAGTCTTGACACTTATATCAAAGAGACGATACATAAATTAAAGATTATAGCCTTCCAACAAAGGATATTGGACAATAGTTGGTGACAACGTAACTATTATCAAACTTTCTATTAAAAATAGACAGTTATAATCGATAGAAAATTTATTATTCGCACTCCGCATACTTAGAAACAAATGGCATTTATATGAAAACTCGATAATTAGTTAGTTATGATATGGGATTTTTTAAATTATTTAAAATAATATTAATGTTTGATGAGATAGTCAGTGTCTTCGCATTTGACAAGGTACTATTTTTCATCTCACTGCGCTTACGCAACTAAATGAGTTACGCAATTTGACACTTAAGGCGCATTTTCATGGTGTCGCTTGTCGCTGATTTTTAGCGACAAATGTGGTCACGTGGTTAAAATTCAATATGCACGCCATCTGGATATATTTAGCGATAAATCGCAGCGTTAAGGTATGGCCTCATGCTGTCGCTCGTTTTCAGCGACAAATTAGGGTACGTGGTACAATTTCGAATTCTCCGCCACTTTAAGAATTGTAGTGACAAGTCGCAGCGTCAAACAGCAGCTTCAACATGGCTACTTGTTGTAAAAATGCGAACCCTCTATTCCTAACCTCAATATATAGGAATAATAAAGTAAATAATAAATACCAAATCGTGGAAAATCAATTAATAACTCATAATAATTGAAGAATAAATTCTTAAAATACAAGTGAAATAAAAAATAGTTTAATAAATGGAATTTACTTCTTGACAATTTTAATTTTATTCATGATTTATTTCATCGTTTCGTTTTCATTTCTCAGAAAGTTCAGTTTTCAGCATTATTGCTACCACGAAATTGTACCACGTGATTGAAAACGAGCGACAGCATAAGGCCGTACCTTTAAGCTTCAAATTTTAGCGACAAATCACAAAGTAACAGTTGACAATATAGAATACTAAAAAATTATATGTTATATTTCTTAATATTTATCTCAATACCCGTTGAATTTAGAACATCACAAAGTAACAGCTGACTGATCTTCTGACGTTGACGCTGATAGAACCCTTCGAAAAATTCGCTAAAATATTTCCAGATGGCGTGCATGTTGAATTTTAACTACGTGACCGCATTTGTCGCTAAAAATTAGCCAAAGCATGAAAATGCACCTTTGGGCGCTGAATTTAATACACAATTCAAATTGAATCTTTCGTAACGCAAAACAGCTTTTCGTTACATAATTCTTCACTAATCCTAGTGTTCAGCTATTAGATATTGATTATCCTGACATCTAGTACGTAGTAAACAAAAAATATTTTCGCAATCTTGTTGATTTGGAAGATAATTTGTTAAGCATGTACATAGATAAGTGAGTTATCCTAGAAAGTTTCAGGTTTTTAAGAAATATTAGTATTTTGGCTGTTTCAAAAATCTAATTAATTTAAATTCTGATCATTGTCCCCTGAACAGTTTCCATCCATCGTTAACTTGAATGCAATTCGTAGTTGAACTGATGATTCAATAAAATGAAACAAGTGGAATTGTTTCAAGTTTTAGTCAAATATATATTTTACTCACCAATCCCACATGAGTTCTGGTCGGAGCTGCTTGTTGTGAATGACGTTCCTCTTCAATAGTTTCTTGTGAATTACTCCGTATTATTTCTGATTCACTACTGTGCTGTTTCAGTGTAGAAATATGTGAAACACTCCCTTCTGATGAAAAACTTGAATTTGGTTCTGCTTTAGCAACAATGCCAGTGATATTCCCACTAGATGATGCCATATCGCCAGGTTGATCTTCTGATGTACGTTCTGTTGATGCCGAACCCGACCCAGAGGATGATTTTCGTAATCGTTTTCTATTATAAAAAAAAGTATTATAAGATTAATATTGATAGACTTAACTAAATCACAAACCTTCGTGATCCTGGAGATAATGGACATGAAGATGGAGATGCCGATAATCGTTGACCATCCGAACTCCAATTGGATTCACCAGGTGTAAGTAAATCTGTTTTTTCTGTTGAATTATTTTGTGATTTCGTTAATGATGTGGAATCTGGCATTTCAGCTAAACCTTTAATTTTTAACATTTCTGCAGTTTTTAATATATGTGGCAATTGTTCTTGTGATACGTTAACTTCACCATAATACATAAAATCTACCATTATTTTCAAGTCCATAAATTTCACATCTTTCAATATTACAATTGGATGCTGACAAGGGTTTACCATAAAAAGCGACTAAAAGTTTAAAAATTACATGTTTTTAATAAATTTCATGAAAATATTCTTAAATTTTTTAAATAATGAACCCACCCATTGTACTCTCAATCTATAAGAGATTGAAGTGATTCACATAGAAGTTATTCAGAAATTTATGGGAAAATATTTGTCTACTAGAATGCTACTAATGTCCAACCATTGACTGATTATCAATTATTGATATTTAAACATGCATTTAATAATTTTAAAGAAATTAAATGAATATAAACAACAAAAATAAGCATAAGTACCACTAATTAAATAAAAAAATGCACTTCTAAAAATATTAAAATAATATAATTAAAATGCAGTTCTAAAATGATACATTTCACCAAATTTCACCTTGACATCCTCCCTTTTTTCATTCGTATAATCGATTCTGTGTTTCAAAATGAAGTATGCGAAACATACCGAATATTGCACACACAAATATTCGATCAATTACAAACACTTACAAACATTATACGCAAATCTAAGTACTAAAACCATTCAAGTAATACTTTCTACAACAATTACAAGTAATATTATGTTAAATTTTAATAAAAATTACCTGAAAATATGAACTGCATGCTGACAAAACAACTTTATGCGCTTGCAAATGACGACCCTCAGCTGCTAATGTAACATCAACTAAAGATTCACTATTAAGCAAACTTGAGAACACCGAAATAAAATTTGGCTGATGATTATTCCACCGTAAACAGAATTGCTGAACAGCCATAATATTAAGTTATTCTTTAACAAAATATGTAACTTTTAAACACAAAAAACATTTTGATTTTTTATTATTAAAATATCTTTTCCTACATTATATATATTGAACTAAAATATTATATGTTGAAGTTTACTAATGCAATCAATACATGGGTCGGATTGGCAACCTTGAATCACCCATTATTTTATGTGAAAAAAGATGTCGCCAAATTATTAAAAATAATCAAATGTTAAATTATGCAAATATATAGCTTACGTTTCGTTGAAAATTTCCTTTTATCACTATGTATATTTAATTGTACTATTGAAAAATTATGAAAATATGTTGACAAATTCTTTTATTTAACAAGTAATAATATATAAACCGCCATTATCAAAGATAATGTACCCAACCAATGAGTAATACTTATATGTATAGAAAATTGGCTATACATATGCTATTATTGTGGCAAGTAAAGTACTGTTTATATACTTTGTGTAAACTACTGAATCAGTTACATCAAAACTCAATAATTTTTATATTATATATTCTTTTAAAATTAAAAAATTCTTTGAAATTGATTGATACTTCCAAAAAAATATAATTTGATAAAATTTAACATCTACATATCCCTATCTCCCTAAATATTGTTGCCCTCATTGTTCACAAATAAAATATACACAAACCTACATCGCTATATCACATTCCCATGAAAACAAAAAATCATATCGAAAACTTACTACGGTTTAAAAAAGTTAATAAAAAATTAATTTATTAATTTTAATCATAGGTGAAAATATTAAAACAAATTTAATGAATATTTTAATAAAAATTATTTATTATATTTAAAATCATAAAGAATAGTCTAAAATACTATTTAGGTATATACTTTTGAAGTTATTTACACTCATTGTGAAAACTTGTATCTCACGTGGTTTACCTTGTGACCTGTTAAATGTTTTTAAAAAGATATCTCGTAAGTCTTAAAAGTGAATCATTAACTATAACCATTGTCCAATCATAATAAAAGGTGCTGTTAAATACTGCAAAGTATTAATTTGGATGATATTACCTTTGTAATTATTTACATAATAAGATTTACATAATTATCTGTATGGGTTTTGAAGTTTAAACTGTGAATGTTTCTACGCTTTTGTATAATTTTGTAATAAAAGCATTTACATTAGTTGAATATTTTGAGGTAATTTTTCCATAACAATCAAGTTACCATCTACTTTATTATTATGTATCTAATAATAATATTTTTTACATCTCCTAACACGAGAGTAATGGTTTTCGATGTTGACTATCGACGTTTTTTAATATAAAAATGAAAATAATTTACAAGTTATGCATTTTAATTTCTAAATTTCTGAAGGTTTCAGAACTTAATGGATGGATTACTTTTTAAAAACTTTCATTTTCTCTATGTAGTTTATTATTTATATTCATAACATTGCCAATTCTATCTTTATTACGTCTTATTATTAAATAATTTTATGATTAATAAGTAACACATAAATTTTAGTTGGTAAATACTTAGTAACCGTAATAACAGATGCATTAATTATTTTGTTATTTTATACACTTTTATCACAAGTCTCAGATATAAATCAAATAATTTTATGGCATATAATTGTTTTTTTTTTTTTGTTAACTCTAATTAAGAAGTAAATTCTTCTCAAACTATTTTGTACTCTATTGCGTTCAACGGAATATACTTTTCAAATTTTTACAGTTGGTTTGTCGAATCTATTGGGTTTTCGAAAAAAAAGTTATAAATAAAAGTTAGTACTTTTACAATGAAATACGAATGTATATTCGTAATTGTTATTCTAATCGACTGTAAAAATTTGAAAAATGCACCCACTTTTGAACGCAATAGTACCTAACGGCAAAATGTAGTACTGATATGACCATTGATATACATTTCAATGGGTACAGATCAATAAGGGAGTATAAATTAATTTACTTAAATACAAATTCGATAATACTTTAATAAAAGTTTAATAGTACTTCATTTTTTAAATAAATTTAAAAATTGTTTTGTGGAGTACCCAGAATTTTTTTCTGTTGTACTCGATATCAGATTTGTTGTTTTGTACACAAATAATTGAGTGTAAAAATAAACATTTAATAAAAGCTTGCAAAAAAACGATGAGTTTTTGTATTTTTAGCATCAGTTAATCATTAACGAATTAATTAATAAATGGGCGTGCCTGCTGAGCAGTGTCAATCAACATACCTCTTCCAGTTCCGTTTCCTTTAAGAAATATAGGCTTTGGAGTAGATCTGCATATGACAGTTATCTTTTCGAAATGAGGTATACTTCCAAACAACTGTTTCTCCATCACCCAGGCCTTGATTCAGTCTTCATGATCAGATTAAGAGAGATCACTTCGCTCGGTGATCTTCTTTATTCTCCTACTTATATGGAGAACCGAGAAAATGGAGTTAACTGCGAGTTTTCACAAGCTATGTCATCGGTGGCTTTCAGATATATAACCCGTAAAAAATAATCCGTACATAATTTAAATAATTATAAAGCCAATTTTCTTATTCTTTTTTTAAAACATGCTGAGCAGCAGGGATTGGTTGGTGACTGATCAATAAGTGCCAAACCAACCGATTGGCTTCAAAGGGGAAGGTCATGACCCCTTTAACCTGTCTACTCCACGGAGTTTCTTTCACCTTCCCACAGAATCTACAGCTCCAACCATTTTCTAAACCCCACTTCACCTATGTCCATAGAGTTTTCAATACTCATTATCAGTTAAATACTGACGAGGTAGCCGTAATCTGTTCTAAGGTTAATTCACGTCTTGTGCTTCTTCGATGAAAGTTCCCTAGAAAATTATTTACTTTCCTGAATGGTTTTGAAATCTTTCTTTTTCTATTATTAAAAAAACTGTTTATAGATTTTGTTCAAGTTTACTTTCTTATTTTTTTGTTACATAACCAGTAAACTAGAAAAAAAACGTTGAGCTATGTAAAATTTAATTATACTTTAGAATAAGCAAATTTTAACTGATACGTCTGCAACGCTCATATAAGCGATAAATCATTTAGAAAATTAATGACGTAATCGTAATTTTTTAATGTCCTCGGGCTTTATTTCGTTTAAATAAATGAAATATTTGTCTGGTAATGTCAAAGAATACAATATACAGTGGTGTTTTTCTATTAACTTCTGAGGAATTATAAATAATAATAAAAAAACTTCATTTTAAATAGTACGTAGTGAGTATTCCAGTGTTCATATACAAGATCAGTGTGCGTAGTATTCTCTTTGGTATACCTTGTTGTAATAGTCTAATCTTTATCTATGAATGGCAGATTGTCAAATACATTGTGTGATTGCAGTTTACGTTGTACATAAATATATATCTGTAAATAGGAATTTAAGGTTTCATATTTAATCGTAGTGATTGTGTGGTGAATAAAGTGATATTATTTAGTTTCAATAATACAATAAAATGAATCCGAATGATGAAGATTCTTGGTTTAGTCAGTGGGAGCAGCAATGTGAATCACAAGGACCAGATTTAGATCAAGAATACGCAAATGAACAAGAATCTTGTAGGACATTTTTATTTGGTCATTTTCAGGAATCTGCGGGGGCCATAGGACACTTGTATGCAGGTATGATCCATTAAAATCCATTATCAAATATTGTCATCAAGGACATGTTTTAGCTAGTGATAATAATATAAAAAAGTTGGTGATTTTTTATTACCTTTATTGACGCAGTTGAAATGTATGCATTTGAAGCATGATTATAGTTTTTAATATTATAATTGTATGTTAATTTTAGCAAAAAGATTGCCAGAAGTTGATGATCCTAGTGCTTTATGGACTGCCTTTCGTTTAGCTGCAGAATCAGTTACTGGATTATATCGGGGTGTGTAATATTTTATTATTATTATTATTATACTATTTTTTAAATAAATATAATTATTGTTTATAATAATTTTATTTGAAAGAAACGTATTTAATTCGGAATATTATATTTCAATTATTCAACATTTGTTTATTTTTTTAAATTTGCAATGTGCTTTGTCATTATTCGAATTTCAGTCTGTAGAAATTTAATGCTGGTTCATATAAATAATTTTGTTATCATTTCAATCTTCAAAAATCCTAATCAAAATGTTTACTTATGCAGTTTATAAAAGAAGATATTATAAATTAATATTATAATGTTAATTGGCTGCGATTATGTTTTCCTTATTTGTCTTATTTTTATAGAAGTGAATGTCAATTGTTTTTTAGAAAATTAATCGAATCTTTCCTTAGCTTATATGTTGTATACACCTAATTTTTTTTCAAATTTCATTTTGACTTCGATTATTACTCCGTTTAAAATTATTCGAGTCCATATATTTATCGATTTTGTAAACTTGCATTTGCGGGTTCCTAATTCATGGTTAAAAACTCGATAAATAAATATGACAATATTCTAAAATAACTTTTCAAATGACTTTACTAAAGTTTTTTATCAGTTGGTCTAATTTAGAACTTATTATTTTTTACATGTGCCCATAGAAATAATATACTTAATGATTCTTGTATACCTTTTCGTTTGTTATGTCAAGTTTTACAGTCGATGAAAATAGATGTCACAGAAGTGGGATTTCTTGACCGATTAACAATCAAGCAACCGTAAATATAATCGATCTATAAGTTCTTAAACAGTCTTTAAATCAGGGCTGTAGCCAGGGTTATCACTATAGTCGGGGGTAACGTGGTCAGGCGTAGGAGGATCAGCTGCCCTGGCAAATTTTGAAACTGTCCTACTTGGGTCTGAATACGAATATATTCCAGGATATAACTTGGAATATATCATATTTTGCTGTGTTCTATTATATCTTTGAGATTTTCAAATTACATCTCGAATTATAAATAAGTTCAGGATATAATTTCAAATTATAATAAGATTTGGTCGAAATAACACAAAAAAATTATTTTAATTTTACTAGGTTTAGTGATTTAGAGTTTTTTATTATCCAAAGAACTATGGTGGCTAATAGGAGTTCATCTGATTACCTTGAACACAACAGATCAACGGATCGACGTGATTTTTTGCATGGGAATAGTCTAAATGGCGGAAAATGATATAGTGATATAGACTTTTTATCCTGAAAAAATGTACAATTCCTGGGGGATAATTGTTCACGTTAGTGAAACTGCAGGAAGCAGCTAGTGTAGATATAAATGTGGAAAAATTCGGTTTTCAAACTGTTCATTTTTTATCCGTCTTGCTACAGCCCTTTTTTATATATTTACAAATAGATTAAAAAAATTAGTTTAATAAATAATCTGAGACACATCTTGTTTAA
This sequence comes from Nineta flava, assembly GCA_963920215.1. Taxonomy (NCBI): domain Eukaryota; kingdom Metazoa; phylum Arthropoda; class Insecta; order Neuroptera; family Chrysopidae; genus Nineta; species Nineta flava. The sequence goes on from OY986041.1 coordinate 110,403,651, forward strand.
CTTTATCCCTTGTCTTACTCATATTGAAGAAAAATGGGGTTATATTTCTAATTATAAACTGAACAACAAAATTATTGATTAATCGTTCTTATAATAATAATAATATTACTTATTATTTATAATTAAGAAATCTCGTAGGTATTTGGACAATAATTGGATGTTAAACTATCTATTGATGTTAACTTAATGGTACTTAGAAATGGCTAAAATTTTATATACTCTATCTAGAAATCTCTCAAAATTCGTTACCCAGTGGGAATAAAAAAAAATTAAAAATAGGATTGACCTTTGTTTTAGTCAAAAATTTTTTCGTTATGGTTGAAATTTTTTTATGTAACTTCGTTGTTTTTACAAGTAGGAACTTTTCGATAAAAGGCCTTCATTCAGGAATTCATTATTTTAAATTCTTGTTAGTGGGATGGATATATACCCTAATTTTTATGCATAGTTACTTTAATTAAAAACTATTTAAACGTGTAATAAAATCAAAAAGTTTCAGAACGATCTGAAACCATAACTCAAGTGTGATAACAGATAAAAAATTGAAAACAATACTATTGAAACACTTGACCCTGAGGATATCAGCATAGGTCTTTCACTTATGGTCTAAATCATTGAGATATTGGGTTGTATCACTTTTGCTCCGCTCGTGTATCGTATTAGTCCCATATAATAATTTACACAGTTTTTATTATCTTCCAACTTATGGTACACCTTATGTTCTTATCAATTGCATATTTGGCTTTAGTATTGAGAGTTATAGAAAACTCAAGCTAGAGATTCCATCCATATAAACATACGAAATCGCGTGGTCATAGCACATGGCGAAATTTGATTGATTATTTTGATAACTTAGACCTTTAAATCTGAATTAATAGAAGTCTCATTTCATTTGTATGTGAATTGTTATTTACTGCTATCATTTTTGTGATCCATCATTCCGATTGTTTGATTTAAAAAAATATTTTTTTAGTTTTTATTGTTATATGTATTTGTTCTGGTTATTATTTTTATTGTTTCCAATCGTTATATTCATATTTATAACAAAATAATATGATTAAAAAAAGGAAATGATAGAAAACTGGTCTGTTTTGACATATGTTCACGTGTTCATTGAATGTATTTGTTGACAACGATGTGCTCTCTAGCTTGAGTGTACTATACACAATTTAGTATTTTTATCATGCGTTTGCTATAAATGGTATAGAAGTTATGAACAAAAGTATACCGTGCGGATATTAGCCCCGATTGTTCTTTTTTCTTTTTATAAAAATTGAAAATGTATTTGGATGAACGCTTTGTGCTTATTTTTATGTTACAATGTTTTCTAGCTTCCATGGAAAGTTTAAAACGATCAGGCGATGCAGGTATATCTATGGGTCATGCACGTCGATCAAGAGAATTAATTGGATGGGTAAGAAAACATAGAAGGCCACATATACGAAAGGATGATTTATTAGCATATCTTACGGGCAAACCACTTCCACCTGCTCATGCAAGGTCTTTTCACAGGTATGTTGACATAAGGATTTTAGATATTAAATTGTGTTTTTTATTAATTATTAAACGGTATTATTGACGTGTTTTGAAAAAGAGGAACAGAAAAAGTTGATAGTATTTTTATAGAGAACAACTTTTCTTCGAAACATTTTTTTCGAAAACCAAATAGATTCGGTAAACAGCGTGGCGAAAACCTGGAAATTTTAGGGAATTTTGGAAAAGTCAGTTAGTTTTAATATCGGTCAGACCCTAATCCACAACCTCCACACCTTAATGTTTTGAATTTGATATAACTCTTTGTTTCCTAAAAATATTTAAATTGATTAGGTCATCCATCCCTATTAATTTTTTCCCCTTTTTATACTATTTCAGATGATATTTCATAAACCACTCACCAAATCGTCAAATTAGCACAATTTTTGTCGTTTTTTCCAATTTATATTGTGAAATTTACCCAAATTGGGAACAAAGTTTTTCAAAGTGTCATTTTTTTCAACCAAACTGAAAAAAATCACAAACAGTTTTTAGTCATCGATTTGGATGCAAATTAGTTTATAAAAATTAAGTTGGTTTGTTCCAATTCCTAGAACAGTTATTTGTATTTTACAAATACGTATTACAAAGTAATCATTATCAGAATGAATTAACTAATGTCCAAGGTGAGACACGCACCAAATTAGCAACAAGTAACATGTCTCCATATCCTGGAGGTAGTTACGATTAGCTAATTCATACTGATGACTACTTTGTAGTCGAAATACGTATTTATAAATTTTTATACATTAATGGAAGTTATCAGATCTCAAAGTGTTGATCATCCCACTCTAGTTTATTTCCCGAGGGGCAAAACATATTTAATAAATCTAAATTTATCCACAAACCAAAAGGTTCCTTATAAATCAAAGAAGTTTCAGTAAAATTTGCTGGTCATTTTGAATAAACGTCTCCATGGGCAGAACCTTTGAAAGTGAGCAGTTTTTTTTCTACTAAGGACATATTTAACGTCGATTTCGAGCCTTATTTTTCATCCTCTGTAGAACCAATTTTATATTTGTCGAAAATTTGTTGGAAAACAATGCCCGGTACTTAATATCTAAAGTAGTATTAATTTTAATTTTTTTAACTACTTTGTTTTTTTAACTACTAAAAATGACTGCAATTGTTGAATTAGTATTGGCTGGGTGTACAGTTGTCGAGACTAGCGATGGTGCGATTAAAATTCACAATACTACGGGACGAATTCAAAACTCGGCTACAGTGTGCTATCTATCAGTTACACCACGAATAATATACTCGTATATAAATGAGTCAATTTTTTCAAATCATTGACACTATTACTTTGAAGTCAACATTAACTTATTATTCCCACATATAATAATTTGTATAAAGTTAAACTCGTTAACCTAACTATTAACTTTTTCTTCATTCAAACATTTAACTTTATCTTTCTCCCACTCATTTACTTGTGATACGACCGATTAATCACTTTTAATTACGAATTAGTTCAGTCGCTTAGTCTTGATTGGTTACAAACATCCAACCACATAATTAACAGGATAATAACGTTGTAAACGATATTGTTAATACAACTATTTGAATTATTTTAGAACTTCCCCACGATCATGGAACATATCACCAACTCCAGTAACTGTGGACACAGAAGCAAATTTAGACATGTTTAATGAAGCATTAGCAACAACTCAATTAACTACAACAACTATTCCTAGACAAACAGGTCGATCACCACAACGAGTCGTACCACCAGCAACGGGTGAATTATGTGCATTCATTGCATCAGAAATAGCTCGTCATCGTAAACGACCAGCTCCTAGTTCTAGTCCAGCGGATGTAACAATGGACAGTCCTACTCACCATAATTCAAAACGACAACGTTACATGTAGTATCGTATCTTTTTCTCTTTTCAATTCATTGTCATTTTGTATAACTAATTATAAACATACATATACATACATACATCTTTATTATTTAAGTTTCCGACATCTTTATATTTCATATAAGTCTTTTTTTTCTTTGTTGTGAATAATGTTAAATAATATTTTAAATAATCATAAGATAGTTGTCTAGAAGCGGAGCTTGACTCTTGTTTTGGATTAGACACGTTTTAATAGGTGAAGACTATTAAGCCGTGGAAAGATCCTTTTTTAATAATAAGATGTTTCACTAATTTATATATGAAACAAAATTTGATCATATTCAAACTATGTTTGCATAAAAGTCTATTAAATAAGAAAAACATTAAATTGTATTCCTTATAAATTAAAAGAAAAACACACCGATTCGTGGTTCCCATAACCAAAAGAATTTACCTATGAGAAATGGATAAAATTCCCAAAATTGAGACTGAGCTCCTAATTTTAGACTATTATCAATCATATATACATACTTTACATTTAATTTATTATTTAAGTAAGGTTTCAAAATATTCATTTAGTATTTAAATATGCGTGCGATTTGAATTAAAACTCAAAACAATTTTGCAATAATTTTAATTACTTTGAAACATGTTATATCAGAAACCATTCATTGTAAATTTAATTGGTGAATAGAAAATATTCAAAAAAGCATAAATAATAAACTCTCGTATAATTTTAGTCGATCAATGATACTGATTTTATATCATTTATTTCAATTTATTTAATTTTTATGTTCGATAAATTAATTTCAATTATATGGGAATGTCTCAATACGAAACGAAGTTTTAATCACGGAATAAAATGCATTATTTTAATATCCTAAAATTTTAATGTAGTGTAAATTCGATGTTGGAAGATGAAAATGGAATAATTTGCCAGTCATGATTGCTAAACAGAGCCTTAGCAATCATTTGAATAATAAATTATTCCATTTTTAATCTTCAACATCGAACTATATATTACATTTAAAATTTTATCCAGGTATCTAAACTATTAATAAAACATTCACATATCTACGTTAAAATCTTCGATGCAATGGTGAATTTCGTTTTACATCTTTAGAAATACCCATGGCCGGGTGTTTTCTGGAAATGCGGGAAATGTCATGAAATTTTATTCATGGTCATAAAAAATCTAATTTAACCAACCAAATGTAGTTTTAGAAGAGAAAAAATTAGTTATGTAAAATATCAAATAAAATTTAAATGCGTGCGTATTACATTTTGCCTCTTCAGATACCTAAAACAATTATCTTAAATTCATATATGGACAAAATTTAGCTGTGATAATCAAAATATTAATATTTTGAATCTGATTACCAAAATCGAAAAAAATGGTTTATGATCCATCAATTGAATTCAAGAGAAAAGTTCGCTGATGATTAAAAGAAGTTGGAAAATCGTTTCTTTGTTATACATGAATATCACGCGGTGACACTTATTTATAGTCCTGTAAATTTACTTTTTAAGTCATGGAAAACTTGGAAAAGTCTATTTATTTCGCTATTTTTGTGGCCACCCTACATGGGTGGGCTATTACCATTTTTATTCAAATAACACAGTAAAAACAATTGCATGCCTTGTTGACCAATTCCGATCTACAAAACTCATCAAAAGCTAACTGAAATAGAGTATTTTTTACATAATTTTTTACAATGAATAAGCAAGTTAAGCCTAAGCCTAAGAATTTTAGTGAAACGGTAAATAATTTAAATGTTATGTAATAGAGTAATTCAGTCAAAAATGAAAACCCCCTAAAAACGTATGTAAGATTGTAGGAAATTTTAGCGAATTTCCTCCAAAGAAAAAGTAACTATTGTTTTTGTACCAATTTTGAAATTTCGTAAAAATTTCTTCAAATGTCCATCGATCCTAGCTACTAGATGTTAAAAATATCTATCATTAAAATTTGTATATATGTATATATATATATATCAACATTTATATATGTAAGTTTATGTGCCTGAGGACTCTGATTGGAATGAGATTTGGTATTTGAGATGCTTTTGGTATTCAAAAGGTCAAGTTCGTTAATGGGTAAAATCGGGCAAGGGGGAAGGGGGTTTAAAGGGAGGGGGAAACACAAAATTTGGCATATCTCCCTTAATATTTGAAAAATCGAAAAATTTATTAGGAGTAAAGTTGTAGGTCCTTAGTGTGTTTTACTATAATTTTGTGTCTTATCATTTTTTATGTTACACTAATATTTACAATTAAAGATGGAAAGTTAAAATTCTAAATATCTCTGTACACATTAGAGTTTGGAAAAAATGATAAGGTAATGAATTGTAGCACACTTGATTTTTTACAACTTCACTCCTTATACATTTTTGGATTGTTCTAATATTAAGAGAGATATTTTTTATTTTGTGTTTTCTTCTTTCTCTATGCCCTCATTCCCCTTCACCTGTCATTTATTAATAATCAGATACGACATTTCATTTTGATTAGACTATAATTGTGGCCGCTAGAGAGTAATTGATGTATTCTAAGAAAGTTGATGTGGCTCCTGTGTATCGAATTTTATACTACAAAAGTTTATCTCGACCCCAAAATGTTATTTTAACAAAAAAAGTAGTTTTTAAACGCTCCCGTAAAGCGCACCATGTTTCATGACTTATTGAACAGTGTGCTAAAATATAAAAGTGTTAACGATAAACCAAAGTGGTAGTTGACAGTACCCCATGGCTAATTACGCCATATCCAATCACACCGCGTTTGAAATACGAGCTAATTTTTACAACTTTTAATATTGAATGCTTTTATTACTTTTTGGCTAATCTTTACAAATAAGTTTGTCAAATTTCCGGACTACTCCATTTAGAATTTTAGTTCTTATTGAGACATTCTGTGTAATATATAGTTCTGAGTTTAAATATTATATAAAAAATTTTATATTTTTTAGTCATAAATAAATTATTTTTTCCAGTGATAATTTCAAATTTTATCTATTCGAATCTAACTTATTTTTGCGTATTACAAAAAAAGTTTTATTTGTAATATTTAATACAATTTGTTAAAAAGGACTCTCAGAGGACAGTATAAATAATAAAACTGGCTTTTATTTGACAAGAAGAAAAAATACAAAACCAAATCTGAAATTTATATACTTTTAAAAAACGTAGTTAAAAAAAATCACCATTTAGAAAATTTTGAATGCTTGATACTTGATATCCGATAGTTAAATTACATTAATTGTAGTAAAATTTAGAAAAGATAGTGAAATTCAGAAAAGTTTAAAAATTGTCAATTTTGACGACTTTTTTTCACCCTTTTAAAATTTTGCTACGGCAAGGTAATTGTCCTTTTTTACTGATTGTATTACAAATATTAACCGTAGAGTAATGTCTATGATTTATATTACACCTTTCGTACTCGTATTGGAGTACATAAAAGTAGCGTTCTTTTTTCGAAATTTTATAATTGATTTATGTCTTATTTAGTTTTGGGAAAAATGCTTAGGTTAAATGTTTTTCATTATAAATATATTAACTTTTATTCGGAAAATTTTCCCAAAATTCGAATGAAAAAGATACAAATCAATTAAAAAATTTTGAAAAATGATCGGTTATTATTGTGGCCCATAGTATAAACAATATTACAACTATGTCAAAAAAGGAAACGTCTATTAGCACTATAGTTTGCAGTTTGTAAAGCTGATGATTATCGATGTGCAACAATATCCAGATAAATCGCTGCATTTTTACAACCAAAGATGTCGCTTCATTTTTAAAAATAGGTTTATACTATATACAAAGATGTCACTACAATTTTTATAATAGGAACAAATCAATATATTAAGTGTTCAACATCAATCTAGTCTTTTGTACAACTCTTATCCAAGATGATTTAAGATGCCCCACAGTCTTTGACGAAAATAAAATATTCAATTTTAAAGGTATAATTACAACTATTGATAGTATTTACATTTACATCTTCATGACTATTTCTGTATCTTCTGTAACCATTCCCTTCTGGTCAACTGATTGACTGCGACATAAACTGGATTTGACTAACGAAGATAGTTTCCATTCTTGACTTAATTGTAACATTTTTATTGAAGTATTTTAAAGGAAGGCAGGGATATAGTTCGGTTCATTTATCAATAGGTGACACGAGTGACCTATTTTAAAACTATATTTTACTGTTTTATATATTCAGTCGATTAAAAGAAACAACTTGTCTTATTTATATCTAGCGATAAACACTCGTGTTTTATTATGTATATAATAATATTTTCTATTTTATGACTCTGTTAGTGTTAAAAAAGGTAGAAATATACCCTCAAATCGTATACAGGATGTATCTCATTTTAAACAATGTACTTAAATATTTCTCCAAGGAAACGGTTTTGGAAAAAAATTACCCGAATAAAATTTGCATTTTTCTTAAAAAATGCAATATTAGAATTTTTTTTTTAATGGCTATAAAATGGTTAACTATTAACCAAAATAAACTTGATTACCCAGTTTTAATGTTCTTTTTTCCTCAGCTATCCAATTCTGTCAACTTACAAAAGTAAGTTGATCTTTAAATAACCTTCCTTGATGACCATGGCCAGGATGAAAATCACGATCACCATAAGAAGCCTCCTTCCGAACAAAACAACTATTATTCGGGTCAGTTTTTCCAAAAACGCTTCCTTGAAGAAATTTTCAAGTGCTTTGTTTAAAATGAGCACCCCAGCCTGTATATATACACTAAAAGACCATAATTACAATTGTAAATATTAGGATTCATGCTTGTTAATAAATAACAATAACGTGTTACAGTATTACTGATATGTCTACTCTTGCGAATAGTTGTAGGCAATATGAGAAAATCTACGGTTAATATAAGCATTAAATTCAATTATCTTATCTATAAAAAAAAGTAAATTATTTATTGAACATGTTTAGTACAATCAATAGAGAATATTGCGCTGCATTAAATTACCAGGAGTTATTTTTTATAAAAATTAGGTTCAGTAACACGTACTGAATGTTAATGAACAAAATCCTTACAAATCTCGACCCCGGAAGTGCCGCCATTTTGAGAAAAACTGTATAAAACTGTAGATATAGGCTAATATCTCCATCACCGTGCACTTTATAGACCAAAAATGGTAATAACCTTTCTTGTAGATAATTGAATTTTCTATTTTTTTGTCTACTAATTTTTTTTGTATCACTTAACGTTTACGACTTATACGACTATTATTATTTATTTATTGACTTTTTGACCAATATCTCTTCTAATAATTGTTTAAACAATAAAATGCTAATAATTTAACTTTTAAATCTACAAATGACCTACAACTTTTATTTAAAACTTTTTTGTCTAAAATTAATATTTTTAAAATTATAACGCGTTTAATGTTGTACCACCGGGTGCAAGTTAATATAAACGAGGTATGCATACTATAATGATGAAAAAAATAAATCGGTCAACAAGTCAATAAATAGTAATAGTCGTATAAGTCGTAAACGGTAAGTGATACAAAAAAATAGGAAATTCAATTATCTACAAGAAAGGTTATTACCATTTTTGGCCTAAAGTGCACGGTAATGGAGATATAGGCCGATATAGTTTTTCTCAAAGTGGCGACATTTCCGGGGTCGAAATTTGTAAGGATTTTGTTCATTTACATTCAGCACGTGATACTGAACCTAATTTAAATTCTTTCTTCTCTATTAACTGTACTAATTTGCTATCAATTAAAATTTTATGATTATGTTATTTGAATTATATCATTTATGATAGTTATTTTGGAAATTATGACTAATTTTAGAAGAAATTGATATCTATGACTATTTTCATATTTAAAGCCTGTGCAAACAACAATGTTGGATCGTATCGAATTAATGGAAAAATCCGCGTGTGATCATTTAGAAAATTTTTTGCAACAAATTATGCTAAAATTTGACTTCAAATCTTTGATTTCAAATCGATTGACCTTTTAACAGTTTAATAAATTAACCAATATGCGATATAAAATATATGTAAAGATTTCTATTTGTAAGATGCGAGACGACATAGTTAATCATAACAGTTTTCTTTTGATTATTATAAATTATTTTCAATAATGTGTTAAAAGTGTTTCAGAAAAACAATAGTGTTAAACTTTGAATAATAAAACAAAATTTGTTTAAAAAAATATAATTATCAAATGTAGTTGTTGTTTCAAGTGATTGAGTCCTATGTTTAATTTTTTTAAGTTGTAATTACGCTCTCTTTATGTCATAAATATAATACGTTACGTATTTCATTTCGAATTTGATTTCTATGAATTAAAAAGAGAATCAGAATCACGATTCGTAATGAATGACGTGTAATATGCGAAAACTATCGAAACTATAGAACAAGATTATAATGTTAATTACAACAAAATAAAAAATCATACTACAGTGAATATTTGTTGTATTATTTAAATATGAGCCAGAATTACAAGGAGTGGCACGAAAACTTGCTGATTTTAAAGGCCAAGATACTCGGACGATCGAGATAATTAATATCAAAGTTATCATTCTCTCTCACTCTCTCTCATTAGAAGCATGTAAAGCTTCATGCCCGCCCAACTATTAACCCTGAGGGTTCCACTCGAGGGCTTGGCGACTGATGGTGTAATTTGGCCTTCTTAGCGTATGGCCAATCCAACCAAACTTTCTTTTCTTGATGGTTTCATTTACTGGACTTTGATTTGTTATTCTCAGTAATTCTTCATTAGTTATTCTGTGAGGCCAATGAATGTTCAAAATCCTTCGAAGACATTTGTTGATAAAAACTTGTAATTTACTTGTTATAGTCTTTGTTACTTTCCATGTTTGGCAACCATATAAGAGTACAGACTTTACATTTGTTTCAAATATTCTTGTTTCAAATTTAGTTTTTCTTCTTATTTGGCTTGACCGCCAAACAAATGCAAGTTGTGCAAATGCTCCTTTGGCCTTCTTTATTCTGATTGCGACATCTTCGTCCGTTCCACCTGTCTTTGACACAATGCTTCCTAAATATTGAAATTGGTCAACTTGTTCAATCATTTTGTTGTTCACTTCTAACGGTTGGTTGTACCTGGGATTTATTCTCATGGCTTTTGTTTTTTCAAAATTTATTTTAACACCTACACTAATCCCATGGGTATGGAGATCTTGAAGTTTCTCCTCAGAGTGTTGATCATATCAACGCAAGAATGGTCTTTCATAAAGACTGTTTGTTTTCTCCGTAGTTTAGAGTCGATTGTATCTTTAATTCGGTTAGAATTACTCTAGTGGGAATTTTACTTACCACGGATAGCAGGGTATTACCCCTCCAATTGTTACATAAAGAAGTGTCTGCTTTCTTTGGCAGCTTAATCAGCAACCCTTTCCTCCAGTCATCTGGTATTACCTCCTTCTCCCATATCTCCTTTATTAATCCGTAGAAAATATCTGCTGTAAGGTTTGGATTTGTTTTTAACATTACAGGAGTAATACAGTCTACACCGGCAGCTTTTCCAGTTTTTATTTCCTTCAATGCTGCTACTATTTCTGCCTTTGATGGTGTTCCTATACTTATTCTGGGGTCTTCTAACTGATTTTCAAATATCAGTTATAATTATCAGTATTATAATTCCATATCCATCCATATATAATTTCCTTTTTGTTTGTAAAATACATTCGCATCGTTTCTTGCGAATGCGAATGTCAAGAAATATACGAATATTCGCGAATGCGAATATTCGTTACATCACTAGTAAGTACGGAGCCCGATGAGATAAACACGCACTTGTTGAATTGTTTTTCAGTTTAACCAAAATAAGTACGATTTTTGTGTCACCTAAATTTTTTAGTACGTATGCTGACCACTAGATGAAAATAGCTGTTCGATTTTGGTTTTTAGTGCCATTATCAGCACAACCAACTGTACTTTGGCAGAACCAGTTGCCCGGATCACATCGAAGCGGGGATGTACAAATTTATATTAAAAGGGAATCAACCAATATTGATGAAATTTTTATGAATTTTTAGAATTAATTAGTCAAAATTTTTTAATTTTTTTTAAAAGCTGTATAAAATATTAATATTTGTTATCTTTAAAAAACTTATATTTAAAGCGTATTCTTTTAAAATAGCAACTGAAACTACAAAAACAAATATTAATATTTTATACAGCTGGTAAAAAAAAAAATAAATAAATTTTGACTAATTAATTCTAAAAATTCATAAAAATTTTATCAATATTGGTGGATTCCCTTTTAATATAAATTTGAAGTACATTCCCGCTTCGATGTGATCCGGCCAACTGGTACTAAGTTCTGCCAAAGAATACAGTTGGTTGTGTTGGTAATGGCTCTAAATAGTCTAGTGGTCAGCATACGTACTAAAAATTTTAGGTGACACAAAAATCGTACTTATACGCTTCTATGTATATTGTATTCTTTGGTTTAACTACCCAATAAAATTTCACACATATAATTGTTTCACATATTGTTTTCTGAAAACTTGAGATATTTAAAAAAAATATATATACGAGCTTGTTGAAACATTTTAATAATAATAATAATAATAGTTTAAAAAAGTATTTAAAAAAATGAACTTAAATGAATTAATCAGTCAAACAAACCTTATTTAAATATGTATTTGCTTGCAGACGGATAAACACGGATAATAAAAGATAATTTTGGGCTCCAGGATGCAAGCAAGCACCCCATCCATGGAATTTCGAAAAACCAATTATATCATCTATTTGGTCACTAATTGGTCAGGTAGTCTCATTAATTGATCAGCGATAGAAAATTTTTTATTGATCTTTTAATTTTTTCAAGGTCATAGAAAACTTTTAGCACCGCATCTGTGGAATTTCGAAAAACCAATTATACCATCTAATTGATCACTAATTGGTCATAAATGGTCAGGAAGCCCCATTATTTATTCAGCGATAGAAAACTTTGAATCGATGTTTTAAATTTTTCATGAAAAGGTCATGAAATAGATTTAGGCGGTCTCCCAGGAAATAGATTTTTCCCAGCAAATAGGTCTGACCAATTATTTATTTTAACTGACCAATTATCAGTGGATTATTCCCAATCGATTAGTGCTTTTATTTGTTCTCTGTATGGAATATGGGGTGCTAAAATTTTTTCATGACCTTTTCATGAAAATTTAAAACCGATAAAAAGTTATCTATCGCTGACCAAATAATGGGGCTACCTGACTATTTATGACCAATTAGATGGTTTAATTGGTTTTTCGAAATTCCATAGATGGGGTGCTAAAAGTTTTCAATGTCCTTGAAAAAATTAAAAGATCAATAAAAAATTTTCTATCGCTGACCAATTAATGGGACTACCTGACTATTTATGACCAATTAGTGACTAATTAGATGGTATAATTGGTTTTTCGAAATTCTATAGATGGGGTGCTAGCATCCTGGAGCCGAATTTTATGTAGGTACTTACATACATGTACTTACATGAACATATATTACTTAATAACTTATACAAAAATTAAAATAAATGTCCATTATTGTTCTCGCATGATGTTGGTTGTTATTCGTTACAGTCGTATTGTATTCCATGATATTCTAACCGCCGTAACAAATGAATAACAATAACACGAGAGTTATTAAATAGAAATATGAGCAATTAAAAATGTTTATAACTACTTAATGACCATAATGTCAATAAATTTAAGATGTATGACATTTCAATATATGCGGTGATTGGGCAGAATTTGCAATACGCATAAGGCGGGAATATATATGACTATTGTCTGTAAGAAATATACATACCCGTACTTTTTTAATGTGAAAGAAAAAAGGATTAAATTATCCAAATAGTGTAGGAAGTATTGGTATATGATCTCTGAAGTTTTATTTCGTTATTGTCTATAGTACATAGCAGTTTAGTCATAAAGTAACTTTACTAGAAGTAGTAGTATTGGAATGGATGTCGAAGCCTCGCAAGTAGGCATTTTTTAGGTATTTTTTACCGATCCCTAAGGATAGATAGATAGATTGTAGAGGCTACCTTGGACGGGCTAAACTTCGACCATAAGGTCCATTGTGATGCCTAAGGATGTGAGGATGTGAGTGGAGTGGAAGGAATTTTTGTGTATAGACAAGGAATTGGTAGGATATGCGGCTGCAGCCGACTATGATAGGACTATGCCGATATTCATCTGGAGGTCGTGAAGGAAACTGCAGAAAACCTTCTCAAGCATAGCCGATTACTTCGTTCTTGTCCATACGCCGACAGTTGAGTCAATTAACCGCCCCTTTTTTATTCTTAATAATTGACAAACTGCCGATGTCGGGATTCAAATCCATAACCTCCGAGTTTCCAAGTAATCATACTGCGCAAACATAACGCCTTAGACCTCTCGGCCACTTGGACTGGTCGACCTCTAAGGAACTCAACCCCTCAACCTCTTCTATCCTCTACCACACCTGGGTCGCTTGCTCTAGCCCTATGTCCGTTGTTGCACCTACCTGCCTGCTTTGTGAATGACAGTACAGAGCTCCTCTTTAGTTGTTTTACCTTAGTTTCCCCCATTTCGGTTTAGCCGATGGTTAAGTACCTCATTCTGGTTCTGTAAGAGTATTCTGCCAGAAGGTGGAAGGTCGTGCCAGTCACTCCGTTACAGTGCCAGTGCCAGTCACTCCTGCCAGAAGGCTTATGTCTTTTCGGTTTTTGCCAATAAGCCAGGCTGACCTTGCAACATAAGAAACTTGATCAAGTATTGTAATAAATTGTTAAACAATTGAAGGAGGTTTTTTACTATGGATTTAGTCATAATTTTGTATGCACTATATTCCTTTCTTATTATTGCCGACATGAGCCGACATTGCTGACATATATGGGAACATCACGCTGTAAAGTGAGTGAGATAAGCAGTTTATAATCCTATCATCTAGTACCCTTACAATTAACATGTTTTTGGAAGAAACTGAAACCATTATAAAAACCTAGATAATATGCCTGTGATTTTCGTTACCAAACCAAACTCCGCTTATAGAAACTTGAACCTAATATGCATATACTTATACTATATGGTATTGTTGGTGTAGAAGAGAAGGTTCCAAGTAATCCTAAAACACATTCTTAAAATGAAGTAACAAAATGCATATGTAGTGAGTTCGCAAAGGTATCTAAATATGCAAATTAAATTGAGATTTAGTAGCGAGTACACTACAGTATAAACATAACCCAACTTTTTTGACATAGTAAGTTTGGTACTCATGCGCTACTTTATCATAGTCTAAAAGGTTTTAATATGAGAGTGCTAGTACATTAAGTTTTTGAAATGTTTTGTTTTGGGGTTTCAGAAATTTATTTACTGTTCTAGTGTATGAAATTAGTATTTAATCAAAATATCATGTTTTGGAAATATTTTGGAAACCAATGCGTCCCTTGCTTATGGAATCTAGAAATTTAAAAAAAAACTTAAAACAAAAAACTGTATTAAAACAAACAAAACAAAAGTTCCCCATCCTCCCACTCAACCCTTTGGCCCAATTCTCCAACCCAACCTTACCAGTTAAGGCAACTTTCTAAGCCAATTTTCAAACCTATCTCTATCATTGAACTCTTGTCCAGTTTAGAACTCTCTTACCGAATTTTCGAACTAAATTCTCTTATCCAACTTTCGAGGTGTTGCAAAGGTAGCTATTCCAAGAATAAGTAAATATGATATCGAAGGAAGGGATAGGGCATTCGTTTTAAGAAGTAGAAGCCACTATCTACTTGCATCCCCTTTCTGGAATACCGTAGAGAGAGAATTATGGTTAAGAAATACAGCTTTGATACTACAGCTTTGAACACCTTTGATACAGCTTTGAAACTATCGTAATTGAGATACAGCGATACTCTCCGATAGTTAAGCAAATCTCAAAGAGCTAAGCTTCCACATCAACTGTAAAATAGTTTGGGTTTAATATACTCCCCCTGCTATGGATACATGCAGGAGTCGAGAGAAATGATAATAAAATATTCAACTGAATAAAAAATTATGAACACAGTTTTGATATTAGCATATGAACACATGCGAGTTCCCAAACTAGTTCTCGCAAATATCATCTTATTTTCAGTCGAGAATCAGTCTTAGCCAACAAATTTAGTTCCATTAGGCTGTCGATCTATCTGTTCTAATAATCAGATCGAGGTGGAAGTTTGGCTAAGGTTCTGGGTGTAGTTGCTGGTAGTCTCATTTATGTAATGGTTCAGAGAAAAATGTTGTGGTAGAAAATACTGGAAAGGCATATGCTTATCCTATTTTCAAATGGGATATTATTTTAGGACATTTATTATTAGCGTTTTGTTGGTCAGTTTGTCGATTTCAAATTTGACGGATTTGATAGTGTTTAATATTCTTTGACATCAATGCTTGGTATGAAAAATCATACACATCTTAGATGGATATCGAACTCACGGCCTTTGGATTTCCGGAGCAGTGCTCTTCCAACTAATCAACCAAGATGTGCTATGGTAGGATGGATGCAATTTTTTTGATTTTGGAAATTTTTTAGGAATAGTTGTGGTTACGAAATAATGTTCATTAAAAATTTCAGTTTGACGACATACAACAAAACAACAAAATATCATTTTGAAAACAAAAAACTTGTTGTTTTCATGGATCATAAATTATGAATATGGAAAAAATATATAAAATTAAAATTTAACAAAATAATTAAACACTTTGTAACAAATAGCATTAAAGGTACTTTGGGGCATGTGTTCTACTCCACCCTCTTGTTTCTTTTGGTATAAATACAGGTATTATAGCTATCGTACTAAAAAAAAAAACTTTATTAATGGTGCATATATAACATGTATACAAAAAAATCACTGATACATATTTTTGGGTCTTTTTACACATGAAAGTTTTAATGCATATTTTTTGATGTCGGCAGTACACACTCGATGAGGCACGGCGAGGTAAAACGAGCTCGAGAGTGTACTCACAACACTCGGTCTGCCTCGTATCGACTCGCCTCGTCTCGTCAACGCTCCATTAAAAGTCGGTTTTTCGACACGAGTCATAGGAAGCGAGTGGCGAGTGCGAGCACTCTCAATACACTCTCGTCTACGTTCGATTCAACTTTCACCCGCCATTTTTAAATATTCAACTATCAACCGCTTTAATTGTACCCATTAATCTTAACAGTATAACACGAAAATAAATAAAAGCTGTATGAATTTATGAATACTTTTTTTATTCTTATAAGTATTTTTAATAGTTAAAAAAAAAAATTACTACTCCGAAACTTTTAATTTAAAAATGTAACTTTTCAGGTATACCAACATATATTCTGGTCAAACGACATTGTCAACACTGATGAGAACTGTATTGCTGGCTGAACACTCGGCGAGAGTGTACACAGCTCCACTCGCGGCTTTTCGTCTTACAATTGTATCGCCGAGTGTGTTTTGCATTAGTGTTTTTACACATGAAGTTTTCAATCGATTGTTTTGGTGAGCATGCGCAGTATTATTTTTTGATGGAAGTTTTTACTTGAAGGATTCTATTTGATGCAACTTTTCATGCAATGTTATATGTAACTGAATATGTAAGTGTAGTTGCTAATTTGGTGCGTGTCTCACAATAATATAAAAAAATAGTTTTGTCTTTTATATGATCTGACTGAGGTATTATCTGAAGGATTATTTGAGATGATTGACCAATTATTATTGGCTGTATCTTTTTTTGACCATGCGGTGTTGTTATTGCCAATAAGGTGATGGTGTTGATCAAAGCTAACCTTAATATGGTTTAATTTTATCAAATCAGAATTTGGAATTGGAACATATCTTTTACTCCATATTCCGGAGATAGCTACGATTAGCTAATTTATACTGATAATGACTACCTTGTAGTCGAAATACGTATTTATAAAATACAAAAAATTGTTTCTAGGAATTGGGGCAAAATTTGAAATTTAAAGCTGTAATGCGTTTTCTGAATGACTTCTACCTAATGTTTAATAATATTTTTAGTATATTAGTATATATAACTTACATACTCAGCAAGATATACATTTACCAGTTAAGCTAACTACATATATCTGAAATTAAGAATAATAAAATATAATTATTGTGCATTCTTTCCATGGTTCTGAAGGATTCAAGGCAATGTCTGAGTAAACCGTATAAAATTGATTTTTTTAGCATATATTCCATAGAAATGAGTTTTTTTTAGTACCGATATTACTTATATTATATCGATATTTATCTTTAACTTTATCTAAACTAACAAGAAGGAGACACGACTTGGTAAATTGAATTCGACTCACAAAAAAGCTCAAATTTTCATCGCCGTTTATATATTGAAGAAGCAGCTCATCATTTCTTTATGCTTTTAAGTTATACTAAAGCATAAACACATGTATCAAAACTTTGGACTACGGTCAATATTTCCAAATGGGACCAAACTTATTATACTTAAACATATATATTTTTTGATCGTTATACAGACTGTGTTGGAATGCTTTTCCAATACAGAATCAATGTTAAATATTATTTATTACTGGCAGGCCGTCTGGTTACTGTGCGGAGTCAGTCAGTACACATGTAGTCATCTCATATGCGTATGGTAGTTTGTTTGTCATTTAAGAGTGTGTACTGACTCATTGACTGTGTATACTGACTCATTTAAAAGTGAGTGTGTACTCATTACATTAGTACTGCATTTTGCTTCCGTTCTTCTTCGGTCATAGCTTCATAAGTGGCGTTGTTATGTTTTGCCATAAAGTGTCGTGAGAGGTTGAATTCCTTGAATACGGCTACAGCTTCATTGCAAATGATGCACACAGATTTGTCATTAATAGGTGTGAAAAAGTATTTCCAAGTGCACTCAACTTTAAAAACACGACATTCTGAATCAACTTTACGTTTCTTACTTGCCATTGTAACGATCAAAAATTTCAAAAAACAACACTACCAACAAAGCAAAACTATAGAAACACAAGCCAGACACACTGCAGAGGTGACTTGACACTGACTACGTGACAGTCCGAACTACACTGACCTTGAGAACAGACGAAACGAAAATGGTAGCGCCTGATTCGTTCCGAACTTAGCCGAGCAATCCACGCATTGTACTCCACATCGCCACGCTACCGATCTACAGACATCTACTACGGCACTACACCTACGCGAGGTTGCGTGCAAACTCAGTTAATATTAGATGCGATAATACCGTACTTAAAACGCAATGAGAAGGAAACTGTTATTCTATTCTAGCTACATAGAAAATACATTTTTTCCTATGCGTAATTGTAGGGGTTATTCAAAAACAATTCGCGGGACGGATTGACTAACCCGAAGGGCCACACTTGGGTCTTACTGTGCCCATTACTGTTCTAGATAGTTAAATACTTGAACTATATAACTACCTACATCCACTTCATACTTAGTTAGGTGGATAGATATTAAACATATCTTTGAAAAAAGTGTTTTTTTTTTGTTTTTTAATACAAGCAACAACTTACTACTACAGCTTAATTGATGATAACATTGGATTTCTATGGTTTGTGTAGCTCATATTTTATTATATCCTAGAGATTGATTTATCTATTCTACAATCTTAATTAAATTATAAATTAAATTTAAGTTTTATCTCTTTTAAACGTTTTATGTACCGATTGTATTCAGTATTTTCAGTAAAGTATTCACCTAAATAATACAACTTCGACATAAAGTTTGCACCCACCCAGGTAATTTGAATATCTATATCTAATAATATGTCTACTTTTATGATTTTTTGTATAAAATTTTGAAATAAGGAAAGAAGTGAAGAATTTGAATCGTGTATTTCTTAAGGCTTTCAAGATATCGCTGACAGATTGATAGATAACTGACATGTAAAAATCATCTTCTACTTTCATGAAATGATATGAAATAATTTTTTTCGAATAAATTTTTTGCATTACAAATATACATAATACAAAACTATGTTTAAAATATGCCGTGAAACTAATTCGAATTCTATAAACAATTAAAATAATAGAAAATTTGTTGCGCAGGAGCTACGTCAACTTAGCGAATTTCCTCAGGATGCCCCCAGTGGCATAACATCGTACAGGTTAAATCGCTAAGGATAGAAACTTGAAATTTGGAGAGGGTGTTGATTTTATATTCGATAGGCATTGTGGATTTTGTGAAATTTGATTTTAAGGAGGGCATTGCGGCCTCTCAATCGACAACTACGTCCGATTGTCCTGTTTGAAGTGTCATTCTATTCACCTCTCCAAAACAAATAAATATGGTTATTTACGTTTTTAGGGTTAGATAAACGATACGCGGTAAAAAACAAATTATAACATCCTTCCTTTCACAAACAGTATGACGAATATAAGTGTACATAAACGAGTAATGGGACGAAAAAATGTTTAAATGTGTAAAAAAATGTAACAGTGTAAAAAACGGGTAGTGGGACCAATTTTTGCGAGCGGTAGCATTTTCTGAAATTTTTTATTGCGAATTTTCGTTACTTTTTTCAGTAATAATAAAAAAACGATACCTCCCTGATTAAGTCTACATATAATTGGTTGGACAAAACTGTAAAACCGACCAATACCAAAAATCTGGTAGTTTCTTAGAACACTTAAGCGCAATATCTTATAAACTACAAATCAACCAATAGATTCGACTTAATTTTCGTTTTCTTTGGGTCAAAATGATTTAGAAAAATTATTTTTAATAAAATCGGAGATCGAAAATTTTTCTCAATTTAAAAAAATTTTTCTATCCTTAAAAAACCGAAAAATTATTATTTTCCGATATTTTTGAAAATCATGTTTTTAGACCAGTTTAAATCCATAAATAACAAAAATCTATTCAAAAATTTGATTCGATTTTTGAAGTAGTTACCAATATGTGTCTGGAGTCCAAAGTTTCGATTCCAGAAGGACTTATACATGACATATCATTTAAACTACAAATCTGACAATCAATTAGACTGAAATTTCGTTTTCTTTGGACGAAAATGGCTAAGAAACATTATTATTAATAAATCGAAAATAAAATTTTTTTCTCAATTTTTGAAATTTTTCTAAGGGGTACCCCCTAAAAAAAATCGAAAAATAATTTTTGTCTCCGATTTTATTGAAAATCATATTTTCAGACCATTTTCATCCATAAATTATGAAAATCAATTCGAAAATTTGATTCGAGTTACGATAATCGAAATATGGCTACCTATATATGTTTTGGAATACAAAGTTTCGAATTCAGAATGTCTTATACAAGCAATATGGTACAAAAAACAAATTAAGCATTTAATGAGACTGAACTTCCGTTTTCTTTGGTTCGAAATGGTTTAGGAAACATACTTTTCAATAAAATCGGAAACCCGTACGGTTTTAGAGGTAGATATTAGTCAACCAACACTCCACCACCCTAGGGCGGAGGTGCATTGACCGATTTCGTCAATTCAGGAGTTTGAAGCCACTTTAGTTCTAGAACACACACACGCAAAATTTCAGCTCGTTATTTCGTTTCGTTTTTGAATTATTTCGTAGAGAGACTGACATACGGACAGGTAGAACTACAGACAGACAAATAGGCGAAGTAAATAGAATATTTCATGAATATCACAGAATATTTACACTCCCGTTCAACAAAAATGAACAGACCTGAAATGATAATTTTCTTACATTTCATAAAACTCCTCACTTTTGTAACTCTCTGTACATTATTTATTTATAAACAAAGATAAGTAGTATATTTTATAAATGTGATTCGGTTCAGGTCTCTTCATTTTTTTTTTACGGGAGTGTACAATGATTTTTTTTCTCCGATCAATATTTTCAATCGTTAAAACTTGTTTTCATAAAATTAGCTCACGAATTCGCATTTCATTTTTTTTTGAACGGGAGTGTATAATGATTTTTTTTTCTCCGATCAATATTTTCAATCGTTAAAACTCGTTTTCATAAAATTAACTCACGATTTCGCTGTTAAATCTTTTTTTATAACCTAGAAAACATCCGGTATAAATGTCTCTGAATATAGATATAAAAGTCATGTGTAAGAGATATGATTATAAAGTTTATAAATTAATTATTGTAATCAACTGTCATTGGACATCATTAATTCTAAATGATATGTTATGAATTAATTTAATAGACAATGATTTCCCAACACCTACCTACACCTCTACATAATATTATTATCAAGTATATCTAATGTGTAACAAAATGGTGGAAGCGTTGTGAAATGTAATTACTAAGTCTACCAGAAATACGCTGTAAAAACAACTACATGCTTTATAAAATTGGAAATATGCTCCCTAGATAACAGATATATGCAATTTTTACCTGACGATGGCAAAGCCAAAAGGAAGGGTTATGTTTTTAGCAGTCTATGTATGTTCCATCGTAGCGCTTAAACTATTCATCCGATTTTGTTGAATAAGGTGTCGTTCGCTTCATCTCAGCGTTCCGCATGTCATAGACGTCATATTAAATCTACAGTGGCAGATATAAATTGCACAATATGCTTGCCATAAAAAAAAATCACAAATGTATCGAGTTTGGTATCAAATGAAAGGTTTTAATGCACAGATTCTGAAAATGTGTAATATACTTTTTTCATAGTCAGGTTTTAGTTTCTCAAAATTGTATATTATTGTCAATAGTTTCATTGTTCTTAAATATACTGTCAATAAAATTGTATACAGGGTCATCAAGTCTGTAAATGGAAAATATTTTCGAAGTACTACAAAATTTGGTAAATATTAATAATAAAAGCCAAATAACCGTTTTTCACTATTTATGTCTGTTTGTCTATCTGTTTGTTTGTACTTGGCCATCATAAGTTGATATCAGTTTTTAAAATTTTATAATTGATTTGTGCCTTATGAGATTCGGTTTTCGAAAAAATGCTTCGGATAAAAGTTGTTCATTATAAATATAGTAACTACTTTTATTAGAAAATTTTTTTTCGAAAACCGAATGAATAAGGCACAAATCAATTTTAAAAACTAACATCAATTTTGACGTCCAGTGTAGTTTTCACCGGATAGTAGATAGTATCCCGATTAACCATATATCTAATCACAACGGATCCAAACAAAAGTGATTAAAGATACCAAAAAGAGCGACGTGTTTTTAAATACTATATATACACCGTGTAACTGAGTAACCGTGTTTTTATAAATTTAAGATAATAATTCTAATTTGTTAATATTAGTTAATAGAGTTTTATGTTACGTTAAAAAAAGTATTCTAAATTAAAAATCTATTATTTAATTATAAAAAAGCATTTTATTTAAATTAAAAGAATAAATATAATATAATTTAAAAATACAATAATTATAAATAAAAATACGGTTGTTCAGTTACACGGTGTATATATAGTAAATAAAATGGTATTGTTAGCTTAGTCTCTTAGATTGGAATGGTTTGAAATTTTGGTATTGATGTTCATAATATGTTCTAAAATATGTTCGCTTATCCTTCAACACGATAAACCATAAACGAAAAAAGATAACGAGCCGAATTGAACCGGAATTTTGAGCTAAAATTTCACTCTGGTGTTAAAGTTTGTTAATGGGCAAAATTGACCCATGCGCTCCTGGCTAGGGAGGTCGAATATTTATTCTCAAACCGTAAGAGATAGAAGAAAAGTTCCTTTTGTAAAAAATATTGCTTTTTTCAAAATAAATAAAGCAGACCATCCGATTTCAGAGAGAGATTCCAGAACTTTATTTGCATCTAAACATTCTGTCAATCAATTTTTCGAAGTATGCAGCTGCTTGTACCAAATTCAGTGAATGTGAGACAAAAATATCAAATTCACATCGTTCTTTTTTTCTTACCTGAATATCAATATACTTTCCAGCCATATTTAATGCATTATCATAACTTATAAATTGGAATATCAAGGCTTTTCAAAAAGTTCAAAATCGTATCTGTCCGGAACTTGTTCCCCCCAAGTGCCAATTGGTAAAGACTTCATACCATGTATGATAATGGAAGTAGTGGAAGTGATATACATTATATACTCTCCAAACCAACAACAAAACAACATAACCTAACTAATATCGAACATAATAAATTACATTTAGACAGAGAAAATTGTATATTACCTATTATGACCAAACGATTAATAAGTCAAGTCAGTCTGATGGTAGTCATAGTGTAATTTAGCTGTCATAAGGTCCACTATAATATGGTTATAATACTACACATGTATGTATATGTATGTATGTATGTATGCATGTATGTATGTATACATACAACAATTCAGCGCGCGGTACAATGACGTTTCTATGTAGGCAATAATATTAAGACATCAATATAACATAATAACATTGCAGGTTATACTTTTTAAAAAGCCTGGTTTCATCGCCACACAATCCTCTATATATAGACTGCTCTACTAAATAAAATGCATATAAAAAGCGCTGTAAATGAATTTCATACGAGCTTATTGTATGTATCAAACTCAAAATCCCAAT
The DNA here is from genome assembly GCA_963920215.1 of Nineta flava. Classification (NCBI taxonomy): domain Eukaryota; kingdom Metazoa; phylum Arthropoda; class Insecta; order Neuroptera; family Chrysopidae; genus Nineta; species Nineta flava. Next base: position 110,427,502 of record OY986041.1, read on the forward strand.
ACGAATTCGTTTCGACAAGCTCAAATACTTTAAAGACACGCGTTTGAACACCCACTCTTAGTTTATCTCAAGATTGACCCAATAACAAAATTTCTTTTCAAGGCAAAAGGTTTAATCTAAAGCCACTCCCAGAAAGAGTGGCTTTAGGTTGAACCCTCATGAAGGTCAATGCAGAGGCCGCCCCTCAAAAGCATGGTAACGAAGCCTTGAAAATTTTGTTGACGGGTTAATCTTTGGGTGAACTAAGAGTGGATGCTCAACATCGAAACGACATCGTATTGTGGTTTTGAGGTTGGTTTTCTGTGAATCTTAGGACATGATCCAACCACTCGAACTTACGCTTGCGTATAATCAAATGGATGGGGTTGATGGAGTTTTCTAAATTGAATGACTTTGTCGAGTACTTAGGTAAATTTCCGTAAAGATATACAACAGATGAAGATTGGATGAAAACTGAACAACGATTTTCAAAATTACCAAACACATAACCTCTTTATACATTGCAATCTGCATATGGAGGTAAAACACAATTCGTTAAGTGTTGTTTGAAACACGCACATAAAGAAAGGTTCTGTAAACTTTGTAGTATATAATATGTGAATGTGAAGTGATAGTGAAGATATATGTGTATAATCCTCTAAAAATATTGGATCTATTGTCACCGACACAGGATAATATTATTGTTTACCCAAATCCTCTAAAAATATTATTTGTATTGTCACCAACACGGCATAATATTATTGTTCAACCAAATACCTTCGAAAAAGTATTTTCAACCAAAAATATACCAAGATCTTGCCTGTTCTAAAACGTTTCGGTTGAAAGTAGGTACTTAGTATTTTACTAGGTAAATGACCTCGCACTAATCTTATGAATTGAATTTCGCCATATTTTATTCATATCAGAGGAACTGGCTCCAATACATACATTACTTCTTATATGAGGGATAAAATAGGCTTTGCTACATATTTTGTCTAAGTCTTCTATCACATGATCTTTGTGGGAGGCCCAGGAGACCTTTGCGATTTTATAATCAGAAATACGATTTTAGAATTTAAATTTATGTGCCTTCTCATGAATAATGTGTGCACCACTCACAACATATTTTTGGATACAAACAAACTGGTGCCAAAAAATATTTTTTAACCTCAAATTTTGAGATTGCCCATTTCAAAAGACGTTGACCGAAATATTTTGTCGTCCAGCTTGCTACTAAACTATCGAATCAAATGAGGTGAAAATTTGTTGGCAGCTTGATACTAGAGTAGATTACTAGATGAAAAAAATTTCTTGGACACATGATCGGAATTTATAAAAGGGTGCAATATATTTGACACCACCTAAAAATGATCAGATCGGGTTGAGAGGTGCCCGTATTCAAGTTTTGAGATTGGCAAATAAAATAAATAAACTCTTGTGTAAGTCATTTGCGATCTTTATTGTTAACGGAACCCTAATTTTTTACTTAAATGGCTATATATGTTTGGTAGATGTTTGTGTGTGTGTGTGTGTGTTTATATGTGTTTCTGTGTTGAATAAAAGGAACCCCTTTATAATTTTTTTAAAGGCCTGAAAATAACATTCTATTATTACCTTTAATTATTAACCACCATTATTTAAATCTATTCTTTGAACAAATTTAATTTCGAACACTAATTTCCTTTTGCATCAACAAAAAAAAAGTTTTTTTAGTTGTCCGTACCATTACTTCCATAATTATTTACAAAATTTATTAGCAAAAGCATTTATAAATCACCCTCCCTTAAACTTGGCCATACGCACTTCCGTGCTATTGATTATGACCTATCTTAATGCAATTCTTTAATAAGGACTTGATTGAGAAATTAATTCAATGGAAAAGGCCTACAAAAAAAAGCATTGGGAACTCACATTAGTATATGGGAACCTAAATTATTCGGTTATACCAACAATTGTTTACTTTTAGGTATTATGTGAAAAACTGTTAGGCCTTTAATTTGTGTATCATTTTAATTTATGGGTTAATTTACAGCTTATCTAATGTTAAGCTGTATCATATTAATTTATGGGTTAATCCATTTCAAATCAAATCGCACAATTTTAGACTAAGACTAAAAGATCGCTGATAAAATTTATTTAAAAAAGTTTTGTAATACGGGCCACAAAAGTTTATTTTAAAAAAGAACGCAATATTTGAAGCACGGTAAACCATGTTGTGCGGTATACCATTACACTTATAAACTTACGTCCACTCAGCTGCCATTTAGAATATTATCTCAATTCAATAAGGGTTCAACCTCAGAATGAAAGTAAGCAAGCTGGATTTTTGCATAAACCTATGTTTTAACATTCTAATGTTTGCTAAAAAGTTAAAAATTGTCTGCAAGGGTTAAAGGTGACGAAAATAGGTTGCTCTCGTTTCCTTTGCGTTATATGTCATTAGAGATAGACAAACTTGTAGATCAGATTCTCTTCATGTATTATTTTGTATGATCAACCGATTTCCATAAATAGCGCGGAGAGTATGTAGCGAATTTTATGACAAAATATCGTTTTCGTGATCTTTTTTCCAGCCTATATGGAACGTCAAAACAATAAAATTTATGCAAAATACAGCTTTCATTTCGGGGTTTATAGCCTGTATTCGATCTTAGATTTATTCAATATTTGGATACCTATGGATTTAGTACATGTTTCCCTGAGTTATCTAGTAACTATCAACAATCTCACTAATCATTGTTAGATATTCTGTCAAAATAAACGTTTGGTTGTAATCCCAAATTATCGTTTTTATTTAAAAATTATAGCATAGATTTCAGAATATCTTGGTTTCTACATTTTAGGCTCTCCGGCCGGGAATCCAACCCCGGTCTCCCGTGTAACAGGCTGGGATTCTGACCACGTATATCTAATGAAGCGAGGGTGTATATGGTTTCATCATCAACAAACTCATTATTCATTGTTAGATATTCAGTAAAAATGAATCTTTGGTTGAATTCCCAAATCATGGTCTTTATTTAATATTTATAATATAGGTTCCAGGATATCTTGGTTCCTAAAGGCCTTTATTTCACCTAATATGATTCGATTACACACATACTTATACTTACCAATTTACATCCACACTGCAGCTGCCTTTTAGGATGGAATGATTAAAGTGAAAGGAAATAGGATTTTTGATGCGATTCGAAGAGTTTTGTTGTTGATTAAAATGAAAACGAATAGAATTTGTATACTTGTGAATATTATTTTTTTTATAATAATAAATCAATAAAACATATTAATTGCTGTAATTGAATGTGAATTTTTAATAATGATTAATGTACAGTCACATTTCACATAGGTAATTGGCAAATAAATAAATACTATTATAATTCAAAAAAAATAAAAATCAAAACATAATAATAATAACTATTCTTTTAAAACTTGTTTGTTGAAAGGTGTTATTCATAGTATATTCTCCATTCATAAAATTATTTCGATGTACTTTAGTACTTTTAGTAGATAAAAATGCTCGGCAATATTCGAGAACGAACGATGTCCGAATGATCGGCTGTATATGACACAAGTTTCTATTTACTACCATTTTACTTTGATGGTTTACTCATAAATGACCGGTGTGTTTTGCTGAAAATATTCAGCGTTCAATATATATCTTTTAGTATACTTAAGCGATCATTATTTTGGTTTACAACGGTTTTATCGACTAAACGCACTATTTGCACTTCACCGTTCGCTTTTCAACTCAACATAGTCGCATATTATTTACTGGGTCCTGCAAAATAATGTTTCATAACTTTAGGAGATGATAAAACTGATTTGAATGGATAAAATTTATTAAAAACACTGTGCGGGAAAACTTTGTTTTCAAAATATAACGTCGGGAAATATTGTCGAAAAAATTTATTCGGGTGAAATCTTCTGGTATCGACATATTATTGAAATAAGTTCATATGAATTAGGGATTTACCAATGCTTTGTTTGTGAAATACAAGCTTTTCAAAAGTTTTGTCAGAGTCTATATTTCAAATGAAATTTTTTCATATTTTGTTGAAGTCTATCGATCCTAGACGTTTAGAATATTTTTATTCCCGAAAAAAGTATATTTGGGCACTATTTTACAAGACCATATTTTGAAAATTAATGTTCACATGCATTTTTTTCTTGAGTTATATCATTAATTGATATCGTGACGTTACGAAACATATTTTTGCAACATTTCTTAAATTTTGCTGAATTTTTCTGTGTTTATAATCGAAAAGTTCTGCTAAATAAGTAAACCCAGTTTTTAATTTACAACTAGACATATTCAATCGGTAATCAAAAGTCCAGTATAAAGCGTCCAACTTTGGCTTTATTTTTATGAGTGCTCTTTAATTCCAAAAGCCCAATAAGTTGATAGTAAGGTATGAAAATTTGTCAAATAATTGAAATTCAAATAATATAATAAATTTTAATAACTTTTATAACTTTTGAGCCATAAAAATAATGAAATATATTTTGATTACCGATTGTACATACACTGGGTTATTAATATTGCACAACATTCGTGTCTCAGTGTGGACTGGAAAACACCCATTAATTGTCAAAAACCATTAATTAAAATGAAAATTAAAAAAAAAAAATTTACAAAAGTTAAAAATTTTATAATGAAATCTTTGGGAATTAATTATCAATTTTTGACAAATCAAAGTTTTTGCACATTTTTCATTAATTTTTCATACTACCCTTTTTTTATTTGATCAAAATTATCAAACTTGACAAATATTTTCGTTAAAAGTATTATAAATCTTAAAATTATAAAACTAAGCCTTCTGAATCCCTCCCCTAATTATTATTTAAACAGAATTGTATCCCCTTTTTATTTACAATAAATATTTACATATTAATAAAATTACATATTAAATACAAGAATGTTCTTTTTTGATTTTTATTATGAGTATATATACAAATGAGTTCGGGCTGGTTACAAACACTTTGAAATAGTTTCAAGTTTTTAATTCTAGCTTGTCGCTATTTGTGTACTAGACGGTGGGTAGTTGGAAATAATTCCCAAATGATATTTAGACAGTTGAATGTGGGAAATTATTTTGACGAGTTAATTCTTTTAAAGTATTCATTAAAAATTTTAAGTTTTCTTCTTTATAAAAGCTTACGTTAATCACAAGAGCTCGAAATTAGTGCCAATAGTAGGTTTGTTTTAAAAAATCATTCCGCAATTGTTGAAACAAAGACTTATCATTATTATTTAGTATTTTAAAATCATTGCAATTGAGTTACTCGGCATTCACTAACTATTTTACTGATACAGGATAACGTTATGAAAACAGAGAGCCTAATTCACATAAGCTCACGGGGGAAGTGAAACTTCTTTATCCATAGACGCTGTTATATAATATATGTAATAAAATTGAAGTGGTCACAATATCACGCATGCGCTAGCACGCATACGTCTCAACACATGCACCAACGCATACACACATACATCTCTCTTTTGCTCGATACGGTGTCCCTTTCTTTCTTGCACCCAAGGTTGTCTCTTATTTCTCCTCTATTGAGTAATTTCCCCTTTATTGTAACAAAAATTCCAAACTGATATGTCACTAAAGAAAAAAATGGGAAAATGAAATAAAACTAAACTATTTATAGACTTAGAAGAATAATAAAATTGACTGGTCTTATAGCAGATATTGGAGGAAATGATATTGTCATGAGGTGAGGAACAGTTGTAAGGAGACATATTGATGTCTCTTTACTACAAATGCAAAGAGTTCCTGATTTGTGGAGAGGAGTACTTTGAACGATAAAACATTCTAACTCTACAGTTTCTTTGTATGTATTTGTACACACCTAACCGAATTTAGCTCAAAACTCACATCTAAAAGTCTCAAGCATTCTCTGGAGATACTTTTTTTAATTTTTCAAATTTCAAGAAGTTAAGGCCAGCTTATAAGAGTATTTCATTTAAATTGGTAAATTTTTGCAAATCTTTCTCACAAGTATAATGTTTCTGCTTTACTTCTTAAAACTTAGCAAATCTATCGTACATTGCCATTACGCATTATGATATTCTTGGGTCTTGGCAAGTCATGGTTAAATCTAGTCTCGTGTAATTCGTAAATTAATGCAAACACTATGTAATAAAAAAGCAAATCGAGAGTAAAAATACAATCAAGAAATGTTATTAAATGTTTAGGGTTTATAGGGTTTGCAAATTATTTTAAAAACAAGTAATGTAACAACTAACTGAGTTAACTGTTTGAATACCCAGTATATACTGAGTTGTATATCAATGATTGAATTGTTAACAATTCTGCGTAATCGAGTTGTTCACAAAACATTTATTCACAAATTATGAGAAAACTATTGAGTTTATGAAAAAAAATTTCAAACAAAAGTTGTTTATTTTAAAAAGATGATTTTTATTTTATTTTTTCTCCCTCGTACGGTTTCAAAGATGTATATTTTCCCCCCTGGCGGGAGGAAACACATTCCGATTTTGCCCATTAACGAACTTGACCTTACTTTTTTGTTTTAAAACACACACACAAAATTTCAGCTCGTTATCTCTTTTTGTTTTTGAGTTATTGGCTTCACGGGCAGACAGACAGATATACAGACGGACGGACATGGAAATGGACTAATTAGGTAATTTTATGAACACGTATATGAAAATTTTTTTTCTGCGATCAATATTTTCAAGCGTTACAAAGTCGGAACTAAACTTAATATACCTTGTATATTTAACAAATATACTGGGTATAATAACACGAAACTAGATTTAAGCGTGATTTACCGCAGCCCAAGTGTAACATCAAGAATTATTGCTTTCTTGACTAGAAATTGTTTTTCATAGATTCAATTTTATTGAATTGTACATCTAATTTACTTCAAACTTTTGCTATGAATAAAAATCAAACCATAATAGACAAAAGATTTTAAATATTGATTATGTCAATCAAAATATTACGTACATCTACGACATATTGTGTATAGTATACGGAACAATTTAAAATGATTTTATTGTATCGCAGCAAAAAAAAAGACGTCAAAATTCGATTTTTTTTTTAGTTTACATAAAAAAACCTGATAATAAATAGTAAATTATATAGAATAAACAAATCACTGATATTATAATATGAATAGAATGCGCTGTATAATAGTGTATTGTTTACCCTCCATTGACATTATATAAGCATAACAATAATTTATAATGTTATCTGTTGTGTGTATATATATTTTAAAACATATTTTCCATTGCCTTAGGCTGTAATTCTCGAACCGTACCTATTGGTGTTTGTTTATCCCGTATTAATGAAACACTCGTTTAGAGTAAATTATAGTCAATTTGCTTTAAATCGAATTGAAAATTTAATTTAAATTCAGTTTATTCGAAAATATAATCATTAGCGAAGATAAAGATGTTGGACCAGGGCAAAAGTGTTTAATCTTACTATCAGTCGATTGATTGAGTTCATATTTACACAATATATTTATTTTGTTGAGAAGATGGTTCATAGCTAGGATCTGATAGATGGCTCTGTAGTCAATTTATTAACAAATTCTATAATTTGGTGGAGGTTCTGGGAAGAAAAATAATATTTTCAATTATGATAGTGGAAGCGCCGGGAAAAATTAAAAAAATGGAATAATTCAGTAGACACTATCACCTACAAAAGTGGCTTTCCTTTTTCAAATTTTAATGATCGAAATAGGCTGGAGAATGAAAGTGAAGGACCTCATCACATGGAGGCAAATCGTTGAGGAGGCCAAGGCCTGCCCGAGCTGTAGTGCTTATTCATTGATTGATTGAAGACAGAGAGATTCTAATGCTGTTTCTTGGATGGAAGCTGAAGTGCATATTTCAAAGCGTAGTTTTTGGATTAGATAATAGTATAAAGAGTTTGTAATTCATTAAATTCAAAAATATAATTATCACGAGCATTAATATACTTAGGCGAAAAATTGACAAAGGATTTTTTAATTCTCAGTTAAATGACTTTGAGGTCAATCCAATTTGTTCTGGTAGAAACTATTATATAGATCGTACAATTGTAAGTCAAATCGTGGTCCTATATACACATCACATGACGTAAAACCTAATTTTGGCGCGATTTCAAACTCTTTGATTGTAAATAAGACTTTTTATCAATAATAAATGATTTAGAATTTTCTTAGTAGCAAATCAGTTATTAAATTAATTTCTAAATTTAATTTTAAAACTGAAAAAATAATTTAGCGGGTACTCCATTAAAATAATAATATATATGACTAAATCTAATGTAATAAACGAATAAAAATGGGGGTGAAAAAAATATTATAACATATAGTTTTAAGACATGGAGAGGATATTAGTTCAATATAAACCGAAGGTCTTTTTTTCACGTGTTTATAAAATTCTTCAACGAATGTATGTTCAACTCGATATATTAGTTCGTTTCTGAAATACACTTGTGAAAAAGCCAATATCTTAAAATATATCCTCTCCATATCTCTGTAATCCTTCACTTAAGCCAAAAATTTGTGCGGCAAATTTTATTTAAAATTTTTATTTTTCTTAGAACAATGTTTGCGATAATTCACATTCTTTCTGAGATATTCATGAAAAGCTTAAAAAGAAATTAAATTCTTCATTGGGATTCTAAGTATGTTCAACAAAAAGCCAAAACTGTATAAAATTTTACAATTTTAGCCGGCCCCATTTAAAAACGTTTAAAACGATAGTTGTTGATAGTTTTATAACGGACAAATTTTATTTGGAAAATGGGTTTGATAACCAAATGGTTTCTACACAAATCCACAGCCAAAAATTTATAAAAAGTAACGTAACTTTTGGAGTCGATAGTAAATGTATAACTGTTTTAAAAATTACACTGTACTGTCAATTATCTTTCTTCTTCTGCTACTTGTACGTATCGAAAAAGTAGCCTTTGTTTTATCCGACAAAACCCGACAAAATCCGAACGTACCATCGCACTGTTTATTTTATGTGTATGTCAAAGAGATGCGTATTATCATTAAAGATAATGAATTTAAACAAAAAGATTTTAATCGAAGCAAGGATAAATCGCACTCTATATGTCTCAATATTTTTTTCTCTCTCAAACTGTTCGTTTATTACACTAAAAAATAAATAAATAAAGCCAGTTAGTTCATTTGAGATGTATTTACTATGAATATCACCTTTCAGAGTTCACAATGCTGTATAGTACGTATAGTATCTATAAAATATAAGTAAAATTTTTGTTTTAATGCACAAGTAATAAAAATATTGATATTTAAACTACAGAAATAAATAATAAAAATAAGTAATTATATTTATGGAAACACTTAAAAATTATATATTTATTTGTATTTATTTTAATTTTTTTTTGTTTTTTTGATTTTTTACTTTTAAGTATATTTTATATTTAAGTATTGTATTTAATAATAATACGTAGTATCATTTTTTTTCATTTATTTATTTTTGTATATATTATAAATTTATTGCACTGTATGTCACCCTATGCCGGTATACTTAAATTGTCTCTTTTTTATTTTTGTTTTTTTTTGTTGCTTTTTTTAAATCAAATAAATAATTAATTATTATAATTAATAATGTACAATGTTTATATACTTGTATATGTAAATACAGAGTGTCTCTCGAAAAATATGTGTTATAGACTCTTAAAACAATGAAAATAGTGTTTACAGAACGTTTATGTCACGAACGATATGTATATAGGGTATAGCTAAAAGATATGGTAAAAATTTCAGAAGTATGATTCCTTGAGACGAGACGAAAATTAGAATCCTGATATTCGGCAAATATTCGAGAGACAGATGATAGTACTCTCTTTCAATCACTATAGATTTCCATCTGTAAAAATGTACAGAAAACAGTAAATCATTATGGGTGGTAATGATTTAATTTTTTCTATAGTCTTTATTGTTTGAATTCAGCTCCAACGCGCGACTTTAATTTTGAAATATTCGGCTTAGATGACGCCAACATTAATTCATTTATAAAAAATTTAAATTTAAATTGATTAATAGCCAAAATACAAATTTGCATATTTTTTAACACACTATATATAACGATTTATAGTGTGCTAGTATAGTTTATAGTTTCTATGGAAATGACAATCAACAAAATTTTAATAAAATAATTTTATAGTTATTTTTTAGAAGTTAACATTTAGAAGCTAATGTTCAATATATAATTCAAAATATTATTTAAATTTTTATAAAAAAAATTATTTTAATTTTCTTAAATTAAATTAATAACCTACGAAAAAGGAAAATTTAATGTAAAATCAATCTGAAAAGTCAATCCAAATCAAATTGTCGTACCGGGGGCTTTAAATAAAATCGATTCTTAAGGAATAAAATAAAGAAAACTTGATGCACTTTATACGAATAGAAAAAAGATTTTACTTAAGGATGTTTTGGAGTTACAATCGTAGGCAAAAGTACTGAGAAATTATACCATAATAAATAGTGTCAATACTACAAGAAATATATATATACATATATATATATATATATATATATATATATATATATATATATATATATATATATATATATATATGTGTGTGTAATTTAAAATAAAATAGGAAATATTCTCAGTAATGTGTTGAATTAAGTAAAGAAATAACAAATAATATGAAAAGCTTTTAGCTAACTTCAGACAGTGAATATACCTTTAATTTAAATCAACAAAAACATAAAAACATACATCCATTTTTATGCCATAGACGTATAAGACGTACGTATAAGACGTATACGTACAAAAACATATTTTTATAATTTCTATTTATCATTTTTTTCTCAACAACCGTTTATTGAATGTTAATAAAATTGTACAAAATTGTATCGATAGAGTTCAAGTTATATAATTTGAAAATTTTGGACGCTACGCAGCTTTTTAATTGGTAATTGAAATGAATTGAATCTATTGAGCTGCACAAATCTCCATAAGAACAGTTTTTTTTATATATTCGAATAACTTTTAAACGGCTGAATAAACCGTTGTATTAAGTGAGGAATATTCGTTACTAAATTTTCGTTCGTTTCGTTGCATTTTGACATACCTTCGGAGTCCAAAAAACGAATTATTTTTAATTGTAAAATGGCTGATTTTTAATTGTATTTTTTCTAGCTTGTACTGTTAGTGACAATTTTTTCATATATTTTTTTATGAAACACTAGTTGTGCAAGTAACCGATTTTGAATACCTCAATTGCGTTGTTCAAGACATTATTTCATGCAGAACTTCTACGATTGTTTTATTGTATCTACTACACCCTTCGTCGATCGAAGAATGACACATGTTTTTAAGCGACACCCTATATCAATACATATATATACTTAAAATAATAATAATAATTAAAGTTACGATAGTTTTTTTTTTTACACATAACTCACGCCTCACGTATTAAGTAACGATTCTATACTAAACGGATTAGGTCTACGAATATTTAAACTTTGTTTGTCCGTTGATGATATGTCTAATGCTGATGTTGTCATATCTGTAGCTTGTGATTGGCACATCATTGATGACAATGGATTCTCTTCACCGGTAGTGCTATTACGTCGACGTGGTAAACTATTTGTATCCAAACCATCATCATCAGAATCACCATCTGAATCACCGCCACCAACAACATCAATATCACTACAATCACTATCAAAATCTCCGGTCACACCACGTTGATTTAAGTATTCACGACGCAGTGCATTCAAATCAACGGCAATACCTTTGGCACGTAATTTACGGGCCTGTCGTTCTAATGCTTTTGCTAATTTTTTTCGTCGACGTGCACGCTCTCGTGCGCGCAACTCACTTGGTGGTATTGGTTCACCGCTACATGATTGTGGATGGGCGTTGTGTGCAGGTCTACCTGGTCCTTTTTTGGTATGTTCTTTTTTACGCCATTTGGCGCGACGATTTTGAAACCAAACCTAAAAAGAAAGAAAATACAACGTAAATTAAATTGATTATAGTTATGGTATGCATTCAATCAATTGGGACCGTACACATATTACGTCCCACTTTTTTTACAAAATACGTGACCCCCATCTGCTCTAAGTCACACTGAACCACATATTTATAAAACCAAGTACAAGTATTACGTCACAATAAAGAACTACCCCCCTCTAAAAATAAAAATTACGTTTTTTAAATAATGTTTTTCAATATATAACCACTAATTATTATTTGTGAAGTTCCTTTGGTAATCAATATATTTACTAGTTCAATAACAAAATATCAAGCACGACTATCAGATTATAATTGTAAGTGTGTGGTGCCATCTATACAAAATATAATTAAATATCAAAGACAACTAACTTAATACATAGCTGGGCACACTTTGACTACATCCGACTCTGAGTGAGAGGTTGGAATAGAGATAGAGTAAATACAGGGTACCTACCAATTATTATTATTTTCTTTTTTTAATTAAAACATTTTCTGAAAAAAATATAATAACACCAATTCTTTTTTATGGTCACTATTATACAAAGTATACAATACATTGAATACATACTCTGGAATTCTGGGCGGGTAATTTGGGGCATGAAATGTACCTTTTTAATATATTTGTGTATGAATAAAATATAAATGTTATCTAAAATATAAATCTTTTGATCCTTTAAGTTTACCCCTTGACCGATATAATAAAAGATGTAAATTTTTGCTAAGAATTTAAATAGAATTGAAAAATAGTTTAGACTTTTAGGCGAGATAGTTAGATTTTTGGAAATTCCGAATATTTTCCTAAACTATTACATATCGGAGAATTAATAAACAATTATTTACATGATTTAATTTTTTTTTTTTCGTAGGGGGTATAGTGCCATCGGAATTTGATGACACTGGATACAATAAACATGTCAATGATTACTCAAGCTGACTGAGTTTCGTCGAATTAGTCTTCTTTGAATTAAAAAAGTGAAAAGTACTATTCGTGCTAGTGAAAATTATTTTTCGCATAATTTCTTTTTTCAAAAAAAAATAAAACTAGTGATTTTAGTGAAACGGTAATTTTACAATTTAATAATCGATTTTAAGATTTTGAAAATATAAATGTAATGAGTGATTTTTTAGTGGCTCCTTTTAATAGAAAATTTATAATTCCCGCTTTAATAGAAATTTTTCTCAATTTTTTTCGGATTCCAAAAATTGCGCGTTATTAAACGAAATGACTACCCTTCCAACAAATTATAATTTATTAGAAGCCATGAACACGAGCACAAAAAGTAATTTGGAAATCGTCGCAGAATACCCATCTTCGTTTGAATATCCGGAATTATTAAAAATAAATAAATAAAAAACTTAGTAGTTGTTTCGCATCGTCTTATCTATGCGAATCGGGATTCTTACATATGAAACATATAAAATCAAATAAATTATTGGGCAATAATTGGTAAGCACCCTGTATTGAAACATCGTCCTGTCTCACTTCAAAACATACCTCTCTTGCTTACTATCACTCAGCTTATGGAGTGCACAGTTGCTCTGATGAACAACCCATGCCCACCTCTGACTTAATACATCATGTGATGTAGTTTCTAGAGAATTTTATAATCTCCAAGTTCGATAATAATAATGATAATGGAATATTTGAAAAAAAACGTAATTTTCCTAAATAATTGCAGTCAAATTTTTGTTTTTGTATCATTTTGAAGAAGAAAAAAAGCATCTATATATAATAGAATTTCCTAATAAACATTCTGTATAATAAAATATACAGGGGTATGGGAAACTATAATATCATTAACATGGTAATTTGTAGGCGTTATGTTAGCAGTCTTATATGTTGTACCATTACAGGCGTATAGTGGCTAACCTGCTATTATTTTACTGAACTATATATATTTTGTTTACGTGATGTATTAATTTTATATAGAATGAATGAAGGCACCCTTAATCTGATTGATCTTTAATATACATATATATAACACATACATACACATACATATGTTCGTAACTTTTCGCCTCTATATAACAAAATTTCACAAATGGAATGAGGTGTGATATAGAGGGTGAAATGTATTCTTATTTGTATGATAAAATATAGGTATAGTTCAAATATTATAACGTAGAATTTTTTATTAAAATCATATTCCATTCTTACTTATCTAGCCTGGCACCTATAGTCATTGTTTTAATAAAATTCAATTCTCAACTTGTCTATATTTGAGCGAATTTTCTTCTTCTATAAGAAAATTCAGTAATTGATTTTGTTCCGATGAAGCGGTAAAATTTCTTTAAATATCCATCAAACCTATCCAGTATATAACAGTATCAAAAGCACATTGATATGTGCTTTTGATATTTGAAGGGACATGTTCGTGAATGAACAAAATCGGTCATGGGGAAAGAGCTGCTTGAAGAATGTAATACTGAAATATTTACAATAATGTTCTTAATACTAATAATAATTGATATTCCTAATGGCACCATGGTAACTTCATTTGACAATCATTATCGAATCGCTCCTGCGGAACCAATTTTTATATCTGGTATATATAAGGGTTTAAGTTTACCCTCGACTTAATTTCCCGTAACGATTGAAAATATTATCGCCAAACAAAATTTTTGGGATAAGTGTTCATAAAATGATTAATTAGATAACAAGCTAAAATCTCGAGTCTGTATTCTAGAGTCCAAACGTAAGGTCACGTGAATTGGACCATATATCCCGCCGCCAAAGTGGAAAATACTCATCTTTGAAACCGTAAAGGATATGTAGCGACTCAAGTCAGTATTAACAATATTACCGCCACAAACACACATGCGCATACACGCAAGAGCACACAACAGTTTGGTTACGCAGACCCAAAAAGTCAGTTAGCATACAACACTCACCAAGTCTAGTTGTACTTCATGTTGTTCAAATCAAAATTATATTTTATAGAAACTTAAGAATTTTTACCAATAATAAAGAGTTTATTTTATTAATTGTTTAAAAAAAAAGTTTACAATAAAATAAAATGGATGTCCTTTTGAATTTAAGATTATTTTATGCAAATTTCACTGTCGCGGGTCACCAATTGTAGGAGTTTGTGTTGCTTTGATGGATAATTTAAGGACGATAACAAACTCTACATATGTAAACAATTAATAAAATAAACTCTTTATTATTGGTAAATATTCTTAAGTTTCTATAAAATATAATTTTGATTTAAACAACATGAAGTACAACTAGACTTGGTGAGTGTTGTATGCTAACTGACTTTTTGGGTCTGCGTAACCAAACTGTTGTGTGCTCTTGCGTGTATGCGTATGTGTGTTTGTGGCGGTAATATTGTTAATACTGACTTGAGTTGTTACAGGTAGAAAAAAAGTTTAATGACAAAAAATTTATCCTTTTTAAAAATAAACTATTTTCATTTAAAACTATATTTCATAAATTGATTGGTTTTGCCATAATATCAGCTCTAACATTTGAATCGAGCTTTTAAATTTGATAACACTCTTGATTACAAAAGCATATGTGTTGTAAATATTATCTTGTAGGTACAGTTCGGAAATAGTTTCAGATAAATTTAATTTTTATACATGTTATAATATTTATACTGTGTATATAGGATAGTATATATATATATATATATATATGGTATTTACCACCCTTGTTGAAAGTCAATCAGGCATTAACGATTTGCTTATATCTACTAGGTATATAGACGAATCTATTTTTGTTATATAGAACCTTTTAAATTCTTTATAAATATATTATAAACAGAATAATGTAATTTATCAAACTACAAAACTGATAGTTTCAAAATAATATTTTGTTAAATAGGCAACCATATACACACATGTAAATTTAAATATGCATGTATATAAATTGTACTAATTACAAATTAAATTATTATTTTATTTTAATTAACTATTAATATATGAACATTTGAAAACAGTGATAATTTATTTATATTGTTTTTACGATTGTTAGTTTAATTATAATTTATTTATTACTAGGAAAGGAAATAACAAAAATTTAATTTATTTATTTTTTAACGAAATTTAACGAAAACAGCTACACAAATTTTAGTTACAGAGTTTATTTGTATAGGGTGGCGCATAAGTAACGTGATGATTTAATTAGTGACTAAATTTCCTCAATTCACTTTGAAAAACTTGGGAAATTTATGATGGAAAGTCTAAGCACAGAACAAAGAACCAGAGTTCAATAATAAAGTTGTTCAATTTTATTTTGAAAGTCAGCATTCGATTACTTATGCGCATAACGTTGCGTATGCGACACCCTATATATAGGTAGAGTAGACTATGTATAGGTGTACGTAAGATTGTGATTAGAATTTCACTTCTTGTCGATTATCGGTTTTATTTCGAAAGATTCTATACAGTTTAGACAACACAGAATAAATTATAGACCCTTATATTTCTAATATCATTAAGTTTCTTTTCTTAGTGTATTACTAGATTCGAAAAAACTAAAGCTTGTTTATATATAGCGCTTTCAAAACAATTTTTAACAATTTCTTGAATAGATAGAGCTATCGTTTGAGTGAAAATTTAATTATAAATAATTTTTTTTATGAAGTGGGTATTTCATAAAAAGTTATTTTACTGATTTTAAAAATTGATCCTTAAAAACTTTTATGGACTCGAAAGAGTGATTTGTATTTGTTCTTTTAAATGGAGCGCGATAATATTGTGGTCTTATATTATTATTATGTTGTTGATAGTGAATCTTAAATAAGACTGTTAATTAAATATATTAAAATAATTTATTTATAATTTGTACGTTTTTTTCCATAATAATTGAATAATAAATAAATTTTATATTTAATCTAAACTAAATATGTAATAATTCATTATGAAACATCTATCATCAATCAGTACCGATGTCATGAATACATAATATATATATATATATATATATATATATATATATATATATATATATATATATATGTATATATATATATATATGTATATGTATATATATATATATATATATATATATATATATATTTATATATACATTAATTTTAATTTAATGTTCATCATCATATTAGGGAGGCTCATTATATTTTTTCCCCAATTTTGATTGTAAGTTTAAATAGTGAGTGCATGGGAACACCATGTAGTTAGAGTTAATAATGAAACTGAACTCAGTAGAGAGTGTATAGAGATAATTAGAGATATCTCTATTCATTCAGAGAGTGTAAAGATATCAGTGACTAATTTAAGTCGCACCCAAAGTGATAGGGAATTTCGTAACTCGATATAAGGGCTGAAAAACTGCATTATACAAAATGATAATTCATTCAACAATGAAAATTTTTTCTTTTAATTTTAATTATGTATATTTTATGTTGGAGTGATCATTTACAGAAAGTTATTAGATAATTATTGGATGAAATTAATTCTAATAAATACGGCGCGTAGTTCAGAGTATGATAGGAACTATGCTGATATTAATCTGGAGTTCGTGAAGGCAACTGCAGAAAACCTTCTCAAGCATAGCCGGTTACTTCGTTCTTGTCCATACGCCGACAGTTTAACCAATTAACCGTCCTTTTTTTTCTTAATAATTGAACAAACTGCCTATGTCGGGATTCGACCATAGGCATACTGCCTGTTTCCCAGTTTCCAAGTAGGCATACTGCGCAGACATAACCCCTTAGACCGCTCGGCCACGATAATATTTAGTACTAGAAACATTTTTCGTGTATAAACAAAATTTAGTACTAACAATTTACAATTATTATTATTAACTCTAAATATAATAAAATAGGTGTTATAATTAAAATATACATTCAAAAGAAAACAGAAGTGAAGAAATAGAATCGCGCAACATGTGAACTGGTCATCAGCAGTCAGTGTTCAACCCGTCGCGTCGGTAAACTCGACTCAGGCCTTTTGAATTTGAATATAATATTTTATACATTCATTTGAATGTAGTATAAATATATGTATGTATGTATACATGTATATAGGTATAAATATATGTATATGTATAAACAGTATGTGTTGGAGTATGATTTAGCTTATAATTACTTGATATGCATATAAATTGATATTCTAGCATGTTTATACTAATATTTTAAAATAATATATTGCTTAATACAATCGTTTGCGAACACGATTTGACACCTGGTTTTTTTCATATATCAATTATTTATATACTATCTTAGATTATGTTATTATAAACATGAAAAAAAAAACAACTGGATTAAGTATCTTGGAAAGACGTATATGTATGTACGTTCCAACCCATTTTATATATAAACTAGCTTGTGCCCACGGCTTTGTGCCTAACGTGAAAATAAAATAAAAAAAGAGTGTCTCGTGTAGAAAATTGAAAAATAATACATGCGGTTAATTCCAATTGTGCTTAAATCTTTCAGTGCACGAAAAAAAGTTTTTCATGATGTTTGACTTTGTGTGAGGAGCATATTTTATGCTGTTAGAGTGTGTTTTTCTGTTTAGGTTTGATTTTTCCGTTAAAAGGATCTACTATCAAAAATGCTATACTATCGGCTTACCCTGTGTAAGTGATGTGTAAACAACAAGATTGGTAAGTATAGTCCCCAAAAAAGATAGCTTCCAAATAATCTTCAATGTTCAGAATTCAATACTGCTCCGATTTATTATGTGTTTATTATGCTACGGTTTATTATGTAGAATATGAGACACCTTTTTCAAGTTATTGTGTGGGCATTGTCGTTGAACAGTTGATCAATACTTTTCCAAGCTAATCAGTACATATCGTAATCAGGCTGTCCACAGCTTTTGAGTCAGTGACTTCCTTTGTTCAGGACTAATTTCAGAAGCTATTGGTTCCAAAAACGGAAAAAATGATCCTTAAACCAGCATTAACGTAAAGAATGTCGCGAAAAAATTAACTGGCTATCAATACTCCGCACATCTATGAAATCCTCCAATGAGAAGATAATTTTAATACTCGTAATGCTGGGATGCCAGACACTTGTTTTTATCTGAAATTATGGCAGATGGAGTCCACGATATTGAACCGTATATCCTATACGACAATATGACGTGAAGACCAATGCTTGCAGTTACAAAAAAACATTTGAATATAGCCTATTTTTTCTCAAAGCGATTCGGGTAGTTGGCAATCCGGATAATTGACGACTTCTATTTTATTTGTATTGAGGTGTATTAGTATTCAAAGGGTGTATTCGTTTAGAGCGCTTACACGCTTTCAGCCCTCACTTTTATAAGCGCAATTTATTGGCATTCGTATTGGCTTATGAACGCTTACGCTACTCTTGAAAATACTGTTTGTTTCAGGCATTATAAGTACGTGTAAGCGTCAGTTTCATCAATATTCAATTTGGCAGATAAAAATAGTTTAACTGTTTTTTAAGCAATAGAATGGTTGTTTAAAGTAAGTAATAATGATATTAACGATAGTGATGATGAAGATTTGGAATTTTCCACCCCTAAATTTAGGGGAACAAACGCTTCGAACAAACGCTTATACAGTAATCGTTTAAGGAACTAGTACGATTTGCTAGTACCATTTGTCGCGCTTAATCAGCATACACAGAGTCAAGTTAAACACTAAATAAAACACCGCTTGATGGCGCTGAAATTCGTGTAAGCCCCAAAACATAATACACCCAAAATAATACTTAAATTAATAAACATTAAGAGCAAGCCTAGAAGTTTTAAAGATATTTCTCTATATCTTATTTGTATCCAGCAAAAATTTGTTTTCATGAATGTTCTCTAAAATAATCTTTTGTTCACAGAAAATACGATTTTGTTCACGCAGAAGTATATTTTTATATTAAAAAGTTAAAAGATTTCATATTGTGTTTTTTCTCGTAAAAATAATCTGATATAAGTAAACGATACGACTCTACGATAAAATAAACGTTGTTGTAAAACCTTATAAAATGGTGTCAAAAACCTCATTATTGATAGTTATTGTTGTATATGAGAATATAATAAATAATAAATATCGAAGCTGTCTGTTTGTCGTGAATGTCTTGTTAAGAAATATTAGAAGTATTTTATTTTTACTGTTCTTATATTGTCTGTGTAGCCAATTCTTGTTAAAATCTTAAAGAATTCATGTTAAGAATAAAATATCTTTTTTACAAATTCCTCTATATCTTCTATTACAATTTGTGCCTATTTAAACCCTTTAAAAGGCTAATAGATAGGACTGTTACAATTTTAGTTTAAGAGGTTTGTACGAGTACCTATACTATTGTTAATATACCTTGCCATAAAAATGAAAAGAATGTGTTTACCATTTTAAAACATTTGCTTCAAAGCGACCAAAATGCAAGGTAGGACAAAAGTATCAATTTTTGTTCTAAAACCTTTGGTTTGTTTTTTATAGTACGATCATTTGGTAGTTGTATCTGGGAACTTTTCATTGTAAAATGTTTCGGAAAAGAGATCTTGTGAAAAAACTGTTTTTGGGCGCCATTTTTTCAATATGATGGAACAAGCGGCAAAGAGAAAAAGAGCACACCGAAATCTATAAAAATATTAATTTTCAAAACTCCCCGTAAACTATCCAGGTAATCCCCTATTTGAGCACTAAATGATTGTATTATTATAGGTAATACCATTTAGGAGATAATACAGATCTCTCGATGATGCGAACTTTTTATGCTTTGTCAGTCAGAACTGATAATATATAGGAGAGAGGTAATTGACAAATACACATGAATTACACGATAAAACAGAATTCTTCTGTGATCAATATTCATATTTAAGCTTATTTCTTATTATGATGACTTCGTTTACTTGAAAAAGTGTTTTCACTGTTTTCCTGAACACCCTGTATGAGAATATTGAATTGTGATGTCATATTACTATAAAACTATAATCGTGTATTCTAGCCGAATGAAATAATAGAATCGCTATGTTTACAACCATAGATCTTCGATTTATGTATTTGACAGTTTTTTAAGGATATAAATAACTAGGTGCATTAGTTTAAGTAAATTATTGTAATTGGTCTGAAAACTGAAACCGTTTCAAGGTCACCACAATTTAAAAGATGCTCGGGTGTGCGTGTTTGTGTGAAATTTCGTGGACATTTCTATTCCTACATGGAATCTTGTGAAAATAATATTATTTCAACTTCACGGGGGTGCCAATCACATAGTCTAACGTCAATATGATCTAAAATAAGTTTTATTTAATTCAATCTAGAGTAAAGAAGGGTTTAGAGGTAGGAGGAAACACAAAATTACCACTCGTACTATTGTCACTCTATTGGTGTCTGTTCCTTAGGACTATGACATCTGGTGGCAATTATAAGAAACAGAGTAGTCAGTAGGCTCAACTGTGATAGTTACATTTTTATTTATTTTGTGAAATAAAACTGTTTAAATTTAGCCTCACTAACGCTGCTATTTTGGAGTATGACGTTATAAATAACTTTAACAATTGTCACTTAAGTTGTTTTCCTTATAATTTCGTCTCCTCAGAAAATTTTGCTAGCGTATGAATAATTTTAAATGGAAGATATTCTATGAAGTTTTTATTAAATAAGATTTAAGATATGTATATAATAGTAAAAAATAGTAATAAAACAATAAATAATCAGTATATGTACACTGATAAAAGGAATTTCATTCGTCAAGAATATATATATTCTTCAAAATATTTGCATCAATAAAGAAACCCTTGTTTTAAGCGAAGAAACTAAAATTCTTGAACGGTGTTTAAATTCCTTTAAAGTAGAGTTCGTCAGTCTTGGCCTAAGAGAGACTATCTTGGCCAAATACTCTTGTGATTCTTTAGTCAAGAAAATGAAACTCTTGTAAAAAAAAAGTATTTTCCTTATTAAAACAAATAAAAAACGCAAGAAGAGAAAGTTTATGCAGCTTTTTTAACTGAAGAATATATATTTAACTGAAATATATTTAATAGGGAATATGCATGAAAATTTTTTTTCACTTGAATTGAAGCATGTTTACTTGACAAATATCAAGGTAAAATTACTTTTTAAATAACTTTAAAAATAAGCGAGATATGAATGATTGAAATTCCCGATTAGACAAAGAGGGTGATAGCCCTCTTGATATGTTATGTGACGTCATATTACACTTTCACCATTTAAAATACACGTAAAACTCCGTTTTTAGTATGTTTGCAAGAAAGAGACAGATAATAATCTTTAAAAGCTTATAGCTTCCTTGATATTTGTCGGATTTTAATTTCGTTTTTAAATATTATTACAGTATTAACAGTATTTTCGTATTCTGAAAATAAATGTGAAAAAAAATTTTCATGCATATTCCCTATTGCCAAAAAAGTGATTAGCAAATAGCGTTCAACGTTACAATTTTCGAATCCCGGCGATGATAGTTTGTCAGTTAAATTTAATGGGGCGGTTAAATAAAGTAAACTGTCAAGAACGAAGCAACTGGCTATGCTTGTGAAGGCTGTCTGCAGTTTCTTTTCACGAACTCCAGATGAATATCGGCATAGTTCTTATCAAAGTCGGCTGCAAACAAATGCATTTGTCTGCATTGACCATGGTCGGCCCCACAACCTACCAATTCCTAGTCTGCAAACAAATTCCTTGTCCTCCACTCACATCATGTATTATTTGAATACCCAGTATCTACTGAGTTGTATACAATGGTTGAATTTAATTTCAAATTCGCCCCAATACCTAGATAAGTTTTTGTATTATAAATACGTATTTCGAGTACAAAGTATACATCATCAGTATATGTATTGGGTTAACTGATCTAGGTAATGGGGCGAATTTGAAATTTTATTTCCAAAACCTAAAGTTCTCATTAATTATAATTTGATAATCTAATAATTAATGATTGAATTGTTAACTTTCCGAGGAACATTCAATCACAAATTATGAGAAAACTATTGACTTTATAAAAAAAAAATTCAAACAAAAGTTGATTATTTTAAAAAGAAGATTTTTTCATGCATATTCCCTATTGAAGTATATCATTACTTCTTTGAAAAGTTTCATCTGTTTGGATTAAACAAATGCTTATTTTGGTCCGAAATTTTAGCATCTTGGTCCAGAGAAATCATCATTTCAGTTTAAGAATTTTGAGATTCTTGAATCAAGAGTCAGTTTATCATTAGTTAAGATAATTTTCTGAAGTCAAAACTATAGATGTCAAGATACTTATTTTCTAATACCAAATATATATTATCTTCCCTATATATATGAGAGTCAGAAATTCTTGATTTAAAAATTGTTTTCGTACTGCAAAGAATTACTTCTCAGTGTATTGAAGAAGCAAATGAAACGAATATAGATTTTAATGACGTTCCACTGTGGAAATCGTATAAATTAACTATAAATAATCAATGTTATCAATAATATCAATTAGTATATCATACTGGGAAGTTGGTCGAGTGGATCTTATGGATCGCAGTTATTAATGTTGCTCTCAAAATCCTACCCACCCCACACGGCTTGTTTAACATGCTATTTGCAAAACTAGTTTGCAAAACTTTGGATGGTTCTTTTAAATTGAATAAAACAAAATTAAAAAATTTATTTATATGGACTTTTTTTGTGTGTGTGTGTGAGTGTGTGTGTTTTATAAAATATGATTGCTCTTATCTGCATAATTGGTTTTTTGTTTAGAAAATATAATTGCTTCCCGTCTAACCAATAAATGATTGCGTGAATGATTTATTAATTAATCATTCCATTCCAAAAAAAAAAAAACAACAAACGAAATTTAATTTTGTGTTTATACTAAAAAATAAACACATTTGTGATATAATAAATTTATCGACGTTTGAATGTAGCCGCAGCACAATCATAATATAATGTTGTGATCACAAGAGTTGCGTGTATTTAATGAATTTTATTTTAGAGGGTGGATTTTATTTTATTTTATTTTTTTTATGATATGATGAAGTTATTATTACTGTTTTGACATATAAGCCTCTAGTAGTCTGTCATGTTCCCGCAATCACCGCATTAGTGTGTGGAGTTTGACCTGTGTACGTCACACGGACTATATTTTATTTTATACAGGATGTACTAGAACCCAAATATTTATATTGTAAAGGTAAAAGATATATCAACGTTTTCTGTAAAGAAATCATATGGTAATCGTAGAGGAATTCCATATAAAATTTCTGCAGAAGAAAGGTTAATATCCTCCTTGACCGAGGAGCGCAAATTTAGAAGTACCCAAGGTAAAATTTTGTATCAGGGTTCAAGTCCCTGCTCGGGCGCCAATTTGTAAAGGTAAAAGATAATTATATTAAATAATTATTATTTAAATAAATAATAAATATATGTGAAAGATATAATTGAACTTTATTGATTTGATTTATGAAATATTATAATTTTAATATGTAAATTACCATGGTTGTTAACATTCAAAGCAACCGTGATAATAGAGGGAAGTTATAGTTGTTATGCAACAGATAAAAATGATGAACAAAATTATTATAATAATTTAATGAAGAAGCGATACCGCTACAATATAAAGCGATTTTAATGGTTTTACGCATTTTAATGGTATTCAAACAATCATTGTACATCTTAAAAGTAGTATTTAAAAAAAATATGAGTGAACAAGCATGTTTCTTGGAAAACTGACCAAGGCTTCTGTTTCATTCAGACATTCTGTGATATATTTTATAAAAAATTTTACTCCAGCTGCACGAGGTGTGGTCAAAAAGTAAGATGACTTTTCTAATTTTGCGGGTTAGGTACATTCGATTTTCGATTTTTTTATTTTTGTTGTGTTGGTACACTCGTCCCGAACTTATGCCTACAGTGTCAACTATATAACATTCTTTGTTTGTTTGTGAGAAGCATAAAGGTTAGAAGTGTTTAGTGTGCTCGGCAATTTTCTGCTGTCGAAAAAAATTGAACAAAGCCATAACACTCGAAATGTTGACAGTGGCATACGGTGAGTCTAGTCTAAGTAAAAAAAATGTTTATAAGTGGTACAAGCTTTTCCAAGAAGGCCGAGAAGAGTTTGATCAAATGTCAAGGATTTGCTTACTGTTTTCTTCGATTACCGTAGCGTAGTGCACCAGGAGTTCTTACCACAAGGTTGTACGGTCAACAAGGAGTATTACCTTGAAGTTATGCGCCGTGAGGCGATATGAAAAAAACGTCCGGAATGTTTATTTTGAAACAAACAATTTTTGTATGAAATATTTTTTCATACAACTAATACTTTAGATACAATTTAAGTCAGTCCAGGTTTGTAATAGTAAATAATACTCAATATTTCATATCGTTATATCTCTATTAGTGATACCGCGAAGTAGTATATGCTTGTTGCATTGAATTGACTAGTAAAAGTTTTTTATCGTCTCGTCTCGTATTTACAGTTTTTTCTATTCAGTGCATATTTTTCAAATTTACATAATTTAATATATTTTTAACCCGACTTCAAAAAGGAGGATGGTTCTCAATTTGTCTGTAATTTTTTTTTTTAATGTTTGTTACCTCAGAACTCCGTCATTTATGAACAGATTTTGAATTTTTTTGTTTTGTTTTAAAGGGTTTCGATTGGTCCCATTTTCACCAAATCGCTTTCTGATGAAGGGATCCCCTGGAAATCGAGGAAAACCCTTATTTTACATGTGATCACCGATTTCTGCGAAATTGTTTTAAATTGAAACAATAAAAACTATAGAAAAAATTAAATCATTACCTCCCAACTATATTTGCTGTTTTGTGATTTGTACATTTTTACAGTTTAAAAAATCTATAGAGATGGAAAGAGAGTATTATAGTCTGTCTCTTGAATATTTATCAAAAAAAACCAGGATTATAATTTTTGTCTCGTCACTTGGTGATTTATTCTCGTCTCGTCTCGTTTCTCTCGTCTTCCGCGGCATCACTAATTTCGATGTAATTGTATATACAAACATATGTTTATCAATAATATCTTATTCAATCACTCTTAAAATAAAGAAATAGTGATTCTAGATAGATAGATAGATACATCTTGAGGTCTAAAAAGTATAGCACTTCGACCTTATGGTCTATTTTGCTCCACCATCTACGTCAGTCCGACGAGATTCGCTTCTCCCATATTTTGGCCATAGCCTGGAACTTGCTTATCAGGTCCTCCTGAAGGTTAATAACCTAGAGTTTCACAGTCATAGATAATGTTGCTGAATGTTTCTTGATGATAGTGATTCTAAGTCACTCTGTATATGTTTGAAAATTATTTAAATTACTATTTTACATTTTGTGTTAACATATATAACCCTATACCTATATAATAGATAGGATACAACAGTACATACATATAATTTTTATATTTACATAAATACGGAAAATATGTGAAAATAACACACTAACACATATACACACACACATAATATACACATCATGAAAAATCGTAAATTGCAACTTTTCCGAAAAAATTCTATATCAAGGTTGAAATCTGTTTTTTGTTGTTGTTGTTGTTGTTGAATAAATGATATACATAAAAATATACATATTTCTTTTCCGGTTTATTCGTTAATAAAATCGTATCGAAATCAAATATTATACTTATTTATATTCATTTTATTATTAAGTAATTATATACGATGAGGAAATAAGGGTTTACGATAGAGGGAGACTACGTCTGTATTCATAGTTCGGTCTGCAGCCTTAAGCTTATTATCTTAAGGCAGCGTTTAGATTCATAGACGCAATCTTCAGGCAAACTTGACAGTTTGAGACTCAAAATTCTTTAGGTATTTACGTGTAGGATTTAGTTAGACTAAAAAGTTACTTTTTAATTTTTTCCTCTCTTTTTTCGAAGGTTTTTCGAAGTTATTATTTTTTGCTTTTCAGTTATTTTTTTCTTTCGTCGGTTCTATTTTTTTGTTAAAAAGTTTTATTACTTTTACCTTTGCCCGTCATATTTTCCAATACAATTTATCCCTTTGGCTGTGTGGACACACTCATTTTTTTTTTCATTACTATATTAGTTCATGTAGTTCATTAGTTCACCTTTGAATTGTAAATTTCATCCAAAAACACATTAATTAAAGTTGACCAACAGTTTTTCCATAATATAATTTATAAACGAAGATATGCTTAAAAAACTTTTTATGTTTATTAAATAAAAATTAAAATGTAAATTGTTAAATCATAATAATTAATCAACACATAAAACCTACACGCTCTTAATTGTATTTTTATGATCAAAAGAAACCCACAAAATGTAATTATTAATTCATTTCACATTTCAAAAAAAAAAAAAAATAATAATAATAATAATAAAATGATAAAAGATAAGGTCGTCAAAAAATTAATAACATATATATATATATATATATATATATATATATATATATATATAAATATATATATATATAAATATATATATATATATATAAATATATATATATATATAAATATATATATATATATATATATATATATATATATATATATATATACATATATATATATAAACTCCTGAAAATGATGGAATAAACAGTAAAATATATATTTAAATATATATATTTTTTATTGGAAATTCGACTATAAATTTAAATACCTATAATGTTAACTATAATTAAGTATTTTATATACATTATGAGTGAAAATCAATATTTAAATCGAATATAGTGCAAGCCATATATAAAGTTTATTATTACAATGAAAATTGATTTTTTCATGTGGGGTTCTTTTAGTTAGAAATTTCCTTTGAGAACTATGATGGTTTTATTTCAACGCAGAGCTTTTACATATTTTTATATGTTTTTAATAAATTTACGTCAATCCACCCTTTGTTAGTATGGTTGTCTTTCGGTTATATTATACTAACGGGGCTGACTAGCCTTTACATACTGTGAGATTTACGTAATGTATCTGCACATTGGTATCATTCTTTGACCCCTAATGGCTCAGTACCTCAGGTCGTGAGTTCGATACCCATCCTAGATGTTTATCATCTTTCATATCAAGCATTTGATGTCAAAGCATGTTACCAATGTTCAGACATATAACTTAAATGTCAAAATAAGTAAGCGAAAGGCAGTCATACTAACAATGGATGAATAGACGGATGTTTCCAAAAAAAACAATATAAAATATGTAAATTATCAAAATACAAAAAGTAATAATACATCGACATCAAGATAGTGAGAAATTATATGCATTACACCAACATAGCATCTCGCAGCTCAGGGGCACAGTCTAGAATGCCAGAGGTCGTGGATTCGATTTCATTCCAAGATGTGTATGATTTTTTATATTCAGCATTTCATGTCAAAGAAATTTTAGTTTGTAATATAAATTTATTTTAAGACTAAAAAACTTAATATAATTTCCACCAAAATTTTAATTTCTTTGTGATATATTTTTGAATCAGAACACGTGATATTTATTGTCTTTGCGGACGGGGTGGCGAAAAAGCATACAAATAATCGGCGGTATAACCTTTAACGACTCATAGGTTTATGACTAAACCGCTGTATGCTTGATTAATAAGTGGTTGCAACAAAGCGTCAATTATGGTTTCACATCGACTATTTCACGGAATCAGGCGCATACCTTCCAATTTAATTGAGTCAGTTAATCCGAATGTTAAATGACATTCAATATTTAATAAAAAATGTTAAATGCTGTTAGATAAGTTCGTATAGGTTGAGTGTATTCAAGCACGTTATATATGTCGTTAACTGTATACACAAAAAATCAGAGAGTTTTAAATTACATAATTATACCTTCTTTATTGTAAAACTATTAATTTTTTCACTAAGATAAAGGTAGTTCGTGTTTACATAATAAATGTTAATGATTTTTTAAGTACCTAAGGAATAATAGATATTACAAGAAAATGATTACTATAGGTACTTAATAAAAATTTTTTTATGTATTACGTTTATATTGCGTTGTTGTGACCAAATTTTATAAATATTCGATTTAAGTTCTAAGTAACAAAAAATTATATGATTCTACAGTTGAATTTCTCAATAGATTTATGTAAACATATATATTTTTAGTAACATTCTAGAATTTATTATTTTATGAAGTATATATAAAATCTTTTAAACGTCTCAAAAAATTATAATTGTAATAAGGTTTAACAATAATTTTCAATTGAAATTTTGTGTTATTTCAATTATATACATCAAGTTACTTTATCGAAACACCAAATAATAAGAATTTAAACAATATCGAATCCGAATTGATTTGTAAACTGATTTCTTTGTGGAAGGGTTTTAGAATTATTTGAAATAACTTCGATTTAAATTCAAAACTTTTTGAATGCCCTATTATTTCTATCAGCATCATTTAAAAATATTGAATGACGCTAAACAAAGTTAAAATTTTCTTCTAAGAAACACACTTTGATTACTTGTTACAAAGTTAACGCACTAAAATGAACAAATAATTTATTAGATACTCTTTTCAAAATAATTTTTAACTCAAACCGACTTACGCTTTTACAATCAGCACTATTTCATTTTTCTTTTGTATTTTAACGCGTTACCAAAAGTGTTTTTTATTTGTTTCTTTTTTTTTTAAATCTTTGTTTACAATATCTATGGAAACAAAACCTATTTCATGGTATATTTTCGAATTTCATAATCACAACCACTAATTGATTTCATATTGTTGTATGATTATTAGAATCAATAGCATATATTTGCAAAATTTCAAAGGTATTGGAAATTCCAGCTAAGAGAGACTCTATCTAGCAATAAATAAACGAAACATTGGAGAATGTAAAAAAACAAAAGTAAAAAAATTTTCTTGTATTTGAGTTGTGCATTTTTTATTATAAAAATTGTTTATTTTATTTTATAATGTCTGCAAATTGTTGTGTACCGAATTGTAATTTTTCAAAATGAATAAACTATGATAGTAGTTTCCATAAATTTCCAAAATATTCAGAAAAAGTATGTCGCGGTATCTTTTTTAGCCTTCAAAGGAGCGCTGTAGAACCTACAACAGATCCCGAAACCCGAAGTTACTAAATATATGTCAATTGGACAACACGCACTTTTGAAAAAACAATTAAATAAAACAAAAACTTGATGAAATTCAATCCTAAAAAAAAAAATTTTGTTTTTAAAGAAAAAAAAAAAAATCAAACTAGATATTATTTTCTTTTTGCAATTATTAAAAAAACTCCTTTCTTCTAGGAGAAAAATATTTCTCTTCTCAATTTGTTTCAAAACATTGTTGGTGGAAAATTTCAAAGTATAGTATCTATAATTTACCTGTTACAATTTCACATGGTGCAATGATGTAAGAACCCTAGCGGTATATTACAAATTACAGCCTCAAAAACAAAACAAGCAAAGCGTTAATTGCACTTACAGTATTAAATAAAAATCAGTCTTTTGTAGTAAGGAATTAAATTATTGTAAATATACAATTTAAACTGCGGTTGTTTTACAAGAGTTTTACAATAGCGTGAAAAAAAAACGTATCTTTGAATGCACGAAGGTACCTTTACTTTTAAATAATATTTATATTCATTTTTATTCTTCTAACAAAAACAAACATAAGTTACTGTAGTATTGTGTTAGAAGTTACAAATTATTAACACCTTTTTTCAATCTTCATAAAATTTATTTTTATTTGAAAAGATAAAATTAACTGTTGAATATTTCAATTTATTTTCTTTTTTTTTGTTATATTAGTACCTACAGGAAATGGGTTCAAAAAGAGGCATTTTTATGACACTTCTCCGTAATATTTGCGAATTGCATATTCTTGTAGGGCTGAGAGCCCAGATGAAGGCCTACTATTGTTCAACCACCGATTCACCACCCATTTTTTTGCCACGCGTTCAAGGTTGGCGAAACGAAAAAAAAGGAGGTTTTTGAGCGATAGCGACGAAACTGTGAATTTGACAGAAAAAAAGTGAAGGAACCTTTTTTAGGTATCTTGTTAACATCACTCTTATTAAAATTACTCTTTTATTGTCTCAGGATAAGTTATTCGTTGCTAATTTGGTGACAGTTTCACGTGAAAAGGTTTCAGTTTCAAAAACCTAGAGTTCTCATTAATTATCATTTGATAATCTAATAATTAGTTATTTAATTACTATGTATAGATATTTAAGTCATAATAGTTTTTAAATTTCGTTAAATCGACCGGGGATCATCAATAGAAATGTGGGAAGATTAGAATCATTTCATGAAAAGCGCTAGACAAAATTACTCTTTAAATTATTCAAGCATAAAAATATGAGTAAGCAAAATCGTACCTTTTGAATATAATGGTATCAAATAATTGTTTTTAAATTAAGAGATAAATATTTTCTGAAATTATTATTGTTCTACTTTTACAAGAATAATAAATTTATTGATACCTTATTATTCAATAATAATTACACCATATACCCAAATACGAAATCAATCGTGTTACATTAAATAGCTATTTAAAAAAAAATCTAGTTTTAACAAATTCTAATAAATTATGTCAAATATATATAATAAAATAATAATATTATTAATAATAAATAATAATTTTTTGGCAACCTTAATCATGTTTGACTTAATATGGCCGACAGTGATAATCTATAATATTATGTTTCCTTCGTTTTTAATTATTATAGTCCTAATACAAATTTTTGTTAATGAATTCTAAATAATTAATTATGTGATCTTATTGACATTACAATTAATTTTTTTTCAGTACGATATTTTTTTATCATATTATTCAATCGTCAATTAATATCTAGTTCATTAGTATGAACTTAGATACAGATTGTTTGATTTTAATTTGTTTGTATGGATTTGGACATAATTTTAATTAGTTGTTCATTTATTTAAAAAGAATAAGAAACTTTCTTGGAATAACATTGATAAATATTAATGTTCAATAGTAAATAACTTGGAAGGGGCGTGTAGAAAACACGGGATCGAATTCTGTACTAAATTTTTCGAATTTGAATTTCAAATCAATTCTATGGCACTATAGAACCTTAAAAATATCTTTGTATAATTGTGTGTGTTTTCTAATGACAATCAAATCAAGTTAAGAGGGAAATTCAAGATATGATGTTTTCCTTACCATCTAAGCCCTCCTTTCTCCTTGATCGATTCGACTCATTAACGAACAACAGGGAATATGCATGAAAATTTTTTTTCACATTTATTTTCAGAATATAAAAATACTGTTAATACTGTAATAATATTTAAAAACGAAATTAAAATCCGACAAATATCAAGGAAGCTATAAGCTTTTAAAGATTATTATCTGTCTCTTTCTTGCAAAAATACTAAAAACGGAGTTTTACATGTATTTTAAATGGTGAAAGTGTAATATGACGTTACATAACATATCAAGAGGGCTATCACCCTTTTTGTCTAATCGGGAATTTCAATCATTCATATCTCGCTTATTTTTAAAGTTATTTAAAAAGTAATTATACCTTGATATTTGTCAAGTAAATATGCTTCAATTCAAGTGAAAAATTTGCATGCATATTCCCTATTATTAAAAGCAAATCTGGTACGAAATTTCATTTTGATCGAACTAATCTTGTGATGGCTAAAGGGTGTAGGCAGGCAAACGACGTGGTAGTGAGCGTAAAGATCCTCAAGAGGAGATGGGCGTGACATATAACGTGAATAACCGACGGGCGATGGACATTACGAGCAACATTCTGGACGTCGTATAATCGATGCCGAAGGAAAGGGCACCCAATAAAATGCTGGCGAGACGAAATCAAAAGTTTTGTGGGTGGTCAATGGGCGAGACAGACATTGAATAGAGAGGAATGGGTCTGTTGAAGGAGCCCTTTGCCCATTCATGGAATGGTTAGGCTCTATCATTATTATTATTATTATATGCGTCTCTTGCGGTCACAGGTCGCCATGAACATTTATAACATAATAGTTAATTACGGTCTATTTCCAAATGAGATGTCATGTATTTATTATGAGGAAATTCGCTAGGTTGACGCAGCTCCAGCGTAACGTATTTTTTTGAACTATAGGTATAAATGAGGTAGTAATTTCAATCCGATTGTAATTTTAATACTCTAGATAGAATATTTTAACGCTTTAGATAATTTCTGACACTCATTTCTTATTGCTTCAAATTAAATCTATATTTAATTGTTAGAAACTATTATGAAAGAATTAGAATTTTTGATTTTTTTATATATGGAACTCGATAATTAGATTTAATAATGAAATTTTTATATACAATAAAACCAGTTTAATTAGCATATATTAATAATATTTTAATTTGTAATTGATTGATTTAAATTGAAATATTTTGATTTTTAGTTTCTTGCAAGTCATATTGATTTATTTATCAATTATTAATTTAAATTATTCATAACAAATTAAAGATTTATGATTTTTAAATACCACATTTTTGTATTTCTATTCTAAAAATTATATAAATGTATACTAAGTATGTAAACTTAATTCATACAGCATGACTCAATACAATTAAAATTAATGAACTTGTAGCTATAAATTTCTACACGAAAATTACCTTCCGTATCAAGGGTATACAGATATGGAAAATCAAATAGTGAGGTCATATTTGGAACCGATTTTAGGTCATATTTGAAGAAATTTCCTGCAGTAATAAAATCCCCTAAAATAAAAATACCCTACAAAAAATGTACACACTATCCACATTATAGGATTTATTCTGTATTAATAAATGCTTGTTGGAACGATATTTAATTAAAGAGTAGATTAGGAGTAAGAGATAACTGATTGATGGTAGTTAATACAAAAATATATAACATTTGTGTTTTGTATGGATATCGAAAGTATTTTCGAGCATAAGTTTATAACTAATAATTTTTATTCTAATTAGTTGAGAAAATTGAGTTTATATTTAGTCTTTGAAAAAGATTCATTGTTTATTTAGGGACAAAAAAGTCGGACCAGTCAGGGTGGACGTGCTATCAAAGACGCTCTGATTGGAACTGGGAGATTGCAAGTTCGTTTTCCAACGGTGGCAGTTTGCCAGTAAAAATAATAGAGGGATTTAATTGACTAAACTGACGGCGTATATACAAGAACAAAGTAACCGGCTATGCTTTTGATGGTTTTCTGCAGTTTCCCTGCACGAACTCCAAATGAATATCGGCATGGTTCCTATGAAAGTTGGCTGCAGCCGCACAACCTACCGATTCCTAGTCTACACACAAAATTCCTTAACATAAACATTCCATGTCTTCCACTCACATCAATATTGTATGGTAAAAAATTAATAAAATCCGATTATTATAATTGTTACATTTTGAGCTTATTTTTTGAGTCACCCTGTAGTATATATAGATGATTTTGGAAGAGCTGAAATGCAATATACCCGAAAGATGTTTGACAAATTTTCTAGCACGAAATATCGTTCAACAATATGGAATTAGAATAATTTCTTATTAAATTTCAATGATAAATCACAGCTTAATTCAGTACAAAATATTTTTATTAAAGAAAATAATTGTAGCTATATATAATAGGTTTGTTCTTTTTGCATGTACTTTTTCCAACATAAACCTGTTTTTAAGATATATATATTTTTTTGGGTCAGTGATCGAGATGGTTTTCATAAAAATAGGTTAATATTCATAAAAAGAGAATACGCTGGAATTAAAAACACTTTTAAATTCCACTTTCACGCATGATTTGAATTAATGTTAAAATTAATCCCATTTCGTAAAAATTTCCTCCATTAAATTATTAAATTTGACCTGATTTATGTCGATCTTTAATTTAATACCAAAATTATGATTATTTATTAACAGTTAAAATTATATTATTTATTATGTATTATTATTATTATTTATATAATTGTTTTCGGTACATGCGCAGCTGCGCTTCAAGCAGCATATTGATCAGTAAATATCTAACATAAATTTAACTATAATAAAAAACCACTAATGCAACGACTAACTGAGTTAATTGTTCGAATACCCAGTATATACTGAGTTGAACATCAATGTTTGAATTGTCCTACGCAATTAAAAAAAAATATTTTATGGTTTTAAAGATGGGCATATTTTTCGCTTTTCAACGAACTTTTGAGCACAAATTTTGAGAAAACTATTGAGTTTATGAAAATTTTTTTGAAATAAAGTTGTTTATTTTAAAAAGAAAATGATTTTTTGTTCACTAATTTTTTTCTATCCCTTACGGTTTCAAAAATTTTTTTCAGTTTTGCCAATTTTTCCCAAAAATGGTTCGATTTACCCATTAACGAACTTGACCTTTTTTGCTCTAGAAAACACAAAAAAAAAATTTCAGCTCGTTATCTCTTTTCGTTCTTGAGTTATCGTATCCACGGATAGGAGACAGACGGACGGATGGGCAAGCATTTAGAGATAGATAGACTAAACTTAATATACCCTGCTATATTTACATATACTGGGTATAAAAATAGCCACAAAAAAAAAAACAACAAAATCAACTGTTCAAAATTATATCTAATGTAAAATGAC
This sequence comes from Nineta flava, assembly GCA_963920215.1. Classification (NCBI taxonomy): domain Eukaryota; kingdom Metazoa; phylum Arthropoda; class Insecta; order Neuroptera; family Chrysopidae; genus Nineta; species Nineta flava. The sequence continues at coordinate 110,462,839 of OY986041.1, forward strand.
AGATGTTATTTACATCGCCACAATAAGGCATTCAAAATAACACCAAGATAATTGTTAATGAAATATATTAATCTGAAATAATTAGATTTAATATAGATATAAAATATAATCTGAAGTTAACTACCTTAAACCACTACATGGTAAGAATGAAGTCTATTTTTTTTATTAAAGAATACACAACGTGCACCAATCAAGACAAAGGATATACATTTAAACAATAATAATAATAATATAAATGACTATTGGTTGGTGATTTTTTTACACCTTTCTCTCCACCATATTATACTGCTTGTGCTCGCTACGTGTATGATGTACGTAGGTACCTATGTGTTTGTTACCCAGCGGCAGATCACGGAAATACTATAAATTACATTTCAATTGCCTATCAAATATCTTTATAATTTCAGTGGAATTTTTTTTTTTTCAAGTCATAATTTAGTATATTTATTTATCTTTTTTTGTTTATGAAAAAAAAAATGGATGTAATAATAACTCAATTAACTAAACACTTCTTTATGATGAGTTTGAAAAATGAGTATTAGAAACAAATTTTTTTTGTAGCTAAGTGGATAATAATATCAACCGTATTTACTATCGGAAAATCCAATAAAGTACGGATGTTTACTAACGTGTATTGTTACTAGCTGAATAATCCATAGTCGAAATTTAAAACATCATTATAGCCAGCAAATAATCAATTCTTTTGTTATTTTTGAATGTAATCTTTTTAATTCATTAATAGGGCATAAAAGTCGTGAAATGAAGAAATAACGTTATAAAACTGATGATCTGTTTATAATTTAGGTCATGAATAAAGCCGTAAAAATGTGATAAGTCATGCAAAAAAGCCATTTTGCGCATTTTTAATGACTTATTAGATAGATAGATTGTAGAGGCTGCCCTGGACGGGCTACACTTCGACAATACGGTCCATTGTGATGCCTAAGGATGTGAGTGGAGTGGTAGGAATTCTTGTGTATAGAATAGGAATTGGTAGGATATGCGGCTGAAACCGACTATGATTGGAACTATGCCGATATTCATCTGGAGTTCGTGAAGAAAACTGCAGAAAACCTTCTCAAGCATAGCCGGTTACTTCGATCTTGTCCATACGCCGACACTTTAGTCAATTAACCACCCTTTTTTTCTAAATAATTGACAAACTGCCGATGTCTGGATTCGAACCCATAACCTCCTAGTTTTCAAGTAGACATACTGCGCAGACATAACTATCTATCTATCTTGTAGTAAGTATTTCACGACTCTTCCACCATTTTCTATGTTAAATACTAACAAATACTACATTAATATTTATAAAAATTTGTCACGCAGGAGCTATATAGGTTAGCGAATTTTTTTAAAGAAAGAAGTCATAATGAATATCTAATCAAGTTACCAGACGGTATTAGTAATATCAATTATTATGAGTGTTAAAACATTTAAATTCCAAATATTTCATTAATATAGAAGATATGGTCAGAGAATTGAAGTATAACGAATTTTTTGCAAATTTACAATTGATAAATATTTCCATTTAACTAATATTAAGGGAAATATTACACGTTTGGTTTCCTCCTCTTTTTAAACCTCCTTTCCCTTTGATCAATTGTTCGTTAGGAGACTTGGTCTTTCAAATACCAAAAGCCGTATACTAAATTTCTTTATGACCGGACCAAAGTTGTGGCCTTAAAGAATTTTTCCCAAAATCGTTTCATGGGTACAAAAAAATAGGTGAATTTTCATTGAATATTCTCTAAATAGATACATTTAAAAGTATGAAATCCAGCGGTTCAGGGTTTGATACCTAATAGATGCCTTACTTTTTTCATATCTATACATATAAAATGCTTTGTCCTGACTGACGGATCAACGTACAGCCTAAACCGCTGATCGTAGAGACCTGAAACTTGGAGGGTGTGTTCTTTGTATGACATAAGCATCCTATAAGAAATTCTACCCCTAAGAGGGTGAAAAACGGGGGCAAAGTTTGTATGGGACAAAGTGATTCCTTAGTCCAATCTACTTCAAATTTTGCATTCAGTATATTTACTTTATTTATAAATACTAAGTAATATAAGGTCTGTAAAATTACAATTTTCGTGGGCGAAGCTGCGACGGGCAGTGCTAGTCAATATTAATTTAAAAGTATATTTCCCAAAGATCATACATTCGTGAGCCACCAATTTTTTTATCATCCACAATAATAATTATCAAAATTTTTTATAACCATCTGATTTAGATCTGGTGAATCTTTTATATAGTCGTCCCAAAATAAATAATTCATTTAATCATAACTTTCGAATATTTCAACAGTAGTTGCATGCAATATAGACAATAAACAGCATCAGATTGAATTATAATATTTCCCCTTTTTTTTTACTCGAATATTTCAGATAAACATATACATGGATTCGATTCGCCTATATATATATATATACATATATAGATATGAATAACTGATTACGAAACAATAAAAATATATAACATATTTAAAGGCAATAAAGAAGAATATGTTGTAAATATTATTGTATAGCCAGCCAGTATAGTCAGCCCGAGTGTATATATATAGTGTCGAACAGATATAGAACGAACATACCGTATTCGAAAGTAACCAACTTTATGAAAGCTACATATGTGAAGTCAATATCTGATTCGAGTCCCATGGGTGATTGTTCTGTTTAACCCTGATTCGCCATATGTGCCACATTCAATACTATATATATATATATATATATATATATATATATATATATATATATATATATATATATATATATATATATATATATATATATATATGTATGCATATGTATATATAAACATTGCTGACTGTTCAGATATTTATCACAACTTTGATTCAGTCAAATAGGGTGTTCAGGTGGTCAATGGGGCGCTAGAGATATTGTAAGGGTTTCTGCACTGTTATTATATATACAAATGTATTTGATTTGGATTATATTTGTCCTCATTTTGGTGAGTGTATTATTTCTTTGTATTGCGTTTATGGTTGGGTACATTCAGTATAAGAAAAATTGAATCACTTGAAATTGATTTTGTTCAAGAAAATAATCTCATCTTAAGATACAATATATGTTTTCATATAAAAATGTATTCGTATATGTTTTTTTATAACTACCTTTACCATTGTAAGTACGTAAGGTCTAGCAAATTACAATTTTGTAAGGAGGTAGACCTTATTCTAAAGGAATGCATGACATACGCACAAGATTTTGTTCTACTGGAATAGAGCTATTTCACAAGCTTTTTCTAGAAAATCAATATTAAGAGTAGCCATAAGAAAGCTTCCACAGCGTTCAAAGCCTCATAGATAGATAGATACATCTTGGGGTCTAAAAATTATTGCACTTCGACCTTATGGTCCAGTGTGCTCCCCCTTCTACCTCTGTCCGACGAGATTCGCTTCTCCCATATGTTGGCAATAGCCTGGAGCTTGCTCATCAGATCCTCCCGAAGGTTCATATATTCGGGGTGAGATTCCCATTGTGTGAAGATTCTTTCGCAGGGGATAATGCTAATAATGAATCCGGGAATCCGGTAACCCTCCGCAGTTGCATCTTGTTCAGCCTCAGTGCATCGAGAAATGGCCTCTTTGTTGCACTCAATGCCTCTTAGTATGTCAGCTAAATCTGTAGCGAATTCGAGATCTCAGTAAATTCCAAGGGCCGCAACGTACTAAGCTTCTGTCATTTTACGACCAAGATGACGTAAAATTCTTTTTTCAAATCATATTTCACGAAAATTTCAAATATTTGTTTAATGGAAGTAACGACCCATTCAATTTAAAATGTGTCATATTTAACAATAAATTAATAAAATATAACATTTCATCTCAATTTTAAGACAATTTCATCTCAATTCTAAGCAACTAAATTTTATGAAAGCCTTGCTAAACAAACATGTTTTCATTGATCAGGAACAATTTTTATTGATCAGGATGTTACTTAAATAGTTTAAAAATAACAAGATATTAATATATTTATACATACCGCAACTCTGCTTTCTTTAAGATCTAACCGCATAGCCAATGCTTCTCTCATAAATACATCTGGATAATGTGATGCTATAAACGCTCTTTCTAATTCTTCTAATTGCCAACTATTAAAATTTGTTCGAGATCTCCTTCGTTTGCCACCACAACCACTGTCTGCATCATCGTTACCCCCACCGCTACCACTACCATCACCACTGCCGCCATTACTACCACCTAAAATAAAAACAAAAAGTTCGCTTTTAGAAAAGATGCAAAAAATTAACTTTTGATTTAAATACGAGAATTTCATTATAATAATGTTATTATAGTAAGCTTAAGCGAATGAGAAATCCCATGACTCAAAAATTTGATCGGTCCTTTATTGATAATTTATAGATTGTTGCTTTGCGCGTTAAATAAAAGCTTGAATGCTAACCTATGATATCTTTTACAATTTAAACAAATTAACAAGCTATTTTTATTTCAGTAAATATTTATCCACGTTTCAAAAAAAAAAAGTTATCAAATATATTTTTTTAAACAAGCTTTTATTTAATATCTTCTACTTATAAGTTAAAAATAAAATATTTTGCCCGAGTCAGCAATATGTGACCATAAATAAAAGCCATGAAAGCTGATAAAAAAGACCTAATTAGCCCATTTCCGCATTTCTGTCTGCTCGCCTGTCAGCAGGAACTAAAAAACGAAAAGACATAATGCACTAAACTTTTATGTATGTTTTAGAGCTTGGTTTGTGCGCTTTTGAAATCAGACTGCCCTTCCCTCCCCCAAAATATCCATTTTCTAAATCATAAGAGTTAATAGAAAAATTTGAAGACCAAATACAGGTTTAAGGTCTTTGATCTAGGATGCCAGAGGTTGAGGATTCGATTTCCATCTTAGATGTGTATGATTTTGTTTATCAAGTTTTTGATGTCAATGAATGTTACCAAAAATGTTCCTTTTTTAAAAATAAACAAGTATTTTTCAGAAACTGAATGGTTTTGCAACAAAATGAGCTCAAAAATATGTAATTACTCATGATTAAAATAACATATATATATATATATATATATATATATATATATATATATATAGGGTGAATTGAACCTGACGCATATTAGTACATGCCTCCACTTCCTTCCACGATCCTCGCATTCTTCAACAATATCCAATAGAATTCGATAAATTGAAATAAAATGAAAACCACTCAAAGACATGGTAAACACCAAAACACTCAAAACAAAGTGCGCATAAATAATCAAATCCGGGAACCAGGATACCGATGGTAAACAATAATACGGTGTGGAGTACTAGGGCAACATACACAGTATCTGTGTACAGTACTTCGTATTTTTATACATCTGTGTGAAAAGTAATTTAAACAGTTCATGCATTTATAATAAACTCAGTATATTTAACTTTGGGTATTTAAGCAATTTACTCCGTTAGTTTCTTATTATTACTTGTAGTATAAGATGTCAATACAAATTATTCTGAGGGAATGAATTAAGAGAATTAATTCATTTCCTCAGTTGATTAGATTATTCTTCTGGAGTTCAACTCAAAATCCTATAAAATTAATTAATTTTTAGGAAAATGGCCTAAGAAAATTAAAGATTGTAAATTTCGATTAAAAATATTACATACTGATCGATGATTATCATTTTGTTTGCCGTCCATATGATATGTTAGTTGCATAATAATATATGGTACAATTGAAGTATTCTCAAGAGTATTTAACCCCATTGGTTATATAGAGGAATATATATATATATATATACATATATATATGAATGTTGTTATATTACACATGTAGTACATAATATTTATGACCAATGAGGCTAAGATTATAAATCAAATGACATTTATCAATTTTTTTTCTATATTTAGATTAATCTATAATAAGCGAATGACACTTGTTATTAAAATTATAACCAAAATCTGTTTATGATTTTAGGACCCTCATTCAATTCCATTGTATTTGGTACAACCTGTTATAATTATTATTATTGTGAATTATAATAACAACCCCACATCATATAATAAATAGGCTTTTGTTGAAATTTTAATCGTTATTAATAATCTCAGATTAATAATAATATTTGGGTGGGTGTAATTCTTTGTATTTATTTTTGATCAGATTATTTATAATAATTAAAAGAGCACCAAATAAAATAATGGTATTTTAGTAGAATGCATCTATATGGTTTATGCTACACAATATTTAGCCATTCAATCACAGTATTCATTTATTTGAGCGTTGCTCATTTTGTATAATCTATATTTAAATGTATAAATACAAATATTAAAAATTTAAAAAAAAAACTGGAAAATTCCCTTTACACATTTGGTTATCCTGGATATCTAATTCATTTAATTAAACGAAATAAATAGTTAAAACTTACGTAACAATATTTTTATTTTGACTATAGTTTCGGAAACACAGTTCCTTCTTCAGGAAATATATTATAATAGAATATTGGACTATTTAATAATTAAATATTGGACTTAATGTTATATTTCAATTTACGAGCGAACTATCTTAAGAAGGTTCCAGTACTGTCTTATATAAAAAGGACAAATTTTATTATAGAACAAATACATATACACACACACACAACACATAGATATATTCACTATTCATATATACAAATAAATGTAAGTAAATCATTTTAAACTTTTCTATTTCGAAAACAAAACGGTAAAACGCGATTAAAAAAAATGTTTAATTAATAAATATTTATCTTTACTCTCCTAGTTTTTTTTTTAAATTCTGTCGAGTATTTTTTTTAATACAACAGATAATAGTTGGGTGGGCATGCTTCTAATGAGGGAGAATGAGAGAGAATGATTACTTTGCAATTAATTATCTTGCGTTCTAAACGGTAAAAATTTCTGAAACGTCGGGATTTATTAGAAAACGTTATTTTTAGCCTGTGAGAATAAAAATTAGTAAAACCTGTAGAAAAGTGATTTCATGATGGAGAACATCCTTAAAACTTATTCTCTTATAGAAATAAATAAACAATATATGTATATGATTGTATATTCATAAAGTTAATAGATATAAGCTGGCGTCTTCAATGAAGTCCTTCTATGTAGACGAAGAAAACCAATAACAAGTAACGTATATTCATATTTTTGACATATTTATAATAAAAAAAAAGAAGCATATCGTTCGTCTATTTGTTTTACAAAATTGCCGTATATAAGAAGATATATACTTGTTATCTATATATATATATATATATATATATATATATATATATATATATATATATATATATATATATATATAACCATGTATATTCTATTTTGCTCAGAGAAATTGAATTAATTTATCATTTTATCTATTTTTATTATTTTATATATTTTATATAGAATATGAAATATGAAGAAAGGTTTGTGACAGGATTCTTTGTAGCATACCAATTTCCAATTCACTTTCCAATAATAATTTGTGATTTTCAAAACTCCAGAAATCCATGCTTTCAGTAAGCAAAGAATTATTGAAAAATATATTTGTTAGTGATGTCGTCAGGTTTGCTTTCGTTTTCAAGGTTTCAAATCGATACGATAATTGGAAGTCGATTTTTTACGATTTTAGGTACTTATTTATATCTACTACTATTAAAACTATTCTTAAAGGAGGATTCATCTGATCGCTAAGAACTACAAATTACAAATTTAGATAATCAAATAGAACTCTAGATTTTTAAAATTTAATTTCAAAATTTGTTACTAATTCGTAGATCAATTATTTATATTGTATAAATACGTATTTCTACAACAGAGTGGTCATCATCAGTACCTATGATTTAGGTATTTTTATCAATCTCCGGGAAGATATGTTCCTTGTATCTAATTTAGTGTGTGATACTTGTCTCACATCAAATATTTTAAAATAGAATAGAATACAGAGATTGACAACAAAATTAATTTTAATGTAAACAAAAGTATGGGGTGCACTCTACTATTTCTATTTTAAATTATTTAGTATTTTTCAGTTCATATTCCAATAAAAGCATGTTTTTTTAGTTGTTTGAAAACTCTAAACTCTAAATTTTATTTTTTGTTTTTTACTGTTAAAATAAAATTTAAATAATAAATCACTACTTCAAAGTAAAAATCGAAAACTTAATGAGATTAACAGAACTGATTTAAGCAAAAAATGAATATATTTCTTTTTCGCTCCTTTATTGACTGTTATATTTTACTATCTGATTAACTTTAAGAATGTTTACATTTTGTCGATAATATTTCTAGTATAATTTATTCGAAAACTCACCTGCATAGCTCTTTTAGTTCAAAAGTAGAACAAGGGGGTAATTTTTTACTTAATATTTGTTGTATATTATAGTCTGCCGAAAGTGCACATACCCACGTCCCTTAAACTTGGCATGTTCAGTACCGGTGGACTATGATAAACAATTCATTCATTAATATTTGATTCAAAGTATTAAATTATCAAAAATTTCGAAATTACTATATAAAAAAAATGTACTCCATAAATTTATTCAAATTTAATTTTAATTTTAGACCGTTAAAATTCAAAATTTGAACTCACTAATTATATTTTTCTATGAACCGAAAACTACATACTTAGTTGTCCCTATTATTTCATGTCACGTGATACCAACAAAAAACGATTAAAAATATATTTTTCAAAAAAAAAAAAAAACTAGCAAAGAAATGTTTTCATAAAAAATTTGTATTTATTAAAACGCAATTAAAAATAATTAATGTAGTTTTTTTTAAATAAATAATTCTTAAATTAGCATAGATAAAACAAAAAAAATCAACTTACACAGTCAAACAATTATAATAACCTTAATGATCTTTAATATCTTCAAAAAGTTTTGCCGAAAAAATATTAAAAAACTCTTGTAAATTATATTAAATAATGTAAATAATGTGTAATTGTAATTTTGATAATAAAAAAAAAAAAAAACATTACATTATTATCAAAATAAATAAAATCTATATTTATGGACTAAATTTCAACAAATTTAATTGTCAAATTAAAAGTTTTAGTGGTCAATATTAAAAATAATACCGCAGTTGATTAATTGATTAAATTTTTGAAAAAATATTTTAAATAGAGATAATTGGGATACAAAACGGATGATTTGAACCTTAAATTTTATTACGAAATAGTAAACGGTAAAGCTTAACGGTAAAACATTAAAGTACAGAGTTGTTTCTTATAAAACTATCAAGACATTAAATCTTACTTAAATCTGACTTAAATCTTCTGTGGAAATGTTTTAATGGTTTTCTGTCGATTTTATTGTTGTTTTTGTCTAGTCTAAAACTACTTCAAGAAGTTTTGAATTCGATTTATCATAAAAAATATACCGATTTGATAACTTGTCCTGAGTTTCATAATGAAACCAGGATCCCTTATAGTTTTGCAATGTTCGTCGGTCTTTCTGTATTTTACAGCATCTGTATTTGCAGAATATTAGTATTCAGTTGAAATATGGTATGGCTATACATGTTTAAAATGCCTATAAAGTTTTTAAAATCAAAGATTTTTAGAATAACAACCCCTCCCCAGGTAAACTAGGAGCGATGATTTTAGTCACATGCCACTTCTTGTGGGGTATAATTGTTTTTCAATAGTTTTGTGGGTCTGGGATCTATTTACGAAATGTTAGACTTTAAAGCGCTCATTTTTGAATCATGGAATTGAAGAATATAGTGGAATTATGTCTTTACAGAGTCTGATTGAGGTACCTAGCCTTCGTTTCGATCGAAATAAGGGAACCTAAGATGAAAAAATTGAAGTAGAGGTTTAATAACGACCACATATAGGAAATGAACCAGATTAAGTAGAAGAAAAAAGTTGAAGGGATGAGTTTTCCAGGGGTCGGTAAAAAAGGTCTAGAATGTCTTACTTACCAGCCTTCCGCCAGAAAAGAGTAGCACGTATCTTGTATTGTATTGATTTGTAAAAGTAGTCTATCGTATCGTATCGTCTCGTTTTTATCTTTGACTTATCATATAAAGTGCATATTTTTATATTTTATATTTTTAATTGTAACAATGAAGACTATAGATGAAATTAAATCATTACCACCCAAAATGATTTGCTGTTTTAAGATTCGTACATTTTTACATATTAAAAATCTATAACAGATTAAAAGAGTATTATCTAGTGTCTGTCTCTCGAATATTTATCGAAATCTCCCTGACTTATTCTCGTCTTTTTCATCTATCGCGGCATCACTACTACCAATATAGTCGATCAACTTATATCTTGTAGTTGGAGTACTGACTAAGATACTGTCCGACATACATTTAGCCGGGTTTTTTGTTTGAGTTCGGTTAAAGACTACTTAAAAAGTGAATAAATATTTTTTTTTGTATAGAAAAATAGTTCTAAATACTATTTTAATGTGAACTAGTTTGTATACCATAAATTGTGCGTATAATCTGTTAAGAATGTTATTTGATTTGATTATATTCTAAAAAAGATACAACTTAATATAATGTTGAACACGGTATTTAAGTAAATAATACTACTACATTACTTAGAAGATTATATAATCCCAATACAAAATACATATAAAAGTAAGCTACATCCGACCGAATATTTGTATGGTTACAGACAACAAACTACATATAAAAATACTGATTTTGTCAAACATAAATAATAATAACAAGATAAAATATATAGGGGACGATTTTTTGATATTGCCCTGAAGGAAGAAGCATCTACATATAGATATACAGGACAAGTGACAGAATCAAACATTTTTTGATATGCTCAATACTTAAAATTATCTAATTCATTTTGTTTTATTTTCAACGGAGCGACTGCAATGCCAATAAATAAACTAACACAAATGACAAAACATTTTAAAATTCGTTAACTACAAGTATATTTATTATTCGTGTTTTATGTATGAACAAGTGTTTTTGAGCGTCTCAAAATTGAAGTTAGGGCTGTTAAACATTTTAGGCAGTTTGACACAGAATCGACTCCTAAAGTGGCGTTCTTTTTCCAAAATTTTACAGTTTAATTGTGTCAATTCATTTCGCTTCCAGAACCAGAATTCATTTCTTTTTTGTGAACCACTTTCTATGTTCAAAATAATATTAAAATAATATATATATATATATATATATATATATATCAATATATATATATATATATATCAATATATATATATATATATATATATATATATATATATATATATATATATATATATATATATATATATATAAATTAATATAAAGAATATTAACATAATCAAAGAGAACTCTCGGTTTTTTTAAAATTAAATTTCAAATTTTGCCCCAATTCCAAGCACAATTATTTGTGGTTTATAAATACGTATTTCGACATATGTGTACCCGTACTAAACATGGCCACAAAAGACACCATTCAATATTTTATAATTGATTTTCATTTTAAATATTCAATCAACTTTTATTCGAAACATTTCGACACAAACCGAATGAATAAGTTACAAAACATTTTAACAAAGAAGGACGCTATTTTTGTGGCTCATAGTTTCTACTATTAATACATGAACTTGATACAAATGAACATATGATTTACTTGAACATAATTCGTGTTCTTATCAAGTGTACTGTAAAGCCGTGTATATCTTTTATAATATAATATATATTTTATAGGGGTTATCATTATAGATTTGGCTTTGCCCGTGTGTGAATATAAGAATATAAAACTAACTGACTAACATAAATGTTTAAAAGGACATCTAATCGAAAATAGAATATAAAAGTAAGGGCCATCGTAATTTTGATAATGATTCGTCACCTTTTCGTCACAATCGATCGAAATTTGTATCTTATTAAGACCTCTAGAATTTATTAAACTTTGTTTTCATTGAAATTTCTTCACCGGGTGTGGAAATATTAGAAATATTACACACATTAAATTTGGAGTACGATATAGCTTAAAGTTTTCGCAATTAAGTTTAGAGCAATTTTGATTTCAAGAACTAGGATAGCTTTTGACCTAATACTTATCTACTTTTAAAGGTTTATCTACTTGAAAAGCTCAGCAAATGTTTTCACAAAACTTCCCGTTAAAATTTCGATTCTTTGTCTTGATTTTATAAGTTTGTTTTATTTTTATTAATACAACAAAATATCTATGTGAAAATATTTATCGATAAATTTTGCAACGATTTTAAACGTTGCCTGTCTGCATGATTATTTATTAAACATTAATTTTGTATGGATGATTGAATGTGTTTTAATTTGTTTGCCGATATACTTGGTGTATAATAGAGAGATTCTACTATCAAGATATATATACTATATTGTCTATTATATATTTTTATAAGGGATGTTCAACATAAAGCCCTACAAATTGTTTACCGATAACTATTTCAGACAAATTTTATAATTTTAAGGTTAGTTACTAAATTTTTGGATGGTGAGTTTTATTAACCCTACCTTGGCATTTTTTAGAAGTATTATTTTAATCGATTTCCAAAGAGGCAGGCAGTATGTTCGAGTGTGTATATAATACAAATATGAAAAAAATATTAAAGAATTATATTAGCAAGAAATATATTTATGAATTGCTAGAAGAAACTTATTTGTTTTGATAACATCAAATGCTTGATATGAAAAATCATACACATCTAGGGATGGGGATCGAATCCACGACCTCTGACATTCTAGAACAATGCTCTACAAACTTATTTGTTTTGAAAAATCGATTAAAAGTAAGCAAAATTACTTGTCTCTTTGGCAGGCTTCATTTTGCAAAGTCTCCAATTTATGATACAGCGAATCAAAAGAGTTTTGCTAAATACTCATTAATTAGTATCCCGTATACCCAGGAAATGGGAAGAATCCCGCGCGGTATTCATTCCTAAACCTGGACGCTCAAGCTATGGCGACGCAAAAGACTTCAGGCCGACAAGCCTGATGTCATTTTTGCTCAAAACTCTTGAGCGGCTAATAGAAAGGCATATTCGTGATACGAGTCTTGTAGAGAGACCGCTATCAGAGTGCCAGTTTGCTTACCAAGCCGGCCTTTCTGTGGATGCTGCACTCCACCGACTAGTAGGGTCGATAGAAGGTGCGCTCTCAGAAAAGGCAATGACCTTAGGGGTTTTCCTCGATATCGAGGGAGCCTTCAGCAATACAATGGTTGGGGCGATTCGCACTGCACTAATTGAGCGCGGGGTGGAAGACATCTTGGTAAGATGGATCTGCAACATGCTCGAAGTGAGGTGTATTACCACAACTTTAGGGGGACAATCGGTTAGAGGCTTTGTAGGTAGAGGGTGTCCGCAGGGTGGAGTTCTTTCGCCATTACTGTGGTGCCTCGTCGTGGATAGCTTACTAACCGGTCTCAAGGAATTAGGGATATTTGCTCAAGGCTACGCTGATGACATATCCATACTTGTCAAAGGCCGAGACGAGGGCACTATCTATGATCTGATGCAACAAGCGCTCTCGTACGTGGAGCACTGGTGCATTGACAAAGAACTCTCTGTCAAACCGGAAAAAACGGGCTGTGTACTGTTTACTAGGAGACGAAGAGTTGCTCAACGGATGATCAGCATATCTGGCATTCAAATTACACAAACCGGAACGGTTAAGCATCTGGGAGTCATCCTGGATGCAAAACTGAACTGGAGTGATCATTTGGATTGGAGACTAACCAAGGCAAATAGTGTCTTCTGGATGTGCAGGAGAGCATTTGGACAGTCTTGGGGACTCCAACCTCACATGGTGCACAGGTTATTCACAATGATTGTAAAGCCAATGCTCACATTTGGCTGTGTAGTATGGTGGACAAGAACCTCTCTGGCTGTAGCCAGGAAAAAATTGGATCACCTGCTCAGAGTCGTATGCCTTAGTGTCACTGGAGCCATGCGAACGACCCCTACTACTGCGCTGGGCGCGCTTCTAGGTATTCCGCCGATTCATTTAATGATTGAGGGGGAGGCCATGACAGCGGCCTATCGACTTAGGAGTTGCAGACAGTGGCACTGTAGAACAAACACAGGTCACGCGAGTATAATGAACAGGTTGGAGACGGTGACTCCACTTGTGGAAATGGCACAGGATTCCACTGTTCCGACTCATCGTTTTGACCGCAAATTTCGGGTAATCGTTCCCTCCCGTGAGGAATGGGATCGAGATGTACCTAACTTTTCACCCCCTCCCGGACCATATCTTTATACGGATGGGTCAAGGGCCGGAGATTTATCTGGTGCGGGGGTTTATGGACCTAGGATAAAGGAATCGATTCCTCTGGGTCAATATGCGACAGTTTTTCAATCGGAAATCTTCGCTATGCTGAGAGGTGCCCAGATTTGTAACACGAAAGGTTACAATGGGGCACATATCAGCATCTTCTCAGATAGCCAGGCAGCACTTCGGGCTCTTGAGGCGTCAAGATTTCAATCGAGGATAGTCTATGAATGCTTCGAGGAGCTGAACCACCTGGCACTGAGTAACACAGTCAGGCTGATCTGGGTACCGGGTCACTCTGGCGTTAAGGGGAATGAAGTAGCGGACTCGTTGGCACGAGAGGGGTCATCTCAAGCGCCCCTTTCACCTGAGCCTATCATTCCCATAGCAAGATGCTCCGTAATTTACCAAATCAAGGGGTGGCTTAAACAAGCTCACCTCGACTACTGGGACTTTGCGCAGGGCATGCGACAGGCCAAGTTGTGCATAAACACAGCTAGGCCATTCGACTGTGCTCGGTTGAAACTCAATAGAATGCAGTTGAGAAGGGTGGTGGGGCTTTTGACAGGACACTGTCGATTGAATTACCACCTTCATAACTTGGGGATCTCTGATGATCCCACTTGCAGGGCCTGTATGGAGGACGATGAAACCTCCATACATGTTATATGCACCTGCAGAAGCCTGCAAGGTGTCAGATATAGAATGTTTGGGTCCGAAACTTTGGATCCATCAATCCTGGGAGCAATCCCGGCGGAGAAGTTGTGGGCCTTTTGCGTGGCGTCTGGCCTTGACAGAATCCTATAGCTTCATCTGCTTAAAATAGCACCTCTTATCCGGAGGCGTCTCGCCTTCGGGTGACAGGTTGTTCTCAAGGAGGGCACAGAGGACCCCTTGGTCTAGGTGCTAGGGACCTGTGTGCGGTACCCCTCTTTCTTATTATTATTATTAATTAGTATCCCGTATATTTAGGTAACTTTTCTTGTATAACAAATTATCCATAAACATTTTTCAACAGTTAATACCTAATTGATTCTCTGTGTCTACTCATATTATGTAGATGAGAATAAAAACGACAGTAATGATTTTAAAAAAATCCTCATAGAAAGGAAATACAATATTTGAATAAATTATAAACACTATTCTAAAATTAGTTAGACTAGTGGACCCGTGCGAATACTTTGCACCGTTAGTTGTCAGTCAGTTTTAAGATATTAACTTATTTTTCGTCATTAGAAGGAAAAATAATCTACAAAATGGCGTATCAAACATCAATTTTGATACAGTATTAAGGGAGATATTTTATACCGACACCTCTTTGAGAAATGACATATACAGATTTTATATTTATTTAAAACAAGTTAGCCTTTAATGTCTTTATTCTACGAAACTTCGAAAAATCAAAAAAAAAAAAAAATATTTCAGATTAAAAAATATAATTAACAAAATTAAATGAAAGAAATATTATTTTTACTATTGCCGCCATTGCGGTTAGAACTGACTCAATACCATGTATTTTTTATATAAATTTTTTGTACATTTATTATTTTTCTACCAAATCTAAAGGAACACTATATATTAAACACCCTGTAGAAAATATTATATATTGTATACATGAGATATATTATTTGTATATACATATATAATAATAATATTTTTATATCTAGTCAAAAATGGTATTCGAATTGAATTTTCTGATAAGAAATCAAAATGTATTGAATAAAATTGATTCGACATATTGAATGAATTTATTAAAGCTTATCTTCACAAAAATAATGTAGAAATTCATTTATTATATACAATACCAAAAGCACATCTTGTATAAATTACGAATATATACATTATATACGTATATATAGAAAAAGTATATGGGGCCATTTTATGTCAGCAACTTCTAAAAATTTATATATATACATATATATATACATATACATATATATATATATATATATATATATATATATATATATATATATATATATATATATATATATATATGAATTGCTACCAAAAACTTACTTCTTTTGAATAAATTTTTAAGGAGTGAGCAAAATTAAGATTTTTTATTGCACGCTTGGGTTTTGCCTTTGTACTTTCTTGGAAGTCAAGTGACGATCAACAGGGATATGCATACAAAATAGTTTCAAGTATGTAACAGTTGGAAATATCCCGAGTCGAAATTGAGTGCATTATTAGAGCCTTCAAATGAACACCTTAGAATATGTATTAATATAATTTTAGTCATTAATAGGTCATTGAAAATGTTCTATTACGTTTTTTCGGCTATATTCATGACCAAAATTATAAATAGGTCATCAGTTTTATGACGTTACATCTTCATTTCACTACTTTTATGCTCTATTAATAAACTAGACAGGTTACATTCAAGAAATAACAAAAGAAATAATGATTTGTAGGCTATAATGATGTATTAAATTTCTATTCGGGACCAATTTTGGTATACAAATTTTGTCCATTAAATTGTTTAATTAGGTACTCAATTTCTAGATCTTCGTCTGCCTGTTAACGAACGATAACGGAAAAACAAAATGAGGTAAGAGCTGAAAAACCGTAGAGCTAAGGAGTTCGCTTCGAGCTCGCGAATGGACAAATCCATGCACCTATCTGTAAAAATTGATCGTTTTGACAACAAAATTTTCAAATAATTCATGATTTCCCACAATAGGAGATCAATCAGCAGTAATTACTTTTAGATTGCAGAAGTATTTTTAGATTATGCATTTATAAATACATAACTTTGATATATAATACACGATTTTATTTTAAAACACGATGAAATTGTTCATCTAATCAAGAAAATATACATCAATACGCACACTAATAAAGAAGTCAGTGTTTGCAGGGTACTTAAACACTAGATTATTTATAAAGATTATTAAGATATGTCAAAGAGAACTCAAGGTTTTTTGAAAATTAAATTTCAAAATTTGCTCCAATTCCTAGAACAATTATTTGTATTTTATAAATACGTATTTCGACTACAAAGTAGTCATCGTCAGTATGAATCAGCTAATCGTGACTATTTCCGGGATATGAAGTCAAAGATATGTTACTCGTTGCTAATTTGGTGCGAATCTCACTCACTATTTCCCGGAAATAGTTACGATTAGCTAGTTCATGCTGATGATGACTGCTTTGTAGTTGAAATACGTACTGGGGCAAAATTTGAAATTTAACTAGATTATTTGATATATTCCTTTTAATTCTTTTAGAACAAGTTAAAGACACCTACAACTTATTCTCCTGGTCATAAAAATAGCGCTCA
Organism: Nineta flava; assembly: GCA_963920215.1. Taxonomy (NCBI): domain Eukaryota; kingdom Metazoa; phylum Arthropoda; class Insecta; order Neuroptera; family Chrysopidae; genus Nineta; species Nineta flava. The sequence goes on from OY986041.1 coordinate 110,480,316, forward strand.
TTTTTAAATATTTTATAATTGATTTGTGCCTTACTTATTCGGTTTTAGAAAAAAATGGTTCGAATAAAAGTTACATTATAAATATGCTAAAAAATCTGATTTGAAACCCTATCCTAAAAAACAGAATGAATTAGGCATCAATTGAATAATTTTGAAAAATGAACGATACTTTTGTAGCCCCTTGTACCTATTTGGACATTATAAAAATAACACATCAAAATTAAGTTCAATTCTCATAGACTTCATCACTTCAGCATATTCATGTTGTCAACAAAACAAAAAATTAATTTTCTAAATAAAAATTAAAACAATTTTATTACACCTTTCACAATATGAAATAATAATAATAAACAGTTAACAATATCTTTTATATTAAAGGTAGGTGTAGACTGTAGAGACTATATAGATATTATACATTCGTTGAATATATTTCGTGACCGCACATCATAGAACATAGACAAGTGTGACATATCATCATTACCATTATTATCAATCACCTCATTTTCAACATTTTACTTAACTGTTCGTGTTAAAATTATTTATTTATACTGATTGTGTTCTACAAGATTCGTACTTGATATAAAAATAATTTAGCGTGAAAAAAAACTTAAAAAAACATGCTTTTATTGGAATATGAACTAACAAATACAAAATAATTTAAAATAGAATAATGAAATTGCCAACAAAATTAACTTTAATGTAAACAAAAGTATGGGGTCCTATCTACTTACGTCTTCATAGTAGTTCTTCTTGTAGTCACATATTGTTGACTGGGGGAAAATAAATTTCATTTTCTATTTTCTAAGTTCATTAAATAAAAGTTTTTTTTTTAGAAAACATGTCTATTCATTTCGACCTTTTAGTCTAATTTATTAAAATTCATTATTTAAATTATAAGACTAGGTTAGACAAGATTGCAGTGGCTGTCCAGATGGGACACACTTAGGCCATAAGGCCTATGATGATACCTGAGAAAAGGAAACCGTTCCGCAATAAGCCACCACTCCTTGGAACCACTTGGAGCTGTTCAAGAACAGAAGAAGTGTGCTAGTGTTCTCATAGCTTGACAGTGACAGATAAACTTGCTCATCGTGTCTTCTTTTTCCTCATCGTGACTGTTCCTGCAATATTCGTAGTACACTGGTTGGCGTTCAGGCTCTCAGCCAGCGTCCTGTAATGGATGCTACTATATTGCTTATGAAGGGCTTTTGAAGGGAGATAATATTTTCGGTAGTACCACAAGTATGTTCATATTCCGACTTAATATTGGCGTTTCTTAGAGTGGTTTCATTCAGGAGTAGCTGGCAGTTCGCAAAGAGTACACCTGGATGTTTAATAATTCAAAAGTAATAAACTCAATTAAATTTCCCACCGCTTCCACTACTTAGTTTCATGTGTAAAACATTCCTAACATTTGTTGTAAAATAGCGATCGACGTGCCCAGATTTGAGTTTTTTACATCGCTATAAGTTGAAAACAATGAATTAAATTATAAAAAATGTAATTTATAAAAATTGGTTTAGGTGATTTAACGCAATTTTCGATATGACTATATTGTAAATTTTTGTTAAAAGATCTGTAAAAATATTAAAAGGTTATAATTAGGTATACTTAATTTTAAGAATTAGTGCATATTTTATGCGACCATTATTTTCATATCTTTGCATTGAACGTTTGTGATTTATTGCTAAGTATATGTATTGCTATTTTTCAACAAAATAAAATTTATTTGTGTAATTTTAAAAGTGCTAAGTAATTATCATTAGTTAGGCATTTATTTCCATATTTACACTTTTAATTGGTTTTTGAAAATAAATCTATTTTATAAAGTTGCAATTAATCTAAATTATTGATTATCACAACCATATCTTTGAACAATTAATATATTACAATTCACCTAAATAATACATATTAAATTCAAGCATAACTCTTTTAAATAAATATATATAGGGACATATTAAGTTCGAATTCATGAGTTTCGTTTGACATTTTTTCCGTAATACGAAGTTTTCATGAAAGAGAAATTTCCTTTAAAATTTGTAGAACACTCCGACAAATTCCATATAAAAGATCTCAAAATGACCATTATTTTAAATCGTAACTCTAATATTTACGGAAATATTTGCAGTTTTAATGTTGGAACAAATATATAAGAAAATTTACTTAGTCTACGTAGCACCTACGTAACAAAGTGTTCGAATAGCAGTGAAGTTCATCAAATAATTCGTTACACATACTGTATTTAATATAAAGGTTTAATAAAATATTATTTAATATATTTTGAAAAAATTGTAATTTAATTTTCAAAACATTTGCTAAATAAATAAATAAATGCTTTTATATTTTATGTATTTACAGTAATTTCGAATTAACGATTTGGAACTGGGTCACATTTATATGATACGGAATTCTATAGCAAGCAATTGCGATGGGATTTTTTTAATCAGATTTATCTTAAGTGAATGATATGCTAATTTTCCTATATTTGGGTAATCCAAAATCTAATAATATATATGTATAGCTACATGCCTTCGTTTGCCTATCAATTGTGTGTCACATTTTTCACTTTCCGAGAAATTTTGAGCACAAATTATGAGAAAACTATTAAGTTTATGAAAAAAATTTTCAAACAAAAGTTGTTTATTTTAAAAAGAAGATTTTTATTTAAACACATTTATTTTCTATCTCTTACGGTTTCAATGATATAAATTAACCTGGCGGGGGGAAACACGTTCCGATTTTGCCCATTGACGAACTGGAATTTAGTTTTTTGCTCTAGAACCCGTGCGAAGCCTGGGCGCTAGTAATATATACTCGCTAGTAATATATACAAATTTAATTACGTCAGTTTATTTACGTCAATTTATAACAAACCAATTAATAAACGCACTGATTGATCACGTCTGGATATGCAAAAAGTGACTATATTCAAGTACTAAAAGCCCCTAGTTGATAGGGTGGACTTATACTCCTGTAGGGTAAAAGAAAGAATACTGTTACCTAATTCCAAACAGAGATATATTTCGATGTAAAACTTTCTAATCTATATCTTAAGATACATACAGCAATTAAAGAATCAAATCATCTCGTATTGTGATTAGATTAAAACTATATATAATATCTGTATGTACGATATATTATTATAAATCTATTTCATAACTCTATAAATCACGCTCATTGGATTTAATATAAATCATACTAAAAAAAAATGTATAATAACACAACAATACACAAGTTTTCGTAAAAAAACCATATATTCTAAGAATTATTATTAACACATCATTAAAACAATTTTAACAATATTAAAAAATGAACAGAAAAAAAAAACAACAAAATTATAAAATTCAAGAGCATGTAAGAACACAATATTAGTTTAAGTAAACTAACAAAATTAATGTTTGATAGTAATTTAATGTCTTTATCATTATTATTATTTTACAGAAAATAATAATAATAATATTAAAAAAAAAAATTATCAAAAACGAAAAAATATGTTTAAAAATTCGTTCCAAATAAAATGCATCTGTTTTTTTTTTTCGTTCTTTCTTTCGTAAAACATTTTTATTCATTTACTTTCAATGTTTTAAAGTGTTTGAAATATGTTAACAACTGACCGCATTTTAATGAGCCACCAAATTAAGTTGTTATGTTAATTATACAAACTTTTTTTCCTTTCTTCCACAACTCATATTACCTGTGGTAGACACATTACGTTTATATATGCGTTCGTTGTCTTTGTTCAGCTTTATATTTTGATCGTATTGTGTTGAACAAAGATGGAATGATCGAATAATATTATAAATGTTTGTAAGGTTTTGTTTTTTTATAGGTATATGATTATTATAAACATTACTTAAGTTTTAGTACAGGGTCTTTCATGCGGTATATATATATATATATAATTACTTTTAGCGAATTTTCTTTACAATGATTATAGTTGTTAAAATATCCATCGATTCAACCAAGGAGATGGAAATTGGCCTTCTTTAAAATTTATCAGGGTGTTCTGAAATTCATTCAGGAAAACTATACCACGGTGTAAAGCTGCAAAAAACAAACAAAAAAGTTTTTTGATTTGACGATTAGTTTTTGAGATATAATTAATTAAACATTAATCAATTCGACCAATCATATTTGCATTTGGCTGTCGCTACACTTATTGAGACCTCTGATTGTCGCTACTCGAGCATGCTCTTGTGGCTGCCCTACTCCAATGCTGTGGCCCCACCTCCTTACACTATGTGCTCTGTGATTGGTGGAGTAGGGCGGCCACAGTAGAGCATGCTAGAGTTCCGAGAGTCGGCATTTTTTTTGGAAATTTCCTCCTCTTTAAGAATCTGTTTGTAAAATTCCTCTAGCACCCATAGCTTTTGAGTAATTTACAAAAACGTAGACCCCTTTTCTTTGGAATCTTTAATTGTTTATAACTTTTGCAATTGTTTATGTGCGGGTTTGAAATTTTTACACATTTTTTTAGATGTCGTAACAAGTTCAACGAGCTATCCTACGTATTTTAATTTGCAATAGCAAGAATTAACACGTTTTTTAACTTGTTGACTAGACTAAATGTCTGATGTTGTTTGTCGTCTGATCAAAAATATCTATAAAAAAATATTAGAACAAGAGAATAGAAATTTTGCAACTGAGTAAAATCTTATACTTTCAATACAATAGATCCAACAGAAATTGAGTTATTTCTTGTCAATTTTCTGGAAAAATCAACTATTAAAATGACACAAGTGGTCTCTAATAGAATCCAATATTATTAGATATAATAAGTTTGTTCTTTTTATATATTAAGTGAATGTGTGTCTTTAATTTTTTTTAATGGGTATTGTTTTGTTATTGAATTATTAATAAAACAAATATTTGCGATTATTGTAACAATAATTTTCTATTTGACTATAGTTTCGGAACACAGTTCCATCATCAGAGTTTATATGATAATCAAAATATAGAATAATGTTACGAACAAATTTCGTATAATTACTATGATCTACTATAGTACCCGGATTTGAAGATAATGTTTCAGTATATGCAATGTTGATGTGTCATTATGAGTCCTACACAAACATATGTAACATGAAAGCACCTGTACCAAGGTCCTACCTATATATATATATACATATATATATATATATATATATATATATATATATATATATATATATATATATATATATATATATATATATATTTGTATAATCTGTTATAATATTATCCATTTTTATATAGTTGTAGTACCTATATAAATGTATTATATAGATGATAATGATACCTTTGTATAAAATTTTGATATGGGTAGATTTATAAATAATGACTTTATTATATTCTATAGGTAAATATACTTAATATGAATTATATATAATTTGAAGTTATTATATTTGACCATAGAATTTGTTTTATATATTGTATATTACCTAAGATCTATGACTTACCTCTATATATATATATATATAAATTATACCATAGTATGCAATTCAAACAGTTACTATAATATTTTCGATGTTTACATTTTGAAAACTTCTGTATTTATGACAACAGAAGTTTTGGGTAATTTGATTTAGCTAGGGAATATAAAAAAAAATTAGTTAGTTTAGTCAGCGGATACCGTCTAAGTAGCCGAGTGGTCTAAGGCGTTATGTCTACATGGAACTGGGAGGTTATGGGTTCGAAACCCAACATCGGCAGTTTGTCAATTATTAAGAAAAAAAAGGCGTGGTTGATTGACAAAACTATAGGCGTAGCGGCTGCCCTGGCCGGGCTATACTTCGACCCTAAGGTCCATTGTGATGCCTAAGGATATGAGGATGTGAGTAGAGTGGAATATATTTTTATAGACTAGGAATTGGTAGGATATGCGGCGACAGTTTAGTCAATTAACCGCCCTTTTTTTTTAAAATAATTGACACTATGCCGATGTCGGGATTCACACCCATAACCTTCCAGTTCTAAGTACACACAACGCCTTTACAAGCGCGGCTATTTGGCTGGTCCTGCTGTGAGTATTCCATTGACTAAGAGTGTAATAGAAAAAACAGCATTTACCCTTTTTTTTATGTACAGGAAGATTAATATATTTGATGGTGTACATATGGAGGATATGTGAGGTTTTATCACTTGCATATTTTATATAACACATGAAATATTATTTATATAAACTATACCTAATATATATTTGATATAATTAGATCTTGGATTGTTTTCAAAATATTAATTACCATGATTAAACTGTATGTAATAAATATAATGATTTATATTTGAAATTATTTATCAGATAATATAATAACTCTTTAAGATATTAAATTTTATATATATATATATAGATATATATATATACATATATATATATATATATATATATATATATATATATATATATATATATATATATATATGTATATAAAATTTAATATCTTTTATAAGATAATATATAATAATAAATATTATTTATATTAAATATATCTATAAATGTAATTCAATTTATTTAAATATTATATTTTTCAAATAATTATTTTATATTAATTCGTACAGAAAACGTGCTTTAATTAAATTTATTTTAGTCGTGTCCTATATATATATATATATATATATATATTTTATTTAAATTGTTTTTGTTTTTTGTTCCCAGCTCATCCACCAATCGTTTTGTAAATGAGTTTTGTGGCTTATTTTCTAAATTTCAGATCTTAAGCTTTGTAGTAGTCTTTCAGAAGATATACCGATGGATGTTTGAACGATGTAATAGTCTATCTATCTATCTTGTCTCTTGTATGCGTTATCTGATTCAATGAAACATATTTATATTTTATAAAAATATCATAGCCTAGACAATTTTGTAAATTATTATTTATAGTTGTCTGTTTAAGTTGCTCGTATGAGATTGTTAAAACTATTTGTATCCTATAACTGTTAGACAAATCAGTAACCTTCATGAATAATTGAACTAGAATATTACGAAAAAAATTCGATTCATATTTAATAAAAAGGAAAGTTTAATACAAAAAGTAATGAAAAATATTGGTAAAAATAATAGAGAAGTGAAAAACTGACACATGTATCGAGATTCAAACACTTAACCTCTTGTTAAAATTTCTTAAACTGATTGGAGCATAGCCCGTTTTTACACGTGAGATAGTCTTAATGAAAGTTTACAATCGCCATTAAAAATAGTTGATATAACAAAAATTACATTGCTGTTCACACAATGAAATTTACTTGAAAGCTATCAATTGCATGTTTTTTAAGAGTTCTAATTCCATTCTTGTTTAATATTTCTTCCTTTGTCAACCTCGTACTTAACCTAATTAAAGTATCCTTATCACAAGACAGGAAATATCATATATACACTCACCCTGCATTACACATAAAATTACTTATAACAAGGCTTGTAAAGTTGCTTCAAATAGAAATCTTTTCTATTTTGATATAACTAAAAACTTACATAAAAAAATAATACTGCGCCTGCTCAGTAAATCGATTGTTAAATTGCACCAAAACCTTTCACGTTTTCAGGTGTAAAAACACCCTTAGATATACGTTTGCATTGTTTATTTACTCACTTCAATGATTGGAGCAAATTATTATTTTATATATAAACAAACTTAGAATTCGATTAGAATCTATATTAAACTAAGAATTATGAATAGGATGAATTTTAATTGTTTATTGCACTGTCATCAGTGATATAAAAGTTTACAAACTTTAAAAAAAAAAAATGAACACGTTGTATCCATTCAATTTCAGCGGGAAAAAAATTCAATTAAAATGTTCTGAGTCATTGACAGGTGAATTAACCTAACCAAAAAAAAGGATAATTTAAAAAATTCAGTAGCTTTGTTAAATCAATCTATATTTTGTAAACTTTTATAAGTTATTTAATTTCTATATGATACGGTCACTTTTAATCATCTCTAAACACTATTATACGTTTCGAATTGTTTTAATGTTTTTCAATTTACCGGAATTAATGAACGAAAAAAAAGATTTATTTTGAAAAACATGCAATTCTGCATTTTAACCATTTTAGTTAATATTTTTAATGTTCGTGGGCATTTTTTTCATGCACGAAGTCTCGCGAATAAACTACAAATAAAGTTTTAATAATTATAATTTTATTAATGTTCATATCATACTGGAAATTTACTCGTCTGGACTATCTTAGGTTGCAGTTAGTTGTGTGAATCACACTCACCCACGGTTTGGTGGAAGAGATTCATACTTTATAAATTTTAAGGTTGTTGTGAAGAAAATTCAATTTAATGACAGGTTCTTCAAAATTTGACAGTTTATTATTTCCATAATAAAAAATATCCTGTCAAAATTTGAAGTTGTACCTTTTTTTGTTTTTGAGTAAAAAAATGTTAAAGTTACGATTTTTAAGAGATTTTTACATTGGTTAAATGGACTTGTCGGTAAAAACATGAATACAAAATTCTATATCTCGACAACCAGAAATGCCAGTGTTATGAAAAAAATTTTAAATGATTCCTGTCTTTCGTTTCTGAGATAATTAAATTTTTATATCGAAAAATGTTCTAAATCTAGTTTTATTTATTTTTATCTAGTTTTATTTTTAGTTATATTTATTGTTATCTAGTTTTATTTAAGTTTTCTCTAGTTTTATCACCATCCAACTTTTTTGAAATACATAAAAACATATTTTAAATTATTAAAACTCTTCGAAAAAATGAAATTTATTATTTAATTTTTAAACAATATTTTTTTTTTACATTTATATTTTTTTTTTACAAAAATTAAATTATTTGAATCGATTTAATTGCAAATTTTTTACTTATTTAGAGTTGGCAATGGATGAGATATCAATGCATTTAGTATAGGACAAACTCCGCACCCTTACTTATCCCTTCCAGTTTTACAACAACCTTAAATGTTATAGTAGATTTAAAAAAAATTATCATAATTGGTGGAAGCGCAGATAAAAATAACAGCAATTTTTATCGATAACTTCGCGCACAATAATAGTGACAGTTCAATGAATGGTACACTAAAACCTTTAACTATTCAGACTGTTTAGATATTAGCATATCTAACATCATACCCTTGATGTATTCATTAATTATAAGTAATAATTTAATTGTTAACATATAATTCAAGTTCATTGTAGCAAACTATCGATGATCATCAAAGGTTATAATTCTATAGTGTAACAATAATAAGAGAAATAATTTACACTGATTCTGTTTTATAATGGTCACGTTTTATTTAAGGCCATATATCAAATAGTTTTAGAATTGTGTATACAATATTATTTATCCAATGTATATTGCACAGCCAATCTATTGTTTAGTGATCAGTTCGATGACTTTATGGATATTGAGCTGTTTGTATGTTTGATGCCAACAAACTTCGTCTTTATCAAACTCGAATAATTGATCGAATATTGTATAACAAGCTGAGATTATTTTTCATAGTTAGTTAGCTGAACATTTTCATGAGATATATATATATATATATATATGATACTTAATATATAATGTGTTTTAGTTTAGTATGGGGTTATTTTTTATAGCCGTAGGCCGTAGGTTCTTAAATTGAAAGAGAAAATTCAAAGAAAATTAAGAGTTTTTATTGTATTTTTATTTTTATTAGGTATGCTGTGTTATGTTCGATATCGAGCCCAAAAATCGATATTCTCAATTTGATGAGTAAAACTCTAAAATGACTAATTAATCGAGTTTTTATTTTGTCGATGTTATGGTGGAATGAAAAAATCTAGTAAAAAAGAGCTAATACAAAAGTAACTAGTCATAAATACCTTTTATCGGCAAAAACTTAAAAGAGATAAACCTTCTGGTTGAAGTGCTTAACGGCCACTGAAGGTTCAAGACGATCAAAAGGCATCTATCCCTCAAGAGGGGGTGGAGGACATTGCGATCTGCCCTTCCATCTTCTGGTAAAATATCCTCGCAGAGCCATAATAGAGTATCTAGCATTTGGGTCAACCAAACTGGGGGAATCTGAGTAAAACAACTACACTGGTCCTGTCATTGGCAAATAAGACGGGTTAGTTCGATAAAGAACACAGGGTTTAAGGCATCGAACCAGGTGTGGTAGAGAACATAAAAAGTTTGAGAGGATGAGGTCCTTAGGGGTCGGTAAAAAAAGCCTAGAAAGGCCTACTATCCAGGCTTCGACCTCTCACTTCATTACTAATATTACTCACTACTTCACTGTACATTATTTTACCCACGTTTATTAAAAGATCAAGACTCCTCGACACGTGACGAAGAAATTCTGATTCATTAGTGTTGAAAATTGAAAATTTGAATTAACGAAATAGCAGAGAAAAGTGGCTTACATATAAAAAAAAGGTCCAAAGTGTTCCTGCTTAAAATCTTCTTTGATTGTAACTAAAATCAATTTTCAGTTAAATATATTACCAAGATTAAAATATCTTACCAATATTAATAAACATGTAGTTATATAACTTTGTCACGCGATTTAAATATTCAACCGGTTTCCAGACATACGGTACAAAGGAGTAAAACTATTTTTTCGATAAAATCGACGGTTTTCAAGATATTCCATCGTAATCGGCAAATTATTTAAAAATTATTTGATATGATTTCAAATATCGTCTAACATGAGTTCGTTTGGATTAAGTAGACTTCTTGACACCAAATACATAGGTAGAAAGATAGATAAATATTTGGGAATGCCAAGTATTACACTTCGACCTTGTCTGATGAGGTAAGTTTCTCCCATATCTTAGCAATAGCCAGGAGCGCTTGCTTATCGGATTTGCCATATACTCGTATATATATATATATACGTGAGCAGTTTTGCGGATATTTGCTAGTTATAAATATAACAATAACCGTTTATATTAAAAATCCCAGTAATAAATGCCGAGCATGGTTTTATAGAATTAAATATTTATACTGAATAAAAATATAGTTTGATTTTTTACTACTATGGCGTAACGATCTTGTAATCTGACAAACAATATAAATATACTTTGTCGTGAGATTTCGTACATCATGTTATTATATGATATTTAACGAATATAATATATCTATATATATATATATTCATTATAAATAAAAATGCTATACACTTTTTTGAAAATAAAGTTGTTTACGTTGTTAAGTTTTAAATAACAACATAAAAACAAAGCAAAGATAAGTTTTATTAAATATAAAATCTACCTCTACCTAATACAATATACAGAGTGCTTCAGTGTCCGAGAGATTACAAACTTCTAAGGTATAGTCCACGGCAAAAGGTAACTGAAACTGTTGACCTCACAAAGATTGTGCCCAGAAGTCAGAAAATTATGCTATGAAAATGTTTTTTAATTATACCTTTAAAATCCACCATTTTCCAAATTAATTAATACTGCTAATTGGCTTGCAAGTTATAAATTTGCTGTATATTCCAATTACCTTTGTTTCGAATCCAGTCTGTCCATTTATCTGTCTTTCTGTCCGTCTGTCCATAGGTATGATAAATAAAAAACGAAAAGAGAAAAAGCGCTGAAATTTTGTATATATGTTCTAACGGTAAAAAGTAAGGTCATGAATGGGCAAATCCGGAACGTGCAATCACTACTCTTGGTGAGAAAATATCCATCTTTCAAATAGTAAGAAATAGAACAAAAATTAGCCTTTTTAAAATAAAAAAAACTTTTGTTTGAAACTTTTTTCATGAACTCCGGTATATACCGGGTATGTAGCAATTAACTCAGTTAGTTGTCATGACTACCTTCAACAAAAATTGTTGCCAAGATGAAATAAAATAAAGGATTAGATATCTTGGTATCAAAATCGGTTAATCATGTGATATCAAAATAAAACCATTGTTGACTTTTGTTTACTAGGTGTACCTAATACGAACCATAATTCGATATATCGGTGAATTTAATAGTGTTACGTATAGTGATATCTAGATAGATAGATTGTTGAGGCTGCCCTGGACGGGCTACACTTCGACCATAAGGTCCATTGTGATGCCTAAGGATGTGAGGATGTGAGTGGAGTGGAAGGAACTTGTGAGTAGACTAGGAATTGGTAGGATATGCGGTTGCAGTCGACTCTGATAGGAACTATGCTGATATTCATCTGGAGTGTGTGAAGAAAACTGCAGAAAACCGGTTACTTTGTTCTTGTCCAAACGCCGACAGTTTAATCAATTAACCGCTCCTTTTTTTCCTAATAATTGACAAACTGCCGATGTCGGGATTCAAACCCATAATCTCCCAGTTTTCAAGTAGGCATACTGCTCACACATAACGCCTTAGACCGTTCGGCTACTAGTAGTGATATCTAAGAAACGCATTTTAACTTCCAGTGTAAAACAGTCCATAAATAACTCCTTCACTAAAGCATTCTGTACACGGGTTTGTGTGTATATGTATTATACATTGATGATAAATCAACGGTGCGTTTGAAATGCGCTAGGAAAATTATTTTATAATAAGTATGTCTGAAAACACGGCACATATAATACAAGGGGTATAATTATTTTAAAACTAAAAAGTAACAACGAGATTGTGTTCTTTCATATTATATATATATATATATATATATATATATATATATATATATATATATATATATATATATATATATAATATATATATATATATATATATATATATATATATATATATATATATACTACACTTTGCATGTTATATTTATTAATAAAATTTTATTTTTAGAGGTTTTGTTGATATCTTTTTAAAACAACACTTTTAATACTACAACAGCAACACAAAGGTAACTACATATATATATATATATATATATATATATATATATATATATATATATATATATATATATACAGGTAAGGAGGAAGGAGTTGTTGTTTTGTTGTATTTTAAAAAGGTATACCTACTATAACAACACCTCCTAATAATATCCATCATCTAAATATCAATTTTATTCAATCTTCTAGTCTTTATTTTATAACTTGTTATTAAATTTAAATATTTGTATAAATTATTGTTATTTATGTGAGGTTGGTTTTTTTTTTTAATTTTATTTTTTTTTTGTACTTGAGATCTAGATTTAATGAAAAAAAAAATTTATTTTAATTGATTCACAAAAACCAAGCTAGTTTAAATATTAAAACAATCATCACAAACTGGTCTTTGGTCTGTTCGGCCAGCCAGAGAGATCGTCGTTTATGATGGATGATGATGATGTTGCTGATCGCAGTCTATCTCAGATGCACTTTCTTATTATGAATATTGTCTAGAAGTTTTAGCAGTTGGTTGTTTTTTTTTAAACGATCTTTTTATTTTTAAAGTGGTCCACTATAGTAAAATTCATTTGATTAAAGAATTTGATCAAATTGAAATATAACATTTAATATAACATTCAATGTCCTTTATTTAATTTAAAAAGATTTTGAAGTGATACAACGAGGTAAACAGTGCGTGCGCACATACCATTTATTTTTGTAAAGTGTGTGTGTGTCTATTTATGTACGCACGTAAGAAGTTATACTTCTTTTTATTTATTTATTAAAATAATATTAAATAAGGTAATCACTTCTGTTAAAGATGTACGAGCACTTCAGCTTCAAAAAGATTAAGGCTAAAAGATTACGGGGATCTTTAATTAATTATTTAATGATAAAGTTCGAGTTTTAATGTTTCTTGTGGAGAAACCCATATTTTCACACATATTTTGACATATTTTTTATAAGTTTCACTTGGAATAAAATAAGACGAATTAAAAAAAACTACGCAATAGAAAATATAAATATAAATAAAGAGTTTGATCCAATAAAATTCCGGTTTGACGGGTCTAAAAAAAAGATATTTAAGAAAACAACTTAGATTTCGGGTAAATTTTATTTCTGTCGGCGGTAGCTTAATTACCCGAAATCTCAGGTTTTTTTCTTAAATATCTTTTTGTTAGGCCCGTTATGACGACACACTTACATTTTTTTACACTTCATTTTTTACTAAATGTCTCCCAAGCACTGTGCAATAGAGCAGGATAGAAATGCTGAAAATACACTCTGATCGGAATCTCACTTATATCACTTAAAAGAAACATTAAAAACGATATTGATATTTAAAAGTGATAATTTGCAATTGCGACACCAAAAATAATTAATAATCACTGTCAACACAAGTCTTGCATATTAATTTGCATCATAAATGTTAACACACTACATATGTTATAATACATATGTTCAAAGGCATTGCTGTAATATATAAGCTTATTTTACAGTATGGTTTAAGATTTTCTTTGATTGTTAGGAGAGTTCTACCTTTAAAAAATTTAGTTTAGATTTTAGATCCTTTTTTAAATCACAGCACTGCACATTTGTAATAAATGTGAGAAATAGATTTTAAGTAAACTACAAATTAGATTTATCAAATTAATAAAAATTAATAAAAGTTAAATACTCTCACAATAGGTATAGTATTCGTTCCAATAAGTTAACTGTGTACACATGAATCATGGTTGTTATCAAATATACACACAAAAAAACTACACCCCTTCAAAATACAACATTTAGTTTAAACATTTTTTGTTTCGGTTTTTTTTTACCGCACCATAACGAATGTAATGAAACAACCGTAAACAATTTATATAATTTTGTTACGTTTTTATATTATTTTTTGTGATACATTAATTATAATTACAATCAGTAATGGCGAAAATGACTTGTTTGTATAATTGACATCCTTATATAGAGCTCAGCGTTATACTTACAAATATAACATTTGTGATGTTGAATTTGAGGCGGATATATACGATTAGGATTGAAACACTCTGATTGAAACGGAAATGTAATATTTTACTTTGACACTCTGGAATGATTTGTGATTAAAAAAAAGGTTTTCAATAAGAGTGTGAAATTATAAAAAAAAAACTTGACCAAACTCATAGAATCGTTGATACAACCACTTTTTTTTTCTTAAATAAATAAAATAAATAAAATGATATAACGAAACATATATAGTCATCGACTTAATCTATTTGACGAACCATTGTGACAATCTACACGGTTTTATTCTGAATGGATAAAAAAATCATCAAAATCGGACAAGAATTGCGATATATAGCGTGTATTTATCCATATATAGATACACACGTACTAACCAATGGACGGAGATACATATTATTTTGCAAAAACGAAATAACAGTCAAAACAGAATAAATATGAAAAAAGGGATCGTGTTTTAGTTGAAGTTGAGCTCTTTCCAAAATGCTATGTTGAAAGTTGCTAAAATAACACGAGCTAAAATTACATTTATCATCAAAACTAAGTTGGCTAGAGACTATACGATGGGAAATTTTAACCTCAAATTTAGAAAGTGGAAGTGGTGGGAGCGGTGGGAAATACCGAATGTTGTGCAGCAGTTTTCAACTAAACACAATATCGCACTGCTTCACCAACCTTCGTACAGTCCTGACATAGCCCCCTGTGACTTTTGGTTGTTCCTGAATTTGAAAAAAACGTTCAAAGGACACCAGTTGACGACATAAAGACGGTTGCAGATAATGCAACGAGGGCACTCAAGGCTATACCAAAAACTGACATCCAGGACTGCTTCGGAAAGTGGAAACACCCCTGGGAGCATGGAGACTCCTTTGAAGGATGCCACTCACCCTCTGACGAAAAATAACGCCTGCGTGGAGATATGAAGGTAGGTCGGATACTTTTCGGACAGACCTCGTACACCATATCAATCAATGCACAAATTCTAGCAACGTAATATGAGAAAAAAACACCCCCTATGGTAGCGGTGATTAAAAGGCTAATATTCCCATAATAAGATGCAATTATTATTTGCAAATACTTAGGGTGTACATAATGAACTCAGCATTGTTACCAAATCATCTTAATAAGGTACAGTCACTGTAACAAAAAAATATTCCATCTGAAAAAATGTCGATCGTACATCATGTCACCCAAAATCTTAAAACATGAAATATTTTATCATTGGTGTAATTAACAGATACAATGTATCCTATACGATAATTTATTTCTTGAGTGATAAGCTTGATATACTTGTGAACGCGTTAGAGAACGAAAATTCCCGAAACAGGATACGACGTGAATTTTACTTGGAAGAATCCAGTTTCTAGAATGTTATAAAATACAAGGAATCTATAGTATGACAGATTCGCTAATATGTTTTAGAGTTTTTACGGACTATTAGCACCTAGCATCTGAGTCAAATGCTGAGGCTGCCAGCTTGAGTTTTTTGACAAACCTCAGTTCTAGATAGATAGATAGATTGTAGAGACTGCCCTGGACGGGCTACACTTTGATCATAAGGTCCATTGTGATGCCTAAGGATGTGAGGATGTGAGTGGAGTGGAAGGAATTTTTGTGTATAGACTAGGAATTGGTAGGATATGCAGCTACAGCTGACTATGATAGAAACTATGCCGATATTCATCTGGAGTTCGTGAAGGAAACTGCAGAAAACCTTCTCAAGCATAGTCGGTTACTTTCGTTCTTGTCCATACGGCGACAGTTTAGTCAATTAAACCGCCCCTTTTTTTTCTTAATAATTGACAAACTGTCGATGTCGGGATTCGAACCCATAACCTCCCAGTTTCCAAGTAGGCATACTACGCAGACATAATGCTTTAAACCGCTCGGCCACTTGGACTGGAACCGGCCAGACGATAGCATTTCCTTCATCGTGATGTTATGATTGTATCTATTTCAAGAACTTATTTACATCACAATTAAACGCCGATAACGGAAATGGGTAGGTCATACACTCCGTAAAGACCAAAACGATGTAGCTAGGACACCCCTTGATTATACACTACAAGGTTATAGAAAAAAAGGCCACCTTGTAAACATCTGAAGAAGAAATCTTATGGCCGACATAAAAATTATTGTCATGACCTGAAATCCAAACCAAACTAATCGCAAAAAATAAAAAACGGAAACGTTATAATAATTATAGAATGACAGTGCCTTGAGAGACACGGAAATATCAAGAGGCGTCCCCGAGTTGGCGAAGTTTCTGACCGAAAAAAGTTCCCTGTCAATGTGGAGTGAATTAAGCAAACTGTTTATAAATAGATTCCCATATTGTCATATATAGATTCTTATACCTCTTTACATGAGAGAAACCGCTTTCTTTACCTTTGTGAGAAAATTTTTTTTACACTGCAGTTTGGGTGTTTTTTATTGCACAGGACTGTACATGTTTTTCTTATTACCACTATTATGTTGAATTTTTAACTTCCAATATCAATTAGTAACATTTTGAACATTAAAAAAAGTACACTCAACATATGATTAATGAAATGTCAACTAGAGGCGGTATTTGAAGCATTTTAAAAGCAAAGTTATAATATAGACGTTGTATAATACATTTGCGTGGTTGTCAAATAAGCATTAGTTTAAAATTTTAGGTATATGTAAAAGCAGGTATATATATATATGTTATATATATATATATATATATATATATATATATATATATATATATATATATATATATATATATATATATATATATATGTATATATATATATATATATATATATATATATATAAACAACATACGTACACGTTCTTTATAAATATGAATAATATTTTTAATAAATATAATTAACCACTCGCATCTTGCGTACACGCAAATATGGGAAGAAAGATTATTTCGACAATAACCCTTAAGGCGTAATTTGTAACACAAGAATACAAATGATTATTTTAAACGATATATTTTGTTTTGTTTTTGTGTTAACTTAAGTAGTGCCGATAATGAATACACAATAGTAACATCTTCATTTGTCAAAACTATTTACAATGAGTTTAATAAGTAGTTTAGCCTCACATCCTTTTATATGACTTTATGCTTTCAACTCATCAATTTCGGTTTCAATAACTATTTCAGGCGCGACGAGGCCGGAATCATATTTCGGTATGATTCCGGCCTCGAAATTGAAAAATCATACAAGTGATATAATAGGGAATATGCATGAAAATTTTTTTGAACTTGAATTGAAGCATGTTTACTTGACAAATATCAAGGTAAAATTACTTTTTAAATAACTTTAAAAATAAGCGAGATATGAATGATTGAAATTCCCGATTAGACAAAGAGGGTTGTAGCTCTCTTGATATGTTATGTGACGTCATATTACACTTTCACCATTTAAAATACACGTAAAACTCCGTTTTAAGTATTTTTGTAAGAAAGAGACAGATAATAATCTTTAAAAGCTTATAGCTTCCTTGATATTTGTCGGATTTTAATTTCGTTTTTAAATATTATTACAGTATTAACAGTATTTTCATATTCTGAAAATAAATGTGAAAAAAAATTTTCATGCATATTCCCTATTATAGCTGACTGTAGACTAACTTAATTAATAATAATTGGTTCAATCATGCAAAGGCAACTTCGGTAATTTATTAAAGCGGGAAGAACGTCCGTTCACGTTATGATTGGGATCCTGACTGGCCATTATACGTCTAATGAAAACAGAGAATCGGAGAGCATTTTACAGAAAATAAGTAAAATAAGAAATTATACTAACATTATGCTATTAGAACGGGTATATTTCCCGTTTTCTGAAAAAGAACAGGCATATTCATGAGAGATGGGAAATGTAGGATCTAGAAAAAAGTTTTAGATAGGCTTGCCTGACTTCGAGCTCCCGTCTAGTACAATTAATATTAAATTTATATTAATCACTCATCATATCTGTTTGCTAGAGTGCCGATATCCCGCCTGACATTCACAAAAATGTCCTAAAATTTCAAAAAAAGACAGCTTATAAAATAATCTGTGGACAAAATTTAACGTTGTGTCGATACTACGCCTAATAATCGTTCAATAACAAATAGACTCATTGGGGACAAGTGTACGACCTTTCGTAATCTAGGCTTCATAAAACAATGGAGATTAGACAGGGTTCATTAAATACTAAGAAGAAAGCCGTAGTCGGTGATTAATTGTCCGGAATTCGAGTAGCTTGGTGGGTCATTAGGTAACTGTAGAGTAGTCGCACATCTGTTATCCACTTTTTGCAATGTTCAACAAGTTTTGCTTCTTCCTGTTATCCTACAAATGTTGTGTGCATCCTTTGATCTACCTGTTACAAAATTTGGATCTAATGATTTTTAATATATTGTTTTGGATCATATATGATTTGGAAATATCCGATAGCATAAAGTTCTATCAAACCAACAATTAATTATCTAAAAAATCCAAATATTTGAGATTTTCGTAACAATATTTTATATCCTTACATAGTATAAAAAAAAGTCCCTCAGCCGCGTCAATGGATATCTGTCCAATGGAGTGGTTCTCGAGGAAGGTTTTAGTATATAATTTGTCAAGTTTTTGTATACATTGGTTAAAATATAATGATATTTGTTGGAGGTGTCAGAAAACATATTATAAAACAAGTATGTTTAATATGCTATGCATAGATAGCGATGCATACAACAAATACGTTTAAAAAATTTGCCTATAGATGGCAGTATACACAACATGAGTACTTCAAAAATTTTGCCAATAGGTGGCAGTGCATACAACAAATGTATTTCGAAAATTAAACGCAATTTATCAGTCCTTGACGGGAGAAAATATTATGTTACTTGGTTATAAGCCGCGACGTGTAATGGTAATTAACTATAGTTTCGGAAACAGAGTTCCTTCTTTAGGAAATATATGTCTTTTTGAACTCTTAAATTATATTTGTTTTAAATTTTGCCATCATAACAATAGGGAATATGAATGAAAATTTTTTTTCACATTTATTTTCAGAATATGAAAATACTGTTAATACTGTAATAATATTTAAAAACGAAATTAAAATCCGACAAATATCAAGGAAGCTATAAGCTTTTAAAGATTATTATCTGCCTCTTTCTTGCAAAAATACTAAAAACGGAGTTTTACGTGTATTTTAAATGGTGAAAGTGTAATATGACGTCACATAACATATCAAGAGGGCCCTCTTTGTCTAATCGGGAATTTCAATCATTCATATTTCGCTTATTTTTAAAGTTATTTAAAAAGTAATTTTACCTTGATATTTGTCAAGTAAACATGCTTCAATTCAAGTGAAAAAAAATTTTCATGCATATTCCCTATTATGTTGCTATGACACTAAAATTATTTACAAAATAAAATAAGACATTCCTAACATTACAGTATTTGGCAGCTCCTTTATGGTGGTGCATGTTTGAGCCCATTTGGTTTAACTAAAGTTACATACATGATACTATATCATGATAACATACATACAGCGCGCATTTACTAAATGACAGGCTGTGTATATACATAGATTTTGGTTGGTTTGAGTGATCATATTCTCTCTTATGACTATATCCTTAGGCAGAATATTCCACGATCAATATAATACGTACAGAATATTCTCATAATTAAAATCAAGTGAAGGAGATTTGAGGTTATGATGATAATCATGTCTAATTTATACCCAAATGTTACAAAACATTAAAGCCCTTAATGATTTCAAATTAATTTTAATAATGAAGTCATTTTGAAAATTTTAATTTTGGTATTTTTAATGAGAGTGTATTCGAGCTTGAATGTATACTTCCGAACATTAGGTATAACAAGGATTATACTATAGTAAAAAAATACAAATACAAATTTTGTTTAATCTATCTTTGCAGTTTTTTGTTAGCGAATTTCCTGAAAGGAAATAGAGCTATTGGTCTCGTACCGACTTCAAAATTTTTCAAAAATTTCTTCAAATGTCCATCGATCCTATCAAGTAGATGTCGAAAATCACCATCTGTAAAATTTATATATATATATATATCTATGGATATATATATATATATATATATATATATATATATATATATATATATATATATATATATATATATATATATATTTATGTGTCTGTAATCGCTCTAGCGGTCACAATTTTATTCCGATCGGAATGAAACTTGTTATTTGAGTCGCTTTTGGTATTCAAAAGGTCAAGTTCGTTAATGGGTAAAATCGGTTTAAGATTGAAAATTAAATTCCTTAATATCTCTGTACAGATTAGAGTTTGAGCAAAAATGATAAGGCGATGAAAAGTAGAAAATTTGATTTTCTACAACTTTATTCCTTACGCATTTTTCGATTGTTCTAATATTAAGAGAGATATTTTATATTTTGTGTTTTCTTCTTTCTTTATGCCTCCATTTCCCCTTGACGTATGTCATTTATTAATAGAGACAATTATATTTGTTCGAGCAACAAACAAAGACACTATATCACATTAATTAATTAATTAATGTTAATAGCCAGCAGGACTACGGTGGCAGACATTGCACTCGTACATTTATAATATTGTTATCTGCCTATTAAACATTATTTCATTCAATTAAAAGATGAGGGTAGATTTTACTAATGCCGGATCTTAGACAAATATTGCAAATATCATTTCGAATGTTTTAAGTAGTTCAAATTTTTTGCAGAGATGTGTACATACATAAGCAGAAATAGTTATAATATGATGATGTATTACATGTGTAGATTGTTAGATGTAGATATATCTCTGTTATGTAAAACGTTGATGTTGTTGACAATGCAACCACAATTAACATTTAATGAACTGTAGGTAATATAATATACACCGGTTTTAGGGTAGACTCCGACAGTAGTAAAAATTATATACAAAACATATCATCTCTCAGTAGTAGAAGATGTAGAAGAATAGTAGCTCGGGAACAAACAGGCATTGGTATCATCAAAGCTCCTGTACACACACACTCACACAAAATGTTTTATTATATACATATATATATATATATTATTTTCTGTATTTTATTCTGGAATTCTCGGCTACAGAGGTAGATACAAGTAGCTCCCATGGGATGCAATTTATTACTCGTAAAATCACTGTACCATATATATTTTTAGTCTAATATTCTTGTTTTATATTTAGTTGTTTTAAACCTACTACAACCACTAAAATTGGGTGGGTTTTTATTTTTTTAAATTTTATTATTCATTTATATATATATATATATATATATATATATATATATATATATATATATATATATATATATATATATATATATATGTGTGTATTTTTTTTGTTATTTTTAATTGTACTACAAGATTTTTGTTTAATTTAAAAGAGTATGCTACATGTTATATGGGATTCAGTATTTTATTATTTGCTTTGATATATTGTGTTATAATTTAATAAAACCCCATTTACAACCCCAATTATTGTCGTAGAAATGTTTACATGAAGAACGAGTCTTTTTTTGAAAAATAGTCTACTATGGCCTATGGTAAAGACGAACTACATTGTAATAGCGAAAAAGATCCTAATCTATTTCGCAATCTATAAAATAAGAAGACTATGAGTATAAAATTTTAAGTAATTAAATACTTTACTAACAAAATTTTTATTTGATAAACGAAAAAGTTGAAAATAATGATTTTTCCAGAGCCGCCATTATGTAACTACTAATATAAGCTTGGGACTTTAGGTTTTAAATGTTCATCCTAGACTTTTATGAGCTCCATGCCCCAATATTTTATTTATAGTCACATGTTAGTGATTCGTGTGAAATATTTTATTTTCTACTTTTTAATTCATTCAATAAAAGCTTGTTTACAAAAACAAACTTTTTTTTTTAGTGTATTATGTTTTTAATTTTGAGACTAAAAAATTTAACTTCCCACCGCTTCCACTACTCTCTTAAATTTATCAACTCTTTCCACAAAATTCTATTTCAGGGAATATTTATGAATTCAAGCTATATACAACCATATTAGATACGCTATATGGGCATGGCCACAAAATTTAAAAGTTTTAGATTAGTTAAAACTAGTCGAAATTGTGATTGCGAAAATATAACCCTCACAAACAATATAACAAACAAACAGAAAATGAAGTTATTTTAAAACCAATTGAACTAATCAATTCGAGTTTTTTCACGGTTGTTTTGTTGTTGATCACCGAAATTTCTGTTCAGTTCAAAATTTTTAAAATAATGTAATCAATAATACTATAATCATCGTTGTCAAAATCGGTCAAGTAGAAATGGAAGGTTAGAGAGTGGGGGAAATGTTACATTATGAATCATGTAATTAATGAAATATTACATTATCTCTAAATATTATTAAAATTATCACATAAGGAATAATATAATTATCACCTGATCATATTTTCTGTAACTTTGCAATTAAAATGTTCGAACAATTATCAAAGTTAATTTTAAAACTGTCACCATGGTAACTTTATTTTTTTTAAATTATTGCATTCTACTAGCATAACATCTCAGGTAGCTCAGCGGTAGAGTAGTGGTCTAAAATGCCGGAGGTCGGGGGTTCGATTCCTACCCTCTAGATGTGAATGATTTTTCATATCAAACATTTGATTTCAACTTAACTCTAACTTTGCTCTTTTATCAAGCAAAGAATGTTATAAATGTTCGGATACATGTCTTAAATGTCAACTTAAGTAAACCCTAGTCACTTCCGTTGGTATAATATAACCGAAAGGAAACCATACGAACAATGGATATAAATAGACGCAAGTTTACAAAAAAAATATGTATAAATACATAACATATCAGGTAGCTCAGCGGTAAAGCATTTTTATTGAATGCCGTGGGTTCGATTTTCGTCCTAGATGTGTATGATTTTTCATATCAAGCATTTGATGTCAGTACTACTTTGATAAGTTATGCTATGTGTATATATTAGTGAACACGGGCAGTGGCATGCCCTACAACTAGTACACACGGATATTTTCGTTGTTAAAATAGAGAACAAAATAAAATTGATATATTAAAAAAAAAACAAAAAAAAAATTGTAACACGAACTATAATAATAAAATACTATATAATCAAAATTATCTATTAAATTTTCTATAAAATTTAATTTAATTTATAAAGAATATTTAAATTTAATTTATTTTAATTATTACTCAAAAAAAAAAAAACACAAATCATGAAATAATAAAACATGCAATCCTCTATCTATGTAGGTATAATATACAACAAAAGTGACGTACTTTTTTCAACAGTTTACAGATGATTTGTGCCGAATTTATTCGATTTTTAGGAAAATGTTTCGAATTAAAGTTGTTAATATATTTATAATCAACAACATTTACTTGAAAAATTTTTTAATAAATCGAACAGATAAGGCACAGACTAGTGATAAAAATTTGAAACAAGAACGCCACTATTGTTGGCGATAGTATACTATGGGGTGTTCTATAGGCATAATAATTCTTCTTTATATACAATCAATATTATTATGATGATTATTATTATTGTTAAAGTTGTTTTTTTAAGAAAAAATAAATAAAATCTAATATTACATGACAGTTTATTAAAAATTCTATTTATTATAGTTTATACAAACCGCTATCTACCTAGTACTTGAAATATTAATAATATTATTAATTTATAAATAATATTAAAGAGAACTGGGCAAAAATTTCGATTTTTGCTCCAATTTCCTAGATCAAAATTTTTAGTAGTTTAAAAATACGTATTTCGACTACAATGTAGTCATCATCAGTATGAATTAGCTAATTGTAATTATTATCCTCGGAGAATAATTACAATTAGCTAATTCATACTGATGATGACTACTTTGTAGTCGAAATACGTATTTATAAAATAAAAAAAATTTTGATCTAGGAAATTGGGGCAAAAATCGAAATTTATTATTAATTTACTTTTAGTGAGCAATTATTAGGATGATCAAAAATCAAACACAAAGATGTCTAATATAATGATCCAGTCGATCTCCTTAATTCCTCATGTCCGTTCGTCTGTTCGTCCGTCAACCAGATAACTCCAGAACGAAGAAAAATAACGACTTGCAACTTTGTGTAGGTGTTCTAGAGCTAAAAAGTAAGAAAAGGTACGTGAATGAGTCAAAACAGACCATCAATGCCCGCGTCAATGCGGGAGGTATTCATTTTAAAACCGTAAGTTCCTTTTTTTAAAATAAACAACATTTGTTTGAAACTTTTTTTCATCAACTGAACAGTTTTCAGTTATATCGGGCTCAGTATATATCGGGCATTTAATCAATTACCTCAGTTTTTAGTGTTTTTTTAAGAACCAAGATATCCTAAAACCTACGCAATAAATGTTAAATAAAAGCAATGATTTGGGATTACAACCAAACATTTATTTTACCTGAATATCTAACAGTTGATAGATGAGTTTGTGGGTAGCTATCAGGTAACTCAGGAAAACATGTACTGTACTCAAAAGTACCTAAATATTGCTGATAAAAACTTTGACTAGCCTAATTTTTCCACCTCTTTCTCTCAGACGTTTCAAAGTGTGATTGATGAATCCAAGTAGAAAAAACGATAAAATGAATGAAGAAATACGTTAAATACAATTAATGAAGGTTTGATTAAAGAACATATTTAATATAGTAATATAAAAGTAATCATTACCGAAAATTAATTTATAGTCCCATCTATTATTGAGAATATAAAATAATTTTATTTTGCATGGTTGTACCATCTATTACTAAAAATAATTTCTCTATTTAACGGATAAACCTGTCAATTTTCGTTTTTTTTCCTACCACACCTAAAGATGTAAAACTTCAAAAACAATTTTTTGAAATAAATTCATCTTGACATTTTTACAGAACAATTTTATATACTAAGTATAGAATCTAATGAGGCCAGTTTACTTAAATCTGTAGTATAACGATATCTACTGGACAAAAATCACTCGTTAATCAGTAAATATTTCGTTCGAATATAAAATGACGGAAACAGAAATGCTGTTATAATTAGCTGATCACAAAAGAATCGTGTCTAATTAGAAGACAAAACATGTCAATAAAAATAATAATAATATTATTAAACAATACAAAAAAAGTTCATTCACACCTTTTAACAAAAAAAGAATCTTTTGTACTTTGTAAAACGAAAAAAAAAAATACCACTCACTACTCATTTATTATTAATCAGAAATATTTATTTAATTATTAAAATGTAATTAATAAAAACAAATTTAATTTTTATTAAATTCATTTTGTGTTCTTTTTACTTTTCGTGTATCTTTCGGCATTTGCTTTTATATCAGAAAAGAATAACCAAAAAAAAAAACAAAAACAAAATTCTAATGGTTATTATAGCTATTCAATTTAGGCCATGTTAAAAATATATTTGATTGTTATGTTTCATAACTTAATAATTAATATGCTTCATGTAATTAATACAAAAATCTGTTTGAAAAAATAGTTATAATAATAAAAATGTTCAAAAAAAAAAAAGAAGAAAGAATTTTATATAAACTGTCATAATTAATCATTTAATAATTACTTAGTATATAAATTTGTTTTTAATTTGATTATAAATAACACTATATGTTTGTTTGTTTTTTTTCTCGAAAAATATTTAATAGCAAAATTGATCAAACTTATCACCTTTAGTACACTTAAATTTGAAAAATTACCAGGACTATCTTCAATTACTTACAAAAGAAGGAAGCAATTATATTGTAATTGTAATGAACATGACAAAAAAAACATTTATTTTTATAAATAACTGACGGTTTTTTGAAATCTTAATTTTATTTTCATGTTGGACAAATTAATGTGATAAACTCATTGAGAGTCTACGGTTTTTCAATGCTTTTCTTATGTTCAACATGATGTCTCTAAGGGTCAAATGTAATTATTGAAATTTGACACAATTTTAATTGTAGTATCGATTTGAATAATCGCATATGTAAGCCCGTTTTTACACGTGAAAGTTTTGTTGAAAGTTTTCAATAGCAATAAATGTATGTGATATAACCATACTTACATCTCTTTGTTCATGCAGAAATATATCAATCGCATGTTTTGTTAATAGCTTATAATTCTCGTCTTGCTAAATATTTCTTTCTTTGTCAACCACTTCAGTCACATGATCATAGTAAACCAATCACAAGGAAGTAAGCCAATCACCCAATTCTTACATCTAAAGTTACATATAAGATTGCATCGAAATAGAAGCCAGGTCTATAGTGTTATTACTGCATAGTTTCATCGAAAAATACTACTGCGTTTGCTCATCAAGTTATGCCTTATGAATAGTTTCCAATTGGCCAGCTACGTTTTTTAGGCTCGTTGGATTCCTGCGACGCGAACTTTCTTCTGATATGTTTTCCATAATTCCGAAAATATTTACAAGTTATATGAGAAATCTTCAATTTATTTGTAATTTCAATTTAATACCGATTTCCACTCATTTCCGACAAATACTTGTCTCTCCTGTCCTCCTAACAGTGCTCCACAGACTCTTTATAGTGACACTAGAATCAATGTCCTAGCTAAACTCGTTTCCAAACTAAACCAATTTAAAACTTTACACAATGCTAATTTGTAATCAGACACGCGCATGCGCCAACACTGGTACGATGACGTCACAAAACAATTACAGCGGGGCAGATAGGTAAAGATATGATCTATCTGCTATAGGCTCAACCATTGTAAAAGGCATATTAAGGTCTCAAAGTTATTAGCGAAAACGATCTTACAGATATTCGGCACACAAGAATGATTGACCGACCACCAGTCTAACGATGGAATAGTCGTTTTCACGTAAAAAATTTGGCATTTTCTAGAAATCACTATGGAATTCAAAATATTGATAGTGGGAAGTA
This sequence comes from Nineta flava, assembly GCA_963920215.1. Taxonomy (NCBI): domain Eukaryota; kingdom Metazoa; phylum Arthropoda; class Insecta; order Neuroptera; family Chrysopidae; genus Nineta; species Nineta flava. The sequence continues at coordinate 110,507,917 of OY986041.1, forward strand.
TTGGGTATATGTTTAGAATTAGTCGAAGCGTTGTGAAATTAAATTAATTTTTTTTAGTTCAAAAAAATTAATTAATTAAAAGAACTTTTTAAAAACAACTGTATTCTATTAAAACCAAAGTGCACTAAAAAGTAGAAAATAACTTATGTTCCAGTGTTTATTTGCTGATCCGAATAATTTTTTAACATTTGTAAAAATGAAACGATTTTGCCAGGGCCCAAAATTAATCAAATAGAAGAAAGTGATTATTTTAATTACAACGAACATTAAAACGTCGATTCTCATAGAGAAACTAACTACATGTGGGTGTTTCAGACATGGCCGCTACTTTTATAAAATAAATTCAAAATAAAATTTCATAATCTGTGAAATATATGCAAAAAATTATATGTCATTTCAAAAATTTCCCACGTAAATTTGAAAGCAGTCAACGTTAAAGCCCCATTTTTATGTAACGATTTAGCTATCATATATATATAAGTATTATATAATAGTAGTATCGTTAGAATACGATATATAGAATCCCTCACTTCATGAGAAAAGTAGGCGGAGTTATATCATAACGTAGTGACTATATATTTACGAAGATTATGTCAGTAATCTTTTTGAAAAGTGGGTTGAACTAAAAAGAAATACATATGAAATTTGTGAATTTTCTGAAAATATTCTTTTACTCTCTAAAATCAAATATGTTTTATTTGAAACCTAATAGAAAATCAATTTGAGGTTAACATTGGGCAAATTTTAGGTAGTAATTTAGCACATTCTTTGTTTTTTGCTTGCCAATATCAGCGTAAAAAAGTATTGTTATCGTTTTATTGATTCGTGCTTTCTTTTGTTTTAATTCCATTTTAAAAATCTGGGATTGAAAAATAACAATAGGGAATATGCATGAAAATTTTTTTTCACTTGAATTGAAGCATGTTTACTTGACAAATATCAAGGTAAAATTACTTTTTAAATAACTTTAAAAATAAGCGAGATATGAATGATTGAAATTCCCGATTAGACAAAGAGGGTGATAGCCCTCTTGATATGTTATATGACGTCATAGCACACTTTCACCATTTAAAATACACGTAAAACTCCGTTTTTAGTATTTTTGCAAGAAAGAGACAGATAATAATCTTTAAAAGCTTATAGCTTCCTTGATATTTGTCGGATTTTAATTTCGTTTTTAAATATTATTACAGTATTAACAGTATTTTCATATTCTGAAAATAAATGTGAAAAAAAATTTTCATGCATATTCCCTATTTCTAAAATGTTTGTTTTGCAGATATCTATTGTGTCATTTCAGTTTCGATCTTTGCGATCATTTGCAAACTGTCGAAACATGTCACAATAGATATTAAATATAGTTATCATAATAGCAGGTAATTATTAAATAGTAAGCTAAAACTGAAATTGAACTCAGTAGACACAGGCAGGTTAGAGATCAGTGACAAATTCTAGTCGCAACCCAAAGTGATAGGCAATTTATTCGTAATTTGGTACAAGAGATGCAAAACTACCTGAAATAAAGTGATAATTAATACATCATATTAAATTTGTATTTCCGGTATATAATTTATACCAGGGTTTATTAAGTTTAGTCCCGATTTTTTTGAAACTGTTGATCGCAGAAAAAAAATTTGGTATAGATGTTCATAAAATGACCAGATTAGATCATTTCAGCAAAGTAGTCCTCCTGTCCGTTCGCCCGCCTGTAAACACGGTAACTCAAAAACGAAGTTTTGTTTGAAACTTTTTTTTCATAAATTTAGTATATACCGCATAGTTTTATTAAATACGTCGCGCTGTTCACAGAACTTCTTCTTTCGTTTCGCCGTATTAATACCTGCCACGTAGTTTACTACGATTACTTTCAATTTACCCATTTTTTTTTCTGTGTAGTTATTTTTCAACGTCATCATATACTTAAGAAAAAATGAGTTTACTATAACCTTAAATAAATTTTGACTATGACATGGTAATCACATAAAAGTATCTTCTCAAATTAGATATATTTTATATTTTAAAATTACCTAATATTATAGTAATTAAATATTAATAATATAATAGAATTAATAACTAATAAAATATTATTATATCTATCATTCATTGTTATCAATATAATAATATAATACAAACATCTTAAATATATAACAAAAAGAATTATGTATGTAGTCCAGTTTGAAACGGTGCTGTGTGAATCGAAACGTATCGAAAACTATATGCTTATGCAATTTGTCTTTACTATCCTGTCGATAATATTATTTGTAATCGTACAGGTCAAGCCATTGTAATGTTTTCCTTAGTGCTGTTTAATAGCTACTAAGAAAAACATTGTAATGTCTTGCGATGGAATTGAAATATGCGAGAGCTCTGCCCTATTTTTGTAATATGTATATACAGGTGTTCTGAAATTCATTCAGGAAAACTATACCACGATGTAAAGATGCAAAAAAACAAACAAAAATGGTTTATAAAGTTTTTGATTTGACGCTTAGCTTTTGAGATATAATTAATTAAACCTTAATAAATTCATCTATTCTGTCGCTACTCTAGCTCTACTGTAACCGCCCTACTCCACTACTGTGGCCCACCTCTTTATACTATGCACTCTGTGATTGGTGGAGTATGGCGGCCTCAGCAGAGCATGCTGCCACTGTAGCGACAATCAGTTCTCAATAAGTGTAGCGAAACACGCAAAAATTAATAAATGCTAATGTGATTGGATGAATTTATTATAAATGTTTAATTTATTGTATCTCATAAACAAAGCCTCAAATCGAAAAAACTTATTGAACTTTTTGTTTGTTTTTTTACAGCTTTACGTGGTATAGCCGTGGTATAATTTTCCTGAACGAATTTCAGAATATATATATATATATATACAGGTATATAGAAACTGAAATAGATTTGAAAATGGTTTGATACAAATTTCCAACAACTGGCAATAGTTAAAGATGTGTTTTTGTTGTAATTATTATGGAACAAAGTTATGCGCTAGAAAATATTTGTAGGTGGTTGCCCCGTTTTCGGATCAGGGTTGCCTAAGCAATTAATTGAAGTCACTATGTGTACTATCTTTTCTGAAAGTTTTATCCTCTTGGCAACCATTTTTTACGCTTGTAGCGCCTACTAATAATAATAGATATTTGTATTATTTCAGTTTTTATTTTATTTTACAAGAAAAAATTTTCCTTGCTTAGTGCGACGATGCACTACCGCATATACTCGGATTTCATTGAAACGTTTTTCCATACACCAACACCATCTTATACTGGACTAAAATTTCTATCCATATAATTATATAATGTAAAGTATTAGTAAAATAATACCACATTATGATGATATATAAATAATTTATTAAATAATTAGTTGAAATAATTATTTTTAGATCAGATAATATGATAAATGTTTTACTATATTAAATTCGTTAATATCATCATCATAATATGAATGATATTATTAAAATAATAATACGTTTTGATTAATAAAATAATTTGAATATTCATATATATATATAAAATAAATAATAATATTATAAATAATTTATATATTCACAATATTTTAATATATATACACACACATCTTTTTTTTAAATAGGTTTGTTTAGATAAGTACGTTATATATGGATGACTACTCAATTGGTGAATCAGTTTTAAAATTATTGTTCTAGGCTAGACCCAAAATTTGTAGGATTTGAAAATAATTTCAAACAATTAATTTTTTGCTATTTCACTGTTTCTTTATTATATATATATATATAAAGTGACATGTTTCGGTCTTTATGACCATTATCAAACTGATAATTAATCACAGCTCCAACCACCAACCACTCAAACCTATAAGACCTCCTTCTCATACGCATTGCTAAATGTATACATATGTACTCTCTCATACTCGTTATGAATATTATTCACTATTTTGAAAAATATTCTTTTTTATCAAACCTATAAGACATCCTTCTCATACACATTGCTTAATGTATATGTACATATGTACTCTCTCATACTCGTGGGATATATGATACGAAGATGTAAACTAAACAGACGGTATATAGAATAATGAAACAGTGAAATAGCAAAAAATTAATTGTTTGAAACTATTTTCAAATCCTCCAAGCTATAATGTATTTTCACAAAATAAATCTCGAAATAATACGTATCAAGTCAAAGTCTAGACTGTTCTTTCAAGTAAATAAAAAAATGGTAAAACGAAAAACAAATAGCAAATTGGAAAACACCTTTATGAAAAATCTCATTGTATCAGCGTGTGTCAAAGATTCAAATAAACTATGCTTTTGAGTTTTTTTTCTATACATACTTCAATATATTCAATAACAACTTCATAATATATTTTATTTACACCTAATTAACGCTGTACTAAATATTAAAAAAAAAAAAACAACAATAAACATATCCAAAGTATTATTAAAATGTCATAATATTAAAATATGAAAACATTTATATTCTGTTACAACACACATGACAAGTCAATATACTATATTTAAGTCGCGTGTGATTTATAAAATCATTTGATGAAGCCGAATATTTAATAATATACCGTGTCTACAGACTTGCTGGGGCGATCATAATTCTTACGCGAATATTGTGTGAACTATATAAACAATTATCCAACAGAATATTAAAACATGTAAAGCTTGGTATGTAGTGAGTAGACGTATTTTTCAGAACGGTTTCTCATTCGATTCCTCGCCGTTTTATTCCTCGGTTACGTCGTGATACGTTTAATTTGTTATGTAGCAGAAAACACGAATCGCCATGAAGTCTCAGAAACGGAGGTTAAAACACCGTTATCAATTTATTATTATGTTTCAAATATGTGAAAATCCATTCATAATTATTATAACTTGAATAGACAAATATAAGCACTAAAAACTTCTGGACTTTTGACCATGGACCCACTAGACTTCTTGACAATAAACGAAATCCGTTGTGTACAAAGTGTATAAATAAATACAATTATTTAAAAAACGTTAACTATATTTCCTCCATATTATATCAATAAACAAAGAAAAATTTTAATGTGTAAATAATTTTCGAAAATATTTGCACGTTCTCTTGTACATACTACCTAATATTGAAGTTAATATTTTATAATATACAGGATGAATCAAACCAGGTGCATAATAGCACACGCCTCCACTTCCTTCCATGATCCTCCCATTTTTCAACAACATCCAATAGTGGAGTCCTCTTTGTTAGGGAGACGGTCTGTTTATAATACAAATGTTGTTTTGTATGTTGTGTGTTGGCTTTGATGGTCATGGTGATCTTATGTTGAGAGTGCTTGAGGCCCGCACTCTAATTATACTTAAGTGAGATACAATTTGATGCGTAATACATCTAACTCCGTACATAGTTACATTGGTAATGATTTGTTATTCCGTTGAATTGTTGCAGGCATGCATCAGTATAAGAAGCATCAGTATAATATAGGATGGTATTTGTATTATGAACAGACAGTCTCCCTAACAGGAGGTATTCTATTGGATGTTGAAGCGTGTTCTATTATGTACCTGGTTCGATTCACTCTGTATATGGAGAAGATGTTTATAAATATGGTTATAATTTTAGACAAAATATTTATTATAGACTTTAGACATATTATAAAATGATTGATTTGTATTATATACTCGCTTGTGCAACATAATAACAGATAGATTTAAATACAAACATTATAAAGTTCACATAATTAAAGTCATCATTAATATTTTTTTATAATTCTTATTAGTATAGTTGTGTTTCAGCCATCACATCACACATCACATCTTTATAACTTTATTATTATTTGAACCAAACGATATGATACGATACAATACGATACTCTTTTTAATATCTTTATTCATATTGACTATTTATTTTATAGTTCATATTACGATTCTTTTTATTTCAAATCATCATAATTATTATTAATTTTTTATATCCTTAGTCCTGGTATGCGATATGTTTTTTTTGCAACTTGTGTCTGTTCAGACCAGTAATAAAATTCCAAATGTTTGAAATTTTTTCTTTCTTTACACATAGATTGGTTACTTTTTGCTATAAGCCTCCTACACATAGGGCCAGTAGTACTAGCTAGTGATGGCCGCTAGTAATATTCCTTCTACTTTCCTCGCGTGCAGGGATGAACGTTCAGTTGGCTACTGGCAGCCACCAAAGCAGGTTTGAGTTTGTAGCGGTGTCTCTTCATTATTAAATTATTATAATAATTTTGTTCATCATTTTTATCTGTTGCTTAACAACTATAACTTCCCTCTATTATCACGGTTGCTTTGAATGTTAACAACCTTGGTAATTTACATATTAAAGTAATATTTCATAAATCAAATCAATAAAGATCAATTATATCTTTTTCATGTATAAATTATTGTTATATTAATCATGAGACCCAACAAGAGACACCGCTACAAGTTTATTGGACGCCGGAGGGCCAATAATAGTGTCACGTGACCTATTCACAGTCAATATTTTGACGTGTCTTAAAAAGTATGGGCGCTAGACTGATGTATCACATATCCTCAGACCATGTTGCACTCACCACATCCATAGAAAACTGGCTACTGCGTACTAAGTAATGGAAGCCGTTACTGCCTACGTGTGTAAGCCTACTGCTTAACCATTTCGCCTCTATTGTTCTCGTATGCAGGGAGGCAAGGGGATTTAGTATCAATGTACGACGAAGGGTCAGAAAAATTGTGTTTTTAACAAAAGTCGTAAGAGGTGCAAAAAATATCAATTTCGGTATGGCTAAATAAACTCCACCAATTTTATATCTCTAAAATCATTAAATTTAGCAAAAATGTAAGAGATCACTTTAATGTACTTTAATTTTGAGTCTAAAATACACCAAGTATTGTAGATCATATTCACCATATTTCCAAACCTCACACTAGAAAATCGAGGAACTTGTTGTTAAACAACTTAATCAAGTTGTTTTGATAAGGAAATTGGGAGATTGGTAAGGAAGTTAGATAGAGTTTTATAGACTTCTTTTCCTCAGGCAAACTATATATTTATGCTTGATTTTATTGTTCATGACATAACACCATCTAAGAATGTTTGTGATGATATTTTATCAAGTATACATATGATAATGAAGTTTAATTTTGAATTTAAAAAAAGTATATATATATATATATATATATATATATATATATATATATATATATATATGTATATATGTATACACTGTAAAGGTTTAATTGAATTTGAAATTGTTTTCATTTGATATAATAACATTCTCCACATCAATTTTGATTGTTATTTTACAAACGATTATATTGTGTTAAGTTTGTTGTGGGATGGTTTACTATAAAAACCTACAAGTCATTCATATCAGACAGACAGAGAGACGTGCAGTAAATAAAATGCACACGCCTTTGTACAAAAAACTATAAGAAATTCGACTCGAATATATATGTATTGGTTGTACCACAAATTTCAATTTGGTTACTACATTTAACATTACATTATTATATCTGAAGAATATGTTGGTGTTTTTTTAATTACAAAATTTTTTTAAATGATTTATTTATATGATTCAGTTCGAGGAACAAATTAAGGCAGATGGGGCGTTATTCTTGGGACGATAAAAATGTTTAAAAAAGTATATGCGACGGTAAATAAACGATTTTGTGATACACAGTCAAAAGTTTGAACGTAATTGTGTCTATAGTTATTACGAAAAATATTAACTAACTGGACTTAAATGTGAACTAGGCGGAGCAGTAATAAATTATCCTTTCGGATAAGTGCTATAGCAATAAAAATATGACAAAATTCATATTATATGTAGACACAGACCATGAGTTGGTATTCGGTCTAATATACATAGTCAAAATCACATTTATGCATTTTTTTTGAATAAATATTTTATGATTGAAAAAAACGAAATAATTACTCGCTTAACGGGCATTATAAAAGAAAACACAGTTTTAAAAAAATCCGCACGTCAATTAACGTGTGTCCGTTGATATATTTCGTTAATATACTCATAATTGCTGTAGTGGAATTGTTATTGAATGGAGATGCAACTTATCTTGTTTATATGTACCAGAAATACCAACCTAGAATTTTAGCTGTCAACTTCCGTTGAGTAATACTTATCAAATTACTCTCATTTCGATTTTATTTTTGACAAGCTTACTACATTTATTCTAATCTAAAACAAAAATATAATCCTGCAATGATTTGCTCTAACATCCTTAATGTAATATGTTCTATATTAAGAGACGTTCAAATAAATATACTAGCCACAAGCTCAAATAAAACGTAACATGAGAGCCACCATCTGACGGTACGTTTCATCATTACAGCTTTAATATTTTCCAAGATATGTAACCCAAAAAAGCGATATTTTGGTGATTGACTCACTCGCCAATCATAATCAAAATATTAGGGAACTTGCAGTTGTCCTAGAATGTTTATTTTTAGCAGATAGTTACGCAGATTAGTAGGTCTTAGTTTGAAATTATCCAGAAAAATCATCAAACTGGAAAAAGAAACAACAGAATAAAATGTCGTATTTGAGTTTAGAGGTGAGAACAAAATTTAGTATCTCTCTTAATATCGGATTCGAAAAATTATAAGTAGCAAAATTATAGAAAATAAACTTTTCCACAATTTTGTTTCTAATCGGTTACTCTTATATTTACATAAATATTTATGATTTAAGATTGAAAATTATAATCCTAAATATCTTTGTATATATAGAGTTTGAGAAAAAAATGATCAGTGAATGAAGGAATTCCCCTAGATTTTCTATAACTTTATATCCTACACATTTTTCGATTATTCTGATATTAAGAGAGATATTCTTATATTAAGAGAGATATTCATTTCATGCATCATATAGTGAGCATAAAAAAAAACTTTGCAAATTTAAAACTACTGAAACCGGTACAAAACCCCACAGAATTAGATGCATACGAATGTATCTACATACACAAATTAAGAAAACAGATAATACATTTAGACAATGGCCCAATTCCAAATTATTATTTAATAAAATTAAACCATATTCAAAATTTAATACCTGAATATCAAGGTTAGCTTCGATCAACACTCTCACCTTATTGACAATAACAACACCGCATGCTCAGAAAAGGGTAGCGCCAATAAATGGGTTGGTCTTAATGGGCTTAATTGGTCAGTCAACTCAAATAATCCTTCTGGTACGACCTCAGTTAGAACATATAAAAGACCAGACTATTTTAATATTATTGTGAGACACGCTCCAAATTAGAAACGAGCAACTATGACTCCATATCCCAGAGATAGCTACGATTAGTTAATTCATACTTATTTTGGAAATTCCAAAAATCCTAGAGTTCTCTTTGATTATTTTAATAATCTTTATGTTTTCAAAAGGTAATGATATCCCACCAAAAACAAAAATATGAGACGGACCAATTTTTCGCATACAAAAAGTAGTGATATCCGACCAAAAACAAAAATGTTCTCCTTCAAAAGTGGAGAAATCTATGTAAGGGGCCAAGTTTTGTAACTAAAGTGAGAAAATAGTTGGTATATGTTTATTGTGTGAGTTTCTTGGATGCAGAGTTTTCCATAATTTACTTGGCAAGTTATTGTTAAATCGATATGGGTAGTAATCTTTCGATATGGGTAGATAATGGATATGGACATGAGTAGAATTTTCTTATGAAAGAAAATGCATCAAGAAAAAAATACAATAAAAAAATAATGTTTAAAAACCCAACTCACACATAAATACACCAAAAAAAAAATTGAGATAGAACTAAAGAGATATGGATGAGGGTTGGGTGACACCTTATACAATAATAAAGTTTTTGTTCACATATATTTTAAATTAACTTTTGTTATGAATTATAATTAAGTTTTCCAAACCCTTTAACATATTTACTGAAGATTGCATGGTATAATAATAATTTATGTTAATTATATGAATTTATAAAAACGTTACAAATTAAAACATTTACTTACTATGTATATATGTTATACCGTATATATATATATATACATATAAGATATCTTACAACTTTATTTTACTAAGATTTTGTTTTGTTTTGCTGTTTGTTAAATATTATTAGCAGTGTTTTATAATTTTTTATATTGTAAAGTACTAGAGAAATATTTATTACAGTAATTAATGTCACTTTTATAAATGTATTAAACAATTAAGAGGTTAAAATAAATTGTTTACTCACTTTCGCATGTTATATAAATTGACGATAGAATTATAATTTGATTATTTTATTTAAATATAGTTTTATATATTTTAATTTTTGCTTTTGTTTTAAATATAGAGTTTTTCTATATGTATACCTACGTGCATAAATTATCAATTCATTATGTCATGTGATTGGTCAATTTTTTTATTATTGATCGTACATAAAATTATTCTATAGATATATGTATATATTTATATATATATATTTATATAAATATATATATATATATATATATATATATATATATATATATATATATGTATATATATATATATATTTATATAAATATATAAATATATATATATATATATATATATATATATATATATATGTATATGTATATATATATATATATAAATATAATATATATGTGTATATATATGCGGTCTAAGGCGTTATGTCTGCGCTGTATGCCTATTTGGAAACTGGGAGATTATCGGTTCGAATCCCGACATCGGCAGTTTGGACAAGAACGAAGTAACCGGATATGCTTGAGAAGGTTTTTTGCAGTTTCCTTCACGAACTTCAGATGAATATCGGTATAATTCCTATCATGGTCGGCTGCAGCCGCATATCTTACCTTGTCTATACACAAAAATTCCTTTTACTCCTTTAGCATCCTTAGGCATCACAATGTACTTTATGGTCGAAGTGTAGCCCTTCCAGGGTAGCCTCTACAATCTATCTATCGTATGTAATATAGAGATAAAAATTTTACGGATCTATTAGTATTAAATCGGATTGAAATCTAGAAAACAATTAACGAATGAAAAAAAAAACAAACTATAACCACAAAATAAAAGATACTTAAACTAATTTATGTTAGACAAGTCATTAAAATATTTATTGTTTAATATTCTGTAACAAAATAGTATTATGTAAATTTTTTTAATTATCAGTCATTCTTGGAAATTTATTACATTTTATTCTCGAGCGACAACATGGAGTAGAAGTAATAGTAATGTAATCCAAAAAAAAAAAACCCATTGTAATTTGTATTTTAAATTATAATCAATTATATATTTAACTTTTATTAGTATTTCAAAATATTACGGAAAGTTTACATACAAATTTTAGTATCACCCTGTATAGAAAATGCTCGCACCTTGTTTTAAGGAATAAAATATAATACAGTTTGTAAAAGCTTATAGAATTAAGAAATTACAGACGTAGTATGACAAAATAAAACATAAATGTAAATATTTTATAATTGCAATATATATATATATACCGGGTGCCAATATGAATTACTATCAGAGGAGCTATTGGTTCTTTACAGAATTGTTCCATATAGTATCCGTATAAACAGAATGGAAATGGGGGGGGGGGGGTACAGCATGGTAATGGGGATGGTGCATTGCAATATTCAATATGATTTGAGTAAAACTGGTGAGTGCATTAAATCTAGCTGGCTTCTCCAATGTAGTATACATGTTAGGGTTAACTTTGACCTATGGGTTACTGGTCCAAACCCCATACGCTAGCTGTCATGCTTTGTCACCTTTGTTATCGGGCACTAAGGTTGGTCATAACTGATTTTGTAGGGATTCTTCAAGGTGATGACGCATTTTTGGTAGTCCCCTGCTCGACGTGTGAGTTACGCCATTCAGTTCGGGTACTAGCTTCCATAGCTAGTACCCGATTTAGATAGTTCTACCTAGGTGCTCTGGAGACTTACATTGAAATAGCGATTGAAAGCTTGGGTTGATGATCTGGTCCCCAAGACGCGGGGATTGGACGTTATTCAATGTCTTCCCATAAATTCCTTATTCTCCACTCACATTATTAAAGTTTAAAAAAATCATGATGACCTTGGATGGTCTTTCTTATAAACCATGATCTCAGAAACGGAGATAAATCCTCATTATTATAGTACTAGTGCTATAAAGTTTTGAATGATTACCAATGTAAATATTTGCCATCACAAGGTGATAATTTTCAACTGCGACATCAAACACAATAATTATCATTGTCAACACAAGTCTTGCATAGTACATATAGTGCATTGTATCATAAATAAGTTTACCATACTAGATTATATATTTTTTGTTTTCTTTCAGATTTCTTTCTTTAGGGCTTTTTGAAATCTCGTGTTTACCACAACAAATCACAAACCATGCAAGTCTGGAAAGCCAACATTCAAAGAGAAATCACCAATTTGGAGCCATCTGTTTTGCGAGAAACAATTCAAAACACCATAAAACGAGCCCAAATTTGCATTAACTCAGGAGGCGGTCATTTGACCGATATCATTTTTTCAACTTAATGCCATCAATTTCACACCATCTAATAAACTTTTCTTGAAAACTGATCCAATTTTTTAAATTTATAACAAAATGGCAGCCAATTAACATTAAGACATTACTTTTGACCCACCTTGTATAGTGTATATTATTATTTTTCGCTCACATTGGTGTACGTATTACTTATATAGTTCTAAAGAATACTTCAACAATCTTTGTTGAAGTGAGAACAAGACATTTATAATTTTATACTTTAAAATGACGACTTAAGCGGATTGAATTGTGTGTGTAATAATAATTTAACTTTTAAATACGAATGAAATATGTATGTTTTTACAAAAACACAACGAATAAATAATATTTTGAAAAGTTTTTATTGAAATACGTGTCTTGTACACGGTCATACACATAATATATGTACACTCCCGTTTATAAAAATTGAACCAGTTCAAACATTCTGTGTGTTAATGCGTGTAATATACATATATTTATAGTGATATATACTCTTAGAATGTGACATACTGGTGGATCATTTTTTATGAACTGGAGTGTACAAGTATATAATTCTGAAAAATGATAATGTCTTCATTATGACTGTCTGTGGTGTATTTTGTCGACTGCTTTTTTGCTCCTTTTTTACAAGCTTTTATTTAACTTCACTTTCTGTTTGCAGTTTGTTCGTGAAGGAAAAATATCTTGCAATCAAAATTTTGACTAGGTCTAATTGAGATAAAGCTTTGAAATTTGACAGACGTATATAAGTCACAAAGTATGTTTATAATATCCGTTCTATTCTAGATGAAATTCGAAAATATATCTGGAAATATTAATGTGGTGGAAGTGTGTGGATAAATATTGGAAAGTAGTGGAAGCGGTGGGAATTGCAATTGAATTGAGTTTTTGAAAATAATAGACATAAAATTATTTTTTAATATCAAATTTTTAAACAACTATTATTCGAGCTTTTTTTTTCGAAAACTGAATGAATTTGGCATAAACAGAAAGCAAAAAATTAAAGATATGCCGTTCAGATACCACTTAAATGTCAAATAAAGTAAACGCTAGTCGCTTCCGTTGGTATAATATAACCGAAAGGCAACCATACTGACAATGGAAATAAATAGACGCTAAACAAAAAACAATTTTAAAATATATGAAAATATTATGAAAAAACAAATATTATGAAAATTTTCATTTTCATTTCTGTAGAAGGAACTGTGTTCCGAAACTAGTCAAATACAGTGATTTTACGAAAATTTCAAATATTTATTTTATTTAATAATGGTGACAAATATATTTGAAAAAAATTGAAAGAAATGATTCAACGAAAAATCATATTGTACTTTTGTATTATTTTCATGTTGCAGTGATTTATCCGGTTTCCCAGTTCTCCCACCAATTGCAATTTATTGCTTATAACCCTCTGTAATAATTTTTCATATGCAGCAGGAATGAATGTTAAGCAGGCTAAAAATATCTAACAATGAGTTTCATGGAAAAAAAATATTAAAACTTTATATATAACTTGGCAATATGAAATTTGCCAAGGAAATAGATTATATCCTATCTCAAAAATAATCTTAAAGGAGGTGAACATTAAAAAAAATACATACAGTCGAACATGTCCTTCTTTTTTTTGGACTGGGTTAAAATTTTTGTTGATTTTATCATTTCCACAGAAACTATACTTCTAAAAAATAACCATAAAATTATTTCATTAAAATTTTGTTTCTATTTTGAAATGCCAACTTTGATTGACGTTTCCATAGTAACTATAAACTATAATAGCACACTATAAATCGTTGTATATCGTTGTATATTGTATACATATATCATATAATACAGCATGATTATTATTATAATTTTTATTTTCACAAAGTCGCGGGAAACAGCTAATATTATATATATATATATATATATATATATATATATATGCATATATATATAAATATATATATATATATATATATATATATTAATATATATATATATATATATATGCATATATATATAAATATATATATATATATATATATATATATATATATATTAATATATATATATATATATATATATATATATATATATATATATATATATATATATATAATTATATTTATATACTGTAAATTTAAAAAACCTGAAAAATAAACCATAAATTAAAAAAAACAACGCTTTAAAATATCACACATCTTGTTATTAAAATTATAAAATTGAATTCTCCAGATGGGATCAACCTTACAATATATACGACTAGGTATATTCAACCAAAGTTGCGGTCTAGCTTATATATAATATTAATAAAATAGTTTTTAAATTCAAATTTTTAATTGATAAAAAATCTAAATTTAAAATCACTAAATCTTTTAATTATTGAATATTACCTTTCTTTGACTGTATACAGAGTGAGCAAGAATGTAAGCATTAAACAAAATTTGTATATCGTTAAAGTTTTCCAATTTGCCTGTGTACAATGGACCACAAAAATACCGCTCATTTTTCAAAAATTTTTTGTTTTGCTTCGATCCTTATTCATTCTGTTTTTGAGAAAATATTTTGAAAATTTAAAAATTATGCGCGTTACTTTGTTCAATATTCCAATAAATGCTGATTGAGAATCATTGCCAATAGATATGGCATTCCGGCTTGTTCACAGTGAATAATATATAAAATAGTGGACCCAAATACGCCAGGTAGGTGAACGATACTACCTAAGCTACAGGCAAATGAGTAGAACTTCATCTAAATACTTAAACTTTGAAGGTATACAAGTGATTTTATTGAACCAAACACACAAAGTCATAGGTTCTAGAGTTTGTATGTTATAATTACAGAATTACCGAAGTTATCCAAAATAAATAAATTTTGTAAAATTGCGTGTTTATACTTCAAAAATAAATAAATAGTTTCAAAATATTATGAAACTATTAGTAATCGGTATATAATAACACCATCAATTTACTTTTCTCACTTGTGACATCATGCGAACATCATGTATCCAGAATTATTAAATTTGTGTGAAACAAAGGATAATTCTTTCAACTACACCTCGTAAGTTGAGAGAACTGATTCATTCGGTTCGCCGTATATTTACTCGTCGCATTGTTCAACTACTGTTAAATAGATAAATTGCAGAGGCTGCCCTGGACGGGCTACACTGCGACCATAAGGTCTATTGTGATGCCTAAGGATGTGAGGATGTGAGTGGAGGGAAAGGAATGGAATTTTTGTGTATAGACTAGGAATTGGTAGGATATGCGGCTGCAGCCGACTTTGATAGGAACTATGCCGATATTCATCTGGAGTTCGTGAAGGAAACTGCTGAAAACCTTCTCAAGCATAGCCGGTTACTTCGTTCTTGTCCATACGCCGATAGTATAGTCAATTAAACACCCCTTTTTTTTCTTAATAACTGCCGATGTCGGGATTCGAACCCATAACCTTCCACTTTCCAAGTAGGCATACTGCGCATACATAATGCCTTAGACCACTCGGCCACTTGGACTTGGAGTTGAACTGGCCGTTACTATCAATTTACTACCATTTGTTTACTGTGTACAGATTTTGGTTATGTGAAGTTTACATCAGATATTAAGACTATAGTGAATTCACTTTATAAAGTGTAATTTTCTGTCACACTCTGTATAGATTTGTTACAAACCAATAGATTACCTCCTAAAACTATAATTTATGGGGGATGGACGCATATCTCTTTTTTTTTTCTCTTTTGGTATCTAATATAATTATACAGGTGTCAAACCTATATATACGCTATATAGAAATTAATCACATAATAAATTTTTTTTCGGGTATGTAATTAAATATTTGGGATAGTAAATAAAAATATTTAGAAAGTAATCATATTTTTGTTCTTTTTTTTTTTTTGTTTTTCGAAATATATTTATTATATTATTATTTTATTATTTAAAAAAAAAAAGAGAAAAAAGACATTCAAAGTGTTAGTATTATTTATGTTATTATATATTAGTAATCTAATTAATTAATCAACTTTAGAAAGTATATTAATATTCGACACCGTCCGTTCAAAAATAATAATAAATATATAGATTATTGTAATTATGATTGTTATTAATAAATAATAATGTAAAAAAAATAATGCTGTGTCTATATTAATTGCCCTTGAATTTATAAGATATTTCATTTTAAATCAAATATTGTCAGATATCTAATTAAAAAGTAATAAACACATGTAATAAAATAATTATTACATTTTATATGGCGGCTATACATATACGGTTTATTATACGGTATGAATGTTAATTTGAGGTAATTAAGACTCGTGATAGTCAAAGCAAAAATTATAAAATATAGTCTTGATGATATACTTTCTTGCAATAGCTAAATACTAATTGAACATATCTGATATAACATATACAATGTTTTAACATTTATGATACGCAATGTTTTCTACGATATACTAGATAAGATCTTCCACGATATATTCAATACGCTTGATAAGAAACGAGGAGTTAGAGAAA
Source organism: Nineta flava (assembly GCA_963920215.1). NCBI lineage: Eukaryota > Metazoa > Arthropoda > Insecta > Neuroptera > Chrysopidae > Nineta > Nineta flava. Next base: position 110,524,884 of record OY986041.1, read on the forward strand.
GCTTGCATTAATCTTTAAGAAGCGATAACCGGGGTCTGATTTATTTTATCTTAGTAGTGTAGGAACTGCCAAAGTAGCGTTTTTTTCAAAATTTTGTAATGGATTTGTTTTATTCATTAGATTTTTGATAAAAATATACTTCGGATAGAAGTTGTTCGATATAAATATATTTTTATTCGAAACATTTTCGCAAAAACGGAATGAAAAAGATACAAAATCAACTAAAAAAAATTGAGACTTTTGTAGCTCATTATAGAAAATTTGTATCCAATTGGATCTGTAAGCGTCCACGTTTTATTTTTTTAGTTTCCATCGTTTTTCTCCAATACATTAGTTTCATTCGTGAAAAAAACAGCTACTGGTTGAAGTTTTATGGTAAAATACCTGAGTTTTTATTTAAACTGCACCTTTATTTCCAGCCGAGCAATTTTTGTTGTAAATAAATAATAGTATATTGTTAACCATGGGACTAATGTGACTTTGAGAGCTCCGTCCGAAGGAACAACCACTCAAGGAATTAAAGGCACTTTACCCCCAAGGTAAATATACTATTTTTGCACTTTCGGGACTAAAATGACAACTTTACTCTCTCCAAATAGGTACTAATATCTTTATTTAAGATTATATATATTATCCGCCGTTTTGATTTTTTTGATTAATAATTTGAAATCTCTCATCCCTCTAATATCTTTATTTAAGATTATATATATTATCCGCCGTTTTGATTTTTTTGATTAATAATTTGAAATCTCTCATCCCTCTAAATCTATTGATTTCCATTTCAAGTACATTCCGTTGATTGAAACAAAGGTCCATCATGTTGAATTTTTTTACGTAAATTTTTAACGTATTGTTATTCATGGTCTAAAGAAGGTCGAAATTTTGCTTTAAAGCTCACTGGGAAGTTTTTGAATTGAGTTTCTGCAAGATTTGATTCAACCCATACTAAGCTGCTAACAGGAGATTGGAAATAAAAGATTCTAAAAATATAAATACAAGAGGGACTGATTTTATGACATAATAATACATTTTCACAAAAACCTTTAAATTTAAATATGCGTATGGACTACTTTTGTTTGAATTTTGAAATTTAGTCAATTTGGCTGCCAAAATATAACAGGAATCTCAAAATTCGGTAGAGATAAGACAATAAAATACAATAAAATATAAAACAAAACGAAACCTTTTACACTCTATCGGTTTCACCGATTTGGATATCTATTTCTAATGTTGATCATCGCAGTTAATAATAACTAATTTTCAATTTACTGACTTTAAAATAGTTTAATATATACATTTTTTTAATAAAAAAGGCATCCAAGTCTATAAATTTTATTATTCTTGAAAAAGTCTTTGTATCTAGAAAAAAAAAAAATTTCAAAAATTTGTTTTTTCCCTTTTTTCTTATTTAAATAAAAAAAAAACAGTAATAAAATCATCACATATTTTTTTTTGTTGGTTATACCGATCGCAACGATTTAAACACTTAATCCGATTGTAGTTAAGTATATAAAACTTTTAATATTATGTTTGAATGCATGTTGGAGAGCTCCGACGGCATCGTTCTTTTTAGTTTTTATTTTATAACATTACAGGTCTTTGTGTACGATAATCCATTGACTTCGTTTAGAATGAATCTACCTACAGTTGCGCAGTACAAATTTAATTTATTTGCTGTAGTTTCTCGAAGAAATTTCTACAATAAAAAGATCAACCAAAACTGTTTTTAACAATGCAATTTTGATAAATATAAAATTATTTTTGTGTGTTTTAAAAGATATTAGTTATTAGAAACGTATGCCGATCCTTTTAGGTACTTTGGCGCTGATAAATACTTAATAATCTTGATTTTATTGTGACGCTTTGAATACTATTTGCTGCGTTTTAATATATTTCTCAAAGTGATCTCGTTCGACTGATTACATCGCCTTGGGAATAAAAGCATTTAAGAATATTACATGTCCTTTTCAGTCAAATGTAAGGATTATATCGTGAGAACATAGTACACTGATAGAAGGGAATTTCTTGCACCAAGTACCTAAATATGTTTAATCGAAAATATTTACTCTGAGAAAGAAATCCTTGTTTTCATTCAAGAGTGTTTTTACTTGAAGATACTTAAATTACTGAAGATAGATAGATTGTAGAGGCTGCCCTCGACGGGCTACACTTCGACCGTAGGGTCCATTGTGATGCCTAAAGATGTGAGGATGTGAGTGGAGTGGATGGAAATTTTCATATTAATTTGACACGTGGATTTGTTTATTTATGACTTTTAAATATCGAAAAACTTCCGAGTTCAACTCTGTTTCCCGTCTGTCCTGGCTACAGAAATTAAATAGCGGGAAAAGTGAACTAAGTAAAGATAAAATTTTGAGTTTTAAAAAACTATAAAAACATGCTTTAAAAATTAATGTGAACAAAAGCATGGGGTGCTCTCTTGTATCTCTTGTAAAAGTAGAGTCATTATGAGTACGAAAGTAGAGAGAACCCCATGCTTTTGTTTACAGTTAATTTTGTTCTGAATCTATTTCTATTTTAAATTATTTTACATTTTTAAATTCATATTGCAATACAAGCATTTTTTTATAGTTTTTTTTAAACATTAAATTTTAGATTTTGGTTTTTAGCCTTAATATAAAATTATTTTTTGTCTTCTAATTTCATTCTTCATTATTATTCCCACAAGTGATGGAATGAATGCAATTCTTACCAAAGAAAGTATATTTGGACTAAAGCATAGAAAATTTATGCCGAATAATTATTTTGTTCTAAATTTTAACAGTTGGAAAACAGTTGACTTTTTTATGAAAATTTTGTTGATGACATTTCTATAGTAACTAAAAAAAAAACTATCACACTATAAATCGCTGTTTATAAGTTAAAGATATGCAAATTTGTATTTTGGCTATTAATAAATTTAAATTTTTATGTTTATTTATTTATTTTTTAATTTAAAAATACAATAAAAAAATTCCATTACATTCATACATACATACATACATACATAGATAAATAAAAATCAAGCTAATAAAAGCATGTTAATAATAGTTAATAGAATTGTAATTTGAAGTTAACATATTCCAGTTTTCCGCCTTGATAACGCCTTAAAAACAGTGAGTACTTGAATTAAAAGTTGTTTAAGTATTCTCCAACAGAACTTTAACAAACGTTGCTGTAAGAGATTATTGAGAATTTAAATAACAAGTACAAATACCAAGTACTACAAAATTACTTTAAGTATTTCTTATTAATACTTTACTTAAAGTACTGCCCAGCAGTGATAAGCGGTATAAATGCCAATATGAAGAAAAAAAATGCAACACGGCTTTGTAAATTACAAAACCTACAACATTTCGAATTGAATATAGTCGAAGAATGGCCTGACTTTAGAGCTATAATATAAATATTATGATTTACAATACTGTTAACCATATAGTTAATAATATAACATATTATTTGTTCCATCTCGAGAAAGTACCGAATGGAACATATTTGTACATTATTATAATATATAGAATCTTTGCTAATAGCAATAAATTTATTTAATCTATTTTCTACGCCTATTTTTCAAAGAATATATGTGGTTTATATATATATTTCTGTATATGTGAATCTTTTTTTAATACAATATATCAATGTTTCTTTTATTTTCGATAATGTTTTCGTAGTGGGGATAAACAGTTTCTAATTACTCAATGAAATATGATGTTTGAAATAAAAGGTTTAATGTTATGATATATAAAAATATATTGTGTTTTTTGTTGTTGTTGTTTCTTTGGTGTTTACAATGTGATTCAGTAAAGACGCTTATAGTCGCTTCAACTCAATATTTAGTGTTCATTATTCCAACAAGTTGATTGGATTTTTTGACTTCCTATTGTAATTGTAAGGCATGATTCTCACAAGAGAAATATTTATCTATCTGGACGGGCTAAAGTTCGACCATAAGGTCCATTGGGATGTCTAAGGATTTGAGGATGTGAGTGGAGTGTAAGGAATTTTTCTGAATAGACTAGGAATTGGTAGGATATGCGGCTGCAGCCGACTATGATAGAAACTATGCCGATATTCATCTGGAGTTCGTAAAGGAAACTGCAGAAAACCTTCTCAAGCATAGCCGGTTACTTCGTTCTTTCGTCGGTTCGAATCATGACATCGGCAGTTTGTCAATTATTAAAAAGGGGGAAGTTTGTCAAGGGGGGGGTGGTGAATTGACTAAACTGTCGGCGTATGGACAAGAACGAAGTAACCGGCAATGCTTGTGAACGTTTTCTGCAGTGTCCTTCAAGAACGCCAGATGAATATCGGCATATTTCCTATCAAAATCGGATGCAGCCGCAGAATCTACCAATTTCTAGTCTACACACAAATTCCTTGTCCTCCTCTCACATCCCTAGGTATCACAATAGACATTATGGTCTAAGTGTGTCCCATCCAGGACAACCGCTGCAACCTAACCTAACATACAATGATATGCTAGTATTTTCGGTCTGAAACCTATTCTAAAAGAAATTTTAAATAAATACGAATTTTTGGATTTTAAATCAATTTTAACTTAACTTAAAAAAAATTACAAGATTGTTGGTAGTTACAAGATAACTCAGGAATCGAATAAATTATAAACACCTTCCAATTTTACACATATATTTAGGAGCTTCATTTATATCACTAGTATTCAACATAGACAAAATGGTACATGATAATTTTTCATAAAAATTTTGTTACAGATAAAGTCATTGATTGAAAATTTTTCTGAATTAATTCTAAAAAGGTCAATATGTAGAGTGTGATATTAATGGCACAAAATATGTTTTTTAAAAAAATGTTTAAACCCAATTAACTAAATGAATAAGAGAGAAGTTAATTAATTCTTATCTTAAACAGAATGTTGTTTTGCAGGAAAAACGATAGAATATATATAGTTATACATATATATATATATATATATATATATATATATATATATATATATATATATATATATATATATGTATATATATATATGTATATATTTATTATAATAATATATAAAATTTAAAGTTTATAATACATTTCTTATCAGTTTATTAAAAACAAAAATAATTTAATAATATTACAGACATTATTATTAATTAAATTCTAAACATGTTATTAATTTATCATATTTTCATTCATCTATTTGAGTTAATGAATATTGAAAAATATTAATGATAAACAATACAGGCTGTTTATAATATGCATAAAAATTTCAAGGTTTTCTATATAATTGGGCTGATTTGATGACGATTTATTAATATGTTCAAAAGTGTTTTAAAACATAATTTTTCCAAAAATTTTCATTCTTGTTACGAATAAAGTGAAATTTTCTATTCAGCAAATAATAATAATGACTGCTAATTGTTGTTTACGCATATAGGTCTATAAGATTGTTATTTCATAGGGTTTTAAAATGCAATATATAAGGCCAAAAAATAAATTATCAAAGTCTATAAATAAATTAATTAACCGCATATACCTATACTGATAAATTTATATTTGATGTTTACATGTCAATTGTTCGACTAATCATCGATAAAAGGGACCGTTAAATCTTCAAAACAAAAGAATTTCGCCAATATTATTTGTATTTATTCATAAATATCTCTTTACTACAGCAAAATTACGACTTTTACTCGGAGTTTGGATTTAAGATACATTTTTTGAGTAGTTTTGGTTCAAGTAACTATTTTACGGTACACATTTAATTGAATATAAAGTAAGATAAAATCGATTATTATATTTTGAATTTATATTATAGATTGTAGTAAAATTTCCTTGATACAATTATCCCTTGGGGAGTTTTATCTGTAGAACTTTTGATTACAAGACTAAACTAATTTTTGAACTATTTAAAGTATCTTTTAAAGGAAACTTATTGAATAATTTTCTATTTAATTTCATTTAGTTTAAATAGTTAATTTTTACTAAAATAATTAATATTTTAAAACTTAAAAAAAAAAACCATCTGAAATTAATACGTTAATTTGTTCGTATTTTGCATTTCTTAAAAGATATTTCGAATAAAATGTTTTCCAAGCAGAACACGCCTTGAGTATTTTGTGTATTTAGTAACAAACAGTTTTTTGAATTTTTCTCATCAAAATCTACGTATTCGTAAACTTTCAAATTTTTTGTAAGTTTTGTAAGGTTTAAAACTTGTTCAAGACTTTTAAATAAAGCTTGAACTATATTATAAAGTCTGGTAAATTTTGCAAAGCTACGACAAAAACTATAAATCATAGTCATATAATAAGCAAATTAATGACATAATAAATATATTAATACACAAAAATAATATTTCTTTAATTTAAATGAATCTAAATATTTATAATATATTTCACGCAAAAACATTCAAGAGAAAAAAAATAATTTATGGTTCTTGTGGCGTTTGGTCTCTGTTAATTTCTCATTTTAACGTTTCAACAATTTAATTAATTTTTTTTTATAATAGATAATTCATGTGGAGAAATGTTACCTAAAAACTTAAAACAAAACATTAAAAAACACAATATACAGCTGTTGATGAATCTTGATGAAGCCCTCCTAACTTCCATTATACATAATTGAACAAGGTAACTTTAAAAGGTTGGAAGGGTTTCACATGTAAATTAACATTTATCTATCTACCTGAATTTTATAAAATATTTACAGAAGCTTTATTTAATAAAAAATAGAATAAAAGGAAACAAGCGATTTGAAATTATTCTAACTCTACTTTGGAGAAAATATTACATTTATTTAAAATTAAGTTATAATAATTGATTTTCTTGAGCTTTACTTTGTGGAAAATGATTTTCAATCAATTAACATCAAAAAATTGTATATTGTATACGATATTTTCATTTATTTATTTTTCAATTAATAGTTTCTTAAAAAAAATAATTAAAAAAAAACTATAATTAAAACTAATAATTAAAAATACAAGCTTTCAATGTATTTATTGTTTCGAACTTTATTTTGTGGAACTCCATTCTAAAAAATGGGTTTGAAAATAACAATAATTTCAAAAATATTTTATTGCAGACCTATTGACATGTTTCGATCATTTTCAAACTGCTGTCTTTGTGGCGTTTTTTGACAATGTTCGCAAATATCGAAACATGTCTATATAATTTATTATTGATTAAAATGGATTATTGATTATTTTTCAAAGCCATAAGGTTAAAATACAAACGTTGATTAGTGTATAACGTACTAAAAAGTAAAAAAAAACTTAAAAAGTAAAATCTAAAAGCTTGTGCATTGAAAAACAAGAAGCAAAGTTTTCCCATTTTCAATAAAAAGCATCTCAAGCTTTTATAATTAAAGTTTAATTAGTTTTCGTGTTATTGTGCATAAAGCTTGTATTTTTGTTTGATAGTATGTTTAGGCCAAATTTTTCAATCAAAATTTTGACTAGTTCAAATTGAGCTAGAGCTTTGTAATTTTGCACACGTGTGTAAGTCATGTGACAATACAATATATGATAATTGTTTCTATTTAAATGAAATTAGAAAATTTTCGCTAAATTGATAAATATTTGAAAAAGTGGAAGCGGTGGGAAATTATATTAAATTATGTTGATAATAGGGAATATGCATGCAAATTTTTTTTCACTTCAATTGAAGCATGTTTACTTGATAAATATCAAGGTAAAATTACTTTTTAAATAACTTTAAAAATAAGCGAGATATGAATGATTGAAATTCCCGATTAGACAAAGAGGGTGATAGCCCTCTTGATATGTTATGTGACGTCATATTACACTTTCACCATTTAAAATACATGTAAAACTCCGTTTTTAGTTTTTTTGCAAGAAAGAGACAGATAATAATCTTTAAAAGCTTATATAGCTTCCTTGATATTTGTCGGATTTTAATTTCGTTTTTAAATATTATTACAGTATTAACAGTATTTTCATATTCTGAAAATAAATGTGAAAAAAAATTTGCATGCATATTCCCTATTCATTTACAATTTGCTATCGCCTTATTTCTAGACAAATCATTATTTGTCTAAATATACTTAATCCCAGGCCACATACTATACCAATATCTAATAAACTAATAACATTTAATTAAACGGTAAACTATTTAATTGGAGTAACCAAAATATTGGACCATTTAACACTTGGATTAATGTGATTTTCTTAAACGCAGATGGTCCATGTAAAAATACAGAAGAACATATACACACATAATATTCTTTTAAAAACTATAATAAATACAATCTAGTTTTTGTTTTTAACTCCTTTATGTGTCGATTAAAAAAAAAAATACTCACACGATTCACGCAGAGTACAAATCTTCTGATTGTCGGATACACTGTTAGAGTGTGTGTTTTTTTCTCTCGATGTATAATCTCTCTATCCTTTTCTATATATATATATATATATATATATATATATAAATATATATATATATATATATATATATATATATATATATGTATATATATATATATATATATATATGTATAATCTATACATAAGTATTATAAATATAATAAATATGTAATAATATATTTAGATTATATAATAAATTGAAGCTTAATTCCAAAATCAAAGATTACAGACAATATTGATACATCCCACTTAACAGTTTAATAAGATTACTATCCAACACAAGTTTAATATAAATACACACCACAATATTACGGTGTACATATAATACTGGTTGTGTTATCAATTATTGGGGTTCGAGTTATATTATACAGTATAATGTTTGATAGAACGATGTTAAGTCGATAATCTTGTAGATACGAGAAGATTCCAATAAGATCTAATATCTGATCTAGTAATAATTAAATAGACAATATTTTTGGGATTGAAACCAAACGTTTATTTTGCCAGACTGACAAATAATGAATAATATGAATGGCAAATAATGAATGAATAATAGTTTGTTAGTAGTTACTGTGATAACTCAGGGAATATATAGAGTGTACGCAAAGGTAAGTGTAAGTAAATTGATATTTAGGAGCGTGTACATACTACAATATCATGAATATCATGTTGTTCCATTTTTGAGATATTTTCTTTTATTTTTATAGTGTTTGAACTAAAACATCTTAAAGTAGTACATTTACGTTAAAATGGGCGTTAAATTTTTTTAGGGAGGGAGAAACCCAAAATATGATATATCTGTTATAATATTCGAAAAATTAAAATTTTACTACAATTTATTTTCTTATAATTTTTTCCGTTACTCTAATATTAGATACAAAATCCTAAATACCTCTTTATATATTAGAGTTTCAGAAAAAATGATCGAGTATAGAATTGTAGTAAAGTTAATTTTCTACACGATTAATTATTATACATTTTTCGATTTTTCTAATATTAACAAAGATACTCAAAATATTATGTTTTTGTCTTTCAATAATTTCTCCTTTTCCTTTGACCGATTCTACTACTTGGACTTTCAAATACCAAAAGCTAATAAGATATGAAATTTCACTTTGATCGGAATAAAATTGTGACCACTAGAGAGTGTACATGTACAGACACATGTAGCCACTCTACCGGCCACAGATTTTATCCGATCGGATTGAAATTTGGAGCGAGTAGTGTGTTTCTGCTCACGAATTTTTTTTTTGCATTTGATATGATATGGAAAAAAGTTGTCATCAATAAGATAAACGGTAGTTAAGATCTATGTCCAAAAGAGTTGACGCAGCTCTTACGTAAGGAATTTTTAAATCCATTTAAAATCTGATTAATCATTAATAATAAGAAATACTTAAGTTTAAAATATTGTTAAGTAGGCAATATAGTATTGTTTTTTTGATTGAAGATTATAATACCTCATAATCCGCTACACACATTATATATATATATATATATATATATATATATATATATATATATATATATATATATATATATATATATATATATATATATATCTATATATATATATATATATACAAATAATATATCCCCTCATCATATCTTTATGGCGCATTTTATACACACAGCGATCACACCAAAAAAACACATAGAGAAACATACAACACACAGAACAGAGAAGAGAAAAAAACCATGACTAAATAATATCGGATTAAAGAATATATACCTAAAGAGGGCGTTTCACCCTTATATAGGGTGAATTATAGCCCCCTAGGGCCCCATCACACCAACTCAGAGTCTATTATTGTGGCTCACAGAAACAAATCTGCCGCTAAAAGAGAAGAAGAGGGTACCAACTGCATACTTTTCTCTATAATGCCGACTGACTTTAGGTTGTGTTATATAACCACACTAACATGGTATGGTATATGGTATATATGGTATTTGGTATATATCTTCGTTCTTTTACATTCGTCTCATACCTATACACACACACACACACTGACACACCATCTGAATACAATTTTATTTATTTCTGTTTCATTTCACGTTAGCTAAAAACTAACTTGATTTTACTTATAAATCATGTGGATTTTTCTCTGTTATAAAATGCGTTAAGCTTATTACTATAAAAACAACACACCATCACATCACAAGGGTTACTAACCACTCAGATTGTGATGTGTTCCATTTAAAAATTACGATTGTGTACTTCCATTAGGGACTAGAAGAAAATTAAATGGTTGTTAGCTTGGAACGAGAGAAATATTGACGCCTTCAATAGAAGAGAATCTATTAGAAAAATTATTGGAAAAATACCACATGAGTCACGCTTTAAAGCAATCTAGAAAAGAATCCCGTCAATATCTCTATATTGTAATTCGATTCTAGTTTTCTTCATTATTTAGATACCTACGCGTACATTATTCCCTGAGCTACCTGGTTAATACATGAGTTCGTTAATAGATTTCTTGGTTCCAACATTTTTGGCGCCCGAGCAGTTAATTTACCAGTACTGTACAACTTCAAGCGAAGTAGCTAAAAATACATCAATCTACGAAAATCTATATGTATTTATTATCACACTTTCGAATATACAATTGAAAACTTGGAATCAAAGATTAGAAGCTGCGAATATAATAAACGAAAGATTCTGGATCTGAAATCCTCTACTAAAAAAAGGTTTAGTAAAGTAATTGATCAATCAGAAGTACATGAAGCTAACTGTTTTTAAGATAGCCCTGTTAACACCAAAACGCACTTTCAAAATGCTATATTAATTTTTATTTGTTAGATTTTAAATCCATAATACATTACGATTTCGCCAATAGATGTGTTTGGGTTCAAATCAATTATAATTTTCATCCCTTGAGATAGATCATATCTCATCATCCCTTGAGATAAAAATTAACAGTTTGGAAGGTAGACGATATCTTTTGGAAGGAAACAAATAATAATGTAAAATATTTTCGTCAAAGCCGGAGAAAATTTTCTTGAAAAATATATAACTTTATTTAATGAACTAAAAAGTATAAAATAAAATTTTTGGATCTTTAAATAAAAGCTTATTTTTAATTTCACACCGCTCCCACTACTTCTCAATATTTTCAACACTACCAGCTAGTCAATCGTCTATTTTAAGGAACATTTTTGAATTACATCTATTTAGAACGATATTCGAACTATATTTAATATTTTACATTGCCACGTGTGCAAAATTTCAAAGCTCTCAATAAGAAATTTTGATTGCTCTTACAAACGAACTATCAACAAAGTAAGTAAAATTAACTAAAAGTATGAAATTTTGCAGAGATGCTTGATATATTTCGTGAGATTCACCTCCATCAATAAAGGATGGTGGAGGTCAGTGCACAAAAGTCAAGAAAGTTATGATTTAAAAAATGGCACCTTAGATTGTTTCCGTCTGAATGTATAAAATAATTGCTATCGGTAAAAATTCAAAAAGTTTAATTAAATATTTTAGAATAGTTCAGACAATAGTTAAAATTTTTAATATAAACTAATTCAATTACTTAGAATGTGGCTTTGGTTTATATACACTTTTTTTAAGTTGCCATTTTTGCACACAATATGAATTCTTTTATATATATAATTTGTCTATCTTATTATACCTAAAACGTGTGAAATAAGGTGTCGTGCATGCCACGAACTAACCACTGGTTTTGCACGCAACACATTTTTGTTTTGGAGCCAACATTTAACTAAAAAAAAAAAACTAAATTGCAAACTTCCAGTTTTAAAAATATAATTACTATTCACACTCTATATTTATGGTAGCCATTTAAATTCAATTGAATTCTCGTATTAAAATTTTTGCAATTAGTGCAATTTTTCATAATATAGAATATTTCAAATTAATTAGCTCAAATTGATACTAATTTATAATATGTTTAAGATGGTTTAAAATTTCCTGGATACAGTTTTATGTACATAAAATCTTTTTAACATAAAAAGAGGTGTGGCTGTGTCATGGACACGGCCATATGTTTTACGTGAATACTTATACGTAACGGTTAACGGGTAACGTAATGGGGTATCACTGGATTGATCTTCAGACGCCTTTTCCAACCATATACGATCTTTATATTTGGATTTGGCTTTTCGACGAGTATAGGCCGACATTGCATTATTTATTTATAACTTTTTACATTAACACCATATATCTTCACTACAACTATTTCAAACTAATATTTTATATACACAATCGATAGATCTTGATGAGAGCTGACGATTGAAACTCGAACGAACGTCCTAGCTTCTCCGAGTTAAAAGTTATACTAAACAGAAATTATGTGATGCACCGAAAAGATCTCAAAATGGCGGCGCTTCTCCTTCCACCACGCGCGTTGCATCCAGACCTCACTCAACGTAACGAATTCTTTGATCCTTTAGCTATCGAGTGGTCTAATTAAATTTTGGATGGAGATAATAGATATGTAGCTGCAACACCAAACTGTATCCCCCGATTTTGTTGTCATCAGTTTTCTGAATTGCCTCCCAATATGGAAACAAATTTAAAGACGTATTCCCGTCAAAAAATCGATTTCAAAAGTTAGTTAATTATTAGGAATTTCTCTTTATAGAAGTGTCTCACTAAAAAGTTAGTTTTCTATCCGTTTTTTTTTGTAAACCTTTCACTTTTAGTGGTTTTTTTCCGTACCATGATATCTCATTATGAATAAAAATGATAGCTCGATTAGACACAAGAAGTTCACAAAAACAGTTAGTCGGATAGTGATAAATCATACACGTTCTATAATTTCATCTAGATAGCTCAGTTGGCTGAGCTTTGGTCTGGAATGCCAGAGATCTTGGGTTCAATTCCCGACCAAAACGAGTAAGATGATTCATATCAAAAACTTTTTTACTGACACTTCCACTAAATCTCAGTGAATATTTAACAATTCAGTTAGTAGAATATTTAAGTTAGAATATCAGAAATGAACGTTTATCCAGAATTACAGTCCATTTGAAAGCCGTTTAGTGATTTGACCCAAACACGCTAACTATACAAACATACCAACTTAAATAAATGCGTCTAATAAAAATAAATATAGGGGTTGACTTGAGAACCTCCTTCGTTTTTTTCGTCGGTATATTGAGTGCTTTCAAATAGTGTTTACACACAGAACATATATTATGATATTTATGATATTTTTCTTTAGTGGAAGAGCTGGGAAGTCGTTTTTTTAGTCGTATTATTTTTTGTGGTTAAAATTTGAAATTTTTCAAATTTATATGGGACCAACTTTGAAGTGTACCCTATCCAACAACAAAAGGAATCAACAAAATCTGACAACTCTGCAAAAAGTTATGCATAATTATACATAAAAAAAATTAAAAAATATACGTCGGTAAAAAACAATATTCAAACACACTAAAACAAAAAGCGCCACAGATTCACGGCAGTTAATAAAAAAGTATTATTTGGAACACACACTAGTCTGCACACAAAAAGTTATTTTAAATGCTCTATACTTTGAGGTATATGATTTTGATTCAAAGTTGTTCTTTTTTTTATATATTTTATTTGCTGTTTCTTTTTTCTGCCTTATTCTATACCTTTTTTTTTTCTCTCCTGTTTTCATACAATTTACACAACTAAATGATATTTTTGTGTGTGGTGAAATAAAATCGAGTATAATAGTAATAAAAGTGGTGTGTATGTTTTACCACAATATAGTTATTTATGCAATTTGTGTAAAATTATAATAATCGGTTTTTTTTCTTCCGTTTCTGTGTGTGTGTGTGTGTGTGTATGTGTTTTGTTTGTTACCCCTCGATGAAAATATAAATAAATATATATTGACGAATTTGTGTTATACAAATGTTATATAAGTGGTTTCATAAAAAATAAATAAATAAATAAAACTTTATATAAATAAATTAGGATTCTTTTTATATACCTAATACCGAATAATATCATCGTTATTGTATGGGATTTATTTAACTTAAACTAATCTAAATACATATTGTTTTTTCGTGTTATGAATTACGTAATTTTGTTATTTAGTTGTAAGTCAATGTAATCAATTATTATTAGTTTATAGAGTAGGGTCATTTGTATTTTTCCTTGTACCCGAGCTATCACCACCCCACTCCGTCGAATGCCGTAGCCGTAGACTAACGAGTAGGTAAGAAAGACGTGATAATTTCTAAGCCTTTTTTTAAAAAGATTTTTAGGAAAAACAATCATTCGATTTTCTATCATAATAATATGAGAAACTTGTGTAAGATTTTACTAAATCTTGTGAAAAAAGATGTCTACTAATGGCATGAGTCTACTACGGTTCATACAAATATACTTCCGGAAGTACTACTATCTGATGGATTGTCTCGTTGCCATCTTTATAGATAGATAGATTGTAGAGGCTGTTCTGGACGGGACACACTTCGACCACAAGGTCCGTTCTGATGCCTAAAGATGTGAGGATGTGAGTGGAGTACAAGGAACTTTGTGTGTAGACTAGGAATTGGTAGGAAGTGCAACTGCAGTCGACTTTGATAGGAACTATGCCGAACTCATCTGGAGTTCGTGAAGAAAACTGCATAAGACCTTCACAAGCATAGCCGGTTACTTCGTTCTTTTCCATACGCTGACACTTTAGTCAATTAACCGCCACTTTTTTTAAAATAATTGACAAACTGCCGATGTCGGGATTCGAACCCATAACCTCCTGATTCCAAGTACACACAACGCCTTTACAAGCGCGGCGACTTGGCTGTTTGCCATCTTGATGTTGCATTGCAAGAAAATGTGAAGTAAATACTGTCACTATTGACCTCAAAAGAGTTGACCACATAACAAGATTACGGCATGTACTATCAACTCCAAAAGTGGAGTTTTTTTTTCAAAATATTACAATTGGTTTTCAAAAAAAATTTTTAGAACAGTATGATTGGAAGTATTTTCATAACAAACAACTGTTATTCCCCAAAGAAGCCTCGATTTTGGAGTTTCTAAGGCATCGGTTCAACGGTTTCTAAGGCAACGTAATCCATGCATATACATAATTCTTTTCAATTTGATTACCACAAAACAGTTTAATGTTTTTGTAAAACTATAAAGTTCGTTCTTCTAGCATATACACATCGAAAGTGTAGAAAATTAGGTCGAAACAAGTTCGTCTGTAATATTTCAACAGGCTTTGACGTGAAACGCTACAACAATTGATAAGGTTAAAACACTAAAACCCAACAAAGATACATGTACGAAAACAAGTCATATCCACCATGTAAGATTTTATTTGACGTCATATATCCTAAAACACTCGAAACTCGAAGACGAAGCTAACGACACCTCATTTGTCAAAATATGATAAGTAGCTTAGGAGCTAGACGGGAACAGATGAACATACTAACATACATAGACTGCTAAACACCCACCTCTCTGTAGTCGGGTAAAAATTTTGTAAATAATATACCACTTTGTATACTACTGCGATCTACTTAAAGGCCAAACCATTTCAGCTTAGTGTTATATTTATTATTAGTGTTATAATTATTATTAAATGAGAAAATTATAAAAATTAATTCATTGATAAATCAGAGTTTCATGATTAAAACATACAAAAATATTAATATTAAAAAAATCCAATTTTTCATATACAAATTAACTCCGGCCACTAGTTTTAAATAAACATAGAGAGAGAGTACTAATATAGAAACATTTAATTGCAATATGGATGGCTTGTAGCAATGTCAAGAATAAAGGTCTTAATAATAATCATATCAAATCGATAATGTTAATTATAAATGAATATATAATTTTCGCAAATTGAAAATATAAAATATCAATTATAATCAAATACTGTATTTTAAATGTAAAAACTATAATAATTACGTTGTATCTAATCGAACGCTAGCATTATTCTAAATTTTTTATGTAACTTTCACGCGAATTAAGTGCTTTAATTGTAAGAAACTTACCCAAACGAAATGAATGAATGCTTGTGAACATTAAATTGTAACCTGAAAGATATATTATATTCCACTTATCAGGCATAGTACCAGTTCAAGTGGCCGAGCTGTCTTAAACGTTATGCCTGTGCAGTATGCTTACTTGGAAACTGGGAGGTTATGGGTTCGAATCCCGACATCGGCAGTTTGTCAAATATTAAGAAAAAAAATAAGGGGCGGTTAATTGACTAAAATGTCGGCGGATGGACAAGAACGAAGTAACCGGCTATCGGCATAGTGCCTATTATAGTCGGTTGCAGCCGCATATCCTACCAATTTCTAGTCTATAAACAAAAATTTCTTCCACTCCACTCACATCCCCACATCCTTGGGCATCACAATGGACCTTATAGTAGGCGTAGTGCAAGGAGATTCCCGGATAGACAACTTCTGCCAAAACTGTCTCCTTTCGAAAGTATCAGATCTGAATAGAGTTTAGTTATTTTATGTTCCCCACGGACACCTAGTCACCTAGCCTAGATTTCCCGGCACCCGATTCATGTTTATATCAATGAACTCGAATCCGCTAGTAAGTGTTCCATAGGTTCCTTCAGCTCTCCGAAAAAGCTGCAGGTGTTTTCGGTGGCTAATCCCGGAGACATTCCTTGAATTTACAAGGCATTCCTTGATGTGGCGCTAACGTCAGTAGCCGAAAGTATACCACTTTTTTTAAATTTTGAATTGTGTCTTATTCATTCAGTTTTCGAAAAAAATTTGCAAATAAAAGTTGTTACTATATTTATAAGGAACAACTTTTATTCTAAGCATTTTTTCGAAAACCAAATCAATAAGGCACAAATTAAGTAGTACAAGATAGAAATCAGAGGAATTACAAATAATTGATAACTAATTGTTTTCAGCTTTCCAATTTCTTGTTCTTAGACGCGAAGAATCAAGGCCCTTTCTACTGGAATAGCAAACATTGGGCTCTACTAGTAATGGTAATAACTTTTTATATCCGACACTATTCGTATAAAATAATATAGAACAACATTTACTATGCTAGCGTGTGATTAGACACAGTGTTTAAAATAATAATAATTAATTGCAATTTTGTTTTGTTTTTTTTTATTATTAAATTGAGTTTAAAAAAAAAAATAATTGCCCTTAAGACTTTTAATTTATAATATAATATTGAAACATGTACAACAGCGATACTTAATTTTATTAAATATTTGTGAGATAAGGAGAAGGCGTTACCAAAGAGGCATATATACTGTCACGGATCAGTAGGAACAAGTGTTTGGTGAATATATTTATAATAAAATGAATATGACTGTAATTTACTAAACACAAAATATATGAATCATTTAATTTATTGCTGAGAGAGACCAGCGTGTTTAAAGGAAAAAAAAATTCCTTTTTAAATATATTAATCGTACAAAGAGAAATATTATAGATTGAAAAATATTTTATTATTGGCTATAGCGAATATGATCGTTTGATACTATATGGCTGTGTAATGTATTGCACTAAAGCATTTGATAAGATGAAGATAGTAGTGACTGATTGTAATTATGCAGACTTTGAAGGTTTTCTTGGAGTATATGGTTTGTGCAGCGTCAACTTGGTAAATTTTCTCAGAATAAATACAATACTTCTCAAATACTGATATGAAAAAATTAACTCGTCAACCAGGAATCGAACCTCGGGCCTCTGGATATCTAGTCCAGCGTGCTTACCGCTACACCAAAGACGACTCTGACGTAACAGCCAAGTCTTTCATATCATTTTTATTTTTTTATTTTGACAGTATTACTTCTGTCGAAGTTATTATTCGTATATATATTTATTTGTGTATACTTAAGCGTCAACAATACGATGTTTGTCCAAATTCCATTTCGGTTACGTAAGACAAACTATAGAAGCCTAGTGTATACTTTATAGACCAATGTCATTAGATTTTTTAAATAAATACTGATATGAAAAAATTAACTCGCCAACCAGGAATCGAACCTCGGGCCTCTGGATATCTAGTCCAGCGTGCTTTCCGCCACACCAAAGACGTCTGTGACGTAACAGCCAACTCTTTCATATCATTCTTATTTTTTTCGAATTTGGAATTTTTTATATATGAATTCAAAAAAAAAAAGAATGATATGAAAGAGTTGGCTGTAACGTCACAGTCGTCTTTGGTGTAGCGGTGGACAAGTTAATTTTTTCATTGTTTATTATTCTTTAAGATCGTTGTTGTAAAGAGTAGAGCAATGTATCAAAGACCATTAAAGTTACAAATAGACAAGGCTAAGCTATGATACTGAACCTGATACTGATGAATACGGAACCTTACACTGCATGCGTAGTCTGACATGCAAAAAATTTTCCCATACCATTATTTAAAAAAATACTATATGAAAAATCTGTCATCCATGTTATTACGGTAAGAGAAAACACAAAATAAAAATATATGTTATAGTAAATTTAAAATTACAGTTGTTGATTTTTTGTCCACATTAATCTTTATTTTTAAAACTACATTTTTTTTATATTTCATGTTGTGCTGTTTTTTTTTTTGTACAGTTGATTATTTATAATCAATACGTTATCTTTTAATGCGCAATGTAATCGATTTAATGTTCACAATATGTATACATATACGAAATATAATGTACACTACACTTGCAAAAAAATGAACTTATTCGAAAAAATCTGATGTGCAAAGTGTTGCTGCGACTACAAGCAGGGCACAGTTATACACAACCTTTATAACATTTATAACCTTTATTTATAACGTCGTCTCTTATTGGAGGTTTGTGATCATATGGGCAATTGTTATATTTGGTGCGTAGGCACGGAAAAATCCGATTAATGGGATTCAATGCAAAGTTCTGTAGCTATGAAATAGTACGCCTTCCAATGTAACGAGATTACCTTGGATCCTGTGTTTTTTTTGTTCGGATTTCACGTATCGTAGATACTGCAGTTTGTGCTTTATAATTGTGAATATAATTTCACATGACTTCTGAAATCTGAATAGGACTTCGTTATTGGTAATTCGATTCATCCAAGATATGCGTAATATAAGCCGAGAGATTCACATCTCGAATGTTTGCGTTCTGTTTATGGATTATATTAGAAAATCCAAGTTTTCATGCTATAGTGTAGGAAGGACATGTTAGTACCTCAAGTGCAGTTTGACAGGAAGTTCCAGTGAAGTTAGACGAGGCTTCATTTCGGTGAATGCATACTTTACTTGCTCTACTCTAGCAAGCATTTCTTGACGGTTAGCTTTGCTGTTGATTATGGTCTCTTGACATTAAAATTACCCACTTGGTTTACTGAGACATTGCCAATAGTTAACTCAGCTTGTACCGGTATTTTACTGATAAGTATTAGTTTGGTTCAAACTATTTTGATAACCAATCCAAAAAATTCTTACTCACTTTATTTAAGGCGTCGACTATATAATTTAATAGTTTGTTTACTCTAGTTGTTTCGTTTTAATTGATCTGGTTTGTACATATCATGTATCATTTATATTTTCTACATTTTAAGAACTCTTTAAGTACTTCATTAAACAATAGCAATTGTTTTACCGAGTACTTTAGTTCTGTAATTGACGTTTTATAATTAATATATTAAATTACCTTTGTTACGGTTAAATGAAACCATAAAATTAAACAAAATTCAATCTCAAATATTTTCAATTGATTGATATTTGTTAATAGCTTTTAGCTCTTGTATAGAAAGATCGAGAATTAAAAAAACAGATAAGTATATTAGAATAATTCTTATAAATATGGATCCTGTATTTTATATTATTTTGACTGTATTATACGATAGAGTAACACTTGTTAAATAGTTCATTGCCTGAGATACGAGAGCCATTAATAAACTTTGCTTAATATAGATTGTAGAGAACAAGGTTTTCAAACTAACATCTTAGAAGCATTATCCAAATAACAAAATGTCCAATTTCGAAAATGAATATTTCTGACAGCATTACCCATAGACAGCTCAAATCTCACCAGCATTGAATCTCTGGCAAAGATCGATGAGGGAGCATAATCATCAACATCTTCTTCATTTAGATGTATCATTTTTTCTGTAGGCCGAGGCAAATTTTTATACAGAGCGTTTATTTATATGTCATTTTTCATAAATATGGTGATCACTACTCGTGTTCAACTTCTGCGGAATATCGTATTCAAAGTTCGAGGTCACTTCTATACCTAGACATAACTGACCATCCTAAAGAACATTTCCTCGATAAGTCATCGATATTATTTATATTTAAGTTAAATTTACATAAAATCGATAAATGTCACTAGGGCAGTATGACCTGCTCAAGTGTAGACTTGGGTGCTTACTAACTGAGACCCCTTTAATGGTCTTGGACACGACAGTTCAATAAACACCTGAGTCCAAACTGGATCTCTAGCTATTGTTATTTGGGCCTATGCCCTTCATAGGCCCAGAGCCTATTTTAGGAATTCCAAGGACTGCATGTAAACAGGTGATCAACGAGTGGTCAAATGCTAAACAACGTGATCACTGGGAAAAAGTACTGCGACAGGAGCTCGGGAAAATACTAATTCAGAGTGCAACCAAGAGGCTACCTCTCGATGCACTGAAGCTGAACAGAATGCAACTGCGGGGGGTTACCGGATTCATTAACGGGCATTATCCCCTGCGGAAGTATCTGCACACAATGGGACTCCATAACGGATCCATCGTGTGCATGTTGTGTGGCGAGGAGGAAGAAACATCCAGCCACATAATCTTTGACTGCGAACCTCTAGGTTACAGCAGATATAGGATATTCGGTGCATCTCACCCCGAATATATGAACCTTCAGGAAGATCTGAGAGCAAGCTCCTGGCTATTGTCAAGATACGGGAGAAGCGAATCTCATCAGACTGAAGTAGAAGGGGGTGCACAATTGACCATAAGGTCGAAATGCAATAGACCTCAAGATGTATCTATCTATCTATCTATTGTTAATGCTAGACTTACAACACGACAATGATCTTTAAGATAAATATTACAAAACTATATTTTTACCCAAATTTCACAAAATGTATCAGGGCCAATGATATAAATGTAGATGTTAGACCAATCTGTAAATATTTTTACGATCAATAGAGAATATAATATAATAAAAAGTAATAAATAGCTCGACTACACTGCATTAAATTGAAATGAAGATAATAACATTTAAATATAAAATTGAATATCATTTAAAACTAATTATTTTTATTAGGTATTTGTTTTATGGTTAAAAACACACTCTCACATATATTATAAATAAAATTATATATTAGTGTTCCGATATATATATATATATATATATATATATATATATATATATAAATGTATATACATATTTATACATAAAAGTATGTATATGTATATATTCACTAAACAGAAAATCAAAAAATAAATATTAATGTTTATTATGTAGAAATATAATATGGTTAATATTAGAACAAAACGCAATGGGAATTAAAAGATTTATTTGTTGAAAGGGTGTGTTCTACTGTATACCAGCCAACACTATATGTATATAGTATACTTACAATCTTGTATGTAGGTATAAATGGTAAAAGTTAATGTCGCGCCTGGTTAACAAACAAACAACATCATCATCGTCATCAGAATCATCATCAGCTTCAGAGCTAGGCTACACAGTAGTTACAATATACAATCCTTACATATTAAGGCCTACGACAGAGTGGTCCGCTCGAAATGATTATATTTTTTATACACTTAATTGTAAGAAGACTTAAGAAAATATATAAGGTTATTATATAAATTACATTTCAAATTTTGCCCCTATTCTTAGAATATTTGTTTGTATTTTATAAATACGTATTTCGACTACAATGTAGTCATCATCAGTATGAATTAGCTAATCGTAACTATCTCTGGGATATGGAGTCAAAGATATGTTGCTTGTTGCTAATTTGGTGCGTGTCTCACAATGATATTAAAAAAGTTCTGTCCTTTTATACGATTTGACGAAGGGTATGATCTGACCTGAGGATTATTTGAGTTGACTGCCTAACGAATTAGGTGTGTGAAGAGCTCCACCTATTTATTGGCGGTATTCCTTTGTGACCATGCGGCGTTTGTTTTGTCACTACAGTGAGGGTATCGAAGCTGACCTTGATATTCAGGTATTAGAATTTTTTTAAATGGTTTAATTTTATTAAATCAGAATTCGGAATTGGGCTATTGTCTAAATTCATTATCTGTTTTCTCAATTTGTATATGTAGATAGTTTCGTATGCATCTAATTTCAAAAAACCTAGAGTTCTCTTTGATTATTTTAATAATCTTTAAAGGTTATTATAAGTTTAGTCCGTCTATCGACACGATAATTCAAAAATGAAGACGTACAATTTTGTGTTCTAGAGCTAAAAAGTGAGATCAAGTTCGTGAATAGACAAAATCGGTCAATGCGTTTGAAACCTAATGTGAGATAAAGATTACGAAAATAATAATTTGTAGACTATAAATCAATATTTAGTTCAGCCTCGAAATTTGTTGGTAGTTTCAAGGTAACTCAAGGATATATGCATTGACAACATTATGATAGAGTAAATAAGACGTTCTTGCGCTAGGAAATAAAATTTCTACCTTCAAAACCGTAAGAAGAACAAGAAAAGTTTAAAGATTTAAAAACTTTTAATTAAAACTTATTTTTATAAACTAAATAGTTATGCACAATTTTAGCTCAAACATATAAGTATATAGCTTTGTATTTTTGTACATCTGTGCATGTGTTAAAAGTAAAATAAACAGTTCACGCATTGTCACGCATATTTTCACTTGTTTCATATTTCATATTCACTTAAGTGTAAGAATTGAAATGTAAGATAACAATATTTGGAATGCTATAAACTTCTGAGATTTCACTTAGAGAAATTTATGCCTTGGAATAATTCTTTAATTTATGGTGGTTTTGCAGTCGTACATGGATATAGCTGCGGTTAGAGTGATTTATTTCTTTCAAATCAACAATCAAAACATAGCAGCAAATTTATTTCTCAAGTGATTAAATACACAAAAATTGAAATCGTCTTAGTAGTTTCCGAGGAAAACGTGCTAAAAGGCCAAAAAGTGTTATTGTCCAGGATAGTTGGCATCTGAGATGGTTGAGTTCGTCATTATATTTGATCCACTTAAACTTGCCCAAAATGTATAAGACGTGGTTGAAAAGATTCAGGAGATTTTTTTTCTTCTATTTTCGTCATTTTTAACAGATACATGCAAAAAAAAAGGGTTTTATTTTTCGTGAGCCACTCTGTGTAGTTTAGTTACATTAAATGTAGCCCTGCATCTCACTCTGGGCGCCCCTTCACTGGTGAGTGTTGGTCGTGTGCTCGTATGTAGTATATACACACAGTGACAAAACATTAAATTGGTATTGTTTGAGTTAGTTAATATTAGTTTGTTTAGGGAGAGTTGGTTGGTTGATTTTGTACTAACTCTCCTGAATGACTATACATATACATGGAGAGTCCCCTTGTATCGTTGTATGCTTAGTATACATACTAGCTTCTACTAGCTTCGTAGCAGCTACCATCGTCAATATTTGTTTGATCTGTCAAAGTTAATGATCGTTGTAATGAAAACTCAATGGAAATTTATTTGATATGCATAAAAGTGAAAAATCACTTTTATAATATATATTATTTTAATACGAGGTTTGAGGTATGTGTATGTGGAAGCGCATATATAAGGTTTTATATCATCATTAACTGGTATTTCTCATGATAAATTATTTTTATTTCGATGATGGATTTTTAGTATAGCAGCAGAAATAATACCTTAAATAGTTGCTAATTTACTTGTTAAATATCCAACCCCAAATTTTTCTATTTGGAAATTAATCGATTCCAACGGAAATGCATTTAAAGAACGTATTAGAAAAATAGTTTTTTTTTCTTTAACAACGTTTTTTAAAAAAATTACATGATTCAAAAAAAGATGACGTTGCTTCGACAAATGAACGCGTGTCCTGCATTTATGGCTCACCTGGCCATATAGTTCTCCGACAAGAATTAAACTATTTGATTTTGTACGATAGGAATATGCGTAATCGAGAACATATCATTTAATCCGGTAGTATGGAATCAGGTTTGATGATGTTTGAAATCGAGTTCGTTGAAGTCTTTGAGCTGACAGTTTTGCTGTAGTTTATGTTTGTGTTTTGATTTGATCTGTCAGTTATGAGCAAATGCGAAAACGGCTTGTTTTTGCATGAAAACATCGCGGCTTCATCAATTTCACTTCAGTTAGTTTTTATTATTAATTTCACTACAGCCTATTTACCACCAATTTTTATGAATAGAAAATGAAATTCCTTAAGTCAACCTCACTCTCCATCTTAGATTAAAAATAAATGCATGGCAGGTGAAATTTGATAGATAAAAATAAGGCTACATGAAAATGAGATCAAACTAAATCGATAATGTCATTTGTTCAGGGTTGTATGTAATTTTTTCAAGGTCAGATATTGTCTGAAGATCATGAGCTTTGTTATAGAGCAATACAACGTTACATTAAATGCAACAAGACGTCAATAAAATGAAAAATAAATCTGTCCACAATAATAAATAATTAATTTAAAATCGTATAAATCGTTCATTCCAAACAAAACCTAAAAAGATTTCAATAAAAATAAAACAAAAAAACTAATTTTTTAACCATCGACGCAAAATGAGTAGTGTTATAAGTTAGAAGTCTATTTGTGTCTGTCTGTGGCATCGTAGCTCTCAAACGCTTGGACCGATTTGAATACAGTTTAGATAGCTGGTTTTCTTGCGTTGGTTCTTAACTATGTTTGATAAAAATCTGTTTAGTTGTTAGATAATTAATAGCTCTTTTCCAAGATGATGTATAGGCAACATTATTAACATTATCATTTTGTATGTAAATTTGGTGAAGGTAACGGGAAGTAATTTTTTTTTGTAATAGGGTTATAAATTTTTTGGTTTGTTTTTTTGCGTTGGGGATTTTTAAATTTATTTGTTAATGTTAACATTAACAGTTTGATAATGTATGAAAAATGTAAAACATGTCACAAAAAACGCTTTTTTATAATTAAAAAAAGAAAAGTTACTAAAAAAATTTTGTCAAATTGAGACTCGATACGATAGATATCTTATATATCAATTTAAGGCTCACTTATTGGTAGCAAATCCGGAAGGTTTGCCCATGAAAATGTGTAAAATGTTTAAAAAATGTTCCATTAAAATTATTCTTGTCTTTTTAGAGTATCTATATTTCGACATCGAGTTTAACTATTTTGGACATGTTTATTAGTTCTTTTTGAGATAAAATATTTTATGCAAACTGTTTGTTTTACACCTTTTTATTTATAACAAAAAAAACTCAAAGCTAGACATGTAAAACAGTGAAACACAATGTTACAACCGAACTCTATATATATCCAATATTTCATTTTGTTTTTTTATAAACAAAAAAAATCTAATAAATATCAATATAATTAATTTTGAACCCCTAACAACACTTTTGCAGTGTGTTGTGAATCACTGTATATGCATGTTATAAAATTGTTACGAGAAAAAAAACAAACAAACAAATAAATGAGTTTATTATTCAACCAAATAGAAAACATACGCTTCGGTATTTTTTTTTGTGTATAAATATAATGAATGCATTGGTTATGGAAAAATATTTTCATAATTGGATAGACAGTCATATAAAATAGATTTATAATTTTCTTTTTATACTCGGTATATATAATATATACCAGGATATATTAAGAATAGTTCCGACTATGTAACGGTTGAAAATATTGATCGTAGAAAAAAATTTTGGTGTAGTTGTTCATAAAATGACTTAATTAGTTAATTTCCTCAAATGTTTCTGCCTGTCCGTCCGTCAACACGATAAATCAAAAACGAAAACGGATAGCGAGCTGAAATTTTGTATGTGGGTGGGAAATCTGACCATGTTTAAACAAACATATTTTTTAAATAAGTTGTATAAAAAGTGTAAAAAAAAAATTTAAAGATTCTAAAATCCCCCATTGAAAGTGGTAACAAAGTATTTTTATTGCATTTTGTATTGCAACACCGAACTTTCAAAAACGGAATCTACATTTTTTTAAATTTGTGCGTATCGAATTTGAAAAAACTGAGGCTTAAATGCCTTATGGAAGTAGGATGGCATTCACAACTGGGTTTAATAATTTTATTTTTAAAATTAAAATGTTAATTTTGTTAGTAATAAATTTGTAATGAAAATTAAATAAATATTATTGTGAAAAAATAAAATTATTGTATTTTATTTAGAATTTATATTTATCAATGTGATGATTTATTTTATATAGGTAAACAGAATTTATATATATATATTTATATATTTTTTCCAGTCAATATTTAGTATTTTAATTATGTATTCAGTAGGGGTAGCTTTAGTCTTTTACTGTTTATACGGTGGTGTATTTCACATATCAAGTATTAGGTACATAAAACATAGAGTTTTTATTATTCTATTGGCATAAAATACTTTATTTTTGGCTATTATGTAAAATTTTGTGATAATTTTTTGTGTAAATTGTTGTGTTTCAATATTATAATACATATAACATAATCTACTTTATTTTATATTATTTGAAAACAAGTTTTTATTTTGAAAAATTTTATCGTATTTTTTATTTTAAAATAAAAAATAATTTCAATTGAAAGATTATTACACAGAGTTTAGACTACAACGTCTAAAATGAAGTATTTAAGAAAGAAATTCTCTACTCCTTAATCTTTTTGAAGCTAATTAA
Source organism: Nineta flava (assembly GCA_963920215.1). NCBI lineage: Eukaryota > Metazoa > Arthropoda > Insecta > Neuroptera > Chrysopidae > Nineta > Nineta flava. Next base: position 110,551,967 of record OY986041.1, read on the forward strand.
TTTTCGGTAGTGTGTAATCTGCGACCCCGTACACAATATTTTTTTGTATAATGTTATGATGTATAAATTCATTTGTATAACTTTTATTTTATATTTATTACCATTTTGCATAATTACTACAGTAGGTTTTACAATTCTATTTTTATTTCAGCTAAATTTTGAATTTTTATTTTAAGGTTTTATCCTGATTATTTTCAATTATACAATGTTTTATTAAGCAATTTATATGAGTACCTAAATATGTTTACCTTCTTGTTAAATCTTATACATTTCGTCATTATTATATATTTTCTGAAAAAGGAACTGATTTTCCGAAACTATATATGATAGTCAAAATAAAAATATTGTTTTTATACAAAAAAATCAAATATTTGTTTAATTAAAAAAATTTCTGCTAAGCTTACTAAAAAAACTTTTACTTGTTTTTCTCTATCATAAACGATATAGTTTTCCAATTTTGTTATACCCAGTATATACAAATATACAAGGGTATATTCAGTTTAGTCCTGATTTTGTAACGCTTGACAAAATTGATCGAAGATATAAAAGGTTTTCATGTGACCTTTTCCGTATGTCCGTCCGCCTGTGTGCCTATACGATAACTCAAAAACGAAATAAGTTAACGAGCTGAAATTTTGTGTGTGTATGGTTAAGTTAGTGAATGGGAAAAATCGGACCATGTATGGGCAAAATGGGCAAAATTGCACATCTTTGAAACCGTAAGAGATAGAACAAAAATGTTAAAACAAAAATGTTCCTTTTTTTAAATTTTTTCATAAACTCAGTATATATCGGATATTTAAGCAATTAAAACAGTTAGTTGTTAATTTCACTTATTTGATATGTATTTGAAAAATTTTTGATATGTATTTTTAATTTTAATTTATTCTAGTTACGAAAAAATATACCTATAGGCAAAATTCCCACGTTGTTAGTAACCTTTTGGGAATTTAAAATTACTATTTCGATAGATTTTAGAAAAAAGAACAACAAAATGAAAAATAATGACTTCATTTAGTTAGAAAAACTATTGTAATAGCACACATTGATAATCGCCTATAAAATATGTGTATAAAAAAAATACGAACACAAAAAGGCCTAATAATAAATACGATAGTAGTTCACTAATTTCTATATTAAAATATTAGTTTAATTAGACAATACACTTCACGCGATAGAGTGATTTATACCTACCAATTGGCCCTATAATAATATAACATAGATCAAGTTGTTACAATAATATCATTATTATATATATGTACAAATTGTAGTCCGATTGTAAAATCAGTCGTATTATAAATCTATTAGCCAGATAAACATGCACACAAAATGATTGAGAGAAATCGTGTTTCAAAGAATTTTAACTATCATTTAAAGAAATTCACCCGTAAACACATTTTTCTTAAAAAATTTGATAAAATTGAGATAGGATACTAAGTATATACAGTTTTAAATTAATTTATGACAAAATAAAAACCAAATGCTGCCGATTACTAAAAAGATATTAGCATTCAAGTCGACGAAAGTCTCGCATAATACAACATATACTACATTATCATAATTTTGAAAACATGGTATATGTTATTCTAGATATGTTCAATTGGCATAACTGTAATCAATAATTATATTAAATTGAATTTCCTTCTGTCACGAGTGAACGACCTCAATATGGGACAAATGTTTTGATTTACCCTGCCTGAATATTATTTTTTAATATAAAGACTGACTTTATTGTCCGATGAAGTCTTGTATTTCAAAAACAGTCAAAAGATCTAATAAAAAATTTTGCATGAGTTTATATTTTGATCTCATGACTGTGAATGCGATATTTTTAAGCGGACAAAATATCTTCTCTGTTAAATTCTAGTAAAAATCACCCGGAAGATTTTGAAAATCAAACTGGAAGAAATATACGTTTTAGGATAATGCTAATTTCGAATATCTCTTATTACAGCCGCAAACAACGAAATTATCTACGATAGTTATGCTAGAGAAATGTTGTACACAGAAAATTTATGCAAATAATTCAAACAATATTCTTAAATAAAACAAATATTTGAGTAACAATATTTTTATTTTTTTGTCTATAGTTTCGTAAACGCAGTTCATTTTTCAAAAAATATATAATAATTTAATATCATTATCAGAAGTTCAGTAAAAAAAAGTGATCCTACTTTACATTTATTCAAGTAAGTATAGCGGAAAAATAAATTATTATTTTTTAATTGAGATTTAAAATTACACTAATAAAACGATAGACTATCAAATAATATAACTCGATTATAAAATGGCTAACACTATTATATTATGACCGGATTCACTATCTGATTATGACTAAATATATATATATATATATATATATATATATATATATATATATATATATATATATATATATAGTTTGATACTTTACTATTATAAATCAAAGTGCATTTAGGTCGCTTTAATATAATAATATTCGAATTTAATCGGTTGTGGTAGATGATATTATATATGATGTACACACGAATTCTAAATTATATAAATTGTTATATCGTTATTTGTAAAGAAAAGAACTACAATTTAATATTATAACATCTTTATTAAGTGACATGTCTCTTACAATGATGACAATGTGATAATCTTATTATTTAACAACAAATATATCTATTTTTTTTCAAGTAGTTAATGTCACGCGTTTCTATTAACGTGTATAGCAGGCGACATAAACGTGTATCGTATCCATTGTATCGAATTTATGACAGTTAGAGATCGTACTTTTCAGTTTCAATTTGTATAAGCATGTCAGTTTACATTAGATTACATTCGAAACAGGAGTAAGTCTTATAAGAAGCTATTCCAGAAATCCTATGGTCTTTATAAACATTTGGATATCTCTAGGTGGCACTTGATTGATTTCATCTATAGCTGGAGATCTGTCCATCTCAAATGAAAGGGTTTTTTGAGAGTGAGGCTTTTGCATTCACATTAAGCACAGATCCACCGATGTAGCACGATGGGCATGCCTGGAACCCTAACAGACGTTACACATTCACGGTCTATTGAAGTCGATAGGCTGATGATATTATATCCCATGCCGTAATAAATTTTAAAAAACAATGATTCGTGCGTGATTCGAAACGCAGCGTAGTACTTAGTTATCATAAACGATATGCTGACACGTTATGTCACATTTTTGACAGCATATTATCTTATTCTTTTTGGCACATGAATACTTGTATTGGAAAAAACAGATGACTATTCGCAAAGTGCGCATAGTCATTTACTAATTTAAAAGTACGTAGTCCTCAATGGCACAGGAAAGATTATCCGGGCAAGCTCTCCTAAATATACACAAAGATGTGAACCTGGATATCGATGAAATTATCAACGTTTTCTCGAAAAAGAAACGTAAGCTTGAATTTGTAATTTAAGTAAGCACCTAAATAAAATTATTTAATATAAAATGTATACTAGCGTTTAATTTAATTTGATATCCTTTGAAATTGTAAAAATTTCATCAAAATCGGTTCAGTAAATTAGAGTCTAATTGTGACACTGTGATGTGCAAACAAACACACATTTACTTTTGTAATTTTCATGAGCGAACAAACTATCATTTTACAGGTATATTAATTTACGAGTCTTCGCCCCACGGCTTTGCCCACGTGGAACAATACACTGTACAAAATCTTGATCAGGGCTATCATAAACTTATCATAAACTTCATAACATTTTTTACTTGGTAGCCTAAATATTTGAGATGCTTTCTTTAAAAAAATAATTTTTTTCAAACATAATATACAGCAATTTCTCTTCAATTAATCAATGCATGATTAATCCTAAATAATACATGGTATGAAATCGACTATCTTTTATTATTTTTCCAAAACATAAATTACTGAAATTGAAGAGTTCAGAAATTTCTAGTAGTAACTATACATCAGACCTCATTTACACCAGGTGAAGTTTTGATCACTCGAATTAAAAAAAATAAACATAAAACCTTAAGACAAGCTTAAACGACATATATATTGTTTAAAAAAACTGTACAAAATTGAAGAGTGCGCGAGTCCAAAATATCTAACCGGTTTTTTTTGTTTAGGTATAAACTGAATATATATATGGCTATAATTAAAACAATATTAGTTGTATCTGGTGTACAAATCTATCTCTGTATAATATGTACCTATATGGTTATTTTAGGTTTTGAAAATAATAATAATATATAGATTTAAAATGAAATAATTGATATATAATTATCTTTATAATTGTGTTCAAAAATTAAGTTATAGTCAATAACTAGAATACTGTCATGTTTCTGGTATTTAACAACAACAAAAACACAAAACATAAAACTTCTTTTTTTTTTTGTTACATTTGATTTGATTTTCCACAGAAATTATGAAATAATATTATTTACAGTTATTTTAAACAATATGAATTTAGTTTTTTTTTTGTAAATGAAATAATATTGGATTTGTAATTTAAATCTTATTTTTTGGTACATATAAATTATCATTTAATTTATTAACAAAACAACAACAAAAAAACTGTATTTATTTGAATGTTTGAATAAGAATTATTCTGTACAAATAATAATAATACAAATTATTATGTACAAATTGGGTACCAATATGAAAATAAGTGAGAAAAATTGGTTCTATACATTAAAATTTCTGACTAATACATTTAGTTTAAAAACATTGTTATAAATTACAGTTGTTGGGTTTTTTTTTTGCTAAATGAGTTAAAAAATCCAATAATCTTCAAGCTTCTGAAGAAGTCTTAATAATGTTGACGAAACGTTCTACAATTTATCGCCTTTTTTATACAATTATCCACATCCCTCTCTCATTGCTAGAATATTCAATTATTAATAAGATGTAGAATATATTTCGAAAAATAATATTATTAAATAAATATTGAGTTACAATGGCCATAAACTACCCTCCTCCTCCACCAATTAAGAGCTTTTCTTAACACAGTTCTTCCATTAAGTATTATTTTGTTAATAAATTGTACCAAATATTATTATAACTTATATAACCATATGTAATATATAACTCTGGAAATATATTGATAGGATATTTTTTATAAATAGTAAAGTAAATGCGAGAGTTTGGAATTTTCTTTCATTCTAGATTCAAAAAAAAAGGTTTCAAAAAAATTTAAAATCATTCAATATCAATCAAAATCTAGGTTAAATCTTAATTTATTGAATATCAAAAGTATAAAAAATATGTATACAAGTTACCGTGACGTCATATCTCAAGATGACGGCTTTAAACAGGCTTCATGATGGCAGCTTTCTACAATTTTGAGTAGTAAAAACAGAAAATTTACTTTCATTCGCGAGTTCGACATAATGTTCCACGGCAGTTGGAAAACAGTTGGCAGTTGGTTTTGTAGCTTAAGTTGCAGAAAATGTATAAACTAACTGATGGTTATATATAATATTCCAAGATAATTGGTAGTACATATCTTTTAGGTTGCTATATTTTGCTCTATCAGTCTTGAACACGCGTAAATAACCTTAACAATAACTAATTCTAGAACATTCGGTTTTAAATTGATCGACGCTTCCACCATTGTAATTACTCTCCCAATATGAAGTAAGGGACAAACATATATATGTAAACTGAATCTAAGTTCAAATACCTTTACGAGAAATACAATAAAACTTGCATATAGTTCGATATATGATAACCTTTTTTTTTCTCCTTCAAAATGTATTAATAAAATATACGAATAAATTTTTTAATAAAACATACAATTTACCAAACTTCTAAGAATTCCTTTTTACATATAAAATAAAATAATATAAAATAAATAAAACATATAATAATGATATGAATTCTCTTAAAAACAAATTTGTGTCTAAATTATTATTATATTATTTTTTTTTTATCCTAATCATTTTTTAATAATATTTTATAAAATAATATACTTAATAATATAAATTTATATATTATAAATTCAAATTTTAAAAATGTTATTAAATAAATAAATAAATAACATTTAAATTAAATTGTCATTTTTTATTACTTAATTTAATCTTATTAACTTCAAGTAAATTACTTATGGATTTTAAGTCTTTAAATAAAATATGTATTCATCCACATGTAGCTATAATAATGATAGTTGACTTTTATACACTGCTGATAAGTACAAGCGATAAAAAATATGCCTATAGGAATTGAGTGACCGTTCAATGCTTGTTCAATACTTTTGTCTATACCCGACTCAGATTTTATACCTAGCAGCTATGAATTATATTATCAGTAAGTAATTGAATAAAACTTACCAACTTTACTAACATTATTCGTCAAAACACAAAACAATGGACTTATACAAGTATTAATTTTTTAATTTCGTTATCCATAGTCTTTATGAATTGGTCTTTGTTTCTTAGGGTAATGAAATCTAATGGTCAGAATTAGAAACTGAGTAATCAGACTGAACTGTGATAGTTCATTCTGGTATGATGTTTCAGAAAAACGAAAGACGCCTAAGAGAAAATTGTTTCTTTTGATTTGACATTAAGTTGGGAAGCATTTTCAAGGACACGCATATTAAATTTTGCTCAGCTTTGGTGGAAGAATCTTTCAACAACTGTGTTTTGTTGAACTAAATGTTGTGGAACTGGTATAGTTAAGTTTGTACGCGTATCTATTCAAACTCTAGTAGTAGTAGTAGTGCTATAGGGGAGCCCGAAGCCTGGCAAGTAGAGTAGTCAGGCTCAACTGTGATAGTTACATATGCGTCAATAATTATGGTATTAAAACAAACAAAAAATTATTATCTTAATCTTTGGTAATGAATTCACCATTTTGTATGAAAAATGATACTTCTGGTATGATGTTTCAGAAAAACGAAAGAGGCCCAAGAGTATATTGTTTCTTTTGATTGGATGGAAGAATCTTTCAACAACTGTGAATAAAGAACATTTTTTGGTCTACAAGAAAGCCCACAAGATTAGAACTAAAGGTTGTGGAACTGGTATAGTTATATTTGTAAGCGTATCTATTCAAACTCTAGTAGTAGTAGTAGTAGTATAGAGAAGCCCGAAGCCTGGCAAGTAGATCTTTCTGGGCCTTTTTATCAACCTCTATACAACCCATCCCTTCAACCTCTTCTATCCTCTATCACGCCTTGTTCGTTTCCTTTAGTGTTCGTTGTCGAACGTACCCGTCTTCTTGAATGGCAGAACAGACCTCCACAGTGTTGCTTTGCATCAGATTCCCCCATTTCAATTGAACCGAAGGCTAGGTACCTTATTCTGGCTCTGTAGGAACATTCTGCCAGAAGGTGGAATGGCCCTCTGCCCCTTATTGTCCGGACAGATCACACTGTCCTCTAGCCTCATGAGATGTAACAGATACTCAAACTCTATAGAACATATTCAATTAATGGAAATCGAAGACGAGAAATTTTGAGGGTAAAATATTCATATTTTTTAAATTGTTTTTTGTAAACTAACGTCAATTTATTTCCATTGTTAGTATGGTTTCGGTTATATTATACCAAAGGAAGCGACTAGCGCTTACTTAATTTGACATTTAAGTAATATGTCTGAACATTGATACCATGTTTTGACATCAAATGCTTGATATGAAAAATCATAAACATCTAGGGATGTGGATTGAACCCACGACCTCTAGCATTCTAGACCAATGATCTACCAACGTGAGTTCGATGTCCATCCCTAGATGTGTATGATTTTTCATATCAAGCATTTGATGTCAAAACATGGTAAAACATACATCTTTTCTGGGCTGTTAATTCAGCAACTAGCTGATATAAAGAGAGTTCTATCATCTAGTTATTTCCACGTATTCTAACGTTTAAATTTTTTTAATATAATGTAGTAAAATGGAAAATAATTTTGTTAAAATTATCAATCCTTCATGAAAAAGAGATAAATTATATAAAAACGTTAATCAAACAACAAATTTAGAAAATGGATAGTATTTAAACCTGTAAAAAATTATTAAAACGAATATATTTCGAAACAAAATTAATAATTAGCCTGTGGTATATAGGATTGCATGCTAGTAATAAACAAAAAAAACGAAGCTATACTTGTAAGTGAATAAGGAAGGAGTCAGAGGTAACCTCTATAATGTTGTTGTTAATTATTTTTTGATTATTTTTTCAATTCTTAGTATAATCTAATCTAACAAACTAAATTATATTAAAATTATTAACACTTATTATATACATTATAAAATGTTTTTCAGTTAACAGAATATAAAAATCCAAATAATTATCAAGAACATTTTGAGTTGTATACAGTACGTAATTTAAAATACTAGCTACCCAATCTAGAAACCATGTATAGTGTATCTATCGCTATCTACATGCAGTGACTATGATATGGTGTTTATTTTACATATATGTGTAGACACGACAGACGACGGAAAATAACGACGATGTATACATGCACGAGTAAGATGCTATATACAAATGATTGTAGTTAGAGAGTGATAAGTATAATAGTTATATATTAATTCATAGGTGGGCAGACCTTGACTGCACTCAGCTCTGTGTGAGAGGTAGGAAGAGAGATAAAGTAAATTTAGGGTATCCTACCAATTATTATTATTTTCTTTTTTTAATTAAAACATTTTCTGAAAAAAATATAATAATTATTTTTTATAGTCACTATTATTCAAAGTATACAATACATACAATACATTGAATACATACTCTGGAATTTTAGGCTGGTAATTTGGTGCATAAAATGTACTTTTTAATATATTTGGATATGAATAAAATATAAATGTTATATAAATTATAAAATATAAATCTTTTGATCTTTTACATTTACCGCTTGTAAATTGTTTGATGATTTAGCTTTAGTTTAGATTTTAGAATTATATTTTAGGACATTCCGAATAATTTGCCTAAACTATTCATATCGGAGAACTAATAAACAATTATTTACTTGATTTAATTATTTTTTCTTAGTAGGGGGTATAGTGTCATGGGAATTTGATGACACTGGATACAAAAAATATGCCAATGATAAATCTGGGTGGGGGGAGGGTTGGTAATTTGTTACTAATTTCTAAATGGTTAAATTTTACATAAAGTGGGAATACATATAGTTGTTGTTGTTGTAATTATTGTTATTGCTATCATCATTATTGTTGTTATTATTGTTATTGTTATTATTATTATTATGTTTTTTGGTGTATCTCTCCATATTGTAAAAGATATTTTTTAAACAATAAATATTTTATAAAACTAATTCTAAATTGATTGAATAAATTATTGGGCAATCGGTAGGACAACCTGTATTGAAACATTGTTCCGCCTTACTTCAAAACATACCTTTTTTACTTACTCTCAACCAGCTTATGAAGAGTCGTTCGATTCCGGCGAGTCGTCTGCGCCCACCTCTGTATTATACAATACTGATTTTAATGCAGTTTAAGTGTAACAAAAATACCATATCATAGTACACTGCATATAAACAGCGATAGATATACTATACATTGTTTCCAGATTGGGTGTATTTTAAAATACGGACTGTAGAATATTTTTCAAATCAATTTAATAGACACGTAATTATTTTTTATACAATCAATAAACATTTTTCTTGGTTAACATATTGAGTTTAGATAATCAAATAAACAAATTTATACTGCAATACTCTAAACTGAATTGTATATTATAAATTTAATTGGTAAATTCCCTAGCATTCCTTATAGAGACTTTTTTTAATTTTTCCCGCCGCTTCCGCTATTGACGACAGTGTCATTTATCGAATCCTAGCATAACTATGAACCATCGTCTCGAAAAATCAAATATATTGTGTGAATATGATCTGCGTGTGGATATGAATCGATCGAGTCGTTCAGAAGTTACACGATCACGAATAGACGCACAAACGATTATATATATATATATATATATATATATATATATATATATAAAATATGCATAATAAGAATTATATCTACACTGTTAAAAAAAATAATAATTTAACAAAGTATTTAGTGTATATAATTAAAGTAAAATTACGAATCTTAGTTCCGAAAATCCGAATTACTACATTGAGATAAGATATTTACTCAATGTAATTGTAAAATTAATATTTTTATTGTAAACTTACAAGATTAGTTTGTAATTTTACTAAATGTTTGTATTAGTCAAATATAGATGGTAAATTTACTAGTTCGTATTGTAAATTTATACCTGAGACATAGTAATCTAACTATATACTTTTGTAGTTACATTTTACTAGTATATTTGTAAGATTACAAATCTCTTGCTTGTAATGTCGATTACAAGAATGTATAATAAAATTATCATGTAGTCGTTCGTACTGACACTGACTTTGTAATTTTACTATTTTCCAGTAAGAATACAATATCGATGCTAAATCTACAACGAGTCCTAGTCATATGTAGCTTACTATATAGTAATTTTACAAAACAAATTTGAGAACTTGTTGAATACATTTTTTTGAAAAATTACAAATATATGTAGTTATATGTCTATCTCACCTATAGATACAGGTTTTTTCAACGCAACCTTCGTCTGTAGCTAAATTTTCGTAAAACCTTCATTAAACTGTCACTCAATGACTTGAAGGTTTTAGAGATTTAATAATTAATAATTTTATGAAGTAATTAATTAACAATAAAAATAAAAGTATTAATCAAATTTCACAAAAACACTTTAAAATAAGAATATTTTATTTTTATAATATATATAATCTGAAATAATTAGTTTTTGGTTGCAAACTTTTCTATCATCCGAAGAAAACTGTATTAAAAAAACAAGATCTAACTTTATATATACGATTTGGTAAATATAATTTTTTTTAAATTAAATGTAATTTTAACTGATTTATTGTTACATAAGCTAACATTTGATACCACAAGTAGGTATGTAATAATTCATTGTTATTCTTTCTTATTAAAAACATCTCGACAGATGTGTTAATTTTCCATCATATTATGTTTGTAATGAAAAAGGGCATTCTCCCTTGTTGACTATATATTTGAAGTACCTACTTGCTTTATAAAATATTTAATATTTACTTTGACAGCATTGGGTTGTTTGCCTCCATATATATATATATATATATATATATATATATATATATATATATATATATATATATATATATATATATATATATATATATATATACATATATATATATATATATATATATATACTACATACAATAATGAGGACCTGTTCTTTTCCACATAATACAATCCACATAAAGATTCTATTACGATTACATTAGGACTGTTGTAATAACTTAAGGTTTAAGTAACTCTACGTACTACCATCCATTACTTATTTTTTCATTGTTTTACCCTTTCTATAAATGAATGGAAAATATATCTGAATTTTTATATAACTGTTCTACACAATGCAAGAAATGAAATTTTTCAAATAATTTTAATTGTGTCACAATATTTAATTGGAAATTCAATTCTTCTTCAAGGAATAATTTATTTTATTTTATATTCATAATTTATTGTTTTATCCGGCATACTGAAAATGAAATTTAGGTTTGGTAGGTTAAAATAGGTTTTAAAAAAAGTTTGGCCCCGGCCCTGATGTGATAACATATTCTATACATAAACATTATATTAGCAATGAAAATTCATAATACAATGTTAAATTCCCATTTGAAACACGAATGCCGATGATTGCCGACTGTTATATGGCCGATCGTTACAAAAAAATGTGACTGTCTGAAATAGAATTCCACTTCGCATATAAAATCATACTTGTATAGCCTCACTATTGATATTGTCACATCAAAAACTATATATACTCGAATTCTTGAAGAAAATATAGCTATTGTTTTTGTATGGATGAAGAAATTTCGGTCTTGAAAAATGTTAATCGTCTTAAAAAATGATCATCGAATAATATAGTAGTTACGTTTATACTTATAAACGTAGTATTATTAAACGTATATATAGTAGTTTACGTTTATATTTATATTTATATATATATATATATATATATATATATATATATATATATATATATATATATATATATATATAAATGAAATTATCAAAAAACCCATCCAGCTCAAATTTCTCATTAAAAGTATTCTTATTATTAACTTGTAATTAATCCCTTAATAAACGTACTGTTGTTTTTGTAGTACATATTATTTTATTTCACATTCAAAATGATTACCATTTTACATATAGTGTATTATAGGTAAGTACCTAAACAACTTTTAAACTTATCATTTTCTTTGTGTACCGTCAACTTTTGAAATAGTTAAAAGTGTGCCGCGACAAAAAAAAATGTAGACAATCACTGATTTAGATAGTCTCTAATTAAATTAATCTCTAATGAATATATTTGTCAAATATTTTCTAAATATGATGGTTAACTACTGTTTTAAAACTTTAAAAACCTTTATATATATATATATATATATATATATATATATATATATATATATATATATATATATATATATATATGTATATACATATTAATTTAATTATAAAAAAAAATTAAAAACCAAAATAATAAAAATAATTTCACAATCTTATTAATTTTCATATATTTTCACTCTCAATCATTAAATGAATACAAGTCAAAATAAAAGAGCACCGCCTGCCTGGTATGTGTCATGTCTTAATAATATTTAATTGTATATACAACATACACTATTCTATTATACCATACAACCAGTCTGTCAGTCTGTATATATGACCAAAAGGTTTAATTATTTATTAAAATAATATAATTAATTATTATAAATACATAATAAAAATAGTGTTACAATATAATTAAACTAATTTTTTTTTTTTTTATAATTCTGTTAATATATTTATTTGTATGTATGTGTGTATGAATGCGCCTAGTAGGCATGTATTATCACCTATACTACACAGGCATTAATATAGACATCATGAACATAATTTTCTTAAAGATCCGATGAGCGATAGTCAGTGTACAATATCTCAAAAAAACCAGTCTAAAATATCATTAATTAGTTTCAAAGGAAAAAATTAACGTTTTTAGAAACAAAATTAATTAATATTTATAAAAAAACAAGTGAAAATATCAACTAACTGAGTAAATTACTTAAATATCCGGTGTATACTAAATTTGTGAAAAAAAGTTTCTGACAAAAGTTGTTTATTTTTAAAAAAAGGACATTTTTTGTCTTAAACTAAATTTTTGTTCTATCTCTTACGGTTTCAAAGATAGGCCGTTTTGCCCAGTTTGCCCAAAAATGATCCCATTTTGTCCATACATACTTGACCTTAAGTTTTAGCTCTAGAACACAAAATTTCAGCTATCTACTTTCGTTTTTGAGTTATCGTGTTGGCCGGACACATTTGCGGAATTGGACTAATTAGGTCATTTTATGAACACCTATATACCAAAATTTATTTTCTGCTATATGTTTGTCTATTGATCTCTATCTATTTCTAATTGTCAAAGAATAAATTACGACTAGCTAATTTATACTGATGATACTTTGTCGTCGAAATACGTATTTATAATACAAAAACTGATCTAAGTATTGAGGCGAATTTGAAATTTTATAAACTTTAGTATATATATGGTTTATGTCCAAATGACTGTAGTGAGTTTAGAAATTAAATTTTTTTGGGGACGAGTTATAATTGATTTTTATTTATTTGAATGAATAAGTATCATTTTTTTAACATCACGCATGGTTTGAAAAAACTTTTACGAAATTCCTTCAACGGTCAAAAAAACAATAGGTGCACTACCTTTGGAGGAAATTAGCTAATATGAAACCTGCGATCAAATTTCATGACAAAAATTTGAAAATACGCATCGATAAATAAGCTTGTTGGTAGTTGTGGGATTGTATCGTTGATTTTTCAACGGGGTTCACTTAGTACATACATACATACATGTGTATATATATAAACAGTAATAATTATTGTCTTATTGTGTATATAAATAATTAAACCAGTAATATAAATGTAAAATTTCAAAATAATAGTTGTTTGTGAGTTAATATTATTATTATATATTCATTATCATACCTATATTATATTATTAGTTTTATATTATACAACATAATCATATTTATACAGGATGTTTCAGTAATCTTGTTGCTGAGGTAAAGGTTTTATTCAATCACCCGCAGTGCTTGTAAATAGCGGTTCGTATTTTTCAGAAAATTTTTGTTTATGCTGTACAAAAATATAGACCAGAAAATTGAAGCATGTTTACTTGACAAATATCAAGGTAAAATTACTTTTTAAATAACTTTAAAAATAAGCGAGATATGAATGATTGAAATTCCCGATTAGACAAAGAAGGTGATAGCCCTCTTGATATGTTATGTGACGTCATATTACACTTTCAACTTTTTAAAATACACGTAAAACTTCGTTTTTAGTATGTTTGCAAGAAAGAGACAGATAATAATCTTTAAAAGCTTATAGCTTCCTTGATATTTGTCGGATTTTAATTTCGTTTTTAAATATTATTACAGTATTAACAGTATTTTCGTATTCTGAAAATAAATGTGAAAAAAAATTTTCATGCATATTCCCTATTGCCAAAGAAGTGATTAGCAAATAGCGTTCAACGTTACAATTTTCGAATCCCGGCGATGATAGTTTGTCAGTTAAATTTAATGGGGCGGTTAAATAAAGTAAACTGTCAAGAACGAAGCAACTGGCTATGCTTGTGAAGGCTGTCTGCAGTTTCTTTTCACGAACTCCAGATGAATATCGGCATAGTTCTTATCAAAGTCGGCTGCAAACAAATGCATTTGTCTGCATTGACCATGGTCGGCCCCACAACCTACCAATTCCTAGTCTGCAAACAAATTCCTTGTCCTCCACTCACATCATGTATTATTTGAATACCCAGTATCTACTGAGTTGTATACAATGGTTGAATTTAATTTCAAATTCGCCCCAATACCTAGATAAGTTTTTGTATTATAAATACGTATTTCGAGTACAAAGTATACATCATCAGTATATGTATTGGGTTAACTGATCTAGGTAATGGGGCGAATTTGAAATTTTATTTCCAAAACCTAAAGTTCTCATTAATTATAATTTGATCTAATCTAATAATTAATGATTGAATTGTTAACTTTCCGAGGAACATTCAATCACAAATTATGAGAAAACTATTGACTTTATAAAAAAAAAATTCAAACAAAAGTTGATTATTTTAAAAAGAAGATTTTTTGTTAGAAAATTTTTTTCCATCTCTTACGATTTTGTCCATTAACAAACTGGACCTTACTTTTTTGCTTTAGAACATTCTAGTATTCACTAACTAAGGGATAAAGTTGCGTAGGTTTTATTTGTTTTACTAAGAATCCGATAAGGTAATCCTGATCAGGCCTGCATAAGATAAAATCCTATGATGGGTCATATGATCTCGCAATCCTGCTGGACTTTAATTGTATAAAAAGATAAGCTAATCTGGTCTATGTCAGGTGTTGACTAGAATAACTCTCGAGTCGAGAATATACTGCTTCTCCACTTAAAATTTCGAAAGTTTTACCAAATAGAACTTACACACCTGGTATGAGATGACTATTCATGTACATAATATGCATGTATATATTTAGATATGTACATAGTTATGTATGTATGTATATATTTATTTTTTGATATATTTTCAATTAACATTATTAAATTTGTTTTGTAAAATGCATTTGTTGTAAATTAAGTAATTAATATACTTATTATTATGAACAAAATTAAATTATATAGTTGTATTACATATAGATAGATATACCAACATATATAGTTGTGTTTTTAGTACCAGTTTTGTCTATTAATTATCGTATAGTACCTATAGGTAATATTTATCTATATAGGTACATATGTAATATACATAGATTGGTTATGTCTCTATTACCAGGTACCAACCAGAGGTACAAGCCGGTTTATTATTTTGTTTTGTTTTTTAATTTTTGAAAATATTACGATGATTGATTCAACAGTTATATAATTATTTTAACAACTGCAGTTATAAAGTAATTATTTGTGTATCGACATGAAACACATTTTAGCATATTGTTTTTATGAAATATTCATGTGTATAGAAGACGGCTTTGAAGTCGGCATCAAAAAGTGAGCCTTGAATTTTCTTCTTTCAATTGTGCTCCGGCTCTTAAAGGTATCTATCTGTTCATTATGGTCTAAGATCCGGCATTAGTGAAAACCTTCCCTCATCTGTTAATTGATTGAAATATTATTGAAAACGCTTATTGCAATATAAACAATTTGGCAATGTAATGTCTGCCAGGGTAGTTCTGCTGCAATTAACATTAATTAATTAATTAAAAATTGATTTTTTTATAATTAAATCCCTCACGTGTTAATTGAATTTTACTTTTTAAATAACATAGTATACGATACGACAAATCTTGTAATAGCAGGCAGCGCTGCTTATTACTGCTACGGTTACCTGCAGCCAGGTGTTCAAACTTAAAGTAAACTTAGCTTACTTCCCTCATATGTTAATTGAAAAATATTTAGCGAATTTAAAAGTTTAGAATAATTAGAATACATCCATAACTGGCAGACATCTTAAAATCCATTGAAATCAATTGCAGCCTATATAAGAAAACTTTAAAAAGATAGAAATTTAAAAAAAAACCTTGTAGGGAGAGGGAGACTATTGCATTATTCCACGTAACAAACAAGGAAAGTATATGATTCATGCGTATGTAGAGTGTACTCCATTTATAAGTGGTATTGTGTATAGAGAATGCAGAGTTCATTATAAACGGAATACACTCTACAATCGCATGATCATATACTTTCCTAAGAATAAAGAGGGTCCTCAAACGTTTAAAAAATGACCCGAATAAAAGTATATATTATTCGGAGTGGGACATCTGATTGTGCCCTTGATTTTCACTCTAACCATGGCTTTCAAAGATTTTTGAAGATCAACTTATATAGTTTCTTGAGCAAGATTATGATTTTTTTTAAAATTAACAGCTCTGCGTTCGCCGCGCGGAACTCAATTTTCAACATTAAATAAAAAGTATTAACAATAGAAGCCAAGTTTCAGGAGTCGATATTTTTTTCGAAAATTTCCTCCTCTTTAAGAATCTGTTTGTCAAATTCCTTTAGCTCCAATAGTTTTTGAGTAATTTACAAAAAAGCAGACCCCTTTTCTTTGGAATCTTTAATTGTTTATAACTTTTACAATTGTTTATGTGCGGGTTTGAAACTTTTACACATTTTTCTAGACGTCATAACGAGTTCAACGAGCTATCGCACGTATTTCAATTTGCAGTTGCAAAAATTAACACGTTTTTTAACTTGTTGACTTGACTATAGGTACAGTACGAATCATGTAATTTGACTTGGAAGTAACTAAATCTACACAGATATAAAAATAATTTAATGATAACATTGTTTTAACCTGTTTTTCTCTTAAAAAACATTTTTATGTAGATGTAACCGACTGCGCGTACATCATTTTGACAACTTATTTAATATGTTTATAACAAAACTGTTAGATAGAACACATTTAAAAAGAAAAGTTTCCAATATATTAATTTTACAAATCTATTATGCGATTAGATACAGTAACATTTAAAAAATATAAATTTCTTTGTATTTCATAATAAAAATAGACATTTTAATTAAAAATTTTATGCGCCAATTTAATATGGTTATGGTCTTATACCTTCTACATATATATATATATATATATATATATATATATATATATATATATATATATATATATATATATATATATATATATATATATATATGTAGACGTAGAGTTAAATATATGATTATTGGGGGTTTGTGTTATACCTACAAATACACACAAATAACCTAAAACCATCATAATTATCTTGCACACATCAAAGTCTTTTACAAGTTGTCTAGTCACACGCTATAGTGCATGAATGTATTTATTTTATGCTTCACACATATTATTGAAAGTTGACGTTAATTTGTATGTAAGGATTCGAGCTTTATTTTTGTTTCAAACTCCATTCATACAAGTTAAACACTTGAAAGAGAACGGTACGACTAGGATAATTGACTTCTAGATTTTGACATTCAAAGATTTTAGTATTATCCCTTGAGGATCATTGATTGTGAAAGTAAGAAAGAGTATTGGGAAAGGGAAACAGTACTGCGGCAGGAGCTCGGGAAGGTACTGCTTCAGGGTACAACAAAGAGGCTATATCTCGATGCATTGAGGCTGAACAGGATGCAACTGTGGAAGGTTATCCCCTGCGGAAGCATCTGAACACAATGGGACTCCATAACGGGTCAATTATGTGCCGATTGTGTGGCAAGGAGGAATAAACATCCAGCCACATTATCTTTGGCTGCGAACCTCTTGGTTACAGCAGATACAGGATATTCGGAGCATCTCACTCCGAATAAATAAACCTTCAGGGAGACCTGATAAGCAAGCTTCTGGCTATTGCCATCATATGGGAGAAGCGAATCTCGTCGGACTAAAAGAGAAGGGACCCCAAGATTTATCTATCTAAGAAAGAGCACTAACTTGGTATTTCAGAGCAAAATCCTCAAAAATATGAGAACAGCCTATTATAAATTTCATCATGTTTTTCAACGCAGACTTTTTTATATTATAAAAATAAATAATTTTACAAAGCAATTAATTAACAATAAAAATAAAATTATCAATAAAATTTCCTATAAAAAACACTTATTTACAATCTTATTGACAATCTGAAATAAATAATAGCTTTGTTGCAAAATTTTACAATCATCCGAAGAAAACCGGTTAAAATCGGCTCAGTCGTAATACAGGAACAAAGAGACAGGCAAAAACATTTTTAAAATCTATTATAATTATTTAACTAATTTTAGTATTGTATTGAAAATATTTTCCACGTACAGAATTAACCTTGTGTACAGTTTTATTACAAGTATAAATTTAGAATAAGAGAGATTAGTAATTAGAGATTCTAAAATATCGGTTGCTTAGCCGGTTCTACAAATAAAGTTTTCAAAATGAGTCGATATTTCATTCCATTGAAAACTAACCCTGATACGACTCTTCCCATGGTATTTAATAGCCGGAATTTGAATTAAAATTAGAGGAAACTGTATCAAAATAGAATAAGACAAACAAAACGCTGCGAATAAAAACTACAATACTAAATAAAAATTTCTTTACCCGGATCAAGATGGGTACGTTTATCTACTAAATTATTTATTTCTTTATAAACTCCCCTCTAGAATTTATTATGGCGCTAGCATGTGAAAAGACACTTGCAATTTGAGCATCAAAGTATTTTTATTTTTTAATAATTCTCTCCAATTATGTATAGTCGTTTCAAAAAAAAAAAACTTTTAACCGCAAAGAAAAATTTTTTTGACAACATAATCATATAATATATTTTAATTAAGTGATCTTTATATTTCACGATTACGAACTC
Organism: Nineta flava; assembly: GCA_963920215.1. NCBI lineage: Eukaryota > Metazoa > Arthropoda > Insecta > Neuroptera > Chrysopidae > Nineta > Nineta flava. The sequence goes on from OY986041.1 coordinate 110,571,366, forward strand.
ATATATATATATATATATATATATATATATATATATATATATATATATATATATGTACAAAATTTTGAAAAACAAAGAAATATTTGTTTCATTGGTGTTTAATTAAGATAATAATAAGTTTCTATTAAAAAAACATTTTTAAAACCAAGCTTTTTTATAGTAAAACTAATTTTCTACAACTTTACTTCTTATGTGTTTTTCGAATTTTTCAGTATATTAAGAGAGATATACCAAATTTTGTGTTCCCTCTCCCTATAAACCCCCTTTCCCCTTGTCGGTTCTTGTAATGCTTACCTTAAAAATGTATTGTCCTCGGAACTGAACCAACATATAAAAATTCAACTCCATAGTTAAGAGAAAGTGGTTCTATTTCAGCTTGCAAGATTTGACCCGAACATACATACATACAGACATGCATACATTGCAATTTAAATAAAAGCTTGTAGTAAGATTAAATTCAAAATATAAAACATCTTCTCCACAAAATTGAATCTTTTTTCTAGATTTTCTATTTCAAATTTTCCTATTCCAACCAATCAAGAATCTCTCCAAAATTTTCTAGGGATGGTGGTTAATTTTTATAATCAATTTATTCGGAATTGTGGTGATATCTTGGCTTTATTCAATAAATTTGTTGTACATAGTAAAACTTCAGCGAAATCTGCAGTAATTTTTGATGAACGTGCAATTTCATCTTTTAATTTGGCTAATTATAAATTAATTGATGTTGTCAAATTGGCTCCATCTTTTTAAAAAGCACAATATTATAATTAAAATTTCTCTTCTATGTCTATCGGTTTGTAAAAGACATTTTTAGAGTGCATTAAAATCATGTATTCCATTTTGGTTTTTCAAAAAATTTACTGCAAAAAGTTTCATTTCATATATTCTATATTGTCCTCATTTTTCAAAATTTTAAAGTTAATTTGTGTCTTGTTCATTTGTTTTTCGAAAACTTGATATAAATACCGAAAAGATATTGTTTTCGAAATACTTTTTTCAGTAAATTTTCGAAAAGCAAAAGCGGAACACATGATTTTAATACACATTTTTGTTAGAAATCTGGTATCTGCAGGATACATTTTCCCAAAAAACGAATTAATAAAGTATATAGAAAACTAAAAATTTTGAAAAATGAGCGCTAATTTCTGGCTCGTGTTTAACGTAATCCTACGTACCGTTTTCACGATATCCATTGTCCCTAACAAATCCAAAATTGCCTCGTTTTGAAAAAGAATATAAAAAGAATGACAAAAGAGTTCCACATTAGCAAATTATGTCAATTGGGATCAATAAAATTTTGTATCGTAAATTTTTTTTCAAAATTGTAATATCATGAAATATCTATTTTCAGTTATTTTTTTAAGAATTTTAATTTCTTCATTAGAACCCCCCAAATATGTATTAATTCCGTAGAACAAAACTGTGATAATCTCTCTTGTGTTTTCATAAAAAGTTAAATTGTATTTTCATTGATCACACTAATGTACAGGCAAAACGTATTTATCTATAGACTCAATCTTGCAAAAGAAACACAATCCATATTAAAAAAGAAGGGACACATCTTGTCGGTTCACCTAACCTAATTGTGCTTCAATACATTGAACACCAGATAGAAGGATTTGATATTCAAATATAAATACCAATATTTACTGAGTATTCTCATTTAAATTATGTTATAAAATTTATTGTATTATAAATACGTATTTTGACTAAAATGTAGTCATCATCAGTATAAATAAGCTTGTCGTAATTTACTCTTTGACAATTGAAAATAGATAGAAAGTTGAGATCAATAGACAAAAATAAAAATAAATAGAAAATTAACTAGATTAAAATATACTAGATTTAAAATATAATAAATTTTAAATTATATTAAAATTACTCTTGTTAAAATTTCCTTTACTCTTATTAAAATTACTCTTATATTGTCTCAGGATATGGTACTCGTCGCTAAGTTGGTGACAATTTCAAATTTGTTTTCAAATTTAAATAAACAAATTCAAATCAAATTAAATTTTGCCTTCCATCTGCCTATCAATTTATTGAAATACAATTTACAATTTCTGACGGTTATGTGAAATGACTTCACACGGTATATGTAAAATGAACAATAACGGCTACTTATTTTGATATATCTACGTTGGTTATATTCAATACTATGTAATTTTTGACAGTAAAATCTAATTTAAAAAAAAAAAAAACAATAATAATTTAAATATTTGGCAATATTTCAATAATTTTTATTTAAATTCTCATGTTAGCATGTCAACAAAAACCTTAATCTTAAATTTTGTGTATTGAAATAAAAAAATTCGTTTATTATAATATATATATATATATATATATATATATATATATATATATATATATATATATATATATATATATATATATTAATTATATAAATTATTATATTTAATTTTAAATAATTTATTTCTTTAAGATTTGATTTTATTCTATCAAAATATTAAATCAATTTTATACATTTTGTAACATACGAGCATGTGTTATAATAAATATTATTTAATTTTCATATTAAACTGGTTTTTTTTATCAGTAAGAATTTTTTTTGAAATTATTTATTATATATACCAACAAATATTAGGCCAGTCAGTAGAGGTATTGTATGATGCAAAATGTGATATAGTATTATTTATTTTTTTAAATATATGGGTACAAACATGTAAAAAAAAAATTCTAACACGAGTAACTTCGGGACAACTTTTGGCAGCCAAAAACTCTCTGTATTCTTTTTGGTTTGGCGCCTATAAGTCCTAGATAGTGCATCTTAGCAAAAAAGTTGTAGTATAACCAATTAAAGAACATTAAATTCTGCGTCGTATGAGTATATAACTTAATAATTTGGTCAAGTTGTAAGGTCGAAAGCTAAGGCCAGAAAACGACGATTTTTCCCCACTTTGTTTAACACTGAGATACGTAATATACACGAGTATGCTGCTTGGAAATGAGTACTCTAAGAGAAATATTGAAGTGGTAACTTTTCAAACGATCACCCATGTAATTTTTTTGTTCCATGCATTTCTTGTATAATCTATCATTTAAACGGTGCGTATGTATAATATTTATACAGAGTGTTCTGGATTTCATTCAAGAATATTATACCACAGTGTAGCACTGCGAAAACCAAACAAAAAATTTTAATAAATTTTTTCGATTTGAAGCTTATTTTTTAAGATATCAAATAAATACAATCAATTAAACATTGATAAATTCAACCAATCACAGAGCGCATAGTGAAAAGAGACGCGGCCTGTTACCGTCTGCGACCCTTCAAAAGGTAAAGCACCACGCTCTACTGCTGAGACCACGCCTCCTCACACTATGCGCTCTGTGTGATTGGTTGAATTTATCAATGTTTAATTGATTGTATTTAATTGATTATATCTTAAAAAATAAGCGTCAAATCGAAAAACTTTATTAAATTTTTTGTTTGATTTTCGCAGCTCTACACCGTGGTATAGTTTTCTGGAATGAATTTCAGAACAGCTTGTATATCATAAAAACAGACAAAGTAGCGTTAATTTTGTATTTACTCCAGAAATATTGGATGCATGAAAAAAAGTTTCAAACAAAACTTGTTCATTTTTTAGAGACAAATATTTTGTAATATTAAAGATTTTCCCTATCTTGCATCGTTCAAAAGATAGATTATACCTTGCGGTACGAATGTCGGGAGTAAAAAAATTTTATAGCATATAAATTACTCTCAGTTAAATTCTGAACCGTTTGATGAAAATTGCATCAAAATCGGTTAAGCCGTTTTAACGTTTTGATCCTCTACTGACTGGCGTATATAGCAAATACAAAAATAATTTTAAAATTACTTATTGCTAATCTTATTTATTATTATTCTTGTTGTTGTTTTTTTTTTTAAATTATTTTATATTTTATTTCATTCATTTGTGAATAATGCTCTTTTATTTAAAATTAATATAATAATCATGGTAATTTCTTTTATATATATATAAGATATCTATATTACCGACATTCGTTTTTACTTTTAAATCGATTTCTTTTAAAATTAAAATACCACCTGAGATTTTTGATTCAATGAATTGAATATATTAAAATAAAATTGTTGTTTTATAATTAAATCAACGAATCAAAAAGTTCCAAACAAGAAACATTATTATATTTATTATATTATGCCTTCTGAATTGTTGTAGAAGATCATTAATTAAATGTATGAACGACAAGAGTAAAACATTATGGATCTTGGGCAAGGTTTATACATGTTATATCTTAATATTTATATATTATATTCCAATTTTAAACTGTAAAACTACTTTATTCAGGCTTTGAGCCTGACGACATTAATTAAAAGTGTGATCGACAAGAGTAAAAAATACAGACTCTTGGACAAGATTTATACATTTTATATCTCGTATTATTATATCTAAAAAACTACTTTTTTCAAGCTTTGGACATGTAGGCGATCTATTTTTAATTACTGTCAAGTTTGGAGTAAATGTGAACATTTTATTTTTGAAATTAATCGAAAATTTTGTAAACAAATAAGTAATTTTCATCAAGTTTCTTCCCCACATATTACTAGAATTTAAAAGCGGATTATTGGAAACGTTACACATGACGTCATATTCCAAGATGGTGACTTTAGTCAGGCTTTATTTCAACAATAGTAATATCTTTAATACTTTAAATACAAATTTGTAGTAGTAAAAAATGACTTTGAAAGCTTTTAAGTTTGACCGCAATTGTTCCTTTCGCCTATTCGACAGTTTGATCCCGTAATTTCACGGAAAGTCAAAAATTATTAAATTTAAATCATGTTTTTTGTTGTTGGTAAACCTGTAGAATCTGTAGAAGAGTTATTTTAAAATAATACAATTGGTAATAAATATTATTCTGCTTGAAAATGCAGTGAACATATATTAAAATATTTTTTTAAATTAAATCACGTGGCATTTTTTTAAAATATACATCCAATTTTTTGTACGATATGTTGTTTCAATATCTCCATAAAATATGGAAATTTATGGAATCTACTTGAGTATCCATATACACACTAAAATATGTCCTATCTTTTGTTTTCTTCTTGATAACCGCATATCATAATTATCACTTTTCATTTTTTATTGAGTTTCATTACCAAGATAATAATTTTTTTGTTTATTTTAATAACATCACTCTACTAACGCATATGTAACTATCACAGTTGACCCTCACTACTCTGTTTCTAATTCTCAAGAACCTCGTGTTGTTTTGAACACGAGGTGTACCTAATACGAATCAGTATTCGATATATCGAAGATTTTTGTGAACAATATACTTATGTGCAAAAATTGAATTCTTTGAAACAAACCCCATAGATCCAGATTGTATTGAGCGTTTTTAAAGCAATTTTCCACAATAAGTCGTTTAACCAACATCCTAAGCTTTCAGTCCGAAACAACAACTTAAATAATATTCAATTTCTTCAGAGTCTTATTAATTGATACAGGTTAAAATAGGAAAAATTGATACAAAAATGAATAAAGTTGAAGTAATATTTGCATTATAGTTCTGAACCTTTAAAGTGGTGTACAAGAAAGCTAATTAACTTTACAACCTTTGAAGCACTTCGGTCCTTAAATCTACTTCATTGATTGGTTCGAGTCCTAATTTATGAAATTTATTCGACTACAAATTATAGCTTGAATATGTTTGTTCAAAATTATTTCCGACTTTATTTTTCTGGGGCTAATTTTTTCCAATTAGCAAATACATTTGTTTGAATAACTCAACATCACAAAAGATATTCATACAATATCCTGTTTTTTTATCAATGAGGATAATAAAATTAAAAAATTAATTTCAAAAAAGTTAATTATAATATAAAATCAATCTATTTTATTTATTTTTGTATAAATAATTTCAACTAATAGGTGAAACGATGACTCAATTTTAATTATCTTCTTTAGACAAGCAAGGAAACAATATTACATTTTGGTGATTTTCATATTTTTTTACAAAACCGATAGCGTAGGATATATTTCAACCCTAAAATATGAGGCCATGTAGCGTTAAATACAAATTGATGGGATGTAGCGATATCAGTTTAAACAAAACAATTATTAATATACAACTCTATTTAGTAATAAATTATATATTATTTAGTGTTATAGGTAAAATATAATTATTTAATAGATATACTATACATAATATATAAAAACAAAACGTTGAACGGAAACAGATGCCTTTAGAGCTAAAAGGGATGACTCGTTGATTGTTATTCTTTTATATATAAAGGGACTGAATCGATCACAAAAAAAAAGCAACCAAAAAAAAAACATAAACTACTCCGCCTCATATCAAATTTATAACAAGTGAGAATAACAATTGGTTTCTTATCAATTATTTCAATACTTTTTCTACAGTTATAATGATTTATTTAGTTTCAGTTTATAAAACAAATGTTTCATTTCACACCAAAGTTTTGGTGTTTCACACCAAAGTTGTTTTTCATGTTTAAGATGATTAGCAACCAAATTAGCAACTGTGAAACTGTCACCAAATTAGCAACGAATACCATATCCTGAGACAATATAAGAGTAATTTTAACAAGAGTGATGTTAACAAGAGTAAATCTTAATGAAAGTAATTTTAACAAGAGTAATTTCAATAAAATTTATTTTATTTTAATTTATTTTGTTTCATTTTTATTTTATTTTTAGTTTTGTCTATTGATTTCGATTTTCTATCTATTTCTAATTGTCAAAGATTAAATTACGACTAGCTAATGTATACTAATGATGACTACCTTGTAGTCGAAATACGTATTTATAATACAAAAACTGATCTAGGTATTGGGGCGAATTTTATATGAAATATTGAAATAAAAAATTACGTCATCCACCAGGGTTCGATACCTGGAGGATGCGTTAATTTTGTCATTTCAATATTTTATTAAAAATTTAGAGCAAAAATTTAGAGCTAGAATTCCAGAAGGATTTCTAGCTCAGAGGTCCAGGGTTTGATACCTGGTGGAGTTAATTTTGTAATTTCAAAATTTAATTAAAAATTCAATGGAATGTTTGTCTATATAAACAAAAGTATGGGGCCGTCAGGTTTTAAATAATTTAAGCTTTTATTTATAGTCACAAATTGGTGTCTCGCGAAAAATATATTTTTCTACTTTTTAGTACATAAAAAAAACTGTTTAAAAAAACATGTTCATGTGTAATATTTTCTACTTTTTAGTGTAAAGTTATTTTTAAATTTTTGTATTTATTGATTTTAAGACTAAACAATTCATATCAATTTCCCACCGCTTCCACTACTTTCTAATATTTGTCAACACCTCCACCACTTTTCTATTTCAGGCAATCTTTTCATATTCCATATATTAGTTATACTATAATAAATTTTCACATTTAAATTCACACATTTTGAAGCTCAAACTGCTATTAGAACTAATCGAAATTTTGATTTCGAGATTTAGAAGCTTGGAGGAATATACCTAAAATATCTAAACTTATAATACACCTACAATTTTGTCAATAATGAGACGAGTTCGGACTTCCATAGTAACATCAGTGGCAGAACGGTAAAGAAAGATTTTATAGCAATATTTAAATCAGGAAAACCGCCTAAGGTAATTATAAAAAAACGGATAATATTAATCCGTGAAAAAAGTAGGTGTTTTTATATAATTCCTAAAAAATTAGTTAGGATGGAAATATGTTAACTTTTGCTAATCGACAACTCAATTGTAAATAGTTGATTGTATTCACCGACGGCTCGACAACTTTGGATTTTTTTGAGAAAATTATACAATCTCAAAATAATTTTCATTCATTGAAAATATTTAATGAAGAATTATTTCTGCCAAAAAAATTATATATTTAGACAACAATTACTATATTTATTTTACTATAACTATCCACAATAATAACTGCAATTAAATATTTTTTGAAAATTGGTTCGACAATTATTTCGATTCAGATACATCGACCATATGGGTTGGTTGCATTGGTTAGCAAAGGTGTTAGATCATAACCAAAAAATTGTGCAAAAACTTAAACTTTTTGAGAAACACGAATAACAAATTATAATATAATTTTTCAATTTATTTCACAGGTATAAAAATTATTGCAAAAATAAAAAGAATTTTACCTGTTAAAATAACTTAATTTAGATATAAAATAATTTGAGATGAAAATTTAATAAGAAATTGTTATTCCCTGATATATTGGGAAATATAAAAATGAAAATTCCATATAACATATAAACATTTACACAGGGATCAAATTTAGATTTGATTCCTTTTAGATAGATTCCTCTTAGATTAATTTAGTTTAGATAGAAAATATGTGCAGGAAAAAGATTTTATTTGTTGGAAATTACTTGGGTGCCAAAAAGTGAGAACTAAATATTTTAGTATGACTCCAAAAATTATCTGTTTATGGAATAATATTTATAAATTTTCATATATACTCAAAGTATAGGTATATATGAATGACTGATTAATAATAATTTTTCCCTTTATAGTGCATTTTTTAAGTCGATTTTTTTTCACTTTATTATAAGTGCAGGCGTACGTTTTTCAAATCAATGCCGTCAATTTATGCCAAACTCATTCGATACACGAAAAAATGTTCCAAATAAAAATTGCTCGTTATAAAAAACTTGTTTTCTAAATATTTTTTCGAAAACCGAATGGTTCGGCAACAATCCAATACAGTCAAAGAAAGCACAAGTTCGCATCATCACCGTAAAAAGTACCGCGGCAGGACCTCGGGAAAGTACTGCTTCAGAGTGCAACCAAGAGGCTATCTCTCGATGCCCGGAGGCTGAACAGTATGCAACTGCGGAAGGTTACCGGATTCATTACCGGGAATTATCCCCTACGGAAGCATCTGCACACAATGGGACTCCATAACGGGTCTATTATGTGGCCAGGAAGAAGAAACATCCAGCCATATTATCTTTGACTGCGAACCTCTAGGTTATAGCAGATACAGGTTATTCGGTGCATCTCACCCCGAATATATATGAAAATCTTCAGGAAGGCCTGGCAAGTAAGCTTCTAGCTATTGCCAACATATGGGAGAAGCGAATCTCGTTGGAATGAAGTACAAGAGGGAGCATAATGAACCATAAGGTCGATGAGCCATACTTTTTAGACCCCAAGATGTATCTATCTATCATCGCCGTTGTTTTCATTATTTTTCTTGAAACAGATTCCGAAGATTTTTGAAAGTGATCAACATTTATACAGAGTTTATTCGCATGTAAACATGTTCAAAACTAATTTATGAAAACAATGTCAGAAATTAAAATTTTAATTGCATTTTTTTTTAAACGTATATAAATCATCAAAACATGTTTATGGTTTAGTTCATATACGTTGGTAAATATCAGTTGGAAGAATTTGATGGCAAAAAATTCATTTTAACACATATCTTCTACATCAGTTAGTCAAAAACACTAGGATTTAAATATGTAGTCTTTTGGACAGAAATCTTGAAACTCGCATATAAATTTTGGTTGTCTTTTCTCATATTCCAAAAAAACTCCAAAAATAAGGCCGTAGGATATAATGATAGTTACCGCCTGAAGATTTCTTAATTTCAATCTTATTCAAAATTTTCCACTGTTCGTGCAAAACAAATATAAAATATCATGAACGAAGTGCTTCTCTCACAAGTCTCTGTAGGATTCGTTACAAGATATTCATGGTATACAAATAATTTTGATAATATTTAATACTATTTCCAAAGATATTAGGTAATATACTCTTTGGCCAGAGTTTTTCCCATCACAGTCATGAAAAAGGGTTGATTAGATTTTGATTTATTTTTCACTAAGTGTAAAGGTAAAGATTTATTATATAAAACTTCTCTAAAAATATTTAAGGTTATGTAAAATAGAATGTCAAACTGTTCATTTTTACTAGTTTTAAGTAATTTAGTCGTTTTGAATGAATTGTATCATGAACCAAAATAAGTTAACGCTTATATTTACTGTTAACGCTTTTGACCGCATAAAAACCGTTCAAAAATGACTAAAAACTGATAAAAATGGCCAATCTAAGCCACTATTTTACAAAATTAGAGTAATATTTTTTAATTAAATTCCATATAACTACATAGCTCTACGTATCTAAAAAAGAGGGACACAATAAAATTTCGAGAATTACTTCAATTCCTAGTTCGATTATTTGTTATTCCTTGCTAATTTGGTAACTGTCTCCAAACAAGAAACATATCTCCACGGACAATTATCAGTTTGACTAGCTAATTCAAACTGATTATGACTACTTTGCAATCGAAATAGGTAAATATATAATATAAATAATTAATCTTAAAATTGGGCTCAGTTTCGTAAATTTTTATTTGAACCAAAACAGACCTTCAACCAATGCTTTTCATTTTCATGAACATGATAGTCGAAACACTGAACTTATCTGGTCTATTTCTCTAAAAATTTTCTAATTCAAAAATTCCTTTACTGAATTGCCTGTGCCCTAATACTCCGTAGAACAATTAAAAAATTCAAATTGTTACATTTTAGATTATAGTTTTGTATACACAACCTAAGTCATAAATCGTTGAAAATAAACCCCAATATTATATAATAATGAACCCCCTATAACAAAATACATTTAATTACATTGTTGGAATTTAATGTGCAAAATATGATCATTTTTTATTGCCAAAAATTAATGAATAATAATTTTTATTAACCTTTTAATTTCATTTTTTTTTTCCAAATAACGAAATACAAATTAAATTGTGAAAATAATATAAAATTTGATGTGAAAAATAGATTATATAGTCGATTATTTTAAATTACCCTGCGCTTCCGCCAAAATTTTTTTAAATTGAAGATTTGGAATATTGTGAGTTTTGATTTATTCGACAAAAAAAAATTTAGTATGGAATTTTTTTTAAATAAATCTTTGTTATTTCCATGAAATTATATGAAGAATTCTCGAAGGTAGGGTAAAAATTCTATAAAATATTGGGGCAATGAGAAATTTGAGGACGTTCGTGCGTGAGATTTGATATTAGATAAAACTTTTTATTCTTGCTATTTGGCTAGTTTAAACACATTATTTTCGCAAAACATCTTATCGATCATTTGAAAAAATTATCACACGATTAAAATTCAAATTATTATCTATTGTAGAATATTTAAACTTTTAACAATTATGTTAATAAATTAGACACTGCCATAAATGTTGTTTTAAAATACGCTTCGAATTAGACATTTTATTTAATTGAATTAAAAATATAGTTTTTTCGAACGTTATAATTATTAATTAATTTAAGCGGTGTAATTGAAGCTATTATTTTAGCGCAAAAAATATACACAATACAATACTGAAACAAACATGTTTTTATTAAATAATGAATTTTCATTTACGACAAAGAATGTTAGATTTTACACTCCGTTTTGTGTAGAATTTTATGAATTGATTCTATAAGCATATGAACGACCCTCAATCAAATTCAAAATCCAATACAAACAAAATATTAGGTACTAAATTTGGTGTGTAAATTCGACGTTTAGATACTTTTTCTGTTAACATGTTCGTTGATTTGAGCCGAACAGAACGTCAAAAATCTATAGACTTGATTTCATTGAAGTATTCTCATCGGTTCTAGGGAAATTAGCGAATATGTAAAACAGTTTCTACCATCAATTTTCCCCAGAGCCATCCAAGTTTCGCGGTACGATCACACTCTTTTCGTAGTTATCAAGGGAGATAAAAGCGAGAGACTAACCGAAGAAATATAGTATTAAAAAATAATAAAGGCCCAAAGTTATTCAAATGACAAAACTGTATAATAAAAATTTTGTTAAAATAGAATTTAAAAAATATACATAAAAATTAAAGCTTTTTCATGTATTTATTTTAATGTGTTGTATGATAGTTTAGCTCTTGACAATGAGTACGCTTCAATCGAAATACCGGTACCTAGATATAATTTTTGTCACTATAATATGTATATTTTCTATTAGTATGTAAACAATTTTGTTTCGAATATTGTAGTACACATTTTGCTCGAATTGAACAAAAATTCATTCCAAAAAATTAATTTTTCTTTTCTAAACATTTCGTTTCAATTTTTATTCAATAATACCTTTAATGGCACCACCATAACTTGGTATACTTAAAAACAATCGAAATCTTATCAAATATATTCTAAATTGAATTACTTTTCTTCATAATTAAAATTTAATTTAAACAAAAATATATAAAAACTATTGATTAATGAAATGATTCGGAAAAAATTATTTTAGAAAAAATTTAAATGATTGAGGTATTTTAATCATCTAGAATTAATTGTTTTTAAATCGTTGTGTATAAAATGATTTCAAAAAATAATTGTTTACTCCTAAATATGTTGTAGACATATTTAACATAGTCGAGACCTTAAAACAAAAAGTTGACCAGTTTTTTTTGTGTGTTTTGAATTAAATTGAGAGGTAGATTCAATTATATAGCCATATAGGTCCCATATACTATTATTAAATATCTATCTACTTAATCCCTGTAATTTAGAAAACAAAGTCCATAAAAAAGCCATTATAAAGAAGTTTATAAATGGTTATTCGCATCGTCGCATTAAAAAATTTTTTATAAATTGTAACCATATTTCCAAGTTTCCCGAATTTAAAACGCAATTTGCGGTTTTAAATTGAATATTAGACTCTTTTTTTTATATTTAGAAAATCAAGACACAGATTCATCCAAATTTCTGATGAAGAAATATTTTTACGAGAGGTATTGTATATAAATAAAATAAGAAGTGTATTGTGAAGGGCCGATGGAAGTCCTTTTTGAAAGCTTTAGTAGACATATTGAAAAAAAGCATATTAAGAAAACGTGCAGCTTATCTACGCTGTTGTTTGTTTTCATAGCTATAAAATTTGTATTATTTCCTATGATTAAAACAGGTGAAGATTTATGAATGTCTCACCTCGAGGACAATGTGTTTCACTACCACTATCTTCACTTGGTGGACCTGGAGCTGTATGCATTCTAGATGCAGCCAACATTTGTTGATGATATGCTGCACCCGCCGCTAAAACACGATTATGTCCTGATGCATTCGCATTTGGCATCATACCACGTAAAGGTCCAAACATTGCACCCGCGGCACTTCCTGGTGGTCCACCACCGATACCCGCTGCAAATAAACTTGCTGCTGCCGCCGGAAAATGATGTAATAGCGGTGCCCATGGAGGTGGAACACCCGCTGCACCACCATTACGATTATGTACACCACCAGCTGAGGCAGCAACACGGGCATTCATTGCCGCCGCATATAATTGCAATGCCGGTGGTGGCAAAGATAATGCTGGATTCTCTAGTACCATCTTCATTTATAATTGGAAAAATTTTTTTTTAAGTCTAATATTAAGCTTTTTTTTTTTAAAATTTAATTTTTCATTTTTTATAATGTTCCCGTCGTCAAACCTGCATCCAAGAATTGCACATAACTGTTTAAAAACACCATAATTATTCCCAAAAAAAAAATCACTGTACACTCACATAATATCACTTGTCAATAATGATCGCACGTCTATAACTTCACACAAAAAACCAAAAACAATTGAATATTTAGAGTTCGTTCAGTTGAATAATAATAACAATAATAATGTCTGGTGTGTTGTTATCTATGGTATGTTAGTTAGTACGGACAACAACCAACATTAAACTAATAATATGTTTATTTTGTTTGAAGTTTTGGTGCAATTGTTAACAATCACTGAAATATTCAATCACTAAAAACAATCGCACATACAACACCACTGGTAGTAGTTAAAATTCAATAAGCATCACTGCATATTCAATTTAAAACAAAATCACTGAGACTGAAATGTATGTATTGTGTAGTACTACGATACAAAAAGAAAAAGAACGATAACAAAGATAGATTCATACATATAGAGTATGTGTTAGATAAAGATACGCTGATAGACGATACATACACGAACAAACCAACAAATTACGATGATATTTGTGTGTAATAATAATAAAATATAATATTATATGGTGTGTTTGGTATTGTGTATATACTGAAGCGTGTAGGAGTGTTGTAACACAACTGCACTCTGGTTACATGAGAAATTTCTACATAGCACCGCAATAGGCGTATACCAACAACGTTTATTGGCTGATATGAAAGCGGCCTTCTATTATTTAAGGCGGAGTAGACACCAAACACCACACAGCTATTACGATGCACTTTTTACACAATATCATGTGGAATTAATAAATATTCTCGGTGAAGTGATATTTAATATAACTATATAGCATGTATATACACACACATATTTCATTATTTGTAGTATAACTTTCATTTTATTGGATAAGTTTTTAAAGGTACTCGCTTCTTTTTTTTTTGTTTTATTTATACATCTCTCTATCAAATTAGTTATTATATTAACTTATATGTATAGGCAGGCTAACAGGCAAGCAGTCAGCCTCCCATCTCTACACAACATCATAACTCTATGGCACTTTTCGATATACGTATAGGTATATCTTATTCTTTTTACGATTTTACAGAAAACAGACCAAAAAAAAAGAAGGTAAATGAATGTGTACTGTTGCTGCTTGTTGCTACATTCAACATCACACATATATGCTATCTTTATCTAATAAATAAATAAATGATATATTTGATATTTTAATTTTTGATGTAATAATATTTTCCCTCAATATTTATTATATTTGTCATAAAAGATTTAAATATATTACAATTATTATTATTAATTGCATTTTTTTTTTAATATTTTTGTATTTTATTTCTAGATGGTTTTTTTTTTTATTTATAAATTATTTTTTATATTATTTATTTATCTATTAATCGATAAAAAATTATTATTAACTCATTCATATTATGTATGTGTGTGTGTGTATTTTTAAGTTTAAATATTATTATTAAGTATCTATTTATTTATTATGTCAACGGATATGTTTATTTAATTTTTTTTTCTGAATAATATTTGTATTTGGTTATGTTCACTTATATAAATGGTTATTAATGTTGTTGGGTTATTTGTATGCTATTTTTTAGTAGGGTAATTCTGGGTAGTTATTCTTAATTTTCTAAAATAAACATGTTGTAGAGTGGGTTTTTTGCATGCCTGGGCCTTTTGCATGCCAGTGTTGCATTTCTATGTGAGACCCATGAAGTTTACACGATTAATTTTCCAGTATATACTTTTTTTTTTCAAAAATCATCATTATTATTGTTATCATAAGATTATTAATAATTCGATAAACGTTTTCACGTTTTCACGTACAAAAAGTATTGATAGCCCAGCAAAAACAAAAATATCCGCTTAAAAAATGTAGTGAAATCTATGTAAGGACCAAGTTTTTTAACAAAAGTGGGGAAATAATTCGTTAAGTAAGTTTCTCAGATGTAAAGTATAGGTGTTTCATATTTTACTTGGTATTTGCAGGTCAGATTTTATAACATTTAATATAAACAATTAATATAATGAAATAAACTTGCTAAGTAAAAAACTTGGTCCTTCCATAGATTTCACTTCTTTAATAGACGAACATTTTGGTTTTTTCCGGGATATCAATACTTTTTGTATGCGAAAACTGTTGGTCCCTCTCCCACATTTTTTATTGTCGGATATCATTACTTTTTGCAATTTTTTTTTTACAAAAGTAACAAATGTTTAATAAAATGAGATAGTACATAGTAGTAAAAATAAGTTTTTGCATGGATGAAAATTTTATTTTTGTTTGATTGAATATCGTTAATAAATAAGAAGTGATTTGCTAACGTAATTATCCAATCACAGATCATAAAACTACCATGTAGAAAACACTTTCTATAAGACTAACATTATAATTTTGTAAAAATTATCATTTTCCTGGTAAAAATATCTGGTTTTCAGTCTGTTTTAGGTGGTTTCTGCCTAAGATCTATCTTTCTACAAAATATCAAACATTTCTAGGACAACTAAGAGTATTGATGACGATGAGTGAGTGCCCTAAAATGTCGATTTTTAGGGTTAAATATCTTGAAAACTATAAAAGCTGTATTGTTGAAAATTGGTTCGTACCGTCAGATCGAGGATCTCACGATACGTTTAAAATTGAGCTGCATAGCATCTTTGGTTCCTGAGATCTAAATATCGTGTCTAATTGCTCCTGTAAACTTGGTGTGACGCACTACCCTGTTATATGTCGGTATATTAAAAGTACTTATTAGTTAACAAGGTGAGAAAATTAATATTCGTAATAATGGAACATTAAAATCGGGTATATTTCTATAAATTTTAGGGTTACAAAAAAAATTTTTTATCAGTAGATACCTACGTATACAAAATTTGCTCATTTAACTATAGTGTTAAGAGAGATATTCCAGACTTTGTGTTTCCCCTACCCTCTAAGCCCCCTCTTCCATTGACTAAATAAGAAATAATTTCTTTCAGATCATATTGAGATTAATACGCTTCGATTGACACTTCCACTCAGTTTCATGCACACACTCTACTCCAAAGTCGATATATTTTCATAAAAAAACTTTTACTCGAAACATTTTCTCAAACATCGAATGAATTAGCGAAACTTTTGTGGCCAATAGTAGAAAAAGCAAATAATATTGAAAAATATAAAACAATTGAAAATGCTTTTATCAATCACAATAAAAAACAACTATTTAATATTGATAATAAAAAAAATAAACTATATGAGGTAATGGCTGCTATAGTAGGTATAGACTAGAGAGAGGTAGGTACTTAACTTTAATAATAAAATAGTTGTTAGTTTTAATAATAATAATCGTTCGTTAGTATCAATATATATAGATAAAAATTTGATTATTATTGTTACAATAAAGTACCATTTTTATTTACAACAAAATATCCATACAAAATCAATTATATATTTATATGAAATATATAGTTTTGTCATTATGAAACAATATACAGCCCGTATTTTAAAATACACCTAATCTGCAAACAAAGTATATAGTGTATAAATCGCTGTCTATAGTGTACTATGATATGGATTACTTTGTCACACTTAAAATGTATTAAAATCAGTATTGTATAACATATAACTATTATACTTATCACTCTCTATAACTACAATCATTTATATATAGTTGCATCTTACTCGTGCTCATTTAAACTGTATTAAAATCAGTATTGTATAACATATAACTATTATAATTATCACTCTCTAACTACAATCATTTATATATAGATAGATAGATTGTAGAGGCTGCCCTGGACGCAAAAATTTTGGAATCTGTTGATCGGACGTTAAAATGAACCGGATTTTCGTACTTTTGAGTCAAAATTTTTTTAACTTTTTTCGCATTTTTTCCAAGGGGTACCCCTTAAAAAAATCGCTAAAATTGGAGGTAAATTTTGTGTCCCCGATTTTGATAAAAACTTCGTTTTAAAATAATTTGGACGTAGCGAAAACGATGGCGTTGGTTAAAATACGATACGATTAACGGTTTTCATGGCATCAGACCCATAGTGCTAAAATTCCATACTGTATGAATTGGGAAGCGAAAATTTTGGAATCCGTTGATCGGACGTTAAAATGAACCTGATTTTCGTACTTTTTGGGTCAAAATTACCCTTGAAAATTATTATTATTAAAATCGAGAACAACAATTTTTTTAACTTTTTTCGCATTTTTTCCAAGGGGTACGTGTCTCATGGTGAGACACGAACCAAATTAGCATCAAGCAACATATCTCTGAATCCATATACCAGAGATAGTTACGATTAGCTAATTCATACTGATGATGACTACATTGTAGTCAAAATACGTATTTATAAAATACAAACAAATGTTCTAGGAATAGAGGCAAAATTTTAAATTTATTCTCGTCTAGCGGCATCACTTCATAAGAGATCCTCGTTTAATTCAAATTATTTCAAATTATCAAAGAAATAACAAATATAAATTTCCCAAAAATGCACGAAATTCCTTGTAAAAAATTAATTAATTAAAAATGAATTGTCTTAATATTTTTTAAGTCATTAAATAAATACTACGATCGTTATAACTATAACACAAAGCATCACACGCTTTCACAATTTTTATTAAAAACAAAATTAATGCATATAATACTCATATTTTACCACCTCTTCCACCAAAATTCGGGTTTGCAGCCAGTTTGAAAGGTTTCATCATGAATTCATCAAAGATGGTACCAGATTGTAGTATTGTCATAAAAACATGCAAACATTTGAATCGATTCGACAATTCGAAGTAGATGAATAGTGACCTCGAAAGGTGTACTAACATACAAATCAGACATAAAATCACATGTTAAACAAATTATGTAACAACTAACTGAGATAATTGTTTGAACGCCCAGTTTATACTGAGTTGTATATCAATGTTCGAATTCTTAACAATATATGAATTGTCCCATAATTTAAAAAAAAATCTTATAGTTTTAAAGATGGGCATATTTTTCCGAGGAACTTTGAGCACAAATTATGAGAAAACTATTGAGTTTTGAGTTTATGAAAAATTTTCAAACAAAAGTTGTTTATTTTAAATAAGAAGATTTTTTGCTAACTAATTTTTTTGTATCACTTACGGTTTCAAAGATGTATATTTTCCCTTCTGGTCGGGGGAAACACGTTCCGATTTTGCCCATTAACGAACTTGACCTTAATATTTTGCTCTAGAATACACACAAAAAATTTCAGCTCGTTCTTGAGTTATCGCGTCCACAGGCAGACAGACAGACACGCGGAAATGGCCTAATTAGGTAATTTTATAAACACCTATATAGCAATCGATATTTCGATCGATATTTTCAAGCTTTACCAAGTCGGAACTAAACTTAATATATCCGGTATATTTACATAACTGGGTATAAAAAGAAGGTAAAAAGATATTTTTTTAAGAGTTCTGCTAAGAAGATAAGCCGGATTACAAGTAACACTTTTGTTTTTATGTATACATATTTGTGAGAATACCTTTATGATACATAGTACCTGTAAGTTCCATACATATAATTCCAAATGAAATAATAAACAGTGTATACACTTAATTTGATAACATCAATAAAATAAAATATATTTAGAAAACACATGTCCCTTATCTTTTAAAATTACCCTATACTACTCAGCACATACCAACAATATCAACATAATAACAAATAATACAACTTGTAACTATATATATATATATATATATATATATATATATATGCATATATAAATATGATTTGATTGGTACCTGTATTCAAGATTGTACGTATTGTAGGTATTGTTAAAATTGTACATTTAAATATATTCGATTGTAATTATTTAATTCCTTTCTTTAAATATTTTATCATGTTCATGTCAATTTTAATAAATTATTTAATAGTTAATATTACCTACATACAAATAATTACATTTCTATATAAATTTTATTATTATATATATATTATATATACATATATATATATATATATATATATATATATATATATATATATATATATATATATATATATATATGTATGTACCTATATATTGCATACATATATAGATATATTCATAAAATAATTGATCAATATGTCAAATTAATAATATTATTAATATGAATACGTAGGTTTGGTTGATTGGGTAGGTTATAATATTTTTATTAAATAAATGTAAATTTATAAATTTAATTTATCAAAATATCAACAATTACAGAAAAAACACTAAATACATTTTATATGAATTTATTATGTCAATAAAATATAAATATCGAAATATTTTTCTTTTGAGTAGTTTTCTTTTTTATCATCCACTTTTTACTTACCAGTGAATGACGATTTTCTAGGAAATTTTTCAAGTTTTCCAGTAAAATAAACCGTGTTTTTCCTTTCCTCTATAATACCCGTCATTATAAACGTGGGGACTGATATTGCCAATTATTAACATAACTCCGTGGTAGTAGCGAATGGGAGGTGGAGCCTGGTAACTAGGGTTTCTTTACCGACCCCTAAAGGTCAAGGAATTTGTATGTAGACTAGGAATTGGTAGGTTGTGCGACTGCAGCCAACTTGGAAAGGAATTATGTCGATATTCATTTGGAGGAATATGGAGAATATCGATATCGTGAAAGGAAACTGCAAAAAACCTTCACAAACATAGCCGGTTACTTCCGTTCTTGTCCATACGCCGACAGTTTAGTCAAATAACCGTCCCATTAATTTTATTTTTAAATTAATTTAATTGACAAACTCCCAGTATTGGGAGTTGAACCAGCAATCTCCCAATTCCGAGCAGATCGTATTTAACAACTAGATCACACGGACTGTTTATTATAACTTATTAATTATTAAAATTTCAAATTCGCCCCAATACCTAGATCAGTTTTTGTATTATAAATACGTATTTCGACTACAAAGTAGTCATCATCAGTATAAATTAGCTAGTCGTAATTTAATCTTTGACAATTAGAAATAGATTGAAAATCGAAATCAATAGACAAAAATAAAAATAAATAAAAAATGAAACAAAATAAATTAAAATAAAATAAATTTTATTGAAATTACTCTTGTTAAAATTACTTTCATTCGATTTACTCTTGTTAACATCACTTTTATTAAAATTACTCTTATATTGTCTCAGGATATGTTATTCGTTGATAATTTCGGGACAGTTTTGAAACTGTCACCAAATTTTAATAAGAGTCAAGTTATTAACAAGAGTAAATTGAATGAAAGTAATTTTAACAAGAGTAATTTCAATAAAATTTATTTTAATTTATTTTTTTTTTGTCTATTGATATCGATTTTCTATCTATTTCTAATTTTCAAAGAGTAAATTACGACTAGCTAATTTATACTGATGATGACTACTTTGTAGTCGAAATACATATTTATAATACAAAAACTGATCTAGCTATTGGAGCGAATTTGAAATTTTATTTCAAAAACCTAGAGTTCTCATTAATAATCATTTGATAATATAATATTTCTTAATTATTATTATAACTTAATTTTGATTTACTCCTTATTTAATGACGCTCATAAAGTCGTTAAGGTTCCAAATCCTCTAAAACAGTGTAACGAGTACCTATGTATGGTTACTCATTGAAATATAGCTATATTTTTAGCGTTAATCTATTGATATCAATGACACCCGATTGCGTATATATAGATATGGAGTTGAATATTTTCTGACCAAGTGCTCAATTGTATCGGTTCTTGTATCACTTGCAATTTCTATAAGTTCAGTTGAATATGCCAGCTTTTAGCCATATGGAAGATTCAACAGAGACATAAACCATTCAATAATGTTTATCATAAATATTGCTTTTGCAGATTGTTTTTGAAAGTTTATTATAACTTGTATAATCAAGTTTGTGGTGAGCTTTCAAAAATATTGTCCATTTGTTAAACAATTTTATTTTAAATATGGTAGCTAGCGCTCTCCCAACGATTGCGTCATTCTTGAATTATTAAAGTTCTGTGAATCTAGTTTTATACATAATAAAAATATATAGATTGCCAGTGGCCAGATAGTCAGTGGTAACAAATCAGTGGATAACTAGGCATGTTTAGGCTCATTTTTTAGATTCAATTTTTATTGGTATTTCCATAAACCAAATAGGTGTTTACACTAAGCACTCTCTATCTCTAAAGTATCTACTAGGTATGATTGATTTATTGGTACAACCTCAATAGGTATATTTTCATCGAAAATTCGCTAAAAACCTTAAAATGAGCTTTACTTATAAACTTACTGAATGTAAACTTAATTTAAGTTACATTTTAAAGTATGTTTATTGAAAATATAATTAAATACGAAGAATATAAATGATATTAAATCAACATTTAGATAGAATTTAGGTATCAATAATTTATTTAAAGATATACCTAGTGTATTTATCAATCAAATAAATTCATTGGATTTCTATTTTATGTAGGTAGTCAGATACCTAACTAATGCTTAGTACAGTGAGTTCGTATTATATTTTAGGTAGAACTATATAAAATTTTTTTAATTTTAGAATTAAGGTAGATCACTCATAACAAGAATTGTTAAATACATTATATTAAACTTACTTACTATAAACATGCTAAATTAACATATCTAGTATAACATATAGACTGTTTTGATATGATTATAATAAAATGTTGTACTATTCAAGACTTGCGTTGACGGTGTGTTGACAAACTATCACCATATCACTAATGTTTCGCTATTTTATACAAAAAATAAATAGCATTCTTTGACAAAAAATGTTTGATATGAAAAATCATACACATCTACGATGGAAATCGAACCCACGACCTCTGAACTCTCTGTCTCTGAGCTACATGATGCTATGATGGTGGAATGTATATTATTTTTCACTATCTCTATGTCGGTGTATTATTAATTTTAGTTTATTTACTATTTACATATTTTTATACCCGGTATATAATATATACCAGGGTATATTAAGTTTAGTTCCGAAAAAAGATACCGAGGTGAAATTTTGTATTCTAGAGCTAAAAAGTAAGTTCGTGAAGGAGCAAAATCGGACCATGTTTGGGAAAAATTGAAGCAACTGTCTAGCTTTGAAACCGTAAGAGGTAAAACAAAAATTGTTCAACAATGGACAAAAAATGTTCGTTTTTTTAAAATAAACAACTTTTGTTCGAAATTTTTGACATAATTACAGTATATACCGGGTATTTAAGCAATTAACTCAGTTAGTTTTTATTTTCACTTGTTTAATTGTGTTTTTGTAAATTTGCGCCAATCTATTGCTAGTATGGTTACCTTTTGGTTATATTATACTATTGGAAGTGACCTTAGCGTTTACTTAATTTACGGAAGCATTTACTTAAATTGACATTTAAGTAAAATATCTGCATATTAGTAACATTCTTTGATATTAAATGCAAATATAGTAGCAATGACAAAAACATAATTTACAAAAAATAGGGTTTGAACGAACCTTATTCTTATATCGTTCATGTTGAAAATCTCAACTATGATTGGGAAACTCTCGCATCACAATCGGGCAAAAAATTAGATTTTTAAAAATTTTTTAAAACAATAGAACACTGAAAACCTAATGTTTAATTTCATCAAATTTTTAAGAAAATTGTATTTATGAATGAACAACCTTAAAACTATTTCCTCTTTCAATATTTTCCGAATTCTCTTTATATACGTACAACGTTAGTTAGCTAGGTGTTTGTATTTAGAAGCAGGTAGGGTAGCTTTAGTAACGATTTGTTATAAATACGATAATCAAATTCACATTAAATTTGTACAAGTATTAGCATATTTATTGTATTAATAGCTTTATTTTATTAGATGATAGTATAGTTGTGTATAGAGGTATACTCGTCGTATGGTTTAGGTATTATGGTAGACAGATTGGCTGGTTGGTGACTGGTTGACTCTGGTGGTATAGCAACAAACTCACTTTAATATTATGATGATATACCTACATATATAATATGTATGTTGTACTATATACATGGTGCCGTGAAATATATGAAATCCGTAAATTCTTTTAATTTTCGTTAAGGCTATTCAATCGTCAACTCATAAGGCTCAGGGTTCTTTATTTCATTTTTAATTAAATCATAGTTTCTTCATCTATAAAATTAAGATTTTTAACATGCAAGGTCTACGCAAATGTTTACACATACGAAAAATTATAGTGTTGAAGATTTTATTTTTCAAGGTGATAATTTGCAACTGCACGCAGAAAAATTAATGAATAATCACCGCCAACACAAGTCTTGCATAGTAAATAGTACAGCATTGTGTCGTATATATCAAGTAACTATATATGTTTATAATACAAAAACTGATCTAGGTATTGGGGCGAATTTTTAATTTTATTTCAAAAACCTAGAGTTCTTATTAATAATCATTATAACTTAATTTTGATTTACTCCTTATTTAATATTAAGTTAAGGTTCCAAATCCTCTAAAACAGTGTTAAAAGTGATAATTTGCAACTGTCACGCAGAAAAATTAATGTATAATCCCTGCCAACACAAGTCTTGCATAATAAATAGTACAACATTGTATCATAAATGACAAGAAACTAAATTTTACTAGATATATTCTTGGATATATACTATATATATTGGATTGGATATTCTTGGATCAAATACTGTGCAAACTGTTAAAACCTGATCCTGAAATACACGTATTCAAGTATTCAAGAATGTAGAGCAAAAAGGAAATGTATAATTGAAAAAGAGTTTTTTATTTGTATGAATAAATTGATTCACATTTCTTCTTTCAGTTGTCTGACCATTTTTATCGACGCTTCCACCAATAAATTATGATAAAATCAAAGAGGTTAATTGAAAATATATTCGAAGAACTAAATAAAATGGCTAAAATTTAAAACATAAATGAGGACCCCCCTCCCAAAATGAACCAAATCAGTAAATAAAAATTTCTTAATGATTAAATTCTTCAGATCCAACAGATGTTCCAATTTAGTTTAAAGCTGATTCAATTTATTGTAAGTTTCTTAAGAAAATCCAGCTATTGATTTTGTACCGGCAAAGACACTTATGAAAAATTTCTTCGAATGTTCATCGAACCTCCCATTATGTCGAAATTCAGCTACTTCATTGAACCTACCGATATGGCAAAATATGTCGTTAAAACTAATATATATCGATATTTCGATCGGTTTAATAGTTAAAATATATCGTGTGTGGTGTGGTGCCTTTTTAAAGCAAATTAGAGAAAAAATAAAAATGGATTTTCGTCAAAATACCGATCCATTAAATGTAAAATTGCATGTAAAGTTATTGAAACAAGTAAGATAATTGACTTTTTCAAGTATTCCTAAACCACTTACCCTTAGATAGATAGATTTTAGTGACTGCACTAGACGGGCTACACTTCGACCATAAGGTCCATTTTGACACCTAAGGATGTGAGTGGAGTGAAAGGAACTTTTGTGTATAGACTAGGAATTGGTAGGATATGCGGCTGTAGCCAACTTTATAGGAACTATGCCGATATTCATCTAGAGTTCGTAAAGGAAACTGCAGAAAACCTTCTTGACCATAGCCGGTTACTTTGTTCTTGTCCATACGCCGACAGTTTAGTCAATTAACAGCCCCTTTTTTTCCCTTAATAATTGACAAACTGGCGATGTCGGGATTCGAACCCATAACCTCCCAGTTTCCAAGTAGGTATACTGCACAGACATAACGCCTTAGACAGCTCGGCTACTTGGGCTGGTACCACTTACCCTTAAGACTAGGTTTAATTTAAAATATGAAGCAAATTATATTCTTAAGAATTACATTGAAATACCTGTAACCGTACTTTATATCCTAATATTTGTACAAAAATCATTTTAGACATTACAGTAATTATACTGATTTCATATTTACTAGCAACTACATATATATTTCACATCGCTTACTATATATTTCACATTTTGTTACAATATAATATAACAACATCCACACACACATACATACACACATATATACATACATACATACATACATACATATATACATACATACACACATCCAGTGCACAAGAGATAATTGGAATGTCACACAGGAAAAAAGCGTGCGCGGTAACAAAGACGATGATAAAACAAAAACCATTGATTTATGTACATAGCTTTTGTTTATGAGTATACAACATGTATAACAAACAACACTATGGCTGACTCGTGTTATGGCTACGGCTCTCTATCTCTATCTCTATGTATCTACGTGTTTTTGTATTATTTAGGTAGTAGGTATATGTTGGATTTGAATCAAAAAAAAAAAAAAAAAAAAAAAAAAAGGAAAAAAATAAAATAAAATAATTTGAACATTTGTGACAATGATCTTAATTAGAAATTTATATACGCAAATTTAAAATAATTTTATTGGAGTACTGTTTGGAATATATCACGATATATGACTTAACGATATTTGATCTAAAACCTGATCTAAGAGAATGATTAAATAAATACGAATTTATGAATTTTAAACCAATGTTTATTGTTGGCCTCAAAATTCAATAATCAAATACATATTTGTTGGTAGTTACAAGGTTTAATATAAGAAGTGTCTAGAACTAGTCCGTGTTGTCCAGTTGTTAAAGGCGCTCTAGTCGGAATTGAAAAGTTGCTGGAACGATTCCCAACACCGAATGTTGGTTTGATTCCCAACAAAAATATTAATGGGGCAGCTAATTGGCTAAATTATCGGCGTATAAACAAGAACGAAAGTAACCGGTTATACTTGAGAATGTTTTCTCCAATTTTCTTTCACAAACTCTGCATGAATATCGACATAGTTTCTATCAAAGTCGGCTGCAGTACAACCTACCAATTCCTATAAAACTTCCTTGTCCTTTAGGAGTCAGTAAAAAAGGCCTAGGAAGACCTACTTGCCAAAATTCGATCTCCCATCCGCTACTACTACTACTAATTATCTAGGTATTGAAGAAGTCTATGATCTAGAAGCGAGTACCTACACTAAGGATTGTTTACGGGGTATTAAGACTATTCCACATTACATAAGACCTATATACAAGAGGGAGAATCCTACCTATAAAATAGTGTTTTCTAAACTAATATAGAGTAATATTTATTTATTTGTGTATACATAAGCGTCAACATAACGATGTTTGTCCAAATTCCTTTCGGTTACGTATGACAAACTGTAGAAGACTTTAGCGTATACTACTCTTATAAATGTCATTGTCTGAGTATACGCTAAAGTCTTCTACATTTTGTCTTACGTAACCGAAAGGAATTTGGACAAACATTCGTTATGTTGACGCTTAAGTATACACAAATAAATAAATATTAATAATAACTTCGACAGAAGTAATACTGTCTAAATAAATAAAAATAAGAATGATATGAAAAAGTTGGCTATTACGTCATAGTCGTCTTTGGTTTAGCGGAAGCATACTGGACTAGATATCCTGAGGCCCGAGGTTCGATTCCTGGTTGACGAGTTAATTTTGTCATATCAGTATCTTAATTAATATAGTGTATTTATGTTATCTTTGGAAAATTATGAAACGAAATTTTCGGGTTTCTACTTTTAGCTAAAAGAAAAACATACTGAAACGTATAAAATACAAAGTAGTGTAGAAAGGTGCTATACATATTTGGTTAAGAGTAATTACTGATGTTTGAGCTGAAATTGTGAAATGAAACTATTCGCTTTATGAAAACTTTTATGGTATTAAAATAGGATATTTCCTTCTGGTGGGGGATGCACTGCCCGATTTTGCGCTTTTACGAACTGATCTCAATTTTTAACTATGGCACAAACACACAAAATTTGGAGCCTAGTTTGACCACTTAGACCAAAACTTATGTTTTGCGATCAATATTTGCAACCGAAACACAATCGTGGCTAACTTAATATACCCTGGTATATATTGTATAATTTTTCAGTTCAGACATTGATAATGAACTCAGTATATTCCGGGTATTTAAGAAATTAATTAAGTTATTTGTTATTTTCATTTGTTTGATTTATAGAAGATTGATTTTACGTTTTTAGAAATTATTTATTCCACTAATAACAAAACTTGACCTTGCACACTACCGTGCGTTAAATAAAATAATATTTTTTGAGTAAAAAATAAAAAGGTGATAACAATTTATTTACCTAGAAATACAAAATACGTAATCATTTCCATTCGATGAAAATACAACGATGAATAAAAGTTTACTTAATTATACTTAATTAATAATTGATTAAGCTTTACACAAGAGATTAATTCAACTTTTTTTTTTAAAGATTGCATTTTAAAATAAACACTTAAAAAATACATGCAATGGATAATGAAAACTCGATAAAAATAATGGATGAAATTGAAAAGTATAACATTTTAAGTATTTTGTTCTGTACCGTAGGTGGGTGGTTTGATCTATTTCAAAAAATATGTTCCATATTTAAAACTGTTATTCATTACTAGTGCCTTGCGCCTTTGCCTGATATAACTCTATATTAACATATGTAGTTTTTTCTCGAGAAAAGGGCAAAACAATTTTTTATTTTTTATCGTGATTTTTTCGAGGAAATCTGTTTTACGAATATTGTATTGAGTCAAATTTTAAAATGATTATCCCTCCAAATTGAATGAAGCTTTAATATAATAATCTCCTATTCCGTTTAACATCTCTGGTCAAAGTGAGGTGGTTCCTTTACTTTCTGTTTAATATATATCATTTCTTTTCAGACAATATAATATTTAGTTTCTTATTACTTGAGGCTACATAAATTACCCGGTACCTAGAAAAAGACATTATGTATTCAGAGGTAATATTGAAACTGATCACTATAGACAAAGATAGTATAGAGATCAGTGACTAATTCAAGTCTCCACCCAAAGTGATTATGAATTTGGTACAAGAGATACAAAACTACATGAAATTAAACGATGCTTAATACATCAAATGAACTTTTTATACCCGGTATATAATATGTACAAAGTGTAGGGTATATTAAGTATAGTTCGGTTTCAATTATGTATATTTTTTGTTTGAAAGATTATTCAAACGTTTAATTAGAATTGTGTTATTCTAAAGAAGTAAAGATTCTTCGACTTCTTAGACATCATTGACAAAAAATTGAATCATTTTAGCATAAGTGGATGCTAAAAGTTTGTAGCCTAAGTATAGAGATAATCATTAAAAACTATATCCTCGTATATAAAGGTAATGACGCCACATTGCCATCGTTTTTAGTGATCGTTTTTTGTGACAAAACAATGTAACAAATATTTTTCCACCATACAAAGTTTAGTCCAGAATATCCATTGAATAAGTAAACGATGCAGCAGTTCAACTGTAAATAAATAAACATACTTAATATTTACCATTTACATGTTTATGGTATATAATATCTATGTCATCACATAATATAAAATTGTATGGTTTCTGTATGTTAAATCGAATGATGTCGATTACCACTTCACACACACATACACACACACCCACACATACAAATACATACAACATTCGTCCATCGTTTTCCAGTTCAGTTTATATATTATAGCTTTTGTTTTTCCATATCCTTCAATCCATCCACAATGTAACAAATAAATACACTGATGGCTGCTGTTGTTTATATTCCAATGATGTCATTGTCTATGTAGGTATATATGTATATATATATAAATATATATATATATATATATATATATATATATATATATATATATATAGATGTTTAGGGGTAGTTTATTTTTTTGTTGGTGGTGGTGGTATTTGAATTTCAAAAAATCAACTTGTGTTTATATATGTGTATTTGATCCATTCGATTTGTTTTCTACTGAGTCCAGTGAAATCAAGGGAACCTTTTTGCTATTCAGTCACTTCCATTTATATACATATATTTATATTCATACATATACACGCACACAGATTACACTATCTAGCTAAACATATTAACCTACAAGATCCGTTTGAACAGCAATTTTTGAGTTATTAAGTAAAGTCACAATGGCCAAGGTTGATAGTATATTTTTCTATACCATCGGGGCTTCTAAAACCAGAAGCTCCATCCTGGAAGAATAAAAACCATAAAACGATAAAATTTATGAAATATATTCCATATTTAAAATAGTGATACACAATATTTTAACTTTAGTATACAAACCATAATGTCCGCTCCCGTTCATGAGGAATTGAACCACCAGTAAGTCACATTCTAAGCGTATATATTACTAAACATATGTTAAAACTCCAATGATTAATTAAAGTATTAAATATTTGTTGTCATATAAATATATATTTAGGTCAAAAATAAGACCATTTCATAGGACATGGTCCTATGAAATATCTATTTCATAGACCATTTCATGGACACTCTTTTTTGATAAAAGTATAAATTAGTTTGCTCTGTGAGACTCTGTGGGTGCAATCTTTTACTGAAAACACAAATTACTTATGACTCTATTTTACGGCTAAACTTGTTGATTTAATCTGAGGTTGCGTGCGCGTATGCTAAAATTAGACTGACATATTTCTGTCATAACTCGCCTATAGAAGTATAACTTCAAAAATTGAGTTTTTAAAAGTAACTTTTTATTCATATATATATTTATTTGTGTATACTTGTGTATAGCGTCAACAATACGATGTTTGTCCAAATTCCATTTCGGTTACGTAAGACAAAATGTAGAAGACTAGTGTATGCTTTATAGACCAATGCCATTGGATTTTTAATTAAATACTGATATGAAAAAATTAACTCGTCAACCAAGAATCGAACCTCGGGCCTCTGGATATCTAGTCCAGCGTGCTTACCGCTACACCAAAGACGACTGTGACGTAACAACCAATTTTATATATATGAATAATAACTTCGACAGAAGTAATACTGTCAAAATATAAAAAATAATGATATGAAAAAGTTGGCTGTTACGTCACAGTTGTCTTTGATGTAGCGGTAAGCACGCTGGACTAGATATTCATACTCCCGAGGTTCGATTCCTGGTTGACGAGTTAATTTTTTCATATCAGTATTCAACTTTTTATCATCTCAAGCGAGTTTCACATCCTACATTTTTCGCTCATATAGCAATGGAAGTCGTTCGATGATTCCCGTCTGTATATATCTATAAAATGTTTATTCAAAATTACAGTATAAACATCTACTTTTATACGAAAGAAGTATTTTCCCCATACTTTTTATTGCCGACAATAATGTGAGAATATGTTTGACATCCTTCACCTTTTTGTTTTTTTTATTCTATCCTCTTATATAGATAGATGCTATGATAGCTGGCTGAGCTGCTTTTGTGAAATGCTGATCAAATAACAATATAAGAATAGTGTTGACCAAATCAAAATAATGTGATCCTATTTGTATGTTTTTTTTTTATATAATAAACCCATTCATTCAAATTGAATGCGTATTTTATGGGCGGAATAATGGTTTTTAAATTCGATAAAAGTAGCCAAACACCAATATTATTATATTATACAATAAACATATATTTTGTATATAAAACTATATAATATAATATGCATAAGGTTCTTTTTTTATATGAATTTTAGGTATACCTAATCATTTTTATATCATCTATAATATGATTTTTTTTTTTTTTTTTGATTAAATTGCTTATATTATTGGTTTTCGAAAACACGAGGTCTGTCCAAAAAGTATCCGATCAACCTTCATATCTCCGCGATGGCGTTATTTTTCGTCATCGGGCGAGTGGCATCCTTCAAAGTATTTGATTGAATAATCTCCATTTGATCGAATAACATGCTCACAGCGATGTTTCCACTTTCCGAAGCAGTCCTCGAAGTCAGTTTTTGGAATAACCTTGAGTGCCCTCGTCGCATTTCTTCAACCGTCTTTTTGTCGTCGAGTCGGTGCCCTTTGAGCAGGTTTTTCAAATTCGGAAACAACCAAAAGTCACAGGGAGCTATGCTGGGACTGTACGGAGCATTGCGATATTGTGTTTAGTTAAAAACTGCTGCACAAGGTTCGATGAGATTTCCCACCGCTTCCACTTTCCAAATTTGAGGTAAAAATTTCCCAAATTGTAGTTTTTGGTATTCCAAGATCATCTTCTAATTCGCGCACAGTCAAACATCGATCTTCTTTAATCGCGAGTCGAGCGCGATCGATATTATCCAGTGTTAGTGTGAAAGGCATACTAACAATGAATAAATAGATGCTAGTTTACAAACAAACAAAAAATTAAAATATATGTAAATAGTAAATAAACACATTAATAATAGATTGATATCAAGATAGTGAGAGATCATATGCAATCTACTACCATTACATCTCAGGTAGCCAGAGGTCGTGGGTTCCACTCTCACCCTTGATATGTATGATTTATCATTTCAAGCATTTGGTGTCATAGAATGTTATCCGTGTTTTTTAACTTAAAAAAAATTGAATTGATTGTAAATCGATATACTTCCAATCAAAGTGGTTATTTTTAACATGCAGGCTATATGTAAAGGGTTCGCACATACCATATTAATCTTTATAAAACCGGAAATTTTTTCCTTACAAATACCTTATGTTTAGGTCGAACGTAACAAAATTATTTTAAAGAAAACGTAGTGAGGATTTTCATATTTGAAGGTGGTAGTTTATAACTGCAACACTCAATATAACAAATAATTACTGTCAACACTAGTCTTGCATAGTACAACATCCAGTTCATTGTATCATAAATGTTATAGCATTACTAGATATGTTCAATTGACATAACGCTGTAATAAATAAGTTTATTATAGTGCATTTTATACTTTTTGCTTTGACTTCTACGTGTGATTTACCTTAAGCTTGTTTGATACAATTTAATACAATACGAAGAACGTGAAGCAGAGAAAAGTTTTCTATACATTTCTATACGTAGCATTGCCTGTCTTTGAATTACAATTTCCTTCTAGGAGAGAGAAAGATAGAGAGAGATATTATCTTCTATGACACAGGATATAATAATTTGGTATAAAAACTCTGTCTGTAAAAGACTTTCAGATGCGTTTATTATTTATTATATTCACGCGCCTGAAAATGATTTAAAAACTCTAAAATGACATGATTTTTGAGCCCCCCTTTGTTACGGTCGTTTTTCTCGAAAACTTTTTGTGTGATTTGAATCATTGGCAGACAACTTAAAATGATAGTATTGGGGGTCAAGGTTTTATGACGAACCAATCCAATAGGGAATATGCATGAAAATTTTTTTTCACTTGAATTGAAGCATGTTTACTTGGCAAATATCAAGGTTTAAATAACTTTAGGCTTTTTAAATAACTTAAAAATAAGCGAGATATGAATGATTGAAATTCCCGATTAGACAAAGAGGGTGATAGCCTTCTTGATATGTTATGTGACGTCATATAACACTTTCACTATTTAAAATACACGTAAAACTCCGTTTTTAGTATTTTTGCAAGAAAGAGACAGATAATAATTTTTAAAAGCTTATAGCTTCCTTGATATTTGTCGGATTATAATTTTGTTTTTAAATATTATTACAGTATTAACAGTATTTTCATATTCTGAAAATAAATGTGAAAAAAAATTTTCATGCATATTCTCTATTGTTTTGAGTAGCGTGGAGAAGTAAAATGCTCCAATCGGACGTCATTGAAGGAATTTAGATTATCTAGACTTTAGATTATCTAGATATTCACAGTTTCATCCCATTCGTACTGATAGTTTTCGTGAAAAATCATGGAAACATAAAACTCATTTTTCATAACAATTGATTTGATTTGATTGGTTTCTCAATGTAGAATTTGCTTCGTATGTGTGGATGTGTTTCAAGTGACCCTGTATAAATTAGCCTGAAGTCAATAAATCGTATCATGTACTACCAACCAAAATAAAACAAAATTTGCTGTTGGCCTTTCAAAATAAAAGAATATTTAAGACTTATTATATTTAGTCAGATGTGCATCATGCATACATATATGCATAATATCTATACACCACATATTATTATGAAAGTTATTAAAAATTTGAACTTGGTATGTCTGTGTTGATTAATATTAATATAATTTTATGAAATGTTCAATAGGCGATGCGCTATGTCCACTTCCATCTGTTCAATAAATATATTTTTTTTAAATTGAAATTTTGCATGTGGTAGATCTATCTATACACTGCGGTTTTTCCATTCAATTCGAAAGGTCCACAAACATTCGAGGAAAAAATTTTTTAATGCAATAACAAGGGCCTATCTAGGTGAATACTAAAAACTAATTTAGATTTTTAAATCAATTTCAACTTCCTTATCACGACGGTAAAAAGTCACTATAAAGAATCATCAATTGTTGTTAATATCAAGCATATAAATTATTATATAATATTGGGTTGGAAACATCAGGGTCAAACCCAATCCACTTCGTTGCTTGCTGAAAAATTGTGCGTGTCAGCTCCGAAGCGTGACTCAAGTTTACTCTGTTAATTTGTTTACTATATTACGAATATATATTACTATATGTTTGGAAAAGTTATTTAATTTTTACATATTCTACTTAGATGGCGCTAACATTCATTTATAAAAAATTTAAATTTATTAATAGCCAAAATACAAATTTGTATAGTTCTTAGCTTATATACCGGGAGTCTAGAAAGTATCGCAGGGGATTGATAGGGTAGATAGAGATCAAAATTCTGAGACGAAATGTTCTCTACTATTTTTTAACCTGACGTAGAGGAAATTAGTTAGTATTAATTAAAATATGTAACCAATCAGAGGCGCGCAATAGCGGTAAGCAGGGAAGAGAGTCAGTTATTATTATTTATTAGCTGCTGACTATCCCACTTCCCTGTTTACCGCTATTGCTTGCCTCTGATTGGTTACTTATTTTAGTTAATAATTAACTACCTGTTCGTTTGGTTAAAAAATGGGAACTGAGTAGAGAACTTTTCCTCTCAGAATTTTATCTACCCTTTCAATCCCCTACGGTACTTTCTGGACACCTAGTAGAACAATTTAAAATGTGCTAGTATAGTTTATAGTTTCTATGGAAATGACAATCAAAATTCGCATTTCAACATTGAAACAAAATTTTAATAAAATAATTTTATAGTTATTTGTTAGAAGAATAGTTTCTATGGAAATGACAATCAACAAAATTTTAAAATAATTATATATATATATTTTTTTTAGAAGCTAACATTTAATAT
Organism: Nineta flava; assembly: GCA_963920215.1. NCBI lineage: Eukaryota > Metazoa > Arthropoda > Insecta > Neuroptera > Chrysopidae > Nineta > Nineta flava. The sequence continues at coordinate 110,605,961 of OY986041.1, forward strand.
ACAATTCAAAATATTATTTATAATTTTTATAAAAAAATTATTTTTATAATATTTTTCTTAAAATAAATTAATGACCTACGAAAAAGGCAAAAATTTAATGTAAAATCAATCTGAAAGGAAATTGTAAAACATCATAAATTCAAATTGAATATTATAGCGTATAAAGTGTTAGCTTGTAAAAAAAAACATAACGCTTTTTTTTAACACTTGATTTCACTACCCATCAAATTGTCGTAACGGGGAATTGTCGTTTTAAATTGAAATCGATTCTTAAGGAGTAAACTCCAAAAACTCCAAAAATCAAAAATGATCGTGATTGTTAAGTTGATTTTTCAACGAGTCTCAACTAGTTATGAATATATACCTCTTCCTAAAAGAGAAAAATATGATGATAATACAATTGTATAGTACCTACGTCTTAAAAACGTAAATACTATATACTCATAGCAAATTTATTGTGTAAAGGTATACACCTTATCCTATATATAATATGTATAATGAAGTTGTAATATAACTTGATGACTTTTCAACAACCCAGCAGGAGTGACATATTCATAATTTAAACATATTGAGGCAACAATAATACATGGTAATATGATTCTTTGAGTCTTTTACAAAAAAAAATATGTATATATATATATATATACATGTAGTACATATTATCAAGATACAAGCAAGATATGATGATGATGTTGATGATGGCACCATTTTAATGTATTTATTCCTTTTTTATGAATACCGCGCCGTGCGCAGAATTATCATTTTGGTATTTTATCTAATAGATTGAAACAATTTAAAAAGTATACGATTCTTTTGTATTTATGGTATTTCATATTATTTCAAAAGCGTATAGTGTGTTCATCCGGGACTTGAGACTGGAAATTTATTTATTTTTATTGGGTGTAAAACTACAATCCATACTAAAACTCCAATGGTTCGCATGTATATATATAGCGGACCAAGATGCAGCAACAGAAGACTCCTGCTAGACAAGGTGCACTCCATTATGTTATACGTAGGCGAAATATTGGCGGACCGACTACAACAGAAGCAGTACAGAAGAAAGCTCGAGTCCGTTCAACGGAGAGTGGAATTAAGAGACTTCTTGCCTGTGCGTACCACCCCGTCTCTGAGGCACTACCAACTAAATCTGACACCCAACTCCCTCTGAGGTTGAAGATTTTGTCCACCTCTTAAAATAAAAATACAAATGCTTCGCCGGTTATTTACTAGAGTCACTGGGTTTCATGAAACGTGTTAATTATATAGTTTTATTATACTTACGGCCGTTTTGTTTGTAATCTAAGTATTCTTCAATTAAAAGTAATTGACAATTTTCGTTTCAGTTACAACCATCAATGATAAGGGAAGAAAAATAATCAATTTCCAAAAAAAGAAGAACTAATGCGTTACGTAGGATTCGTTACCGTGGTGACACTTGGAATTTGCATTATAAATATTTCTGAAAATATAAGAGTAAATATTAGAATATTATCAGAAGTGAAAAATTCAATCCAAATTTAATTATTGCTTGGTTTAGTGTTCTGCGGGTTGCCTGTTTGAGAACAAAAGGTACAAAAACCATGCTATACTGAACATTAATAATTAATTTAAATACGTTTCTTCCGTGCAAAAAGTATAGCTTGCAATAGATCAAGTTTTTATTGTTGAAAGACATATTTCTAAAATTTAAAAAAAAAATCGTTTTTTTTAAGATATGACGTCATATGAGTGTTTTTAAACATTCAAGTTTTGATGTATGTTTTCAATCGATTGTTTTACTGAGCAAGCGCACTGTTATTTTTTATGTTTTTAGTTATTGCAAAAAAGAGAAGGATTCTATTTAATACAACTTTACATATAATTGCAACTTAATATGTAAGTTATACTATGATCATGTCATTGACAATGAATATTTAACAGGGAAATAGATATTACAAAATATATGAATATTTTTAGTGATTTTTAACGAATATAACTTCGTTTTTAATGAGATTGAAAACTTTCACGTGTAAAAAACGAGCTATAACAAAATATCGAATATAAACTACTTCATTAGATATCACCCTGAATAGAGTACATTAATAAAATCTAAATAAATTACTATTTATTCCAATATAGTCTCCTATATTTAATATTTTTTTTCAAGTCTATATTATACAAAAAATAAATTTAATTCCATATATATATATATATTATTATATAAGTGAGTGCCAATTTTTGCGGAAAAATAACACCCACAATATTTCTAATTTTTTGTTGTTGTCTACATAAAAAAAAAAATAGTATACCCACATAATATAATCCAACGATATGGATATATATATATATATATATATATATATATATATATAGACGAAGCACATGCATAACGAAATGCACAACATTGTGTTTTGTGCTTGCTAATCCAGTATACAGTTTGTTGTTTGTGTATACCCTAAGGATATAAAATAATATTTTATTTTTAAATATTCACCACAAATGAATTGTACTCTATATAATTTAATGTTTGATATTATTATGTATGGAGTCGAGGAGGTAGCTAGAATTCTGTATCTACACCAAATACTACTGGTTTGTTATACATATACGATATAGCAATGTGTAGTTACACGCTAGCGTAAAAAAAACTTGGTTTTAGTTTGAGTTTTCACTCACTTCTCCTCGACTGAATAATCGGAAATATTTCAGACGTATTAAGAACCGACGACATTACAATAATATCAAAAAATTGAAAAAAAAAAATTAAAAAAATTAAACTTTCATTTTATTAATAGCTATAATACAAATTTGCATATCTCTATAATTTATATATAACGATTTATAATGCGATACAAGTTTCTATAGATGTACCGTCAACAAAATTTTAATAAAAAAATGACATTTCCAACTGTTAAAATTTAGAAACAAATAATTATTTGACACAAATTTCCTCTGCTTTATTAGATATATACTTTCTTTATTGAATTCATTCCATCATTCCATCAATGTGGGAACTACAACACAAAAAATAATTTTGTTTTAAGACTAAAAAACAAAAAAACTAACTTAGTGTTAAAAACTAAAAAAATATGCTTTTAAAAAAAATTAACTTTAATCTAAAGAAAAGCATGGGGTGCTCTCTATATACTCTTCAAAAAGTAGAGATATTATGAAGAAGTAAGTAGAGAGCACCTCATACTTTTGTTTACATCAAAATTAATTTTTTTGTATTCTATTTTCCTTTGCAGTCTGTTTGTTTGTGAGGGGAAAATCTTTCAATCAAAATTAGTTCTAATTTAGCTTTAAAATTTTGCACGTGTGTATAAGTTCCGTGACAAAGCAATATAAAGTATCCCTAATATACAAGAATAAATAATTTGGTGGAAGTGATGATTAACAGTGGGAAGTAGTGGAAGCGGTGGGAAATTCAATTGAATTTTTTAGTATAAAATAAATTTTTTTTCTAAAACAACCTTTTATTTATTGAACTAACATTAAACTAAATACAAGTGTTTCGCCGAGTCACCAGTGTGTGACTATAAATAAAAGCTTGGGTTGAACATTTATTGTCTGATCATCCCAAGCTTTTATTTATAATCATACATATTGATGATTCAATGGCAAAATTTTATTTTCTACACTTGACTTCATTTATTTCACGTATCATTTAGGCAAATTACTTTTTCTATCACGTAAAATTTTTTAATATGTCCGTCCGTCTCTTTGTCTGTCTGTCTGTCCGTGAACCGGATAACACAAAAACGAAAAGAGATAACGAGCTGAAAATTTTTAGTGTTTTCTAGAGCAAAAAATTAAGGTCAAGTTCGTTGTGGGCAAAATCGGAACGCCACCGCCAAGAGGGAAAATTTATATCTTTGAAACCGTAAGAGATAGGAAATAAATTTACATACAAAAAATCTTCTCTTTAAAATAAACAACTTTTGTTTGAAAATTTTTTTCATAAACTCAATAGTTTTCTCATAATTAGTAGTTAAATATTTCTTGGAAAGGAGAATTGTTAACTCAGTATATACTGGGTATTCAAACAGTTAACTCAGTTAGTTGTTACATTACTTGTTTTTTTTATAGGTTTTTATCGATAACAAAAGTTTTTAACTTCATTTCCTTAGTTTTCAAGCCCCTACGGTCCGCTGTTCAGTATGGACAGCTCTTGAAACATCTTGTGACAGAAATTTAACAACGTCTTACCTCGCTAGTGTGTGAATAGACACATCGATTATACCATACATATATATATATACACAGAGAGTTAAGTATTTGTATGTTGTGTTTGTTACTACTCTAAATATCATCAGCTAAGCATCATCATCCCCCATTTATAATACAATCACATAAAGTAATACAATAATAACAGCACCACCAAGTTGTACCACCACCAACACCAACACTAACTACACCAAACATTCTGAACAACACACTCAAACATATACAAAATGTAAAGGGTGTCTCATGTATGCATGGTGGTATATGGTATGATCTCATGGTTGTATAAATTATATTCAGGGATTACAATAGATTTGTTTTTATTAATGCCAATAGATTACATGCCTAATAAAATTGGTAATACAAATCATATACCGCCTATATGTATATATGTATGTATATATGTATATATGTATGTACATTTACAAAGTGTCCTTTTTTTGTGTTTAGGGAAGCGATTTGTAGTATAATGACTATTAATCTGTTGATATATCACATTAAATTATCTGTATGTGGTGGATGGTCAATATTATAGTCAACATTTTATTTACATAATCATAAGAAAACGGTAGTAAAACTCATATCGACCGATGGTTTATTTAGGGGCTTACAATTTTGGAGTATACTTTTGGAAAACAAATAATTTGCAAAATCTACCACGAGAATAGAAAGACCACGTCGCAATGGCTTGACTGTGTTACTCGGGACAGGAAGGAGATGGCCATGAGAGGTTGGAGCAGAAAGCCAAGGACAGAGCTGAGAGGTGAAGCATAGTGCAGAAGGTCAAAGACCACATTATGCTATAGCGCCGCCTAGTGATAAAACACCATATTATGAATTACGAAGTTTTGGAGTATACTTTTAGAAAACAAAGTATTTGCAAAATCTACGCTACCAGGGGAAGTGGAAGGCTAAGTTGGCAATGGCTATGTTACTCAGAACCCGAGAAAGACGGGCGTGAGAGGTTGGAGCAGCAAAGCCAAGAGCTGAGTCACAAAGTATAGTGCAGGAGCTCAGGGCCCAAATCAGAATACAGTGCCGTCTGATGATTATGTTGCAACGTATATATATATATATATATATATATATATATATATATATACTACTGGAAGCTACACTTTTAGGTTGATCGCAATGAAATTTGGTGTCTGACGTGATTTGTATTTGAATGGCTGATTTCGTTAACGGGTAAATAATTTCTAAGTAGTAAAGTTGTTGTAAATAAATTTTACTGTAATTCATTTTCTGACCATATTTTCTGTAACTCTAGACAGAAATATTTGCAATTTAATTCCAATACCCATAATAATGAATATTGAATCATGATATTTTTAATGGAATTAAATGAATTTTTCTAATGTTAAAAGGGGTACTTCATATTTGTGGTTTTTTCTTTCTTTAAACGCCCCGCCTCATATCCTTGATCGATTCTATTCATTAACAGGCTTGTCCTTTAAATTAACAAACGCATATTTGATTCAAAAACATATTTATTTAAGTGAATGTACCCAGTCTAGCGATCGCAGATCGCCATGAGCATAAATAAGATAAAAGTTAATTAAGAGCTATCCGAAAACATATTTATTTAAGTGATTGTAGTGATTTATTTGGTGATTTATTTAAGTGATAAATAAGATAAAAGTTAATTAAGAGCTATTACCAGAAGTAATGTATTTATTCTGAGAAAATTCGCTAAGTTAAAAGGAGGCCACAATTGTTGGCGATAGTACCTACCATCCTGTACACACATATATAATAATAAGAGGAAATGCAATAGATAAATAAAATTCTCATTCACTCTCTTTATTGCAATGAATAAATCTATAAACTGTATACATACATATATACATACATACATACATATATATATATATATATATATATATATATATATATATATATATATATATATATATATATATATATATATATATATATATACTCATTTCGCGTAGATAGATAAATGATTGTAGTACCTATACCTAGTATAGAGTAACGTTTTGTCGTGTGTGCCGAGGCTTTTTACAACAAATAAACTAATATGTGTAGCACCAGCCTCGCTAACTCTGTTGTGTAGAGGCAAGCGTACATACATACATATTACATACCTCACTTGTATGTATGTACGTATGTATGTATGGATGTATGTACGTACGCCTCGTTTTAACTACAAATAAATAATATAACAATAAACTGATAATGAAAATGATAAACTTCACATAAATTTACATTATAACTATTCCTATCTCTAAACTAATTATAATACAAATAAATACTATATACATATTATACGCCACATATGTTTTTTAAGGCAGAAGTAAATTCCGCATTTTTACATGCTATAAAAAAAGTAAATGCCACACTGTTTACTGTTATCCTTCTCTCCCATTCCGAGTATTTATTCTTCTTTGTAATATATATAATAATAGACATAATTTTTATACCAGGGTATATTAAGATTAGTCCCGACTTTGTATTTTTCATTTACAGACTATTATGGACACAGTTTGTGTATCATTACAAAACGGTAAAGTGTACAAAAATAAATGGCAATTTACAGTGTACAAATAACTTGTTAATGGATAAGTTTACAAATAATTTGTACGATATATATGTTACAAATATCTCGGGAATAAGATGGTATTAAGAGAGCATATCTCGAAAACTATCAGTAAAATCATCAAAACAAAAAGATTTTTGCATTTTTTGAGTCAAATTCATCTTAGAAATTAATTATTATTAATTTCTATTCACAAAATTTTATTTATTTTTTTTCGATTTTTTCTAAGGTACCTTAGAAAAATTGCAAAAATCGAAAAATAATTTTTGTTCTCGTTTTGATTGAAATTCACTGAATGGGGTAAAATTGAACCCACAAAACACGATAGATTGTTAAGATTGTTAGTGGAGTGGAAGGAATTTTGTGTGTAGGCTAGGAATCGGTATATTGTGCGGCTGCAGCCGACTCTGATAAGAACTATGCTGATATTCATCTGGAGTTCGTGAAGGAAACTGCAGAAAACCTTCTCAAGCATAGCTGTTACTTCATTCTTGTCCATACGCTGACAGTTTAGTCAATTAACCGTTCCTTTTTTTTCTTTTCTTAAAAATTGGCAAACTGATGTCGGGATTCGAACCCAAAACCTTCCAGTTCCAAGTTTACATAACGCCTTAGACCGCTCGGCTACTTAGACAGTAGTAATTGGTAGGTTGTGCAGATATGGAAGAGAAATAATTTGCCTCTTTCCAAGTAAATCCTTTCATATGATCTGAAAAAAAGTGCGGAATTTACCTACGCCTCAAATAAATACTATAGATATATCACATATGTTTTTTGAAAATACTTTTTATCTCTTTTTAATTACATTGAGATACCCGTTCAATTATTTCTATATATACACCATATATACAAATTTAGATTAATTGTTATTTATTTTTTTATATTAGTTTTATTGATTTTATTTATTTATATTTATTTTTAATTTTTCATATTTATTCATTGAATAAAGCTTTTAAATTTTATACAAATAATAATGTTTTTTTTAATTGAATTAATTAATATAATAATTAATAATATATATATATATATATATATATATATATATATATATATATATATATATATATATATATATATATTATTTTAATGTAAATATATATTTAATATTGAAAAATAATAATTATTTGTTTTAGGTAATTTTTATATTTAGATTATTTATTTATTTAATTTACTAGATATTTTTTTTTTGTTAATTGTAGAGATTAAATATAAAGTGACCTGTTTTGTTTATCTATAGTTTAAATAAACATATTTTTTCAATTTGCTGTGAATAAAACTGCCATACGTTTGATTGAATTCGTAACATGTTTGATAACGTTTTATTAATTAGCACTCTAAAGTGTGAATTGTATTTCTATACATTTATCAAGTTTATAATATTTGCTCGACAATGTGTTTTCATTAATTCATCTAGCCTATCTATTAGGATTTCTGATTAGTCCTTTATAGAAAAAATCATTATTTAATTACTCAGCCAATTTAGAGTATACAAATGCATATATGTATGGCTTTTAGGTAAACAGTAGTCCTAAAAGTACGATTAAAAGCAAAAAAAAAATGTACCAGTATAATCATTCTAAGTAAATATAATAATCATAACAATAACAATAATAATAATTATAAAAATAATAATAATAATAATTATAAAAATAATAATAATAATAACAAATATACACGCACACTCACACACATTCTCCGGTTCACATGACAGACTAGAACAAAAATAAATAAAAAACACAGAACAAAAATAAATAAAAAACCGTCACTTGACTATGTCCGTGCGGTAAACTCAATGGGGCTCAGCCTTGGTAAAAAAAAATTATACATGTACAATTATAATAATAATAATGATAATGGGGTTTCACACCCGTTTCTAAGACTCCACGATCTATAACAGAGGCCACCTATATCATTAATTTATAACCGTTTATTAATTTGTATCGATACATTTTTATGTATTGATAAAATACAATTCAATCGATTTATGTTTCGATACATTTTTCTGTAGGTGGAGAACATGGAATTTGTATGCAGACTAGGAAATTGGTAGTATGTGAAGCTGCAGCCGTCATTTGTAATAGGAACGATGTCGATATGCAACTGGAGTTCGTAATTTCAAATTTAGTCCCAACTTTGTAACGGTTACAAATATTGATCGCAGAAAAAATATTTGATATAGGTGTTCGTAAAATCACCCAATTAGTTCATATCCGCTTCTTCGTCTGCCCGTCTATCTGTCTCTATACACAATTACTCGAAAACGAAAAGAGATAAAGAGATGAAATTTTGATTATGTATATTCATTCGTGAATAAGCAAAATCGGACTGTATCCATTTTTAAAACCGTAAGGGATAGAAAAACTAAAATAAAAAACAACAAATGTTCCTTATTTACAAATAAACAACATTTGTTTGAAATTTTTTCATAAACTCAGTATATACCAGGTATTTAAGCAATTAACTGAGTTAGTTGTTATTTTTAACCCCCGACGCAAAAAGAGGGGTGTTATAAGTTTTATGCCTATGTGTCTCTGTTTGCCTGTGGGTCTGTGTGTGGCATCGTAACTCTCAAACGCGTGGATCAATTTGCGGATTTTTTTATTAGATAGCTGGTTTGTTTGCGGTGGTTCTTAATTAAGTTTGAAAAATAATAATATAATATTAATAATATTATAAATTAAGTGCGCATCACTAAATCCCCACTCTTAAATGACATCAAACCAACATCATAACACAAGTAGCCCAGATGTTTGTAAGTATGTGTATGGATGTATGGTAAATATTTTATTTATTTATTTAACATTGATTCCCTATTAGAAATGCATTTGAAAACAGATTGTACATATTATCATATTACATATAAATTTGGTGGAGGTAACGGGAAGTTCTTTTTTTTTTTAAATTAGAGTTTTATAAATTTTAATGCGTTGCTTCATTTTTTTCTTTAAGGGATTTTTAAAATATGAAATTTTACTTTTCATTTGTTTACTTTAAGTTTTAAATGATCTAAATGAGTTAAAGTATCTTGTAAAGCATTTATCGTTTAATATTTTGTAAACATTTTTTTGTATTCGAGTGATTAGCCTATAGCTACACCAATAGCCTTAAGTTATACAAATAAATCATTAAATTTTCTTTAGAATTGATAATATGTATAAATGTAACCATTACTAACTATTTTCATCTTCAATATTTGACGAACACTCTCTATATATAAAATATTAATATAACATAAATGTGAATTGAAATAAATTCGAACATATATTCGATATAAACGATAGATATACATTAAATTATATTTTGCACAGTTATATTATATATATATATATATATATATATATATATATATATATATATATATATATATATATATATATATATATATATATATATATATATATATATATATATATATCAGATACATATGATACCAGCAAAACGTATAATGAAAATTTGTGGTTAAAATGTATTGATTCCCACGATGATGATGATGTGGAAATTAAATGAGAATATGGTATATATATATATAGATGTCCATCCACATATACGACCAACAATCATATATAATATATAAAAGTATATCGCAATCACTTTATCTTGAACATGTTGTTTTGTTGGACGTTCGTCTATGCATCAGGCACGAAATAATCCCGCCTCTTTTGGGACATATAATACAAATGTATCTATCTATCTATCTATGTGTATACTGTGTATAGTAATACCTTTTACTTAATACTATACAACCGTTTGTTTGTACGTACAATCGTTTGGTGGATGTAATCCGTGTGTCTCTTTTATTTAATGTGTTCTTTTTAACGCGATCAAATTATTTTAACTGTGGGATTTTCACTTATAAAATACTTTGTTTTCATTTACGTATTGATTTTTTATGTCAGCATTGTGTAATCATTGAAACTTGGGAAATTTTCATTGGTTTTATGATTAATCAAAAATTCGATTATTACATAAAGTTTTTTGATGTGAAAACATATATAGCGAGACTATACCAGTATGGTTTTATGTGGAGAATAGCATACAATTTCAGAGTAGACTGTCTCGTGTTTTGATGTGACAGTCGGCAATCATCGGTATTGGTGTTTTAAGTGGGATTAATCATTAAACATTTTATATGCATATTCATTAAGCTATTGTATATTATAGGTTATACCTGAGTCTAGGACTCAAAACTTTTATCTATTGTTTAGACTTTCCAAAGCTTTTCTGACCTAATTTTCAAGAAATATAACAACTGAATTAATTGTGTAAGTTCCCTGTATATATTGATATCCCTGTACTCATTAGTTAATAGAGAATATGCATGAAAATTTTTTTTCACTTGAATTGAACCATGTTTACTTGACAAATATCAAGGTAAAATTACTTTTTAAATAACTTTAAAAATAAGCGAGATATGAATGATTGAAATTCCCGATTAGACAAAGAGGGTGATAGCCCTCTTGATATGTTATGTGACGTCATATTACACTTTCACCATTTAAAATACACGAAGACAAATATCAAGGAAGCTATAAGCTTTTAAAGATAATAATCTTTAAAAGCTTATAGCTTCCTTGATATTTGCCGGATTTTAATTTCGTTTTTAAATATTATTACAGTATTAACAGTATTTTTATATTCTGAAAATAAATGTGAAAAAAAATTTTCATGCATATTCCCTATTATGGATGTTTGACCTGCAAAAATTCTGAAAAAACAATAAGTCGTAAAAAAAGACAGTTTTATGCTTAAACCATATATGGAGTACTCTTATATAGTCAGTTGGTATAGGAAATAATGTCCCAACATTAGGATGCGGACTATATTTATCTCTCTCTTCTCCGAGCATATTTGTAATACTCCCTCCGAGACACCTCGTTCATACCGTATATGCTTGAGAATTCTAAAATATCGATAGCGGGACCACAAACTGGTTTACTCGTGTTATTTATGCAATAAAAAGGCATGTAGAGCCGACAATAATTCGCTCGGAGTACAGAGAACACGAGACACTATCTGTCTTACAATGTTGGAACAGGTTCCATTTATAGAAACTGACTATGTAGTAGTATTACATATATGGCTTACGGTTTAAAAGATAGATTTTTGTGGAGGATTTATGGACCCATTTTCCCCATTCACGCGGGAGGTGAGCTATCCATATAAGAATCATAAATAAACAACTTTTGTTTGTAACTTTATTTCATAAACTAAATATTTTTACGACAATTTCAGCAAAATCACTAAAATATTCACGCATTGATAATGAACTATAAATGTATACATAGGATATTTAGACAATTAAGTCAGTTTTTTGTTATTTTCACTCTAATTTCATTTTAGAATACGGAAATTTTAGCTCGTTATTATTTTTCGTTTTTGAATTATCGTATCGATCACAGGCAGATAAAAATAATCGAACAAACGAAAATTGAGAGATTAAAACATTTTCTTTGTGAACATCTATATTCAAACTCCTTTCCTAAAAATTTATTTCCAGCATGCATTCGATTTTCGGCCCCTTACTAATGTTGCCTGTGCGAATTATATTTAACCTTTCAAAGGTATTTGCTACAATATTAACATTGAGAGTATTAACATCGTATTTTGCTGAACTCCTTAGTGCGAGTTATTAAAAGGAAAATATGTTGCGTGTTTGTACGAATTGTTTGGAGAAAAATATAGGAGATAGCGAAATAATAATGAGAGAATACCCTAGTTAATTTTCCTTACGACTTAGAAAAAATATCAGAACTTCAAAATTCCAAACCGTTCCAAAGTTATATTCGTTTTCTGATCGTTCCAAAGTTATAGCCGGTCCAGATCCCTAGTATAGTATATAGTTTCTATAAAAATACCTGCATTAAAAAAATTTTGGAAATAAATTATTTTAAATTTAAATTTAAAATAAAATAAATTAACTGTCAAAATTTCTTGAAGTCCGGGCAACGTCGGGTACTTCAGGTAGTATTGAATAATTTACTAAAATAATACAAATTTATGATATATACGTCATATGAATCATATACAGATATGTGAAGGATGGTGAATTAAAATCCAATCAATAAGCGAAACAACAAAATGTATTAAGCGATAACAAATATACGAACTATAAATAGAAAGCGTAAAAAAAAACACATTATCGATTTATTTAGTATGTGCGCGATGCCGTGGTACTCTTACCAGTATCGTATCGTGTTGGAATCATGTTATTGTTCTTTTATTATCTCAATACATTTATTTTATTCATTAAAAATATATATACCGTACGTGTTGGATAGCATTGCTAATAGAGAATCAATGTTAAATATTATTTACTATAATAACTATACACAATATGCTTAATAAAGAAATAAAAATAGTGGGGGTACTCTTTAATGTGTCTGTTGTGTATGCTTGCTGGCCTGTGTGATTACTGTTTTGTACTCATTACTTCATTTAGATGTAATGTGAGTGGGTTAAATGTGTTCATTGTTGTCTTCTTAAGCTAAGCATTACTTCTAACAATTAAAATTTTTTTTTTTTAATATCCCTTATTATTTGTATGTGGAATGTTTGAAAATAACTGATAGGATTCCATTAATGGTATAACTAAAAACAACAATCCACACAAATTAAAAGAAAAACAACTCCAAAAAGAAACAAAAATTAGAAATCCGAAAAATTAATCGTCAATAAATAATAAACTACAAACTACTCTATCTCCATTTTCGTTTTTTTGTGGGGCTTCATCATCTTTATCTTTGAGGCAGTCTTTGCAACTAGATATACAACCCCATTTTTCAAAACAGCTAATCCTATGAGTAACTGTTTGAATGCTTGGCGATTGCCTATCCTCAAATGCCACAATAAATAAATTGACACATTTCTGTGCCGAATGTCTCCCAAAGTACCATTTAATAATTTGCACTTTTTCTATTATTGTGTAATAATACCATTAAAACACATAACCAAATATTTCCCATGCATTCACATACGTAATGTTAAATATTATTAATTGTAATGTGCATCATAACATCCCCACTCTTAAATGACATCACATAAACACCAAACACCACAAGCTATAGCCAGATGTATGTATATATGAGTATGTATGGTTTTATAGTAAATATTTTATTTATTTTTCTAACATTGATTCCCTATTCGAAATGCTTTTGAAAACGGTCTGTATATGTATTATACACACTGATTTGTTATCAAATGATTTAAATATTTTTGTTTGTTTGTAATTAAATTGTAATAACCATGAAATATAGTGAAAAATACGAACCAGATTTAACTTGGGAATTTATAAACGGGATGTAAAACCCGTTGAAAATTCAAAGTTACCTATTTGTTTATCTATACTTGTTGCAATTTCGTTGCTAAAAGATTACATCATAATGATTGTAATGAGAGTCTCCTCACTTAAAAGTTGTTCCCGGTTGTCTCGCGATCGCTCTCCCATTATTTTTAAAATAATCCATGAATCTCTTTCTTACTCTTTCCTTTTCAACATGATTTTCATCGCGAACAAACCAGATCTATTCCGGATTCAGATTTAATTATTGCCAAAATTAAAACAAATCAGCTTAGCTATCACGCTATTGGTTTAAATGGGATCACCTGGTCAACGTCGATTGGTCAAGCACAAACGACGAAGCTGAAATACACCAAATTAGCAACAAGTAACTGATAATTCCATAAAATTATTACGACTAATTCATACTGATGATGATTACTTTTGTTTCACATCTAAATTTTGTATTCCATGAATTTTAAAGCAAATTCCGTTAAATCCGGACTGTCAGTAATCGTTGGATAATTTATTTCGATATTTTATTTTCTCCGAAAAATATTACCACCAAGGTACTAAAGAAAACAAATGTATATTCGTATGTCAGCTCCACCTAGTTTTTCAGCCAATCAACATTGATTCATCGTAAGATAAAACACAAAAGCAGTCATCGAGATATAAATGTAAATAATCTCAATATTTGTAGTGTACTTAATTTGTTGATATGCAATTTAAGCATCTTAATAACTAAACATTTTAACTTAGTTTGAATGTATTTTAAAAACTGTTGCGACATCTCTGAACATAATTTTAACCAATTTTAAATCTTATACTGACATCTCCGGGCATAATTATATATTTACTCGGATTCGTATACTAAGGTCAAGCGCACACGGTTAGACTGTATCGCTTTGTAACATAGTATTGTGGTGAGAATCCCCACACGGGTCGATCGGGATACAATTAGTTTGCAACCATTTTCTGTGGAAGCAGTGACATTTCAGTTTTAGATATTCATAAAAAAAAGAATATTTTCAGTCTAAATTTTATTTATTTAGTAATTTTAATTATTTTAAACGTTTTTTTTGTCTGCCTGAGACAGTTCTTTTGCTGTTACGATCAGCCTGGAGCTCACATTTTCCCTCACATGTAGGGATGAATCCAATATTACCATTGTACCCTGCTTAGGACTAAGGAGATTACAGAGTTTCTGCGACATTACAACCAGTCTTGCCCGTGTTCGGTCTGAAGTTTCATTTTGGTTGCAAACTGATTGTAGACTGCTTTACAACTTTTGTGGCAAAACGGTCACAGCGTGTGCACTTGGCCTAGATAGATAGATAGATTGTAGAGGCTACACTTCGACCATATAATGTCCATTGTGATGCGTAAGGATGTGAGGATGTGAGTGGAAGGAATTTTTGTGTATAGACTCGAAATTGGTAGGATATGCGGCTGCAGCTGACTATAATAGGAACTATGCCGGTATTCATCTGGAGTCCGTGAAGGAAACTGCAGAAAACCTTCGCAAGCACAGCCGGTCACTCTGTTCTTGTCCATCGGCCGACAGTTTAGTCAATTAACCACCTCTTTTTGTTTTCTTAATAATTGACAAACTGCCGATGTCGGGATTCGAACCGATAACCTCCCAGTTTCCAAGTAGGCATACTGCGCAGACATAAACCGCCTTAGACTTTTATAGCCGTTTCAATTTATGACGTAGTTATAATAGTCTTTGATCTTTAGAATCATATCGAGATAAATAAAATGATTACATTGTTCAGTTAGAAGAGTATTGATATCAATGTAAATATCAACGCCATGTAAAGAAATAGTATTTATTTATTTCTATATAAAAGCCAATTCATATTTCATCTTTGATTGACTCATATAATGAAAATAAATAACAATTATTTATTATGAAACCTCTCTCTCTCTCTCTCTCTCTATATATATATATATATATATATATATATATATATATATATATATATATATATATATATATATATATATATATATATTGGATAAAAACCTTATTGACATCAAAAACCATTACTAAAATATAATTTATATTTGCAGTTACACATAAAAACATTTATAAACATTAAGAAGAGGAGGGTATCTTACTATAATTTTGTTGTTAATGGATTGCTACTGTTTCGACCGGAAACTGACACACTTAGTCGAAAAAGGAAATATTATTAAAGTGCATCACTTCAGGTATAACATCCGATATATCAAATTATATGAATTAAGAGAGTTCAACTTACTATTGTTGTTAATGTATCGACGATGATTTAATGGTAGTTTGAATCATCTATCTCTGGTCTGGTGGCGTTCTTTAAAATTACTTCCATTATCCAAATAAATTGTAAAATAATCCTAACTAGCATTACCCGTTGCGGCTTCGCCCGCGAAAATTTTGTAACAACCTGAGTGACATAATATTTCTCCTCGTCAAGGAATGGATTTCTGAAAAAAAGTATTTATTAGTTTACTTATAAATACCAATTTTCATGTTTCTATCTACAACATAGAGACTGGGCACAGTTTGACTGCATTCGGCTCTGCGCGAGGAGTAGGAAGAGAGTAAATACAGGTGATTTTCTTTTTTTAATTAAAACATTTTCTGAAAAAAATATAACCAACCCTTTGTTATGATCACTATTATACAAAGTACACAATACATATAATACATTAAAAATACATACTCTGGAATTCTGGGCTGGTAATTTGGGGCATAAAATGTACCTATTTAATATATTTATGTATGTATAAAACAGAGGTGGGCATGGGTTGTAAATTTAACCAACTGGACTCTCCATAAGCTGAGTGAGAGTAACAAGAAAGGCATGTTTTGAAGTAAGATGGGACGATGTTTCAATACAAGGTGTCCTACCAATTATTTCCCAATAATTTATTTGATTTTATATGTTTCATTTGTGAAATTCCCGATTCACATAGATAAGAAGATGCGAAACAACTTCTAAGTATTTCATTTATTTATTTATAATAATTCCGGATAGTCAAACGAAGATGGGTTTTCTGCGACGATTTCCCAAATACTTTTTGTGCGCGTGTTCATGGCTCCTAATAAATTATAATTTGTTGGAAGGGTAATCATTTCGTTTAATAACCCGCAATCATTGGAATCCGAAAAAAATTTGAGAAAAATTTTTTTTAAAGCGGGAATTTTAAATTTTCTATTATAAGGGGCCACTAAAAAATCACTCATTACATTTATATTTTCGAAATCTTTAAATCGATTATTAAATTGTAAAACTACCGTTTCACTAACACCACTACCTTTATTTTATTTTTTTTAAAGAAATTATGAGAAAAATAATTTTCACTAGCACGACTAGTACTTTTCACTTTTTTAATTCAAAGTAGACTTGATGGTTAAGATTTAGATTTTTGGAAATTCCGAATAATTTCGACATGCACCAAATATTTTTTCTATTTTCATTGAAATATTGAATCGAAATTGTGAAATTAGCTTACAAAAAATATTAATTAAATATCCAGAATAAACGTATTTGAGATTTTTACAAAATAAACGTAATACTATAGGCTCGGGGTGATTCAGGATTCTAGTTCAAATATCTCAAAAACAGAATGTTTCACATTGAAATTTGCTATTTGTCAATAGAGGAAACAAATCAGATTAATGGTTTAAGCGCTTTGGTAGAAGACGCATTCTATTCGTGGAATATTCTCTAAAAGGAAGTTTCCAAGAAAATTCGAAAACACATAAAATAACTCGAGTACATTCCAAGACCATGATTTTTTTGGCTATAGTGATACTAAACTATGAAATAATAATGTTCTAACGCTTTTCATTCTCGAAATATCGAAACATCCACACACACACACAGAAGCCAGATGGCCAAAAAAATATACTTTTTGGCAATAGGTGACCTTAATACGTAATCAGTGAAAGTCATATTTATTTAAGAATCTCTAAATTATTGTTTTTATTTAATGAAATTAAATTGATATAAAAATACAAAAAAATTAATTTGATTATTTTCTAAATGCTAATTAATGTATTGCGTCCTAGTAGTCCAGTCAAATTATACTTTGACAAAAAGAAAATTGTTACAGGACGGGAATAGTTGGAAATGGTAAAGTGGCGTATAATAATCGTAAAAAACATAAATGCATTAGCAGGGTTGTTGCGATGTGGATTTGGGGGGAGGGGTTTAAAGGGTTGAAGTGGGTATTATTGTGATTTTCGGCGAAAGTTGACGTCGGAGAGAAAAGTGTGCACTGGAAAATTTGTATACCATAAAAATATCTACAACTTTTATATCAATGATTTTTTCACATTTCATTTGAAAAATATTTTGTCGGGCCGAAAAACGTGATTATCTCGGAAAACTCTGAATTTTTTTATCGGGAAAAATTTGTGGATATCTAAGACACAAAATGGTATACTTCAGCAAGTTTTGTCAAAGTAAAATTATTTTTGTGGAAATGAAAAATAAAAAACGAAAAACATGGTTTTTCGCACATTTCTCGAACATTTTCAAGTAATGTGAAAAAGTTATTGAAACAAAAGTTGTTGATTTTTTTATGATCTACAACTTTTCTACTGTACACTTTTCTCTCCGACGTCAAGTTCCGCCGGAAATCGAAATAATACCCAATTTATCCCTTTTTTACCTCCCTCCCCCAAATCGAACACCGCAACACCCCTGCTGACGCATTTTTTTTTTTCGTTTATTATATGCCACTTTGTCATTTCCAACTGTTCCCGTGCTGTTAACAATTTTCTTTTTTCTTGCCTCAAAATAAGTTAATTCGACTGGTATATAGACTAAACTGTTGAAATTGAAGAAAATACTGAATTTTTAATATGGGAATCACATCTTGAGCCAAATAATTAATTCCGTACAATTGATATTCTCGATAATAAATAGTTTTTGATCCTGTCAGCCATAGGACTAAGATCCAAGTCCATACTTTGTTCTTCATTTTTGGAACTGCTTTTTCTGGAATTGGAACTTGATTCTTCATTATTTGAACTGCTATTTTCATTTATTTGTTCAGATTTGTCTCCATTGCTAAGTTCGATTGTATTTTTAGACGATGATTGAGAATTTTGACTGTTGGAAGATTGCTGTGAAGATTCTTCGTTATTGGTTTCTGATTTCTTTGACTCCTGAATTATAGCATCTGCATGCGCTATTATTAAAGCAATTGTCAATAATGTAATCACAAAAATACTGAAGCACTTCATTGTGACTTTTAGTGAGATGTTGTTACTATAATGTTGTTTTTTCAATGAATAAAATTGTAATTTTCTATGAATGAAATTTTGTATATTTATATATAAAATTTTATCTTTATAACGTTTTTTTTTATATTGCTAATCTTTCCTTATTGCCATAAAAATTTGTAATGTTTTAAACCGGTTAATAATTTTGACATAGTTAAATAATAAGTTTGACATAAATTTGTCAAACTTGCGATAACAATATATATACTCCGGCCAATATCCTGTATTTGTGTTTCGGTATTTTTTCACGGTAAAAGAAGTTTTAGCTAGAAAAACAACTACTATAAAGTCCCGAATAGTTTAAAAAGGCTTTTTAAAATTTGAATTGTTGACTAATTGTTGATCTCCTCCCTTATCTCTTATAACGAAACCCCCTACGAATATTAAGTCACAATGATGGATACCCCGTCCCCCTTTGATATTATTTTTCAGTTTTATCTTCCAATGAATAAAACATAACCTACAACATTTCATTTGTATACCCGGTATAAATAGTGTAAACAACGGTTTTATTAGGTTAGTTGCGACATTGTAATGGTTGGTACTGATCACAGAAAAAAATATTGGTATAGGTGTTCATATAATAACCTAATTAGTTAATCTTCGTCTGTCTATCACTCTGTCCGTCCGTGAACACGAAACTCAAAAAGAAATAACGAACTGAAATTTTGTATGTGTTCTAGAGCTAAAAAGTAAGGTAAAGTTCAGCCGAAAAATGGGCAAAATAGGAGCGAACTTCCCGAAAATATCTATCTTTACAACGAAAACGAATTTAAAGACAAAAAATGTCCCTTTTTTTAAAATAAACAACTTTTATATGAACCTTTATTCATAAATTCATTGTATACCGGGTATTTAAAAACCGGATATCTACCGGGAGGAATTTGTGGACGTCCTCTAATATATATTAACAGAAATATAAAGATACTATACATATCTGCATTTAAGGAAAAGAGGTGGATTTTCTAACCGATTACAAACAAAATGTGTTTTAAAAACACAACTAACTTCGTTAAAACTTTATTTCTGAAACGCACTGTGTTGTGCTTATCATGTTTTATGATATATAATTCAAATTTATAAATTAATCCATTTTATTTTAGCAAATTTTAAAAAAAATTGCACGATTCATAAAATGATAAAAATTAATTAGGTTTGACCCACTTAAAATACAGGAAATGATTCCATGTTGATATGTTTTTTAATACAAATTCGGCACGCAGGACTTACGTAGACAAATAGACCATTAAACCAACATGAATAACCATGGATTCAATTAAATAACTCATTACAAAAGTTATATCTTTAAAAAAATTTATTTTAATTATTGAATTTCCTTAGAATATCGTATCTGATATGATTTTAGTATTTCTTAGGCCAATTTTATAAATAAATGGCATACGTCAAAGGGAAAGGTGGGCTTAGAGAAAGAAAAAAACACACTAATATTAAAATATCTCTCTTAATATTAGAACAATTGAAAAATATAAAAAAAATAAAGTTGTAGAAAATCATATTAGCTACAATTCATCATTTGATTACTTTTTCTCAAACTGTAAAGTGTACAGAGATATTTAGGAGTTTAACTTACAATCCTAAATTGTAAATATTTCTGTAAATATTAGTGTAACAGAAAATTTCATACGTAACAAATTTATAGCAAAACTAATTTTCTATGACATTACTCCCGATATATTTTTCGATTTTTCCAATATTATGGGAGCTATATCAAATTTGTGTTTCCCCCTTCTTCTAAACCCCTTTTCACCTTGACCGATTTTACCCATTAACGAACTTGGCCTTTTAAATAACAAAAGCACTTCATATACCCAATTTCATTCCAATCAAATGAAAACTCTAATAGCTCTTAGGAGGAAATTCGCTAAACTAAGTATGTTACAAAATTTATGTAGATTTTGTATTCACTTGCCCTAACATTAATCAGAAAATTTTATTTTCGAGAAATTTTCTAGACTGATATTAAACCAAAGAAAAAACCAAAAACATCTTAAAATAATTACAAAATACGAACGGTACCAAATAATTCACTGTAAATAATCCCCGTGAAACAAACAAACCATGCAGTTTTACGCATCAAAACAAATTCAACATCAAATTATATAAATCGAGTGTCTTTTAATGCCTTACATTAAAAGCATCAAATATCATTATA
The DNA here is from genome assembly GCA_963920215.1 of Nineta flava. Taxonomy (NCBI): domain Eukaryota; kingdom Metazoa; phylum Arthropoda; class Insecta; order Neuroptera; family Chrysopidae; genus Nineta; species Nineta flava. The sequence continues at coordinate 110,627,460 of OY986041.1, forward strand.
TATATTTTGTTATCCTGCTTATAATACTAATCCTTCATACACTTATCCCTTTTTTTTTTTACAAACCGCCCAACATTACATTCGATCCAGTAAAGAAAAAAAATAAATTATTAGGATTATAAATGAATTTATTAGTAACGATAAATATTTGTGATAATAATGTTAATATAAAATAAATTATGATTCTCTGGAACAGATTGTTGATTCGGGCACGCGTCATTCTCTCAGATTAACAACACTATTAGTTTTGTTAACAGTGAGAGAGGCGGTTGTATATACTAGATAATCTATAAACTCGATTAGAGTTTAGGGAGTCACGTGTATACACGTGCATATCACTGTACCCAAGGGAATTCAATATACCTATTTTACATATTATCATATATTCATTCATATTATATAGAAATATGATTGCATATGTACAAGGTGTCTTAATGGATCTATGTGACATAGTTTCAGGGCAAATACTATGATGTTTCAAAATAACCGCAAAAAGTTCTTCCTAACACTGATCCGCAAATAAATTTTTTATATAAACGAGTTGTCATGCAAATTTCAATTGGATTTTTTACCCTCTATGTCACAGATTTCCACATACGTCTTACACCCTTTCCGTATTATGTTTTGTAAAGTACATCACTCCTTATCTAGGGTAACGATTGTGGAATTTAAATTTTTATAGCAAAGTAGAAAATAAACACTTTTTCACACACAACTTCCACGGATGGAGTTTGTTGAGTAACGAAAACTACGGTTAGATAAAGAAGTATGTTTGCATAAAAACAGTATTTTCGTCAAAAAGTTCAATTTCTCAAATAATATGAGGGGACATCAAAATATAGCATTTGGGGAAGAGTTGAAGTGTGAAAAAACTGTACTAAATGGTGAAAATCTTATCTGAAAAGAATGCATGAGTCACAATATATCCTGCTTGAATAAAACGATTTTCTTTTAATTTTGGCGTATAAAAATGGTTTCGTTGATTTCTTACCGATGATGGGTTTTTATTTTTTCTAAGGGGGTTAAATAGGAGATGAAAATTTGTACAGAAGTCCATCATTTTTTATGTTAGAAATATGGAAATTTGTGTTTAGGCTTCTGTTTACAAATAAAAGTCAGTTATATCAGCATTTTTGGAAATTCATCCCTAAGAGGGTAACTAAGGTATGAAAGTTTGTATGGGAAGTGCGACATTTTTCAAGTTAGAAACGTCAACGAAGTTGGTGTTGACGCTTCTGTTTATAAATAAAAGTCAGTTGTATCAGCGTTTTTGGAAATTCACCTCCTAAGAGGTTAAAATAAGGGACGAAATTTTGTATGAAAAGTGCATCGCTTTTGAAATTTGAAACGTGGAAGTATTTAGACTTTTACATTTGAGAAGCATCCCATCGGGCAGACGGGTAGTATTTACTAACTTATTTTATTGAGTATTTAACTTGAGTATCTAACTATCTTTCAACACAATATACAGACAGTTTTCAAAAGCATTTCTAATAGAGAATCAATGTTTAATAAATAAATAAAATATTTACTATAAAACGTTACAGTACACCTATACAATAAACATACATACAAACATACATACAAACATCTGAATAGTGTGTAGGTACACTGTATGCGTATGGTTGTTTGTTTGTCATTTAAGAGTGGGGATTTGGTGATGCACATACTAAAGTTAAGATTTCAATGAACATATTTAACCCACTCGCATTACATGTGTACTGACTGACTTCACACAGTAACCACACGGCCAGCCAGTAGTAAGTAATATTTAACATTAATTCTCTTTTTGAAAATCTTTCCAACACACACGGTATATTTGACATGAAAAGAGTTATTCACTGTTTAATCTCAATAAAAATCAATAACTTTTAAATAGCCATAAGTAGCCTAAAATCATATTAGCCGGATTTCTTTTAATACATACTGTATATGTATGTATAGGATATTTATTTATAGAAATAATATAAATTATACATTTTGTTTTAACGATACATTCAAAATGTACAAATAACAAATAATAAGCAGTAAGTATTTACCACTATTGCACATTTAAATTATAAATAAAATAAAACAATTATTTACGAATAAATCAACTATAAATATATTCTTTTGAAATATTAGTTTTTGTTTTTTTTTATACATATAAAATTATATAATATCTTATCTTAATAATATTTAAGTAATATTGATGTGCCATATCGTGATCAAAAATCTTTTAACATATGCATCGAATAATTAATCTTGTTGGAAAAGTTTTTAAAAAAAAAACGAGATCAATAGCAAAAATCAACTAATAATAAAATGCCAATACCAATAGGGAATATGCATGAAAATTTTTTTTCACTTGAATTGAAGCATGTTTACTTGACAAATATCAAGGTAAAATTACTTTTTAAATAACTTTAAAAATAAGCGAGATATGAATGATTGAAATTCCCGATTAGACAAAGAGGGTGATAGCCTTCTTGATATGTTATGTGACGTCATATTACACTTTCACCATTTAAAATACACGTAAAACTTCGTTTTTAGTATTTTTGCAAGAAAGAGACAGATAATAATCTTTAAAAGCTTATAGCTTCCTTTTTTTAGCTTGATATTAGCTTATAGCTTGATATTTGTCGGATTTTAATTTCGTTTTTAAATATTATTACAGTATTAACAGTATTTTCATATTCTGAAAATAAATGTGAAAAAAAATTTTCATGCATATTCCCTATTACAAAGACAAAATAATAAGAGTACAAATTTTTTTAAACTTAGCTTTTATTTTAATGAACTAAAAAGTAGAAAATAAAAATTTTTCTCGAGTCACAAATATGTGTATATAAGAAAAAGCTTGTTGCGCTCAGGTTTTAAATATTTTTCATTGTATAAAACGATAAATCCAATTTATTAAACATTTAAAAACTGAGTGCCATAACCTTTTATTTAAAGTCACATTTTGGTGACTTTGAGGAAAAATTTTATTTTCTACTTGTGAGTTTACTATATTTACACACATTTTTTTACTCTTTTATTTATTTTAAGTCTTAAAACTCTAAGACTAAATCCAAGAGCCATTAGTGAGCTCTTAATTTTTATAAAAGTAGGTATACATTTTCAAATAATAGCCATATTTCTTTTCTGTATAGTTTGAAATGATGTAGGTATAATAATTATCATTAGTTTTACATCAAATGCTTGATTTATTATACGCATCTTGGATGGGGATCGAACCCACGACCTCTGGATTGCCGAACTAGTGTTTTAACTCCATGCCACCAAATGCTATATAGGTGGAATGCATATAATTCTTTACTATCTTGATGTCGATATATTATTAGGTACTTTTTTTATATTATTTACATATTTTGTTTGTAATGAATTTTAAATATATAGACTTAAGTGTATATAATGATGACGTAAGTTTACAATAAACAATGTGAAAATAAAAACTAACTGAGGTAATTGCGTAAATACCCGATATATACTGAAATATCGAAAAATTTATGGAAAAAAGTTTCAAGTAAATGTAGTTTATTTTTTAAAAAAGGAACTTTAATTTTCTCTAAATTTATCTCTTACGGTTTCAAAGATAAACAGTTTTGCCCATTTTGCCCTAACATGATCCGATTTTGCCCATTCATACAGTTGACCAATATAATACACAAAAGCATATCCTTTTGTAATTTTTTCCAGGGAAACGAATGATCTATAATCAGAATCAAAATCTAAAATGGAACCCCTGCCCATTTTTTATGAGGGAATATTATAGAAGAAGTCCTTTTATAAAGACTAACTCCCTTAGTATTTTTTCGAATTTTTTCAATTTAAGATGACAGACTTTCACGTTGATTACTCTCGATATCATCGAGAAATACCGATAAATCATGTCTGATACCAAAAATATATGAAAATATTACGCTTTGTTATTGGCCTCTTCGTAGTTTTGGCCCCTTTAAAATTGAAATAGTTGAATGAAAGCTGTAAAACCAATAAAATAGATTTAAAAAAGGTAGTTTCTAGAACATATCGCCAAGATCTTTCTAATTGGAAAATTTGGTTACTAGTCCTAACCTATCTGTCAGTAGAAAAAATAATCACGTACTTCTATCCCATATGCTTATCCTTTCATACTTGTATCTTCGTAACTGTACTGGAGATTGGCATTGATATGGTATTGTGACGTTCAAGGAACAGTTGTGACGTTTAATAAGTTAGACTTTAAAGTAATACTGTCAGAGATATGAAAAAATTGACTCACCAAACTAATCATTCGTGGTGTAACGGTGTACTGGATGCGATATCCAGAAATCCAGGGTTCGATTCCAGGCGGATTCGATAATTTATTCATAATAACAAAAATTAATAACTATATCACGGTAGTCACAAAAGATTCACTTTACACAAGTCATCTAAAAAAACAAATTATTATGTATTTAAAATTGTATGGAAGTAAAAATGACGAACTACGTCACATCCTTATTTATACATAAAATTTATGTTTTATATACTCATATATATACATAACAGATCACAAAACATCATATGCGTGTTATAAAAATAAAGTGAACCGTAACAACTGTTATAAAAACTTAAAAAAAAAGGAAAAAAAAAACTTGATAAAACTTTTACAAATAAGAATACAGTTGACCAATATAAATATTATACATATGACATATAATAAGTATATCAACAATATTTTATATGTCTACAATACTTAATATGTAAGTCTATAGTTAAAATTGCATTTTACTGATTTATTGCTTTTACACAAATTATTTGTTTTATTTTTTCCTTTCGAAAAATTTTTCTATTTTCATTATAAATTCATTTTTGTTTGAGTTTTTATATTTATTTAGTTGCTTTTTGATTTGTTGCTTTTTATATTTATATTTATTTACAATTTTGGTTGAATTATTTATTATGAATACTATTTGTAAACATGCCAAGATAGATTTTCTTTTTATTAAAAAGAAAAAAACAATTTTGATTTGCTCAAGAGTTTTTTGGTATATAATATACCAACACACTGCTGAATATAGTTTAGATATACTTATTTATTAATTTTATGGAATATTTCTATTGGCATATAGTTTTCAATAGTAGTTTTCTTATGTTTGATTTTATGTTGTCTATATGGATAAAATTTGATTCACTAAATAGGGAATATTCATGAAAATTTTTTTTTCACTTGAATTGAAGCAAGTTTACTTAACAAATATCAAGGTAAAATTACTTTTTAAATAACTTTAAAAATAAGCGAGATATGAATGATTGAAATTCCCGATTAGACAAAGAGAGTGATAGCCCTCTTGATATGTTATGTGACGTCATATTACACTTTCATCATTTAAAATACACGTAAAACTCCGTTTTTAGTATTTTTGCAAGATATAGAGACAGATAATAATCTTTAAAAGCTTATAGCTTCCTTGATATTTGTCGGATTTTAATTTCGTTTTTAAATATTATTACAGTATTAACAGTATTTTCATATTCTGAAAATAAATGTGAAAAAAAAATTTTCATGCATATTCCCTATTGTCTAAGAGGGTAGTAGTTGAGGGAGAATAATATATTTTACATTTATTTGCAAATAAGTAAAAGGACACACTAATTTTTGGACAAATTTGGAAATCGGTTAGCAATAATAATTTGTTTCAGTGATTATAAGCTGATCAGAATAATTTTAAGAAAAGAAAGAAGCCACTTTGACGTCAGAGAACGATTTTTACGGATTAATTGAGTTTTTAATACAATAGTTAATCAACTAGAAACTTATTAATCCGACAAAAAACATAAATGTGAGACATTAGTTTGGACCAAGTTGTTTAACATAAATGAGAAAATGATTGATATATATTTATTGGGTACGTTTCTCAGGTGTAAGGCTTTCATATTTTATTAGCAAGTGGTCAGATTATTTCATTGCACATTAAGTGTTATAATAAGTGTAATTTATGAAGTTGCCATGTTGCCATGTTGCCAATGTTGAATCTTGGTATGTACCGTCAAATGATAGGTCTCAAACTACATTTTAAATTTGAGCTTCATAGATTTTTTGGTTTCTGAGGTATAGAGGCCTAAAAACCGTCTTTAATCCTTTCTGTAAACATACTGCATGTAGAACATTAGTGCATAAACTTGGTCTGAAACACTACTGTGAAGTTAATCTATTTAATGAATCATAACTCTTTTTTACACGCGTAAGTTTAATAAAAGTTTTCAATCGCATTAAATTTTGTGGTGTACGGCAAGTGTGAGTAACATTAAGATCCTACAGTCTTTTTTCAATATAAAATGTTGCGAGCAATTCATGACAATCAATTCAGTAGAAGTAACTGAAAAATTAATTGCAAGATTTGAAGCAACCAAATTGATGAAAATTAAGTGAACTTAAAGACCTTCACACAAAAAACCCTAATATAAACGTAAGCGTAACGACATAATTTTGTCCATTGACACATAAAACCGTAAGCATTAACAGATCTGCATAATCAGAATCTGCCAAGCAGATTCAAGCAGTGAATATAACCTAATAAAACGTCAAAAGATTTGCATATATGCGATGCACTTTTGTGTTTCATATAATAAATAGTGCAATACATACAAATTTATTAAAATACTAAAAAAAGTATATAACCAAAACAAAGCAACTCTTTGGTTCAAATTCATAAGCTGGTATTAAGTATTTTAGACGATTTTGAAACTACATTGGCTGGACTATACAGCTGAACAGACATATATACATTCTAGTTTGATATAATTATCGTTCATTGTCATTTCATCTAATATAATATTAAAATAGAAGTTAAAATAATGAAGCCGACAGACTATATCAATTTAGTGTCTTTTCAATTGAACAATATTATCTCTTACTAGTATTATATAGATAATATATTATTATTAAAGATTGGATTAGATGTATTTGTATATTTTATTTAACTCTCATGCACGATTAAGGATGGCACTGATGTATCCGGGGCCATATCGATAGTCGTGGTGACCCCGTTAGATAAGCACTAGGGGGCTATTAATGTTGCAAATTTGAACCAATCAACATGGGTAAATCAACAATAGGCTATATTTCTGCCAAACAAATGTTTATATCCACGTACAAGACTAAAATCATAGAAAGCTCACTATAACTAACTCAACGTAGAGAGTCCAACATTTAACAACAAATCTATACGAGTGAACGAATGAACTTAGTTTCGAGGATGACTATATTAATCGAAACATGTCGCATTATTACTTAAAATATTAAAAGTATATTAATTAAACAAGTAAATTAAAATTTAAAAAAAAAAACCCAACGCAAAATAACAAACTTAAAAAATTGATAAACTTAATACAAAAAAATTTGAACTTCCCGTTACCTCCACCAAATTTATATGTTATATGATAATGTTACTAATAGGGAATATGCATGAAAATTTTTTTTCACATTTATTTTCAAAATATGAAAATACTGTTAATACTGTAATAATATTTAAAAACGAAATTAAAATCCGACAAATATCAAGGAAGCTATAAGCTTTTAAAGATTATTATCTGTCTCTTTCTTGCAAAAATACTAAAAACGGAGTTTTACGTGTATTTTAAATGGTGAAAGTGGAATATGACGTCACATAACATATCAAGAGGGCTACCACCCTCTTTGTCTAATCGGGAATTTCAATAATTCATATCTCGTATATTTTTAAAGTTATTTAAAAAGTAATTTTACCTTGATATTTGTCAAGTAAACATGCTTCAATTCAAGTGATAAAAAATTTTCATGCATATTCCCTATTAATATACCTACACATCATCTTGGAAAAGAGCTGATAATTTTCAAACCACTGGACCGATTTTTATCAAATATAACACAAAACTACCGCAAGGAAACCATCTTTATCTATAAAAGCCGCATTCAAATCGGTCTATTTGTTTGAGAGCTCCGATGCCCCAGACAGACCCACTGACAAACAGACGACAGGCAGGCAGGCACACATAGACTTCAAACTTATGACACCCCTCTTTTTGTGTCGGGGGGTGAATAAAGCGGAATTGGCAAAATAATATTGAAATTTCTTCAAAACCAAATACTCAAAAAGTACGTGTTATTGTTACGAAATTTGTCAAAAATACAAATTTAAAATGTACGAAATATAGTACTTTCGTTATCAAAACAAAAACTAAAATACTCGCTTTTATTAGTAGTTAAAAGCGTGGATGTGTGGATGCACAAAGCACCCCAAACTTTCATAATAAACTATTTCTATACTGTTGGCGTATGGATTTCATTTTGATCAGACTAAAATTGCGACCGCTAGAGAGTCATTTATGTATTCTAAGGAAATTCACTTTGAAGCAGCTCCTGCGTAACGAATTTTTTTTATTTACATATAATCCGACCTCTAACTATTTTATATGATTATATTATTGAACGAAATTGATTACAATAAACTTAAACCTCTTTGGGGCTATGTATATCACACTTTACTACATAAATATCTATTAATTGTGTGGTAATAAATATTAAAAATATTTGATAATATTAATAATGTAATTAATTTGTTTTCATTAAACTGTCATATATATTTATATTGACTAACTCGAGAGACACAAACAACAATATATATATATAATAGATTTTTTTTCTATTTGTTTTTTTTTTAATATCATTCAAAAATAAATCCATCAAATGAATTAAATATTATAGTTTTATCAGTTTTATCATAATTATTAATATTATTTTGTGAAAGAAACAGATGTTCACACCGGAAAATGAAGATGAAGAGGTCATCTGTCGGTCAAATTATAGAAACATAAAAGCATATATATTAATATAAATGTTAACAATCAAATAATAATAATATAATTATTTATTTAAATATGTTTTTTTTTTATAATCTATTTTTAAAAAGTAATAAATTTCTAATATATTTGTTTTTAAATGAATTTGTAGTTTTATTAATGACTTAATTTACTTATTTATTTTTCAATTTGAAATATAAAAATAGAAATATAATTTAATAAAATAATACGAATATTTATAAAATAAAATGGTGTGATTATGTGAGTCCATTGCGAGTGGCTGAACTGTCAAAGGTATTTTGCTCGGAACTGGGAGGTTGCTGGTTTGATTGCCAACGGTGGCAGTTTGTCAATGAAATTAATTTAAAAGAATAAAATTAAAGGGGTGGTTAATTGACTAAACTGTCGGCGTATGGACCAGAACGAAATTAATCAGCTATGCTTGTGAAGGTTGTCTGTTTTTTTTACTTTCACAAACTTCAGACGAATATCGGTATAGATCCTTTTAAAATCGGCTGTAGTTGATCACAACCTACTTATTCTTAGTTTACATACAAATTCCTTGTACTTAACCCACATCCTCTTGTATTTTTGGGTCTAAGAGAGATCCGTTCGGGGTAGTCGCTACAATCTTACCTAACCGCGTGTGTTCTACTGGTGTGGTTTTTTCTGTTTTCCATAGACCTTCTACCTTTTTTACACTGAATTTTTAGAAATTCATCAACTTCAAAAGTATTTTTTCAGCTGACTGGGTGCTAATTACTGTTAAATAAAACGATAAAAATAAAAATTTTATATGTATATATATATATATATATATGTAAATATATATAATTGTTTTTCCTCAATACCATTATTAATTGAAATGGCAAAAAGTTTATTTCTTATTATCTCAGTGTTTTTCAAGCTGCCAACTCAGTTTGTTTTTGACTCTTGTATATATAATTAACGAAGTCCGAGCAACCGCAAGTGGTCTGCGTCGTCGACCTAAAGACCTAAACACCTAAATGTTGGTGATGATCAATCTGAATAGTATCACTTTCGTACCTTCGTAATTTTTTGTTGGCTGACTACTTTGGGAACCATTGGTATAGATGTTCATAAAACGACCTAATTAGTCCCAAGAGGCAAAATCTTTGAAACCGTCAGAGATAGAAAAAATAAAGTTCCCTTTTTTAAAATAAACAATATTTGTTTTGAACTTATTTGCATATACTCAGTATATACCGGGTATTTAAGCAAATATCTCAGTTAGTTGTTATTTTCATTTGTTTTGTTTTATTATAAGCTTTTATTTAACTTGGAATGTATGTATGTTTGGGAAAAATTTTGCAAGCAGAATTAGAGCCACTTCCTCTTATCCTACGGAGTTGAATTTTTACATGTTCGTTCAGTTCCGATGACAATGCATTTTTATGGTAAGCATGGCAAGTATCGACAAGGGGAAAGGGGGGATTAAAGAGAGGGGGAAACACAAAATTTGGTATACCTCTCTTAATATTGAAAAGATCGAAAATCAAGTAATAAGTAGAATAGTAGAAAATTAGTTTTACTACAAAAAGCTTGTTTTTAAAAATGTTTTATAATAGAAAATTATTTTTGTTATATAAACTATAAATGTTCCTGAAAAAAACTTCATCTCAATAAAAACATGTTTTATATTTTACTTTTTTATTATAAATTATTTAAACTGTATAAATATTCCTGAACAAACTACATAATAATGCTCAGTTTTCATTTAAATGATTTAATAAGAATCATTTTCCTTGATTTATTAACTTTGGCAACACATATATGTTTATTATTTTTAAATAAAAAGTAGTTGATGAAATAAAAAAAAAAAATCATTAATCAATTTTTCAGTGATATTCATTTATGTATATATAGTATTTAGTATTTCCCATAACGATAAGTACATTAGTTAGTAAGTACACTTAAAAAGCTTTATGTAAAAGAGTTAAAAGGATAAACACTTACCAGACAAGTGCAGACAAGTACAAACGATTATTATTATGTATGTTTGGAAAATATTATATAATATAGAAATAATTATTATTACACTTTATACAACTTTTATTATGTCTTTTAAAATATAAGTACATACTATCATCGGCTTCATAAGTGGTAGATATTTTAGAAATTCTTCTAGTCGATTTGTGCCAATTAAATTTAGTTTTTGAAAAAATTGTTTGGAATAAAAATTGTTCGTAATAAAATGATTAACGACTTTTGTTCTAAACATTTTCTTCGAAAACCAAATGAATTCGGCACAAATCCACGTTAAAATTTTACAAAAACGAACGACACTTTTGACACCGATAATATACATACAAAATCTTTAATTTGCATTTGTATTTTAAGAAGGGTTTATTTTAATATATTCCTTATTATTAAAATGTGAAGTTAGAACATTTGGAAATTGGATATTTGATAGTAAAATTTAATAATACATTTATCATTAATTGCTAATTTTCGATTACACATTCAAGTATATAATGAGTACCTACTAATGGACAGTATACCTACTTGTTATGGAGGGTATCGACTAACTGAAAAATCAAACACAAAAAAAAAACATAAGAGAGTCACATTGGCTGGGTGCCAGGACATTCAGGAATCGACTGAAACGAGAAGGCTGTTGAAATACCCAGAATGGGTTAGTGCTACTCTAACCAGAATGGGCTAGTGCTACGCTAAACGGTCCTGAGCCGACTATTGGAGTGCCGAAAAGAACATTAAAATACAAAATAAAAGAATGGACGGTACAAGAGTCCAACCGTTTTTGGCTAAATACCAATGCGGTCTAGATCAGACCAGTTCAAATAGCCGAGCGGTCTAAGGCTGGTTCGAATCCCAACATCGGCAGTTTGACAATAAGAAAGAAAAAAATTGACTAAACTGTCGGCGTATAGACAAGAACGGAGTAACCGGCTATGCTTGAGAAGTTTTTCTGCTGTTTCCTCACGAACTCCAGATGAATATCGGCATAGTTCCCATCATAGTCGGCTGCAGCCGCATATCCTGCCAATTCTTAGTCTTTACACAAAAATTTCCTCCACTCCACTCACTTCTCACATCCTTAGGCATCACAATGAACCTTAGTGTAGCCCGTCCAGGGCAGCCTCTACGATCTATCTATCTAGATCATGCAAAGGCTCTCATAAAAAGCTTCTCATTGAAAAGGCCTCTGAGTGTTACAAGTAGGAAAAAACCAATTAAGGATACTTACTGGCCTTCTTACTGGCCACGGCAAACTCAATAAATTTATGAAAAAAATCAATGATCTCTGCAAAATTTGGCATGAAGATGAAGATTTGGCGGATTTCACACTCTGTGTGGATGTGAAAGTCTCTCTCTCTCAAAAAACAGTATCATTTGGCATAAACAGATCTATAGCCAGAATCTATAGCCAGATCAATAGCTATCATCATTGAACTGTCGCCAGGGAATATTCTTACGTTTATGAAGATCATAGGACTCCTGGAACTCCTTTGAAGGGAATGTGATGCAAAAAGATCAAAGTTGCTCCTGATTCAAAACTAATCTAATCTACTAATGGACAGTCAAGAGGATCGGCTAAAAGTGGGTTTTATTTTTTAAATCTTAGTAATAACAATTTATTTATTATACTTTTAACAGCAACAATCATTAGAGGTTTTACTATAATTATATCCATACTACTATATAAATGTGAAAGTAACTCTGAAAGTTTGTTTGCTACCTCTTCACGACTAAACGGCTAAACGGATCGTAATGAAATTTGGCAAGGAGATAGATTATATCCAAGGGAAGAATATATGCTATCTTTTGTCTTTAAAAATAATCTTGAATGGGGTGAACATTTTAAAAAAATACATACAGTCGAACATAGAATCTTCTTCTTTTTTTTGGAGTGGGTTACATTTTTTGTTGATTTTATCATTTCCACAGAAACTATACTTCTAAGAAATAACTACAAAATTATTTTATTAAAATTTTGTTTCAATTTTGAAATGTCAACTTTGATTGTCGTTTCCATTGTAACTATTAACTATAATAGCACACTATAAATCGTTATATATCGTTGTATATTGTATACATATATCATTTTAATATAGCGTGATTATTATTATACTTATTATTTTCAATACATATTTAGCTTTTATATAATTGCGGACGAAGTCGCGTGAAACAGCTAATTGTATTCTTTTTAAAGTATCGCTAAATCGATTTTTTTTTTCATTTTTATTGAGAAAATACTATCCATAATTAATTTTCACAAAACTTTGCCCCATTTATGATTCACGATTCAATTGAAATATACTTGCAATATTATCCAATATTGCATGGAATATGTGAATGAATTTATCTTCAAAGTGATGACGAAATTCCGGCTGGCTTCGGAGTGACGTGCGTTGACGAAAATGACGCTCTTCAACTAGCCATAGCTAGTAGTGATTTAGATAGGTCCCGGTCCCACCAACGTGCTCTGGAGCGATTGTAAGTTTGGGTTGATGATCAGGTCACCAGGAGGCCCTGATAATGCGTATACCAATTCCTCTCCAATGTGGGACGTGAAGGCAGATATCTCACGTAAATCTCCTTCTCTCGGACATTGTCACTGTGACTGTCAGACGATAACCTTTCTTCGTCGAATTTTCATCGTCATTGCCTAGACTACAATAATTTCAAAAAAAAATGTTTAGTTAAAATTGTTAATAAAAGATATTTAAATAAATAAGTATTCTTAGGGACGTTCCAGCACTGTGTTATGCAATCAGTACAACAAACCGGTTTGATTTTATTATAGCACCAATTCATAAACACACATATACAACACATAGACAAAAGCACTGTTCACATATACAAAATAATGTTATGTTGAAGAAAAGGAATAATTTTAAACTTTTATATTTCGAAAATAAAACGGTAAAATACGTTTTTTTTTTTAAATATTTTATATAAATAAATATATAGCTTTACTATCCTAGTTTTTTTTTAAATTCTTTCGATTATTTCTTCTAATACAACTGATAATAGTTGGGCGAGAATGAAGTTTTACATGATTCTAATGAGAGAGAGAATGATAACTTTGATATTAATTACTTCGCGTTCTAAACGGTCAAATATTCTGAAACTTCGGGATTTATTAGAAAACGTTATTTTTAGCCTGTGAACAAAAAATGACCCAATTTGCCGAAAAGCAGTAGTATACTAGAACATCCTTAAGAAAAACACAGGATAAAAGTAAAAGCATAGGTAGGTAATATTTGAAACAATAATAGTACAAAGAACACCCTGTTTAATTCAAACACATATACACATCCTTATATATTAAATAGAATAGTGTTTGAATATACACTTTTATAGGTGAAGCTTGTAATTTCCGTCGGTTATTTAATCCCGCACTCGTCTGTCAGTCATGAGAATGACGACTAGGTTGTTACCATCCATCGCCTTCTCAATGATTGATTATGATAATAGTTTGTACGGGTATATATCGTATATAATGCCTCCTATGTAGCCAAGCATATGCATCCCGGAAATTGGTTCTATCGTTTAGTTAAAGTATTAAGCGATGTATATTTTGCTAATGGATTTTAGTTCTACATATCATATAATCATAATTTTGACAATGAGTTTCTTCGGGTAACAGTGATGTGACTGCCATTATTGCTATAAACCAAAAGTTCGATTAAATTATTAACGTTTAGATTAAGCTGTAGCTCGTAGCTTCGTCCGAGTTACCTTTGTAATAGCTTTTGATTAAAAATATGACTGTTGAGGAAGCAATACGATGTTTTGTATCACTATAGGTAAGCATTTCTATAGACACATGTATCTAGATACTCTATCCTCATTGTTATTATGCACTTATACTATATTCAATCAAGTATCTGAATTAGAATCTACTGCAGTAGTGCTCCAATTATTCGGATTCATTGGATCCGGATAAGCAAATATCCGAATAATTGAATAAACTATGAAAAAAGGTCAATTCTTTATAAAAAAAGCTATATTTTCTCGGGTAAAGTTGACTTTGGCTAGTGATGAGCAAAATCTGTATTGATCTTGCAGTCTTGGTCTTGGTCTTGCTTTGCTCATCACTAGCTTTTGCTCTGAAAAATGGTAGTTTTCCTCAAAACGATCCGGATAAGTTCGGATAATTGGAGTTCTACTGTAGGTATATCCATGTATCTAAAAAGTTTTTCCTATGTTAAAAGTTTTGTAACCACCAAGAAACTTATAGTATAATTTACCACTAAGCTTGGTTTTGTGTGGAGCTATAAAATTACGCGTACATAATAATAGAATCATTATTATACACAGCAGTGTTCATCGTCTTTCTCAGTATACATAGATACTGAAATTGATAACAAATTTAATGCTTTTGTTTTAGGGTTACCAATATTCTTGACAATTCCATTCGATTATTTAAAAGAATTGGTAGTTTTTCAACCCCCATTTCATATCTACCAAAAATATATGCATCTAGTACTCAAGGTGCAAAATAGTTTTAAAGAATATTTTACATAAATTATTACCCTTGAACTAATTTAAATTTTTAATATTCAATACTTTAAAAAAATATACGTAACTTAAGATGGAACCATCAATATTGCATTCCAAGTGAATGAACTGAGCATACCGATAGAACGTTTGTGTCGAGCAATAAACTCGTAAAGTGTTGATTATTTAGTGTATAGTAATTTCTTATTAATAATCGATCTAATATTTTAAGGTCGTTAGAAACAGTCCGCAGCGTTACAGATTTAATGTATACGTTGAAACTAGATTTAAATATTCTATGGTTATTTGGTAAATAATAATACTCGTGACTCGTGACTTGTAATGTTTGTTTTATTTTAAATAAAAAAGTAAAATTTTGTGTTTTGCTTCTCTAAAATGATAAAATTACTTATATAATTCATTATGACTTTCCAAAATGCATTTGAACGTGCCTTCATCTTTGGCTCAAATAAATCCTTGTTTATTTAACAACAATTTATATAGTTTTATAAAAACTTCTCTGCATTTTAAACTATGTTTTATTCGATTATAAAGATTAAGTTTGTAGTATCTCCATAAAGACCCAATGTTAAAAGTAAGATTTTCAATATCGAATAAAACCAAAAAATGCATTTGAACTAACATTTTGAAGCATACCAATGATTTCGTATTGACTTTTTTTATAACATATTTTATTTAAAGGAACATCTCTGCATTTTTCTCTTTCGGACGTCCTTAATATCCAACTTTAAGCAGAGACGCCTACCATACTATGTTTTACAAGAAGGATTTTTAGGACTCTGTATTTCAGGAACCAAAAAAGCCTTTGCAACCAGGTAAAATATGAAATACCCTACACCTGAAAAACTTACACAAGAAAATTATACCAATAATATACATACGTTTGATAACTAACTTTATCCTCGTTTAACACATACCAAGAAAAATCATTCGTAATAAATTTATACCAATTTCGTTTTCTTTCATTTGTTAAACAACTTAATTCTTACATCGATTTCACTACTTTTGTATGCGAAAACTTGTCCCCTTTCACATTTTCGTTTTTGGTAGGATATATTTTTAGTTTTATTCAGGAACTGAATTTGCGACAATGTGATTGAGAATTAAAATTTATTTTAAACGAAAGAAATTTTTAATCGAAATCATTAAACCGAATAAAAATATAACTTTTCTCAAAATATTTTTGTTATTTTTTCGGATTATTTAGAAATAGAATCTTTTCATTTTGTTTTTTTTTTCAAGTCTTTTTGTCTAATATTTTCAATACCCACGTAAATCAACTCTAACTGAAATGGACGAAAATACAAATTTTAATTTGTTAAGAAATAACTTGTCGATGTCTTTTTTTGGATGAACTCAAAGAAATATGTTACACAGAAAAAATTGGATTGAATTTTTTGAATAGGTACATAGTGTTAAGTAGTTTTTGATAAACTGCACTTGAAACTGAAGGTCCTAGTACAGTTTCACAGTTTCGATTGCATTTAATCGTGATATTAAAGAGTTACATTCAATAATTACATTTTTAAACTAAAATTAATTTAAAAACAAACAACAAAATGCATAATTTAAAAACATAAATATAAGAAACGTTTACACCAATTATGAAACGTATTACTCTTGTAATTATGTAATGGTTCAAAGTATATAAATAAACCAAAAAAAAAACAACAGAAAACAAAGCATTGAAAAAAAAATCTCAGAGAAGTTTAATAATAATAGGTAGATACCAACCATATATTATATATATATATATATATATATATATATATATATATATATATATATATATATATATATATATATATATATATATATATGAACCAACACTTACAAATGCAAATTAATACAAACAACATTATCAACGTAAGGCGCGACACCAAAACGAGTGGAAAGAGAATTACCATACCTATATGTAATAGAGTCCGTTTTAATAATAATAATCTCGACAGTTCAAAACCGGGAAGAAGAACAAGGAATTCACAACTTTGTTTTTTTTTATATACTTGAAAACGCATTATGAAAAGAGAAAACGCTTTTATAAGATGAAAATGTATTTTATGCCACTGAAATAAAAAAGTGGAAGAAATAAATTTCCTTAACTACACCAGAATCACTCATACCATCCACACATATACATACACACACACACACACACAAAACATGTCCATCGTTATTTCACCTAATAAAGGAAAATTTCGAATATGATCTTTAACAAATGTGAAACATAAGGTCCTTTTTGTTAATAATGGTTTGAGTTGAGTAAATTTAATCTCATATATATATACTTACTCTTACTCACATCACATGCCACCAAACAACCCTCCCCCTCCCTGTGTATGTATCTATGTATGTATGCCTGCCAGTGTTACGAGAAAATTACGATTGCCGAGTTTCACTTGACTCAACTTACCTAATTGTATTAGCAGTCGTCGTCGGTTGCTTGCTTGCTCCTCGCTACACAAATGTTTCAAACACAATCGACCAACAAAATTATATACAATTATTATATGATGTTACATATTTACAAATAAAGTGTCCGATAATGTTCAAAATGGCTGCCTAGGGTGTCGTCAACGTAATTACAAAATGAATTGTCCAATGGCATCGGTATGGCGGTATGAGATTCAGGGCGGTTACCATGGTTACAATCCAGCCACCCGTGCACAGCCGCCGTTGATTAAAACTCAAGAGCTATATAACAGCATCATCTACTAACATACTACTACTCTAACATCCAATGCTTTCGCCTATTATACCAACTAACTCGCTTTCTGCCTTTATATTGCGTCTCTGTAACATTATGTGTGTGTGTGTTGCGTCTGACTGTCTGTCTATTCGGGAACACTTCCTTGCCTTCGTAGCATGTATAGTATATTGGTAATTTGTACAACAGCGACGTAGTACCACTTATACGTTCAAATAAAGATACATGCAATGGGATAAATTTTATTCTTAACAAAACTTCTGCTGTAACATTTGTAACATTATGTGTTGGGGTATATAATGTGTACCCCGTGTTCAACAACAGCATTCACAGAGAAAATTAAAAGTTATATTCTAGGAAAACCTAACATTTATTAAATATTATAACAACATATATACTAGCTGTGTATAGATACTTAACCTACGATCTACACCTCCATCACTCCCAAACACAATTATCCATAAATATTCTCAACTAAAAGTAGTAAAAACATCGTAACGATCGTCCATTAAAACAACTTTAGGCACAAAACTAAGTATTTTATCACTAATTAAATGTTTGAACGATATTGTTCAGTGTAATCATTATTTTGTTGGTTCCTGATTTCTTAATTATCACTGAAATCATGAAATGTGTCCATGCGATGTTAAAATTTACGATAGGAAATGGTTTTTTTTTATTATAGCTGTGTTCAATAAATTGTCACCCATGTTTTTGTACCCAAATTATTAGCAGTGCAAAATTAGTGTAGGAATCCAAACATATAGACGATTTACACATACCAGTATATGCGTATAGGAAGTCCAAACGGATAGTTGGATTACTTTATAACACGCTATCTGGACATAGGTGGTTCAGAAAGTATAGATCATGATCTATACTTTCATGATAGATCATGTGAAGCACACTAATTTCTTATGCGTGAGATGCAGCCAATTATACAACGCCAACGCCAAACTAGATATTATACAACGCAAAAGTAGGAACGGTCTATGGGTTATGATGGATTATAGATTATGGGTTTCGGGTATAGGCTATGATTATCGCATACGATGACAATAATTCCAATGGAAGAACAAGAAGGTTAAGATCTTAGTTGATTTAGGCAGCACCCAATTTGTAGTAATGCTTCCAAGTTTCCAGTGCTAGAAAGATCACCAAGTGCTAGAAAGAGGAAGAGTTTTAACCGACAAAAAGACGATTTCATCCTCAGACTCTGGAATATAAAACCATTTTCTGGTGTATTTTAACGTTTATATATAACCAAAGTCACAGATCAATGTTTTCAATGATTGTTCTCTAGCTTAAATACGATCTATTTTAAGGAAATATACTTGGAATATCACAATCCAAACAACAAAAATAAACAAAAAAACATTGTAACTTGGAAAAATCCGCATGCAGCTGAAAATTGGTGTAGGTATTACAGATTAAATCCCACTGATCCTTCTGAATCCTGAAAATGTTATTCAAGGTCAAAGATAAAAAATATCGGTTTTTCGCTAATTAAATTATTGAAAAAACACAATATATCCAATGTACTTACATTATTCCTTACAGATTTTTATCCGGAGCTATTTAAATCGATCAAAGATTACTAAAAATATTGAAGTAACATATACCTACCTCTATCTATACCCATGCATTTTAAGATTAGGGAACATATTGTGGTTAAAATGACCATTTACACTTGTGACCTTATAAATCAAAAATAAATTGAATAGAAATTTATGCCCTTTGAATATATAAATAATATTAAATAAAAATATGAAAAGTCCAAACTGGTTTTGTTATTTTATAAAATGCAATATGTAAATGTTATTATATTAATATTTAAAGAGTTTAAAAAAACTAAAAAACATGCTTTTATTGCAATATGAACTACAAAATAATTTTAAATAGAATAAAGAGATTGACAACAAACTTAACTTTAATTTAAACAAAAGCATGGGGTGCTCTCTACTTACTCTTGTAAAAGTATAGCCATTATGAACGCATAAGTAGAGAGCACCCCATGCTTTTGTTTAATTTAAGTTAAGTTTGTTGTCAATCTCATTATTCTATTCTATTTTAAATAATTTTGTATTTTTTAGTTCATATTGCAATAAAAGCATGTGTTTTTTAGTATATGTAGGATGACTAGTATATGCATGCTATGTTATGTGACGAATGAGAACACTGACGACAATGGACAGCTGTTTTCAACAACGAGCAGGAGTACCAAAATATTTTTTTTACACATATAGTTTTTTATACAGTTCTTTTCGCGCGGGTCTCCGATTAGCTGTATAATTTGGAAATACCTTAAGTCTAAAACGCTCAACTTAATTTCTCATTGCTTCCACAGCTTTATCAAATTTTTGTGATTCTATTGTGAAGGGACTTATACACGTGTACCGAATTTCTAAGATCTACCTTAATAGAACTAGTCGAAATTTTGATTGCAAGATTTTTCTCTCCCAAATAAAAACAAACACATAGGTTAAATAATAAAAGCTTCTAAACATCATGTCAGTATTGAAACAGTACGACGTCAGTGTCTTTCAATACTCGTTCAGTATTCCAAGAAGTAAGTTCACAATCAATCTCATCATTAGTAACCACTCACATGTGCCACAAGAAACGATACCGTTTGGAAATAATACTGAATTTTACAGAACGACTATACCGGACAATATATTAACGACGATATCTGATGTTTCTCACCTAATTTATTAAGAATACTCACTTTCTCACTGACGGGAATGCGGCGCACTGAAACATTACGGATATGTGCGAATCGATCTTAATTCTATAAATTGATATATTATAAAGATGAATCTATTCGAGTATTCGACATTCGGTGTATATATATATACACATTTTTATAATCCAGTCATAGTCAAGTTTTCGTTGTTTTTCTTTAGAAAATCTGTCAGTATTTTGATAATCGGACAATATTTTGCTAAAAAAGAAAGCCGAATGCCGCTATATAAAATATTGACGGTAAAAATAATATTAAAAATATAATTGACACATTTTCTAAAGAAAAACAACGAAAACTTGATTTGATTATAAAAATAAAGTATATTATTAATTTGTAGTACCATAATATTATGTTATTTTATTCCATTAATTGTTATAAAATTTAACTTTGTTCCTTAAGCTACAACTTACCATATATAATATATCATATTTGTATATATGCGCCCCCTGTGAAAAATTGCTAGATTCGCCCCTGGAGTACTGGGCGAATCATAAGATCATAAAATTTATAATAAAAAGATATTATTGTTTTTAACAAGTATTATGTTAACAAGTATTTAACAAGTATTATGTTTCACTAATCTTTCAAACTGTATATTTTTTGTCCCACCGGTACTTACGTTCCCGGATTTGATTAGTTATTGCTTATTTTGAATTTGGAAAGGAGCTCGCTCACTTTATTATTGTGCGCACATTGTTTTGAGTGCTTTAGTTGTGGCTTGTATCATGTCTTTAGGTGGTTTACGCTTTTTTACAATGTATTGTATTCTATTGAAGAAAGGGAGAATTGTGGAAGAATTGGAGATGTGTGCTATTATCCACCAGCTATGACTCACCATATATATATATATATATATATATATATATATATATATATAT
Source organism: Nineta flava (assembly GCA_963920215.1). Classification (NCBI taxonomy): domain Eukaryota; kingdom Metazoa; phylum Arthropoda; class Insecta; order Neuroptera; family Chrysopidae; genus Nineta; species Nineta flava. The sequence goes on from OY986041.1 coordinate 110,649,091, forward strand.
ATATATATATATATATATATATATATATATATATATACCGAATGTCGAATAGTCTAATAGAGTTATGCCATATAGCCCGAAATTCCTCACGAATAAAGCAGTAAAACCAGCTGTATAATAAATTAATGATTACATTATAAATTAATATAGAGTTTCGCCTAGTCTACATTTGGCGTTTATATTTATGTAATAAATCAGATCATTTTAATACTTTGTATATACGTATAGATAATAATTATATAACTACATATATATGTACGATGAATATATAACTAACTATATATATACATATATTTATTTTTATGATGTTTGATTTGTTTGGTATTATTTTGAAAAATAAACTGCGGCATCTATTGAATTGGTATGGTTTCTGATACCACTCTGAGGTTACTCTATTATTAATGTTATGAATCATTTTACCGATAAAGGGTAGTTTAAATTGTTATTTTATATTGTGTGTATGCATACATATACATGTGTATTAAACATAACATGTATGTATCAGCAGTGATCTATGTGTTGTGTTTAGGTAGGTATCTCTTCGACTCTTACATATACTATTGACTCCATAAATGGCCTTTCTTTTATCAAACAATTTACAGTTGATTTGTATTGAATTCATTCGGTTTTCGAAAATGTATTTAGAACAAAAGTTTTTAGTATTTTTATAATGGACAATTTTTACTCGAAGCATTTTCTCGAAAACTAAACGGATTCGGTACAAATTGACCACAAAAGTATGAAAAAAGAACGCCACTTTTGGACCTGTTTACTACATAGTTGAAATAGTTTAATATGTTAATTCTATTTAATATACCACTCAATAATATTAAATCACGAGGCCAATAACCCGTTGAAAAATCAGTATAAAAAACTGTCATTTTTACATATTTACATATCCATTCTCCTGGTTATGTGATAATAACGGATGTGACTAGCATTTACTGAATTTCACATTTAAGTAAAACGTGTTATTTATTTTCATATGAAAAAAATTAATCATCCACCAGGCATCGAAGCCTGGACTTTTGGATTTCTCGTTCAGAATGCTATCCGTTACACCACGGATGATATAGACAGATGAGTCAATTATTTCATTTCATTGACAGTATATTACTTTAAAATCACCATTAACTTATTATTTCATATATTATTATTTGTGTATACTTAAAACGTCACAGTACCATACCAAGTCTATTTTCCATTACAGTTACGAAGACATAAGCATGAAAGAACAAACGTACGAAGTTCGATACCTGGTGAATGAGTTAATTTTTTCATACCAATATTATTAAATATACTATATAGAATACACTTGTTCATTTAAACTTATGTTCATTCTTAACCTTAACGGGGAAATTCACATTGGTATAGTCCTGAGACGTTTTAAGTATACAAAAATAACATGTAACACGTGTTACTTAAATATTGGTCATGTTTTTCCAATAAATGATATTCAAAATGCAGATCTCTGGGCGAAGTACCCGAGATCATAAGTTTAAATGTCAAATTAAGTAAACGCTGGTCAACTCCGATAGTATACCATTACCGTACGGCAACCACACTAAAAATATATACGTATTCTACATAGCATCTGATGAATTAGTTGGTTTAGCACTGGCTCAGAACACCAGGGGTCGTAACGGGATCCCAACCAAAATGTGTATGATATTGGCGGACATGATACATTGGACAATCTACAAAATGTTATATATGCTGGTTCTATCTCTAAATGAAGCCATCATACACGGAAATATTTGTAAGCACTTATAAATATTAGTACGATACTCAATTCATGAGAGATTAAATTTCGGATTTATTTCGTAAAAAGATTTGTGCCGAATCCATTTGTTTCTCAAAAAAAGGTTTCGAACAAAATAAGTCAGAATGTTTTTATGGAATAACTTTGTAATTTAGTTTTCTATTTACTTTTCCTAAACCATTTAAATAGATTTATTAACGAATTTCAGTTTTACAATACGTCCGTAAATCTTCGACCTTATGGTCCATTGTGCTCCCCCTTCTACCTCAAGCTGACGAGACTCGCTTCTCTCATATGTTGGCAACAGCCAGAAGCTTTCTTATTAGGTCTTCCTGAAGGTTCATATATTGGGGGGAGATGCACCGAATATCCTGTATCTGCTGTAACCTCTAGGTGCGCAGTCAAAGATTATGTGGCTGGATGTTTCTTCCTCCTCACCACACAATCTGCACATAATGGACCCGTTATGGAGTCCCATTGTGTGCAGATGCTTCCGCAGGGTATATGCCCAGTAAAGAATCCGGTAACCCTCCGCAGTTACATCCTGTTCAACCTCAGTAGATCGAGAGATAGCCTCTTTGTTGTACTCTGTAAGATCGCGGTGTTCAGCATTTGACCACTCGTTGATCACCTATTTACATGCAGTCCTTCGAAACCACTGTGACTCGGTACCCGGATCAATTTAACATTGTTCCGTTTTGCCAATTTCAGAAGTTTCTCCAGAAAATCCTTGACTACCCATGAGGTGACCTCAGTTCCAGACAAGGTTTTTAAAGCAGCTTGACTGTCCGAAAGAATACATACGTTCTGGTTTATGTAGCCTCTACGTAGGTTCTCACGGACGCAAGTAAGTATGGCGTAGACTGCTGGTTGAAAGACCGTGGCATATTTCCTTGAGCAAACATAAGTTGAGACTTATGTTTGCATTAAGTCTCTCACCGTAGATTCCCGCCCTGTCCCTTCTTATATAAGACTAACTTAAAGACAAAAAAGTATTTTGTAAAAATTTTTAATCATAAACTGTATATAGTTTTGCCACAATGTCAGCTCAAAAAATCTTGAATTACTGCAGTAGATTACAAAAGGTATATAACACCTTTATACACTACTTTGTATTTGTTTGCATATTTGCGTGTGTAAAAAATAAAAGAAACAGTTCACAATTGATATTGAATTCAGTACATACAGAGTATTTAAGCAATTAATTCAGTTTATAGTTGATATTTTCACTTGTTTACGCTAAATTCACTGAGGTAATATACAATTTGTTTTATGTATATTTTGTTTACATTTTAAATATACTACAAAATAATTTTTAACCCGACTTCAAAAAAGGAGGATGGTTCTCAATTCGTCTGTATTTTTTTTTTTTTTTTTTTTTTTTTTTTTATGTTTGTTACCTCAGAACTCCGTCATTTATGAACCGATTTTGAATTTTTTGTTTTTGTTTTAAAGGGTTTGATTCCCGATTGGTCCCATTGTCACCAAATCGCATTCTGGTGAGGGGATTTCCGGAAAATCGAGGAAAATCCTCATTTTATATGTGATAACCGATTTCTGCAAAATTTTTTTTTTTTTTTGAAAGGGTATACTCATTCATAATGGGAAAATAAGAAAATTTTTTTAAAAACCGACTTCAAAAAAAATTTTTCGATAAAAAAAAAACCGACCCCAAAAAAAAAAAATTTTACAAAAAAAAACCAAATTCCTTGTAAAGAAAACTGAAAATCTGTTATAAAAAAATGCACTAAAAATTATAAAAAAAAAAAAAAACGGGTAAAAAAAAAGTGTTATAAAAAAATTCACTAAAAATTAGTTGGTCGTTTAGTAGGTCTACCCATATTTAGACAAATAAAATCAGGTATAGAACTTCAAAGTCACTAAAAAGCGAGAAATAAAACTTATTTTGACAAAATGGAAACCCGACTTAACAAAAGAAGCACTAAAAAGTAAAAAAATAATTGCATATTCTTGTGCCAATTTTAGTTCACCAAAGCAAAAATTTTTAAATATATATGTACAATTATTGTTATTTTTGGAGGCGGTGTCCAAAAGTTATGTGAATTTCTCTATGTTGACACCGTCTCCAAAAATAATATATAATTAAAAATTTTTGCTTTGGTGAACTAAAATTGGCACAAGAATATGCAATTATTTTTTTACTTTTTAGTGCTTCTTTTGTTAAGTCGGGTTTCCATTTTGTCAAAATAAGTTTTATGTAGTATTCTTGATAAATATTCTTCTTGAAACTGTCACTTACCCAATTAGACAAATGTATTATACAGACAAGCAAGAAAGAAAAAAACATTTAAAAAATATTATTTTAATGCCTGAATCATTCAACTCTCCATTTTTAATTCATTGAATTTTGATTGATTAATCATCTAACTTTGCATTGAATTGATTAATTTGAATTCATATATAATAGGTTACTTAATATATCAATTATTTATAATAAAAGATCGTCATTGTCATTGACTGTCTGTATAGAATAAAACTTGTGACTGTCTATTGACGGTGCTGTCAATAGACAGTCACGTGAAGAATGTGTATTAAATTATCACCTTATGCCTATATTTCCTTAGTTCCAAAATGTCAGCGGAAAGATAAGGCAGTCATCCAATGTAAAATTAGATGACTGCTATTTTGATATTAATACAAGAATTGAATTTTGTTTCGAAAAAGAAAAAGAAGAAAGTGTTCAAAAAGACAAATACTCTGTCCAAACATATCTAAAAATCGTGGCACGTAGGTAGGCTTCTATTTAATTTCAAACGAGATATTTCTTGTTTAATTTAAGGAGAATAAACCTTTAATCTACCATAAGTGGCTACCTCAGAGGTAATAAAGGATTATCTAGAAAAAATACTCAAGCTGGCAAAACGGAACAATGTTAAATTCTAGATACCACGTCATAAGTGGTTTTGTAGGAATGGAAAAAGCAGATACTTTACCAAAGAGGGGAGTTGGATTACCTTTCGTAGGCCCATATCCTATTTCAGGAATTTCAAAGACAGCATGTAAACAAGTGATCTACGTGCAGATGAATGTTAAGGGAAATGTTACTGGGAAAGTATACCGCAGCAAAAACTCGAGAAAATACCGCTTCAGAATGCATCGGAGAGATTCATAGATTATCATCTATGAAAGCATCTGCACACAATAGGACTCTATAACGGACCCATTATGTGCAGACTGTGCAATTATTTTTTGTGAATCTCTCGATTACAGCAGATACAAGATATTCGGGGTATCTCACTCTGAACACACGAACCTCCAGGAAAATCTGATAAGCAAGCCCCTGACTATTGCCCAAATATGGAAGAAGCTAATTTCGTCAGACTGAAGTAGAAGGGGCAACACAATGGGCTATAAGGTCGAAGAGCAATACATTTATATACCCCAAGACATATCTATCTATCATATCTAAGGCACATATAAAAAATAATAGATTTATTATTTTTCATATCCAACATTTTCACAGCCAAAAGTGCAGAATCTTAAAATAAATAAAAAAGGGCAACTGAGAACCTTAATCCATCAACATACCAGTCCAAGTGGCCGAGCGGTCTAGAGCGTTATGTATAGAGGTTATAGGTTCGAATCCCGATATCGGTAGTTTGTCAATTATTAAGAAAAAAAAGGGGCGGTTAGTTATCTAAACTGTCGGCATATGGATTATGGACAAGAACGAAGTAACCGGCTATGCCTCAGAAGGTTTTCTGCAGTTTCCTTCACGAACGCCAGATGAATATCGGCATTGTTCCTACCATAATCGGCTGCAGCCGCATAACCGACCTAGTCTATACACAAAAATTCCTCCACTCCAATCACATCCACACACCCTCACATCCTTAGGCATCACAATGGACCTTATGGTCGAAGTGTAGCCCGTCCAGGGCACCCTCTACAATCTATCCATCTAACCCATCAATAATTCATAAATAGTTCTTTACCACTATGATAGAGTTTTCGATTAATTTTTCTAAACATTTCAAACACTAAAACTCAACCATAATATCTAAATTAACTTGAACAATGAATTAATTCTTTTTAAATTGTATCTGATGTTTATAACATAGGGTTACATTATGAATTGAACCCATAGTGTGATTTGAAATAAGATGTTTCAAATCACAAATTAAATAAAACTTATTTCTATAAGTATAAATAAAAGCCGCTACCAAATAAATGGCTATCCGCTATACCTCTTTTTTGTAATTGAATTTCTAAGAAAATGTGTTCTGTTTTTTTTTTTTTATTTAACTTCACCTGTTAGTTAATATGTGTGAGTCAAATCCTGTAATCAAAATTTTGACTAGTTCTAATTGAGTTAGAACTTTGAAATTTTTACACGTGTAAGTTACGTGATAATGCAATTTAGTTTAACCAAAATCGTTCTATATAGATATAATTCGAAAATATTCGCTAAAATAGAAATTTTGTGGAATTGTTGATAAATATTGGTGGCAATCGGTTTTCGAAAAAATGCTTTGAATAGAAGTTGTTCACTATAACTATACTAACAACTTTTATTCGAAACATTTTTCCGAAATTCGAATAAATAAGGCACAAATCAATTATAAAATTTTTAAATGACAGCTGGACTTTTTAAATTTTTTTTTAATGAAACTTCTTAGGCGGTGTTTCGATAATCAATAAGTGGACAAGGATTGAGAGTGAAATTTTAAGAAAGCATTACGTTTAGAAACATTTCGTTATACGCGAGAGAAGAAAGATATAAAGTAGAAAAAAAGAGAAAGAGAGCTATATATTTTTTTTATAATTTTGTTGATTGTCATTTCCACAGAAACTAAACTTCTAAAATAACTTTAAAATTATTTTATTAAAATTTTGTTTCAATTTTGAAATGTCAACTTTGATTGTCATTTCCATATAAATTATAAACTATACTAGCACACTATAAATCGTTATATATCGTTGTATTTTTAAAAAGCTTCACATCTATCAAGTGCTACACGCGCATAGATTTCGTATTATTTTTTTCATATAGAATTAATTGGTAAACACCTTCTCTGAGTCCTCTTCCTCTTGATGATTGAAAAAAATACATACATTCGATTTAAATTATATTTTTCTCAATTTTATTTATTTGATATAATTTTTTTATTTATATATAAAAACTTTTTGTGCAGTAAAAAATGATTTCTAAAGAATTATATATTTTATAAAGTTTGTTTTTTTTATAATAAATCAAATTTAATTTTTGAAGATACACAATATAATTTCGTTATACATATAAATATATATGTATATATATATATATATATATATGTATATATAAATATATATATATATATATATATATATATATATATATATATATATATATATATATATATAAAGTTCTTTTATACTCGTGATTGGATTAAATCATTTATTGAAAATGTAACACTAAAAAAATTGATTAATTTTTTTAAATTAATTTTGTATCCCATTTTTTTTAAATTATGTAACCTAATACCTAATGCACACAAAGATTTAAAGCGTAACAAATAATTATCTATCTTAGACAGAAAGATATTGTAGGAATTTGTAAACAACCGTCTTCTTATGCTCAGAATGGAGAAAATCCGGTTTACCTGTACACGTGGCCTGTACAGGTAAAACTCACCGATATACCGGAACGTGTGTGCTGGGCCTAAGCATTCTTATACTACATATAAACACTTGTATGCTACAAATAAACACTTTTGATAGTATTCTTTTTTGCTCTAACAATAATTTTTGCTGGAATTATTGTTGTCAAATTGTTTTTAAGAACAATATTATTTCTTAATAAACCTGGGGGCCTATATCAAAATCTCTGGACCAATCCAGTTCAAAATTTATATCTAATAGAATTTAAGACTGGCTTTCATGTAGAATAGGGAATATGCATGAAAATTTTTTTCACTTGAATTGAAGCATGTTTACTTGACAAATATCAAGGTAAAATTACTTTTTAAATAACTTTAAAAATAAGCGAGATATGAATGATTGAAATTCTCGATTAGACAAAGAGGGTGATAGCCCTCTTGATATGTTATGTGACGTCATATTACATTCACCATTTAAAATACACGTAAAACTCCGTTAGTATTTTTGCAAGAAAGAGACAGATAATAATCTTTAAAAGCTTATAGCTTCCTTGATATTTGTCGAATTTTAATTTCGTTTTTAAATATTATTACAGTATTAACAGTATTCTCATGTTCTGAAAATAAATGTGAAAAAAATTTTTCATGCATATTCCCTATTAGATAATTTTACAAGCTTTTATTTAATTGCATTTCCTGTTTGTGAAGGAATGTTTGTTTGTGAAGGAAAAATCAATTTATTTTTTTCATACTTCCGAATTTCTGATCATACTGAAATTTTGCTCACAGTTTTGATACAATAATTTGTGAATTATGCAATTTCTGAAATAAACATTTGGTGGGAGTGTTGTTAAATATTGAGAAATAGTGGAAGCGGTAGGAAATAAAAGTAAATAAATTATAAATAAAACCTAAGTTTTTATTTAACAAAACTAAAAAGTGGACAAAAACACTAATTTTCTTCCGAGTTATTAATATTTGACTATAAATAAAAGCCTGGTGCGTTCAGGTTTTAAACGTTTAAGAAATTAGTTTTCTAGTTTGATTGTATTTAATGGGTTTTGGGTAAGTTTTTTCAAATTTCAAACCCGAGCGCTATTGATGATTCAGGGAAAAATTTTTACCGTCCAATCTTTACTTCATTAAATAGGAGCCTGTTTTATTTTTTAAATTCATGTCTATTGTTTGTAAATTTTTGTAAACCACAAGTACCTACAATGTTTCTGTTCGTATTCTGGAAGAACGAAAGTCTGTTCAGCGTAAAGATAACACTTATTATAAATTAACCATGAATACCCCTTGCTTCTTAAAACTAATAAACCAGTCAAAAGAAATTATTGTTCACTTTCGTGTTGTTTAATTTCAATTCAGTGTGTATTCTGTAAATATTGCAATAAATTTATTCGCGCAGTATGTGTCGTAACATTTAAGAACATCCTGTATAATATATAATGTACATTTCGTTCTCTGTTTCGTATATATATATCGATGTGTGTTCAAAAAGTAAGGTGACTTTATATTTTTATCAAAAACTTTTTATTTATTTATCAATATTCCTGTTGTCCCCTTCAAAGTCATCCCCCTCAGATATAGTACACTAGTGCCAACGCTTTTTCCAATCCTCGAAGTACCTACTTCTGATAAGCACTTTTTGGTATAGCCTTGAGCTCTTCCAGTGATGCAGTTTTTATCTCCTCAATCTTTGCAAATCTTCGTCCTTTCATGTGTTTCTTCAATTTTGGGAACAGGAAAAAGTCGCAAGGAGCTAAATCCGGTGAATATACTGCTTGAGACATGATTGTGGTGTTGTTTTTGTCCACAAAATCACGCACAAGCAACGATGAGTGAGCATGTGCATTATCGTAGTGCAAAAGCCATGAATTGTTTTTCCACCATTTCGGACCCTTTTTTCTAATCGCTTCTCGCAAACGGCGCATAACTTCAAGGTAAGACTCCTTATTTACCGTACGACCTTATGGTAAGAACTCCTGATGTACTACGCCACGGTAATCGAAGAAAACACTGGCAAAACCTTGAAATTTGATCGAACTCTTCTCGGCCTTCTTGGAAAAGCTTGTACCACTTATAAACTTTTTTTTTACTCAGAGTAGACTGACCGTATGCCACTGTCAACATTTCGAGTGTTTTTGAGCACTTAATTCCATTTTTTACAGCAGCTTTTCAACATCAGAAAATCGCTGAGCACACCAAACACTTCTAACCTTTATGCCTCTCACAAACAAACAAATAATACTATATAGTTGAAACTGTGAACAACTATACCATGGATACTACACAAGGATACCGAACTTCATGTAAACAAATAATTGGCAAAAAAAAGATGTCAGTAGTGTCGCTTCTATGCCGGAAACAGTGCTGAGAGTATAAGGCGCGAGTTTTAATTGAAAAACATTACGCATTTATAGTATTATAAAAATTATTTGCAGCCAAAGTATTTTTTCAATAAAATACTTTTTTAAATAAATGATAGTAATTTCAATTTTTCAATAAGGAATTAGTTGAAACAAATTGCATACTTCAAAATAATCACTACGAAATAAAACTGGTTAATTTCTTACTTCGCTCCTATTTATTATACTATATTCACTTCGGTACGGATTGTAGTACGAATGAACAACTAGCGACGCAATATGGCATAAAAAGTAAATATTACTATTACCATTTCGTTGCCATATTTTGTCATTTCTCGCGTTTGAGTTCGATATCCTTATGTAGTATCCATGAACTATACATTCGGGACAAGTGTACCAACACAAAAAAAAAAGAAAATCGAATGTACGTGACCCGCGAAATTTGAAAAGTCACCTTACTTTTTGAACACACCTCGTATATGTATATATATCTATACATATATATACATATTTATTTGTATCTACGATATGTATATTGATATTCTTTTGTAGTCATTTAGAGTTAACAATATAATTATAAAGAATGTAGAATATATTATTATTAAATAAAGATATATTTATTAAATTTAAATAGACATTTCTTATATACCTTAATACTGGTTTTATTAATATTTTATGTTATTTGTAGTGTATAGTGTGGTGGTGTTTATCCGTGAGGTGTGAGGATGATTAACGTTCTACGAGCTTCATTCTGAATGTATTAACTTAACTATATATATATCTGTAATGTTTCTTTTTTATTTTTGTTAGATGCCAGGTGCACGATGCACCCCCCGTTGGGCCATCGCCCACTACAGGGGGCCTGTTCATACACACATATATTTTATAACATTATGATGATTATGATGATGATGATGATGGTGATGTTCATGATTTTTGAATAGCGGAGTATTTATCATATACAAACACATACCTATACATATACAAATTTATTATGGCCAATTTGAAAATTTTCTGTATAGAGACGTTTTTTTGAGAGTGCACATTGAAAATAAATTTGTAAAATTTGTTTGACTATATTAGGCAGTTAGGCCAGCGGTCCAAGTGGTCGAGCGGTATAAGGCGTTATGTCTGTGCAGTATGCCTACTTGGAAACTGGGAGGTTATGGGTTCGAATCCCGATATCGGCAGTTTTTCAATTATTAAGAGAAAAAGGGGCGGTTAATTGACTAAACTGTCGGAGTATGGACAAGAACGAAGTAACCGGCTATGCTTGAGAAGGTTTTCTGCAGTTTCCTTCACGAACTCCAGATAAATATCGGCATAGGTCCTATCATAGTCGGCTGCAGCCAATTTCTAGTCTATACACAAAAATTCCTTCCTCGCCACTCACATCCTTAGGCATCACAATGGACCTTATGACCTTGGACGTTAGGACCTTTTATGGAATATGATTGTATCTAGAACTAGATACTAGGTACATGCATTTGAATGCTACAAATCTGTCTATGTATCTTGATACATTTTTGACAATGTGCTTGTACTGAAATTGTATCTAGATACACATTATTCAGACTAGATTGATTTCCCAATTACCAGAAGATAGGAGAAGAAAAATGCATACTGATGACTATTAAAAGATGGGCTGTTCGCTAAACACAGTGGTCTTAATAAGCTAAAATACTGTCTACTTAATTGTCATGTCATTCTTCAAAATCTTGATGAGAGTCTTGATGAACTTTGATCATAGTTGTTTTTCTCGTTTTATCTTCACATTACTTTCATATTATATTTTCATCGTTCGCATAGAATTTTTCTTCGTTCATTGTTTTAACTGCTCTACTAAGCTCCGGCTCTACTAAGTATTCCAAAATATTTTAGTACCAACCATGGTATTGAAGTACAAGACTGATTGGTTTAAAATAGTATCTACGATTTCTTAAGCATTTTTCCATACCGACTTAGAATATAAAAAATTTGAGTATTTCAATGTGACATTTTACATAATTATTTGTATTATGCAAAAATCCACCTGAATGGAAACTTTTCAATCACGCTAGCAAAGATTTCTTATAATAAATGACGCGGCGGTACGGAATACTAAAAAATTGTCACATAAACGACAATTTTAATCCCAATCCAACAATTAGTAATGATTATATTTTTCAAAATCTATGACCAATAATATGATTTGTTTTAGTTAAAGATGTAGTGACGATGTAAAAATATTTTATACAACTGAATAAATTGAATTAAATTTATTATGAAAAACCATTAATAGTCTGTCATACAACCAACCGTACCGTATATTTATTTTAATCTACTTATAGTTCTACATCATAATAAATATATACATGTGAATTACAAATCACATTTGTATCCTTGACCATGGATAGTTCTTCTTTATTTATTTACCCTCTAAAAGCTATAAGAATGTTTTCATTTTAATTTCTTCACGAAGTTCTTTGGATTTTAGATATATAATGATTACGATTTCTATTTATAAGCATACTACAGCTTTTATTTTAAAATACACCCAATCTAGAAACAATGTATAGTGTATCTATCGCTGTCTATATGCAGTGTACTATGATATGGCGTCTTTGTTACATATATATGTAGACACACTCACACGACGGACGACGGACAATAACGACGGTACTGACGATCATCATTACAATAGTATTCATTCGGACAGTCAAGCTTCTTTAAAAGCCTTCTCTGGAACTTAGGTCACATCAAGGGTAGTCAAGAATTGTCTGTAGGAACTGCTAAAGCTGGCAAAACGGAACAATGTTAAATTGATCTGGGTGCTGGATCACAGTGTTTTCGAAGGAATCGAAAAAGCGGAAAATTTAGCAAAGAAGGGAGTCGGACCACACTTCATTGGTTCAAAGCCTATTTTAGGAATTCCAAGGACTGCATGTAAACAGGTGATGAACGAGTCGTCAAATGCTAAACACCGTAATCACTGGGAAAATGTACGGCGGCAGGAGCTCGTGAAGGTACTGCTTCAGAGTGAAACAAAGAGGCTATCTCTCGATGCTCTGAGGCTGAACAGGATGCAACTGCGGAGGGTTACCGGATTCATTGCGGAAGCATCTGCACACAATAAGACTCCATAACGGGTCCATTACGTGCAGATAGTGTGGCGAGGAGGAAGAAACATCTAGCCACATTATCTTTGAGTGCGAACCTCTAGGTTTCAGCAGATACAGGATATTCGGTGCATCTCACCCCGAATATATAAACCTTCAGGAAGACCTGATAAGCAAGCTCCTGGCTATTGCCAATATATGAGAGAAGCGAATCTCGCCGAACTGAAGTAGAAGGGAGAACACAATGGACCATATGGTCGAAGTGCAATACTTTTTAGACACCAAGATATATCTATCTATCTATGATATGGTGTCCTTGTTACATATACATGTAGACACACTCACACGAAGGACGACGGACAATAACGACGACACTTACGACCATCATTACAACACGACGGCCGATGTATACATGCACGAGTATGATGCACCTATCTATAAATGATTGAAAGAGAGTGATAACTGATAAGTATATATAGTTATCATAGTTATATGTTATACAATACTGATTTTAATGAAGTTTAAGTGTAACAAAGACACCATATCATAGTACACTGCATATAAACAGCTATAGATTCACTATACATTGTTTGCAGATTGGGTGTATTTTAAAATACAAGCTGTATGTGTAGAATACTCACCAATTTTTTATCCTAAAAATGACATAATTTTTTAGACTGAAAAATAATTTTTATAAGTTTTAATTAAAATTGAAGTCTCTAGGGTATAATTTTATAGTTGATTAAATAAACACTATCGACATAAGTAATAGGTAGAATCATATACAATTTGGTAAGACCCAAATTTTTTTCAATCGTCTACCTAAAAAAAATCTCAAACAATCATAAGACTCAATCAGCATTCCGCATAAATTAATAAAATTGATACATTTAACACTAACTGGTACAACTGAAAGCGCCATATCTCAAGAATTTTTAATAGTAAATGGTCTTCGTCCAAGGCGACTGCCTATCAACTTTTCTTCCTAATTTAGCCGTAAAAAAATGCTATGAGAGCGATCAAAATCAACTGGAGAAGTACGATCATTACAACTGGTAGACAAATTCTTGGGTTTGTGGATGATGTCGATATTCACGGGAGAGGAATGTTAGCTGTAAAAGAACCCTTTCTTGAATTGGAAAAAGAAGCAAAAAACATGGGACTCACTATAAACGAAAATAAAACTAAATTCTTAACAGTCGAAAGAGAAGGGGGCGGTTAGGCCGAAATGTATCAATCGGGGATTACAATATCGAGCCAGTTCAAATGCCTAGGATTGATTATAAGTTATAACTGTACAAAATGATTTAGACGAGAAAATCAAAACTCGAACCATACAAGCGACATGATGTTGGCATTCAATGAAACAGTTGACACATAAATCACATATGTCCACGTCTGATAAAATATGTATTTATAAAACAATAGTCCGTCCAATAAGTTTATACAAAAGCGAAACTTGGCCAAATGTCGTACAGAAACAAGAAAACAATTTACTGACATTCGAGCGAAAGGTCCTATGTGCTATATACCAATCAGAGAGGAGTTAGAGTAGAGGGCTAGAATGAACCAAGAGTCTTACGATTTATATCAAGAGCTGAAAATCGTAGCTATAGTAAAAATCCAACCGAATAAGATGGTGCGGACACGTTCTATGCATAGACGGCAATTGAGCGGCAAAGAAAGCCCAGCCCAAAAATCCAAGCTGCTTATTAACAGAGCACGAGGTCGTCCGAGAAAAACATGGTAAGATTACGTAGCAATCGTAGAAGACGGCCTAGCCAAGCTGAAAGTGCTCAACTATAAACTCAAGACAAAAGATCGCAACGTTTGGCGTCATATAGGTGAGTCGGCATAAATCCAAGGTTTATGGAAGTCGTTATTATTATTACCTTAAAAAATTACTTATTGTTTTTAAAAAAATTTCTTGGATATCGATATATGGTTGGCGTATTCGTATTCAAGACACATTATATATCCTATCAGTCCAGTATCCTGACATGATCCTGACATTCACATCTTTAGCAACGAGTTATTTATTAATATCCATCCAACCGACTGGATGTTACAAGAGGTAAAGGACTCCCACATAGGTACATACAACATACGCGTCAAAAAGATTACCTTCGTAAAAGTGGTGAAAATATAAAAACATTTAAAAAATAAAATGTAAAATACAATAAATAAATTTTTTTTATTAAACTAATATATATATATATATATATATATATATATATATATATATATATATATATATATATATATATATATATATATATATATATATATATATATATATATATATTCTTTATTTCTTGTTTTAGTTTATAAACATATAGGGGACTTGAAATATATTGCAGTATAATTAATCACAAAAAAACTCTTTTCATTTTAATATTGTTGTTATACTCACATAATATTGCCTTTTAACTCTTAAGTACTCACGCTTTTTTTTTAGTGGAATGGGCGTGGAACTTACTTGCAAATTAATTACCCAACGATGAGGAGTTGTTACTTAAGTTTTTTTTTTTTATAAACTTACAAATTATTTAACTTTGAAGTTAAAAATAATTTTTTTTCATCAAGCAATTAGTAAAGTTGTAACTTAATTTGTTTGTATACGTAATCTGAAACATGAGATATTTACTATATTCCTATACACAATATTGGATATTTTCGTAATATCACTAGATACAAAATGACTATAATCAGTCGAGTGTCTATTGGACTTGGTCCGCTAGGCTCCTGATATGAAAAGTTTGATATTTATTTGTGGGGGGGGGGTTAGTAACAGGAAAGGTGTATGAAAGACTGTTAACACCAGAAACGATCTAATTCTTCGAATGAGCATTCAACGAAGTAAAAGAAAATCCAGATTTCCAGAGCAGGCAAATCTGCTGTTATTCGACCTTGTAGAAAATGTGTTGATGTTAGGGGTGATCGATTCAAGCAATTATTGTAATTTATTTTAATAAAATTGTTTATATTTTATTTATTATTTCATTTTATTTATTAAGTTTAATTAACTTTTCCAGGGAAATTTTTACGAAAAGTTTTTAGATACTCAATCTAAAAATAATATTAAACTTCCACAAAAAAAGCTGTGGCGTACTGAAAATTTCGTTTAAAATATCTAGTTACGATGCCCTAGCATCGCCCCTAGAATAATAAACTTAAATCTAATTACATCAAATGATGCCACTTACTTATTAGTAAAAACGTGCCAAGTGTAATCGATATCAGCCAAGTAGTTTTTAAATAATTTGAAGAAATTATAAAGTATCTCGAAAGCGAAGCTTGAAAACATCCAAATTCATATGAACTTTACTTGGGAGATCTATCGCTTTTTTAATTTTTCGGAATAAAAACCCTGAGACACCCTGTATAGGTATTGTACTAGTTACCCTCAGAATTTTAAGAACAGATCTATGAAAAATTGATTTTTTACCGATAAACATCAATTCTGAAAAAAATTTATTTCAATTTTAATTTAATTAAATAAAATCATTTTATTTGTTGTGATATCTACTAATTTTAATTTATTATTTAGTAATTAGAAGAAAAAAATTTATTATTATTAGTATTATTAGTATAGATGTATATAAAGACGATTCTTTATATTAAAATAAAAATATATAATAAATAAATTCATTAAAAGAATTGTTAAATACATTTAAATTTATTACTTTTTTAAATTAATTATGTAATTACTTTCGTCTATGTTCTAATAGATAAAGTTTATTGAAATATATATTTTTCATTTGTATATACGTACGTATAGAGTTAGTTAGAGTTTAGTTGGTTAGTATATTGTGAATATAATGTATAAGAATAGTAAGAAGTAGAATCAAATTCAAATGTAGTGAGCCTTAGACAACTTATTTTAACTATATTTAAGAAATGACCATTACTTGGAGGAGACTTTTTTTTGAGATTTCATCTCATAAGTTAAAAAATAATGTAAAATATTTCTCTAAATATCAGTATATATCACAATAACAGCTATATATCATGATCATTAAATAATAAAAGACAAAATATTTATTATTAAAAATTTATTAATAAATATTTATTTATTATTTATTTCGGCATTTATTCTCTGTATTCAAAGGACAAATAGTTTTTTATCTATGTCATTTCTTATTTTCCATTTGAAATTTGTATAATATTGCTACGCCTACTATAATAAAAATAATTAATGAAACTTATATATTTTAAGATCGATAGAAAGATATATATGACAAAACAAACCTAGAACAAAACTATTTTCTTTGCAATTAAAAAAAGCTAAAATAATATTCAAGTATAGAGTAATATCATATATTCATCTTTATTTATTAATATAAACAAATTCATAATACATAAACCAAATTTTATAAACCATACAATATATTAACAACAGTAAATAGAGATCAGTGGCACTAGACAACTATTTGCGAATTCTAGTTATCGTACTGTATATAACACCACGATACACTTGTTGGTTATCACTGATTTTATTTCACACCTCTAAACAAAATTTCAAATGAACTAAAAGTGGGGGAAACATTCATATGTGTCCTTCCCATTATTTTGAAAATAGACTGATCCACTCAAACTGTGACAATATTCGAGGGTTCAATACAAATGAACACAGTTCTATAGTAAGAAGTACTATATATAGTTACTTACTATACCAACCTACTTCAAGAATTTCATGATTGTTAATTAAGTTATATTATTGTTAGTGTAAGGTAAAGTACACCTATGTGATAGAGCTGCAACACTTATTTATTGTGTTTGATATCAGATTAAGGCTATATATACTTGGAGTGTAAGAGTCATCACAATCTATTTTTACATACGTGTTGGTATCCATATACATAGATACCGAGTGTTTGTTGAAATGGTAGATTGCAGATCTACCATGTGCAATTAAATGTTATTAAAGATGTCAGTACTTGGAATATCAATGGGGCGTTTAATAAGTCGTAAGACAACTAAACGAATAAGAAAAATGGCTAACAATCCAGAGGTCCAAGGTTCGATTCTTGATTGATGAGTTAATTTTTCATATCAATATTTAATCAAAAAATTCAATCTATACAATCTATACAGGGGGGAGGGGATGTTAGATGAAGGGGGAAGTAAAAAATTTGGTATATCTCCCTCAATATTGGAAAAACTACAATTTAGTTTCTAAATATTTTTTCTGTTCCTCTAATATTTACAGAAATATTTCCGATTTAAGATTGCAAATTAAAATCCTTTTTCGATAAATAAATAAATAAATTTGTCAGGTCATGAATTAATTGTAGTCCAATTAATTTTCTAAAACGTTCTTTCATCATTAATTCGCTATTTCCTATAGTTTTCTCCAAACAATTCGGACAAACACACACACAACATATTACCCTTTTATATACATCGTGTAACGGAGAAACAATGTTTTTATTTAAACAAAAAACTTATTATAACATTATTGTATTTTAAAATTATATTATATTTATTCTTTTAAGATTTATTTTTATAAATCTTATATTTATAGATTTTTAATTTAGAATACTTATTCTTAATGTAACATAAAAGTCTTACTAACTAATATTAAAATATTATTGAACAATATAAACAATAAATTATATTAAAAAGTCTATCATTCTTTTCCACGCAAACAGCAGCTCTTTTTAGACAAATTATTCACAATTAATTTATTAAACAAATGCTATTATAAGAAACAAAAAACTATACTATAAATTTACAATAATAATTCTAATTTGTTAATAGTAGTTAAAAGAGTTTTATGTTACATTAAAAAAAAAGTATTCTTAAATTAAAAATATATTATTTAATTATAAAAAAGCATTTTATTTAAATTAAAAGAATAAATAAAATATAATTTAAAAATACAATATTGTAACAATAAGTTTAGAAAAATACATAAAGCTTGAGTAAACGCCTTCTTTAAATAAAAACACGGTTTCTCCGTTACACGGTGTATAGAGATATTTATTCATACGTATACATTCGGTTTTCGAAAAATTACTTCGAATAAAAATTGTTCACCATAAATATACTTACAACTTTTAATCGGATCATTTCCCCAAAAAGTGAGCGCCACTTTTGTTGTGTATAGCACTAAGAATCTCATCTACCGTCAATGTGAATCTCAGCACCATCAGCTAACGAATTACTGGAAATAATTCCACTTTCAATATTTTCAGGACACTCTTTATTCTTTAAGTAAAGTGTACCTACAAAAAATATATTCCGCTCTTATGGAAAATGATACGAATGATTTTATGGAATGAATACGTCCCACAGTGTCTGTACAGTCAGGTATAGTCAAGTGTTAATTGGTTATGTGTCGGCATGGTTCTATTGTATTCTTTATTATCTATATTAGCTATTACTTTTTTTTTCCTTCAAAAAATATCACAGAGATATGTATCCATGTGTGCTTGGAATTATCTCCATCCGTCTGTCTATCCGTTGAAGTCAAATATAAATATTAATTTTCGTGGTCGGCAACTCTATTTATCATAAGACAACAAATAACTTTTTTATTGTAACTCACAAAATATATTCGGATTTTTTTTTTTTAGTGAGATGTTTTATTAGTTTTAATTTTATGAGCTATTTAAAAACAAATTTTATGTAATGTGTCACACTTCTGCCTCATGGTGATTAGGTTCTGTCTTCCAGCTGATTTTAGCACCAAATAATTAAATCAAATGTGCATATAGATTTTCCAATAATCCGTTCTTTTTAATAAGTTTTATCGTACCAGTTAAGTGTCCACGCGGTCAAACGCGCTATGCTTGGAACTGAAAGGTTAATGGTTCGAATGTCGGCGGGGGCAGTTAGTCAATTATAATTAATGGGGTGGTTAATTGACTTAACAGTAAGCGTATGGACAAGAACAAAGTAACCGGCTATGCTTGTGGGGGTTTTTTGCAGTTTCCCTTCACGACCCCCGATGAATATCGGCATAGTTCCTATCAAAGTCGGCTGCAGCCGCACATCTACCAATTCCTAGTCTGCATACGAATTCCTGATCCTCCACTCACATCATAAAAATGTAATGTAAAAAAAATTAATAAAGGTTGAAAAATAATAATGTGGGTGGCCTCTTTTATAGACCGTCGTGTCTCACAAATGTAGGTTAAACCCCATTATTTCTTTACTTATTAACCCCATTATTTCTATTTCTTTACTTATGTAAGGGTTGCAAAAATTTTAATTAAAACCTTCACTTGTGTTAATTTTTCTATATTTGAAAAATTATTCCGAATTTTGCTCGTTATCAAGTTACAGCGCCATAAAAACTACAATAGGGAATATGCATGAAAATTTTTTTTCACTTGAATTGAAGCATGTCTACTTGATAAATATCAAGGTAAAATTACTTTTTAAATAACTTTAAAAATAAGCGAGATATGAATGATTGAAATTCCCAATTAGACAAAGAGGGTGATAGCCCTCTTGTTATGTTATGTGACGTCATATTACACTTTCACCATTTAAAATACACGTAAAACTCCGTTTTTAGTAGTTTTGCAAGAAAGAAACAGATAATAATCTTTAAAAGCTTATAGCTTCCTTGATATTTGTCAGATTTTAATTTCGTTTTTAAATATGATTACAGTATTAACAGTATTTTCATATTCTGAAAATAAATGTGAAAAAAAATTTTCATGCATATTCCCTATTGTACAAGTTATAGGCGCCAGTTTAAGGCAAATAAATGCTCTAAATGTATTTCATAAATGAAATTAAGCTTAAAAAACCAGGGTATTATACTTATATTATGATATTTGTGTCCGTTTTCAAGATATGGTGTTGTAAAATTTCTACTTATTTGGATGCAATTCTTTACGTCACCATAACTAGAAAACGAACGAAAAATAAATGATCACCTTCGATTTTCTAAATACTTAAATTTATATGTAGCATACACTCCTGACGTTGGGTGCATTCTTCCTTATATATCCTCTGTAATGGATTCTTGGTTTTTTGAAATGACTTAATAAATATATTTTAATTCGAACTATTACTATTGAACGTATATGCAAAATAAATAAATTTATCAGATTTAGGTAGTGAAATATTTCTATTCATTTAGAGTTTGAACAATACCAAAATTGGTAAGTAGTGGCATCTATTGTCGATTTTGTGAAGCACTCGTCTATGTATCTCACATGGTATTTACAAGACCACTCCCATACATCATACACGGATTGTTAAAATATTATCAGTATACTGAACTTCAAATTTCCATATTGTTATAATAATTCAATAAAAGTTAATTATCAAATATGCTTGCAAATTTAGAATTAAATTAAATAGAAAACGTATGTTTATATTCGTATATTGTATGGTTGGTACGGTTTAATTTCGTTTATCGAAAAAATACAATGGTTTAAAATTTTCAATACAGAGGGAAGCATCTTATAAGGTGTTTAGAATAATTACGATTTATATTTAAAACGGTGATCGGGTAATTATTACTTTTTTTAATCAAACTGTAATATAATTATTTATAATCATTATTTTATTATTTAAATATTAACATTGAGTGATACAGTTTAATTAGAAAATTAGATATTATTCTACTTTTAGGTTATAATTCAATGCATAGAAACCATTAACATATAAACAACCTAGACTTATGAAAAGATTGTTGAGTGAATATTTATATGTCTTGCACGTGCTTTATGCTTCTTACTCATGACTATGAAGAATAGATAAATATATCTATTCTTCATGCTCATGACAATCATGTGACAATCCATAACCAATTACAATAATATTGATAAAATTACTCATGACGGCTGTAGAGAGGCTACATTTAAACAGTTTCATTAATAAAATAATAATTTTTTGTCTATTTTATTAACCGAACCCTAGTAACGCAGTAATTATCACGATTGAGCCCGACTACTATGTTTTTAATTATTGTCACCAAATATCATAGTGCTAAAGGACAAACACCAACAGTGTTGCCAGAAGGTTACATTTCTTACATTTTATGTAACTTTTCATCTACCCATGTAACTTGTATGTTAGAAAAAATTTTTGATACTTTGTGTAAATTTTTGAAAAATTACTTTTTCTCGTTATAATAAGTTTGTCATAATTTCGGTATTCACAAATTTTCGATTAAAAAGTCACGCTTTTATAAAATTTAAAAATTTTATATAAAATAAATAAATGAAAATGGATTGAAAAATAAATGTGTGGGTACTTACTATTTTTATTTTAATTGTTTCATTTTTATTAAATACTATATATATATATATATATATATATATATATATATATATATATATATATATATATATATATTCATTTATTTATTTAAAATACGACACGATTAACGGTTTTCAAGGTATCCGACCCATAGTGCTAAAATTTCAAACTGTACCCCTTAAAAAAATCTAATTTAAAAAATTTTATATCCCCGATTTTGATAAAAACTTCGTTTTAAGCTAATTTGGCGTTGGTTAAAGTACGATACGATTAACGGTTTTCAAGGTATCAGACCCATAGTGCTAAAATTCCAATCTGTAAGAATTGAGAAGGCAAAATTTCGCAATGTGTTGGTCGAACGTTAAAATGAACCTGATTTTCGTACTGTTTGGATCGAAATTACCGTAGAAAATGATTATTATTAAAATCGAGAACAAAATTTTTTTTCACTTTTTTCACATTTTTTCGAAGGGGTACCCCTTAAAAAAATCGCTAAAATTAGAGGAAAATTTTATGTCTCCGATTTTGATAAAAACTTGGTTTTAAGCTAATTTGGACCTAGCGAAAACGATGGCGTTGGTTAAAATATGATACGAATAACGGTTTTCAAGGTATCAGACCTATAGTGTTAATATTCCAAACTGTATGGATTGAGAAGTCAACATTTTGAAATGAGTTGGTCGGCCGTTAAATGAACCTGATTTTTGTATTGTTTGGGTCAAAATTAGCCTAGAAAATGATTATTATTAAAATCGAGAACAAAAATTTTCTTCACTTTTTCACATTTTTTCCTGCGCATTCGATGAAATTCATGTTTCAATATTAGAAAGAGATACAAACACGGTTACAGTAGAGCTATCTCTGTCATTCATTCACAGTGGAACAAAGATAGAAACACTGCAGATCAGAGGCTGTCTGTTTCTATAGGTGGTACAACTTTTCAATACAGAAAGTATATGAATCGCGCAGTCTAGTAATACTATGTCTATGATGGATAAGCTAATTTTGAAAATCACAAAGCTATAATACACAAAATTAATAATTTATCGTATGTCAATAACAAAATCATCACAATGTATCTTTAAGTTTGAAAATGTAACTTTTCAGGCATACCAATGTATCTTTCGATCAAGCTACGCTGGCAACACTGAACACCAATATCATCAATTAATTAATGATTATTATTAATGGGCTGCCTGTCTACTACTCTAAGTCTAATGCAATGTTGCAAGCCTTAAGAATACATAATTTCTTTAACTAAAAGCTCAATTATTTCAGTTAACACCACCAAGTTGAAATATAATTGAGTATTTTGCAACTTGACTACCCGAAATTATTCGTTTACATATAAGATTTTGTTCATTGGGACAAATAGGCATTAATTATTGTATATCACTGCTATATTTTACTCACTTACGTAAATGGCGTTCAGGCTTTAAAGAAAACAGAAACGTACGTTTTGATATTTAAATTTAAGTAATATCAGAAGTAGATTTTATTCAGTAATGGAAGCCAAGTTGGAAAAAAATACGTGAAAGATTGCCCTACATGTTATACAATTTGTACTACATTGAACAGTCGGTTATCGTAATTGGTTTTCAAAATGGCGGACAGTGGCTACGTATACTACTATAAACAATATTCATTTAATTAAAAAGAGATGTATACAGTAGTTACTATCATCCCAACTGATGAATACCGGATGTACAGTCGATTACCTTAATTTATCATCAATATGGCGTCAAATGGCTAAAGCACACATCTCTTTTTAATTTATTGAATTAAAAAGAGAAGTACATTGATGTATACTGTAGCCAGTTGACGCCATAATGACAAATTAAGGTTATCGAGTGTACAGTTAGTGACCAAAAGTGGTATATACTATGCAAATATGTGTTGTTGATTTGTGTCGAAAATATTCGGATTTCGAACAAGTGCTTGTCACAGGGTTGTTTGAATTTTAACAAGGAACTTCGGTTGAAATATTTTCCAAAATATTTATGTGTTTTCTATAGCTAAGAAATAAAGTCAGGTTCGTGGATGGGCAAAATCGAACCTTGTTTGTGCATAATGGGCAAAACTGCCTATCTTTGAAACAGTACTGACAGAAAATATTCCTTTTTAAAAAATAAACAACTGTTGTAAGAAACATTTTTTCATAAATTCAGTATTAACCGGGTATTTAAGCAATTGACTCAGTTAGTTGTTATTTTCACTTCGTTAAGTTGATTTCCCTTAACATTTTTTTGAATATTCGAAAAAATTCCTTAATTATATCAAATATATTTCAAATACTTCAATTTTATTTGTTAATAAAACAAAACTGCTTTCTTGATAAATAAATTAATTCGTCATTGTAACCGCAAACTTTGATTCTAAAATAAATAAAAATAAAAAAATTAATTTGATATAATAAAAAAATTTAATGCAATTTTAAAATTTTAAAAAAAAAAATTTATAAAACAATTATGACCTTGATGATATCATCGCAGTAAATAAATATACAAACCAGGATACAGGAGAATGAACTTATTAAAATATTACTTAACACGATGATGACGCATAAGAAACAAATTCTATTCCAGTTTTTACGAATTATACTTTAATACTGTTTTTTTATTTTATTACATATGCAAATGAAATCAATTCATTTCAAAACCTAGATATAAATTAAAGAAAGTAAATCATATTTTTGAACGAAATGGATTACCACAATTCATGAACATTTTAAAAACAAGAACGTGGGAAAATGTTAATTAAATAAAAAACATAAAATAAAACAAAAACCATATCATTAAATATGCTTTCTTTTGAAACTTGTTCGAAATTTTTCCATACAAAAAAATGATACACACTGAATGATTTGCTACAAGGAATTTATATCCTTAATGCATCGCATAACACATTTTTGTTGCATTTTTTTACTATTTACTGGAGGAAATATGTGTTTTCTTACATCAGCAAAACAATTTACCTTTAATAACATCGATATACCTGCTGTATAGGTAATGTAATGTAGTAAAATATCAATAACATATGTCGATACTTTTTACAAACACATACCTTCACTAGATTATTACTGAAGTAACGGACCAGAGAGTGATACTATGTGTAAGCCGATCCCACCTTTACAACAAACATTATATGCGCAGACAACATCAAATATTAAATATTTCAGTTCTTCGCCACATCTTACATATTTTTCTATACATTACATTACACCAATGTTTTTGTAAATTTAAAAAAAAAAAAAGTTTCTGATTTTAAAATATTTATTGATAAGAATTTATTTTTAATCAATGTCATCATTGTTTTATTTTCCAAATAATTACAAGTGTGTTCATAACTAACAAACAAAATCCATTAATAATTATGTATCGAAATTCTACGCTGCATTCTACTTAAATCAAAATATGTGTCTACTTAAAATAATTGAGTGATGTTGGAGATTAATTATTATTTTGGATAAACTTTTTTTTTTCAATAATTTGAGTAAGTACCAATGAATATATTATTGATTGATCAAAAAATTATGTCAATTATCGACTAAATATAGTATGATCTGTGAAACCTACTTCTCTAATGCACTTATATGACACATAGGAAAATATTTACTTAAACAGTTTCAAGTTAAGAAAGTATTTTAAACAAACTAATTGATTAGTAATTAATAAAAAAAAACACACACACACAAGAAGTAGGTTTTTTAAAGACACAACAATTTTTATCTCATATTTACAGATCAATGGTGTTTTTTTTTTTTTCATACGAAAAAATTTGGTTATCTATAAGTCAATTTTCTTATTAGTAGATAATGTATAGAGTAATATAAAAGAAATCGGGGCCACAATCTTTTCCATTTTATTGCTCTTTGATGTAAATTGGGCATCTCTCTACGAAGTTATAAATCATATTATCTTTATATGTCTAATTAATTCAATTTTCTTTGGGTGTGTAATTGAATAATAAAACAGAAAGTGCACATAATCTGATTAATTGTTCTTCCGATTTTTTTTAAGAACAACCACACACACACGAGTAAAGTCATGTATGATTTTAATATATTTACATTAAATATATGCATATTTAAATATGATCAAAACAATATGTTTTTAAATAGGGAATACTAATGCACTGTAAAGACACGAACCCAACCTTAAAAATTTGTAAACCTACTTAAAACACCCTAGTACAAATATAATTGCGTAAATTTATTGCATTTTTCAAATTATTTATGAATTTTAATGAATCAGTTAGGTTAATAATTAGTTAATTATAAATTATTTGTACGCCCACGTGAATTTTGATAATTTGTTATGTAGTCGAATTGATTTTGCTTAACTCAATTCGATTTAGTTAAAAAGATAGATTCAGTGAAATGGAAATGTCAGCTTGATAACGATACACTTCGACCGTAAGGTCCATTGCGATGCCTAAGGATGTGAGTGGAATGGAAGGAATTTTTGTGTATTGTCTAGGAATTGGTAGGATTGCGGCTGCAGCCGACTATGATAGGAACTATGCAGATATTCATCTTCGTCAACTTACGCCAACAGTTTAGTCAATTAACCGCCCCTTTTTATTCTTAATAATTGACAAACTGCCGATATCGGGATTCGAACCTATAACCTCCTAGTTTCCAAGTAGGCATACTGCGCAGGCATAACACCTATTACCGCTTGGCCACTTGGACTGGTGAAAAATCAGTAAATATATCTGCAAATCAACTCGAAAAGTACTAATGATATTGTTTAGAAATGTATGGCACTTAGTAGATAAATAAACCTTTCGATTTATATGAATATTGATGTGAAAAACTTAACTCAGCCACTAGGTATCGAAACCTGGACCTCTGGTTTCATGCTCAGTTTGCTTTTCGCTACACCACGGATGATATAGATAGATGAGTCCATTTTTTCATATCATTGACTGTATTACTTTGAAATCAACATTTACTTATTATTTCACATATAATTATTTGTGTATACTTAAAACGTCACAATACTATACCAATGTCAATTTCCATTCAGGTTAAGAAGACATAAGTATGAAAGGATAAGCGTATATTATATAGACCAACATGTCGTTTGATTTATATTATTTTTGTCATTGAAATATCTTCAATGGTTTCAAACTAAATCTCTCTTCATAGTAAAATATATACATATTGCTTACGACAATAGAAAGAATAGAGTAACATGTAGTCTATAATAGATTGTTAGAGTAACAAAAAACTTATCCCTGAGGGAAGAGGAAGTAAAATACTTTTTATCGGTTATATATATAACTAAGTTAAACTCGTCTTAAAAATACTGTAAGAGTATTTACTATTTATACAGACTTTTATGTTACGAAATTTTATTTTTAAAAAAACGGGCCGAGGAGGCGGTATCTAATCTAATATTGGACTACATTTGTCAACTGTCCTAGTCCTAGAAAAATGTGTGAACTCTCTGTCATGAGGCTTATTCTAGGTTTAACTGAAGCCAACAAGTACCTATTCAGTAGAAATATTCAATCACACAAGTATTCGCTAGAGTGGAATATGACAAGTCAGTCAGGTTCCCTCTTCGGCAAGAACCTTGTGGATTCCACTAAATAGCCACTTGGGTAATATTGTTATTTCCACTCAATGTGTGAACTCTCTGTGATTAGGCTTCTTCTAGCTTTAACTGAAGCCAACAAGTACTCAGTAAAGATATTCAATGACACAAGTATTCGCTAGAGTGGAATATAATAAGTCAGTCAGGTTCCCTTTTCGGCGAGAACCTTGTGGATTCCACTAAATAGCTACTCGGGTAATATTGTCATTTCCACGCCTTAGAACCTGGCCCGATATATTCATTTTCACTTCCACCTTTTTATTTGAATGTCGATAGGTTTAAAGTGGCTTCGCATTAAGAGATTCTCGTTAGAGATAACGTTAGGCCAGAATATTCCATAAATACAGAGGAGAACGCACTGTAGTTTTTTTTTGGAACTTTCGTAACCACCCATGATGATTCAGAACCATATCATAATGCAGATATTAAGTTGCTGTTTTTTGAAGTCGGTTAAAAATAGATAATGTTTCATTCTGATATATTGAAGCTATCGATTGCGTGTTATATTTTCGGTTACTATCAGCAGATCTGTAATTTTCTATATGTGGAACTGTTCAGGAAGTATCAAACAAAATTAAAATCAGGATATATTTTTCAAAACTAGCCACAAATAAATGCAAACAAGTTCAAATAACAACTAACTGAGTTAATTGCTTAAATACCCGGCAGATCCTGAATTTATGAAAAAAAGTTCCAAACAAAAGTTGCCGATTTATAAAAAAGGAACATTTTTTGTCTTTAAATTTTTGTTCTATCTCCTACGATTTCAAAGATAGACAGTTTTGCCCATTTTGCCCAAACATAGTTCGATTTTGTCCTGTCACGAACCTAATCTTACTTTTTAGCTTTACTATATACATACAAAATTTCAGCTCGCTATCTCTTTTTGTTTTTTAATTATCGTGGTAAATTTAATGTTCCAGCATGAAACCCACTTTTCGACAGATTTTGCTCATTTTTTTCCACAAGCTAACGTTTTCTAATAAATCCCGAAGTTTTAGAATTTTTGACCGTTTAGAAGTTTTAAAAGTTTCAAATTATTTTTTATTTCAAAATTACATTAATTTGTATATATGAATAGTAAATATATCTATGTGTTGTGTATGTGTGTTTATGTATTTGTTCTATAATAAAAGCAAACCGGTTTTTTGTCCTGGTTATATAAGACAGTGCAAGAACTACCTTAATATACCCCGGTATATATTCTATACCGGGTATAAATCGAATATACGATGTTCCTCTTCTTTTGAAGTCGGTTAAAAATAGATTCTGTTTCATTCAGTTACATAGAATTTTTCAATTTTGTAAGTTTACAAAGTTCTATTCAAATAAAAACTACCTATACTGAATTCAAAACTATTTAACAAATAAAACTTACCTAAGTCCTAAATACAGCAGAGGGTCGTATTTAAATGGAATAATTACAATAGTCATTTAAAAAATAGGGAGCCTGTCATGAAAGAACATTTTTATTACACCTGCTAATTCTAGTTAACATTAAAGTCAAGTGCAATACTGTAGTCATTCTGTTGTAAATATGAAGGGTGAAATTTTATAAAAGATAGAAGATATATAATTACAAGATAATTTTGATTATAATTATCTAAACGGAAGTGACATTCTTTCAAGAGATATTTTTTTTTATACTTATGTTTATGATTATTTCGAAAACGCCTCTAACGATTTTGTACACATCAATTATATTTTTGTGTGTATTATATGACCTACTTTTAAATACATAATAACAATGATGCCAAAATTTTGGTTGGCTATTTTATTGATTGTTTAATAAGAAATTTTTGACAAAACAACAAATAGATAATAATTTATAACAAAAAAAAATTTTAAGTAAAATACCATTAAATTATTTTAAAGATTATTAAGACAATTAAAGAGAACTGTAGGTTTTTTTGAAATTAAATTTCAAATTTTGCCCCAATTCCTAGAACAATTATTTGTATTTTATAAATACGTATTTCGACTACAAAGTAATCATCACCAATAGTTAATTGTTAAATTTGTTTGATTGAAAAACATACTCATAATAATAAAATTAATGAATGACATTCAAGGACAAATGAAAGTGACTAAATTTCTTGGCTATTTTATGAATTGCTTAATAAGAAATTTTTGACTAAGAACAAGCAGATAATAATTTATAAAAAAATATTTTAAGTAAAATACGTTTAAATTAGTTTGATTGAAAAACATATTTATAATCATAAAATTAATGAATGACATTCAAGGACAAATGAAAGTGACGAAATTTCTTTTGGAAGGATATTGCAACAATTCCATGCATACTTAGGTACACATTTAAACACTTAATGGGTATTTAATAGTTTATTAACAAATTGAAATAAATCTTTTATAATTATACGTAGAACTAGATTTGTATTTTATATGCGTCCTGTATTTGTAATGCTCAAAAGTTATCGTTGAAAGGCAAATCTGTATATACTTTAAACCAATTTTCTCCGATCCAAATTTTTCATTCGATCCAAATTAGCATAAACCGGTGTTGTAGTATATCTCTGAATCCACATCCCAGAGATAGTTACGATTAGCTAATTCATACTGATGATGACTACATTGTAGACGAAATACGTATTTATTAAATACAAACAAATGTTCTAGGAATTGGAAAAATTGCAAAATTTGAAATGCAATTACAAAACATCTTGATCATAAATACACTCTAAAAATTAAAGTTGATATTTCCCTAAAAATTTGAATATAGGTACTCGATTTGTATCCGATACAAATATTCACCGTCAGGTATTCAAAGAATTGTACAACGTATACATTTTAAGTTTTAAGTCAAATAATTCACGGTCGTTCATGGTCACAATTACTGTTTTCCCACTTAGCACTTAAATATTTATATTGTCTATAGAGAGAATTACTAAAGAACAAATAAATATGCGCACTTAAAACCAATATAAAATATTATTTTTATATGTTTATGTGTCAATTTTTTTTAAATAAAAATTATTTACTGTTTAATTTTTATTGTTTATTTGATTTTAAATATAGTAGGTATTAGAAGGGGGAATAACCCAATCGGTCACTTTGAGTAGTAGTAATACCAACGAAAAAATTATGGAACGACACTTATTTATTGATTACCAAATTAATGAATTTATTCATACTTATGTCGTAGTTTAATGTCAAATACCGTTTCTGATATGACAAGCAAAAGCTTCGAACCATCTCTATAAATCTCCAAGTTAATTATGAAATTAGAATGTTCTAATGCTTTTGGTTTTAACAACTCGTGTTTTTACACAAAAAAAACTGCCCATTCTGTTCTGAAGATATTTGTTTCAAGAATTAAAATCAACGCCTTCTATTGCGAACAACTAGGGTATGAATCATTAAAACTGGGTCATCTACTCCGAACGGTGCGAAGCTCATGAGCATTATATAATTTTGCTTTTTCTTTTTGCTAGTTTTATAATTTGAATACATTTCTTCAATATTTAGACACTTTTGAATACAGTACCTACATGTTTCCCGGAGTTACCTGGTAACTACCAACAAACTATTGTATTCATTATTAATATTCATGGAAAATAAACGTTTGATTGAAATCCTAACTTGTCTTTTTATTAATGTTTATCTCGAATATACAGAATATCCTATTGTATATTCCTACGCGAGTCAAATATTTTAAGAATAGTTCCAAATTTTTTTTATATCTCCGGGGAGTAGTACTGAAAAAATATTTTTTTCATATAAAAAAATGCATTAAACATTGGATCCCGTAATGCTTTTTTATGAAATATTAATTAGAAAATGAAAAATAATTTTTTCAAAAAACCTTAGACTTAGGATGCACAAGAACTTTCAAAATAATTTTCTTTAATGTTATTCATATAGACTGCTTTGTCCATGAAAATCCATGCGTATATATGACAGCCAATGAAATACACCCAATATAGAGATTATGTGTCGTTCAAACCTGATTTTAATAATAAATCCAGGATTATGAAGGCTAAGGTTAAGGACATGTTAAATAGGGAACGGTTGCAACATTTACAACTCAGTCTAAACATCCCCTAAGTTCAAAATATTTTAATCCAAGAAAATCCAAGCTCTATTAATGAACATCAATATTTATGACTTTTAATGAATTTCATTTGTGTATATATTGACCGTAATTATTAAGTATTTATAATATTCGATTGATACATTTCTTTGTCAATTAATATTCATAGCATGTTTTCAAGATATATAGAATTTGCTACCTAGTTACAAATTTTTTTGTACGTGAGTTCTCAATAACTTATGTGCATTATTGTATACTGAAAAATCATAAAAAAAGTAGTAAATAAGTATATCGCTGATAAGGTTCACTAAATATGTATCGTAAATACCATTATCTACAGAGTTGATTTTTACTTAAGTAATGAGTTCGATAGGTTTTATTTGGCCAGTCATTCATTTAAAAATGAAATATTGAAGCATTTTTTGACATCAAATACTTGATATGAAAAATCATACACATCTAGGGATGGGGATCGAACCCACGACCTCTGGCATTCTAAGCCAATGCTCTACCAACTGAGCTACCTTAGATGTTTTGGTAGTGCTATGCATATGATCTTTCACTATCATTTTTGATGCCATTGTATTATTAATTTTGTTTTATTTACTATTAACATATTTTTCAAATTGTTTTTTGTAAACTAGCGTCTATTTATTTCCATTGTTAGTATGGTTGCCTTTCGGTTATATTATACCAACGCTAGTCGCTTCCGTTGGTATTATATAACAGAAAGGCAGCCATACTAACAATGGAAATAAATAGACGCTAGTTTACAAAAAACAATTTGAAAAATATTGAAGCTTTTTTATATGAAAATCCAAGAATTAATAAGGGATTAACAAAATACAAACTGCTTTACACTAAACAAATTTTAAAAACTGAACTGAATAACGGACCCGTTTACTAGGCATTATCGAAATAATTAATATCGAATAATTACATCGATGTACATTTTATTTCGAAGTCATTGATAAAAAAAAAGACATATTGAAAATATTGTACAGCAAAATTCAAGAACAAAAAGTACAAACGGCTTTTGAAAATTGTTTTTTTGAGGAACAAAGATTCCGCTAGGTTGCGAATTATATTGCTGAAAATTTGGAATTACTTTTTCAAAACAATATTTTGGCATGTGATTGTAACTCGGCGATGAAATAATTTTAACAATCATTAATTCATGGGCAGCAATTTCATTACGTGACCCAGTTGTTTCAAAATCAGCATAAACGAATATTATTCATTTATTTTATTAGTAATATAATTTTTTTTAGAAACCCTTTTTTAAAGGTAGCCTTGTGTACAAATAATTTTGTAAAATGTAAAGGTAGGCTGTAATATGGCACAAAGTTTCAATATTTCAAAATTTTTTATTATTTTGAACAGTAGTCTATCCTTGAATTTACTACAATTTTGTTAGGAGAATAACAGATACACTAGATATACACAAAAACAACATACCGGTTATTTTTAAGATGTATCCATAGAAATAAATACGTTTATTAAAAAAAATTTGTATAAAATCAGAGCTCACTTACGACTACGTAAAGGTTGAGTTTTTCTAAAATTTGGCAGTAGATTACCTACTATATAATATATCCTGTCGAGATAGGATGTACCAACATGCAAATTTCAACTTTATTCCTCCTTTAGATAATTTTTATATCCGGTATATATAATATATTCAATGGTATTATTAAGTTTAGTTTCGACTTTGTAAAGGTTGAAAATATTGATCGTAGAAACAACACGATATCTCAAGAACTAAAAAAAGAAAGCGAGCTGAAATTTTCTGTGTATGTTCTAGAGCTAAAAAAAAAAGGTCAAGTTCATGGGTAAGGTCAAAAATGGGCAAAATGGGACCATGTTTAGACAAAATAGGAATAACTAACCATCTTTGAACCGTAAGAAAATCATTTTGTTAGAGACTTTTTTTTCTTAAACTCAGTATATACTGGGTATTTAAGCAGTTAATTCAGTTAGCACTTGATTTAGATATTTTTGTTCGTATTTTGAGCTTTAAACAAGATTATATATGTGGCCCTTAGAAAAGACATGTGTACATTAATTTTTCTTTAAACTTTCACTTGGAAAAGCTTTTCCAATTTTCTTGATACGAAAAATCCATTCAAAATGTTTTATAACACTTTGAAAAATGTTTCTATTTTTTTTTTCAATAAGTAAATTTAAATAAATTATAAATAAATTTAAAAAAATATTACAAAATTTGTTTGATTTGATTACATAACAAAAAATGATTAATTAATAATTTAAATAAAATATATATCAGAAATATTTATTTAAAAAAATACAGGTCAAAATTGTTAAAATTCCTTACATATACATGTTTTCAAATGAATACATAATATTTATATTTTATAACATATATAATTCACAATATTATAGAAATATATATATATAATACTTACCTACCTTAAATTTGGGACAAAATTCTTAAAATTCCTTACTATATTTATATTATTGAGAATATAAAAGAATATTGTGTTATATATTGGAACAAAATAATATTTAAAACTGTTTTGTTTTTCTTTTTACTAATTGTATACAGTCCGTAATTTTAAATACACCCAATTTAGAAACAATGAATAGTGTATCTCTTGCTGTTTATACGCAGTGTACTATGATTTGGTGTCTTTGTTACATATACATGTAGACACACTCAAACGACGGACAACGGAGAATAACGATGATGTATACATGCACGAGTAAGATGCAACTATATATAAATGATTGTAGTTAGAGGGTGATAAGTATAATAGTTATGTGGTATATAATACTGATTTTAATACATTTTAACAAGGACACACACATATAGATAGCGATAGATACACTATACATTATTTCCCGATTGGGTTTATTTTGAAATACGGACTGTATATTAGCACAATACATAATAATTCCATCTAGGTACCTAAATGAAAAATGCTAATACGTAATATTAAAATAATAACAGTTCCTTTTGTCAAATATAGCTTTCGCGGGTGATTAACATCTACAACAATACTTAAGTAATACGACACTTCTTGAATATATAAACGCACAGGCGGAGGGCATTGCCAGTATTTATCATACACTCTAAATGGGCATACTTACAAATATTAAGACTTTTAGACTATCTATGCAAAAGTGCAGACCAATTTTGGAGTATTGTGGCGGAAGATGAAATACTCATTCTGAACTAAAATTGGTTATTTACATGCTGTGCGTTTATTTATGAACATGCGTTTTTTAATGAATAGGACCAAAACTATTAAATTTTGAAAGAAATTGATTTTTTCCATTATTTATAAATATTTAATTATTGAGCTAAACCCTTTAAAATTTTTAGAATTAAAAGAATTAAATACGCAGAAAAGAATGATTTGCAACTTAGTATTTTAATTTAAATAGTTTCCGAAAAATTACAATTTATACATAATACCCCAGTCGATTATCCGATTGAAAAAGATTAAACATATTTCTAAAGCATTATAAAAATGAAGAAAGGCGCAGTTCGGGTCCGCGCCGCAGATTTTTAGTCCTACACGTGATCCGTAGACATCTGGACTGTCGCTGACCTGTATGCCCGATGAGCCATGTTTGTAATTGCTTTGCGCCGTTTTTTCATTTCCTTTTTGCCGCTGACTGTAGCTCTCATGTTTGTTCGGCACTGAACTTGTAAGGCTCGTTGGATTCCTTTCGATTCGAGCTTTCCTCTGATATGCGTTTTCTATTATTCCGAGCATATTGACAGAAATAGTTACAATTTAAGATTGAAACTTAAAATTCTAAATATCAATCTGTACATATCAGAGTTTGAAAAGAATTTTTAGGTAACAAATTGTAGCAAACATTTTCTACAACTTTACTCCTCATATATTTTTCGATTGTTCTATAAAATTAAGAGATATTTTATATTTTGTGTTTTCTTCTCTCTGTGGCCCCGTCCCCTTGACCTATATATATATATATATATATATATATATATATATATATATATATATTTCAAGAAATTTTCACGAAATTCTACCATCGGCGCAAAAACAATAGTAATTACAATAGTAATTACAAATACAATAGCTGCATTTCCTTTCAGGAAATTCGCTAAACATATTGTGAGTAATTCGAATGATAGTACAAAAATTTATTACTTTAACCGTAGCATACATACAAATACTTTCGTAATTGTCATCCCACAATATTGAATAAATCATCGACTTTAATGAACTTTTTTTTTTCGTTAAAAACTTAAAGGTTAAACTTACTTTTATAATCATTAAATATAAATATAATATTGCAGAATAAAAAATGTCTTCCATTGGTGGAATCAGTAATTCCTTAATGGATTGGACAACCGGTGAATTAGTATGGTTTGATCCAGGATTAGGTCATTGGTTACCTGGTGAAATATTAGAAGCACATAAACCATCTGGAACATTAACAATACAAGCTTTAATCAATGGCAAGGTTGGTATAAATATTATTATAAAAATTGCATTACTATACGCATAAATACTTTATTAGCATTACGCATAATTTTTGTTATTTTAAAAACTTTCACTTTCATATTAATTATAATAAGAATTTTAATAATTGATGGTTTTTAGCCTCAAACATTTGCACTCACATCAGAGAGTGAAGGATCGGTGCGTCGTCGACAAGATTTGGGTACCAATGGTATTGAAGATTTAACCCAATTATCAGATTTACATGAAGCAGCACTCTTATGGAATTTAAAAATTCGTTACGATAAACAATTGATTTACACATACGCTGGCAGTATTTTAGTGGCTGTCAATCCATATAGAATGTTTGATTCAAGTTATGGTCTTGAAGCTGCACAAAGATATCGTGATCGATTGCTTGGTGAATTGCCACCACATTTATTTGCAATTGGATCTGCAGCACATGCATCGTTGCCGAGTCCACAAGTAGTTGTTATCAGCGGTGAAAGTGGGTCAGGAAAAACAGAATCCACGAAATTAGTGATGCAATATTTAGCTGCAGTTGCACCAGCTGCTCGTGGCCAGGCATTGGTGACAGAACAAATTTTAGAAGCTGCACCGTTATTAGAAGCTTTTGGAAATGCACGTACAGCTCGTAACGATAATAGTTCACGATTCGGTAAATATCTTGAAGTCTACTTCAAAAATGGATCAATTGTTGGTGCTAAAGTAACGCAATATCTTTTGGAAAAATCAAGAATTATTACACAAGCACAAGGTGAAAGAAATTACCATGTATTTTATGAACTGCTTGGAGGTTTATCAAGCACAGAGAGGGAGAAATATGGTTTGCTAGATGCAGAAAAGTATTTTTATTTAAATCAAGGCGGGGGTGATTGTGCTCCCGGTCAAGGTGGTCCTGACTGGTCAGCGCTTTTAAGTGCCATGCAAGTTTTGGGTGTTGGAGAAGCTGAACGGGATGGAATCATTCGTATTTTAGCATCTGTTTTACATTTGGGTAATATTTATTTTCATCGAAGACAATTACGGCATGGCCAAGAAGGTGTTGAAGTGAGTTATTTTAATAGCATTATATAATTTGAGCTTTTCCATCCATAACTTAACTAATTTTCAGGTTGGTTCCGATGCTGAAATAAAATGGGCAGCACATCTTTTACAAATTTCTGCGAGTGGCTTACAAAGGGCACTGACATCCAGATTAACAGAAGCACGAGGAGAACGTGTACAATCACCATTAGGGATTGATCAAGCATTAGACGCTAGAGACGCTTTCGCGAAAGCACTT
This sequence comes from Nineta flava, assembly GCA_963920215.1. NCBI lineage: Eukaryota > Metazoa > Arthropoda > Insecta > Neuroptera > Chrysopidae > Nineta > Nineta flava. Next base: position 110,686,553 of record OY986041.1, read on the forward strand.
TATTCAGCGTTATTTAATTGGTTGGTAACGCGTGTAAACTCCATTGTTCAAAGAGGTGGATTACATGATGCCTCTAGAATTTGTTTATTAGATATTTTTGGATTTGAAGATTTAATAGAAAATTCATTTGAACAATTGTGCATAAATTATGCATCAGAATCACTTCAATTATATTTTAACAAACACGTATTCAAGCTGGAACAACAAGAGTATGTTAGGGAACGTTTGGAATGGACAAATATGGGATGGACAGATAATTCTCCAATAATACATTTACTTGGAAAAAAACCGGTTGGAATTTTACATTTATTGGATGATGAAAGTAATTTTCCGAGGGCATCGGATGCATCATTTTTGGAAAAATGCCATTATAACCATGCACTTAACGAACATTATTGTCGTCCAAGAGTCGGTGGTCATGAATTTGGGGTAAGTAATTTTAAATCAAATAACAATTACGAATTAAAAACCTTATATTTTTTATCTTGGTTTAGATTCGACATTTTGCGGGACAAGTGTGGTACTCGGTTGAAGGATTTTTGGATAAAAATCGTGATGCATTACGTTTAGATGTTGTGGAGCTTTTAGCTTCTAGTAGAGAACCTTTAGTGTGTACAGTTGCTAGACCATTATTAATTGAAGCTCAATCTAGAACTTTACCACGAAGTTCAAATGGACGATTTGTTACAATGAAACCACGTACACCGACCGTGGCTGCACGTTTCAGCGATAGCCTACAACAATTATTAGAGTCAATGGGACGCTGCAATCCATGGTTTATCAGATGCTTAAAACCTAACTGTGAAAAAGCAGCTATGAAGTTTGATATGCCTGTAGTTTTACAACAATTACGGTATTCTGGAATGTTGGAAACAATTAAAATACGACAATGTGGTTATCCAATTCGCATTAAATTTCAAGTTTTTGTAGAAAGATTTAGATATTTACTAAGTGGTAAATCTTTAAGAGGTGCTCCGTATCGTGACTTATGTAGATCGGTATTAGACGCCCAACCACCGACCGGTGCTCCTGGCCCTGATTATCAATTAGGTGCCACACGAGTATTTTTACGTGAAGCTCTGCATCGACGTTTAGAAGCTGTTCGTGCTGAAGTATTAAGAAACGCAGCAGTTACTATACAAAAACATATACGCAGACGCTTAGTAAGACGTAAATATTTAACTATGAGAAAGGCTGCATTGTCAATCCAAAAGAATTGGCGAGGTCATAAACAAAGGAAAGACTTTGTGAAGTTAAGAAAAGCTACGGTAAAAGCTCAAGCTTTATACCGTGGAAAAATGGAACGTAAACGATATGCGTATCGGAAGAAAGAATGGACGGCACAAAAAGATGCACGTGAACGTGCCAAACAGCGTGCTGTTCGTGATACACAACGTGCTGCCGTTCATCATTTAGAAATTCCTGCGGAGTTAGCATTTATTTTCTCTAAGCTGGAAGGATTTAAACCTGCGCATACTGAACGCAATTTAATAAAAGTTATTGGAGGTGTTACTGGTACATTACATCCAATCCAATTACCCCCTGATTTGGAACAATTTACTTTTGGAAAATTTTGTTCAGTTTATTTTAAAGGTATTTATTCAATTATTTTCGCTTCTGTAAGTATAAACTAAACGAATAATTTTTTAGGTTCGGAATTAGGCGTACGCAGAGAACCTATAACAGCACCATTCTTATCCAAAGCAGCAGCTCGAGATCAAGATTTTCATGATTCAGTTGCTTTATTTAAACTGATTTTACGCTGGAGTAATGATCCTCAATTAAACGGAGCTCGAGAAAAAGCATTAGCAGATTATGTGGCTCACAAAGGACTTGGTTCTCGAGGTCTTCGTGACGAATTGTTAGTACAATTATGCAACCAAACTTGGAAAAACGATCAAGCAGAGCGTATTTGGCAGCTTATGGCCCATTGCCTCAGTTCATTTGCACCCAGTCCATCTTTAGGTAAATACTTATTAAAATTTATCAGTGACCATTCATCCTCTGGGCAAAAATCGTTGCTACAAAGAAAACTAGTCCGTTCTATGCGAAAAGCTCCGAGAGCGAGATCATTGCCTCCTAGTTTATTAGAATGGAGAAGTATTCGCCATCATGCAGACATGGCGTTACCAGTCATTTTACCTGATGGACAACAAATGACAGTAGCTATTGATTCTTGGAGTACTTGTGACGAAGTAGCTGCTGCTGCAATTTCATCATTAAATGTGAGTTCAGATGGATGGAGTGTAGTTTTGGATGATTCGGGATATGTTACAGATACAAATGGCTATGATTATGTATTAGACTTAATAAGTGAATTAGAATTGTGTCCAGCTTTCCCAGCAGAACGTTCGGAACTCTTAAAAGTGCCAAAGAAACCGGAAAATTCTCCAGAAATTAAACGACCTCAAGCACCACCACCAGCCCCACCTGTGTTACCTTCTCCAAGAAAAATTTCACGAGAAGTACCTGTACAGGAAGTCATACAAAGAAAATCATCTCAAGAAATTTTGTCCAGGAATTCAGCATTAAATGAACGATATTTCGAAAGCGAAAGAACACGGTCTAGAAGTTTGGACAATTTGCTAGATTCATCGTCACCAGCTCTATCTGGACTTGGATTGTCACAATCTAAATTAAATGAACGATACCGAAGTTCAGAAAAACTAAATCCAATCGAGCCAGTTTTAGCTATTTCAAATATGTCATACAAACAAGAAATGGATTTTGAGTATCCTGATATATCTAGTGTAGGAGCGGCATCTTCTAATAGAGGTTCATCTGCACCACGTTATATTAAATCACAATATGCTGGCAAGAAAGCACCGCCAGGCTCTCATTCTAGTCGTGCTCATATTGAAAAATCGGAGCCAGGTGCACGAAGCTCTGCATTATCAGATACTAGTGAAGCACCATCTTTAGCAAGTCATGTGCGAAGAGTTAGAGTACCTAGCCAAGCATCTGATGTAGATCAATTCTTGGATGAATTATTTAGTCCAGTTCTTGATGGTAATTTGGATGAGCTAAGTGATGCTAGATCATTAGCAGCCAGTATTCGAGGAGGTGGACAGAATGATAAAAATTGTTCCTTTAACGATTATTTAGAAGATTTCTTCACTCAAATAACTCTGGACACTAGCTTGAAACACCTTACCGACAACGACAATATGGTTAATTGTATTAAAGGAGGTGGAACGAAACCTCAACATAATGGAAGTGCAGCTTCCCCAGGAGCCAGTTTTCCATATTCACCGATAGCTCCAACAATCTTATCGCCGCAACCCTTAATGATGCCAACAGAGAACGGTGGTTTTATGCCAATATTTAATATGCAAGGTATGAATATGCCAAGCAATGGCCAATCACCCGATTCTGCAGCATATCAGCAAAATCTTCAACGTGCATTCTTACAATCTGCTATGGCACAAAATATACAGATTCAGCAACAGTTATTAGCTCAAAACCAAGCATTACAACAACTCTTAACTCAACAAAATCCAGATGAACTAACACAAAACCCAATAACTTCAACACCAGTATCAAATTCACCGAACAGACGTTTAAGTTCACGAAGTGGTCGACCAACACCACCAATAGATTTAAAAACAAGAAAAGCAAGTTCTGATAGTTCAAGAGGCGGTGTAATTCCACCACCTCCACCACCTATGCCCCCACCATTAGATCCAAGTGATCCCTCTGAGGTGCGACCTTTCTTAGATCCGTATGGTCGGGCAAAAACAGTCAGGATTGGGAAATGGCGTTGGCCACCACCTCAGGACGGTAACGTAACTGAAAATGGTGATTTTATGCAATTCAAAATTAAGCAACAACGAAAAATGACACCTTCAAAAGAGCAACACTCTAGAATGAATTCACCAAATTCACCAAACTCTCCAAACTCACCAGATGGGATTGACCATCATTATGTAGATGATTCGACATCCAGTGTTGATTGGGATGAACTAGACATGACTGGATTAGATCGTCAATCATCGGTTAATCCAGGTAACATATTTGATACTATATTTCGTTTCCAATATCTAACGATTCTATGTTTTTAGGTGCACGTCAATCGTCTAGACGATCTTTCGAAATTGGAGCATCACGACCAACTCCTGGCAGCGTGGGTAAACTTAAACTTAGTTCAGAAATGCGACAACGTTTGGAACAAGTAACAGCAAATCATTCTGTACGTTCAACCAGTAACAAAGAGAAACCTCAACGAACGGTTAATAAACTTGAAGACACAAGACGAATGATGCTTGAACAACAACTTTCTGGAGCGAATCGTTGGGATACTGGTAAGATTATACAAAGAACTATGTATCCAGGTTGTTTACTAATGTTTATTGAAAAATATTTAGGTTCTACGAACTCGGATGCTTTATTACATGCACCACCACCTCCACCTCCACCAGTGGGTCCAACACCGCTACCTCCTGCCCCATCAGGGCCAGCTCCACCACCACCAGTAATTCGTCCACCTGAACCACCATCACACCAACCACCTGTACGTGAATCATACATGACAAAACGACAAGATCATGATACCTTTGGTGTACACCAAACTCCAAATAATTTACAACGAAGCTCATTTTCCTCAAATTGGGATATGCAAAGTGAAGAACGAGATTTGGATCAAATGCATGGCCAACAGTGGGATCATGAAGGTGAGCTAAAAACATCGGCATCACCACAACGAAACGAATCAAAATGGTCCGATGATCAAGACATGCAACGACCCACATTTAGAACACATCAAATGAATCGAAGTGCACAAGAGAGGGAACGAAAATCATCAGCAGCGTCAACTGTTCAAACACAAACTACCGATAAGCACAACGACAAAATTGAAAGTAAATATTTGTATATTAAATAATTTTCCTAAATTGAAATTATGTAATTTGTTTTTTTTCTCTTAAGTTGATGATTGGCCAGACTTTTTAAAACCAGTAATGCCCGCTCCAATTGCCAACGTTCCAAAGAGTCCATCGCCAAATAAAATAAATAATTCACAAGAAATATCACCAGCTGTTTCATGCATCACATACAATCGTGTAAATTGGTCGCTACATGTTCGAAAAGAAGTGTTCACACCAGCAGAGACATTAAATCCTCCAACAGCATTACATTTAATATTTTTACAAGTTGTAAAGGATGTGTACAACGTCACACCATGTTTACGTATTACGGAAAATGATAAACGTGCAGCAATCACAATACTTCAAGGATATGGAGTGACACCAAACAATTTACAGGAATCACATCGAACACATGTTAAAAAACATCTGATTGAATTGGCTAGATCGTGGCCATTGTATTTTTCACGGTTGTTCATTGCATCTGCAGCTCCGCCAGTAAGTATTTTACTTGACTACAATAGGAATAAAGATCATGTGTTTCACACAGGTGTGCATTTGTGCATTTGCATGCGTTTGTATGTTACGATCAGCATGGGCATGGATTGCTCTTCAGAGCAACTGGGCTCTCTATAAGTTGAGTGAGAGTAAGCAAGAGAGGTATGTTTTGAAGTAAGACGGGACGATGTTTCAATACAAGGTGGCCTACCAATTATTGCCCAATAACTTATTTGATTTTAGATGTTTCATATGTGAAAATCCCGATTCACATAGATAAGAAGATGCGAAACAACTACTAAGTTTCTTATTTATTTATTTTTAATAATTCTGCATATTCAAACGAAGATGGATTTTCTACGACAATTTGTTGGAAGGGTAATCATTTCGTTTAATAACGCGCAATTATTGGAATCCGGAAAAAAATTTGAGAAAAATTTCTATTAAAACGGGAATTTTAAATTTTCTATTAAAAGGGGCCACTAAAAAATCACTCATTACATTTATATTTTCGAAATCTTTAAATCACTACTTTTATTTTTTTTGAAAAAAGAAATTATACGAAAAATAATTTTCACTAGCACGAATAGTACTTTTCACTTTTTCAATACAAAGTAGACTAACTCGAAGGAACTCAGGTTGAGTAAGCTACCATAAAATTCCCACTTTATATAAAATTTAGCCATTGAGGAATTAGTAACAAATTCAGTCAAGTCACCATTATTCATATGAATATGTAAATATTATTTCTAAATTTTAATTTCATTAATTTGCAGTTGACCGATGTACAAATTGTTAGCGTATCTCATTGGGGCATTCATTTGGTACGTCGTGATTCGAACAATTCATTACGAATCATTTGTTCATGGGGATTGGCCGAATTATCTGGATGCTCAGCACCTAGACCAGCTACAGTTTGTTTAGATGTTCGTGGACATCCAGCACGAGTTACATTACACACAACATATGCGTCACAGTTAACTGACATGATCAATAAGTTTTGTAATGAATATCGACAGATTCATCCAATGGTAAGTCATCTATTATTCGAATAATTAACTTTTTTCATTATTTAATCCACTGAAATGTTTTTACGAAATTTCTTAGACATCCATTCATTCTATGAATTGGCAATTATTAATTATGGAATTTGTGACCCAGTACATCTACCCTAACCAAGCTTGGCAGGAAATGTGTTCCATTTCTCGAGTATTTGCTGTCAAGTCATATCTGCAAAGACTTCGGGGCATCTTCTCAAAACTATATTTGTCGATTATTTCCATCACTGTGTTAGCTCCATTCGAGACAATCAAGTATGGTTGAAGAGTACTGCGTACACTGGATATTTATTATTCGCGAACTAATAAATTTTTCGTACGTATAAATCACGTCGTGTGATAACGATAGTCGGTAGCGCTACTCAGTGGTCCCGAATCGACATACTCATTTAATGGAACAATTCAGAATAACTAAGGACTTTGTAAATTTACTAAGTTACTCAGAATATCTAAGTTAGTTTTTTGTCTAGTCCTTAAACACTAGACTTATGGGTATTGGCTAAATTGTAAGTACATATACAGGTGTTCTGAAATTCATTCAAGAAAACTATACCACGGTGTAGAATTGCAAAAAACAAACAAAAAAGTTTAATAAAGTTTTTCGATTTGACGCTTATTTTTTAAGATATAATCAATTAAACATTGATAAATTCAACCAAACACAGAGCGGATAGTGTACGTATACTCACATTTTTTTGAGTATTTATTGTTAAATATATTTTTTATTTATTGCGTTCGGACCATTAAAAATCGGTATTTATGTACTTTGGTGCATACTTAACAAAACCTAGGTGGTATAGAGTGGCTAAGAGTGATGCCAGTACCGATCTTCAATTTATAAACACCGCCCCGCGCTACTGCTGAGGCCACGCCTCCTTACTCTATGCGCTCTGTGATTGGTTGAATTTATTAATGTTTAATTGATTATATCTCAAAAACTAAGCGTCAAATCGAAAATCATTATTAAACTTTTTTTTTGTTTTTTGCAGCTCTGTAGTTTTTTTGAATGAATTTCAGCACCCTGTATATATTTTAGACTGACTGACTAAGTCAATACCAAATCTAGTCTGGTATACAAATAAATTTTAAAAAAATATTTTAAATTGAATTCCATACAACCACAAAGTTAATTTGCCTACCTACTTTGACTACTCATCTCAAAACTTCTACTTCCTTTAAAGGATATTTAAAAAATACCTGAGTTAGTACCTAGAAAGGAAATCGATATAGCTTGGGAACCAATATCTAGGTTGTTTTCTTAAAGTATATTCATATTTGGAAAAAAAAAAGAACCTAGTCATTAAAACATTGAAAGGATGTCGTTAGAAAACGGTTTACTGTTTTATTATCGAATAAAATTATTAATTAAAGTTGTATTTAACTTTTTTAAGTTTAATTATAGGTAATGAAAGAAATTCAATAAACCATTAATTATGAATATTTCTATAGTTTTTAATTTTAATTAGTCGTTGGTAATAAAAATATTTTATGTATATAGATTAAATCTACAAACAATTATTGTTAGTTAATTATCAAGCACATATTGTTAGTCAATTATTAGCAAAATTCATATTCATAATCAAAAATTGATCTAAAATCTAGTTTCTACGGATAAGGCTTATCGGGTAATATAATTACGAAATGGAATATGAAAAAAACATTATTTTGGTGCTTTATAAAAAATTAATAGATTTCAACAATTTTAATTTCTTCAATCATTGAAACACTTTTTCCCCGAGTACATTACGGCTAGAGGATACTAGCACCCCATCCATGGAATTTCGAAAAACCAATTATACCATCTAATTGGTCATAAATGGTCAGACAGTCCCATTAATTGGTCAACGATAGAAAAAAGGTCATGAAGAAATTTCAGTACCCCATATTCCATACAGAGAAAAAATGAAGGTACTAATCGATTGAGAATATCCACTGATAATTGGTCTGTTAAAATAAATAATTGGTCAGATCTATTTCCTGGGAAAAATCTATTTCCCGGGAGACTGCCTAAATCTATTTCATGACCTTGAAAATAATGTAAAACATCGATAACAAGTTTTCTATCACTGACCAAAAGTTCAAATTTCCTAATTTTCGAAAATTCTTTTAACATCCTCGAAAAAAATCATCAAAAATCACGTTTTTAGTAATCAATTTGAATGAAAATTAGTTTATAAGCTAAATCGGACCAATAAAACACAAAAATGCAGTCGGTTTGATGATTAGACGAATGGTTTCTAACATAGCCCCTCTTTATACCTTTTATTTATTACTTCAGAATCAGGGAATTTCAGAACACCATTTTGATCGCCATCCTGTATAATATGAGAACTACCTGTAGTGACCAATCCAAGTGGCCGAGCGGTCTAAGGCGTTATGTCTGCGCAGTATGCCTACTCGGAAACTGGGAGGTTATGGGTTCGAATCCCGACATCGGCAGTTTGTCAATTATTAAGAAAAAAAAAGGGGCGATTAATTGACTAAAATGTCGGCGTATGGACAAGAACGAAGTAAACGACTATGACTGAGAAGGTTTTCTGCAGTTTCCTTCACGAACTCCAAATGATTATCGGCATAGTTCCTATCATAGTCGGCTGCAGCCGCATATCCTACCAATTCCTAGTCTATACACAAAAATTCCTTCCACTCCACTCACATCCTTACATCCTTAGGCATCACAATGGACCTAATGGTCGAAGTGTAGCCCGCCCAGGGCAGTCTCTACAATCAATCTATCTCTATCAAAGTGAACATCCAGATAAGAACATTTTAATAGCCACTTGCACGCTGGGCGTAGTTCTTACATGCAAGTTTCTACACGTATAAATTATTTGTAATTCTAATTGATTGTTTCTCATCAAAGAAAGTGTGCAGATTCATACAAAGTTATTCTCCTGTTTAACTGGTCAGCCGAGGCCGGTGTTGTAACCTACTTTATGTACTTATACAGTAGGTATATATTAAGATATGTTGTGTATGTAATATACACGAATGTACGTATATATTATAACTAAACCCCGAAATCAGTCAAAGTACAGGGAAAATTTTTTTAAATACGGAGATAGTCATCGTGGACTATAACGGCTTTTTTTTTCAAAAGTGGCCAATCTCTATTTCAATCGAAAATATTGGAAATAACACATTAGTATAGTAAATATTTTTCCCAAGGTCACACGACTTTTTCCCAAAAACTAAGTTTAAGGTTTTATTATTACATTTAATTTTTACTAAATTTGGCAATTTGTGGCACATGTGGGTGCAGCACATTTACTTGACTGGAAATTTTATGGGCTAACAATTTAAAAAAAATGTATTTAGAATACTTCTCTGATTAAAAAACTGATTGCCATTTTTTTACCGACGAAAGAAGGAGGTACTCAATTCAACCTATATATATATATATATATATATATATATATTTATATACATATTATGTATGATTACGAATAACTTTTTACTTATCCGATTTGATTTCGTTAATTCTTTTTTTATTGGATAGGGTATACTTCGAAATTGGTACCATATAAATTTGAAAAAAAATTTCGCCCCTAAGGGTTGAAAAATAAGGAATGGTTGATTTTTCACCACGGAATTTTCATCTGTGAACCGATTCTGTTGAAACTTGACACACATATGTAGTTCTAATAATACTATAAGCCAAAAATAAAAAATAAAACTTTTTAACAAAAAATAGAACCGACGAAAGAAGAAAGTCACTGAAAAGCAAAACAAAACTTTGTAACAAAAAAGTCTTACACAAATGTAAATACCTAAATAATTTTGAGTCGGCGCCAAAAAATCTCCATTGAAATAGGCGAAGTGAATCTGATTTTCGGTTGAAAGTAAATATTACAAAATATTACATTTTGTTTGTTTGGCGTCGACTCAAAATTATTTAGGTGTTTACATTAGTGTTGGACTTAAAAGTTACTTTTTTTTTCCTTTCTTTTTTCGAAGGTTTAATTTTTTGTTACAAAATTATTATTTTGCTTTTCAGTTACTTCCTTCTTTCGTCGGTTCTATTTTTTGTTAAAACGATTTATTTGTGGCTTATAGTGTCATTAGAACTACATATGTATGTCAAGTTTCAACAGAATCGGTTCACAGATGAAAACTCAGTGGTGAACAATCAACCAGAAACCATTCCCTATTTTTCAACCTTTAGGGGCGAATTTTTTTTTCAAATTTATATGCTACCAATTTGGATGTATCGAAATAAAAAATTATCGAAATCGGATTACTCTGTAAAGAGTTATGCGTGATCATACATTAAAATATATAAATATATATATATATATATATATATATATATATATATATATATATTTATATATATATATATATATATATATATATATATTTATATATATATATATATATATATATATATATATAAATATATATATATATATATAGGTTGAATTGAGTACCTCCTTCTTTCGTCAGTAAAAAAGTCACGATAAAATCGAATTTTAAAAAATTCAATAAACAAATTAAACCCGAATATCTAATTTGACTAGTTGGGAGTAACTTTAACTGAACTCGGGCTCTTAAGGTAACATACGTGTATACAGATCGTACTGGGTCATATTCAGTAGACCAAGAAACAAAAACAAAAATGCATACGATATGTTTATTATATTTATTATTTACGCAGATAGGTATCATAGATATGCTCACAAACACAATGATTTTGATTCAACGATTTCACTCTAACATTCATTGTTTTCACTCGATAAAATAATGCAAACTAAAACTCTAAAATATAAAAGTTTAAGAAACTGAAACCCGCCTCGAAAAAAATAAATTACACATTTTCAGAATCTGGAAATTAAAACCTTTCATTTGATACCAAACTCGATTCATTTGTGAATTTATTTTTTTGGCCAGCATATTATACAATTTATATATCTACCATGTTGGATTTAATAGTACGTCACATAGTCTATGACTCGCGGAACGCTAAGACGAAGCGAACGACACCTCATTCATCAAAATCAGATGAATAGTTTAGGCGCTACGGTGGAACATACATAAATACAAACATACATAGATTGCTAAAAACATAACCCTTCCTTTTGGCTTTGCTGTCGTCGTGTAAAAACTAAATTTGGTTACAGAAAATGTAAAATTAGTAGAGATTTTTTATAGAAAAACCATTTTACTTTAATTCTAACCAGAAAATCGTTGATTAAGATGCAATCATCCGTAAGGAATTCTTATTCATTGCACCACCCTCTAGCGGTCACAGGTCGCCATAAACATTAATAAAATAAATGTTAATTAAGATTTGTTTCCAAAAGAGAAATTATGTATATATTCGCTCAGATGACGCAGCTCCTGCGAAACGATTTATTTTGTATTTAAACTTGTGACAACTATGTTAATAAATTAGACACTCTGATAAATATTGTTTTAAAATATTCTGTTAATTATGCAGTTTATTCATTTGCATAAAAATATGGTATTATCGAACGTTAATCGAATTGATTATTTTTTTTTTTAACCAGAATAATTAAAACTTTTATGGTACATTTTTCTATAACTGGGCAGCATGACCTAAAACCATGTGCCCAGCTAAACAAATACACTGCAACAACCGTGTTTATTGCAAAACTTACTAGTCTACATCATTGTCTGCATCATAACGCTGTCACATTTAAGGATGTACGAGCGCTGATGTATAGTCCATTTATAAAATTCTTCAAAATCTTATATAGTACATTCATAAAAGTCCACAATAATGTTTATTATTTTTTGTCGTAAATTAAAATTAAAATTTAATTCAGGCCCGTCCATACCGGGCCTAAAAAAAAGATATTTAAGAAAAAAACATGAGATTTCGAGTAGTTAAGCTACCGCCGACAGAAATAAAATCTACCCGAAATCTCAGTTGTTTTCTTAAATATCTTTTTTTTTTGGCCCGTCATACCGGAATTTTATTGGATCAATCTCTTTAATAATTTTTTTTTATTGCGTAATTGTTTTTTTATTCGTCTTATTTTTAAGTGAAAATTATCAAAATATGTGTAAAAATATGGGTTTCTCCATAAGAGCAATGCATTTAAATTCGAACTTTAACATTAAATAATTAATTCAAGACCGCCGTAAAACCCCCCACCCACACCCCTGAAACTTTAATAATTACTTCAACTACATGTAAACAAAAAATCAAGCTTTAATCTTTTTGAAGCTTCAGTGCTCGTACATCCATAATTTCATTAAAAGTGTGCGAAAATGTGCCTGTTTCATGTATCAATGAAAATGGAATATTCAGCCATGGAGGATTCCAAACTTTTTGTAGTCACCATAAAAATAGTTTTGTAACTGGGCAAGCATGCCTTAATAAAATATACTCAGATATCCAAAGTCACTGTAACAAGCATGTTTATTGCAAAACTGACTCGGCCGTCTATTTCAACCCGCAAAACGTTGCCAAATTTATTTTCTTTAAAAATTGTACGAATGTGTGTTCCAAACTTTGTGTATTCACTATCGGATTATATATTTAGATCAGATTATCATGAATGAATGACTTTAATTTCCAATTGTAAAAATATTCAAAAAAAAAAAATTGTTTCCATTTCGATAAATATCTAATAGATAGCCAACGGATGGTCTAATAGATATTTAAATGAAACCTATTTTGACAAAATGGAAACCCGACTTCAAAAATCAAATATCCTATAGCAAAAAATGCACTAAAAAGTAAAAAAATAATTGCATATTCTTGTGCCAATTTTAGTTCAGCAAAATTTTTTAAATATATATGTACAATTATTGTTATTTTTGGAGGCGGTGTCAGCATAGAGAAATTCACATAACTTTTTGACACCGCCTCCAAAAATAACAATAATTGTACATATATATTTAAAAATTTTTGCTTAGGTGAACTAAAATTGGCACAAGAATATGCAATTATTTTTTTACTTTTTAGTGCATTTTTTGTTATAGAATATTTGATTTTTGAAGTCGGGTTTCCATTTTGTCAAAATAGGTTTTATTTCTCGCTTTTTAGTGACTTTGAAGTTCTATAACTGATTTTATTTGTCTAAATATGGGTAGGACCTACTAAACGTCCAACTAATTTTTAGTGAATTTTTTTATACCACTTTTTTTTATCAGTTTTTTTTTTTATTTTTTGTGCATTTTTTTATAACAGATTTACAGTTTTTTTTACAAGCATTTTGTTTTTTTTTTGTAAAAATTTTTTTTTTTGGGGTCGGTTTTTTTTTGTAAAAAAATTTTTTGAAGTCGGTTTTTAAAAAATTTTCTTATTTTCCCATTACGAATGAGTATACCCTTTCAAAAAAAAAAAAATTCGCAGAAATCGGTTATCACATATAAAATGAGGGTTTTCCTCGATTTCCCGGGGATCCCCTCATCAGAATGCGATTTGGTGACAATGGGACCAATGGGAAACCAAACCCTTTAAAACAAAAAACAAAATTCAAAATCGGTTCATAAATGACGGAGTTCTGAGGTGACGCACATTAAATAAAAAAAATACAGACGAATTGAGAACCATGCTCCTTTTTGAAGTCGGGTTAAATAGTTCTTGTCCGTTGACTTTGATCATGCATTTACATAAAATCTTATAAAATATCTAAAAAAAGATATTATTCATAACATGTATACCTTATCGCTAAGCATAATCATAAATATGAAAAAAAAACAACATGAAAGTCATCCATATGTGAGATATTTTAAATATTATTACAACTGTTCACTTGTTTAACCACAATTCACTGACTGGCCATCATTAAAATATGTTTATAAATATCTAAAAGTTACGAGCTAGACGATCGGGACGATTTACCCATTGTATTTTGGTTTTTTTTTTTTATGCACAAACGAAAGTCGAATATCAATTGATTTAAAAATTTTAATATTAAAGGGGAAAGTTAATGAGATGTCAAAATATGTAAATTTTTCAAAAAAACTAATGGATTCTACAATAATATTCAATTTTGTAATGCGTTACAACATCAAGTTGTTTTTTTTTTTTTTGTTAATTACGCGCAATTTTGCGTATCTCATCGATTTTAATGTTATTAAAAAATTACTGATTAGGAAGTTATTCAAATAATAAAACATTTTACCACAATACTCGAAACAAAATTGTATATTAAAACATTTATTTAAAAAATATAATTTTAACAAGTGAAAATAACAACTAACTGTGTTAAATACCCGGCTGCTTAAATACCCGGTATATATTGAATTTATCAAAAAAGTTTCCAACAAAAGTTGTTTATTTTTAAAAGAGGGACATTTTTTGTCTTTAAATTTTTGTTTTATCTCTTACGGTTTCAAAGATAGACAGTTTTGCCCATTTTGCCCAAACATAATTTTGCTCATTCGAGCTTGAGCTTGATCTTACTTTTTAGCTGTAGAACACACATACAAAATTAAGTCGAAACTAAAATTAAAATACCCTGATATATATTATATACTGGGTAAAAAAATATACATAAGATTTCGATTACAACGCAATCATCGTCAGTAAGAAAATTACGTATAGCACATTAAAGAAACAAACAAAAAATGAGTAAAAAATTAAATTTAAAAAAATTATAAAAATAAATTAAACAAGAATTTTTAACATGTTAAATTATATTTTTAAATTATATTAATTATATAAGTCATTTAGTCAAATTTGTTTTCGGTTAGACGGTTAACCAGTGTTTATCAGTGATGTTTCAAGTGCAGAAGCCTATAGGGTGTCAGAAAAACAATTTTTGTACCGAAACTTTGGATCCATCAATCCTGGGAGGAATCCCGGCGGAGAAGTTGTGGGCCTTCTGCGTGACTTCTAGCTTCGACAGAATCCTATAGCTGCATCTGCATAAAATATCACCTCTTACCCGGAGAAGTCTTGCCTTCGGGTGACAGATTGTTCTCAAGGAGGGCACAGAGGACCCCTTGGTCTAAGTGCTAAAGACCCGTTTGCGGTACCCCTCTTTCTAATTATTATTATTATTATGGTACCTACCATCAAAATGATCTCGATAAACTTCGAGACGATTTGAGGTTGATGGTGACGTTTCGCCATGCCAGAAATTGAAGTAATCAATTAATAATTTTATAAGTAAAAGAGATTGTTCATTAATTGATTCTTTTCCACCCTATATGAAATCGGAAGTCTAAATAAAATTCCCGAAGATATTAATTTAAAAAATTTGAATTTTTTAATCGTTCGTTTAATCTCATGATTTAATCGTTTCCACAGTTTATATTATTAAAAATATTGAAATTAAAATTTATTAATAACATTTGTCATTTTTTGCATAAATAATATATTTAGATATAAACTCACTTTCAAAATTATTAAAAGTGTGTGTTTCTGGCAGATTAAAAAAAGACGCCAGTAAGTAGCAAAAAATTTCTCTAGTAGCAAAAAACTTATTTAAAAAATTATTTATTAAAGCACATTTTTTGATTATTTTTCTTTCGGTTAAAAGTGGTGTTTAAATCTAAAACTTGACCTTTTGACGAGACGAGACGAGACGAGAATATTACATTTCCGTATTTGTCTGTCTGTCCGTCTGTCCCTGGATACGATAGATCAAAAACGAAAAGAGATAACGAGCTGAAATTTTGTGTGAGTGTTCTAGAGCAAGAAAGTAACTTAAAATTCGTGAATGAGCAAAATCGGAACAACTTTCAAGCAAAAGTTGTTTATTTTTATAAAAGGAATATTTGTTTACTTTAAATTTTTGTTCTATCTCTTACGGTTTCAAAGATTGGTTGTTTTGCCCAATCATGGTCCGATTTTGCCCAACTTAACCTTACTTTTTAGCTCTAGAACACACATACAAAATTTCAGCTCGCTATCACTTTTCGTTTTGAGTTATCGTGTTGACGGACAAACGCACTGACACATTTGCGGAAATGGACTAATTAGATCATTTTATGAACACCTAAACCAAATTTTTTTTTCTGGGATCCATATTTTCAACCTTTACAAAAGCAGAACTAAACTTAATATACCACCACCCTGGTATATATTATATACCGGGTATAAAAATTAAATCATTACCCCACCCTAAATGATTTACTGTTTTGTGATTAGTCCATTTTTACAGATTAAAAATCTATAGAGATTGAAAGAGAGTACTAGAGATAGATTATAGAGGCTGCCCTGGACGGGCTACACTTCGACCATAAGGTCTATTGTGATGCCTAAGGATTAGAGCGGAGTGGATGGAATTTTTGTGTATAGGCTAGGAAATGGTAGGATATGCGGCTGCAGCCGACTGTGATAGGAACTATGCCGATATTCATCTGGAGTTTGTGAAGGAAACTGCAGAAACCTTCTCAAGCATAGCTGGTTACTTCGTTCTTGTCCATACGCCAACAGTTTAGTCAATTAACCGCCCCTTTTTTTTCTTAATAAATGACAAACTGACGATGTCGGGATTCGAACCCATAACCTCCCAGTTTCCAAGTAGGCATACTGCGCAGACAATACGCCTTAGACGGCCACGTACCAGTCCACGTGGCCGTGTACTATAGCCGTGTACGAGAGTACTATAGTATGTCTCTCGAATATTTATCGAATATCAGGCTTCAAATTTTCATCTCGTCTGATTTCGAATCATCTTTTATTCGAGTCAGCATATTAAGCTGGTGAATGCGTGTGTTGAACGATTGGACATTACTTAAAAAATCGAATAAAACTTATTTTCCAATATTTAGTTATTTGAACGACCTCTACTTGAATAATTAAGGTCATTTCATCTATTTTGAAATAAACACCAATATTAATTATATCGAATGCAATGAAATACGGTTTAATCATGGGTATTAATACGCCATATGTCAAATATACGTGTTACTTTATATGATTTAATTAAGAGATCCGTTCTTGTTCTGCTGTTTGTTGATGTTATATATATTTATTTTTTTTTTATGATTAAGAAATTTTAGATTATAACCTTCTGTCAATAAGTCTTTGAAATTCACAGTATTGTCTGTTGTTTGTTCGTTTGTTTGTTTATATGTTATCTGTAAAAATTAATTTCCAAATGAAAGTGTAGTAAAAAAAATTAAATGCGCTTAAGAATATTATATGCAAACTATATCTTCTTTTAATTTAGTATTTGCATACAAGATTTTGTGAAAAAATCATTCACTGTAAGCTTATGCGTGTATTTATTTGTATTGTTGTTGAATATACAATCGAGTATGCGATCTTTATAAAACGTTTTTTCCGATTTAGTAACTTTAGTTTTTAATTTATTGTTTACTCTTTTTTTTTTTACTCTCAAACGGGAAAAGTGTTGTGTATGTGATATCATAGCTGTAGGTACTTGTCACAAATTTTTCTTACATAATATTTATCATAAAAATAATAACAAACTTTACAATCTATACCGAATATTTTATCAAAAATTGAATGAGTTTGTTGACATAAATTATACTAAACAGTTTTCGAAAAAAATCTTCGGAAAAAGTTACGAGTGTAGCTATAGCTTCCACATGGTGGAGGGGGATACAATGCACAAAGGCAAACTAGTTTTTGTCCGTGATTTAAAAAGCAGAGATCTAAAAACGCCAATCAAATCAATTAATTGAAAATTACATAAACATATCATCCCTATCACACGCAGTAAAAGCTCCGGGGTGACAATAGGTGGATATTCGGCGAATATTAGCATTTTTGCGTAGATTAAGAGGCGAGGATTCCACGGCCCCTAAACACCTCTCTTATATACGTCCGCGGTAAAGCTTATTTTATAAGGAACTATTTTGATATTTTTGCTCAGTTTAGTTTATGTTCAGTTTTATATAAGACTCACAGTTTAGAGACTTATTCGGAAAAAGCAATTTTATTTTCTTACTCTTTGAATTTCACAATCCCTAAATCGAGTGAAAGAGAAAATTTTCCGAACAGTTTTGTTAAAGACACATAGTTTGCATAGCTACAAAAGTAGCACTTAGTCTTAGTCAAAGTCACTTAGTCAAAAATTTTTAATTGATTTTTGCCCTATTCTTTTGGTTTTTGAGCAAATTCTTTGAATAAAAGTTGTTTATTAAATACTGATATGAAAAATTAACTCGTCAACCAGGAATCGAACCTCGGGTCTCTGGATATCTAGTCCAGCGTGCTTACCGCTACACCAAAGACGACTGTGACGTAACAGCCAACTTTTTCATATCATTCTTATTTTTATTTTGACAGTATTACTTCTGTCGAAATTATTATTCATATATATTTATTTGTGCATACTTAAGCGTCAACAATACAATGTTTGTCCAAATTCCATTGTTTATTATATATATACTAACAACTTTATTCGAAACATTTTCCCAAAAAGCGAATGAATAAGGCTTTAATGGGTGTAAAGGATTTGATAAATTTAAATTACCCTTAAAATAGGCTAACTGCCCTTCAAATTTTATTTTAAAAATTACTCTCTAATGGAACAAATATGTCGGTTTGTTTCCAATAAAAATATAATATTATTATTATTAAAATTGAATTTTTTTTAATATCTTTTCCTTCCAGTCATTCAAATCCTTGTGAATGCAGATCAGTCATATTGTTTTAAGTCGTGACGTCACTTGTATAACAAATATCAAAGTCATCGTTGTTTGACATTATACTTAAGTTATTAAAAAAACGATAATATTTGATGTTTATTATGACAGTGACGTTATGACTTAAAACATCATAGCCACACAGCGTAATCGTGCGTTCATAAAAAACTAAATATTAAATTGATTTTTTGGAGCATTTTGAATTACTTTATAAAATGCATAATCTATTTTTGACAATTTAATAGCTTATTACAAACAATATACGATAATTGAACCACTTTATTCTAACCATAATTAGACTTACTAAAAATTATGATCACGCATTATTAAAATAATATAGTTAAATTTTTTATCGTACAAAACAAATGTGCCAGACAGCGTAATCGTGCGTTCATAAAAAACTAAATATTAAATTGATTTTTTGGGGCATTCTGAATTACTTTAAAAAATCCATAATCTATTTTTGACAATTTAATAGCTTTTTACAAACAATATATGAGATAATTGAACAACTTGATTCTAACCATAATTAGACTTATAAAAATTATGTTAACGCATTATTAAAACAATATAATTAAGTTTTTTATCGTACAAAACAAATGTTTAATTAATTGATAATTAAAATATTTATCATACTTTATAATTAAAACTTTCAACAATATGGAAAGTGGTTAAACTTGTATACCTATAATATGCGGAAATTTATGTGACGGTAAATCGCTATTAAATATATATAAGCAGAAAATTGATTGATTTTCTAGAAAATTACATAGATCGAAGTACAAAATGCATAGAGATTATAAGAAAAAATTATATGCCCTTGAAAACTCATCTTAAAATTATAATAAAGTCAAGGTCAGCTACTATATAGTCTGTTATTAATTAAACTTACATCAATCTATTGATGATGTCAAAATATTTTAATTATATCCTTGAGATATTATTTAAACATGCAATATAATATTCTATTTCCCAGATGTATTTTGCAATAGATCCTTTTACAAACAAAAGATTTTAAGGTTTTTGGAAATATCACATGTTACACATTTTTTTAAACGTTTTTCATTGAAGAATGAATTTTATGAAAAACGGCAAGTTAGCTTTAAAAATCAATTGACCAAAAAACCTAGTCATTGCTAAAGAGTGTAAACATAAATCTTTGACGAGTAAATACAGCTATCATTCCACGACGTTTGGAACATCTCTTCAATTCGGCATAAACTTTATCACTATTTATGGATCTTATAATTTCTTAATTCCATTTTGATATTTATTTTGACTTAATTTTTAGAATTGTGTGCCAAAATTAGGTTCGGTTATTAGACGTACAAATTTGAAATTTAGCACTGAGATAGAGCCTGATGGCCCTTTCTCAGACGTAAAATAAATTCGCCGTAGAACAAACGTTTTTTAAGAGTATCGTGTAGGGTGTCAAACGAATGCTTACTGAAGCACGAATTTAACAATATATATGAATTAAATATATATGACTAGCTGTAAAGGCCAGCGTTGGCCGAGCTTCAAAAAATTCTTATAGGAACTTGATGTCAAATAATTATTTTGTCTAAATTTTGACATTTTAAACGTCAATTTTTATATGTTAAATTTATTACAAATAATTTATTTCTGATAGAAGAAATTTGTTGAACCAAGTAAATATGTTTTCTTCAAAATATGATACATTGAGAAAGAAATCCTTGTTTTTCATTCAAGAATGAGTTTACTTGAATAAGTATGTTCAAGTAAACAAATCTATTGCTCAGTCGAATCTATTACTTGATTTTTAGTTTATAAGATAGATATCTTGATATATTCCTCCAGTTACAATCAATCTGAAGTCCATCTCTGAAGTCAGATGCTCTTCACGCAATTAAACATTTGGCGTTTATCCCTGTATGGCCCTGGGCTCCTATTTGAACCGAATTTTTCATTCCAATTGATACAACTTTTTTGAAGAAGGGACTTATACCCGGTATATAATATATACCAAGGTATATTAAGTTGAATTCCATGTTTTTAACGGTTAAAATATTAATCGCAAAAAATTTCGGTATAGGTGTTCATAAAATGTCCTAATTAGTCCATTTCCCTCAATTGTGTTTGTCCGTCCGCAGGTAAACACGATAACTCAAAAACGAAATGAGATAGCGAGATGACATTTTGTATGTGTGTTCTTGAGCTAAACAGTCAAGTTTGTGAATGGACAAAATCGGACCATGTTTTGGCAAAATGGGAAAAACTGTCTATCTTTGAAACCGTAAGAGATAGAACAAAAATTTAAAAACAAAAAATATTCCTTTTTTTTAAATGAACAACAATTGTTTGAAACTTTTTTTCATGAATTCAGTATATACCGGGTAGTTTAGCAATTAACTCATTTAGTTGTTATATTCACTATTTTTTTTTAAATCTAGAAATCTTCTATATTCAACATATTTCAAATGTAGTGTAATTATTGAATGAGTTAATTAGTGGTATTTATATATGAATAATTAATTAATATGCATATTTAGTTATAATATTATTAATATCATCCAACATACTTGTACGAACAACATTAATAACTAATATACTTAATGTATATGTACCTAGGTATATAAGTTTTTTATATATTAATATTATATTATACATCAGAATTAATTGGTGCATAATACCCCACTTGAATCGAAATAAGAACCTTCACCAGTAAGTGCAAAGTTAGAGTTCACAAAACATAACCAACAAAACATTTAATATATTGTCGATTGAACTAGTAGCAGTGAGTTAGAGATTATCATATGAGTAACAACATATGATACTTGTTGTTGTGATGTTCGTATACTAATACTTAACGAAACCGGTTTAATAATGTTGTGCCCTTGATTTAACAGAAAATTTGTTAAAACTCAAATCCGAATTAAACACAAAAAAAATGAATTCATACAAAAAAGATTGGCAAAAAATCGAAGAATTTAATAAAAATCAATCGTCACCATTACTATCACCATCATCCCTGTATCGTCCAACATCCCTCGATAGTCTCGCATTATCCGATGAAAGTGATGATGATGAACATTGTACTAGTGATGAAATACCCAAATCATCCGATTCCGAACAAGAATTTGATGTTACGGAATCAAAACGGAATAAACATTTAATTGAACGTTTTGCATCGTTACGGAGTTCCGGATTTAATGTCAATAGTGTTGTGAAACTTAATACAAATTTTGATTGTCATAATAATAGAAAAAATGAAACCCAAAATAATTGTAACAGTCATCGACACCATCCTAAATATGAAAAAAATACGGACAATTTTAAGACACGATTATTGAAAAAATCGAAACATAATAATTTCAATAATGGTTGTAAAAAATCAAAAAGTGAGGAATCAATTTTTGATTCGTGTAATAAAAGTGATGATAATAATAATGAAATAAAAAAATCGGCCTCATCGGCACCGTTCTTAAAAACAGTTCTATCGAAGAGTGATAATAATTTAACGGATTTAGTCGATGTGTACGATGAAGACAATGTTAATAATAATTGTATAAATCAATGTGAAACAATTATTTGTAAAACAAATACATCGAATTGTATGTCAAAGACGGATACAATTGGACAAAATTTTAAGTCAGTGGATCGTATGGAAACGATACCCGAAGAGGGTCACGAATCGAAAATTTCTGTTAAAGAAATATTAGCGAGATTTGAAAATATGAGAGCTAGTCAACGTATTGAGGAAGTACATTTCTTAGATGCAGTGCGTATATATTTAGATTAAATATTCTGTTTAATTGTGATTTGAGTGTGTACAGGATGTTCCATAATTCCATTTATATATTGAATTTTTTTTTAACATATACTCGCTGAATTCCCCGGTGTTGTCCGGGGATTTTATTTTTCCTGTGCCCGGCATGCTTTTTCTCTCTAAGTAGATACACAAATACAAAGCAGGCACATTTACATGTACACTCCCGTTCATAAAAATTGAACCAGTTAAAACCTTCTAAGTGTTATTGTTTGTAATATACATATATTTAGTAATATATACGCTTAGAATGTGACTTATTGGTGGTTCAATTTTTATGAACGGGAGTGTACACAATGAATGAATGCCAATGTGATTTAAGAGACGCTACGCGTTAATTGTACACGATTTATAGTAACGCTTCGCGTTAAGTATCACTTCGCGTTAATGTTTTAAAATGATGTTTGAAATCCACTTTTGGAGTCGATAGTGCCTAGTGAATTATTCAGCTTTACTAATTTTCCCGGCGCTTCCACCGAGAATTTCCAAGACTCATTGTCTTGGCAATCCAAATATATTTGGTCAGTATGACCTCAATCGCACCAACGATTATATATATTTCTATTTATTTCTGATCTGAATAGTATGAATATTATAAGTCAAGGTCATTAGGATAAAAATACATTATATTTTAAACAAATAACTTAGATTCATCAAAAATATTATAAAATCTCGGTTTGAGTTTTTATCCGGAAAGATTAATGAATCCTAGTGGATTATTATCTTGAACATACTTGATGGATCTTAAAAGTAAACATTCCGTTGTTTCAAGTATAATAATCTAAATATAATGTCCAAAAATATCTCAGAAACTATACGATCTAATAATATATAACTTCTAAGGAAATTCGCTAAGTTGACGCAGCTCCTGCGCAACGAATTTTTAGTAACAGGATGAAATAATAGTTCAATAATATAAAATCACACAGCATAGTTACTCGAAGTTTTATTTGACAAAGTTATAAGATCTTTTGAACTTTGATGATTAACAATCGGAGCGATTACAGACAAGTTTATGGCGCTTATTTTCATCTTCTTTACTATTTAAACGATGCCCAATGACTAATAATATAATAGAATAATTTGTGTTGATCAGCCTTTTAATTTACTTAATAATCATTGATAGGATAATATGATTGAATAAATTTTACGAATTTCCAATAAACAGCAGATACGATCCAATAAATCCTATTATGAATAAAAATCTCTTAAATTTACTTTTGGTCATTCAAATTTGATTTCCAAATGTTGTTTGTCTGATTATTTACCTTGCGATAGGCAATTAGACGCTAAGCTAATTCATTCGGCCATGTTCATTATATTTTATATAAAATATTTGATTTAAGGTATCTTTGTCAAAGATTTAATTTATAAAATCTTTTACACTTTAAAACTGTTTAAGTAAATTTCAAGATTTTTTGTATCTTTTAATAGATATAGAATCTGAAAATAAATAATCAGCTACACAATGTTTTGTGACTTCCTGTAAAGATTTACTTGTTTTTATGTAGAAGTTTATTTTTAAGTATAAATATAAAATAAATGACCTGAATTAGGCCTTATTAAAGGCTAAACGGAATTTGCAATCATAATTTATTGTAAATGCAACAAAAAAAAACTATTAATTATAAATAAATACAATTTATTCATTAAGGCTCTATTAATTTTATAAAAAATTAGATATAAATCTTCTCAAACAGAAACGTCATTAATCAGTTTTGAAAATAGTTATAACAAAAATTATACCACATATACTCGAAACAAAATTAAAAATGTATTTAAGAAAATATAGTAAAATTTTCTATCATATAACTTTGTTTCGAATACTGTGGTTTCGTTATTTCAACTATGTTCTAAAATATCTGATTTGTCAAAGATTTAATTTATAAAACTTTTTACACTTCAAGTAAAATTCATAATTTTGCTATCCCACATTTTTTTTCTAACTCGAAGTCAACAAAATTTTCTAACAGTTTCTTACTCAGTTTTCTGCCTGCAATTCTAACAGTTACATTCTAGTAATTTTTCGATATTTAGTATATACTAGGTATTCAAACAATTAACTCAGTTAGTTGTTACATTACTTGTTTGAAATAATTTTAGTAGTTCAGCAAACGAACAGATATAGAATTTTATTCTTTCTCAATAACTAGAGTTCAAATTTTTGTATGTTCAATCCATTTGGCTTCTCATAAAATGTTTTCTACAAAATATGATTCGATTTTTATGAATCTAACTTATTGTTAGTTTACAAATACAATATTTTATCGCCATGCAACACAGGCTTAGGTGTAGCTAAAAACTCTTCTGGTTCTTTCAAACACAGTGGTCTTGCCATCATCGGTATCGATATTTTTGCCACGTACAATGTAATCAAATGGAGCTTTCATAAGCAGTTGTGTCCGACATTTTTGTCGTTTCCATTTTATTATATTGCATGCTCCAAAAATGTTGGTACCGCCGACGGCAAAGCCGCTGTGTGTGGAATTTGACCAAATACATGTATATCATTTCTTCTAGATGGTAAAATATATAAACTGCTAGCGATTAATTGCAGGTGTAAAATTTCGTAGAATGAATTTTCCGGTCCCTATATTTGTATAAAGAAATAAAACATAATAACGCCTTGAAAAAACACACACGTGTTCGCACATACACTTTTGAAAATCTCGGTATCTATAAATAAGTACGCTTTAATATATCTAATTTCACTCATGTAATTAAATCTATGAACATGCAATCTATTCGCTTGTCAATTGTAGGCCACTGATACTATTGTTTTAAATCGATAAGTTTATTTATTCAAAGTTACTCGGTATATATTTTTACCTCCACATACAGATTACAATGTGGTGTATACATTAGTATACACCACAACACATTACCTCTCTTAAAATGTTTCGAATAAAAGTTGTTAGTATATTTATAACGAATAACTTTTATCCGAAGCATTTTTTCGAAAACCGATTGATTAAAACACAAATCAATTATATAATTATGTAAATGATCACAAAATTAACGTTCAAACAAATTGTTACAATTACCCCGACGATATAGCCGCCTCTTAATTTGACTATCTGTGTGAGGCGAACGCAATGAACGCTGACCTAGCACTAAAAAATTCACTATAAATTTTACAGATCGAACACATGTGATCGATCTGTAAAATCATAAAACCACTTTTCGACAGATTTTGTACATTTTTTTCACAGGCTAAAAATAACGTTTTCTAATAAATCCCGAAATTTCAGAATTTTTGACCGTTTAGAACGCGAGATAATTAATAACAAAGTAATCATTCTATCTCACTCTCTCTCACTAGAAGCATGTAAATCTTCAAACCCACCAAACCAGTATCTGTCGTATTAAAAAAAATACTTGACAGAATTAAAAAATAAACTCGAATAGTAAAGATAAATATTTATTCAATAAATTTTTTTAAATCGCATTTTACCGTTTTGTTTTCGAAATATAAAAGTTTAAAATTATTTTTTATTTCAAAATTACATTAATTTGTGCATATGAATAGTGAATACATCTATGTGTTGTGTATGTGTGATATGTATTTGTTCTATAATAAAAGCAAACCGTTTTTTTGTCCTGATTATATAAGAGAGTGCTGGAACTATCTTTATAATCTTTAAACTAATGTTAAGTTAAATAACATAAAAGACTTTCTTTGTATTCTATTAAGGAATTTTATTTGTCTAAAAAAATTGACTTTCTTTACAATTTTTTTATAATAAAAATTAAAGTGGGCATTAAAACAAAATTTTTTTTAAATAATATTTTATTATTGATTTTATTAACCAATAATTACCTACATTCAATAATGCATCAAACGTAATAGAAAGTCCGGATATTTAAATGTTAGTAATTAATTCGCGGAGTAACAGTTAAAGCCATATTTCAATATAAATATAACCATATACAATCTCCACAAGTAATCTATTCACACAATCCGAAGACGAAGGTCCCAAAATGAGAGTGTTAAGTGGAATTTCGTTCTAAAAAAAACGTAGCCTTATTGTTGAGACTATACCGAACTCTGGAATAAACAAGTGAAAATAACAACAAACTGAGTGAATTGCTTAAATAACCGGTATATACTGAACTTATGAAAAAAAGTTTTAAACAAATATTGTTTAATTGGTAAAAAAGGAACTTTTTTGTCTTT
Source organism: Nineta flava (assembly GCA_963920215.1). Taxonomy (NCBI): domain Eukaryota; kingdom Metazoa; phylum Arthropoda; class Insecta; order Neuroptera; family Chrysopidae; genus Nineta; species Nineta flava. The sequence continues at coordinate 110,713,481 of OY986041.1, forward strand.
ACATTTTTATTCTTTCTCTTACGGTTTCAAAGGTAGACAGTTTTGCCCATTTTGTGCAAACATGGTCCGTTTTTAACCGAAATTGCTTTTTAGCTCTAGAATACACATACAAACTTTCAGCTCGCTATCTCTTTTCGTGTTTGAGTTATCGTGTTTACAGGCGAGCGGGTGGGAATGTGGAAATGCTCTAATGTAGGAGAATAGGAAAAATTAAATAAATCCAGTATCTAAAACCTACAATTTAAAAATATAAAAATAAAGAAGACAATTTTGATTTCAATCTAATCTTTATTTTTGAAAATATATAAATGTCTTAATTTGTTTATTGATAGTTACTATGGTAATCAACATATAATTACCTAAGTAACAGGCGGCATACGTAGTGTTTATGCAAAGGTTTCTAAAAAGAAATTATATTGAGATTTAGTAGCAAGTCCACTACAAGGTCATTTTATGGAGACCTATCCCAAAAATGTTTTTCTGTGACCAATACTTTCAACCGTTACAAAGTCGGAACTAAACTTAATATACCCTGGTATATATTATATACCAGGGACAGTGTTGAAAATGACCGCAATTAACGAAACATGTGTCACAATTATTGTATCAATAATTTTTTGAATACAAATGAAAATTGGTGGAATATAGCAAAGTATTTTTATTTTTATTTTTACAAATTCAAAATGTTCCACAAAGTAACGCTCCAATCCATACATATAATAATAAAATAAATCTGAAAATAAATATTTACTTATCCACGCATGATTCTAGAGACGACTAAGTAAATATATATATATTTTAAATTTATGCTCAAAATCTGGATAGTAGCAAAGAAATTTAATCGAAATATTCATCAATAATAATAGTTAACTATAATATAATTTATCTCGACAGAAGGAAAATACTTGCGTTGTTATTTTTAAAGATATCAGTGGAAAAAAATATTCTTTAACCTTTTTGAAGTATGTATAGCTAATAATTCACCATTAAATATTAATCCGAAAATTTATAAAACTTAAAAAATTATTTTAATTATGATGTAATTTTACTTACCCAAGCTCAGAGCCTAAACCAATATCACTATATATTGGCACTACCATTATTGTTATTTTTGTATTAAAATAACCTGATATTATATCGGTGGTTATTTATTACTAGAGCATTACCCGTTACGACATCGCCCGCGAAAATCGTGTAAAGACACTATAACTGGGTAAAATAATATTTCTCTCCGTCAACGACTGATTTTCTTAAACTCTGTTACACATATTTATTTGTCTATTTAAAATATACCAATATTTATGGTTCTAGCATTAAATAAAAACAGGATCTCAATAAAATCTTTCAACATGGATTTCACCCCCTTTGACGTTGATTTTCGAAAAATACTGAAATACGTCTTCTTTGTTTATTATTAAGGAAAATATGTTCATTATTATTTTTAAAGATATCAGTGGGAAAATATTCTTTAACCTTTTTGAAATGTGTACACCTAATAAATCACCACTAAATATTAATCCGAAAATTTATAAAACTAAAAAAATTATTTTAATTATGATGTAATAGGGAATATGCATGAAAATTTTTTTTCACATTTATTTTCAGAATATGAAAATACTGTTTATACTGTAATAATATTTAAAAACGAAATTAAAATCCGACAAATATCAAGGAAGCTATAAGCTTTTAAAGATTATTATCTGTCTCTTTCTTGCAAAAATACTAAAAACGGAGTTTTACGTGTATTTTAAATGGTGAAAGTGTAATATGACGTCACAAAACATATCAAGAGAGCTATCACCCTCTTTGTCTAATCGGGAATTTCAATCATTCATATCTCGCTTATTTTTAAAGTTATTTAAAAAGTAATTTTATCTTGATATTTGTCAAGTAAACATGCTTCAATTCAAGTGAAAAAAAATTTTCATGCATATTCCCTATTATACAAGCCGAACTACCAATTTTCGTGTCTCTAACTTATATATTGATAAAGTTTAGTCCCGATTTATTTATAAGTATAGATTTCATGTTATGTAACGATTTATAGTGTATTATAGTTTATAGTTACTATAGAAATGTCTATATTAACAAAATATTAGAAATCTATTATTTGTCAATAAAATTAAATTATAAAAAATTGACGTTTCGACCTGTCAAAATTAAATAAAAAATAATTCGCCTATTTCAACCCCTTAGGGGGTGAACTTATGAAGAATATATTCCAATTGATATTTTCGAAAACAAAAACGTCTTCATTATTATTTTTCAACTCCAAATATCTACTCTCTGTTGTTGTTTTTTGCAATCTATTCAGCAGTGTTAAAAGTTAAAATTGAAAAAAGATCTTGGATATTATTTTCATAAAGTATATTTTATATTGCAGTTAAATCAACAACCGCGTTCGAATTTATCAACACCAGTTACATCGAAAGTGCAGGACGATGTAAAACCACATAATTTACCACCAGGAGCAAAACCAGCTATTGGATCACCAGCTAGTAATGGCGGTGCAGTGGCAACAGCTGTAGCAGCAGCTGCTGCTGAAGTACGAGCACGATCTCCGCTACTGCGTAATTCTAGTGAACCACCAGCAAGTCCTCCACCTCCAGGTGGAAAACATTCTTTATTACAATTTGCCATGCAACACTTTAATAATTCACCTGAGTAAGTTTATTTGTTTTATTCTTCTAATTATATTCCAATTTTCTAAAAGATAATTTTCTAAAAATTAACTTAATCATTCAAATCTATGCATGAGACTTAGTCATACTTGACGTAATATGTGTTTCAGTCAATATATTTACTTTCTTTTTAAAAGGTTTTTTTTTAGTTGCATCTTTATAATATTTCAAGATAAGTCATGTGTAGATGATGACCGCATGTGTGTGTGTGTGTTTTAATAAACTATAATTTTCGGTGCTTACCTCTCTAATTAGGTACCCCTCTAATTAACCCAAATGAATAACTTTATACTAAAGGTATAAAGTTTGAAAATATTCACAAAAATCGTTAAAATAGTCTGTTGTACACTCCCGTTCAAAAAAAAATTGAACAGACCTGAATTGTTAATTATCTTACATTTCATAAAACTCCTCACTTTTGTAACTCTCTGTATAATGTATAATTTTTATTTATTTGAATGAGAATTTAAAAAATATATGTAATGTTAATACTACATGTTAAGTGTTATATCTTACTCTTATGTATAAAAATTAAATTAAATGTTGTATCTGTTATTACAAGAATAATCAAAATTGTGAGAGACTGATACGATTCAGGTCTGTTCATTTTTTTTGAACGGGAGTGTACTTTTTAAAGGATTGTATGTTTGAATTTTAGCAAATCAGGAAAATTACATATATGATCTTGATTTTCAGAAAAATCGATCACTTGTAACTTAGACTTTCTTACGCAGTCTTTAAGTAAAACACATTTTGCTCAATCGTGAAGCTTATTTCTTGTTTTTAATTTCCGACGCGCCAAATTGTTTGTTTTGTTAATACCTAAAAATGATGCCTTTACTTTTTTTCTGTCAAATTCACAGTTTCGTCGCTATCGCTCAAAAAAATTTTTTTTCTGTTTCGCCAACTTTGAACCCGTGACAAAAAATAGGGTGGAGAATCGGTGGTTGGAAAATAGTAGATCTTCATCTGGCAAATCTACCCATTTCCTGGCCTATTATTTAACTGGCCTATTAATTACCTATTAGTTTGTACTTGTGGAACAAATTTTGGAATCACATTAGTGACTAGTTCAAATTGAGTTAGAGCATCGAAATTTTGTACACGGGTATAAGTCACATGAAAATGCAATAAAGTATAACATTTAATACCGTTCTACATAGATAGAATTCGAAAATATTCCCTGAAATAGAAATTTGGTGGAAGTGTCGATAAATAGTTGAAGTAGTGGAAGCGATGGGAAATCACATTGAGGTTTTTAGGCTTAAAATAAAATAACACAATAAAAACCTATTTAAAAACAAACTTTTATTTAAGCCATGTACTAAAACTATTAAAATAAGTTTAGATTTTCGTGAAAGTAATTCAAAGCCACATGCTAAGGTATACTATTGCTTAAGTATACATATCTATCTATATACATGTTTCACATTCGTAAATCTTTATAAAATAAACGTATTTACACTATCTTTATCGTGCAGTATGTTGAATTATTTGTTTTCAAAAATCTTGTCGCACGAAATATTCATAAAAGTCGGTACCAATTAATTTCATTGGACAATGATTGGTTGTTAAGCAAGTTAAGCAAGCTTTTCGATGTATGTATTTTCTTTACAATTCGCCGGTAAATATAGGCAAGAAATCGTTTTTCGCAAATAAACGTGCATTAAACATACAGGATCAATAGTATTCATCAGAATATGAATAAGAGTTTTATAAACTAGAAAGGAGAAAAAACACTCGATTTAAAATCTTAAACTTCTTCAATATTTAGACACTCTCTAGCGGTCACATTTTTATTCCGGGAATGAAATTTGGTTTTTGAGGCGCTTTTGGTATCTAAAGGTCAAGTTAATGGGTAAAATCGGACAAGGAGAAAGGGGAGTTTAAAAGGGAGGGGGAAACACAAAATTTGGAATATCTCCCTTAATATTTGAAAAACCGAAAAATTTATCAGGAATTAAGTTGTAGGTACTAAGTTTTACTGTAATTTTGTTTCTTATCATTTTTCTGTTACACTAATATTTACGGAAATATTTACAATTAAAGATTGAAAGTTAAAATTCTAAATATCTCTGTACACATTAGAGTTTGCAAAAGATGATAAGGTAAGGAATTATAGCAAACTTGATTTTCTACAACTTTACTTGTTATATATTTTTCGATTGTTCCAATATTAAGAGAGATAATTTATATTTTCTGTTTTCTTCTATCTTTATTTTCCTCCCTTTCCCCTTGACGTAGCCATTTATTGATAAAATTGGCCTTGAAAATACTAAAATGATATCAGATACGACATTTCATTTTGATCAGACTGAAATTGTGACTAGAGAGTGATTTATGTATTCTAAGGAAATTCGCTAAGTTGACGCAGCTCCTGCGTAACGAATTTTTTTAATTGTTAATAATACATGTATCAGATCGAATATACCGGAATATCTGGGTATATTTCAACCAAATCATCGAACAAAGTTTCAACAATATCTCCTGACTTGTTCTCTCCCTTCTACCCAATATGTACTTAACTATCAATTAATAATTAGCGTTTCTAAAGCCAATATCTAAGATAGTATACATCTTTTTATTATGTACTGGGTAAAAAGAATATTGCGTGAACGTAAATGTTTAGAAAGCATGCAAATAAAAAGTAATGCATTCACTTATTTAATTTTATAAACATATATTGCTTACATATGTATGTATTTTATGCCTACCTACCTACTCGTACCTTCTCATGTTTTATTTATCAAATAATACAAAATACTAAACCAAAACACAGACTTAGTGCATGATGAGATGCCATCAGCTTGTTACATATTTAACACAAAAATGTTTTACATTTAATAGATTGGAAGTATTAAAAATGGATGCATCAATTAAATCAAAAGAGAAACGAAAAGAATGGACATGGAAACAACAAACTGATATTGTTAAATGGCAGGGTACACCATTGACAACACCATTATTACGATTGGAATCATCGTTGGTACCACTGGCGTTAGAATGTTTTGAATGTATTCTACGATACTGTGGTGATTTACAACCAGGACCAAATGGCTCACCGGATGAGGTAATCAACATTTGTTTTAAGCATAATCTTTTGTTGAATACTTTTATAATGGGAGGAGTAGAAGGATGAATCACCTTTCTCAGGTGTTTGATTGATTGATTGATTCATTTTGGGATCTAAAAGGTCTAGAAACTTCGACCGTACGGTCCATTGTGCTCCCCCTTCTATTTCAGCCTATCGAGATTCACTTCTCCCATATGTTGGCAATAGCCTGGAGCTTGCTTATCAGGTCCTCCCGAAGATTCATATATTCGGGGTGAGATGCACCGAATATCCTGTATCTGCTGTAACCTAGAGGTTCGCAGTCAAAGATAATGTGGCTGGATGTTTTTTCCTCCTCGCCACACAATGGTCCCGTTATGGAGTCCCATTGTGTGCAGATGCTTCCGCAGGGGAAATGCCCGGTAATGAATCCAGCAACGAGAGACTCAGGTGTTTACAAAAATGTCATTGTGAAAATCAGAGCAACCTAAAACAATTCAAGTGAAAGTTCAGACAACAAGTTTTGATTTCTACTTTTTTTTACTACGTCATATTTTATATTTTCGATATTTACGTCATTCGGTTATATTTGAATGATAATCATGCTGTTGTCCTAAGTCTCACTACAGCCTAAAAACTCCTTTTTTATTACAAGACTAGTTTCATTCAACATTGGCCAAAGGTTCAGTGTATCGTTTGCCACTTAGGCCCTAGCCTACAGAAGCCTCCAAGGCTCACTACCTACACGCAAAATAGTTCATATACGGAGAAGGAGGGAAAAAGAAGAGCAGAATGTAATCGGCGAAGATGGTTTCTCGGAATGATTCTGATGGCTGTTGAAGTTTGCATACCATGTGTATGTAATTTTTTATCCCAATATAACAAGAACATTAGTACGTTCTCCAACTTATATGTCGCTTTCTGGGTAATCCTCAATATCTCGTTTACGCAAGTAACTTGCGAGAGACGATTTTCCGTGCTGAAGCGACGATGTTTGATTCTGCATTGAGGCAAGAACTGCTTTACTAGCTACTTATTCTAATTCTGCTTGAAGATTGAACTAGATCTGCATTCTCTGACTTTCTGACGTCCTCTGTTTAAATAGTTTTGATGCTTTTAGACTAGAAAATAAGTTTTAGAAAAAACTTATAACAAATAATTTACTATAAATTCTATATATTTTTTAACAATTGTTTTCTCATTCACCAGGTTCGTTGTGTTTACACAGTCCTCATGCATTGTCACAAACATATTCTTTTACGAGATGAAGTATACTGTCAACTTATGAAACAAACAACATCAAATAAATCAACAAATCCCGATTCATGTCAACGTGCTTGGCGTCTATTAAGTATCGTTGCTGCATACTTTGCATGTAGTGATTCACTAACACCATTCTTAAGTGAACATCTATCAGCGGCTGCAGCCGATAAACGTCGTGCATGTCATGGAACAGCTGCAGTGTGCTTAGCGAATTTACGAAAAACGCAACGATGTGGTGGACGTAAAAATGTTCCATCCGTTGAAGAAGTTACAGCCGTATCAGCAGGACGTAGTGCAAGAAGACAAATTTATAGATTACCAGGTGGTGCTGAACGTGTTGTTAATACACGATGTAGTACAGTTGTTGCTGATGTAATCACAGAATTATGTAATGTGATTGGTGTTGCTGAAGAATCAGAACAACAGGAATTCTCCTTGTATTGTATTGTACAAGGAGATGCGTTTACAATGCCATTAGCTGCTGATGAATATATTTTAGATGTTACAACCGAATTACACAAAGCTGCTCAACCATTTTACTTAATATTTTGTCGATCTGTTTGGTATCATCCGCTACGACAAGATGCCACTCCATTCTATACGGAAGTACTGTTCAATCAAGTTGCACCTGATTATCTAGAAGGTTTACTGTTACGATTAGGTAATGGAACAGCACCTACACCATCTGATGTCAGAGATATGGCCTTAGTTGCATCTTTATTACATCGGGCAGCCGATTTACAACATGTACCGGCTTTGAAGGAAGTAAAATTCTTACTCCCTCGCCCAGTATTAGGATTGCGTGAGCCATCACCTCAACAATGGTTAGGTTTAGTACAAAATGCTTGGCCACAAGTAACACTTTTATCACCCACAATTGCAAAACGTCAAGCACTACATGTGTTAGCAACATGGCCATTATTTGGTAGTTCATTCTTTGCAGTGAAACGTGTCGTTGGACCAGATGCAGGAACATGGCGAGATCATATTTTGGCATTAAATCGTAATGGTGTGCATTTCTTAGATTTGGCAACACATGAAACTGTTCAACATTGGCCATTCGCTGAAGTGATAAGTACAAGAAAAGTTCGTTCTGAAGATGGAGCGCTATTTTTAGATATGAAATGTGGAAGTTTATTGCAACAACGAGTGACACGCTTACAAACTGAACAAGCACATGAAATATCACGACTTGTTCGACAATATATTACATTAGAACAAGCTCACGCCACCAATGGTGTTTGATTGTAATTAATTTATGTGTGTAATTGACAAAAATATTTTAGTTTATTGCATTTTTTATTTTATTTTTAAGCAACATAATAGTTCGTCATTTATAATCAAATTTTAAAACATTTCATATTACAATTAAATACGTATTTATTTATATTAAAACAATAATAATTACATAAAATTTATGATAATAAACAGTGCAAATAATATCCAAACGTATTTATATGTTATACTTAACTATCCATTTAACAAAAGTTTTTAAAATTCACAAAATAGTTCATTAATATTATATTTCAAAACATTTAAAATTGTAATATTGAAATTTGAGCTCATCAAATTGGTGTAACAGCACATTTCTGACATGAAATAGTTTTTTTTTTGTTATTAATTGTCGAAATATTTGGAAATGTAAACGTAAGTACAAAAACCGCTAAAGATTTACATACATTTGGAAATGTGTTGATACATAAAATTTACCAAATATTTTCAATAAGGGTTGAAATAAAATAAGCTATATGGTGGTAAATAACTTAACTAAAATTGTATCGCACACATATTAAGTTAAAATAAAATGTGACATTTTGAAAATACTGAGCCAGTACCGAATTATTCCAAGAAAAAATACTTAAATAGTTCTTACTGGCTTAAATAAGGAAAACAATGTACACTTCCGTTCAAAAAGAATGAACAGACCTGAAATGTTAATTTTCTTACGTTTCAAAAACTCCTCACTTTTGTAACTCTCTATATAATGTATAATTTTATTTATTTATAAACAATGATAAATAGTTTATATATGCGGTGTCAGTGACAGAGTAAGCATTTAAAAATATATGTAATGTTATTACATGTTAAGTGTTATATCTTCCTCTTACGTATAAAATTAAATAAAATGTTGTATCTATAGAAAAACATTTACTACAAGATTAATCAAAATTGTGAAACACTGATTCGATTCAGGTCTGTTCATTTTTTTTTTAACGGGAGTGTACTTAAAATTGATTATTTTCATTTCTAAAATCAATCAATTATCAAGTAGAATGAAATATTTTCTATACTGTATCGTATGAAACAACTTCAGTTTTTTGACACACTAGCGCTGCGAGCTTATTTTGTTTCACCCATGGATTTACCAAATAGATATCTAGAAATATATCAACATTGTCTTCCATACTCTACCAATAAATTCGTTTTCTTTTAAGAGTAGTAAATAGAAACTAGAGTGGCCAATTTTTTTCATTTTAATTCGAAATTAGAACTTACATATTTCAAGCGTCTAGATTATGTATTTTCATAAAGTCTCTTAGAGAAAGAAACAAAATTATTCTTTTAACTGTTTTAGTTTACAAGTCACTTTTGGATTTTCCAAAAATGACCATAGGATATCATTTTCTTCAATAATTTCATATAAGAAAGAGTCCTAAAAATCATAAAAATAATTGATGGAAAAAGTAGATCTTATATAAAAATTTTCACAGAAAGTACCTTTTGGTAAATTCTAATTGTTTCTATCGCCTTACTACAAATTTGTCAATAGAATTTTGTTTCAAAAATATAATTTTGACTAGTCAAAACATATTATAAAAATTTTTTAAATATAGAAAAGATTACTCAAAGTTTGAGTCAGAATTTAAGTTTAACATTCAATTGGGTGTATGCATTTAACTTAAAATTGATTGAATGGTGAAATATTAATAATTTTGTTAAGGTATTTCCAAACTATTATTGGGTTGTCAAGAACATCACGAAATTCACAATATTAGTACAATGAATCCTCAAAAATCAGCCGAATTTTTTTGAGAATTCTTCCCCATGGCATTTTTGAGAAAATCATTGCGTAAGTTGAAGAAATTTAACATGCATCTTCATAAATATGAAATAAAATTCACGATTCCGACTGTTTTTACTTCGAACTCTCTGAATATAGTCACGGTTGTTCTGAAATTCGACACATACTTTCCTCAATTCCTTAGAAATATTTTTCCTTAAAACTTTGGGAGAATGGCCATCGGGTTGTTAAGTTTTTTGATTAAATATGCGTAAAAAAGTGCATTTTTCTCATGTCCGCAACAGATGGTTATTTTTTATGGTTCAGTTGGTATCCTGAGTACTGGCTCGCTGTTTGTAAGTAGTTTGAAAGTATATAGTAGTATATGTATGATGTTTTATTGAGGAATCTCCCTAATTCACATATAATTTTCTATATAGTTCTTTTCGCGCGGGTAACCGATCAGCTGATATAGTTTGAAAATATCTTAAACAATAGGGAATATGCATGAAAATTTTTTTTCACTTGAATTGAAGTATGTTTACTTGACAAATATCAAGGTAAAATTACTTTTTAAATAACTTTAAAAATAAGCGAGATATGAATGATTGAAATTCCCGATTAGACAAAGAGGGTGATAGCCCTGTTGATATGTTATGTGACGTCATATTACACTTTCACCATTTAAAATACACGTCCGTTTTTAGTATTTTTGCAAGAAAGAGACAGATAATAATCTTTAAAAGCTTATAGCTAATATTCCCTATTGTTTTTAATAATTCAATAACAGGTATAAACAAACCATTTATGAAATTTAAAGAAATCATGTATGCACCCTATTTACAAACTTCAAAGTAAGTCGGATTCACATTTTACGGAACGTTAACGTAACGCTTAGAACCGGTAACGTCACGTCAAATTTATTTGCTGTTTAAACTTTGGTCTACGAACCGTCAAGTTAAAAATATTTTCAAATTTGGTTTTCAATTAATTTAAGTATTATAGTCAAATAGGATTAATTTTGTAATTAAAGAGTTGTCGTGTTAATGTTCATAATTATAGAATATTCCAAATTTTTCCACACTTATTAAGGTATTATTATACACTCACACTTAAAATTTGAAATCAATTGACCGTCTCAAACTCGAGAAAAACTTAATTGAAGTTCGAATAATTAACACAGGGAGAAATGGAGTGAACCCATTTTAAACAGTATCTCTACCAGTTATTTATTTTTAACAAAAAAACTTAAGAATCCTTTTTTTTTTCAATTATAAATTATTTGTTTTTTCTGCATGTTTTAAAAATAAAACGAGAATTATTGACCGTCGTCTCATTGTTTAGTTATAACAACGCAAAGTGAAGCATTTTATAAATAAATTTACGTGTCGGCACCCGACAACACTGTACGTCACTATACGTTGTAAAATATTAAGCACTATATGTAAACAAACAGTATATCAACTGGCGGAATTTAAGCAACGTTGCCGGATTGCAACTTATAAAAATGTTATGTAGTATTTGTATATACGTATAGCCAAGTATCGTATGCGTAACGTGTCTACCGGTACAGTCTTGGGCTAAAATTATGGCTTATTATGCTATACGTTCATTCACTCTTACTATACGCATACGCTCCACAACTTTTCAACAATATTGTATCATCGCAACTACCTTAAGAATTTGAGACTATCACAGGTTGATTATATATTTAGAAGATATTCATCAAATTCAATTTATTGTAGTTTATATTGGATCACTAATTAGAAATTCCACATTTGACGTAATACAGACAAGGTCACATTGACGTAACGGCGACCAGTCTCGTTGAAAGTACGAGACGTTATCTGTCTACGTGAAAGTCGCCATGCGTCTTATATTAAGCAATAATTTAACGTCTAGTTATCAGTCCGTGACGTGATGTTAACGTTCCGTAAATTACGAATCGATCTTCGATAGTTAAGGTCATTACACAATGAAAAAATAAGGTATAAGAGATAAGGAATAAGAAATAGCACAGCGACCAAAACACAATGGGCAATGGACTACAATATTTAACCAACCACAGCGGTTTAATGCCTGCTGCTGGTGTATGCACAAATGTCAAAAACATAACCTAATTGTTAGCGCAATCCATTGATGCATTGATCCATTAATGTTTAAAAAATTTATTTTACAGATATAATATTAATAATTTAATTTTACAGATATTTGGCAACTGAAGATCAGGTGTTCTCTGTGACATTGACATAACGGATAGGAGAATCGACTGCGTATAACATTGCCAGCCAATCCTGTGATTGGCTGGCAATGTTATGCGGAAATTCTGTTGCTTTTTCTAATTTGTTATTCCTTATTTTTGAATTGTGAATTGATCAACGGTTCTGCCATCCGCTATTCCTTGTTCCTTATTTCTTATCTCTTATACCTTATTTTTATCATTGTGTAATGGCCTTTATTGTAAAAGAAATCCATTTTAAATGTTTCATTTGCTTCCATTTTATGTTTTCAAATCTAAAAAAATCTATTGATTCTTCTTGACTTATTGAACTTTGTATAGTTCAAATAATTATATAATTTTTGTCTTGTATTATTGTAATATAGTTTATTAATAAAAAGAAAAAGTATATTTACAAATTGATTCAAAAGTCAGTTGATCTGATTTATTATAATTGAGATTCCTTTTGAATCATTCTGTATGGTTGGAAAGTGGTGAGAAAAATTATTGTACTGATTGATTTATAAAATGTTTATACAATGAAAACAATATTTTTTGAAAAATATATATATATGTATACATATAAATAAATATTTGAATATATTTTTTTGATGTTTTTCTTGGGTTATCAACTCTCCAGTTTTAGACCGGAGGCTCCGGAAAAATTAAGTTTTCTCTGGACTCCAGATTTAAGAAATAATCTCCGGATTTTTTATGAAAAGAAAATACTTATTCTTTATGAATAATTATTTAATTTATTATCGAGAGAAATTTATTTTTATTTATAATGTTCTCACTATTGAAAGTTGCTCATAATATAGTTACAATACTAACGTTTTACACAGAGTGAGCTACTGAGCGTTATTTTGAATGTTTACGCTTGCGCATACGTACACAAAAGAGTGTTTTTTTAAGCAATTACGTTCGTCAGTAAACATCTCCGGACTGATGAGATCAATCTCCGGATTTTCTAAAATTTTGAGTTGGCAACTCTATGTTTTTCCATCCCGGGTCAAGTTGAAATCTCATGACTTGGGATGTGTTTTTCCATCATGTGAGGTTTATCTAACTCTAACTCTATATATTGAAATTTGAAAGTAATTGAAAACAAGTTTTTAGGAATTGAATTGATTCGGGAGACCAGAACTACGAGTTAGATAGATTGATAAATCTTGGGGTATGAAAAGAATTGCACTTCGACCTTATGGCTCATTGTGTAGCATCCCCTTTTACTTCAGTCGGGCGAGGTTCATTTTTCCATATCTTGGCAATATCCACGAGTTTGCTTATCTGATTTTCCTGATGGTTCATATATTCGGGGTGAGATCCACCGAACATAGTTCATCTGCTGTAATCAAGAGATTCGCAGTTAAAGAAAATGTAGCTGGAAGTTTCTTCCTTCTCGCCGCATAGTCTGCACATAATGGATTCATTGTGAAGTCCTATTGGGCAGGTGCTTTCGTAGGTATTAATGTCTGGTGGTATCCTTACGAAGTTGTATACTGTTCGAAGTAACAGGTAATCTTTCGAATGCAATCAGCCTCCTGGATGCATGCCGAAACACTAGTATTCCGAGTTTTTGTTGCGGTATATTTTCCTAGTGATCACGGTGTTTAAAGTCTATCTACTCGTTAATCACTTGTTTGCATGGTGTTTTTGGAATTCCTAAAATAGGTTCTGGACCTACAAAAGGTAATCCGAATCTCTTCTTTGCTAAGGTATATGCTTTTTCGAGAACTACGAGATGCTATGTTGTTTGTGCTGTTATGATGGTTTCAGCTTTTACTGGTACCTATTGTTTGTGGGATAAACAGGATTTTCAAATACTGGGTAACCAAACAAATTACATTTTGGGGTATCAACTAAATAAAATGAATGAAGAATCTTGTTTTACAAATGTATTTATGTATAAAGTAATATTATAAATTTAAATTAAGTTTTTTTTTGGAAATTTTCCCCATTGTTTTATTTGAAAATAGTCTCCCGTGACAAGAATTGGGATGTCTATATTATTCATATTAGGATGACCATGTTGTCCTTTAATATCTTCCCGTAGGCCGTGATTATGAATTGTTAATGATTTCGGAGATCAATTCCAGAATTACGTCTTATATCGAACGTAATCTAACGTTCGAAACATTAGAGCTTTAAGAGCTTTTTCTTTTCTCCAGATAAAAAAGGGATAAAAGAAATGTTCCACTCACAAATAAGATATTTAAAATTATGTGCCAAGTATTTTAATTTTAGTTAAAGTTTATATTTTATGCGTATCCAAACCAACATTGAACGCAGGGAAAGCGTTTATTACGGTGGAAACTACAACTCAAGAATTAGGTCGTATAAATTTTCACGACTTTTAGTCTTCGACATTTAATATTCGATTAAAATTTTTAATAAATAATTATACGTAAAATTTTTAGAAAATCAATAATTTCTTTAAAAACAGTTTTACCTTCTGAAGACGACGTCAATGGTATTGTTTGAAAAACAATTTACTCTATAGTGCTGACTTCACTAAATTGTTCACGAAGAAAATATTGAGTGTTTCGTCATAAAATTACTATTTATTTTCATTACTTTATTATTATTTTCGAAATTATTTTTCACTTTTTAGTGTTCAGGAAATAAATTTCCAATATTTTCCAACGACGCCAGCAAATTTCGAATTGAGAATATATCATTTCTGATAAAACCAGAAACATCGAAATCAATACATAGTTAAGCCATAGATACCATAGAAGCCATAGAAGCCATAGATAAGCCTTGGATACTAAATAAAACTTTAACTCAATAAAAACAAAATCGGACTACTCTGTAAAAATTTATGCGTGGCCATACATAAAAAAATATAAGGGTTGCCTTGAGAACCTCCTTCGTTTTTTTGGTCGGTTAAAAAAACATTCAAATTGCGCAAAAACATTGAGTGCTTTCAAATAGTGTTTACACACAGAACATATATAATCGATTATGATATTTTTTCTTTAGTGGAAGCGCTGAGAAGTGTTATTTTTATTTTTATTTTTTTGTGACTAAAATTTTAAATTTTTATGGGAAATTTATATAGAACTAACTTTGAAGTATACCCTATCCAACAAGAATTATCAATATCGGACTACTATGTAAAAAGTTATGCGTGATCATACATTTAAAAAAATATACAGGTTGAATTGAGTACCTCCTTCTTTCGTCGATAAAAAAATAAAAACTATCGAATTGAAAATCTTCTTCACTTTTCGAAGTTGATTAAAAATACTCACAAATTATATTGGTAAAAAAGAATAACCAAAATATAAGAACAATTTTTACAAAAAAGTAAAACGTAATCACGTTATCAATTGATAGACTAACATAGGGTTAAGTCTTTAAAATTTAAACGCATCTTTGGTTCTACATTAAAAGTAATACTACTCATCCTTTTAAACTTCAGTAGGACTATGGCGTGGAGTTTTAGTATTTTCAACTTTTTGTCCCCATTTTTCCACCGTATACTGTACATAACCAGGATCAATTGGACTACTGTGCGTTGTTTCTGGTGGACTATCATCGCGTTGTTCATTAAATGGAGGCATAGGTAACAGAAACGATGTAGATTTTTTAACCGGCGATAAGGTATCACCCTGTTGTTTATACGGTTGTGAACGTAATTTACTCCAAATTGGAGAATGAAGATTATTTGTTTCAATTTTTAACGGGACCGTAGTTATTGTTTGTGGATGGAGGGATGTCATCCAAGCGGGTGGATCTGGTGGTACAGTCGATAGTGATTGTAATTTTTGTATTCCATTAGGTTGTATTCCATTAGGTTGTATTCCATTTGGTTGTATTCCATTTGATTGTATTCCATTTGATATTCCATTGGCTTGCGTTTGTATAGAACGACTTTGTCTTATAGATGGAGATCGATTTCTGTATGGTTCCCAATCGGTTATGATCTCTGTTTCAACAAGTGCTGGAAATGTTGTTTCAAGCAACTTTGGTCGAGTTTCTTCTCTTATTCTCTTCGGTTCTGGAGTAGTAGGTAACACTGCAGAGTTAAAAAAGCAAGCATTCGGTTAAAAATAATAATCCTAGAAACAAATTAGTGGTGCAGTCGTTTATAAAACTTCCCCTTTCGTTTCACATCTATTTAGAATATAAATTAAAAATGTAAAAAGATAATTTAACTACTAGTACATGAACCATAGACCTAGAGGTGATTACCGTACAAATAAACGCATTATAAGGTAATAAGAGGTAAGGTAATAAGGTAAGCATAAGAATTATAAGGTAGTGACGAAATAACTGTGGTGTAATTGGTTAGCGCACCGTCTCGGCTAGACAGAGAGAGGTATATGGTTCAAGAAGACGCGGCGTTAGGCGTGGGGGACGTGAGGCACCGCCTACGGCCTCAGGGTCCGAGGGGCCTCGCACCTCATTGGTGTATGCATAACTCGGACGCAACGTGAAAATATATTCGTCATAAAACGATAAATATATTGACATACCAAATTTGTTTTATTTAGTCTAGCAACATTTGTTGGCGTTGCGTTACTATCGCGGGGAAACGAACACACGAGAAAAACTACTTACATTGTGTCGCGGTATCTCGGCTCTTACCTTCCAAAAAGGAGCGCTGTCAAACATATAAGAGATTCCGATACTCGACACGAACAAAAAAAGGAATATTAGTAAAAGTTTTACTAAATATCGTCAATTAGAACAACACGCACTTTTAGAAGAAAAAGAAAATTAAAAAAAAACAAAAGAGTTTATGAAAATCAAACCTGATGTTTTATTTGATTTCAAAACAAATAATTTTAATTTAATTTTTAGTTTTTAATTTTTACAATGGTATGTCAATTTTTTTTCTCAATTGAATCGAACAAATTTTTAACTAATCTTGATTACTACAATACAATGTCAGTTCTTAAATTCAGTCCGAAAGGAACAGTAGTGCGGTTTGAAGTTACCATTGTTGAATTAATCATTGTTAAAAATTAGTATTGTTCGAGTATAAATAAAAAAATTATTGAAGAAAATTACATATTTTGTTTATTTTTTGTTTGGAGTATAGAATCTGTATAGATTCAACAGTGCTCCTTTTTGAACGAAAAAGAGAGCCAAGATACCGCGACAATTGTCTATCGAGTTTTGTTAACAATACCGATAAGTACAGCTTCCGCTGAAAGGAGCTACTCAAAATTATAACTAATAAAAAATTATCTGACAAGTACAATGGGTCAGGAAAGACTTTCAGCTTTGGCAGTTTTATCTATTGAAGCAGATATAGCATCTAAGCTGAACTACAGCACAATCATTAAGGAGTTTAGTAAGGCTAAAAGCAGGAAATTTCTGTTTCTTTAATATTAGTTTAAGAATACAGTTTAGTTTACATTGCCTAATAAAGTAAAAAGCTATGTTTCAACTGTTTTTTAATTTATAACAATGCTTCTTGCGCCACCAGAGGGCCTCGCAAAATGTACCTTGCCCACATCAAATGTTGGTCTTGCCCCGTCACTGGGTTCAAGTTTAGCTATTGTGAAAATATTTGCTTTTGATTACATAATTATATAAAACTTTCTCCTGCATTTCCCGAATGAAAAATTAAATCTATGATTAAAAATAAAAATGTAGTAATAAAATTGATTTAGAGATTTAAAACTTCGCGTTACGTCTCATTTGATTCGACCCGGCTTATACCCCCTCAGTTTTAAAAAAATTTATGTTAATTAATACATTAATCTTTTTTAATGAGAAATACTCTACAATTACTTCCCAGGCTTCATTTAAATACAATGAGTGTCGATATTTACCTTGAGGTTTCAATACTGGTTTTGGTTGCACTGACTGCGGTAGTGTTGGTGGTTTTTGTAATTCTGCTTTCTTCATGGACTTAGATTTTCGTGGTCCAGCAAGGTCAATTAAAAATAATAATGCAGTAAACATTGACAAAGTTCCCAAAACAATTGCATTATCTATTAAATTATCTGGTAAATCATCGACCCCAAACAATTCCAAACTTGCTGTATTATAAAAACAGAATATTTTAGTATTTTTTCGTATAATACACCAATTTTTATAGCGAAATTAAATTGTCAAAAATTTTCAATGTCTGTTTAATCACAGTTCATTGGTATCAAAACTCCTACAAAAGAGATTTAATTATTACTTCATGAGAATTGTTAACAATGTTTTTAACCATTAAATATTAAGAACAAAGCAAATTTTATCTATACATGAAAATCTATGAGGAATTTTTCCCAAAAAAAAAACTAAATGGAGAAATTGGTGATTTTGAAAAAATGATTATTTAATATTTATTTTAATAAATGACGTATTTTAATAAAAAATCTTTAAAAAGTGTTTAGATTTATAGTGTTTAGTGTTTAGATTTAAATAAATATTTAACAATGGGCATATTTAACGGAGATTACGCGCAATGAAGCGCGTCAAATATACATGCAGGGTGTTCTGAAATTCATTCAAAAAAACAATAAACCTTAATAAAATTAATAAACATTAATAAAGTTTTTCGATTTGACGCATAGTTTTTAATTAAACATTAATAATAAATTCAACTAATCACATTTGCATTTTTGGGTGTCGCTACACTATTACACCAATCACAGAGCACATAGTGTAAGGAGGTGGGGCCACAGTAGTAGAGTAGGGCGGCCTACTCTAGCATGGAGACAATCAGAGTTCTAAATAAGTGCAGCGACACCCACAAAATGGTTGAATTTATTCATGTTTAATTAATTATATCTCAAAGCTAAGCGTCAAATCGAAAAACTTTATTAAACTTTTTTGTTTGTTTTTTTCAGCTCTACACCGTGGTATAGTTTTCTTGAATGCACTTCAGGCACCTGTATATATATATATATATATGTATTTAAATGCCATTTTTACATTATAAATGGGCGGCCGCGATTCAGTGTGCGTCTTATTCGCTACACAAGCCGAATAACATTGCTATGTTGTATTAATTTTTAACCGTACAATTTTACATCTTCATGAAATTTGCAAGCATGTTCAACTGTTTGCATTAACTTTTGGAGAAATTTTCATAATGATTGTAATTACCTAATAAAACAAATAAAATGGTACCAAGACCCAATAAAAAAAATTCCATGATTCGTTTCCCACGAGGAATTTCTCCTACCAATCGCCCAATCAGTAGACCGGCTGTTATTATCACATATCCACCGTACGTGGCATCACCTAAAGCTGTTCCAACACGTCCCCATGTTACATTTCGTAGTAATGACCATTCTCTTGATAATCGTTGAAGAATTAAATGAACCCGGGTAGTTTCATCGTCAGTTATCCGCTTACAAACTAGACATGCTACGCACATCAACTATAGAAATACATATAATTAGACTTTATATCATCTGGTCTAAAGTTATAAGTTCAAACTAAATGAATATAAAAACAAATCTTTTTATAACATCGAATAATATTATTTATATATTTGGACGGTATATATATATATATATATATATATATATATATATATATAAATATATATATATATATATATATATATATATATATATATATACTGTCCAAATATATAAATAATATTATTCGATGTTATAAAAAGATTTGTTTTTATATTCATTTATATATATATATATATATATATATATATATAAATAAATATATATATATATATATATATATATATATATATATATATATTTATATATATATATATATATACCGTCCAAATATATATATATATACCAAATATATATATATATATATATACCGTAGCCGAGCGGTTTAACGCGCTCTGTCAACTTGGAACTGGGTCATTTTTTTGTCTTTACATTTTTGTTCTATCTTTTATGGTTTCAAAGATGGGCGTTTTATTCATTATGCCCAAACATACTCTAGAACATACAAACAAAATTTCAGCTCGTTATCTTTTTTCGTTTTTCAATTATCGTGTTTACAGACGGACAGACGGACATGTGAAAATGGCCGAATTAGGTCATTTTATGAACACCTTTGCTAAGCATTTATGTCTGCGATCAATATTGTCAAGCGTTACAAAGTCGGGACTAAACTCAATATACCTTGTATATTTACATATACCGGGTATACTTATAAGTAATCAGTACTTAATTTGAATCATCTGAAATTCCGTCGAGTTTTATTTCAAAATTTGTATAAGACATGAATAATCAAGGTAGTTCATTCGTGACAGTCAATGCAGAAAGCATAAAATACAGTAATAAAACTTATTACGGCTGTTCCAAATGAACATATTACGACAATTCCAAAGGAACATATCTATAGCATAACATATATAATGTTTTGACACTTATGATACAATGAAATATGTGTTGTCCTATGCGAGCTTGTGATGATTATTCATCATTTTTGGTATCCCAGTTGCAAATTAACTATCACCTTTAAATATTAATATCTTTTTATAAGTATATTAAATTTAGTCGAGTTTGCAACGGTTGAAAATATTGATCGCAGAAAAAAAATTTTAGTATTTTCATAAAATGACCAATATGTTTATTCCATTCAAGCATATATGTTTATCCTTCTGACGGACGTAAACACGATAACTCAAAAACAAAAAGAGATAGAGAGTTGAAATTTGTATGTGTGTTCTAAAGCTTAAAATTAAGGGCAAAATATGACCATGTTTGAGCAAAATGAGCAAAACATTTTATCTTTAAAACCGTAAGAGATAGAACATTCTTGCTACTGCGAATTAAAATACGTGCGACAGCTCGTTGAACTCGTTATGACGTCTAGAAAAATGTGCAAAAATTTTAAACCCGCACATGCAAACAAACAATTGCAAAAATTATAAACAATTAAAGATTCCAAAGAAAAGGGGTCTACTTTTTTGAAAATTACTCAAAAACTATTAGCGCTAGAGAAATTTTACAAACAGATTCTTAAAGAGGAGGAAATTTCCGAAACAATTGTTGATTCCCGGAACTTGACATGGATTGTTAATCCTTTTTATTTAATGTTGAAAATAGGGCAAGATTATGATTAATGAAAAAAAATTAACAGCAGTGCACTAGCCGCGCGGAACACTATTTTCAACAATAAATAAAAAGTAATAACAATAATTTTTCGAAAATTTCCTCCTCTTTAGGAATATGTTTGTAAAATTGTTCTAGCACCAATAGTTTTTGAGTAATTTTTAAAAAAGTAGACCTCTTTTCTTTAGAATCTTTAATTATTTATAACTTTTGCAATTGTTTATGTGCGGGTTTCAAATTTTTGCACATTTTGCTAGACGTCATAACGAATACAACGAGCTATCGCACGTATTTTAATTTGCAGTAGCAAGAATTAACACGTTTTTTAACTTGTTGACTAGACTATATATTTCCAAAACTGTATCAATAAACAAACACACTTACGAATTCTAAAACTTTTAATAAAATCCACTTATCACATGTTGTATTAGACATGATTTTATTTCTTTTTAAGAAATACTAACAACATTATATTAACTTAGTATTTACATACACACTGCAGATGGATGCCGACTACTATTGTTAGTCTAAAAGATTTACGAAGACAATATAATATAAACAAATAAAATAATAAATAGTCAAGCGATAATCATTTTAATTAATCCCCACTTTTTACTAATAAAAGTATACATAACATACGTCGTTGATTATTTGTTTTTATAATTTGACAAGAAAATGTTATTTTCCATTCTACGTAGATACTCCGTATATTACTTAATCTAGACATCAGTAAAATTAATAAATAATTGAAAACAAATATTATGAAAATTGTTGTTCATCATTTCATGTTCTGTTGAAAACACAATAACGGTTTTTTAAATTATCGTTTATATATTACTAGCCGTGTGCCCGATGGAATTTCCCATCAGGCACACGGCTAGTAATATTCCGATCATTGTCAAATGTAAAAAATGTGCACTTCCCATGCAAACTTGCGTACCTTATTTTACCCCCTTAGGGGATGAATTTTCAAAAATGATTATACAACTAACATTAATTTATAAACAGAAGCCTAAACATCAACTTCCACGTTTCTAGCTTAAAAAATGACGCTTTTACCATACAAACTTTCGTTCTTTATTTCCGCCCTAGGGGATGAATTTTCAAAAATTATTATACAACTAACATTAATTTATAAACAGCTTAATATACAACCGTATTCGAATTTATTCGCAAAATTATCTTCGAGAAAACATCCGTAATCGGCCTCTAAAAATCTTCTTAGATACTCAAGCTTTAATTGCAATATTACTGAATAATATTGTCCAGTCCAAGTAGCCAAGCGGTCTGCTTGCTTCGAATTCAGAGGTTACGGGTTCGTATCCCGACGGTGGCAGTTTGTCAATTAAATATTAATGGGATTTTTTTACGTCGACTGAACTGTCGGCGTATGGACAAGAACGAAGTAACCGGCTATGCTTGTAAAGGATTTCTGCTGTTTCCCTTCACGAACCCCAAATAAATATCGTCATAGTTCCTATGAAAGTCGACTGTAGCCGCACAATCTACCAATTCCTAGCCTGCATAGAAATACCCTATCCTCAACTCACATCATTAATTTATTGTTAAAAGAATTAATAAAGGTTAAAAATACCAGTCCATGTAGCCGAGCAGTCTAAGGCGTTATGTCTGCGCAGTATGTATACTATGAAACTGGGAGGTTATGGCTTCGAATCCCGACATCGGCAGTTTGTCAATTATAAAAATAAAAAAAGGGGCGGTTAATTGACTAAACTGTCGGCGTATGGACAAGAACGAAGTAACCAGCTATGCTTGAGAAGGTTTTCTGCCGTTTCCTTCACGAACTCCAGATGAATATCGGCATATTTCCTATCAGAGTTGGCTGCAGCCGCATATCCTACCAATTCCTAGTCTACTCATAAATTCCTTTCACTCCACTCATATCCTCACATCCTTAGGCATCACAATGGACCTTATGGTCGAAGTGCAGCCCGTCCAAGGCAGCCTCTACAATATATCTATCTAAGGTTAAAAATAATGATGTGGGTGGCCTCTATATAGCTATAGACCATGGAATCTCATAAACGGAGGTAAAAACTCCATTATTATTATTATTATTATTATATTCCTGAATAATAATTATCACTTTCGGATGAAGTCATTATTCATAATATGTTAATTTCCACGTACCTTTATTTTTCCTATTGTCTTTTATCTCTTTAATTTATGAACTTACCAATATTTTGCCACATGCATCATAAAAATTTATACTTAAAATATTGTAATTATTATGTTTCTACTTAAATTGTTTTTATAAACTAAACATTTTAAATATGGATATTATGTTTTGTGTGGCCATTGTATTTTTTATATTGGTTATAGCTTTATTTAAAAACACGAAGAAATGTTTTCTTTACCTACTCTTCAATATTTGTTTGTCTTGTCTCTTAATAAAAAATTAAATTTTAATAACAAAATGAACAATAATTAACCTAACTATATGTTAATTTAAGCATTAAAATTGTATGTCAAGAATCATCAAAATTTTTATTCGAATAAATGCAGGGTTCTGTTGATCTTCTGCAAAATCTAATAGTAATAAAATAATCTCTTCAATCTGATGCTCTTGGTGAAATTTTGTTTATTAATAATTTCAAACACCATAAATCCAAAGCGGGAGAACAGGTGGGATAACCCAATAGGAAATATAGGCAAGTGTCTACGGGCCCCGCTCTGTTTGTGGTCCCGGAGAAGTGTGAGATAATGAGATATGCTAATTTACCATCGTTTTTATATTAACAACCGGATGGTGTTTATTTTTACAAATCGTCGAAGCACTTGTTGCTACTTCTGTTTCTGTTATACTGACTTTCTTGTCTTTTTACAAGTCACTATATGGAGATAGTGACTTGTAAAAAGACAAGATATATATAAATCGGGTAGAATCATAAATAAAATTAAGCCAAAATAAAAAAGATCTGTTTTAGGAAGTTAAAAACAAGGAGGGGCCCCGGGACTTGAATTGCATGAGGGCCTCACATGGCTTAATCCGGCCTCGGCTACAAACCATCACAATTAAATCAGCTTCCAAACAAAAAACTCATTTAAATCGATTCAACGGCTTGGAAAATACAATGCCGCAGAGAGCCAAAAATATCAAACTAACACCCCTCTTTTTGTGTCGGAGGAGGAATCGGCGTACGATTCGACTTTCATCTTATCTGAACTAAAGTTCATCGACACCGTTCTTATATCTTTCTTAACCAGCCAAGTAGCCGCTTGTTAAGGCGTTGTTTCTACTTGGACCTGGGAGGTTATGGGTTCGAATCCAGACACCGGCAGTTTGTCAATTAAAAATTAATGGGGCGGTTGATTGACTAAACTGTCGGCGTATGGACTAGAAAGAAGTAACCGGCTATACTTGTAAAGGTTTTCTGCAGTTTCCTTTCACGAACTCCAGATGAATATCGGCATAGTTCCTATCAAAGGCGGCTGCAGCCGCACACCTACCAATTCCTTCTCTGCATACGAATTCCTGATCCTCCACTCACATCATAAAAATGTAAAGTAAAAATTAATAAAGATTGAAAAATAATGATGTGGGTGGCCTCTGTTATAGACCATCGTGTCTCAAAAACGGAGGTTAAACCCCATTATTATTTATTATATCTTTAATATCTTTCTTACTTGACGGTTGCATTTACTCGCCAAACTCGTTTGAATGAATATATATTCTCTAATCGCCTTAATATCGGGAAAAAAACAAAACTTTGGAGGTTATGATGGTTAGAAATAGTGCAGACATGTAGATGTCATATTCTTCGATGACGAATATGACACAAAAACGGCGTAGGTGGCGTACAGAGATATAATTCGAATCGACCGAGTTAAGAAGTCCCAAGTTGCCTTTGATTTATATTTTATTGAAACAGAAGTAGTTTCGATTAATTGAAAGGTTTTGAGTGGCTCAGAAGCCACTTGGCTTGAAATACTTTTAGACATCTATGTCTTTAAAACTATTCGAAACCAAGATTTATTCTTATGAGAGTATTAATTTTTGTGTTTATTGGTTCTTTGTACTACAATATGTCTCCTTGTGGGCACATTAAATAGTAGGTTTGTCGGGGTTTTAATTGTCATGCTTGGTATGCGACCTGTGTCATATCCTACTTTATGTTTCAGTGTGCGAGTCATCTGGTATTCTTCCATCGAGATTTTTGCCAAGGTGTTTGGCTGGATTGTAATACTTTCTTTGTATGTCGGATAATTTTCTGCTTGACTGTA
The DNA here is from genome assembly GCA_963920215.1 of Nineta flava. NCBI lineage: Eukaryota > Metazoa > Arthropoda > Insecta > Neuroptera > Chrysopidae > Nineta > Nineta flava. Next base: position 110,738,940 of record OY986041.1, read on the forward strand.
TTAATCTGTAGGTAGTGATGCACTTGTTCATTTGTAACGAACCAAGGGACATTGGTTATTATCCTGAGCATTTTGTTCTAGAACCTTTTCAAGATTACAACTTTGGAGTGAAAGGCTGTCTCCCAAAGTTGGATTTAGTAGCTCAAGATTGGTTTTAGTATCGCCTTGTACAGAAGAAGATTGCGGCTCAGTGGTAGTTGTGACCGGCGGCCAATTAGCTACAAGAGCTTCCAAATTGGTTAACCTAGTTGTTTTTTTGATAAATATATGTTTTTGCCAATTAAGTCCAGGAGTAATCCTAGGTATCTTATGTGGTCTGTTTGTGGAACTTCTATCTTGTTGAGCTTCACTGGCGGGCAGATGCCTCTTCTTAGAGTGAAAGTAACATTCAAAGATTTTGATTTATCTATATACCATCTTCGTAGATTTATTTTCGCTCTTCCTCATCCTTTCTTCTCTGTGTATAAAAAAATTTCGTTTTGCATGTAGGTAGTAAGCACGGGTGGCAAGTACCACCCTGATTCTTTGGCCAGTCCGACACTGTTCATACTTCAATAACTTCTCTAGAATTCATAATTATCGAAGTGCAGATGGACTCTTACAATCGTAAAAACCAAGAACAAGGTGATTTGATGACCTAGACCAAAACCGAACTTTTTCTTTTTAATTTTGCACAATTATTTACTCAAACAATTTTTGATATTTTAATATTTTTGGTTATGAAACCCTGGTTATATGTCAGTTTATAATAATTGTTATCATGTGAAGTCAATGCTTATTTCTTTTGTTGACATTCATGGCCCTGTGAATTGTGTTATGATATTGTGTAACATAATATAATTTTCCCAGCATAGGTAGCAATTAACGTATTAGTGTAATATATCAAACGACATCCATCTTTTAAACACAAAAAATTAATTTCTAAAGAAAATATTTAGTCTACAAACAAAATATGATATAATTTTCAAACAAATATGAATCTAACTTTACCCTATTTAGTACAATTATACTTATAGTACTAAACCAATATAGGAGCCTGCAGATATACTGCACGGATTTTGATTATTCTTTATTAAAAAGTTCGCCAAAAATGAGCGGGGGGGGGGGATCTAGGCTGATAAAATTTGCATTTAAAAATATCTCAAAAACTAAAGCATTTATTGCAAATATTGTCGTCAGCGAACTAAACCTAGTATGCGATGGTTTGAAGGAACTGAATTTTAAACAATTTTTGTATTATTAGGTCAAAATCTAGATTCGAATGTATTAATTGACCCATATACAATTCCCCACCATCTCTCACTCTTAAATTTTACTTGAAACATTGCTTCTTGAAACCGAATGAACAAATCGTTATTCAAAGTTTTCCAAACGATTTGTACTGAATTCATTCGTTTTTTGAAGAGCCAATAATAAAGAAGTTTTTTTTATAAAGAATTTATTTGAAGTGAAAAAATATTTTGACAATTTTGTTTTCTACATTTGATGAGTCAAGACGATATTTTTAGGTTTATCGGCGCATATTGAGATTGTAATAGTGATTGCATTATCTTCACTTTTTGAATTTTTAATGATTTACGTAAATATTGTTGCACTTATATATGCAACGATAATGGAAGTACAATATAGAATATTTATAACTTTTTTTAAACAGTCGATAATCATTAGCATACGTAAATAATATAATTGATATGCTGCGCCTTTCATATTTTGTTATCACCTAATCACCATTAAAACATAAAGCGTAAGTTAGAATAATTATTTTTAAAAAATGTCTAAATTATGCACTCTTTTATTTAAAAAACCGCTTTTAAAATGGCTAAGTTAGGCGTCCCCAAATAGTACCTACGAGCTCATCCTAAAATAGCGTTTGGCCGAAATTGCTTAACATGTAATAATTAATTTGTAAATAATATAAAAAAGTTTTGCTTAAATCCGAGTGAATTCACATTAACAAATCCTTAAGGAATCTATAAAAATACGTTTATCTCGTATAGATTCCAAAATCGGGGAGGTATGGATACTGTATCTTAAATTGGTAATAGCTAGCAAATTCGAAGTTAATTAAATCGAATTACAAAAATTAAATGTTTCTTCCAAAAACAGCGGGTTTCAAAATGCATTCCGAATATCGAAATCGAATAAAAATTGGATATAAAATGCAAACAACACATTTTTTTAATTTAATAACGTTTAAGATTCACAAAAATGAATTTTGATCTGCCATAGCCAAAAATTCATCCAAAGATTGATCCGAGAAATCTATCTCTATACTATTATAAAACTGTAATTGTCTGCTTGTTTGTTCGAGCATCACAAAACTACTGGATTTATAATTAAATACTGATATGAAAAAATTAACTCGTCAACGACGGCGTTCCTGGTTGGAATTTTTTTTTAATAAAAATTGTAGTTAATTAAATTAAAATGTAATTATGGTTAATTAGAATAAGATATATAAAAAAGAGAAAGTTCATATTTTGAAGAAATTATTTTATATATAGGCAACTGTTGTAACATCGTTGTAAAAATAATAGTTTTATGATGATACGTAATAGAAATAATTCATGCTACGGACTTTAAATCCCAATTTCAAAAAATTTTAAAGCCTCTATAATATAATAAAAATAAAAATTTTACTCGAATAATTAACCCAGGAGAATGATAATATAAATAAACTTTTTTTATTTTTAGCCAAATGTTTTTAGCGAAAACGAAAGCACCAAAGCGAAAACATTACCTTTGATTCTTGGATGATAAATAATCTCGTTCGACGGATTTTTCTTTTTTCTAAAATTTTCAATTCTCTATTTTTCTGGATGTGTGCATCTGTTAAAAACATCCTTTTTGGCCAAAGATTCACACTTTTTGCATAAATTTCAAAACGATGTAACTTACAACAAATTATAACCTTTTTACAAGCTTTTTATTTATTTAATTTTTATTTATTTAACTTCATTTTCGGTTTATTTGTGAGGGAAAAATTGTGACTAAGCTTTTATATAATGAACTAAAAAGTAGAAAATAATGGTTTTTTTCCGAGTCACCATCATCACCATATGTGACTATAAATAAAAGCTTGGGGCGCTCAACTTTTGGATTTATTGTTTTGTATATAAAAAATTAGAAAGAAAGAAAACATGGAAAAGCATCTTCGTTTCACATCTTGATCCTTAGAAAAAAAGAAGTTTAATGCCTTCTATCTTGTAAAATTATTATATATATCAATTTCTTCTATTCTTCTATTCCTGTTATTCAGCGAAGCATATCTCTCTTATTATTGCTGGTTTGGTCTAATCTCTGGATCAATACTTCATGAGGCTTAGGTTGGGAAACTTAATCGACGAACATCAAAAGATATATCAGCCTGAACAAGAATAGATGACAGTTACTGGCGGAATACCATAAAGATTAACAGAATCCTCAGAAACAAAAGCCGTAGAAACTGATATTTACATCAGATTCTGTGAGCTCATGGAGGCACATGGATTTCATTGAGTCCTTATAGATATTTCAAACAACTTTTGTGAAAAGACTTCCATCTCTAGATTCACGTCAGATTCTACCTAAAATACACACAGGACTGGATGCAGTTCTTTAGGACAGATATCACAAGACATAATAGATCTTGAAAATGACCCAGAGTGCACAAAGTATAATTTAATAAGAAAATCCAAAATAATTCATTAAAAAAGATTTTTTTGCATATAATTTATTTAAAAATTATTTATAAAATATAATTTATATAATTTATGTATAATATATTATTTAAAAATATCTAAAATAGTTTAAAACTAGCATTTGTTTTAAACATAATTTGCATACTGACATATTATGGTGCGTCCATAATTGCGCGCTGCGTGGTACGTGCGCCGCTCGTGCGCATCGAATTCATCATATTTGGGCGGTGCGCAGGCGCGGCGCACAACGATCCATCTGAAGTCGGTTTTTTCAACGAACACTTTGAATGTTCGGAGTTCATATTTGGACGGGAACGTGAAAGATTTGTCGTTTTTAGCGCGCATGTGATTATTGTTTTTTTTTAGATATTAATTGAAATGTAGTATTTTAGTTCAATTTGAAAATTTTTCAAACTGAACTAAAATGTATACATTTCAATTAATATCTTTAGATTATTTTCAGGATTAAATAACGGGTTTTGGTGATTGATTCAACTTGCAACACTGCAAAATTAATATATGTTCGTGGGTTTCCTATGGATCGCTGGAGGTTCGTTGAAATCAACAATTCCAACGAACCAAAGGCGAGCGGCGCGCACACCGCTCGGGGTTCGTGGCGCGTAAGTGTGGACGCACCTTTATATATGAACATAATTTTTTATAAAAATCATTGATTCTGTGGCATTCAGATTAAAATAAATATTTAAGAAAATTATTGTTTTAAAGTCGACTATCTGTAATGCATGGTGGAGGTGGCCCTTGTAGCACACTACGTCGTTCTGCAATAGCAGTAGCCAATTTTCGATGATGTCCAAGTGGTAAGCTTAATTGTCTTAAATCTTCTTCAGTCAGCAACATCAAAGCATCCAAATCAATTTTTTCATTTAAAAATCGATCCAAATATTCACTTAAACCCCACGCAGCTAAAAATCGTTCTAATCCACTTTTTGCATCATTTTCTTCGTCGTCACTCGAGATTGAACAATCTGTGAACAAAAATAAAAGGAATTTATGTATTGTTTTTTTTTGACTGGCGTCAATATTTATCCATTGTTAGTATGGTTGTTACCAACGGAAGTTGCTAGCGTTTACATAATTTGACATTTAAGTAATATGTCTGATACCAGTCCAAGTGGCCGAGCGGTCTAAGGCATTATATCTACGCAGTATGCCTACTTGGAAACTGGGAGGTTATGGGTTCGAATCCCGACTTCGGCAGTTTTTAAATTATTAATTGACTAAACTGTCGGCGTATGGAAAAGAACGAATAACCAGCTATGCTTGAGAAGGTTTTCTGTAGTTTCCTTCACGAACTCCAGGTGAATATCGGCATAGTTCCTATCACAGTCGGCTGCAGCCTATCAATACCTAGTCTACACACAAAAATTCCTTCCACTCCACTCACATCCTCACATCCTTAGGCATCACAATGGACCTTATAGTCGAAGTGTAGCCCGTCCAGGGCAGCCTCTAATAACATTCTTTGACATCAAATACTTGATATGAAAAATCATACACATCTGGGATGGGAATCGAACCTACGATCTCTGACAGTCTTGACCAACGTGCTCCGCCTCTGAGCTACCTGAGATGTTATGGTAGTTCGAATGCATATGATAAAAAATAAATTTAATTAATAAATGGATATACAATTCCGTTGAGCTGTCATCGTATTCCCATTACTAAATATTGGTTATCAAAATCGTTATGCTAGTACATTTTTACTCAATTAATTTGGGTAAACGATTTTGCTAGTCATGTGGGCCTAGACGATAATCCAAGGAATATCTCATATTTTCCTTTCAAACAGAGAATCTAAAATATTCCAATCGTTTGCACCCTTAAATTGTAATTATTTTGATATTTATAACATACCACTTGTGTCCGGATCCCATAAAGCTGTTGTTAATTTCCTTTGTTGCCTTGCCGCTAAACTTCCAGCTGATCCTATTGAACATTCTTCACTTGCTGCCGATGTTGCTGCCGTTAAACCATTCAATGTTTTTCTAAAAGCAATGCTACCAATACCAGGTCGTTCGAATATGCTCGAAGGCTCATGTAACAACATGTCATCGTTGTTATGAATAAAATCTGGTTGTGATAGCGTTCGTGATAAAGTTGATCGTCCCGATGGTACATTTATTGAATTATCATCGAACCGATCATGGAATACATCAGCAATTTTACCACGTCGATCGTTGTTTACAACAAACATGACTTCACTGTCTTTTCTGATACCAGTTAGTGAACGAATTGATTTACGGCCATCCTCTATTTCACTGACCTAAGCATTGATGCACATTTGTGTTATCTATACTAATATTATAAAGAGGAAAGATTTGATTGTTTGTTTGTCTGTGTGTTTGCAGTGAATAGGCTCCAAAACTACTGGACCGATTTAAAAAATTATTTCACCGTTGGGAAGCTACACTATCCGCGGGTGACATAGGCTATATATATTATATTTTCAAAAAAATTAGGGCTCCTTACTAAAACTCGAATAATGTAACCCAAGGTGTAAAAAATTGACCTAAAAAATTCCTTACATCGCGTACGCTGCGAAAACTATTGATGATAGAACAAAATAATGTATTAGGAATTTGCAGAACACATCATCATCTACAAAATGTGTCGCAAAAAGTGTACAAAAAGTGTGGAGAAAAAATATATTTAATAGATATAGATATCCATAGGTCGCTGGTTCAAATCCGGGTGGAAGGAGATTGACCTTTTTTTAAATAATTTATTTTTTATTTTTTTATTTATTTAAATTTAACGCGGGGGATTGCTAGTGTACGAGATGTACACACAAATTTTCAAAAATTCAAATCAGTTATCTTAAAAATGTACATACCTTAAAATCACCATCTGTAGAATTATTATTTTTCATAGTTGCACCCCTACGCGTAAGTAATTTTTTATGTACACCACTTGCACCCCGTGGTCCAGTACTCACCAATGCACTGTACGGTTGTGAAGTTGTACCATTCAAACCAACTGTTGATAAATTACCCATTGAACCGGCTTTCTGCATTCGCTGTTTTAATGAAATTAAAACATTACTTGGCCGATGTGGTAATGTACCTCTTGTATCAATGAATTCACCATCTTTTATCATACGTTTCATCTCTTTTTCGGCCGCTTGTTCTGCTTTTTGTTGTCTTTTGTTGTACTCTTTTACACGTTTCTCATTGTCTTTTTTCGCCTTTTCACGCATTGCTTTGGCTTTTTTCCTGAAAAATTTTATCAGATAAATATTTAAAGTGTTTCGACCGTATCCCAATTAATAAATAATTTTTAGGTACACTTACTTATCCGTAGCGTCTAAATTTCCAATAGCTGCGTCAAGTATACGTAATATTTTATCACGACTATTAATCACTGCCAAATCTTGTGGTGTATGCAAATCAATATCCAACGAATGTAAATTTGCACCAAAACTAATTAAAAAATTTACACACGCAGTATGACCTCGAGCTGCAGCCAAATGTAATGCTGTATTACCCCAATGATCAGCTTTATCGGGATCTCCCCTAAAATATATAACAGAATGTATACATGTACTTGTCACAGCTTCAACTTAAAGTAGCCCTGTATAAAACTTACCCTCTACTAACTAATAAACGTAAAGCATCTAAATTTCCTTCAAATGCAGCCCATAGTGTAGGTGTCATTCCTGCTTCATCTTTTGAATTACAATCACGTCTTGTGGCTTCTTTTAAAACATCCAATAGACCATCTTTGGTTGCTCTACAAAAATTGAATAAAAAATTGCTTTTATTTATTTCTATATAAATATTAATATTGAATAAAATGTGATCTTTGCGTTTTATTTATTGACTATATTTAGACATAAACATTTCTAATATAAATAACTTTCTGCATAAATTAATTAGAAATTTTAGTTTACTCTACATAAAATATACATTACGCAGAGACGAAACATAAATATCACATCACATATTATCAATATTTTTACTTAGTTTAATTATTCTTTTATTTTTCACTTACTTGTGGAATCGATCGGTTGTCATTTTGTACGAATTCCTAATAAATTTATGATTTGTACTCAATTACAAAGAGGTACCATATAAATTTTAACTTTTACTTTAATACGATATACATAAAATGGTACTCATTGGACCTTTTGATAGAACAATGATTTAATACGACACAAACACTTCAATAATTTTGATAAAAACTAGATATGATTTTTTTTTAAATAGAAAACAATTTAAAAAAAATAACTTTAGGTATATAAATAATGACTAGAAAGATAAACAAATAAGCTGACCGTGCACGGAACACCTGTTCGTATCTCCTCTATAGATCATTTTGTTTTTAGGCCGTGCAGAGCGTTGTTGTGTTGGTTGTTAGCTGATACATCAACGAACGCGGGGCGATTATTATGTGTGAGGCGAGTATCTAGTTTCAAATTTATAAAACAACTACTAGTCGAGTCAATATGAAGGTTTATTAATACCTACTTCTCAAACTTCTTTTAAAACTCAGAGAACTGTCTCGATTTGGATTTTTTTTTTAAATTTTAATTGTTTATTTGAATTTAAATTTTTATAGTATTCAATTTCACTGTTTGAAAATGTTATAAATAAAATCTAAGCTTTGAATAAAAAATTTAACTTTCCAAATTAGTGAAGGTCCACGAAGGTTTTTTGCTTTAGGTTAGGGGCCATCCATAAAATACGTACACATAAAGGGGGGAAGGGGACCAGTGTCTTACGTGACGATATGTGATCAATTTGTTTCTTACTATAGATTTTTATACCCGGTATATAACATATACCAGGGTGCGTATATTAAGTTTAGTTCCGTTTTTGTAATGATTGAAAATATTGATCCCAGAAAAAAAATTTGGTATAGGTGTTCATAAAATGACCTAATTAGTCCATTACCGCAAATGTGTTCAGCTTTGTGTCATTTCGTTCGACAGCTTCGTTCGACAGCTTTGTGTCATTTTTGACTGGCTCCGGCACCCATATAACGTGCAAATTTTACTTTCAAAATTAGTAAAGGTCTATAAAACAGGTTTTTTGCCCATTAAATATGTTTATGCTCTATTAATACCATTTTCAACAAGTGTTCTTAGGGGCTTGTATTGTAATTTGTGTATTGCCCAACATATTTAAATTTTTAATCAGAGCAAAAAAAACCCTTTATAAAGCATCATTCATTTGTAATTTAAAAAATCAAAAATTAATACATTGATTTCTGGAATTTTATCTAAATAACAGACAATTAAACAAAAACTAAAGATTAAAAAATATAGCTCAGATAACAATGTACACTTGGCCACAAAATTTGATGTCATTTTTTTCCAATTTTACAGTTGATTTGGGTCTTATTCGTTCGGTTTTCGAAAAATAGTTCGAATAAAAGTTGTTACAATATTTCTAATGAACAACTTTTAACCGAAGCATTTTTTCGAAAACCGAATCAATAAGGAACTAATCAATTATAAAATTTTAAAAAATATCATGAACTTTTGTGGTCCATAGTACAAGCATGTTACCACATACGAAATAATTCAATAATTTAATTTTAACACATATTATCGACCAAATAAATATCATATTCCATTTTCATCCACGTCTTTTACACGCAAATGTTCGTATTGTTGTCATATGGAAAAGATATGCAATTAACTATACACAAATGTATTTTAAAACAAGTGAAAATAACAATTAACTGAGTTAATTGTGGGTATATCCCCAGTACATATTGAGTTTATGAAAGAAAGTTTCAAACAAAAGTTGTTTATTTTTAAAAAAAAAAGGTCCATTTTTACCTTTAAATTTTTTTCTATCTCTTACCGTTTCAAAGATTACAAAATTTCTGATCGTTATCACGCTTTAGCGTTGACGGACATTTTAGAGTTAACGGACATACAAACAGACGGACACACAGAAATGAATTAATTAGGACATTCTATATGAACATCTATACCAAAATTTTTTTTCTGCAATCAATATTTTCAACCATTACAAAGTCGGGACTAAACTAATAATACCCTTGCATATAATATACACCGTGCGTTCCATTTTAATTTCCTTAGACCAATATCTTGAGAAATAAGTAAGATAGTGATAAATGTTTCAGGCAAAAGTTTTAGGGTTTCCAGAGGTTTAAATAACTGTGACCTTACATTTAACCTTGACACCAATTTTCAAGGTCAAACCGAGGTCAACATCTATATTTTTTAGATTGGCAGAATTGTATTTTACAGGAAAAAATAGGCATGTTTTGTATGAAAAATTGTTTACTAGGACTTAAATTTATTAAGGATATTAAGGTTTTAAACTTAAGAATAATCGATTTTTAATGATTTTTTAATCATATCAACTCTTACAAATTAATTTTTTTCAAATAGCTCTTTTCAGGGTTATGATATGCAAAACAGATCGACAACCTCCTCCTGATGCTCATTGGGTAACGCTAATGGAATTAATGAACAAATTTTTTTAAATTATTTGAACCCAATGTGCACCAGGATCAGGTTGGCCATGAGTTTTGCAATCGCAAAACCCATGAAAAGAGCCCTGAAAAGAGCTGTAGGTTCTTAAGTTTAAAACCTAAATACATGAATTGTGAATTAGATTGATCCAGCTATAGGTTCGTAAAACATAAATTAATCGAAATCTTCATGAAACTAATTTTAATTTTTCAAAATTTGTAAAACTAAACAGGGTACCATTAGATTATATTTGGGTATTACTAATACTATACGTATGAACTTTTTACTGGATTGGTCCAACGACATACATACAGCAACACACTTTCATGATCCTATTGATTACCTATAATACTTTCTTACTCCTCAAAATTTCCCATGAAAAACCACGCAAAAAAATACCAAAAAATAAAATATATGGCTTAAAACAAACGTTAACTGTAAATATTTTGCTTAAAATTTAAGTACAACTGCATTTTGGAAAAAAATCTAATACCAAGCACCAAAGCTTCCAAAATTGGACCATAATATGCATGTAATTATCAAAAATGTTGGTTTAGATGTCAATTACCTAGATATTCGTTTTGTAGGTGTAACGACAAACAACCTGTGTAAGATTAAGTAGAACACAAAAGAAACATATTTTATTTCCTAATTTTCAACGATTTTATTCCATTTATCCTCAATAAAAATCAAAGTACACATTTTCATTACGATACAAGCATAAAATTACATAGATCAAAACTATTTTTCATCTTAATATGGATAAATAATACAAAATAATTATTTAATTAAATTATCGATTTTAAAGTATCACATATTTAAATCAAAAACTTATAATCGCGCCCAATTTTTGACTTGCGTACACTGTATGGAACTAGCCACTGACCTCTATATAACAGAACAGAGTATTCTTATGGGCTTAAACGTGAAATAACCATAGAGATAATATATATCGAGTAAAAGAGAGAAAAAGAGAGAACATCGATGAGGTATACTTGTCTCTTTCTAAATGACTAATATATAATGATTATATATTAGTCATTAAAAAGAGATAGCGATACCTCATCGATCCTCTTTCTCTTGCTATCTGCAGGAAAACTTTTGACTCGGCGAACCTACTCTATTTATATATTATCTCTATCGAAATAACGTACTCAATTGCAGAATCGACAGTGCCGCATCAACTAGCCGATAGGTACTCTTTATGAGTGACTAAAAACTTTATATGTATTGGGAACTGGCCTGTATATAGATGAACAGATTGGACCTAGCGAAAACGATGGCGTTGATTAAAATACGATACGATTAACGGTTTTCAAGGTATCAGACCAATAGTGCTAATATTCCAAACTGTATGGATTGAGAAGGCAAAATTTTGAAATGTGTTGGTCGGACGTTAAAATGAACCTGATTTTCGTGCTGTTTGGATCGAAATCAGCCTAGAAAATGATTATTATTAAAATCGAGAACAAAAATTTTCTTCACTTTTTTCACATTTTTTCCAAGGGGTACCCCTTAAAAAAATCGCTAAAATTAGAGGAAAATTTTATGTCTCCGATTTTGATAAAAACTTGGTTTTAAGCCAATTTCGACCTAGCGAAAACGACGGTGTTGGTTAAAATATGATACGAATAACGGTTTTCAAGGTATCAGACCAATAGTGCTAATATTCCAAACTGTATGGATTGAGAAGGCAAAATTTTGAAATGTGTTGGTCGGACGTTAAAATGAACCTGATTTTCGTGCTGTTTGGATCGAAATTAGCCTAGAAAATTATTATTATTATAATCGAGAACAAAAATTTTCTTCACTTTTTTCACATTTTTTCCAAGGGGTACCCCTTAAAAAAATCGCTAAAATTAGAGGAAAATTTTATGTCTCCGATTTTGATAAAAACTTGGTTTTAAGCTAATTTGAACCTAGCGAAAACGATGGCGTTGGTTAAAGTACGATACGAATAACGGTTTTCAAGGTATCAGACCAATAGTGCTAATATTCCAAACTGTATGGATTGAGAAGGCAAAATTTTGAAATGTGTTGGTCGGACGTTAAAATGAACCTGATTTTCGTGCTGTTTGGATCGAAATTAGCCTAGAAAATTATTATTATTAAAATCGAGAACAAAAATTTTCTTCACTTTTTTCACATTTTTTCCAAGGGGTACCCCTTAAAAATATCGCTAAAATTAGAGGAAAATTTTATGTCTCCGATTTTGATGAAAACTTGGTTTTAAGCTAATTTGGACCTAGCGAAAACGACGGCGTTGGTTAAAATATGATACGAATAACGGTTTTCAAGGTATCAGACCAATAGTGCTAATATTCCAAACTGTATGGATTGAGAAGGCAAAATTTTGAAATGTGTTGGTCGGACGTTAAAATGAACCTGATTTTCGTGCTGTTTGGATCGAAATCAGCCTAGAAAATGATTATTATTATAATCGAGAACAAAAATTTTCTTCACTTTTTTCACAGTTTTTCCAAGGGTACCCCTTAAAAATATCGCTAAAATTAGAGGAAAATTTTGTGTCCCCGATTTTGATAAAAACTTGGTTTTAAGCTAATTTGAACCTAGCGAAAACGATGGCGTTGGTTAAAGTACGATACGATTAACGGTTTTCAAGGTATCAGTATAGTGCTAAAATTCTAATATATATATATATATATATATAAATTTATATATATATATATCTATTTATTTATATTTATTTTTCAATATGTACAATAGTGAATAGAGTTTCACTAATCCGGCACTTCAAGAATTCGGTACGTCCAATAATCCGACACCCTGTAGTTTTTTATAGTGCCGGATTAATGAGACTTTTCTGTATATGTATATCGATACACAACGATTTATAGTGTGCTATTAATATAGAATTGATACAAAATTTTAATAAAATAATTTTATAGTTATTTTTTAGAAGCATAGTTTCTATGGAAATCATTAAATCAACAAAAATTTTAACCGACTCCAAAAAAAATGAGATTCTATGTTCAACTGTATGTATTTTTTTAATGTTCACCCCCTTCAAGATTGTTTTTTGATAAAAAAAAAAAAAAAAAGATAATAGCCCATGTCCTTCCCCAGGATATAATCTATCTCCTTGCCAAATTTCATTACGATCCGTTTACCCGTTTAGTCGTGAAGAGGTAGCAAACACACAGAATTACTTTCACATTTATATAGTAGTATGGATAAGCTAATTTTGAAAATCACAAAGCTATTATACACAAAATTAATAATTTATCGTCTATCAATAACATAAAACCTATTTTGACAAAATGGAAACCCGACTTCCAAAACCAAATATTCTATAACAAAAGATGCACTAAAAAGTAAAAAAATAATTGCATATTCTTGTGCCAATATTAGTTCACCAAAGCAAAAATTTTTAAATATATATGTACAATTATAGTTATTTTTGGAGGCGGTGTCAGCATAGAGAAATTCACATAACTTTTGGACACCGCCTCCAAAAATAACAATAATTGTACATATATATTTAAAAATTTTTGCTTTGGTGAACTAATATTGGCACAAGAATATGCAATTATTTTTTACTTTTTAGTGCATCTTTTGTTAGAGAATATTTGGTTTTGGAAGTCGGGTTTCCATTTTGTCAAAATAGGTTTTATTTCTCGCTTTTTAGTGACTTTGAAGTTCTATAACTGATTTTATTTGTCTAAATATGGGTAGACCTACTAAACGACCAACTAATTTTTAGTGAATTTTGTATTTTTTTTTTTGTAAAATTTTTTTTTTTTTTGGGGTCGGTTTTTTTTTTTAAGGAAAAATTTTTTTTGAAGTCGGTTTTTAAAAAAATTTTCTTTTTTTCCCATTATGAATGAGTATACCCTTTCAAAAAAAAAAAAAAAATTTCGCAGAAATCGGTTATCACATATAAACTGAGGATTTTCCTCGATTTTCCGGAGATCCCCTCATCAGAATGCAATTTGGTGACAATGGGACCAATCGGGAATCAAACCCTTTAAAACAAAAAAAAAAAAATTCAAAATCGGTTCATAAATGACGGAGTTCTGAGGTAACAAACATAAAAAAAAAAAAAATACAGACGAATTGAGAACCATCCTCCTTTTTTTTTGAAGTCGGGTTAAAAATCATCACAATGTATCTTTAAGTTTGAAAATGTAACTTTTCAGGCATACCAACGTATCTTTCGATCAAGCCACGCTGGCAACACTGGTTACTAAGTTGTTCACCACAGTGCTACCAGGAAAGTTGTTGGTTGACGGTTATGTCAGGGGGGTTGGGACAAACATCTATCTACTAGCTCTAGTTTATAATTTACCCACCAGTGTGCATATCCAAGTGGTAGAGTTCCCAATAGTGGAAATAATGTGACAGCCCATATATGTAATACTCTGGACAGTTTCTATAAGTGGAAGCTGTCCCAACATTACGGTGCCGATTATATTGCGCAGCATGGACAATGTGTCTTGGAGGATGGAGAGTATCACAATAATCGCCACCCTAATGTTGGAACATTCTTTCCTATACCAAATTACCATATAGGAGTATTACATATATGTGACAGCCACACATACTTATTACACATAAACTCCGCGCAGGCTCACTGAAGCATATTTTAGTACCTTGGCTAGTTGAGGAGCGCTTCAACTGTGGGTAATGACGCAACATGGTATAATTTGTCCAGTTATATAGAGGTCAGTGAAACTAGCACCATTCATATGATATGGATTTATGGTAAAATATTATTAAAAACTTCACTTTTGAAAACAATTTTGAAAAGTAAACAAACCCACCAGTTAAAAATTTGTACATAATCGAAAATAATCGATGATATCGAGTGTTAAATGACTTAGAAAGTGTATATTTCATTAAATTTAAATATTTTCATTTGAATGTAATATAAGTCAATACAAAATGAATTCTACAGAAAATTTAATATCGTTAATCGATGACATGTTTGATAAATGCATCAATACTATTACCAAAAATGTAAAAGATTCAGAAGATCAAAACGAATACATTAAAATTTTAGAAAAATCAGTTTATGAATGTGCTAACATGGATGTTAAACACAAACATCTTGAAAAAGTAATTGAAGAGTCCAGAGAAAAATGTTTAGAGATGGGTGAAATTAATATTAATGAAGTATTTCAAGAAAACTCAAAATCTGTTAAATATGATAATCATGATCAGGAAATTGAAAACCATCGAATCGTCAAAAAGTTTCAAAATAAAATTGCAAAACTATTAATTGTTAATCAAGATTCAGCTGCATCTGAGGCTCCAGCCAACATACCTAGCTTACCTTTAGATCCAATTACTCAAGTTCCTATAGTTAGACCAGTGAAAAATAAGCAGTGTGGACATTTATATGAAGAAAGTTCTATTAAAAAAATGTTAGCAAAAAAGAAAAAAATTCGATGTCCCTACGTTGGTTGTGCTTCACAGAATTATTTTGTTTATGCCGATTTAGAAGAAAATGTATCATTGTCTCAAGATAATATGGATAATTTAGAAATTAATGAGCAAATTGATGAAACTTTGTAGAAATTTAATTTATTTATGACAGTATCTGCTCGGCTGACTTAGCAAATGGTCAAATTACTGTTTGATTCGTCCCCCAAAGTTCAGAAGTTTTTATACTTATATATTTTTTAATATATTTTAACACCGCGGAAGTAACAATATTTTCGAAATTACCTTTTTTAGTTTCTAATAAAACTTTTTACGATTTTGCAGTGGTACATTATGTCCACTTCTTAAGAATTACGGAGATATAAACTTTGAACTGCATGTCACTAACCATACTAAGGTAAACAACAACATGAATGTATGATATTTTATGTTTTGTAATTGAACTTACGTGTTGTATACCTCCGGAGTATTGTTTTATACACAGAGGCGGGAACGAATAAACAATTTGCCTGGCGAGAAGTTCTTAATCAATTTTTGTATTAAACTGTTATTTGTTAACTTCATGTATGTTTAAAAACAAGAAGAATTAAAATTTATATTTATATCATTGTAGTCTTATTTATATCATCGAATTATTATGAAAAAATCATTTTCAATAAATTTGAAAAACCCGCCAAAATTATCATGACAGGTCGTGGAATAAAATTGGTGCGTTCAGTTTACATGAAACAAAACCGTTTATGATTGTATATTCGTGAAAAGTTTTTAAAACAAAATTGGGGGAATTTCAACTGGTTCAATTTTTATGAACCGGAGTGTACATTGATAATATGTTATCCAACTTTTTAATCAACATCGTATAATTGTACAGCAAGATTTTATTTAAATAGAACGTAATATCGATATTGTTGGGCGAACAAAGTAAACTAAGTTAGACACTCAGAATTTCTAACTGAGTTTTTATCCGGAAAACCTTTCAGATACTTAGCAAACTTAGATCATGACACCATTTTGTTAGTATCTTACGTGTTTGTAAATAAATACATAGCCAATAAACTGGCAGATTTAGAAAATTTGTCAATTCGTATCAAATTAACTGATATATCAATGGAGGATGAAAATAATATAGATTTTACATATGAGTACAATAAAATTTTATGTGCTATATGTACACTCTTGTTTATAAAAATTGAATTATTAAAATGTTTCAACTGGTTCAATTTTTATGAACGGGATTGTACTTTCTGTACCTAACAAATATGACTAAGTTAGCAAGCCTCCCGAAAAGCACTATACTCAGTCGCTCAGACCCTACTTTTTTATGCTGTCTAAATTAACATACTAAGGCCGGTATTCACAGTCCGGTCTTAAATGTAAGATCATCTTAAGCATGATCTTAAGACAGCGTTTAGATTCATAAACGAAATCTTGAGGCTTGCTTAAAAGTTTGATCTTAGCTAAGATTGTGTAGTTGTATAAATATTCACAGACATTGCTTAAGACGATCTTAAGAATTGAAAACTGTTTATGTATTCACAGTCAAATAAGACCATCTTATAATTGAAGTTAACCTTATTTTTTATTAAAAAAAGAGGTTTTTATTTAAGTCAACATTTTAGTCGACTTAAGACGATCTTAAATAGTTTTGTTGTAAAAAAAGGAGTGAAGATAATGGATTTTTTGGGTTAACATAATATTATTATTTATGATAATATTAATATCGATTTTGATTCGAGATATACAAAATTATTTTGATTTTTATTCAGACATCGAATTTAAAAAAAGACGTAGATTCGACGAAATCAGTATTAAATTTGGAATATTACCACTAATAGAACAGAATCTAGCTAAAGTCAACCGTCGTATTCCACCAGTGTTTCAATTATTATGTTTGCGATTCTATTCAACTGGTTGTTTTCAGGTAATTATAAATAATTATAACTATAAATTTATTTTTAATAATAAACTTTCATTACTTTTAAATAATCTCGTTTATCTGCAGTACATATATTTTTTAATAAAAAGAAAAAAATATTTTTACAGCTTATTTTGGGTGATATTATGATATTATCACAACCAACAGTTTCTAGAATTGTTTTCGTGTAAGCGTTTTACTTGCAAGTTTGCTTAATGATTTAACCTCAAGAAGTTAAATCAGAAAATCAGAGGCTTTTTGGAATACCTGGTGTTGATGGGCAATTGATTGTACTCATATCCGATTAGTTCACACAAGGTTTCAAAAATCTTGACTTTTTAAATCTAAAAAAACCAAAAGATGATTTAAAACAGGTATTGCCCATATTTTATATAAATTTACGAAAGATTTCCTTTTGTTTGTATGAAATAAAATATTTATATAATATACTTATTAAGTATTTTACAAAAATTTCAAATTTTTGTTTTATATTTATAGAATTTGAAAAACCACAAGCAGACAGATATTGTTGAAATAAATATAAGATATTATTTTCATACATCTTTAAATTATTTATTTTTCTTTCATCTAAAAAGTCATTTCATCATTTTCTATGCGTTTCTAATAATACACTCTCTAATTTAAAAACAAAAATTATATTGATAACTTTTTTAATCTGTTTTAGGTTTTGCCTTACAGCAGGCTTCTTTAAAGGGGTGGAAAACTCGCAAGGAGTTCCTCAAACCAGAGAGATCTATGTCGCAGCGAGTTGGTGAATAAAAGCGAACTATTGAGCAAAATATTCAATAAGCAAAAAAATAATCAGCAATAATTATTAAAAGAAACAAAGAATAATATTAGAAAAATTTAAAATATTATGTAATTCGTTATGAAAATTACGTTTTTTTATATTTGTTATTGTAGTTACATAATAACAAATCAATAAATATTGAATTTTTAGAACTATGAAAAATACTTTTTTTTTAATGAATTACCTATTCCGATATATAGCTGATCTATATATGATTAGAGATGGTTATATATAATGAGATACAATTAGACCTGGTTAATTTTTTGATCTGATAATATATAAACATATCTGTTCATGTATGATCAGATCTAATTATGTTTGACTAGACCTGGCCAATTTTTGGATCTGATTATATATAGATGATTATGCAGAATCATATATAAGTAGACAAATCTTTTCATCGGGTACGGTGTTTGGAAACGAAGATTTCTTTGTTTATCAAGAGGACTGACAACTAAACTTCTTTATTCAACCACAATTGTTGTAGCCTGTGCTGTATTACATAATATGTTTTTGATATTCAATGATAATCTATCAAGATGAATAAATGTCTGTACTTCAACCAAATTGGCAACCTGATGGTTTTGCATATCGTGAAGCATTAATTGAACGTATATTTAATGCATAAGGCTATATAAATTTTTTTATATTTAATACATGTTTTTCTACTTTTTATTAAAAAGATATAATTTTAAGTGATGGAAAATTGTTAATTGAAATGGTTAATTTGTCTCTAATGAATTTATAAATACAATGTATTTAAAAAAAAAATGAATTGACCTTCTTAAACAGATTTAGTTTGATTTGGAATTGTAAATTAATAAATAAAAAAATTGTATAAACAATTTTTTATCTAAAGACAATTTTTTGAATTCCCTCCTTTTTTGTTTTATGAAGTATGAATGTTTATTTATGACTGACAGTAATATGATTCATTTCTTAGCCAATCATATCATCGGTTACATGTGAATTATTACGAAAATAGACGAACACAATTTAAGACGATCTTAAGATTCGTCTTACGTAAGCTGATCTTAAACCATATAAGATCATGCTTGAAACCATCGTCTTACGAAAGATGATCTTAAGTTCTATCTATGAAATCATCGTGTCTTAAAACAAATAAGACGGTCTTCATGAAGATGATCTTAAGCAATTGCTTAAGACTGGACTGTGAATACGCGCCTAAGAACTTTGTTCGCCCAAACACCCATTTCTTATGAATTTCATGCGTCCATCCAACTCATAAAAATATTGACAATTCAAATGTGAAGTTTTAAAACCGTTCAAGTCGTGAACGCACACTTTTATTGTCAATTATCAAATGTCATATTAAAATTTAAATTTTCAAATAATACATAAACGTGGCTAAAAAATGTCTTTAAATACCAATTCAGTAAACCAAACGATTCACCATATAATTGAATCGCGCTATGAAAACGACAAAGTACGATATTTTTTCTAATAGTTTACCAGATCTACAATATGAAATTAACTATCCAATATTTTAGGTAATACTTGGTGCATTTAAAGAACTATCCAGTTTTTATGGCGAAAATACACCACACTTACGAAGAAATTTACGTAGTCAAATAGAATTACGGAATATTGCAATTAATAGTGATTTTTTACGATCAATTTCAAAAGTTAAAGACAGTTTTGATGAAATATACAATGATATTGCAACTATGAGTCGTTCTGTAAATGATATGTCCGATAGATTACAAAAAATTAAATTGCATAATAAATTACTAATTGAAGAAACAAACAATTTACAAAATAGAAAGTAAATATATCCTTTTAATTACTTGAATGAGTGTCAAATACCCAGAACTTGTAATGCATTTTTTATCAACTTCGCGTTAACTTAAATATTCAAATAACAAAAATAATTTTTGCTATTGGAATAATAGCGAATCTAGATTTATTTACTAAAAAAAAGAAGTATATTTGATGATGGCATTGAATAATAAGAGAATATTTAAAAATGAAACAGAAGATGGCAGCGTCATAATGATTCCTATCAGACAGTGCCAGATTTGCACTTTTCTTAAGAATAGGCCACTTCAATTTGTGCCTCCTTCCTACCTATTTTAATCACTCACTTGTGTCTATTTACCTAGACCTTTATTAGGTTACAAATATTTTTACGTAATTAAGTGGGTAGGTTTTGGAAAGTAAAATGGATGAATTAGTTATAAAATTAAAGTGTAAAAGGAAACAAGAATTACACTTTTTTATAGGGGAAATCATCTATAATATTGTTATAGTTTATGGTGTTCATTATCTCTGCCTCTATTTAAAGAAGAGCCAAATAGTAGTTTTTCTGAAGGTAATGAAGACCTCTGATAATTCTTCACTCGTTTTAAACAAGAAAAGCTGCTTTCTCCAGAGTCTTGTGGTCGGAGTGCTAAGTGCGAGACGGAGAGCTATATCCAAGTTCGGGTAAATGTTCAAATCCTCAAAAACTTTGAGAGATTGAGTAATGATGGTGATTCAGGTTTCTCCGCAGTCTTTCTAGATAAAACGCTATTGTGAAAATATACATATTCCTGAACCAAATTCTTGAATCCTCTAAATCATTGGAATAATGTTCGAGATTAACGTCCTCTAATGCACGAGAGACTGAGGTTTTTATGTGACTCTTTGTGTTAAAAGTTCTCACATTCTAGTCTCAAAAATTTTTCTTTGAAGTTTACATATGCATCATGCCTTCTCTCTAATTCAGCTCTCAGCCTATCAAGGATGATCAAAAAGATGTTTACTTTGAAAAATCTCTGGAGGTTGTTTCAGTTTCGTCATTGGAACGTTAAAGAAAAAAACGCCGACCTCAAAAGGTTCTGGGCTAGATGGGCACTTGCCAAAATGAGATTTAACATTTAATAGATAGAAAACTCTATCAACCCACAAGTGACTTGTTGAGTATTACGTTCATTATCACGCACAAACTTGTCGGCTTACCAAAACGAGCGAGAGCCCTCCGAAATCTGCCGTCCCTAAGTCGCATCCTATACGGCCTATTGGCAAATTCAGCACTGCTATCAGTAATTTTTCTCTAACAATACGATAATGTATGTGCCTAAAGAAATTATTGATAGGATTGTTTAGTTATACAATTATTATTTTTAAATTTATCGCAACAATGGTGACAGCGATGAATTCCGTGTGATAAGTTACCAAGACACAGCAGGTGGTGCTTTAGCAACATTGTCAAGATGTAAATTGATACTTTTAGAAGTATCTAGATACAAATTTAAGTTTCTAAATAAAAAAACTCGTTGCAAGGATTCATACAAACTTTCTGGACACTAAAAACTTTCTTTAGACAATAAAAATTGTCTAAAAATAAATTACATCACATAAAATACGTATAAATAAATATTTGGTTTGATTTTTTAAATTCTTGTAATGTTTGGAATGTTTTACACTTAGAGACGATTCTGATTTTTATCTATGTTTAGTAATGAAAACAGTTTAAAACGAGAAGTAGCTGATGCATTCGTTACAACATTCCAACTCTCCCCAGAAACTAAGAATGCTTTACACGGTACCAATAAAAATACAACTGTTACTCCTGAAATCTTTGTAGCATTAGATAAAATAAAAGATATCAATCAAGATTGTCGAATTTTAATGCAAGCTGGATGTCAAGTTTTAGCAGGGGATGTTATGGAAAAGATGAATTTACACCAGGTAAAATTAAAGAATATATTAACAGAATTCTCTACTATATCAATTGCGTTTTTTTAGGAAGGTGCTCTTGAACGATTGTACAGATGGACTCAGCAATGTTGTCGTAGTACTGATTTCTTTTCGAATATTGATTTGTTGACTGAATGTTTGTCCCGATTACAAGACCGATCTGTTTTGTTTAAGTAAGAAAAATTTTAAGTTAGATAAGTCTAAACTGAATTTTTATATTCTTTATGTACACTCCCGTTCATAAAAATTGAACCAGTAAGTCACACTCTAAGCGTATATACAACAATATATATATATATATATATATATATATATATATATATATATATATAATATTACATACAGTAACACTTAGAATGCTTCAACTTGTTCAATTTTTATGAACGGGAGGGTACTTACCGTACGTTGCATAAACAATATGTATTCGGTATTATAAATTTAGGCCGTAGTTTTTAAGGGTTAGAAATGTTGATCGATAGGTAAATTTGGGTAGTGAGATTTTTAAAATAGCCTAATTATTTTATTACCAAGTGTCCGTCTGTTCGTCAAAACTTTAACTCAAAAATTAAAAAGAAATATCAAGTTAAAACAAATCCGCCGATGGTAGTCTCTATTTCGCCTATTACTTGTATAATTAGTGTCATAAACATAATGAACTTCCATATTTTGAAGAGACATAGGTATACATTAGGAGGAAGATAGAGTGCTACGGTAAAATCAACCTACAGATTCAATCAATATAAACAGACAAAACGCGTGATCGAAGCACATGGTGTTTGATAATTTGGACCTATAAATCTGAATTAATACAAATCTCAGTTCATTCGTATGCGAATTGTTATTTACTGCTACCATTTTTGTAATTCATCATTTTGATTATTTGTTTTAAATATTTATTTTTAGTTTTTATTGTTATATTTGTTCTTGTTATTATTTTTATTGTTTCCATTCGTTATATTCATAACAAAATAATATGAATAAAAAACGAAAACGATAGAACAAAATCGGTCTGTTTTGGCATATGTTCACGTGTTCATTGAATGTATATGTTATTGTCGATGGACTCTGTAGGTTGAGTTTAATATAGGTGTAAAACCACATGTGTACATTTAACTAATGTACACGTGTGCTTTTTCAGGGTCTTTCGTTGTCGATGTGTTTATTTAGAATGGCGAGTTAATATTTTCCTGAACTATCACTCAGTTCTTGTGTGATCACAGGATGCTTTTTCAAATTTCGGTGATTTCATTATCCCTACACTTCGGTTCTATAACTATGAGACGCTCATGGTGGCTAAATTAGTTTTGTGGTCATGTAAAATCAGTCAGGCAATTCTTGTTTCAATAATAAACCATTATCGATAAATAAACTCTTCGATAGCAAAAGCGCAATACTAATCAAACCAAATAAAAATTAACACTAAAAACTACACACACGTATAAATTCAATGTCATTACACCCATCACTCAACTACCCCTACCTACAATGCGTGGTTGTGACAAAAGTACGTGTAACAAAAGTCGGCGTTGAGTATACTCATTTATGTATAGTTCATTCACTAAAAACAATTAAGTATATATAGGATATTTAAACAACTAATTCAATTAATTGTTATATTTTTAATTAGATATGTGCTCGAAGAATACTGCACAGTAAGAAGATCTTATTTAGTCCAAACATTCATAGAAGCATTAACAAAAGGAGGTCCCGATAACAATCCACCTCCGATAGAAGTGCATGCTCATGATCCTCAAAAGTATGTTGGAGATATATTAGCTTGGTTAAATCGAGCTATATTAATTGAACGGGATAATATTCACATATTAGTTGAAAAATGTAACAAAGCAGGTATTTATAGATACTGTCTAGTCACATGCTAGCGTAATAATGATTTTCACGTTTCTCACATTCACACAAGGACATAATTTTAGAAGAAATTAGAATCGATTAATGATCTGAGTAAAATAATCATTACGATTTAAATATCTACTGTCATAGTTTGCTAGGTACAAATACCATCGGGACATAAACCGGAGAACGAGTAAAGAGTTCAGTGAAGGATTTAATTCTCATGTCATTCCTGTGAGAAAAACAAATTATTATTATGTTAACGTGGGACTAGACACGGTTTTCAAGTTTCCAGGTTATTTACGTCTAATATTACTATAAATTTATCATCTTCTTTTCAAAGACATTACCGATCAAGTTAATAAGGCATTAGAAAATATCGTAGAAGGTGTTGTACATCCTTTAAAAATTCGTATCGAAAAAATAGTAACGGTTTCAGCACCATCTACTTCTTTTTATGCAGTGAAAAGTTTAATACAATTTTATAAAACTTCAATTCAGGAGGTAAAAATTAAATCTCTACTGTTACAGAAATAAACTTTTAACGAGGTGTTTTTTTTTTGTATTTAAGATTATCCACGACGGACTCTTATTAATAACGCTAAATGAAATGTTAGAACTTAGTGAAAACGTATTCTTAAGCGTTTTACAATCACAAGTTCTAACAGCATTGGCGAGAGTTGAAGCACCACCAAGGAATTTATCCCCTACACCAGCAGTCAGTCATATGTTGGTAGTTTTAAATGAAATTCTAACTACTGCAAGTATGGTCCCCAATCACGAAACGGATATGAAAAAAGTATTTTATTTACGTCATTGAAAGGTGCAAACAAGGTTCATAAATAATTTTTTTTAGATTGTGTCGTGTGTTCTGGACCCCGTTATATGTGCAATTAATGAGCAAGCGTCAAGATTACCCACATCTGATATGGCTGTATATTTATTAAATTGTATGCATTCGATGCAAAATACCTTAATCAAATTTAAATATATGGACGATCGAATGGAAAGATTACAAGGCATGTCAGAGGCTCAACTAGATACATTAACTTCAGAGCAAGCTAGTTCATTGGTAGCAAATCTGAATTTAGGAGCAATTTACACAATACTACAAGATCAAAAAAATGAACCACTTTCAAATGTGCCCGGGATGGAACCAATCAATTTAAAAACATCTGTGGTAAGTTTTGAAAAGATGCTGGCCAAGCTTTGAATTTATTAAATTCACATCACTGACCTCCATATATGGTTCGAGTATACTATAAAAATTCATTGTTAAAAATAGAACAAATTGATGCATACCAAAGAATACAATATATGTATATTGTATTCTTTGTGCATACACAAGCACCGCCAACCCGATGGTGAAAGTGACAGTTAATAATATGAAACGTTGCTATAATTCTTTAATTTTACGTCATTATTAAAATATTTTGACAAATAGGATAATATATATATATATTTTTAGGATAAACTAGAAGTTTTATTGGAAGTACCAGACATGCTATTGTTACCACAAATTCTACTACTGACATCACCAGATCATAGATCTTTAATTCAGAAAAGAGCATTTGAAGTTTTAGTTGCGATATATAAACAACTTTATGATGCTGTTCATAACCCTGAAAATGGATACCAGAATCCATCTGTAATTTTTAATCGAGATCCTGATAATTTGGCTAAAGCATTGGATTTAAAGTAGAATATACATATTTTTTAGTAATTTTTATTGTATGTTATTAATATATTTTTAAATAAAAGATTTTAACAGTTTTTCTGAACTTATTTGTATTAAATTTTATTCATAACTTTATATTAAGCATCTTTAATCAAAAAAATGCATGCATTATAATTATTAAGGTGGTCCTTATTAAGCCGTAACTAATAAGCAAAATTTGTAAAATTCTTACACATATTTCTTGTACAAATCATTATTAAAAACAAAGGTATCAATTAGGGGTGCCACATCTGACATTTTTGAAAACCGAAGATTTGGTTTCGAAAAAGATCAGAAAGTACTTGAGTAGTCCGAATACCAATAAGTCTAAATAACCGGAGTCTACGGATCAAAACCGAATAGGGTAGCACTAAGCTGTCAATACAGAATTGAACATCTTTAGTTTATGATTTATGTAATTCGCATGTTTTCAAATTTATTAAAAAATCAGTTGAGTTTTTAAACTTTTAAAAATCGTATACACAACATACCGACAAAATTAGCAAATGTAGTAAGATTTAAAATATGTGTCTGATAAAAGGATGTATATAAAATGTAATTATTTAGAAATCTGAATATAAATTAACAAGTAAATTGGACAATTTGATGACTAAACCATGTATACACTTATTTATAAATAACGTATATTATAAATGTAAGTACCTACATATATAAATTTATTATTTTCTACACATATTTTACTTCAAGATAATACCTCTTTTGATTGGTTAATGCATCTTGCGTCATATAGTCGTCATTAGATGATAGTAATGGCCCGGCTGTAAAAACTTGATTCAGTTAGTTGTTTTGAATTAAGTAATTATTGTTTTTAAATATATATTATTTTATACATCAATTAGTTATATTATAATTTTATTGATTCAATTACATTTATCAATTATTTTTATTTGTTGTGTATTATGTGAAATATATAAAAAAATGTTCATAGAAGTGTCATCATAAAAAGACTTGTTCAACATGGCGGATCCTAACTATTATCAGGTGAGTTTGTCAAACTTTATATTACTCACCTTGTTGCTTAAAAAGATGTCAAATAATGTTCGATAAAAAGGGCGATATATTATTCATTGTATAATTTACATAATTTTGAATAATCTTTTATTTATAGTATACATTTTTTACATTATTTTTATCGGGAGATTTGTATCAATTTTTATTAATATAAGTCCTAATTAGGAAGTTCCTTTTATAAATTTAAATTGTTACAAATAGTACACACGGTTTTATATTTTATTCATAGGCTCGTTACCAGCCTTCCTCATATTTTTTAATGTAATTCTTTATATGTTTTTATTCTCGAATTACGCAAAGTTATGTATTTAGAAAAATATTACATTATCTTGTGATAAAATTTTGTTATTGTAGATATTTTCATTATTAATTTGGTTTGATTATGTGTGTGTGATTAAAAACACGTTTATTTATCGGTAATTGTAAATCGGTTATTCGTACTTGATAAATACCTTCAGAATGAATGTACATTAGTGGCCTTTAAAAGTGACATTGTTTGGTATTTTGTAACGTCAAGTAAATAAGATGTTTCAAGAAAGTACATTCTTTAACTCTTACTAAATTCATAATTCATAAATTTTGTCATTGACAATATTATTTCGATTAATCAATATATTTTTAGAAAGAAAATGTTTCTAGATGATTTATAAATAAAAAAATTTAGGAAGTGTGAGTTGAACTCCCATATTGAGGGTTCTATATATCATGTTCTTGGTATTTGTTGAATACGTTTTATGTTGGATTTAAATTTCGTTTAATGGTACAGCCAAAACGAAAGGAGGTTAAAATTGACACAAGGTCCCTCACAAATCAATGGAAAACATATTTCAATTAAATTGGCTGTTTTTTTATGTATTGAAGTTCTGGTTAAGCTAAAATTGAATATTATTTGCGCTACGATAATTTTATTTGCCAAAATAAAAAAAATTCTTACCGGAAATCAAAGTATACAAATTTGGCTGTAGCGAAAAAACTGTCCATTGTCAGAGGTTTTATTCATGAAGGCATTCGTTTTAAATAATCAGAGCTACAATATAGCCAAAAGTCATTCAATTCGATTGAAATCCAAATTCCATTGTTTTTGTGTATTACCGCGTTCCATGGTTTTTTTGTGAATAAAAACCTCAGCGAGAGGTTACAAAAATTGACGACCTGTAAAATCTTTGTGTTTCATCTATAAAATGATTTATAATCCTTCATACATGAGACCTCATACATAATAAAAAATGTTGTAGCCATATTTTCTTATACGACTCCTACAAAATACATTTTTTCTTTTTGAATCAAACAGGCTGATTCTAATTTTTCGGAACGTTATGCCACAGTAATTAAAAAATTTTATGACTTGAAAACTGTAATCACCTTAATTTAAAAATTGTACTAATGCAACGATTTTATTGTCATATATATTTTAAGCAGTTTAGCGGGAAAATAATATTTTTTAATAGAATCGAAAAATTAATGGAATTTATTTGTTATAATTGAGGATCGGTAATTTGAAAGAGTTAAGGCCATCTCTTTATCATGATAGCGTTAATTTTGAATGAAAAATAATGAGATTAACTCGTAAGAAAGTGAACAAAGAAAATTTTTACTATAAGAAAATAAGTAGGAGAAGTATTGTATGTTTTTTTATTATTGCATTATTTATTGTTGTATTAATGTATTGTTTATTGTATTATTTATTTTTATTTGCCATATTATAAAGTTCTTCATGTTGATGCATTTCTTCTGTTAGAAGTTTGTCATCCATTTTTAATAAAAGCAGCTAAGAATCATTTACATGAATTACAAAATTATATTAACAGAAACAATCCGCACCAGACAGAAACGTAACGCCAAATTATTCGTATCAAGAAATCTTGCCGGTCAGTGACGTTACCGCTCTTAGTAAATATCACCATGCATGTTACATTAAACAATAATTGGACGTCACGTTGAAACTTTCTTTAAAATTTGAATCGGTCTTTACTCTGATAGGGTAATAGGGTTGCTATATTTGAAATTGTTTGGATACCCATTCTCTAAAATAAATCATATACTAACAGAGTTGTCATTGCAATCTTTTTAGATTGTTTTGATACGGAGCACTAAAATAAATTGTTAATATTCTCAATAAGTTTCCGTTGCAAATGATTCATTAATGTTTTGAAATTTAAGTATTTACGATTGTGACACAGATTTGAGACAGTGACGAGAGTGTGTCGTCAATAAATTCATGGAAATTCGTAGAAATCTTTCGTGAACAAAAATGTTTACGTATTTTATAGATTAGATTAATAGCTAACTTAAGAACTGTTTGAATTCCCATAATTGTTTCGTAAACGATCTAGGCTATATCATTGTTATTTTTATCACAATCGTATTATTATTCTAAGTGTGGCAATTAGAATCGATCGTTCTAGATAATAATGACCACAGACTACACGTTATTATATCATTGTTTAGTCTGGTTTCATTGTATATAAAATAAATTTTCCCGCGGTAAATATTTTTAATTCTAACATATATATATATATATATATATATATATATATATACTATATGTATATCTACTAATAAAACTAAAAAAAAAAAACAGACGAATTGATAACCATCCTCCTTTTTGAAGTCGGGTTAAAAAACTACTTACTACTACTTTGTTTCTATATGTATATCTACTGAAATACTAGCTGTGCCCCGCGGTTTCACCGCATTACATTTGAATTTTTTTTTTTATAAATTTTATATTGGGATCTCTAGTGCTTATTATTTCAACCTATTACCTTCAGTTACTAAATTTTCCACCAGAGTGCGAACACGAAACTAGTTGGTCGAAGGGTAAACAAGAATCATCATCCTATTAGCTTTAGTTTATATTTTACCCACCAGAGAGCATACCCAAAAGCTACAGTTTCTCCCTATAGCCTATAATTTACTTAATAAACGGACTATCTAACGCAAAAAAAATTTTTTTAGTCGGACTGGTAGTTCCTGAGATTAATCGCGCTCAAACATACAAACTCTCCAGCTTTATAGTAGATTATAAAGAGATAAGGTAATCTCGGGAATTACTGATCCGATTCTTAAAATTATTTCACTGATCGAAATTATTTCACTATTCTCGAGTGACATAGGCTATAAAAAGTTTGAAATTCTTATATCCGTTCCCGCTTGGTAACTACGCTAAAAACCTACAAACGGTGTGAGATAGAGAAAATCTTTCCATATAAAAAATGTTTATCTAATAAAAACAAACAACTTTTGTATAAAATATTTTTTCATACAACCAATAGTTTAGATGCAATTTCATATAATATACGAATTGTTATCTGTCCTGTCGAAAACATCTTAAAAACCAGTGAAAATGTAACTACAGACTGAGTTAATTGTTTTAATACTCTTTGTATATTAAGTTTATTATCAGCGCGTGAATTGTTTATTTTACAAAAACACACGATATATAAAACTGTGATATGTGGTGTACTCAGGTACCATAAACATGTTTCTGTAATCTAATGATTTAGCTAAAATTGTGGAAAATAAATGTATTTAGTTGATGAAAAACGTCTCAAACAAAAGCTCTATTTTTAAGTAATGAATATTTTTGTATTTAAACTTGTTTTAACCTCATACGGTTTCAAGTCACTTTTTAACACAAAATATCAGCTCCGTTATCTTCTCGTTTTCGAGTTATTATATTGACAGACGGACATGTGGAAATTAGAACATTTATAAACATCAGTATTTATTTTTAAAATTTTTGCAGTCCATTAGTTCCGAATTTATTTGGTTTTCGAAAAATTGTTCATTATAAAAATACTAACAACTTTTATTATAAACATTTGTAAAAAACTGAAAAGAGTACAAAAAAATAAGCCCTGTTGTTTTATCCAAAAGTGGTTTGAAATGAGAAAAAAAACTTATAGTTCTGACAATTGTTTTAAAATCTCTTCTTGCAATTGAACATAGTAAAATGCCTCTGTATTGGAGGTTGGCAGGCGTAATCTTTTTGAGGTTTAGGTCCCATTTTTCGGTTTTACTAAATATCTTAAAATGTATTAACTTTTTGCGTACCACATTGAGAATTATATGCCATATATACAATACAATAAAATATAATTAAATTTCCTGCAAAAAGGGTCAATACCTTTTTTTTGATTTACGAAATAATTGATGTTTAATGTGACAAAATATAGAATTTCCGGAGGGGAAAAATCGCATCTGTAAGTAGGATATTTCATTGGGGCTTTTTAGTATGTTCAATTGGAAGCCCCAAAGGCCATTTTAAGATAATTTTTAAAACTATGAGATTTTGACGTGAAAACGTCTATTCGCTCGTTACATTGGTGGTCGGTCAAACATTCTTGTGTGACGAAATACTGTAAGATTTCAATCGCTAATAACTTTCGAGTCTAATAATGGATAGATCATGTCTTTACGTATCTGTCGCGCTATATTTATTTGCCTGGGCCGTCATTGTACCACTGTAGGTACATGCGCGTGATTGATTACGAATTAGCTTTGTGTAAATTTATAAATTGGTATAGCGTAGAAACGGGTTTAGCTAGGACATTGATTCTAGTGTCATTTTGAAGAGCTTGCGAAGCACTTCTAGAAAGATAAGTGAGAGTAATATTTGTCGGAATATTAGTGAAAATCGGTATAAATTGAATAAATATGCTCGGAATAATAGAAAACACATATCAAAAGAAAGCTCGTGTCGAAAGTAATCCAATAAACCAGTGCCGAACGAGTGTGAAAGCTACGACAGCGTCGAAAAAGAAGTGAAAAAACTGCGCAAAGCGATTATTTATTTGAGCGATCGAGCATACGGCAGCCAGCGATAGTCCAATATTCTACGGACCATGTGCAGGACATTTTCTCGAAAAAACTACTACTCGGATCCGAACTACGATCTTTTTCTTTGTTTCAAAACCTTAAATAACTGGATTAAATGAAAAGTAAAAGTGGCGTTCTTTTTTCAAAATTTTACATTTTACTTGTGTCGAAAACTGAATGGATAATACACAAATCAATTATAAATTTTATAAAAAGGAACGCCATTATTGTTGGCGTTAGTACAATATTATCCCCTTATGAAGCCGATAGTACTCTATAAGCCACAAAAGTAGCGTTCTATTTGCAAAATTGTATAGTTTTTTTGTGTTTTATTCATTCGGTTTCTGGGAAATTGTTCAAATAAAAGTTGTTAGTATATTTATAATGAACACAAATCAATTAAAACAATTTTTGAAAAAAGAACGTTACGTTTAATGAACGTACGTTGAATGAATTTCAGCCGGTGTTGATAATCAAATACAAAATTTAAAATAATCTGAATTAAAAAATATTCGTATCCTTCGTTGCCAGCCGTCGGACACTGACGAACTAAAAATTTCGGTTTTTAAATAAAAAAAATTATTTTTTTCAAAAATCAAGTTATTAGCTCACAATCATGTAGAGATGAAATCTAATAATAAAATCTAACACCACCCAAATGAAATACATAAAAATGCGAGAAAAAAAACTGAAGTAGGTGGGAAGGACTTTTTAATAGTTTAAGTATTTAAGTTTTAATAATTAACTGTTACAATTTTTATTAAAGATGAATTAATGATTTATAATTTCAATTTAGTTATTAGTTTCAATAATTTGAATCGCATTACTTAATCATCTTTAGAAAACAGGTGGAATATTATATTATTATTTATTGACAATGTTTTTAAAGACTATAATATTATACTTTTGATCTCAATATCATTTGCATATTTTAAATAAAATGTCATTCACCTTCTTATTTCAAAGCCAACCACCACTGACTCGCCTGGCCATGCTTAAGAGTTGTCCCATGCCACATGATATTATATTCATATAAAGACTAGGAGATATTGGCACATAATACTTTCAAAAATTAATCGAGGAGAATTTCTTTTCGTAATTTTTCTTTAGTATAACAGTACTAAATATGTCACTAGTGCATAATTGACTAAATTTGCTGAATGCCTGTGACATTCAGAATTATACACTGTTGGTTGCAAGATAAGAAACATCAGAAAATAAGTTCATTTGCACATTGATCTGAGAATGTTTTGTTTTCGAAATAATAATGGTAAAATATGTTGTTTTCGTGAATAAAATTGTGTCATGTTTGGGTGATACGAATATATTGAAAAGCCTTTATATATCACAAATGATGCATTGCTGGATCTAATTCATATGAATTTTCGAATCCCATTCGCCATATTCTCCTAGTTTATATAATTTTCTCCTAGTATTATGAATTTACAAAAGGAAGTTTATTTTATTAGATATTAATATTTGTATACCTGGTATCTAGAGCACGGTTGTGCGACAGGCCGAATTATATAATATATACAAGAATATTTTAAGTTTAGTCCCGAAAAAATTTACCACAGAAAACTCTGATTTTTGCATCATCAATCTTCAATTTTATCAAATTCTTCAAAAAACTGAATTTACCTTAAATGAATGTAAAAAAATCTACAGAGAATTTCCATACAACCATTATGTACAATTGTACAATTCATTACCCGTTGCGGCTTCGCTGCGAAAATTGTGTAAAGACCTTATAGCTGAGTAACATAATATTTTTCCCCGTCAAGGACTGATTTTTTTTAAACGCTGTTACATGTTTTTATTTATTTATAAATACCTATTTTTATGTTTAGCTTTGAATAAAAACGGGACCTCAATACAAACTTTTACCGTGGATTTCATCCCCTTAGGTAGGAGTTGATTTCCGAAAATTATTGAACCGAACTACTAATTTTCGTGTCTCTAACTTATATATATAGATAGAGTTTAGTCCCGATTTATGTATATATAGATTTCATGTTATGTAACAATTGATATTGTAACATAAGTTTCGATAGAAATGCCTGCATTAACAAAATTTTTGGAAATACATTTCTTTGTCAGCAAATTGAAAATAAAAAAAAATAAACGTTTTGAATTATCAAAATATATAAAAAAGTAATTCGTCTATTTCCCGTCGTTAGGGGCGATTTTCTAAAAATACTTAGTGCACCTTTACGCTGCCTAAGGAGCACATCTTTCAAATTTCATGTTTCTAACTTCAATAGCTTTGGCTTGGCGATGATGGATCAGTCAGGCAGGACATATTTTATATGAAGTATAGATGTCAACTATATAGATGACTCTTTTTCATACATGTAATTAAAGTTGTCTACCTATCAATTATTTTACTAATTAAATACACTTTAAATTTGTTTCGTAATATTTTACAAATTTTATTGTTTTATAAATTTTGTATATTATTAATATATATATATATATACAAATTTTACTGTTTATTTAAGATTTAATTAAAATAAATAAATTGACATTAAAGAAGTCAAGAATCTGTTTGTAATCCCCAAAATTTACAAATGCTTGTTAATATGTTTTGGCATGTAGTTTATTGGCTTTTTGTCAATGACATCAACTTTGAGTTTGCAACCCGGAAGCAATAGCATATGGCAAAAATGTAATAAAATAAGAAATGTAACAATTAATTGAATGAATTGTGTAAATACTCTTTACGTACTAAGTTCTTTATTAATGCGTGTACTGTTTATATTAATTCCACGTACATTGTTTTATATACCAAAGTATACAATTTCACAAGCATGATTTTGCAATCTACGATAGATTACAGATGATTGAGCTGAAACTGAAACAAAACCATTGAAATTATATTAAAAAATATCAAACAAAAGTTATTTGTTTTATAAAAGGAATATCTTTTGGTATTTAAATTTTTATTTTATTTCTTACAGTTGATCAAATAGATTTATTTGGGAAGGTTCATGCACTGATTTTGTCCTTATGAATTCGACTTTTTAGCTCACAAACACGCTCAAAAATTCAGTGCGTTTGTGTTCACCCAATAAAAGAAGAAACTCAGAAATTTCGTTTCATTATTTTCCAAAGTAAATAAAAACTATTAATTCAAAACAAGTTCAGGTGTAAATCTCTAAAAGATAGGTACAAGGCATTGAAAATTGATAAACCCATTCGCAAACTTATGAAAGTAATATTTACTAAATAATTAATATCTACTAACTAACCTAAAATGTCGAATTTGTACAAAGTTACAATTAAATATTTTTGGCCACAAAACTAAATATCAAAATTATTGGAAAGTATTAAGTACAAAAATTTACTAAAATCGCTACAAAATAATAAAATATTTAAAAAAAAACACAAAGGCACATGTTATATTTATAAACATTATTGGCTCTAGATTTAGTTTGTTTATTAGTTACGCGGCGCTGCCATCTTAAAAATTTTCACGTATTTGCATTGTAAATAAATTTACTACAATTATCTACTGCCTTAAACTCTGTCTGTCGCACTACCGTGCTCTAGATTCACAAAAATGTTTACGGTTTTAATGTTCTAATACATATAATATTAGTAACTTAATTTCATATTCAATACGTGACAAATTTTTTTAGTCGGTAGATAAACAGTCGAGTTTCCGGAAATGGTATAATTATTATAGTTTTTTTTATGAACA
Organism: Nineta flava; assembly: GCA_963920215.1. Classification (NCBI taxonomy): domain Eukaryota; kingdom Metazoa; phylum Arthropoda; class Insecta; order Neuroptera; family Chrysopidae; genus Nineta; species Nineta flava. The sequence continues at coordinate 110,774,047 of OY986041.1, forward strand.
CCGTTACCAGAATGTTTGTCCATCCGTCGGCTAAAACGAGTGAAAATAAGAACTAGGTGAGTTAATTGCTTAAATACCCGGTATATACCGAATTTATGAAAAAATTTTCGTACAAAAGTTGTTTATTTTTAAAATAGAATCATTTTTTATCCTTAAATTTTTTTCCATCTCTTACGGTTTCAAAGATAGGCAGCTTTGTCCATTTTGTCCAAACATGGTCCGAATTTGGCCTTACTTTTTAGCTCTAGAACACACATACAAATTTACGCTATCTCTGTTCGTTATCAAGTTATCGCGTTGGCAGACGGACAGACAAACTTGCGGAAATGGATTAATTAGGTCATTTTATGAACACCTATACCAAAAATGTTTTCCTGCGATCAATATTTTCAACCGTTACGAAAACGGAACTAAACTTAATATATCCTGGTATATTATATCGGGTATAAAAATTTGTCGGGATCTGTAAACTAATATATATTCAAATGACTGTATTAGAGGTTTGAATTTTTCAAATGATATATCAATTAATTTTCTGTTAAATTAACTTTTCCGGAAATAAAAACAAAACAAACAAAAAATGTTTGAATGGTATATCATGATGCATGCATTTGAAATTCGTTACACTTTTGTTTATTTTTTTATCTCATTGAAGCTTACATGCAATAAATTAGCATTGAATAATAAATATATAATTACGTGAAGAATTCATTCATATTCATAATAGAAAATAAACTCTCACCTTGAATATTTATTTTTTGTAAATACACTAGCGATTAGACTCTAAACTTGGAAAAAAGTTTAGAGTCCAATCAATGAACACAGGCGAGACAGCAATTAAATATTGATATGAAAAATCAACTCGCCAACCAGGAATCGAACCTCGGACCTCTGGATTTATAGCCAAGCGTGCTTACCGTTACACCAAAAAGATTATGACGTACGAGTTAATTTTTTCATATCATTGACAGTATTACTTACTTTTATGTCAAATATCCACTTTTTTCTTCTTACATGTTTTTATTTGTGTATAATTTGTGTCACAATACAAACTAGACAAACATATACAATATAGACAAACATATTGAATTTTTTAATTAAATATTGATATGAGAAAATGTGTAGCGGTAAGTGTAAACGTAAAGAAAATGTGTACGAGGTTCGATTCCTGGTTGATGAGTTGATTTTTTCATGTTAATATTAAATTTAAAAATTCAACGGCATGTTTCTCTATAAAGTATACGCTAGTTCTTTCATACTATGTTTTAAGTAACCATAATGGAATTTGATATATATTCCTATGCTATACATTCCTATATTGTAAAAATGAAAATAGAATACCCCAAAAATAGTGGGTTCCAAAAAAATTTCTTTTGTTTTCGATTTGGATGAAAATTAGTGCCTAAGGTAATTGGGACCCAAAAAACACAAAAATCTAGTTGGCTTGACGATTTAATGGATAGTTTTTGAGATATACCCACCGTTATACGATTTAATCCCCTTTTTATTCGCTTTTTGGCGATATCTTGTAAATCGTTCACCAAATCGTCAAATGAATACGATTTTCGTGTTTATTTTTTTTTTTATTAAATTTACCTTATATAGTGAGTTTTATCCAAATCAGGAACACAAAATTTTTATTGAATTTCATTTTTATGTGGAATGGAATTTTTCTCTGTTAAAAAACCATTTGTATACTGGAAATTTAATTTTTTAGTCATGGAAAACCTGGCAAAGCCATGGAATTTTATTTTACGATTTTTGTGGCTACTCTGCTTTACTATTTATTTGAAATTTAACTTATTCGATTTGGCTTTTTGAGACTACATCTAGATACTGGTATTGCGATTGCAACGCAATCTTCTTCAGTATACAATATATGTACAATTTAGAGTTTTAATAAACAATTTTGTTTCGATTGTGGTATAAAGGCGATTTTACAAGCATAAAATGGCAAAATCGAAGCCAATTAACTGATTTTATATCGCTTATTAGTGCAGGAGGTTTTTAACATTGATGAAATAAAGATAATTGCTGCATTCAATAAACGGTATCTTCTTGCAAAGAAGCAATATTGGGTTAACCTTCTGTTGACTGTAAGAAACCTCGCAGGGAGTTTCTATACACTTTTGGAGAATTTAAATTTAAGCTTGGCCGCTTAGCTTCCAAACTTTGTAATACTAGTATAATACGCTGATAAAATATTTATTAACATTTTGTTTTTTAATTACAGGGTGATTACATTCAGCATCCTGTTATTTATGAACTATCTCATAAATATGGTCTGCATACTGAGAGTGATACATCATTATCATGTCGATTGGAAGAACTTAAGGAGACAATACGTCGTGAAATAAGGAAGGAGTTAAAAATCAAAGAAGGCGCTGAAAAATTACGTGTTGCTGCAAAAGATAGGCGATCATTATCAGATGTAGCAACGATTGTAAAGAAATCAAATTCAAAACTTGCCGAATTGAAATCCGAATTACATGAATTAGAAAGCCAAATTATTTTAACACAAGGACAAAGTTCCCCAACAAATCCTGTTTGTGCTGTTGTACCCAACGGACAAGGTATTTCCCATTATTTGGACTATATTTTTGTATATTTCGCCATAAGCAGAAATAAGTATATTATTATTTTCAAGATAATTTTAACCCAAAAATTCGATTTGATTAATGTATTTGATAATTTTTATTGACGTCTGTAAGTTGTGTCTAAAGTTGATGTCAACTTTGTAATTTTCTGACTGAAATTATCTTTTAAAATTACTCTCATAGAAATGAGGAATATGTAGGAGATTAGAAGAATTAAATGAATCCAATAGCCAAAACCTACAATTAAAATATATAAAAAATGACAATAAAGATTTTAATGTAATCTTTATTTGAGAAAATATATAAATGTCATGAATTGTTTGTTGGTAGTTACTAAGGTAATAAACATATATAATTACCTTAGTAACAGGGGGCATAGGCAGTGATCATGCAAAAGTATCTAAATAAGAAAGTATATTGAGATTTAGTAGCAAGTATCCACTACAAATACATTTTTTTTAGAAACACCCAACATTATTTTACTATCCGAAATCTTAATGTCTGAGTGTCAAGGGATTAGGAAACGAATTTTATATTAAAGTTTAAAGTGCCAATCGTTAAAATAAATATAACGTGTCTAAATTGTTTTAGATTTATTATTAATTTCGACAATGAATGTATCTCGGGGTGAAGAAGGTATATACGCGGATCTACGTTTACAATCGTTAGAAAAGCAATTAAATATTGAACAGAAAGTGAAACAAGGAGCTGAAAATATGATACAAAGTATAACGGCGGGGCATCATTCACGTGATAAAAAACTACTTGCCGAAGCACAACAAATGTTGGCTGATTCAAAGGCAAAAATTGAATTTTTAAAAATGCGTATTATAAAAGTGAAACAAAATCGTCAACAAAAGAATCAAAGTTCAACGGATTTATCGTCAAATGGTGATTCCACGCCACGTGAATTAGAACCACCGTTAGAAGATCGTATTGAAGAATTAAAACATCGATTACGAATTGAGGCAGCTGTTGTTGAAGGAGCTAAAAATGTTATAAGACTTTTACAAAGTTCGAAAGTAGCGGATAAAAAAGCATTGGCAGAGGTAAGTTTTTTAAACATAGTTTTTTTTACGAATTGTTTATTAATGTATGCTGATTGGATAGGCAAATCAAACTAAAACACTAGATGCTATGATCATTATTTCTCAATAAGTATCAAAGGGTCTTGCAGAATTAAAATTAAAAAATTGACTTTTTAATTAAAATACTCCTTGTGTACTGTAAATATCTCCACGGCCGCAAAGTATAGGTTCTAATGTTTTCTAGTTGAACTTTTAACATAACTCAACGTCAAAATTTTCAATGAGGCACAAGAGAATATAAATTGAACTTTAAAAGTAGTAGACACAGGAAAATTCTAGACTCCAAAAATTTTCTAATTGTGAAGTAGAGTAATTCGGATATTTGAGATCGAGAATAAGGGCGGTTAGAGGCCCCCCCCCCCCTTATCCTTTTGGGCTTTTTGCTAATCCTAGGAAAATGCACTCTGCTTTTAGCAAGATTAACCCGCAACGCCTTGTCACTTACTTATTGGGGAATCTTCTGAACTTCGTGCCCGATTTCATATAAACATTCGGCACTTTGCTTTTTTCGGTGTAGCCGAAAGTGACGACTTCATACTTATTCTACATTGATATTGCGAGATCAAGTTGTAAGACACGTTCTCCTTTACCTCACAGTTCGAAAACGACTCCATTGCCATGAAGAATACAGATTTTTTAATTCTTTCTTGGTCAACCAAGATTCCAATTGTATGGCCCAGGTTTAAAAATTTTGACTAAAGAGCTAAATTGTCTATGTGGATTGTCTAGAATACCCCAATCAACTTGACTCGCGTGTGCGAGTAAAGATATTAATGTTCAAAGATATTAAAGGTTCGTTGGGAACTCCTTTCATATTCTGTCATTAGGGGTTTTTATAAAATTTCATCGCATACATTCTTTCTGATGAATAACGAATCTTCAGGTATAGCACGGAGAGTGGAAAGAGCGTGCGCTTTCGTATACATGAAAATAATAACTTAAAAATTTTTAATAACCTCTTCTGGACATGACGGAGAAGAAACAAATATTATATTTTTTTGTCAGTCTTTAGCATTTCAAAGCAACAGCTTATACAAAAATTCAGTTTGCTGACTTTCATTCCGACGTTGGTTCTTTTTACTAGTATAACTCTAGATCTAGAATAAGCAACGCTTTATCTCGTACAACTTGTAGCAATTTTGAAAATGATTATTAAAATTGAAAATCATTAATAAATTTTGTAGAGCATAAAATTAAGTCTGTAATACATTATATTTATAAAAAATTTCTTTGATAAATTTTTTTTAAATATCAACATTAATATTTCAAATTATTTTCATTTACACTCAAATGCAATAATAATGAACCCATTGAACACAGATAAAGATGTATCTCTTCTATCCTCTACCAGACCTGGATCGTAAGGACATTCTGTTAGAAGGTCGAAAGGCGTATATCATCCGCCCCGTTACAGTCCTCCAGATCGTACTGTCCTCCAATCTCATAAGAGATAGTACCTCTTGAGCCTGCAATGGCCGGTAGGCATCCCAACCAGAAGGTTTATCTCTTTCCAGTATTTGACAATAAGACGTGTTGACCTTGCCGCATTGTACCCAGCTATCATTTGTTTAGCTTGTCTGCAGACTGCTGTATCTATCCATTGTCTGTTCATACACTTATCCACCCATCCGTTGAGGACAGAAGTAATCTGTCTCCTAGATATGGTTCCGGTCTCTGTCATGGGAGTGCGGTTTCTTTACCGGCGAAGTCGTCGAAGAGAAGTTTACCGACGATTAATAGGAGCTGGAAGATCGTTTCTTTATTATACATGAAAATATCATGCGGTGACACCTTTAAAATCTTTAAAACCACGGTGTGATTCAATTTTATAGACCTGGAAATTTAATTTTTTAGTCATGGAACCTGGCGAAGTCACGGAATTTTATTTTACAATTTTTGTGGCTACGCTGTATAGTGTATATGTAATATTGGTATACGTATATTATGAGTCACTGTTTAATGTTTATTGCATTCGACTGTACCTACTCAAATTAATCGTAAACCTACAATCATGTTGATAATTTATTTTTTTAAGTTAAAAGCATTTGCCAAGTTTTTCTTTTTCAAAAAATATTTTCAAATAAGCACATAGTTTTGATATAATGTTATTAAATATTATGAATAAATATACATTATAATATATAATACAATGTATGTTAATCTATAATTAGTAATCATCAAATATGAATGAAATTTTTGTTTAACTAGATAATGTATTTTGCCAAAAAAAATATTACGATTGGTTTTATTCGTTGAATTTGTTTATTTACATTATTACTAATACGATACAATTTATTATCTGGAAGATGATATGAAATTGATTATTTTACAGTTGAAAAAAAAAACTGTCAAACAATGCTTGCTTGCACAATAACTGTTCCGTCGAAAAAAAAATTAATGTTCAGTATAGCATGATTTTTGAACCTTTTTAAATCAAATCTCAAAACTAACCTCTTAACTATAAAAAATTCGCTATTTTGATATTTTTCCATCAATATATACCTTATTGTCTTTATTCGTGATTTTCTCAGCGATCAGAAAAATGTTTAAGTTAATAAAACACACAAAAAAACTATACATTATTGAAATGATGAAATAAGTTATGTTAAATATCAATTGAAATTGTCTAATCCATACTACTATATAAATGTGAAAGTAACTCTACCTCTTCGCGACCTACCGCTACCTCTTCACAACTAAACGGCCTAACGGATCGTAATGAAATTTGGCAAAGAGATAGATTATATCCTGGAGAAGGACATAGGCTATCTTTTGCCTAAAAAAATCTTGAAGGGGGTGAACATAAAAAAAATACATACAGTCGAACATATAATCTTCTCCTTTTTTTGGAGTCGGTTAAAATTTTTGTTGATTTTATCATTTCCACAAAAACAAACAAAAAAGTTGATTTTATTTAGTCCGTTGTAGGCAAATTTTATCCGATTTTTTTCAAATGCACTTAATTGGTAGAAAAACGATATCTTTATTATTTTTGAACATATCTTATTAGTTTTTAAGATGGTCTGTGAGGATGACCACAGACCTGGAAAACCTGAAATAGTCATGGAATTTTTTTTATGAAAGGTCATGCAATTTTGTTCATGATCGTGGCAAATCTATTTTATTTAACTAAAAAAGATGAAAGAGAAGAAATTAGTTCCGTGAAATATCCACTAAAATTATAATGCGCGTGAAGTGTATTCTGTCTATTCAGACACTTAAAATAATTTACTATTATATCAAGACAAATGTCTTCTAAATTCATGTATGGACAACTAAGAGAAAAGTTTGGCTAAATTAAAATAAGTTGAAAAATCGTTTACATGAATAATTTATAGACCTGGAAATTTATGTTTTAGTCATGGAAAACTTGTAATAATATTTAAAGTAATAATCGTTAACGAGTATAATAACGTTTTCTTATGTTTTCGTAATTTTTTTAACTTAATTCATTCTAGTTTTTTACTTAAAACCAGGACAAGAAGTAATTGAAAACTAGATATGCAATATTTAGTTTCAGAAAAACGAATACACCTCTTGGATTTGATTTCTATTCACAAGCCTTTCTTCTGCTGATTGTTTTAGTGATTTTATTTTAGTGACCAAATAAAATCAAGAATATCCTAAATATTTATTTACCTATATTTAATAAATTTTCTTAAGCTAAAGAATGTTAAATTTGTTTTGAATATTCATAAATTTCTTTGTCGAGTAGCGTAGACAAATAGGCATTTCATTTAAATGAGTTTTATAATTGCTTATTCTTTTCATATCCGCTACTGACTTAACCCATATTTAATAAATAAAACAGTGATCTATTTTTTTTAAATCCTACATAAATCTTTGTATTTTTGTCATACGTAATTTTAAAGATGTTTGAACGAATGGACAGTTTGTATGCTGCTGACTTGTACAATATAAGATGCTTTACTATTTACAAACATTAAATATGTATATATTTAATACTGACCGTACTGAAAATAGAATCAATCATCTGGCAATGTGCCATCTTTCAATATGAAACCAACTAGCAGTGAGTATCACCAGGCAACTATAGTACATCGTCAGATTATCTTCGATATAGCTAAAAATCACTTTCGATTAAAAAAAAATTATATTTTGCATCAAACTTTTTAAACTAAAAAAAACATGGGAATAAATTCTACACACTGCAAGTTTCTACAGTACAACAGTGGGTACAAGTGTATAAAGTTCATCGTAAACTTCAATAAATAAAATTTTTATATGAAATAAAAACATTATTTATAATTAGAGTGTCGTATATAACTTTTAAATTTTTACGCAGTTTCCATATGAAGTAAAATAAACTATTCAAACTTTACGCAGGCGTTATATTAACGCCTACAATATTTAAAAATTGTGTATTATGTTTAAAAATTTATAAAAATGTATCAAAGATCTGGATCTCCACCAAAATGGTCAATTAATGCCGAAGTGACAATTACCCATCCGAATATGGTAAGTAATCCCGGTACAACACGAACTGAAAACTTAGATCGTGGTATACGAATGACCTACTCTATCAATACAACACCACACACTCCACAGCATGAACAACAAATTCCTATGAAATCATCCACATCACCGGGATATGGATTTCAACGTGGTAACATGGTTTTTACAAGTACTCCACGCAATCCTACAATGAAAACAAATTTATTGGGAGTGAATATAAACGATTCTGGTTATAATAGTGAACATTTATTATCTCCGTCATCGAATCAAAAAAATTTAGTTCAACCTGATAATCGTAAATGTCGTAGCACTTGTAGCATTGTTTTATCAACAGATTTTGATGAGACTATTCCAAAAGATTCAGTGAATGCAGAATCATCATCGTGTACATCTACTAACTGTAATCGAACACAAAGTTTGCGATGTCAACATCCATCTAAAAAATATAAAACTCGTGGTGGATTTTATGGATGCGGTGATCCATGGTGTTATCATTCGACATATACTGAAAGTATACCTAGATTTTCACCAGTTCCTGAAAGTTGTGAAGAATGGAGTAATACAGACAGCATAAATAAAACATGTACATCAAATACGTTAGAAAAAACACCAAATTTATATTTAAAAAAACCCAGTATGCAAGATGCTTCATCACAAACAGTACAGATGCAAGATCAAAGTACATCACCCATGTTTAAAGCATCATTATTTTCACCATTTTCAAATACACGTGAAAGTATCAGTTCAGGAACATCAACAAATATAACAACTAGTAAATCTAATAAAATAACGAAAAAATATGATACTCGACATAAAACTGAACCCATACCCACGAAGTTTCCTACATATGGTTGTTTAGATAAAACAAAGGTAATTTTAATTAAAATTTCAAATCATAGACAGTTACGTTTGATTGTTCGACTCAGACAGAGTGCGTTTTTCGTTGTTTTACTTAAAGTTTGGTGTTAAAAAACACTTTATAACGAATTATCTATGTTAAGATTAATCTGCATGTTGTTTCATCAAAATTAAATCGTTATGAATACTAAAGTAGCCTTTGGAAATTGTCAAATATAAAACTCAATGACGTCACGGCGGTCATAGTGTGAAGTCACAAATGATTATTATTGTAATCAGACGTTGTCACCATTAGTCTATACTGGTCTCTGTAGGCATACATGACGTCACATCATGACGAACAGCGTTTAAGTTGTCAATTTAATATTTTAATCTTTAAATAAAAATTATTATTATTTAAATATTTTCTCAATTGTTCGATAATCTGAGTTTTACTTCGCAAGAATATCAGTAATAATAGTATTACTTTCTAAGTTATAGTTCTTTTTGTTATACTTTCTGTATTGAAGTAAAAATGTGGCAATTTTAACCTTGAGCTCTCGCTAAAAGAATTTAAAATTCAAATTCTAAAAATGTTGATTAAATGAAAATAACTTACACAGTCGATTATTTAAATTGTGAAACGTGACGTCATTCGTTTTTGGCACGACACTATGTGGTAATTAAGTGAAACAATTTAAAGCGTAAACGAAACGTATTGAAAAACTGTTAACTAAATTTTTGTATATATTGCGAATTTGTACATCATCTAATAGTTTGATTCTTCAGTTTTTTGAAAATTTTCAGGCTAAAAACATATCCGAAGATAATAACGATACCGAACGCAAACCACGAACTGTTCATATTGATGTGTACTGTACAGGTTCTGATGTCGATTCTGATAGTAGTGATTCATCGAATTCAGATAAAGAAATTTCTGCATCTACACCGCAAACAGTATACGAAAATAATGAATTACGAATACACCATAAACGGATAGTCGATAATAATGTATTACCGTTTACATATTTAAAACAGAATAAATTGAGAAAATCAACACCGGAAACAAATCTTTCAAGTTTTGCCTCATCCGTAATGTCAAAACGAAGTTCATTATTTTCTGAAAATGAAGATGGTGTTAGTTCTTTATATCCTTCACAAAAAAGTTCATATTCGACTATAAACGATTTCGACTCAAGCGCTTCGAATATTCCACAAACTTGGTCATCAATGTCCACAAGTAGTTGTACTTTACCAGATTATGAATCAATGTCAACTAGTTGGAAAGATACAACCTCAGATTTTGAATCATTGTTACATAATCGAACTACTCTAATAACTCCATTGAGTACCACTGATGCAGCTTCTACAAGCATACTTCCTAGTGATAGTTTTGAATACACTGATTCAACAGATAAATTACGTATTAAGAAAATGGAAGAATTATGGGCACAAGGTAAAAGTCGCAAAACCCAATTAAACAATGAACCTAAATTAACAACACAACAGCAACGAATTAATGAGTATATTGAAAAACGTTTAGCTAAAAAACCATTACCAAAATGGGAAGAAGTTGAATCAAGGCCAAGCAGCACAAATGAATCTGAAATCGACTGGAGTAGTAGCTTAAAACGTGGAGATACCGTACGCCGTATCAGTAAAGATGTTGAAAAAAAACCAAATGATCAAGAGACGCCGCAAAATATTGGAAATACCAACGCTTTATTGGCCAGAGCACAAATGTTTGGTACAACATTGCAAGGATCAACAACACGGAAATTAGGGCATCATATTGGTCCTGTAAGAAATCCAATTTGTACTTGTGATCATTGCATTTCATATTACAGTGGAAGGAGAGCACGTACAAGATCTGTTGGTGACAAACCTGAAGGTACAATTAATTGGAAACAACAATTAACTAGAAATCAAATTTTACGTTTGGAGAGTAAAAATCCAAATTATACAGATTTTTAGTATTACAAAACAGTAAATTTTTTTTTTTTTTTGCAAGAATTAATAGTTGATTAACGTAGATTTTGAGTTTGAAAAAATAATAACAGGTGTCAACAGTATCAGCAAACAAATGAGAATTTCATATTTGTGCAGTTTTATGCACGTATTTTATAATTTCATGTATTTGAATGTTCATGAATTTGTTAAAATTTCATATGTGAAGAAATTTCATGGACTCATTTATAATTATAATTATACTCATTTTTTAAATAGTAGAAGAGACTCTTTAATTTTACTAAACACTTCTAACCATTCTGCCAGTGTTTTCCAAACCATTGGTCGTGGAGTTGCAAGATGAATGTACACACAATATAAACGGTACACAATCAATTCCGCTAATCTTTTTAAAGAGAAGGAATTCAAAATTACTAGTAAGACACTTTGTAAACTAAACACTTAGACAACTATAGTAAACTAAAGCTTCACAGCCTATCGACAATAACAAATACATGCACTGAACACGTGAACATATGTCAAGACAGACCGATTTTCGTTTTTAATTCATAATATTCGCATACGAAAAAGCTGAGACTTGTATTAATTCAGATTTAAAGGTCCAAGTTATCAAACAAACCATTCATATTGCACCATGTATTATCATCACGCGATTTCGTCTGTTTATGTGGATGGACTCTCTAGTTTGAATTTACTATAGTTGGAAACAAAATTACTAACACTGAGAAAAATGAAAATCGTGAAGTAGTATCGTTTCTTCATCTCTGGACCGTAATAGCTGGAATATACTTTGAGTTACGAATATCAGTAGGGTCGTGTGCGAAAGGGTAATTCAAAATAACCCGTTTTTTTCGTAATCGTTTCTAAGTTAAGGAAAAAAAAATTAATAAAAACATTAACGTTTCAGTAAATTTTATAGACACGACAAATTTTTTACGATAATAATTTTATTAAAAAGTTTGGAATATACTGTCATTACTATAATTTTTAACACTTGCAGAATGGATTCATGAAATTTTAGATGATTCAGAAGAGCTTATATCTGTTTTAAAATAAATTTAGTTGCACAAATCCATAAATAATCTATACAAGCATTTTCATAGCTTTTCATATTTTATAAGCTGTGTATGTGATTTCATTTAAGCATCAATAATTCTTTATCAAAGATTCATTCCTATAATTTCCTTTAAGTTAACTTTCCATGTATTATTTAAAAATTAATAACACTCATTTTCATAATATATTAATGCTAATTAATTATTGAAATTGTTAAAATTTTAATTACCTATCTATAAAATATCAAATAATATTGATGAATAGCGTCTTGATCCGTTCATTGAAAGGTACAATTTTACTGAAACAATATCGTGAAATTTTTAAATTGTTCTGACACTTAGGTTAGTTGTCATGTGAAACGTGTTGTCGACGAAATTGGCTGAAATTTTGAAAAAAATATTCAAAATATAAGCATCTAATTTATTTCAAAGTTATTTACTGTTTAGTTTTGGTAAAAATCGCTCTCAAAAATTGTACGATTAACATTACAGGTTTATACCAAAGTAGTAATTTCACCACACTTTTAATTTTATTCAAAAAACGTGTCGAGCGATTTGGCTAAAAAAGTAGGCCAATGTAAAATGATGTTATATTTATATTTTGAAATAAAATTATCGACCGTTTATTGTAATAGATTAACGAAAAGATTGACATTTTTATACAATCCAAGTGAACAAATACATGAGGTTCATTCAAGTCAAAAAACAAATATTCATGTAACTGATGTGGATTCTGAGCTGAAACTTTTTAACATGATTACTACAAGACAACTACCTTAAAGTAATAATTTAATTAAAAGTAGTTTCTTTCCGATATAATTAGAATTTCCAAAGATAGGATACGTCAAATTTGGGTTTTTTCATATTATTTATTATTACTAAATACAAGAGTTCAAAAACTAAAATAATATTAAATATGTTGAGTTATTTCAATAAAGAAAAAAGTTCCTACATTTTGTTATGCATATTTCTAAAATGGTTTATCACTGCCATAAAAAACGTTATATTCCTATTCCTCGGGTAAAATTGTACCTTTAATTTGACTATTTTTTTGAGCTGAAAATCATTTAACAATATAAATAAAGTTGTTTCAATGTTATAAAATGTTTGTTGTATATTTAACTGTTACTTTTTTTGTTACATTTTTCATAATAAATTTATTCACTGAAAACTATTTCTAAAATTATTTTAATATTGGGAACTCTAGCACTTGAATATGCCCTCTGATGGGAAAATTATAAACTAGAGCGTAGGTTGATGTTTCCTGCCCCAACCACCGTGACATACCCTTCGGCCTTCGAGTTTCGTGGTTACTCTTATTGAATAATTTAGTTAAATACTGTTAGTAGATTATGCACCGCCTCCTGCCAGAGATTCCAATAGACGACATTAAAAATGTGTATAATACAGTACAGTTTTGATTATTGTGCCATCTAACGGCTTACTTTAATAAATTTAAATTTGTCGATTGAAAGTAAAAAGTTATTATTTGCTACATTTATTAAACAGTGAGATCGCGATTCCGTTATATTTATGTTTATTTGATATTAGTGAAATTTTATGGACGATTAGTGTAATATATTTGTTTTTTAACCCCAACCGTTCAGCACATTTTTTAACCATTGAGAAAGTTTTCCCTAAATATGAGATATTCATTTTGTATCGAAAATATCACAAAAATTACAATATCTATGATAACTAGTGCCACATATACTGAAATTTTTAAAAACCCTAAATATTTGTATTAATTACGATATTCGGGTAACATTTTCATAAAAGCAGATCATAGCATTAGTGTTTAGTTCTAATAAAATTATTCCAAATTAAAACCAGATAACACAGAAAGTGTGTAACGGCACTTTTGAATAATACTACCATTTTGGTAGTTAATTTTGATGTAAACAAATTTTTTTAAGAAAATGGTCATTATCATTTCTTGTAGGCTCAAGCTAGCCTCTCTGAATCTAGCCAAAAATTGGATTTACTAAGAAAGTCATTAGAATTAAGACGACAAGAACTTCCACCAAATTCACCGGTAGCTGCACAATTAAAACATGAACTACAAAGTGTACAAGCAGCAAGTCCAATACCTGTAACATATACAAGTTTACAACCATTCAGAGTGCATGGTGATGGAAATCATTATGCAACGTCAAATTCATCATTAAGTCGATGTGCAGCTGTTACTGGTAAATTGGAAGTACGACTTATGGGTTGTCAAGATTTATTAGATGATGTCCCAGGACGATCAAGACGTGATAAAGATGCTACATCTAGCCCAACAGATTTAAAATCATTTGTAAAAGGTGTCACTGGACGCAGCTCATCGAAATCCTATAGTGTTAAAGACGAAACTAGTTCGGAAATTATGGCAGTTATTAAACTTGATAATCAAACAGTGGCACAGACGAGTTGGAAACCGTGTTCACAACAAGCATGGGATCAAAGGTATTATTAGACATAAAAATGTAATTATTATCATTTTCCTAAACTTTTAATACTTTAATTAGATTTTCATTCGATTTGGATAAGTCAAGAGAATTGGAAATAGGTATTTATTGGAGAGATTGGCGTTCTTTATGTGCTGTAAAGTTTTTACGATTGGAAGAATTTATTGATGATGTACGCCACGGTATGGCCTTACAGCTTGAACCACAAGGTCTCTTATTTGCCGAGGTAAATTTAAAAATCTGTGTTTAGTACAATCAAGTAAGACAAAAAATCGATAGAAACCTCGGAATGAAAGGTATAATAAGCTGAAAATTTTCATAGAACTTTCTTTTGACATTCTAAACACTGTTGTCGATAGTACCAATTACCTTATCCATTCGGTTTTCGAAAAAATGGTTAGAATAAAAGTTGTTGATTATAAAAATACTAACAGCATTATTCTAAACAATTTTTCGAAAATCGAATAGATTGTGTCACATACATTGATGGAGTAGCCTCCATAAACATTTCAATAAATCACATTATCTGGATGATATCTCAAAAGCGGTTAGTGATTCATAAAAACTTTGAACACGATTTGATACATAGCAAACGACATATTTGCAAAAAACCTATTTGCGCGACCTTTCCCCTTGAATATCTTAAGACACGGACACGTGATTATATGAGACTATTGAGCCAGTGTTTAAAATGTCAAAAGAAATGTCTATGAAAATTTTCAGCTAATTACTTTTCATTCTGAGGTTAAATCTTTATTTGATTGGGTTAGTATTGCATTATATGTATATTTAATTTAATTGAGTTTTCTAATTTGTAGATCAAATTTTTAAATCCTATGATTTCAAGAAAACCGAAATTACAAAGACAACGTAAAATATTCAAACAAGAAATTAAAAATTTCCCCCGTGCAAATCAAATGAACATAAATGTAGCCACTTGGGGCAGACTTTTAAAACGATCATCATCAGGGATACAACAAGGGCGAAATATTCAAACTCCAAGTCCACCGTCATCACAACAAGTACGTTATTTAATAATTTTTTATGTCGAAAAGTTTTTCAACTCATTTTTTTAAAACACAGATACAACAATTCGTAACACCAATCGTTCTGGATGACAAGCCTGAAGCACCTGGTGAAACTCCAGATCCAATGATTGGTGGTTTATCTGGAGCCAGACCGTTGGGAATGATGTCAGCAATGGGTGTAGCAGCATTACCATCTGACACTCCACCACCAGCGCTACCATCAGCGCCACCACCGCCTTTAACCAAAAAACGTGTACCTACAATGCCTTATGCGCCCCCTGCTGCGCCTACTCATAAATTAGACCATGAAGTAAGATATTTTTAAAAATATTTTTATTATGAGCTGTAGTTCAATCTTGACTATTCTTATACTGATTAAATCTAGAAAAAAATCTAATTTTCTAATTAGAAAAGCTTTATTTCAAAGCTAAAATTAGTCATGCTTAATTAAGGAAATTTTTGGCATTCCATTTTTTTACCTATTTGTAAAGATTACGCTAAAAGAATAATAAGAGTATTTAAAAAATTTTTTTTTATTGTTAAATTTTAAATCATTCAATAATAAAAGTCCTAAAAATCAGCTGACATTTAAAATGCGATGTGATAGGATGTGACATCATCATTAGCCATGTTCTCTTCAGTGGTTGATGTTGTTTTATACAAGTTCTGAAGCGCGAATTATTAAAATTAAAAAATAATAAAAATTTGCCGAAATCCTCAAATTGGTTTCCTCTTTTAGTACAGTAAAAAATCTTAATCTAGGAGTTTATTAGTCAAATTATTACGATTATTAGGCACGAAACAATATTGATAGCTTAATTTTCATGCGTTTTCAATGTTATCATTGACACTTGTGTTAGCATTGACTAAAGTTTCACTGAATAATGACGTCACACAACATGGCGCACTTTTTGGGAGCATTTAAAAAGTATCGTTTTGAAAATTAAATATTTTGGGGAGGGGGTATAGATTTGTATTGTTTAAAAAAATTCTACAATGTTTTTCTAACCTCTAGATATTACATTAAACAGGTTTTTGAGGATTTTTATTTGTGACTGAATTAATCTATTATTTATTCAAAAATTTTTTAATAAATTTAATGGAATTTTTCTAAATAATAAGAGCAATTTTATGGAGAAATTCTTCGAATGATTTAAACAAAAAGCAATAAAAAACTATTTAAATTTCTAACATATCTTCATATTTCATGACAGTTATAATTTTATTATCATTTCCCTCTAAAGTATAAGAAAGTTGTAAATCATCCAAGAAATTTCTCCTATTTTTCTAGAAACTTTATATTATTAGTATACGAATATATAGTTTCAAAATTAATGGAAATGTGTATCTACGGATGAGAAAACAATGAATTTGGGGACTTTAAAATTGTCCCAAGTGATATTAATCAAATTTTAATTCATAATAATATTAATTTTTGCATGAATTAGCACTGCACATATCTATCAATTATTTATATATTTGCAAATATTGGCACAATTTCAGTTACAAAGTGCACTTCGTGAATTCGACTTTTTGAATGTAGAAGATCGACAACAAACGACACCTCATACAAGCATGCCCGCTGTAAATCAAGTTCCTCAGGTATTCCAGACACCTTCAGTACCTCCTTCACCACAACCAATTGTACAATTCCCTGATGATGAGGTACATCACGCTTTTGCATGTATATTTTATATTCAAACATTTTGTATATTTAAACATTTTGCTAAATTCCTATATCAGTTAATATAGGTTATGTAAATCAAACAAAAACATTTACTTTGCGCAAATTTCACCACTATTTTTATTGTTGACATGTTTCAGTCTGTTTGAGCATTTTCAAAACAGAGTTTTGAAAATGAAATTTACGCAAAATGAGCGTTTTTGTTTTATTTACATATTTAACAATGTTTCACAAGTAAATCTTCAAACAATAATTTAGGTTAGTTTTTATAGTCATAATATTAGATTTCTGACAACCGGCTTCAAATTTTTCATGTTTAGAATCTATTTAACTTAGTACAAAAATGAGAATATCTGATTTATATTAGATAGGCAGACTCATATTGTACATAAATTTCTTCTAAAAAATGATAAAATATTGTCCATTTTATTTTACTTTAATAATAATTAGAAAGATTCCTATCATCTAGACCAAGGGGTCCTCTGTGCCCATTTTATTTTACTTTAATAATATGTACTTGTTTGGATTCATTTCTGATTCAAAATACCATAAGTTTAGTTATTTATTTGCCTATGAAGTTAGGATAAAATATCTAATCTAAATGTTTAATATTGTCAGCCAAAAACCTAATAGTTTTATGATTTTAAACTTCAATAAAAATGATTTTGAAGTCAGATTAAATGTATTTAAATATATAAATAATTATTCTTATTTTGTTTGTTTGTTTATGAAGGTGTTACAACCGCCAGCTCCACAATTTGACGTTGGTAACGTACCTAGACGTAACGTCGCACGTGAATTAGAGTATAGAGATAGTGCCTACGAATCGCATAGACAGTCAACGACACAACATACAACAAAAATGTCACTTGATAATTTCCAATTATTAAGTGTATTGGGTCGTGGGCATTTTGGCAAAGTAATATTATCGAAATATCGTAATACTGGTGAATACTTTGCAATAAAGGCCTTGAAAAAGGGTGATATAATTGCTCGCGACGAAGTTGAATCATTACTATCTGAAAAAAGAATATTCGAGGTGGCAAACGTAATGCGACACCCATTTTTAGTAAATTTATTCGCATGCTTTCAAACCGAAGCACATGTGTGTTTTGTTATGGAATATGCAGCTGGTGGTGATCTAATGATGCACATCCATGCAGATGTTTTCACAGAACCTAGAGCTGTATTTTATGCAGCTTGTGTTGTTCTAGGTTTACAGTATTTACACGAAAGTCGAATTATTTATCGTGATCTCAAACTAGATAATTTACTTTTGGATACCGAAGGGTACGTAAAAATAGCTGATTTTGGTTTATGTAAAGAAGGAATGGGTTATGGAGATCGTACTGGTACATTTTGTGGTACGCCTGAATTTCTTGCTCCTGAAGTATTAACAGAAACTTCGTATACAAGAGCTGTTGATTGGTGGGGATTAGGTGTTTTAATTTTTGAAATGTTGGTTGGAGAGGTTAGTATTATTTTATGAAATTCTTGATTCTTTAAATATATTTGTCTAAAATGTTTAAATATTTTAGTCACCGTTCCCTGGTGATGATGAGGAAGAAGTTTTTGATTCTATTGTGAACGATGAAGTTCGTTACCCTCGATTTTTATCATTAGAAGCTATTGCAATAATGAGACGGGTATGTAATTTTATTTCTAAATTTTGTATACATTGACTCAAATTTTAATTATTGTTGTAGTTGCTACGCAAAAATCCCGAACGGAGGTTAGGTTCAAGTGAACGAGATGCCGAAGATGTTAAAAAACAAGCATTTTTCCGAAATATAGCATGGGATGATCTCTTATTAAGACGTATCAAACCTCCATTTGTACCGACTGTGGTAAGTAATTTATTAATTAAAATGATACAAGTAATAATAAAAAATTTTTTATAATTTGTTTCCTATTTTTTTTAAACTTAGCATTCAATGGAGGATGTAAGTAATTTCGACGAAGAATTTACATCTGAAACACCACAATTAACACCGCCAAAAGAGCCACGAATATTAAATGAACAAGAACAAAATCTGTTTCAAAACTTTTCATTTATAGCAGACTGGTGCTGACAAACAACACATACATATTGGTGAAACACATCGAAAAGATAATTAAAATGTTATTAGGAAAATTTATAATTATTCTACCGAAAAAAAATTTAAATTTTCCATATCAATTTTGATTTTGCAATATAAGACGATAAATAAGACTTGTGATTAAACTATTGTGTCTTAATATTTTATTTCAATGAAATTAGCAAAGTATAATATTTAATCGTTAATTAATTCGCTCAAGTTTTATAAAAAAAGAAAAAACAAACAATTTTATAGAATGCTGAGTTTTTGGAATTAATGCAATAATTATTTTTAATTTCTAAAATAACCAATAATTATTATTTTGATATGAAAAATCTTACACATCTTGGCTGAGGATTGAACCCAAGATCTCTGGCATTCCAGAGCAGTGCTCTGCCAACTGAGCTACCCAGATACTATAATAATTCATTGGTTTGATAGATTGATTTGGTATGAACAATATAAGATTTTAATTTTTTTTTTTTTTGAAAGTGTGATTAAATTACAGTTTTAATACGTATTTATATATTATTATTTATAGTATTACCCCAATAAAATATTTAACGTGTCTACTCACACGCCAGTGTGGTAATAATTTTCTAACGCAGTGTGACAAAAAACTATCATGCAAGTAAAAAAAATTATGTAGATCTTTATGGAATTAGAAGAGTATTCAGTTATTGTTTTAGCAGTATCCGGATCTATTCTTAACCCGGATGAAAATATTATTTCAAGTATTATGTATTATTATTTGAAAGTTTTTGTTTGAAAATTTTAATGCAAACATTAAAAATACTTCTGTAAATTTTGCAATTATTTAAATTAAAATATGTATAAATTTAGTTTGTTAGCATACAAATACCACAGATTTATATTTTTTAAGGCAGCGGAGCGTAGAGGAATACGAATCAAGTGATAAAACGATCGTAGAGATCTACTCTCCATCAGAGGCATCTCACAAATAAAAAGAATAATACAATGTAAGCGTTATTTTAATTTTCACATTATCATTCATGTGAGAAAAATAGAAAATGATTATCACGTCAGTTTGTGACTAGACACAGCGGATAAATAAAAAAATATTAGAAATTGTACATTTGTAATTGAAATATTCAAATATGATTTTATAAGCAATAAATTGCGATTGTACATTTTCCATATCTTTATCATATTCATTTTATTTGTTAAATCTGCATTTCAATTGAAGTGAAACCAACCTCCCTCTACAGTGATGATCAAGTAATAGAACAAATAAGCAATATTTAGATAGATTAAAGGTAGTTGTGTGAAACGCGTTGTCGACGAAATTGACTGAATTTTTGATAAATTATTCAAAATATAAGTATCTAACTTTACCGTTTAGTTTTGATAAAAATCGCTCTCAAGAATTTTACGATTAACATTACAGGTATAAACAAAAGTAATGATTTCATCACACTTTTTTATTTAATAAACGCGTCGAGCGTTTTGGATGAAAAACTAGGATAATGTAAAATGATATTATATAAATATTGAACGTTTGATTATTAACGCAAAGATTAACATTTTTATAGAATCCAAGCGAACAAGTATACGAGGTACATTGAAGTCAAAAAGTATAGTAAATCTCAGTCCATTCATATAATTGCAAAACTGATTACTGTAAAACAACCACCCAATAATACGACTCTTGTCTGTATACGAGGTATATTCAAGTAAAAAAAGTATAGTCCACAATCTCAGTCTATTCATATAATTGATGGATGTGTGCTCTGAACTGAAACTTTTTAATACGATTACTGCGAGACAACTACTCACTCATACGACTCTTAATTGTATACGAGGTACATTCAAGTCAAAAAATGTGTAGTCCACAATCTCAATCTATTCATATAATTGATGCGTGTTCTGAGCTGAAACAGTTTAACACGATTACCGCAAGACAACTACCTTAAGGGCGTTCGAAAGAGTCATTTTGCTGGGAAAGACGTGAGAGGGGGGGGGGGGGTATTAACCGACTATACATGCCCGCAGCATTACAGATTTCATGTATACGTTGAAACTAGATTTAAATATTCTATGGTTATTTGGTAAATAATAATACTCGTGAGTCGCGACTTGTAATGTTTCTTTTATTTTAAATAAAAAAGTAAAATTTCATATTTTACTTCTCTAAAATGATAAAATTACTTATATAATTCATTATTACTTTCCAAAATGCATTTGAACATACTTTCATCTTTGGCTCAAATAAATCCTCGTTTATTTAACAACAATTTACATAGTTTTATAAAAACTTCTCTGCATTTTAAACTATGTTTTATTCGATTATAAAGATTAAATTTGTAGTTTCTCCATAAGACCCAATGTTAAAAGCATGATTTTCAATATCAAAAAAATGCATTTGAACTAACATTTTGAAGAATACCAATGAATTCGTCTTTACTTTTTTTTATAACATATTTAATTTATAGGAACTTTTCTGCATTTTTTTTCTCTTTCGTACGTCCTTAAATCATCCTACAAGAACCGTTTAATCTTATAGATTAAATATTTAAAATTAGTATTGTTTATTCTATTTAGATTCTGATTTTCGACAATAACTGAAATTGTAGCTTTAAATATTGTAAAATTTAAAACCAAATTTGTAAAATGATATTAAATTTTTTAAGCAAGTTTCCAATTCTTTCGTTCGACATTCATAGAATGTCGAACACACGTACATCCTTTTTAAAATTTTATAATGTGATATTCATATTATTTGTACTATTTCATTGAGTATGTAATTAAAATAAATTTTAATTAGTTATCTTTCATTGAATTAGCTTACTCAGACTTACATAGCAACAACGAAATTAGGACAAATTATTTTACGAAAGAGACATTATGGTTGTGTTTTCTAACCCGAATTATTGAAAGATAATTGAATTTATAATATTTTTAATATACACCTATGAAATTTTTTAATAATGTCCAATAGTCCAATCATGCAAAGAATTCATTCTTTTAAAGATAGAACTACAACATTTGGTTTATAGTATTTATGAAGAAGATGAAATATTATTAACATCATTGCCTTTAAATTGTTCTATTCTTAAAACCGGATCCATTACACGTTGTATTATATGAATGGCGATCAGTGCATTGTTAGTAGTCTAGAATATTCTGCTGAATAGTTGGTTACTCGAAAATAATATTTAAAGATGTACGAGCACTAATGTATAGTCCATTTATAAAATTTTTCAAAATCTTATATAGTACATTCATAAAGTCCACAGTAATGTTTATTATTTTTTGTCGTAAGTTAAAATTTAATTTAGGGCCGTCATACCGAGTCTAAAAAAAGATATTTAAGAAAAAAACCTGAGATTTCGGGTAATTAAACTACCGCTGACAGAAATAAAATTTTCCCGAAATCTTAGTTGTTTTCTCCAGTATCTTTTTTTAGGCCCGTCATACCGGAATTTTATTGGATCAATCTCTTTATTAATATTTCTATTTTCTATTGCGTATTTTTATTTGTCTTATTTTATTCCAAGTGAAAATTATCAAAATATGGGTTTCTCCATAAGAGCAATGCATTAAAACTCGAAATTTAAGGATGTTCCAGCACTGTGTACACATAATTACACATTATCGGAACACAGATACTTACACATACTATCAAATATTTCCGGTACGGTGATCTGGCAACGTTGCTCTGTGCATATACCTATATATTATTATTGTTATGTCAAGAGTAACAATTCCCACTCTTTACATAAAACTTGAGAGAGATGGGCGCACAACGTTGTCAGACCACTATTTACCATGAACGGAGTTATAATTGGACAAAAATAATATTTTAAATTATATTTCGAAAACAAATATATATATATTTTAAATTTATATAAGAAATACTCTAATCCTAGTTTTTTTTTAAATTCTGTCGAGTATTTTTTCTAATACAACAGATAATAATTGGGCGGGCATGAAGTTTTACATGCTTCTAATGAAAGAGAGAGTGAGAGAGAATGATAACTTTAATATTATCTCGCGTTCTAAATGGTCAAAAATCCTGAAACTTCGGGATTTATTAGAACACGTTATTTTTAGCCTGTGAAAAAAAAATGAACAAAATCTGTCGAAAAGTGGTGGTATGCTGAACATCCTTAACATTAAATAATTAATTCAAGACCCCCATAAAAACCCACCCCCTCCACCCGCAAGAAACTTTTATAATTGATTTATATGCACTTCAACTACATGTAAACAAAAAATTAAACCTTAATCTTTTTGAAGCTTAGTGCTCGTACATCCTTAAAATTTAATCAACAGTAGATGTTAAAACGAAACTTAAGAAAATGATTGAAATCAGAAAAAGAAAAAAATTATAGACTTTTAAAGCTTAATCTCCGTCACTTAACACATAAAAATTCACATTTTGTCATCTTTGTTGAGTTCTAAACCTATATCTCTGTTAACCTTGTAGTTATATGAAAAATGCGTCAACATTATTTTAATATTATAAATTAATTAAATTTATGTTTGAAATTTTAAACAATTAATTAATTTTTATATTACAAATCTTAATAAAGCGCAGCTGATAAATATCAGGTATGATTCATTCTACATTTTGTGATAAGAATATGAGACAGCAAAATTTTTGGTAGGACAAATATCAGGTATGATTCATTCTACATTTTGTGATAAGAATATGAGACAGCAAAATTTTTGCTGAGACCCTGTTAAACAGTTTTTAAAGGGAACACACATATTTGTTACAATTTTTACTGAAGGTTATGAAGGGTACAAAATTTAATAAATAATATTGGTTGTATTTTCCTAAAGCTCGCTTCTGCAAAATTCACTTGAATAGGATCTTTTTCCCTCAAAACAATCTGAATAATCGGAGTTAAGCTGTACTTTCTACTATTCACTGATCGTTATACACCTAGATCGACGTGTTACATCATATCATCATTTTTTACATAATTTATTATGCCACATTTTTTATACTCTATAAGCAGTTATTCATTAAAACTTTTTCAATTCAATTATGTATGTTTGTTTTTAAATAATCAAATTTTGAGATATATATAACTTAAAAGACTTGCACGCCTAGTGCAAAATTGTGTTGTGTGAGGACTTGTTTTGAAAAAAACCACATTTTCTATCAATTTTTTGATATTTTTCTAACAATGAAATGAAATTATAAATATTTATTTTTTTTAACAAATTTTTATATAATAGTATGTGTCCGTTCATGGATTGAGCGGGAGAAACTATTTGAATTCAATTTGTTCATGCTATTTTGTTAAAAATGTTTTATAGATGAAAATGAAGTTTGCCAGCCGAGAATGTAGTAGGATATTGTTTTAACAATTCTTTTATAAATAAATTAACAAAATCATGTCTCTTGATGTTTTTCTCTGAAGTTGATAGTTTTCGAGAGGCTTATTACATTACGTCATAGTTTTCGAGAGGAAAACCATTGATAACTACGTGAAAATATTAATGTTTTTAGGTGAAAAAAATCGTAAATTTATTTTGATACTTGAATAATAATGTCTGCTTTCAGAAGAAATTTCAGGTTAGTGATCCATTACTTATCGATCAGTAATCACTTACTAGACTGAATACCTACTTTTTATAATAGTTTGACATTTTATTTTACAATTTTTCAACTTGTGTCAAATTTTTTTCTAAATTTTAACAGTTCAAAACTGCAATTTTTTTAAATTTATTGAATAAATTTTGTTAATGCAGTGTTTTTTTTATACTGCCATAACAAATAAGCAAATTTGAGGTTAGAAATTATGATTCTGATCGAAATGCGATAGGTGATCGGATTTCAAAAGCGATCACTAAAATGGCGCCCGATAAGTAATCGTATGTTGGAAGATAATATGTATGATAGAATCGTAGAACTGTTCGTTTTCTGCACAATGAAAAACGATTAATCCATGAACGGATTCGTACTATAATGGAATTAAAACAATAATCAATTTTATTTATAAACCAAAATATAAAATTGATCGTACTTTTAAATATAAAATATATTTAAACATTTTTTAAATAGATTTAGATAATGCAAAAAAATGCAAAACTGTTTTCAAATACGATAGATATCAAATAAGGAAATTAAAAATTGTAAATAAAAATATTTTCATATAAACAAAATGTATGTCTAAATTGATTGAAATATTTTATATATTCCCTAATAACAACTAATATGAAATATTATTTGTATTGGTTTTGTTTGTTAATATTATATAATAAATTATAATACATTGTGCTTGTATTCCATGGTAAATTACAGTAATTGTCAAATATTTTTTAGATGGTTTTTTGCTCAAAGTATATATCCAATTTACTATTGAATTCAGCCCATATTTTTAATATCTATAAAGAAAAAAATTATAGTTTTTGAATATTATTGTATATAACAAATTTATAAAGTAATCAAATAAATGAATAACTTTAATATCTATGGAAATAGTTTCTTTAGTCATAGTTCGTTTTTAGTGTAGAGTCAGTAAAATTATGAACCATTAAAACCTCTCTAACTCAAACCCTTAGTAAGTTAAAAACTCGATAACTCAAATTATTTAAAATTTCTCTTGGTCTTTAAGTTATCAAGGTTCTACTGTATTTTTAAAATAACATGTTTTAGTTAAACAATTTTTTAATTCTAAGTGATCATGATAAAAAAAATCGTACTCTTCCTATTATTATAAACTTGCTCTGCTGTTAAGAGATGTTAAGGTAAGATTTGAATGTTTAAATTAAGTCCAAACACTGTGCTTGATTATGCAACTTTTATTACACCAGTGCAAGGATTCATAAAAACATCATAGACGGATAAAGTTTTAGAATTGTATTTCTTTAGTTTATAAAGATATTATATGTGGAAAAGGTGTCTTGAAATACAATTGGGCCCATGCAAGATTTATTTTATTACGTAGATCCACGATAACCACTTAATTTTTAATTATTTGGCGTTCAATATAAAAAACCGCATCTTTCTAGCATGTATAGACGAAAAGGGGTAGTTTTGGGGGTGTTTTTCCCATTTGCGAAGGGTTACGATGGAAAAATATTCGTTTTTCAATAAATTATCCTATTTGTATTGATTAAGCTTTGAATGTAAAAAACCGCATCTTTCTAGCATGAATAGAAGAAAAGGGGTAGTTTTATTTTGAACCTGCTCCACGTCAAATGGAAAAAACCCGATTTTTCTAATATGAATAGAGGTGAAAAGAGCAGTTTTAGGGATATCTTTCCCTTCTCGGGAGATTGCGATGTAAGTAATGAAATTTTTCGAAGTAATCTGTTAATTTGACTTTATTGCGAGTCGATTCGTGAAAATCCCATCTTTCTAGCATGAATAGAAGTTGAAAGGGTAGCTTTGGGGGTGCTTTTCCCATTTTTTAGAGGGTTGCGATTAAAAATTTTAATTTTCTCTAATTACTTTCTTAATTTGTACCTATTAAGCGTCGAATGCAAAAAACCACATCTTTCTAGTATGAATAGAAGAAAAGGGGTAGTTTTGGGGGTGTTTTTCCCATTTGCGCAGGGTTGCGATGGAAAAAATTACGTTTTTCAAATTATCCTGTTATTTTGAACCTGTTCCACGTCGAATGAAAAAACCCGATCTTTCTAACATGAATATAAGTGAAAAAAGCAATTTTAGGGGTGTTTTTTCCCATTTTTTAGGGAGGAGGTTTTGCGATGTAGATAATGAAATTTTTCAAAGTATTCTGTTAATTTGACTTTTCTTGTTGGTGAAAATCCCATCTTTCTAGCATATACAGAACTGGAAAATGTAATTTTGGGGGATGTTTTTCCGATTTTCCGGAGGGTTGCAATGAAAAAATTAAAGTTTTTCGATTATCTTTCTTAATATGTAGCTATTTAGCGTTGAATTCAAAAAACCGCATCTTTCTAGCATGTATAGAAGAAAAGGGGTGATTTTAGGGGTGTTTTTCCCAATTGCGAAGGGTTGTGGTGGAAAAATTTACTTTTTTCAAATAATTCTGTTAATTTGAACTTGTTCCACGTCGAATGGAAAAAACCCGATCTTACTAACATGAATAGAAGTGAAAAGAACAGTTTTAGGGGTGTATGCCCATTTTCTGGGGGGGGGGGGGGGGTTGCGATGTAGGTAATGAAATTTTTCAAAGTATTCTGTTAACTAGACTTTATTTCGGGTCGATTGGTGAAAATCCCATGTTTTTAGCATGTATAGAACTGAAAAACGTAATTTTGGGGGGTATTTTTCCGATTTTCCGAGGGGTTGCAATGAAAATTTTTATGTTTTTCGAATTAACTTATTATGAACCTGTTCCACGTCGAATGGAAAAAACCCGATCTTTCTATCATGAATAGAAAGAAAAGGGCATTTTTAGGGTTGTTTTTCTCCTTTTTGGGGGGATTGCGATAAATAATTTTCTTTAGTTCAGGTCAATTGGTGAAAATTTCACCTTTCTAGCATGTATACAACAGAAAAACGTAATTTTGGGGGTGTTTTTCGAATTTTCCGGGGGATTGCGATAAAAAAATTGAAGTTTACCGATTTTTCTCGTCGGTTTCAAGCAATTTCGCGTCGAATGCAAAAAACCGCATCTTTACTACGAAAGACTATGAAAAAATTAAATTACACATTTTCGGAATCTGTGAATTAAAACCTTTCATTTGATACCAAACTCGATATATTTGTGAATTATTTTTTTTTGCAAGCGTATGTAATTTATTTTCGCTACGACGCGCGAAACGCTAAGACGAAGCGAACGACACCTCATTCATCAAAATCTGACGAGTAGTTTAGGCGCTACGGTGGAACATACAAATACAAACATACATAGACTGCTAAATACATAGCCCTTTGGCTTGCTGTCGTCGGGTACTAAAAACTACCTTGAATAGGAAACGTAATTTCATTTTAATAAAAAAAAAAATGATCAACAAAAAGAACAAAAATTATCAACATAAAAAATTTAAAAAAATTGTTAATATATAGAAAGACAAAATAAATTAATAAATATAATGCATGAAATACATTAAAAATTATTTAATTTAAAAAAGTTGTTAATATATAGAGACAAAATAAAATAACAAATTTAATGAACAAAGAACAACTAGCATAACTCCTATATTATAAGAATAAAAATATTAAATACAAATGTAGCAAAAAAAATATTAAAATAAAAATGTCTTTAAATAGAAGGAAAAATAATTTCATTTCATAAAAGAAAAATTTTCAACATAAAAAATTAAAAATATTTGATAAATCACTAGTAATAATAGAGAACAAACAAAAATTTTAAAAAGTTAATATATAGAGAAAAAAAAAAGACGAATTGAGAACCATCCTCCTTTTTGAAGTCGATTAAAAATAAATTAACACATAATGAACAAGGAAAAAATAGCTGAATGCATTTGTAATCATGCATATGATCATGAAGAATAGACATATTAGGAGATTGAACGACATAGGCAATTCGTCTGTTTTTGTGTCCTCAAAAACGTGTAGAGATCATAGTTATTATTTTCGCCACTAGCGGCAGTGCAAATCTACCCGTACGGAATTATTATTATTATTACATATTAAAATCAACGGTTATCACATCTTACAAATAAAAATTGTAAGTATAAAAATTGTTTAATTTTATAAATGTGAAAAAATGGGACGATGTTGTACAGGGAAAGCATAGATATACTGTTAATATCTATGATTGGAAGGTTGTTTAAGGTTAGGAATGCGTGTCTGCATTTACGAAAGGAATATGGTCTGTAATTACCGGTTGTCATCTTCTTTCTTTATCTAATATATGTTAGTATTGTAAACATATATTTGTAATTATTAATTGCAATTATCACTATGATTCTTCATCTTTTAATTTATTGCAGATTATTAAGAATTCTCTATTATTAATATTTATTTAATTATTACTTGATAATCGAAAACAATTTTTTATTATCTATAAAACTAAGACTTCTTATTAACTGAATGAAAATGATTTCTTGGCGCCTACATTTAAACATTTAAATTCCGTACGGCACTGAGACCAGTGACCCCTACTGATAAAAGATAGTTACACCAATTCTTGACCGTTTTTTTAACATTACGTTCGCTCTCCTAATATATCTATTCTTCATGCATATGATAAACATTCCAATGAATTTAAATACAGATATGGAAACCAACGACCGAGTAGAGAACAGTTCCGCCATCTAGCTTACAAGAAGCTAAATGATGTACCTTACATACAAAAATATTTACCAAGAGGTGATCGTTGTGTACAACTACACACTACTGCCCAACCAAATATTTGTATTATAATTATAATCAATTACAGGAATTACAACAAAAGTACTATGTTCATTCGACGACATGATGGTATGTCATATTTTCATAAAATGAGCTAGCATTTGAGATATTCTAGAATAATTGAAATTTTTTTTTTTTTTTAGTCCAATTTAATTCAAGTAGATGTCAGTTTGTTCAATATGACTTGTGCTTCTATCTCATAGATGCCCTGCAAAGTCATATTTAACAAACAGATCTATAAACTGATAACAGAGTATTTGAATTATTTTAGAATATCTCAAATCCCAACTTATGTTATGGAAATTGGATATAATATTAAGCCACTCGTCTGAATTTGGCCAACATGACTTTTTTAATTTTTTGATTTCTAATCGTTTGTGACTTTTTGTGACATTTTCGATTTTGTTTGTAACTCATGACTTAGGTTTATCCATAAACCACGTAACACATTTTTTATACGTTTTAGACCCCTCCCTCCTACCATGTAACGCCATGTAGACTTAACTTTTATCTAATTAATTGAATAACTTACCCGAATAACAAAAATATATTCAAGGAGTTTTTTATTAAGTGAACTCTTTTAAAATATAAACTCTATTTTATTAAAGATTAAACTAAGAACAAAATAAATAATAATAAAATTTAAACTTCTGCAACGTCCGTCCATGTGGGAGTCAACCAATAATTATTTATTGACTCAATCACGACAATTGAAGAATTTGATGTTGTATTAGTAGGGATCGGCAAGTCAGTTATATCTTTTTGTTTGTGTTACGTGACATCTAGCCGCGTCTACCCTCCCCCCGCACGTAACAGCACGTACCATAAGAGAATACCCCTCCCCCCCTGTAAGAGGTGTTACGTGGTTTATGGGTGGCCCCTTACTGGGTAAATTTATATGTTAATTAAGAGTTTGCGATTAGCAAACATTAAAAAAATTGACTTTACATTGGACTGTGGTATTCAATCAATCGAAAATCGTCTGTGAATTTCTAATTTGTTCATGTGTTTCAAAAATTTACCAATAGATGGATTTACATACATCAAAGCAGTTTTAAAAAGGGTGACCAAATTTAGCCCCCCAGAATTTTTTTTTTAACTTTTGAATTTTTATTTTGATATATCGTTAGTTCGTCTTTTGTTCCTGATTGTTCGCTATAAACAATTGTTTGTTCTTAATTTGTTTATTTAAAAAAATTAATTAAAAATATACCCTCAAATTGACCCCCCCCCCCCCCCGAACGACTTTGCAGTATACTAAATTGACGTCATACCACTGGTCATACCTTACAGTGCTCACAGTGTATCCGGAACATACCCCTAGTAATATAGAAGTAATAAATAGATAGATGGAGTTAAATAATATCATTTAAAATTCGGCGTTTTATGTCAATTTAAACATTCTATAATAATTATGGATTTGGTAAGTTATTATTAACTATATTATTTTCATTAAGTCTAATATAAATAAAATTTATTGTAGAAAGAAAAATTTGCTGATCTTGGCTGTTGTAATGAACAAAATTCAATCATAACCTCATATGTAGTGAATGATTTAAATAGACGTATAAAGCCTTTTTGATTTAGATTTAAATGTTAGAAATTAATTTATTTTGATCAATTGTAGGCAAGCGAATGTATTTGGTTAATTACCATTATTGTGAAAAATTAGAACGATTGTATTTAAGTGCGAAGAAAACTCAAGAAGCTGAATTTGATACATATCTACCCATATCAAGTAAAGAAAGTTTACCGTATTCAGTTTTAAATAAATATGTAAATGTATTGAGTGAAAATGCATTGGAGAAATCGTAAGTCATATTTTGAGGCGGACATTTACGATTTGATTCTAACTTGGGTTTATTTTATTACAGAATCGTCCTAGCTTTTTGCACTCAGGATACAAAATGTGTTTACTATAGATTAAAAGAAGGTTTGCCTGAGTAATGTAATATTTTGATCAAATACTGGTTCTAAAGTCATGCAATCGCTTTCATGTCACATTTTCAAATCATTTCAAGTTCAAACAAGCGGTTTGTATTAATAAAATACAAGAAGTTATAGCTTTATAATATTTCGTACAGTTGTATTAAATATATTGAATATTAGAAATAAATATAATATTTTATTATCGTTCAATATTGTTTCATTTTTTGAAATTCTGAATACCTCTCATTCTCTGTAGATTCTTTTCCGTTTTAATAAATTTGGAAAATCATATTTAATATTCAGTGCTGTAAGGAATATCTTAGATACAGTGTCTACAAAAAATTTATGTATCTGTGTATAGAGTATTGATACAGACTTAAGAGTATCTATATCTAGTATCTAGATATATTTAATGTGTATCTTTTTGTATTTTTTAGATATAGATACAGAATATAGAAACAGAACCTATTTGTTAATGTATTGCATTTTATGTATTATAAATACTAATTTTAATGAATAGATTTTAAAAACTTGCTCGCTTGTCATTTATAGCGATTGGTGTTCACTCTTATGAGAATACGACCATTTTAATTATAGTGAACAAATAAGTGGGAACAAATAAAAAAATGGGAGTAATAGGCCACAAAAGTTACTTGGGTGTAACAGGTCACAATATTGTGTCTAAAATGCTACCCCGTCGGTCTTTAATTTTTTGTTGCAAAAGACTTAAGTATTCCCACACATTTAGAGACATAGCAAACGGTATATCCACTGTACATTCTGATTTGGGAATAAGTAATTGCAACAATAACTGACAATGCAACGAATTTTGGGAAAGCATTTAAAATTTATAGTATTCCTGAAACTGTTACCGAACATATCTTATTTAAAATAAAAAATATACCTAATAAAAATTATCTATATTATTTTATTTTGAGTAACTGTATCTGTATCTAGATTCATTAAAAAAATATCTGTTACAGACAGCACTGTTAATATTGTACTGTGTGAATCTCAGTTCTACGCAGTGTTGCCAGCGTAGCAGCGATTTTTTTAAGGGAAAAATGTGAACAAAGTGAAGAAAATTTTTGTTCTCGATTTTAATAATAATCATTTTCTAGGCCAATTTCGATCCAAACAGTACGAAAATCAGGTTCATTTTAATGTGCGACCAACACATTGCAAAATTTCGCCTTCTCAATTCTTACAGTTTGGAATTTTAGCACTATGGGTCTGATACCTTGTAAACCGTTAATCGTATCGTATTTTAATCAACGCCATCGTTTTCGCTAGGTCCAAATTAGCTTAAAACCAAATTTTTATCAAAATCGGAGACATAAAATTTTCCTCTAATTTTAGCGATTTTTTTAAGGGGTACCCCTTGGAAAAAATTGAAGAAAATTTTTGTTCTCGATTTTAATAATAATCATTTTCTAGGCTAATTTCGATCCAAACAGTACGAAAATCAGGTTCATTTTAACGTCCGACCAACACATTGCAAAATTTTGCCTTCTCAATTCTTACAGTTTGGAATTTTAGCACTATGGGTCTGATACCTTGTAAACCGTTAATCGTATCGTATGTTAAATAAATATAAATAAATAAAGAAATATATGAAAAAAAAAAAAAAAATATATATATATATATATATATATATATATATATATATATATATATATATATATATATAAGCGGGAAACAGCTAGTATTTTATAAAAATGAAAAAATAAAAATAGCAAGTACCCACACATTTATTTTTCAATCCATTTTCATTTATTAATTTTATATAAAATTTTTAAATTTTATAAAAGCGTGAGTTTTACCGAAATTATGGCAAAATTATTATAACGAGCAAAAGTAATTTTTCAAAAATTTACACAAAAGTATCTAAAATTTTTTCTTACATACAAGTTACATGGGTAGATGAAAAGTTACGTAAAATGTAAGAAATGTAACCTTCTGGCAACACTGGTTCTACGAGCTACGACTACGCCGCTGAACCAATTTAGCTAAAAACTCATATCTTGTAGTTTCAAAATGTTATATAGAGGGCCATTTTATAAGTTTTTGAATTTGGAAAAATTAAAACTAGCTTACATGAAGATTTCGATTTTTTTTAAATTTTGCAATACTCTTACAATAATTACCATGTTGTCTTTAAATGAAAAGCGAGACATCTCGTACAATTTATCTTTGTTTAATAACTTTGGACTGCGTTCATTTTGGTATTAATTTTAAATAGCACAATGTTTAGAAATAAACATTCATTTAAAAATGATAATAGATGTTAAATATGGAAATCAAAAAAATTTTAACATTCATTATTTCGACTTTTACATATTTTTACATATTTTGACATAATGGAAACCCGACTTCAAAAATCAAATATTTTATAACAAAAAATGCACTAAAAAGTAAAAAAATAATTGCATATTCTTGTGCCAATTTTAGTTCACCTAAGCAAAAATTTTTAAATATATATGTACAGTTATTGTTATTTTTGGAGGCGGTGTCAGCATAGAGAAATTCACATAACTTTTGGACACCGCCTCCAAAAATAACAATAATTGTACATATATATTTAAAAATTTTTGCTTAGGTGAACTAAAATTGGCACAAGAATATGCAATTATTTTTTTACTTTTTAGTGCAAATTTTGTTATAGAATACTTGATTTTTGAAGTCGGGTTTCCATTTTGTCAAAATAGGTTTTATTTCTCGCTTTTTAGTGACTTTGAAGTTCTATAACTAATTTTATTTGTCTAAATGTGGGTAGACCTGCTCAACGACCTACTAATTTTTAGTGCATTTTTTTTTTAATTTTAGTACATTTTTTTATAACAGATTTTCATATTTTTACATGCATTTTGTTTTTTTTTTTTGTAAAATTTTCGGTTTCGAAAATTTTGTCGGTTTTTAAAAAAATTTTCTTATTTTCCCATTATGAATGAGTATACCCTTTAAAAAAAAAATTTCGTAGAAATCGGTTATCACATAAAAAATGAGGATTTTCCACGATTTCCCGGGGATCCCCTCAACAGAATGCGATTTGGTGCCAATGGGACCAAATGAGTTCATAAATTTTTTGTTATAAAATATTTGATTTTTGAAGTCGGGTTTCCATTTTGTCAAAATATGGTTTATTTATCGCTTTTTAGTTTTTTTGAAGTTCTATAACTGATTTTATTTGTCTACATATGGGTAGACCTACTAAACGACCTACTAATTTTTAGTGCATTTTTTTTTATCCGTTTTTTTTTTTTTTTTTTTTTTTTTTTTAATTTTTAGTGCATTTTTTTATAACAGATTTTCAGTTTTTTTTACATGCATTTTGTTTTTTTTTTGTAAAAATTTTTTTTTTGGGGTCGGTTTTTAAAAAAATTTTCTTATTTTCCCATTATAAATGAGTATACCCTTTCAAAAAAAAAAAAAATTTCGCAGAAATCGGTTATCACATATAAAATGAGGATTTTCCTCGATTTCCCGGGGATACCCTCATCCGAATGCTATTTGGTGGCAATGGGACCAATGGGAAGCCAAACCCTTTAAAACAAAGCAAAAAAATTCAAAATCGGTTCATAAATGACGGAGTTGTGAGGTAACACACATAAAAAAAAAAAAAAAAAAATACAGACGAATTGAGAACCATCCTCCTTTTTTGAAGTCGGGTTAAAAAGTGAATTATTTTCTTAATTAATGATATAATTTATTAAGATGTAAGTACCTTGATTTTAAAAAATCTGGCGATCAATTATTATAAAGAGCGGTTAAATAATTGGACCCCGCGAAAACCTATGAGACACTTTCGATAGAATCGAATCTAGCCCCGGTGGATCGATAGTTTATAAGATGGTGATCAAATGACTCAATGGCCACCTAGAATTGTAGAAACGACGCCAAAAAGGGTAACTGAATTAATTATTGATATTACGAATAATATAATTGATCTCTATCATTGAGGATTGATTTATTTTATCTTATCTTTAATCTTAAATAACCCTAATATACACATTGCCTATACGTTTAAAAAACTAAATGAGTAAAGTTGTATCTCCATAAAAGCGTTTTAGACATCAGCATCGTTGGAGTCACAAGATCCGATTTGTACCCGAGCATTGGTGCTTGTTTTGGCGTCACCGGTCTGGCGTCAGCCTTTTTTTGGGCGTCGAACATACAGATTCGAGAGAATTTGACAATAATCTAATATTTTTTAATTGTGTTTTTTGTAAACTAACGTCTATTTATCCTTCTGTTAGTATGGTTGTCTTTTGGTTATGTTATAGCAACGGAAGTGATTAGCGTTTACTTAATTTGACATTTAAGTAATATATCTGAACATTGATACCATGTTTTTGACATCAAATGCTTGATATGAAAAATCATACACATCTAGGGGTGGGGTTTGAACCCACGACCTCTGGCATTCTACACCAATGCTCTACCAACTGAGCTACCTTAGATGAATTTCAATATAATTTAAAATTTATTATATTTTAAAATTAGTATATTTTAATTTAATTAATTTTCTATTTATTTTTATGTTTGTCTATTGATCTCGACTTTATATCTATTTCTAATTGTCAAAGAGTAAATTAAGACTAGCTAATTTATACTGATGATGACTACTTTGTAGTCGAAATACGTATTTATAATACAAAAAAAACTTATCTAGGTAATGGGGGCGAATTTGAAATTTTATTAATATATTTTGTATATTTACAATATACTGGGTATAAAAACAATTGAAAAATATGTGAAAAGTAAATAGTGAGAGATCATATGCATTTCACTACCATAACATCTTAGATAGCTCAGAGGCAGAGCGTAGGTCTAAAATGCCATAGGTCGGGGGGTTTGATTCCAACTCTAGATATGTATTATTTTCGTATCAAGCATTTGATGTCAAAGAATGTTATAATTCATGCAACACTGCATGTGCTCGAGAACTGCAGTAGGACGAAAATAGTGAATTTACAATAAATTATTTCTAATTAATAACGGTTGGCGTCAAGCGAAGAAGTTGGTTTCATTCCAACTTCTAGTGTGTTCGACGATGGCGTCAAAGTTGGTTTCATTCCAACTTCTACCATTTTCGACAAAGGTGTCATAATTACAGCGATTATGTATCTCATTTTGATGCCAGCGTCGAGTGTAACCATGAAAAGGTACCTTAAAAGAATGGGGCTGCAATTTTGCAGCTGCCTAGGGTGGTGAGTTGTGTCAATCCACCCCTGGCCGGAACAGTTAGGATATAAAATATAACCAAAACGAGTATATAGTTAGTTTAAAGTGCCTATTCTATCAGATTTAATGATTGTATAGCAGTATTCATTGAATAAGATTTAACTGTATTATGTTCATTATCCGATTACAACGCAACGCTCATGAGCAAAACATATAATCTGACAGCTAAAAACCATGTAGATGTTCAATTTGTTCAGACCAGTATTAATTCATTAAAACGCATAGTAAAGTGACATAGTAGCTCTAAGATCTACTATTATCTGTTATAGCTCATTTATTGTCGTCCATATAGCTGCAGTAATCAGAGTGTGTTTGTTATATATGCTGCTCTAGGCATACATTCATAAATCTATTTATACATCTACACATATAAATAAAATAATACAATCTCATCTGCTTGTCTAATTTTATCCCAGAAATCCAGACTTAACGTCTAACTTATATTACGAACAAACAACTTCTCCAGAAATGGGTATAACAGAATTACTTCATATGTTAATATAGGCAATTTAAAATCTTATGAGATAAAACCGTTGCCTACGTTATACAAAGATAAATTAGTTACGTACACTCATTTTTCAAAACTTTTTAGTTGATTTGTACCTTTTCATTCGGTTTTTGGGAAAATGTTTCGAATAAAATGAAATGAGACACGATAAGTCAAAAATAGATTTTGATAACCCGCTGAAATTTTCCTTATACAGGTAAAAAGTATCAAGTTCGTGAATGGACAATTTCAGATCGTGGATCCCCTCGCCAGGTGGAAAAATAATCATATTTGAAACTGTAAGAGAAACTGTAAAATTAAAAAAAGGAACATTTTTTGTCTTCTTTTATTTTCCTTCTTTCTTTTACGGTTTCAAATATAAATATTTCCCCACCTGGCGGGGGATTCCACGATCTGATTTTGTCCATTCACAAACTACAGTTCAGGTTTATGTCGATCCTTAATATTACTATTTATTGATATGTAAGATTACAAAAAGTTTGTTGAAGGTCAAAGGTCGTGAGTTTTTGCTATGTTTTCACAGTACCAGAACGAAGAAAATTCCGTTGGAAAATCTCAACTTGTTTTTTTTAAAGAGGTTCTTACGAATTGAGAGACTTGCTGGGCCACAGGGTGGGTCACTTACCATCCGGTCCACCCTCTGGTAACATGTAACCACCCATTTGGTACGTGGGCGTTCAGTGGACTGAGTTCCTTCGGTACGTGCTTTCCATGTCTGTCTTGGTAATCTTGTTCCAGGCATTTTGAGAAGGCCGAACAACTATAGTTTGGCTTTTTCTGTTGTCTATGTAAAGAGGGTGATGCCTAAAATATCTCTGATGGTATTGTTTCTGATCCGATCTCTTCGGGTCTTTTGTTCTACTCGTCTCAGGTATCGCATTTCAGCTGCTTGTAGTCTGCTCTTTTTCCATCCTGAAAATAATTTTAATCATTTTTCATCATAATCGATGAGTTCCGCTGAAAAAGTAGGGGATTTGGCGGTGGAGGGGGTTGGTTAATTCCGAAAAAGATCCAAAATAATTACAACTTTAATGTTTTAATACTTAAATTAATAAAAGAAGTATCACCACGGTTACTGAATTTCATAATAATTATTTCTTTCTTTTGAGTAAATTCGCTTAGCTATGTACGTAGCTCTTACTGATTAGGATTTATCGAATTTCCGTGAGAGTTGGAGTTTAATTTTTTTGATATAGATTGACGGAAGAATTTTACGAGTACAGTTATTATCGATTATAATATAAATATCTCTTCTATACTACACACATGTGAACAGGGCCGTGCCTGACGGGCGTTCATTGCGTGCACCGCACGCAGGCGGCCGAAATTAAGAGGCGGCCAAATCGTTACAAGTTGTTTACTGGGCAAAAATACAATCGGTTTGTTTTCATTAAGATACGAAGTAAAAACAGTTTCTCTAATCTAATCTATCTAAAAAGAGTTTCTCAGAAATAAGAAATGTATAAAAACTGATTAGGTCGTTGTAGTATTTATATACCTAGTCATGCAGCGAATCCGAATTTTTTCGAACATTGCACGAGCGACGAGCCGAAATAGTTTTTTCAATTGACCGGCGTCGCGTAAGCGGTCTTATTCGTCTTATTAGTCGTATTAGTCTATATAAATCTCATAAAACCGGTTTTTAGCCGGTTTTTCTTTTCAGAAACCGGTTTTGGGAACAAAACCAATATTTTTTTTCGTTCTCGATTTCGGTTAACCAAAAACTGATTTTTTTCCCGGTTTGATGCCCTGTGTAAAATAATAAACATTAAAAATTAAAGTAGTTTTTTTTAATGTTATCCTGGGGGCGGCCATACAGACTGGCACGCAGGCGGCCACATACCCAGGCACGGCCCTGCATGTGAAAGTAATGAGTAAATAACAATGTACAACAAAAAAATACTATAATTTTATACAGTATTATGAGTATTTTTTTCTCTTTTTCCTATGCATACATACAATTTATTCGTATGGCAATAGTGTACGTGTTTTGATATATGTATATACATACATACATACATACATACATTGAACTAACTGTATGCGTGAATTTATATATACATATTACATATATACGAGTTGAGCATGAATGTATTCGTGAACGAAGCAAACAAGCCAAGCTAACTAAACGATAGAAGATGTACATAATAATATTTGTAATGTGCGCAACGTGTATGGCGCATGAATCGAAGAACAGTAAAATTGCATATAGAATAGAATGAACGCAACGCGACGCGAATGGTTGTCGGCGCAACTACACACTATAGACTCACGCACACATCCTTCTAATACATGCTAGTGTGTGTGTATACGTTTGTGTATATATTGTAGGCATTTAATAATACGTCATTTTGTTTATTGACAACCGTAAATTTAGACATTAAGCATACTGTCTTCGATTAATCGGAAAAATTATTCGTTTTTGTATTCACTTATTTATTAATACTCTATTGTAGCGATTCAAAGTATCTAGAGAATTCAAAAACAACAACATAAGTTTATCAATATAAGTAATTGAGGTTTTGATCAGGTTAACCTTGTCAGGTCTAGACTTTTTTTTTCTATTTATTTTTGTTGTATAGAAGTACAGTGGAAGTTCAATCATCCGGATTATTTGGAACCGGGCCCAATCCGGGTAATCAAATATTCGAATAGTTGAATAAATCATGAAAGAAAGTAATTTTTTTTTGGAAAAATCTAAATTTGTGTATACTGATGAAAAATAAAAACCAACTATCGATTTTCTCGGCTGAAAGTTTTTTTTTTTTCAAATTAAATCACTTGAATACGGCCTTTTTTCCGCAAAAAGATCCGGATAATTGTAGTTCTAGATAGATAGAGCCTTATGGCCCATTGTGCTCCCCATCTCCCAGAAGCTTGCTTCTTTTGAAGGTTCATACATTCGGGATGAGATGCACCGTTACAGCAGATACATTGTATCTGCTGTATCCAAGAGGTTCGTAGTTAAATATTATGTGGCTGGATGTTTCTTCCTCCTCGCCTCACAGCGTACACATAATGGATACATTGTGGAGTCCTATTGTGTGTAGGTGCTTTCGTAAGTGATAATGTCCGCATGTCAGTATCGGAGTTCTAACGTATATTTGTCAATTTATTGTAAATATAAAAATTTGACCTTTTGTACAATTAAGAATATATCTAATTACAAAATTGGAAATATTCAATGGCCAAAAATCAATACATATTCAAGTTAACCTGAATGTTACCCATATGTAATCAGGAGAAAAATACTGTAGGGGTAAAATAATCGGATCACTCTTGATGATTATTAGATACTTCATATTATTGTCGAATCCATAGTTTTCAAGGTCACTAATACAAATTCTTCCGATGTTTTGATTAATTATTAAGTCGTGTAATCAGCTGTAATCCACATATACTTACCGGCCCACAGTATATCTATTGCCTAAATTGATGACGATATTAAATAAAATGATGAATTATATGATGCCTACGACAAATATATTTGTAATTGAACAGTGTATATACTAGTGCTGCTCTCTTATAACACTCGATCTAAGCACAAGGCATTTATAGTCTTCACATATTGCATTGAAAACATTATGATGATGATAGTTTAGTTGTGTCGCGCTGGGCTTAGAGTACACATCGACGTAACACAACTGTATTTAACTTTATATTATACAATTAATAAATAGCTTGAACTAGTATTATTAGTTTACATTCTTAATAACTCCAATAATATATAATTCATATTGTTACCGGTATTTAGTTATATTTTCAAAATAAAATATAATAATAAAAAACGAAAAAAAAAAACATTTTTAAAATACACAATTTTATAAAATTAATAATAATAAATATTTAGATAAAATTATGATTTTTTTCTTCTTCAATAATGTGTGTTTTTAATAAGTGAATGTGTTCACTGTTCAGTTACAACAAGCCGGTCGTCTCTCAGTCATATATAAACATTACTACTATACATACATTTATAATATACGTATATATTATAGTGGAACTGTTTTAGTTGCCTTGCAAACGAGACACAACGTGGTATATTTCACTATACTCCAGCAGTCACATTGGAAGAGTGTGTTTTTTAGTTTAGAGAGACAATACTAGTGTGTGGATATAGTGTATATTATAAATGGTAATACTTGATACTTTTCTCTGTTATAAAATCGAGAATAGTAGGAGAGAGCCGTTTTTCGAACACAAAACATAGTCGAGTCGTTTCTGTTTTACTATACTATTTATACAACGCTATATGACTTATTGTACGTTTTATATTTTCCATAGTTTTTCCTCTAAACGATCAATAAAATTTCAACCATTTATTTTTTATCACACAGTGTTAGTGAAATATTTTTAGTGTTCTGTCAATTTAAAAAGCCATGTGTTGTCATTTGTTTGTTGTGTTACATTATTAATTACTATTCAGAGGTGCCAAATTTATTTTAATAACCCTGTAAAATATTCAATAAAAAAAACCGTTTTCTGAAAATCGACGTTCGTTTTTTTTTTTGTTGTGTAGTGTTTTTATGTTGTTTTTCTTTGAGTTTTTTTTAATTTAAATATAATTTGTGTTTGGTTTTAAGTTTTTTTTAAATATTGTTTTGTTAGTTTATTTCTGTTTTTTTGTTCTGTTTTCATCGTTGTTGTTGTGTGAACTTGCTGATACAACATGGATATATTACCAAGTGGGAACATCTTCAGGGAATTGCAGGATATTCATGATACCGGCTTCTTTTCGGCACAAACATCGTTAGAAGATCATTGGCAACAGGTAAATTATTAAATTAATTAACTATTTCAATTAAATAGCAAATATTTTCTATTAATTATTTTAATTGTAGTGTTATTACAGTTAATTAATAAGAATGCATTTTTTTTATTTTAATAAATGTTTGCTTACTCTTTTGATAAGAAAATAATCTACATATTGATTATACTTATTATAAACATTAAAAATATCTTATTCTTTCATATCATAATACTTTAATTGCAAACTATATATTCAATGGTATTCAATTACCTTTTTTTTTTTTAAATTAAACATTGCATTGCGTTTTATTGTTATTAGAGTTTTAGCAAATTGTGAAGTGGATTATTTACACGTTTTTTTTGTTGATAAACATTTTTGATATTAAATTACAAATTGCAATGCCGAAAAATTGGAATTACAATTGTTTTTTTAAGTCACGAAATGGCGGAAATAATAATTTACACACGTTTAGAAATTATTTTCTTGTGTTGCTTGACATCGAGTATTGTGAATTTTTGCTAACTTGTATCCAACACAATTTCATGTGATACGTTTTGATGATTGAAATGATATTTTATAAATTTGTTGCAATAGTAATTAAGCTTTTAAGCTTGTTTAAAATCAATAAATTATTTCTTAATAAAAAATCATAATTTAAAACTAAACAAATTTTTGGACTAACCACAAATTTGGCTAAATTACCTATAAAACATTATCTTAATTGAAAAGTATATATCAGAATTGTTTAATTTTAATTTTTGAGTGATCAAAAAAAAAAAGTTTAATTATCTTGAAATTAGTTTTTAATCATTGAATAGAAGATGTTTTGATATTCAATAAATTCAGATTTGCCTGTTTATTTTGATGTACAACCGCATTGCTTCTTAAAAATTTATAATTCATAAACCACCCGTCACAGTTGGTTCAAATTTTGATATTTTATGTATCCAATATTGATGAATAAGATCCATTAATACGTCTTTGCAAAGCTGTATTGTACCAATAAACCCTTAAAATCAATACACTATTTTTAACCGTTTTTACTGGCAAAACTGTGCTGTTATAGGAGAGACAACATATTGTAGAAGTTTTACTGTATTAAACAAAATAACTTGTGAGCTTAAACGTTCGATAAATTTTTGAAATACTAAGCACGTCTTATATTCGAAAGAAAGTTTTTTGTAAGACGAGTTTGTTTTTATTTATTTATAACTCATAGGATATGGAATTGAGAAGCACTTAACATTCATGTTAAAAAATATTTTACCCGGTATTTTATCTTACTATTTCTTTTTAAATGTTCAAATTTAGAACGACTTTTAAATCAATTGATGCAGTTTCTTTAATATGCGGACTGCGAACAGAATATTTAAAGCTATGCTAAACAGATGTGAATATTTGTGTATAGTCTGGCGTTGTTCACGCATGCATGCATGCATGGTACGATTTATTAACATTAAAACTAAATTATAATGTTATTTAATTTTAAATTAAGAAAGTTCTCATAATGTTATTGTTTTTTTTTCTGTTGGTTTGTGTTAGATAATAAACAGTTAGTTTATTACCATAAATAAAATTCTAGCTAATTTTGCGCGTAATTTTTGAAGCTATTGAATGGGTTCAGAATTTGAATTGTTCTGCCAAGAAACGATATTTGAAGGATGCAGTGACCGATTAATTAATTTTGATGAGTAGATAGATTATCATAAACAAATTTTCTTAGTATATTTTAATTTCGTGGTTTT
The DNA here is from genome assembly GCA_963920215.1 of Nineta flava. Classification (NCBI taxonomy): domain Eukaryota; kingdom Metazoa; phylum Arthropoda; class Insecta; order Neuroptera; family Chrysopidae; genus Nineta; species Nineta flava. Next base: position 110,817,775 of record OY986041.1, read on the forward strand.
TTAAAAACAGACTTAGATAGGGGTAAATGAACCTTCTTTTTTTATTAATAATATACCGGCGTTTGAAAAATGATTCGTCTTTTTTTTTATGAACTAATTTTAAATTTAAGCTGAGAGTTGTAATGTAATGTTTCAAGATGTTGCGATATCTAGGTTCCTTTTAAATCAAGCATAAAACCCTTTTTATTGAAAAATAACTTTGGATATACCAGGATATCCTGGTATATTCCACCTAAAACCTAGATTAATAAGAATTAAATAAAAAGAAAATTTGTGGACTTGAGATGCACAGAATATCTTGTAACTGCTGTAACCAAGAGATTCGCAATAGGGAATATGCATGAAAATTTTTTTTCACTTGAATTGAAGCATGTTTACTTGACAAATATCAAGGTAAAATTACTTTTTAAATAACTTTAAAAATAAGCGAGATATGAATGATTGAAATTCCCGATTAGACAAATAGGGTGATAGCCCTCTTGATATGTTATGTGACGTCATATTACACTTTCATCATTTAAAATACTCGAAAACTCCGTTTTTAGTATTTTTGCAAGAAAGAGACAGATAATAATATTTAAAATCTTATAGCTTTCTTGATATTTGTCGGATTTTAATTTCGTTTTTAAATATTATTACAGTATTAACAGTATTTTCATATTCTGAAAATAAATGTGAAAAAAAATTTGCATGCATATTCCCTATTAAAGATGATGAAACTGGATATTTCCTTCCCCTCGGTGCACAGTCTGCACATAATGGATCCGTTATGGAGTCCTATTGTGTGCAGATGTTTTCATAGGTGATAATGTTCGATGATGAATCCGGTAACCTTTCGAAGATGTATCTTGTTCAGATTGAGTACATCGAAGGACAGTCTCTTGGATACATTTCGAAACAGATTTACCCGGGTTTTCGTTGTGGTATATTTTCCTAGTGATCACGGTGTTTAATATCCAGAACAATTTAACATTGTTTCATTTTGCCAGTTCCAGCAGTTCCTCCAGATCCTTGACTACCCCTGAGGTCATTTGCAGACAAGGCTTTTAGAGCAGCTTGACTGTTCGAGAGAAAAAGATTTAGTATAAGCACATTACAGGTTTAAACATTATTGACCAATTACCGATCGTTAATGACCTAATGAATGTTGCTGACTAATTAGGTCGCTAAAATAAAAAGTATTTAATTTCTTGCGAGACCCAAGCATACAATAGCAATACCAAGACGCATATAAACAAAACCATGACTAAATAATAAAATATCAGCGATTTGAAAGATTTTCCTTTTAATGACAATCTTTCACACTATTTCAACCAAAATCAATATTTTTGATATAAACAAGCAAAACCAACTTTAGCTGGCGACTGATAAGACTAAGACTTAATACAAAAACCATACCAAGATCAAGACTATCACAGGCTTGTTCTTGGTTGTGCTCAGCCCAGAAACTACCTATAGATATGCTTTAGATTTAAACTTTTACGTTATTAAGATACTTTTGGGCCTACATTTGTTTCAGATTATGTTGAATTTGAAGTTTTAATAATATTGGTTCATTGTTTTAAAAAGTTCGTTTGTTATACAAATCATTTCGAAAATGTATGTAGAATTTATTTACACATAAATGATAACTTGTGTTGAAACAATAGATTTGTTTTGGTTCGTTACGCACCAATTCATTAAAAAACAACTAGTTTTTGCTGAATTTTTTTACGTATCTAAAAAAAATGATAAATGAAGTTTTCTAATTGTTTTTTCAAAAATAGTAATTTTATTCCTAACTAAATAGTTGTGCTTTGTGATTTTACTGCGCAACAGAAATATTTTCATCATTTCTAGAAATTCTAAGTCTTCCAGTCCGATAGGACAAGGATGGCGAATCTTTATTGATTAAAGTGTCATTTTTTCTAAAAAAATTTTTAAAGAGGCCATGGCATGCCGTCAAAGAATCTTAATTTAGTGATTAATGGGGGAAAAAAATAAAACTAAATGCTATCAACTTAAAATTCTTTATTTGCAACCCGAAATATACACTTTGTACAGTAATAGTAACATTAGGTTTATTTGATCGAAAGGGAAAATTTGTGTGAGTATTGCTGTTGCAAATTAGATGCCCAATAACTTATTTTAGGGTCATACTTTGTTACTTTTAGCAGAATGCAAGCTGGACAGGAGTCATCTGACAAACGATTTCGAAGCGAGTCTTTAATGTTATTCATTTCTGAAAATAATGACTCACAAGCATAGGTTGATGATAATATTGTTAAGATAGAAAAAGCACTTCCTCACTCCGTAGCTCACGTCCATTTGGTCAGAAACACGCGCGAAATCTACCTCTCTGTTGCCGTTCAGGCACAATCAATGACCAGTGTGCTATTGGTTCGCCATAGCTGGGATAGAACATAAACAATGATCATGCAAATGGATTTTCACTCACTTCCAGATTCAGTTATCGATTTGAAACTTTATAAATGTTTTTGATATTCTGATGATAATAACTGCAATAATTTACGCCACGAAATAGAAAATTGAAGTTGGCGTTTGTTAAATTTGACACCCTAAAAAGCAAAAAGAAATTAAATTAAATAAGTAATTGTTAAATTTCTTTTTTGCTCGACTGTCCCAGAAGGAGTGTAATGTTTTTCGAGTGTATGTATGTATGCATATCTATTTATTTGGCACGTTCTGTAGCCTAAACGGCTTGATGGATTTTAACAAATAGGTGGTCTAAGATCCGGCATTAAAAAAATCTTTCCTCATCTGTTAATTGAATGAAATAATGTTTAAAAGGCAGATAACAATATTATAAATGTATGAGTGCAATGTCTGCCACCGTAGTCCTGCTGGCTATTAAGATTAATTAATTAATTAATATGATATAGTGTCTTTGTTTGTTGCTCGAACAAATATAATTGTCTCTCTCTGCGTAGAACACATTTTTGAAAATGTGTAATATATTTATAATATTTATAATATTGTTATCTGCCTTTTAAACATTGTTTCATTCAATTAACAGATGAGAGAAGATTTTTCTAATGCCGGATCTTAGACCAATGGTGTCGTTAGTTTTGTCTAAATTGTGGAAATGACAAGGATATAATATTTAATACTACAAAAAAGTTTCAGTTAATTATTTTTTATGCAGTCGGTGTAAATTTTTGTATATTACTTTTCTTGTTAATAATAAAAATTGTCTTATAAATAATATAGACTTTGATCTTCGTGTTGCCTTTTTAGAAGTTGAATAAAAAAAATCCGAACTTTGTGAAAGCTTACCTGTAAAATTTCCAGTTTAGAGGATTAACGGATTCAGAGATCTCCTGATGAGTAATATTTCGCATTTTATGTGTAGATATATATATATATACACGTTTTCAAGACTGATATAAGAGTTTTTTTTTTAAATTCGAAACATGCACAATCGTGTCTTGAAGGGAAAATGTGAATTTAGATAGACGAGGGTGCAAGCTATGCAATAAATTTATTTTACTATATATTTTCTATTCAACGCACACACAACAAGATTTCGTTCAATAAATGAGTAGACACGAAACTGTGTATTTTACTATCTGTGAGGGTAAATGTCTTATGTATTTATCTACCTAGAAAGTAGACATGTTGTTTCCTTGTATGCAGTTTTTTTTTAAAAAGTTTTATATACAGTTTCCAACTCATATTTATTATGTTTGTATTATTCTTGTAAATTGGCAAAACTTTTTGTTGTATTTTTGCTTATGATTGTATGTGTAGTACTGATTACTAATTGGCGATCTTTTACGACAGTTTTTTTTTTATTTGTCTGGAGTTCTTATTATGTTTACTTACTACATTATAGCTGTTTTACACTGTATGATTTTCTGAACAAATGATGTAATCTTAATAATCCTTTAAATTAAAAAATAACTATGTAATTTCGCGTATACAAGAAATTCTGTAAATAAAAAATTATTTATATACCGGGTGAGTCGTTTTAATTCATCCAGCTAATATCTCAAAAACTAAGCGGAATCGAGAAATATGTTTGAAACAAAAGTTGTAGGGTTTAGAGGGTGAAATATAAAGCAATAATTATATTTTTATTCCATACATCCGTGCCGTGTGGTATAATATATCTTTTAAAGGATGCAATATATGAAAAATCTTTAAATAAATAAAATATATTATCCGCACTTAAAAAATTCATATTGTAAAGAACGAGACATTGAGACTGTTGTTGAGTTCGATTCAATGATGATTTATGTGGATGTGATGCTAATCTTACACAGCGCGGTAAATACAAGCATCTAGCGCCATTTGACAGTAATGTTCGCAATTAATATATTTTTAGTTTATATTAATTGTATATATACATACATTCATATATATATATATATATATATATATATATATATATATATATATATATATATATATATATATATATATATATATCTATATGTATCTAAGGTATAGTTGTTTGTGTGTTTCGAGGATCCAATGAAGAATTAAGTACACACATACTCACATAATATAGTATGAAAATTGCAAATATGTGTGTGATAACAAGTTTGTTTTATCTTTTCTCTTTATTAGACCAATAGAAATCCTTTAGATCTCTTGTGATAGAGAGTTGACCTTGTTTGTGACATTATATATGGCTAGCCATTTTCTCTCTTCACTCTATAAAAGATATATTGAGTTAAAGAATAAGAAGAATTTTATTCAATAGAAGAAATTGTTGTTTGTTTGTAATACCACATAGTATTTTCACACATAGAGATGAAACCTTGCATGTGAATAAAATCTGACTACCATATAAGTTAAATTGCTTAAAAGTACATTCGAAAAATTTAAAATAGGAAATATACTTGTTTTTTTTTTTCGAAAGTATCGAAAAATATGTTAAGCAGATCAAAATACATCGAAAAACATCTTTGATTAAGGATGATGTACGAGCACTGAAGCTTCAAAAAGATTAAAAATTGATTTTTTGTTTACATGCAGTTGAAGTGTATATAAATCAATTATAAAAGTTTCGTGAATTAATTATTTAATGTTAAAGTTCGAGTTTTAATGAATTGCTGTTACGGAGAAACCCATATTTTTAAACGTATTTTGACATATTTTGATAATTTTCACTTGGAATAAAATTAGAAGAATAAAAAAAACACAGACAGGACAGCTTTGCTAATAGAGAATCAATGTTAAATATTATTTTCTATAATAATTACGCAATGCTTCATAAAGAAATAAAAATAGTGGAGGTACTCTGTAGTGTGTGTGTGCATACGTAATGAATAATAATATTATAAATTAAGTGGGCATCACTAAATCCCCACTCTTAAATGGCATCAAACAAACATCAATTTACATCATACCACAAGCAGTCAGATGTTTGTAAGTATGTGTATGTTTGGTTTTATAGTAAATATTTTATTTATTTACTATTAGAAATGCTTTTGAAAACAGACTGTATAAGATTTTGAAGAATTTTACAAATCCATATTTCAACTGAAATAAAACAAACAACTCGGCTTTCCATCAGAATTTCCTCTCGATGTGTGTGCCTACTATATGATAATAGTAAATATATATAAGTAGTTTAGTTGTACAGATCCGAATAGACGGACATGAACAGACTGACTGACTATCTGTTTTTCATTTAATATCCATTCCAAACCACATACTTACATAACACCAAAGCATCCAATAGCAGTAGCACCCCACATTTATGTTTTCACTAAATTACTTTTCAGTAATATTAAGCTTTTTATATTTTCTTCTACACTATGATGTTGTATACTTAGAACATTTTTCTCATTTTCTACCTAAGGCGGTTACTTGATTTGAAAGTATTAATTTATTGTTACAATACATTGGGTATATAAAAGGCATTAACATTGCTGACAATATATAGATATATACACATCAGAGATAAAATAAATGTGTAAACTAAACTTTATATACTTCCTTCGAACATAGATACAGAATGAATCAGGATAAAACCTATTTTGACAAAATTGAAACCCGACTTCCAAAATCAAATATTCTATAACAAGAAGCACTAAGATGCACTAAAAAGTAAAAAAATAATTGAATATTCTTGTGCCAATTTTAGTTCACCTAAGCAAAAATTTTTAAATATATATGTACAATTATTGTTATTTTTGGAGGCGGTGTCAGCATAGGTTTTATTTCTCGCTTTTTAATGACTTTGAAGTTCTATAACTGATTTTATTTGTCTAAATATGGGTAGACCTACTAAACGACCAGCTAATTTTTAGTGCATTAAGAACTTTTGTAGTGCAATTTGATCTGATGTACCTCCTTTCCTTAAAAGGTGTTCCAAGAATCCTATAGTCTTGATAAACGTTAGGATACTCTTGGCTGGATATATATCCATCCCGAATCATAGTGTCTTTGGGAGAGAGAGGCTTCGCAATTCCAGTTTCCTCCTTTTCATGGCAAAATCTACAGACATCGTTCCCTTTTGACATTAACCCATTTATCCAAAGGTGATTATGATTCAAATAAACTAGTTAATGTCTAGACAATTTGTCTCGTAATAAAATTTGTTTTGATACGACTAATTAACCCGGTTTATTTTCCAATATAATATTGTGGTACTAAAAATTTAATGATTTTTTATTCAAACTGAGATATTAAAACGATCCATATAATTGCATTCATAAAATCTTTAAACTAAAACCACGTGTTCTTGACTTATTTAAAGCAAACAAAAGCGCACTCTGTAGGAGGTGATATAATATAATAATTACCGTTATCATTTTTTTTCTTCAAATGGTTTTTTCTTTTTACTATATTATAGCACGGTAGTGCGTCGGGCCAAGTTTAAGCATAGACGCCTACCTTCTATGTTTGTAGGAAGAATTAGAGACGATTTTTGTGCCTCTGTATCTCAGAAACCAAAACTATGAAGTTCAAATGTAAAACGTAGCTTGAAACCCACCATCCAACTTTAATAGTTTCCAAGTTAAATCGACATTTTGTGGACTGATTGATTGACTCACTCGTATATCAATAATTTTCTCATTTTTGTTTAAAAACTTGGACCCTTACATAGATTTCTCTACTTTTAAAGGCGAACATTTTGTTTTTGCTGGGTATCACTACGTTTGGTATGCGAAAACTTTTCCCCTTTCTCATGTTTTTTTTACTGTAGTATATATTGATTACGTAATAATTAAGGAAAAAAATTATCTAGAAAAAAAACCTTTAATAATTATTTGTATATTCTTATTCAAACGGAAGTGGTGGGGAAATATTATAAAATTATCCGTTGAATACCACAAAATAATGTCACTCTATATTATGATTATCAGATGTACTGAAAAAAATACACTTATTTTTTTCCATAGTTAATTAATAAGAAATTATTGTACGGACCACAAATCATTTTATTGTGAAATAAATAATTAGTTTCTGTGTTTCTTTACATATTTTTTTGCATGTAATTTAAATGCGTTTTAAGTTTTTCAAGTAGAGATTAATTGTTTTTATATTTAAGTCAATATTATTTTTCAACGTGGTTTTAAAATTTATTTTTCTTATTATTTGAGATTTTTCCATGCAGAGAGCCTTGCAGCGACAGAGAAACATGATAATTATGTGGAATTGTGTTTGAAAGTCCGTGAAATAATTGACCTTTTTGAATACCAGAATATGTGTTGGAGCAGTTGGAAAACAAAATAGGGAATTGCTTCTAACGCTAAAGCCCCCTGCATACGAGCACACTAGTGGCGGCCAATAATAGTTATTTTATTTTCCAAATTAGTTATCCACGAAAATGATAAAGCAATTGTTATTTCGTGGTCAGTTCAACGACGAATTGCATGAAAAAGTGCTTTACCAGTCGGAATGGAGCCATTCTAGACAATTTTAGAAAACCATGCACAGTTCTGTATGCTATAATTTTCGAGCCGAACTGTTTTTACGGTATGGGTCTGCTGTTGCATGCTAATCGACGCTTTAATGATCTAATGGTATCTTAGATAGATAGATAGATACATCTTCTGGTCTAAAAAGTATTGGACTTTGACCTTATGGTCCATTGTGCTCCCCCTTCTACTTTAGTCCGACGAGATTCGCTTCTCCCATATGTTGGCAATACCCAGGAGCTTGCTTATCAGGTCTTCCTGAAGGTTCATATATTCGAGGTGTGATGCACCGAATATCCTCTATCCTATATCCTCTATCCCGGGAAAATACTGCTTCAGAGTGCCACAGGCTATCACTCGATGCGCTGAAGCTGAACAGGATGCAACTGCGGATGGTTACCGGATTCATTACCGGGCATTAACCCCTGCGAAAGCATCTACAGACAATGGGACTCCATAACGGGTCCATTGTATGCAGATTGTGTGGCGAGGAGGAAGGAATATCCAGCCGCAATATTATTTTTGACAGCGAACCTCTGTGGCACTCTGAAGCAGTATTTTCCCGAGCTCCTGCCGCGGTACTTTTTCCCAGTGATCACGGTGTTTAGCATTTAACCACTCGTTGATCACCTATTTACATGCAGTCCTTGGAATTCCGAAAATAGGCTCTGGGCCTATTTAGAGCATTCCGACTTCCTTCTTTGCTATGGCATCTGCTATTTCGTTTTCTTCGAAACCACTGTGACCCGGCGACCATATCAATTTAACATTGTTCCGTTTTGCCAGCTGGTATCTTACGACGATAAAAGATAAATCCCTCGCAATTCTCACTTATGTTTCGAGATACACTTCAACGATGAAATGTATATTGCCATCCTTTATTATAATATAACATATATCAAAACAGATGAACAATTGAAGGTTTACATGTGAAACAATTGAACATTTATTATTTTCTCATCTGTCAAAATTACATGGGACATTTGTAATCTATGTATACATGGTATGTTATATATATATATATATTGTCAAACAACAAATGTAACAATTGATTGGATGACAGATACCTGATAAATCATCTATCGATACTTATGGTACTATTTAGGAAGTATACACAGTAAAAAAATAGGGGTAAATTGAATGTAAACAAAGTAACTAGGGTATAAATACGGCAAACCGAATTAATTAGTTCTTTGAACTACGTAGCGTATTTTCTAAAACTACACGGCGTAAAAGAAAAAATTTCATTTGATTTATTAATTATCGTTTTATTAAGCAGTTTTGCATCGCTTGTACCGAATTACGATACGAACAAATTTCCTATCACTTTGGGTTGCGAATTGAATTAGTCACATTTCACTATACTATCTCTGTATACAGAGTTCAATTTTAGTATTAACTCTAGATACATGATGTTCACATATACACTCACTATTTAAACTTACAATATTTTATAATATTTTGAAAATATTTATTTCTTCCACATATTATTATTTGTATAAGCGTTAAAATACAATACTAATGTCCATTTCCATTAAGGCTACGTAAGACATAGTATGAAAGAACTAGCGTATACTATATAGACAAACATGTCATTGAATTTTTAATTAATATTGATATGAATCTTAAATATACACAAATATCGGGAATAATTATTGAATGTTGACTTCAAAAGTAATACTGTCAATGATATGAACAAATTGACTCATTCATCTATATCATCCGTTGTGTAACGGTAGCACACTGGACATGAAATCTAAAGGTCCAGGGTTTGATACTCTGTAGATCAGTTTATTTTTTCATTAATATTTAATTTAAAATTATTTATTTATTTATTATTTAAATAAAAGCTAAACTTATTTGTTTTGATAATGGGTGATGAATCGGTGGTTGGCAAAGTAGGCCTTCATCTGGGCTATCAGCCCTACAAGAATATGCAATTCGCAAATATTACGGAGAAGTGTCATTAAAATGCCTCTTTTTCAACCCATTTCCTGTACTAGTATTGTGAGTCGCGAGGTATTACTGCAATTAGTTCTCAAATTTACTTACGCACCATGTATGTTATCGTTGTACTGCATGTCTCTACTTGATAAATTAGTTTTTTATGATAATAATTAATAGTTATATTTATAATAGTTGAGTAATAGTTTTTTTTGTCTATGCGAGAGTACCTCCATTATATTATTCTCTTCTGTTTTCAGTCAGTCATTTTTATACCTAAAGGAGTGTATTTAATGCGCTCATTAATCTCATATATATTCTGTATGAAAGTGTTTTTGTGTGCCTTTTATGTCATATTTTGTCAGAAAATCATTCACAAAAAAAACAAAAAACAAAAACAATTTAATCGGTTAAGTGTGTGAACGTAGAACGTGGATTCAGTATAGTAAATTATAGATATCGGCCAGCGAAGCGTCTTAGGTAGACTCTCCTTTTTATACCCAGTATATGTAAATATACAAGGTATATTAAGTTAAGTATTGACGATTGAAAATATTAATCCTTGACATAAATGCTTGGCATAGGTGTTCATAAAATGACCTAGCTCGGCCATTTTCGTATGTCCGTCTGTCTGTCTGTGGACGCGAGAACTCAAGAAAAAGTAAGGTCAAGTTCGTTAATGGACAAACTCGGAGCATGTTTGGGCACAATGGACAGAACTGCCTATCTTTGAAATAGATAGAAAAAAATTTGTCAACAAAAAATCTTCTTTTTATTAAAATAAACAACTTTTGTTAAAAAATTTTTTTTCATAATAGTTTTCTCATAATTTGTGATTAAATGTTCCTCGGAAAGCGAATTAAACAATTCGAAACAATTCGAATACGCAGAAATGTTAACAATTCAATCTATGATATAAATTCAGTATAAACTGGGTATTCAAACAATTAACTCAGTTAGTTGTTACATTTCTTGTTTTTGATTTATTTTGTTATCTTCGCTCTTTGGTTTTGATTTTTTAGACCTAGATTTTTTTAACGAAATCATATAAAAGAAAGTAAAAATCGAAAAAATAAAGAAAATGTTCCACAATTTCGATCCGAAGCTCAATTTTCTTTCACATATTCATATAAAGATTTAATCATCAAACTTGAATGTAAATGCTCTTTCCGTTATTTAGAATTATCATGTACACGGTCGGATGGCCGTGAGGAAATGGACTAATTATAGGTTATTTTATGAACACCTAAACCGTTACAAAGTTGGTACTAAACCCTTGTATACCCTTGTATATATACCGCGTATAAAAAGTCAACTCTTTCTAAACCAAAACACAAATTTTCACAAAACTTCCAAGTATGTATCTTCAAATTCCCTAGATTCCCACACAACACGACCTCTCAGAACAATTATTTAAAACTAAAACTGAGGTTATAAATAAACTCAACGCTCGTGTAAAAACTTGTATTATATAATATAAAAAAAAACAGTTATGTTTTAGAACACAACAAATATATAGAACGCCCTTAAACAAATGTAAACAAAGTTTTGTTAAAATTAACTGAAAAATGTGGGTAGTAGAATGTATATATGTGCATCGAGTTTGTTATAGCTTGTATGTAGTACTATGGCCACAAAAGTATCGCTCATTTTACAAAATTATTTTGGTGTTTTGTACGTTATACGGTTTTTGTGAAATTATTTCGAACAAAAGTTGTTAGTATATTTATAATAATAACCACTTTTATCCGAAGTACTTTTTCGCGAACCGAATGAATTAGGCACAAATCAATTATCAAATTTTGAAAAATAAACGTTACTTTAGTGGCCCATAGTACAGACTAACATGCATTCATTATAATATGTGTATATATAAAAAAAAAAACAAACACGTTAAATGTAAACATTACAACAAATGACCTTTATTTGTTGTAAGCGTATATTTTTTAGTACACATAGAACATGGTTTTTGTTTAAACATTGATTAGAAACAATATTTAAAAAAATTCTTTATTTTATGCACAATGAATGGAAATATTTTTTGTTTTTAAATTAATTTTTTCAAATAGGCACGTAAGACGTAGGTAGCGTTGTAATTTTATCAGAGTAAACTCATAAACTAATGAAGAATGTGATCATTTTTATTAAAAATCATAATTTGATTTTTTACTATATATACAGGGTGTCTCTCTTCCTCTCCCCCCCTCTCCTACTAATTTACATTAATGCACTTGAATAGTTTTTCTTCAAGAACAAGTTTTTGGAAAAAAGACCCGAATAAAAGTTTTTTTTGTTTGGAGGCCATCTTATGGTGCTTTTGATTTTCTTCTTAACTATGGCCTTCAAGAATATGTGAAGATCAACTTACGTTTTTCAAATGGAAGCACATATAATCCAATCAAATAAGGATTTTTTAACCTCGGAATGAAAGGTAATAAGTTGAAAATCTTTTTAATCACTAACCGTTTTATGATATTGTACAGATAATGGGATTTCGTTGTGATGCTTATGGAGGTCACACTATCAATGGATGTCCTGACTTGGAACAATGCAAAAGTGGCGATTTTTTTTCAAAATTTTACAGTTTATTTGTGCCGAATCTTTTTGGTGTTCGCAAAATTGTTTAGAATAAAAGCTGTTAGTATTTTTAAAATGAAAAAATTATATTCTAACCATTTTTTCAAAAACCAAATGGAATCAGCTGTAAAATTTTGAAAAAAAACGCCACTTTTGCAGTTCATTGTACAAGTCAGGATGTTTTTTCAAGTATTTCTATAATTTTTTTTACCTTTACAGCACACATGCATTGATAGCGTGACTTCCATAAGCATTTCAAAATCCCATTATCTGCACCATTTCTCAAAAACGGTAAGTGATTATAAAAAATGACCAGGAAATTATACAGAATTTTATGCTCTACAAGTTTCATAAACATGATTTGACGCTTAGCAATCGAGGTATTTGCAAAAATCCAATTTTCACTACCTTTTCTTTTGAACATCTTAAGACGCGGGCAGGTGATTATATGGGACTTTTGAGTCCATGTTTATAATGTCAAAAGAGAGTTCTATGCAAATTTTGGGCATATTACCTTTCATTCCGAGGTTTAGCCGATTTTTTGTCTTACTTGATTGTACTCTAATATTTACAGAATCGGATAGCTGACGAAAAAAGGACAATAAAACTGGGTAATAAAATCTATTTTTGTGAATAACTAACAATTCTATAGTCTTTAAAGAAAATGAATTTTCAAAGATAAGATAATTACCTTTTTTGAGAAAAATAAAGTCTAGAAAAAATTTATCAAAAGTTTTATTGGCCAATAAATAGAACATTCTTATAGCGACATTTTTTAATTTCTGCATTTTTGCTGTCAGTAATTGATAGTGATAGAATGGATAAGCTGTATTCATTGAATTACAACGTTTCCAAATTAATAAAACTTAACTTGACTGCAGACATAAATTGTATAATGTGAATAAAATCAAATAAAGTGCTATAGAATGAATTTTTTTGGTAATGAACCCGTATAATAAATAAAACTAACCTTCACTTTCATTATTATTTAAAAAGTCACACAAGTAGAATTCGGTTCTTTTTTTAGTGTTAATAATTATATGATTATTGTACGAACATGATGGTGGTAGTGATGGTTTAGCTCTAGGAGAGAGAATTACATACATTGTGGTCCGTATTCATAGTCCGGTGTTAAGCGTAAGTTCACCTTAAGCATGATCAAAATGCAGCGTTTAAATCCATAAATGCAATCTTGAGGCAAGCTTGAAAGTTTGATCTTAGCTAAAGTAGGGTACAGACGAGGAACATTGTACAGCAACTTTGAACTCCGCCTACAAAATATTTTCTCTACAGACGTGCAACCAAAATTGGGAACTAAAATTATTACTTTATTATTTTATTACTTTATCTTAAAAAAAATTCAATCACTTGTTATCTTGTCTCTATCTCTATAGCATGTATGAAGGTTTCATCGTCCTTCATACAGGCCCTACAAGTGAGATCATCAGAGATTCCCAAGTTATGAAGGTGGTAGTTCAATCGACAGTGTCCTGTCAAGAACTCCACCACCCTTCTCAATTGTATTCTACTGAGTTTCAACCGAGCACAGTCGAATGGCCTAGCTGTACTTATGCACAACTTGGCCTGTCGCATGCTGTTCGCAAAGTCCCAGTTATCGAGATGGGCTTGTCGTAGCCACTCCTTAATTCGGTTAATTACGGATCATCTTGCTATGGGAATGAAAGGCACGGGTGAAAGGGGCGTTGGAGACGACCCCTCACGTGCCAATGAGTCCGCTGTTTCGTTCCTTTTAACACCAGAGTGACCCGATACCCTAATCAGTCTGACTGTGTTATTCAGCTTAAAACGGTCAGACGGTCTTCATGAAGGTAAGCTTAAGTACTTGCTCAAGACTGGACTATGAATACGTCCCTATATTAAAAAAAAATTATAATATATATATATATATATATATATATAGTTGATCAGTCTGTCTGTGTTATTCAGCTTAAAACCAATCAGACGGTCTTCATGAATGTAAGCTTAAGTACTTGCTCAAGACTGGACTATGAATACGGCCCTATATTTAAAAAAAATTATAATTTATATATAGAGTTGTTTGTCTGTTATGTATGTGTGTTGTGTCTATTCTACATCATCATGTCTGTCTGTTACCGAGAGCTTGTATGGCGGTATCACTTTAAATTTGGAAATTACATCATGAGAGATGTATAGATGCCACGCAAAATGAAATTTATTTATTCATTGGTATTTAAATTTAATTTGTTCGGTTTGCTTTTTTTTTTTTTTTCATTCAAGTTGTTTTTTGTTTTGTCATTTTTAGACATGTTTTTTTTTTTTTTGTCAAAATATTTTTTATTATATGCATGGAATTTTTTGCAAATAATTTAGAGAAATATTTTTATCATGACTGTTTTTTATAGTTGGAAAAATATTTTATTAGAAATTGTATAGGAAAAAAATTGTTAAAAATTCATTAAGGTTGTTCAGTCGTAAACTTATTTTCCTTCAAGAATTTGATGAAACTGGAAATATGACATTAATCTCACAAGGAGAAATAAATTATTTATAGAAGTGATTTCAAACCTTCAGACGACGAACTCTTGTGTCTAGTGTTGTTGAAAAATTATTATATCAGTGATTTCAGGAATTGTCTAATCACTACATAATTTTAATACTTTTGACCTTTTAAAAATATACGAGAATTTTTTTCAGCAATTGGATTTTTGTGAAATCCCTGACAGGGTTTCAGTATGTTTTTCCTCTATTTTGTTTGTTGGAAATTCCAAATTATTCGGAAAATATTTCATAAAGAGAACTTAATTTTAATATTACGAATGTACACTCGCGTTCATAAAAATTAAACCAGTAAGTATCATTCTAACCGTATATGTTGCTAAATATAGGTATTATATTATATACAGTAACACTGATAATGTTTCAACAGGTTCAATTTTTATGAACGGGAGTGTAAAATGGGCCACAAAAGTAGTACTTTGTACTTTATTCATTCGGTTTTTGAGAAAATGTTTCGCATGAAAGTTGTTGGTTTCACAACAACTTCTACCCAAAGCATTTTTTCAAAAACCGAATAAATAAAGTAAGGTACAAATCAATTTTTGCTAAAATTGAAAAAAAATGATCGCTATTTTTGTGACCCATAGTCAGGGCCGGATTAAAAGGTTGGGAGGCCGTAGGAGCAACGACGAAGGGGAGGCCCTGAATTATTTTTGAAATCAGACGAAAAAAAAATAATTTTTACAATTTGTCTATTATTTATTGTCATAAATAAAATACTTTTAACAAACTGATGGAAGTCTGGTGGAATCTTGTGAGTTTTTTTTTTTGACGAAAAATCGTCAATAATTTAAAGTGAAATCCATAAAAAAGTGCTTCACGAATGTCTTTTTTCTTTGTCAAAACGGGCGAATTTTTTTCATTTAAAAAAATCCGAACAATCATATTGTGTAGGGCCCTCTCTTGTTGAGACCCTGGGGCTCCGGCCACTGTTGCCCTCCCCTAAATCCGACCCTGCCCATAGTACACAGCAATTTCCATATAATATGCAATTGTTTTGTGTATATTTTTCAGTGTGTTATTAAGCTTTATGTGTATTCATCAATTTACAGTAATAAAATTTTACTAATTCATTTATTTTTATAACTTAAAATTTACATAGTAACGAGTGATATGGATATATCACTGACCTCTATATAACTGGACAGTTGATCCCATGTTACGCCATTAACCCAAATTGAAGCGCTCCACAACTAGCCAAGGTACTAAGTTTTAATTCAGTGCGAATGCGCAGCATGTATGTGTAAATGTGTGACTGACACATGTATTTCCACTACACACTTAAAGTTTTTAGTCACGCATGCGTACTGAAGCAAAATTTAGTATCTTGGCTAGTTGAGACGGTTAGGCCGGGTACACATGTTAATCGGCCTGCACATGTATGCAGGTATACCTAAACCTGCACAGGTATACCGGAAAGGTATACCTGTGCAGGCCTAGAGCACCCACACGTTACGGTATACCTGTGCAGGTTACGGTTTTTACCACTGATTTTTTTGAAGCATCGGCTTCTACCTCCTTTAATTTTATGACAAGTCTTTCATAGGCTGCATCTCTCTTGTCACGGTCGTGGTAGTCTTTACTCTTAACCCGCCACAGGCAAGGTTCCGATCTATATACATCAATAAATTCTTCAATCACTTGGTTACGTTTTCGGATTGACATGATGATCAGAAAAGTCTATTGTTGTACACGTAATAATGTTGAACAAGTCTACTATGTACATACAAAAATGTTGTAAATGACTCACTCTATTGTCAACAAGAATCTAAACGCAACTAATAAAACCGTTATAATAATAAAACCGTTTAAAAACATAAAAACTGTGCAGGCATACCGGAGTGACTCATACATACGCTCAGGTCTACATGCCTGCGCAGGTAGTCAATACTGAATTTCGATTCGTGTCCGGTTGCCCGTACAGGTCGCTGTGCCTGTGCAGGCGGCTGGTACAGACGCTCCGGGTTGCCTGTGCAGGTGACCTGTACAGGTTTACCTCTCCGGTATACCTTAACGTGTGTACCCGGCCTTAGCAGCGTTTCAATTGCATAATCTCTCTAGTTGCATATAGAGGTCAGTGAGTTATAGGCAATAGAACACAATACGATGTTAGCATTTGAACGAAGTACTTGGTAATACGAATCACTTTTAGTATAATTATTATTTTACAGAATATAAACAACCGCATTATTGTGGTTTAGATAATAAAAAAAAAAACTTCAATTAAATCATCATTCGTTGTCTCCATTTGTAAAGATTTTTATTCTTGTTTTTTTTTTTTTTTTTCGTATTTAAAAATAATATCATTTGTCAATTATGCAAATTTAAAAAAATGTTTTGCATATGCTCTGTTGTCAAGTTGTGGTTTAACGTGATCATTACGACGCAGCATTAAATATGTTCGCTGTTCCAAATTAATGGTGAGGTTTCATCAGATCTGCAGTTTCAAGGCTCCCGACTGCCGAAAATACCATGAACACGCTATTTTATATATTGAAACAGCTAGAACATTTCAACTTTATATATTATTTATATACACTCCCGTTCAATAAAATTGAACCGACCCGAACCGAATCATTCTCTCACAATTTTGATTATTCTTGCAGTAAATAAGTTTTTGACAGATACAACATTTTATTTTATTTTTATACGTAAAAGGGAGATATAACACTTAACATGTATTTACATTACATATTCTTACTCTATCCCTAACTTGTTTACATAAATAAAAAATATAAAATTTCCATTTCTTTTTTCATATTTAAAAAATATACTACTTATCGTTGTTTATAAATAAATAATATACAGAGAGTTACAAAAGTGAGGAGTTTTATGCAATGTAAGGAAATTAACATTTAAGGTTGGTTCAATTTTATTTAACGGGAATGTACATGCATCGCTAAACTTGCAAAACTAAGCTATTCAGTAAAGTGTCTGTTTTACTAATTTTGATTAAAAGCGCAATTATTTATTCCTTAAAAGTATAAGAGTTAAAGATCGCATTTCAATGCGATAGTTATTTTCGTTGTTGAGATATTTGCTCAAGAAATCGTAGATGTCATCAAATGAGTTCAGATTTTTCATCAAAATTTAACTCAATTTTTATTAAATATTCGCAATAGAGAAGTTTGAAGTATGTTTTGATAATTTTTTTTATATTAACAACCGCGTCTGTCTGCCGGTCTGTCTGTTCGCGATAAACTCAAAAACTACTGCACCGATTTTCATCCTGTTTTCACCAATGGATAGAGTGGTTGTCGAGGAAGGTTTTACTATACAATTTACAAAATCGTGAAGCCGCGACGGGTAATGCTAGTTATTGATAAAAAATAAATAAATTTTTGTATAAAAAAAACGACTTGTGATTGGTTGTGACGTCATTATATCCGTTGAGGCTGAGAGCCAATTGGAATCATGCTATACACTTGTATTTTCTATATTAAAATCACCATGTGTCATAACAAAATAGTCTAATAGTCTCTTGTCTCTCTCGTAAACATGGATGTTTTAGAGCCAATTGGAATCATGCTATACACTTGTATTTTCTATATTAAAATCACCATGTGTCATAACAAAATAGTCTAATAGTCTCTTGTCTCTCTCGTAAACATGGATGTTTTATCATTTCTCCATGCGGTGGCGTAACTAAAGCGATATAATGACGTCACTATTGTTTGAATGTACATTTTCAAAAAACAATTTTTAATTGTAAAATTACTTGAAAAAATCAATTGTTTAAAATTTTTTTAATAAACTTTTGAAAAAAAATAAAATTACATAACATGCAAGTTCTCTATTAAAAGCATGTAATAAAAAGTGCTGATGTCTGGTGCTCGAATCGAAAGTAATCGTATGTGTGGTCTACGCAACATTATAACTATGAAATAATTAATAGAATTAATATAACAACGATAATAATGATAATTTAGATAATTAAAATTAATTATTTTGAAAACTATTATCAATTATAATGCCGGCAGTACACTCTTGGTGAGACATTCGTGTGCACTCTCGTCGGTCTTATCGAGTAAATAAATAAATCAATTCGTTGCTCCAATCAGCCATTGTCGACAATATTTAAACACAATTTAAATGGCGGTTATAATCCACGTTTTGTCGCGAGCATAGACATAGTGTACCCGAAGCGCGTGCTCGGTTCATGTGACTCGTGGTCAAAATACCGACTGGAAACGGAGCGCTACCGAGACGAAGCGATCCTACACGAGCGATGCAAGTACAATCTCGCGCATGTTACGTATTGTCGAGAGAGTACTGCCCGCATAAAACACGTAATTTAACCTGTTTTTGGAAAAAAATAGTCTTTTTTCGTATTTCAAGGCCGATTATTTGGGAAAAGACAAAAAATTTAACCAAAAACTCACGGATTTGTTTGTTTTTTTTTTTTTAAGAAAATATCCTGATCGTGTTCGGTTCCAATTAATTCGGATAATAGGGAGTATGCATGAAAATTTTTTTTCACATTTATTTTCAGAATATGAAAATACTGTTAATACTGTAATAATATTTAAAAACGAAATTAAAATCTGACAAATATCAAGGAAGCTATAAGGTTTTAAAGATTATTATCTGTCTCTTTCTTGCAAAAATACTAAAAACGGAGTTTTACGTGTATTTTAAATGGTGAAAGTGTAATATGACGTCACATAACATATCAAGAGGGCTATCACCCTCTTTGTCTAATCGGGAATTTCAATCATTCATATCTCGCTTATTTTTAAAGTTATTTAAAAAGTAATTTTACCTTGATATTTGTCAAGTAAACATGCTTCAATTCAAGTGAAAAAAAATTTTCATGTATATTCCCTATTGGATGTAAAATGGCAAAACTCTTAAAAAGGACTATCTTTCTCCAACCATTCAAACTATCATTTAGTTTTATCTTGTGATACGACCGCTTAGATATCACATTTCAAATGAAGAAATCTACATTCGCTCTTAATTTCGAATATAAAATTTGGTACGTTCTATCAGTTGGTGGATCTAACGCTACGATTTTGTTTCCCGAGATATAGAGGACTAAATAACCATCTCTAATCATTCGTGTAAATTTCTCTGGAGTACTACCGAGAAATTAGATCTGGAGTACTACCGTGTTATGTGATAGTAAAATTACCAGTTACACTAACACTGTGTTTTTAATTTGATATTGATAGGAAATTAACTGTACAATTTCGGCGAAAAATGTTATTGATACATTAAATTTCTGGCGGGTTAGTGTTTTTTTAAAAGCTTTTTCAAGTGTATGAAAATGTACACATCACACGATAAACCACTTAAAGAGTTTTAAAAATATGATAGAAAACAACCTTGAAAATACCTGTTTTGTGTAAAAATATGTCTGGATTATAATTTATATGATTCTAAGTAAACAAATATATATTTATGATGTCTTCTCTAAAAAAAAAAAATAAAATATAATAATTAGTTTTTGTATGCTTTTAAAAGAAAAAAGTTTAAACAAATGAGATAATTATTCTTCATTAGACATAATAATATGTATTTTTTAAATGAATACACACCATTCTTAAGTAGTACGAACGGTATATACATCAGCACATACATACGTTGTAGTACGGCGGATAAGTAACGATTTTAAATCGTCGATCTTTTCAATTGCATGTTCAAATGATGAAAGCTGGTAAACATGTTAAAGAAACTGTACTCATTAAGGTATTTCCAAACTATATCAGCTGATCGGGTACCACCCCACATACATACGTTGTAGTACGGCGGATAAGTGACGATTTTAAATTGTCGATCTTTCAATTGCAAGTTCAAATGATGAAAGCTGGTAAACATGTTAAAGAAACCGTACTCATTAAGGTAGTTCCAAACTATATCAGCTGATCGGGTACCCGCGTGAAAAGAACTATATGGAAAATTATATGCGAAACAGGGAGATTCCGCAATATAACATCATACATATACTAGTATATAATTTCAAACGACTTTCAAACAGTGCGCCGGTACTCAGGATGCCAACTGAACCAAAAAAATAACCTTCTGCTTACTAACAACATGACAGTTTTTTCTACCGTTGAGATATAACTTAAGGGAGAGGATAGGGTGAATCAATTAGATTCATTAAATAGTTTAACATTACTTTTTAAAACAACAATATACCTAAAATATTTGGTTCGTTTCCGAAATACACTTGTAAAAAGTGTAATTATTATAACCAGTGACTTAATCAAAAAGACATAATTTTTATTCTAAATTTTATTTTATCGTAATTTTGTTAATGATAATGCCCCCACTAAACTGGTCTCTAAATTACAAATAATAAAATCTAAAGATTCCTTTGAATTTGCGGCTTTAGCATAGATAAAAGAGTTAGGTTGATCTTTAGCCTCCGTACTATTAGTTAAAACGATGGCATAATAATTCAATGTCAAGTTAAAAAATAATAATAAATAAGTGATATCATTTTTTGAATTAGTAGGTAAAATTGAATATTTTTGATAAATTTTTTAAATGAAATGCCAAGGTCTATTGTGTAATAAATACTACTTATATTTTTTTGGATCTATTCTATCCTTTTTTCAAAAATAAACGTCACTAATTGTTTTATTTATCTAGTGTACAGTATTTTAAAATTTTGATAATGAAGTTGGAATCTTCGTTATGCTTGTTCAGATATTTCCAAACCATTTTAGAGTTGTGTATCTCATATATACAGGATTTGTTTTATCTCATAAAAACAAACCACTTTTATTTGAAACTTTTTTTATATTTACACCAAAACTATGGGATATATAAATAAAAGTTTCAAGCAAAAGTTGTTTGTTTTTATGAGATAAAATTTTTTGGTATTTAAAGATTTTTCCGATCTTGCACCGTTTAAAAGATATCGTGTGGTATATTTACACCAAAACTATGGGATGTTTGAAAAAAAGTTTCGAATAAAAGTACTTTATTTTTTGTATTAAAAGATTTTCCATATTTTGCACCGTTTAAAAGATATGTTATACCACGGGACACGGATGCATGGCACCAAAATATAATTATTGCATAATGTTTTCCCCTTTAAGGATGTACGAGCGCTGAAGTTTCAAAATAGATTAAGGCTTGATTTTTTGTTTACATGTAGTTGAAGTGTGTATACAATTATAAGTTTCAGGGGGTTTACTACGGGGGTCTTGAATTAATTATTTAATGTTAAAGTTCGAGTTTTAATACTCTTATGGAGAAACCTTATTTTTACACATATTTTGATAATTTTCACTTGGAATAAAATAAGACGAATAAAAAAAACTACGCAATAGAAAATAGAAATATTTATAAAAAGATTAATCCAATAAAATTCCGGTATGACGCGACTAAAAAAAAGATATTTAAGAAAACAACTGAAATTTTGGGTAAATTTTATTTCTCGGCGGTCGGCGGTAGATTAACTACCTGAATCCTCGGGTTTTTTTCTTAAATAATAAACATTATTGAGAACTTTTATGAATGTAATATAAAATTTTGAAGAATTTTATAAATGGACTATACATCAGCGCTCGTACATCCTTAAACTATGCAATTTTTGTTTCAAATATATTTCTCGATTCCGTTTAGTTTACGAGATTTTTAACTGGCTAAGTTTTAATGATTCACCCTGTATATTGTAACTAGCTGCCACAGAGGCTTCGCAATGAAATTTTGTCTAAACTATTTGTTGTATGAAAATATTTTTTATACAAAAATTGTTTTTATTAGCTAAACATTTTTATACTTAAAGATTTTGTTTATCTCGCACCGTTTAGGTTTTTAGCGTAGCTGTCATGTGGAACAGATGCATGAAATGCAAACTTTTTATAGCCTATAGTACGTTTAAAGATAAAAATTCACAAGCTTTATAATATTAGCATAGATTAAGCCACAAATTATCTATAAAGTTTCATTCTTAAAAGAAAACGAAATAAAACAGCCCGTAATTTTAAACTAATCTACGGAATCCTTTGATAATATTTGAGTAAAAAAATAAATTTAAATGCCAAAAAATATCATAATTTATTTCTGTATTTGGTTTGATAAGTAATAATCTTTTTGAAAATATATAATAAATTGTGTATTATATTCATTTAATATTTAATTTAATAAAATTTTGGTAATTTAAAAAAAATTTAATTTACAAAAAAAGAGTCGACTTAAGACTCCTCCTACTGAAAACTATTTTATTATTCGTTGGATAAAAATCCATAATTATTTATTTAAATGAGATCAGGAGATACTATTAGAAGATTCAAATTTGAATAACAATAAATGATGTTTTGTATTTAGCATTAACACGGTTAGGTTCACTCAGGTGCAGAATATTTTTTAGGCTGCTGTGTAATTTTACAAATATTGAAAAAATGCTGAAAAAAAAATTTGTTTAATAGTTTATCTAGGCTTTAATTGAAAAAACACTCGTTAATTATCCATAAAAAAAATTATTCAATCAAGGTCTGTCTAATGTCTAGAATAAACTGTATAAATTCAAAAGAAATCCGCCGAGTAGTTTTTAAAATACTTTCATATTTACAATTTATGAAATTACTCAGTTTCTATTTGGAAATTTTATATTTCCATCATCCATTTTACGCTTAACAAGTTTAGAAACCGTATGAAGTACAAAATAAAGTTAAAAATTCGGAATTCCATATTGCTATATCTTCTGGTACAGCATCCCTTGTTTCATCTTTGCGGCGCATTATCTTTAAAACTGTTAGCATATTATTATTTGTGTATACTTAGGCGTCAGACTACAATACTTATGTCATTTTCCATTAAGTTTACAAAAACATGGTATGAAAGAACTAACTTATACTATTTAATATTTGTTTATTTGTGTATACTTTCGTGTCAACATACAATGTTTGTCCAAATTCCTTTCGGTTACGTATGACAAACTATAGAAGACTATAGCGTATACTCCGACACATTTCATTGTCATTGAATTTATTAATTAAATTAAATACTGATATGAAAAAATTAACTCGTCAACCAGGAACAGAAGTTAATACTGTGTAATAAATATTAAAAAAAAAAAAATATATATATATATATAAAAAATTAGAATAATATGAAAAAGTTGGCTGTTGCATCACAATCGTCTTTGGTGTAGAGGATAGCATACTGGACTAGATATCCAGAGGCCCGAGGTTCGATTCCTGGTTGACGAGTTAATTTTTTCATATCAGTATTTAATTTAATTAATTATACTATTTAGACAAACTTATTATTGAATTTTTGTTAAATATTGATACGAAAAAATGTCAGTATCATTCATTAGTGGTGTAATGGTAGCATACTGGACTAGATATCCAGAGGTCCAGGGTTCGATAAAACTATTCATCGGATCAACTTGAAAATGTTGTACTAAGTGCAGCGATAACCCCTTCAGTGGTTATTAAAAATAATGTAATTTAAATGCTAAACAAACTTTTAAGAGCTAATGAGAATTTGATTAATCTAAACTAAAAGAGATAAATAATTTCATGCAAGATAGCCAGCCGTAGGGTATAATTGCTGGTATAAATGAATCATAATTCAAAGAGAGGAAATTGTGTATGCAATATCCTTACTTAATTGAAAGCTTATATAAAAATATTTTTTTATTTAAAAAAAAACAATTATTTGAATGCACTGATGATGAAATCATTAATTCTTATATATACATTTTTCTCTAATGACTAAGATTCCAATATAAAAAAAACAATGTCCTTGGACAGTTTATCAATATACATAATTATTAACAGTGAGTAATACCATGTATGTGCAATTAATACAGGCTGTTTAAAAAATTGTATACACAATTAAGGTTATTCGCAAAGATAACTATCTATTCTATATAAGAGATGGAACTCGATAGAGGGACAGTTTTCGTTGTTTATATCAAAGTATGCTCAGAAACTATACGCCCGAAAATATCTAATCTACGATAGTTTAACTACTTAATTTCAAAAATTATTTTTTTTCCAGCAGTTTTAGTTCAATTTCATAATAAATTTGCGATTAACCAGATATCCTCTATTTACTACGTGTTAAATTCCATTTTTTGAAAAGTAATTTCTAAGAAATGACGTAAGATCGTTCTAAAAAAATGTGTATTTACTTACAATTGATTAATAACATATTAAAAATTCAGCTCATTATCTTTACTTTAGCTGAATGCGCGTATAACCTTAACATAGTCATTAAAAACTGATTATGAATATTGGATTTTTCTCGAGATATAGCTCCTAAAAGTACGTTTGTTTATCAAGGTGAAAACCTGAAAACGTGAGGTTTTATAAATGTTTTTAATCTCTTCATTTCATAAAAATTATTAAGATGATTGTCACGTCTTTTACCTTTCATTCAAATTATAATTATTTTGTCTCCATTTATACAATTTCAGAAGATCTCTCGTAAACAGCTCACTAAATCGTAAAATGAATATGATTTTTGTGTTTTTTGTGAATCAAATTCCATTTGGTTTGATGATTACGGACAGCTTCCGAGATATGTCCTCGTTATATTGATGTAATATCTCTTTATTTCTTGAAAATAGCTAGGGAATTTTTGCCGCAGAGAGATAATCATCTGGGGAAAATAAGGAAAATAACACAATT
Source organism: Nineta flava (assembly GCA_963920215.1). Taxonomy (NCBI): domain Eukaryota; kingdom Metazoa; phylum Arthropoda; class Insecta; order Neuroptera; family Chrysopidae; genus Nineta; species Nineta flava. The sequence goes on from OY986041.1 coordinate 110,843,312, forward strand.
TTTATCACCACCCAATATCTAGGATTGATTGATTGATTAATATCGGGTTAAAACTATTTCACTTCGACCTTATGGTCCATTGGGCTCCCCCTTCTACCTCAGTCCGACGAGACTCGCTTCTCCCATATGTTCGCAATAGCCTGGAGCTTGCTTATCAGGTCCTCTCGAAGGTTCATATATTCGGGGTGAGATGCACCGAATATCCCGTATCTGCTGTAACTTAGAGGTTCGCAGTCAAAGATTATGTGGTTGGATGTTTCTTCCTCGTAGCCACACAATCTGTACATAATGGACCCGTTATGGAGTCCCATTGTGTGCAGATGCTTCCCCAGGGGATAATGCCTGGCAATGAATCCGGTAACCCTTCGCAGTTGCATCCTGTTCAGCCTCAGTGCATCGAGAAATAGCCTCTTTGTTGCATTCTGAAGCAGTACCTCCCTGAGCTCGCGGTAGTTTTTCCCAGTGATCACGCTGTTTAGCATTTGACCACTCGTTGATCACTTGTTTACATGCAGTCCTTGGAATTCCTAAAATAGGCTCTGGGCCGCCTATGAAGGGCAATCTAGGATTGATAGTATTTACTCACTTTTTGTTGAAAAAACAGTTTTTATTATTTCTTGGACTCTCTTTCACGGAGCTATATATTGATAATTAAAGTATTTCAAGACCCGTGAATGATGTGAATTATTTTTTGTTATTTTTGTACTATTTTTTTAAACACCTTGTATACATACTTTTTTTAATGATTTGTAACAAAATTTTAAATTACATCCTGACCGATGTCTGAATTTTTTATTGTTTAAAAAAATAATTTAAAAAGAATAATTAAAATTGTTGATGAATAAATTTTAGATTGTTACAAAAAAAAAAAAACACTTCGAATGGAAAACTGCATTTGTACGATAAAATAAATTATTAAAGTTTTGGAATTTTTTTTTAAGTAATTTGATTTTCGAAAAAATGGAAAGATGTTGTCTCAGAAACCGTACGAGATAAAAAATAAATGTTTTTTAGAAGTTACACTTTTGTTTGAAACTTTTTTTTCATAAACTCAATAGACTTCTCATAACTTGTGCTCAAACGTTTCCCCGACAGGAGGGAAAATGCTCATCTTTGAAACCGTAAAAGATAGAAAAAAATTTTTAAGACGAATACCTGTTCTTAAAATAAACAACTTTTGTTTGAAACTTTTTTTCAATATATACCGAGTATTTAAGCAATTAACTCGATTAGCTGCTAGTTTCACTTGTTTTTGGTTCAGTTTCGGCATAAATAACAGTTATCCAGTTTTAAATTTTCTAAATACTAATTTTGCGACGGGTTCCCAGTACAAAATAGTTTAACTAAAATTTTTTCAAGGCTGTTACAATGTAAGCAGTATTTCACAAATGCAACTAAATAAAAATACACAACATTATTGGTTTTTAAGCCTCGATTACATTGAGCTTGTTTACAAGCTGCTAGTTAGCGAATTCACTAGCGGCTAGTAAACTCGCTCTGTATAATCATGTTCACTAGCCAGTCAGCAGATTTATACTGTCTGCGAGTAATGTTGAAAGCCGGGCTACTTTACTCGCTACTCGCTGGCGTGTGGGATTGTTAGTAATTCACGAATAATCCGGTGGTTCCTGGTTTCATTGTCTACAAAATTCATTTTAACACCCAGAAATGTTCAGGAAATGAAGAAAAAGCAACAACAACGTATTCACAACACGTGGTTTAATAGGGAATATGCATGAAAATTTTTTTTCACATTTATTTTCAGAATATGAAAATACTGTGTTAATACTGTAATAATATTTAAAAACGAAATTAAAATCCGACAAATATCAAGGAAGCTATAAGCTTTAAAAGATTATTATCTGTCTCTTTCTTGCAAAAATACTAAAAACGATGTTTTACGTGTATTTTAAATGGTGAAAGTGTAATATGACGTCACATAACATATCAAGAGGGCTATCACCCTCTTTGTCTAATCGGGAATTTCAATCATTCATATCTCGCTTATTTTTAAAGTTATTTAAAAAGTAATTTTACCTTGATATTTGTCAAGTAAAGATGCTTCAATTCAAGTGAAAAAAAATTTTCATGCATATTCCCTATTATATAGTTATTATAATTTTAAGTACAAAAAAGGTTTTAAATTTTTGAGGGAGGATAACTACATACACTAAAAAAAAAATTTGTACTATCAAGCCTCATGCTTGAACATCCTTAATGTAATCGAGCCTTTATATTTAAATACTCTTCACAGCATCAAACTAACAAATGTTGAGACAACAAAGCGCATGTGTACGCCATACTAAACAACAGTAAAACTATATATTCAATTTAAAATGATGTTATTTTAAGAAATGTGTATAAATACATTTACATATATATACAGACGGCCACAGCGATCAGCATAACATATCTCTACTCATACACAAAAAAAGAACAACATATATACACACATTTTATTATCAGTAAAATAGCGACCATGACATTCTAATTTTATTCTAATTAATTGGTTACTGAACTTGTTGTTATTAAAGGTCGAATATTTGTAAGTTTTAATTTTTTTTTTGTTGTTGTTAAATTTAGTATTTAAAATTCACTTTCATTTATTAAAAATAAAACCCGCGTAATGTAGTTTAAATATTATATCATTGAAAATATTCATTTTATTATCTCTCGTATATTTATATTTATAAACATGAAATTTAATACTGACATGCGAATTAGTAATGAGATGAAATTTTATTCATTCAATATTTTTTCAATTTATCTGTATGAAATTTTTAATACATAGAACTTTTTCAATTAACAATAATAATAATAAATGGGGTCTTACTGGGATCTATAACAGAGACCACTCACATCATTATTTTGAACCTTTATTAATTTTTAACGATACTTTCATGATGTGAGTGAGAACAAGGAATTTGTATGCTGACTAGGAATTAATTGGTAGGCTGCAGCCGATTTTTGAAAGGAACTATGCCGATATTCATCTGAAGTTTGTGACGGGAAACTGCAGAAAGCCTTCACAACCCGGTTACTTCGTTTTTGTCTATACGTCGACAACTTAATCAATTAACCGCCCCATTAATTTTAATGACAAACTGCCACCGCCGAAATTCGAACGGATAAGCTCCCAGTTAAACCGAATCAATAAAGGACAAATCGTTTCTCAAGTTTAAAAAAATAACATCAACTTATGCAGCCTATTGTAGTAAGTTAATTAACCATATTGTATTTTATACTTTTTGCTTTGACTGTAACGGGTAAAATTAATTTCCTACAACTTTCTATATTTTAAGTTTTTACTTTTTACCAATATTAAGAGAGATATTAAGTTTAGCGATTCTCGCTACCCCCCCCCCACCTTCTCCCTTCGTAGATATTAATGAGGGTCACTTTCGATATCTACTTGGTAGGGTCGATGGAGTTATAAGAATTTTTGCCAAATTATTTCATTGGTATAGCTTAAAAAGCCCGTATACTGCCGAAATGTTTTAGCTGAGAAAATCGACTAAACGTTTGTATTCATTTCAAGTCGAACTTCAATGGAATTATAGAAGGAAAAACTCAAAAAACTTGTTTTCCAGTTATAGAGGAAAAAAATTTACTGAAATATCTTTTAGGAAATTATTGATTGTTACGATTTATATTTCGAATAATGAAGATATTTCGAGGCTTTTAAGGAAGAGAACGAGGAATTTTTTTTTTGAGTTAAAAAGAATTTTCATTTATCAAGGTTCTATTGTACAAACAATTTAAGTTTTAAATTTTAATAATATTTGTTTTCAATTTAAACATATGAGGATAACATAAACCGCATTTTGACAAAATGGAAACCCGACTTCAAAAATCAAATATTCTATAACAAAAAATGCACTAAAAAGTAAAAAAATAATTGCATATTCTTGTGCCAATTTTAGTTCACCTAAGCAAAAATTTTTAAATATATATGTACAATTATTGTTATTTTTGGAGGCGGTGTCAGCAAAAAGAAATTCACATAACTTTTGGACACCGCCTAAAAAAATTTCGCAGAAATCGGTTATCACATATAAAATGAGAATTTTCCTCGATTTCCCAGGGATCCCCTCATCAGAATGCGATTTGGTGCCAATGGGACCAATGGGAAACCAAACCCTTTAAAACAAAAAAACAAAAAATTCAAAATCGGTTCATAAATAACGAAGTTCTGAGGTGAAAAAAATGCAGACGAATTGAGAACCATCCTCCTTTTTGAAGTTGGGTTAAAAATCTAGTATGAACAGCAGCCATACAACGTTTATAGACACACTTTAGTATGTATACAGAGGTTCTGTGTCATTCACACCACATTTGTTTTTTATCAACAATGATTTTTTTAAATCTGGAACAATTTCATCTCAATACAGAATAAAAAAAACTCCTCTATCTACCTCGACACTAATATGCCATCGCCTGGTATTATTATCATCATCAATGTTGTTGATATAACAAATAAATAAACTGTACCATGGAATATACATAAAATGATAAACACTAACAGTGCAGCAGAGCACACCACACATCACAGTCAACCAAAAATACACATAATATCAGCTGCAGACACATGAACTTTCGATGTTGATGCTGATTGCCACTGTACAAATAGCGTCAAAAGTCCAGCTATCATTTGAAAGTTTTATAATTGACTAACATTACCCGTCCCGACTTCGCCCGCAAAAATTTTGTAACGCCCTTATAACCAAGTAACATAATATTTTCTCCCCTCAAGGACTGATAAATTATACACCTATACGTCTGCATATGAACAATGGACTGTATTAATATATGATCCACTGTTACATATCAATCACTTTATGTAGACTGCTGTCTGCTGCATGCTTATATAAATAACTGTCAAAATGTCTACATCCCCACTCCTGGCAGACAATGTATAACACACAGCATCTAAGCAACGAACATCTGTTACCATGCATTGATAAATTATACACCTATACATCAATGAATTATACAACTATACATTTTTTTATAATATGTAAGGACAAATTAATACAAAAACTTGACAAATTATATACTAAAACATTCTCCGAGAACCACTATATCCATTGGTGAAAACAGCATCAAAATCGGTGCAGTAGTTTTTGAGTAAATCGTGAACAGATAGACAGACGCGGCTGGGGAAGTTTATTTTATACTCTGTAAGGATTTGTATAAAAGTTGTTAGTATATTTATAACAAACAACTTTTATCCGAAGCTTTTTTTTGAAAACCCAATAAATAAGGCTCAAATCAACTATAGTTTTTAAATGAAAGATCGACTTTTGACGCCTTTTGTATATGACTGACGCGGTGCGAACAAATGCTTGTAAATGTGTGTAACTGTGTATGTGTATGCTATGTTCTACTATTCTATCTTATATTGTGTACATACGTACACATGGTCATAAAAGTAGTGCTCATTTTTCAAAATTGTATAATTGATTTGTTCCTTATTAATTCGATATTCGAAAAAAGGTTTCGGATAAAAGTTGTTCATTATAAATATACTAACAACTTTTATTCGAAACATTTTCCCAAAAACCGAACAAATAAGTAACAAATCAACTTTTAAAAAATCTGGAAAAATGAGCGCTACTTTTGTGGCCCATAGTACTATGATACGTATAGGTTGATCTATGGAGATAATTATATAGTATGTTACAGTTAGGACATTCATTGTATATTTAATAATGGGTTTCACTGGTGTCCTTGCTATACAATAGGATTATATAAGCAGTATTTTTATTATTATTATATTAAACTAGCTTATACCCGCGGCTTCGCTCGCGTTTTATTGTTATATCTCCGGCTTTCGTCATTTTAAGACTAAAAACCACAATGTAATTTCTGACTGTTTCCAGTACTTCAATTATTTATCGACACTTCCACCAAATTTCGATTTCAGCGAATATTTTCGAGCTCTATCTCTCGTAGCGAGATAAAGTCTAATCATAAGCTTTTACAGAAAGAAAGTTTCATTAAAATCGGTTCCGTAATTTTTGCGTGATGCTCGAAAAAACAAACAAATAAACAGACAATTACAGTTTTTTAATAGTTGAGAAAAGAGATGGAAAACCCGTTGAAAAATCAACAGTATTCTTGTTTTTATCCAAATTTTCAAGTCTATCATTGTGAAAGGAACAAAGCTTTACTTTTTTACACCCAAGAAACACAAACTTATTATTTTGTACAAAAAAACTTGTAACCCTCGCCTACATTGACAGTTCACGGGGAAAACTTTAGCTTCATTATATACAAATGTTATCATATTCAAATATCTTGTGGAAACTGCTTCTATGTTTTATTGTTGATTCGTTTAAATACCTCCATATTTAAACAATAATAAATATAGTGTACACATCACTACTACAATCGACCAAAAGAGTCTGTACGACAAAGATAGCAATACACACAATACAAAGGTAACAGCCTATCAGTTTATGTACATAAATAAATATACATACTTATATTTTTGTATATTTGTGTCGTTTTGATTTTTGTGTTGATGTAATTCAAAAATTCACTAGCCTCGCTTCTAATAACATACGAAAACATTTCTTATGTTACAAGAATCATACTGTACCATTCCATTGTATGATGGTGCTCTAAACGTAATGAATGTATCCATATGATATCTATGTACGGTATGTATGTGTGGATGATGTATATATATATGTGCTTTATGTGAATAAAATCTAGAGAAGTGAGGATGGATATTGTATGATATCATATCGTAACATATGGTAGCTTCCGGACACAAACGCAACAACAATATTTACCATCAATGTTGTTGGGATATGCTTGTGCTCGCTAACTGTATAGCTTGCTGTTGCATCGAAATCTAGCCGGATGTTATTTTATACATTATTCATCTATCTAATAATATGTATGGCATAGCATTCATGGTAAGTACAGCGTATAGAAAATATTTCGAGAGTTTACATCACACTCTAAATTGATATCGTTTGTTATCTGAAAACGGTGCTCTGCTACCATATGCAACGACATATATTACTTTTGTGTAATTATTAATAATTGTTATGTGTTTCATATGCAGTTATTCAAACGAAAACAATGTAATATTACTTTGTTTAGTTTTTTGATCAGAGACCGGGAATTCTGGGAAAAACTTTCTTAGAAAGGCTTTTTGACAGAATATTTTGTACAAAACAATATACATTTATAACATAATATAAGCAAATATGAAATAGAACACTATTTTCCCGTTACTAACATTTTAAAAGTAATTAAGAAATAATTGTTTTTTTTTTTAGATAGAAAGAGTATTGTTGTTTGAAATATGCCAAGGTTAAATATAATTCAACTTTAATAGATTTTAAAATGACAATAAAATTGAATCCCTATCAGACAAAATACTGGGTGTACATCTTATTATTTCCTCCAAAACTTTTAAACATATATAAAGCTGCGAAATATTAAGTCAAATAAATTAGAATTTGAAAAACTTTGATTGATAATATAATTTCTATAATATTCTTCGTAAAGTATGCATTCAAAATCGGTACAAATAACAAACATGAGAGTTTATTTTATGTCCCAAATTCAAAACCACAATACGAATTCTTTCCAACCCGATTCGATTATTTTAAAGGGATGACAAAGAAAATCAATTTCATAGCTTCAATTTTTAGGTATTTAGGTTAAGTTACATTCGTTTGCCGGTAGGTAGTATCGGTGTAGGCCTTAACTTTAACCTTCCTAAAAATTTACAACCCATTTGATTCAATTCGGACGATAAGAGGAACAGTGGAATTTTTTTTGTCGTTTTTCGGTTTCTATTTATCTGTTTTTAATTTCTTTTGAGCTGAAAAACAACAAATAATTTTTCTTGATAGGATTACAACATTAGCTTATTTTATATTTATTATTAGAAGTAATGAATTAAAAACTGAATCGAATTAGCTCATCATTCAATTTAGGTTGGAATTTAGATACAGATGTCAGTTAGCGGAAATTTGAGGTTGGTATTTCCATAATTATTTTAGTACAACCTTATCAATGTGGCATAGAATATTTTACATACATTTCTTATCAGTTGTTAAAATTATCTAATTATTTATTTTGGGAAATCCATTGATTATAGTCTATTATGTAATGGTGAGATAACGTTGGCATTAATATTAATTCATTGCATTTATTTTGTTTTCTGTTTAAAATGACTTTAGTGCCCATTCTACCATTCGGCATGTTTACCATTCAATTAAATTTTTCCCCCTAATGTTATTGTAGTTTCCTTTTTGACTTCTATATATGTATAATATTGTTTTCGATGTTGAAAATCGATATTGAGATTTCACCGAATCTTTACGTTTTGAGGTACCTTGATATCAAAAAACCCGATTTGGCGGATCTGTGTGTATGGATCGAACCGTGTTTGAATGGATTTCTGTCGATGAACAACATCTCTGAAGAACGGAGATACCAAGAGGTATGAAACTGTCTTCTCATGCGACTGCAATGTTTTGGCAGCCATAGCTTAACGGGAGATGACCCTTTGTTCTTAATAATTTTGACATTAAGAACAAAGATTCCTCTGTTGAAAAAGATTTTGACAACTTTTTTCAAACTTTGTACCAAGATTACACTTTTTAAGACCTTGATTTTCACCTACTACTCTAATTTTGTTAGAAAAGGAGTTAAAGGAGTTTTGAGCTAGTGGTATAAAATTTTAGATTCTGCGATTATAGCAATAGAGGATGCAAAAGCCTGATTTAAATTCACAAAGTGGAATTTTTTACTTTTAATGTTTTTTCGATTTTATTGACTTTTTTTAACATAGTTTTTGAGTTATTCAATGATATATTTTTGAGCCATATGTTAAACTCTGTATATAGAGGTCATGTGATTATTTCACCCCCGATTTTTTCGTAATGATTCAAATATTTAATTTGAGAGAAAAAAGATCGATCACTTTTCATTTCAATTAATCTTTTCGGTTTAGTTTATGTGTTAAGGCTTATCTAATTTTGAATAAATATAAATTTTAACCACATTCTCACAAGCCTAATATCATAGTTAAAAATTATTTGACCAAAACTAGTTAGTTTCCGCTTTTTTAATTTAAACCAATATGACGTCATTTAACGACTGTTGTGGTTATTTAATTAAAATATCCATTTGAACAAAAATATATCGTGTACACTTGGCCACAAAAGTTAATGCCATTTTTTTAAATTTTATAGTTGATTTGTGCCGTATTCATTCGGTTTTCAAAAAAAATTTTCGAATAAAAGTTGTTACTATATTTCAAATGATCAACTTTTATCCGAAGCATTTTTTGAATACCGAATCAATGAGGCATAAATTGATTATAAAAGTTTGAAAAATGACATTAAATTTTGTGGTCCATTGTACAGTACATTTTCAAATACCAAGATATATCTAAATTCGTACAGTGAATTGTAGTCTACTCTTTATATGTCATATTAAATAACTCAAATTTTAATTAAGTTTTTAAAATATTAATTAAATCTTTTTCGTTAATAACAAAATTGACAATTTATGTTAAAGCTAATAGTGGATACTTAAAAAAGAAACCTCTTATCTGAATAGCAGCAAATGTGTTACTGTTGCGAATGTATAAATTACAGAAAATTTATATCTAAAATATATAAGTCTTAAGATCATGATAAAGAACATGCTGTCTTAACTAATTAAAGTAAGAGATTTAAGAAAAGGACGTTACAGATAGATGTTTTTTTTACCTATAAAATAGTAATTATAACGGGCAATAGTTTTGTTGTATTGAAAATTTATAAGAATATTTTTTCTGACCCCAACAAATATTCTAATTATAATAGAAAAAATATTACAAAAAATTTAGAAGATAATTTTTTTTTCTTTTCAAGAAAGAAAGTTTTTTTTTCTTAAAGTTTTAAATTTGACATTGTTCAGTTAAAGACTACTATCGTTCAGTTAAAGACTACTATTGTTCGAGTATAATCTCAGTTTGAAAGTTCCATTGTTGAATTAAAATCAGTCAGTTGTGAAAAAAAAATCAGTATTGTTCGAATATAATCGAAGTTATAAATTAAACATTATTGAAAGAAAATTAAATTCAAATTCTTTATTGGAAATCAAATAAACATCAGGTTTGACTTTCATAAAGTTTTTTTTAAAAAAAATTTTTTTTTTCTAAAAGTGCGTGTTATCCAACTGACGATATTTAGTAAAACTTTTACTAATATTTTTTGTGTGTGTCGAGTATCGGAATCTGTTGTAGGTTCGACAGCGCTCCTTTTTGAAGTTTAAAGAGAGCCAAGATACCGCGACAGTTTTAATCATAATTAGTAATTAAAGTTTATTAAATTTAAGTATGTCGGACCACAATGATATATTTTTTCTTGAATCGTTTAATATATACATACGATGTCGATATCTTTGCCTTTCCTACTGAAACAGATAGAAACAGATAGAAAAACAGCTGCCAATTGATCAATAGCAGTGACGTCATATTGTTAATTGATGACGTAAAACCCCTCTACGCCCAATTTAGTAATTAAATTAAAACGTTTAGTAGATTGAAACTTCGGGAAAACTCGTTTCTTGCGAGTTTTCACAAAGAAATAGTGTGAATCTGTTTTTTAAAGTAGACAACTTGTTAGACGATGGTGTGATGATGTTCTGTAAACTCGACAAAAAGTAGGTACACACTGAAGTTTTGTATTATATAATATTAAACGAACAATATTTGAACGTTTCACGTTTGTCCCGCTCGGTCGCCCATTTATTGAAATACATTTCAATATTCCAATTTTAAAATACAAAAAATTGAATGTACCGAATTATTGTGATATAGTCATGTCTAGATTTTAGTAGGACACTCTGTGTACAAAAAAATAATTTCAACACATTAAATTGTCTCTGCAATTATTATTAGTTGAAACTAATTTTTTTGTGTTAATCTTTTACATGATTAGATAAACGAAACTTTTTTATTGGTTTAAGAATTTTTGATTAAACAAAAAGAAATGAAAGCAATTCTCACGATCAGTATGACAATAGTCTTCAGTGAAATCATTCATGTTTATTATCGTTGGAAAAAAATTTCAAATTATATTCAAAATTATAAATTATTGCGCAATTAAAAAAAAACAAACAATTTGTTATTATATAAAATACCGTGTGTTCATTTGAAAATTGACCACCTAAATATAAAAAAAAAAAAAATGAATTTTAGAAAAAAAATGTTTAAAACAAAAGTTCCATGCATCCTTGCCCGCGTGGTTTATCTTATTTTTTGAACGGTACAAAATAGGTAAAATCATTGAATACAAAAAATGTTTATGTTATAAAAACTAACAACTTTTGTTTGAAACATTTTTTTCTAAAATGCATATTTAAAAAAATATTTAAGTGGTAACTTTTCAAATGAACAAACGGTGTATCAGAAATATTATTTCATAAAACTTATGAATTCGAGTCTGAAAAAATTTTTAACCTTTCTTAAAAATTTGAGGTATTTTATTTCAAAGAAAGTATAATCCAAAAAAACTAATTCCGCCCGTCGACCGTACGCCGTAAGTACGAAATATCTTTTGCGAACTGATCAAATCATAATAAGTAAGTAATCGGATCGGATCGGGAGCAGCCCGTGTTGAGGTTGCGAGGTTCATATTGGGAACTCTTGCACTTGGATATGGCCTCTGGTTTGTAAATTATAAACTCTACACAAGACCCTGACGTACACTTCGGCCTACAAGTTTCGTAGTCGCAATCTGGTGAACAAATTAGTAACTACTGCTAGTAGGTTGAAATATTAAGCTCAGTCCCCTGTCAGAGATCTCAATATTAAATAAACTCTTGTGTCATCTGTAGTAGATTTTTGTTTTTTTAAATTGTTTTTAAGGATGTTCCAGCCAGCATTGAAACACTTTTCGACAGATTTTGCTCATTTTTTTTCACAGGCTAAAAATAATTTTTTCTAATAAATCCCAAAGTTTCAGAATTTTTGACCGTTTAGAACGCGAGATAATTAATATCAAAGTTATCATTCTCTCTCACTCTCTCTCATTAGAAGCATGTAAAACTTCATGCCCGCCCAACTATTAACTGTTGTATTAAAAAAAAATACTCGACAGAATTTAAAAAAAAACTAGAATAGTAAAGATAAATATTTATAAAATAAATTTTTTTTTTATATCGCATTTTACCGTTTTTTTTTCTCGAAATATAAAAGTTTTGAATATATTTTTTTCAAAATAACATTATTTTGTTTATATGAACAGTGAATTTATCTATGTGATGCATATGAGTGTATATGTATTTGTTCTATAATAAAATCAAACCGGCTTTTTGTCCTGATTATATAACACAGTGCTGGAACGTCCTTAATATAAAAATTTTATGTGTTTACATTAAACATGTTTATATGATAAATGTGTTTTAAAATTTGGTGATATTTACTATAAAATGATTTGCTTTTACAATTTATTTGCAAAATATTTTTTTAAACAAACATATATTTAAAAAAAAAGTTAAATTAAATTAAAAGCACGGTTTATTCAAATAATAAAAAAAAAAGTTATAACAAAATACTCGAAACAAAAACTTAAGTTTCGAGTATTATGGTGAAAACTCGTTTAATTGGAAAAATAAAACTGTTGTACTTTATTCCAAAAATATTTCTATTTTCCATATGCTCTTTAAAAATGTTAATATAAATTGTGAGCAAACGTAATATCTCGTGTATAAATTTGACCCTAGTTTTTATTAATATTAACATAAACTACCCCAAATAAACATTTTGCCCTCATATGATAATTATATAAAATAACCAAATAATACACAATATAGAAGTAAGCTAAGAATTTCACTAATATTTGTAAATACAATAATAATAATATGAGATGCCTATCTGTGCGTTTGCTCTAACAGCTTTTCTATTCATCACACAGAATTGAGCATACACAACTGTATTGCACCTTACAATGTTACTAAAGAGGGTGAATTTTATTATAACCACCACTGTCATACATTATTGAAAGTTTATTTTATAGTTATACAATCGCTATAGTAACTGACCCTTCCTAACATGACGAATAAGAGTTGTGCATGTAGTAATTTGCCCGCCACATATATTTACAACATACATATCACATATACAGAGTATTTCAAAACAAATGTGTCTTACTTTTTGTGCAAAAATCACGTCTGTGAAGTTAGCAGTGCATAGGAATTTGCAGTTATTTTGCAGTTCAAAGCATAAATAAACTGTAAATTCGGGAATGAGCTTATCGGAGAACTGCAAAAAAACTGCTAGCTCATTCTCAAATTTTTTTGAGGTCCCCTAAACGCTGTACGCAAACTTGTACTGCTAACTTCCGCGGAAATTAGTAGTGCACACGGTTTTTTTAAAAAATAAATAAACTGCAAATTTATGTTTTAAACTGCAAAAAAACTGCAAATTCCTATGCACATTGTAGTATGCCAACATAAATTTGTCCTGCCAACTTCACAGACGTGCAAAAATCGATGAATGAAAGAATGAGAGCTGACAACAAACTGCCGCTGAAACAATTTTATACATAGTGCATACCAAACATAAAGTCTTTGTTAAACTATTTTCCCTAGCATATTTTCTTAATTGGAGTGGATCTGGAAATTTCTCGAACAAAAACTGCTTGGTCCAATGTAACAGAGGAAACGCTTTAGCAGTTCAGTTAGTAGTTTTTAGAATAATAAAACTTACAATACTTGAAACAACATTAGACATTAAGAAGTTTATTTAAAAAATATTTAAAAAAAGAAACGCTTACGGATAACGCAATCATCGTCATTAGGAAAATTTCGTATAGCACATTAAAGAAACAAAATTAAGTTTTGCGAAAAAAACACACCAAATTCACTTTTTGCATGTTCGAATAAGTTATTTATTATTTCAGTGAGTGTTTGAGTTTTTATACAGCTTTTTCGTCACTTCTATCATTTTGTGCTTGAAATATAATTTTTAAGAAATGTAAATTTGTGTCCCATAAACTGTTTTTGCTCAGGTTGATGCTGTATAACTTTGAATTTCTTCCAGTTTTCGGAAAATGATGTTTTTTTTAAATGTCAAGCTCACGGAAAGACTCCGGTACCTAAAATACGTGGATTTTGGTTTCCTAGCACATGTTATTTGCCATTTCATTTTTCTTTACCTCCTGCACCCTTGATCGTTTGTGCTTATAATAAAGTCTTATACAGCTATAAATTATTCTGTTGTTAAATATATCAAATTAAAGCGCTTTCACAAACATTCTGTTACCAATGAACTGATCTCTTCCAATTAACTGACGAAAAAGGACAATACTGTGTGAAATTAAACCAACACTTCTGGGTCACTGAGAACTAGTCCTGTGTACAATTTTATATAAGATATATTTGAAATTCACAAGCCAGTTTGCGGATTTTGCAACTAATTTCTGTTGCCGCATTACGCGTGCTTTAACTAACTTGATTTCGTTGGTTCCGGAATTGATTTTGGTGCACTGATAGAAGGAATTTCTTGAACCAAGTAAATATTTTGAAGAAAATATATTTACTTGGTTCAAGAAATGCCTTGTTTTCATTCAAGAATCTTCAAGTAAACAAATTTTTGATTGAAAACAAGGAATTTCTGGAACCAAGTAAATATGTTTTCTTCAAAATATTTACTTGGTTCAAGAAATTACTTAATTAATTACTTTAAAAACTCCTTTTGCTTCCAGAATCACTAAAATACTGACTGGACTCGATTCGGATACTCAAATATCCGTATAATTTATGTTATATTGATGGAAAATGAATAAAAACTGTCGATTTTCTCGGATGTCTTCGCAAACAATCGGTCCTGAAAGACGGTTTCCTAATGCTCGATTTATCTTCCAATCGAAACAGCGATCTACCAACAATAAATCTATCTTGTATATATTTTGCAGCTTTCTTTTTGAAACATCTGTATTTATAGCTAGTGAATCAACCCTCAATATATAAAATAATAATACCACCCTTATGCTTTCGAACACGATCGAATAGATATATTTTGTTAAGTGCATAATGTAATTTACATTAGAGTTGAGAATGAATTTAATACATATTAAAATATCTCTTGTCAAGATTACTCGAACATTCTGAAATGAAACCAAACCCACTCAGTATATTTATACGATTCAATGCGTTGTCCTATAATAGAATTGTATGCATTTTCTAACCCTAGTGGTGTAGGAAAATTCATTGGTCATTATTATTGTGTATGTTTTTTCTGTATAGTAATGAATTGAAAGAAATGAATAAAAGATTTCAGTTAGAAATGTTGTAATTTGTTAAATGTACCTGAAGAAGACAAAATAATATATTTGTTAAAAAACAAAATAAAGTTTGTATTTTGTGCCCTATATTATTTGAATCTTAATTCGGGAAATTGATATACAAGCTGCTTGTGAATAAGGCTACTAGGTGTATTGATTTCGAAAAAATATAAATTCAAGCTTTTATTAGTAACACAAAAAAAAATTAATTGTATAAGCTTGGGGGGGCTTTGACCAGTCCAAATGGCCGAGCGGTCTAAGGCGTTATGTCTGCGCAGTATACCTACTTGGAAACTGGGAGGTTATGGGCTCGAATCCCGACATCGGCAGTTTGTTAATTATTAAGAAAAAAAAAGGGGGTGGTTAATTCACTATACTGTCGGCGTATAGACAAGAACGAAATAACCGGCTATGCTTGAGAAGGTTTTCTACAGTCTCCTTCACGAACTCCAGATGAATATCGGCATAGGTCCTATCATAGTCGGTGCAACCGCATATCCTACCAATTCCTAGTCTATAAACAAAAATTCCTTCCACTCCACTCTCATCTTCACATTCTTTGGCATCACAATGGACCTTATGGTCGAAGTGTAGCCCGTTCAGGGCAGCCTCTACAATCTATCTATATATCTTGGGGGGGGGGGGGCGGGCTTTGTATTGAAATTAACTGATTGGAATGAAATTTGCTATTTGAAGCGCTTTTGGTATTAAAAAGGTCAAGTTCGTTAATGGGTAAAATCGGACAAAGGGTAAGGAGGGTTTAGAGGGAGGGGGGAACACAAAATTTGAAATATATCTCATTTAATATTCGAAAAAATGTATAAGAAGTAAAGTTGTAGGAACTAAGTTTTTGTGTAATTTTGTTTCTTATCATTTTTTTTGTTACACTAATATTTACAGAAATATTAATGGTTTAAGATTGAAAATTAAATTCCTGAATATCTCTGTACACATTAGAGTTTGATTTTCTACAACTTTATTTCTTACGCATTTTTCGATTGTTCTAATATTAGAGAGATATTTTGTGTTTTCTTCTTTCGTTATGCCCCCTTTCCCCTTGACATATGGTCATTTATTAATAAAATTGGCCTTGCAAATACTAAAATCATATACGACATTTCATTTTAATCAGACTAAAATTGTGACCGCTAAAAAGTGATTTATGTATTCTAAGGAAATTCGCTAAGTTGAAGCAGCTCCTGCGTAACGAATATTTTCAATATTTTAAGATTCCAAATCAGTTAAATAATTATAAGTTCCCTTGTCCTAAGGTCGGCACGGCTGTTTAGAGGCCGGCTTATTCTCTCTCTCTTAGTTTTAGTGCGTTACTAGTAGACTGAGGTTGATTGGTTGATTTTATTGTTTGACTGTGGTCTTCTTAGAGTAGTAAATTAAAATGCTGATTATTGACAGTTCAAAACAAAACAGACTAAGATATTTTTCGAACTGGAAATGGAAACGTGTTTATTGTTCTCGAAAAAGTTTTGATATGATATTTTTTGTGTCCCGCTAAAGCAGGCGAATATATAGCTGATCTGTAAAATGTAATACGATATTTTATCGGCTGTAAGATCAAGTTAACTGGTGAACGATATAAAAACATTCTACAGATAAACAATTATCGTGGCAGAGACGATAAATTGAAATGACTGTTACTTGATTGTATCAAATAACAACAACAACAACAACCTTCAACATGAATTTGTTAAACTCAACCAAAAAATAAATTTTGAAAGGATTATGGAATTTTTGTGATAAGTTTTAAAAGTAATACATCACGGAACAATGAACTTATATTGTTTTAAAATGTTATTTAGCGTTCGTAAAATCGTAAAGTTTATATATATAAGAAAATTCTCATTAAAAATTAATCTAATAATATCTTAAAATATAAACAAAATTGTGTTCGTATACTTATATATATAGTTCTACGTATTCAAAGCAATGGCAACATGGAAAACGATGTTGTCATTGATAGATGAGAAATCAAAATATCTTTACAGAAAATAATAGACTTAAAATAATAAAATGAAGAAAGCATCGAGAAAAAACACCGAATGAAGTATAATAATTAATAAGTAAGGAAATCAAACTACATGAACTTGGCACCTCCATTCACTCTAAGATATATAAAATGCGTTTAAACTTCATTCCAAAATTCGATCATATTTTTAAAACAGATTTTATTTTATTTTTCCATTACTGTAGAATTTTATAGAAATTTTTTATCAAAAATTACTCTTTTACGTATATTGTAGTTAATTAAGAAAACAAATATGGGGATAATAGGTCGTTAATAAACTCCCGTTCAATATATTTGAACTATTAAGTCACATTCTATGAGCATATTTTACTAAATATATGTATAATATTACATACGGTAAAACTTAGTTTAATTTCAACTAGTTAAATGTTTCAACTAGTTTAATTTTTATGAACGGCAGTGTACATATAAAATGTATGTCTATGTATACTTACAGGAATCTGTTTGGATTCCCGGAGTTCCGACCATTGTGGAATTGGAAATATTTATCGCAGAGAATTTTTTATAGGTGTTTATAATAGTTATTCCAACCCAGCCAAAAAGCTGACATTTAGCAAGTCTTCAGGTGCTAGGAAAAGAGATTGGCCACCCACTAGATGGTTTGACTGTTGAAAATTACCTCAGCTTGCTGGGTCTTAGAAATTGGAGATCAGTGGCGTCGGAAAATTGACCGCTGAATGGGATGGCCATGGCCTGTTTAAGCTGTAGTGCCGAAGAAAAAATGTTTATAATAGTTCATTACCCTGATTAGTCCAATCCCGCATGTTCGTCTGTTCGTCCGCCAGTCTGCCCGTAGACACGATAACACAAAAACAAAAAGTAACGAGTTGAAATTCTCGCGTTTATAGCCATAGTTCGTGAATGAAAAAATCGGACCTTACATCCCTTTGGAGAGGACTTATATTTTAGTTTAATTAAATAAAAACCAAAGGTAGGATCGTAACCTAACTAGCTGGTTTATCTGCACTTAAAAGGTTTTTTTCTCGGAAATGGCTGGGTAGTTCGCTTGAATATTTATAAGAGAGGATACTCTTTAAATATAATATGAAAAAATCGATCGCATTCCGCGCTGTAGGCTTTTGCTTATTTGGCGTTGGCCTCCTCTGCATCACGCCTCCAGACAACACGATCCTTGAACGCTGATCCCCATCTGAGTCTTTGTGATTTTATGAACTTCATTATACATATATATCCTTTTTATTATTTTTCGTTCTTCTGATATCTTCTGATATTCTCCTGGTCTTCTTGAGGGATAGCAAGTTCGTACACATAAAGAAATGTTTTCTTGTTTGGTGGATACAGACTTACTGACTAACTAAGACCAAAAAATAAGTTGATGATGAACAATTGTTAAAATTCATTGTTCGTATTCATTTTATATATGATTTCATTGTATATTTTAAATGGCATTATACCAGAGTCAGTATATATATATATATATATATATATATATATATATATATATATATATATATATATATATATATATATATATATATATATATATATATATATATATATATATATATATATATATATAATGTACACATTCACACAGAGAGTAATATAACAACATTAGGTACAATAATATATAATGCGTTACTTTTTAAGCTGCAAAGTGTTATAATAAGAATGTCACAACACACATTTTATACAAAACTTTATACTATATACGCTCCTGATAACGGAACAACACATGACAATGACAATGATAAAAAGTTCAAGGAGAGAGAGAACACTGACTGAACAAACAAAGTACTTGACTGTATGGGTATTTTAACTTCTATATACATGGGCTCCAATGTTGAATGTTCAATTTAAAAAATTATTTATTTAAAAAAGTGTGTGTGTCAGCTCCGATGCACATTGTCTTTGAACAGGCACAGAAAAAAAGACTTACTAGACTAAAAAAAAGACCGATATCATATTGGAGCTAGAAAAACCTGTCTTTCTATAAATTTTCTTGAATTGAATGTGTGCAGTATATATTATATATATACTTACATGCGACAGCTGCCTCGCAGCATACGCTTTGTACGTCGGCAGCACACAAGTATCTAATATGCTAGACATGACTAACTGACTGACCGACTGAAGTACAGTGTTACCAGAATATTTTTTTCTCGAATCAACTGACCGGAGCGCGCGTGTAGCCCCGAGATAGCCCCATCATGGCGCACGAACAAACGCATCGAACCGACGCATTTGTAGTGGCACCACTAATCATCGGAGTTGACATAAAATGATATACCTATATGTCTTGCGAGACAGTTAATGCTTTAAAATCCATGCTATAACTTATACATAAAAACTATTGAAACTGATTGTTGCTGTAAAAGTTTTTTTTTTTTTCTGCATAAAAATGATTAATTAAATATGTCTGAAAAAAAAGCCGAATTGGCTACCTGTAGCCAGCGAATAAAATATCGCCACTCGGTAAGGGAGACGCGATATTTAGCACCCCATTGGCGCTAAATAGCCACATCTGGCAACACTGCTGATGTATATAAGTTATACACACACTGTACGAAAAAGTGCGCACGATAGGTTGCGCACAAAAAACGTAACGAGGTCATTCGATCATTAAATTTTACTCTTCATATATTTTTTTCATACCTTATATGAAAATTGATTCTTAAGGAGTAAACTCCAATAAGTTTCTATTTAATGAACTAAAAAATATAAAATTTTACCTAATAATAATATTCCGTTTTAAAACCGCTATGGTAAATTAATTCAGTATTCATAATAGGTTTAAATTCATAATTGAATTTGAACCTATTATTAAACTGAATTCTTGAATTTTTATCTGCTTATTAAAAGTTTTGTATGCTTGTATATAGAGGTTATGTGAGTATTTAACAGTATATTTTTTGTGTATGTTATCATTATTTGACGATGATGATGATGATGTTGGCCGTGTGTATAATATATATTCATTTTCATCTTACTCTCGAAGACGAAGGACTCCCTGCTATTATTTTACCATTCAGAAGGTTTGAGGGTAGAAAATTAACGTTTTAACAATAAATTAAAGTACGTAAGATTTTTCTCTGTTATACGTTATATATATATATATATATATATATATATATATATATATATATTTGTATGTATGGAGTTTTAGTTCTTTGTACGGTATTTCTTTTTTGAAGTACTTAAGTACTGATTTATAAAAACTTTTCCACTTTATATCTCTGCACAATCTGTAACACTTAAATGGGGTCATTTTTTGTGTATAGAATCTTCTTGAAAATTTTTGTTAAATGGTAGTCATGTTTTTTTTTTGTTTATAATAGAAATGGTCGAATTAATGTGTACTAAAGTTTACTTTCAAAATACTCCAAGAATTATACCGAGAAAAATGTGGCAAAATTCAGTTGAGAATAAACTTCCTTTTTCACTAAGGTTATACGCGCATTAAAGAAAAGTAATGAGGTTAATTTTTAATAGGTTATTAATCAATAGTAAATGAACATTTTTTTTGTGTGTGGGATCTGACATGTCCAGTCTCTTAGGAATTAGTTTTCAAAAATTGGAATTTAATACGTAGTAGATAGCCAGTAGTTTACCGTTTGGTTAATCGCACATTTATCATAAAATTGTACAATAACTGCTAAAGACAAAAATTTAACATAACTTGAAATTAAGAAGTTCGTAGATTATCTTTTTAAAAAACACAAAGTCTTCTGACGTGTAGTTTTGAGTATATTTTGATATAAACAACGAAAAATGTCTGTATATCTCTTTATAAGTAATAGATAGTTATCTTTGTTTTAACAAAGTTGTTTATATCAAAATATGCTCAAAACTACACGTCAGAAGACATTGTGTTTAAAATTTTTGTCTTTAGAAGTTATTGTGGGTATTATATATAATACCCATAATAATGAGCCGCGAGTGGAACCGTGTACGTTCTCGCCGGAGTGCTTCTAGCGGGCTTCCTTTGACAGATCGAAAAATCGACTCGAAACGGAGCGCTCTCCAGACGAGGTGAGCCGATAGGGGCGGGACCGAGCGCAGAGAGTATACTCTCGCGCTCGTTATGTCTGGCCTTGCCTTGCCGAGGGTCCAATGCCTGCATAAATGTTAAAACTTGCATAGTAAAAATTTCAATAACAGAGAGATGTCTGCGCAGTATGGCTACTTGGAAACTGGAAGGTTATGGATTCGAATTCCGACATCGGCAGTTTGGCAATTATTAAGAAAAAAAATGGGGCGGTTAATTGACTAAACTGTTGGCGTATGGACAAGAACGAAGTAACCGGCTATGCTTTAGAAAGTTTTCGGCAGTTTCCTTCACGAACTTCAGATGAATATCGGCATAGTTCCTATCATATTCGGCTGCATCCTACCAATTCCTAAGTCTATACACAAAAATTCCTTCACTTCACTTACATCCTCACATCCTAAGGCATCACAATGGACCTTATGGTCGAAGTGTAGCCCGTCCAAGCAGCCTCTACAATTTATCTATCTATCAAGATCTTGTTCCTTCATTAAAGTATTCAAATTGCTCTGCTCTTATTTCCATTAATTTATTAAAAGTTAAAACTCTAAAAATGTATACCGGTTGTTTAGTTTACATCTTCGCATAGCAGATCTCCCACGAGTATGAGAGAGTACATATGTATACATTAAACAATGTGTATAAGAAGGAGGTCTTATAGGTTTGTTTTCTTACTTAAAGTTAAACTGTTGTGTGTTGTATGTGTTAAACTGTTGTATGTGTTATGCTTGGAGAGTGGGGTTTTTTTAAGTGAACAGATCAGTTGTTATGATTTGTTCTGTTGTTCAGCAAACAACAGTTTAACTTTAAGAAAACAATCCTATAAGACCTC
The DNA here is from genome assembly GCA_963920215.1 of Nineta flava. Lineage (NCBI taxonomy): Eukaryota > Metazoa > Arthropoda > Insecta > Neuroptera > Chrysopidae > Nineta > Nineta flava. The sequence goes on from OY986041.1 coordinate 110,865,505, forward strand.
CTTCTCATACACATTCCTTAATGTATACATATGTACTCTCTCATACTCGTGGGAGATCTACTATGCGAAGATGTAAACTAAACAACCGGTATATATATATATATATATATATATATATATATATATATATATATATATATATATATATATATATATATATAAATAAAACAAACAAGAAAAGAAATATCCAACAAAATAGATGAAATGTCATGTGTATTTTAATTTGATACTCGTCGAATTAAATGAAATAATCAAATATATGGTGTTGGTTGCCCTTCTATCCTATTGTCTTGTATTTTTAAATTATATAATTTGTTTTTCCCGTCGTCTTTTGTATTTGAAAAGTTATTTTTTTTTTCAAATTTAATGAAATGTTCTTTTGGTAAATTAAAAAAAAAAAAATGTATACCCTTTTTTTTTTCCAATTTAATAGTGACAGTTTGACATATCATTTCCTACTCTACTGTTAACAGTGGTATTTGTAACACCGGAATTTTAGTAATATTATTCGGTGTAATTGTAAATTATTCATATTGATTACACACTTCTTTCAAATTCAATGGCGTTAAATTATTGTTCGTAATTAACAATAAAATTGTCAAATTTCATGCTCTATAGCTTTGTATTATAAATTAAATATAAAAAGTTTGTCCGTTTTTTTTTTATGTAATTGAAATATGGATATTTGGAACTCTGATTTTAATTCTACTTCGTGGATAATAATTATAGATTGTTGATATAAAATTCTCCTGAAATATTAATTTCTTTGTAAAAAAAATTCTGAAGCGGACTCAACTTTATCAAACATATTGGGTCGTTGACAAAAATTCATTATAGTTATTAAATAAAACAAATGTTTAAGATAAGGATTATTAAGATAATCAAAGAGAACTCTTGGTTTTTTGAAATTAAATTTCAAATTTTGTCCCAATTCCTAGAACAAATATTTTTATTTTTGTAAATATGTATTTCAAATACAAAGTAGTCATTATTAGTATGAATTAGCTAATCGTAACTATCTCTGAGATGTGGAGTCAAAGATCTGTTACTCGTTGCTAATTTGGTGCGTGTCTCACAATGATTTAAAAAAGTTAAAATCATTGTGAAATACGCACCAAATTAGCAACGAGTAACATATGTTTGACTCCATATCCTGGAGATAGTTACGATTAGCTAAATCATACTGATGATGACTACTTTGTAGTCTAAATACGTATTTATATAAATACAAATCATTGTTCTAGAAATTGACGCAAAATTTAAATACTTAAGAAATGAATAAAAATATTTTTATTTTGGTGTTAGTTTCGCAATCACAGTTGCTTCTTCAGAAATACAAATATTGTTACGAATATCCCAAATATCAAAGTAGCACTATAATAAGGCACAAACCAATAATAACTTGGAATGGTAGCACAACATATATATATATATATGTATATATATATGTATATATATATATATATATATATATATATATATATATATATATATATATATATATGACAAACAATTGTACATATATATTTAAAAATTTTTGCTTAGGTGAACTAAAATTGGCACAAGAATATGCAATTATTTTTTTACTTTTTAGTGCATTTTTTGTTATAGAATATTTGATTTTTGAAGTCGGGTTTCCATTTTGTCAAAATAGGTTTTATTATTCTATTTAAATAAGTATAATATTTTATATTAGTTTACAAGATTGGATTTTCTAAAAAAAAACGTCCATATAAAATGAAATTTATACCATTATATATTAGTTTTGCACAGGGTCGGACTGGGCCGAAAGGGCCCGGGTGGCTCCTCACAAGCCGGGTGCCCGGAACGAGATTATGGAAGATGGGATACTATCGGAAAATAATGAAATATACAAATTATTAATTATCAACTATATATATTATTAGGTAAATACAGTTCCAATAACTTAAAATAAAACAAATCGGAAGCTAGTCAATCAACTATTTTTTTAAAAGAGGAGAATTTTCAGCTAAGCTATCAATAACTCGATCGTAAAAGCTGCGATTCTCGTCACCCTTGATAAGATCCGATTCTGTGTTTAATATAATCAATGAATCCAACAGTTCTTGCCCCAATAGAGAGCGAAATCTCGTTTTAATGCGCTTCAGCGCTGAAAATCGTCTCTTACTAGTCACTTGCGTGAACGAAATTGTGAGAATTACACATTATTATGCAACATATAAGGTGGCATATTATATTGTGATAAAAGTTTACATGCACATGGTATGCAATTTTGGCAGACGTCCGAACCGCTTCGGGAAAAACACATGGCGTCCTTTGCAGTTTGGTCTACGACATCTTCGTCGTCTTTATCCTCACTCTAAGAACCCGAGTCATTCATGTCTTGCTGCCTAGGTGGAACGTGCTCATCCCAAAGAGTTTTAGACAGTTCAAAACATAAATAATTTAAGAATGCATCTCTTAAACAATGTCAAGTGTCGTGTATTATGATACACGTCAAAATCGGTTGATTCGTTAAAAAGTTAGTTAAGTTTTAATTTTTCTGTTTCATTTTCTGTTTCAAGTATGTATGAACTATCTACTTTACATGTAGGTCGCAAGAGCCGGGCCCTAGGCTGCGCGGGCCCCCTAACGTATTTACCGATTGGCTTGTAGAAAACTCCGCAAGCCAGGCCCGTGGGGGGTCCGCTCAAGGTAGGGCCCGGCTGGCAAACGCCACCTTGACTATATGGCCAGTCCGACGCTGGTTTTGCAAAACTTTGTCCATTGCAGTCAGTCAATCATAAAAATTGAGAAATGTATAAAATGCCAAAAAAAATACCAAAAGTAGTGTTGTTGTTTTTTTATCAAAGTAAAAAAAATCACATCACACAAAAATAACATGAAATCGAAACATTTATTTAATTCCCTGTAGATTTCTATAGTCGCCAATTTTTTTTCCTATTTCGTAAATTTCAACCACATAAATATATACATTCATAAAACATGACATTACTGAAACAAAAAAATAAAGTAAGAAAAACCATACATTTATTTTCTTGAAATAAAATATTCAAAAGAATAAAAGAAGCAAAAAAAAAAAACATCAAATGATTTTTATTTAAGTAAAACTTTTCCAATTGGTATTTCCATTTTATTTTTTAATTGAGAAAGTAACATAAAAATATTACGTAAAATAATTCATATTAAAGTGTAATACTGTAAAGCTTGCGGGAATTAACTTATCAGAAATACAGATTTTTCATAATACCGTTTGTTTCTCTGAATCGTTTGTAAATTGATGCTATTTAAAACATCACATGTTTATACAAACTTCGTTAAGATGAATTAATTCATACACAAAAGAGTTTTACAAAGACGATTTGTTGGCTCATCGATAAGTTTTAGTAAATGAAATCTGATGCGATTTCATTATCGCATCATGGCTCTTCTCGCAAGGCCCCCCCTTGTCCCCGAGCTGGCCATCTGCCTTGGCCCCGCGTCATAGAAAATAACTTTGCATGAATTGTAAAAAAAGTTCTTGGGTGGTGTTTTTCCGATTTTCCGGGCGGTTGCAATGAAAAAATTGAAGTTTTCCGATTTTTCCCGTCGGTTTCAAGCAATTTCGCGTCGAATGCATCTTTCTAGCATGTCTAGAAGTGCCTTAGAATTTGTATACATGAGTAAGTGTGTCTGTCAGTCAGCTGTCCCAACGTTGGTCCAAACTTTTGAGACAAGTAAGTTTGACAGCAGTTTATCCAGTTTCAATAATGGACGAGGATGATAACGATGTTGCTATTACTGGCGCTACGGTGGTTGTATTGTCCTGCAGCGTATTACTTAAAGGGTCTTGGACGGGAATGGTGAGTAAATAGTTGGACGAAAATCTCACTCCTTACTCGAGTCCATTCCTTCATATGAACGACTCGTGTAGCCGTTCACCAAGTCGAACCAAGGAACATTTTCAAAGTTGGAAGCAACTCTTTGACTCGCTGCAAAAATACCGACATGGGCCGGAACATGGCCAAATGCGAACGTTCATTGGATGCTTGTAGGCTAGAATAACGACCACGCTATGGGACGAACCAACGTCCAACATTGGAAGGTGTTCGTAGCATCGTTTACAAGCGGCTTAACTTTAATATCTGCCTCATATCTCTTATAGGACGATTGCGATTAAAGCAGAGTAAAACTAAGATCGCATTAACCCATAAACTTGCGGCAAGTCTTGTCTTATTTTACGTTCACCAATCACCGACTTTTGCGAAGATTCATGCTACCGTAAGTACGAAAGCTAGTCTTGACATTTAGCGCAAGGCTAAGTTCGTTCATCATATTTAGTTGTAATCGAGAGTCATCGGATATTTTTGTATACTTTTTATGTGTTTAATTAGTCGTATTCAAGTAAACAAATAAAAATTTCCGACATCCGAACTAATAACCAATAACCGACTATTATCAGAGCAAAGTGTCTCTATCTGTATATGAATATGAATTTTAGACTACTAAACTAAATTAATTGTATAAATTGTTGACTGTGTTGTGCTAACTTTGTAGACATCATAAAATATTCACTTCAGAGGTTCGAATTTTATAGAAGTATCTTACAAAAACATTTATTGTAATATTTCATTTCATCTGATCAATATTATTGGTGGTTTTTTTTTCTAAATTTTTTTTCATATTATATTTTATTCCACTTATTTTGATTTACCAGACCAATTTCATTGTACGTGAGGACGATTAACAAGATGGGTTTTATGCAATGAATCATCATTGTATATATATCTATATTCTATGTACTATTCGATGACTGTTCCAATTGCCCTCCGGCTGCATACGTGCATATACATAGATAGTAGACACCATTTGTTACAATTTACACTTGTGTAAAATAGCCACCATATAAGATCTGGAAATTTCTAAATTAATATTTTAAAAGATGTGCATTCAGTTGGAATTCATCCGTTGTATACATCATGAACCAAATCAGTTTCTACTGTGTGTGATACTGCTTTATGAAAATGAAACTTACAGCTTAAGCGTTAGACTTCACTCAAGGGTCCCATACACGGTCTAACAATTTGAGTAACAACCGTGAAACTTTCAACAGCTTGTTTAAACTCATTTCATTCTGCGGTATTCTCGAGAGAAAATCGCTTATCAAGCTCAGTTGTAGAACAACTCAATCCATGACCCGTACCATCAAATTGTTTGCGTAATGGCGGTTATTGCGCAAATTGCTTGATCAAGTATGGGGGCTTTAAGAAAAGTCCAGAAAAAGGGCGGCTTTAAGAAAAAGTTGAGATGCAGGTGATTTTGCCAGAGCATCATGCAAATATCAAATGGGAGGCATAGTAGACATACTTAGACATGAAACATGGAATACACTCCAAAATTCTTCATATTATCAAATTTTAGCTATATATACACCACATTGCCCGTGAATTCTCCAAACTCGTGTATGAAATTTCGTTCCAAAAATTTCTACAATTGAGGCAATATCTGAAATGAAGTCACAAGTTTGATATGTTGAAGCTTATTTAGGCAAATGTTGTGTTTTCAAAGTTTTGGTCTGGATCTTGACATGCTCTGAAACTTAAATATTGCTTAGGCTCAGGTTTCCCAAACTACCTTGGTAAAATTGACAATACTAATTTGACATGTCAAAACCGGCCGCCGTTGACGCCACAAACGGTCACGTGCCCTTAATTACTAGCAATAACATTATGCATTCTTTTCAGTTTATGTTTTTATGAAATGACCGTATACGATTGACAGTATTGCTGATATATTCGTCATAAATCTAATAAAACTTTAAAATAACTCTAGCAAAATAAGTTTCTTTTCTGTAAGAAAAGTACTTAATTCACATGTTTAATCATATTTGTTAATTCACATGACATTAGGCCTATAGACTTTTATAAATATAAATTTCGGTTTAATTAAAATTCCAGAATACTCAACCTGTTCCATCGGAGAAAAAGTTTAGGAACGTAGACTATGCGACTAATGATGGTACATTACTTAAGTTTGCTCAACCTATATATACCCATGCCAAAAATATTTCACAAGAAACAACTTTACATAGTAACAGAAAGTTTAGTTTATAGATATGGTTAGAAGTAAATGTGTCGTCGGTTAAACAGTTTTAACCCGGTGTTATTTATGTATAATCAAACAAGGAAAACGCCAGGTGGCATATCATTTACAAGATTTATATTCATAATTTATCAAACATACGTGATATTGCTGCACTTCTCGATGATCTTACCAATATTTCTTCTAAGTTAAATAGCAGTTTGGAATTTTGAAAAATAACATCACCCACTTATATTGGAAAAGGGTCCAATGAGATGGTGTTATTCGAAATAGCCGCAAGTGTTAAGAACACGACCAGAATTGAATGTGAGCTATATTACAAAATGATGTTTTTCTTTCTCATTTTGTCCGACATTTTTCTTTTGAAATGACACCCAAGTGAGCAATCCTAGTCGGTCTCTAGCCAGTTTCAACATAGGAATAGATGTAATATAACATTGTATAGACGTCATATATGTTGTATACATTGTGTATACAGTGTGGTTGGGGTACATATGACGGAGGTGGTAGGGTAGCAGTAGCTAAAAGCACAGATGGTAATATTAAAGGTAGGTCTATCTGTCTGTTTGTTTGTCTGCTCGATTTGTTTTTGTATGATGATGATGGAAAGTGTACAGTTTTCACATTAGCATGTTGTTCGTGGTGTGCTATATGACTCTCTGATTCTCTGAAAAGAATTCTAAATGTGCGGTTACTTTTTTCTTTTGCATTCTTTATTTTTTAGTGGTGGGCATTTATGAGTGATATCATATAAAATGCAAAACAGAATTTTTTCTAATACGGAAAACGAATATATTATTTTATAAAATACCAGATTTTGAATTGGATATACTACGAACAGAAGTGAGAAACCGATATTCCGTTCGTTTAAAAAGCTTGGAAATATTTACAGAATGACAGCTCGATAAATACAAATAGGACATATGCATGAAAATTTTTTTTCACTTGAATTGAAGCATGTTTACTTGACAAATATCAAGGTAAAATTACTTTTTACATAACTTTAAAAATAAGCGAGATATGAATGATTGAAATTCCCGATTAGACAAAGAGGGTGATAGCCCTCTTGATATGTTATGTGACGTCATATTACACTTTCACCATTTAAAATACACGTAAAACTCTGTTTTTAGTATTTTTGCAAGAAAGAGACAGATAATAATCTTTAAAAGCTTATAGCTTTCTTGATATTTGTTGGATTTTAATTTCGTTTTTAAATATTATTACAGTATTAACAGTATTTTCATATTCTGAAAATAAATGTGAAAAAAAATTTTCATGCATATTCCCTATAGGAAAAATTCCAAGGTATAGTTATGAAAATTTAATATAATGTAAAATAGTTTCCTATTCTAATCAATTTAAATTAATTTTTTAAAATTTTTCTCAAATGTTTTTTTGAAATAATTATTTTATTTTGACATTTGATCACGCGATGGATGGGGATTGCATTATAGTGGTTGCAGTTTTTCTTTGTATGTTGTCGTTGAGGCAGGTAAAATAAAGTGAACATACACACATGATTTCCTCATAGAAAACAAGTATTTTGATCACATTCACGGCTGTATGAGCTTAAACGTTACTTAACGCGAACTAGTCCAGTCCGAGTGATCCAGTTAATTAAGACACTTTACTCGGAACTGGGAGGTTGCTGATTCGCTTCCCAACGGCGACAGTTTGTAAATTAAATTCATAAAATAAAAAAAATTCAATTAACGTGGACGATTAATTCACTAAACTGTCGACGTACGGAAAGAACGAAAGTAACCGACTATGCTTTAGAAGATTTTCTGCAGTTTCGTTTCTCAAACTCTAGATGAATATCAGCAGGGCTCATATCAAAGTTGGCTGCAGTCGCACAACCTACAAAATCCAAGTCTACAAACAAATTCCTCGTCGTTAAAAAAGGCCTAGGATGGCCTACTTGCCAGGCTTTGACCTCCCCTCCGCTACTACTACTTCTACTACTACTTAACGCGAAGCGTAGCGCTTAAAGGTTTCTCAACGTGAAACGTAACGATAGAGCGTTTCTCAACGCCTAAGCGTTTCTTCCATTTTTTAAATGAGATAGGCAAGCACTATTACACCCTAAAAATACTAAATTTAATTTTTAAATGATATAGGCAATCGCTATTACGCCATAACATGTTTTTGTAATAAAAATATTATCTATTGATGTACAGTAGTATTTTACATTGATCGATGCGCGGAATTTTCGTAATTGGCGAATTTCGACCACAGACGATACTGGTCAAATTTATTATTTCAAAAAGATTCTGAAAGCAATGATCAAAATCAAACTATACGGTTGTCGATATAATTTTGCTATCTGAGATTTGTGCCTTATTCATTTAATTTTCGAAATAATGCTTCGAATATGTTGTTCTTTATAAAATATATACTAACAACTTTAATTCGAAACATTTTTCCAAAAATCGAATGAATAAACCGCAAGTGAACTGTGCATGGTACCCAATAAGTCATGGGACTGCTTAAAAATGACAAACACTTTGTTTTATGAAGGCGGATTAAATTTGCTATAAATTATTGTGGGAACTATCATTAAAAGTGACAGAAAGTATGTGGACGAAATAGGAAGTCGCTCGGGGTTGGGTCTGTTTTGAAATTTCATCCATATGAGCTGTCAAATACGGATTAAAGATCTCTCACTTATCAAAGATAAGAGATAATTTTATCTTAATCAGTCATGTTTACCCATCACTCTTAGTTGTAAAAATTTGAGCTTGGAGGAGACGAAGACGGGAAGATGTTGGGTGAGAAATAAAAGAAAAAGAAATCAAAACATGTATAATATAACCATTCATTCATGTACGTATTGACAAAGTGAAGTTAACTAACTGCATATATTATCTATAGTTGGTTGCTTTATTTGGTTGGTACACTTGCCTGTCTGCCTGCCTGCCCGTTCTTGTGCTGGTTGATGCTCTTTTTTCTATGTTTTTATACAATATAAAACCTATTTTGACAAAATGGAAACCCGACTTCAAAAATCAAATATTCTATAACAATAAATGCACTAAAAAGTAAAAAAATAATTGCATGTTCTTGTACCAATTTTAGTTCACCTAAGCAAAAATTTTTAAATATATATGTAAAATTATTGGTATTTTTGTAGTCGGTGTCAGCATAGAGAAATTCACATAACTTTTGGACACCGTCTCCAAAAGTAACAATAATTGTACATATATATTTAAAAATTTTTTGCTTAGGTGAACTAAAATTGGCACTAGAATATGCAATTATTTTTTTACTTTTTAGTGCATTTTTTGTTATAGAATATTTGATTTTTGAAGTCGGGTTTCCATTTTGTCAAAATAGGTTTTATTTCTCGCTTTTTAGTGACTTTGAAGTTCTATAACTGATTTTATTTGTCTAAATATGGGTAGACCTACTAAACGACCTACTAATTTTTAGTGCATTTTTTTATAATAGACTTTCAGTTTTTTTGCATGCATTTTGTTTTTTTTGTAAAAATTTTTTTTTTGGGGTCGGATTCTTTTGGTAAAAAATTTTTTTGAAGTCGGTTTTTAAAAAAATTTTCTTCTTTTCCCATTATGAATGAGTATAGCCTTTCAAAAAAAACAAACAAAAAATTCGCAGAAATCGGTTCACATAAAATGAGAATTTTCCTCGATTTCCCGGTGATCCCCTCACCAGAATGCGATTTGGTGACAATGGGACCAATCTGAAATCAAACCTTTTAAAACAAAAAAAACAAAAATTCAAAATCGGTTCATAAATGACGGAGTTCTGAGGTGACACATATTTAAAAAAAAAAAAAAATACAGACGAATTGAGAACCATCCTCCTTTTTGAAGTCGGGTTAAAAATAGCGTTTGTGATCATATTCAAATTTGAAAAGAAAATATTTTCAAAGTGTATGGATGTATGTATCAATGCCGTTATATAATATTATTGTATTGTTACGTAAACATATGTTTATTTAAAATTTAAGAGGAAAAACTTATTGACGATTCCACTCGAATAACTTAAACAATAAAATTCATCATTAGTTATTGTTTTAGAGTCGATAGATTTAGAAATTTAACCGACGCAGAAGCATAATATTCAGGTGCATTATTTTAAAAAATTCGTTACGCAGGAGCTGCTTTAACTTAGCGAATTTCTTTAGAATACATAAATCACTTTCTAGCGGTCACAATTTTAGTCTGATCAAAATGAAATGTCGCATATGATTTTAGTATTTGCAAGGCAAATTTTATTAATAAATGACATACGTCAAAGGGGAAGGCGGGCATAAAGAAAGAAGAAAACACAAAATATAAAATATATCTCTTAATATTAGAACAATCGAAAAATGCGTAAGGAATAAAGTTGTAGAAAATCATGTTTGCTTCAATTCATCACCTAATCATTTTTGCTCAAATTCTGTACACTAATGTGTACAGAGATATTAAGGAATTTAATTTTCAATCTTAAAACTAGGAGCGATAACAGACACATATATATACATTTTTTGACATCTGCTAGGTAGGATCGATGGATATTTGAAGAAATTTTTGCAAAATTTTGAAGTCGGTACGAGACCAGTTCTATTTCCTTTTAGAAAATTCGCTAATAAAATGAGATTTAGACGGTATGTGTTGTCGAAAGTCGATGTTGAGTTTCAAATTTGAGATTGATAGTGCTTTTTTGGATCACCTCATCGAAAATGGTTACGCAACGCATTAATTCATATATGACTGTTCAAAAACGTTTAACAAAAATTGCACTTTTATTAAAATTTATCTAATACCATTTTCCATATAAAAACTGCCTTTATCTTTATTCAGAGCATAAAACATTCGATTTGAAACATAAATTATTAACGAGTTGAAAAAACTGTGTCATTAAATTCTATGGCCAAAACTGTATTACAAACTCGCAATACTGATTGGATTCGCGTATTTAGATTAAATTTCGCGCTTATTCAGCTCGTGACAATTTTTATTTTATAAACATTTTTTTGAACACATGAAAATATTTTGATTCAGTTTCAACCTTGAGATTCGTGGGTGGTCTAAATATACGTTGATAAAATCAGAAACTTTTATTTATATTTTTCGTCTTTTTCTGGTAAAATAGAAATCGATGTTACAGTTAGGGTTGTTCGACTAGTACAAAATTCTATTGGAAACAGCATAAAATTTTTTCGAATAGATTATTCGAGGCATTATTTTTTGTAACAGACTATAACGAAGACAAAAAATCCGCGACCAAGTAACTAAACGACAAAATATCCCCGATTAAATTCTGGACTGACAATACAATTTAAAGTCTTAATAGCAGGGCCGAGAAAGTGGAACTTTCAAGTTGTTGGAAAAAAAATTTTATGAAAAAAAGTACTGATGTGTATTTCTCATAATTATTATAGAAAAAAATTTATGCGCGATAAAAGGTTTGGAGGTGGTTCTCACAGGATTGTCTAGGCAAGTGATTGAACTCACCATATGTACTAACTTTTCGGAAAATTTAATCCCCTACAAAATGGCCACTGTTTATTACGGTCCTCTCTGGGATTATAAAGTTTCATTGTTAGACATTGTCTAATAAAAAGATGTGAATCTTTGTTCAAATTAATTTTTTTTCTAAATACGTCAAAAACAACATCAACAAGTAAGAAGTTGCCCTTTTTAAAAAAAAATTATTAAAATAATATTAAATAATATCAACACTAATTAAAGCCAAAAAGTTTAATACAATGAGAAAGTTGGTGAAAAAAAAAACACAATTCCATTTTTAAATGAGATAGACAAGCACTATTAAACCCTAAAAATACTAAATTTCATTTTTAAAATGATATAGGCAATCGCTATTACACCATTATATGTTCTCCTAATAAAAATATTATCTATTGATGGTACAATAGTGTTTTACATCGATCAGCGCGCGCAACTTCCGTAACACGCTGAATCGAATTCTCATAACGCGCTAAAAGAAGTATAACTTCAAAAACTCTTCTTTGTGGTAAAAATCAGTTGCTACAAATATATTAAAGTGTTGTAGTCATCGAACAACCTTAACAAGAAGTAAAAAGTATAAACGTTACATTTAATTTAAAATGTATGTATTTTTCAGATATTCTTGATAGTAACAAAAATATATATAAAATGCTAGTTTTTTTTATTTTTAAACTTTCAAGCTTCCTGTTTGAAGGTCGCAGACAAAACCAGCGATAATTTTATTGCTTAGTTTTTGTTAACATGCAACTTCTTCTACCATACAAAACTAGTTTAATGTTGTTAATGTTATGTCGTTTTTAAATACAGTTATGCTGTAATGTAATATAAGTATAGAGTTTATACATACATACACATACTAAGAAATTATGTTATGTCATTCATTGTGTCTTTCACGGCTTCGCACCAGTATATTTTGAAATAAAAACTTTAAAGACATTGGAAAATATCTTAGGTAGAGTTGAATTTTTTTGTTTTGACTATTATATGCGCGTAAGGGGAACTTATTTAAAAGTAGAAGGGCAACGTATTTAAACCATATTTTAATCATATATTTAATACTTAGTATTAAGTATATGTTTCCTCCCATTCATTTTGAAAATAGACTGATCCACTCAAACTGTGACGATATTCGAGGCTTCTTTACAAATTAATATACTTCTAGTATTCGTTTTGGACGCTTACACGCTTAAAGCGCTATCAAGTCTTGTGTTTAGTGTTCGACTTGACGTTGTGTATGTTGACAAAGTACGCCAATGGTAAGAGTTCCACGATAGACACCACGCTTACAGAGGCTTTCTCTATCGAGGTAAGGCATCAAAAGCGTCAGCGTCAAATCGTACTAACTTCCTTAACGAACACTATACAGTATTATAGCCCAATCTGCACACAATGTATAGTGTATCTATTGCTGTCTATATGTAGTGTACTATGATATGGTTTACTTTGTCACACTTAAACTGTATTAAAATCAGTATTGTATAACATATAACATAATACTTATCACTCTCTTACATGTTAATAATATGAGTGCACATTTTTTTGTATTTTCTAACGAGTCATTTCCAATTTTTCTTTATATAAAAAAATAAAAATATTTGTATCATTCCCTAGCGATTTATTCTGTTCTATATAGATCACAATCGAATGTATGTTTATGTGATTTTGTAAAATCAAATTTTTCTACTACTAATTTATATATGACGTTTGGGCAAGTGTTTTTAAAGTCCCGAAGGTATATTAAAAACAATATGTATAGATATATAGGATATATAATAATATACAACATTAGGTCACTGACATATTGTTGTTATCCTTTCCGGTTCACTGTTTTATAAATCCCTAATATATATATATATATATATATATATATATATATATATATATATATATATATACTATTATTGTTCGCTTATTTATGGATATTTTCGAAAATGTTTATTACCTTTAGAATTCGATTTCGAATAAAAAAATTGTATGACATAATATAATTGATGTTGATACCAAAACTTTCAGTCGAAAAATAGTAAAAACAGGACAAAATCTATTTCATCTAAAAGCTTTATATTTCACTTGAGGAATTATAGACGCTCTGTCGTAGCATCTGGGTAGCTCAGTTTCCCACTTTAGTAGCTGGGCAGAGTAGTGGTCTAGAATGCCAGAGGGCTTGGGTTCAATCCCCAGCCAATATGGGTAAACATTTTTGATATCAAAACATTGATGTCAAAATAATATTCAATCTTTTTAATTAAATATTGATATGACAAAATCAACTAGGTATCGAGCCATAGACCTATGGATTTCTAGCCCAGTGTGATACTGTTACACCATAGATGATACTGACGAATGAGTCAATTTTTTCATATCATTGATAGTATTAATTTGTAGTCAATATTTGCTTTTTATTCCACATATTATTTCTGTATACTTTGCCGTCACAATACAATACTGATGTCAATTTCCATTAAGATTACGAAGACACAGTACGACAGAGGTAGCGTACACTATGTCCTTGATTTATTAACTAAATATTGATACGCAAATATTAACACATCTGTCAGGAAACGAACCCTGGGTGTCTAGCCTAGTATGCTACTGCTACACTACAGATGATTTAGATACTGATGATTTTTATATCAATATCTAATTAAAAATTCAATGATATGTTTGCCTATATACAGTATAACCTTAGCATAACGAACCTCAATATAACGGTTTAACAAATTCTTAGAAATCCCCTAGAACTTAGATTTAGAGAACTTAGATAGACTGGCCGTAAGAATTAAAGCAAATATACCTTTACATTACGAATAACTTTTGTAAAAACCTCTTCATAACGATTTTTCAATCATTGCAAAACATAAATAGAAAGTATAATTAACCTCTGCATAAAGTATTTTGATTATTTTGTGACAATTTTTCATTTTCCTTACCTTGCTAAAACGAATCTTAGACCAACCTAACCGCTATATAACAAACCCCATTGTAACCAATTACTTGGTCTAACGAATATTTTCTAATCTCCTTCAGATTTGTTATATCAAGGTTTCACTGTAGTATAGACTAGTTCTTTCATATTATGTCTTCGTTGTCTTGATGGAAATTCTCATTAGTATTGTAGTATTGTGTTGCCTAAATTTACACAAATAGTAAACATGTTAAGTCCTTTTTATTTGACTACGGAACCTTCAACATTGATACTTTTTTTTGTATTCAAAATGCAAAATTTATTACACGGTTTAGAAGAATTATATCTATCACAAGTTTGCATTTTAAATTGGAAAAAAAAATGAATCGAGTAAGATTCAGCAACTATGTGGTTTTTTCGTTTTAATAAATTACATATTATGTGTTTGTTGACTTTCACTTTACGAAAATTGAAAATCTTAAATGAATGATTAAGTGGAAACGTGTTTTCAGATCTTAATACCATATTTTGTCTAGACAACAAATTTACAAGACAAATATTTTCAGTGTACAAAAAACATAAGTTAAAAAAATTCACACTTAAATAAATTTAAGCTTCGCTTTTTTCCTTATTCATTTTGAAAAAATAATAGTACAGTTAATAGACAAGTATCACGTAGTGAATGTAAATGAACAAAATCCTTACAAATTTCGACACCGGAAGTGCCGCCATTTTGAGAAATACTGTATCGGCCTATATCTCCTTAAGGCCAAAATTACCTACCTTTCTTACCTTTCTTGTAGATAATTGAATTTCCTTTTTTTTGTATCACTTACCGTTAACAACTTATACGACTATTACTATTTATTTATTGACTTATTGACCGATATCTCTTTTTCATCATTATAGTATGCTTACCTCGTTTTTATTAACCTTGCACCCGGTGGTGTAACATTAAACGCGTTATAACTAACTATAAAAATAATAATTTTAGACAAAAGAGTTTTAAATAAAAGTTGTAGGTAATTTATAGATTTAAAAGTTAAGTTATTAGCATTTTATTGTTTAAACAATTGTTAGAAGTGATATCGGTCAAAATGTTAATAAATAAATAGTAATAGTCGTATAATTCGTAAACGGTAAGTGATACAAAAAAAATTAGGTGACAAAAAAAAAGGAAATGCAATGATCTACAAGAAAGGTTAATATCATTTTTGGTTTAAAGTGCTCGATGATGGAGATATTGGCCTATATCTACAGTTTTATAGTTATTCTCAAAATGGCGGTACTTCCGGGGTCGAAATTTGTAAGGATTTGGTTTATTTACATTCAGTACGTGGTACTGAACCTAATTATAAAAAAAAAAAGTAATTTCTGTAATTAATTTATGCAGCGCAATATTCTCTAATGATGGTACTATATGGTTTTTATAAAATTTATGTGCTAATTATTCGAATTTTTTTAATGTTTCTTTTTTTGTTTCAGGTATGTGAAATCAATTACCAAAAAAAAAAAATATATATATATTTATATATAAGAGGCATTCACAAATATAAGATCTAAGGTCATTTAATTCAAATCAGCTAATGTTACGTAAGCATAATTTTAATTATATTTAATTATGAGATTTTTAGATAATTTCTTCAAGGATCTCGAAAATTTGGATGATAAAAATAAAACCTTCGTCCCATCTATTGTATAAAAGTAAATTAATTTTGTCTACCTCATTCCTACTCAGTCTAATAAAAGAGTAGTAATGATTCAATGAAAATGATGAAATATCTTGTAAAAATGGTCAAAAAGCACTTCGTTTTTTTATTGACTGGGTCATTACTTTAAAATTTAGTCTAAAATTTTTTTTTACTTTAGTTTCGGAAACACAATTCTTCATCCTCAGGAAAAATATAATAATAGAAATATAACCAAAAATAGAAATATTTTTTACAAAACTTTCAAATATTCGGTTTTCAAAAAAAATTCATGGGATAAAAGTTGTTCATTATAAATATACTAACAACTTTTAGTCGAAAACATTTTTCCAAAAATCGAATGAATAATAGGTACAAATCAGCTAAAAAATAAAAACGCAGTTCGGAACCGTGCCGTAGATTTTTGTGCCGAGTAAACGTCCTGCATGTTTGGACTGTCGCTGGCTGCCGTATGCCTGATGGACCAAGCCGTAGTCCTCGCAGCACTCGTTCGGCAATGAACTTTTTAGACCCGTTGGATTTATTTCGACGCGTACTAACATTTGAATTTCGAGCATATTTACGAGTCACATTGATAGATAGATTGTAGAGGCTACACTTCGACTATAAGGTCCATTGTGATGCCTAAGGATGTGAGTGGAGTGGAAGGAACTTTTGTGTATAGACTAGGAATTGGTAGGATATGCGGCTGCAGCCGACTACGATAGGAACTATGCAGATATTCATCTTGAGTTCGTGAAGAAAAATGCAGAAAACCTTCTCAAGCATAGCTGGTTACTTTGTTCTAGTCCATACGCCGACAGTTTTGTCAATTAACCGCCCCCTTTTTTTTCTAATAATTAACAAACTGCCGATGTCGGGATTCGAACCCATAACGTCCCACTTTCCAAGTAGGCATACTGCGCAGACATAACGACTTAGACCGCTCGACCACTTGGACTGGTTGTATACATAAACTTAAAGCGTTATGTTTTATATGATCCTAAATCTCTGTATACAAAAATTTACTTAAAATAAACATCAACTTTACTGGCTTTACTCTTATGTCCATAAACTTTACTGACAAAAAAACAGTCGACTCTTACTTCTAATTTACAGCGATCAGAGTGTATAAATAGATCTTTTTTTAAAACCCTTAGTATTATTCAACCGATTCTTGTATTTTTCTTATTCACCATTATTTTGTAATAATCACATTAAATTAATAATTTAATGGTAATTACCATGTGATTCAAAATAGGAAAAAAATTAATTCTATTGTCTTTTTTTATGTATGTAAAAAATTAAAATGTTAGATAACATAATTTAAACAATAAAAAAATTGCATACAATTATTCATAATAGGTATGAGTAAGGACTCACATATAAGTATGTATATACACACTCGAAATAAGAAAAATTGAACTAGTCTGTAATTATTTGAGATCAAAACTCGTAACTCTTTTCAATCATCAGCCACATGGTCATTTTATACCAATCACAAGAAAGGAAATATCATCCATCGCGCTGCATTTACATAATTAAAGTTACATGTAAAATTGTATCAAACAGAATTCTCTATTTTGACATAACTAAAAACTTATATCAAAAAAAGAATAATGCGCTTGCTCGGTAAATCAATCGACTGTGAACTTTGACGTGTAAAAACACCTTAACTCTGTCACTCTGCTTCTATGTAACTCTGCAGAAATTAACAATAACCGTGTTTTGTGAATTAGACCGAATAATAGTAGTTTTTTTCCCGGTTGATAAAATTGATTCTAGAAACAAAATTTTGGTATCGGTGTTCGTAAAACGTCTGTCCAAACGCCCGCCCGCCCGTCAACACGATAACTCAAACGAAAAGAGGTAGCGAACTGAAATTGTGTATGGCAAAATCAGACTATATTTGGGAAAAATGAACATAACTTCCTATCTTTGAAACCGTAAGAGATAGAACAAAAATTTAAAGACAATAAATTCCTTTTTTGATAAATTAACAACTTTTTTTCCCCCATAAATTCAGTATATACCGGGTATTGCCAAAAGTTATGTAAAATTCTCTATGCTGACACCGACTCCAAAAATAACAATAATTGTACAAATATACATTTAAAAATTTTTGCTTAGGTGAACTAAAATTGGCACAAGAATATGCAATTATTTTTTACTTTTAAGTGCATTTTTTGTTATAGAATATTTGATTTTTGAAGTCGGGTTTCCATTTTGTCAAAATAGGGTTTATTTAAAATATAGGTTAGTTTCAATTTTTTTTAAAGAAAAGTGTACCTATATTTAAACTTGCTGCACACATGCATACACACAATTAGACATGGAACCGCAAGCAGACGTGCTAAAAGGTTTCAATTCAATTCAAATTACAACAACATACATCATATTATATTTCTTATTTTGTTTTATTGCTCTTATGACTTATACAAGGCCTTTAAATAGTGATATATGTGTGATTATTATAAGTAGATAGGATTATAAATAATATATTTTAATGCATACAGCATAAAATTTATAAATTTATATGTGTACAATGCCGGTTACTGCAGTTTGTTGGTTACAAGTAAAGATAATTATTTGCTAATTTATCATGCTGATGTTGTTTCATGAAAAATAATTCTTTGTATATTTTATATATTTAATACTTTTTTTATTATATACATCGATTATAAAGTTTTATGCAATACCTTTTTTGTATAATGCAATGATACTAATAAAATTGATTTTTATTTTCGAAATGCATAATGCCAGTTATGTATACAGCTTGTATTTTAAAATACACCCAATCTGGAAACAATGTATCTATCGCTGTCTAATAAAAGTGTACTATGATATGGTGTACTTTGTTACATATACATGTAGACAAACTCACGATGTGTACATGCACGAGTAAGATGCAACTATATATAAATAATCGTAGTTAGAGAGTGATAAGTATATATAGTTATCATACTATAGTTATATGTTATACAATACTGATTTTAATGCAGTTTAAGTGTAACAAAGTGCACCATATTAGAGCACACTGCATATAGACAGCGATAGATACAATATACATTGTTTCCAGATTGGGTGTATTTTAAAATGTAAGCTGTATGTATACATAATAGTCAATCATGAGTCGGCTCATAGACACTAAACAAGGATACATAACTCCATGTTAACAAATAATTGGCAAAAATAAGATGTCAGTAGTGTTCCTTCGGCACCGGAAACAGAACAGAGAGTATAAGGCGCGAGTTTTAATTGAAAAACATTACGCATTTATAGTATTATAAAAATTATTTCCAGCCAAAGTATTTTTCCAATAAAATATTTTTTTAAATAAATGATAAGTAATTTCAATTTTTCAATAAGGAATTAGTTGAAGTGATAGTTAAAATTCGCAAAATAATTACATAAAAGTATTTTAAAAAATCAAATAATTAAATAGTAACCTGCAATGTTGGAATTGTAAAAATGAAAATAAATTATTGAATCAGATATTAAATTAAACTTTTATTTATTAATAATAATGCTGAAAATTAATATTTAATATAATGTCATACAATTTAATTAATTTTGGAATATTTATATTCGCTTTTGGTACTTTAAAAAGTCCTGGTTTTTTAAATCCAATTGATCCCGTTGCTTATTGTCACAAGCACTACCGCTTTTACAATTGTCTATTGCACAAACTCTTCCCATTTTAAATGTTTTTTAATCAGTTTTTTATTTAATAAATTTTTTTAAACAAATTTCATACTTCAAAATAATCACTTCAAAATAAAACTAGTTACTTTTGCCTACATCATTTATATTTATTATACTATACCGTACGTTTAGTTTACATCTTCGCATAGCAGATCTCCCACGAGTATGAGAGAGTACATATGTATACATTAAGACCTCCTTCTCATACACATTGCTTAATGTATGCATATGTACTCTCTCATACTCGTGGGAGATCTGCTATGCGAAGATGTAAACTAAACGTACGGTATTTCACTTCGGTACGGATGAGTTCCTATCAAAAACTAGCGACCCTAGCGGCATAAAAAGTAAATATAGCTTCTACCATTTCGTTGCCATATTTTGTCAATTTTCCCGTTTGATTTGGATCTCCTTTATATAGTCTTCATGAGAGTCGGAAACTACTCGGAGGCCATTTTTTTTGTAACATGTCTTTCAAAATATGATAAATATTAAGGAATGAAGTTTGTGCCACATGGTGCTTTGTAGTTATAATTTTTGTTTGTTAATTTGTTAATCATTTTGATTAGATTAAAATTGTAATCCCTAGAGAGTGATTTATGTATTCTAAGGAAATTCGCTAAGTTGAAGCAGCTCCTGCGTAACGGATTTTTTTAATTGTCATGACAAATTAAAAATTACATCAAAGTTCCAAATGCATTTAAATAATTTGGGAAACTACTCGCACATTTAAAACTAGTACAAAACCAGTACTTTGTTTAAAAAGATATGATGACATAATTAAACAACCTTGAGGGTACACAATATAATGATTTATAAATACATGCTTTTATTTACATTCTATATTAAATAAGACTTTTTAATATTTAAATAAGTATTAAAAAAATGTTGAAGAAAAACTGCTAAGAAACTGATACAATACAATAAAAAAATTGTCAATTTAAAAAAAAAACTTTATTAAGTTTTAAAAAAATTTATTAAATTATTAATGTTTAAAATTTGATTGTGGGTGATTCATTCGGTTTGTAAAGAATATCATTTTAATTTAGAAAAAAAATGGGGTAATTTTATTAAAAAAGGTTACAATGAATCATGGATGGTGTATCATTCATTCATTTATGCAGTAACTTGTGTTGTTTACAAATCAGTTCTAAGAAATACTTATATAAAACCATGTTTTTTTTTCTCCAAATATTTGTCTATATTTGTGGTTAAAATTCCTTGAAATTTGATCATTTTCAGTCGATTGGTAAATTGCATTTTATATGTGGTGAAATTGTTATTGTATTTGCTTCAGACAAACTTTATGGATCAAAACTGCATAAATAAAAATAAAATGCTGTGTCCTTTTAAGGTATTTTTAACACCAAATGCATTTTATACAATTTTTTTCAAATTTAGATGGATAGATAGATTGTGAAGGCTGCCGTAGACGGACTACTCTTTGACCATAAGGTCCATTGTGTTGCCTAAAGATGTGAGTGGAGTGGAAGGAATTTTTGTGTAAATATACTAGGAATTGGTAGGATTAGCGGCTGCACCCAACTACGATAGGAACTATGCAGATATTCATCTTGAGTTAGTGAAGGAAACTGCAGAAAACCTTCTTAAGCATAGCCGGTTACTTATTCTTGTCCATACGCCGACAGTTTAGCCAATTTACCGCCCCCTTTTTCTTTTATAACAGGGAATATGCATGAAAATATTTTTTCACTTGAATTGAAGCATGTTTACTTGACAAATATCAAGGTAAAATTACTTTTTAAATAACTTTAAAAATAAGCGAGATATGAATGATTGAAATTCCCGATTAGACAAAGAGGGTGATAGCCCTCTTGATATGTTATGTGACGTCATATTACACCATTTAAAATACACGTAAAACACCGTTTTTAGTATTTTTGCAAGAAAGAGACAGATAATAATCTTTTAAAGCTTGTAACTTCCTTGATATTTGTCGGATTTTAATTTCGTTTTTAAATATTATTACAGTATTAACAGTATTTTCACATTCTGAAAATAAATGTGAAAAAAATTTTTCGTGCATATCCCTTATTGACAAACTGCCGATGTCGGGATTCGAACCCATAATCTCCCAGTTACTAAAAATTTTGATCTAGGAAATTGGGGCAAAAATCGAAATTTATTTGTATCTTTAAAGTTGTTAAATGATGAATTAAAACCTTAATCATTAAAATTCCTGGAATTTTGTTTTTAAATATTGGCTGTTTAATCAGCACATAAGCGTAAAAGCCTGAAGTAAGATATGGCCTGTTTATTTAATTTACAAATATTTTTCTTGAAAAATGTGTAATTACCCTACGATAAGAATGAAAATTTCTAACTGAAAATAATTTTCCTTTAAATTTATTATGAAATTCACAAGTATCTTAATAATAATTTTATCAATATATGTAAAAGAATTACACATGTGATAACGAAATTTTATTTATTTCTTAGAAAATGAATAATATTTAGATTATATTGTACTTTGAAAAACATTGTCAATATTTATTTAAGGAAGTTTCAGCATGAAATCATTTTTCGACAGATTTTGGTCATTTTTTTTGCACAGTCTAAAAATAACGTTTTCTAATAATCCTGATGTTTCAGAATTTTTGACCGTGTAGAACGCGAGATAATTAATAACAATTATTCTCTCTCATTAGAAGCATGTAAAACATCATGCCCGGCCAACCATTATCTGTTGTATTAAAACAATAATACTCGGCATAAAAAAAACTAGGATAGTAAAAATAATATTTGTTATATAAATTTAAAAAAAAATCCCGTTTTGTTTTCGAAATATAATAGTCAAAAATTTTGTTTTATTTCAAAATTACATTAATTTGTATATACTTATGTATGTGTGAATATTTTGTGTATGTGTGTATATGTATTTGTTCTATTATAAAAACAAACCGGGTTTTTGTCCTGATTATCCAAGACAGTGTTGGAACTACCTTAAATAAATAATTTGATTAGATAATTTCTACCGAGGTGGAAACTCGTTGAAAAAAACAACTTTCTGATGTAAACTTACTGCATGCACGTTGTAAAAAAATAAAACAAACGTTGAATTATAAATATACTAAAAAGACCAAATTTATTCTTTACAAATAAATTTGTTTCTATACCAAAAAAATTATAGAAATAATTAGTAAAAGACGTTTTACCCCTTAAAAAAAATCGCAATAATTTGATTATCTTCGATTCTGTTTAAAATCGCGTTTCTGGGTCATTTTGAAAATTAACAAATTATGAAAATTAACTTGATTAGTCATAGGTTTTGACTAGTTAAAATTTGATAAGTCATATGGTTATCAAAATAATTAGCAATATAAGTTTTCGAACCCAGAGTCATGGACTCGACTAGTGAGTTACATGCTATATCTTAAAACGAACAAGCCTAACATTAAATTTGACTAAATTTTCGTTATCCTTGGGTCCAAATTACCTTAATAAAATAATACTCATCCATTTTAAAGACAAACAATTTTTGTTCAATTTTTTCAAATTTTTCTAATTAACCTTTAAAAACATCGAGAAAATAGAAAAACATTTTTACCTTCGATTCTGTTTAAAATCATGCATTCTAGGTACTTTTGATCCACAAATTCTGAAAATTCATTTGCAAATACGTTGTCGAACCCAGAGTCATGGAATCGACTAGTGAGTTTCATGCTATAACTTAAAACGAACGAGCGAGCCTAAAATTAAAATTTGACTAAATTTTTGTTGTCCTTGGGTCCAAATTACTTTAAAAAAATATGTTATCTTGGTTTCATTCTACCACTAGCAAAGCCGTAATTCTATCTTAACCATATGACTTATCAAATTTTAACTAGTCAAAACCATATTTAATTCTATCTTTAAATTGAATTATCTCAAAATTTCTAGAGTTAGAATAGTGGTCTTTAAGAGCTAAGAAACACTAAATTTTCAAAAAAAAAAAGATTTTTTCGTTTAGAAAATTTATTAAACGTTATAACATTTATTTTATGACTAGAAGTTTTTCATAAAAGTACACGAATATATGACGTCAATTTTTCTGACAATTTATTGTCGGGTCATTTATAAAAATTATAATATCATATAATAGAATGCTTAAAAGTGGTATTATACTTTCGATTCACACTTGTTTAAGTAATTTTAAAGATAAGATTTATAAAATAAAATTTTGATATAATGACCTGTTTTAAGTAGGTGTATCAATTCCAATGTATTTAAGGATACTCATGTGCTAACAATTGTACATTCATAAAAAATTCTACAAACTCCAACATAGTATATTCATAAAATTCTAAAAAATCCATAATCAAGTTTAATCATATTTTTGTCGTAAATTAAAATTCATTATTTTAATAAACATGCTTGTTTTATACCGGTCCAAGTGGCCGAGCGGTCTAAGGCGTTGCGCAGTATGTCTACTTGAAAACTGGAAGGTTATGGGTTCGAATCCCAACATCGACAGTTTGTCAATTATTAAGAAGAAAAAAAGGGCGGTTAATTGACTAAACTGTCACGTATGGACAAGAACGAAGTAACCGACTATGAGAAGGTTTACTGCTGTTTCTTTCATGAAATCCAGATGAATATCGGCATAGTTCTTATCATAGTCGGCTGCAGCCATTCCACTCACATCCTTAGGCATCACAATGGGCCTTATAATCGAAGTGTAGCCCGTTCAGGACAGCCTGTACAATCTATCTATCTATCGATGGTTGTTTTATTATGTTTGTATAACTCGTGTATATTTACTTAAAGGTTGCTATTGTTTCTAAAATGTACCAAAATAGTTGCCATTATACCGATTAAAATAATTAATAATTAATTCTAAAGTTCGATAACACTATTTTTTTTAAAAGTTCAATTAAATCCAATGTATATTAGAAAGAATATTTTAAAACAATATTTATCACAGTGTTTTATTTATTACAAGTTAAAAAACAATTTTATTTTCCTATAAGGCTCTTAAAATACTTGATTTTTAATCGTTGTTAACTTTTTCTAATGATCGATAAGCGTTTTTAAAAGTTAGAGATAACATAATTAAGTAATTAAAATTGCTTAATATCAAAGATTCAAAGATTCATCTAATATCAAATCTCACGATTGAACGTCCTTAAAGTTGTTAATCGATTGCTCAGAAGATATCATTAGTAGAGGTCGATATTTTAAAATTTGTTGTCAATTAAAAATTTACATATTTGTATGTATGGAATAAATGACTAACTAAAATAACATCAACGCACAAACAAACCAATGGCCCTTACTAGAGCTGCCAAAACGGAAGAATGTTCAATTGATATGATTTCGAAGGAAACGAAAAAGCAGATACCCTAGAAAAGAAGGGAGGCAAAATACCTTTCATAATCCCATAACCTATTTTAGGAATTTCAAAAACTGCATGTAAACAAATGATCAACGAGTCGGTAAGAGTTAAACACCGTGATCACTGGGAAAATATGCAGCTACAAAAACTCGTAAAAATACTGTTTCGGAATGCATCCAGGAGGCTGTGCCTCAATGCAATCAACGGGATACAACAACGAGATTACCGTATTCATCACCGGACCATCCAGCCGCATCATCTTTGACTGCGAATCTCTCAGTAACAAGAGATTCCTCAAATACAGTATATTCGGGATGAGATATACCGAATATATGAAACTTCAGGAAAACATGATAATCAATGATAATCAAGCTCCTGGCTATTGCCAAGACGGGAGAAGTGAACCTCATCAGCCTGAAGTAGAAGGGAGAAAACATTGGCCCATAAGGTCGAAATGGAATACTTTTTATACCACAAGATATATCTATCTATCTACTGAATACTATGGATTACTATGGCTTTTTTAGTATTGGGGAACTTCAAAATGTAAAAATTCCATGAAAACTCAATATATATTTTGGCACCCAATACTAAATCTAATTTACTGCAGTGTACTTGTCGCAGATGGATTGTCAAATCCGCTATTTTACAAAACCGCTAGTTGTTTTACATAACAACTCTGTTATGTAAAAAAACTGAACAATGTTTAGCGGTTTTACATAATTACTGAACTTTAACACGTAATAATGCTTAAACGTTTTGCATTTATCAATGCAGCGGGTCAACGATTAGACGTTATTTAAAACAGCGTAAAATGAAAGGTTAGATTGTAGATATTAGTTTAAACGGAATTTTAATGGAATTCCCATTACTAAAGGTACTTTTTCCTAATAAGTTCTATATATTTTAGATATAGTGTCAAAAATTATTGAAATTAAATAAGGTAACTATTACAACCGTGTACTACAATCTTTCACTTCTTTCCCCGAGTTGGCCGGGTTTGAATGCTTTTGGGCCCCGTACTAAAAGGCGTTCTATATATTTGAGTTATAGTGTCAAAAATTATTGAAATTAAATAAGGCAACTATTACAACGGAGTACTATAATCTTCATCGGTCATACCCCGAGTTGATCGAGTTTACATGTTTTTGGGCCCCGCACTAAAAGGCGTTATATATATTTCCCTATATCAAAACGCTCTTTGTGACTAACGATAAGCTGTTCTGCATTACGTCTAAACGTGGGTAGCAGTTTTGCAAAACGTATCGCAATGAAAATCCAGCTGGACTTCGTTCAGTTGTTTAACAGAACGGATTTGTTTTGCAAAACAACTAGCGTTTTTTTAAACAGAGGATTCGACTACCCATCTGCGACACACAGCGTCAAAAGTAAAGCTATCATTTAAAAATTTTATAATTAATTTGTGCCTCATTTATTCGGTTTTCGAAAAATTGCTTTGGATAAAAGTTGTTCATTATAAGTATACTAACAACTTTTATTCGACTCATTTTTCCGAAATCATAAGGCACAAATCAATTATAAAACTTTTAAATGATCGCTCGACCTTTGACGCGCTGACCTAGAGATAAAAAAATTAGATAGAAGTCTAAGAATATTATATAATTATGAAATTAAACTATGTAAATAGGTGCAAATTAATTAACTGCTGAAAGGATAAATTATTGTTATTGTTCTCGAACTCACAACAATATTATTAAAATGTTTTCCTTTTTAAAAACTAACTTATTATGTAACTTTTATAAATAGATTTAAAAATAAATGACTCGAATGCAATTTCTTTTGAAAACTAGTTTTATTGTGAAATTATTCATTTTGATTTTGATTAAGTGCTTCTTCGTATTTTGTGTGAATATTCGAATAAATTCATGTTCTGTTTTAATCTTTTGATATTTTACACTTAAAAATATTTACTCTTGAAATGGCACATTGTTTGCATATTGTAGTTTCTAAACAAATCAACTAGATTTTTCAACTCAAAAATGACAGTTTTGTGTATGCAAATTATCAATTTTAGCTGCAACAACGTATTTCAATTTTGTTGTCTAATGAGCAATTGTCTAGTTAATGTATAATTAAAACAAAATATTTACTTTTGGTGCGCAGACATAGACTAATGGTCACATTGGTATGTACTTAGTTTTCCCATGTGTGTCGGACATCAATGTCTTTCTCTTTAGACTTATAAACATATGCTGCAATGTATACCGAGTGTGTCAGTTGAATTTGTAGCGGTATCGCTTCTTCATTAAATTATTATTATAATTTTGTTCATCATTTTTAGTTGTTGCATAACAACTATAACTTCCCCCTATTATCACGGTTGCTTTGAATGTTAACAACCTTGATAATTTACATATTAAAATATATAATATTTCATAAATCAAATCAATAAAGATCAATTATATCTTTCATATGTTTATTATTTATTTAAATAATAATTATTTATTATAATTATCATCTATCTCTACAAATTCATTTATGTAAATGTGACTCACGTCTGCAAACAGTTCCCTCTTTCCCACTGGGCACTCTGGCCACGTGCCTTGGGCCCAGCGATCGATATGGGCCCCCTAGTTCCTACCAGATGTAAAGTGCCCAGGGCCTCCAATAGACGACCCTTCAAGCATAACTCTCTAATACTGGATAATATACTCGTTCAATTTTTTTACATTTATTTTTCAATGTTTTAAAATCTTGTTTAACAAATGAAAATAACAACTGAGTACCCGGTTTATACAGATTCCTTATCATTTAACTGTTTACATAAGCTTTTATACCCAGTATATGTAAATAAATATACTATTAAGTTTGATCACGACTTTATAACGCTCAAAAATATTGATCGTAGGTATGAATGTTTGGCATACGTGTTCATAAAATAGAATTCGGCCATTTCCGCATGTCCGTCCGTCTGCCTGTCTGTCTGTGGACATGATAACTAAAGGACGAATAGAGATAACGAGCTGAAATTTTGTGTGTGTCAAGTTCGTTAATGGGCAAAATCGGACCATATTTCGGAAAAATGGACAAAACTGCGTATTTTTGAAACTATAAAAGATATAACAAAAATTAAATAACACAAAATCTTCTTCTTTTTAAAATACGCTTTTCCTTATGACCGGAAAGCGTGCGGCGGCGAAGAACTCGCCTATCTTTCATATTTTAGTGTTAATTATCAAGCCTTAAAAAGGTATGCGTATAAAATGAGAGAACGTCGCCTGTCACCATCTCCTGGTCTATTTACGTATTTTACGAAATAAACTTTTTTGACATCGTAATCATTTAAAAATTGTTTTTAATTCGTTCGACTACGTCATCCATTACCATGAATACCCTATGTATTAGTTGAAAAAAGAATAAAATTAGACCTTTTCATTTCAAATCACGATTTGTCTTTGTTTCGGACAGATGTCAAAAAAATCAATGTGAAGAAATGAATAAACAATACTTCTCATCTTTTTTCATCTTATTGTAGACAGTACGAAAATCGCATGCGCACAACACCCTATGAGAAGGTCTAGATTAAGTGACAAACATCACGTCAAGTATGAACTCATTAAAATTAATTAAAAGCATGTGAATAATCAATTATACATGAAACACTCTATATATTCGAAATGTGTACAGTTTTGTACTTAATAATTATTATAAATACAGCCAGGCGTCATGTTTGAATTTGATGCAGATAATATGATGACTCATAGTCAAAAGAATGTCTATTTGTGTGTACACAATATTATATTGTGAATGTATTTAAATAAATAATATATGTATTGCATTTAATAATAATAATATTATTATTAATATGTACTTAATAATTATAATTAAACATCAATCTAATTCCACTGAACCTAACTCTATACTGTTCTTTCTACTCTTTCTACAAATAGTCTAGAAAGAATCGGCGCGATAGACGATAACTATTCCGATAAGATTTTTTTTTGTCAGATTGCTTTGAAAAAATGCTAAATTTAATAGAAATGCAGTTTGGCATGGGGCTTTGTGAGCCCAAAATTTTTTAAACTATTTTTTCCCCAATATGACTCCATTTTTTCGTAAACTTCATCGTTATTAAGTTGTATGCAATTTCAGTTATAGACAATGAGAAGCGCATACGTTTAACATACGTTTAAGCGCCTATTTGACAATTCTAAAACAAAGCTTAGGAATCAAATAATCTGTAATTATTCTTAAGAATAAATATGTTTTTAAACCTTGAAAACAACCTTTTCTGCGTTTTTTTATTATATATATTTATTTGTTCATAGCTCTGAAACGTCCAAGTTTACGAATAAATGACAAGAGACCTGTTTAAAATGACGCAAAATACCTCCATTCGTATCAAAATATTCGGTTATTCGGGTTGAAATTGACATTAGTAGTCTATTGTGACGTATAAGTATTCACAAATAATAATGTGCCGCGGCATTTTTGTCTACCGCCAAATTTTTATAGTGTGCCGCCAAATTTTAGAAATGTATATAGTAAAGTATTAACCAACATAAAAACGAAAAAAAAGATCGAGACTGTTAAATGTAGAAGATGATATGAGAGTAGCATTGTCATTTTTACGACCAAATATAAATGAAATTATCAAAAACCATCAAGCTCAAATTTCTTATTAAAAGTATTCTTATTATTAACTTTTAATCAATCCCTTAATAAACGCACTGTTGTTTTTGTAGTACATATCAAAATTCTTATCATAAACTATTTTACACAGTGTATTATTATAGGTAAGTCAACAATTTTTAAACTTATCTTTTTCTTTGTGTGCCGTCAAATTTTGAAATCGTTAAAAAGGTGCCGCGACATAGTATACACTAGTTCTGGTATTCTCTGTCTTCGTAACCTTAATGGAAATTGACATTAGTATTGTATTGTGACGCTTAAGTATGCACATATAAAATAATATGAAGAAAAAAACAGCTTACAAAAATTGAGACCAAAATTCCCCATGACAAAAAAAAAATTACGTCGGAATAGTTTCCAACACTCATGCGCCAATTACTCCTAGATTAATATACAAATCATCAAAACTAATACATATTTATTATTTACTTAATTTGTCTGTAAGGGGTATTTACAATAAATTTGTACCTATAATTACTTTTACTTTTATTTAAATAACCGTAAACTTTGATAATATTTTATATATAGAATGAGAAATATTGCATCTAATTATTTTAGGGTCGCCCATAAAATACGTACGCATAAACGTATGTCCAAACGTGTCGTGCGACGTTTGAAATCAATTCCTACGATTTATTTCAACTTAAAAATTTTGTTTATTCGCAGCACGCAGGAGAAAGTCAAATCAATAACGATATATTTATTCGGTCAAAATAGCTACGTCTTCATGAAATGTACTAATAATTGTCGAAGAACACAAATAATTTTATTTTAATAATTTATGTATGATGCTAATAATCATAAAACCTAAACATAATACTTCATTAAGGGGGTGGGGTTGATGTTTAGTGACGTATTATTTGGTAGGGGGTGACAAAAATGTGACACAGAGGAAGGGTGGGGTATAAAATGCGTAGATTTTACGAGACATTTTTATAAATTCAATTGAAAATTGCTTACATCAAAATCAATAAATTTGTTGCAAAGTGAATTTTGGTTCGTAGGGTTGATAAAACGGTGATGCAATGCTCGAACACGAGGGCATTCGTTTGTCTTTATTAAAAAATTTTAAGATTTCTTGGACCCACGCTGTACAAACATATTTATTTTGGTATTGTTTATTATTTTGGGTCAAATTGTTATTTCAGGTGGTTTCTAAATTTGCATTGTTTATTTTGTTTATTAACTTTCATGTGAGATCGAACCATTCGAAAGTTTAGTTTTTACTATACAGGGTGATTCATTTCAAACAATGCCCCTGAATATTTTATATGTGATAACCGATTTCTGCGAAATTTTTTTTTTTTTTTGAAAGAGTATACTCATTCATAATGGGAAAATAAGCAAATATTTTTTAAAACCGTCTTCAAAAAAATTTTTTACAAAAAAAAAACAAAATGGATGTAAAAAAAACTGAAAATCTGTTATGAAAAAATGCACTAAAAATTAAAAAAAAAAAACAACGGATAAAAAAAAATGTGTTATAAAGAAATGCACTAAAAGTTAGTAGGTCGTTTAGTTGGTCTGCCCATATTTAGACAAATAAAATAAGTTATAGAACTTTCAAGTCAATAAAAAGCGAGAAATAAAACTTATTTTGACAAAATGGAAACCCGACTTCAAAAATCAAGTATTCTATAACAAAAAATGCACTAAAAAGTAAAAAAATAATTGCATATTCTTGTGCCAATTTTAATTCACCTAAGCAAAAATTTTTAAATATATATGTACAATTATTGTTATTTTTGGAGGCGGTGTCCAAAAGTTATGTGAATTTCTCTATGCTGACACCGACTCCAAAAATAACAAGAATTGTACATATATATTTAAAAATTTTTGCTTAGGTGAACTAAAATTGGCACAAGAATATGCAATTATTTTTTTACTTTTTAGTGCATTTTTTGTTATAGAATATTTTATTTTTGAAGTCGGGTTTCCATTTTGTCAAAATAGGTTTTATTCTATACAAACTTTATTTAATTATTTGTATAATGTATCAGAAGGTGAAATGAGTAAGTATACTACCTGTATACATAATATGCATGTAGATAGTTGTAGGGTATATGATATGACATACACGTTTGTCTTTGACTTTGGCTAATGGATATACTACTTAGATAAGTTGTAGAGAAAGTTTTTTTTATTTTTTATATCAGTTCTTTCTTTTGTAGTTGTAAGTGAAAAATGAAGTGTTAAATATTATTATTATTTTAGAATTCAGTTTCAATTTATTATGTACGAGAAAATATACTCATCGAAAAGTTCACCATATATGCAGTCTGTTTTCAAAAGAATTTCTAATAGGATATCAATGTTAAATAAATAAATAAAATATTTACTATAAAACCATACATACATACACATCCTTACAAACATCTAGTTGCTTGTGGTATGATGTTTGATTGATGTCATTTAAGAGTGGGGACTTAGTTATGCCCACTTAATTTATAATATTATTATTCATTATGTATGCATACACACACTATAGACTACAAAGTTCCGCCACTATTTTTATTTCTTTATGAAGCATTGTGTAGTTACTATAGTAAATAATATTTAACATTGATTCTCTATTAGCAAAGCTTTCCAAAACAGACGGTGTATGTACTAAAGATGTTTTTATTTTTACAAAACGATCAAACCTTTTATATTACATTTTATATGAACAAAGGCCACTTACAGTTTCCTTTTAGGTGATTTTTTCTTAAATTTAGTTGAGAATGCGTATCTATTTTTGTAGAATATAACGTGTTCAGAATATCTTACACATCCTTTGGAATACTACGCAAAATTATAACACTCACATTGGACATTTAACTACATCATGGACCTACCTCAGTAGTTTATATGTAAAATATATCAATTTTCATAAGAGATGAATATATCTATGGCCGAAAGAGTATCCTGTATTTCCCATTCACGTCAATCCAAATCTGAAACAATTTACTGCTTGAGATTACTTGGGAATATACGATATGTGAGTGCATGATTTAATCACTTATTTGGGTATCGGTACTCAGATCTACCTGGTTTTCATATCGTTATCAATAATGGTACTTGTATATTGCATTTGCCCAAAATTATATAAATGCATTTGTATTCGTTAAATATACTCTCCGACCCATGAATATCTAGTTCGGAGAGATTGTCAAAGAATGACTGATCCAAGTGGTAGTACCAGTCTACTCCTAGCAAAAGCTGGACACTAACAGAGAAGCTGGGTTATTGTTTCCTCTTCCACCTCATCGTGTCAGCTCCTGCAATATTTGTGGCGCACTGGCAGGCCCATGCACCGCTAGGCTGTAATGACGGTATTGCTTATGGAGGGCCTATATGGAGGGAGATAATATCTTCGGAATAACTCTGATTGTATTCTGACCATAACTATCTTGCACTACCATAAGTACGTTCCTCTCTTGACTTGGTATCGGCTTTTCTTCGAATGGTTTCATTCAGAAGTAACTTGCAGTTCGCAAGCTAGTGTACACCTGAATGTTTAGAGATGCTTGTGTTCGATAGCTTTGTGTTATTTCTGGCCAGTTCGTCGGCTTTGCAATTCTCTGGAATGTCTCTATGGACCGGCACCAATATGAGGTTTACATTGACATTTGCCGATAGCTCATTCAGAGAAATCGACAATCCTGTGTGCCACCTTAGAGGATGGTGTTCAGTAGCTGTTAAACTAATAATTTCAAAATGACCGTTATATTCATCATCATTATCACCATCAATTACTCTTAACTAAACAGCCAAATGACTAAAAACGGAAAAAATAAAACTTTCTAAAAAAAATATATACATACACATATTCTCATAATATAACCTTCAATAACCTCTGCATAACGTAGTACACATAGTCACAAAAGTAGCGTTCTTTTTTTGAAAATTATATAATTGATTTGCGACTTATTCATTCGGTTTTCGAAATATGTTTCGTCTAAATGTTGTTCATTATATATATTCTAACAACTTGTTATTATATATATTCTAAAACCGAATAAAAATGGCACAAATTAATTATAACATTCTTTGACAGAAAATACTTGATATTAGAATTCATACATAACTAGAATAGAAATCGAACCCACGATCTCTGGTATTCTAAACCAACGCTCTGAGCTACCTGAGATGTTATGGTAGTGGATTGCATACGATCTCTCACTATCTTGATGTCAATGTAATATTAATTTGTTTATTTATTATTTACATATCTTTTTTTCTAGTTAACTAGCGTCTATTTATCTATTGTTAGTATGGTTGTCTTTCCGGTTATATTACACCAACGGAAGTGACTGGAAGTTACTTAATTTGACATTTAAGTAGTATGTCTGAACATTGATTACATTCTTTGGCATCAAAATCATCATCATTAGATATATAAAATTTAAAATAACATCTAACTAAGTGAATTGTTTAAATACTTGGTATATACTGAGTTTATGAAAAAAAGTTTCAAACAAATATTGTTTATTTCAAGTATTTATTTAACTTGTAACGTATGTATGTTCGGGTCAAGTTTTGCAAGCTGAATTAGAATCACTTCCTCTTATCCTACGGAGTTAAGTTTTAACATGTTGGTGACAATGCATTTTTATGGTAAGCATGACAAGAATTGACAAGGCGAAAGGGGGGTTTAGAGGGAGGGGGAAACAAAAAAAATTTGGTACATCTCTGTTAATATTGAAAAAATTCAAAAATACATAAGAAGTAAAATTGTAGAAAATTAGTTTTTCTATAAAAAGCTTGTTTTTAAAAATGTTTTTTTTTAATAGAAACTTATTTTTAAAAAAAGTATATTTTTTGTTTTTAAATTTTTGTTCTATCTCTTACAGTTTCAAAGATAAACAGTTTCGCTCATTTTATCCAAACATGGTCCGATTTTGCACATTTGCACGTATTTGACCTTACTTGTTAGCTCTAGAACACATATACGAAATTTCAGTTTTCGGGTTTACGGACGGACGGACAAACAACTTTGCAGAAATGTACCTACTAATATGGTGATTGTATGAACACCAAAATTTTTTTTCTGCGATCAAGATTTTCAAGTGTTACAAAGTCGGAACTAAATGTAAATATACCATGGTATGTATTGTATACCGAGTATAAAAAACATCGCTACTTTTGTTACCATGTGTGTACTTACATCTAACAACAATATGTCTTATATAAATAATATAAACACACATACACACACATATGTACATACACACACACTTATGTACATACTGAGCGAGTTCTAAATAAATAGTTTTTATCTAAATTAGAAAAGAATGAAGATAGATTAGATGTGTCGTAAATAATGTCTAGATTTTTTTTCACCATTTCACATTCATTATGTGGTGTTATTTTGTGTGTGGCTCTATTCTTCTTTACATACGAGTCATTCCATATGAAATCATCCAATCACCAAAGCTGCCATATTTTAGATAGATAGATTGTATCGGCTGCCCTGAACGGGCTACACTTCGACCAGACCATAAGGTCCATTGTGATGCCTAAAGATGTGAGGATGTGAGTGAAGTGGAAGGAATTTTTGTGTGTAGACTAGGAATTGGTAGGATGTGCGGCTGCGGCCGACTCTGATAGGAACTATGCCGATACTCATCTGGAGTCTGTGAAAGAAACTGCAGAAACCCTTCACAAGCATAGCCGATTACTTCGTTCTTGTCCATACCAGTTTAGTCAATTAACCGCCCCAATTTTTTTTCTTAATAACTGCCGATGCCGGGATTCGAACCCATAACCTCCCAGTTTCCAAGTACACATAACGCCTCAGATATACGCCTTAGACCGCTCGGCCACTTGGACGGTCATATTTTAGATTTTGCTTAAACTTTGTGAAAATTAAAAAATTAAAAGTCGTATTTTTTGTGTTTACGGTTTTAGCTGTTAAAATTTCACTATTAGAGATACCTACTTGATTAAGGGGACATTTTAAAGCTAAAAAATAGTAGTTTCTGGGAAAAAAAATAAAAATTCATATAACTCATATCTATCCATACAAAATAATATGGTACTGAATATATGTATAGTTTCACCCCAAATATATGAACATATGGGAAAAGCGAATTTTATCGGACTGAAGTAAACGGGGTAGCGCATTGGACCATAAGGTCGAATGAAATACTTTTTAGACCCCAAGATGTATCTATGTATCTTACGTATAGTTTATTAATTTTTGGTGATTTTCAAGTGACTACGGTACCTGTGCTATTGAATGTAGAGAAGGCTAATAGGGAATATGCAAATTTTTTTTCACATTTATTTTCAGAATATAAAAATACTGTTAATACTGTAATAATATTTAAAAATGAAATTAAAATCCGACAAATATCAAGGAAGCTATTAGCTTTTAAAGATTATTATCTGTCTCTTTCTTGCAAAAATACTAAAAACGGAGTTTTACGTGTATTTTAAATGGTGAAATTGTAATATGACGTCACATAACATATCAAGAGGGCTATCACCCTAATCGGGAATTTCAATCATTCATATCTCGCTTATTTTTAAAGTTATTTAAAAAGTAATTTTACCTTGATATTTGTCAAGTAAACATGCTTCAATTCAAGTGAAA
Source organism: Nineta flava (assembly GCA_963920215.1). Taxonomy (NCBI): domain Eukaryota; kingdom Metazoa; phylum Arthropoda; class Insecta; order Neuroptera; family Chrysopidae; genus Nineta; species Nineta flava. The sequence goes on from OY986041.1 coordinate 110,901,914, forward strand.
AAAAATTTTCATGCATATTCCCTATTGTTCTCAGATATCAAGTGCACATATTGTACGAGATTAAAAAATTCAAATCAACTCGTTCCGTCCTCTCGTCATGAAAAAATTTTAGCTTGAAATTTTGAATTTTTAATAATTTGTATATTTCAGGCTATAATTTGGACCTGTGGAAGAAAAAAGTTTGAAAATTCTAGAAAATCTCTCGCGTATCTACATGTGTTTAAAAATAAGCAAAAAATACAGTGATTTGTTTAGTTACTTACAATATTCTATTCTTTCGTGTAATACTTTTTGCATAAATATGTTGGAACCTTTATTATAAAATTATGTCGTATATAATTTAGAACAATTAAAACTTTCAGGTAATTCCAAACTATTATTACGTTGTCAAGAACTTCACGAAATTCACAATATTAGTAAAATAAATCCTCAGAAATCAGCTGAATTTTTTTTATCACCATAGCGTTTTTTAGAAAATCGTTATGTAAGTTGGAGAAATTTAACATGCATCTTCATAAACATGGTGAAATAAAATGCACGATTACGACTGTTTTTACTTCGAACTCTCTCAATATAGTCACGGTTGTTCTGAAATTCGACACATACTTTTCTCAATTCCTTAGAAATATTTTTCCTTAAAACTTTGGGAGAATGACCATCAAGTTTTTTGATAAAATATGCGTAAAAAAGTGAATTTTTTTTCATGTACGCAGCAAAAGGTTATTTTTCAGTTGGCATCAAGAGTACCGGCGCGCTGTTTGAAAGTCGTTTGAAATTATATACTAGCATATGTATGATATGTTATGTGACGAATGGGAACACTGACGATAACGGACAGCTGTTTTCAACAACGCGCAGGAGTACCAACATATTTAATTTTTTATATAGTTCTTTTCGCGCGGGTACCCGATCAGCTGATATAGTTTGGTAATAACTTAAAACAAGAAATAAATAAATTATTAATCGTTTTCGTCTTTGGAAAATTTCCACAAAGTTTAAGCGAAATCTAAAATATGCCAACTTTGCCGATTTGATGATTTCATATGGAATGACTCCTTTACATACAGAGAAAGAAAAAAAAACAAATACAAACAAAAGAAAACATTCACATCACTAAACAAAATAACAACACATACTTATTCAGTCAGTAGTCAAACCCAGCAAAAAAAACAAAAAAAAAAAAAAAAACCAAACAACAACCTATCCGGAAAATAAATAATACGTATATAAAAGTCTTTTTGTTTAATTGATAAAATTTCAATGTGTAAAGGAATTTGTTTTATTCAGTTTGAAATGTGAAATGATACACATTAATTCTTCTGTCGTATTCGACTATACCAGATACCTAATATAGAAAATGAGAAAAAAAAATTGGATATAAAAAAATGAACTTAACATACTACGGTGTTGCTTCAAAATATGATAAATAAGTTTTCTATTAAAGAAACATTTTTAAAAACAAGCTTTTTATAGTAAAACTAATTTTCTACACCTTTACTTTTTATGTATTTTTCGATTTTTTCAATATTAAGAGAGATTTTTTCCCCGTCCCTTTAAACTTCCCTTTCCCTTTGCCGATTCTTGCCATGCTTACCATAAAAATGCATTGTCATCGGAACTTTACCAACATGGAAAAATTCAACTCTGTAGGATAAGAGGAAGTGGTTCTAGTTCTAATTCAGCTTGCAAGATTTGAACCGAACATACATGCATACATACATACAGAGATTGCAAGTTAAATAAAAGCTTGTAAAAAATTAAATTTTATAAAACAAGTGAAAATAACAACAAAATGATTTATTGCCAATTCTCGGTATATACTGAGTTTATGAAAAAAGTTTCTAACAAAAGTTGTTTATTTTTAAAAAAGAAACATTTTTTCGACCTCTTACGTTTTCACAGTTGGTATATTTTGCCTCCTGACTGGAGCATGTATTGTTGTCAATGGCGGTCTTCGAATATGAATATCAATCCCAGATGATTAAAATAAACAACAAGAGGTTTCCATAGAAACCACATCATGTAAATGAATCATATTAAATGAGTGTAATTTGGTTATTTTTTAACCGATTTTGATTATTCGAGTGTTTTTGGATTTGTTATTAAAAATGATATAACCCTTGTATCGTTTGTTAAAGTCATTTTCTCGAAAAGTATGCAAGAGAAAAAAAGATTTTTAATTACTCAATTTAGAAATAATACGAAACTTCGGAAAAAGCAGTGGCGTACTCAATTTTTTTAATTAAAATATCTAGTTAGGATGCTCCAACGCCTTGCAAACGAAGCTTGAAAACATCCAAATTCATATATATATATATATATATATATATATATATATATATATATATATATATATATATATATATATATATAAATTCATCTTTTAGAGGAATAAATGATTTTTATTTGCGTAATATTTAAAGGTACTTGTAAATTCATTCTAGTTTTAATTACTTCTATCGTCAAGTAGAAGTCGAGGTTGAAAATGTTTTCGTTTTAAAATTATGTAAAATTAAGTACGGTGTAAATCAAGGATTGCAATAAAATTTTGAAACATTAAATGTTAAAACTTTTTACATGTAAAGTACAAAATCTAAAATTACATAAACAATAATTAACGTTTTAGTTTACATTAGGAAAAAAACAACTGTTTATTTTTTCTCTAAATAAATCAAGTAATAAAAGTCTATGAAATATGTGTCAATGATACTAGCAGAAAACAAGAACGGTAATATCGATTGCGGTCGCTGGCGCCAATCAACTGTATTCGTCTATCCCTCTCATGCATGTTAAATTTCATATATATATATATGTATGTATGTATATATATATATATATATATATATATATATATATATATATATATATATATATATATATATATATATATATATATATATATATATATATATATATGTATGTATTTATATATTATATGTAACACATGATATGTTACCGTATCCTATATACTCTATATAAATATACAGTACATTAAGTAAATAATACAAATATATAGCATAAACATAAAAAACAAATATAAAGAATTAAAGCTCCGCTTTCTAATCCTTGTTAACAATACTTTCTTAAATTAGAAATGAATAGTTGAGTTTTGATTTAATTTTAGTCTATAATAAATTTTATATGCGCAAAATAATGCAATCATATGCTGGAAAGTATTATTCATTTTGTACACTTTGTTTACTTATGTAAGGATCATAAATTTTGAATCGAGCTTTATTTTGTGGAACTCTATTGTTGCAGGATAAATTTGAAAAAATAATAATAATTCCAAAAGTATTTATATTTTGCTGATCCACTTTATTTACATGCTTATATATATATATATATATATATATATATATATATATATATATATATATATATATTATTAGCTTGACTTGTATGTTTCTATGAATATTGTGATAGTACAGTTTTTAGTTTCTATAGAAATGTCATCAACAAAATTTTAATAATCGTGGCATGTTTCAGTTTGAAAATGATCCCAAATATCGAAACATGTCTCGATAATTACAAAATAAACTATTACTGAATAAAGGGGAAAATATTATGTAAAATATAAATAGTTTCGAAATTATTATTATTTCGTAATGATTATTAGTTTAGAATGATATGAATATAAAAAATCAATTATATTTATAATGCCTTTATATAATAACCATAGAAAAAATGTATATTATATATTGACTTTAATTAACATGTTTATTTATCACTAACATCGATTTCATTATCGCATTAATTAGATCTTACAAGTAGATTCGAGTATCAAAGTAGTTCAATTTTGTTGGAGAGTGAGAATTGGTAACATGACGAAGTCTATTTACATATACAACTCAGTATATACTGGGTATTCAAACAATTAACTCAGTTAGTTGTTACATTACTTGTTATTATTATACTCAGAATTATATAAATATACAGAGTATATTAAGTTTAGTTGCGAAAAATTTTTTGCTATAGGTGTATATAAAATTACCTAATTAGTCCATTTCCGCATGTCCGTCTGTCCGTGGACACGATAACTCTAGAACGAAAAGAGATAACGAGCTGGATTTTTGTGTGTGTTTTCTAGAGCAAAAAAGTAATGTCAAGTTCGTTAATGGGCGTAAATCGGACATGTTTGAAAAAAATGGGCAAAACCTCCTATCTTTGAAACCGTAAGAGATATAGCAAAAATTTCAAAATCAAACAAAAAATTTTCTCATAATTTGTGCTCAGAAGTTCCTCGGAAAGCGACAAATATGCCCATCTTTAAAGCCATAAGAGATTTTTTTTTTAATTATGGGACAATTCAAAAATTCAAACATTGATATACAATTCAGTGTATACTGGGTATTTAAACAATTAACTCAGTTAGTTGTTACATTGTTAAAATGGAATTTAAGAAAAATTTAAATCGTCTCATTGTCTAGACTAAATATTGATCATGAGACGAAAATCTTAAAAATTATTTCGTATTAATAGTCTTTATAAGGTAGTTTACTATGGACCACAAAAGTAGCGTCCTTTTTTCATAATTTCACAATTGATTTGTGCCATACTCATTCGGTTTTCGAAAAAATGCTTTAAATAAAACTTGTACATTATAAATATACTAACAACTTTTATTCGAAACATTTTCCCAAAAATCGAATGAATAAGGCACAAATCAACTATAAAGTTTTGAAAAAAGAACGCTTGTTTAATGAATCATAGAAGTTTGAATAGTTTGGCAACCATCTTGTATATCAGGGATGTCCAAAAAGTCGATCGTGAAGCCATTATTGGTCGATCGGTCGCGATGTCTTAACAAAACATCATTGAAGAATTTGAGGTAAGATTTGAAAGTTTTTAAAAAAATAATCAAATTGTGGAATTTATAACTTTTTTAAACAGATTTAAGTGTGAAACATTATGAAGCAAAAGGCATTAAAAAACGAAATTATAATATAACTCTTTTAATCTTACAAGCCAGAAAATTTGAAGAAGATTTTTGTCAACCGAGAAAAATATCCCAAAATCACCAAATGTAGCGAATATATTTATTCTTGTTTCGGATCTACATACCTGTGTGAATCGGCATTATCTTACTTAAAGTTAACGAAGAGTAAACAACATTCTGTTCTGAGTAATTTCCATACTGAAGACTCATTATTATTATCTTTGTCAGGATATACATCTAATAATGATTTCAGGAGACATGCAAACCCAGTCTTCCCATTAATGTTAAGGCAATAAAATAAATTCTAAATCTGTTTTTATCTATAGTTTATTTGAATTAATTTTGACCCGAAATAATTATGTTTGTTTTTACATAGGTGGATGTACAGGAGCCTTATACCATTCTTCCATGGTAAATTTTCCTGAACCAAAAAAAAATCGCGAAAGTGAAATCTTAAAATCAAATTTTCAGTCATACTGTGCATTTTTATAACAAATCTTACATATGTGCCTTCGAACAAATCGTACAAGTCGATTGCGACATATTTTTAAGATAAAAAGTGGATCTTATACATTCAAAAGTTGGCACCCCTGCTATATACACAATTTGTGATACATAGTCGCCAACTAGGGGTATAAATATGAACTATTATAAACTATGTTTAGACCTGTCAATAATAATTACAATTTTTAATATATATATATTTAAAAATGAATAACACAGTTTAAATTCACAAACACGGAAAAAATACATAGCTACTAGCTCACATTAAAACAAAATTAATGTATGAGAGAGAACTTATTGATTTTTATAAAAACCCCCATGACAACAACACAACAAGCAAATGTCGTTTGACTGTAAAAATTTATTACAACTATTGAAGGGGTTAACTGTCATAAATAACAATATAAAAACATAACAACAACAACAACAGCAGTAGTACGTACTACTTTCTATCTTTGTTTATTTTATTAAATTTTAAAATGTATGTCAACGCACTGCATGTTGGTATTGTGTTCATCGGCAAGAAATAATAAAATTTCGGTCGGTAAACAAATGATAAGTGAAAATAACAACTAACTGAATTAATTACTTAAATACCTTGTATATATTGGGTTTGTAGTGGACTTCCTACTGAATTTTAATTTACTTTCATATTTAGATAACTTTGCGAACATATGCCCTTTGTTATTTCGGTAACTATATGTTGTTACTTTAGTAACTATCAACAAACTATTTGGAGCTTATTTATTAGGCAAAATAAAGTTTGGTTTCAATTCCAAAGCAGTATTTAATTAATGTCTTTTAGAATAGGATTTCTTAGATACCTTTGCGAACACACTTTACTAACTATCAACAAACTATTGGGAGATTATTAGGCAAAATAAAGTTTGGTTTCAATTCCAAAGCAGTATTTAATTAATTTCTTTTAGAATAGGATTTCAAATCTAATTGGAATCCTTTCTTCAACCCCAACATTGGCGCCCGAGCATAAGTTTATATTCAAGAGGGTGGTGAATTCTCTTACGTAATTTTTCCATTTGATATTTTCGACTAATTGGTTGTGTTTTAGTAATTAATTGGTATTTTTACTTGTAAAATAGATTACACCTCATACCATATAAATATTTTTGCGATTTTTTTTTTAAATACAATTTTTTATTTATTTTTTTATTCTATTTGTCAATTATGAAATTTCCCAGCTAGAAATCGAAATATAATTAATTTATCGAATTAGGAATTGAAAACACAATTTATTTTGGCTAATAAATAATCTCTCAATAGTCTGTTGATAGTACTGAAGTAACAACATGTAGTTACCGAAACAACAAGAGACATTTGTAGAAAATTGTAAGTAAATTTAGTAGCGAGTCCATTACAGGTTCATTATCATTCTAATTTTTATCCACTCCGAGATTTTTAAGTAATTGATGTTAAAAGTTAGTATACGTTAGTCACCTTCGTTGGATAGACGCAAGTTTACAAAAAAACCTTTGAGAAATTAAATATGATTACGCGTTTGATTTGGCCGGTTATATTTAACCCGTCTAGTCTAATTATGTATGCATTTAGTATTTGAAGTTCTTAAGGTGGTAGTTCAGTCATAATCAAAGCAAAAACTATAAAATACAGTATAATAAACTTACATTTTGCTCCTATTAAATATATGCATATATGAAGAAAAAAAAAATTCGCAGAAATCGGTTATCACATATAAAATGAGGATTTTCCTCGATTTCCCGGGGATCCCCTCATAATGCGATTTGGTGCCATTGGGACCAATGGGAAACAACCCTTTAAAACAAAAACAAATTCAAAATTCTGAGTTCTGAGGTGACACACACTTAAAAATAAAAATAAAAATAAAAATAAGAAATAAAAAAATAATAAAAATATAGACGAATTGAGAACCATCCTCCTTTTAGAAGTGGGGTTAAAAATAAGTTTACGAGTGAACTACCGTAATATTATGAACGTCAATAGCATAACAAAGAGCATTTACACAAAAGGAATCAAAAGAATCAATTCTTTAACTATTGTTGTTCAGCTGAACACAATAATTACAGATGGACAGAGTTGTAATGCCTCTGAAAACTATGGCTCGTTGCACACATGTCACAGTAAATCACAGTATTATTTATTCTAGTTATTATTTATTGATCTTATACAAAGTGTATTATTATTGATTAATATATTCAATATAACCTATACATGTCTACAACCACTTGTGTTTTAAGTTTGCACTTCAGTGTTAATTATCGTTTCATCAAAAGATAATCAACACATTTTTTTTTAATTAATGGAAATTTTCAATTTCTTTCATTAACGTATCTACATACGTTTTATAGTAAGTCAATATATGTAATTTACATACTTATAGTTTTTAACCTCTATGTACAAATTGTTTTTTTTCGATCGCAATATAGAGATTATCATCATTGTATAATTATAACCGAACTATATCGGGGAATCCGCCAAGTAGCCGAGCGGTCTAAGGCGTCATGTCTGCGCAGTATGCAGTACTTCGAAACTGGGAGGTTATGGGTTCGAATCCCGACATCGGCAGTTTGTCAATTATAAAATTATTTAAAAAAAAAGGGGCGGTTGATTGACTAAACTGTCGGCGTATAGACAAGAACGAAGTAACCGGCTATACTTGAGAAGGTTTTCTGCAGTTTCCTTCACGAACTCTAGATGAATATCGGCAGAGTTCCTATCATAGTCGGCTGCAGCCGCATATCCTACCAATTCCTAGTCTACTCACAAATTCCTTCCACTCTACTCACATCCTCATATCCTAAGGCATCACAATGGACCTCATGGTCGAAGTGTAGTCCGTCCAGGGCAGCTTTTACACTCTACCGCTAGGGGAATCCGGGGCACAACGAGGTACCGAGGTGGAATGAAGACAACGGCAATACATAGAACAAGACCAACATGTGGCTGTTCAACTACGACATTCATGTTAGTCTAGTTTTCTTGGTCGTTGGTGCGTGAAGTTTTGATTTTTGCTCTTGTATTGTAACTTATGGTTATCTTATAATCAAGATAAGGTATACATACTTGTTTTTATTACAATTACAGTTAGTACATCCTAGATGTACGTTTAATTGTTTTTAGTTTGGTGTAGTTAAATGTTTCTTTTTCGAGTGAACTTATCCTCCTAACCGGAATCATGTCTCTGGGACGAGCTGGAGGGGGCGAAATGGGGTACTCCATTCTGCCGCAATGTTTTACGATGTTCTCAAGTGAAGAGGCTAATTTTCCTACCCCTGGCGCTCTTTGATGATAACTGACAACAGGGTCTCTTCATTTCATTTTTCACCTGTGGGAATAGATAGCGAAGATGATGAGGTTGTCTAAGTGTATGCACTTTTTGCAAAAACTTATTTTCTCTGCATTTCCAATAGTTTTATACGTCTTGGGTAATGACATTTTTGAAAAAATATTGTTCTTTTATTTTCTTACAATATGTTTTTTTATGATTATAACATTATAATGTGTTCATAGAAAATATCTTTTGTATCTTTAAACCACATTTTCAAGTTCGTATCCCGTTCTGCTCGGGATTCCCCTACAGCAAAAATTTATGCATTATAAAAATATAAAAAAAAACTGGTCATAATTTAACACTATGAAATAGTGTTACAATATTAACACAGCAGCATATTACTTACAAAACTGATTAGGGAATCTGTTTCATTCATGCATTGTATGATATATATGCTAGGGTGCATTCGTTTTGGGTGCTCACACGCTTTCAGCGCTCACGCTTTATCTAATACACATCTTGGATGGGAAATGAACCCAAGACCTCTGGCTGTGCCTCTGACCCACCTGATGTTGTTTTCATATCAAGCAAGCATTTGATGTCAAAGAATGTTACCACTAAGAAAATTGCCATGAAAATTCACGTCGCATTTACGTGTATTACATCTTATTTATATTATAATATTAAATTTTAGCGATGAATAAATAAATACTACAGCAAAACATATTGTTTCGTATAAATATTCTTAATAACAATAATAAAAGCATCCATTATATTGTGACCTTGAAATGTTTTGAAATCATAAAAAAAATATCAGAGTGCATTCCACATTTTAATATAATGAATATGTTATTATTATAATAAAATTATTGTATGAATTAATTACTTAATTTATAATTATCCTGAACTAATTACCAATCATTTCTTTTTAACCTCTATATACAGATTCAGGATGTCTAGTTGTCTGGAAAACCTGGATGTCCAAATTTTATGTGAATTTCTCTATGCTGACACCGACTCCAAAAATAACAATAATTGTACATTTATATTTAAAAATTTTTGCTTAGCTGAGCTACAATTGACACAAGAATATGCAATTATTTTTTTACTTTTTAGTGTATTTTTTGTTTTAGAATATTTGATTTTTGAAGTCGGAATTTTATATTTCTTTAGTATTTGCAATCTGTTAATACAATAAGCAAAAATGAGGTAATGCAAGTTATATGATATTAAAATAATAGCTAGTAATTAAAAATGAGCGCTACTTCTGTGTATCTTCTGTGTACCTATAGTATCTATATTTTACATTGATGTAACGTGATATTGGAAACCCTGAGAGCTTAAAAGGAGGACAAGTAAAACTAACGATACTTAAATAATTCCTTGCTTTATTAATTAAATAATAGTTTGTTAAAAAATATAATTTTTTTTTCATGAATACAAACCATTATTCAATTATTATTTGATATTCTTCATTTTATTTTAAAAATAAACTCATAAACCGGCAGCTGACTTGTGAAATATTACGTAGATGATATGAGCTATCGTGAAGTACATGTACACTCCCGTTGATAAAAATTGACCCCGTTGAAGTGTTAAATATATGAATATATATATATATATATATATATATATATATATATATATATATATATATATATATATATTTAGTAATATATACGATTAGAATGTGACTTACTGGTTCAATTTTTATGAACGGGATTGTACATGTACGAAAACATTGCATTAGATACAATCAATTAGATATGCGTTTCATATACGAATATATTTTTCGTTTATTTTTATAGCAAAACACTCTGTCAATATACGAGTATACCTGGTTTAGTCTATAAACCAAATTACCGCAAGAAATCGGGGGCGCATCAAGAAGTTGTATGCGTACTAGTTCCACGATTTTTCTTAAATTGTGCTAATATATAGCAGGATATATTAAGTTTAGATCCGACTTTGTAAGATGTTCATAACATGACCTAATTAGTCCATTTTCGCAAAGTTGCCCGTCCGTGCGTAAACACGATAACTCAAAAACGAAAAGAGGTAGCGAGCTCCTTTTTTAAAAATAAAACTTTTGTTTGAAACTTTTATTCATAAATTCAATATATACTGGGTATTTAAGCAACGAACTCAGTTAATTGTTATTTTCATTTGTTATAGTTAGTATAAACTATTTATGGATGCCTAAAGTTGGAAAAATCGAAAAGTTAAATGGACCATTTCACATCGATAGGACCTAGTGCAATACCTTCGTGTATATACGTATACCAAATACGAAAAGATCATAATATACCCAAAACAATAAAACAATTTTTCATGTTCCAGCTGATGGTCTATTATAAAATTATATACAAACAATTGTTACGATAATAGTTCATAATGTGATCTAGTTTATCCCCTCCACGAATTTATGTGGAATTATTGAATTTAAAGTTCTAATTTTACATACTTTGTTGTTAAATTTGTAAATGTAAATTTTAACAGTGTTCAATGTCGTTTGTGATATTGATTTTAAGAATATACAATTATTAGGTCGACACATGCCTATAAAATTTTGTTGATTAGTACTTAATATATCTGGTTCAAGAAAGAATGTACATTTCTTTAAACAAAAAAATTCGTCATAAAGAAGCTACGTAGCCAATTTTCTCAGAAATGAGGAATCATAAATCGTATCAAATCAAGTTATTTCATAGCGACAGCAGTTGGTTAAATTGATTATTATACGGATTATTAAAATCGGCATAAATTATAAAAATAATACTGTTTACAGTCCATGTGCCCGTGTATGCAAATGTGTTCTACTTGGAACTGGAAGGATACGGGTTCGGTTCCCAACGCTGGCAATTTGTCAATTAAAATTCATGGAGCGGTGAATTGACTTCTAGCGTATGAACTAGACCGAAGTAACTAGCTATTTTTGTGAGGGTTTTCTGCAGATTCCTTTTACGAACTCAAGACTAATATCGGTATAGTTCCTACGAAATCGGCGACTGTAGCCGCACAATCTACTAATTGCTAGTCTACATACAATGCCTTGTCATTCACCCACATCATTAATGTAAGGTTAAAAACTAATAAAGTGTAATAATGTGGGTGACCTCCGTTTTGAACTGTCTATCTCTACTGTTATAAAATTGTAAATGTCTGTTTTTTTGTTTGTTTGTGCATCACGCAAAAACTACTGTACCGATTTTGATGAAAAGTTTTTTGTTTAAACTTATAGTTAGACTTAAGAACTGGCATGCATTTTTATGCGCTATGAGAGATAGAATTCGAAAATATTCACTGAAATAGAAATTTGGTGGAAGTATCGATAAATAGAAAGTAGTGGAAGCGGTGGGAAATTTTTCATTCAGGTTTTTAGTCTTAAAATGACGGGAGCTGGAGATAAAACAAAATAACGCGAAACAATATAATAATAATATATTATTATTATTGTTATTAAATATGGTTCCTGTATTGGAAGTTTAAAAAATTTGCTACGAAAGATTCAAATTATTTGAACGCGAACTTAAACTGCAAATGAGTTATTAAAGAGTTTAAAACATTTATAAGGGCCACTGGTTAGCACAATGAATATCTGGGCTAGAAATCCAGAGGTCCAGGGTTCCATTCCTGATGGATTAGTTAATTTTTCATATCAATATTTAATTAAAAATTCAATGGCTTCATGTTTGTCTGTATAGTATACATTAGTTCTTTCATACTATGTCTTACGTAACCTTAATGACATTATTATTGTATTTTGATGACCCAGTATACACAAATAATAATATGTAGTTTAAAGCTATATGATCAATTATATCCATTGTAAGCGTCCATTTTTTTGTGCAAATTATGTAATGCTACTAATTATTATTAATTAGCTAAGATTATCGAGACAAGATAATAAGATGATGTTTGCAATGGAATTATTTTCTATTTGCAAAAATAATGATCGAGAAACGTGACTGTTAAAGCGGATTACAGAGCATTTGTTAATCAAAAGAGAAATATTTTGATGATATTCGAAAATCATTTCACTGTAACAAATATAATTAATTGATTTTTCGATTTTAAATATTTTGGGATTCGTTTAAAGAATATTATTATTATTATATATTGATGAGAAAGAACTATTTACAATTCTTATATTCTATAATATGTTTCTTTTCAATTTCTAATAATAATGTTCAATTCACTTGAATCCATTGGGAAGCATAAAATTTTACAATTGACAGAGCATTTTGTGTGTTTGTATTAGTTGCTTTTCAGTTTTCTATAGGGCTCTTGGGCTTGTCTATTTGATTAATGACCATTGGGGTGTGATATTAAATTTAAAAGTTTCAAGAATAAGGGTGTGTATTTGTTATATTTATATTGTACAATATATATATATACATATATATACATTTATATATATATATATATATATATATATATATATATATATATATATATATATATATCAATATTCTATAATTGGTAAAAAGTCAGTGTCTGGTTTCAGGTTATATATAATATTGATTTGTTTTTTTTAATGTAAATTATATTTTCCAAATAGAATTTTGATCAAAATAACTGGGTTATTCCTAGTTAATAAGTCGGTTAATTAGCCTTTTTTCCTCAGAAGACTTTTAAAAAATCCACACCAGAGGCAGCACTAGTGGGGGGGGGGGGTACACATGTTTTGAATTTCTCATTGACAGCAACGTCATAACTCGGCAAAAAATTTTTTTTTTTTAATTGTTCAAAAAGCATTTTTTTTGGCTTACTTTGGACATCATTTCTGTGGATTATAGACATTTTTATAAAAAAAACTCGAATTTTTGAAGCAAAAACAAGAAATCGATATTTTTGACGGTTTTTCCGATTTTTCTCAAAAAGTACCGGTCCAATTTCAATTCAGGATACGTCAAACGATAGATTTTTTTGATACCTATAACTATCTTATTTAACTTTTCCTGATCGGTGTTCAATTTTTTTTTTATTCGCAAAAAGCCATTTTTTCAATATATTCTGGTGTTGGTATATGCCAACAACTATCTCTGATCCAAAAATTGCTCAAGAGGGTGGGGATTCCCTCCAGTATTTATTATTAATTAGCGATTTCTTGTTTTTGCTTCAAAAATTCGAGTTTTTTATAAACATTAATTTTTGGCCGAGTTATGACGTTGCTTAACGCGGCAGCCCCCTAGTGCTGCCTCTGGTGGATTTTTTGAAAATCTTCAGAGGAAAAAGGCTAATTCCTTCTACTCTCTAATAAAATATTCTATTCATGAATATTAGACTGAATTTTGTAAATCTCCGTTACATAATAAAGTCTTATAAATATGAAAAAAGGAAAACAATTTCTCATCGACTCTAAAACGCCTCGTCTATAAGACTTTTTAGATCTATGATGAAATGGTCTAAGCGGACATCCTGAAAATACTCGAAAATGGCTGCGAATCTCGAGTTCTAGAATAGTCAAGGAATTGTAATCTCAGTCGGAGAAGCTGATCATAATAATTTTAAAAATGACTTCAGAGTCTAAATAGCTACGATAAATATTTGAAGTTTGATTGATTGACCTGTTTTTAAAATTTGTTTGGCCCTTTTATACAATTGCAGATGATATCTCGTGCACCGCACTCCTTGCTAAATCGTCAAATAAACATGATTTATTTGTTTTTTGAGTCCAATTTATTTTATTCAGTGAATTTCATCCAAATTGGGAACAAAAATTTAGAAAAAATCAAAAAAATTTACAATATATTTTATGTTATGGATTAAAGCATCAATCGAAAAACATATCGAACAAAATAGAAGAGACAATGCTTGGCATTATACTCTAGATACATAAAAAATAATATCAACCACAAAGAATTCATTTTAATTAATTTCGCATTAGAATTTAGAAAACATTAGAATTAAACTTCTGTAATTTTTACTATCAAGAAGTGAAATATGTACAAAATTAAATTGTACAGTACCGCAAATAACATTTTCCTTGAAATAACTTTAAAACTCAACAATATTTAAAAACTAATCACAAAGATCTAATTAAAATTTTACTGTTGAAATAAAATGTACGTCATCGAAAGTATGAGTGATACATGAAACAAACAGATTAACGATAGAGAGAGAGAGAAAGTATGTGTATAAAAATGAAATAGACATTAATTACATTAATTAATTAAAGTAGATGAAGTAAAAATATGATGGTTTCAATGATGATGCCAATGCTCTAATTACAGGGGTGGCCAACTTTTATGTGAATAAGATCTACTTTGTATCTTAAAAATGTGTTGCTATCGACGACTGACTTGTGCACTTGGTCACAAAAGTTGATGTCTTTTTTTTATAAAATTTTATAGTTGATTTTTGCCTTATTTATTCGGTTTCCGATAAAAATTTTCGAATAAAAGTTGTTACTATATTTATAAAGAACAACTTTTATCCGAAACATTTTTTTTGAAAAACAATTAGGATCAAATCAATTATAGAATTTAAAAAAATGACATCAACTTTGGTGGTCCATAGTACTATTTGTTTGAAGGTACAAGTTGTTATAAAAATGCACAGTATGGTTGATAATTTGATTAATAATTTCGTGATTTTTTGGAGTCACGAAAACTTATCATAGAAGAATAATATAAGATTTTTAGACCTATTTTTTGCGAATTTATCAATAGCTCGCAGGAGTGAACTTCGTACTGAAATAACCTGTATATTCACCTCAAAATTAATTCAAATTGGCTACAAATATATACATATTCAGTATTTATTTTATTGCCTTAACATTAATGGGAAGACTGAGTTTACATGTTTCTAACCAGGGAATCATATTAGGTGTATATCCTGGCAAAGATAATAATAATGAGTCTTCAGTATGGGATTTCGACAGGACAGAAGGTTGTATGTAGATCCGAAACGAGAATAAATATATTCGTTACATTTGGTGATGTTGTGATATTTTTCTCGGTTGACGTATTTCCAAAAATCTTCTTCAAATTTTCTGACTTGTAAGATTAAATCAGTTTGTGAAATTATAATTTCAGTTTTTAATCCCTTTTGCTCCGTATGAAATATGTTTGCAATTTTTCGCCTAATGTGTTTCACATTTAAGTCTTTTTTAAAAGAAAAATATATAAATTCCACAATTCTTTATGTTGGTAGATCGCGATCGATTGTTGGTCACCCCTGCTATATTATATTCGACAATGTCTATATACACACACACACAAGCATTTTATTTTTATTTCTATACACATTAATGACAATGTTCAGTTCATAAATCGGATTATGTCTATATCACAGAAAATATACGGCCGGCGATGATATATTACATACATTATTATATTTTTACTCCCTATCACACATACAATTAACAAGCGGTAACATTTCCCCTCCAGAAGAATGTATCATCTTTTATTTTTGGAAATATCTACTACTATCACGCCAATCAAAAAAGATTCAACCTCGGAATGAAAGTAAACTAACAAGTCTAATATGTGTTCACAAATTACGATGTTATTGGACAAGAGTCACGAAAATACCCCGTTTGTCGCGTCATTTGTTATTTAAAGTTATTATAAAACTGTGCTCTGCTACCATATCACGTAAGTTTGATTGATGGATACGAAGCACACTGTCGTGGATGGAGGCGTATGTTTTGTACCTACGCGACTAGATATTGAAACCCAAGGTCTGCGTATGGACAACGTTTCATAAACCCATCCATTTTTCGTATGATCAAACGATCTCGAGTTAGAGCGGATGTGCCAACGGATGTATACATACAGCAATAATATTCATATTAAGTAATAATCGATAAGTTTTTTCTTTATTTATTTTGAGACATTTTGTGTTTAAAATTTATGTTTTTATTAAGCGATACATTTTCTAGAAGTTTGTTTTTTTGTTTCAGGTATGTAAAATCAATTATCAATGGTAGCCGTATAAAAGATTTTCAACGTCTAAGGTCATTTAATGTATATAAATTTTGTGGTACGTAAGAATAATTTTTAATTACATTAATTATATTTAATTATTTGCAAATTTAAAAGAGAGAGAAGATTTTAAGATAATATTCTAAACGAAAATTCCAAGGATCTCGTAAAATTTGAATATATTTATTACTGGATTTTTACTGCAACTTCCGCTTCTAAATTTTAATCATAAAATTATTTTGGTTCTATCAACTGCTTAATCCATTTTTCTCTTAAAGTTTTTCAATAGCAATAACATGCACGAAAATGAGACATTATGTTCTTGGCGACAATTGCATCAATGAATATCATGAACCGCGAAAATGTACTATTTTCTTTGCGGTGCGAGAGTTTTTTGTTGAATTTGTAGGAAGATTGTAAGAATAAAATTAGTTCAAAATTACCAGCAAGACCACCCCCACCCCCTTAAAATTGATAATAACTCCCAAAGCTGTTAAATATAAAATTGTTGTAATTTTTAGGTCAGATACAGTTTTTGTGACAAGACTTTTCGAATTGGATAACCTAGTTTTTCGATACTGATCCTGACACATGCAAGTAGAAAAATGAGTATCGGAAAAATGTTTGCGAATACAAGTTAATAGTATATTTATAATGATCAACTAAGCATTTTTTCGAAAACCGAATACATAAGGCACAAATTAATTAAAAAATTTTGAAAACGCCACCATGAGTACGCTAGCGATAGTATATATAGCTACTTCAAAAACTAATTACTACCCTCACTGAATATAATTAAGGAACTTTAAATTACATTTCAGTGTGCTCCCTTCTCCCCTTGCCTTGTAAAAGTATAGAACACTTTTTAGTTTATTGAATCTTGAATTTTCTCACATGACTTCTTTCATGAACTTTACTAATTGATGTTAAAAATACAGTTTCTTCAAACACTTGTGAATGTATGGTATATGAAGGTACAAATGGCGACAAAAGTCGAGCTATCATTTACAACTTTTATAATTGATTTGTGCCTTACTTTTTCGGATTTTGGCAAAATGTTTCGATTAAAAGTTGTTAGTATAGGTATAATGAATAACTTTTTATCCGATGCATTTTAATGAAAACGAATAAATGAGAAACAATAGGGAATATGCATGAAAATTTTTTTTCACTTGAATTGAAGCATGTTTACTTGACAAATATCAAGGTAAAATTACTTTTTAAATAACTTTAAAAATAAGCGAGAAATGAATGATTAAAATTCCCGATTAGACAAAGAGGGTGATAGCCCTCTTGATATGTTATGTGACGTCATATTACACTTTCACCATTTAAAATACACGTAAAACTCCGTTTTTAGTATCTTTGCATGAAAGAGACAGATAATAATCTTTAAAAGCTTATAGCTTCCTTGATATTTGTCGGATTTTAATTTCGTTTTTAAATATTACAGTATTAACAGTATTTTCATATTCTGAAAATAAATGTGAAAAAAAATTTTCATGTATATTCCCTATTCAATTAAAAAGTTTTGAAATGATAGCTCGACTTTTAACGCTGTATGTATACCTAGCTAGTAGAGTTAGTTGATGCAGTTGATATAGGTAGTAGCTATAGTAGGTTACTATAGCACTAACTACTACTAATATGAATGTTTAATTTAAAACAAAGAAATAATAAGTAATCAAATATTAATAACACGCCATTGAATGAAGTATGTAGAATAATTGAAGTAGTCACAATAGAATAGTATGCATTTGAAAATAACTACATACATACGGAACATACAGCATGTATACTATGTTTACAAATACCAACAGATTCTCAGATTCTTTTTACCAGTCCAAGTGGCCGAGCGATCTAAGGCGTTATGTCTGCGCAGTATGCCTACTTGGAAACTGGGAGGTTATGGGTTCGAATCCCAATATCGGCAGTTTTTCAATTATTAAGAAAAAAAAAGGGGCGGTTAACTGACTAAAATGTCGGCGTATGGACAAGAACGAAGTAACCGGCTATGCTTGTGAAGGTTTTCTGCAGTTTCCTTCACGAACTCCAGATGAGTATCGGCATAGTTCCGATCATAGTCGGCTGCAACCGCATATCCTACCAATTCCTAGTCTATACAAAAAAATTCCTTCCACTCACATCCTTACATCCTTAGACATCACAATGGACCTTATGGTCGAAGTGAAGCCCGTCCAGGGAGCCTCTACAATCTATCTAACAGATTCTCAAATTATTTCAATACATATTTTTATACCCGGTATCAAGGTATATTAAGTTTATTTCCGTTTATGTAACGGTTAAAAATATTCATCGCAGAAAAAAAATTTTGGTATAGTTGTTTATAAAATGATTTAATTAGTCGCAAATATCTCTGTCAGCTCGCCCGTCCGTCAACACGAAAACTCAAAAACGGAAAGAGATAGCGAGCTGAAATTTTGTATGCGTAAAATAAAGTCAAGTTCGAATGAGCAAAATCGGACCATGTTTGGGCAAAAAGGATAAAACTGCGTATCTTTGAAAACGTTAGAGATAGAACAAATATCCAAAGACAAAAAATGTTCCTTTTTTAAAAAGAAAAAACGTTTGTAAGACACTTTTTTCAATTTAGTATACTGGATATTTAAGAAATTAACTCAGTTAGTTGTTATTTTCACTTGTTTTGTAATACATACGCTTTTGTCAGCCATAAAAATCATATGGTAATTGCTTAAATATCCTGCATATACTGATTTTATTATGAATGCCCAACTTTTCTCTCACGAAAATTCTCGATGATAGTGACTAACGAAGCGCTCAAGAGAGTAACTTTTGTTTGTTTGTCGATTATCGAACATTTTTGCGAGAGTAAATTTGGTCGTCTCTTCGAAAGGAAGCTATTGACAAAAATTTAGCCTGTTACTAATCATTAAAATAACCGTGCTGTAATGACTAATATATATATATATATATATATATACCGGGTATGAAAATCGTTGACTACATAAACTATGTAGGTATTTCTGAAAAGTATATAGACAGTATATACGTGTATGATACACATACTACATGTGTTTCATATACATATAAAAAAAAACTTATATATAATTTACATTATATATGATGATGATGATGTATGACCTATATTCTTAAAACAATTAATACTTACAAACTTATTATTGTGTTTTATTAAAATCAATCTGGAAACAAACAAAAAAAAAAACATCACTTTATTATGTTATAAAACGTGAACATGTTCAAACTCAATAATATAAATTTATTTTGCATGTGTGGAATTTATTTGTTTTGAGTGCATTACTTTTATTATTTTTATTAAACCGTTAAATGTAATTATATATATTTAAATTGAATACAATATAAATTATAAACTTTGATATTCTATATTTGATAACTTTAATCCCGTAATTATATTTCCTCAAAAGTTCATTTGGAATCGATCATTTGGAAAAGTTATCAACGATTTAAACTCAAATTTTTAACTTATTGTTTTATTAAGAAATACGGACGTGGCTATAGCGTTTTACATTCTATTAGGGTATGAATTTAGAAAAATTTTCCGATTATAATATTGAATAATTAATAATTGATTAATAGGTCAGCTCTAAGTTTAGTTGGTGTAAGGAACAAGTGGAACAACTGGGTAGTAAAATACTATTTGAATTCCTTACTAACCATTCCAATTTTAAACACTTCATTGTGCAAATGAACGATTAATAGCAACCACTATTTCAATAGTATATTACGTCCCTAGGCCAGAAAGTTGGATTTCCTGGCGTATGTGATGTGATGGCCGAGGCGAAGCCGAGGCAATCATATCACATACGTCAGGGCATCCAACTTTTTGGCCGTGGGTCGTATACTATTTTTCTTGCTCCATGTACGCCGAATGTACGCGCTTTCTGGCCGCATTTTACGAATAATTGCTATGTTATAAAAACAATTGCTATGGTAACGGCCAGAAAGTAAAAGCGCACTGCAGCTCGAGAAGGCCATGAAAATCGTTCATTCTGGCGTAAAATGCGGCCAGAAAGCGCGTACATTCGGCGGGTGGAGCAAGAAAAATCATTTTATGTAAATCATATTATGTTGGATAATATCCAAAATTTACTGAATTCTAAGTTAAAAAAACAGTTTTCCGCATTTCATGCAACTAAAAGCTATCACAATGATATTACATACAAGGTGCAGTATTTTTCCCATCATGTGATCATATGAAATTTAATGTTATTTATGAAATACGGAAAATATTAATGTATTAGCCATATTAGTTTGTTATGAATATAATAATGCATTACTAAACTATTGGAATCAATATTAGATTATCAAATGATAATTAATGAGAACTCTAAGGTTTTAAAAATTAAATTTTAAATTAGCCCTAATACCTACATTACTTTTTGTATTATAAATAAATATCTTATTATTATAAATACGTATTTCGACTACAAAGTAGCCATCCTCAGTATAAATTAGCAAGTCGTAATTTACTCTTTGGCAATTAAAAAATAAATGGAAAATAATAATTAATAGACAAAATTAAAAATAAATAAAAAATTAAACAAAAATAAAAAAACATATATAAACAAGGCACAACCAAAAATCGTCGTGAAACTGTCACCAAATTAACAATAAGTAACATATCAGCATAGGCGGTTACTTCGTTCTTGCCAATTCGCCGATTACTAAAAATAGCCTTCTCGAAAAAATCGTGTCTCTTTTTATTGTCTCGAAGTTTGTCTCTTGTCTCCATCAAGTAAATTACAGTTCACCAGAAAGGGATTAAAGAATTTCGGTTCTTAAAATCAACTGATGATAATACAAATCCCACTCTTCAATGAATTGTTTGTGTGTTGTTCGAACTGTTGAGGGTCTACTGTAATAGTGTTTGTAATAAACTCTTGTGTCATTTACAAACATCGTCTTTTTTTTGGTTTTGTTCTGATTATTTGTGTGTATATGCACAAGTATTGAATTCGTCTAACGAACGATAATCATCATTTTGATTGCGTGTATAAAATATATGTTTATACGATAAATGTTGTGGATATCTTTTGTTCGTATTTTACATATAAATGAATCATTTTTGAAATGGAAATTTAAGTTTAAACAAAATTGTATTATATATTTTATTGTACGGGCAATCGATTGTAGTAAATATTAAATATGAATAAATTAATTACTATTCATATTTTGTTCAATATTTTCATTTTAAATATTTTTATTTATTTGTTGATTTTATTTTATTTGTCTTTAATATAGATTTTATCAGGATCTATAGTTAAAGCAATGGCATACGTTAACAGGAATAAATGTGAAGAAAAAATTTTAACAAAAATGATTTCAACATAATTTAAAATTTATTATATTTTAAATTTAGTATATTGAATTTAGTTAATTTTCTATTCATTTTTATTTTTGTCTATTGATCTCGACTTTCTATCTATTTCTAATTGTCAAAGAGTAAATTACGACTAGCTAATTTATACTGATGATGACTACATTGTAATCGAAATACGTATTTCTAATAAAAAACTGATCTAGGTAAAGAGGGCCAATTTGAAATTTTAATTCTTAGGTAAGTAAATCATAAATCAAAAATTAATATAAACATCGTTTATATGTATGTAATAAAGTAATTAAACAAATTGTATTATATAGAATTAACGAAATTAGATAAAAATGATTCTAAGTGGATATTTACATATTTTTTAATTACACTGTAATAAAAAATTATTATATTCATTAACAAATATGACTTCATTTATTTTTTTTTTGAAATTCGTACTATGTTTTAATTTTGCATCTAAATTCGATACTAACTGATTAGGTAAAACTATAGACCGTATTTGCCCGTATTAGTTCATGAAAGGGCCGTGGATAAAGATAAGAATTCGTATCTATAAATTTATTCAAAACTGTATACTATATTGAAAATTGTCAATTTTAAATGGCATATACTATTTGTTTGTTTGTCCTGTTCTATTGCTGTACAATAAAGAAATAAAACGCTTCAAAAGAAGTAAATATTGACCTGAAATCTTGTGAAATACAATACAATTACGTATTCACGATGAGAAATTTCAATCACGAAGTAAATGAATTTGTCACAGAAGGTATGTTTTCGTATAGCTTCAACTGTTTCAAACAATTTTTTCCAGATCGAATAAAAATTCCTGATGTTTTTTATTGAACACCCTATATAATACATTATTGTCAGATGGTTAAATCTTCTGTAAGATTTTAAATCTCGCTTCGCATTCGATAAACATTTGTATGTTATATATTTAAGTAATTAGTTTATAGATGCAAATTCGTATCTTTATCGACGGCCTTTATGTCTTTATTTCACCAGATAAGATGTTGTAATTGTAATAGAACTTATAGAAGGTTCCATACACTTATGGAAAGACAAAAAGATATCTAAAATATTTTTTCCTGATAGGAAAAATGATACAACAATTAGCTTGTAATTTTAAAGTTGTACAGTAATTATTACCTATGGCAATTATTACCTGAAGCAACATCTCTTGCTTACAAACGAGCTTTCTAAAAATAACTATAATTGATATTTAAATTCAAATTTCATTTTAATGAGGATTAATTGATTTCAAGTTTTATAATTTTGATAATTTGGAATCCTTTGTGGAATACTTAGCCGGGTAGATAAGTATACTTATAAATAACCAGCTACCGAAAGCGGTACAAAACCCCACAGAATTAGATGCATACGAAAGTATCTACATACACAAATTAAGAAAACAGATAATGAATTTAGACAATGGTCCAATTCCAAATTCTGATTTAATAAAATTCAACCATATTCAAAATTTTATACCTGAATATCAAGGTTAGCTTCGATCAACACCCTCACCTTTTTGACAATAACTACAGCGTATGGTCAAAAAAGGATATCGTCAACAAATAAGTTGAGTTAATCACACACTTAGTCCCTTAACTGATCAGTCAATTCAAAAAATCCTTCAGGTACTACTTCAGTCAGATCATATAAAAAAACAAAACTTTTTTAATATTATTGTGAAACACGCCCCAAATTAACAACGAGCAACAAATCTCTGACTCCATATCCCAGAGATAGTTACGATTAGCTAATTCTTACTGATGATGACTACCTCGTAGCCGAAATACGTATTTATAAAGTATAAATAATTGTTCTAGGAATTGGGGCAAAATTTGAAATTTAATTTAAAAAAACTAGAGTTCTCTTTGATTATATTTAAATAAATAATCAATTTACTCAACAGATGGTAATAATTTTTCCCTCGCATCTAGTCAATATGGAAATTTTTGTGTATATTTTGACAATTTTTCTTACCTACTATGCAAAACTTTAGATATAACAATTTTTGACTCAATATTAATTTTCTGTTCTCCATTTTAAAATTGTAGCAGCGGCGACCTTAAAAACCGGGTCCACTTTATTAGGGGACGAAATTTTCAGAAAGGATAGACATATAGGGTCTTGAATTACTTTACTCCCCTGCGAGAATCTGACCATCCACCTCCATTCAATCTTGTATCGCGTATAACTTTTTTTTTTATAATACCTTCAAGAAAAACACATCAATACTTTTTTCATAGAATTTTATTTCCCACAACTTTTGTCTATTACTGTTTCTGATGTACAAAAGGTATATTATATATATACATATCAGAAACTATAATAGGTATGAACAGAAGTTTTATACAAAAGTTGTTGGAAATAAAATTTTATGAAAAAAAGTATTGATTTGTTTTTCTCATAATTATTATAGAAAACAAGTTATGCGCGATAAACTATTTGGGGGTAGTTAGATTCGATTGCCGTCAGGTTGCCTAGGGAAGTAGTTGAAATCACTTTAAGTACTCTCCTTTCTGAAAGGTTTATCCCGTAATTAAATGGACTAGGTTTATGACGATCCGCTTGGACTAATAAAATCACGTAAAATTGATAGATGCAGTAATATGAATTTATTTTAACAATCAGCTTTCTAAACATTGTGACAACGATTTTTTATATTTTTAACCCGACTTCAAAAAGGGGGATGGTTCTCAATTCGTCTGTATTTTTTTATTTATTTTTATTTTTTATATTGTTAATCAACAATAAATATTTCAATGATTTTGAAGAATTTTGTAGTCATTTTTGATGAAATGACTCAACTAACGTCCTTACTAACAACTATGTTATGCAAAATGTGTTGAAAGAAAGCGAAAGCAATTTAACATAACTTCCTATGGTTTTTTTTTTTTTTTTGAAAATGAATTTTATTGAACTATTAAAAAACCATTAACATATTGTTTATTCTATGCATCATTCATTATACGAGGTATTTAAATAGGAGCTAACTTGTATCTAATTTATAGTCATAACAGAATATTATTCGTCATGACAATAAATAAATAATATATATATATATATATATATATATATATATATATATATATATATATATATATATATATATATATATATATATATATATATATATATATATATATATATATATATATGTATATGTATATATCCATCCATCCATCATAGTCCTCTCTCCAACCTATTATTTAAAATGTTAAAGAACTCAAGCAAGAATGATTGTTTAACAGTAGGTAGGTATGTGTATTACTTGATGTTAGTTACAAGCAACTTACTTTTGATATACATTGAATTTAATATAATGAGTATTGAGTGGTTTGTTGTCATCAGTCAAATCTAATAATAATGTTATAAACATTGAACGAAGATAGTAGATTATTTATATTGTTGAATAAAAATGTGAATTCCATTCATTATATTTTATACTAGACTAACCGTTACCTGTCCGCGCGGATCCACCGTTTTGGGCACGATAGGGCATGCCCACCTAGGACAATAAGTTACTTTGCAAGTTGTTTATTTTAAAGAAAGGAACATTTTCTGTCTTTGAATTTTTATTCTATCTTTTAAAATTTCAAAGATAGATGTTTACCCCCTACCAAACTAAAATACGTCTTACTTTTCGTTTTTCTTAGTAAAAACCGTATACTAGATTTATCACTTTTCATTTTTCATTAAAAAAAAATAACATGCATTAACAAAATAATAATTGTTAATTTTAATATAATCATGTTATAACGCTAATGTAACTGTCACAGTTGAGCCTGACTTCTCTGTTTCTCATTCTTACCATCAGATGTCATGATCCTAAAGAATCATTTCCAATAGTCGTTATGGTGTTAAGACTTGATCCAATTCAATAAAATCGAATCTTTTCTCATTCAGACATTACATAAATTGAAGGATTCAACTTACACTTAAACAGATTTTTGGCATCTGGACACTATCCAGACACAAAAAAATATACGGAACTTGTGTCACAATTAGAGACACCCGTGTGCACACATAGACACTCGGTGCATACAAATGAGCCTTTAGGAAGCTAGGCTTGGGAAATGAAAGAAACTGCAGGTTTTGTGGAGAAATACTCTCACACACCAAAAAATAAAATGTCTGGGAGTCTATCAGATTTGTGCATGGGCGCTACAACCCCTAGATCCAATCCAGTTTCTGTACTTACTGAAAGAAACAGGGCTGGTGCTCTAAGACAAGACTACTCCTCTTTAGGCACCATATGAGGGAGCACAATAGATCTGATAGGTTGCAGTGCACCAAATTCCCTCCATTTTCTTTCATTCAAGTTGACACTAATGACTCATTCTTGCTACCAGCATTCATGATCCTAAGGAATAATTTCAAATATTTGTGATTGCATTAAGAATTGATCCAATTTATTAAAATTTATTTTATATAAAACAGACATAAAAAAGTCTTTTATCATTCTCAGACATTACATTCATTGACGGATTCATGCATACCTTTGACATACATAAAATAAACGTGTGTAAAACAAAGACAACATGATTGTAGTACATTTGAATATTGTATTGACAAATCAAAATGCAAACAATACTACATCCTGTTTTTATTATGTATATATTGTATAGAATGATAGAAGTTAACTAACTCTTGACTATGTTCGTGAATGTACACTTCTATTCTATTCTACAATAATAATAATAATAATAATAATAATAAAATGTTAGTATCGCACGAGAGATATTTAAATTTGCCTTGCTTTATACTAGGCTATAGTTAGCTTCAGCTCGAGAGCTAGTAGGCTCCTACAACAGACCTATAAAAGTGTATGTATCTATCTATCTATCTGCCTGCTTGCTTGCTGCTATTATGTAAAATGCTTTTGTGTGTTATGTTTAAATATGCAAAATTACATTTATGACGATGATACATCCTACTGAAAACTAAATTCATGACTAAAATAACAAAAAGATTTTAAATTTATAATAGTTTTGTTTGTACAGTCAATCATCAACCAGAATTAATTTTGTAGTAGCTTTATACGCTACGCTATGTAGAGTATTATATTGACGTTGGAATTATTGTCAATTTTACGAATTTAATACTATGAAAATTTGTTTATTATGGCTCTGTAAATAGGGATCATCATTTTATGATTGTTTCCAGTAACATGAGTACCCAAGTTTCCACTAACATGACCAACATTGGTCGAGCGGTCTAAGGCGTATGTCTGAGGCGGTATGCCTACTTGGAACTGTTAGGGGTTCGAATCCCGTCATCGGCAGTTTGTCAATTATTAAGGAAAAAAAAACAAAATTCCAACATTGGTACAAAAACAATCGCTGATTTCCTTTGGAGGAAATTTGAAGAATTAGGTCAAATTTTAAACTCAATTTACATTATATTTTTATTTGTGTATAGGCCTCACAATACAATACCAATGTCAATTTCTATTAAGGTTACGTAAGGCATAGTACGAAAGAACTAGTGTATCCTATAAAGACTGTGTTGGAAGCTCGTCCCGTTCTGTTTCATTAATTAATTTAAGTTTATCCTCGATTATTTTACATACTTCTCTACAAGGTGGTAAAAGGTGACGAAAGGGAAGAAAAAGTATAGGGTGTCGAAATCAGGAATTCCATTTCGTATCTATGTGTTCTATCAAAAACTTAACACAACCGTCATTTTGATGATAATAGTAATAATGGACTTTTACCTCCGTTTGTGAGACTCAGTCTATAACAGAAGCGACCCACACCATTTTTTGTTTAACTGGAGGACAAGGAATTGATATGACAGACTCTGCTGATATTCTTCTGAAGTTCGTGAAGGGACACTACAGAAAACATTCACAAACATAGCCGGTTATTTCGTTCTTGTCCGTACGCCGACAAATTAGATAATTGACCTCCCTTTTAATTTTGAACTCGCAATCTTCCAGTTCCAAGCAGAGCGCGTTTGACCGCACGGCCACTTGTGACCCTTTTGATAATTTTAGTCTAACAATCCTGAAACTAATTTGGCTATTAGCTTTTTGATGCGTCTGATCATGCTTTCTGATGTTTGGTGGTTGTGATCTCCAACAATTCTCTTGGTAATCTCCAACAAATTTTCTATATAATGTCAGACCATGATTGAACTTCACTATACTGCTAAAGTTAAAACATAAAAATTGTATGTCCATGGTGCTGAATCATGCACAAATATGCATTTGTCGAGTTTCATAACATTTATACGAGTAAATAACGTTTACAGTATATAAATAAAAACATATAAAATTGTTTTTTTCGTTTTCGTTTTGTGAAAAGCGTAAAATATTCTTTGGACGTACATCCAAAAATATTTAAAACAATAAATTTTTTGTATACAGAGCCAAACCACACAATGAAATTGGATGAAGAAGATATGACTATGCAGTTAAAACCTCCAAGATAATATATATTTAAAAAAATATATATAACGAAAAGTAGGCTTAAGACTTGACAGTTTATGAGGTTCAACAAGATATATGTACACCAACCCGTCCTATACCGGTACAACGAACCCTGTTTACATTTCATGTTATATAAGTTTGCGTCAATCGCGAGTTACGAACATTATTCGAAATGAATGCTCATAACTAGTAAAAACCAAATGAAATATTCAAAAGCTGAAATGTAGGAATATAGTAGCGTTTATTTGAGTATTATCATGAAACTATATGGCGCGTTTGAATTTAAAAGGAGGAAAGAATCGCCTGATCAGTTTAAACTTATTACAGTTTTTTCGCTATACAACTACGTAACTTGTGGAGATATGAAACTAGCTCCAGTGGTTCTCAGAGGAACTGGCAAACCGGACCAACGTTTAATTGATCTGAATACCAGGTCACAGTGGTTTTGAAGGAAACGAAAACGTAGATGCTTTAGCGAAGAAGGGATTCGGATTACCTTCCAAAAACCCAGAATCTATTTTAGGACTTCCAAAAAACAGCATCCAAACAAATGATTAACGAGTGGATGGCCACCGTGATGATTTTAACCACTGTGATCAGTGGTTAAATTCAATGGCTAATGGTGATTTTAACCTCCGTGATCATTGGGAAAATATACCGCAACAAAACCTCGGGAAAATACTGCATCCAAGAGAAAATACATATCATGAACAGGATAAAGCTTCGAAAGGCTCCCGGATTCATCACCGGACGGACATTACTGCCTACGAAAACACCTAGGACTCCACAATGGATGCATTATACGCAGCCCGTACGGCGAGGAGTAAGAAAGATCCACATACATCATCTTTGACTGTGAATCTCTCGATTACAGCAGATACAATATATTCGGTGCATCTAACCCCGAATATATGAATCTTCAGGAAAATCTGTTAAGGTAGCTTCCGACTATTGCCAAGATTTACGTCAATCTCGTCAGATTGAAGTAAAAAGCGATTGACAGTACATGAACCAACTTTATATAATTTTTTCTTTTTCTAATACGTACAAACAAGATAATAGACTTAGAGCTGACTACATAAAAGTGAACTGATCGAATATAGTCGTGATTTTTTCTATTTTCAAAATGTACTACACCAATTTTCAGAACTATATTCAATCGTTGTTTTTTTTTTGTTTAATTTTTTGCGAAAATTAAATTTTTTGGTCATTTAACCTCATTTTTAACTTCTGAAAATTTATGAAAAGTATAATTGATCGTCAACTTGCAGTAACCAAATTTGCAGAACTATGTTTTATGAGTTCAATTTCAACTCAAAGTTAACTACTTTCCCGCTTCTGGGAGCGGTTGGGCCTCAACCTACACTTCTGAGAACATTTTCTTTCAATTTCTATTTTCAAAATGTAATACAGAACTATGTTCGATCGTTTTTTTTTTGTACAAATGTCTACACGATTGACCCTCCACCCACACTCTCCACCTCCAATGAGACTTCTGAAAAATGGGACTCTTGCTTTGACGATATCATTGGAAACCTATGAGAAAAAATCACGACTATATTCGATCAGTTTACTTTATGTACTCTTAGACCATAAGTTGTTGTCTTTCTACCTGAGAACAGCATCACCAAATCTGTTCAAGAACTAATGAATATTTTAACAAACAAGGACATTTGGCGTGTTCAGTATTGATACATATACAGCTGTAAAGTTTTTTCGTAGGGATAGCTGTGTATACCATGTTATTAACATAATATCAAATAATGTCAGAATGAATCAGACACCCTTGTCAGTTTTACAAATAACATGCTGCTAATATTGTACATCTATTTCATATCTTCATAATTCGTAAATTCCCGCTATTATATAAATCATATCGGTTTAATTTGAGAGTGATAATAATCGTTTATTAATATATTAAAAATTCCAGTATAACTACCTCCATAATATATCGTGGCTCTGAGCATTTACTTTGCACCGTAACCTAATTCGAGTCTTGATACTAACATACATACTCATACATATATAGTTTATGTAATATGTATATGAATGGTGTACTGCCCTTATTTTTATCCTAAACAAAGGTGGAGATGTTATTTAAGAAATACGTACAAATGCACGTATTTCATTTTTATGAATTTTACTAAGGTACGCAGGATAAACAAATTGTATATATAAAAAAAAAGTTTATATTTTCAGATGATATCCTTTTGTTTATACAATTATATGTGCTTTTTTTGTTTAAAGTAAAAATATTTTTAAACATAATTATTTCTTTGTTTTATTGTTTTGAATTGTTTGTTGATTGTGTAAAGTGGCCTTCCATTTTCATACTATGGAAAATTTTGTGGAATTTCATACCACAAAAGTAGAGGTAATTTTTCAAAATTTTATAATCTATTTGTGCCGTATTGCTTCGGTTGTCGAAAAAATGCTTCATTCAATCTTCATAGAGTTAAACTGAATGAATAACGCACATAACAACCCAAAATTTGTGAAACTGGAGCACTACTTTTAGAACGCTATTAGAACCAAATCTCAATCGGTTGGAAATATTGATCATAGTTAGTACACCTGACCGATAATTAAAATATGGAGATAATAAAATTTCTTGAGTTTGTTTATCTAAGGAGTGACTTCAAGTTTGTAAATGGGTCCATGCATCCAAAATCAGTCCTTACATCCACCACAAAAATCTATCATTTAAACCGTTAAGATAGATAGAGATAGATTGTAGCGGCTGACCTGGACGGACTTCACTTTGACTATAAGGTCCATTGTGATGCCTAAGGATGTGAGGATGTGAGTGGAGTAGAAGGAATTTTTGTGTGTAGACTAGGAATTGGTAGGATATGCGGCTGCAGCTGACTCTGATAGGAACTATGCCGATATTCATTTGAAGTTCGTGGAGGAAACTGCAGAAAACCTTCACAAGCATAGCCGGTTACTTCGTTCCTGTCCATACGCCGACAATTTAGTCTATTAACCGCCCCTTCTTTTTTTAAATAATTGACAAACTGCCGATGTCGGGATTCGAACCCATAACCTCCCAGTTCCAAATAGACATAACGCCTCAGACATACGCCTTAGACAACTCGGCTACTTGGCTGGTAACCGTTAAGATAGACGAAAGATTCAAATATAGAAAATATTTTCAAAACTAACAACTTTTTTCCATCAAGTCAATTGTTTTGTCACATTTGCAATTCAAACATTTGTAATTACTTTTAAATTACAGAATCATGCATAGATACGGTATCTTAGTATACTAACACGTATTTTTATTACTTCAATTATTTTGTCGGAATAAAATAAGCGAGCACTGAAGTGTACAAAGACCTCACTTTATACCGGGTGTTGTTACATTTTATGTTTAACTGTATATTCGTAATTGATTTTTTTTAACAGAATCGGAAGTTCTTGTTGTCTTACGAATAAGCATCTACATCGGGACCCGTAAATCTTAGTATTATTAAACCATAAAAATAGAATTACATATAGTCTTTTGAAACAAATGTCAGGTTATTGTTTATGACAATATAATTAACCATAACACACAAAAATGCATGCATATTACAATTATAAATTGAGCAAATTATATTTTATTGAAGTTTAGCCGCAATTTCAAACATATAACCTTCTCTAGATTAGTCATGCGTGCTTCTGGCCGCCAGTCTGCCTATTTGTCACAGGTGATATCGCAAAATTATGTATTCTTATTAATAAACTGGGCAATCGTTATTTTCATGTTCTGGTGTATAAAATCTTTCATTAAAAAAAAAAACTTAAGGATGTTGGACAAGGGAAATGAGGTACCGATTAACTACTCTATCAAACCGGTCAAGGGATAGTTTGAACTCGATATGGTGAGGACGTCCAATATTTTATGAAACTACACATATTTCCCTATCATTCCATGTTAATTTCATTCGAATGTTTGATGAGAGAGTTAAAGCTCCATTTTTGGGACTATAATTAGCTTAATTACAGTAATTTGCACAAGATTGAAATAAGATGATCGATTGGCTTCGAAAGGCGATTATGTATACTCAATTAATTAACTACTCATATTGATGATGATCGATGAGGGAGGAATCTTACCATGGGCGCTTGGACTATTACTATCAAAGTAATAAAAATAAAGTAGACAAGGGAAATGGTAGTAAGCGAAAGACAGATCGAAGCCTGACCTATCTAGGCTGTTTTTACCGACCCCTATAGGACAAAAAAGTTGTATATAAACTAGGAATTGGTAGGATGAGTGACTACAGCCGACTTTAATAGGAACTATGCCGATATTCATCTAGATTGTGTGAATGGAAGCTGCAGAATATCTTAGAATAAGCATAGCCGGTTACTTTGGTTCTTGTCCATACGCCGACAGGTTAGACAATTAATCGCCCATTAACTTAAAAAAAATTAATTTAATCGACAAACTGTCATTGTTGGGAATCGGACCAGCAGAATATGCATGAAAATTTTTTAATACTTGAATTGAAGCATGTTTACTTGACAAATATCAAGGTAAAATTACTTTTTAAATACCTTTAAAAAAAGCGAGATATGAATGATTGAAATTCTCGATTAGACAAAGAGGGTGATAGCCCTCTTGATATGTTATGTGACGTCATATTACACTTTCACCATTTAAAATACACGTAAAACTCCGTTTTTAGTTTTTTTGCAAGAAAGAGACAGGTAATAATCTTTAAAAGTTTATAGCTTCCTTGATATTTGTCGGATTTTAATTTCGTTTTTAAATATTATTACAATATTAACAGTATTTTCATATTCTAAAAATAAATGTAAAAAAAAATTTTCATGCATATTCCCTATTTTAAAGACCGGACCACACAAATTGGTTAGACAAGGGAATGTTTGATGCTTTGCAAATTAATAGTTGATTTACCAAACAAACAGATGAAGAAACAAGTTTTATATAATTGAAGCTTTCAAAAAATATAAATAAGACACAAATAAAGTGAAAAAAACGGAATATGGGTGGGGGAGATGGAAGTTTATTTCGTGGTATCAAGAATATTGGTTATGATGGTTTTGGTAACTGAATTATATTTTTCAAAGATATACATTTTTTAATAAAAAAACTTCCCGAATAGAAACCATAACATAAAAGTTTTCTGTTATTACACAACATAAATTTTTCTAAATAATTTTATAACAGAATAACTGTAGGAGAGCGATGCGCGGGGGGAGGGGGGGTATATACAAATAATCCGATTTATTTTACATCGTTTTTTTTTTGTTGCTGTAACAAAATCGTTTTATATATTTTAAAAATATTGTATGTATGTATAGAAAAAAAAAACATATTTAATTTATTATAACTGATAATAAATAAAATAAATAATGAGTTATTGTAACACATATTATAACTACATTGGTTTTCATTAATTTTATCTAAAATTAGTGTTTGGTTGCAAACCAACACAATATTCGTGTTGTATTTTATTAAAACTACATTATTTAAATAGCTTTGGATTTATTTATTATTGGAATAATGTGTGCATGATGGCGACTACCTACCTACCTACCTACTTATTAGGAATGTACAAATAAAATTACAATTTATATATTTTGGGAAAATATTGAATCTGACCAAAAACAAAACTGTCCGAGGGGATAAGTTTTCGCATAAAAAAGTATTGATAATTGTCAGATTTTAATATACAAAGAAAAAAAGTTATTTAACCTGAGAAACGTATACACTAATTTTATCTACTTGGTGGTCCTTACATAGTATTTTTGTAATCGAACAGTTTTGTTTTTGTTCAGATATCATTACTTTTTGCAATGTTTATGTACTTTAGACACAAAAGTTTAATAAAACAAGTGAAAATAATAACTTAAATTTAGTTAAGTAATTAACTTAAGTTAATTACTTAAATATACGGTATATACTGAATTTATGAAAAAAAGTTTCAAACAAAAGTTAAACAGCTTTCGCCATTTTGCCCAAGCATGGTCGGATTAACGAACTTGACGGATTTTCTAAAATTAACTTTTAGATCTTACTTTTTAGCTCTAGAACACATACGAAATTTTAGTTCGCTATCTCTTTTCGTTTTTGAGTTATCGTTTTTACAGACAGACGGACGAACGGATATTTTTTTTGAAATGGACTAATTAGACCATTTTATGAACACCTATACCAAAATTTTTCAATATTCTCAAACGTTACAAAGTCGGGACTAAACTTAATATACCCTGGTATATAATATATATCGATCGGGTATAATGAGATGGTTGTAAACAAAAATTTTTTGTATGGATGAAAATTTTACTTAGTTTGGTTGAATGTCGTTAATAAATGAGATGCGATTTACTAATGTAATTATCCAATCACAGATCATAGAATCTATCATCATACAATAAACTATATTAAATAAAAACTACCATGTAGAAAACACTTTCCATAAGATTAACATTGTAATTTTTTTATTGTAGAAATTCTCATTTTCTAGGTAATAATATCCGGTTTTCAAACTTCTCTGGGTGGTTTCATCCTAAGACCTATCTTTATACCAAATATCAACTTTTTAGGAACTGGAAGTACCCTAGAATATTGATGATGTTAGTCAGTGACTGAAAGGTGTAATGTTGAAACTTGGTACGTATCACCAGATGGTGGATCTCATGCTACGTTTTAAATTTGAGCTTTTCGATTCGTGAGATACGAAACCGTCTCTAATACTTGCTGTAAAACTTAGTATACAGTAGACGTCTCTGCTTAAACTTGGCCAGACTCACTGCCATGCTATGTGATCGTTATTTCAATTTTATTTTTTATTTTGTGGGGGTACAACACACTGATATGACAAATTAGTTTTTCTTTATTTCCTAATGTTTTCAGCTTCTCATAATAAATGTCAAGAATTAATTCCATTCATGAATCACAATTCTGTATATTAAATTCACCATAAAATCAACCCTACCACATTAAATTATTTATGATATTTTCGAATATCACAACCCTCTTTAAAAAAAAAAACGAAAAAATAGTGTGCACAAAAACCAAATAAGAGTATAAATTTTCAAGGTAGAACAACCACGCACATTTAAACACACATACACACAAAATGAATTTTTCTAATCTTACCTGAACAATCTGACACCAACAAATATAATTATAATTACTTCATAGTAATAAATAACATTAACAGAGCAAACGGTGGCAATATAAATATGTTTTTTGTATACTTCGTAACACAACACTATAATAAAAGAAAGATAACAAAATGTGGGTACTATCGAATTCTGAATAAATGAACCAGTCTGAAAGGATGTGTGATTATAGAGATTATGTAATGTACTCGATTCTAAATCTTAATTTTCTTTCATGTTTAGATTGCATTGCATATTTGCCTAAGTCTCCACGATAACTACTAACAAACTGACATTCATTATTTATTAGGCAAAATGAACGCTTGGTTACAAAATATTGTCTATATAATTATTTTTAGAGTAGGTTGTAGGAATCCTTAGAACCTTCTCTCATTGCAATCACAATGCACTTTCATTAAAGGAGGTTTTGATAGATAGATCTAAATTTATATACCCCAGAATGTTTGGGCTCAGAATTCATCTGATATGGAAAACCCCAGCGGAGAAACCATGGGTGTTCTGGATGACTGCCAATTTCAACATAATGCTACAATTTCAAATACCTTAAACTGACAACGTAATTAGAGGATGGTAAGTCAGGAAGTAAGTTTTACTAAACATGTTCTTAGCATTACGCCCAAACCCTGGTTTTGTTAGAATTTCAACTTATTTGATAAACCATCAAATGGATTTGGCACAAATAGATGGATATATTGATAAATTTTGGGGTGTGCAAATTATTGAATTTCGACCTTATGGTCCATTGTGCTCCCCCTTCTACTTCAGTCCGACAAGATTCGCTTCTTCCATATATTGGCAATAGCCAAGAGCTTGTTGATCAGGTCTTCCTGAAGGTTCATATATTCGCGGTCAGATGCACCGAATATCTTGTACCTGCTTAAAGATTAGCAGTTAAAGATAATTGATGCTGAATGCCTCCTCCTCCTCACCGCACAATCTGCACATAATGGATCCGTTATGGAGTCCCATTATGTGCAGATACTTCCGCAGGGGACAATGTCCGATGATGAATCCGGTAACCTTCCGCAGCTGTATTCTGTTCAGGTTCAGTGCATCGAGGGACAGCCTCTTGGATGCACTCCGAAGCAGTATTTTGACGAGCTTTTGCTGCGGTATATTTTCCTATTGATCACGATCAAAAGTTTTTTTCGTACTATAGAAAAGTACTGCATTTCATACTATGGTCGAATGAAGCAGACTTCTTGGTCAGGTTTATAAGGAACTTGCTCGTACGCTAATACTTATTGTATCACCATTTCATATTATTATAAATGGTGTAGATGTGTATAATAACAATTTTAATATTATTATAATACGTAAATTTCCGCAATGTGTGTAGTAGTATGATTTTTAATGTAATTTACTGATTCACAAATGTTCCATTCGAGTTTAGGTATACTCCCGTTCATAAAAATTGAATCGCCAGTAAGTCACATTCTAAAAGTACATTATATATATATATATATATATATTTATTTATATATATATATATATAATATATATATATATATATATAATATATATATATATATATGTATAATACATACAATAACACTTGTTTCACTTCAGGTTCATTTTTTTTTGAACGGGAGTGTATATGGAAGTATATCGTTTTTTGGTTATAGCGGTTATTTGATTAATATAAAGTCAACTTTTACTAAAAGAGCCTACAAAATTGAATTCAAAAAAATTTACCGAACAATTTTTTATTTTTTAGTTATATAGAAGTTTTATACAAACTTTATAATGATCGAACTATAAAAAATTGTTCGCTTTATATTAAATGACGATGTACACATCGTTCAATATATTCAAGTTTTTTGTGTTGAGTGTGTACCATTTTGTAACACAAAACATATAAAAGATAACAATGTGTACAATTTTAGTAAATATATAAATAAATAAGAACGATCAAGAGTTAATAATTTAAGAGAAGCATCTCTGGTTTTGTTTTATCGGTGCTCACATAATTTATTCAGTTTTATTATCTTCAATTACCTCGAAATTACAACTAACATAGAAAACACAATTCACTGATTTGGGTAGTGTTTGCTTGTTTGTTTGTTTGTGTGTTTAGTGGTAGTAGTAATATCATTCGAAAACACAAAAAACAAACACAAATTTAATTCAAGAATTAATTCTATTTCATGTACTATTATTAAATCTTTCTCCTTTTTCTGAATGCCGTTTATTTGTTGTTTGTACCAACAGTGAATGTTAGCTGGAAACCAAAACCGTTGGGTATCAGCATTAAAAACAAAACCTTATCATCAGTGTAGTTTTCTTCCTTCCGTTTTAACTACTAATTTTACACCACACAAAGATGTGTGTGTACCAACCATCTTTCATTTATTATAAATTGTATAGAGTGTTTAATTTGCAGTTTTCTTATAAAGATCCATTTTACATTGACAAAGATATTGA
Source organism: Nineta flava (assembly GCA_963920215.1). Classification (NCBI taxonomy): domain Eukaryota; kingdom Metazoa; phylum Arthropoda; class Insecta; order Neuroptera; family Chrysopidae; genus Nineta; species Nineta flava. The sequence goes on from OY986041.1 coordinate 110,939,912, forward strand.
CAAGGTACTTGCAAGTGCTTGAAAGCGAAATAGACGTCGTTAAGCGCACATTATTTAAACGAACTAGATCTTATTGTATTATTTTTGTATTTAATATAAATATCCTACAAACAATTTCAATAAAAAATGAATTTTAGTTAGCAAAATGACAACCAGTCCAAGTAGCCGAGCCGTCTAAGGCGTTATGTCTGTGTAGAATGCCTACTTGGAAACTGAGAGGTTATGGCTTCGATTCCCGACATCGGCAGTTTGTCAATTATTAAGAAAAAAAAATGGGGCGGATAATTGACTAAACTTTCGGTGTATGGATAAGAATGAAGTAACCGGCTATGCTTGAAAAGGTTATCTGCAGTTTCCTTCACGAACTCCAATTGAATATCGGCATAGTTCCTATCATAGTCGGCTGCAGCCGCATAACTTCCCAATTTCTAGTTTATACACAAAAAATTTCTTCCATTCCACTTACATCATAAGGGATCACAATGGACTTAATGGTCAAAGTGTATCCCGTCCAGGGCAGCCTCTTCAATCTATTTATCCAGCATGATTGGTTGAAAAAGGTAGGGCGTTTGGCCAAGTTTAAGCATAGGCGCCTACCGTACTAGTTTAACAGGAAGGATTAGATACGATTTTTTAGGCGTCTGTATCTCCGGAACCAAAAACGCTATGAAGTTTAAATTTAAAACATTTAAACTTCATAGAAAAAAAATGACATCAACTATTGTGGTCTATAGTACTAGTAACTTTATTTACAATTTAAAATGCAGTGTATATAAACGTAACTTATCCAATGGGAATTGGATCTCAGATTAACTACTCCCCTATTAAAAGTACAAATCAAAATGTTGATAAATACAAGCAGCACACTAATGAAAAATAAAACCAATAATTGAATTGAACTTTCAAAACCTTGAGATTAAATTTTGTAGACCATTTTAGAAAACTATATTGTGCATTGCACAACAATATACAGGATGAATCGAACCAGATGCATAATAGCACACGCCTTCATTTTTTTCTATGATGCTCCCATTACCCAATAGCATCCAATAGAAATCAATCTCCCCGAAACAAACAAAGATCACTCGTGATTGTCTCAAAGATATGATAAACACCAAAGCACTCAAAGTGGAGGAGAACATGTGGTAAGTAATAGAAATATTATTATTTTTTCATTAATAAAATAATATTTATGTTAAATTAAATTTTAGATCACTTATCACATGTTCTCGTAGCACCCCACTTTGAGTGCTGTGGTGTTTATCATATCTTTGAGCTAATCACGAGTGGTCTTCGTTTGTTTCGAGGAGGTGATCAGGTTATCGATTTCTATTGGATGTTATTGGGGAATGGGAGGAAATGGAGGAGTGTGCTATTATGCACCTGGTTCGATTCACCCTGTATATGAAAAAAAAAAACACATGGATGTAATTATGTATGTTGAGTGGAAAATTTACTAATACACATACATATATGAAAAGGAAAATATATAAGGAAAGTAAATAGAAAAATGATGAAATGAAAACCAAACCATTCAATTTATTTTTTGCTACATGTATATAAGAGAGGTCACAACTCATACTCTTCACGTACCCATAAATATGTTGTCCTGCCTCTGTGTGTTCCATGTATACTACTATATGTATGTATAAAGTACTCTGGTACTGTGATACTTTAAACAGAAAATGTCAAAGACAGGAAAGTTCAAAACTAACCAAAGGCTGGTTTGGTTTGGTTAGTACAACAACTATACACATCTCCAACAACTAAGTAGTAAACTGCCGTTGGTGGGTGAATCAACGGCAAAGATAACCAATAAGTATTTAGTAGAGTTCACAATACACAGCATGGTTTTAAAATTTCTAAATAAAAGTTTGTTTGAGAAACTTTGTTCTACTGTTTATATTTGGTACAATTTTTATACCCGATTTATGATACATACAAGTGTATTTATTATAAGTTTAGTTCCGACTTTGTAACTGTTGACAATCTTCAGCGCAGAAATAAATTTTTGGTATAGGTGTTCATAAAATAACCTAATTAGTTCATATTCGCATGCTCGTTTGTCTGCCTGCCCGTTACGAAAAACGAAAAGAGATAATGAGCTGAAATTTTGTGAATGTGTGTTCTAGAGCGAAAAAGTAAAATCATGTGGTTCAATGGGCACAATCGGACCATCTATGGGCAAAACTGCCCATCCTTGAAACTGTAAAAGAACTCCTGTCGATACTACGCGTAAAACTGCAGGAGCTTTCAATTTCGCATTGAAGCTGTGTGGTACCGGAAATGTTGGTCGTTTTTGCATTCCAGTGAAGGTGAGGCCATAAACATCTGGGCAAGATTTTTAAATGATGTTTCCCATTTGAGTACTAGGACCTGTAGTAGTAAGAAGTAATATAGGGTTGCTTAGCATAAATAAGAACGTTAAAACATATTTCAGAGCCAAAGTTGTTTTGAGGAAATCAAAAGAGCTTTGTGCGAAAGAGTCAACTTGCTCTAAAGAAATCTTTCAGAACTTTGGTTAACCTAGAATTTTACTGTGAGTTTCAATGAAAGAAAATTCAAAACATTTATTTGTCCAAGTAAAAACAAGCCATAGCCTACTCACAGAATGTTACGAATTTAGACTTTTCAGAAAATTTTTTACGAATGAAAAAAACTCCAATACATTTCTTAATAGATCGATTATGGGTAGCAATTTTCATGTTCATATAATTATCATCTTCTATTCTAAAGCAATGAAGAAAAAGTCCTAAAGAAAAGTCTAAGAATGCAAACTACCCTATCCTTACAAAAATCCTTACTTTAATAGAATCGTTCTGATCACGATTCTCTAGAGTAGCAAAAAACTAAACATTGAATATAAATTTATTCCAACATATATATTCGATTTTCAAGTCAACATTCGGTAAAATATTCTTCACACAATCGTCGTAAATAAAACATCAGTTAATTTTTATACCACATCAGTGTTTCCAAACTGTTTATGCGGCCAACTTTTATTGTATAAACATGTAGACTGACAATAGACGAATTTGTTATGTTTAGTTTTGCCAAAAAATATTTCAGAAAAAAAAAGATTCTAATGTTAAAATTTCAAAAATAGCGAGCATTAACATTATTTTCTTGTAAATTTTCGTAACCTCATTTATCCAAAAAAGAATGAAAACGAATATTAAAAACACCTATATATGTACACATTCAATATATGTACAATATACAATGCCCTATGGCTCTCTCAATTCCAGAGACGATATATATATTTTTTTCTTTAAAATTACTAGAATAGGAATATAAGTTCGTTTACAAAGAAAAGGACCAATAGTTGTTCAATTTATCCAAATCACCGTCTATTGAAAATAATTCCGTATAATATTCTATTTCAATTGTGTTTTTTGTATTACTTTTTTTTATAGTTATTTTCCCCTTTTCAACTTGCGATCAGTTCATTACAAAATTATTTATCGATAAAATAATACAAAATATATTGATTTTTTAACCTTAATATGTTTTCTCTTTACCACGTGATCACTGGGAATATTCGTGATTTCGTTAGAGCGTGGTCACTGGGAAAAATCGGAAAAATACTGTTTCGGAATGCATCCAAGAAGCTGTCCTTTGATAAACTCAACCGGTACAGGACACAACAATTATCACCTACAAAAGCACCTAAACTCAATAGGACTCCGCAATGGATCCATTAACGCAGACTGTGTGGCGAAGAGGAAGGAACATCAGATAAAATATACAATCTATTCGGTGCATCTCACCCAGCATATATGAACCTTCAGGAAATCCGAATAAGAAAGTTCTTGCCTATTGCTCTTGCCTATATGGGAGAACCTCCTTGTTATATGACGAAGATATGGGAGAAGTGAACCTCGTCTGACTGAAGTAAAAGGTGGAGCACAATGGGCCATAAGGTCGCAGTGTAACACTTTTCATACCTTAAGATCCGATCTATCTATCTATCTATCCTATACCACGGTCTTTCAAGCAGAAGTCTACGCCGTACTGACTTGCATCCGCGAGAACCTACGTAGAGGCTACATAAACCAGAACGTATGTATTCTCTCGGACAGTCAAAGTGCTCTAAAAGCCTTGCCTGGAACTGAAGTCACCTCAGGGGTAGCCAAGGATTGCCTGGAGGAACTGCTGGAGTTGTTGAGTTCCTTTCACAAACTCCAGATGAATATCGGCATAATTCCTATCAAAGTCCTTTAGGGGTCGTTATAAATGGATCAGAAAGACCTAGTTGCAAGACGTTGACTTCCCTTCCGCTACTACTACTTACACATCCGATTATCGTAAAACGATTGTATCGTAAACGGTTGGACCATAGGGTCGAAGTGCAATAATTTTTACCCCGATATCAATCAATCAATCAAAACGATTGCAAGTCAAGATCCTTCACAGCCAATCGAATTTATAGCAATATTATGTAGATGAGCTGACCTCAATGTTTTTTGTTTCAATGTTTTTTAAAAGGTGGATAATTCTTGGTGAATAATAGTGTCTTTTTAGAGCTTCGAAAACCGGAATATTCCGAATGTTGCAGAATTTACTTCAGAATTCCTTCCAAAAATGTTCAGACGAAATAATTCGTCTGGATTGATGTAAATTTGTATTACAAAATCGTTAATGTTAGCAAGAGTTATTGTAATATTTTTAGTTACAAGCATCATTTGAATCTATTACTTTCTACCTCTTATTTACCTTTTGGGAATAATCCTCACATGCAGGGATTGTAAATACAAACTCAATAATAAGCACAGTTCATTTGATTAAGGTATAGATTCATAATAATATCGTCGTTTCAAATTATATTTCTGTTTGAACAACTGATAAAATAATTTAACTTTGTGTGTAAAAGGTTATGTTAGTCATCTACATAAGGGTTCAAATCACAATTCTGATAAACTTCTATGCATGTTTAATTTGTTTTATGATAAAAATCTATTATATAACATCATTTAAAGACAACCCTCTTTCTCCATATTAATAATATCTTACGTAGATTAAAGTAAAGGATTAAATTTACACTAGGAATGTTGTCTCCTTTTTAAAAGTTTGACACTGAATTATTTATGCCTGTTTGGAATGAATTATTTAAGTAAGACTTAATTTTAAGACTAACTGACGAATTGTCTTGAACCATTAGATAAGCTGTTCTTAAACAGACAAAACAATTCTTAATTTTAGGCCCACGATATCGACTGTTAGACCATTCTTAAATTTAGAAACTGTTTGGTACATGCGCTTTAAATATTTCTGAAGTGTCAAATTCAAAGTGAAGCAAGGAAATGCTTCTGAACATTGCGTCAATTAATAAACTTGGACCAGCATCTTAGTTCTGCAGATACGTATAACATGTTGTAAGCTAAAACTTTTTGGCTAAACTGTCGGGAAAGAACTATCTTTTAAAATTTTGATTTTAAATCTGGTCTATTGTACGTTATAAAAACTTGGACTAGCATCTTAGTTCTGCAGATACGTATAACATGTTGTAAGCGAAAACTTTTTGGCTAGACTTTCGGGAAAGAACTATCTTTTAAAATTTTGATTTTAGATCTGATCTCAACTAAACATACAAACATAGAAGTTAATTTCTTTAAAATATATAATATATAATAGCTTGTAATAAAATGGTTGATTAAATTACGAGTAGTCAATTACTCAGTAAATTTTGTTCGATTATTTCCCACCAAAGGAATTATTTTACCAACACAAAACTCTTGGTTTGATACATTGGTTTGAATTGATTAAAAATACTAATATAAAGGAAATAAATTAGTTAAATTGTATAGCTAAAATAAAAATAAATAAATTACCAATTGATTCTATAATATATAGAACAGATGAATTATTACCGTATTGATGTTGTTCTATTCTTCCAAAGTTGATTATTTTTTTATATATTATTTTTAAGTAAAATAATGCCCTATTATAAACGCTTACAAAGATGCTATTAAATCATATATCATATTTATCTATAATATACCTTTACATGATATATTATAAATATACTATACCATGTGGTACAATCGTGTCAAAATATATATTTTGATTTATTTTCATTATAAAAACGTACAAATAAATTATTATACACACAGTGTATTGTTTTGTATTAAAGTTACTTTTGAAACTAACAACAATAGGAATCTACAGGGTGGCTACCGATCTGGAAATTCCGGAAAACCTTGAATAGTCATGGAATAGTCCGGAAACCTGAAAATATCATGAAATTTTGTTCATGGTCATAGAACATCGAATTTAACCAACTTAAATGTAGTTTTGGAAGAGAAAATATTATTTGTTTAGTTGAAAAATGTCAACTTTCAGACACCTAAGATGAATATATTCATTTATGGACAAAATTTAGCTGTGAAAATCAAGAAATTGATTGTGTTGGGTGAATCTTGGATATATTTAATCCGATTTTAATAAAAAAAATTTTCAAATTCACTAAATATCACTCAAGGAATTCAATTTTTTCAAAGGAAATTCTATTTCGAAGGAAACCCAAAGATAGCCCGAATAGTTTCTGAGATGGCGAGTACACCGCCTCTCCATCGCTATTAGTTTTTGAGATGAAAATGACATGAAAACACTGCATCCAATCGCGGATTGAACATTATTTTTGGGTCAAAATTATCTTTTATACCGAGTTATATCGAAATCGGGAAACAAATTTTTTTCCTTAAAATTTTTAAAGGTACATTCAACACGATTTAATTGAAAATTAGTTTCTAAGGTAATTTGGACCCAAAAAACACAAAAATCTAGTTGGTTTGACGGATTAATGGATAGATTCTGAGATATGTGCACCTTTATACGAGTTCATTCCCCTTTCATTCGTTTTCCGGCGATATCTTGTAAATCGCTCACCAAATCGTCAAATGAATACGATTTTCGTATTTATTGGGTTAAATTAACCTTATATGAGTAGTTTCAACAAAATAGGGAACACAAATGGTTTTTTATTGAATTTCATTTTTAAATAGAATGGAATTTTTCTCCGTTAAAAAAACATCTGTCTATTTTAGGCCACTACTGCCCCCGTGTACAGATGGTTTTACAAAAGAATTAGTCTAAACTACTAGCGTATACAGAAACATCCTGTATCCATTTCATAGAATCAATACATAGTAGCAGAACATTAATAAAAATTATCCATATTATACAAAGTTATGTGTTGTTGCCTCCACAACACTTTTTAACCCGACTTCAAAAAGGAGGATGGTTCTCAATTCGTCTGTATTTTTTTTTTAGTAGGTCGTTTAGTAGGTTTACCCATATTTAGACAAATAAAATCAGTTATAGAACTTCAAAGTCACTAAAAAGCGAGAAATAAACCACATTTTGACAAAATGGAAACCCGACTTCAAAAATCAAATATTCTATAACAAACAATGCACTAAAAAGTAAAAAAATAATTGCATATTCTTGAGGCAATTTTAGTTCACCTAAGCAAAATTTTTTAAATATATATGTACAATTATTGTTATTTTTGGAGGCGGTGTCCAAAAGTTATGTGAATTTCTCTATGCTGATACCGCCTCCAAAAATAACAATAATTGTACATATATATTTAACAATTTTTGCTTAGGTGAACTAAAATTGGCACAAGAATATGCAATTATTTTTTTACTTTTTAGTGCAGTTTTTGTTATAGAATATTTGATTTTTGAAGTCGGGTTTCCATTTTGTCAAAATATGGTTTATGTATTATAAAACTAAATGAAAACAAAGATAGTTTTAACAGACAACTAGGAAATGAAACATGACTGTTAGAGAAATCTGCATATACAAATACAGGAAACATACTTAAACTTCTATACTATACAGAAGAAGAAGTATGGAGTAGATAAAGCAGACATTTAGTATGGAGGTAGCACAAGCAAGCAGCATGTAAGAGCTCTAGCTAGTAGGCTGCTGTAGCTGCTAACATTACGAGAACCATTCAATTCAATTGATGATGATGATGATTCTCTTAGTTAACTGAATCCTTCACGTCATCTCCAAGCATCCAGCAGCAGCAGCAGCCCATACACATTTCTGACATGATAGTGTGTAAGTAATAAGTCAGTGAGCCATCAACATGACGATTGTATAGTCACTTCAATAGCCCTAACATCCTCTCTTCAACGATATTACTGTTATTGTTGTATATGTTGTACTATTCATGTATGTAAGCATTTTGTGTCCAGAGTCTGGAATTCAATTAGGTATAATAGACTTAAATGTCTCTGGATGTGAATTTATCTCTGGATGTGAAAATTAAGATTTGGTTCAAAATATTCAATTTGTTATTTGGTGAATTGACAGCCCCATGAAACGTTCCTAGTTCATTTCTTAGTAATTTGGCAGTATATAAGTTTATAGCTGATGCGATTCTAAGAGAAGTAACAGGTTAAGGCTTAATTAAATTAAATACTAATATGAAAAAATTAACTCGTCAACCAGGAATCGAACCTCGGGCCTCTGGATAACTAGTCCAGTATGCTTCCGCTACACCAAAGAGGATTGTGACGTGATAGCCAACTTTTTCATATTCTAATTTTTTATTTATTTAGACAGTATTACTTCTGTTGAAGTGATTTGTTTATTTAATATTTGTTTATTTGTGTATACTTTCGCGTCAACATAACGATGTTTGTCCAAATTCCGTTCGGTTACGTATGACAAACTGTAGAAGACTTTAGCGTATACTCCGACAAATTTCATTGTCATTGAATATTTAATTAAATTAAATATTGATATGAAAAAATTAACTTGTCAACCAGGAATCGAACCTCGGGTCTCTGGATAACTAGTCCAGTATGCTTCCGCTACATCAAAGACGATTGTGACGTGATAGCCAACTTTTTCATATTATTCTAATTTTTTATTTATTTAGACAGTATTACTTCTGTTGAAGTGATTTGTTTATTTAATATTTGTTTATCTGTGTATACTTTCGCGTCAATGTAAGGTTAAGGCTTGTTTAAATTTAGAAAATATAGAAAAGTTGAACAAAACATAGTATGAACAGTGATATTCATACCAAAAAAGCTTACCGAACAATTTCAGAAAATTTTAAAATAATCAATTGAAATTCTGTTCATAAACCACTCTTGTTCTTCTTACTTAAGGACGTTCCCAAGAAAATCAGTTTTCTTACGATTCTTCTGTAATTTTGAATATATTTAGTTAAAAGAAGTATCTTCCACACGTTGAATTTGTTTTTAATGGTCCTTACGGTTCTAAATTTGTAAATATTGACAGTTAAAACTTGTATGTTTATCATATAAAACTGACCCCGATTAATGTTGTCACACACGTTTTATTAAATACCAATAGTTATTTTCTTACGATTCTTTTAAAAAACTGAGAATAAGTAATTGAAGATATAACAAATATCTTTCTACAAAAATAACAAAAACAAGCGGCATTAGTTATCTTATAAATATTGTTTAAGTGCTCAACTTAAAAAAAAATTACATTATGTAAACTACAATAGATCAAATAAAATATAGTAACACTGCAGCAAAAAGTAACACTGTACCTCAACTGTATTTTATTTGATCTATTGTAGTTTACATAATAGAGTTTTTTTTGAGTTGGGCACGACTGCTCGCTCTTTGGGAACGTCCTTAAGCTATCAGTTTTTACAAAACCATAATAACATTGAAAAAAGCATTGTTAATTTGGTTCGGGTCCTGTGAAATTACTTCGATAGAAAGCGAAAAGCTTTATGACACACCTAATTAGATGATATTTGATACGATTCCGAATTGTTTTAAATATTTCTCAGCACTGTAACCAAATTTATAATGATATTTTATATTTCTATAAAGACTTTAAACTATTATAACAACGATTTTTTCTTAGAATTTAAGTTGCGTATGATTCGCAAAAGTCTATCTTATATGAGGCACACTTCACAGTTACCGAAATGCAATTTTGTCACATATTGTGTGAAAATATCAACCAAAAAGATTTTCCAGATGCTGTACACTAAACATTTACATACAAAATATTTTGGTTTTATTTTTTTTCCTACATTTCAAATAAATCGAGTATCATGCAAATACTACTGCGCGGATTTTGATGAAACTTTCTTTTGCTTAAAAGCTTATGATTAGTTTTAAAAACTGATATGTAAGTTACCTCCCTATGAGAGAGAATTCGAAAATAGTTGCTGAAATAGAAATTTGGTGAAAGTGTCAATAAATATTTCAAGTAGTGGAAGCGGTGGGAAATTACATTGAGATTTTTAAAATCATGATAATGATAATGTGCCTGACATGTTGTGCGTCTTGATAAGCAGTTATGTTAGTAATTACAGTTTGAATAGGTATCGCGCTTTACAATGATCTGGAAAAGTATCGATTGATCGATTATTTTTATTTAACATTTCCATATTGGACATTCATATACCTATATAGATGTCGCCAGAATGAATCATTTTTAGAAAGTTCATTTTTTCTAAATTTTTATTATTAATTTTAAAAATAACATTTTAGTATCATGAAAATTTAAGAAAATTCTATAAAATATATAAATCGAATACTTTTTATATAAATATTATAACAATTCTTAATCAGATATTTCGATATATTTATAAATACAACGTTTATTGTCTTGGTGAAAAACAAAACAATACAACAAAAACTACAACAACAATAAACAATTGATAAATATATTTTGTTCATTTTGATTCGTTGTAGCAGTAAAATTGTTGATGCGAATATATCTAATGTTTAAGTATACAGATAGAGTGAAAGAGAGAGAGAGAGAGGTTTGGTACATATATAAATAAATATATGATTTTCAATTTATATATAGGGGGTAGAATTTTAAAGAACTGGTAAGTGCATTTTTGTGTTGGGGTGACCACTGACTGACAATTAAATTTCTTGTGAACAAACATTCTATTGTTATCACCTAATTGTAGATCAAAGGTCGTCATACAGAAATAGCACGAGAGTTTGACATCATCAATATATTGACATATTGGTAGCCAACACCGTAATAGAATAACGATTACCGCGAAGATTATAGATAGATATATTTTGGGGTATATAAAAAGTGTTGCACTTTGTGGTCCTTCTTCTACACTAGTCTGACGAGGTTCGCTTCTCTCATAGCTCGACAATAGCCCCAGGAGCTTGCTTATCAGGTTTTCCTGAAGGTTTATAATCGTATTTTCGGGGTGAGATGCACCGAATATCTCGTATCTGCTGTAACAAAGAAATTCGCAGTAAAAAATAATGTGCCTGGATGTTTCCTTCTCCTCGCCGTACAACCTGCACATATTGGATCTGTTATAGTGTCCTATTATGTGCAAGGCTATTATGTTCGGTGATGAATACGGTAACCTTTCGAAGTTGTATCCTGCTCAGGTTGAGTACATCGAGAGTTAGCTTTTTGGATGCCTTCCGAAACAGTATTTTAAACAGAGTTTTTGCTGCGGTATATTTTCCCAGACGGTGTTTAACGTTCATCGATTCGTTTACATGCGTTTACATTCGTTTACATTTGGATGTCTTTGGATTTCCTAAAGTAGGCTCTGGGTCTATGAAGGGTATTCCAACTCCCGTTTTTATTCCAGGTATAAAATCATAAATGAAAATGAAAATATTTCAGAAACATTCTGTATATACTTATAAATGTGTAGATGGAATTGTCCTTGCATTCAGAAAATCAGCCAACTTGTTGTAATGCAACTGAACTGAACTGAACTGAAAATTGTTTCATTCTAATAGAAATATTGTCTGAACTGTGCTACGCTGAACTTATTTATATACACTACGTATTTTGTTAAATACTCTACATTCATAGATATATCAAATATTTATTTATAACAAAACAAAAAAAATGAAATTCCTTAAAAAATAGTTTCTACCTTACCTACCTACCATTCGATGCAAAAACAGAATATATTATTTTGATATAGGTACGATTGAAGGTAGTTCAAGCTTAAATTCATTTTTATTAAGAATTCGACATTTAGATTATTTAATTTAAGGGCCAACGCACACCAAAAGAGCAAAACTGCTTTAAGCAGTCTTAGTCAGTCTAACACTGTTTTGTTAAAATTAGAACATAGGAAATTACATTGCATACGCACACTGATAAGAAATAGTCAAAACCGAACGTTTTTGCTTAACGTCTTATCAGTGTGCGTATGCAATGCAATTTCCTATGTTCTATTTTAACAAAACAGTGTTAGGCTGACTAACACTGTTTAAAGCAGTTTTGTTCTTTTGGTGTGCGTTGGACCTAAAACCAAATTTTTGTTTTGACTAATTGTAAAGGTAGCTATTCGCAATCAGGAGAGTTTTCTAACAATTTTTTATATATGTATTTCAACAAAAAATTAAACATATAACCGTCTGTTAGTGATCGATCGTGTAACTTCTGAACGACTTGACCGTATGAGGTCGTATTGACACAATATATTTGTTTTGTCAACACAATGGTTCATCCGCTGTAGTCAAGTAATTACCAAGTTATATAATTTGGTGGAGGTTCTGGGAAACAAAATAACATAAGCGGAAACGCTGGGAAAAATTAATTAAGTTGAATAATCCATTAGACATTATCGATTCTAAAAATGGTTTTCCTTTTTCAACGGGAATTCAGCTAGTATCTTATAAATTACGAGGTGATAATTTACACCAAAAAAATGTTTAATCATTATCAACACAAGTCTTGCATATCATAAATGTTAAAGCGATATTTATGCTAGGTATACCAGATAATGTTCAATTGGTATAGTTGCTAGAAATAACTTTATTAAAATTGATTAATGTCTTCAGTGCCTTGCGACATTAATATTTGTTATTTAATTTATTGCCAATTTTTCATTAAGTTTACAGAAGAAAATAAAATTCAAAATTACTATTCTTTTTATAATGGAAAAAGTATTACAAATGTTAATGATCTTGTATTGTATATGTGAACTTAATAAAGTTTAAGGTTTAAATGTTATTAACTCGTGGAGTGCGTCCTATACATTTAAGAATATTTATATTGTGATAGCTAAAGTCCTCTGTACACTGGGACAGTAGTGGATTCTAGTAGTACTAGTCAATGATGGCAGCTATTAATTAACCCTCTACTGTCCCCGTGTGAAGAGGTAATTCTGCCTCATCGTTCAGCCACTGGTGGTCACCAAACTCAAGCAAGTTTAGTTTAGTAGACATCAGAATGCTAGCAATAGGGTCACGTGACCTAGCGGCAGTTATTATTTGACGTCTATGGGCAGCCAGTAGAGCGCTCCTTCTGAGTACTCTTCATCAATCGCCACCTCTTCATCAATGTTGCACTCACCACTTCCACACTTAACTGGCTACTGGATGACAAGTAATGAAAACCATTATTGTCCTCGTGTGTGTTTCTACCTATATTTCCACAAACCCACCTCCCCCTACGACCATTAATACCATAAGGCATAAAGAAAAGTCTAAATATGATAGACGTATCCTTTTTAAAGAAAACAAAGAGGAAGAAATTTTAAAGTTTTTGTTTGAAACTTTTTTTCCATAAACTCAAGAATTGTCCAATATTTTTAGTTCAGTCATCTGTATTTGGGGTATTTATACAAACGTGCGTGTGTAACTAATATAAGCAGGTCACTTATACCAAAACATTTTTTTCTGCGATCAAAATTTTCATACGTATTGTTTTAATTGGCGAAATAATTATTAAATGACTAACATAATACCTAGTGCCTAGTACCTAGTAAAGTTTGGATGTGCATTTTAAAATGGGGATATGCAATGTTCAAAAATACGCTAAAAATAAATTGCAAATTGTACAATGTAAATTCTTGGGATTATTTCCCAATCCCATTGAGAAGAGTATACTATTGATTGATATCGGGGTAAAAATTATTGCACTTCGACCGTATGGTCCATTGTGCTCCCCCTTCACCTCAGTCTAACGAAACTCGCTTCTCCCATATGTTGGCAAAAGCCTGGAGCTTGCTTATCAGGTCCTCCCGAAGGTTCATATATTCGGGGTGAGATGCACCGAATATCCTGTATCTGCTGTAACCCAGAGGTTCGCAGTCAAAGATTATGTGGCTGGATGTTTCTTCCTCCTCGCCACACAATCTGCACACAATGGAGCCGTTATGGAGTCCCATTGTGTGCAGATGCTTCCGCATGGGATAATGCCCGGTAATGAACCCGGTAACCCACCGCAGTTGCATCCTGTTCAGCCTCAGTGCACCGAGAGATACCCTCTTTGTTGCACTCTGAAGCAGTACCTTCCCGAGCTCTTGCCGCGGTACTTTTTCCCAGTGATCACGGTGTTTAGCATTTGACCACTCGTTGATCACTTGTTTACATGCAGTCTTTGGAATTCCTAAAATAGGCTCTGGGCCTATGAATGGCATTCCGACTCCCTTCTTTGCTAAGGTATCCGCTTTTTCGTTTCCTTCGAAACCACTGTGACCCTGCACCCAGATCAATCAGAAGAGTATATTAGTTAAATTTCAATATACAACACAATACTGTTTTTTTTTGTTTGAAGTACATAACATCCACTTATAAAATCATGTTTATTTAGAATATATTTTAAAAATAATATTATATTACTTTAAAACTAAGTATACAAAAATTTAACATTTTAATAATAAATTTTGGAAAATTTTCAATAATTTTACTATTGGTAAAATCCATGATACATCATCATATTCACATACAGCCATACATACATACATACATATATAACTATACTTAACACATATATATTTAGTCTATAATTTATTTATTTAGAACAGTATTGCTGCCTGCCTACATATATATATATTATACTATTTTATCTATAAATATATATAGTTGATTCAATTCGATGTTGTAATAACAGTCACTGTATATAGTATGTATATATTACTCTTCAAATGTTTACAATGAAAATATATTAATATCGTATCTACTATTTATATGAAGGGGATATAGAAGTTTGTCTCGACGACCACACTGCATATGTATGTATATATGTATGTATGTATGTATTATTGAACACAACCAACATCGTGAACGTATGTATGTATGTATTACGGAGGAGTCAGTAGAACTCACCATGGAATGCATTCATTCATATATTTCATTCGTCAAAGCCAACCAAACATGAGCACATTGCTCTATCTAGTTTAGAAATGATAATATTAAATTGTTTATAGAACTACGCTACCACGTTCTTTTGTTGTTTTTTTCTTCTGCTATTCTATTTTAAATCACAATTTTAAATGAATGACGGATCGATTTATTTATATACATATACAGGATGAGTCAAAAGTCATGGAGTTATTTTAAAGGATGGATAGGGAATTAAATTCTAGGATGAAAAGTCCTTGGATATTTTTCCACCTGACCCACCGTTAATTAGATATTAATTAAATAAAGTAACCAATTAGAGAAGTGCGTTAACGGAACGTAGTGCCAGCAGGGATACGTGAAGGGAGCGAACTCTCCTCACCCCTACCATAGAGCGAGTCAATCTTATGTATTTCAAATCCGGAATAGTTTTTATAGCAGAGTTTTGCAAAAAAAAAATTATTTTTTTCTGAAAAACGAATTAACTGAAGTAATAGAATACACAGATGATTAAAATATTATACTAAAATTTGTACTAATTTAATCGTCATTATTTTACGAACTGTCATTATAGCTAACTTCAGCTAAATTCAATAGTGAAAAATAAAAAAAAATAAATCCACTGAGAATATTCTTGAAACGTATGAAACTTATTTTTATTTGGAAATATTGAATTCTGTTAGTATAGAATAAACCCGAATGAATTGGGGAATATTTCATTGATTTTTGTCTTCTATTTTGTTTTATCTTTTCGTTATTTTTTCTAAAATTAATAACTTTT
This sequence comes from Nineta flava, assembly GCA_963920215.1. NCBI lineage: Eukaryota > Metazoa > Arthropoda > Insecta > Neuroptera > Chrysopidae > Nineta > Nineta flava. The sequence goes on from OY986041.1 coordinate 110,955,785, forward strand.
TTTGTTTTGTTTCAGGTAAATATTTGGATTATGTTATTTCAAAAGCCACAACAAGGTAAAACAACATATTTATTTTAGAATTGTGAAGATTTTTTATTTCTTTTGGATAAAACAAATCATCTATGATGCTATTAATAGAAAAAGTACTTGAAATATTTGTTTGAATTAATTTTGTAGCTCAATTTAAATTATTTTTAAGGATAAATAGTGAAAACGTTACCCGACGTTGAGTATGTTAAAACAGATGAGAGAGTTAATTTTTTGTCGAATCACAGGAAACGTTAGTTGCTGGTTGCAGATGAGATATTTTTACCGCACCACTAGGGTTGGGAAAATATTGTTTCGGATAGAATCCAAGAGACTGTCTCATGATGTATTCAACTTAAACAGGATAAAACTTCCAAATATTAGCGGAAATTATCTCCTACGAAGCAACTACATATAAAGACTGTGCTACGAGGAGGAAGAAACTTCCAGCCACATCATCTTTAACTGAGAATCTTTCGATTACAGCTGATACAATATATTCGGTGCATCTCGTCCCGAATATATGAAACTTCAGGAAAACCAAACAAGCTCCATTGCCAAGATCTGGGAGAAGCGAACTTCGTCAGTCTGGGGTAGAAGAAGGAACATAATGGGTCATATGGTCGAAGTGTAACACCTTTTATACCTCTATCTAATAATTTATTTGCTAGGGTGCAAAAACTCTCTTCCTCCAATCAAACTTTCAAATACTGGAAACTTTCCATAGTGCTGGAAAGGTATATTTGCTAATAGGCCAATAGATTGTTGAATGAGCTATAATATATGCTACATGAATGCCATAACAAAATTTAAAAAAACTCTGAATGAATTTTAACCAATGAATTTTAATACTTTTCTGATATTCAACTAAAATATGCCATAAACCCTACGAAAATTTTAGTTACTTTTGTTGATCGTAGAACGTTATCGCACTCTTGCAAAACCACCACTTAGCGGTTGAATTAAAGATACTAACTGGTATTAAACGTTTTCGATGACAACCCAAAATACAAACAAAGAAAAACTCACCTATTTTGGCACACTCAATACAAACCAGTGTCTGCGTTAAAATGAAAACGTTCATCTTAGTTTTATTAAGATTTTGATAATAGTAATAAAAACAAAATATATATTTATAATTGGTTTTAATTTAGACATTAATTTAAAGTTTAATTAATTAATTTGAAATGCTCTCCACTATCTGGTTGCAGTCTGTGTTGTGCTTTGCATACAATGATAATGATGATTTTCATAAAATTTTATGACTTTTTCAAATTATTTTCATAGAGTTATTATTATTACCTCTCACCACTTAAAGCAACACATACAACACGTTATTTATATTATATTTAACAATTATTAAAACATTATAACGTTATAAGAAGTCATTCACAGATGTAGACACTTGTTTCATATTCTAGTAGTTTCTTCGTTTTGTAAATAACAATTATGTTGTATATACTGTTGGGGTGGGGGAAGGGGGGGGGGTTAGTTACAACTATTGTCATTGACCAAGACGACGTATTTTACTATTAATATATAGGCGATTAACCCTGAATTTACAAGATGTATTGATTTTGTCTATATTCGAAGGTTATATTTTAGTGAGTTTACTTTAGCAATGATTAGTTAATGATTAGTATTTGTGAATAATTACTTCAAATTTTATTGAATTTTACATTCTCCTAGAAACTTCATTGGGGGTAAAAACCTTTGAATGTATCTCAATGTTATTGAAGTTGTATATATCCTAATAATTGCACTCAGAGTACTGTCCTTGATGAATCTTAATCTGCATAGTTCTAACTAAGAACACTATTTGTGCAAAAATCTGCGCAAATCACGTCTTAAAATTTCCAAACTGTTCGTGTTTGTGGTTACAACTTTGTAACTACAACATTAGGAAAACGAAATAAGGAAAAGAGCGTTTTATTGGTTGCTATTTTTAGATTTGCTTCTGAGTTAACTCCAGGTATTTCTTTGTATGTAACAGGATTATTTGCTAAAATGTGTTTGGAATGCACCCAAAATGATAACCTAGATTTTTCGAAATTTTAGCCAACCTTGAACTGACGTGAGTATTTCATAAGCAGCGCGCCGAGATAGTCGTATAGTCTTCTGCTGATTCCTTGCCACGCAGTACTCTGCCCGTGGATACAGTTGTAATTACAACACTAGGACGAGTAAATAATTAAAAGAACTTTTTTTTGGTTGCTATTTTTAGGTTTGCTTCTTAGTTGATTTCAAGATTTCAAGTTGATTTTTCCTATGTAACAGAATTATCTATTAAAATAACATATTTGGGTTTACAATGTGCCAAAAGGATCTTAGAAGTGTTGCCCTCAGATAGGCGTGTTGCAGTATTTTTGGCCTGTATTTAGAGCTCCAATTACAATGAAAGCTATAGATATAGAAGAATCAAAGTGTTATATTAATCCTCATACACTTTTTAATGGAAAACTATGTGAGAAATAGATACCAGTAGGAGACTATATTGTAGGTGAGAGATATATTGTCTTGACAAACGATATCGTGTTGACAAACGGATTTTAATTCACTTAAATGAATCTTAATAGTTTCTATAATGATTTATTGTTGATATCCGCTAATACATATTCACTGCAGGGGTTAATAATATAAAAAATGTAATAGTCATTTGTATGGATTCGTATTAAATGATTTTCTTTCTGATGCTACTTTGCAAGGGGATTCAATTTACCGTATAATACGATTAATTTAATTTCTTTTTTTAAATATTAAATTTAAAGTTTTTATTTGAGAAATTGGAAAAATGCATTATATGATGTGAGCAGGAGGTTAGAAGGAAGTTTATGACAGAAATGTGAAAGATAGATAGATAAATCTTGGGGTATAAAAAGTGTTGCACTTCGACCTTATGGACTAGTGTGTTCCCCCTTCTACTTCTGCTTGCCGAGGTTTGTTTCTCCTATATCTTGGCAATAGTCAGGATTATCAAGTTTTCCTGAAGGTTCATATATTCGGAGTGAGATGCAGCGCAGATATAGTATTTGGTGTAATCAAGAGATTCGCAGTTATAAATGATGTGGATGATGTTTCTTCCTCCTCGCCGCACAGTATGAACATAATGGATTCATTGTAGAGTCCTATTGTGTGTGTATAGATGCTTTCGTAGGTGATATATGGTGATATATGGATATATTTCGTAGGTGATATAATGTCCGCTGATGAATTCGGTATCTTTTCGAAGTTGCATCCTGGTAAGGTTGAGTGCGTCTACAGATAGTCTCTTTGGTGCATTCCAAAACAGTATTTTCTCTACTTGGGACTGGGAGTTTATGGGTTCGAATCCTGAAATCGGCAGTTGGTCAATTATTAAAAAAAAAAGGGGCGGTTAATTGATTAAACTGTCGGCGTATGGACAAGAACGAAGTAACCGGCTATGCTTGGTGTTTCACGAGGCGAGGCGAGGTTTTGATATCACCTCGCCTCGCCTCGCTTTTTTAAATAACAATGATGGAAAATTATTACTAACTTTGACTTATTTTGCATGAATGTACATAATATGGTTAAAAAAAACTTATAGCTATCTATAAATTCTAGAGACGATGATTTTCGACATCTACTAGGTTGGACATTTGAAAAAAAATTTGCAAAATTTTGACTTGCCCCATCCAAGAGAGTCGCTACAACCTAGATAGATAGATACCTAGAAGTCTGTTCTAGCCACCTGTATCAGAAAAATTGAAACTTTTGAAATATTTTCAATGTTTAGAAGGAAAAAAAGTTACAGAGGGAAATGATTCTAAGCTACGTACATGTATTGTTTCGGAAGAAGGTAACAAGAAGGTTCTGAGCAGGTTGTAATACAGATATTCAGGAATAAAACAGGAGAAGGGAGTAAGTACTTGATGCATACAAACACTAAATATTAAAAGTTAGTATTTACTAATTGTAATAAGTTTCTTTTAAACAGTAATATTTCTAAAGGTAGAATTTTAATACAAATTCAGATAATTTAAGAACATTATTATCGTCCACCGCATCGTTTTGCTATGGAATTTAGTCTTATAGAATATTCTAGGATTATATTCATAAGTGTATTATTGTATGTGTTACAAATTTATGACTCCCCCGGGTGTACATTATTTACAACAGTACCTGTTAAAATGTAAATAATGAGCGGTGGTGATATCTATTTTATGTATATAAAATATTCTCTAAATTAGCTATCCTTTCTGGAACACGATGCTTTTATTTAGCGAAAAAAAATTGCCTTAAAAGCATCGTATTATTTATATATAAATATTTACATACGTTCTTACCTTCTATAATACACCCATAAAATTATATTTCAACATACTTATGCTACCAACATACAGGATGTCTATGAAAAAAAAATTTTCAAGCAAATTTTAGGTACACTTCTCACAGAACCCAAAAAGGATATTAATAACGTACAGAATTTAAAACAATAAGCATTATAAATGACCCGAGGCCCAGAATAGAGCAAATTAACTATCTTGTCCAACGATTAGCTAACAGACGGCTCTTGGAAGTACTCGGACGCTTGAAGTAATGACCCGATTCTATGGTTTTTTTTCAAAGACTCCAAAGATTGCATTTTATATATACCGAGTGTCCGTAAATTTTTGTACAAAACTTAAGTAAGTGACTGATTTGGTTCATCAATCCACTGACCTCTATATAACTGGACAGAGTTTGCGTATGGGTCTAAACGTGAAATAAAGGCTCCAACTTAATGATAGTCAGCGCCGCCTTAACTAGCCAAGTTACTAGAACTTTATGTGCGTATTGGAAATACATGTGACACCCACATAAACACTGACACATAGTCCTATCACACATACATGCCACGCAGGCGCGGTTAGGAGCGCTTCAATTGGGGTTAAAGGCGAAACAAAGGATAATCTGTCCAGTTATTTAGAGGTCGGTGCATCAATTTGATAAAAAAATATCTTATCGATATTTTGAATTTTTCACACTTGTTAATCCTTCGGAGAGGTAAGGTACCCGATTCTGTATTTTAAGTGAGATTGCCTACTCCTCGCATTTTCAACTCACGTGAGTTTACTCGCCTGATTCTGTAAGGTTGTAGTGAAAATACGAGATTACTGGGTGAGATGATTTGGATCATAGATAATAATATATGTAGTTATCTCTATGAATGTAGTAGTGTTTGACATTGGCATCCGTGTAAGAATAAACAGCTTTGCTTCGATTGTTTAATTTTGCAATATTTCAATTTTTCAACATGAATGTGACTGATAAACAAAAGCAAATAATTTTAAATTTCATGCGCGCCGACCCCGACTTTGGACGAGGTAGATTGATATCAAAGAATACATATTTACATTCTTTGACATTACCATGAATAATATTTATCTATTCTTCATGGACATTACCATTCGTTGTTTTAAGCCATCGATTATTTCTCTCTCTCTAATTCTTTCCTTTCTCTCTTGGAATTCACTTATACGTTATGAAATTCCTTGTCGAACAAACTCACGTGAGATGGTTCACATTTTCACTATGGTGAAAGTTACTGAATCGAGAGAAGTTCTCACATTTAGTATTTTCACCAGGTTTGAGTTACAGAATCACTACCAAGGTCAGGTTTCCTGTCCAACGCCGTCCTGTTCAACGCTTAGCTAATAAACGGTTCATAACCCGGGAATAGTATAAATAATCTAGCCGCTTGAGACGGATCCGACCTATTACTTATCCCGCGAATGTGATATATTCAAACTTTGCTATTTATATTGGAAGGAACCAAGTAATTAACAATAATATGGGATTTATATTCTGAACTTTTTGTTTCTAATCGTTCGAATATATTATTGGAAAGTTTTTTTTAATACGATTGGTTCCGTTTTATCGTGGAAAACTGTATGATCATACAAATTGTTTTTCTTCATGATACGGATCCCGTTTCTTGTTACATTTAGTACAGCATAAAGAGTTAGTCGGTATATGTATATGATTACGTGACCAAAGGTAATAGCTCCTACATTCATTATACTACAAAATGGTTTTTGTACTTATTCATAACTGTGCTTATGATGAGATAATATTACTTCTTAGGTAAATTTTACAACAACAAAAAAACACTTTACAATTTTGAATTTCAGGCTTATTTTAATACTAGCTATCCCCCGCGACTTCGTCCGCATTTATATGAATGCTAAATATATATGTATTAAAAATAATAATAATTTTTTTTTTCTTCCGACTTACTCTACAAATTAAAATAGAATAAATTAAATGAAAACAAATTTAAAAAAATAAAAAATAAATTATTTAAAAAAAATTTTCCCTCCAGCCGGATTTGAACCAGCGACCTATGTTTATCTATCTATTCAATATATTTTTTCTTCCGACTTACTTTACCGACTTATTTAAGGCTAACTAAGAATTTTAACGTAATGTTAGATGGCCTATAGCCTTCCTCATGAATGTGCCCATCTAACGCAATAAGAATCTTTTAAATCGGGCTGGCAGTTCCAGAGATTCAATCAAACAAACCAAAAAACTCTTCAGCTTTATTATATTAGTATAGATAGGATCTTTCAAATTGAACGTTTTCCTTAATTCTAGAAAACACAGATGTCATTGCGAAATAGGATTGTTCATGTGGTATTTAGAGTACAATAATATATGACATTTTTTAAATATTATTGTGAGACACGTACCAAATTAGCAACGAGCAACATATCTCTGACTCCATATCCCAGAGATAGTTACGATTAGCTAATTCATACTGATGATGACTACCTTGTAATCGAAATACGTATTTATAAAATACAAATAATTTTTCTAGGAATTGGGGAAAAATTTGAAATTTAATTACAACAATTATCATCAAATGTGGAAGTTTGAAGGAGTTTGTTAGTATTTTTTCAGAAAAGATGTTGTCGTCCAATCACTATTAATTTTTAACTATTCCCATGTGAATGTCAATAAAAATTGAGCCTCATTTCCATCTCACGTCTTACACTGTTTAAGATTAAGAAGAACGTAGTCATTTTAACAGGATATAAAAGTCAACTATTTTGCATTTATTTAACATTTTAAAACAACGCAAAAACTGTCTTCTTTCAAACTCACCCTCGTCGTCAACCATTATTGAGAACATTTAAAGTATGGACTACTTATGAGAATCAATTGGAGTGGTAGTGACGTTATGCGAAAGATGGTAGGTAATGAATGTATAAAGGAAAGGAAAGGAATAATAATTATAATATGGTGGGATAGATGGATGAATAGATGACTGTATACGATGGTTTGTGAGTTTACGATACTATAATTGGTTCGAAAATAACAACAGATTTATTTTTTACCTGCCTGTCTTTCATAACTTGGGGATCTCTGATGATCCTACTTTTAGGGCCTGTATGGAGGACGATGAAACCTCCATACATGTTATATGCACCTGCAGAAACCTGCAGGATGTCTGGCACAGAATGTTTAGGTCTGAAACCTTGGATCTATCAATCCTGGGAGCAATTGCGGCCGAGAAGTTGTGGACTTTCTGCGTGGCGTCTGGCTTCGACAGAATCTTATTGCTTCTTCTGCTTAAAATAGCACCTCTTACCCGGAGACGTCTCACCTTCGAGTGACAGGTGTTGTCAAGGAGGGCACAGAGGACCCCTTGGTCTAGGTGCTAGGAGCTCCAAGTCTTTTAATAAGATAATCAGTAGTGTATGCTTAAAATAGAGGTAGTGAAATTTGAAATTTTTTCAAAATTAATGTTGGTATTTTTCAGTCTACTATACCGTAACGAATTATAACCTCCATACTATCATACTACCAACTAAATAGCATGTTCCTTACTATGTACAGTAACTTGGTATGATGGTATTTTAGTTAGTGGTAGTGAACCTCTTATTTGGCCGACGTGCGACGAATCGTCGATGCACATTCTAGAGAAATGATGTCTTCTAGTATAACAACATAAGAGTCGTTGTTGGTTATAGGTATCGAGGGTGGTGCTCTCTCTGGATGTAGTAGGTTGTGTGTTGGTTGTACATGGCGATAAATGAAAGAACTCACACCATTAAACACATTATTTAAAGTAAGCACTTAAAAGGGAAGGTAAGCTTTTAGAGTTCATTGAGTGTAACATACTCATATATATATATATATATATATATATATATATATATATATATATATATATATATATATATATATATATATATATAAGAGTACATATATATATATATATATATATATATATATATATGTATAAGAGTACATATATATATATATATATATATATATATATATATATATATATATATATATATATACTCTTATATATTGCAATAGTAGTGGTTCTGTAAGACCAAACATTATAACATTGTACAAAACATTTCATGTTCAATGTTAAGTTGGTTCTACATGATGCTACGACGAACACCTTCCAACGTTACACATTTGATGGCTCGTCACATCGTGTAACCGTTGTTCAAACCTACGAGCGTCCAAAGGCGAGCATCGAATTTCGCATTTGGCCATGTTTCGGCCGATCAGTATTCTTGCACCGAATCGAGAGGATCGTTTGAAGGAAAATGTTCGTTGGTTCGACTCAACGGCTACATAAGTGGTTCATATGACGGGAGGAACTTGGTTATGGAGGGGGATTCCCGTCTCTCCATGAAGTCGTTTAGTATACCATTGCAGCGCCAGCAATAGCAACACCGTTATCATTATTCTCCAATGTTGAAACTGCACAAACCTTTGTACCAAACTTTTTTTATATGTAATGGATCAAACAATCGATTCGCCGTGTTGCATTCGCTGCATCAACTGTCGAACTTACTTGTCTCAAATAAAATATCGAAAAACTTATTTTTATTTTTACTTTGGCACATGGAAGCTCATCTTGAGCACATTACGGCACAAATGCTGTGGTTTCGATAACGTAAAGTAGGGGGCCTAATTCTCGTGACAAAAACGGACCCTATTAGAAAAATAAAATTTTCTGAATATACTTTTCATTACATGTGGCATATAATAGCACATTTTGAGCACATTTCAGCACAATTCCTTTATATGAAAATTTCAAAAATGGCGGGTCCATTGTAATGGGCATAATGTTTTTTAGACTGACCTGTCACGGACACATACTATCTTAAGAAAAAAATATTTTCATCTCCTCGAAAACATTTTTTACTTTGCGTCATTATTTTTTTAATCATTGGAAAATACAACCAAAATTTCTCACAACGAATTTCTATTGACCTTGCATATCTTGTGAAAATGTTGGTACAATTATGGTACTTAAAATATATAATATATATATATATATATATATATATATATATATAAATTATGTACGTATAAAACTTTTTTGTTTCTCTTCTGGACGGAGTCTTAAATTTTCTGTTACGTTATTTTGTTACCTCACGCGCGACTAATTATGTTTGAAATGTTTTCTTTATTTTTTTATATATTAATTATGTACGCACTGATATGTATGCTGCTAGGTCGCAAATATATAAATATATATATATATATATATATATATATATATATATATATATATATATACGTATAAAATTAAAAGTAAAAACTAAAAAGAAATTAAAATTTGTTTTGAGTTGATTATTTGACGACAAATAAGTACAAACAATAATAATTGTTAATAATATCGAGTGAAGTATTTTTAATTAACATCTTATAATCATAAAAAAATGAATATATTTATAAACTTATGTACTTAACAACAATGAATGTTATTGTTATTTTCTTTATAGTTAACAATCACTTTTTTTTATATATGTTTTGTTTTTAAGTGTTTACGCGACAATTTTATTAATGTTTCAATTAAAAATAATTAAAATTCTTGATTATTACACAACATACGAGTGTTTATTATTGACTAAAGAAAATTAATTTCTAAACTTATTTATTAGTCGTTTATAAATTCAATGTACTCACATTCAGGGTTAGGAATGTAAGATATTGATTGTAAATTTTTCAATTTTTAATATTCAATATTTTCTAAGAAAAATTTTACTTCAATTTTAAAACCACCGTCTGGGTATTAAATGGGTTGATAACAGAGCATTATACAGCTTGTATTTTAAAATACACCCGATCTAGAAACAATGGATAGTGTATCTATCGCTGTCCATATGCAGTGTACTATGATATGGTGTCTTTGTTTACATATACATGTAGACACACTTACACGACGGACGACGGACAATAACGACGATACTGGCGATCATCATTACAACACGACGGACGATGTATACATGCACGAGTTAGAGAGTGATAAGTATATATAGTTATCATACTATAGTTATATGTTATACAATACTGATTTTAATGAAGTTTACGTATAACAAAGACACCATATCATAGTACACTGCATATAGACAGGGATAGATACAATATACATTGTTTCCAGATTGGGTGTATTTTAAAATAAAAGCTGTATAATGTGCTGTGAAAACTCCATTTAGTTTCCCACCGCTTCCACTACTTCCCAACACTTTGAATAAAATTTTCATGCCTGGAAATGTTCTCGAATTTCATTAGTTCATATAGATTGGACCACCACAATTACTATATTTTCTTCAGAATTATTATATCATCAGAATTATTATATTATGATTTGCACAGGGGGGGAGCTTAATATTCCAACCTACTAGCAGTAGTTACTGAGTTGTCCATCAGGGTGCGATCACGAAACTTGTTGACCGAAGAGTGTGGCAAGAGGGTTGGGGCAACAAACATCGACCTACTAGTTTTAGTTTATAGTTTACCCACAAGAGAGCATATTCAAGTGCTAAAGTTCCCATTTACATACAATGTTCTTCTGATCTCAATTACAATGGGACGTAAATAATTATTGTCCTATGTTAAATAATAAACCAGAAAGGATAAACCATTCCTTTGATTTTAAAAACAAACAACCGGTTTAATGTTTTGAAATGAAATTTATTTCTATGTCTTGTAATTATTACACATTTGGGAATAAAATTTGTATATCTTTTGTGAAGTACCATTGTCCATAGAGAATATCCCAAAATCGTATTATCGAAACATCCATACTATTATAATTTTGTTTAAAAGAGATATAAAATTGGTTCGTATTTATTTTTATTGAAATTGTATATAAATGGGCAGATTTGAAAAGAAAATAGCACCATCCATGCATTTATAATCAGGTGGATAAAGAAAATATAGAACAAAACAATGTACATACAAATATAGAGAGTCATAAAGGTTTATGTAAAAAATAGGAAGCTTTTGTTGGTCATGCCAATTGCAGAGGGTACAAATAACGTCAAAAGTCGAGCTATCATTTCAAAATTTTATGATATATTTGTGCCTTATTTATTCGGTTTTCGATCAAATGTTTCGGGTAAAAGTAGTTCATTATTATAACAACTTGTATTCGATATATTTTTCCGAAATTCGAATAAATAAGGCACAAATCAATGATAGAACTGCGAAATGAGAGCTCGACTTTTGATGTCATTTGTATAATATGCACATTCAAATAACCGTAAGTGTTGGAAAGCATTGCTAATAGAAAATCAATGTTAAATATTATTTACTATAATAACTATACACAACATGCTTAATAAAGAAATAAAAATAGTGGATGTACTCTTTAGTGTGTCTGTTGTGTATGCTTGCTGGACTGTTTTGTACTGCATTAACATGTAATGAGAGTGGATTAAATATATTCATTGTTGTCTTCTTAAGCTTAGCATTACTTCTAATAATTAAATTTTTTTTTTGAATATTCCTTATTATTTGTATGTGGAATGTTTGAAAATAATTGATAATATTTTACTAATGCTATAACATAAAACAAGAATCCACACAAATTAAAAGATAAAGAAACCCCCGGAAGGAATAAAAAAATAGAAATCCAACAAAAATAAAAGTTCAACCAACGGTTCGAATATTCCTCCATTATTTGCTAAACAATATCCGTCTCGATTGTAGAAATCTACCCGGGTATTTTTTAGGGGTTGAGGATAAATATTCGCACAACTGTCAACAATTCTTTGTCTTAATTGTTACAAATTTTCAGGCCTATCCCGCGAATAGATCTGTGTTTTAACAAAACTTCACAAAAAACAGTCGTTAGGAGATAGATCTGACGATCTGGCTGGCCACTTGAAGTTTCTAAAACCACTCATAAAATGTTCCTGAAAAAGTTTGTTCCAGGAACAACCTTACTATCATGGCATTGTGTGCAGGGCAACCATCTTGTTGGAACCATACAGATTTCAGGTCTAAATTAGGAAGAGCTCTAACAGTTGGCAAAATATTATTTCGTAATAAATTCAAATATTTTTGAGAATCTAATGATCCGTCAATAAAGAATGGTCCTATAATATGGTCACCCAATATTCCAGTCCAGCCATTCAGTTTTAGTATGTATGTGTATGTATGGTTTTATAGTAAATATTTTATTTATTTATTTAACATTGATTCTCTATTAGAAATGCTTTTGAAAACGGTATGTAAATTACATACTTTAGACTGATACATGTATGTATATGAAGGTTGTGTGGCTTAATGTAGATGAAAAATTGGTTCCTATGAACTTCCAAGGTGCTGCGTTCTTATCTACGGATCTGAAAACAAATTTCGCTAATAAAAAAAAACTGATTTTTTTTTAAATGCAAAGAAAAAAAAAACTTAGAAAGAAAAAAATTACTGTTTACTTTTGTATGAAAAAGAATTAAATTGTATGGAATATTAGTATTGTAACAGTCGTGTAACCATTAATATTTCCGCCCTAATATTCGTACAAACGGATGTAAAGTAAAACAGTGTTTTTTTCCTTTTCACAAAAATAAAATAAATAAAAATAAACATGAGTTGTGTGTGTTTGTTTCTTCTTCATTGTAGAACAAAATAGAATCTTTGTGTTGTTTATACACATCAATTTTAATAAGCAAATTGTACATTACTAAACATATAGGATGTTTTGGAATTGCACTGTACTAGAAGTATATTAATTTGTAAAGAAGCCTCGAATATCGTCACAGTTTGAGTGGATCAGTCTATTTTCAAAATGACGGGGAGGAAGCATATATTTAATACTAAGTATGAAAAATATGATTTAAATAAGTTGCCCTTCTACTTTTAAATAGGTTCGTTCCCCTTACACGCATATAATAGTCAAAACAAATTAATTCAGCTCTACCAACGGGTATGTTCTTCAACGGCAAATAAACAAAGCAGTTCATTCAAATATATGGTTCAAATTATCTTATTACGGAAAGTTAATGAAATTTATTTAACAATACTACATTTCGAGTAACTGCTCTAAGTCGACATCGGCAGTTTGTCAATTATTAAGAAAAAAAACAGGGCCGGTTAATTGACTAAACTGTCGGCGTATGGATAAGAAACGAAGTAACCGGCTATGCTTGAGCTGGTTTTTTGCAGTTTCCTTCACGAACTCCAGATGAATATCGGCATAGTTCCTATCATAGTCGGCTGCAGCCGCATATCCTACCAATTCCTAGTCTATACACAAAAATTCCTTCCACTCCACTCACATCCTAAGGCATCTCAATGCACCTTATGGTCGAAGTGTTGCCCGTTCAGGCAGCCTTTACAATCTACCTCAACCTCTAGATGTCTTAATTACAGCTCATTTTGTGTATATTTTTAAGATAGAGTATAATAAAGTAATAAAGTAATAAATAATGTTCCCAATTTTGGTTGCACGTCTGTAGGCAAAATGTTTTGTGGGCGGAGTTCAATGTTGCTGAACAATGTTCCGTGTTTGTAGCCTACTTAACGCACTACTGTGCTACAGATTAAGACATATTTTTTTATGAACTTTATATGTTTATTTTGTGGTGGAGAACACATTCTTGAAATAGTGTCGTGCAGTTTCGAAACACTCTGTATACAAAAAGTGTATATAGTATAAAACTAAGAAAATGAAAAATAAAACCATCATACAGAAAGAAAATCAAGCGACCAACAATTTTTTTGTGATTTATAATAATACACTTTATATATATATATATATATATATATATATATATATATATATATATATATATATATATATATATATATATATATATATATATATATATATATATATATATATAAATATATATTATAAATGTGATTTTTCAACCTAAAACGTTACAAAACGTCGTAAATTATTCATGTGTTATGGAAAATATAAAAAAAAAAGAGGAATATTGTAATAGGATAAAACATATTTAAAGAAAATGAAAAGAAAATAATAATAATAATATTGTTATGTCAACATTATGTGGATATTATTATTGTTATTAAAAGACGTTTGCGTAAACATGAAGAATATTCTTATAAAATATTTTAAATCTGCGATACGAGTAGGTACTACATACAGGCACCTACATTGATTGCACCTATTTTGCGCTATATTGACTATAAACGGGTTTTATTTAGTCTTCGTGTCAAATTGACATGAGCTAATATAATTCTATACATCAATCAAATTAAATTAGGTGAAATAAAAGGTCAAACTCGGGAATCAAAATATGTAATCTTTATTTTTGAATAAAATCTTTGTTTTGACGTTCTACAACTATGCACGAAATAACTCAACATCGGATAATCTACTGTCGTAAACGGGGGATTTTATCCCGCAAGTTGTCGCCGATATTCACTTCGAGCTGCAGTAATCGAATTATTGTTTCGTGCGTATACCAAGATTATTGCAGCACGTTGGTGTGAAGTATAATTTTTCATTAAAAAATTTTATGGGATACCTTACAATTTTTTAGTCTGAATAATATTGTATGTACCTATACATAGAGGTTGTGTGGAGTTCACCACAAAAAATAATGTTAAGTATGTACGGAGACTGTAAATACTAAAATATATCACTCTTTTGTTATGGTTTAAGGACGTTCAATTTATATTAACTGATATTTTACAATAAATACTTTAAAAAAATTTAGGACAAATAAAAAAAGGTTATAAGTCATTGTAAGATTATTGATATACTTTACAACTTTTTTTAAATCCTAAATGAATTTTATTAAAATTAGTAATCATTTGACTTTAGTACTATACTCAAATGAACGTCCTTAAAATCATTGGACATTCATTGAATGCATTCGATAATTTACTATCAATATTGACTTTTAATCAATTATAAGTATTTGTAACAAGGAACAATCAATATATATTTATGCATTTTTTTTGTGTGTATGTACACTCCCGTTCAATAACATTGAACCGACCTGTACCGAATCAGTCTCTCACAATTTTGATTATTCTTGTAGTAAATGTTTTTGACAGATACAACATTTTATTTAATTATTATATGTAAAAGGGAGATATAACACTTAACAGTTATTTACATTACATATTCTTACTCTATCACTGACTTGTTTACATACATAAAAAATATAAAATTTCCATTTCTTTTTTCACACTTTAAAAATATACTACTTATCTTTGCTTATAAATAAATAATATTCAGAGAGTTACAAAAGTGAGGAGTTTTATGAAATGTAAGAAAATTAACATTTCAGGTTGGTTCACTTTTATTGAACGGGAGTGTACACATTTTTATTATTATTTTGAAAACAAATATTATATAACATACACCAACACAATCGAATTGGATGGATGATTTGTTATTTTGATTTGTAATTTAAAACCGGAATTAAAGAGTAAAAAGTTTTTATAGAAAATATCTAAAAATGTATTTTATTATTTGTTGGCTGGCTCTCTATTATATAAAATTTGAAAAAGTTTATAATACAAATATTTATTATTTAGTTTATTTAATGTTGGAAATTTTGAAGAATATGTGTATTTTATGTATTGGCATCAATATAAAATTATTATTATTTTATTTGTCATAATAAAAAAATACTCCAAAAATACTGTAATTTATGTTGTTATAAAAGTTCAACATCAAACCATGGAATGGAAACTGTAAACATCCCACAAATTCAAGTGTTCAAAACTAAGGAAATATACATTTTTGATATACTTCCCTAACATCCTTCAGAAACCCTAATTAAAAAAAAAAAGTTAACAAGTAATGTAACAACTAACTTAGTTATTTGTTAGAATACCCAGTATATACTGTGTTGCATATCAATGTTTAAATTGTTTACAATTTTTGCATTGTCCCACAATTAAAAAAAAAAATCTCTTTAAAGATGGGCATATTTTTCGCTTTCCAAGAAACTTTTGAGCACAAATGATGAGAAGACTATTGAGTTTCTGGAAAAAATTTTCAAACAAAAGTTATTTATTTTACAAAGAAGAAGAATTTTTATTATTAAATATTTGTTATATCTCTTACGGTTTCAACGATAGGCAGTTTTACCCATTTTTGTTCCCCAAACATGGTCCGATTTTGCCCATTAACGAACTTGACCTTACTTTTTTGCTCTAGAACACACACAAAAAATTCAGCTCGTTATCTCTTTTCGTTCTTGAGTTATCGTGTGACAGATGGGCAGATAGACGGGCATGCGAAAATGGACTAATTAGGTAATTTTATGAACACCAATAACAAAATTTTTTTTCTGCGATCAATATTTTCAAGCGTTACAAAGTCGGAACTAAACTTAATATACCTTGTATATTTACTTTATACTTCGTATAGAAATTATATAATCGTTAAGTTTGTCTTGTTCAAAGATATACTTTTGAGAAAATAGGGAATATGCATGAAAATTTTTTTTCACATTTATTTTCAGAATATGAAAATACTGTTAATACTGTAATAATATTTAAAAACGAAATTAAAATCCGACAAATATCAAGGAAGCTATAAGCTTTTAAAGATTATTATCTGTCTCTTTCTTGCAAAAATACTAAAAACGGAGTATTTTAATAAAATTACGTGTATTTTAAATGGTGAAAGTGTAATATGACGTCACATAACATATCAAGAGGGCTATCACCCTCTTTGTCTAATCGGGAATTTCAATTATTGATATCTCGCTTATTTTTAAAGTTATTTAAAAAGTAATTTTACTTTGATATTTGTCAAGTAAACATGCTTCAATTCAAGTGAAAAAAAATTTTCTTGCATATTCCCTATTGTCTGTAGAAATATTTTTGACATTTCACTTTTCACAATAACCAATAACCTTGAGAATCGAATAATATAAATTGAAATTAATAAGCATAAATAAAACGCTACAGAGCAAACAATTTACAACAATCAATAAAAATAAACATGGTTGCTGTTTTTTTTTTTTTTTTTTTTAAATAACAACGTTTTCCTTAAATATGTTCTTTATTCTTATGATGATGAAAGAAATATAATAATAATAACGGGAATATTGAGGAAAAAAAATACACCGGAGAAATGAATGAATGAATTTACCAGAATAAATCCTAGCAAAATACATTCAACTAAATTGACACAAATAAAAATGGAATAAACTGTAAATCAATATGAGAAATGTTGCTAACTAAATCCGATTTCAGGCTGGTTTTGAATTATGTTTACGTTATTTATTCATAGTTAAGGTTGTTCGGACACATGTATAGGTAAAATCAGCAATGTATACATAAAAATCTAATTTTTTATACGTTATTAATTGCTGACACATAAGTATAAAATAATTTTTTGAAAAAAATCTCACGAAGGGTTTTGATGTATTTAATCATTAAAAATTTGAATTTTAACATGTTGCGAATAGCAAAGATTGAATGAACGCATGCATTTTCGATAATGTTGCTCCACCTTCTATAGATTAAAAAATAAAAAATTTCTACTTTTATAAATTTAATCTCGTACGTTAAAATTTAAAAAAAATAGTAAGTTTTGTAAATATCTTAATTAAAAAGATAAAAAATTCACGAAAATTTTCATCAAATCGTCAAAAGACGATTATGTATTATTTTTAGTAATTAAATAATTACATATCCGATTATTAGTGATGATAGATGCTATCTAAATTTAAATAATTTACAGATTAAAATTTTTAATTTCTGTTAAAAGAGGTGTTTCAGTTTATTATGAAATGTACTGTACTGTCCGATCAACCTTAAGTAATTAAGCTACAATATGGTATGACCCATATCAATGTAAATGGTCTAGTTAGTAAATAATTTTTTCCCAAAAGTTATCAACAAGATCAACCAACACCGATATATTATTATAAATAAATGCAGAAAAGTTTGGTAATGTTGGTGTCACAGAAAACTTGGTGTTTTTAAATTTAAAAAAGTCGCATGCCAGACTTTTTCCCAGTCCTAATTATTCACATAATGGGATTTTGGAATGGAATTGAAACATCCAAATAATAATAAACAATAGATTTCACACCTGTAAACAATATTGCACAGCTTGGATTGAGAATAGGTGTCGCAGGATCAGATATATGGAGTTTTCGAGAAGTAGCCCATGGTCACCGATTGGAGCAGTGCATTGTCGAAAGTCTTCAAACATTTGCTTTAGTAAATTTCACAGCTGATTATAATAAATAATTGGACGCTTTCATAGAATGCACTTTAATTTTTAAGGATTTGACAAATCAAAATATAAGATCACTGCATAAATTTCACTATTCTTGCTAGGCTATAAGAAATATTAGTTGATATACAAAATTTTTAATGTATCTATAAGAGTAATTTTGACATATAACAACAAATATTGTACTTGAAACATCAGTTGCGTTTACCTAAATCGGTTACAGTGAGTAACATATATGTGTATCAAAAAGTATATTATTAAGTGAATGTGTATTAGGTTTTTTGGTCATGTTATTTTCATATAACTTTAATGTTCCGAATATACACAGATACATACCAGTCTGTGAATATTCAAACCAATCAACTAAACTCATGTGAATATATATATATATATATATATATATATATATATATATATATATATATATATATATATATATATATATATATATAATAGGTATGTAGTGTGTGTATAGCAAATACCCTACTAACATTAAAAGGCACAATAACGAAAAAACAATTTTATTGAGAGGAAAATAAAAAATAATAAATAAAAAATATGAATATTATTTTCAATAATAGAATGCGAACTTTTTTTCCTGCATGATAGATTTATATAGAATAGACAAGGTCAAAACGTCACATTCGTATAAAAAAGTTTACCATTCGATATTTTTGCGTATTCACGTTTGGGACATGCTTAAAGGCAAGTTGGACTTTCTGGGATTTCTGTACTGACCCCTAAAGAACAAGGAATTTGTATGCAGGCTAGCTAGAATTTGAAGCCGACTTTGATATGAATGCCGATATTCACAAGCATAGCTTACTTTTTGTTCTTATTCATACACCGACAGTTTAGTCAATTAACCGCCTCAGTTTTTTTAAAATTGAGAAACTGCCACCGTTGGGAATAGAACTCGCAACCTCTCACGTTCTCATTTTCAAGCAGAGCGCGGTTAACTGCATGGTCACTTGGACTGGTGGCATGCCCCTAAATGTGGATCAAGATTTTTAATTTTTTTTTTTGCTAATTCGAATTTTCGAATTGTCATTGAATTCACCATTCTTCACAAGTCTTCACCGAGTTGTAAACATTTTAATGATTGCAAAAAAGCAAAACCGGTAGTATTCAAGATTGAAAGTTTTTGAGTTTACTAAATTCTTTACTAGAAATCTGTGACATTCCTTAACAAAATCCTGAAAAGTTATTACATATTATTTCATTCTAAAGCTTTGTGTTTAGATAGCTTGTATTTTAAAATAGACCCAATCTGGAAACAATGTATAGTGTATCTATCGCTGTCTGTATGCAGTGTACTATGATATGGTGTACTTTGTTGCACTTAAGTTTGGGTGGAACAAAGTTCATTATATCATGGTATACTGTGCATAGACTGTGATAGATCCATTGTTTCTAGATTGGGTCTATTTTAAAATACAAGCTGTATATGAATTCTCAAATAGACGCTAAACAGATATAAAACCTATATAAGCGCTTTAAGCTCGTAAAAATTTTTCTTTCAATTCAAATTTGTAGGGTTGTTCGTAAACAATATTGCACAAACATTTTACCCTGTGCGCATATATTCCCGGAATTCTTTATCCGGTAGATATTTCGTATTAAAATTGGTGAGACTTTATAATCAGATAAATTATTCGGTTATTCCTCTACAAAAATAAAGAACATATCATTCAACATCGGTACATCTATCTATCTATTCACGTTCGTTTTATAGCAAGAAATATATCAATAAAATCATATTATATACGTTTTTCATCAACAAAACTTCAAGATGATGTTTTATTTGTATACTGTTATTATATATATATATATATATATATATATATATATATATATATATATATATATATATATATATATATATATTATATATATATATATATATATATTGTTTTTTTTTTTGAAAGAGATTGTAATGATTTTATTTTATATTCTCTGATGTTAGTGATGAAAAGAGTTATATTTGCTAGAACGAACCGGCGTTGTTGATATAAACGATGTAAACAAAGCTATTTTCGGATTTAATTAAATGCTATTTATTGAAAGAAAGAAAAAGCTAGTAAATATTAAAAATCTTTTGTGTCCTTGATATTATTTAAAATTCAAAATAATATTGAAATACATTCGTATATAATGGAGTTAAACACGTACTAGTAAAGTAAAAGAAATTCGTTATGCAGGAGATGCTTCAACTAAGAATACATTGAAGTACAAAGCGGGACTTGCTAGCCCGGTGATAAACTTCGTAACTACAAGTTTATGAACCCCTTAACATTTGTAACGAATTAATCATTTCAGTAAAATATAACATTGTTTAATGGCGGTGTTCGGAAAACTGTTTAAAAAATTTGGGAATCAAATTAGCTATTTTCCAAAATCATGGATCTTTTCATTTTTTGATAAACACTGGCTATTAGTTGTAATTTTTCAGAAAATTGTTCTTACAAGGGTCCGTGTTAGATTTATATTGGTCTGAAAACCACAATTGATCTTCACAAAAACTCTGAATTGTCATATTTTTTCAAAGCTCAAAACATAAAGATGCCAACTGGCATACCTCTACGCAGAAATTAATTCCAATATGCATCGGTTGTAATATAGTAATTTTTGATCATGGAAATGTGGTATTTGGACCACAAACATGACGCTGATGTGGAAATTTATTGTGTGCTATGAAACAAACTTGGTTTCTATAGAAAATTGTTAATTAATTTTTAATTATTTAGTTTATGATCGATTTGAATTTTTCGCGCGTTTAAATCTCATTAATTTGGTAACCTATTTAGTAATTTTTATTTAAATTAAGTGGAGTATGTTTTAAAACATTTGTTTACAAATTAACTGTCAAAAATAATAAATGTTTTGTCAAAAAATTAATGAATCAAGTCTGTAATTTTTAATAATAAAATAAGTGTATGTTTTAAAATAATTAACGTTTATTTAAAACAATATTTTAAATAATGTTCCAGGAATTTACAAATATACAAAAAACAATAATTACCACAATTTTAATAAATAAATACACAACATATAACAATAGTTATTTATTTACTGGATTCGATTATTGAATCTTAAATGATTCCTCGAATCCGTAACCAATTTTAAACACGTCGTTGTTGGCTGATAATACAAAAGAATAATATTAATATTATAATATTAATACAAAAGAATGTTGTTGAGCCATTCTTTACCAGGAAGAAACCTCTGTTGTTGTTGGGAATATCATCTAATTGATGTTTTGGTTCGACAATGGAGATAATCAACATATTTTCGGAAACCGCAAATAGACATTATTCCGAAATATACAGTGCCGTAGTTAGTGCCACTGTAATTCAACTATCTTTACTAAAACCTGGTGAGATTAATCAATATTCAGTAACCGTTTTGATCTAAACAAAAAGGGTGAAAAATTCTGTTCCATTTCTTTATTAGGTCGGACGTGGATCAAAATGGATAGTAAATATAAATGAAGTGTCGAAATTATCGTGTTTCGCCGACAAATTTTGTAGACTAATAACTACCCCACTTCGACAAATTCTAACATGATCATAACATTTTGTTCTTAGAATAAACTACATTTGAATGCAAAACATAATTTTTAATTTCTAAACAGAAATTTTACAATATGTGAAAATATTCTGAAAGTTAACCTTACAACAATACAACATACATTAATAAACATTTTATTTTTCACTGCGATAAGTAGATAGGTATATTATTATAAAATCTGTATGCGGCTTAGCTTATTCTCCTTTAGTACAATAACACTTTGTATTATGTATTTATCAAGTATATTTTGTAACACACATGCACACACATACACTCACAAGAAAAAACAGAACATTATCAATGTAATCAAATAACATCATGTTGTTCGTTTTGAAGACGAAGCGCAAAGCATTTGTTAATAGTAGAAAAAAAAGAGAAAATATTGACAAAAATAAAAAAAACATTTTTATTTAGTATTTAAAGAATACTAATAATAACAACAACAACAGGAATGTGTAATCGGATTTGTAAAAAAATGATTCAATCTCATATCTATAATATATATTGATATATTATGGGTTTAGTCCCGGCTTTGCTACAACATGAACATTTTAGCCTGAGTTTTAACTCCAACATCTGTAATAACTGCAGATTACAATAGCATTGGTCTAGTACATACGTCTATGTACTAGTCATATTTGTATACATATGTTAGTGTATATAAAGTAAAATAAAAAGTGTACGCACTGATATCAAACTCAGTATATACAGGTTATTAAATATTTAACAGTCAGCTGCTACGTTTACAATTGTTTAAAAATAGAATAGAATTAGAATGGTAGAAAGTGAGACATTAAAACAGCAGACTTTTTTAAATCGAAATCACAAATGTCTATTGCGATTTTTGTACTCCCAAAACTTATCCCAAAAAAAATATTCGTCTTTTATGCAGACCCCGCAGTGACCGTGAAATCATTAGGCAGTCTGCATATCTATTAAGAAGGGATTTTGGTCCGAGAACATTCCAGCGAGGATGCTTAATTTGATTTTTTTGAACTGCAAGAGGTATATTTGTGAAAACGTGCTTTAATTTATTTTGCCAGTATCGTGAGAAAGTGCGCTGCTTCATTTAAGGTTAACTAGACGTTTGAGACGTTTTTAATATACCCGGACGTTTTTATATTTTTATGTACCCGGTATGTTATAATATATACAAGGGTATATTAAATTTAGTCCCGATTTTGTAAGGGTCAAAAATATAAAATTGATAACAGAAATAAGCTTTTGGTATGGGTGTTTATAAAATGACCTAATTAGTTCATTTTCCGTCTGTTTGCCCGCCTGCCCGTAGACACAATAACTCAAAAACGATAACAGATAACGAGCTGAAATTCTGTGTGTGTATTCTAGAGCTGAAAATTAAGATCAAGTTCGTGAATGGGTAAAATCGAACCATGCTTCTCCCGACCAAACATAAACTTATACCGGGTATTTAAGCAATTAAGGATGTTCCAGCATACCACCACTTTTCGACAGATTTTGCTAATTTTTTGTTCACAGGCTAAAAATAACGTTTTCTAATAAATCCCGAAGTTTCAGAATTTTTGACCGTTTAGAACGCGAAGTAATTAATATCAAAGTTATCATTCTCTCTCACTCTCTCTCATTAGAATAATGTGAAACTTCATGCCCGCCCAACTATTATCTGTTGTATTCGAAAAAATACTCAACAGAATTTAAAAAAAAAACTAGGATAGTAAAGCTAAATATTTATTATATGAATTTTTTTTTTTTAAATCGTGTGTTTATTTCTGTTCTATTAAAAATCGTGTGTTTGTTTACTGTTCTATTTCGAAATATAAAAGTTTAAAATTATTCATTTTCTTCAACATAACATTATTTTGTATAAGTGAACAGTGTTTTTGTCTATGTGTTGTATACGTGTATTTATTTATTGATGCTATAATAAAACCAAACCGGTTTGTTGTACTGATTGCATAACACAGTGCTGGAATGTCCTTAACTCAGTTTTTTTACTTGTTTTCACTTGAAATTTGACTTGTGCAAATAAATACTAGATAAGATATTTTTTTCCATTGATTTTTTATTTCGATAGATTCAATTATTTTGATTAGGAGCATACTTGTTTATTTCAAATGAAATTCATTTTTCTTGCTCCAGCCGCCGAATGTACGCGCTTTCTGGCCGCATTTTACGCCAGAATGAACGATTTTCATGGCCTTCTCGAGCTGCAGTGCGCTTTTACTTTCTGGCCGTTACCATAGCAATTGTTTTTATAACATAGCAATTATTCGTAAAATGCGGCCAGAAAGCGCGTACATTCGGCGTACATGGAGCAAGAAAAATAGTATACGACCCACGGCCAAAAAGTTGGATGCCCTGACGTATGTGATATAATTGCCTCGGCTTCGCCTCGGCCATCACATCACATACGCCAGGAAATCCAACTTTCTGGCCTAGGGACGTAATATACTATTTCTGCAATAACAAAACAAGTGATATTATATCCCTTTATTTTTGAAGTTTTTTTCTAAACTGGTTTGAATTTTATTATGAGTGTGCAAGATGATAACATTGTTGCTGTTGAATTTATTTTTAATATCTATATTTTTCTTGCTCAGTTTTTTTTTAATACTTTTATCGTAAAATTATTCCAAACAATCGACAGAAATCAAACCATTTAACAATATTTCGAATTTTCAATATGGTGATAAAATTCTTTATATTTTTATTTCTTTACAATGTAGTATATTCAGATAATAAAAGACTAAAGGGGGGGAAACATGAATAAACGAGAAGTTTTTTTTCTTCTACAAATCACATGAAAATGAGTTAAAATGGAAACAAAAAAGCCAATATCTCAAAAAGTTTTAATGAATAGTTGAGGATGGAATGATTGCTATTTTGTTATTCAACAACACATTCAAACTGGATTGATTTTCTACACTAAATAAATAAAAATGACAACTAAAAGAGTTAGATAGATTGATTGTAGAGGCTGCCCTGGACGGAACTCGTGATGCCTAATGATTTAAGTTGAGAAGGAATTTCGTGTGTACTAGGAGTTGGTAGGATGTGCGGCCGACTTTGATAGAAACTATGTCGATCTAGAGTTCGTGAAGGAAATTGCAGAAAACCTTCTCAAGCATAGCCGGTTACGTCGTTCTTGTCCATACGCCAACAGTTTAGTCAATTAACTACCCCCTTTTTCTTTTTTTTAAATAATTGACAAACTGCCGATGTCGAGATTCGAACCCATAACTTCGCAGTTCCAAGTAAACACAACGCCTTTACAAGCGCTTAAATATCCGGTATACACTGAGTTTATGAAAAAAAATTTCAAACAAAAGTTGTTTATTAAAGTAACGTATTTTTTGTGTTGACAGTTTTTTTCCTGCTTCTAACGGTTTCAAAGTTTTATATTTTCTCTCCTGGAAGGAAGCAACATGAATTTTGAGGTCTAGTACACAAAATTTCAGCTCGTTTTCTCTTTCTATTTTTGAGTTTTCGGGTCTAAAGCCGAGCCGGCGGACAGACAGACATGCGGAAATGAACTAATTAGGTCATATTATGAATTAATTGCGATTAATATTGGCAACCGTTACAAATTCGGGACTAAACTTAATATACCCTTGTATACCGGGTATAAAATTTGTTGAGAAAGATTGGGATTATAAATTAGATCAATTTTTCGCAAACACGAAGTAATTTGATTTTATTAAATAAGGTCCTAATTAAAAGAATCTTTTTCAACAGATAGATTCCAATACCCCGTTTGAAATTATTTTTGTCTGTTTGTTTTAACACCACGTAAAAACGGCTGAATCGACGTTGATCCATTTTTCACCGGTTCGTTTATGATAGAGAATTTTGTCGGGATATTTATAGGCATTAAAATTTTTTTGTTCCATACATCCGTGGCAACTGTAAATACAGTAGAACCTCCATAAAAGAAACTGCAAGGGAGACGCAAAAAAGGGTTTGATTTATAAAATTGGCGTCATTTGTAACAAATGACGCAGCGGCATTTGATAATAATGTTTATGATATGCAGTAAAAGCAATATTTTTAAAATTCGCTACCTGCTTAATTTTTTTTTCGAGTTATAGATCCATATTTTCGAACCAAATTTGGATTACTCCGAAATATTCATTGTTACCAATTATAGAGGGCTTATATTTCGAGTGATAGAGGTTTTCATTCTTGAAGGGAAGAGAATGAGGATTTTTATCAAGTTTAGATAATTTTGAAAGTACAGAACAATTTGAAAGATCAAGAAAACAGTACCGTTGGTTTTTTTTTACTCTTAGTTTCAAGTTAGTCTGATATTTTTTATCAAATGAACACAGTGTTTGGACTATTTCACTGAAACTGTTAACATTTTTGAGACCGTAATTGTTCTCTTATAGAGTGGGTTCTCTACACTAAATCGTATCATTGTTAACTGTTTAATCCATAAAATTGAATATTACACAATGGTTCACCAATAATTTATCGCACCAGATAAAGCCACGTGGAACGGCATGGTATACTACCATAAATAAAATATTATAATGGATTATCATTCTCCATTCTTTCATAAACCGGTATGTTGTTTACCAACTAATATTTTGATACCACATTTATATTCTTAAAACATTCTACGTTATAATTCATTTCTTCCGATGAATTCTAGATTCTACATGTTTAAAAGGAAAATCATATGTATAATGTTTTCCACATTAACATATACGTTTTCATATGATATGTATCCTATCTATGTACACTTGGCCACAAAAGTTGATGTCATTTTTTTAAATTTTATAATTCAATTGTGCCTTATTCATGCGCTTTTAGAAAAGAAACTTTCGGATTAATGTTGTTACTATATTTCTAATGAACACCTTTTATCATTTATCATATTTTATTATAAAAGTTTAAAAAAATTCGTTACGCAGGAGCTGCTTCAACTTAGCGAATTTCCTTAGAATAGAAAAATCACTTTCTAGTGGTCACAATTTTAGTCTGATCAAAATGAAATGTCGTATATATGATTTTAGTATTTGCAAGGGCAATTTTATTAATAATGACCGTATGTCAAGGGAAAAGGGGGACATAAAGACAGAAGAAAACAAAAAATATAAAATATCTCTCTTAATATTAGAACAATCGAAAAATGCGTAAGGAATAAAGTTGTAGAAAATCATGTTTGCTACAATTCATCACTTTATCATTTTTGCTCAAATTCTAATGTGTATAGAGATATTAAGGAATTTAATATTTTCAATCTTAAACCGTCAATATTTTTGTAAATATTAGTGTAACAGAAAAAATGATGAACAAAATGACAGTAAAACTTAGTACCTACAACTTTACTTCTTATAAATTTTTGGATTTTTCGCATATTAAGGGAGATATGTCAAATTTTGTGTTTCCCTCTTCCTCTAAACCCTTCTTTCCCTCAGTCCGATTAAACCAATTAACGAACTTGACCTTTTGAACACCAAAAGCGCTATAAATACCAAACTTCATTCCAATTAGATTAAAATTGTGACCGCTAGAGCGATTACAGACATAGACATATATATATATATATATATATATATATATATACAGACATATATATATATATATATATATATATATATATATATATATATATATATATATATATATATATATATATATATATATATATATATACATATATATATATTGTGTCCATGTCCATAGATATGTATATAAAAATTTTGCAGATGGTGATTTTCGACATCTACTAGATGGACATTTGAAGAAATTTTTGCAAAAGTTTGAAGTCGGTACGAGACCTATAGCTCTATTTCCTCTCAGGAAATTCGCTAAAAATGGTATCCACTTTTGTGATCCACAGTACACAGCATTATAATATGTGCAACCTCTGACCGAATGGGTTGTCAGTCTCAGTAGAGTCACAGCACAGCTGAAGTTAATGTAAAAACTCGAACATGATGTAATTTAATTATGTTGAAGGTACATAGTGAATGTAATAATACCTTATTGTACCAACAATGTTGTCGTGAATCGTGACTACCATATGTAAAGGTAAATGTATACATTACTGACCAACTGACGGCTATCAACCGACACAGGAGCAGAAGAACCATACTGACGTACTGATGATGACGATGATGACGACCCTCTTTTTAATGGAAATACCCAGACTAATTCTATTCTAGATATAAACTTACAACACACTACTCTGACTATGTTCTCTTTTTCTATTGAAAGTTACCAACTACTACATATAGAAAGCTTTTGACAAGATGTAATTTCATTTTCTAGGTGTGATTGAATATGTGAAGGATAGTTTTATTAAATTATTTTATTCTAATTGAAGTTTGCTTTTGTAAATTTGTAATTCGTTTATAGTTTGTGGCCGGTATATCATCGTATGATAATCAGATTATTATTTAATAAGGCAGAGAGAGGCATATATTTATTAGATTATATAAGGCAGGCTTACACACAATGGACCAACTTTATTATCTGTAAAATGATTTCTTGTCACATTTAAAGAGAATAATATCATTATCTTTTTATGTTTTCAATGATAATCTCTATATGCACTCCCGTTCATAAAAATTGGACCAGTCGAAACATTCTAAGTGTTCCTGTATTTAATAGTCCTGTTATAATAAAATTGGACTTGGAAATACTAAAATCATATACGACATTTCATTTTGATCAGACTAAAATAGTGACCGCTAGAGAGTTGTTTATGTATTCTAAGGAAATTCGCTAAGTTGAAGCAGCTCCTGAGTAACGAATTTTTAGTATGCGTCAATTGCATAATTGTACGTGTCTGGGACCGTTAGTAATAGTAGTAGAAGAGAGCCGAATCCTGGCAAACAGGTCTTTTAGGCTTCTTTTATTGACCCCTAAGGAGCCCATCCCCTAAATCTCTTCTGTCCACTACCACAACTGATTCGTATCCTCTAGCCCTGTGTTCGTTGTCGAACCTACCCGTCTTTTTTGTAAATGACAAGACACAGGTCCATACTTAAGTTGTTTTACCTTCTTTTCCCACATTTCGGTTGATCCAAAAGGTAAGTGTCTCGTTCTGGGTCTTTAAGGACATTCTAAAGGCATATCACCCGCCGGTCACAGTCCGAGCAGATCACACTGCCCTCTAATCTCATGAGAGATAGATGCCTCTTGGCCTGCAGTGACCGGTAAACAAACCAACTAGAAGGTTTATACTGGAGCCCTTAAATCTATAGAGGATTTGTTTATATAAAAACCTTTTCGAACAAAAAATTTTTAATTACCATTATAAAAGATAAAAAATATGATATGGTTTTGTTTGGTTCTGTTCTTTAATTCTACATTCTCAGATGGTCAGTAAAAATCGAAATTTTAATATATGGAGTAAATGATTTTTGCGAACTATTGAAACTTTGTTGTACCACACTGTTCAACATTCAAATGCTTTAATGGAACAGTGCTTCGGACGTTGAGGGTAATGGCCAGACCATAATATACAATAATTTTGTTACTACTGTTTTTTCTATCCAAAATTCCATTTATCATATAATTAAAATCTTCAAATTACAAAATGAATTTGAACGTTTTACAATGATTTTAAAAAAAAACGAACACTGTTTGTTTTTATATAATTTAATATAATTGCATATTTTAAATAGTCAAATTACAAAAGATAATTATTAAAATAGACCTTTTAACCGACTTACCTAGTAATTATTATAACTAAAACTATAATAATAATAATAATATTTGATGATGTTTGTCTAAACCAACACGTATTTGAATGAATAGTTTTATAGCTAGTAGCTAGGCTGCTACTAGCTACTATTATACCAGTGAGTGGCTAGAATACTACCTATCACTGGATGTGAGAGACAACAACAGGGTATGAATGTAATGTGATGACGACAGTTTACTTTCCATACCATTCATTTCTACGAATATATTATACATTCTATGAATGTTAAGTTTAGTAAGCGGAATGTGTGCATTATAAAACATAATATCACCATAAATGATTGCCGTTACATTTTTGTACATGTAAGTACGAGTAAGTGACGATTATATAGATGATTTTTATATCATAGCCAGTTTCCGTGGCAAAAACAAACAAAAAAGTTTAATAAAGTTTTTCGATTTGACGCTTAGTTTTTGAGAAATAAGTAATAATAAATTCAACTAATCACATTTGCATTTTGTGGTGTCACTACACTACTCCACCAATCACAGGGCGCATAGTGTAAGAAGGTGGGGCCACAGTAGTGGAGTAGAGTGGCCATGCTAGAGTATCGACAATCAGAGTTCTTAATAAGTGTAGCGACACCCACAAAATGGTTGAATTTATTAATGTTTCATTAATTATACCTCAAAAACTAAGCATCAGTTCGAAAAACTTTATTAAACTTTTTTGTTTGTTTTTTCGAGCTCTACACCGTGGTATAGTTTTCTTGAATGAATTTCAGATCACCCTATATATATATATATATATATATATATATATATATATATATATATATATATATATATATATATATAAAATCTTGTTTTAAGACCATTTTGATTTTATCTAACATATTCTAATGAATAGAGATCGTGTCTTTTTTATTTACTTGAGTTGTTTTTATTTATTTGAGGTTGAAGGTAATATAACCGGAGATAAAATGTCGAATAATTATAGCTAGTAACAGTTTTCCTCGAATATCAGTTCTGAATGAGGAAATGTTAGTTCAACAGAAGAGGAGAATTTTAGGACTAAGACAAGCAAAATTTTTTATTAAAAATTGGCTAAAGTGGTTATGAACATCTGTATAGTCATTGTGCTATTAGGGGTTCGCTGAAGGCTTATGGACCGAAAACAATAGTTGTCGTGATTTTAATGAGGCACTTAATGAAACTTTGCAAATGAAACTATAGTTCATTTTTTGTTCGTAGCTGTCACCCAGTAAGAGTAAAAGATAAAGACATCGTTGTACCCAGTAAACTAGTCAAACTGGCCGAGCGGTCTAAGGCGTTTTGTCTGCGCAGTATGCCTACTTGGAAACTGGGAGGTTATGGGTTCGAATCCCGACATCGGCAGTTTGTCAATTATTAAGAACAAAAAAGGGGGCGGTTGATTGACTAAACTGTCGGCGTATGGACAAGAACAAAGTAACCGGCTATGCTTGAGAAGGTTTTCTGCAGTTTCCTTCACGAACTCTAGATGAATATCGGCATAGTTGGCTGCAGCCGCATATCCTACCAATTTCTAGTCTATACACAAAAATGCCTTCCACTCCACTCACATCCTAACGTCCTTAGGCATCACAATGCACCTTATGGTCGCAGTGTAGCCCGTCCAGGGCAGCCTCTACAATCTATACAATCTATGTACCCAGTAAAATAAAACAGCTACTTAAAACTTTGAACGTTATATCAGGACTTGGGTATCATTTGAGGTCAGTATAACTGTTTAATATCATCGAAATTAAAATTCCTTTATGAGAATATTTAATAAAACTTTATTTAATGAGTCGTACTGTATGATATGTCAGTCAATACTAGAGTATTATTAGTAAGTAGTTTGGAATAGAGTATTATTACACAGTAAAAAGGTTAAACAGTGAGGTCAATCTTCATCATTATTTGTCATCAGAACTGCTGGCCTGGCATCATCATCACTCCATTTATAAAATGTGAATATACTATTTTACTTTACTTTATTCACATTCATTCATGATATAAATTATCCTGCCCCTATAAAAGTGTGTGTCTTAAAATTTTACTTAGTATTACTTATAGTACATAACATACAGACAATTACTAAGTATTAGATGAACAACAGTTAGAGTAAGTGGTCTTTCAATTTAGTATTTATTTTGACGTTAAGTACACAATAGAGATATTTATTTATTTGCTTAATCAATTTATAAAAGTAGAATTATTTTTATTTATTTATATATATTTTTTATCATATTTTTTAAACTAATTGTCAACATCTCTCGACGCTATACGAAATGAAAATAACGTCTTAATTCTTTTAGACGATTGATTATTATATTTAACAGTTCTCCGGGAACTAAAGTTTACAGGCTCGGGAGTTTCCCGAGACCAGTTAGTTGAGTCGAAAATACTAAGTGGCGAGAGATCTGGAAATGGGAAGGGAAATAATGATAAAAATGACTCCAAAACCCAAATGTGTTCTGTAAATGTTTTTTAATTTGATGTAATCCTGAAAATAAGTGCTTAGGTCATCAGTTAATCTTGCTTATCTCGTTTCAGAACTACTATTAAGGATGTTCCACCATACCCCCACTTTTCAACAGATTTTGCTCATTTTTTGTTCACAGGCTAAAAATAACGTTTTCTAATAAATCCCGAAGTTTCAGAATTTTTGACTGTTTAGAACGCGAGATAATATCAAAGTTATCATTCTCTCTCACTCTCTATCATTAGAAGAATATTTCTTTTCTTCAAAATAACATTATTTTGTATATGTGAACAGTATTTTTGTCTATGTATTATTGATAGCTTGAAAAGGAAAGAAGATAAGCAAACATTTACATTCTATCTGTTTCTTAGAAACAAAATAAAAATGATATGTCTATCGCCTTTCCGGTTTACAAATTAATGTATAACTATCTTACTCTGATACAAACGTTGTTACAGTTTTATATATTCCAATGACTAGTCTTCAGGATTATACCGTGTTTATTGATCAGACATTATCTTTCAATCAATATTTATGAATGAATATTAACAGTTTTTCTTTTTTAAATAACTGGTTTAATTAGTTGTCTTTATGATTAATGATTATCTAAATAACAGACAAATAAATTCAAAACTACTTGTATTTAGTAAACATTAAATAATCCAGTTTTTAATGATCGATTACATATTTAGATACTCAATTTACATGATCATTATTAATCGATTGGAGCGGCCTACTTAATAGATTATTTAAAAAAAAAATGAAAAAAATTACACACAGATATAAACCATATATTTTTGAAATAAACTGTGAGAGGGAAATGTCACCACCATATGAAAATAATAAAATAAATAAAATATGTACGAATTTTAAAGTACATATAAAATCTAGAGAAATATGTGCCATTTTGGTATTTTTGTGAATATTTGGCAATCGGCCAGAATCCAAATTATTCTAGTTTAAAAGAGTCAGAAATGAATTAGGTGTACAATGACTCTTAAAAACAAATTGTAGAATAGAAAATTGCAATCTGTTTTATATTTCCTTTAACGAAAAATGGTGTATATATTTGGTAACAATTTTGAAATGCTACCTACCTAAGTCTCTTCGAGATTTTTAGGTGGTAAACCGAATCTATACCCTATTTTGCGGTAGACATGATAGAAGTTCACTACCGAATCTAAAGTGAATAGATTTCGCTTATCTCGTAAGTTTTATATAAATATCTATTTTTTTAGAGTGCTACAGGGTGTCGGTCATGTTCAAGAGATGAAAATCAGATAAAGAGGCTTTATTTCGGAAACTATACATCAAATTGCCAAACCAACTGAATATTTGTTTTTTAAGGGTTCAATTCACTTTATAAAATGATTTTTATTTAAATCAACAACTGAAAATTAGTTGTAAGAGGTATTTTGACAAAATCGCGTAAATCGAAGAATAATTATTGCACTCGATTGAGGTGAAAGTAAATTGAATACAAAAATGCACAATTAAATGTACTAGATATCGTCTGAAATCATATTAAATAAAGCAAAAGTAATTAAGGACGGTCCAGCACTGTGTTATGAAATCAGTACAACAAAACAGTTTGATTTTATTATAGCACCAATACATAAGACAAAATGCGGAAATTCGCTATATCTTGCTATATCGGTGATCATACAAAAAATATCTGAGATCGATTTTTTATGATTAATAAGTTTTATAATCTTTGACTCGCGGACATGATGACCTATGATGATCCTATGAAAGGCAACCATACTACCATAAATAAACGCTAGTTTAAAAAAAAAAACAATTAAAAAATATGTAAATAGTAAATAAACCAATTAATATATTGACAACAAGATAGTGAGAGATTATATGCATTCCACTACCATAACATCTCAGGTGGCTCTGTGGCAGAGCGTTGGTCTCGAATGCCAGAGGTCATTGGTTCGATTCCCATCCTAGATGTACACTCCCGTTCATAAAAATCGAACCACCAGTACTTCACATATATATTACTAAATATATGTACATTACATACAATAACACATAGAATGTTTCAACTGGTTCAATTTTTATGAACGGTAGTGTATATGGTTTTTATGCAAAAATGCATCTGCCTACTTTCATTCCGAGGCTGAGTCCTTATTTGTAGACACTAAATATTATTGATCTCACGTATAGTCAAGTATATTGTGCCAATCTGAATAGATATTTTATTATCGAATTGAGAAATAAATTATTTATTTATGAGCTTCACAATTATTACATAACCGTTCAATTCCACCTATCAAAATCACACATTAAGTGTATTATGTTGTGTGCGGATGAATAGAAAAAAATAAATAAATAAAAGTGAATAAAACGCACGGTTTCCCACACACAAATACCAATCACAAATTAGAAATACACTTGAAATGGGTATAAATATGGGTTTGTATATTTGAATGTCAACAAATATACTACATAGTACAGAAGACCTCTATATATGGATTGCATTTCGCCCATAAACGAATGCCAATTTTCTAAATTGATATGCAAGACTGAAAAATGATGATAATAAACATATCAAACAATGATAATAAAATCAATAATTAATAATTTCATTAATAAAATCTTATACTTTGTCAATTCTTAACTTAACTTAATTGCCCTTAAATTAGTTGAGTTTGTAAGATGATAAATGATTATATTTGAATCATTAATAATTATAATAAATTTAATAAATTAGAAGACAAGTTAATATATCAATAAAGATATAAATTATCTTTATTGAATATATTCAATTAATGTCATATTATATTTGTCGATAGTTACCAAGGTAATTTACAATAACAATTACCGTGGTAACTTGGGGAGGATATAGTTGAGGAGCAATGGTTTCTAAAAGAAAGTATAATTGATTTTAGTTAATAGCATGCAATTTGAACATATCTTAGCATAACATATGTAGTGTTTTTTTTTAAATAAAAAACTTGCTTTCATAAACTCAGTACCTATATAAACTCAGTTAGTTTTATTTTCACTTGTTCTTTTAGATTTCTGTTAATTTTTTATTAGCTACCTATAAGTTTTACGATTTTATCACGAAATTAAAGGCTTTACATACATAGAACTGTTTCTTATATTGTTGCCTACAGAATAATCATAAGTCCATATATATGGAGGTAAGTGCTATGTATAGTAAAATGAAATAAAAAGATATCAATATTACGTGTGTAACATTGGTGTAAAAAAGTATACTATAGGAGAGGAATGAGGAAGGTGATTATTTGTTATGTTATTAACTGAGGATCACGTTGTTGTTGACAACAGTCATCCCTTATTTGGTTGACATTGGATGTTGAAAAGGATTCGTTATAAATAGATAGAATATTATTAATTTTGGTTAATGATTATTTGACTAGCTCTCAACACGAGATAATGTGCGTCCTGTAAAATCACGTCAAATATAATCCACAATTTTTAGGATTTTCTGTTTGACTACAAGACTAATAGTAGTTCATAGCAAATGGTTTTTTTTATTGCATAGTAGGTAGAATAAATAACATAAATCTATACTGATTATATTTTAAAATACACCCAATCTAGAAATAATGTATAATGTATCTATCGCTGTCTATATTATATGGTATGGTGATATGGTGTCTTTGTTACATGTACATGTAGACACACTCACACGACGTACGACGGACAATAACGACGATGTATACACGCACGAGTAAGATGCAAATATATATAAATGATTGTAGTTAGAGAGTGATAATTATAATAGTTATATGTTATACAATACTGATTTTAATGGTAGTTTAAGTGTAACAAAGACACCATATATGTATTTTTCGGAAAAATAATGTAGAAGCTTTTTTTTACAAGCTTTTATTTAACTTGCAATGTATGTATATTCGGGTCAAATCTTGCAAGATGAATTAGAACTACTTCCACTTCTCCTACGGAGTTGAATTTATGTTGGTTAAGTTCCCATGTAAATGCATTTTTATGGTAAGCATGACAAGAATCGACAAGGGGAATGGGGGGGGGGGGGTGTTGAGAGCAGAGTAAACACAAAATTTTGTATATCTCTCTTAATATTGAAAAAATCGAAAGACACATAAGAAGTAAAGTTGTAGAAAATTAGTTTTACTATAAAAAGCTTGTTTTTAAAAATGTTTTTTTTAATTGAAACTTATTTTTAAATAATAACAAATTTTATTTTTGTTTCAGGTAAATATTTGGTTTTACTTCATACATTACGGTACACAACAGGTAAAATATAATAAACATCATTTTTAAACGATTTTAGCTATCCAAAATACTATTTAGAATTCGAATCTTGCATAGAATTTTATAGTTTCATTCTCGTCTTCTCGGTAAATTAGAAAAAATATGTTGTCGCTTCTGACTAGACCAAATACCAAAATTCATTTCATTCTTGCAACACATTTCATTATATTCGGAATCGAAAAAATACTGTGAAACTGCTACACACATATATATATATATATGTATATATATATATATATATATATATATATATATATATATATATATATATATATATATATACACTTTGTATTATACGACTCGCACTTTGTTCTCACAATATCCTCCGACGACCAACCGATAGGATAGATGAAAATGGACCTTGTCAAGTATTTCATTATGTCTCGTGTGCTGTTTCAAATTACATTTTCAGATTGAATTTCTTCTAACGTATATATATATATATATTGTATATAGGATGGCCAAAAAGTTTGGACACGGCATAATTAATTAGGTGGTAACTAAAAATTTTCGAATAGTAACCCCTAGTAATTTTTCCCAAGGAATCGAATGCACTAATCAAATTTTGGGTCTGATGGACCCACAAGGGCGAAACAGGGCCAGAAGGTAACTTTGAAAATTTAAATGGAAACCCATATATTTTATTGCATATTCGTATTCTGCGGAAGAAAATTCGTATCTTTTGTACGAAAACTTTTTCTTAAAAGTACTTTGTTCTCTCGCTAGAGGGCTTTTTTCGGAGAATTTTTGGAGAAATTCTACGAATGAATGAAATATAATAGAATTTATTGAATAGTGAATTTCAATTTATAATAAACTTTATTTCCGGAGGGAATAATATTTAATCTATGGCTCGCAAACTGAGGCCTTCACAAACAAGGATTACAAAAAACTCTTAACTTGCCAAAGGAGTATGGAGCGCTCAATATTAGGCATACGGAGAGTCGAGAAAATTCGGTGCTCGAAATTAGAAGTAAAACACAAGCTAAAGATGTGGTAGTAAAGCGGCTTAAGTGGAAATGGGCGGGACACATTGCGCGATTTAGAGATTGTAGATGGACGTAACGAGCTACTTTATAGACACCGTATAATCGTACGCGGAGAAAAGGCCGTCCTAATAAAAGATGGCGTGATGGACAAGACAAGCACACGATAGGCACGATTGGTGTATTCTGTAGGAGGCCTTTGCCCAGCCTATGGGATGACTGGCTCATATTATTATTATTATTATTATAAACTTTATTTAATACTTCGATTTTAATTAATTTATTATTATAAATAATAATAATTTTGTTATTATAATAGCAAAATTTATTATTATTTACAATAATAAATTTATTAAAATCGAAGTATTAAATAATGTTTATTATAAATCGAAATTCACTATTCAATAAATTCTATTATATTCCATTCATTCGTAGAATTTCCCGAAAAATTATCCGAAAAAAACGCTCTCTAGCGAGAGAACAAAGCACTTTTAAGAAAAAGTTTTACTACATAAGATACGTAGTTTTTTCCGCAGAATGGCTTTATGGGTTTCCATTTAAAATTTCAAAGTCAGACCCACCACTTTGTTCTCTAGCGAGAGAACAAAGCACTTTTAAGAAAACGTTTTTTTAGAACCATCTGAAACGATTTATTATGTCGTGTCCAAACTTTTTGGACACCCGATATGTGAGTGCGTGTGTGTGTGTGGGTGAGTGTGTATTCTCTTATTTTATTTTCACATTTCTTCTTCATCTATTCTTTTATATTGTATTTTTATATTTATTTATTTACTATTTTGTTTGTATTGCGTGTGTGTTAGAGAAAACTCCTTTATTTATTTATTTATTCTAAGAGTAATATTACGATAACAAGTATACACTCTTGCTGTATATGGAAAAGTTTCTTTTAATTATTTATGACAAATACTTTAACTATTTTTATATTGATGATAATATATCAAGTTTTAGACGAATCTATCCATTTTATTGTAAGATTATCAGATTTTGTCAATATGTACGAATGCTAGTTACCTTCGTTAGTATAACAAAACCCTAAGGAAACCAAACAATGTGAATGGATAAACACAAATTTTACAAAAACAATTCAATATATAAAATTTCAAATTCGCCCCCTTTTCCTAGATCAGTTTTTTGTATTATAAATACGTATTTCGACTACAATGTAGTCATCATCAGTATAAATTAGTTAGTCGTAATTTACTCTTTGACAATTAGAAATAGATATAAAGTCGAGATCAATAGACAAAAATAAAAATAAATAGAAAATTAACTAAATTAAAATATACTAGATTTAAAATATAATAAATTTTAAATTATATTGAAATTACTTTTGTTAAAATTTCCTTCATTCACAAATATTCCTGTTAATTTTACTCTTATTAAAATTACTCTTATATTGTCGCAGGATATGTGACTTGTTACTAATTTGGTGACAATTTCACAATTTCAATTGGTGTGAATTGGGGGCGAATTTGAAATTTTATTTCAAAAACCTAGAGTTCTCACTAATTATCATTCAATAATATAATGTTTAAATTCAATATATGTAAATATGCTAAAACAATAACACGTAATAAAATCGGCAACGCCAAAATTCGAAATAATATTAAAAAAATTAATGATTGATTTGTATTGCCTCATGTATTCGGTTTTCGAAAAACTGCTTCGGATAAAAGTTATGCATTATATTTAGATTAACGAATTTTTTTTTCGAAACATTTTTCCGAAATTTTGAAAACTGACCTGAACTTTTGTGGCTCATAGTCCGTTCATAAAAATTGACCCAGTTGAAGCATTCTGTGTTACTGTATGTAATATATTAATATATACGCTTAGAATGTGACTTAGTGGTTGTTCAATTCTTATGAACGGAAGTGTACATACGATGAAGTGGAAACGAATAGTCGATCATAATTGGAAATTAATTGCAAACGACCAGGCTCAGTTTAGATTCAGATTTTCCTCTAATAATAGATAAGCATGTAAGGCCAAAAACCAGTCCATTT
This sequence comes from Nineta flava, assembly GCA_963920215.1. Lineage (NCBI taxonomy): Eukaryota > Metazoa > Arthropoda > Insecta > Neuroptera > Chrysopidae > Nineta > Nineta flava. The sequence continues at coordinate 110,995,268 of OY986041.1, forward strand.
ACCAGTCCAAGTGGCCGAGCGGTCTAAGGCGTTATGTCTGCGCAGTATGCCTACTTGGAAACTGGGAGCTTATGGGTTCGAATCCCGACATCGGCAGTTTGTCAATTATTAGGAAATAAAGGGGCGGTTAATTGACTAAACTGTCGGCGTATGGACAAGAACGAAGTAACCGGCTATATTTGTGAAGGTTTTCTGCAGTTTCCTTCACGAACTCCAGATGAATGTCGGCAATAGTTCCTATCATAGTCGGCTGCAGAAGCATATCCTACCAATTCCTAGTCTATACACAAAAATTTATTCCGCTCCACTCACATCCTCACATCCTTAGGCATCACAATAGACCTTATGGTCGAAGTGTAGCCCGTCCAGGGCAGCCTCTACAATCTATCTATCTATCTAAGCCAAGAACCTCTTAAACTGGTCCTTACGCACTTCGTTGCTCTAGATAAACTAATAAAAATTTATGTGCGCAATGCCATGTTGAAAATATAATTATTTACAACGTATGAAGAACGTTACTAAATTAATATTTACATTAAAAACTTTTAAGGTGTTTTGTATTTGATTTGTGTGTTGAATTGAGATGAATCTCTTTAACCTTCCTTTAACAATAATAAATTGTAGTGTTAAATTAATTTGTATATGAATTTCAGAACAGTCATGTACATAATAAATCCTTGCTAATATGAAAAATAAAGTCTGCATGGCAACACAATTTTCATGCACTGTAGTTCTACATACAAGTATTTGTCTACATACTACTAGGTACCGACTGGTAAACATATTTAAATTTATAATATACATATGATCGTGTTGAAATACGAGCCCGATTTCTGCTAAATATTATCATATTAGATGTAAAATGTAACCAAACCTTGGCTTTGTCTTTTTTTTGTATAGAACTTTTTTTTGTTTTATCCATCTTTATAATAATGTAAGAGTTTTTCAAAATTTTCATATATTTAATTTAGAAATATTATGCCTTAGATGCCTTAGTATTCATTTTTATACCCGGTATATATGTAAATACACCAAGGTATATTAAGTTTAGTGCCGGCTTTGTAGCGCTTGAAAATATTGATCGCATTTCCGCATGTATGTGGACACGATAACTCAAAAACGAAAAGAGATAACGAGCTGAAATTTTGTGTGTGTGTGTGTTCTGGAGCTAAAAAGTAAGGTAAAGTTCGCGACTAGGCAAAATCGGAACATGTTTGCGTAAAAAAGGCAAAATTGCCCATCTTCGAAACCGTAAGAGAAAGAACAAAAATATAAAGACAAAAAATGTTCCTTTTTTTAAAATAAACGACTTTTTTATAAACATTTTTACATAAATTCATAATCGGCTATTTAAGGAATTAACTCAGTTAGTTGATATTTTCACTTGCTACTTAACTGTTAAGTTTTTATTTAACTGCATTTTCTGTTTGTGAGGGAAAAATTTTTAAATCAAAATTTCGTCTAGTTCTAACTGACCTACAGCTTTGGTATTTTGCACATGTGAGTAAGTCACATGACAATGCAATATAGTATATTTAATATCGTTCTATGTAGACGATTTCGAAAACATGTTCAGAAATAGGTATTTGCTGGAAATGTTGATAAATATTGGAAATTTGTTAGTGAAACGATGGGAAATTAAGTCCTAAAATAAAAAATAATTAAATATTTAAACAAATTTTTAATATAATCGACTAAAAAGTTGAAAATCGATATCTATAAGCTATACTTATTAATCTCAGGAACTACCAATCCGATTGGAAAAATTCTATGGGTCATAAAAAGTTTGTATTTCTACGCTAAAACCTAACTTTTAAATAATCAAATAGATATTTATCTAATAAAAATAAACTACTTTTGTATGAAACATTTTGTCATACAACAAACTAATAAATATATAAAAATATATATATATATAAAAAATTAGAATAATATGAAAAAGTTGGCCGTTGCATCACAATCGTCTTTGGTGTAAAGGATAGCACACTGGACTAGATATCCAGAGGCCCGAGGTTCGATTCCTGGTTGACGAGTTAATTTTTTCATATCAGTATTTAATTTAATTAATATATACAACAAACAGTTTAGGCAGAATTTAAGTGCGAAATCTGTGCGGGAAGCTTGTATTAGAAATTAAAAAGAACTTTTTTAAATACAAGCTATTGTTTTATGAACTAAAAAGTGTCAAGTTTCTATGAGCACCCCAAGCTTTTAATTATAGTCATATATTGCTGACTCGGCGAAAAAATGATTGTCTATTTTGAATTAATTTTAAAAAACATTTTGTTTTTTTTTTTTTTAAAAAGCGTTTCAAAAAGCGTACTATCTTTTGTCAAGTAAATTCAAATGTTCTCTAAGATTCGAGCTTGCATTGTAACATAATACTCTTTACATGTATTATATAAATTCTTGTTTATTCATATTTGAATAATAATAAATATAAATGACTTGAAATATTTTCACGTAGTTTGACAATTGTCTGTAAGAAAAAAATAAATAAAGCATTGCGTTCAAAATATATACTGATGTATGAGTATATATACTGATGTATGAGTTAAGAATGTTTTATATGTGAATTAATTGAAGTTTTATAAAGCTTGTAATAGAAAAAATACGATGAACATACCGATGAACGAAGCTCTTAATAGACTTTTCTTTCTCCACAGTTTTTTCAAGGTTAAGTACGCAAGGTCCGGCAAGCTGCTACGTTGACGAGAAGGCTAAAAATAAAACATTTTTGTAATTCCGTTATCGACTCCTGTAAAAACTCCCTTGTACAAAATTTGAACCAGCCCCATATTCAGTTACACACTAGTGATTTGTTAGCTCTGAAAAATTATTAATTATTTTATTGCTATGTATCCGACTACCGTCATTTTAAAACTAAATACAACAAAGTAATTTCCCACCGCTTCCACTAATTCAAATATTTATCTACACTTCCACCAAAATTCTATTATAGCGAATATTTTCGAATTCTGTCGTAGCGAGATAAACTACATCATAATCTTTTAAACAAAAGCATAAGCTTTTAAACAAAATTTCAACAAATCGGTACAGGAATGTAGGGAAAAGTATAAAATATCATTTTATATGTGATTTATGAGGGAGGATGATTGGTTATGATTTAAAAAATATGGAAATGGATGGGATCTTTTATCATCTTGTAAAGTTCAGATTTACTGTTTAATAATCATTTAAATTTCCCATATTTTCCAACATTGTCGCCATATTTACTGTGATTTTATTTGGTGCTATCGCGATATTTCGTTCCTTATTTTTGAGACCTCATATGTCATTTTTTTCTTAGAATCCCACCAGATATCAAGTTTGTCGATGAACTTAAAAAACGATCCTATAAAAACGTTTGATTTCATATCGTCATCAAAAAAACATGTCACGAAATAATAAAATATAAAGCTTTAACATAAAATGAATCAAAGAATTGGCGTTACATTAAATCAAATAAATTAAATAGTGAAAAGGTTTTGTTCAATCCGACATTATTTTTATAGAAAGATATTATTAAGAAACGCTAAATGTGTATATGGTTTCTAGATGAATTAATTTCTGTTGACTTCGAATAGAAGACATGGGTTATATAAATTGATAAATTATTTCTAAGAATATATAATAATGTGAAAAATTAATGTCAATATCTATTTTATTTACAATTTATCAAACGGAAAAATGACATTCACATCCATTGAAATATAATTTGTGATAATTTTATTACAAAAATTATAAACTATTCAAAACAACTTTACGTTGCCATTATTTAATAAAAATAATTAAAAAAAACAACAATTTCTTGATAGAATAAACAATATAATAAATTTAAACTTGTCATTCTTGTATGATGAAAGTTTTTTTATACTAAGATTCTCACAATTAATTATCTAGATAATTATAGAATACAAAATTTTGTATTTGTAAAAAGATAAATGTAAACATTACAACAACAATATCTATATGGTATAGCATTGAAGCTAATAATAGAGATTAATATATTCTCGTAATTAATGGTCTAGTTTTCACAGTTAATGGCAGCGGGGGAGGGGGTAACATTCTATATTGAATTATTGTTTTTAAATTTTATTTTCTTACGTTTTGTCACATTTGTATTTATTTTCTGATATTGGATATTGTTTCAACAAATATATAATTTTGTTGAATATTCTCTATCATTTACGCAACCAAAAATATTTCAATAATGAAAATGTATAAGAAGTAAACGCTAGTCTCTTCCGTTGGTATAATATAACCGAAAGGCAACCATACTACGGTGAAACTGTCACTAGCAACAAGTAATATATCCTGCAACAATATAAGAGTAATTTTAATAAGAGTAAAATTAACAGGAATAAATGTGAATGAAGAAAATTTTAACAAGAGCAATTTCAATATAATTTAAAATTTATTATATTTTAATCTAGTTAATTTTCTTTTTATTTTTGTCTGTTGATCTCGACTTTATATCTATTTCTAATTGTCAAAGAGTAAAGTACGACTAGCTAATTTATACTGATGATGACTACATTGTAGTCGAAATACGTATTTAGAATACAAAAAACTGATCTAGGTAAAGGGGGCAAATTTGAAATTTTATACTATTTTTAACCCGACTTCAAAAAAGGAGGATGGTTCTCAATTCGTCTGTATTTTTTTTTTTTTTTTTTTTTAATGTGTGTCTCCTCAGAACTCCGTTATTTATGAACCGATTTTGAATTTTTTTTTTTGTTTATGCTAAAAAATGTAGATATTCGTCAGTTTGATTAAAATTATATAATAGATACTGAGTCATATCACAATCTCATCAAATTCTTAAGAAAAGTACGAGTCATCTACCTTAAGGTAGGTCCAACTCGAATCATATTTCGACAGATTTTGCTCATTTTTTTCACAGGCTAAAAATAACGTTTTCTAATAAATCCCGAAGTTTCAGAATTTTTGACGGTTTAGAACGCGAGATAATAATAAAGTAATCATTCTCTCTCATTAGAAGCATGTAAAACTTCATGCCCGCCAAACTATTATCTGCAGTATCTCTTATATAAAAATACTCGACAGAATTAAAAACAAAAAAAAAACAGGAGAGTAAAGATGGATATTTCTTAAATCAAGTCGTGTTTTACCGTTTTGTTTTCCAAATATAATAATTAAAAAATTTTTTGTTCTTTCAAAATTACATTAATGTGTATATAAATATATGTATATGTTGTGTATGGCGTGTATTTGTTCTATAGAAACAGCGAACCGGTTTTTTTGTCCTGATTATATAAGACAGTGTTGGAACTACCTTAAGATGCAATTTACATTCTTTAAAGTAGCATTATCTGTAGCTTTAGACGAAAATGATGATACAAACGTGAATAATAATATTAATGATAAGAATATGTTATTACAAAGATAGATAGAATAGAGAGCAGCAGCAGCAACCAAAGGATCGTTCGTGATTCTATAAAAGATGATATGTTTGTGTATGCGATGATGATATGATGTTACTTACTCATCATTGTTTTAATATTTATTAGACAAGAGTACTGTTAACATATATAATAGTACAAGGTTGGAAGGTCGTCTTGTCTTATGATGTTATAATGACTTCATCATAAATTAATTATTGTTTTTTATAATAAGTCTTATTCTATAATAGAGCTTGCTAGCTAACTAGCTAGAGACAAGCGTTAATATCACTTTTAATATTTAAAACAATACGTAGATAGATGGAGTAAGTATCTCTCTCTCTCTCTCTATATGTGAATATACATTTTGGTAATCATGATTTATTCATATTAATATACATTATTGGTGTATGTTGTTGTACAAAGAAAATTTTTTCATAATTTATTCATTAAGTACCTTTTCAAATGAATAATTAAATTGTTTATTTATTAATAGATTGAAGAATACATTGAAGGATAAGGAGGAATGTTAAGTTTACTAATTCAATCATCTTTTTATACCCGGTAAATAAATGATATACACTATGTTTTGTTTACATCTTCGTATAGTAGATCTTCCACGAGTATGAGAGAGTACATATGTATACATTAAGCAATGTGTATGAGAAAGAGGTCTTATAGGTTTGATAAACAAGCATATTTTTTATAACTGTTCGAGTGGTCACCAACCACTCAAACCTATTAGACCTCCTTCTCATACACATTGCTTAATGATATGTACTCTCTCATGCTCGTTATGAATATTATTGACTATTTTGAAAAATATGCTTGTTTATCAAACCTATAAGACCTCCTTCTCATACACATTGCTTAATGTATACATATGTACTCTCTCATACTCGTGGGAGATCTATTATACGAAGATGTAAACTAAACAGACGGTATATACCAGGGTATATAAAGTTTAGTCCCGACGTTTTTGTCCATTTCCGCCTATCCGTCCGGCCGTAAATTCGAGAATGTAAAAATGAAAAAGATAACGAGCTGTAAATGTTTTGTGTATGTTCTGGAGTTAAAAAGTAAGGTGAAGTTCGGGAATGGCCATAATCAGGCCAGGTTTCATCCAATGGTTGGGAATATCCGTCTTTGAAACCGTAATAAAATTTAAAGGAAAAAATGTCCATCTTAAAAAATTCCCGAGTCGAAATTTAAATCATCATCATAACCTGCAAATCATCATTTCTTTTGTTATTTCTTGAATGTGACCTTTTTCATCAATATAGTATAAAAGTCGTGATATAAAGATATAACGTCCTAAAACCGATGACCTGTTTATAATTTAGGTTATGAATAAAGCCGCAAAAACGTATTAGGCCATAAACAGGTCACCGAACATGCGAAAAAGCTATTTTGCGCATTTTCATTGAAATATTCATTACCTAAATTATATTAATACATATCCTAAGGTGTTCAATTTTATTATGAAATGTTAATTTGCAGGCTATAATGATGTTTTAAATTCCGAATCGGGTGGTCAACTTTTGTTTCAAACTTTTTTCTTTAACTTAGTTTATACCGGGTATTTAAGCAATTAACTCAGTTAGTTGTTACTTTCACTTGTTTGACATTATGTTTTAAACCGGGAATAGTATAGTGAAAATAAGTGTTTATTTAACATTTTCGTGGAAATATTATAGTAATTCTATCCCTCTTGAGTGGAAAATTGTAAGGCCTGTTGTCCTTTGAGTGAAAATTTGATGGAAACTCAAAACGTAAGCGTCCTCATTTGCATACGTACTAAAATTTGTTAAGTATATATATAAATATATATATATATATATAAATAGCTTCAAATTTTCGACTTTTTAGACCATTAATTAATATTATTTTTAGACGTTTATAAATGATAAATAATAAAATATGGCAATGAAAATGGATAATCCGGTTGACATTCCGTGTCATATTTATCTGAATTAGATACATACGTCGCTCCTTTAATTGTAAATAATATAAATGCATGTTTCAGATTTTAATGATAAAATATTTTTTTTCTATTTTTTTTGTAACCTAATTAATGAATACAAGTTTTAGTATAAATGATATTTTAATTAACCTAATTTTTACATTAAATTATTATCAATATAATCATATAGTGATAATTATTATATTTAATGTGTGTAGGATAACAATTAGTAAATTAAATCTAGTTTATACCAGATGTTCCACGCCAATTTGTTTTCAGAACATTATTCTAGTTTTTCATTAAATCTAGAAGCATTCGTTACTACTCGCAACGATATCTGTATGTATGTTTTTCATCATAGGTAGAGAAAAAAAACAGTCATTACATCATATATATACATGACAACAAATTCAGTGAGTCAATTATGAAATTTAATTTACCCTGTCGTTAAAAATTAAACATAAATGGTTCTTTGACATCGTTAATTGTTATTTATTATAAACGAGTTATATTATCATCATCCATTATATTTGTATATGATTGGGGCCTTATGCATTTACTTTTGTACTTAACTTTAAGTAATCTTAATTAATTTATTATTTACTTCGTATTAGACCACTGGATATAACTTACAAGTAATTTTAATTAATTACTATGAACAGATGTTGCGCGTGTTTACTGACTTTAAAATTGGTTCAGGACCCTTATAACCCCCCTTAAAACTTTTATAATTGATTTATGCGCACTTGTTGACCAGTCCAAGTGGCCGTTATGTCTGCGCAGTATGCCTACTTGGAAACTGTAGTGAAGTTATTAACAAGTTTTATAATTTGGTAGAGGTTCTGGGAAGAAAAGTAACAATTTAATTCTGATAGTGGAAGCGCCGGGAAAAATTAAAAAGTCCACTAACGACTTCAAAAGTGGATTTTCTTTTCCAAAATGACCCAATATGTATTCACAATGTATGTTGATAAAAAAATCCACGGACAACGCCGGGGAATTCAACTAGTTTGATATATAATTAAACAGTTCTTTAGTTGAACAAATTTTAATTTCAGATTATGATATTTGAAACACACTAAAGAATTAGTTTGGATTTACAATCTACGTTAGGACTAGAAAATCATTAGATCAAGAGCCAACGGCAAGAAAATAAAAGACATAACAGAAATGTAATTAAAAATATCGAAAATTCAAAAAAAAATATCCTGTTCGGAAAATAGGTGCGTATCGAATAGAATGACTGAAATTAGGCTTTCAGGAACATTTCTAGGAACATTCATTTATTGATATTTTGCTAAGAAAATACACAACATTCGATTAAAGCTACTAATTCAAACTTACGTGGAATCGCTGTCCTTTTTTAGATGTCTCTTTAATCAGGACATTTTTCAACTTGTTTTTAATTCTGAAAAAATCACGATCACAAGATCTGTGCATTCGATTTATTTCAAATGCATTCGAATACGGTTTTACTATACTGGTTTTAATTGTTATGAGATGAGTGAACCTTATGAAAAAGAATTCAATTTATAAAGTAACTTTTTTTATATGATTCATTCACAGCATTTATGTGGTGTTTAAAAAAGATCATATGTCAAAATGTTACATTCTTAAAATGATGGTCATCTCTGTAGTAATAATGTGACCTTTTTAATTGTCTTAAATTTAGGTTTGACCATTTTATGATGTACTAATTAGAATTAATTACTTAATTATTACAACCAATGTACCTAACAGTTTTTAGTGGTTGGTCTTACGCTCTTTTTGTTTGGAACGTGCACTTATTTCGAAATATTTTTTTAGAAAAATGATTCACATTATTAAGTATTTGTTTAATTTTAATTAGTATACACTTCAGATCAAAATTGTAATAAAATAAGTTTATATTAAGTGTATATTAAAAAAACATTTTTAAAAACAAGCTTTTTATAGTAAAACTAATGTTCTACAACTTTACTTCTTATGTGTTTTTTGATTTTTTCAATATTAACAGAGATTTACCAAATTTTGTGTTTCCATTCGATTCAATAAAATTTCCATAAAATTTCAAATTCGCCCCAATACCTAGATCAGTTTTTGTTTTATAAAATGGGCAGAAATTCAAAAGAAATATGAATTTAGACAATGGACAAATTCAGATTTAAACAAAATTTTACGAAAAAATTAATCGTCAGTATGTTGTCCGTCTCTCTCTTTCTAAAGATGCCAAAATATAAAAACCCGTTTACTGCGCAACGCATAACCGATCAAATGCGATCGAAAAATAGAGTTAAACGTCGGTCAAACGTATATAAGCAAGGCAAAACCCAGAAACGTCGTGAAAGTGTCACCAAATTAGCAACGAATAACATATCCTGAGACAATATAAGAGTAATTTTAATAACAGTGATGTTAACAAAAGTAAATTTGAATGAAAGCAATTTTAACAAGAGTAATTTCAATAAAATTTATTATATTTTAATTTTTTTATTTTGTTTTATTTTTGTCTATTGATTTCAATTTGCTATCTATTTCTAATTGTCAAAGAGTAAATTACGACTAGCTAATTGATACTGATGATGACTACTTTGTAGTCGAAATACGTATTTATAATATAAAAACTGATCTAGGTAAAGGGGGCGAATTTGAAATTTTATTTCAAAAACTCTAGAGTTCTCGTTAATTATCATTTGATAATCTAATCTAATATTTGAACCCAATGTTTAGTTAAATATTTTTCGATGTTTATTCTTCAACACATTTGAAGTTGTTGGTATAAATATGCTGTAATTTATTCTAGAACACAAATTGAATAACACATACCATTGTAGAATATTTACACAATGTATGAATATAAAAAATACTTTCTAAAAAGTTACACCCACGCATTTATTTACATAAACACATATAAATAAATGTTTTGTTTACTTCACACTTATTTCCTACGATAATAATAATAATCTTAATCTGTAGGTATATGTTACGGGAAAAAAATTCGGAAAGCATAATATGTACGGCATAGTTAGTTACCTACCTGCTATATAAACAGCATATACGGTGTTTAAAAATATAAATAATGATAATCAAACAATTAATTTTATTAATTAGTATGTGACACAGGCAATTAAATTTATTCACAGGTGCTCTAAATAAAATAGCTAAGTCTTCATAATTATTATTATTTGAGATAACACTTGCGAATTTTAGGTAAATAAGTTTGGTGAAATTGTCTGTATAAAAATACTTTGTATAAAATCTGTTCGTCTATGCATCGTAGACTTTTATGTTATATTACAGTCGAGAGAAAATAAAACAATTTAAAAGATATTAAAGAAAAATCTCAAAACGTGTGTCTAATTATTAATAAAAACTCTTAAAACTCTCGCAAAACTCTCTTTGAAACCGGAAGAGATACAACAAAAATTTAAAGACACAAAATGTTCCTTTTAGCGAATTTCCTCCAAAGGAAATCAGCTATCGTTTTTGTACCAATATTGGAATTTCGTAAAAATTTCTTCAAATGTCCATCGATCCTACCTATTAGATGTCAAAAATCACTATCGTTAAAATTTGTTTATATGTATATATATATTTATATATATATATATATATATATATATACATATATGTATATATATATATATATATATATATATACATATATTTATATATATATATATAAAAGTTTATGTGTCTGTGGACTCTCTAGTGGTTACAGTTTTATTCCGATTGGAATGAAATTTGGTATTTGAGGCGCTTTTGGTTTTCAAAAGGTCAAGTTTTTATAGGACGAGGGGAAAGGGGGTTTAAAGGGAGGGGGAAACACAAAATCTCCCTTAATATTGGAAAAATAGAAAAATTTATCAGGAGTGAAGTTGTAGGTACTTTTACTGTAATTTTGTTTCTTATCATTTTTCTGTTACACTAATATTTACAGAAATATTTACAACTAAAGATTGGAAGTTAAAATTCTAAATATCTCTGATCACATTAGAGTTTGAGAAAAATGATAAGGTGATAAATTGTAGCAAACTTGATTTTCTACAACTTTACTCGTTCCAATATTAAGAGAGATATTTTATATTTTGTGTTTTCTTCTATCTTTATGCCCCCCTTTCCCCTTGACGTATGCCATTTATTAATAAAATTGGCTTTGAAAATACTAAAATGATATCAGATACGACATTTCATTTTGATCAGACTTAAATTGTGACTTGAGAGTGATTTATGTACTCTAAGGAAATTCGCTAAGTTGACGCAGCTCCTGCGTAACGCATTTTTTAAAATTTAAATAAACAAGTTTTGTTTGAAATCTTTTTTCATTAACTCAGTATATACCGGGTATTTAAGCAATCAACGCAGTTAGTTGTTATTTTCACTTTCTTTTTCTGGGTACTATGATTTAAAGGTAACCGTGATTACGAATTCATAAATACCGGTATGAAACCCTAGAAAAAACCTCTTTATATCGTTTATTTATATCGTTTTGTTATTATCGATAATATTTTCTTTATTTCGTTTTGTAATCGTATCGAATATTGATTCACCTTGATTTTACTATATTTCGCATTTGTGAATTCAACCAAAAATTATAATCTTGTGCTTTTATAAATAATAATAATACTTTTTTTAATCAAACTGGTTTTTTTTTATCTCATAAAAATTCCAGACTATTATTCTCCAAATATATATACGGTTTGCGATACGTTGAAAAACTTATCGTATTGTTACGAAGAAAAACTATAAAAATAGTAAATTTAATTTTAGCAAGAAGAAGAAAAAAAACACAATTACAATTTTATTATACTCGTCGGATAAGAAATACAATATTTTTATGACTGCCGCAGTTTTAAATACTTCGTGTTAATTAGTATTATATATAGCATTTGCTTCGTAATTTTTACCGCTTACTATTCAAAGATAATTACTTACTGTAACATATTATCCAAAATAATGACGAAAAGTTAGAAAGAAAACATTACATTGAATTATTACCATCAAAAGATAATCGAGTGTTGGAATGAGCGAACACCTCTGATTCAGGAATTCAAATTATTTTTCTTGAAATATATATTCTAAAAAGTTGAATGCCATTCAAACTCTGAATTTATTTAAAGGGTACCAGTCAAGTAGCCGAGCGGTCTAAGACGTCATGTCTGCGCAGTATGCAGTACTTGGAAACTGGGAGGTTATGGGTTCGAATCCCGACATCGGCAGTTTGTCAATTATAAAAAAAAAAAAAGGGGCGGTTGATTGACTAAACTGTCGGCGTATGGACAAGAACGAAGTAACCGGCTATGCTTGAGAAGGTTTTCTGCTGTTTCCTTCACGAACTCCAGATGAATATCGGCATAGTTCCTATCATAGTCGGCTGCAGCCGCATATCATACCAATTCCTAGTCTACTCACAAATTCCTTCCACTCCACTCACATTCTCACATCCTAAGGCATCACAATGGACCTTATGGTCGAAGTGTAGCCCGTCCAGGGCAGTCTTTACAATCTACCTCTCTATTTAAAGCGTAAACAATGAAAAAAAATTTACCTTAACAAAGAAAGGAGTCGGAATACCCTTCATAGGCCCAAAGTCTATTTTAGGAATTCCTAAGGTTGCATGTGAACAGGTGATCAACGAGTGGATAAATGCTAAACATAGAGATCACAGGGAAAATATACCGCACCAAAAGCTCGGGAGAATACTGCTGCGGAATGCAATATCAAGAGGATATCTCTCGATGCACTGAAGCTGAACAGGATGTAAGGGCGGAAGGTTACCGGATTCATTACCGGACATTATCTCCTGCAAAAGCATCTACACACAATTGAACTCCTAAACGGGTCGATTATGAGCAGATTGTGTGGCGAGGAGGAGGAATCATCCAGCCACATTATTTTTAACTGCGAATCTCAGGTTATAGAAGATACAAGATATTCGGTGCATCTCATCCCGAATATATGAACCTTCAGGAAGACCTGGTTAGCAAACTCCTAGCTATTGCCAAAATATGGGAGAAGCGAATCTTGTCAGACTAAAGTATAAGGGGGAGCACAATAAAGTATAAGGTCAAAGTGCAGAACTTTTTAGACCCCAGAATATACCTATCTATGTATCTATGAAAAAAAATCCAACGGGGACAGAGGGGTAGTGACCTAGAGGCTCCATCCCGCTTCTTAACTATTTTGATATTTGACCACTGTGGTCGTAACGTCTAGTGGCCAAAAATAGAACTCAGTTTAGTGTTCAAGAAGATTACACTTCTATATATAAAAGAGAAATTTGCTGTGTGTTTGTCCGAATTATTTGGACAAAACTATGGGCGATAGCGGAATAAAGATGAGGGAAAACCGTAGGTAAATTTTTCTTACGAAAAACTATCAGAATTGTAATATTCATAACCATTCTAAAGTTATAGCTGTGATCTTACCGTTCCAAAGTTTTATCTTACCCAAATCTCTAATATAGTTTTAAATAGAAATACCTGCAATAACAAAATTTTGAAAATAAATGATTTGTCAATAAATTTAAAATATACAAAAATTAACTTTCGCAATTGTCAAAATTTAGAAAAAAATAATTATTTGACGTAAATTAATTAAAATAAATATGATTACTGAACAAATGGTTACTGTTTCGTTGCACATAATAGTCAGCCCTGTTTTTTTAGCTTCGACCTCAATTTATACAATTATCTATATTAATAATATAGAGAATTGTATGATTAAAAATAGATGTCAATAAGAATATTTACATATTTATGTAAATTTTCCGAGCTTCCTGAATTAAAGATCGCTGTGTTAAAATCGAAGCTTTCTTTTAATTTTTTTATATCTTTAACTTGTAAGAAAGCTGAAAAAAATTCTAAAATGCTAGAAATAAGAAGCATTGTAGTACTCCTGAATGAGTTAGTCGACACCGTAATTGAAATGCTGGGCCCGGTAGGGAAACCTCCCACTTTTCAGTCCTGAAATTGTAAACAAAACAACGATTGGTAAGTATAGAACCAGAATAGTTTAATAATAATAATAATAAAAATACGGTTTTACCTCCGTTTATGTAACTCCACAGCCTATAACAGAGACCACCTACATCGAAATTGGTAAGTTGTGGAGCGGGCTGCAACCGACTATGATAGGTACTAAGCCAGTATTTTTCTGCTGTTCGTGAAGGGGAAAACTTCACAAACCCTTCACAAACATTTTCGGTTTCTTGGTTGTTGTCCATACACCGATAGAATCAGTCAAAAAGATTTGATGAATTCAATCAATAGAATCAAGAATCTAGAATCGGTATTGTGTAGTCCATCACTTAAAGAAAGAAAAAGTAGGAGTACCATTAAAATTATAACAAAAGAAGGAAAATTAAATCGTTTAAATGAAGCTTTAAATTCAAATAGTTTTAGTGAATAGTCTTTTTTTACCACAGTGACTTTTTTTTTACGACAATATTATCTTATCTTTTCTTTATTTTTTACTGTGGGTGTGTGTTGTCCCAAATTCATTCAGAATATTATGTTGTTACAATTTGGCTCACCTTATAATATAATATATGAACGACCTCTCAAATGTCCTTTTGTGTTTATGTATGTGCTTTGGAATTTTTTTCATCTTCTTCTTTTCAACGTACAAAAACAAAATACAAGACAAAATCTTTTATATGTGTGTATACACGTATGTAATTTTAACCTTAATAGTATATATAATATATATATATACATATAAAGGGGAAAAATTTACAGTTAAATTGGTTACGGTTTTTTGTCTTTGTGAATTCTCTCTCTATGCCTAATGTATGCAAATTGGAAGTGGAATATTTGTAATTAATCATTACCGTATGTATAGAGGAAAACCCATAGGGATTTTCATTTAATGAATTCTTAATTAGTATGTACCTACTTTAATGTTTGTTAAGTTTCTGTCATATCCGATATGTTATATATGGTGGTATATTATACAGACGAAGTCTAATTTGAATGTATATTAGAAAGTGTTATATCATGGATATTCATAGATTGTTCATATAAGTTTGTACACATGGCCTGAGAAAAAACACACTTTTTTTTCAAAATTTTGTAATATATTTGTGCGTAAGGCATTCGGTTTTCGAAAAAATGCTTAGGATAAAAGTTAAAAAGGTATGTGTCATACAGGAGAAAGACTAAATTTAATTATACATACATTAGATGCACAACAAGCAAGTCTGTCACATGACTGACCTCACATGAAAGTAATTTTAATAAGAGTAAAATTAACAGGAATAAATGTGAATAAAGGAAATTTTAACAAGAGTAATTTCAATATGATTTAAAATTTATTATATTTTAAATCTAGTATATTTTAATTTAGTTAATTTTCTATTTATTTTTATTTTTGTCTATTGATCTCGACTTTATATCTATTTCTAATTGTCAAAGAGTAAAGTACGACTAGCTAATTTATACTGATGATGACTACATTGTAGTCGAAATACGTATTTATAATACAAAAAACTGATCTAGGTAAGGGGGCAAATTTGAAAAAAAAATTATTCACAAAAACAGAGCTTTTTGATAAAATTTCAAATTTGCCCCCTTACCTAGATCAGTTTTTTGTATTATAAATACGTATTTCGACTACAATGTAGTCATCATCAGTATAAATTAGCTAGTCGTACTTTACTCTTTGACAATTAGAAATAGATATAAAGTCGAGATCAATAGACAAAAATAAAAATAAATAGAAAATTAACTAAATTAAAATATACTAGATTTAAAATATAATAAATTTTAAATCATATTGAAATTACTCTTGTTAAAATTTCCTTTATTCACATTTATTCCTGTTAATTTTACTCTTATTAAAATTACTTTCATAGTGTCGCAGGATATGTTACTTGTTACTAATTTGGTGACAATTTCACGTCGAAATTTTAACAAGAGTAATTTCAATATAATTTAAAATTTAATATATTTTAAATCTAGTATATTTTAATTTAGTTAATTTTCTATTTATTTTTATTTTTGTCTATTGATCTCGACTTTATATCTATTTCTAAGTGTCAAAGAGTAAAGTACGACTAGCTAATTTATATTGATGATGACTACATTGTAGTCGAAATACGTATTTATAGAGTTCTCACTAATTATCGATTAGTATAATGTTATTCGATAATATAATGTTTAGAGCTTTTTGAAGTTATACTTCTTTTGACACGTTATGAGATTCTGATCAGAGTATCAGCTAGCTTCACAGTGGTTGGGAAATATTTAGTAAAAAATGTGTGTCATACTGGAGAAAGACTAAATTTATATATACATACATTAGATGCATAGCTAAAAGACAACAACTAAGTCTGTCACACAAGTGACACCACTCTGTACTGTACAATAATTTTGTATGTGATATTAGTCCAGGAGCCAGTGACAGATTTACATGACCAAGTTCCTCTCAAGCGATAATACGTGGAATGCATCAGAGAGTTGTATTATAAAGCTTTGTGAACGTCAGCTACGGTTCCGTGAAGGGGATAAGCGATGGTAGCCTCCCACGCACGAAGAAAAAATAAATAAATTCAATCATTTCCTCTTACTTGAAAATATGTCAAATTGTTCCTAACCCAATATCTCGAAGGAAGAAAACAATCAGCTGACTAAAATATGGTGGATTATACGTCAGCTGGTCGCTCGAACACGAAAACAAAATTTTAACTTTCAATGATTTCCTCTCAACTGAAAATTTACCTGATAGTAGCTATATCTCGATGGAAAGACCATCAGCTGATACTTTGAAAGTTATAACGTAGGAGCATCTATCGCCTATTTAAATGCATCAGCTGACGAGGTTTCCTTCGACTTTCCGTCAGCTGATTTTTTTAATTAATTACAGCAGTGTATTAAAAATCAGCTAAAAAAATTTCATCTTGGAGGAAATGACGTATCCTCATTTATTCTCTAAAGATTTTTATTAGAAGTTATTTCTAAAGATTGAAGCAACATATGCCATGTTTAAAAATATCAATTTTTAAATAATATTTAATTTTATATGTGTATTAGTATTACAGGGTGCCTAGTTGTCTGGAAAATCTGGAAAACCTGGAAATGTCAGGGTAAAGGGGAAATTTTGAGTTTCTAGAATAGTCATGGAATTGTCAGGGAATTTCGTAAAATTCCAGTGAATTTCATGGAATTTCGCATAATCGTATTTAAAATAACTTATTTCTAAAAAATTATTACTAATAATTATCTGTTTTGAGGTTTTTGAAAAATTTGTATGTATGTTACTGATGAAAAAGAATGTATAGGTTTTATCATATTATCCATAAAAGATGAATATAAATGAACAAATCTATACTTTTCTTAATTTTCCTATCAATAACAAAATATTATATGAAAAAATGGCCTGGAAAAATTCGAATTCAAGTCTGGAAACCCTGGAAAAGTCAGGGAATATTTTCCAAACACTCTGTATTAGTTTGTGTAGCAGTTAAGAGAATTATTTTATTTCATTTTGTTTTTTTAAGAAAACTGATGGTCTTGGTCTTGCAAAATCGCAAGAGCAAGGCAGATTTGGCTCATCACTAGCATCCATTATTCTCCTAGGTGCGCTCACGGAACATGTTATTGTGTAGACTTGTATAACATCTGTGAATCTCCGCAATGACTATTGATTGTTCCGCGGATACAGATGTCGAAAATAATGCGAATACTCTTGGTTTCCACTGTAAATATTCAACATTGATGATGAAAACATGAGCTGATTTAACAGCGTTTACTGTAGTTGACTTTTTTTCGCATGTATATAAAGGTACTACCTATTTAATACATGAACCTTCATATAGAGTTTCGTGTATATGGTATGGGACTATAGGTGGTACATCTGTGTACGTTCTATGACTCCTCCAATACACATATTACATGGGGTACTTGGGTTGCTACTACTACTACGTCCATAGTTATTTATTTTTCTTTAAAAAAAAGGTATACACACACACATAGAGAAAATAGTAACAAACGGTGTATATAAAAGCACAAAAAAAAAGAGGTTAAATTCATGTGTACGGATCTACTACGTAGGTATATCTGTGTGTGGTTTCTGACGATGTCAACATGAATTATTTATTTGTGAGTGAGAAACAAGAGAAAATTGTATTTATTATTGTATTGTTATTCTTGTTTAGCCATATTAATATGTGTATTAGTGTATCTCCGTTTCTCTTATCAACAACTACCATTTTCGTTTTCCTTGTGGATTCTTTTGAATTATAATGGGAGTTCATTAAATAATCAAGGTAGAATCATATTTTAAGTACGTGACTCAAGTTATGAAAGTAATATACTAGGTGGGAAATTAACAATGCTGAGTAGAGTTAAGGTTATTTGTAAAGAACTCTCGAATATCGTCACAGTTGGAGTGGATCAGTCTATTTTCAAAATGAAGGGGAGGAAACATATATTTAATACTAAGTATTAAATATATGATAAAATATGGTTTACATAAGTTGCTCTTCTACTTTTAAACAAGTTCCCCTTACGCGCATATAATGTCCAATACAAATGAAATTTGATTCTATCAGCGAGTATAAGGAAATGAGTAAAATACGTCAAAGATTTGTTGTTGCGTGCTTTTTATCAACGATAGCAGATTTGAAGTGATTGTACTTTGTAGATGTTCTATTCGACAGGCATCTAGGCTGACCTTCTCATAGGGCACAATCATTTCAATAAATACTATTTTGATTCTGTCAAAAAAAGATGGATTGTCCATATATGACAATTGCTCACATATGTCAATATTGATTGCAATCATACTAGAAGACGTTCTTTAATACTTTTCGTTTTGGAAACTCCTACTATTGGGCTTGTATTGATTAAAGTCTGTGAACAGAATATGTCAATAAGTAAAAACGATAAAACCTTGATCTCATAATGAAATTTTGTATGACTGGAGTTTGCAAAAACCAGAGAAACATTGCCAAAATAGTATTAGGGTAAAATTAATTGGAAGTAGAACTATTCTTTATTGAAATTTTTTTTTTGAGATGTTTTTTCAACTTGCATCATTAAATTTCCATCGTTTTGACAAAAAGCTTTTCGAACAAAATTTTAATTTTGCATACCTTATATTGATTTAAAAGATAAATATCAAGAGATAATTACGTTCGAATTTTGCTAGTGTCAAATAACTCTTTTCTATCTTTGATTGTAATAAACTATTCAAGTAGTTTTAAATTTTATTAATTTCTTGTTATTAAAATGTGGAAAAAATATGGTGTCACTTGTCGAATCAAATTATTGTGGTTGCTTTCCATTTAGACACACAGCCACGGTGTACACACAGCAAAGCACGCTGTGTTTGAGAAAGTGTACACTCCCGTTCAATAAAATTGAACAGACCTGAAATGTTAATTTTCTTACATTTCATAAAACTCCTCACTTTTGTAACTCTCTGAAAAAAGAAATAGAAGTATAGTAAAAAACATTTACTACAAGAATTATCAAAATTGTGAGAGATTGATTCGGTTCAGATCTGTTCAATTTTATTGAACGGGAGTGTATATAAATAAGTTCATAAACACTTTTCAGGGAAAATCAAAGTAATCTATTTAAATACGTAAAACTGTCAAAGTGTTAGAACAAGAATTAAATTATAATTAAATTATTTTGAATTATTCATAATTATTATGAATAATAAATAATAATCATAATTAATTATTTTGATTTTGTACATTTAAACAAGGTGTACCAATTGTTAAAAATAAATGTTTTTTGAAAATTATTGGTAGCACTGTCGTTTACATACGCACTACACACAAGTTTTTCTTGTGCCTCTTTGTGTACACAGGGTGTAATACGAAGTTGTGGAACACACGAAGCTTTCACACTGTGTCATACTCCCTAGTTATGTGTTAAATGGAAAGTAACCTATATTAATAAGTTGTAAATAGAGTTAATCTTTTGTATTGCTAATATTTTAATGCTGAATTGTCTACAGTCACTGAAAATGTTTAAGACTAGACTCTCAGGGGTGAATTTTCTACCTTTAATATTTTAAATACTCTCTGTATATAATACTTTTAACACTTTTTGTTGTATAAAAAACATTAGATATGTTGTGTGTCGTCTAACACATTAAAGTTTACTATTATCGAAAACAAAAACTTTTCATTGAGCCAATTTTTAAACAACATAAACATTGAGAGCTATACTAGTATAAGTAGTTTGTGTTGTAGTAGCTCTGTTCCTTTTTATCATTCGTATAAATAAATAGTTGGTGGAAATATTTTGTTGTTTTTGGTTTTTATTATTTTGTTTTAAGATATGTTTTTTTTTTTTGGGGGATACTTTTGTTGTGCGATAATAAAACTTAATTTTTTAACATAAATTTAAGAGGCTTTTATATAAAAAATAAAATAAAAGCAACAAAAGTTTAAACATTAATATTATTTAGTTTTATTGCCAAGATTTGTAAATGAATATGGTTCGGAACAGTTTATAAAGTCTAATTATGTTTTATTAGATTCGCTCTTGGGGATTTTTTGATTATCTGTTAACCTCTTGAGAATCGTGTCTTGTTTTGTCGTGTATCGTGATGTTCTGTACTTGTTGTCTTTGGTGTTTTCCAGTATCTTACATCTTGTGGTACAATTTTGGTCTTCAGTATTTGTCTAATAAACCTAATTCTTTGTCTCTTATACGAGTATGTTTTATCAGTCTAAACCATTTGAGTTTCATCTCTTTCGTTTTTTAATTCATCTTTTTCGTAATTTCGTGCTGGTCTCAGTAAATGTCGTGAGTTAATCGATAATATATATCTTCTGATTAGAAATATGTTTATTGCATATTAGTCGAGGAGATATGGCGCATTCGAGCGAAATATCTAGTCAATCTTTTCAGTATGCTAACAATTTAAGCAATTTCTTACTTTGTGGCTTAAAAAATTATCAAAATCGTGATTTTACGGACTTTTTGAAAATATGAAATATCAAAATTCAAAATATCAAAATCAAGAAAAATTTGTGTCCGTTAAAAAAATCCAGTTTTTTTATCCAGTATAAATGAGATATAAGAGAATATATTAAGTTTTGTCCCGACTTTGTAACGGTTGAGAATATTGACCAACGAAAATTTTTTATATAAGTATTCGTCAAATGACCTAGGTAATCTAATTTTGGTGTATTATAGAGCTAAAAGGGACCGTCACCTTCGTTAATGGGCAAAATATCCATCTCAAAATGTCCATTTTTGAAACCGTAAGAAATAGAAAAAATTTGATGCCAAAAACGTTCCTTTTTGAAAACTAAACAACTTTTATTTAAATTGAGCAATTAACTCAGATAGTTGTTTTTTAATATAATTGCGTTTTGCAACTCAAAGTCAATACTACTGAAATCACGCGCCAATATCTTTTACCGTGGTGAAGAACAGGCTCTGAGTTAAGCATGAAATTTTTTATTTGTTACTTTTTTAGATAAACATTAATTCCCTTAATTAAACTGCTGCGAACGTTGGCTTATTTATACTTTTGGCTCAAAAGTCTTTTCCAAACTCATCGTGAACTTAATATTGTTCTAACAGTTTTGAAATTTGAAAGCATATCAAAACAAAAGGTAGTGAGTGAATGGCATTAATACAACGAATTAAAAAATACCCAATATAACTAACACCCACATACATTGCTTTTAATTTTTCCCGTTGCCGGTAATTCGATTATTATAGAACAAAAAACTGTATACATCATTTTTTGTTGATGAATTTTACATTATATATGAAAACAAAGATGTACTATGATGAATTAATAATTATATTATCTAAATGAATACACAACAATCGAAATATATGAAAATAAAAAACGTGTGAGTTGTGAAAATATATAGTTTGTTCAAAAATACCTACTGAATCTTTGGCTAGGATTTGTTTTTGTGAATGCGTTTTTCTTTCCACACCGTTAATAATTTCATTTTCTACCCATAAATAAAAAAATGTTTTTAAAGAAATGTTAAATCATTACATTGATTTAACATTTTTTAAATAATTTTTCTGGAAAGGTATATTTTATTTTATAAAATTTAATGTTTATCAAATACATGATTCATATGATCATAATTTCAATTTACTAATTATGCATAATTAAACTTTAATCTAAAATAACAAAAAAAAATTATAAAATAAAAGTGTCATTTCCAAATCTTTATACATAAACAACAAAAAAATACAGACGAATTGAGAACCATCCTCCTTTTTGAAGTCGGGTTAAAAAGGACAAGATATAATAGGACAACAAAACCTTCGAGAATGTTCTATATAAAAACAAACAGACAATCCAAACATATAAGACAGTTACATTCAAAGTAGCAAGGTCATTCTTGAGTTGCAAGCAGCAATGACTGCATCATCAAAGTTTGGTAACGACAATAACTCAAGCAATCATACACCAACATGTGTTCAATAATCACAGCAGTCAGCTACTGATGCAACGCACAAGCATAGTGTACAGGGCACATAATTGCATCACACATAAATGCAATCATGTTAATGGCGGTTGTAATTAAACCGCCATTAACATGATTCTTCTTCATGGCTGATCATTTCAATAATATCATTTATTGTGGATCGAAAATTACAATTACAATTTAATCAATAAATACATAGTTTAACACAACAGTGTTAGTCAAAATATATAATGCAATTAATTATATATCAAATCAACAAATTCATTGTCAATACATCAACAACTGTAAAATCAAATGCAACTTAAATTAGATATTCATCATTCAACGCAAATACAACTTAAATTAGATATTCATCATTAGACATCATTCAAAACAAATAGAACTTAAATGGATATTCAACACATCAATAAATAATTATTCAATATAAAGATTTGGAAGGTGCAACATATTCAGGTGATTACATTTAATTTAAGGGATAATTTTCTTTATAATTAATATTTATTTACATATCTTCTTTTTTTATGAATTTAAAATTATACCGTATAATTCTATATACGAATTCCATTTAATATTAATTAATGAGCAATAATCTTGTATATATATTAATTGTTATAATTATCTTTAATAAAATGATCAACCAATGATTTAAGAACTGATTCAATTTATTTCCAGTTATTTTATTAGTAGGCTTTCGGGAAGCTAAAGCAGTATTCCTGCAGTTTATTAAACAAAGAAATGACATTAGAATAAATGTCCTTGCTGAACTCGTTTTCACACTGCAATAACTATACACAAGTCAGTGTCGTGGCTTGATCGAAAGATACGTTGGTATGCCTGAAAAGTTACATTTTCAATCTTAAAGATACATTGTGTTGATTTTGTTATTGATATACGATAAATTATTAATTTTGTGTATTATAGCTTTGTGATTTTCAAAATTAGCTTATCCATACTACTATATAAATGTGAAAGTAATTCTGTGTGTTTGCTACCTCTTCACGACTAAACGGGTAAACGGATCGTAATGCAATTTGGCATGGAGATGGATTATATCCTGGGGAAGGACATAGGCTATCTTTTTTTTTTATCAAAAAACAATCTTCAAGGGGGTGAACATTAAAAAAAATACAAACAGTCGAACATAGAATCTCCTCATTTTTTTTGGAGTCGGTTAAAATTTTTGTTGATTTAATCATTTCCATAGAAACTATGCTTCTAAAAAATAACTATAAAATTATTTTATTAAAATTTTGTTTCCATTTTATATTAATAGCACACTATAAATCGTTGTGTATCGATATACATATACAGAAGAGTCTCATTAATCCGGTACTATAAAAAACTTTAGGGTGCCGGATTATTGGACGTGCCGAATTATTGAAGTACCGGATCCACTATTGTACATACTGAAAAATAAATATATATATATATATATATATATATATATATATATATATATATTATATATATATATATATATATATATATATATATATATATATATATATTCCCCTTCGAAAAAATGTGAGAAAATTTTTGTTCTCGATTTTAATAATAATCATGTTCTAGGCTAATTTTGACCCAAACAATACGAAAATCAGGTTCATTTTAACGTCCGACCAACTCATTTCAAAATTTTGCCTTTTCAATTCATACAGTTTGGAATATTAACACTATAGGTCTGATACCTTGAAAACCGTTATTCGTATCATATTTTAACCAACGCCATCGTTTTCGCTAGGTCCAAATTAGCTTAAAACCAAATTTTTATCAAAATCGGAGACATAAAATTTTTCCTCCAATTTTAGCGATTTTTTTAAGGGGTACCCCTTGGAAAAAATGTGAAAAAAGTGAAGAAAATTTTTGTTCTCGATTTTAATAATAATCATTTTCTAGGCTAATTTCGATCCAAACAGTACGAAAATTAGGTTCATTTTAACGTCCGACCAACACATTTCAAAATTTTGCCTTCTGAATCCATACAGTTTGGAATATTAGCACTATTGGTCTGATAACTTGAAAACCGTTATTCGTATCATATTTTAACCAATGCCATCGTTTTCGCTAGGTCCAAATTAGCTTAAAAACAAGTTTTTATCAAAATCGGAGACATAAAATTTTCCTCTAATTTTAGCGATTTTTTTAAGGGGTACAGTATGGAATTTTAGCACTATGGGTCGGATACCTTGAAAACCGTTAATCGTATCGTACTTTAACCAACGCCATCGTTTTCGCTAGGTCCAAATTAGCTTACAACGAAGTTTTTATCAAAATCGGGGACATAAAATTATTATTATAAAATTATTATTATAGAAATAAAAAATAAAGAAAACCGTTTTGTTTTTTAAATTTAAAAGTTCAAAATTATTATTTTTCTTCAAAATAGCATTATTTTGTGTTTGTGAACCGTGTATTTGTCTATGTGTTGTATATGTGTGTTTATGTATTTGTGCTATACTAAAATCAAACCGGTTTTTTGTTCTGATAAAATAACACAGTGCGGGAACGTCCTTAATTTCATGCTGTGTTCCATTAAAATCGGGTTTAAACAGTTCTCTATTGTACGGTATCATCATCATCATCATCTACATTCTACATGACCTACCACCTCACCTACCTGTCTGTCTCACTTAGAAGGTTTATAAAATATTTATGAATACAACAAAAAATGTAACTTAAGTATGTGATAGATAATACAGATGGTGAACAACAACAACACGATGTATGAAAAATGAAGAGGAAAATATATGATAAATAATGAAAAGAAAACTAAACTGTAAAGACATCATCTCATGAATGAATAAAAGTCTAGTGAAAAGTGTATGAAAAATTATAAATACTTGTTCTTGAATAATTATATCATTTAGAATCTCTATTAAGGATGTACGAGCACTGGAGCTACAAAAAGATTAAGGCTTGGTTTTTTTTTACATGTAGTTGAAGTGCATATAAATCAATTATAAAAGTTTGGGGGGGGGGGGGTACAGAGATCTTGAATTAATTATTTAATGTTAAAGTTTAAGTTTTAATGCATTGCTCTTATAGAGAAACCCGTGAGCGTCGGCATGTTTTGATAATTAAAAAAAAAAACCCTACGCAATAGAAAATAGAAATATTAAGAGAGATTGATCCAATAAAATTCCCGTATGACGGGACTAAAAAAAGATATTTAAGAAAAAAACTGACATTTCGGGTAAATTTAATTTCTGTAAACATTTTTTTTAGGCCCGTCATACCGAAAATAATGAATTTTCTTCATTTAACTTACGACAAAAAGTAATCAAGGACTTTTATGAATGTACTATATAAGAACCCCACCCCTAGATGTGTATGATTTTTCATATCAAGCATTTGATGTCAAAAAATGTTATCAATGTTCAGACATATTACTTAAATGTCAAAGTAAGTAAACGCTAGTCGCTTCCGTTGGTATAATATAACCGAAAGGCAACCATACTAACAATGGAAATAAATAGACGCTAGTTTATAAAAAACAATTTGATACTATATAAGATTTTGAAGAATTTCATAAATGGACTATATCTAGCGCTCATGCATCCTTAAATGTATAAGATGGATCTATTCATCAAATCTCGATAGTTTCTGAAAATGGATTATTTCGTTATTGTAAACAAAATACAAAATTCGTCAAATAACGTTTGACTAAGTGACATCTTTCAGGTAAAGAAATCATAATGAATATCAAATCAGATCAAGATATCATGTGCTGAATATTTGTAATATTCATTATTGTAGGTTTTAAAACATTAAAATCGTAAATATTAGATTATCAAATGATAATTAATGAGAACTTTAGGTTTTTGAATATTTCAAATTCGTCCCCAATACCTAGATCAGTTTTTTTAATTATAAATATGTATTTCGACTACAAAGTAGTCATCATGAGTATAAATAAGCTAATCGTAATTAACTCTTTGGCAATTAAAAAATAAATAGACAAAAATAAAATAAAAAATTAAACAAAAATAAATAAAAAATTTATTAAAATTACTCTGGTTAAAATTACTTTCATTCAATTTACTCTTGCGAAAATTACTCTTATTAAAATTACTCTTATATTGTTACTCTGGATATGTTACTCTCGTCGCTAAGAGTAAGAGTAATTTTAGCAAGAGTATATTTAATGAAAGTAATTTTAACAAGAGTAATTTTAATAAATTTCATTTTATTTTTTTCAAATTTTCTTATTTGTTTTATTGTTGTCTATTTATTTTTATTTTCTATTTATTTTTTAATTGTCAAAGAGCAAATTACGATTAACTAATTTATATCCGATCGCAGACATAAATGTTTGGCATAGTCTGCGATCAATATTTTCAACCGTTACAAAGTCGGGACTAAACTTAATATACCTTATATATATATATATATACATATACCGGATATAAAAATACATGCCATAAATAAGTTTCCAATAGGGAATATGCATGAAAATTTTTTTTCACTTGAATTGAAGCATGTTTACTTGACAAATATCAAGGTAAAATTACTTTTTAAATAACTTTAAAAATAAGCGAGATATGAATGATTGAAATTCCCGATTAGACAAAGAGGGTGATAGCCCTCTTGATATGTTATGTGACGTCATATTACACTTTCACCATTTAAAATACACGCAAAACTCCGTTTTTAGTATTTTTGCAAGAAAGAGACAGATAATAATCTTTAAAAGCTTATAGCTTCGTTGATATTTGTCGGATTTTAATTTCGTTTTTAAATATTATTACAGTATTAACAGTATTTTCATATTCTGAAAATAAATGTGAAAAAAAATTTTCATGCATATTCCCTATTATCGAAAAATTATTAACAAACTAAAAAATCAATGTTGATTTATTTATCCCAATAGTAGACCTAAGAAAACACCACTAAGTTGACTGCACTGCTGTGTATTTAACCATTTACTATACTTATGTAAAGTAGATAATATTTTGTATGTGTGTTTGTTGAATATATTTTGAAAAGGATCACTTCATATAAAAGTCCATTCAAATCCATTCTATAATACATAACATACTCATACACATGTATGGAGTTACATTATAATAATAAATACCATATATAATGTATGTAGGTAGTGTGTTACTATGTGTATGTATTACTATGTATCTGTGTATGTGTGATATCAACTCACGTCAACTCTTTTTATACTTTTAAGAACATATTATAACACTTTATTCAATATAATAATGGCCGACATAACTGTAATGACTATATTACATTGACGTTGTTACCTAGTACCTACCTACCTACCTACCTACCACATCATTACTTACTTACTTATTCTACTTTACTTTCTTTTTTTTTCTTCTTTTTAGTGTAGAGGGTAGTTTTATTTTTTAAAAGAAAAGAGAGGTCTGCTACACGTTTATATATACAGTGTAAACCTGTAAGTGTAGTAGGCAACTTAATTAGTTGTATGAAAATATTTTCTTTTTTGTTTTACTTTATATTAACATTGAAATGTAGGTTCGTACTCTGTACAGGCTGGATCTCCATATTCAGAATCTGATAAATGTAAATTTCTTCTTAAAATAAGAAATGTAAATTTCAAGTTTTATTTTTATCTACGTATATCTGTCTGTTCTGTGGAATCAGATTTGCTACAATGATCATTGTGATTGAATAACAGTTTTTTGTTCAATATTTGTGTTTATCATTTCTCAGAGTCTAGAATCTACAATCTTATTCTAACACAAGTATAACAAAGGAAAATAACAACTAACTGAGTTAATGGATAAAAGACCCGATATAAACCGAGTCAATTATCAATTATCAATGCGTTAATTGTTATTTATTTTACACAAGCATAAATGTATAAAAATATAAAATAGTGTATACCGGTGGTATTTATGCATATGATTTTGTAAAAAACGTTGATGTTTTTGTAAATTTTGGCAAAAGTTTATGAAAATAAATTTCAACAAAAGTTGTTAACTTTTAAAAAAGGAATATTTTTTATCTTTATATATTATACAAATTATATATTATACATTTTTATCACATAAAAAGAGAAACTTTTGTTTGGAACACTCGCCCAATAGTTTTGGCTTGAATTCGGGCCTGGTAGTTGAAATGTATAACATGAAAGAACTAAGCGATAAAACATATTAACATAGAATTTTTCGAATGAGTAAACTATAAGAAGCGTATAACTTCTACCTTTGATACTTGCAAGATATACTTCAGTCCTAACGGTTTGGGGTCTTACAAACAAGTACTCGATGGGATCATACTTTTTCTAAATTATCAAATAATCAATTACATCTTTTACTTTGATAAAAAGAGATTTTAGTTCGAAACAAATTTATAAAAGTCATTTCTGATGACATTACAATAATTTTGAAAATATGCTAAGAAATAGAATAGAGTGGCGTTAAAGTATTGATTATCCTTAATAAAGAACCATTATAGTTTGTTATTTAAAAGATATAAATCATGTTTTTGTTTAATTACAATACAAAGAACCCCACGCTTTCATAATTGGATGGTGTTATGCGAAAAGCGGTCAACCCACAAAACATGAAAATTCGAGTTATTCCACCCAAGTGGGAAAACGTCGTTCCCTACAATGTGCAAAAATGATTCAAGCCCAATCAGCTGTTCAAAACCTAATAAAATAAAAATTCTAAGGTAGTATTACATTTATCATCTATCATATTAAAATTAACTCTTTTTTGTATAACACCACACAAATAACTTTTTGTTTGGTTATCATATTTATTTTATTTTTGACAAAATGAACCATTTATGTTCGAAAATAGTTAATTATTGTTACCAAAAATATATACTGTCCAGACATTTTTGTAATTTCTTTTTTTTTGTTTCAGGTGAGTTCTATTATTGATAATGGAGGTTGTTAACAAAAGCATTTATCATGCCGTAAGGAGCTATAATTTTTCGACTTAAAACTAGCATATAATCAAATTTGATGATCTATTAGTTTCATATTAACCTCTTTGGATGTTTTTACGTGTGAACTTGGTGCGATTTTGGTGCAAGTAGATTATTTTACAAAGCAAGGGCAATATTATTTTTTGATGTAGGTTTTTAGTTATAACAAAATAGAGGAGGATTATATTTGACTATACATGAAATTTTAGACGTAACTCTATATGTAAGTGCAGTATTTGCGTATGTATGATATCTCCTTTCTTGTGATTGCAATATATACTTTGATCATGTGACTGACGCGGTTGACAAAGACAAAAACATTAAACTAGAAAGGAATTATAGCTGTTAAAAGACAAGCAATTGATAACTTAGCAGTTGATAAATATCATCTGTTAATAATGCGAGAAAACACTCAGGTTTAAAAAGAAAGGGGCTTTAGCGGCATAAGATGCATTAGAAACGGGTTTTGCAAAACATGTATTTTCGTGAGGTTTTACCTTTAATATTTTGACTCACGGACAGTAGATAATATGAGCGTTTTCTTTGAGTATTTAGAATGGCAATAAAACAACGGTTTATGCAAAAATTCAGCTTGCTTACTTTATTTTCGACATTGAATCCTTATCTTATGAGTACTTTCTGCTGAATATATACATCAACAAGTTATAAACAGGCTGTAATTGTCAAGAATAATAATTTCTAGACGAAATTTGCAACAGTGTATATAAATGAGTTGAACAGATAAAACTTAGATCCTTGGCTGGTTGAGGAGCGCTTCAAGCGGGGTTAATTGCGAAACATTGAATAATCTATCCAGTTATTTAGAAGTCAGTGGTTTATTTCCAAAAGACAAACAAACACAGTTATTATTATTGTTTTTAATCAGAAATAATATATGTGTATGTCGGTCTCTTTTTCTCTTTAGAAATATACATATCTGTTCAAATGTGTGGCAGTGTATGTGTGGCTTTCACATGTATTTCCACTACCCATATAGTTTTAGTACCTTGGCTAGTTGTGGCGGTTATAGATATCGCTAGCGCTGAATTAGTTTGTTTTAGGGTCCATTATTTCACGTTATACCAATAAGCTTATGGTCTAAAATCCGGCATTAGAAAAATCTTCCCTCTGTTAATTGAATGAAATTATGTTTAAAAGGCAAATAACAATATTAAAAATTTATGAGTACAATGTCTGCCACCGTAGTCCTGCTGGCTATTAAGATTAATTAATTAATTAATTAATATGATATAGTGTCTTTGTTGCTCGAACAAATATAATTGTCTCTCTCTCTCTGCGTAGAACACATTTTTTGAAAATTTTATTACTGTCATATTATATAATACATTTTATATAATATGTAAAAAAAATTATTTATAGTCTATATAAAAAAATTTTTAAGTAATAAAATTTTCAAAAAATGTGTTGTACGCAGAGAGAGAAAATGTGTTCTACGCAACAAACAAAGACACTATGTCATATTAATTAATTAATTAATCTTAATAGCCAGCAGGACTACGGTGGCAGACATTGTACTCATGCATTTATAATATTGTTATCTGCCTTTTAAACATTATTTCATTCAATTAACAGATGAGGGAAGATTATTCTAATGCCGGATCTTAGACCATTACTCGGACGAGTTATATAGAGATCACTGAAATAAATGTATGTTTCTGCTCAACTCATGTATACACTATTATAAATTCCGTATATCAATGACGAATCTTGACGATTCCAGCCTGTATATGATGATAATAACCGTATCTCTGCATAGTAAAGGTTTATATGTATTATATTACTTTATTTTGAAAGATCTAAATTCATTTGTGTTGTTAATTTCACAATAATGTTTTGAATGTGTTATAATGTCGGAGGAAAAGGTGAATGAAATGCCTATTAATTTTTCTGTTTTTGTCTTTGTGTTTGTTTTACTATTATTATCATTATTATTGTTATGATTATTTTTATTCTTATACAAACACACACACACAACAGTCAACACAACGACAAACGAAACACACAAATAAAAATAATTGTATTAAATTTCTTTGTATTTGAAAATTACTTTTTTTTTTGGCGGAATGTTATAAATGAAAAGCCTCTAACCTTTTATGTTTAAAAAAAAACCCTTTTTTTTTATTTACGTATAATAAACAACGTTTGGTCTTTTATTTTTTCGTCTTAAATTTAAATGTGTTTTTATTTATTTTTTTATTTGTTTTATATTTTGAGTGACACTTTTTTTACACACGAAATAATAACAATTCCTTGTTAAAATAACGCACGTCGGAGTTTATTTTATACAGCCACTCACAAGTGTACTTTAGTTTTATGTGAATTTTATGTATTAATGTCGTTTTCGGTTAATTGATTAGGATATATATTATGCCGGTGTTCTAGTTGTATTCGTATTCAAGGTTTATTAGTACGTTAAAGGAGGTCATGGTTAGATTATGTTGTAGTCACTATCCGGGTGGGACATACTTGGGACATGCTTGGCCGTGAGATCCATTGTTATACCTGAAAAGGGAAAAGTCCTACAGGGATCCACTATTCCTTAAATCATTTGGAGCCTACTTTTCAAATTTATTAGAATTAAGGGACCATAACCTAAACACAGCGCTTGTTAGTAAAAATAAAATTAAACAGTTACTGGGAAACCCTAAGGATAAAATTAGCAATGAAAAACAATCGGGCATTATATGATGTCAGTTATCAAAACTGAAAATTTATTTTGGTCAAAGTCGTCGCCAAATCGGAACTCGAATCAAAGAACATCTGGCTCATGTGAAATTTGGGAGAACCGAAAAATCGTGTATAGTTGCGCACGTTATTGAGAACAATCTCAAAATTGACAAATCGAATTTAAAACTACTAAAATCGGTACAAAACCCCACATAATTATATGCATACGAAAGTACCTATATACACAAATTGAGAAAACAGATAATGAATTTAGACAATGGCCCAATTCCAAACTCTGCTTTAATAAAATTAAACTAGTTTCAAAAAATTTAATACCTGAATATCAAGGTTAGCTGCGATCAACACCCTCACTTTAGTGACAATAACAACACCGCATAGTCACAAAAGCATACCGTCAATAAATGGGTTGGGTTATTCACACACTTAATCCTTTAATTGGTCAATCAACTCAAATTATCCTTCAGGTCGGATCATATCCTCAGTCAAATCATATAAAATACAAAACTTTTTTAATATCATTGTGAGACACGCACCAAATTAGCAACGAGCTTCATATCCCAGAGATAGTTACCATTAGCCAATGCATACTGATAATGACTACATTGTAGTCGAAATACGTATATATAAAATACAAAAAAATGTTTTAGGAATTGGGGTAAAATTTGAAATGTAATAATAATCCACATTATTCACTTTAACCGTGACATATATTCCCAAAAATATCCGTATTTGTTGTGATGTACATGCAATGTTGAAAACATATTCAAATACACAAATAATCAAACTTGCATGTAGTTTAAATATGAGTAATGTAACGATTAAAATTCCCTTAAGGTTCACAAGAGACAAATCTACAAACATATATTGTTGTATTCAAATATCCCCTAATCAACATTACATTTACTTATGTTGTATATTACCATATAAACATGTACACTTCAATTCTAAATCTAATTTAGAATATGCAGTTTTGTAGCATTGATTCGAAAAGATATAAATTTAAATTCTAAAACTGATTGTATTGTCTTCTATATGAACATCAAAAATGTTTGATGAGAGATGTTTGATGAGAGTTTAATTCTTATGTGAAATGTTCACAACAGTTTTTAATATAAAACTAATTTCGTTTCAGCTTCTATAAAGTAGATGTGATTGAAATATATGTACTGGTCAAATACTATAATATAAACAGCTTGTATTCTCTTGTATTGTCGCGGTATCTTGGCTCTCTATTTATAAAAGGAGCGCTGCCCGAACCTGCAACAGATTCCGATACTCGACAAAAAAAAATATATATTAGTAAAAGTTTTATTAAATATCTTTCAATTGAAACAACACGCACGTGTTTTTTTAAAGAATAGAATTAAATTAAACAAAAATTTTTATGAAATAAAAACCTGATTTTATTTGCTTTTAAAAGGATTTGAATTTAATTTCTTTTTCAACAATTTTTAATTTTACAATACAATGTCAATTTTCAACTCAATTTAATCGAACGAATGTTAATCTTTAACTTTGAACTGATCGTACAAATGCCAAATTTTAGCTTGATCTTTATCCCACGAATGTTAATTTATAACTGACCGCGGCTTTTTATACCCGCCATGGGTCTTTCTAGAACACGGTTGTTGATGTTTTGAAGAAATATTTTTTTGAAAATATATTTTTGCATGAAGATTTCTCGAATAATTTAGTTTATCAACAACCATGGGCGCATTCGGAGGTTCTGATTATTTATAAAACTAATTAAAAATTATAATGCTCCGACAAGGATCGAACCAGAATGACACCCCTAAGTACCGGTGTTGGGTAGATGTGAAATACTCCATTTGTTTAAACTTCGGCTACACTGGCCCTGCTATACTCACATGACACTACAGTATGCCACAGCACTGGGAGTTGTCGGGCTTCCTAGCGAATGTGAAATATCTCATTACTTCTAAAACCCTTATGTCGTGTACCCGGTGTCGTTTACAAAATTATCGGGTTGGTGTGAAATACGCCTCAGAGTAATCAATCTTGGACTCTTTTCATGTTATATCTATGGGACACAATACTTAGAATATTTAACATGTATTATAGAATACAACTTTTAATAATTCGGGATGAGGGGTATCAACCATTCTCTACAACGAAGTTTGGTCATGTCCATGCGCATAAAAAACATCAAATTAGCAGTAGGATTCATTTACCTTTAATAAACGTTTGACTAGTAATAAAGAAATATTGGAATAAAATAGGCAACCCACATGAGATAAATATTGTTTTGTGTATAACTGTGAAAACTAATTATATTAAAAAAATTTAATTGTTCAGCAAAGCGTTGCGCTATAATTTTTCTATCCTGATAGTTTTGCTTCAATATTCACCTATTTCTGAATGTTCAAAATTCTTTCGGATTTTTCTGACCGATCTTCTTATAGATAAAAGGTGATTGACTGTAATTTTAAAATAATTTTTGTCAAAAAATATTTAAAAAATGAATATATAATATATATTATATATATTTCTCAATTAGTGCTTCAAGAAGCTTTTATTTAACACCCAATTTTCGAAGTACGAAACACATGAACATAAAAATATCTTAATATATTCAGGAAATTCATTTTTGTAAAAATTCTACCCAAACAAATAAAGTGTTTGAATCAACAAACTCTAAATAAATCTTCATAGAAAAATATAATAAATATTTGAATGAACAGAATTATTTAAATACAAAAAATGATTTTATTATTCCACTGCAGTGTGTTAGTTAATTATTCAGATAAATTGAGAAAACTTGTTACAAAAAAAAAAAGCACATTCAAAATTCTATAGAAATTAATGCTAATGTTTTTTCCTTAAATTCACTACGTGGAGATTTTATTCGTTTTTTTTTTTTTTAAAGAAATCTTTGTTAGATAAATAAAATAAAAAAGAAATAATATTGAGTTTATAAAATTAGATTATTTTTTCAGTAATGTTAAGCAGAAAAATATGTACTTTTATTTTCAATTAGTGTTTGTTCACCTTTTCTTCACATTTTACGTATCAAAGAAGGTTTGAATGGAAAAAAATTAATTACGAGACGTTAGTATTTGCATATAGCTAAATGGAAAATGTAATATAATAAAAAATTAGGTAAGATCAAATTAACAAAAACCATTCTTCTTTTCGATTTTAATGCAATTAACTTTTGCATCTACAATACGTATAATTCATTAATATTGGATTGATTTTCAAGATAAATACAAATCAAATTTCCCTCATTTTTCAAGTAGAAAATTCTGAGGAAAGATTTGTAAATGTGTCGCACTATACAGACAACTGCATTGGATTGTGTCTACTTCATATTTGAACAGCATGTAGAGAACCAATGAGTGTAAATCACTATATACCTGTGGCATCTTTTCTAATTGCATCTATCCTCTCCCCCATGTAATATCACATAAAATAATAGCATACATCTCCCACCCGTAAAATTTTTTACTTCTATGGCAGAAGCTAAAAAATATTATCCACTAATACCATTCATTGCTGTAAGATTAAAATCTGAGAATTTGTTGACAGTAGATATTATATGTAGGATTACTTTTCACAAAAAATCATGCACATAATTCGATTAACCCCTTCGAGTAATTGACAAACTGATTGATGCATTTTGTTATTTTCAAAAGAATATAGAAAATTCTACCTCGTCGATGTTAGTATACATTTTATTCACAACAAGCAGCATTAAGGAAGAAGTACGAGCATTGAAGCTTCAAAAAATTTAAGGCTTAATTTTTTTTACATGTAGTTGAAGTGCATATAAATCAATTATAAAAGTTTCGGTGGGGGGGGGGGGTACGATTAATAGGGAATATGCATGAACATTTTTTTTCACTTGAATTGAAGCATGTTTACTTGACAAATATCAAGGTAAAATTAGTTTTTAAATAACTTTAAAAATAAGCGAGATATGAATGATTGAAATTCCCGATTAGACAAAGAGGGTGATAGCCCTCTTGATATGTTATGTGACGTCATATTACACTTTCACCATTTAAAATACACGTAAAACTCCGTTTTTAGTATTTTTGCAAGAAAGAGACAGATAATAATCTTTAAAAGCTTATAGCTTCGTTGATATTTGTCGGATTTTAATTTCGTTTTTAAATATTATTACAGTATTAACAGTATTTTCATATTCTGAAAATAAATGTGAAAAAAAATTTTAATGCATATTCCCTATTATTTAATGTTAAAGTTCTAGTTTTACTGCATTGCTCTTATGGAGAAACCCATATTTTTACACATATTTTGATAATTTTCACTTGGAATAAAATAAGACGAGATAAAAAAAAACTACCTATTAGAAATATTAACAAAGAGATTGATCCAATAAAATTCCGGTATGACGGGTCTAAAAAACGATATTTAAGAAAACAACTGAGATTTCGCGTAAATTTTATTTCTGTCGGCAACAGCCTAATTACTCGAAATCTCAGGTTTATTTCTTAAATATCTTTTTTTAGGCCCGATATGACGGGCCTACATAAAAATTTTAATTTTAACTTACGACAAAAAATAATAAACATAATTGTGAACTTTTATGAATGTACTATTTAAGATTTTGAAGAATTTTATGAAATGGACTATACATCAGCTCTCGTACATCCTTAATGTTTTCTCATTTCTGCTTGGCGTTCATGTATTATGGGCCACAAAATTCGAATTTGGACAAACACTTGTATGTTGACACGAAAGTATACACAAATAAACAAATATTAAATAAAAATATCACTTCAACAAGAAGTTTATACTGTCTAATAAATATATAAAAAATATATATATATATATAAAAATTAGAATAATATGAAAAAGTTGGCTGTCACATCACAATCGTCTTTGGTGTAGAGGCAGCACACTGGACTAGTTATCCAGAGGCCCGAGGTTCGATTCCTGGTTGACGAGTTAATTTTTTCATATCAGTATTTAATTTAATTAATAAATTCAATGACAATGAAATGTGTCGGGTATACGCTATAGTCTTCTACAGTTTGTCATACGTAACCGAAAGGAATTTGGACAAACACTTGTATGTTGACACGAAAGTATACACAAATAAACAAATATTAAATAAAAATATCACTTCAACAAGAAGTTTATACTGTCTAATAAATATATAAAAAATATATATATATATATATATAAATTAGAATAATATGAAAAAGTTGGCTGTCACATCACAATCGTCTTTGGTGTAGAGGCAGCACACTGGACTAGTTATCCAGAGGCCCGAGGTTCGATTCCTGGTTGACGAGTTAATTTTTTCATATTAGTATTTAATTTAATTAATGTCCTTTTTTCAAAATTGCATAATCATTTTGGGCCTTATCCATTCGGTTTTCGAAAAAATGTTTCGAATAAAAGATGTTACAGTAGTTATAATGAACAAATTTTATCCCAAGCATTTTTTCGAAAACCGAATAAATAAGGCACAAAATGGCTATACAATTTTGAAACAGGACACGAGTTCTGTGACCCATAGTATAAACACTGATTCAAAATTGCCGTATATTTAGCACAGACGTTCTGTTATTAAAACATCTACTGCAACAATTTAGTTCCGTTCGATAAGTTCAACCATGCCTTACGCATAACTTTACGTTAATCATAGCATGGCAGCAAGAACCAAAACGCATGTTTATACGTCAAATATTATCTACTTTTGTTTGTTATTACCATCTTTTACTATCTGTTCATAAAACTAATTAACTTTTGAAACGTTCCGTTAACATTTAATAAAAAAACTCATGAATTAAGTTACACCAACTTTAATAATACTTCTCTCTATATATAACAGGTCCGTGACTGACTGAGAGAAATAGCACAGCTTAAATTGCTAAAGATATGGAATAAGGAAGAGTTTTCTTAAAAGTTTCCTTAGAGGTGTACTAAAGATTTCTCGAAAGTTCTTCCCCGAGGGATATTTATAGGTGTATAGGTTTGACATATTCTCTAAAGCAAATGATGAAAAACGTATTTAAGGTTTTTTTTTCTTCGAATAATGATAAGAGGTACAACGGAGTGTTGGTACAACTTGGTACAAATATTCTTCAAATCAAGTAATAAATATTTGAAGAGTTTTCAAAACAACCTCTTAACAACAGAGTTTGTACCAATTAACGTGACCGGAAATCAGGGACCTGATTCGGATTTGAGCACCAAAAGCAGAGTTTATACGGCGATCTTCTACGTGCCATCCTCCAATATGGAATTAAATAAAAATTCACCTTCTCCGATTAAAATCAACCAAAGTTTATACCCAAAATCCACGCGGACAAATGCTAAAATACGTATAAAATTACTTAGAAAACCATTCCAAGTGACCGAACGGTCTAAGACGTCTTCACAGTATACCTACTTGGAAACTGGGAGGTTATGGGTTCGAATCCCGACATCGGCAGTTTGTCAATTAAGGAAAAAAACAGGGGCGGTTAATTGACTAAACTGTCGGCGTATGGACAAGAACGAAGTAACCGGCTATGCTTGAGAAGGTTTTCTGCAGTTTCCTTCACGAACTCCAGATGAATTCCTAGTCTATACACAAAAATTCCTTCCACTCCACTCACATCCTCATATCCTTAGGCATCACAATGGACCTTATGGACGAAGTGTAGCCCGTCCAGGGCAGCCTCTACAATCTATCTATCTATCTAACAACGAAAGCCGAAACTACTGATGTAAGTTAGGAATGAAAAGTCTTTTTGTGATGTAGGCACCTACTAGGAATGGATATTTCAAAATCAAAGCACCTAAAAGGGGGGGGGAAAGTGGGCTAAATTGTATGCTTATTACTTAATAAGCATATATCATAGATGAAATAAAATTTGATTTATTTTAGTAATAATATTAATAATAATAATGGGCTTTCACCTCCATTTCTGAGATTCCACGAACTATATCAGAGGCCACCTACATCATTATTTGTCAACCTTGATTAACTTTTAACGATACATTTTTATAATGTGAGTGGAGGACAAGGAATTTGTATGCAGACTAGGAATTGGAAAGTTCCTATTCATATGGAGTTCGTGAAAGGAAACTGCAGAAAACTTTCACAAGCATAGCCGGCTAATTCATTTTTGTCCATAAGCCGACGCTTTACTCAATTAACTTCCCCATTAATTTTAATAGACAAACTACCCCCGCTGGGAATCGTACCCGTAGCCTCGCAGTTCCAAGCAGGTAGAGCGTGGTAAACCGCTAAACTACTTGTGATATGGACTGGTGATTTATTTTAATAATGCTTCGGATATGATTCTTCAATCTTGAAAAGTAAACGACGTAAGTCATAATTTTCAAAAATCAGTACGTAGTCAAATTTATTATCACAATAGGGAATATGCATGAAAATTTTTTTTCAAATTTATTTTCAGAATATGAAAATACTGTTAATACTGTAATAATATTTAAAAACGAAATTAAAATCCGACAAATATCAAGGAAGCTATAAGCTTTTAAAGATTATTATCTGTCTCTTTCTTGCAAAAATACTAAAAACGGAGTTTTACGTGTATTTTAAATGGTGAAAGTGTAATATGACGTCACATAACATATCAAGAGGGCTATCACCCTCTTTGTCTAATCGGGAATTTCAATCATTCATATCTCGCTTATTTTTAAAGTTATTTAAAAAGTAATTTTACCTTCATATTTGTCAAGTAAACATGCTTCAATTCAAGTGAAAAAAAATTTTCATGCATATTCTCTATTCAGCACATCCTGTATATAGACTATCCTTTTGTTGAATCAATTGGTATGCCTGATGTCTGTCTCTCGTGCCTACTTTTACTATTTTGCTTGATGCTTTATTACTTCGTAGTAAAGTTAGTTGAATGACTGACTGACTGAGGGTGTTAGTTGCTGCTATCGCTCAATGCTCTCACATCATGATTGTAACCTCACCTATTCTTCTTACATTATTGAGAGATAGATATGTCTGAATGGAACATAGAAATGTCTGAAATACAAAACTATTCCTGAAGCAACCTTTTTGTTTCAATTAAATGTATGTGTGTGTATTATATCTTGTATATAGTAGCTAGCTACTACTAATATAATGTGTTTAGTTCGTACAGTTAATGAAAAAAAAGTAACTTGAAGTTGTAGGTAATGAAAAGTTATTTAAGTTTTTAAAGCATCAACTTTTTAATGGAACATATCACACGTTCAGAATAAATTAAATTAAGGATTCGATTTATGTTATATATTAAATGAGAAAAAGTTATCGAAGAGCTCTTGTTTATACTTATCAGTTTGATTGATGGCGATATAAATCAATTGATCTTGATGATTATTTAAAACCGTTTTACTATCTCTACATTTTTTTATTTTTCATAATTAAACATCTCCACCGCGCGCCATTCAAACTCTACCGGTGTGTCCTCCAGTGAAATTTACTGCAGTCGCGCCCGTCACCTTCCTATATAGTCGATGAGAAATAATACTACTCAATGAGGAATTTTAGGGAATGTTTTCCCATTTTTGCACCTTCATATTCTTTTGTTCAATATCTTTCGTGAACATTTCGCCATCAACTAGTAAGAAGTGGTTTTTTTCTTCCTCCTCGCAATATTAATACTTTGTTCAAACACGAGGTTCAAGTTTCAGTAATTTGACGTGTCTGTAACCGGCTGTTTCTTCCCATTTATTATTCGGAGGATTATCCACCTAGGTAGATGGGGATCGTGTTCTCTTTATTCGAGATTTGACTCTGCGATTTAGCATGACAGATATCCAAGGCAATGTGACATAGTTTTTCAACGGTATGATGCATTCGAGCACCATCGGGGATTTAATTTCTATTTTCTCTTGAAGTATATAAGTCACCCCAAACTCAGTTTGCAGCACCTGTCTGTCTGGAAAGGGCACACTTAGAACATAAGATCCATTGTGATTAGAATGTGGGTTGAAGACAAAGAATTTGTAAGCAGACTAGAAAAAAGTAGGTTGCGCGATTGGAACCGACTTTGATTGAAACTATGCCGATATTCATCTGGAGTTTGTGAAAAGAAACTGCAGAAAAGGTTCACAATCAAAGCCGGTCCTTCATACGCCGACCGGCAATTTGATAAACGTACAACGTTGGGAATCGAATCTTCAACCATCCAGTTCTTAGCAGAACTCTTTTTACCATATGACCACTTAAACTGGTGAATTAATACATATTTGTTGTAAATTAACTGAGCTGTCGGTTTGTGTTCCGCTGAAGCGGATACTATTATTATTTTTTACTTTCAGTCGGTTATTGTATTTTGTTAAAAAGATTGCTCCAATAGGCTTATTTTGTAGCTGAATTACGGTAAATGTAAAAGACAAAGTTCGAGAGACCAACGATTTTTTATTTTTGAGTATGTTAACTCAATGAGTGTTCTATTATGAAAGGAAACTTGCCAAGGGTTGTTAACTATGTTATAGAGATTGTATGTATACTAAAAATGTTTTTCATTATAATTTAATTCTAATTTTCTACCCCAGTAAAAGATTTTCAAAAATGTAAAATATTCTTAAATAGATAAATACCAAATACAAAGTAAATATCATTGTAGTATATCAAATAACGATAGAATCCGTATCTAGATATATATATATATATATATATATATATATATATATATATATATATATATATATATATATATATATATATATATATATATATATATATATATATTCGATAAGAATTAATATTATTTTACGTCATATGATCTTTATTAAATTCTTTTACTGATATAGTATAATATAATATAGTAGAGATATCGAAGATGTACTATTCTATTTACTATAGTAGTAGAAAACGTATCCTATTAACTATTAATAAAGGAAAAAAGCTTCTTTTGAAATGAAATCACTACCTACTATTAAACACCGTTATATAAAAATGGTTTCGGTATATATTTATTCACTGTGGATTTCTTTATGCTATAAAACCTGATTCTGAAGATCTTACATTCTGTGTAATATAAAATATTTATGGCACATTAAGTATTTCTATATATATATAGGAGGGAGCTACATATATATAATATATATTTTAACTTTAAGGTGGTAGTTTTTATATGTAATTATTAATAATATTTTTGTGAAAGTAATAGGCACAGTGTTTGGTCCTCAAATCAATGGGTGATGCTTCTGTGTGTCGAGAGTAATCGAACTTTATTTCCTCAAGATTATACAAAAAAATTATTCAACGTTACAAATATTTACAAAAATTATTACTCACGGTCAAACTGAAAAACTGAACAAGCTGAAATATTGTGTAACTGTATGTATTATTATTTATATTGAGTAATATATACGCGTAGAATGTGACTTACTGGTTTAATTTTTATGAACGGACGTGTACACACATTATACAAGGATCTTTAAAGCTTAGTTCCAAGTTTATATTTATAACTGCCTTTCTGTCCGTCTGTCTATTAGCCCGTCAACCCGATAACTTAAAAACGATAAGAGATAACGAACGACCTGAAATTTCATGTGTGTGTTTTAAAGCTAAAAAAATACTTCGAGTTCGTTAATGGGCAAAACAAAGAACAGTTATTTTTACAGTACAAAAAATGTTCCTTTTTGAAAACACAAGAACTTAATTGTTTGAAACTTTTTTTTGTCATAAATAGTTTTGTTTCAAATTCAACTCAAACATCTGTGTGTACTATATATATCTTTGTAGTATCTCTACAATTAGTCGGATCACTTTGAGGAAAAAAAGGCCGTATTCAAGTGAAAGAAACGTGAAAGTTGGTATTGAGGCTTTTTACATTTGGTAAAAGCCGAATGGTTTCTGAAATGTTGCCGATGGGAAATCTCATCGGACATCAACGGGGCTAGTTGATGTTTTACGAAACATGAAATAAATTGTTTTATTTAAATATTCACCTGTATATATACTACACACAATGTGTTATTCTACAACATAAAAAAGTCAAAATGCATTTCTAAAAGAGTAGTTCTTTGTAAAATTATACTGTGTTTTCTCTTCGGTGTACATAAAATAACATTTAAAATGTGTGTGTTTGCATTTGGCAGTTATAAGATTTGATTGTATTGTAGTGTTAAAAATATATTCCAAGTACTTGTATAGTTGTATATATACTATACTTTTAGTCATATCAACCCCTCCAGTAATACCTACCACCACCTTTTATAGTAGATATTACTCCAAATATTTCAGTCATATACACATTCCACCTCTAACGGTATGTTGTGTGTGAGAGTGTTTGTCTCTGTATATTGGAATACACATCGCTCTTCTACTAACTCTAGGCAGCAGAGAGCAGCAGCCCTGTTCGAAGAGGCATTGCATTTGTGTATGAGGTTGAATCATATAAGAAATAATACATCCGTTGTTGTTGAGACGCTTATATTACATCGACTTTGTAATAAGAGTGTAGAATAAACAATATTATTGCAGATGGAGAGGATTCTGTGTATTGAGACTGAATGCCGCCTACATAACACATATTTTTCGTAATGAATATTTATATATATATATATATATATATATATATATATATATATATATATATATATATATATATATATATATATATATATATATATATATATATATATATATATATATATATGGTTGACATTCTCTTATTAATAATTTTTTTTTTTAAATAATAAATTATGTCAGTTTAGTTGTATGCGAAGTATTTAGTCCTATTTGCATTTCTATTGAATATATAAGAAAATAGAATGTCAGTGTTGGGAATTTATTATACATAACCTTGAATTTAGGTTTCATAACTGTGTGCGCTCGCGCGTAAACGTGGGTTGCAGGTGGCTCTTCGTCACATATTTAAGAACTTGACTCAGTGGGAAAATCTGTTAAATTATTACTGATTGTCAACTCATTAAAAATCTGAAGACGTCTATTTGTCGTCTTATAACATTATTGTGTGACGAAATACTGTAAGATTTCAATCGCTAATAACTTCAACACTATTATGGTTGCACCAACAACAGATAGATCATGTCTTTACGTATCTGCCGCGCTGTATTGGTTTTGCCTGTGACGTCATCGTACCAGTGCGATTGAGTGGTTGCGAATTAGCTTGGTGTCAAGTTATAAATATGTGTGGCATGGTAACGCATTTAGCTCGGGCATTGATTTTGGCATCATTGTGAAGAACTCACGAAGCACTACTAAGAGGCATAGTGAGACAATAAAAACATTTGCTGGAATATAAGTGAAAATCTGTTTTGAATTAAAAATTACGAAAAATTGAAGATTTCGTCCCATATGACTTAACATGCTCGTAATTATAGAAAACGCAGATCAGAGGAAAGCCCTCGTTAAAAGGAATCCAAAAAAGTCTAGTCTAAGCCAAAAACCTTAAAAGTCTAATGACGAACAGATGCGAGATATCGCGGCAGCATCAAAAAAGAAATGAAAAAACGGTGCAAAGCGAATACGTAACTGACCCATGGGGCATACAGGGGCGAACAACAGTCCCAATTTCTACGGATAATGTGCAGGACGTTTCCACAAAAATCTACGGAACGGACCCGAACTGTTATTTTAATTCTTTTTTTGGGAAA
The DNA here is from genome assembly GCA_963920215.1 of Nineta flava. NCBI lineage: Eukaryota > Metazoa > Arthropoda > Insecta > Neuroptera > Chrysopidae > Nineta > Nineta flava. The sequence goes on from OY986041.1 coordinate 111,040,242, forward strand.
ATGTTTCTAATAAAAGTTATTAGCATATTTATAATGAACTTTATTTTGACGCATTTTTCGAAAATCGAATGAATAAGGTAGAAATTAATTATGAAAATTTGAAAAGTGAGCGCTACTTTTGTGCCCATGTGTACATGCAAGGTGAATAATTAGCTTCATGTCTGTGAATGTAGGTAGCTTCAATGTATTAGACCTCAATTTATTATTTCATCAGATAATTTATAATATGGAAACATACAGACTTAAGCAATGCCATAAAATTTATCTTTGTGTAATTCTCAATTTGGAAGCATTTTTTTTTTCAATCTTCGACTGTAAATTTTACAAAACAACAAAAAATGTATTTTTTCAACCGTTAAGTAAATTGTTCTATTATTAATTACAATTTTACGATTATTCTACGATTTATAGAACTAGAAATTTTTGCATTTTTCTATATTCAATATAAAGTTGATGATCATATACGCATACAGCTTGTATTTTAAAATACACCCAATCTGTAGTCAATGTATAGTGTATCTATCGCTGTCTATATGCAGTATACTATAATATGGTGTACTTTTTCACAGACATTTGTAGAGTGCAGTTTGGGTGTAACAGAGTACATTATATCATGGTATACTGTGCATAGACAGTGATGTACATATGCTTGTATTTTAAAATAGACCCAATTAGAAACTATAATGCATCTATCACTGTCTGTGCACAGTATACCATGATATAATGTACTCTTTTATACCCAAACTGCACTCTACAAATGTCTGTGATAAAGTACACCGTATGATAGTACACTGCATATAGACAGCGATAGATAGACTATACATTGACTACAGATTGGGTCAATTTTAAAATACAAGCAGTATATATACACTACGTAAACTAAAATAGACCCAATAGCAACATTGTGTAGTGCATCTATCACTGTCTATGCACAGTACGCCATAATATGGTGTTACACTCACACGACGGATGACGGACAATAACGACGATGTATACATGCACGAGTAAGATGCAACTATATATAATTAATTGTAATTAGAGAGTGAGTGATAAGTATAATATAATAGTTGTTTATGTTAAAACACAATACTGATTGTTTACGCGTGACAAAGTAAACCATATCATAGTATATTACATATAGACAGCAATAGATACACGATACAGTATTCCAGATTGGGTGTATTTTCAAAAACAAGCTGTATATATATACATACGATATGTAATACCACAAAATAACAAAGATAGAATATGTAAACTGTGTAGTAGTTATAGGCAACGAACGGAAAGAGTGTGTGCTCCACTGCGCCAATTCAGCGTTGAATGCAGTTGAACATTCAGCAATATAAATGAAATACGATCCAACAATTTCTATTCATCTTTTACTTCGCTATATACATACAAATATATATAAATTTATATATATATATATCGCATAAAGGAAAACCTTTTCGGATAGTTGTCTATTCTGTCTGTTGTTCTTATGTGTATGGATACGTTTGCCAAAAAATAAATTTTCTACATATGAATAACATAATGTTTGTTAAATATTAAAGGTCGAATTATGATTTTATATGTAGTCTTGTTCAATTTTTAACATTTGCTGTAAACGTTTTAGTTTCTAATGTATGCAACTCAATCATGAATAAAAAACTGAAACGATTTTCATGAAACGCGTTTATATTAACTACGCTTATATTCAAAATGAAAATAGTGTTTGAATAATCTAAACAATATTTTAAGAATAGACCAAACGAAGTAACTTCTAATTAGATTTCAATTCTCCATTAAATGCTGGTTGAAAATAATTATCATTAGATGCTAGTGTGCTTTTTGTTGCACACGATGATTCATGAAAAGTTAGATAGATTGTAGAGGTAAGGTCCATTGTAATCCCTAAGAATGTGAGGATGTGAGTGGAGTGGAAGGAATTTTTGTGTATATACTAGGAATTGGTAGGATATGCGGCTGCAGCCGACTATGATAGGAACTATGCCGATATTCATTTGGAGTTCGTGATGGAAACTGCAGAAAACCTTCTCAAGCATAGCCCGTTACTTCGTTCTTGTCCATACGTCGACAGTTTAGTCAATTAATCGCCCCCTTTATTATATAATTGACAAACTGCCGATGTCGGGATTCGAACCCATAACCTCCCAGTTTCGAAGTATGCATACTGCGCAGATATAACGCCTTCGATCACTCGACTACTTGGACTGGTTAGTGGAACTGAAGTGTTAAATCTTTTGATTTGATTTTATTTAAAAATTTTATGACTTTTAGAATTTTAAAATTGTATTTGTGCAGTTAAGATTGGAGCAATTCGAGGTAAATTAGTGAATTGAGACAATAATGAATGTTTTCCACTCTCACTATTTTACTAACTCTGTGTATATGATGTACCTACATTTCTCCTTTATCTCAGTATTCGCCTCAACTCATTCTAGCTGGACTGATACAATGGCTTTGATATGATATTATTATAGATCTTTTTCTTGCATTCTCATTCTCATATTATAAGAAATACTTATATATATAGACATGGTCTAAAACTCATAAACAGCCAACCAGCCATGAGCCAACACCAGCAGTAATAGCAAGCAAGCAAAAGCAAGCACTATCGTAATATCCAAATGAATTAAATTATACTTCACAATGCAATAAGGAAATTACCAATGAAATAAATGTATTGTTATTTTATATCAATAACATTATTTTAATTTACCTACTTTGTGATATTATTACAGACTATGCATACATACATATATATATATATATATATATATATATATATAATATATACTATTATTACATTATTACATACCTCGAAATTGAGAACTGAACTTTTCAAGTTTATTTTTATTTTATTTAAATTCAATTTTTATTATAGTTTGGAACTATAAATACATTTTTTTTTGTAGTTTAATGCTTGTCATTATTTTCTTATTTTCTAGGATTGATTCCAAAAGAATACACGCTTGGTAATAATTGATTGATATTTTATTGCTATTATTATTGACCTACAACGCAATTTGTTTTTTCTAAAATTTATTTCAAAATTGTTGAACTCATTAACTGCTAAAAAAATCTTATATTTGTGTACAGCTATCATTTTAGTATTTCTCACCATAATCACCAATATCTTATTGTTTCTTTTTGTACCATGCATTCAAGTAAAAACCTGTAATCGTGTTAATAGGGATTTGACCTCTATATAACTGGACCGAGCATTTGAAGCGCTTTTAAGCGCCTCCACCAGCCAAGGTACTAAATTTAGCTTCAAAGCGCTTGCGTGACTAACAACTTTACGTGTGTAGTGGAAATACTTGTGGCATCCACACATACTTATTACACATATATGCAGCACTAAAGCAAAAATTTGTCCCTTGGCTCATTGACGAGCGCTTCAATTCGGGTTAATAGCATAACATGGGATAATCTGTCCAGCTATACAGAGGTCAGTGTAAGTATGTAGTTTGTTTTCTGTAAATTCAGTGTAACTTGTTTGCTTTGAACCATGTTGACAAATTACCAAGTATATTATTTGTTTTTCTTTCTATGTCGGATGTTTTTTTGCTGGATAACTGCACTGTTATATCATCTGCATACATAATAACTTCCGGATGATCCAATAACAAAGGAAGGTCATTTATGTAGATCAGAAACAGTAAGGGGCCAAGTACACTTCCTTGGGGCACGCTAACGTATGAAAACTTCACAGACGATTTCGCACTATTATTATTATTATTTACGCACACATATTGAGCTCTTTTATGAAGGATTGTACAAGGTTATTCGGTAATCCTCTTATTCCATAACCGTTAAGTTTGTTCATCAATATTTTATGATCTACACAGTCAAATGCGCGACTTAAATCACAGAACACATTTATTACACTCATTTGTTTATCAATTTCGTTAAGCACATTAACATAAAACTCAACCAATGCTGTATTTGTAGATTTACCTTTTGTAGATTTACAAGTTGAATTTGTTGAAAAAAGCAACGAGACGTTTAACTATTAGTCCTTCAGTAATTTTGGACAGGGATGATATTAGACAGGGACAGGGATGATGAACGGCTGGAGCCTTCAGGAAAGGTTGTAAATTTTATCCCAAGAAAAAAATACACGAACAAGGAAATGACATTACAGAAGGAAAGATTACTTATCATGGTAATTCATGATATTCCTGATTTCATAGGTGGCGTGCTTAACGTAAAAATTTATGAACGTGGGTTTCAGTACGTGATACTGAACCTAATTTAAAAATAATAACTCCTGTAATTTAGTGCAATGCGCACAAGAGTAATGGGCTTCTCTATTGACTGTACTATTACTGTTAGATATACTCAAGGTTTTTGATTAGATTATATCTGTCTGTAGGCAAAAATCTTGTTTTGATGGTAACTTGGCAAAAACTCAAATATTCACAATGTGCATTAAATTGCGTTAATGTTTTGTGTACAATAAAGCATTTTTTCTGAAGTACACATGTGTACAAAGACATTGGTACGATTCGCGGCACGTCGAGGTCGGCTTACGGTCATGTCGGTACACTGTCAATTTCTAGCATAACATGGGTGCACAAGTTGACTCGTCCGAGTCAACTCTGTCAGTATGCAGTACTTGGAAACTGGGAGGTTTTGGGTTCGAATCCCGACATCGGCAGTTTGTCAATTATAAAAATAAAAAAAAGGGGCGGTTAATTGACTAAACTATCGGTGTGTATGGACAAGAACGAACTAACCGGCTATGCTTGAGAAGGTTTTCTACAGTTTCCTTCACGAACTCCAGATGAATATCGGCATAGTTCCTATCACAGTCGGCTGCAGCCGCATATCTTACCAATTCCTAGTTTATACACAAAAATTCCTTCCACTCCACTCACATCCTCACATCCTTAGGCATCACAATGGACCTTATGGTCGAAGTGTAGCCCGTCCAGGGCAGCCTTTACAATCTACCTCTCTTGGATATGGATAGGCACTTATAAATAAATAAATTCCAATATTGTATTTATGATTGCAAGTGACACACAAAAGTTTTCATTTAATATCTAATTTTAATTTAGGAATTCCTCGATATCTTTAACGGAAATGACTAAATGATATATTCATCCATAAATAATTCTGTGGTTAGGTTTTTTTTTCTATTCAAATAAAATATTATTATAAATTCAAAAAATTCAAATGAAAATATTATTCAATTTTTTAAAATCATTTATAAAACTTTTGTTAAATTTATTTTTTACTTATGTAATTAGAGTAATGATTCGTTTAGACTACGACATAAGTTACAACATAAATGTCAGACATAAATTTCTTTACTGTTCACACCTAAACATATTTTTGATGTCTGGATACTAGCCAGACACAAATGTACGGAACTAGTGTCCGAGCTGTTCACACACAAAATAAATTATTGCTGCTTATATTGTATTTAAATAGCGACGTAAACGCTATATTTATTAACCCGACTTCAAAAAGGAGGTTGGTTCTCAATTCGTCTGTTTTTTTTTTTTTTTTTTAATGTTTGTCACCTCAGAACTCCGTCATTTATGAACCGATTTTGATTTTTTTTTTGTTTTAAAGGGTTTGATTTCAGATTGGCCCCATTGTTATCAAATCGCATTCTGGTGAGGGGATCCCCTGGAAATCGTGGAAAATCCTCATTTTATATGTGATAACCTATTTTTGCGAATTTTTTTTTGAAAGGGTATACTCATTTATAATGGGAAAATAAGAAAAATTTTTTAAAAACCGAAATTTTTTATAAAATTTTGGTTCACCTAAACAAAAAATTTTAAATATATATGTACAATTATTGTTATTTTTGGAGGCGGTGTCCAAAAGTTATGTGAATTTCTCTATTCTGACACCGACTCCAAAAATAACAATAATTGTACATATATATTTAAAATTTTTTGCTTAGGTGAACTAAAATTGGCACAAGAATATGCAATTATTTTTTACTTTTTAGTGCATTTTTTGTTATAGAATATTTGATTTTTGAAGTCGGGTTTCCATTTTGTCAAAATAGGGTTTTTACTATATAATATGTATGATAAATGTCGAATCTGTTTGAAAACCTGAACAGACACTTGGAAACTCAGACACAAGGTGTTACCACCAACAGTGCTTCGACACTAATTATAGTGTCGCTATAAATGCCACAACTAGAGACACTCGTGTGCACACATAGACACTCGGTGTATACACTGAGTGTATGGTGTCTATGTCGTACTCTAAACGAACCTTAACATATACATATATTTTTGTAATAACATAGAATTTTCTTATCGTTTTTAATATTATATTCTGTGACATTATTTTTAAACATTCAATTAATTTTACCAAATCCTTTTAAATCTGTAATCAGTCGAGGATATATACTTATATTATTTCTTTTTCCACTTCGTGTTCAATCTTTACATTCTATATGTTTTGTCGTTTAGAGTAGTAATTTTAGATAAATGTTTTTCTCATCATTTCTTTTCTTTTTTTTTTGTTTGTTATTCATCAAACATGCATAGAGTAGTATTCGGCTAATCTACAGCGAATATTTATAGAACCGATAAAAAGTATAATATGGTAAATTACAACATTAATATTGAAAGATAACAAATGCTCAACCATTTTGTAAGATTATCATATATTAACACTTAACGACATACGGATAGATTTTACGTCTTGGATGTGTATGGATGAATTTCTATATGAGACAAACAAAATGGCAAAGAGAATTATTTAAGTCTTACAGCGTTAACAGCTTATGTAATGTTGACGAATAATCAATTATAGCTCAGTAATATTCACAGATGCGGAAACATTGTTTACCAAAAGTTTATATATAGATCTGTTAGACAATTCGAATGTATTTTGATTTGATGTTAATCAATGATTGATTCTGATTATGTTTGAATTCTTGAAAAACAACTTATAGTCCTGCAGCAAAGGGTCGCGTTCTAAGTACCAGTCGCGTAGCCGCGCTTGTAAAGGCGTTGTGTGTATTTAGAACTGGGAGGTTATGAGTTTGAATCCCGATATCGGCAGTTTGTCAATTATTATTTTAAAAAAAAGGGGGGGGGGGGTTAATTGACTAAACTGTCGGCGTATGGACAAGAACGAAGTAACCGGCTATGCTTGTGAAGGTTTTCTGCCGTTTTCTTCACGAACTCTGATGAGTATCGGCATAGTTCCTATCAAAGTCGGCTGCAGCCGCACATCCTACCAATTCCTAGTCTACATACAATATTCCTTGTCCTCCACTCACATGCTCACATCCTTATGTATCGCAATGGACCTTATGGTCGAAGTATGTCCCGTTCAGGATAGTCTCTATAATCTATCTATCTTGATTCTGATTATGTTTGAATTCTTGAAAAACAACTTATAGTCCTGCAGTCAAGGGTAAAAATTATGGTGCCGGCTTCTGTTCCAAGTTCGTATTGTGTTTAAATCTTACTGACAAGGTCGCTAAGTGTATTGAATATTTTTTAGGCCTTCACTCCAAGATTGTTATATAGATTGATTATTTTTCTAAGATATATTATCTAAAAGATATGTTAAGTTTAGTCCCGACGGCTGGAAATATTGATAAAAGATTACGGTTTTAGATGTTCAGAAATTACCTAATTAGTCCCTTTACGAATGTCCATCCGTCTGCCTGTCCGTAAGCACGATATCTCGAAAGCAATCTAAGATAACGAGCTGAAATTATGTGTATGGATTCTAGAGTTAAAAAGTAACATCAAGTTGAATAGCTCGAAGGTGAGATGGCGGCCAGAATAGGGAATATGCATGAAAATTTTTTTTCACATTTATTTTCAGAATATGAAAATACTGTTAATAATGTAATAATATTTAAAAACGAAATTAAAATCCGACAAAAATCAAGGAAGCTATAAGCTTTTAAAGAAGCTATAAGTATTTTAAATGGTGAAAGTGTAATATGACGTCACATAACATATCAAGAGGGCTATCACCCTCTTTGTCTAATCGGGAATTTCAATCATTCATATCTCGCTTATTTTTAAAGTTATTTAAAAAGTAATTTTACCTTGATATTTGTCAAGTAAACATGCTTCAATTCAAGTGAAAAAAAATTTTCATGCATATTCCCTATTGTTATTATCATGATTATAAAAGGGGTTGAAACAAATTCAAATTTAAAATAGTGATCGAATGATAATTTTATATCCACATAGAATTAAGTCAGTTAAAGGTGTATTATTGATTATGAGAAATGTGGCCACGCTTTACTGGTTTATAGCTATGCGACTATAAAATTCTGAATTTATACCAACCCCATTTTAGATCATAATAATAAATAATTATGGCCGCCATCTTATTCACGATTTAAGGGCAATGATTGTACTTGACGATCATATGAATTCCTATTTAGAGTAGTGGATGTCAACCCTCAGAAATGTTAAAGTATAGTCTTTTAAATTTTTTTTGGCGAGCTGAGAATTAAGTGGGTGCAAGGGGGTCGAGTATGTGCTGAGAGTTTGAGGTGAGGTCATAAAATAAACTCTTGTATAATCCATTTGCAGTGTTTTTTTTTTTAAATATGAAACGTAAAACTTTACATGTGGTATATCAGAAATTAACATTCATTTCGTATGCTTAGTAAGTACTCCTCATGCATACCCACTGTATTCAAATAAAATGAACATGATTCCAGCCAATTATAAAATATTGTGTTATTTTTTGTTGCTAACTATAACAAATATGAATGCTGCTGTATACTGACTGTCTCATACACGTAGTATAATAAATTTATTAAATTTTGAAATAAAAATTCTTTACAACAATAATATATGTACAAGCTGAAACCCGTTAAAAAATCTCATACAATTTTTTGTTTTGCGTGATAATTTTTTTTTGTTATGGTTGATTTTTCAGTGTCCCTTAAACTATATGAATACATGAAAAGCTTAAGGACACTCCTGCACGAAACTTGATATTAAGTTAATACTTTTAATCATTGATATTAGGGAATATGCATGAAAATTTTTTTTCACTTGAATTGAAGCATGTTTACTTGAAAAATATCAAGGTAAAATTACTTTTTAAATAACTTTAAAAATATGCGAGATATGAATGATTGAAATTCCCGATTAGACAAAGAGGGTGATAGCCCTCTTGATATGTTATGTGACGTCATATTACACTTTCACCATTTAAAATACACGTAAAACTCCGTTTTTAGTATTTTTGCAAGAAAGAGACAGATAATAATCTTTAAAAGCTTATAGCTTTCTTGATATTTGTCGGATTTTAATTTCGTTTTTAAATATTATTACAGTATTAACAGTATTTTCATATTCTGAAAATAAATGTGAAAACAAATTTTCATGCATATTCCCTTTTGGCATGTTTTATCACGTAGTAATGTTTCCTCAAAAATTTAAACCTCTTATCGATCATTTGAAATAAGGTATCAATGGTTAAAAATAATATTTTTCATGGCAAAATATTACTCGTTATTTTTAAACTTGTTACAACTATGTTAATAAATTAGATCTAAATAAATTATTATTTAATTGAACTAAGAAAAGAAGAGGGTCATTGAACGATAGATGAATGAATTTTAACTTTTATTTACAATACTAAATGATAAACTTTATTGTGAATTTTTTGAATGTACCACAATTTTTTGAATGGACGTTCAATTTATTAAATACTCCTAATATTATTTTCAACGGAATGTGGATATTCTCCAGAAATATGAGAGAATTTTATTCTCGGTCGGGGATTATAAATATACTTAGGAATCTAAATGTTTCTATAAATTTGTATCCTTGTATACAATTTCAAGATGATATTTCGTAAATTTCTCACTAATTCGTCGCACAATTCTTGTGTTTTTTTGATACCAATTAACCGTATTTACCGAATTTCACACAAATCGGGAATACAAATTATTGTTCCATTTTCTGTAACTTTTTCAATGACATTCTTAGAATAAATCGAATAATCACAACAAAGTTTTTCGTCATCGTTTTGAATGAAAATTTGTAAATTGGATCCAAAAAAAACGCAAAATCCAGTGGCTTTGATGATATGGTAGATAGTTTACGAGATATTTCCTCTTCATACGATTTTGATGTTTCTCTTTATTTTTGGAAAATAATCGAATTGATTAGAAGTTGATCTCTCGTCTCTTCAGAGTGAACTTGGTTGGTGAACTTTTCTTGCAATCATAGAATATTCAGAGAAAAGTCAGTGAGTTGCATAACTTTATTTCGATTGACATCTTCTGGTGTAGCACTTAGACTATCAGATACAGACTATTCAAATGAGCAGTATCATTAAGAATAAGAAATAAAACAATTATCACCGAATAAAAACAATTTGCGTTTACATTATCAACTTTTCTACCGATAATACACTTTTTATTAAATGTTTTTTTTTGACCGTACATCGGACATACATACAAATATTATGTATAATGGTAAACCTAACCAACAATTAAATATGTATTTATTTTAGTTTTCATCATACATTGTATTTAAATAAAATTTAATTATATTGTTTAATTTGGAATGTTGTGTCGTTTTCCTGTCGCGTTGTCTTCTGTCTGTCTACTTGCTTGTTTCATCACCATGTATTTCTCGCTTTTGTATGTGTGAATATGAAATGCATTTCCGTTTTTTTATTCATATATGAGAATTTAGTTTATATTATTTATATGTTCGGTGTGTTTGTACAAAAATTTGGTTGTTATTATTCTTGTCATCATTTTTTATACTCTGAATGCACATAAAATATATTAGGTTATTATAAGTTTAGTCGCGACTTTCTAAATAGTGGTCGCAGAAAAAATAATTTTTTGTATGTTCATAATTCAAAAACGAAAAAAGTTGAAATTTTGTGCAGATGTTCTAGAAAACCGTAAAAGATAGAAGAGAAACTAAAGACAAAAAATGATCCACTCTTAAGAAAAATAATGTTTGAAGCTTTTTTTCGTAAACTGGATGGTTTTTTCTGATCTGATAAATTAACTCAGTAATAATAATAATAATAAGAGGAGTACCGAAAATAGGTCCCTAGCACCTAGACCAAGGGGCACTCTGTGCCCTCCTTGAGAACAACGTGTCACCCGAAGGCGAGGTGTAAGAGGTGTTATTGTAGCAGATGAAGTTATAGGATTCTATCGAGGCCAGACGCCGCACAAAAAGCCCACGCTTCTCCGCCGAGATTGTTCCCATGATTGATGGATCCAGGGTTTCGGACCCAAACATCATGTACCTTACCTGACACTCTACAGGTTTCTGCAGGTGCAACTGACATGTATGGAGGTTTTAGCGTCCTCCATACAGGCCCTACTAGTGGGATCATCAAAGATCCCCAATTTATGAAGGCGGTAGTTAAATCGACAGTTTCCTGTCAAGAGTCCCACCACCCTTCTCAACTGTGTTCTAGTGAATGAACTCAGTATATACAGGGTATTTAAGTAATGAACTGAGTTGTTATTTTCACTTGTTTTACTTAAAAATGTCTAATACTATGTTTGTACTCGAATACTTTATACTCAAAAGTTCATTGTAATGTTTCCAATATGTTTGAAAGCCCACAATGTTTTTTCTTTAGTTAGAAGAAAAGAGACTTGTGTTGACAGTGATTATTCATTATTCATGATGCCATATTTCAGTTTTAGTAAATTCTTTAAGAGTTTTAAAAGATTGGTCTATATGTTTTTTATTCTATTTTTTCCAATTAAAAAAAATTAAAAAAAAAACATACCACTCAATTATAAATCATCACTTTTTTATCAAAAGAAATATTATTATAATGACTATTATAAAAAATAGTCCAATATTTTAAATTAATTCAATCCTTCAAGTGTACCTACAAAATCCTTTAATGGAATGAATATAAAATATGTGAACGAATAAATTACAATTAAGTATAATATTTAATAGTGGCCTAGTTATAACTACAATTCTTGCATAGGGGAACCCGGGGAACAACCGAGTACCGGAGCGGTATGAAGTTTGACAATTTTTGGTGTCAAGGGAATGCAATACGTAGGACCAGACCAACATGTGGCTGTTCAACTACGACATTCATGTTAGTCTTGTTTTCTTGGTCGTTGGTGCGTGAAGTTTTAGGTTTGTGATTTTTTGCTCCTGTGTTGTAATTTATGATGATCTTGTAACCAAAATAAGATATACATACTTGTTGACATTACAACTACAGTTAATACATGCTAGAAGTACGTTTAATTATCTCTAGTTTGACGTAGTTAAATGTTTTTTTACGTATATTTTTCGAGCGATCTTACCTCCCTAGCCTGAGTCATGTGTCTGGGGTGGAATGGGGTACCCCATTCATCTCGATGAGATACTCCATTCTGCCGCAATGTTTCACAACTTATTCCAGCAGACACAACTGACATAAAATTTGATAGGCCTTACTACCCCTGGGGCTCATTGATAACAACTGACAACAGAGTCTGTTCATTTCATCTTTCACTTGCGGGAATAGATAGCGAAGATGATGAGTAGACGAATAGATGGCGAAGATAATAGCTGTCCTAGTGTATGAATTTTGTGCATTAACTTATTTTTTTTGCATTTCCACTAGTTTTATATGTCTTTATAATAACCTGTACTTACCACCTCGTTCTGCCCCGGGTACGGGGTAAATTACATAATTATCTCTTTTTGAAAAAAGGGGTAAATTACATAATTGTCTATTTTAGAAAAAAAAATTGTTCTTTTATTTTCTTAGATAGATAACTACTACCCTGGATGGGCTGCACTTCGACCATAAGGTCCATTGTGATGCCTAATGATGTGAGTGAAGTGGATGGAATTTTTATGTATAGACTAGGAATTGGTAGGATATGCGGCTGCAGCCGACTATGATACGAACTATGCCGATATTCATCTGGAGTTCGTGAAGGAAACTGCAGAAAACCTTCTCAAGCATAGCCGGTTACTTCGTTCTTGTCCATACGCCGACAGTTTAGTCAATTAACCGCCCCTTTTACTTAATAAGTGACAAACTGCCGATATCGGGATTCGAACCCATAACCTCCCAGTTTCCAAGTAGGTATACATTATAATATGCTCTCTTAATAAGCCCTTTATTATTTTTAAACCATATTTTCAACTTAGTACCTCATTCTGTCCCAGGTTCCCCTATAACGCTTTATGTAATAAAGATGAGAAAACTATGTATTAGAAAAAGAATCTACGTAGGAGGTAGTGGGCGGTGCATACAGACACAGGCCAGGCTTTACTCTGATGAGACGTATGATGGTATTATATTATATTCAATTATGGTGCAATTGGTGATTATAGTAGTCAGTCAATTCGATTTTCTTCTTTACTCAAATTTAATGTATTCATAATATTATTCTATGTTCACGTTGTTGAGCCGTCGAGCCGCTGTGCTGTGCTGCGCTGCCCGTCGTTTCTGTACTAGTAATGATTAAAATATGAACGTGGTGCAGCTGTATGTACTACAACTATGTATGTATGATTTTCGTACAGTTGTAATCAAGAACATTGAACCATTCTGAATTGATTTGGGATTAGATGCCTGCTAGTAGTAGTAAGCCTTTTTAACCGGCCTTTCTAGGCCTTTATAACCCACCCCTAAAGGACAAGGAATTTGTACATAGACTAAGAACATGTAGGATTGTGCGATTGCAGCCGACTTTGATAGGAACTATGCCGACATTCATAGCCAGTTACTTTCGTTCTTGTCCATATGACGACAGTTTAGTCAATTAATCGCACTATTAATTCTTTTTTAAGTTGATTTAATTAACAAACTGTTAGGATCGAACCAGCAACCTCCCAGTTCCGAACAGTGCGCGTTTAACAGGCTGACCCAAATTTCAGTCAGATCGAACTAAAATGCTAACCTGTAGAGCGCGTATAGGTGCACATATTTATATTAATATATATAAAGTTTTTAACGATGGTCATTTTTGATATCATCGTAGGATTGATGACCATTTGCAGAAATCTTTGTGAAATCTCTTCATCGGTACTGTCCCAATAGTTACGTTTGAATCGAAAATACACAACAAGACCAATTTGACCAACAAGTAGATTGTCGAAATTGTCTAATGGTCGTATATTCATCCAGTAGGCTCTAAAATATTTCATCGCCTAGACTCAAAAATCGGATGGATTTGAGAGGTATCGAATACATCTTTTGAGATATGGAATATAGCTGAATCTCTCCCCATCATTGGAACACGTACTAAAAATGTTCAAAATTCAATCTTCCGTTATGCGACGTCAGATTTAATACTGTTCATGGCACAGTTCATGGTAAAAGAAATACTTTGTAAATTGTCGAAAAACTCTCTGTGAAAAAAATTCATATTTCTTCAACATGATTCATTTTTTGTATACCTTACAGTAGATGTAGACACTAATGCCGAAGAATTGTGAATGAATTGAAAAAGCTTTCGGTTACTTAGTTTATCGTCGCATATTATACATCGCTAACGATCGCTATAATAATAATATAAAGTGCTCTCTTATATATATAACCATCCTTTTTCTATTAAAGCTTTGACATGATTACATCACTATTCAACATTTAATAAGCTGCATTTTAAATGAATTGTCATGAAATTTACAAATACTAATATCTATGTTCTTTTTGTCTGTATGTGTATTTGAGTAATATTATTTGGAAAATATATAAGAAAAAGTAATTAATTATATTTTTATCTATTTTTATTTGACTTTGGCATTTAGTTTTCTTTTGAGAAAAACGTATATTAGTTGGTTGTCATCTAAATTTCTGTATCGTTTATGGCCCCTTGTGTAAAGCTGCCTTTTAGATGATTTATCGAAAACCGCTCACCAAATCGTTAAATCAGCAAGATGTTCGTGTTTTTTTTTTGGTATCATGTCACCTTACATAGTTTGGCGCATAATTAACGCTATGATTTATTTAATGCATGCGTATTTGTGCATCATTTGGTTTTAACTCGTGAGCCAATTGAATCTTATATGGGAAAATATGTATCGTATGTAAAATTCTTTGCAAAGGGTTGTCCTCAACACTTACTAGCACCCGAGCAATGTTCACATCCTTTTGAACTGCACGAGGTCTTCCAGCACGCGGAAGATCACAGACAGTCCCATGTTGCCGAAAACACTGAACCAATCGATAAACTGTCGGAACATGTAAGAAATTTTGATCTTTGTATGTGAATAATCGAATGCTGACTTTCAAAATAAAATTGGTTCTTTGTTCTGTGCTGTCTTTCTATCATAAATTTCCCAAGTTTTTCAAAGTTAATTCTGAAAAAAAAAATACTTACACAAAAAACTTATTCATTAATTCAATTATAACGTTACTTATGCGCCACCCTATATATTGCCATTTTTCCAACATTTTCAAGATATATCCCGTAGAAAAAATCCAAAAAACATTTTTGTCACCGATTTGAATGTTTGATTTGAAATACAAGTGTATTAAAAGTCAGACAATGTGTCGATACATGTTATGAAGAAATCAAAACTTCAAATATTATTTAGCAAAATCCATTTTATTAAATAAACGATAATGACATGTTTCGGTCTATATGACTATCCTCAAACTACATACATCTTACTTCGTTTTCCTCGTAGTGATTATTACACATTGTCTGTTGTCTAAATAGTATACGCTAAAGTCTCCTACAGTTTGTCTTGCGTAACCGAAATGGAATTTAGACAAATATCGTATTGTTGACGCTTAAGTATACACAAATAAATATATATACATAATTTTTCCTTCTAAAAGTATAATTTTAATAAAAATTTTTTGTTTGTTTGTTTCAGGTATGATTCAGGTTTTACTCAACGTAGATAATATTTTAGTCTCGTAAGTGAAATTTTAAAATTAAGCCTATTCTGGTATCGATCATATAAATGTTCGAAATTCGGGTATTGATCAAACGTTCTTAAAACGAATACAAACAAAAGTACTAATGGGCGTATAGAATGAAAGGATGTATAGTTCTCATCAATATAAATAATGTCAAGTCGGTTCACTTTTTCATTTTTATGGGGTTGAAGAAAGGATTCTAATTTGATCTAAAATCTATCTAATAAAAGATTATGAAGATGATTTGCAATTGAAACCAAAGTTCATTTTGCCTGATAAATAATGTCACAATAGTTTGTTGATAGTCAATGAAGTAACAACATATTGTTACCGAAGTAACAAAGGGCATATGTAGTGTGTTCGCACAGATATCTACATATGAAAGTATATTGAGATGTAGTAGCGAGTCCACTACAAAGTCAATGACTTTATTAAACTGAAAAAAATAAAGAAAAATGAGTTCATAACGCAAGAATTGAAAGATAAAAAAAAAGAGACAGAAGTGAAACTTCACTCGCTTTATATTGAAACAAAATTTATATAAATTAAAAATATTTATAATTGATTATGTAGAATGGCAATAAATTGTAATAAATGTTTATGCCATAGTACTAAAAAAACAAAAATTTGTGAACGTATGGAGATCAACTTACTACATATTATATTATACGTATATAATACTATTATATACGTACCGAATTTATATGAAAGCTAAATATATATGTATTGAAAATAATAATAATAATAATCATGCTATATGATATATGTATATAATATACTTTATAGTAACTATGGAAACGACAATCAAAGTCGACATTTGAAACAAAATTTTAATAACATAATTTTATAGTTATTTTGTAGATGCATAGTTTCTGTGGAAATAACAAAATCAACAACGGGTGGGAGAGAGTGCGCACACAGCAATATATGCTGGAGTAGACAGTGAGAAGAAACGGCACGCAATTTCATTGCACTCCAAAGTGATGACGTCACGTTTTTTTACCAATTCACTCTCTGTATTTTAAAAATATACATTCTGTATGCATTTGAGAGGTACGCGTAAAGAAGTTTCACTTCAAAAATGAGCAACCTGTATAAATCATTGTACACACTTGGCCACAAAAGTTGCTATGATGCCATTTTTTTAAATTTTATAGTTGATTTGTGTCTTATTCTTTCGGTTTTCGAAAAGAATAACAGTTGTTACAACATTTCTAATGAACAACTTTTATCCGAAGCTTTTTCTCGAAAACCGAATCAATAAAGAACAAATCGAATTATAAAAATAACATCAACTTTTGCAGCCGATTGTACAAATACACTGGTGCTTGAGTCGTTAAATATCTGATATATTTCAGTAACGCCATGTGAGAAGGGTCTAACCTTTAAATACAGTACGAAATTAATCGTAATGAAGTTTGGTTTTGAAATAAATAGCTTATTTACAACCATTTAATGATAGATAATTCGTTATCATTAATCGAACATTCAACTTTGAGAGATGAATTCAACAATGTTAAGAATTACGCTTAAAGAACAATTTCATTATTAGATCACAGATGATACAAGTTACATATTACAATAATAACGGTCATTAGTACGTAATTATAAATGTATATTGGTTTTACTTACATTAATTTGAATAAACATGAAACAAAATATATCTCTCAATACAAACAATATAGACCGGAAGCTGTGGCAATATGAAAAATACGTAAATAATTTTATATTCAACTTGTGAATCAAAATGGCTGACTTGTTCGTTTTAGGAGCTTAGATCGGGGTGCTAATGTTAGTAACACCACATATTATTATTTGTGTATACTTAAACTTCTCAGTAGTATGCCAATGTCAATTTTCAGTACGGTTACAAGGGCATAAGTATGAAATAACAAGCGTATTATTAATATTGATATTACAAATTACCGCATATCCATCTAGGTATCGGACCCCTGGACATCTGGATTACGCATGTTACGGACAACATACTGGGCTAAAAATCTTGTGGTCCAGGGTTTGATAACTGGTGAAACTACACTATGAAAACATATATAAAGTCCTTTGCGAAACAAACTAATTAACTTCCTAACTAATTCTTTACAACATTCACGAAGGACCAATAGTTTTCGAGATATACGGCTGAGAAAAGTTCGGCGAAACGATGCATTAAACTGTTAAACTGAGTTTTAAAAGGAACAAAATGTTTCGTCCGATACGTTCAGATTTATATCGACCCTGATTAAAATAGAATATTAGACAGCATATTCTTTCTTTTTTTAAACTCAGTTTAACAGTTTGATTACTTTAACAGCATTGTGACGACCAACTTTAATCAGTCGAGAACTATTGATCCTACGTGAATTTTAAAAAGAACCTTTTTTTGTGTAAAATAATTTAAGAATTGAATTTAATAGCGGCATCTATTAACGTAAAAAAACGCGATTTCGTTATGGTCTTTTTGGATTAACTCCCCTTGGATTTCCTTGGAGGTAAAAGTACTATTTGACTGTGCCTTAAGGTAGTTCCAGCATTGTTTTGTATAATCAGGACAAAAAACAGGTTTGCTTTTATTTTAGAATAAATACATGTATACACATACACAACACATAGATATATTTACAAACAAACTAATGTAATTTTGAAAAAAAAAAAATTTTAAACTATTATAATTCGAAAACAAAACAGTAAAACACGATTTTTTTAAATAGGAGGGCGGGCATGAAGTATTACATGCTTCTAATGAGAGAGAATGATTACTTTCTTATTAACTATTTCGCGTTCTAAACGGTCAACAATTCTGATACTTCGGGATTTATTAGAAACTTTACTGTCGAAAAGTGATTTCATGCTGGACCTCCCTTAACGTGTGTTATCCCTTATTTTCATATATTAATTACTTCTAAATCAATTTGATCTTATGATATTGTTCGTTCAAAATTGATGTATGTACACTAAGCCTCTGCTGCTGGACTACTCTATGATATGTCAAATTTCATATGTAACATTATAAGCTACAACTAACTATGTATGTACCTATGCATGTATGTAGCTATGTATGTATGTATTAATGTTAAATAAACACATATTTAAATAATATAATTATTTGCCAAAATGTCAACAAGAATGACAAAACAATATGATCTGGATGATATGATGATGATATTTGTATAAATGTGTGCCATGCCATCATATGCTGTCACTAAATATTGTACACAAATGTTCAAAATTTTACATTTAAATCAGTCGTATGTATTATTATCATGAAGAATCAACGAAACATGTTTATTAGATTAATTATATTAGCTTATATTTTTGATATTTAAACTCTACTGAATTTGAGAAAAAAGAGATTTTGTATATCTGTATCTATAAAAACATTTAGTTCAACAGTGTAAAAATAATTAAATCCCCTATACATATCGTTTTAACTGATTTACGTTTCAAAAGTTGTTAGTATTTTTAATATTTTAGAACAACTTTTGTTCGATAAATATTTTTCTAAAGCAAATGGACTCGGTCCAAATCGATTTACAAAATTCATAAAAAAAGATTGCAACTTTATGGTCTAAGATCCGGCTTTAGAAAACCTTTGCTCATTTGTTAATTGATTGAAATATTATTGAAAACGCTTATTGCAATATAAACAATTTGGCAATGTAATGTCTGCCAGGGTAGTTCTGCTGCAGTTAACATTAATTAATTAATTTAAAATTGATTTTTTTATAATTAAATCCCTCACGTGTTTATTGAATTGCTTGTTAAATAACATAGAAGAACTCTGTATTCTCTATACACAATACCAATATTAATATAAATACACTTATAAATGGAGTAGGCTCTACAAATGCATGAATCATACTTTCCTTGTTTGTTACGTGGAATAATGCAATAGGCTCTATGTCTCTACAAGGTTTTTTTTTCTATTTTTAAAAATTTTTCTTATATAGGCTGCAATTGATTTTAATGGATTTTAAGATGGCTGCCAGTTATAAAAACTGGCAACTAAACTTTTAAATTAGCTAAATATTTTTCAATTAACATATGAGGGAAGTAAGCTAAGTTTACTTTAAGTTTGAACACCTGGCTGCAAGTAACCGTAGTAGTAATCAGCAGCGCTGCCTGCTATTACAAGATTTGTCGTATTGTATACTATGTTATTTAACAAGCAAAATTCAATTAACACGTGAGGGATTTAATTATAAAAAAATCAATTTTTAATTAATTTATTACTGTTAATTGCAGCAGAACTACCCTGGCAGACATTACATTGCCAAATTGTTTATATTGCAATAGGCGTTTTCAATAATAATTCTATCAATTAACAGATGAGGGAAGGTTTTCACTAATGCCGGATCTTAGACCATTAGTAGTTGTTTAGTAGTTCGGTCATAGCTCTTGTAAAATAATTGCATATTCGATATTCTGTTTCCTAAAATATCTCAAAACTAAATCTCGAATTAGCTGTTCTCTATCGAGTTTGAGGAACAATTAATGATTTACAGGTTTAATAACAATTAACTGAGTTATTTGCTTAAATACCGGGTAAATACTGAGTTTACCCGGTAAAAAGTTTTAAACAATAGTTGTTTACTTTTTAAAAAGAAACATTTTTTGTCATTGAATTTATGTTCTGTCTCTTACAATTTCAAAGTTCTCATGAATTTCTTTATCATGTGAAATTCAACTTCCTTCCAAACAAATTTTGAATTGGTCCACGATCATCAATGGTACTTTCTGAAACTTTGTGTATGGCATAATTATGACGACTCTCGCAACTTTTTTATTTACGAATTTTGTGAATAATAGAAAATTTTAATAAAACATTATTAATTTTATGCTTTTTCGGATGTCACTCAAGAAAATGCCGCACATCCGAAATGTTTTTCAAACAAAAACAGTTGGAAGGGTCATAATTAAGCCGCCGTATAGGAGTATAGGAGGTTTTAGATTGTTGGTGATCATTTTAAAATTAAAAGTAATAGTCCACTATTATTACTTTTGATTCTTGTAAAATATGCTAAATTTTTGTTTTAGTGAAAGTTTTACACATATTTTTTAGTGTTTTAAAGTTGTTTTCGAAAAAATATTTTTGCCATAAATACGAAAACAAAGTTTGAAAATTTTGTACCAACACTGTAAAAATAATGAAATCTCATCTACGTATCGTTTTAAATGTTGATGTTACCAACAATTATCAGATAGATTACATTTATTTGTCTAAACATTTCATTGATATATTTGTTGATTAGTTGTATTAAATATAAATAATTGTTAGTGTTGTTCTGATAAGTCGACATGTTCTTTAGTCAGAATATATATGTCGCAGATGGATTTCGAATCGGTTATTTTACAAAACCGCTAGTTGTTTTACATAACAACTCCGTTATGTAAAACAACTGAACGACGTTCAGCAGGATTGTCGATACGTTTTTCAAAACTGCTACCCACGTTTAGTACTGTTACCCACGTTTTATAATCCAGAATAGGTTATATGTAGTCACAAAGAGTGTTTTGATATAGGGAAATATATAGAACGCCTTTTAGTGCGGGGCCCAAAAACACGCAAACCCAACCAACTCGGGGTATGACCGATGAAGTTTGTAGTACTCAATTGTAATAGTTACCTTATTTAATTTCAATAATTTTTGATACTATATCTAAAATATATAGAACTTGTTAGGATAAAGGACCTCTAGTAATGGGAATTCCATTAGCCTGTTTAAACTAAAATCTACAATCTGACGTTTCATTTCACGCTGTTTTACATAACGTCTAATCGTTGACCCGCTGCATTGATAAATGCCCAACGTTTAAGCAATTTGACATGTTAAAATTCAGTAATTATGTAAAACCGCTAAACTTCATTCAATTGTTTAACATAACGAAGTTGTTTAAAACAACTAGCGGTTTTGAAAAACAGCGGATTCGACGATCCATCTGCGAAATATATACATTTTACCAAAATAACATGAAATTATTTATTTATGTGGGTTCAATAATTAAATGTAAATTAGTGTTTGTTAATAACATTTCGTAGAACTTATCCTTGTATCCTTCACGCTAGTCACGATCATTATTTCTTAGAATATTACTAATAGTGTATTGATGATTTTATGAAAAGTTTAAGATAATTTATTCAACTTGTCTTGTAATTTACGTATAAGAAGTTATTGAACTGAGCACTATTTATTTTACCTATGTGCAAGTTTTGTACTTAATAAAATGTCCAGATATTGTTTTTGTAAAATATCTTAACATTCAAAAAAACTTAACTTTTCAAAAATCGAAAATGAACGCTCTTACGAGTTTTAAAGTTTGACAAATAATAATGTGTGGAATAATAAATGAATACTAACTTCAAAAGTAATACTGTCATCGATATGAAAAAATTGATTCAATCGCCAGAGTCATCCTTGGTGTAACTCACTGGACTAGGAACAAGAAATTTATCCGTTCAATTTGTATTTAATTAATTGCAATGACTCGCAGTCAAATCTACTTGTTAACACATTAAATACATAAAACATATTTTAATGATACCCACATTTTTAACATCAGATAAAATTTATTTTATGTTATTTACTTGCATAAATGAATGCAACGTTTCAAATATAAACCATATATATTAAATTTAAGGTAGTTCGGTCGCTTTTTATATTTTAAATAGAAAACTTTGATAATATTAATATAATTTAATAATACAGATTTTTTCAATGTTTGATCACCTAATATTTATTAAGCATGCACATAACACCCGCAAAAACACATAGATACTTATCAAACCCGAATATAACCGGCAAAGCACAATACTGCTTATAAAAATATTAAATTGAAAAATATATAATTTGAATTGTTAATGTTCTAATTTGCTTAGTAATATTGTTAAATTCACCATTATCTACACTGATAGAAATAATTCCTTACAGTAAGGAAAAAATTTTTAACTCGACTTCAAAAAGGAGGATGGTTCTCAATTAGTCAGTATTTTTTAATTTTTATTTTTTATTATTTTTTTTAATTTTATTTTTTTAATGTGTGTCACCTCAGAACTCGTCATTTATGAACCGATTTTGAATTTTTGATTTAAAGGGTTTGGTTTCCCCTTGGCTTTGGTTCCCAAGGGATTGGCCCCATTGGCACCAATTCGCATTCTGATGAGGGGATCCCCGGGAAATCGAGGAAAATCCTCATTTTATATGTGATAACCGATTTCTGCGAAATTTTTATTTTTTTTTTAAAGGGTATATTCATTTATAATGGGAAAATAAGAAAATTTTTTTAAAAACCGACTTCAAAAAAATTAAAAAGAAAAACCAACCCCAAAAAAAAAATTTTTACAAAATAAAAAACAAAATGCATGGACAAAAAAATGAAAATCTGTTATGAAAAAAAAAAATGGATAAAAAAAAATGTGTTATAAAGAAATGCACTAATAGTTAGTAGGTCGTTTAGTTGGCCTACCCATATTTAGACAAATAAAATAAGTTATAGAACTTCAAAGTCACCAAAAAGCGAGAAATAAAACCTATTTTTTTACTTTTTAGTGCATTTTTTGTTATAGAATATTTGATTTTTGAAGTCGGGTTTCCATTTTGTTTTGGGTTATTGTAAACTTTTTGCTTGAAAATTTATCCGTGACCGCACTGCCTTAATATGTACGAATATATAGTCTCAGTATGTATATGTTTTACTACTACACACTTTACTACTTCAGAATGGACAACGAAATTACAAAATTAACAGTAGATTTTATGATAATGAATGTACTTGTTTTGAAAATAAATGTATCTTTTGCTTAATTTTAACTTTTTACGACAACATGTGATCGTAAAAATGAATCGATAGAAAAAGAATCATGTAAAAGGTTACAAGAGGTCACATTTAAGTACTAGATTATGACCTTACATACATTTAATGAACTTTATTAATGTATATATATATATATATCACTGCAATTATTACAAAACACATATTATATGGAGTTTTTGTGTAAAATTTCAGCTATTATTATAAGCACGTCAGATGTTATGTGTATACTACTGTGTACAGTGTACACCGTATTACAGAACCCAAGTATAGTAATAACAAAACATTACTCTTACAATTAGAGTGAATACATAACCATGTATATGTGGCCACAAAATTAGCGTTCTTTTTCAAAATTTTATAATAGATTTGTGCCTTTATTATATCTGTGGCATTAATTAATTTGGCGCTCTCTTCCTCTTTTGCGCATAAATAAACAAGTGAAATAGTATTTGAAAAAAAAAAATTATGTTAAAAATATATAGAATATAGAATACATAAGTAAGGGAACTTGAAAATTGTTAATAAAATAAGTTTCTATTTAAAACATATTTTTAAAAACAAGCTTTTTATTGTAAAACTAATTTTCTACAACTTTACATCTTTTGTATTTTTCGATTTTTTCAATATTATGAGACATATATCAAATTTTGTGGTCCCCCCTCCCTCTAAACACCCCTTTACCCTTGTCGATTCTTGTCATGCTTACCATAAAAATGTATTGTCATCGGAACTGAACCAACATGTAAAAATTCAACTTCGTAGGATAAGAGAATATGGTTCTAATTCAGCTTGCAAGATTTGACCCGAACATACATACATACATATATACACTCCCGTTCAATAAAATTGAATAGATCTGAACCGAATTAGTGTCTCACAATTTTGATTATTCTTGTCTAACTGTTTTTTACTATACTTCCATTTCTTTTTTCACACTTAAAATATATACTACTTATCTTTGTTTATAAATGAATAATTATACAGAGAGTTACAAAAGTGAGGAGTTTTATCAAATGTAAGAAAATTAACATTTCAGGTCTGTTCAATTTTATTGAACGAGAGTGTACATTGCAAGTTAAATAAAAGCTTGTAAAAAGACATCAAATACAGTTCTTTAAATGGTTAAATAGAGTTGTTCATACTCTATACTCGAATAGCGTTTTCTTTTGAAACACGAGAGAGCATGCTTGCTACTCTGAGATGACGTCATGCTCGACATCGGTTCTTGCTCGAGAATTGTGCGGCCATTTTTTCAATCGAACGTGTTTAAGATCATTTAATATTAGGTTGACTGTCAGTGTCAAATACTGAAGTACATTTTAGCTCATCGTCAGAACTTTCTGACGATCATAATAGTTTCAACAATGTCATCATTCGTAGGTCTTTCGACGTCATATTGCACTGCACTATGACGTCTTGCTCTAACCTTTCTAGACAGAGCAAGACGGAGCGCACTGGGAGTGTTCTCTATCGTCAATCGAAAACGAATAATAGTCAATCGAACATACATTTTATGCTTAGAGTGCTCTCAGTGCACATGAGGACAGTCAAAAGAAAACGCTATAAGTGATAATATATATTTATGTTATTACAAGGGTGATAGACATTATCAAATCTATCACCTATTTTCCTATATTTACCACTAAAAGAATTTAATCTTGGGATATTGTACCGTTCGTTCAACGATACAATACCTTATGATATTCGGTCTACCTTATGATATGTCCAGAGAGTGAACATAACATGAATAAAAGTTAGTTTCCAAAGCATTTTTTCGAAAAACGAATCAAATCAATCATAAAATTTAAAAAAATTACATTAACTTTTTTGGACCATAGTACATATAAATAATATTTAAAGAGAACTCTAGGATTTTTCGAATTAAATTTCGATTTTTTTCCTAGATTTCTTAGATCAAAATTTTTGTATTTTATAAATACGTATTTCGACTACAAAGTAGTCGAAATCATTATTATATCATCATTATTAATTAGCTAATTGTAATTATTCTCCGAGGAGATGTTTACCTGTTGCTAATTTGGTGACGGTCTGCACGGTGCATATCTCCTCGGAGAATAATTTCAATTAGCTAATTCATACTGATGATACTACTTTGTAGTCGAAATACGTGTTTATGAAATACAAAAATTTTGATCTAGGAAATTGGGGCAAAAATCGAAATTTAATGACTATAGTACACATGGCCACAAAATAAGTGTTCTTTTTTCAAAATATTCAAAATAGATTATTGTACCTTTGTTCATGCGGAATTCGATAAAATACCTCGGATGATAATAATAATAATAATAAAGAGGGTACCGCATACGGGTCCCTAGCACCTAGACCAAGGGGTCCTCTGTGCCCTCCTTGAGAACAACCTGTCACCCGAAGGCGAGACGCCTCCGGGTGAGAGGTGCTATTTTAAAGCAGATGAAGCTATAGAATTCTGTTGAGGCCAGACGCCACACAGAAGGCCCACAACGTCTCCGACGGGAATGCTCCCAGGATTGATGGATCCAAAGTTTCGGACCCAAAAATTCTGTATCTGACACCCTGCAGGCTTCTGCAGGTGCATATAACATGTATGGAGGTTTCATCGTTCTCCATACAGGCCCTGTAAGTAGGATCATCAGAGATCCCCAAGTTATGAAGGTGGTAGTTCAATCGACAGTGTCCTGCCAAAAGCCCCACCACCCTTCTCAACTGCATTCTATTGAGTTTCAAGCGAGCACAGTCGAATGGCCTAGCTGTGTTTATGCACAACTTGGCCTGTCGCATGCCCTGCGCAAAGTCCCAGTAATCGAGGTGAGCTTGTTTCAGCCACCTCGGATGATACTCGGATGAAATATTTTTCAATAAGGTACAAATCAACTACAAAAAAATTGGCAAATTGAACGGCACTTTTATGACCCATAGTATCATATATATAAAACAAAAAAACAACACAATAATATTATACTTACTATATATACTACTATTTTCAGTATTTTAATTTTAATATAAGGAAAAATATGTAATTTTGCTACCGGGCAGTATGTTTTTTAATTACATACATTAACAGTATGAATCCCGTAGGGATTATTCCATGTCAATTGTGGTTTTGTTTATATATTTTTATGAATGCTACCACCATATATATAATATATATACTGCATATACTACACAACACTAAAAACAACTTTTTTGTAATAAAATAGAAACGACTTAAAAAAATATTTAAAAAAAAAAAAAAAACTAAAAAAATATTATTTTTTAATAATAAAAAAATTTTCTCAGTAATTTGTTTACAAACAGTTTATGTTCTGAAGTCCACATCAAATGTATGGTTAAATTGTCTACACAATTATTAGTACAGGAGAACGTGTTTATTGAATAGTACAGGAGAAGTTGTTCATGTTGACATATTTCGAAATTAATAGCGTCATTAAACTTGGATGATGCTATTTTATTGTTATATTAGGTGTCTACACAGTTAGTCCAGGAGAACGTGTTTATTGAATAGTACAGGAGAACCTGTTCATGTTGACATATTTCGAAATTAATAGCGTCATTAAACTTGGATGATGCTATTTTATTGTTATATTAGGTGTCTACACAGTTAGTCCAGGAGAACGTGTTTATTGAATAGTACAGGAGAATCTGTTCATGTTGACATATTTCGAAATTAATAGCGTCATTAAACTTATGCTATTTTATTGTTATATTGTTATTTTAGGTTATATTAGGATTATGCTATTTTATTGTTATATTAGGACAGCGATAGCGAACCAATGGCACGTGACAAAATAATTCAGGCACGAGATTGATTATAAAGTTTAGGTATCTGATCGAAACAATTTATTTTTTCGTCTATAAAACCAAAGTTTACTATAAACGGACCCAGATTGCGCGGCATAAAGAGGCAGATTTCGCGCGTATTTCTAACAAGCTTCGTAACATAGGTTTATAACAAGCTTCGTAACAATAATTTTGGAAAAAAATGTTAAAAAGGTTTTATACTTTCTTACGAACGGACAGGAGTGAGCAACTAAGTAACGAAGTGTGACAAAAGGAGGAACGTGCTTCACTTGTTTTTGTTTTCGTAGTCGACTACGATTACAGTCACTCATATATTTTCGTTCTTTTATCTTGAATCATCACTAATATTTCTCATAAAAAACAGTTTACGGCCGTGTATTCTATAAATTTTATTCCAGGAATTTTAGACTCATCGCAGGTAATATAGGGGAGACTCCACTGTACCAATTACGTATCCTCAGTCTTGTAAGACTAGTCCTTAGATAGATAGATTGTAGAAGCAGCCCTGGACGGAATACACTTCGAATATAAGGTCCATTGTGATGCCTTAGGATGTGAGTGGAGTGGAAGGAATTTTTTGTGTATAGACTAGGAATTGGTAGGATGTGCGGCCGACTATGATAGGAACTATGCCGATATTCATCTGGAGTTCGTGAAAGAAACTGCAGAAAACCTTCTCAAGCATAGCCGGTTTCTTTGTTCTTGTCCATACAATGGACAGTTTCGTCAATTAACCGCCCCTTATTTTTTTTAATAATTGACAAACTGCCGATTCTGTCGGGATTCGAACCCACAACCTCCCAGTTTCCAAGTAGGCAATCTGCGCAGACATAACGCCATAGACCACTTGGCCACTTGGACTGGTGAAGACTAGCCCTTACGAGATAGCGTTTATGTTTTGAGATATTTCTGACCAGGTACACAACAAGGGAGAATAAAGAACAGTGTATAAATTTAGAGCATCTTGAGGAAACAAAAATATTAACTCACTCCGTATATACAGGCCAATTGAAAGAGAACCTTCCTCTTTTTTTTAGATTCGGTTGAAAATACATGGCAGAACAAACCAAAACAACAAAAAACAATCTCTAGTTTAAAAAAAAAAAAGAAAAACAATCATTTTTTTGTTGTTTTGTATTTTTACATTTTAATTAAGAATATTTAAACTTTTTAAGTAATTTCCTTTTTGTATTTTTTGTATTTATATCCTTAATTGGTATAAGATATTATCAAACAAATTACAATATTTTCTTTTCATGGAAAACTCGCTTTTCTCCGCTTTTCTTTGTATACAAAGTTTATACATATAATTATGATGAATTAAAGCAAACAATTTTCAATAATTAAATAATGTCAATATAATTGTTATTTAATAACAATTACCACAATAATTTTTTAAGAGAAAGTTTTACCTGCGATAGAAAGTTAAATAATTTTTTTTATGTTTGGAAAATGTTGTTGCTTTTTTCCATACAATGGATTTTCAATTAAGAATGAATAAAAATTGAATTAAAAATTTACAAAACAACAATTTTGGAAAAGAATGTTAAAATTAAAAACATTGTAAAACTTATTTAACGAATTTTCATAAGAATATTGGTTTTGTACCGATGAAGAGATTTCGGTTCATCGAAGATCACAACAATGGTCATAGTTAATATCGTCTGTGTCTCCAATCTTAGTCTGATCGGAATGAATTTGAAATGGCGTGCGTTCTGTAATTGGAAAGTCAAGTTCGTTAATCAGCAAAATGGAGAAAATAAGGTTAAGATGTAGGAAGAAACATTAAATCTCTCTCTCCCTCTGCCTGTCTCTTAATATAAAATGAAAAAAGTCGTTCATATGTTGAAGTAGATTTTCTTACAATTTATTATCTGATTACATTTTCTGAATTTCATTAAAATAAAAAAATCATCTTGAAACATGTGAAAATAACAAGTAAGTAAATTGCTTAAATACTCGGTATATACTGAATTTTTGAAACAAAAGTTTAAGTTTCTAAAAAAAAGTTTATTTAAAAAAAAATGAACATTTTTATCTTTAAATTTTTGTTCTACCTCTTACGGTTTCATAGATGGATAACTTACCCCATTTTACCCAAGCATGGTCCGTTCCCATTCACGAACTTGATCTTATTTTTTAGCTCTGGAACATAAACATAAAATTTCAACTCGCTATCTCTTTTTGTTTTTGAGTTATCGTATTTACAGACGGACGGATGACTATATGGAAATGGACTAATTAGATTATTTTATACCAACACTCATACCAAAATTATTTTTCTGCGATCAATATTTTCATCCGTTTAAACTTGGGACTAAACTTAATATAACTTAGTAGAAGGTCTGTTTAATTTGCTTTGCCGCAGCTTTCGTAACTATTAAAATAATCAGTAGCCTACGTTAGTTTTCATTACCACGTTATTATTTAGTATAGACTAATACCACTATCAATGTTGAAATTAAATAATTTCAAGTACAAACTAATAATTTTTCGAATATCAAAGCCAGCCACGTAAACCATTAATCGGATCATTTAAAAATAATGACGTGGACTACCTCGAAAAAAACTGAATAATATAATAACTGTGAATATATGATAATAAATTTTGTATGTTAAAAGCTTATAACAATAAGAAAGGTAAATTTTGACAATGGTCGACCTCAAACTAATAATTTCTAATCTTCTATTAAACCTGAGAATACAATGTGTTAATAGCTCAACAAAATATTATACCACCTGTGTCCTTGTATACCAGTGTGGGTTACATTCATAGTCCTCTTTACGTATTTTCATACATTAAATACATTCATTAACATGTACCGAAAGTTTGTGTAATATTGAAGATCTAGAATGTAATCTAGAGCACGGTAGTGCGTAAGGCCGAGTTAAATACTAACATTAATATGTGAAATAAAACAAATATTGTGGAATAAAAGTCCTACCTTGTTACTAGTGAAGTATGTAGTCAAATTTTCAATAAGCAAAGACTTGCTTGATGTTGTAGCGGAGTCGCAACTAAATTTCAATATATATTCTCCCCAAGTTCCCACGGTAATTGTTATTGTTTGTTACTTTGGTAACTTACAACTAATACATTCTGACATTCATTCTACGAATTGATTTTAATAAAGATAATTTAAATCTTTCAACATGTTTAGTCTAATAAAATTTAGTTGCGACTCCGCTACTATGTGACGTAAAAGTATGTTGGAAGCATTAAATATGCCAAATAATATTTGAAAATAATGATTACATAATTTAAAACTATAAAATTCACCGATATAATGAATAGTGATTCGTATTAGGTGCACCTCCTCGTATAATGAAATTAGTCTTTTAATTTGATATCACATCTTATAACGTAGATAAGAAACCAGATAAACCAGGTAAACCAGAACTACAGTTTTGGTTTATTTACTCTTCGGATTACTTGTTTGGGAAAAGTTATAAAAATTATTCCTTTGCTGTGTACTATAGGCCACAAAATTAGCACTCATTTTTCATAAATATATAATTGATTTGTGTCTTATTCATTCGTTTTTGGCAAGAATGCTTTGGGCAAAAGTCGTTCATTATAACTATACTATCAACTTTTATTCGAAACATTTACCCATAAACGCTTCTTTTGTGCCTCATACTTAACAGTTCGTCAAAACATTTACATTACTCTCAAAGTTACAAAATCGCGCGCGTTTGTGGTAATTCTTCTAACTTTTTGAGAGACGTTATCAGTAGTAGTTTCAGTGGTACCATTGCTGGTAGATGGGAACCAGCCATCCTTGTTGACTTTTGTTGGTGCTCTGGATACTACAAGGGATACTGCAAGGAGTAACTACAAGAAAAGAGTTAATCGATAAAAAAAATATAGGTTTTTGTATGAAAAATACAATTTTGAGTCGATAATTGAGTACTTTTTAATAAACCAAACGATTTTTAAATTAAGAATCCTTCATGTGACTGTTTTGTTTATAACTCTTAATTGAGGTGGGGGGGGGGTGTCATTATTACATACTGTGAACTAAATGAAAAAAAAGTCCGGGACTCAAGGGTATGATGTGAAAACATATCTTATATAAAATAGCAATGAATATTCATATACAGTGTTAAATTCCCATTTAAAACACGAATGCCGATGATTGTCGACTGTGACATAACCGACAGTTACTATGAAAACGTGACGGTCAAATCTGAAATTTCATTTCACTCCCTATATAAAATGATACTTGTATAGCCTCGCTATGGATGTTTTCACATCAAATAATTATTTGTTACCGAGTGTTATCAATACAATCGTTCAGGTTCTTCAATTAGAGCTAATTTATCCTATCAGTATTTTACAAATTCTCTTCAATAACACAAGAACATAAGACGCGATATTACAACAATGATATAAACAACAGACAAACTTTAACTACCTCGGGGTTCAATTCAGTTTGTATGACGCCCACATACTATAGCTCAGCTCGCATTTACATATTCAAGAATCAGCTTAGTGCGGGGAGATGCAAGCAGATCCTTGTGTGGTTTTCATTACACAATAGGTGTTTTATTCAAAACATTCACATATTTTTGTATGTTGAAAATGCACAAGCAAGGAAAAACATTTTTAAACATTTTTCTATGTTTTTATAGATTTTTTTTTTATGTCGGTCGGTTAGTTGATATAGTTTTAACTGGAAAAATTATAAGGTACTCTGAATTGCAGTATAAAAACAGAGGATAAATTACAGTAAAGTTTTATTTTCTTTGACTTCAACATTTTTTTTATGAAATTTTTTTCTATTTTTCTAATATTAACGGAAATATTCGAAAAATTTTATGTTTCTTTTTAATCCCCTCGACTAATGTTAAAAATTTTTAATTTAAAACAGTTTTAGTAAGACGATAGTATAAAGATAAGATGCCGATGCAATCGAACCTAGATAGATAGATAGATTGATAGATTAATCTTGGGATATAAATTGTATTGCATTTTGACCTTCCATTGTCTTCCTCTTCTACAATCTATCGAGGTTCGCTTCTCGTGTTGGTAATAGCCATGGTTTCCTGAAGGTTCATATATTCGGGGTGAGATGCACCGAATATGTTATATCAGCTGTAAAAGAGGATGTGGCTGGAAGTTTCTTTCTCATCGCCGCTCATAATGAACCCATTATGAAGCTCCATTGTGTGTTGGTGCTTTCGTAGGTGATAATGTCCGGTGCTTAATTCGGTAACCTTTTGAAGTTGTATCCTGTTCAGGTTGTCACCCTCTTGGATGAATTTTTGATGCTGTATATTTTCCCAGTGATCACGGTGTTTAAAGTCTATCCACTCATTGATCACTAGTTTGCATGCTATTTCTAGAATTCCTAAAATAGACTATTCTGGGCTTATGAAAGATAATTTTGGCCTCCTTCTTGGCGAAGGTATCTGCTTTTTTGTTTCCTTCGAAACCACTGTGACCTGGTATCCCGATCAATTTAACGTTGTTCCACTTTGCCAGCTACAACAATTTTTCCAGGCACTCCCTGACTATCCCTTGACTTCAATTGCAGACAAGGATTGTAGAGCAGCTTGAATGTCGTGAGAGAATGTTGTATATAACCCCTACGTAGGATCTCTCGGACGAAAATCAGTATGGAGTAGATTTCTGCCTGGAAGAATATGGCTATTAACATATTTCTAATGTTTGACTGGAATCTTTCACCGAAAATCCTCGCCTCCCCCAGTTTCAGAGCCATCTGTATACAAAACGATTCCTTTCTTGGAGATTGATGTTCACACGGTTCTTGCAAGTTCAAACTGGGTTTTGTAATCCAGTTAGTAGTACAAGATAGTCTATTTTCGTTAGATCTCTCTTTGGCTACGATTTCAAAGTAATTGGAATTGGATTATAGTGAAGTCGTTAGTATGTACAAAACATGTTTGTCATTTTTTGCATTTTATGAGCTCCCGCTCGATTCAAAGAATTTCGTTCTAACAGTATTATATCATATACAGGTTGGCCGCCGAGGTATCCGAGATATTTTGTACATGAATTCTATGACTAATTTTAAGCAAAAATCATTCTATTCCAATTTTCCGAAGTACTAGCTGTTCTTGAAATATCGCGGTTTGAAGTTGACAGGTCGTATGGTATAGATAGATGCTAAAAAGTTAATATCATTGTGGCAATTAGTGGGTTAGGTTATTGATTGTCAGTTCATTCATTGTTATCATTGACAGACAGTTGGATATTTTTTACTTTTTTTCAATTAAATCAGATTTTTCCCCAATTAATTCACTGCATTCAAATCTCGCAACAATGTTATTTACTTCTTATCATCTATCCAAACGACCAAGGTAGCTTTGAACCTCGATATTTCAAGAACCGCTTGGACTTCGGGAAATAGGAATAGAATGATATTTGCTTAAAATTAGCCATAGAATTCATGTACAAAGTATCTCGGATACCTCGGCGGCCATCCTGTATATGTCCAGTTTTCAAAGTGAGACAAATTTTACATTGCAGTATAAATGTGGATATTATAAAATTTTATAAATAATAAAATTTAGATGAGTGTCATGTGAGTACTTCAATAATATATAAACATTTGTTGTATATTGAACAAAATATTCAAGAGTAATATGTCCGTAGCAAAATTATCCTTTAAAATAAATGAATATATATTTATATATATATATATATATATATATATATATATATATATATATATATATATATATATATATATATATATATATATATATATATATATATATATATATATATATATATATATATATATATATATATATATATATATATATATATATATATAACGTGTAGTAACGTTGGACAGTAAAATTCCATATCACTCCAATGAATAGGAGATATAAAGGATGAATAAACGTGTGCTATATATCTTGCACCATTATACCATAAAAGAGGGATTCTTTTCGTAAAGTTTTTAATAAACTTAATATTTTATGGATTATAAAATTCCATTTAATACATGTTTATGTTTAGTTCTTATAAAAGTTTTATATTGTACATATACGAGTATGTACTGGTAGTCCAGTCACTGTAGTAATTTGTTTTTGAATTGAATTTTTCAATTTTATGTTTTGTAAATATATAAAAATATGTTTTACACACCTGAAACCAATCTTTTCCAATTCCCGACACAAAAACAGGAATGTGACGTGTTTAATGTCAATGAGTATCGTCTACTTGTCAGCAGCATCCCAGTTCCCGAACAAAGATACTGTACACAAATACAAATATTTGTCAACATTGAGGTGACTTATATCTCAATTGTTCGAGCAGTCAATTTTGAAGGAAGGGTTAATGAACATTTTACACAATAAGAAATGACATATGTGTACTAAAACGCAAACTTTCATTAGTTTTTAGTTTCCAATTAAAACAGGAATAAAAATCTTAAAAAAACGTGTGAGCCTAACCCACATAAAAGCTCACGGGGACAGTTATACTTTGGTTTTATTATTTACAAATGTTATCAGCGGCATATGATAATTAAAACTATACGTTTCCCCCTCCTTTCTCAAGGTTGCTCGTATATTTCTCCGCTGTTGAATCATTTCCCCTTTAATGTCACATAAAATTTCAAACAGATACCTCGCTAAAGAATTTTTACATAGAAATTTGTAAAATTATAAAAATTATTACAAAAATAAGTATAAACGGTCATTTTTGAAATGATTTAGACAGTGTACATCAAAAAACGTCGAGTTGAAAATTATCATAAATTATACGGTTTTTTAAAAAGCCCATTTTATCAATAATTATAGGTTATTGTGTTCTCATAATACAAATGTACAATGTAATTCCCTTCTTTCTCGCATTCAAGGTTTGTATATTATTTCCCCTGTATTGAGTCATTTCCCCTTTATTGTAACAAAAATTTCAAACAGATATGTTATTAGAGAAGATTGAAAAAGAACTATTGTTGACTGGAAGTTCAATTTTTGCAGTTAATTTTGCAGCGTCTAAAAAAATTATTAGTATTTTAGTGAGGAACAACTTTATGTTCGGACTAATGTTTCGAAGGCTGAATGAATTCGACCGACACAAATCAAAA
The DNA here is from genome assembly GCA_963920215.1 of Nineta flava. Taxonomy (NCBI): domain Eukaryota; kingdom Metazoa; phylum Arthropoda; class Insecta; order Neuroptera; family Chrysopidae; genus Nineta; species Nineta flava. The sequence goes on from OY986041.1 coordinate 111,075,770, forward strand.
CAAGTATGCAAAACTACCTTTTTTCTGCAACAGTTCCTGTTCTGAATGTCCTGTTTAAAAATTTAATAACAAGAATAGATCGAAAATATCTACTGCAAACGATTTTGGAGGGATAAGTTTTCTGCATATAAAACTTTCTTGTCTATAATGTTATAAATATTTAATTAACGGAAAATGTCATTTCTATAATAATGTATACAATAAAGACATAACGGTATTAGCTAGTAGCTATTGTATCTATATATATATATATTCGAACAATTTTATATGGTGCATGGACGGAAAGAATAGAGGATTTAAGAACGCATTTTCTTTTTGTTTTTAAAAACAGATGTTCCATAAAATGCACATGCGACTTGCATAAAATTCTATTATATTATATATATATAAATTATTTGAATTTAAATATAAGTATAAAATTTTGTTAAGCGTGTGTTGAATCATATTATATTGAATTCGGTAGTCGATTTTGAAAAAAACACTCCATATTTTTAAGGATTCTCCAAATTCATTTATTAAAGCCCACTTCTCGTTAATTAACGCTTCGAGGTTATAGCAAAATTCTGTTTTTGTGTTTCTATAGAATCTATAAACTATAAACGGCTATAACTTTAGAACGGTCTGGAATTTTGTATTTTGGTCAGAAAGGTTCGCGGGTGCGTCCACAACAACTCATCAATGTTCCATCTTAATCGAATGAATCGAATAAAGCCACTCATAGAAGTCGAACGAACGTACAAATATTCATTTTTCTATATTAGATTTGTGCCTTCTTCATTCGGTTTTCGAAAAAATAATTAGGATAAAAGTTTTCATTCTAAATATACAACAACGTTTATTCGAAACTTTTTACCATAAATCGAACGATAAGGCACAAATAAACTAGAAAATTTTGGAAAGAGAACACTTATTTCGTGGCCTATAGTACTATGGGCTACATAATTATCGCTGATTTTTCAAAATTTTAAAATTGATTTGTGCCTTATTCGTTCGGATTTGGGAAAACGGCATCGCATAAAAGTTGTTCAAAATAAGTATACTAACTTTTATTCGAAAGATCGTTTGAAAAATGTTACAGAACACGACTTTAGTCCGCAATAGTACTTTTTAAAGTGAAACTTCTTTGGCGACGTATCTGTAATTTTTTGTTACAATAAAGGGGAAATGAATTACATTTTATATTTAATTAATTTATATCATATAAAAAATGAGCTTTTTAAAAAATCGTATAATTTATGAGAATTTTCAATTAGCGCGATGTTCTATTGATATACAATACCGAAATCTATTTAAAAATGAACCTTTGTACTTATTTTTGTAATAATTTCAATTTAACAAATTTTTATGTGAAACTTCTTTAGCGAGGTATCTGTTTCATGTGACGTTAAAGGGGAACTATAAAATGTTGAAAACAAAAAGGTCACATAATGGCCTACAGTGCAAATAGTGTTAAAAGTCGAGCTATCATTTCAAAATTTCATACTTGGATTTGTGCCTTATTTATTCGGATTTTGGAAAAATGATTCGAAAAAAAATTGCTACTCCAGTTATAATGAACATATTCAATTCGAAGTAAAATAATTTGTAAACCAAAAAAATAAGACACAAATCAATTACATAATTTTGAAATAATAGCTCGACTTTTGAGGCTACTTGTACATACTATATGCAATCCAAGTGTACACTCCCGTTCAATATAATTGAACCGACCTGAACCGAATCAGTCTCTCACAATTTTGATTGTTCTTGTAGAAAATATTTTTGACAGATACAACATTTTATTTAATTTTTATACGTAAAAGGGAGATATAACACTTAACATGTATTTACATTACATATTCATACTCTATCACAGACTTGTTTACATAAATAAAAAATATAAAACTTCACCATTTCTTTTTTTAAATTTAAAAAATATACTACTTATCTTTGTTTATAAATAAACAATATACAAAGAGTTACAAAAGTGAGGAGTTTTATGAAATGTAAGAAAATGAACATTTCAGGTTGGTTCAATTTTATTGAACGGTAGTGTATGTTTAAACTGTTTCCAACTGTTTAAAAAAAAATCGATGTCAAATAAATTGAAATAAAAATAATGTTTTAAAATTGAACAGCAATGCCTACCTACATAAATTTACTGGTATGGGTATTGCATAATAATAATATGGTCAGAGTTTAAAATTAACTTGAAAACTGGTTTTCTATATGCACCACCACACTCACCAAAACAAACTAAACAATTCTTGATTTTTAGTATAATAGCAGCCTGGCCACAGTATACCACCATAACCAGTTTTAGTCAATTTTAATGAAATGCACTTTAGAGATGTACCATTAATCATTCAAAATTATTTACTCACATAACACAAAAGGTCAATATATGATGATATTCGTTAGGGATTTTATCAAATATAATTTTGTGAAACTTGATGATGTATTAACTAAACCGAGAATTCCCTAGATTCTATGTGATTGAAAATTTATTATTTAAAAAAAACAAAAAAAAAACCAAACTAATATTTCATAATATTAATACGTGTACTAGTAGAAGCGGTGATCGAAAAAACGGACCCATTTAATTAGGGGCGAAACTCTCAGAAAAAGGTAATGCTTATAGTGACTGTCATTCCTTGCCTAGGCAACCCTACGAAATCTTTAATCGCACATAACTTTTAAATGCGAAGAACACGTTTACTGTAATAGAATAAAAAGTGGAAAATAATAATGTTAGTTGTATCACATTTAGTCCAGCGACCACAATAGAGGTTCGTGTCACTTTCATGTGACCGCCTACATCAAAGTTTTTTTTATGTATTTCTACCCCCTGAATCCAAAAAACTTGGGTGTTTTTGCCGCAAGTGGTCACATTAAAAGTTATTAACAAAGCTTATAAACAAATTGCTAATTGCGGAATTTCACCTTGGGAACAACTTTTTTAAGTTAGTTGGCACATTCTAAACAAAAAATAATATCATAAATTTTTTCGTACGTATGTATGTATGGATGGATGTATGTTCGGGTCAAATCTTGCAAGCTGAATTAGAACCACTTCCTCTTATCCTACGGAGTTGAATTTTTACACATTGGTTCAGTTCCGATCACAATGCATTTTGATGATAAGCATGACAGGAATTGACAAGGAGAAAAGGGGGCTTTAGAGGGAGGGGGAAACACAAAATGTGGTATATCTCTCTTAATATTGAAAATATCGAAAAAACATAAGAAGTAAAGTTGTAGAAAATTAGTTTTATTATAAGAAGCTTGTTTTCAAAAAAGTTTTTTTAATAGAAACTTATTTTGTATAATTTGGCGGCGCATTACTTCGATTACATCGAACATTTTTTAAATGTAAAGGACTTACGCTGTTCGTCTAACATTAAATTTGGAAAATACATGTACGACACGAACCTCTATTGTGTCCGCTGGACTAATGAGATCTTTTACATTTAAAGCCTGAACGCCTCAAGCTTTTTTATTCATAGTTAAATATTGAAAAAAATTATATTGCCTACTTTTAAGGTCATTAAAAAAAGCTTGTATAAAAAAAAAACACTTTTATTGGAGGTATATTTAAGTGATAATGATTTTTCAATTAATATTGATATGGAAAAAGTAACTCATCCACCAGATATCGCACCCTGGCCCTCTGGATTTCTAGCCAGTGAGCCACTGTTACACCACGGATGATATATAGATGTACGATTTAATTCATTCATATCATTGACAGTATTACTGTGTAGTCAACATTAACTTATTATTCTACATATTAATATTTGTGTATACTTACGTCTAAATACTGTACTAATGTCAATTTCCATTAAGGTTACGAAGACATAGTATTAAAGAACCAGCTTATAGATAGATAGATAGATTGTAGAAGCTGTCCTGGACGAAACCCAAGTCGACCATGAGGTCCATTGTGATGCCTGAGGGTGTGAGTGGAGTTCAAGGAATTTTGTGTGGAGACTAGGAATTGGTAGGATGTACAAATGCGGCCGACTTTGATAGGAACTAGGCCGATACTCATCTGGAGTTCGTGAAGGAAACTGCAGAAAAACTTCACAAGCATAGCCGGTTACTTCTTTCTTGTCCATACGCTGACAGTTAAGTCGAATACTCCCCCTCCCTTCGTCTTAATAATTGATAAACTTCCGATATCGGGATTCGAACTTTCATTAAGGTTACGAAGATCAAGTATTAAAGAATCAGCTTGTACTATTAAACAAACAATTCATTGAACTCATATGATTAGTTTATACATTTGTGTGAACATGAATAAATAATTTATTTGATAAAAATTGGTGTTTTTATTAAATTTGATATTTTTCGAATCGATAAAGAATTTAATAAATGAACTGTAATCAATTGAAGGTATCGAGTTGATACTACTCGTGGTGTATTATCTTTTGATTAGCTGTAAATAATTATTATACATGGCCACCACCATCAACATAGTTAGTTATAGGCTTTTGATATTGGATGCAGCAAGCAGTATGTGTATACATTTTCCATTAGTATAATTATCTCGTATATCATGACTTACATAGGTACGTACACTGATTTATAGACCAAAAACTGTACAATTACGGTTATCTATATTTTATCTAGAAACAAACAAAAAATTTCAAATATACATTTTTGTTATTTTTTGAATAATGGGTTCAGTTACATCGATTAATATTCAATATGACTCTATTGTTCAATCATTAATTTATTTACAGATAAATTCAAAAATTAGCTTAACAAATTAATTGGTTTTAGATTTTTTTTCGAAATTAACGAAATTTAAAAAAAATTCTAATAATATATTGATATTATTACAAATGGATTTGTATATATATATATATATATATATATTTATATAAATATATATATATATATTTATATATATATATATATATATATATATATATATAAATATATATATATATATATTTATATATATATATATGCATAAATATAGGTTGTTCTGTAATTCAGTCAAGGAAACTATATCACAGTGATTATCAATTAAACATTGATAAATTCAACCAATCACAGAGCGCATAGTGTAAGGAGGCGGGGCCACAGTAGTGGAGTAGGGCGCATTACCTGTTAATTCGGGCTTCGATACTTGAAAATAAGTTTATTCGATCGTCTTGCCAAAATTGCCTCTCTAACGTTGTAATGGTACACATTTTTGAATTTTTGCGGGTGTCGCTACACTTATTGAAAACTCTGACTGTCGCTACTCTAGGTTGCTTAACTCTCTCTTACCGTCTGCGAGCCTTTAAAAGGTAAAACGCCCCGCTCTACTACTGAGACCACGCTTCCTTACACTATGCGCTCTGTGATTGGTTGAATTTATTAATGTTTATTTGATTGTATCCCAATAAGTAATCAAATCCAAAAACTTTATTATTAAAATTTTTTGTTTATTTTTTGCAGCTCTACACCGTGGTATAGATATACATATATTACATATATATAGATATATATATATATATACATATATATACACACACATATATATATATATATATATATATATATATACATACATATATTTATATATATATATATTTGTATATATATATATATATATATATATATATATATATATATATATATATATATATATATATATATATATATATATATATCTTTGCAATTAGTTCAACGCCATTGCAAGATTCCATTTTGATTATAATTTTATTCTTTCAAATTCCTTCTTACCGAATATTCGATAGAAATGTAGAGCTTTCTGTTCTGTTCTGTCGTAAATTTCACCACTATTGATTATTTGTTGGCATATGTTTCAATTTATAGTATGTCCATGTCTTTATATAGTAGTTAGTTTTTCGACCTTGAAATATGTTATATTAGCTAGTTTGAAATAAAATTGAACCCGTGAACCAGGAGTCGTCTCTTATTTACAAAACCATATTTGTTCAAAAATTTTCTGAAGTATAACTTTGCAAAACAAATATCAAATATTATATATAGCCTCAGCAGTTAAAACGCTGAAATAATGAAAAAAAAAAAAATATCATCAATTGAAATCAAAAAGAATTTTTCACAGTTTATCTTGTGAAAACAAAAACGCAGACAAAGATGCGTTGTTCCGTTAATTATCTGAAAACAAATTAACGAATCTATTAGTGAAGAAATATTTAATGTTTTATCATTAAAAGCGAGCCTAATATATAGTTTGACCAAATGATTTTACCATCATTTATATTATATAAAATTAACAGATTTATAATAGGATGGTATATTTGACAATTGGTATAATTGCTTATGGTCCATAGAATAAAGAGAAATGGTTTACGTCACATCACTTGAAGGTCGTTAACCATAAGCCAATGTCGATATGTTTCACCCTCAGTGCTGGTACAGTGGTTGGTTGTATTATATTCACCACCACCACCTACCATCAGACTAAACCAAAGGTTCACAATGATAGAGCACAAGCAGCAGAGTAGTATCATCAACATGTATCAGGGTAGATCATTGACCGAGTGTTCTTAATTAATTGTAGGTGAAATCATTTTACTTGGAAAATAATATTGGAATGTTTTTATGGTAATACATTTTATATTAAAATTTAATAAGCGGTATATTACCAGCGGTTTTGATTACTTTGGCAAGTCGAGAAAATCCGGCATAGAATCACTAATAGTGAATCCTTTTATAATGGATGTTATTTCAAAATACGTTTGTTTCAAACCATTCTCATGTGTTGGCAAGAGTATTTGCACTACAAACGTAACAGCGTATTCTCTCAAATTTAGACTGATTTAAAAAAAAAATCTAGCCCGTAATCTGGGAATTTTTGATATATCTTCTTTTTCATACTTATCTACAAAGATTAGGCTAAAAAAACGTTGAACAAATAGTATTATTTCTCAATTTTTAATTTTTCAAAATTAGAAGTCGTAAAAATGAGTTCGCATTGAAAACAAGCGATAAGATAGTGACGTCGATAGCCATTGTTTGTTCTACTGTCAATGTCGTTTGTATGTATAAGTTCCAAACCGCGATAAAAATTAAAAAAGAATCACACATAGCCCAAGTCTTTAAATTGGTTTCCTCTTTTAGCATAGTGAAAAATCTTTTTCCACCCACGGGAGCTTTTTGAGTAATAATATTTATAGCTTAGTATTTCTGTACTTGAGTAAGCATTCACATTGACTTCACTGTGATTAATGACGCCAAGCAATATGGCGCACTCTTCCTGACCCATTTGAAAAGTACCATTTTATTATTTGACATTTTGGGACTTTTTTAGAATAAAAAAATTTCTTAAAATGTTTTTTTACCTATAGATTATTCCATTAATCGGAGATTCATTTGTGATCATTCCATTTTTAGGGATTTTCATTTTTGACCGGATCACTTTATTTCTGAAATTTTGATAAATAGGGTGAAGGTTACATCACGATGTAAGCAAAATCAAAATTATTCCGTCGATTTTTTTACGAATCTTGCTTACAATTACACGTTGAGCTTATCAACTTACACCGAACTTTGAAATTATATGAAATTATTCTTGATATAATGGGGGTTATTGTGATTGAATGAAACCAAATCGTTACTGAAGTATCTCAAAATCAAAGTTTGTTGATTAGAAATTTGATTTTTATACCCCTTAGTTACTCCAAAGATCTTTTCTTGAAAAAACTAAATTTGAATTACTAAACATTTAGGATATGTATTAATTAAATTAACTCTTTCTTGGTATATGAGATAATAATTCTTACCTCAAGATTTCATGAATTCTATTTATTATGTATCTACATATATATATGATATAAACGAACAAACGACAACGCACCAGGAAATACCCCGGATATTCGGTTGCATAACTAGTTGGCAATATATATCCGGGATACATTTGAATTTAATAGGTACCTACTACCTTCTCTGTAGTATCTCCATTTAAATGTTTTATTTTTGTAGACTATAATTATTAATTCGTTATCCTTCGGACAACGCTTTTGAACTCTGTATGTGAGCATAGCATACCTACAATTATTATTTAAATGTTGCTCATGCGTGGTATTTCGCTTGTATCACGTTATATCACCATCTAGGTGATATATTATATATACTGTGAAGGTCATTATTGCATGCATATGCTTTTGCTTTGCTCTAAGCTGATTATTTTACTATCTGATATGTTTGTTTCTGTCTGTTTGGTACGCAGTATAATATGCTGTGTGTTTGTTATCTGTCGAAATGTGTAATTTAGATGAGTTTTTGAACCTTGGTAAATGATCACTGCTGGTGTGGTTTATACGAGCACCATATTTACGGCAATTTGTTAACTACCATGTGGTTATCACAATGCCGGTTGGTCCGGTAATATCGCTACAAATTATTCGTAAGAACGGGTCACGGTTCTGTCGGTAAAACATTAATTTTTTAAATGTAAATGTAAAAGTAAAAGATCAAAAGATTTATATTTTATAATTTATAATTTATATAACATTTATATTTTATGCATACCCAAATATATTAAAAAGGTACATTTTATGCCCCAAATTACCAGCCCAAAATTCCAGAGTATGTATTCAATGTATTGTATGTATTGTATACTTTGAATAATAGTGACCATAAAAAATAGTTGGTATTATTATTTTTTTTTCAGAAAATTTTTTAATTAAAAAAAGAAAATAATAATAATTGGTAGGGATACCCTATATTTACTCTATCTCTCTTCCTACCTCTCATTCAGAGCTGAGTGCAGTCAAGGTCTGCCCACCTATGCTTTAGACAACCAGTATAATCCATTAAAACCAGTGGCGGTCTTCACATACACAGAGTTGAATTTTTGATATTCCAATGGCTAGTCTTCAGCATTACACTCTGTATACAGCTTGTATTTTAAAATAGACCCAATCTAGAAACAATGTATAGTGCATCTATCACTATCTATGCACAGTATAACATGATATAATGTACTTTGTTACACCTAAACTGCACTCTACAGGCAGTAGAGTACACCATATCATAGTACACTGCATATAGACAGCGATAGATATACTATACATTGTTTTCCAGATTGGGTCTATTTTAAAATACAAGCTGTATATAGGTATAAGCTATAATTTGATTATTTAAAGACGCTAATAATAAAGCTTTTCACTAAACAAAATTAACAATTTAATCACAAAGTTTTAATGCAATTCTACGAACATGATTGTTTTTTATGCTATTTTTTTTTCGTTTTCTAGGAACAGGAACATTTTCTATGTTATAAACTTTTTTATATTGAGCTTACATAACAAATGCATGTACACATAATAATCATAATAATAACACAAATATAGAGACATCATACAAAGTATTGTTTGCAACAAACAACAACAACAACAATCTCTTCTAGTTTTTAACACTCACATACACTGCAAAGCAAAATAGTGGCGCACTTTAAAAAATTCATTTAAATGATTTTTGCTTTGAAATTTTTTTGCTTATCAACTTGATTTTTATAAAGTTGTATATGTTTTTGTTGGTAATCTGGTAAATAAAAACCTTATAATTTACCGAAAAAAGACAAATTTTCTTAAAAGGAAATAAACTTTGAACAGTTCTTCACTCTTAAATTAAGTTTGCAAAAACATCTTGGGTGATTATCTCCCATTCTGGCACTAAAGCTATTATTAGCTTCTGTGAGCTATCGGATAAGTTCATCTCAGAGATATTCTATTGGATTTCACTTGGGGCTATGTGGTGGCTATCTCAAAATGAAAATTTCGATCGTTTCTCATTTCGATCTGTCTCCAAAGCAGTAGAAAAACTATTCTGACGAGTGTACTTTAAAATAAAACAGAGCCCAGAGTGAAATCCCGTAGAAAATCTTTGAGAAAAACTTGTCCGGCGTATAAGAGGATGAATTAAGCCTCCTGGTAACTCACAGGAGCTCATTATAGCTGTAGTATAGGAAAGAGAGGTAATCATCCAAGATGTCGTAGCCGGCCTTTAAAGCTTAAAAGCACTAAAACAAGAGATGGAATTTTCACCGTTCAAAATTTATTTCCTTTCTATGTCACCAAAAGCATATACAACTTTATAAAACTGTAGTTGATATGCAAAAAAATTGAAAAGAAAATAATTTCAATGAATTTCTTTAAAGTGCGCCACTTTTTTTTGCTGTGCAGTGTTATTCGAAGAAGGCTTTTTTTTACACTACACATTTTGTGTTGCACTGCTTGCTTCCTTGCGTGCTTACTACAAACTACAAACAACATATGGTTTTAAAAAAATATTACCAACGATCACATTTAGAATGGGTTGCAATTGTTTAGTCTATAGTTAGTTGGCTGTATAAAGAAAAACTTTCTACATAGGAAAATATAAAATGAACACAAAACGGAAAATTATAAAATAAATAAAAACAAGTGTGACGATATACAGAAAATAAAGTATTTTCTTTATTTATTTTTTTTTGCTATAATTTTGTATTTTATTTCATTTTAATAAATTTTTATATTGTTCGTGGTGATGTTGTTTATAACCATAAATTGAGTGAGAAAATTCCTTTTGAAATGTATATTAAAATATGATATTTAGGTGACCAAAACTTAAATTGATTGTGAAAATTCGGCGAAGAAACAAAAAAAACACTTTTATTTATAATGCATTAAGGTTGTACGCGCAGGTCAAGAAAGATAGAGCGAATAATTGAAAGACAAAATGAATATATATATATATATATATATATATATATATATATATATATATATATATATATATATATATATATATACTAGTTGAAATACTCGGCGTTGCGTTGGCTTTAAACAATTCTTTTAGAGAGTGCGTAGGAAATTTACGTCAAATAATTATTTTTTTCTGAACTTTGGCATTTAAAAACGTCAATTTTAAATTAATAATATATATCAAATAATATAGTTCCAAAATTTTATTAATGCAGGTATTTCTATGGAAACTATAAACTATATTAAAGATCTACCTATCATAAAACGTTATTGCCGTCAGAAACTGCTATAACTTGGAACGGTTTGGAATTTTGGACATCTGATAGTTTTTCTCGAGTCGTAAAGAAAATTTCCTTGGGTCTTCTGTTATTATTATTTCGCCATCTATAGTTTTCTCCAAATAATTTGGACACATACACACAACCTATTTCCCTTATATATAGAGAGAGAGATGTATAAATCAACTACTCCTTGTTGGCCAAATTCGTATTCACCGCAGTTCCTAAACCATTTTAGCCCACGGAAAACCAAAATTTAGTCTGATTAAACCATATTGCTTGTATAAGTGTACCATTGCTTGTGTACCGTATTGCTTGTATACCGTATTTATTATAAGTTATTCTGGATTCGAAACTTTGGATTCCAAAACCTATATACTTAGCCATATTTCGAAAATCATAACTCGGATCACATTTTCGAGTAGATTTTCGTTATTTATGGATAAAAATGGTATGGGAATATCAGTTTCAAATAAAAATCGAAGATAAAAATAATTTTTCAATTTTTATTATAAGGGATGATACACTTCCTTAGAAAAAATTGAGATAAAATTTGTATCTTTGGATTTTATTAAAAATTATGTTTCTTAACCAATTTCGCCCAAAGAAAACAAAATTTTAGTCTGATTGATTGTCAGATTTGTTGTCTGTGCGATTATATGTCAGTCAGGACATATCATGCATTTTATACATACGATTATATATAATTATAGATTTATACAGATAATCAGCTTTTCAAAAATAATTCCTTACCAAACGATTTTGTTATCGACAACAAAATAGATTTTGTTTTTCATTTAATATTTAAATAAAAGAAATATTTCTTACATTAATTAACTCTACAGTCAATGGTTTGAGAGTACCTACACTTAGTTTAACAAGATGTTATCGACAACAAAATAGATTTTGTTTTTCATTTAATATTTAAATAAAAGAAATATTTCTTACATTAATTAACTCTACAGTCAATGGTTTGAGAGTACCTACACTTAGTTTAACAAGACGTGATCACATAAGTAGCGTTCTTTTACAAAATTTTAAAATTGATTTGTGCTTCAATCATTCGGTTTTCGAAAAAATTCTTCGAATAACAGTTGTTAATTATAAATATACCAATAAGTTTTATTCGAAACATGTTCCTAGAAATCGAACGACAGACACACAAATCAGCTATAAAAATTTAAAAAAGAAAGCAACTTTTGTGACCCATAGTTCGTTATACTGGAATGGCGTTTTTCACACGTTTATTTCTGAAACGAAACAAGATAAAATGTAATTTGAAACTTGTTAATAAATTCAATTCTATTTATTTCGTTGAATTTTAGTGTTCGAATAGTACAATAGTACGATAAGTGTCAAAAGTTGATGTTAGTTTTTAAAATTTGATAATAGGGAATATGCATGAAAATTTTTTTTTGCATTTATTTTCAGAATATGAAAATACTGTTAATACTGTAATAATATTTAAAAACGAAATTAAAATCCGACAAATATCAAGGAAGCTATAAGCTTTTAAAGATTATTATCTGTCTCTTTCTTGCAAAAATACTAAAAACAGAGTTTTACGTGTATTTTAAATGGTGAGAGTGTAATATGACGTCACATAACATATCAAGAGGGCTATCACCCTCTTTGTCTAATCGGAAATTTCAATCATTCAAATCTCGCTTAATTTTAAAGTTATTTAAAAAGTAATTTTTCCTTGATATTTTTCAAGTAAACATGCTTCAATTCAAGTGAAAAAAAAATTTCATGCATATTCCCTATTGATTTGTGCCTTAATGCTTGGTTTTCAAAAAAATGCTTCGGATAAAAGTTGTTCAATATAAATATAGTAAAAACTTTAATTGAAAATTTGTTTTTCGAAAATCGAATCAATCAGACACAAAAATTAATTTTCAAATTTTGCCCCAATTCCTAGAACCATTATTTGTATTTTATAAATATGTATTTCGACTACAAAATAGTCATTATCAGTATGAATTTGCTAATAGTAACTATCTCCGAGATATGGAGTCAAAGATATGTTACTCGTTGATAATTTGGTTGCTAATTAGTAACATATCTTTGACTCCATATCCCGGAGATAGTTACGATTAGTTAATTCATACTGATGAGGGTTACTTTGTAGTTAAAATACGTATTTATAAAATATAAATAATTGTTCTAGGAATTTGGGACAAAATTTGAAATTTAATTTAAAAAAACCTAGAATTCTATTTGATTATCTTAATAATCTGTATAAGGCACAAATTATTATAAAATTTTAAAAACTAACATCAACTTTTGACGCCTCTAGTACCAAAGAAACGAACTATTGGCAGTCTATGTTAACTGCCAAACGTACTTATTTGATTGACAACATTGTGTTACATGGTAAATTATCATAAATGTTTTATTTTTATATATACGAAGAAAGATTGTCAATATTAGATTTAGTGAAATTGATTTTATTTCTATGTTTTATTACGTTGTACAAAAATATTTTGTTTTATTGTTTCGATGGCGTATGTTCATTTGGATGGATGTATACAACAACAACGTCCATTAACTCAAAATCGAAAGTTGTAGTTTTATTTATTGATTGTAATAAAAACTTAATATACATAAAAATATCTTTTATCGGATGTGAAATATAGGATGATCCAATTAAATACAAAAACCTATTGACAAATTGGTACTAATGAATGAATTTCGGACCAAGCATAAATCATTAAACCTATTTATATATTTATACGTATATGTGACTGTACGCGCTCTGGAGGTCGCAATTTTAGATCAAAATGATTTCAAATGTTTATTTGATGACCTAAGTTCATTGATGAGCCGAATTAGGAAAGGGGACAGGAGAGTGATGGAGAAACATAAAATCTTGAATTTCTCTCTTAATATTAGTAAAATGAAAAAATTGATCATTAAGTAAGTTGTGGTAAATAAATTTTACTACAATTCATTACTCGGCCATATTGTCTGTTACTCTAATATTTATAGAAATATTTAAGTATGAAGATTGAAATCCTAAATATCTCTGTATATATTAGAGTTTTAGAAAAAATGAAACTTTATATTTTCCGATTTTCTAATTTGAAGAGAAATATTCTATATTTTGTGTTTTATTCTAAACCATTTTGCCTTGACCGATTCTATTGATTAACGAACTTGACCTTTCAAAAAGCATATCAGATACAAAATTTCAGTTTGATCGGACTAAAACTGTGATCCCTAGAGAGTCATGTAAAATATATTAATTTATATAATATATCCGATCACTGGTCGTCATGAAATTAAAATTGACAGAAGGGTATAACTTGGAAGGTTTCAACAAATTATTTTGCAGGATAACATCGAATTTAAAGCGACATTGAAAAATTTTTGGTAACAATATGATAAATATGTCAATTATTTATTTTTACTCTTTTCTGAATAATTGTTTTTTGCTTCGAGTATAACGTTTAAACTCGAAGAGAAAACTATACAATTCACTTCTTCGAAATAAGATCGGCGTTTTAAAGTATTGTCACAAATTAACAATTAACAAGATTGTACTGAAGCATTCAGTACAATACAAAACGTAACGGCAGTGGTAACGAATGTGTCGACAGGACAGGTATAAATTAAAATAAAAGACATTTACGTCGTTTTAATAATACATCTTTGTTTCTTTCGACTCTTTCGTAGCAACGTTAACACTTCATTTAATTAAGTATTATTATTATAAATACTTCACTTACATAATTTTGATTTTGGAGAAAAACATTTATATTTCGTGTACGAGAAGTTAGCAGCGAGAAGTTCAAATTTGAAACTTCTAACAAAAGATGTACTCGAAAATGGTTAGTTTGCGTTAGCATGTGTTACCCATGCTAACGGAAACATTTGACTATTTGAAAAATAAACAATAAAATTTGTCAACCCTTACAGTTTCTTCCGTAACCGTAGTTGATTCAACTATGCAGCGGGTATATATATACGGCGAACCGATTGTATATTCAAGGCAATGGCACGTCAAATTTGGGAGGGGAGGCAAAATATAAAATTTTTTGACGAGGTAACCCGATGAAAATGTGATTGCTTTGAAGTGTATACCCTATTTATAAAATAACATTTTTTTGCCATTCGTAACACTCGATTTCGCACTCGCAAATTTAGAATAATAAATAAACAAAGTTATGGGGCAACCTCTCCAAACTTGGTGAGCTGATTTATTGTGATGGGCAGTTTCTGAGAAACAACCCTTCAAAATCGCGAAAAACCCTTTTTTTCAAAATTTTTTAAACAAAATTCGAAAAAATATAGTTTAAATCGAATGGCATTCGAAATTTAAGCTTCAACTCAAGTGAAAGGAATTGTGTGTATCAATGCCATCCGGTTTTGATAAAATTCACCCTCATTTTCGCGTATCGATCAAACGTTTAAAACAGCGTCTTATGGAGAACAGAATTTTTTTGTACTTGACACCATAATTAATTATATATTTGCATAAATTATATATTTGTATACCAGCCAAGTAGCCGCGCTTGTTAAGGCGTTGTTTCTACTTAGAACTGGGAGGTTATGGGTTCAAATCCCGACTCCGGCAGTTTGTCAATTTAAAAAAAAAATTAATGGGGCAGTTAATTGGCTAAACTGTCGGCGTATGGACAAGAACGAAGTAGCCGGCTATGCTTGTGAAGGTTTTCTGCAGTTTCCCTTCACGAACTCCAGATGAATATCGGCATAGTTCCCATCAAAGTCGGCTGCAGCCGCACACCTACCAATTCCTAATCTGCGTACGAATTCCTGATCCTCCACTCACACCGTAAAAATGTAATGTAAAAAATTAATAAATAAAGGTTGAAAAATAATGATGTGGGTGGCCTCTGTTATAGACAGACCGTCGTGTCTCAAAAACGGAGGTTAAATCCCATTATTATTATTATTATTATTATTATTATTATATTTGTTTATATATTTGCATGAAGAAAATTATGTAATAAAATTAAACTGTTTTGTTAGGTTTGATTTTGCTATCATATTTTGAAAACTGGCGATAGCGTACAATATAAAAAAATACACATATATATGCACGTGAACGTCATAACAAAACATAGTTTATTGTCAGACCTGTCAAATATAGTCAAATAAATTTCTAATTTACATTTACTGATATTTCACAACAAATACTTTAAAATTATTTAGGACAAATGAAAAAAGGTTATAAAGTTTTAAATCTGTGTAAGATTATTGATTACTTTACAACTTTTTTTAAATCCTAAATAAATTTTATTAAAGATAGTACTCATTTGACTCTAGCGTAGCGCATGAACGTCCTTAACGAAATATTCTTGGGTTAACTTTGCACACATTTTTATTTTATATTTTTGTAAAAGCCAAAATTATCCTCAAAATATTGTTTTGTTCTACATATTATACCGAATATAAATTTATATTTTTCCCCAGTAATGAAAATTAACTTGAAATAATACCAATGATGCATCTCTACTGTACATGAAATTTGGCTGTAATCCAAAGTGGTGGGCTGGTCATTTGTTGTGAATGTAATGGCACAGGATATAATCTGTATAATGTGTATTTGTTCTAATTTTATTTAATATATGTCAAAATTTTCAATTGTTTATGATTTATTAATACGTTAAAGTTATTGAATTTTTTGTTTGTTAAAAGAATGGTTGGTTTTTGTGTTTGATGTCATACAAAATATGGCATAACCAAAAAATTTCTGAATTAAAATTAAAATCAACTAATGTATTTGTTGATGTTTTTTAATTTTAATTCCTACAATTGTTTTTATACCCGGTATATATAAAATATATAAGTATATATAAAGTTTAGTCCCGATTTTGTAACTTTGTAATTTTTGATCTAGGTGTTTATTTGATGACTTAATTCGTCCATTTCCGAATATCCGCCCGTCCACGTGTCAACACGATAACTCAAAATACAAAAAGAGATAAAGAGCTGAATTGTGTGTGTGTTCTAGTCTAGAGTAAGGTCAATTTCGTCAATGGGCAAAATCGGACTGTCCATCCCTTCAATGAATTGTTTTTCCACAATTTCGGACGTTATTTTCCTATCGCTTCTCGCAAACGGCGAATGACTTTGTAGAGGTAGAAGATAGTTATAATAAATAATTATTATTTAAATAAATAATAAATATGAATGACAGATATAATTGATCTTTATTAAATTGATTTATGAAATATTATATATTTTAATATGTAAATTATCAAAGTTGTTAACATTCAAAGCAACCGTGATAATAGGAGGAAGTTATAGTTGTTATGCAACAACTAAAAATGATAAACAAAATTATAATAATAATTTAATAAAGAAGCAGCGATACCGCTACAACTTCAAGGTAAAACTCCTTATTGACGTAATCGAAGAAAACAGTGAGCAAAACCTTGAAATTTGATGGAACTTGGCGTGCTTTTTTCGACCTTCTTGGAAGAAGACTCACCGTATGCCACTGTCAACATTTCGAGCATTTTGGAGCACTTATAAACATTTTTTACACAAACTTTGATTCAAATTCTGTGGAAAAAAATCGCCGAGCACACCAAATACTTCTTACCTTTATGCCTCTCACAAACAATGAATGCTATTTAGTTGAAACTATGAACATATATTCGGGATGAGTGTACCAATACAACAAAAAAATCGAAAATCGAATGTACGTCATGAAACCTTACTTTTTGAACAAATCTCGTATTTAGTAATATATACGATTCGAATGTTTCTTACTGGTTCAATTTTTATAAACGTGAGTGTACACTGCAGATTACCAGAATAAACTACAATAGCCAGTGGCGGTCTTCACGCACAGATGTAACGATACAATCAAATTTATTAGAACTTATTTATTTCGTTATAAATCATCTTTTATGTGTTGAATTACGACTGCGTGTTCAATTATAACTGATATTCAATTATATAGTTACCTACTTTTGAAAACAATTACAAAAATTTAAGATCTATAGATTATGTAATTGATTAAGAATGAATAAACAATCTATGTATGTAATTATATATTTTTATAGAAAAATCAGGATTACTCATACTTACATAAATTACATACATAAATGATCATATCATTATGCATAATATAATAAATAAAAACAAAATTGAGATTATATGTATCTGAACAATCTTCATGAGAAATGATTTCATTTTACTGGGATCGTTTTAAAATATGGATGGCTTTAGGCTAGATATATTATTCATAAATTTGTTATAATAACAAAAAAGAAATATGGTTGAAATTTCAATTTCGTTATTATTGTAATGCCGAACGGAAATTACTTATCCTATTCTTTTTAACCCGACTTAACCAACTGAGCTACCTTAGATGTTATGGTACTCCCATAACTAGCATAGCACTATTATAACATCTAAGGTAGCTCAGTTGGTAGAGCATTGGACTAGAATGCCAGAGGTCGTGGGTTCGATCCCCATCCCTAGGTGTGTATGATTTTTCATATCAAGCATTTGATGTCAAAAAATGTTATCAATGTTAAGACATATTACTTAAATGTCAAAGTAAGTAAACGCTAATCGCTTCCGTTGGTATAATATAACCGAAAGGCAACCATTCTAACAATAGACGCTAGTTTACAAAGAACAATTTAAAATTGATTAATATCTTCCAAGTTCGTTATCATGTATATTCACCATTAATTATAATGGGATTTTATATTCGTTTCTGAGACTCCACGGTCTTAGATTTTCGTAGTATTAACATGGGGAATATTCTCAGATTCTAAGAAATTAAAAATACCACATGTGACGTTGATTAAATAGTAACAGATTTCAAACGATTTACGAATACTCGATTCTAAATCTTTTTTCAATATTTGCATACCTATGAGTATATGTTTCCCTTAGCTACCTGGTTACTACCAACAAACTCATATATTGATTATTAAATATTCAGGCAAAACAAACGATTGGTTAAAAATCCAAAATAGTCCCAATTATTGTCTTTTATTTTACCTTTATAATGTAGGTTTCAGATAGAAAAAAATCAAGGTATATTGTTATATTCCTACATTGGCTTTCCGGTGGGGAATCGAACACCTACACTGGCATTATAGCGGGTATACTACCGATGAAAACATGAAATTTTATAACATTTAAATACACCCAGTTTATTAAATTGAAATTACTTGTGTAATTCTAGATATTATATAAAATTGTGGTAATAATTATCAAGAATGGTGTTCAGTTTTGTGGTACCCAGTATATTAAATAAAAATAATAAAAAGAATATTTGAAACCGGTTTTAAAAAACACACATGTTCACCTACAAAAAAATATTACATACATGTTTATATTAAATGTATGTCGACTTATGTACATTCATACATAGTGTACATACCTATACAAACTTTACAAACCGTATTTTTATTATAAAATTTAAATGCAAATATAAATTTTTTTTTTTTTAGTCGTATGATGATGTATACATTACGTAATTTTATATGTGTGTTTAAATCAGATAATAATAATAATAATCATAATCATTTAAATGCAAATAACAAAACACCTTATATCAAGTAATATAAAAATTGCGTTGACTATTTATTATATTATCATCGTCATCCCATCAAAATTCCCATCCCATCAAGAACGCATACCTAGAAGGACAGTTCTCATGCTGGTAGTATACACTCGGTGAGGCAAGGCGATACAAACGAGCACGAGAGTGTACTCACAACGCTCAGCCTGCCTCGTCTCATCAATGCTCCATTGAAAGTAGGTTTTTTGACACGAGTCAAAGGAAGCCATTTTTAAATATCCAACCGCTTTAATTATATCCATTAATCTTAATAGTTTAACACGAGTGTAATATTCGCCGTGTGATCTCGCTGAGTATGTACTGTCGGCAAAAAGGTTTAAGTTTCAACTACTTACAAACAAAATGTAAATATGGATATATAAAAAGTACCCCAACCGGCTACTCGAAGGTTAAAGTAGTTTGGGTAAAAGTGCTCTATAGAAAACTCAAACTAGAGACTCCATCCAAACAGACGAAACTCGTGATCAGAGCAGATGGTGCAATACGATTGGTTCGTTTGATAACTTGGACTTTTTAAATATGAACTAATACAAGTCTCAGTTCATTCGTATGCGAATTGTTGTTTACTGCTATCATTTTTGTGATCCATTATCTCGATTGTTTGAATTTATTTTAAATATTTATTTTTAGTTTTTATTGTTATATTTGTTCTTGTTATAATTTTTATATCTATTCGTTATTTTCATATTAATAACAAAACAATATGAATTAAATACGAAAACAATCGATCGAAACCGGTCTGTATATCATTTTGTTCTTATCGATGGACTGTGAAGCTTGAGTTTACTATAGTACCTATTACAAAGTTCGAAATAAAAAAATTCAAGTACTTAAAAATCGTAAATAAATGTTCATTATAAAATATTATAAAAATTCATTATAAAAACAAAAATTAATTAGTAAATAATTTAATAATAATAAAAAATCATTATTTAAAAAAAAGTAAATTAATTTAATAATTGAATTATAAAAATATATAATAAATACATTTATTTGGCTAACGAAAGAAAAGAAAATTACTTACTAAAAACATAAATTACTAAATAAGTCAGGATTTTCTTATTTTAAATTTTAAATGATCTATAGAATTAAATTATCCTGAAATAAGTTTTTTATCGTTTAATCTTGTATAGAAGGTATTCTTTTTATCGACAACGTTAAGTTTTCCACTATGCTTTAAAAAAAAAAAAATTCGAAAATTGTAGCGCCGAAATCATAAAAATCATAGAATAGAAATTTATTCTTATTAAAATTTTATACTTACAATTCGAATAGGACAGTATAATTTAACATTGTTTGGTATATATTTACTTATATAGATTTATAAATGCTTTCATAGATATTTAACTTCGTAAAACCCATAGTTATTCAATTAAGTAGCTAGCTGTCTTAAAAAGGAATTAAGTCATAAATAAATGTTATTAACATAACGCACATATTATAATTATTGCATGTTGCAAAAAACGAGCCATGGGAATATGACGAAACACTTGCTTTGAGTAGATTTAAAAGAGGTTTATGATACAAAATTTATAGTTCGTACTCCAAAAATTTCGGTACAGTGAGATTCAATTATTACAATATTTATAAATAGAAAAATACATTTACTATACACACTATAATATATCAACATCCGCATTGAAAAATGTGTATCTACAATGACCTAACAAAAGATGTGTGAAAATGTCTGTAAATATATTCACTTTGAATTTCGGGCAACAGAAAATGGGCGTTCAGTAGGATAGGCCATTTTTTTAATTTTTATAGCTTGATTGATTTTAAGGATCTGTTCATTATAGACACTTAAAAGCAATATAATGAATGATCAATTAAAGGCATAACAATTAAAAAAATGTATGGCCCTACCTTACTGAATGGTCATTGGCTGCTGTCAGAAATTCATAGTGAATGTATTTTCCATATGTATCTGACATTTTCCATACAACTTTTGATAAAAAATTGTTCCTATGAAACCTTTATGACTTCGTAATCTTAATGGAAATTGATATTTATTTTGTGACGCTTAAAGTATACACAAATAATAATATGTAGAATAATAAGTTAATGTTGACTTTAAAGTAATACCGTCAATCTTAAAACATGAACTCCTTCATCTATATCATATTTAGTGAAACGGTAGCACACTTGACTAGAAATCCAGAAAAATACTTCGGCAAAAAGTGAATATATAATAACATGTATCCGAGTTTTATTTAATATGGATTTCTAAACATTAACACACGCTTGCCATTCACACCATCATGCTTCTTACGTAAGTATCAAGTTCCTTAGCGTTCTTTTTTTCGCTTCTTTTATTTAAATATGTACTCGTCATCTTCGCCTCGTCGTTCATATAATACAAAATGTTGTTTAACATCACTCTGTTTCTCTGCCGGTCTAAGTCCTCTTGCATCCCCTCGTCTATTTTATGGTATGTTTATAATCTGCTCTCTTAATCCACACTCAGGAGACGAAGCGCACGCGCCACTATCATGCTTTGTACACAATTATCAAATACATTTGAAATAGCGTTTCTTTCTTCCGTTTCATTTATTTATTTCCGTCCCCGTCATCTTCGCCTCGGCGTTCGAATACAACATGTTGTTCAATGTCACTCTGTTTCTTCGCCGAAATTACTCCTCTTGACTACCCTTTCTAAGGAGGTTAGGCCACTTGTGCCCTTCCTATCTTATTGTAGATTTTCAATCTGCTTTCATAATCTAAGAAAATATTAGACAAGAAATTTTTAAGAACACAAACAAATAAATGATTGTCAAAACTCCCGCAACGTGTACAGAGCATATTGCTGCTGGCTTAATGTATAGTAATTTAATATCCCGTTATCAAGTTTTCTATGCCGGGAAAATCTGAGTAGTGTTTTAAAATTTATTCAAAATGTGTATGTAATATACGAAAAAATGTTAAGGCTCATTAATTTTAATAGAGAACAATTTTAAATTGTTATTATAGTGCACGATACCAAAGATTGTGCATTTAAAATAGAATTAAAGAAAAAAAAATTACTTCACAAAACAAAAAAATTGGATAAACTTTGTATTTTTTTTTCTTCTCTGTTTATAATGACACACAGCTCTATAGGAGGAGAATTGTAACGTACAAATGTAGAAACAAAAGTTTTTGTGTATTAATGTGAGTTGGAAAGAATTCACGAAAAAGAATACGACCGTGTGTTGGTGTATACGAATGCCTTGCCTTGCTTTATAGTACGAAGGCTAAGTGACAAATAAGAGTGGATCTTTGCTTTTTTTGTTCAAGCAATTAAAGTTGGTCCACAAATTTATCAAAGATTTCACTTTAAAATATAATGTGTGGTTCATGTGGAGCGAGGGTCTCTTGCATTTTTTTGTTCAATTATTGGGTTTTGAAAATAAGGAAGTGGCTAATTTTTATACATTTTACCGAAATTGGGTTTAGTTAAATATTTGTCCTTAGAAGACGACGATCTATCTCCCACCCAAGGGCGGATCAGTACACTTCGCCGCCTTAGGCAGCTGCAATCTTGCGAGCCCTTCTGTTAAGGTACATTTTATGTTGGCGTCTGGCGTCAAAACGGGCCACGTTCTAGGCTACGCGTATAGTTTCGTCGCCATCGTAGAAAACGCTAGAAGTTGGAATGAAACCAACTTCTTCGTTTGACTCCAATCGTTAAGAATTGTTATTTTGGTTCTATATCCACGCTGCAACTCTAAACTAATTTAGAAAAAAGAGCTAATTTCACTGTTCTGTTAGCTTGACGCTGTATGTTGGACGCCCAAAACAAGAGCTGAGGTCAGAGTATTAACGCCAAAAAATGACGCTCGGGTACCAAATCAGATTACGTGACCTGGAAAAACTTCATTTTCAGTGATTCAAGAATGTATCAGATTCAAAATTTGCCACCCTAGACAGCTGCGCCCCTTGCCTGCCTCGTAAATCCGCCACTTTTTCCACCTCTAAATTTTATTTCGCAAGTGATAAGAGATAGCTTAAAACTTTTTACTTTAGTTCTTAAACTTTTATTTTATTTTACCTCATCAATAAAATTTTACATTAAGCATCAAAGATATTTAGTTGTTTTCGAAATTTTCCGATTTCGATGAAAATTTTAAATGTGATAAAATTTGCCACAGTCATATCTTCGAAACCAATATTTTGGAAGAAAAAAAGTTAATAGAGCAGCCCATGTTTGCAATAAACCTTATAGTTTTTGAGATATTTTTTAAAAGGTATTTTTCCCTTTTCAACCCTCTTTTTTTCATACTGATCCTCTTTTTATTCAATATAAAAAATGGGTTAAAATGATCTTATCTGTCACTTATCCTCCGTACTATTACAATCTTTCTGGTTGGCATGTTGTGTTTTCTTTTCATTGTATTTTGGGGAGCTTCTAGCTTATAATATGTAAGGGATTAACGATGTAATTCTGTAAGATGTTGTAAGAAGAAATGAGTGTTGTATGTATATATAGATGGTAACAGATGATTATTTAGGGAGTTTTCGCGTGGAACAATATATGTATTCGAAGAAAATGGGTTGCTGAGGTACCTCGATGCTATATATAATAATACTTTGGTACAAAATTCAGTTATTTGAAGTTTTCTCTACTGTGCCAAATGTTGTATTCACATATACAACGAAAACTATCACAAATATATACTCAGAAAGCTTATAATATGTACACGGTTGAATATGTTTTAATACAAACCATCAGCTTGTATCAGCCCCAACAATTGTTGGTCCATAATTACAGTGTTATTGTGTAAATTAAGTTCAGCGTCATGTATTTAATTTAAAATCGGTCAAGTACAAGCTGTACTTGCACAATTAATCTTCTGTGAAAAAAAAAACTAGATAAAAATTATTAATGTTGAAGGCAAACTTTTTGTTGAAACAGATAACCCGCATTACATACATGGTGTTTTATTTTATTACTGTAAAAACTAATTTAGCTGTACTAAAAAACAATTAAATTGTTTATAACGATTGATTGAGCTAGAATTTGTCTATTCTAGTAATTTCACCAAATTTCTCAAGACGATCTTTTTCAGATTTTGATATTGTGGTTGGAAAACAGCAATTTTTAACAGTCTTTCACATAAGGGATATAGAAAAATGCATAAATAAAATTCATATATATATATATATATATATATATATATATATTGTTAAATTTGTGCTTCAATAATCTTTCATTTGACACCCCAAACAATACCCTTAAATAATAATTTTTTAAATTATCGATATCCACCTCCAAAGCTAACCCCGTGCTAAGAAATCCGGATTTTAAACCTATTTGGGTAACTACCTAATACAACTATGACAAATTTCATTTATATACGTAGTCTATGAGAAAAACGCCCTTGACAAACAGACATACTCCTAGATGTTTCCATAAGTGTTTTGCTACTTTTAGTTCGAAAATAAAAAACTCAGGAAAATTCTATTTCGGAATGTATCCAAGAGGCTGTCTCTCGATGTACTTCTGTTTGGGAATGACTCGAAGAGGCGCTCAACCTGAACAGGATAGAACGTTTTAAGATTACCGGATTCATCACCGGACATTATCATCTACGAAAACATCTACACACAATTAGAATACGCGATGAGGTGCAAGAAACATCCTGCCACATCATTTTTAACTGCGAATCTCTCGGTTACAGAAGATACAAAATATTCGGTGCATCTAATCCCGAATTATTGAATCGTCAGGAAAACTATTGTCAAGATAAGGGAGAAGCGACTCTCGTTTGAGTGAAGTAGAAGGGACAACACACCGGACCGGGCCATAAGATCGAAATGAAATACATTTTATATATCTATCTATCTAAAAACGACAAACACAATTAATAAAATAAGCTTTACGTATCGGTTTCAAGATAAACTTGAAGAACTTGAAAATAATATGCATTGAAAAACCTACAGCAAACGTTTTTATTGTTTTAATAGAATAGATGAAAGAATTCTTTTTTCTTCTTTTCTCAAAACATTTTTCCCCCTTTTTGTTGAATTCATAATAAATCTATCTATCGATTATTTGTACCATTAAAACACGTAATAAATTTAATAAATTTTACTGGATTCACAACGATATATCACCGGAAGCTCAATTAATGTTTAAAAATAAAATCATTCGATCACATAAGGTTTCATAATAAAAATCATTTGATACCTTGAAAACCCTTTCAACAGAAATCTGAAAACTTAGCTGATCATGACAACGCCTCATAAGTTAATACAAACGCGAAGCTTGTGTTATCTTGTATATTAAAGAGAAGTTTCAATGTTTTGACGATTGTTGTACATAGAAAATAAATATTTGTTCCCTCAAACAAGGATAGCGAAGTGTATTTAAAACAAAAATTATTTATCAATGTTATGATAAGTGATACCAAAATAAATTTTTTTTTTCTTTTGTACACTCGGTGTACCTAATACGAATCACTATTCGTGTTGATTATTTTGTATAGTATAATTGTTGGGGTTGAAGAAAGAATTCCAATTAAAGCTGAAATCTGTCTAATAAAAGATTATGAAAGACTGATTTGGAATTAAAACTAAACTTTATTTTGCCTGATAAATAATGTCACAATAGTTTGTTGATATAGTTACTGAAGTAACAACATGTAGTTACCGAAATAACAAAGGGCATATGTAAACGTATAAGTAAATTAAACGTATAAGTACATAATCATTTGCATTATCTAATAAAAATCATACTGTATATGTCTGCCTGCTTATTTGAAAATACACCAGTTAATTTTTACCCATTCTTCGTTATGTGTGAATGAATATTGAATTCAATGTGCTTACTACCACTCTACCATAGCCTAGAATAGTTATGTTTTAAATTACTAAGCACAAAAATACAGTGTTCTATTTTATAATATAATCATAATTTATTTATATATATATTATATAAAATTAGTATCATTTTAAAAACATGTGCGCCACCCATTTTATATTTTTAAATATTTATTATATTTTAGTTTGTTTTTTTTTTTTTTTTTGTAAATGTATAAATGTAATTATGAAGAAAATAAATTTTCATTTTTTATATAGTTTTTATTAATCAAATTATTTTTTATAATACATATAATAATCATTGTTATTGTTAATTTTGTTTTTATTATTGAATGAATTATTATTATTCATTCACACACAAAATTGTAATGAAAAAATAAATATTTAAATTTTATATTTTTGAAAAATATATTTTTGATTTTATTTGTACATATAGAGGAGTTTGGTTCATGATCGACGAGGAATTTTTGTTATTTTATAAATTAATTGTATTTGAAAGCTTAGCTTAGCTTCTGTTTCTAATTTCTTATTATGGTAGCTCACTCGTATATCACTCGTAAATATCATTCTTCTAAGCAGCAATCTTCTTATTATCTTGTAGTCTCCGCTCAAAGGTAGGCGATCATCATAACAATTTTATCTTTTGATGCAGCACCGCGCAATAATTCAACCGAGGACACACCAAAGCACTCTGGTAGATTCCGTTTCCAATAGATTTAACGACATCCAATACTGCGTTTTCTTTTTATCTTTCGCTACATGATGAGTTGTAATAGATTATATCTGTTACTCCGGCAGATTTGCCCGAGATATGACAATTTCCGATTTTTAACTTCAAACATGGTATATTTTTCATTATTATTCTACAAATAAACCTCAAAGCTCAAAAATACGAATATAAAAATATTAATACTTTAATGAAATTGAAATATAACATTGAGCTTTAACATTGCAGTTTTCTTTATCTAATTAAAACAATTCAAATTTTTGATTGGTTGTGAAGCGAGATATTCACAAAGTTAGATCACTTTTAGATAAAATAGCGATAATTTGCATGTGTTGCACCAAAAATAAGAAATAATAACTGTCAACACAAATCTTGCATAATAACACTATATAGTACATTGTATCATAAATGCTAAAACACTGTTAGATATGTTATAATTATATATTCAATTGGCATAGCTATAATAAGGAAGTCTTTTATACCAGAGGTGGGCACATACAGCTCGTCTGAGCCTTACGGGCTCTCCATAAGCTGGGTGAGAGTAAGTAAAGAAGGTATGTTTTGAAGCAAGACGGAACGATGTTTCAATACAGGTTGTCTTACCGATTATTGCCCAATAATTATATAGTATCGTCTATAGTATAGTCAATATTTTATTTTTTTTGAAAAACAAATTATGCGAAAAATAATTTCCACTACTACAAAAAGTACTTTTCAATTTTTCAATTCAAAGTAGACTAAACTCGAAGAACTCAAATTCCCACTTTATGTAAAATTTAACTTAATTCATCAAATTCCCATGACACTATACTGAGCATACTCCATACGAAGAAAAAATAATTAAATCAGGTAAATAATTCTTTATTAGTTCTCGGATATGAATAGTAAAATATTTAGACAAATTATTTGGAATTTCCAAAACTATATTTCTATTTAAATTATCCTTTGCAAAAATTTCCCTCTTTTATTACAATGGTCCAGCGGTAAACTTAAAGGTTCAAAAGATTTATATATATTTTTTATATATTTTTATTTTATTCATACACAAATATGATATATACTAAAAAGGTACATTTTATGACCCAAATTACCAGCCCAAAATTCCAGAGTATGTATTGAATAACTGTATGTATTATTTACTTTGTATAATAGTGACCATAAAAAAGATTTGGTATTATTATATTTTTTCAGAAAATGTTTTAATTAAAAAAAGAAAATATTAATAATTGGTAGGTACCCTGTATTAACTCTATCTCTCTTCCCTACCTCTCACTCAGAGCTTGGCCGAGTCAACTCTTGCCCACCTCTGTTTTATACTATATTTTATTCTTGTTGCTTTGACTGTGTATTGTGTTCTTTCTACCTTTAATCTGGAAATAGCACAAATGAGTAAATTTTTTTACAAATATGCACAAAATAAAAACTTTAATAAATCTTTTTTTTTTGAAAACAGGGATTTCGAAACGTAAATATGCTTGAGCACATTAATGTTTTATCTCATTTTGTGTTGTTAAATAGAAAAGCAACAAAACTAAGACCCTATTGTTTGAATGAAAGAGTTCTTAATTATAAACTCATTTGTATTATGATGCACATAATGTAATGTCTTTTAAGCTGATTTTATATGAAAATTAAATTATGAACTTTATATTATACATCATATAACAACAAACATATAATAGAAAGTACGTTGTGTTTACACATAGTATGACACAGGGTTTGTAAAATGTTGAAGTGAGAATTATCTATAATATTGATGCAATATTCGTCTAGTGTTTTTACCAAATTAATAGAGTCTTTAAATGTCCATTGAATCTATCTAATAGATCTCGAAAATTAATGTCACATATGTTACGGCGATTTAAAAAAAAAAATGTTTCACAAATTTTGGTGTCGCAAGTTATTTCTCTTAATTGTTTATACACTGATAGAAGTAATTTCTTGCAGTAAGAAAAATTTTTTTTAACCCAGAATTTCTGACTCTCATATGTAAGGAAATAGGGAATATGCATGAAAATTTGTTTTCACATTTATTTTCAGAATATGAAAATACTGTTAATACTGTAATAATATTTAAAAACGAAATTATAATCCGACAAATATCAAGGAAGCTATAAGCTTTTAAAGATTATAATCTGTCTCTTTCTTGCAAAAATACTAAAAACGGAGTTTTACGTGTATTTTAAATGGTGAAAGTGTAATATGACGTCACATAGCATATCAAGAGGGCTATCACCTTCTTTGTCGAATCGGGAATTTCAATCATTCATATCTCGCTTATTTTTAAAGTTATTTAAAAAGTAATTTTACTTTGATATTTGTCAAGTAAACATGCTTCAATCCAAGTGAAAAAAAATTGTCATGCATATTCCCTATTATCTTTACTAAAGATAAACTGACTCTTGACTCAAGAATCTCGAATTTCTTAAACTGAAATGATGATTTCTTTGGACCAAGATGCTACAATTTTTGACCAAAATAAAGTTTAGAGAAGCTGCATAAACTTTCTCTTCTTGAATTTTTTAAATTATTTTTAATAAGAAAAATACTTTTTTTTTACTAGAATTTCATTTTCTTGACTAATGAATCACAAGAGCATTTGACCAAGAAAGACTCTCTTCGGCCAAGACTAACGAACTCTATTACACCGTTCAATTTTAGTTTCTTCGTTCTACTAAACATATTATGTTTTTGGTTCGACTGCGTAGTCTTGAATGAAAACAGGGGTTTCTTTATTGAAGCAAATATTTCGAAGAAAATATAATTTCGTCAGGCAAGAAATTCCTTCTATCAGTGTATATTTAAAAAATATTATAATATGTTTCTTTTGTATTAGATCATTTTTATATGATATATAACTAGCTTATATCCGCGGCTTGGCCGCGTTTTATTATTATATTTCCCGGATAAACCTACCAGTTTTTAAGTTTAATTATAAGCTTTAAGTCCCGGAAATTTGTAACTAGAAAATAAATGTTTACATCAATAAAAGTTTATGTATTTTTTGAATCGATATTATTTATTATATGCATTAGATTTATAGAATATGAAAATAATATGAACTCAACAGAAAACGCTCGCCACATGAAAATTTAGATTTGCAACAAAAGTTTTAATTAATATTTATAAGTATGTATAAACATGAGGTAAATTGTGGTGCACGAAAATGTTTTTAAATTTCTAATAATTGAATATTATAACAGAACACAGGATTTACCATATAAATACAAATAGTTAACAGTAAACTTATCGGGTTATTTATTTTGTAGTTTCACAGATGTATGTTATAATAAATAAACAATTTAATATGTTATCAATACAACAAATGATAAACTAACTTTAACTTAATAATTGGTACTATAACTACACCGTAATATTTAGTAGTATTTTATAAATATTTGTTAATTCAGTATTTATCTAATTATCAACTGACCTAAACAAACAAAATCATTCGGTTCGGTGGCA
The DNA here is from genome assembly GCA_963920215.1 of Nineta flava. NCBI lineage: Eukaryota > Metazoa > Arthropoda > Insecta > Neuroptera > Chrysopidae > Nineta > Nineta flava. Next base: position 111,106,328 of record OY986041.1, read on the forward strand.
ATGTAATTTGTGTCATAATGTTTTTTTTTCACGTGTATATTTTATATTTCAGCTTCACATTAGTTTTTAAACAATATATCTCAAAAACAATGGTTTCAAACAGGGACAGCATGTGCTTTCACCGAAAATGAAAACAAATATTTATATATACTAAACCAACACGTATTAAATTTCACAGCAGAAGCCACTGCCATAAAAAAAGTTATGAAACACATACTAACCAAAAACATGCCAGAAAAATGTGTAATCATTTCCGACTCCCTCAGCGTATTACAAGCAATCAACAACAGCCAAACAAAAAACTCTCTAATCCAACAAATACAACACACATATATACAACTCAAAGGAGCAAAATTAACGCTTAAATTCTTCTGGGCTTCCGGACACGTTGGAATCACTGGAAATGAAAAAGTCGATGAGGCCGCCAAACAAGCCCAAAACTCCGGAACACCATCGCATGAAATTACAATACAGGATGCAATAAATCATGCAAAACAAAAACTAATATCCCTACGAAACCAAAATTGGCTTAACTCCTCCCCCAGCAAATTAAAATTAATCAAACCTGATTGTCAGCCCTGGGACTCTAGTTATCAACAAGATCGGAACTTTGAGGTGGTCCTCGCAAGACTCCGCATCGGACACACCAAACTCACCCACTCATATATGTTGAAGGGGACACAGCGGTCCCTATGTGCAACATGCCAAACTTCAATGACAACAGAACACATACTGATCGCATGCGCAAGATACCACATCTCCAGGAACAAACACAACCTGCCAAGAAACCTCAACTAACTGCTATCGAACGACAACAACATATTAAACAACCTAAAGCTTTTTTTAATGGATACCGGACTCATGTACTTACTGTAAAATCAAACTATATATATTATCGGCTGTACATATGACCATAGTTGTTTAAAGTACACGCCGTTAAACAAAGTACAATAATTTAAAAAAAATGGTTTCAATTAATATTGGTATACAGAAATTAATTCATCCACGAGGTATCGAACCCAAGACCACCAGATTTCTAGCCCAGTGTGGTACCGTTAAACCACGGATGATATAGATGAACGGAAGATATCCATTCATATCATTGACAGTATTACTTTGCATTCAACATTATTGTTATTTGTGTAAACTTTAAAGGTCACAATACTGTAAAAATGTCAATTTCCATTAAGGTTACGAAAACATAGTATGAAAGAACTAACGAATACTAAAAGGGTGGCGCATAAGTAACGTTATGATTTATTTAATGGATGCGTATTTGTGCATCATTTGGTTTTAACTCCTGAACCAATTGAATCTTATATGGGAAAAGGTGTAGCATATGTAAAATTCTTTGCAAAGACCGCCTAGATATCACCAACTGCTGAGAACGTGGTCTGGTGGATGCTGACTTTCAAAATAAAATTGAACAACGTTACTTTGTTCTGTGCTGAGTCTTTCCATCATAAATTTCCTAAGTTTTTCAAAGTTTTCAAAAAAAATACGTAAACAAAAAATGTATTCACTAATTAAATCATAACGTTACTTATGCTCCACCCGATATATAGAAAACATGTTATCTAGAGCACGGTATTGCGACAGGGCGAGTTTTATAAATATTTTAATTAATGTAGAAATCCAATGACATTCTGTGATATCAAATACTTGATAATCAAATACTTGATGAAAAATCATACACATCAATTCTCTACCCACTGCACTACCTAAGATGTTTTGGTAGTGCAATGAATATGATCTTTCGGTATCTTATTGATGTCGTTCTATTATTAATTTTGTTTATTGACTTTTTACATATTTTTAAAATTATTTTCGTAAAATAGTGTCTATTTATATCTATTGTTAGAATATGGTTGCCTTCCGATTATATTATACCAACGGAAGCGGTTAGCGTTTATTTAATTTGATATTTTAAGTAATGTCTGGACATTGATAACATTCTTTGACATCGAATGAAAAATCATCTAGGGATGTGGATCAAACACAATACGTCTGTCATTCTCGACCAATCCTCTACCGAAAGGCAACCATAGATAGATTATAAAGGCTACCCTGGAAGGGTTACAATTCGACCATAAGGTCCATTGTGATGCCTAAGGATTTGAGGATGTGAGTGGAGTGGAAGGAATTTTTGTGCATAGACTAGGAATTGTTTGTGCATAGACTAGGAATGTATTTTTAGGAATTGGTAGGATATGCGGCCGCAGCCGATTATGATAGGAACTATGCCGATATTCATCTGGAGTTCGTGAAGGAAACTGCAGAAAACCTTCTCAAGTATTGCCGGTTACTTCGTTCTTGTCCATACGCCGGCAGTTTAGTTTATTAATCGCCCCTTTTGTTTTTTCTTAATAATTGATAAAATGTCGATGTCGGGATTCGAACCCATAACCTCCCAGTTTCCAAGTATACTGCGCAGACATAACGCCTTAGACCGCTCAACCACTTGAACTGGTAAACCATTCTAACAATAGATATAAATAGATGCTAGTTTACAAAAACAATTTCAATGATATCCATTACTTTACGAATTTAAAATGAAAGAAAAACTCATATATTTATTTTAGTTTCAAAGTAAAGCAGATTGTGTACAAATGAGTACTGATGTCACTAAAAGTTAGAATCTGTGTATCGAATTTTGTGACACACAGTGTTCATTGAATTTAGTATTTGTTAACATTTTTCTGGTACACAAACTTCGGTTGGTCAAACAATGTTTTTTTTTTAAATTCTATATGTTTAACATAAAATAATTTATTGTTCAGTACTCTGAATGAATTTCCTATAAAAATGTAGAAGGGTGAAACGGACCATAATGCTTTCAATATTCAAAACTATTTTTCCATTCAAGCTATTATTTTTTATTCACAAAAAAAAAAAAAATAATATAAGGAATAATAAAAAGTATCTGGAATGAATTGTGTCAATTTTTTGTAGACGGAATATTTTCGTTTTGGTTTTCTGAGCCATAAGAAAACTAATTTCAAATTTGACGTGACGGATTTCACCATAGTTTTCGATCTTAAAAAATATATTTTTAAGTTCTGATCAAACGATCCTTATAGCTTATATCAATCTATCTACTAATATCTGCTTTATTCGCTGAAATTATTTTGTGCTTGTAGCTATGCAATAGAGCTTAGACTTATAATATCTAAGTATACTCGGAAACTGGGAAGTTATGGGTTCGAATTGTCAATTATTCTAAAAAATAAAAAAGGGGCGGTTAATTGACTAAATTTTCGGCTTATGGACAAGAACGAAGTAACCGGCTTTGTTTGAGATGGTTTTCTGCAGTTTCCTTCACGAAATCCAGATGAATATCGGCATAGTTCCTATCATAGTCGGCTGCGGCCGCATATCCTACTAATTCCTAGTCTACTTACAAATTCCTTCCACTCAACTCACATCCTCGCATCCTTAGGCATCATAAGGGACCTTATGTTTGAAGTGTAGCCCGTCCAAGGCAGCCTCCACAATCTATCTATCCATCTAAATTTCTTGTTGCGTTGGTGCAATACTCGCGTCGCCAGAATATTTTTCGTATCCATCAACAAACTTTGTATTTTTATTAATCAATCAGGAGAAACACAATAAACATAAAGCTTATAAATTATTTCTTAACGTATATAAAAGAGATTCGTTTTACGTTTTAGTATTTATTTGACGATTAACAAACAAAACTTTAGAATGAAATAATCTGCAATAACTCTTCAAGATTTGGCCAAAGATTATTTAAGAATTTTGGTAAACTCGAAAACGGTCAAAAAAAACAAGATATCTGTTTTTTATATGATCAAAATATTTGATCATTCAGGATGAACCCAAACGTGAATATACAAAGAAAATCAAGTGGGAAAATTTATTTTACGAATGCGAGGTTTTCATCTTGTCTATTTATTACGGACCACATTGTGTATGCGAAAAATATGAACAATGTGTTTATAAATAAAACCTATTTTGACAAAATGGAAACCCGACTTCAAAAAGCAAAAAATTCTATAACAAAAAATGCACAAAAAGTAAAAAAATAATTGCATATTCTTGTGCCAATTTTAGTTCACCTAAGCAAAAATTTTTAAATATATATGTACAATTATTGTTATTTTTGAAGTCGGTGTCAGCAAAGAGAAATTCACATAACTTTTGGACACTGCCTCCAAAAATAACAATAATTGTACATAAATATTTAAAAATTTTTGCTTAGGTGAACTAAAATTGGCACAAGAATATGCAATTATTTTTTTACTTTTTAGTGCATTTTTTGTTATAGAGTATTTGATTTTTGAAGTCGGGTTTCCATTTTGTTAAAATAGGGTTTATTTCCCGCTTTTTAGTGACTTTGAAATTCTATAACTGATTTTATTTGTCTAAATATGGGTAGACCTACTAAACGACCAACTAATTTTTAGTGCATTTTTTATAACACATTTTTTTATCCGTTTTTTTTTTAATATTTAGTGCATTTTTTTGTAACTAATTTTCAGTTTTTTTTACATGCATTTTTTTTTTTTTTTTAATTTTTTTTTTTGTAAAAAATTTTTTTGAAGTCGGTTTTTAAAAAAATTTTCTTTTTTTCCCATTATGAATGAGTGAGTATACCCTTTCAAAAAAAAAATATTCGCAAAAATCGGTTATCATATATAAAATGAGGATTTTCCTTGATTTCCAGAGGATCCCCTCACCAGAATTCGATTTGGAGACAATGGGATCTACCTGAAATCAAACCCTTTAAAACAAAAAAAAAAATTCAAAATCGGTTCATAAATGACGGAGTTCTGAGGTGACAAACATAAAAAAAAAAAAAAAATACAGACGAATTGAGAACTGTCCTCCTTTTTGAAGTCGGGTTAATAAATACAATATCACTTTTGTGTACCAATAATAATATTACTGCTAAATAGATCATGATTATGATCTATTTTGATTTTATTGTAAAATTATTTATAATCTGCAAGTTCCGGCTATATTGTATATTGACCTAACCATAACAATAAATGAATGTTCATTATGCGTGTAGAGATTTGTTACATCATAACACGTTTTATTGTAAAAAATACAAACAGTTTTTTTTGCTCCTATACAATAAACTAATAGATTGTTTTATTTTCATTACAGGTGAGTTAACTGACATGCTGCTATGACGTCTAACGGAGGAACCAAACTAGAAAAAAAATAGATGAATTGCAAATAAAATCAAAACAGCAGGGTGTGTATTTTTGTAAGTCAATGTCGTCGTCTCGTTTGAATAATCACCTACATCATTGAACTTGAGAGGTGAAATAATATAAGACGAAAGATCTTTTCATTTTTTTTCTAACGTCTCCCTTGCACTAAGTGTAGTATATAGTATGTGTGTGTATTAAGAATAGGTCATCTGTAAACTCTTCAAGCAAGTCAATTCAATAAAAATATTATAAATTTCAATTTTCATACATCAATTTTCGTCGTTTTTTTTTGCTGTTCACGTGAACTGAAAAGGGAGAACAACCAAATACATTAAATATTGTTAGATGAACAAAATTATGATTTAAAAGCTTTTTTGTATATTTTTATTTTTTGACAGTGTGTTTTTTTGTGTGTACATTTTTTTCTTCTTATAAACTAAAATTTCTTTTTATGAATGATCACTTTTTGGGGGCAAAGAAGGAGATGAAACTTTTTATTTGAACGATCTTTCATTGGTATATTAAAAAAAATTGGTTTTAAATGTTCGTATATAGGGTGTATTCGTTTTGGACGCTTACACGATTTCAGCGCTATTAAGCGTTGTTTTTATTGTTCGTCATGACGCTGTACAAAGCACGTTAATGGTTGAGTTCCTCGATAGGGGCACCACGCTCACAGAAGCTTTCTCTATCGAAATAGCTTTCAAAACGAACACTATATAAGCGTTTGTTTATTTGTCATCTGCACAGTGTAGCCATCTTAGGGTTTTTTTAGGAGGAAAAATGTTCTGGGGTTTTTTGCATTTTTATATTTTTTGAATTTTTGATATCAGTTTTTTTTCGGTTAAACAAAAAAAAACCCAAATAACATACAAAATCTTATTCGGAAAAAAGCTACATTACAGAAATATTTTTCAAATTATTAATTTGAGGTGTTTTGGTTTGATTTTAGGGGCTTTTGAAGTTACTCAAACAAACATTCTATTGCTTGAAAAAAAAAACTGAACTGCTTTCATCCGCCACATTGAATTGATTACAGTTGACGCTTTGATTGATTGATTAATATCGGGTTAAAACTATTGCACTTCGACCTTATGGTCCATTGCGCTCCCCTTTCTACCTCAGTCTGACAAGACTCGCTTCTCCCACATGTTGGCAATAGCCTGGAGCTTTTGCTTATCAGTTCCTACCGAAGGTTCATATATTCGGGGTGAGATGCACCGAATATCCTTTATCTGCTGCAACCCTTGTAGTTGACGCTTACAATTGATTACAGTTGACGCTTACACGTACTTATAATTCCAAAACAAACGGCATTTTCAAGAGAGATGGCGATATGACGTTAAACGAACGCCATTAAATTGCGCTTATAAGCATTAGCGCTAAAAGCGTGTAAGCGGTCAAAACGAATACACCCATAGTATGCATATCGGAATATTTAAAATAGGTTTTTAGGGCTTGCTAGTCAAATCAGGAACCCATTTAGAAACGGAACCTCTTTTACTTGCTATGTTGTAAATGGTCCGGCTTACAATAGACCAATTTTTTATAAAAAGTTTCTAATTTTAAGTCAATTATTTCAGATAATTCTTATAGAAAGCATTCTATTCTTTTCTATTTGGTTTCCAATCATATAAGTGTAAGTGCCAGACACTATCTCAGAAACAGAAGAACCAAATTTAAGATTTAATATTTTTCACAATATTTTCATTTATCAATATTATTTCAGTACGTAAGTGAATGAATGACTTTGATCAAAGCAAGCTTTTTAAATAACATGTGTTTGTACTTCAAAAAGTAAACATGTTTGAAGTTGTTTTTATATATTTTAACACTTCACATCGTCTCGTTGGATTTCTTGATGCATTTTATAAAAGTAATACACAACAAACAAGCTCTAAAATATCGAAGGTGGAAGATTTATTTTTAATGTTTACAATAATTATCGGTCTAAAATTACGTCACAACGAACGTTTATAGATATATTGTTCAATAGGCTTGTTCACATTACAACGTACGTTGAAAATAGCGTACGAAGAAAACGGACCTTGTTATGATATCAGTTTCAGTATTTACTCGGAATACATGATGTTCTCACATGCTACTCATTCATAGCTACTATTTTTTGGTTTGATAACAATATATACCTACTATAATCGATCATGCCGATTTTGGTATTATTTTATACCGATTACTAATAGTTTCATAATATTTTGAATCTTTATATTTAAGTATTATTATAATTATTCGAATATTATTTAAGTATTACCACACAATTTATCAAAATTTATTTGTTTGGATAACTCGTAATTCGGGAAACATATCTACGACGTGGAGTTGGTTCAACAAAATTAGTTTCATTACTTCAATGTTTAGGAATTCAGCTTAGAAGTGCTATTTATTTGCCTGTAGGTACTATCGGCCAACAACCTGCCTTAGTTGGGTCAATTATTTTATTTTTTACAGTGTATGTTTATCAATTGATAAAATATAAACTTTTCCCAATATAAAAAACGCGTAATAATGCGGTAAATCGTATAAACACAACGCTCAAATAACGTTCAAAAATATTTCTTATGCAACTAGAAGTACACTACGCATTTGTTGTTAAACGGTATATAGATAGATAGATTGTAGAGGCTGCCCTGGACGGGATACACTTCGACCATAAGGTCCATTGTGGTGCCTACGGATGTGAGTGGAGTGGAACGAATTTTTGTGTATAGTTTTGGAATTGGTACGATATGCGGATGCAGCCGACTATGATAGGAACTATGCCGATAGTCGTCTGAAGTTCGTGCAGGAAACTGCAGGAAACTTTCTGAAGCAAAGCCGGTTACTTCGTTCTTGTCCATACGCCGACAGTTAAGTCAATTAACCGCCCAATTTTTTTCCTTATAATTGAGAATCTGCCGCTGTCGGGTTCGAACCCATAACCTCCCAGTTTCCATTTAGGCATACTGCGCAGACATAACGCCTTAGACCGCTCGACCACTTGGACTAGTGAACGGTAAATAACGGTAAATTCGGTGTCTGAAATTCGGCATATGTGTGTATTTTTACCCATGCCGAGTATTCGAATAAGATATGTAGTTTGAGAATTGTTATTTAGAAAAACTTTCTCCTTCAATATTTAAGAATCTCTCAGTCTAAATATTATATAAGTAATATATAAATACACTTAAATAGTTGTTCAATAAAAGTTTTTAAAACCACTACTGTACTCTGTGATTTCCGTTTCCGTGAAACGTTACTACTAAAATATGTTGTTGTAGTAATAATATAATAGTATTGCTGCCTTGTTACTACCATATAGTATTCTATAAAAATACTATATACACGGGCACCCACACATACACATACATACTATTATAGTTTTTTTTTTGTTCATATATAAATGCGTTCTATTTCTGTAAGGTTGAGTGATAGTTATCCGATTTTATGCTCATCGAATATCCATTAAGGGGTAACAATCACAAAATAACATTATGGAAGAATGCCTTCGATTAGGACACGATGATGTTGTGCGCTGTTCTCTGTTTTCTGTTGTAAATGGAAAAAAATAACAAACAAAAAATTGTTATATCGAAAAATATATTGTGAGTCAGTTTGTTTGTGTGTCCATTTGGCAACTGTTTATTTAGTCCTTTTGTTTTTTTCTTTATTTCTTCAATTTTTTGGAAATGTATTTATTTTGGCTTCTATTATTATTTTTGTGTATTGTTTAAAAACTTGATTCGTACTTTGTATAGTTTGTAGTTGATTATTTTTGTTTGGTTTTTATATTATCGAAAATGAAAAGGTTTATTTGAACGAAAGTGTTTTGACAAAGTTCGAGCACAATACGGAATATGCATGAAAATTGTTTTTCACATTTATTTTCAGAATATGAAAATACTCTTAATACTGTAATAATATTTAAAAATGAAATTAAAATCCGATAAATATCAAGGACGTTATAAGCTTTTAAAGATTATTATATGTCTCTTTCTTGCAAAAATACTGAAAACGGAATTTTACGTGTATTTTAAATGGTGAATGTGTAATATGACGTCACATAACATATCAAGAGGGCTATCACCCTCTTTGTCTAATCGGGAATTTCAATCATTCATATCTCGCTTATTTTTAAAGTTATTTAAAAAGTAATTTTACCTTGATAGTTGCCAAGTAAACATGCTTCAATTCGAGTGAAAAAAAATTTTCATGCATATTCCCTATTGGTCTATAGCTGCCATATTTATACGTACCATTTTGCTACTATACTGAGCCAATGAGACGAAATAAATAACGTTGAGATTAAATTCACCGATCGACTTACATTAGATTTGAAAATATTTTTCTCCAAATATCATTAAAACCCAAAGGGCACGTTGAACTGACCAAAAAACTTAATATTTGGTAAATGTGTATATTTTAGAGGATTCGAATAGTTTTCTCGCCTATCGTAACTTGGAGCACGATATTGTTCTTAATAATGTATAACTTAATACCCTGGCAACCAATCAAGAAACTTGATATCAAGTAAATGTGACGTTCTTGAGATACAAATTAAGAAAACAATATTAAAATCTGGATTTTATCCCCTCTGCCTTGTGTATCCCCAAATAACCCCCGAATGTAATAAAGTCCGACCAAAAACATAAATGAAAAAAAAAGCAATGTTTTCGTATAGTCTAAAATGCTTTATCAATCGTTTGGAAATGATTGATATTTCCGAAAATGCTTTACTTGGATTTCGTTGTAAAATTTAAACAAAATTGTTAATAAAATATTTTAAGACCAGGTTAATTACATATGGATTTGTTGACCTTCTTTTTCGATTTATATAATCTCGAATGTCATTAACACAAAAGCTACTTTAAATTGAAGTAACCCCTTTTGTAATTAATAGCCTAAAAAGAAGAAGGAACCCATACAATGTCTTTTTGCCAAAATAAATACAACATATGGCCATTGTTTATTATCTCTATGTTGCTTATTATTTTACATCGTTATCTGTCTGTGTAATCGTACAACATCCTGTAGTTTATATTCAATTTAAATATTCAGTCAAACTACTTCTTAATATGCGTTAGAGACCTAAAGGCAATTTTCGCACGTTTATATATCGAATGAGTAGTTTTACTCCAAAGATACTCATTTCGATAACACTTCTTTGGCAATATTTGATGCGAATATAATATTCGTGTCAAATAACCACATGGGACACAATGTTTTGTCAGATAATACAGAAATTTCATCCTTTGATGCTTGTTTGCGTTTTTGAACAAAAAATCAATAACGATTTGTGGAATGACAGTAATTGACAGTAATCGTCAATTTTCTTTTATAAAATATGTCATAAAAGTCATTTGTTATGAAGATCACTTAAAAATGAAGTTAAAAATTTCGACAATAATAACATTAACTTCCCGCCATTAAAAAATCAGTCAACTTGCAATTAAATTGGCCGGGATCAATATCCATTGAGGAAAGTCCTTGCATGTTTGAACCAAGAATCTAAAGTCGGTATGTTTTTAACAGTTTATACCTTATTCAGTCGGTATATCTCTAACTTTAGTTTATTACCTATTGAAAATACCTGCGTCTATCCAATAGTCTATCTGCAGACCTTGGTCGGAATTACCTGCGCGTTTATACTGTGTACTCGTGTTCGAAGCATTGATATTTTACGTCAAAGACTGCGGTTTTACACAATTTTTTACTAGTTTGCGCTACTAGAATGCTAAAATTTCAAGAAAGCGAGCGACCTGGTGTTAAGTTTTAAACTCTGAAATATGTTAAGCAGCTTCGAGATTCAGGAAAAGTACTTAGGGAAAAAAGTCTTCAATTTGATGATGTATCTTTTTGTTTCTTGAAAATCAATGAATTGATTTAGTCATTTCTTTAAGCTTCAAAATAGTTTCTTGCCACGATATCCCGAAAATATCTTACCCTACCTTCAAATGAACACAATTTTCGTGTTTGTAGGTGGGTTTACCATAATTCAGTTAGTTCTTCTTTCACATGTTTTAATTGTATTAAATGATAAATATCAAACTGGAGACTATTATTTAAGTTGGTGTATTATTAAATAAAATTTTTAATTATATTTATTTAGCCTTGAAACAATTATAATTATTAAGTTGACGAGAAGAAGAACTTCTTCATGGATAGTACTTTCACACACACGCACACACACAACATATACACATAGTTAATGTAAACATAATTCTCTCTATTGTTAAAGATATTATATTAAATAAATGGTGATTGTAGTAGGTAAAACTCGTTTTAACAATGAATAAAATTACATATGTTTACACTAGCATTTACTAAAACGTGTCTAACTAAGTTATTTTAGGATTATGATAACGTTTTATAGTAAAGTTGTGTTTGTGTGTGTCTGTGTGTATGTTCAAATGTTTCGAAATGGCACTATTATCATAGAAAGGTTGTGTATTTGTTGCAAGCCTTCTTATTGGTTGGTGGTTGATTGTTAGTTAATAGTAGTCATCGTTAGGTACAATCATAACCCTATAGTGGTGACGTAGATGGATGCAGCAATTTTGTTGTGAAATTATGTATAGTGAGGCTAAACAAGTATAATTTTATACGGGGAGTGAAATGAAATGAAATTTCAGATACGACTGTCACGATTTTATAGTAACGAGCGGTTATGTAATAGTCGGCAATCATCGGCATTCGTGTTTTAAATGTGAATTTAACATTTTATATGAATATTCATTGCTTATACAATAGGATATATTTTCACATCATGCCGGACTCAACCCCGGATCCAGAAATTCTTTTGCATTATCATGATCAATATATATATATATATATATATATATATATATATATATATATATATATATATATATATATATATATATATATATATATATATATATATAGTTCCCTATCCCCTTATGGGATATTGGAGACCACTCTTCTCCAGGCGGTTTTGTTTTCTGCGGTTTTGGTGATTTCCCTCAGATCCATTCCAGTCCAGGTTTTTAAATTGTCCATCCAGTCAGTTCTTCGCCTGCCTACTGCTCTTTTTGCATCTATTCTGTCCATCAGTGCTGTCTTTAAAATGTCGTTCTTTCCCGACCGCATGAAATGACCAAAATAGCTCAATTGCCTCTTTTTTATAATTTTGGTAAGTTCAGGCATTTTTTCAATAATTTTAAGTACACGACTATTAGACGTGTTGATGTTCCACGAGATTCTCAACATTCGACGGTAGCACCACATTTCGAAGGCATCATGATCAATACAAATACAAATTTAAAATCGTCTTCGAATGATAATTTTATAGCCACAAGCTATAAACTAGGAAGGTATATTTTTGATCATTCGAAATGTAACCACAACTTACTGATTAATTTCTCTGTGGTCATGCATTTTTTCATTCGATTACTATTTTAAATTAGAATTTGTACCTCCCTCTTTTACGATCATGATAGTAAAAATGCTACCCGTTATCTAACTCACCATTATAGGGAAATGATTGTACATACTTTGTATGTAGTCGAAAGGCTGTTTTATAAGGATTATTATTGAGATGGTGGTTTCTTGAATACTCATTGTCACCATACTCCCAACAGTCCCCTGCTATAAACTTATTTGCTTCTTCGCAAATAAAACTCCCTTCCTATGTATACATACTTAAGTAGTAGGAAGTATACCAAAAATTTTCGTAAGTTATTTTTTGACTAGTCAAGGATCGTTGTTCAGAACAACTAAGTCTATAGTTAACTACGTAAGTCTATAGTAAAAACTAATCATATCTAATTTAGTTTTTTTGCCAGGACCCTTGACAGATGAATGAATGAATGATATTTGGGGAAATTTGGTGCATTGCGATTAGATCTATTGTGTTCCTCCATCTGGTGCCTAGCGAAGAATGATCTCATCTTAAAGTACCTGTTTCTTTTAGATACTTGACAGATACTAAGCAACTTATGGTGCTAGAATGCTGCTAGATTGGGGGACTTTCCCCTAAATTTAATGAATTAAATAGAGCTAAGTAGAAAATCTATGTGATTTATTCTTAGAATTGTTGTAATTTTTGTATTCAAGTTGAATATAACGAATTATTTCATGCATCCATTTTGCCAAATCCTCCAATTTTGCAAAATTACTTACAAGTTAGTAATTGTATGCTGAGAGAAACACGCTTAACTTAGATGTTCAGCAGCAAATTTTATTTACCATGACTGACTGACTTAGTTTACTAAGGGCTTGTATGTCCTGAACACGTCCAATATCTTAAAATATTTCCATCCTCAAATAGATTTGTTATAAATCAACTGTAAAATTTTGAAAAAGGACGCCACTTTTGCCATCTATTGTGCTACCGTAATTGATAAAAGGATATTATCCGACGTTATGGTGGCAGCACAGTAGTTGTGGTAGCAGATGGGAGGTCTAATCCTGGCAAAAAGGTCTTTTTAGTCCTTTTTTACCGACCCCTAAAGGACATGGATTTTGTACGCAAACTAGGAATTTAATAGGATGTATGACTGCATCCGACTTTAATGGGAACTTGACCGATATTCATCTGGATTTCGTGAAAGGAAACTGCAGAAAACCTTCAGAAGCTTAGTCGGTTACTTTCGTTCTTGTACATACGCCGACAGTTTAGTTAATTAGCCGCCCCGTTTTACTTTTTATAGGGAATATGCATGAAAATTTTTTTTCACATTTATTTTCAGAATATGAAAATACTGTTAATACTGTAATAATATTTAAAAACGAAATTAAAATCCGACAAATATCAAGGAAGCTATAAGCTTTTAAAGATTATTATCTGTCTCTTTCTTGCAAAAATACTAAAAACGGAGTATTTTAATAAAAATACGTGTATTTTAAATGGTGAAAGTGTAATATGACGTCACATAACATATCAAGAGGGCTATCACCCTCTTTGTCTAATCGGGAATTTCAATCATTCATATCTCGCTTATTTTTAAAGTTATTTAAAAAGTAATTTCACCTTGATAATTGTCAAGTAAACATGCTTTAATTCAAGTGAAAAAAGTGACAAACTGCCATCGTTGGGAATCTAACATGCCATCTCCCAGCACCAAGCCTTTAACAACACGACCACTTGGACTGGTTCTGGACTGGAGGCTGTATTGATTCCAAACTGTTATTCATATCCACTATATTATTAGACAAATGAAACGTTTAGACAATTAGACGTTTGCCTGAATTTAAATTTCACAAATTCAGTATAACTAGTGTCGTTGAAAATATTCCATAGAATGGCAGAGAGAGAGAGAGAGAGACAACAAGTATGTATATTATTACATATATACATACACATACGTAAGTTCGAAAAAATATCGAAAGAAAAGAAGGAAGTAAACAAATTAAGAATACAATAGATTGTAATAAAATATATTTAATCGATTTGGAAATGGAAAAATACATGTAATAACAATTTGTTTCCATTTAATATTGGGTACACATATCAATAAAAATGTGTTTGGGGTATTCTTTACTCTTTTTTTTTCTGCATTTGATACATATTTGTTGGCATACATACATACATGCAGAGATACAGTCCTATGTACGTTAATATAAATTTATGTCATTTATAAAATTTTATGTAAAATACGAATATTTATTAATGCAAATCAAATACTAAATATAATTCTAAAAATACAAGGTATCACAAAAATTGTATAGTTTCGTAAAATATATAAAAATGCTTTTATTAGTAGGCAATGCACTATAAAAGCATAAGTTAAATCAGCAATTAAAGATAACTTTATGAAATTAACATTATTTATGTATTAGAATTCTTAAATAAAACTTACAATTAGATAATCGATACAACAATTTAGAAGTGGATGAAACTTTGTTAGTTATTTAATTACCCGCCCCTTCTCCCCCAGGGCAGCCTTCGGCCTTGCTTCCGCGTCTTTGACATAATTATAAAAACCGCACCCTTCTAGCAGGAATAGAAGTGGAACAGGTACTTTTTTTCCATTTACAGGAGGGTATAGATAGGTGTTGTGCGTTGGAAAATTAAAGTTTTCCGATTTTTCCGTAAGTTTTAAGTTATTCTGCGTGGAATGCATAAAGCTGCATCCTTCTAACATGTCTAGAAGTGAGTTAGATTTTGTATACGTGAGTTAGTTATACAAAGAGCGAACCTCTGGGTTACAGCAGGTACAAGATATTTGGTGCATCTCACCTCGAATATATGACCCCCAGGAAGACCTGATCAGCAAGCTCCTGGCTATTGCAAAAATATGGGAGAAGCGAATCTCGTCAGACTGAAGTAGAAGGGGTAGCACAATGGACCGTAAGGTTGCACTTAGACGTTCATTCTAAATATTTACGGTCTAGTTTGTGGTCCCGGTTTTTCAATCGAATTGCCATCATTCTCTTTTCTCGACTCTCACGACCAATAAATAGTATTTAGTATGACGCGAAGATGGTGTCAATCGCAGACTAAAACAGAGTTGCATAAGAGGCACCACGCTCTAAGTCACGCTGAACGTGTTAATGTTTATTTATTCAATAAAAACAAATTTTTTCTCCACTTCGTTCCAAGTCCATATTTCAAAAACAAACTAGTTCCATGTTCTTATAAGCTTCATATTATTGTTTGTTTTCTTGAAGGATTTGATTTGACCCCTAACAATAAGTAGGTTACTTCTTTTTTTTTTGTAACATTCTGTATGTTAGTTAATACATTATAGTCGATCAATCATAATACGTAATTGTACAAAATATATCTGATATGAAATACCCACATAACTTGTATACTTATGTTATTTAACTTTTATACTTCTTTTATACGACATAGATACGAAATTGTTTTGAATAAAGAAACAAATTTAGGGTAGGTTGGGTTAGGTATTACAATAAAAAAAACCAGTTTAATAAATATTTACGTGATTTGTTGATTGATACCGAAATAATCTTCTCAGTGGCATGAAAAAAAAATCACAAAAGTCTTTATCATCTATGATTTAGTTGGTTGAACGATAGTCCGGAGATATGTAAGGTTCTTCAAAGTATATTTATATTTTGAGAAATAATAATATCGACCGTTTAATTATCGTAATAGATTTATAATTAATAGATTAATTGTAAAATTTATTAAGATTGATATTTTTATATAATCCAAGCGAAAAAGTTATGAAATGATAAACAAACAACAACTCGAGGTCCATTCAAAACAGTTAAAAAAGTATAGTCTGCAATTCATATAATTGATGTGGGTTCTGAACTGAAAATTTTTAACACGATTACTGGAAGACGACTACCTTAAAGTCATGAGAGTATTGAGTATACATTTACAGGAGCTTGAACCATGGATGAAATATCTTTGTTGATTGAGATTTAAATAATAATCTTCTCAGTAGCATGTAAAATTCGCATAAGCGTCGGGAAACGTTAAAAATTTGTACGATTTTCATTTAGAGGTTATGTATTGATATACAAAATTTCTCTCTCTCTCTCTCTCCGAGTTGTTTGGAGAAAACTATAGGAGATAGCAAAATAATAGAGAGAAGAACCTAGGTAAATTTTCCTCCCCACTCAGAAAAACTAATTCAATCAGAAGTTCAAAATTCCAAACCCTTCCAAAGTTAAATCCTTTTTCTGGCGTCAAAATTTAGATCAAAATAATTATTATACACTGTATATGAAAATATACAAGGTATATAAAGTTTAGTCCCGACTTTTGTAACGCTTGAAAATATTAATCCTTGACAAAAATGCTTCACAACGGTATTCATAAAATGGCCTAATTCGGCCATTTCCGCATGTCCGACCGTCTGTCCGTTTACCCGTGAAGTCGATAATTCAAAAACGAAAAAAGATAACAAGCTGAAATTTTTTGTGTGTGTTCTAGAGCAAAAAAGTAAGGTCAAGTTCGTTAATGGGCAAAATCGGAACATGTTTCCCCCGCTAGGATGGGGGATATATACGTCTTTGAAACCGTAAGAGATAGAAAAAAAATTTATAACAAGAACTTCTTCTCTTTAAAATAAACTACTTTTGTTTGAAAATTTTTTCCATAAAGTCAATAGTTTTCTCATAATTTATGGATTAAATGTTCCTCGAAAAGCGAATTGTTAACAATTCGAATACGCAAAATTTTTAACAATTCAATCACTGATATACAACTCAGTATATACTGGGTATACAAACAATTAACTCAGTTAATTGTTACATTACTTGTTTGACATAAATTTCCTACTCTATAAGAATTTTCTGAAGCTCGGGCATCGCCGGTGTTTTCAGCTAGTAGATAGATAATATTTTTTTATTACACGATTGGTTTGTATCAATTTGTTGGCATCCTTTTATTTGAAACAAATTCATATAGAGACAAAGCAACGGGCAAAATTAATTTTAATTGAAAATAAAAATATACCTAACAATTGTAACAAATGTGTGACAAATTCGGTTTTATAATAGATCTGGTATAATATTAAATTTAAAAAAAAAACACACACACACACACCTGTCTATATAACATCATTCACAATTAAATATTATAATTAATTAATATACCTACCTGTACAATATATACACACGTTTATAATAAAATAATAGTTGGATTAATTAATTAATAAAATTGAAAATTTAAATTAATAGAAATGTAATAAATATTAAATGAATTTTACACTTGTACACAAATCAAATCGAATGGAATAAATGTAGGTATTATAAATGCTCAACTGTTGTGTGCTGCCTCTGATGTGATGAAAATTAAAGGGAAAACAAAATAATGATTTTAATATACAATTTAAATGAAATAATTTGAAATTTAATTAAACACTAAATTATTTCATTTGTAAAACATCAATCCATTTATGATACTTTTATTTGATAAATAACAAATATTTCTTTTTTATACATTTTTTAAATATTTGTATATTTGGTCAAAATATAATTGAAAAAATGTTATAATTCAAAAAATGCAATAAAATGGAAAAAATAACGATGGTTTTGAAATCGCCAGAAATAGACCATCCATTGCTGTGTCTCAACCTTTTATATATAAACTTTGATTTTGACTAATAATCTTTGGAATGTGCTACGAGTTTTTTCATTAATGAATTTACATCCGACTTGCAACCCTGTAGTTTTAGTGAATTTTCGAAGAAAGTTTAGCTATTGAGATTGTACGGATGACATGATTTCTCAAACATATCTTCATGTGCTTGTAACCACTCTAACGGTCACAGTTTTGATCAGATCGAATGAAATTTGGTATGTGAGTTGATTTTGGTATTTTAACACTAAATTTGGTATATCTTTCTTAGTATCAGAAAAAAACAAAAATGTATAAGAAGCAAAGTAATTTTTTCTGTTACTTTATATAACATTTACAGAAAAATTTTCGATTTTACATTGAAAATTAAAATCCCAAATATCTCTTAGTATATTATTGTAATTAGTATATTACTATAACTGAATATAGTTGACGCAGCTCCTGCGTAACGAATATTTTTGTTAAAATATAATAGAAAATATAACTTAGCTAAAACATAATATGAAATATTGTATACATCAGGGGTGACCAACTTTGTGCACATAAGATCTACTTTCTATCAGTAAATATGAAACAGTTGTTATCCAAATGCACAGTATGGCTGAAAATTTGATTTTAAGATTTCACTTTCGTGATTTTTTTGGGCCAGGAAAATTTACTATTTAGTATTTGAAGCACTCTGTATATTTACCTACGTAAAAAACAATATAATTATTTTACGGGCCAATGAAACTAACGTCCAGAGGAATTAAAACCTGAGTAATTATTAATAAAATTTATTAATCGATATTAGTTACAGATAAAGACATATATTATAATTAATTTTATTGCTATAAAATTAAGTTTTAACCTAATTTTATAACTCTTTTGCTCCATCCAAAGTCTCATAATGAGGTGTATATCATGACAAAGATAATAATAATGAGTCTTCAATATGGGAATCAGTCTGGACTTAACGTTGTTTAGTCTGCGTTAACTTTTATTTTATTTCATTTGCAAAACATGTAGTATGAAAATGCCGATTCACACAGGTATATAAATCCGAAACAAGTATAAATAAATTAAATTTGTTGATATTGAGATATTTTTCTCGGTTAACGTTTTTCCAAAAATCTTATTCAAATTTTCTAGCTTGTAAGATTAAATCAGTTTGTAAAATTATAATATCATGTTCTAATACCTTTTGTTCCTGAATATGAATAGTCTACATTCACCGCGTTGCGTTCGATTACAAGTGTAACACATTAAGTCAAGACATGGTAAGTGATCGATTTGTTGGCCATCCCTGATATATATGGTCCCGGAATTTTGTATTTAAGCATTTTTGTTATTGATTAATATTCACTTCATTGATTTATAATTCTTATTTATTTATGTCTAATACAGTTTCTATTCGTTTTATTTATAAAAATAAATGCCTTTGGCAAATTAGAAATTGATTTTAAATAGTATTAAATAGGAAACACGTTCATATATTATAATTACTCGAAGTGAACAGATATTGTTTCAAAATCAATTAATTATTTTAACTTTTTATAAAATTTTCAGTTTTATAAATTGAAATATTTTTTATTTATCTTCATAACAAGCCATCAATATGTTTACCCAAATTTGATAGTTAAAAATCGATATGATTTTTCATTTTGTGACAATTTTTTCCAATCTAAATAGAATATTTTATGCGGCAAAATGAGACAAGAGGAAAAGTGTAGGGGGGGAGAGAGGGGGGAACTCTAATATTAACAGAAGTATTTGTAATTGAAATATTCTTATACTGAATAATGATGAATTATGTTCATCAGTATATGACTTGATGTGATATTCATTATAATTCGTTTCTGAATTATATAATTCTGGATTATAATGAATGAGGCACAATCTGACTATACAATTTTGAAAAATGGACACAACATTTGTGGTCCATAGTACTAATGAATGAATATTCTTTTACTCTACGGACCTTAAAGCTAATAGATTATATTACACGTTAAACCTACATGGTAGGTAGTTTATTTTATGTAGTGTAAATATTATGATACTTTATATGTAATATTCGTCAGAAAAGAATTTTATAAATAAATTATAACAACATTCGATACCTTTTGATGTAAAACTACTATATGTACACTTGGCCACAAAAGTTGATGTCATTTTAAAAAACTTTATAGTTAGTTGTGCCTTATTGATTCGGTTTTGAAAAAAAAGTGCTTCGGATAAAAGTTGATCATTATAAATATAGCAACAATATTTATTCGGGTTTTTTTTCTTCGAAAACCTAATGAATGAGGCACAAATTAACTATAAATTTTTTTTTAAATGATATCAACTTTTGTGACCGAGTGTACCTACTATGTGTAGACGTTTGTCTGTCTGTCCAACCACTGTTTGTATTAGTTTATTTCGCTACCTCTATGTATATAAAATAATAATATGTACACATGTAAACATAGTAAACGAAATAGGTAATAATATGTTTATAGATTATAAAGGCATGTGTATTATAAGTAGTAAACGAGCTTTACTTAGACTATAGGTATATACTTGTTAAATATATGTTGTATTACATGTATACTATGAACCCCAAAAGTTGATGTCATTTTTATAAATTTTAAATTTGATTGGTGCGTTATTAATTTGTTTTTCGAAAAAAATGTCTCGGATAAAAGTTGTTGTATTGAAACTTATTAAAAATAATTTTTTTTTCGACCCAACACATATTTAAAGTATATAATTATAGTAAAATATTTAAGATGAAAATATTTTTCTCCTTGGAGAAAGGGGTTGTTTTTAATAACTGCAAAAAGAAAATCTAGTTTTGATTTTTTTTTTCTTTAACAAAGCTTTTTGTTTTAAATCAAAAATAAAAAAAATTATAAAATCAGATATAATTTAATTTATAAAGAAAAGTATTGAGAAAAAAAAATCAAATATTAAATCAAAAGTCAAGTCAAGTGAAGCCATTTTTACATAAACAAGTATAATTTGGTAAACAAAGTAAGCTAGCTTACGGTGCCCTATATAAACAGAATTATATATGTTGTAAAATTGAATATAAATTTTAAATTGGCAATGGCCGTGTCAGTACCAAAGGACTGTTGTGCTGGTTCGATCCCAGGCGGGCCCTTATAATTTTTAATAAGTTTTATTAATGATCAGCCTCTCTGAATGCGTCCATGGTTATTATGAAACGGAATTAAAATATATTTTCAAAAACAATATTTTCCTAAAATATCAATATGTTCTAGATAGATCTATAAGGGGTAAAAAAGTCACAGGAATTGCTAATTAAAAATCAAATTTAAATTTGACATTGTTTAGTTTTAAACTACCATTGTTGCATTAAAATATTCAAAGTTTAAAAAAAGCGATTGTTCGATTAAGTCAATTTAAAGTCCGTTAAAAAAAAGAAGTAATTCAAATTCTTTTTGTTTTAAATCAAATAAACGTCAGGTTTGAGTTTCATAAAGTTTTTTGTTTTATTTAATTTTTTTGTCCCAAAAGTGCGTGTTGTTCCAATTGATATAGATTTAGTAAAATTTTACTAATATTTGAGTTTTCTTTTTATGTCGAGTATCGAGTAATCTGTTGTAGGTTCCACAGCGCTCCTTTTGAAGGCTAAAGAGAGCCAAGATACTGCGACTTTTATATGAATATTTTTTTGGAAAACCGAATCAATAAGGCACAATTCAATTATAAAATCGAAAAAAAATGACATTAACTTTTGTGGTCCATAGGTACATACTACAATATTAAATATAAACAAGATATCTAGTTCGTCGCTTTTAAACTTTTTGCCTGTATCTGTATGTTTCTAGTCTGTTTAATGAAACTTTTTGTCTATACTCTGTATGTACTACTGTTACAATGTTTTCCAACAGATATTATAGCGATGAGTTTTATGTGAGTAATAGTTTGTTTAATAAGGTAATGTATAAGCCAATTTTCAGACTTTCAATTCAATAATGACACATCTTTATTCATCTTTGAAGTTGAGTTCATCATGTATACATGATTTAACAAAGTTTGCTAATGACATAAATTTTATCATTTTTATCCAATTAGTTGGAAATCATTCGACACAGACATAGGAAAATGAAAAAAATTCGTTACGTAGGAGCTGCTTCAACTTAGCGAATTTCCTTAGAATACATAAATCACTCTCTAGCGGTCACAATTTTAGTCTGATCAAAATGAAATGTCGTATATGTTTTTAGTATTTGCAAGTCCAATTTTATAAATAAATGACATACGTCAAGGGGAATGGAGGGAGGGGGTATAAAGAAAGAAGAAAACACAAAATATGAAATATCTCTCTTAATATTAGAACAATCGAAAAATTTTATTAGTCCAACAAAGTTTGAACTTGAGAACCTTTTTTCAATATAGTTGATCAACTTTTTAGTATCTACAAAAGATTGACTCTGTCAAACTATTCGTTCAAGTGAATCATCGGTGATTTGTTTTAAAGTTGAAATATGTGAACCTTAGTTGACTCTCCCTTTCAACAGATCACGGGTGTTTATTGTTAGCCTTCCCTTCTCTTTTTATTATTTTTATACCTAATATATGTAAATATACAAGGTATATTAAGTTTGATCATGACGCTTAAAAATATTGATCTCAGACATGAATGTTTGGCATATGTGTTCGTAAAATGGCTTACTTCGGCCATTTCCGCATGTCCGTCCGTCTATCTGTGAGCCCAATAACTCAAGAACGAAAGAAAAAAGATAACGGGCTGAATTTTTGTGTGTGTTCTAGAGCAAACAAGTATAGTCAAGTTCGTTAATGGGCAAAATCGGAAATTGGCAAAAATGGGCATAACTGCGTGTCTTTGAAACCGTAAGATATATAACAAAAATTTAATTTAAAAAAATCTTGTTCTTTTTAAAATAAACAACCGTTCGAAAAATTTTTACATAAACTCAATAGTTTTCTCATAATTTGTGCTTAAAAGTTCCTCGAAAAGCGAAAAATATGCCCATCTTTATTAAAACCTAGTTAAGAGATTTTTTTTAAATTGTAGGACAATTCAAAAATTGTTAACAATTCAAACATTGAAATTCAACTCAGTATATACTGGATATTCAAACAGTTAACTCAGTTAGTTGTTATATTACTTGTTAGTTCTTCTTTTAATATACTTTCGACGCCATTTCTATTGACAATTTTATTAAAAAATGTGAACAAATACTAATCCAAGTCGTTTTTATTCATCAACTAAAACGTTTTATTAAACTTGAGTCGTGAGAACGTTTCATAAACGAAATGATCGCATTATTATTTTTTTCTTTTTTGAGAAGACGCTCATGAGCTTTGTGTTGAAAATTTGACTGTGTAAATTACAAATATCGAAACTCCATAAATGTAATTTTTGTTTCAGTCAGATATCTCCAAAGGTTAAAACAATATACACCGATGCATTGTTCCTATAAGACCACATAGATAAATTATGGCTGAAGAAACTATATAAATTTTATTCCTTGTGGCATTTATTTAATATTACATTTTATCATTTATAATACGAAAATTCAATTCAAAAATGTATTATAGAATAAAAGATAAAAAAAAAAAAGTATCTAAAATTCATGTAAAACTTCATGTAATATTTCTAATCTCTTGACATTTAGAAGATCTTGTAAAATTAAAAAGTTCAAAAAGCTCATACTTCATAGGTAGGGTAAAAGTTTATCGTGTTTGAACATAATTTACATTAGTTGTGTGTAGTGATGATTAAACGTATAAAAACTTTGTAAAGATTGGTAATATGGTTAACAGCATCATAACAATTCTTTAATCACCGCTGCAGAATTGCCGTATAATATAAAACACGTATTATACTGTTTCTTTATAATGAAAATAAATAGTGTGAAATGTAATATGGTTCAAGAAATTTTTCTGGTAGAATATATTGAAGTAGCAAAATTTTTCACATATACAACGAATTTACATTTAATTATATTTTGGTGTCTTTTGTCCCTAAAATTTCCTAAAAAACGAAGCTTGAATAGGGAAGGCAAAAGCAATTGTGCTGTTGTTAACGTAAAATGGCTTGCGGAAAAATCAGAACTAATCTGAAATAAGATTATTGAATGGGATATTGAATCAACAAATTTTAATTAAGGAAGTTCAGTTGCTACGCTGAAGTCAAATGAGTACTATCTTTAATAAAATTTATTTAGGATTTGAAAAAAGTTGTAAAAGTATGTCAATAATCTTACAACGATTTATAACCTTTTTTTATTTGTCCTAAATATTTTAAAAGTATTTATTGGAAAATACCAGGAAATTGTAAATTAGAAATTAATTTGACTTAATGTGACAGATCTGACAGTAAACTATGTTTTATATTTGTGTGTATGTGTATATTATTTTAGTGTGTGTGGTCGCCAGTTTTCAAAATAAGGTGGCAAAAACAAACCTAACAAAAAAGTTTTTATTTTTTTAAATAATTAATTCAGATGTTCGTCAACACCATTTTTTTAATGCAATTATATAAACTGCATACATCAAAGAATATTTATAAACATTATTCATGATGGTTTCTACTTTAATAATATAGTTATTCTAATTTTAAGTACAAAATAAATTCTGTTCTCCATAAGACGCTGTGTTCAAAGTTTGATTTTTAATCGATAATTACTCTTTGAAATGATCGTCAACAGGTGTTCAATTTTTGAGGGAGGATAACTACTGAATTGAGCTGCTCAATATACTAAAAAAAAAATTTTTATCTACTATCAAGCTTCATGGATGAACGTCCTTAAGTACTCATCTTCAAACTGCGAAAACATTGAAACGTTACTTCATTTTTTAGTTTCAATGAAAAAAACTAAGAATTAATAATTTCGTATATTGCACATAAGCGTAATATAAAGCTCGTAACAACGGCTATTTATACTTAATAGATCTCAACGAAACTTGCACTATCGGCAATTCACGGAAGCAGGAATGACTATATCCTATATTGATGACATTTGGCGACGGCATATTTCGATTACGATCTTTCATAAATCAGTGAGAAATCTCAGTACACAAAGTTCAGTACCCTTTATTTAAAAAAAAAGAATAATTTTTTGGTCCAGATTTTGCTACTTTTCTTTCACAGGCTAAAAATAACGTTTTCTAATAAATCCCGAAAAAATTTTGACCGTTTAGAACGCGAAATAATTAATAGCAAAGTATTCATTCTCTCACTCCCTCTCATTAAAAGCATGTAAAACTTCATGCACGCCCAACTGTATCTGTTGTATTAATAAAAATTTGTTTACAACTTTTTACCCGACTCCAAAAGTGAATCTAAAAAAATCTGTTATGAAACAATGCACTAAAAAGTAAAAAATAATTGCGTTATTTATTTACTTCAATTTACTTATAAATATCCATTTTTTCAAATCAAATATATTTGTTTTTGGAGTTGGTGCCAGCCAATGTTAACAAACATTTAATTTCACTTTAACTACAAAGCATTTCATAATCTTACGTAAACAACTTTAAGTAAAATAAATTATTATATTTTTTTTGTACCAAAGTAAAGTTTTAATTAATAAAAACTTTTTGTATACATAGTATTGGGAACTTTAGCACTTTGGATATGTTCTCTGGTGGGTCAATTATAAACTATAATTAGTAGGTCGATGTTTCCTCTTCGGACAAGTTTCATGGCCGCAAAATTTAGTAACTGCTGCTAGTAGGTTGAAATAATAATCCACGTCTCTTAACAGAGATCCAAATACAGATAAAATTTATTAAATATAATATAATGATAAACATTTATTTGAATATGGAAACGTCATTAAATAAAGATATAATTAATTCAATTCCCATTTCTAGTGATAAATAATATAATTAATAAATTAAAATGTAAATATTAATAGAATATTAAATTTTCATCTGTAACATAAATTTACAAGTCATACATTTGATTTCAGTTAATTAACCATAAACAACAAAACTTCGGTTATATCTACCAGGTAAATAATAAGGTGGTTGTAGATATAGGTATATATATATATATATATATAAATAAATATTATATGTTTAGTACGATAACTGTTGTAAGATTTACTGTTGTTCAAGGATATAATGAAAATACGGACAGGTAAACAACATACCAAATTAATTGGTTTATTCTGAATGACATACTAATTACAATGCAAGGAACATCATATCTACCATATGTTCACTTCTATATTATAAACAAATGTTTTTAGTGAATTTTCTTAAGAAAATTCAGCTATTGCTTTTCTACTATTCCAAAATTAATAATATCTTACGTAAATCTACAAAAACTAATTTGTAGTATGGGCCAGAACAATAGCGCTCAATTTTCAAAATTTTTTAGTTGATTTGTAACTTACTTATTCGGGTTTTGGGAAAATAAACTATTGTTGTGTTTTTTATGTCCAATTAAAATTTTGTCTGAATTTTCGAATTTTTCGAAGGGATTTTCTCACTTTAAAACAATCGCAAAAAATCGGAAAATAAATTTTGTTCCGGATTTGAATGAAATGTTGTATGTAAGATAAATTGGGGTATCCCTTGGAAAAAATGCGAAAAAAGTGAAGAAAATTTTTTTTCTCGTTTTTAATAATAATCATTTTCTAAGGTAATTTTAACCCAAACAGAACGAAAATCAGGTTCATTTTAACGTGTGACCATCACATTTCAAAATTTTCCCTTCTCAATTCAAAAATTTTTTAATTTTTGCACGATGGGTCTGATCTCTTGAAAAAAAAAATTTAGTTCAATTTTTTCGATTTTTTTAAGGGGTACCCCTTGGAAAAAATGCGAAAAAAGTGAAGAAAATATTTGTTCTCGATTTTAATAATAATCATTTTCTAGGGTAATTTTGACCCAAACAGAACGAAAATTAGGTTCATTTTAACGTCTGACCAACACATTTCCAAATTTTCCCTTCTCAAATCATACAGTTTTGAATTTTAGCATGATGGGTCTGATCTCTTGAAAACCGTTAATCGTATCGCATTTTAATCAACGCCATCGATTTCGCTAGGTCCAAATTAGCTTTTAACAAAGTTTTTATATCAAAATCGAGGACTAAAAAATTTTGTTCAATTTTTGCGATTTTTCTTTTCATAAACTCAATATATACCGAGAACTGCTTAACCAGTTAGTTGATATTTTCATTTGTTTTATATTGCATTTAGATTATACATTATTGATTCGTGTCTATTTACAAATAGTGTGGTCGACCTAATATTATTAGTATTACTTAACATTCATAATTTCAAACATTATTAAATCAAGTTGTACTTCATAAACTATACCAAAGTCAGATGTTTACATGGAACAACTCACCGCAAATATTTTATAATACATCACCATTCAACACGAAATGAAATGTGTATAAAATAACTCGTTAAATAAAATGATGATTGATTTAAGACATTACATCATTAAATTTACATTTTTATTCTTTGAAATTTCCTGAAATATGTAGCGTAGGTATCGTTTATTAAGATTTATTTTTAGACTTAATTGAAATAAATGGTGGGAGTATATGATAATCTATATTCTATTTTCGAATTAAAAAATCGGTCAAATTCAAGTGCTTAAGAAATTTGTATGATTATTTATTTGATTTTTCATGTTTTTTTGTATTTGTTTTGGAGAGCATATTTTAATACAAGGGAAAATAACAACTGACTGAGTTTATTGCTTAAATACCCGGTATATATTGAATTGATGAAAAAAAGTTTCAAAGTTGTTTCTTTTCAAAAAAAAAAGGAACATTTTATGTCCCTAAATTTTTATAAATTTATTATTTGTTTATACTCATGCGTCACAATACAATACTTGTTTTCTATTTAGGTTACGTAAGACAAATACGAGAGAACTGGCGTATACTTTCTAGACAAATGTCATTTAATTTTTAATTAAATATTGATGAGAAAAAAATTAACTTGTCAACCAGGAATCTAACCTTGGCCCTCTGGATAGATAGGTTGTTGAGGCTGCCCTGGACGGGCTACACTTCGACCATAAGGTTCATTGTGATGCCTAAGGATGTGAGGATGTGAGTGTAGTGGAAGGAATTTTTGTGTATAGACTAGAAATCGGTAGGATATGCGGCTGCAGCCGACTATGATAGGAACTATGCCGAAATTCATCTGGAGTTCGTGAAGGAAACTGCAAAAAACCTTCTCAAGCATAGTCGGTTACTTCGTTCTTGTCCATACGTACATAATAATTGACAAACTGCCGATGTCGGGATTCGAACCCACAACCTCCCAGTTTCCAAGTAAGCATACTCCGCAGACTTTTTCATATCATTGGTGGTAACTTTTGTTGTCAAATATCAACATACTTATTCATATATTATTGTTTCAAACAAAAAATATTTATTTAAAAAAAGTCACATTTTGCGTCTTCAAATTTTTGTTCCATCTCTTTCGGTTTCAAAGGTAGACAGTTTTGCCCAAACATGGTTCGATTTTGCGCATTCACGAACTTGAAGTTACTTGTCAGCTGTGGAACACACACAAAATTTTAGCTGTTTATTCTTTATCTTTTTTCGTTTTTGAGTTATCGTGTTTTTTTTTAATCTCCTACGATTTTCAAAAGCTTTGCTCACTCACTTCTATTTTTCGACGTCTGCAATAATTATAGCAACGCTTTAAATAACTGTGAAGGGAGTGAAAATCCAAACAAAATCTGTGTTGAAATTATTTTCTTGTTTCGTTTGAACATTATACGGCAATATTTTAAACTTATCATAGCCGTCGTTTAAGGTTATGAATTTGAGTTCTACTAGCGCTAAATGTAATATCTTTTAAAATCTGCCAGGAAACTTCGATATATATAGAATTTAAAGGTGTTAAATAGAATCTGTCACATAAATGGATATCAAAAGATTTATAATCCTAATACCAAAATAAAGTAAAATATATAAAAATATCGTAGAATATTTTTAATTAAGTTCATAACTTCATAATAATAATTTAGAAGTAATAACTTTATGATCAACATAATTTTTTCTTTCATTGAGAAAAATATCTGACGTAAAATATTATCACTACTTTCTTTATCCATAATACGTGTAGATTGGTTTAGGAAATTGGTTGACATCAATAACGTGTCCAATCCACAGTATATGCTTTCTTCATTTCATTTATATAACAAATCGCGCGATGTCATGTTTTTTCTATTTAACGATATTATACAATGTATTATATTAGGAGGACCATACACACTAAGAAATTTTCACAAATGTGAATACGTTAAATATTAATGAAAAAAAAAGAGTAAAATTCACTTTTCATATATTCATTGTTCGTATGTTTGCCTTTCGGTTATATTATACCAACGGAAGTGACTAGCGTTTACTTCATTTGACATTTAGATAGACAGATATATCTAGGGTATATAAAAATATTGCACTTCGACTTTATGGTCCATTGTGCTCCACCTTCTACTTCAGTTTGACGAGATTCGCTTTTCCCATATGTTGATTTGGGAGAATTTGAACATTTATGTAATATGTCTGAACATTGATAACATTCTTTGACATCAAATACTTGATACCAAACAAAAAAATGAGACAGGTACATATTAATATTGTTTCTATGAATCAGAAATACTGTATTTGTATTCCTGTATCTTTTTATTTTAAAAAATAAATGTATGTTTTTGTTAAACTCATGTACTACATAATGTTGAAAATTTCGTCTCCCAATGGCTAGTCATTACGATTACACCCTGAATGCCACTAACAACTGGGCATATTTGGTGTTTTTGTTTGCTTGCCGTAAGCCACGGAGATTTATATAATTGTAATTTTGTTTTGTTTTTGAAATGAGCCATAGGTATGAAATTAATGCCGTAGAATACTGTAGGAGTACCGAGTACCATTCTGAGTCGTCCAATTGGAAGTCTACTCGGAACTGGGAGGTTGCTGGTCCGATTCTCCTAATGGCGGCAGTTTGTCAATTAAATTAATGTATTGGGCGGATAATTGACTAAACGGTCGGCGTATGGACAAGAAAAAAAGTAACCGACTATGCATGTGATGGGTTTCTTCAGTTCCACAAACTCCGGAACAATTTGATGACAAACTCCGGATGAATATCGGTATAGTTTCTATCAAAGTCGGCTGCAGTCGCACAAAGTCTAGTCTACTTACAAATTTCTTTTCTTTTAGAGGTCGGTAAAAAAGGTCTAGAAAGGCCTACTTGCCAGGCTTCGATCTCCCTTCCGCTACTACTACTATCACTACTGTAGTTGTTCAAAATAAACAGACTATGTTAGATTCATTCAACTATATTCTAAACCAGTGATTCCCAACCACTGTGCCGCGGCACTTTTGTGTGCCGCCAAATTCTTAAAATGTGCGGTCAAATTTTAGAAATTTATATAGGAATGTATTAACCAACATAAAAATGAAAAAAAGATCGAGACTGTTAAATGTAGAAGACGATATGAGAGTAGCATTGTCATTTTTTCGACCAAATATAAATGAAATTATCAAAAAACATGAAGCTCAAATTTCTCGTTAAAAGTATTCTTATTATTAATTTGTAATTAATCCCTTAATAAACGTACTGTTGTTTTTGTAGTACATATTATTTTATTTTACATTCAAAATTATTAAAATAAACTATTTTACACTTTGTATTATAGGTTAACAACTTTTAAACTTATATTTTTCTTTGTGTGCCGTTAAATTTTGAAATCGTTAAAAGTGTGCTGCGACAAAGAAAAGGTTGAAAATCACTGTTCTAAGCCATTATCGATTCATAACTGATATAGGTATTTTGGTTGCATTTATCTGATAGTGTATGGACCACTATACAGTTACCATCCTACTGACTAAAACTACAAGACGTATTAAACTAATACAAAAATGGACGACAACTAATCTATATAACAAACCTGTACATCTGACGATTTATATGAACACACGAGAGTACAGCGATCGGATACTACTACTACGATATAGGTCAAATTCGTTGGAAGATGATGATGATGACGATGTTGAAACATGTCGATGTCTTGACGTTTGACAAATTTATCATTACTGATCACTGTTAAATTGTTTTTGTATCGTTATTTACAATCTTTGTATGTTACAGTTTATATGATCATCTCGTAAAAATCTTTTATACGCTTCTACATCTTACTTACTACTTTTGCTACTTTATTTTATATACTATATATCAAATTCTATTATAGAATATAATAAATGGTATGTCTATTTACATGCTAGCATAGTCTCACATAAATGTGGTAATTGATTTTTAAGGAGTTTTACGGTCAATTTGAGATACCATAATGAAAAAATTTGTTTTAACAACTTCTCTTCTATATATTCACAAAAAATAATTTAAAATCGGTTCATAAATGACGGAGTTCTGAGGTGACAAACATTAAAAAAAAAAAATACACACGAATTGAGAACCATCCTCCTTTTTGAAATCGGGTTAAAAAAAAGGGTGTGTGCTGGTACTTATATACGCACGTCAGACGTTATACTTTTTAGAAAATAATTTATTAAAACAATATTAAATAAGATCAACACTACTGTTAAGACATAAACGTTTAATAAAAAATTAATTTAGTGAAAAACTACAATAAAATATATTATCTATTATATACTCCCGTTCAATAAAATTGAACAGATCTGAACCGAATCATTCTCTCACAATTTTGATTATTCTTGTAGTAAATGTTTTTTACTATACTTCCATTTCTTTTTTCACACTTAAAATATATACTACTTATCTTTGTTTATAAATGAATAATTATACAGAGAGTGGCAAAAGTGAGGGGTTTTATGAAATGTAAATAATATAACATTTCAGGTCTATTCAATTTTATTGAACGGGAGTGTATCTAAAACGAATGATGCTACATTTTATCTTGGTAGAACAGAACCAACATCACTTCGTCCGTTAAAATTACAGTTTGAAAGAATGGCATTAAATCCATTATTTACATTAGAATCAGATTTAGTGAAATTTATCATGACCAAGCCAAGTTTATCAATTTAAACATTTAATTTACGAGGCCATAAAAATGATATCATTGATAATGTGGCTCGTAATTCTAATATTATTCTTTCATCAGAAACATGGAGTAATCATGATGAAGACATTACTGTACCTAATTTCAACTGTATAGCCAAATTTAAATGTTCTAATGTAAATCTATTGGTGGTTAGGCTATTTACCAAAGTAATAACGATTATTCGTTGTTCTATAATGAATAGGTAATATTGTCTTGTATTTCACACAAAATTATTGTCCACTGAAGAGTGGAATTAGTTATGTGACAGGCTTACTTGTTGTCTGTTTTGTTGAGCATCTAATGCAGTGTTTATCAACCTTTTTTTTTGTCGCGGCACACTTTTAACAATTTCAAAATTTGACAACACACAAAGGAAAAGGTAATTTTAAAAGTTGTTTACTTACCTATAAATACACTGTGTAAAATAGTTTATGATAATAATTTCGAATGTAAAATAAAATAATATGTACTACAAAAACAACAGTACGTTTATTAAGGGATTAATTACAAGTTAATAATAAGAATAATTTTAATGACAAATTTGAGCTTGATATTTTTTTGATAATTTCTTTAATATTTGATCGTAAAAATGACAATGCTACTCTCATATCGTTTTCTAAATTTAAAAGTCTCGATCTTTTTTTCGTTTTTATGTGGGTTAATACTTTACTATATACATTTATTAAATTTGGCGGCTCACAGAAGTGCCGCGACACAGTGCTGGAGAATCACTAATCTAATGTATACATACATAAATTTAGTCTTTCTAATGTATGACACACATTTTTTAATAAATGTCTCCCAAGTACTGTGCAATAGAGCAGGATAGAAATCTGAGTAACAAAGATCAAGTTAGTGATACATCAGTTGAATGTTACTTCGGAGGTTATACGCTGAAAATGCACTCCGACCGGATTCTCACAAGTATACTACTAATAAATACGCCATTCACGTGAGAAGAGCAAAACATATAATCGCGATAGCATGTAACTAGACACAAAGTATAATAAATATACTTACAATTTTTACGTATATATAATGGATTAGTCAGCGATTATGTATATATGGGATGACATTATCATTTTTTTTTCATATTTTTTTTTATGAACAAACACAAATATTCTCTAAGTTCTCGTTCTTTCGACTATTTCTGATAGTGATGTATTTTATGTGTGTTATCTTTGTTTAGGTTAGCAATTTTTTGTTTCTTTCTTTAATTCTATTATCAATTGCTAATTATTTTTATATGGACTTTTTTTTTTTATCGTTAATTGACATTTTATGACCGAAAATATATGAATGACGACAAAAAATATTGTCGTTGTATAATTCCGATCGAAAAAAATGGTCTGTCTAAGTTTATAAATAAATGAAAAGAGTTCGGTGTTTTTCATTCGATTTTTATACCCTATATAGAAACATTAGTATTATGTGAGGACTCTTGTTGCAAAGTGGATAAAAAGAAATCGATGTCGATTTAATATTTAGAATCGATAATTTGTATCAAAATATGCAAAATAGTTATATATTAAATTGAATTCAACAATGCTTGCGAGATACGAGATGTTTATTTATTTTTTCTTAAAAACTTTGATCTCACAAATAAAAATCGTTGCTGGATCATAGCTTTAAAGTATGTATTCGAATATTTTGATGTGGATTTGAGAGGTAAAATATGTTTTTATTCAGGAAAAAAGTATTTTTTGTGTGAAAAATTCCCCTCTATGGGAATTTTCTATAATTCGAGAACAATATTTTCGGTTATATATTTTTTAATGTTAAATAATGGTGTAAAACAGATAATAATTAGAGGTGATGGAAAAGCGAACGGATTTAAGTCAATTAGTAATATGTTTAATAATAAGCGACGTTCCGACGTTATAAATAATCAATTATCCTATAATCTCTCTCTATATATATATATAAATAAAAAGGAAATGTGTTGTGTGTATGTTTGACGTATTGATTGGAGAAAACTATAGAAAATAGCGACATAATAAAGAGATAAATTGACCTTACGAACCCGGAAAACAATCAAAAGTCCAGAATTACAAACGTTTTCTGACGACAATTACTCTTTCTAATGGCTAGATATTTAATACAGTTAATAGTTTAAATAGAAATACCTGCATTAACAAAGTTTTGTGAATAAATTATTTCTCAAAAAATTTAAAATATAAACAAAAAATAGGCGCATTCGATGTCAAAATTTAGGTAAAAATTATTATTTTTATATAAATTAACTTCAATTCGTTTATAAATATTAACATGATTAATAACTTCACGTATCTTAAGAAAAATAATTGCTATCACTTAGTTTGCATAGAGTTACTTTTTAACCCGACTTCAAAAAGGACGATGGGTCTCAATTCGTCTGTATTTTTTTTTTCATTGAATAGCTCGTATTATATTATCGATAAAAAACAAATTATAACTATTTTAAATGAGAAATATTCAACTAAAATTAAATTTAAACTTTTTGATGTGTTTAATATATAAATAAATTGTTATAAACAACATTAAAAGATATAAAATAGACATATATATATATATATATATATATATATATATATATATATATATATATATATATATATATATATATATTTTACTACAATCACATACGGTGAAGAAAACATTCATTTTCTCTCATAAACTTCATTTGTTTTATTCTTACATTTTATATATCAACTAAATGTGTTCGACGTTTTATACTCATACATAACATATACATGCATACATACATACATACATACATACACATATAACAGTTAATGTTAGTATACATTTAAGATTTATAAGGATGTAATGCTTTATGTTAGGTATAGATTGATTGAAACTGCTGTCTGATTGATTTTTAACAGAAGGTTTGAAAATCCTATCTATTCTTTGAATAGGATTACATTATACTTCAGTAATTTACACCAAATTTGATCCTATGAATACGTAAGGGTGTCGGTAATAAATATATTTCCGAATTATTTTCGAAGTCTTCATTCTAAAAGTTCTCTCCATGACAAAAAAAAACCTGTTCCATTTCGGGTAATAATTTACTTTTCTTTCTCTAATAGTAAATGCGAGTTTTTGAAATCTGCGAGTTTTTGAGAAAAATATAAAGAGGTACCTTTCTTATTTCGTGAGGATTTCGAAAAATTTTACGTGTTAATTCTAAAATATTTTTAATGAAAGTTTTTATCCAAATTTTTAATAGTATATATGAAATTACTTGTTCGTAACCCACTGTTACATTACTTGCTTCTGCATCGGTTCCATTTCTAAATCCATGAACTTTAACCCCCAATTAAATGTAATACAAGTTAAATGAAACACATATCTCTGTATATATAAAGGAAATATGTTATAATGTTGTATGTTTGTGTGTTTATTTGTCCGAATTGTTTGGGGAATACTATAGGAGATAATAATAATGATGAGAGTCTTCGGAAAATTTTACAGTTAAGAGTTCAAAACCGTTCTAAATTTATAACAGTTTTCTGACTGGCCAAATCTACTAGAGTGTAGTTAATGGCGACTAGAGACTTTTATAGAGTCCGTTGCGAAGCACTGGTGAACGAACTAATATTTTTACCCGATGTATGTTAGTGTGTTCATCTGTTCACGTATAGCTTCTAAGCTTCTTAAGATATTATTACAAATGATGTGTCGTTAGCTTCGCCTTAGATTTTCGCCAGTCATAGGGTATGTGACGTCATATTAAATTCAAGGTGGCGGATATGACTTACATAATACACTAAGCAACAATACAAATTTCACAAATACATCGAATTTGATATCAAATGTATGGTTTTGATTAACATATTCTTAATATTAAAAAGTTATAAATGTATAAGTTTAAAAAAAACTAAACCCCGAAAAAAGCGATTTGTAAATATTTCTCGTTGTCAAAGGCCCAACTGCGATGCACAAACCAAAACTGTAACAATTCTCCCGGTCTTCAATTACGAAAAATCTGTGCAAGGCTCTTCAAAACTTGTTTCGTGCTTTTTTCGCACTCGGGGTTAGGTTTTTTAATCTTATTTATATAAAATGTATCCAATCAGTTTGTACTCTGTCAATTTAACTGTATACATAAACAGACATATGTACACTAAATAACATGTAAATATCTACATTACATTATGCAAATACATATATATATATATATATATATATATATGTATATATTGAAGTGAAAACTTTCGAGTACTAAATACATCTTAAACTCTAAGGTTGTTTGTTTGCTTGCATGTAGCAGTTATAGTGAATGAGAGTGCATCTTCATAATATAATGTTCACTTCGTTTTGTAATGGTAGGTAGAACGGTATCTTTACCACTTGTAATGGGATGTTTTACTCTCAAATCTTATAGTCTTTATTATGGTGGTTGTGTTATATGTGTGTTTGTTGGTCGAAATATATTCTTCTCTCTTGATTAGAATATTACATTGTATTTAAGTAAAACGTCAACTTGTTCCTCAACTTGTTGTAATGCATATAACAACCTAATAGCTGTCTATCTGTCTATCTGCCGCTGCACATAGAGATAAAGACGAATATAATGTAACAATGGATTTATGTATGTATGTATGTAGTATGTTTGTTACGAAAATGCTTAAAAGACTGTATGTATATAGGTAGGTAGGTACTTGCAAAATAATAGTTTTCATTATCAAGAGAGCACCTGTGTTGCTTGTTACAATTATTATTTTCTAAACAAGACAAGTGTAGATTTATGATTCATTATGTTTGTTTTTGTGAAATTTTATTATTTTCAGTATAAAACAAAAACATATACTTGTCAATAATTGTCACAGCTAATGATATTGTGATATGAAAGTGTCACGTTCCGACGTCACCAGTGTAAAAACTTGACTATTTTATAGAGAAATGTTAATTCGGCCTGTTTTATAGAGAAGGTAATCCTACCGTCCCTTGAGTATAGTCAAATTAGCATTGGCTTAAGTAAAATTTTATAAAATAAACATTTTTTTATATATTTTAAAATTGGTAAAATAAATTTTTGCTAATATTAATATACTATTAGATACACAAAGAGACTTATAAAAGGCGAACGAAACCGTCCAAGGATAAAAATTAAAAATTTCAAATGTTAATGTTCTAATTTGTTGAGTAAAATGGTTAAGTTGTAAAGTATATGTTAGTTATATTAAATAATTATTATTTAAATAAATAATAAATATATGTAAAAGATATAATTGATCTTTATTAATTAAAATTGATATTTAGAATTTCATTTATGAATTGTTATTGTTTTTTTGTGTAAATTACCAAGGTTGTTAACATTCACAGCAACCGTGATAATAGAGGGAAGTTATAGTTGAAATGCAACAGATAAAAATGATGAACAAAATTATAATAATAATTTAATGATGAAGCGACACCGCTACAAAGTCTTATCATAAGGTTACGTGTTAAATGTTGAGTGTTAATTCGGTTTCACCATTATCGATAAAAATGCTATATATTATTAGCGATAACCATAAAATCTATTATTATTTAACCGTTAATTTGTCTGTGGTCGGACTATCTTAACTAGTTTCTGTCTAACCGATGCAAAAAAAAGGAACCGACTTCCCTTAAGACACCAGAGTGATAGTGCGGCTAGCGCGAACACTTATTCTAGCTCCGCAAGTAAGAAAAACTTAAAAAGTCATAGTTTGTAGGAACATTCTGATTTTTTAGGGTAAATTTCTGCTACTTATGGACCTCTTCTATCTATAAAAATGTGCAAGATCATGTTAAAACAAACTATAGGTATTAGATGGATAGACGTCTTAGGTAAGGTTAAGTTGCAGTGGCTATCCTGGATGATACACACTTAGACCGCGAGGCCCTTTGTGATACCGAAGTGGGGCTGACGCATCCTTGCTACTACTCCTTAAACTATTTGGAGCCGTTCAGATACAGCAATAGAGCTTTGAAGCCGACCTCACCTTTAGCTCAGTGAGGTCGTCGAGGAATAGTTGACTCAAAAGGGTGAGTCTCATCATACTAAGAGCTGGGCAGTTTGTACTTCCCCAAAGAAACGCGATTTAGTATAGAGTTCTCAATAGAAATTTATCGTTGTGCAACATATCCAATAACAATCCTCATTTTGAAGAAAATTGGGTTATCTTGCTAGATTAAATTGAGGAATAGAATAAAATAAATAACCAGGTACGTATTTTCTTTACACCCTGTATATAAAAGAGAATCTCTATAAGAATT
This sequence comes from Nineta flava, assembly GCA_963920215.1. NCBI lineage: Eukaryota > Metazoa > Arthropoda > Insecta > Neuroptera > Chrysopidae > Nineta > Nineta flava. Next base: position 111,144,782 of record OY986041.1, read on the forward strand.
GTCATAATTTAATGATATCGAAGTGAACATTTCGTGGCCATTGACAAAAATAAATCGCGATATATTTTAGTTGCACAATGTTTAAAGGATTTTATAGGAAAAATAAAGAAAATTAAAAAAATTTATTACAATACATCTACACAAAAATGTTTTTAAAACACGAAATAATCTCTTTTATAATGGTACTTTAACAAACTTGAAAGTAGTGTTCTAGAAAGATGTTCGAACATCGACCTCAAGTCGTTTTTTTTTTTCGATTTGAACAAAATTTAGTATTATTACCCTAACTAAAAACATCCACTTTCCATTTTCACATGCAATAAAGTTAAGAATTTCAACTCAACAAAACATTATGGGTGAGTACTGCCGACAATTCTAAAATAGTTATTAAGATGTTGTTGAAAAATTCTATTCTAAAATTTTACTCCAAAACCATTTTAAAGTATGAAAAGCTTTTAAGAACATAAATAATATTCACACGTGTGGAAAAAAGTTTTTATATGGGTAAATACAACTATTTGTATCAATTCCGTTCTTTTTTTCTCTGTACTTTACAATTGAGTAACGAGAAGAAAGTACGTGAAACATTAGATTTGTTTTGAAAAGTTTCCGTTTTATGATGGAATAAATAAATTATTTTTGAAACAAATGTTGTGCTAATATATTACCTTTTTTTGTCTTCTTTTTTATTTAAAAATATCTTAAAAAACATATTTTCATTTTTTGAATTTTTATTAGGTTTTTTTCTCGCATTGTCTATTTGCCTTAATTTTCAAATTCAAACTTTTTTTGCCAGGAAATATATATTAGTAATAGGTTTTCTTATATACGTATAAATGCATCTATTTAAAAATATTTTCACGTGTGAACTGTGAAAATATTTCCGGCTCCCATCTCCGAGATAAAATACAAACCAGTTTCTAAGTCTAATCATAAGTTTTATCAAAATCGGTCCAGCAGTTTTTGCGTGATGCTCGAACAAATAAACAGGCAATTTTATAATAGTAGAGATTAAAAAAACCCCCGACGATACAAAGTGATTATGATTCGTTAAAAAGTGGAAGCGTTGGTTAGAAATTTTATATGGTATTAAAATATTACCCAACACTTCCCATCTTTCTAATTTTAAAGAACACCATCTGGGATAAGAGCCGAATAACATAGTCCTCTTTTTGCGTCTGAGGTTTAAAATTATACTTAAAAATAAATATATTGCGGTTAGTATGTCTGTTCATTTATTCCCGCATCAATCATGATGCGATTTTCGCCGGATGGAAGAGAATTATATTGAGCAATTAGCATATTATTCGTAAAATTTTTGTATTTAATGCATCCATAGCAGTGTGGTAATTCTAACTACTCAAAACCTAACTTTGAACTTTCAAAAAGTTAAGAAAAGGGTGTAATTATAGCCTTAATTTTTTTTATGGTACAATCACGCGAGTTGAGTTTCAATTAATTTTTAATAAATATAATTATTTGTGAAATATTAGGTAATTTTAAATGCTTTATGGTATGGTACTCCCGTCAGGAATAACCGATTCGTGTTGAAACGTTGATACGCACTTTTTGGAAGTATTTTATTTTAAAAACTACTTTACTGTAGTTCTGATTAAGATGCTCATATCATATATATTTATTCATACAAAACATACACTCCCGTTCATAAAAATTGAACCAGTTGAAACATTATTGTTACTTTATGTAATATTATACATATATTTAGTCAAATTCGAATGGGGCATATTGGTTCAATTTTTATGAACGGGAGCATATACTAGATCAAATGATGTCACGAGATGAGAATGATGCCTTCCTTATATTGTTTCGAATTTTGTGAGTTAGTAGTGTACTTGCTTCTAGATCATGGACTAAAATATCTAGGTATCTTTGTAATGAAATATATATGTTCCTAAGTTACGCCTAGTATCAACCTACAAACTTGTATTTGATTATTAAATATTGAGGCTAAATATAAACATTCCACAAATTTGTGTTTAATTAACAAGTCTGTAATAAGAAGGTTTTGCTCTAGTAAGAAGCAATAGTCACGAAATTTATAAAAAGTAATGCACCCTTACTACATACAATCAAAACACATGGAACTCGCTTTGAACAACGTCTAACGACAAAAGACAAATATTATAAAATTGAAAGCAATTTTTGTCACAGTTAAAAAGTACTTAAACAATTGATTCGTTTTACTCAAATGTTGTCCAAAAGTGTCACAAAATGTAAGTATATGCTCGAAAAGACATTTCAAAAGAATGATTCAACTATTAATTATAAACGATTGTAGGCAATGGAACAAACTAACAAGTTTCACAGAGAACTAGTGTAACAAATTTTTTTCTGTGGGCATTATGATAATGTCATAAATATATTTTTAATGGATTTTGAATAAAATCTAGTGACAGTAGTATAGTTGTAAATTCATTCATTCATAAATATTAAGTGCACAAAAACTTTCTTAACTATGGATATACAAAACCACATTTTATATCAGAAGAGAATTATTATTACATTTTATACTGACCATTTTCTATCTGAAGATAAGTGGTTGAAATATAAATAATATTCCTCGAAGTTTCTATATATATCTACACACATACGCACATGTACACACACACACATATATATATATATATAGTAATTTTCGTTTCTCTAGAATATATATACAATTTAATATTTCTATCAAATACACTTCAAATATATTTTACAATTTTTGTATGTATACGGTGTGATTAGTTTTTTTTCATTTTCAATATTATTTGGACATACATGTTTTGGCATCATCTCGGCTTTTTTGTACCACTTATAAACATTTTTTTTACTCAGAGGTTGTACCACTCAACATTTCGAGTGTTTTGGAGCGCTATTTCCATTTTTTACACAAAATTTGATGAAAAAAAGAATTTTCTAAATATTTGTTTTGCAAATTCCTTGGAAAAATAATAAAAAATCGCCGAGCACACCAAATACTTATGTTTATGTCTCTCACAAACAAACAAAAATAGTTGAAACTGTGACTCGTATATTCGGGACGAGTGTACCAACACAACAAACTAAAAAAAAGTCGAAAATCGAATGTACACTCCCGTTTAATTAAATTGAACCAACCTGAAATGTTAATTTTCTTACATTTCATAAACCTCCTCAATTTTGTAACTCTCTTTATATTATTTACTAGCTGAATTCCCCGGCGTTGCCCGTGGAACTCCAAGATTTGCTCGGGCAGTTTTGGTGTCGATAGCGTATTACTGAATTATTCAACTTTATTAATTTTTACCGGCACTTCCGCTATCAGAATTAAAATGTTATTTGGCTTCCCAGAACCTCCACCTTTTTTCACCTTGGGTTACATTATTGGAGTTTTAGTAAGGATCCCTAATTTTTTTGAAAATATAATATAGCCTATGTCACCCGGGGATAGTGTAGCTTCCCAACGGTGAAAGAATTTTTTTAATCGGTCCAGTAGTTTCGGAGCCTATTCAATGCAAACAAACGATCAAATCTTTCCTCATTATAATATTAGTATACATAAACAAAGATAAGTAGTATATTTTTTAAATGTAAAAAAGAAATGGAAGTATTTTTTATTTATGTAAACAAGTCAATGATAGAGTAAGAATATGTAATGTAAATACATATTAAATGTTATATCTCTCTCCCTTTTACGTATAAAAATTAAATAAAATGTTGTATCTAACAAAAATATTTACTACAAGAATAATCAATTTTATTGAACGGGAGTGTACGAACCCCGCGAAAATTGAAAAGTGACCTTACTTTTTGAACACACGTCGTTTGTGTAATATTATAAGAAATAACACTTAGAATGTTTCAACTGGTTCAATGAACGGAAGTGTACATATATGACCCCTATAGTCATATATGTACAAACTTCACCATCAAAGTCACATCGTTCATCTCATCGAAAGACTCTCGAACTTTTTTAAGTAAATTAAAAATATTTTATTATTGAATACAAATAAAATTTATTATAGAAAATTTGATGTGTCGTGATCTGTACACTTGTTTCCACTCGGCATATTATTATTGTTTCTGGTGATGATGATGATGAAATAAAATATACAAAATATCTCTAGCCAAACACAACACACAACAACCATAAACAGTCTCAGAAGTATCGATTTCTTGTACTATGAGCCACAAAAGTAGCGCTCAATTTTCAAAAAAATTTATTTGATCTGTACCTTATACATTCCGTTTTGAAAAAAATGTTTCGAGTAAAAGTTATTCATTATAAATATACTAACAACGTTTATTCGAAACATTTGTTCAAAAACTGAATGAATAAGGTACAAATGAACAAAACGTTTTGAAAAATGAGCGCTAATTTTGTGGCCTTTAGTACATGCATATAATATAAATAACACTTGCTTGTTTGCCTTATTTGCTATATAATAAGTTTCTAAGGTATTATAACTTATATTCATTCCACTTTAAATTGTCTATAAGACATACATATAAAAATATGTAAATGCATTTTTTATGATACAACATTTGCGTGCTATTTTTTTTTTTTTTGCTACATGAATATTTGTTATGATTTATCAAATTTAACTGAAACAGAACAAGGCAGAATTTAAACAATGTTAACGACTGTACTGAAAAATATTTTAGATTTGATGTGTTGAACCACACCATGATTTATAAGTATCCGATTTATGCACAAAAGCGATTGAAAAATCTCGAAAGAATATTTTGTCTCATTACAAAGAAAATATTCAAAATGTTTTGAAATGGACGCTGTCTAAATCCATTTTTAACAGCTGAACCAATTACACGATTAATTGTATGGTTTTTTTGCACGAATGTATGTATTTATGTACGTCAATTTTTTGGCACGCTCTGCAGCCTAAACGACTTGATAGAGTTCAACATATAAGGTGTCTAAAAAATATTTTGGTATAAAAACAATATGGATATCAAATAATATCGTTGGCTATAATTACCTTAAATTATATCTCAATGTTTGTATATATATATATATCAGGGTGTATTGAGTTTAGAACTGACTTTGTGACGGTTGAAAATATTGATTGCAGAAAAAATTGTGGTATAGGTGCTCATAAAATACCCTAATTAGTACATTTTCGTATGCCCGTTCGTCCGTGGACACGAAAACTCATTAATGACCTGAAGAAATAATTTCGTGAATAGGAGAAATCGGATCATGCTTCCAATTTACCATTTTTTTGAAACCGTAAGAGATAGAAAAACCATTTCAAGACAAAAAATGAATGCTTCTTTTTCAAAAATTAACAACTTTTGTTTGAAATATTTTTGTATAAATTCAGTATATCCCGAATATTAAGACGAATTAATTCATTTAGTTATTATTTTCACTAGTTTATTCATAAATATCATAAAAAAAGCTATAAAATAAATTTCATTAATAAGTCGATTTTTTTATTTGTTCAGTTTTTTTGATAATAAATACATGCATTAGTGTTTTTTCTCCCCCATGGTGCTACCACATAGGATATATATTGTTACCCGTAGGAGTTTTTTTTAAGTTAATATAAAATTTAAATTTTTAATTTAAAAAAAAAAAAACAGTACAGTGAATACATATTTTGTATTAAAAATTAACTGCGCATTATTTATTTTTTATACTAGATGATGGTATATGCTATATGATTGTTCATTCTGTAAATATATGAATACAATGCTTTCAATTTTGTATTCGGTTGGTTACATAACTTTAAAGTATATACATACATATATACACAATATGGTATTATTATGTTTTTTAATAATAAACCTTTATATTGTACAGTGGATGCCAGTAAAATAATCGTTGTTTCAATTAATCCGAAGTACACTTTACGAAACAATACAAATTATTGTTTATTGTCGTCATTAATAATGACCAATAGTTTGTTTTCTTTGCCCAAAACTTTGTACACTTTTGTGTTATTTGAGAAACTGTTAATTTCTAACTAACTGCACTTTGAAAATAATTGTACAAGTTGAAACGATCGTCAACACTTATTTAAAACTGTAAAGTGATTGAAGCTAAATAAAATTTTGTTTTATTAATATTATGGACTTCCACAAATTCACGCTTACAACTAATAAACTGCACTTTCTTAAAATATGAATTGCAAACATTAAATGACACTACTTTTTGTTTTTGGAAGTGTGTTGCATGTGCAAAGAAATTATAAGTCCTGACGACATCAAAGCCCCTATTTACACATGTTTACACAGTTTCCCTATTTACACAGTTTCGAAAAAAGTATTAAATCGCAATAAAAATATTTGATATAACTAAAGTTACATCGCTGTCCACACGGATAAAATTAACTTGAAATATATCAATCGCATGTTTTTTGACAGCAATTATTCCTTCCTGGTTTAGTATTTTTCTCTTTGTCAATGTAATGTCAAATTTATTTGATTATTTATAAGAATACCAATCACAAGAAGGTAGATTTCGTACATGCGCAAAAAGCGCACTGAATTACATGAAATATTTCAGACATTACTACAATGTCAAATAAAACAAATCTTTTGAGGATAGTCTGATTCGTCCGATCGAAAAGTATATCGGACTAAAAAAACTGTAAGATTATGACAGAAAAATTAAAATTAAAAAAAAAAAAATTAATGCCACTATGCATATATCCTACCCCTAGAGTTTCTACCCCTGAGTTAACAAGGCATTTAGACATTTTAAGAGATATAAATTGAAACTTCTAATTTGCAATTAGATATAGATTTGTATATTTGAATATAATTAATGTTAATATTATTATAACGCGAATATATTACTTCGAATCAATTTCGATTAACATATGATTACCAGTCCTATATATCGATTGGGGAATAATATAAAACCAGTCCTATATGCAGACACAGCCCTAAGTGATAATATATTCAAGGCCAAATAATACGTAAACCCAGAAAACGCATACTCGAGTGGTATACTCAAGGCTCCCAAACTTAAACGGTTATTTTGTCAGCTGTTATTTAAGCACGGCAGGATAAAATTTTAGTAAAATGTATTAAGTATGCTTTTTCTGGCATTATGTACAACATTGTTTTATAAACAAAATGTATATAAACTGCAGTTGTATGTAATTTTTTTATATTATTATTTTTTTCTCAAAAGATTAAGAAATGTATTTCTTTTTTTTTATAAAAAGATTCATTTAAGAGAAACCAGTTTATGTATAAGAAACTGGTTTCATCTGTGAGTTTATTCATTTACCATGGCACGGAGAAAGAGAATATGTTACATTCTTTTTATAAACATATATAGATATTAAATGATTATGATTTAACTTTATATAGAAATACTTGATTATTAATAAAATTTTTATTTCTATACACATTTTATTAACATTTTTTCTTAATGTTAAAGATTCTTTCTTCGTTCGTAATCTTCCAGATCAATTGCGAAGAATATTAAATGATTCTGGAAAAATTGATAACATAATATTATTGTTGCTTAAAAATTTTTTAAATAATCTAATCGAAAATACCCATTATTATGCACAGTGGATTGTCAAATTATTAGGGATAGTCGTGAAAAAATCATCTTTCTGAAGTAGATAGATAGATTGTAGAGGCTGCCCTGGACGGGGGACACTTCGACCATAAAGGTCCATTGTGATGCCTAAGAATAGGAGGATGTGAGTGGAGTGGAAGGAATTTTTGTGTATAGACTAGGAATTGGTAAGATATGTGGCTGCAGCCGACTATGATAGGAACTATGCCGAAATTCAACTGGAGTTCGTGAAGGAAACTGCAGAAAAGCTTCACAAGCATAGCCGGTTACTTCGTTCTTGTCCATACGCTCACAATTTAGTCAATTAACCGCCACTTTTTTTCCTCTTAATTAATGACAAACTGCCGATGTTGGGATTCGAACCCATAACCTCCCAGTTTCCAAGTAGGCATACTGCGCAGACTTAACGCCTTAGGCCGCTCGGCCACTGGTACCTTATTGGACATGCTTTGATATTTGGGGATTGTGATGCCCAACAACTATCAGTTCTCGATTAATTGCCGATTGTTGGTCATCATTTCTTTAACAATCTCCTTCTTGGAAATCTCTCACTCTCTTCAATATTCTAGTTCGTATGGCTTCTAGCTTTATGGTATCTAGATTTATGGTATCGCGATGAATCACGCACAAAGCGTTTTTGTATTGATCGTGTATGTTCCTTGGACAATGGACTGACTGCCAATCATTTTTGCGCTTATATAAAACACTCGGAGTGATATTTTTCACATAAAACTGCTCTTTGTTAAAATCTTTGTACAAAACTTTTTTGTACGCTTTTTAAAAAGCGACGAACTTATCAGTGACTATAAGGGTGTTATCACACACAGAAAATTTGTCATGGGAAGGCAACATAATTTTTTCAGCTTGAAATATAATAAATTGGGACAGCAAAAATTCTGAAGTGCATTGTATAAGAAAGGTTTTAGTGATTACATTGCATACGGGAAAATACAAGTGCCACTGTGAAGGAGGCCTTACACTTCTTTCGTACTCATCTGCTCTTTTGTTAGTAAAATATTTTTAGAAATTGAAAACATCCTTAAATTACCGTACGACTTAAATTTCTCTCAAGTGTGCCCATAATACTAAATTGCAAAAAATGGCCGATTTTTCTATTAATTTTAAACTCCACGGTGTAAAATATGAAATTTATAACGAAATAGTCAAAAAAAAGGTAAAACATAAAATTTATATAAAATGATAAATTCTGATTGTTTAGTAAAAGGATAAACCTCAATAAAATTATAAATAAGTGCAGTTAGATCAAAAACAAATTCTTATACATACTTTTTCTCTCTTGATTATAATTTTAAAAAATAAAACACATTTGAAGTGATAATTAACACTGTATATGTTGCGTCAATACAACTAATATAACCAGTATATATATAATCTCCAATGTGCGCTCTAAGGAGGATGTATTTTTATTTTTAATTTGTTCTAATGGCAGTAATTTAAAACTATAAAAATAAAAAATAAACATATATTCATAAATAAAAGATAACTTTAAATCCTATAATATTTTATGTAGACTTTAATTAGGTTTAATTACATCTAATATGTATTCAGAGGCACAAACTGTTTCACTATTTGGTTGTATATTTAGAAATTAATGGTATTATTTATCTCTTTTAATTCGCATAATGTATATAAGTAGTTCACTGAAACTGAAACGAATTAAATCATGGGCCAAACTTTAGTTTAAATATTGACTACCACCTCTTATTTGGCTTATAACTTACCTTCTGAGTAAAATTCTGAAAAAAAATTTCAGAAACAAAAGTTGAAATTTCGGGGCGGATGGATAATTCTTGAGAGTGTGCTAAAAAATGATTTCACGTTCGTGAATGAACATTCGCCCACTAAATCCCCAAAAATATATATTTTACACCATAATAGATATAATAAATTTATCTTTACTGTTCTAGTTTTTGTTTTTAAATTCTGTCGATTTGTTTTAACCAGCATTTATTTAACTTGCAATGTATGTATGTATGTATGTATGTTCGGGTCAAATCATGTATGCTATATTAGGAACACTTCCTTTTATCCTACGGAGTTGAATTTTTACATGTTGGTTCAGTTCCAACGGCAATGCATTTTTTAGAGGAAGGGGGAAACACAAAATTTGTTATATCTCTCTTTATATTGAAAAAATCGAAAAACACCTAAAGAGTAAAGTTGTAGAAAATTATTATTTTTCTATAAAAAGCTTGTTTCACAAAAAGGTTTTTTTAATAGAAACTTATTTTCAATAGATACAACAGATATTAGTAGTCGGGCGGGTATGCAGTTTTACATGCTTTTAATGAGAGAGCATGAGAGGCAATAATACCTTTGTAAATAATGATCCCGCGTTCTAAACGGTCAAAAATTCTGAAACTTCGGAATTTATTAGAAAACGTTATTTTTAGCCTGTAAAAAAAAGAGCAAAATCTGTCGAAAAGTGATTTCATACTTGAACTACTTTAAAAGGTGCAAATTAATATAATAATATATAAAAAAATAAAAAATTTATTCATTGCAAAATAAATACCAAAACCGAAGTACTTGTTTTATATTTGATTTAGTGAGCAACGTATATTATTATAAACTGGTAAATATAATAATTTAAAATACATGCCAATGAAAATAGGGTTTATAAACTCATCATTCATTTATTCATAAGAGAAAGCTGTTATTACTATATATATACTACGGACAATCTACCTATACCTACCTATCTATCTACCATCCATTGATGATGCTGTGTTGTTGTTGTTGTTGGCCATTGGTACTACTGGTAGTATGTTCTATGTAGTAATCGTAATAGCAATAAAAAAAAGATATAGATTTGTATTTAGATGAATAAGTGTTAGTAGTTGGTTGATATGCATCCGGACAATTTGGGCTTAAGAGTTAAGTATGTACGAATGAAATTGATGATTTGCATATTTCATTAAACCTTCTGTATATACCATACGTGTTGGAAAGCATTGTTAATAGAGAATCAATGTTAAATATTATTTACTATATTAACTTTACACAATATGCTTAATAAAGAAATAAAAATAGTGGGGGTACTCTTTAGTGTGTCTGTTGTTTATGCTTGCTGGACTGTTTTGTACTCAGTATGCATTAACATGTAATGAGAGTGGGTTAAATATGTTCATTGTTGTCTTCTTAAGCTTCGCATTACTTGCGACAGTTGAAAATTATTTTTTGGATATCCCTTATTATTTGTATGTGGAATGTTTGAAAATAAATGATAGTATTCTATTAACGGTATAACATAAAACAACAATCCACACAAATTAAAAGAAAATTAAAACCACAAAAACAAACAAAAATAGAATTCCGCCAAAAAAAAGTTAAACCAACGGTTCAAATGTTCCTCCATTACTTGCTTAACAATATCCTAGTCGATTGTAGAAATCTACCCGGGTATTTTCTAGCACTTGAGGAGAAATATTCGCACAATTGACAACAATTCTTTGTCTTAATTGTTGCAAATTTTCAAGCCTATTCCGTGAATAGATCTGTGTTTTGAGAAAAAAAGTCGTTAGAGCAATCATCTTGCTGGAACCATACAGATTCCGGGTCTAAATTAGGAAGAGCTCTTACCGTTGGCCAAATATTATTTCGTAACAAACTCAAATTTTTTTGAGTATCTAATGATCCGTCAATGAAGAATGGTCCTATAATATGGTCACCCAATATTCCAATCCTGACATTCAGTTTCAGTATGTATGTGTGTATATGGTTTTATAGTAAATATTTTATTTATTTATTTTACATTGATTCTCTATTAGAAATGCTGAAAACGGTCTGTATATACATTTTTTTGTTACTGTACAGTACAACCTCTATTATTCTTGAATTTTATTTTCATTTTTTAATGTTTTTGATTGAAAACGCTAAAAATATGTTTTATCAAATTATAATTAACGGGATCATTTTGAAATTTCGTTTGAATTTCAGTATTAAATGCATTGCCATCACTACACAACTCTTTTCATTATTCCATGACAAGTTTGATAAACAGGAGAACTCCAATAATACAATCTACAATTATCCGGATCGTTTTGAGGAATATTAAAATTACGATCCACATTATCAAGGACATCATTTTTATGGGTTCATAAAATTTGTATATTAAGCGTAAACATTGGTAAACTTGGCCTGGTCTTAATAGATTTCACTGATTCTAATGTAAATAATGGATTTAATGCCAGTCTTTTAAACTCTTACTTGAACAGAAGAACAGCTGGTTCTGTTCTATCATGATAAAATGTAGAATCATGGGTTTTAGATACAATATATAATTATTCTTTTGTAGTTTTTCACTACTATATCACTTTATTAAACTTTTATTTCTTAATAGCAGTGTTGCCCTTATTTAAAAATATTTTAATAATTTATTTAAAACAAAGTATAACTTCTTAAGTGCGTACATAAATAAATAAGAACACACACAATTTATTAACTGTATGAGATTCTGTGGAATGTATATCTTGTATGATTTGGTATAACGAAGTTTTACTGTATCCATATAAGGGAAAAAATGTTACACATACCATATCCATACAGCCTAGTTTTATTTAACAGAAAAAAAAAGTTTTTTTTCATCAAAATATTTTTGTAGGTATATGGGTAAAGTTTCATGAAATGTTTGTTGAGTTGTTTATTAAGTTTGTATGTTTTTTTTTTGTACAGATTCCGAAAACATAAAAAATAAATAAATTTTTTTAATACTTTTTTATAATTACTTATTTATCCGGAGCTAATAAAACAACATGTATAGTCAGTTGGTTGCGTTAAAGTACTCTCGTATGTTTCTCTCAAGAGTATACACTCATATACTCTTATTCCTGTTAGCAGACTAGCATTAGCTCGCACCATTTTCAGTATTGTGAGATTTTTACGTAATCCCAAAAAAAAACAGACTAACCGGAAAATCGGATAAAACGAACTCAAGTGCCCTGCGTGTGGCATATACCGCCCCACGTGGAGCGCCAATTGCTTGAATATACCAATATATATTCTGGTATATTCGTGTTAAAACCTAATCTAGGAAGAATGATTAAGAGTGGATCCACACTATGATGGAAGACGACGGGATGTACGGAAGTGTGAACGAGCCAGAGGCCAGAGCAATAGAGCCAGGGTACAACTTGCGCCCCAGACGACCGGCAATCAACACCAGGCGCCGTTGATGAAGAGTGAAGAACTAATGTGTACGTACACTTTTAAGTTATGCTAGCTAACTATATGTACTAGTACAATTCAAATAGTTCGAACAGTTCTTAAATTCAGTCCGAAAGGAACAGTAGTACGGTTTGAAGTTACCATTGTTGAATTAATCATTGTTTAAATTAGCATTGTTTGAATATAAATAAATAAAAATAGTGAACAAAATTAAATATTTTTTTGTTTCGAGTATTTGAATCTGTATAGATTCGAAAGTGCTCCTTTTTTTAAGTTAAAAAGAGAGCCAAGATATCGCGACAACTATAATGCCGATCAAGGTTTGTTCTTGGTTCAATCTCGATCTTGTAAACAATATTATTAAGTAAGAAACAATGTGTGCATTCATACTATCCGTAACAGAGTCAAGTTCCGATCGAATCGAGAATAACAATATAAATATAATCCATCGGGCCGAGAACGAACGGTGATCGGCATTGTAGTGTAGATCCACCCTAATAAATACAAATTTCTGAACTTTAAACCAGTGTTTATTTTTCGTCTCAATATTTAATAATGAATATACAAGTTTGTTGGTTACACAAGGTGTATGTAATTTAGAGTAACCCATATGTATTGCATATTATGGGTAAGTCCAAGATCTAGAAGCGAGTATATTACAAGCTCTTAAAAATCCAATAAAACGCTGCAATCTTATTTTCAATTCCGATTACTATACTTGTCTTTCGGATTCACAAAATTTTTATGAATTTAAATGAGTTATACGATATATTCCTGTTTATCACTCTGCAATCCCTTTAATTATTTAACACACAAAAATGAGATCATGCTAGCGTGTGAATAGACAAAATAATAATTAGAGAAGCTAGAATTTATTATTTTTAATAAGAAATTCACTTTTGTTTTTCATTAAAAAAAAATTTTTTTTACGTACAGAGAAGATAATGAAGTTTTATCACCAAGCCACCACCGCAGAGGTTGGTTTTCTTTCTTATCCTAAAACATTAATTTAAATTTTAATATTTGTTTATTTGTGTATACTTTCGTGTCAACATACAAGTGTTTGTCCAAATTCCTTTCGGTTACGTATGACAAACTGTAGGAGACTATAGCGTATACCCGACACATTTCATTGTCATTGAATTTATTAATTAAATTAAATACTGATATGAAAAAATTAACTCGTCAACCAGGAATCGAACCTCGGGCCTCTGGATATCTAGTCCTGTGTGCTATCCATTACACCAAAGACGATTGTGTGTAACGGCCAATTCTTTCATATTATTCCAATTTTTTTAATATATATATTTTTTATATATTTATTAGACAGTACTGAACTCTGTTGAAGTGAAATTTTTATTTTAATATTTGTTTATTTGTGTATACTTTCGTGTCAACATACAAGTGTTTGTCCAAATTCCTTTCGGTTACGTATGACAAACTGTAGGAGACTATAGCGTATACCCGACACATTTCATTGTCATTGAATTTATTAATTAAATTAAATACTGATATGAAAAAATTAACTCGTCAACCAGGAATCGAACCTCGGGCCTCTGGATATCTAGTCCAGTGTGCTATCCATTACACCAAAGACGATTGTGTGTAACGGCCAATTCTTTCATATTATTCCAATTTTTTTAATATATATATTTTTTATATATTTATTAGACAGTACTGAACTTCTGTTGAAGTGAAATTTTTATTTTAATATTTGTTTATTTGTGTATACTTAGACGAGTTAATTTTTTCATATCAGTATTTAATTTAATTAATTTAAATGTTTTTCTCGAAGCATTTAAAATAAGTGCGAAAACGATTTTACATATTAAAAATCTTATAACGTTTAATATGAAGGTGTTCTTAAAACCAATGGCTCCTATTTAATAGAGTGATTTACATTGCTGGTATATTTGATAAAATGATAAAAAAATTTCTTTGTTAAAGCCGAAAACCTATTGACGTTAAATCATTTAAGAAGAGACTGGATTTTTCTAATTGGCTATAGAATCCCCGTGTTATTTTCAAACGCATAAAGAAATAGTATCAAAGAAGAATATAAAGCATTGTCTGTACCAATCGCGTTTTATGATAGAGCGATTTACATAAGCGCAATATGTGATACAATGATAAGTATTTATGAAATTGTTTTGCTAAAACCCCAAAGAAAATCAATTCACTTTCATTACATTACATTACCATTCTTTAAAATGGAATCATCTCGATGGTGAATTTGTCAAAGACTCTTGCAAACGATTTCGTGTTCAAATTGGCATAACTGCAATTTTGAGAAAAACACGTAACAGACTCCTATGTAACTCTATAACTGTTTCGTTTTTCGTAAGTACGGAACATGTTAAACATACACTGATAGAAGGAATTTCTTTCCTCAAGAATGTATATATTCTTCAAAATATATGCTTCAATAATGAAACCCCTGTTTTCATTCAAGACTACGCAGTCGAACCAATAACGTATGTTTAGTTGAGCGAAGAATCTAAAACTCGTGAACGTTGTTTACAATTTTTTAAAGTAGAGTTCGTTAGTCTTGGCTTAAGAGAAACTTTCTTGGCCGACTACTCTTGTGATTCTATAGTCAAGAAAATTGTCTTTATATTTGTCTATATAGTATACGGTAGTCTCCTACAGTTTGTCTTACGTAACCGAAATGGAATTTGGACAAACATCGTATTGTTGACGCTTAAGTATACACAAATAAATATATATGAATAATAACTTCGAGAGAAGTAATACTGTCAAAATAAAAAAATAAGAATGATATGAAAAGGTTGGCTGTTACGTCACAGTCGTCTTTGGTGTAGCGGAAGCACACTGGACTAGATATCCAGAGGCCCGAGATTCGATTTCTGGTTGACGAGTTAATTTTTTCGTATCAGTATTTAATAAAAAATTCAATGACAATGACATTTATCTATATAGTATACGCTAGTCTTCTACAGCTTGTCTTACGTAACCGAAATGGAATTTGGACAAGCATCGTAAAGTTGACGCTTAAGTATACACAAATAAATATATATGTAAAAAAAGTATTTTTCTTATAAAAAAATAAATAAAAAACGCAAGAAGAGAAAGTCAGCTTCTTTAACTGAAATATATATATTTAACTGAAATATATTTAACTAAACATTATATTATCGAATGATAATTAGTGAGAACTCTAGGTTTTTGAAATAAAATTTCAAATTCGCCCCCTTTACCTAGATCAGTTTTTTGTATTATAAATACGTATTTCGACTACAATGTAGTCATCATCAGTATAAATTAGCTAGTCGTAGTTTACTCTTTGCCAATTAGAAATAGATATAAAGTCGAGATCAATAGACAAAAATAAAAATTAATAGAAAATTAACTAAATTAAAATATACTGGATTTAAAATATAATAAATTTTAAATTATATTGAAATTACTCTTGTTAAAATTTCTTTCATTCACATTTATTCCTGTTAATTTTACTCTTATTAAAATTACTCTTATATTGTCGCAGGATATGTTACTTGTTACTAATTTGGTGACAATTTCACCTCTGAATTAAAAAGTTTCATTTCTTTGCATTAAACAAAAGATTATTTTGGTTCGAAATTTTAGCAGTCGAGTTTATCTTTAGTTAAGATAGTTTTTTCAAGTCAAAGCTATAGATGTCAAGAGCCTTATTTTCTTATACCAAATATATATATTATCTTCCCTATATATGAGAGTTAGAATTTTTTTTCTTACTGCAAGGAATTACTTCTATGAGTGTACCGCAAGAAGGAAACAAAATAACTGTTTTTAAGAATAGCTTCAGACACTACCTTAACACACCAGTTTGATTTTTTGACAAACATTAACGTACAATAGAAGAAAATGAAACAATAACACATTTATGACAAAACCGTTTTCCTTTAAGTTAATAGGATTACAATTTTCGAGGGAAGTGTGTTGTGTATACCATAATCTTTTCTCTCACACATTATACATTTTAAACGCAAAAACAACATACAACACGGATTGTAGTCGAATATATTAGGAAGTGGTATTCGGTTTATACATGAAATATATATGGTATGTATATATTTATGGTAAATAAATTCGACTGACTGGTAGATAGGTAGGTACGTAGGTAGGTTACGATGATAATAATAATAATTAATTAGTAACAACAAATAATTATTGCTCAATATTGTTTGTTTACATTTATATAACAATTAATAAGTAATGTAAGTGGTTAAATTAGATTCGTATATAATATTATACATATACAATCATATTGTTGTGTTTACTATTAATTCTTGTTATCATATATACATTGTAAACACATAAATTAATTCTATTATAATAGTACCAGTATCTGCAATACAAATTAGTAAAAACTATTCTAATTCGGCGTAGTGTGAAATATTTGAGATTCGTATATGCATCATTTTGAAATAAGTATATCAAAAGAATGCTAATACTATTTGGCAAGGAAGAAAGCGGTCTCCTTGATATAGGAACCAGGAAAACTTGCGGTAGAATTGAGGGTAACGAAACTATCTATGATTTGTGTGCATGAACAATGGAAAAGGCTACCCAAATGTTAGCTGGGTACAATACAGCAAGGTCAATCTGGATCATTTGCAAAAATGGGTAAGAGATTAACCTTCTGGTTGCTGGTGACTCATAAGACATATATCCCTCCTGAGTTTGGAAGACAGTGTGACTTGCCTTCACTGTAGCGGGATGGATGATACGCCCATCCACCTTGTTGCAGAATATCCTAGCAGAGCCAGAATGAAGTACCTAACCTTCGACTCTATCCTGCCATTCACGTAAAGGACGGGTAGCTTGTACAACGAACACAGGGATTGTGTAAACGGGCCAGGTTTGGTGGAGGTTTTAAGAGGGAGAAGGAATGGGTTCCTCAATGGTCGTTAAAAAGGCCTACTTGCTAGGCTTATTCTCCTTTGACCATGTGCTTCTCCTTCATTACTATGACTACCACATTTTTTTGTTCGAGATGCCCAGTATTATCAAATATTACTAGATTGGTGTTTGTGAAAATACTGGGCATCCTAGAACAAAATGTGTGTACTATAGACTGCTTAAGCAGTGGGTGTTCAATCTCTCGAAGCATTCGAGTATAACATTTACGGTACAAACAATTTGTGTTATTTTCAAAAAAAAAGCTTTACAGTCAATTTATGCCGAATATTCATTCTGCTAAAAAATGCTTAGAATAAGAGATTAGAATAAGAGTTCGATATATTTTTTTGAAAAACAAATAGATTTTGAACAAATCGACTACTATGCAAGGCTTGTGTTGACAGTGATTATACATTATTTTTGGTGTCAGTATTTTTGTGCGGATATCATCTGTCAATATTAATATTCTGTTATATATGTTTCTTGCCTTAATTAATCTGTCCAACGTTAATATAAGTTCAAATTTATAAGATATACATTTTTTAAAGAAATATAGAATACTATTTTTGCCTGTTTTATAAAAAAAAATAGAGTATAATCTCAACTTTCAGTAGGAATCGAAAAATTTGATTTCAAATTCTTTAGAAAAGTGAGTTGGCAAGTGAACTACTTTAAATACACCGTAATAATATTTTATTGTTCTGCAACATCTTCAAACAAAAAGGTGTGTATATCTTTTTAAATCTTTTAGACAAACAAAGATGTTTCAAATACACAAAGTACTAACTCGATCACCGATTATAAGAATAAGAATGTAGGTACTCCTCTTTGTCTAATAGTACATACACATACAAACAAACAGGTATTTCAAACATAAATATGTTATACGTAGTGCTTGTGAGTAGTATTTTAATTGCTATTAAAACAATAATTGTCGTATATTACTGCTGAACGTTTGTACGTATTCGTACGAACATACGGATTGTGTTAAGTACTTTAACTGCATCTAGGTACTCGAAACTATAGCATGACTGACTGTATTACATACAAACCTACATCAAATATAATAGGGTTGTCTAAATGTAATTCTTTTTAGAAAATAGTATGTATTTAGTCTCAACAAAAGTTTGGAAAAGAATTAATTACGACTAGATTATTTGGGACTAGATTATTTGGGAATTGGACAAATCTAGGACCAAGGTGATACGATTTCATTTATGTCTTTATTTTAATATTGTCCTTGCTTAATAGTTTTTATTTTCGACTTGCCAATATGTCCTAGCTTTTGCTTTACTCAACCAAGAATAACATTTTTCGTACTATTCTCTAAGAGGTTCATTAGGAGGTTTGGTCTTGACGTTGCCAGTGTGTTCTAAGTATTAGAAACGGTCTGGTTAGTATGTTTGACTGGCACGGAAAGATAAAAATCTTCTGGTTGGAATGCTTACAGATCACTGCACTCTCAAAAGACATCTGCCAATCACGAGGTTAGACGATAGTGCGATCTATCCGTATTGTAACGGACAGATGATACTTCCTTCCACTTTCTGGCAAAATGCTCTTATAGAACCAGAATGCGGTGTATCGAGCCTTTGGCTTGACCCAAATGAGAGAATCTGAGGTAAATTAACTACAATGAACCTCTATCTTGTTATCCACAAATAAGACGGGTAGGATTGGCCATGAACGCAGAGCTACAGGAATCGAACAAGGTGTGATGGAGGTGACTGAGGGCATTGGTTAGGGGTCGGTAAAAACACTTAGGAGGGCCTACTTGCCAGGCTTCGGCTTCCCCTTTACTACTGATACTATATGACTGACTGGGCAAATGATCCGATCAAAAAAGATTTATAATTTGATATGCTTTTCAGTTTTGAAAGGTCAAGTTCGTTAATGAATAGAATCGATCGTGGGGAAAGAGGATCTTAGAGAAAGAAGAAAATACAAAATATAGAATATCTTTCTTAATTTTAGAAAAATCGAAAAATATATAAGAAGTGTCATTTGTATTAAATCAACTTTACTACAATTTATTACCTGATCATATTTCTAAAACTTTAGTATACACAGAAATATTTAAGATTTTAATTTCTAATATTAAATCGGAAATATTTCTGTAAATAATAGAGAAACATAAAAAATGATAAGAAATCAAATTGTAGTAAGGATATTAAATTTTCTACAACGTTAATTATTTTTCAATATGATCTTCTGAACCTTCCTTTACCCTTTTCCTATGTAGCTAAAAAAATCGCGACGGACGGAATATATATAAAAACAAAGAAAATTTTGTAATTTAATCGTTTCGTAGTACGTTACGCCTGTGAAAATTCACCTCATTTTGTGTGGAAACTTCACCATTTCAAATTCACCTCATTATGTTTTCTTAAGGAAACCTTTTAAAATTTGATATCTACCGAAGCCATAAGAATTAATTTTTATGAATTTTTTTAAAACTTATTATTTTTGTAAAAAGCAAAAGGTTTGATGACCCTCTTGTATACAAAGAAAATAAAGCTTTATTATTTTCACAGCGACAGTTTGAACACCGCATAAGGCTTTTGTTTTTAAACTGTTTTTCTATCTCTTTTATGATAATATTCAATTTACTTATGAATTCATAATAGATAAACTAGAAATGAGATAATAATGTATTCTGCTTTGCGACAACCACAAATTAAAATCTCAGAATCATATACGTGATATGTTTTTGTAAAATATAATTAAAGGCGATTCCAAGACTGAGTTTCGGTCAACCCTAATAAATAACTAATATAAAATAGATACACAATACAACAAATTTAACAAATAAATAGCTAAATATTTTATTATTATTTAGTAGTGTATTAGGTATTAGTTAATATTTAAATGTAATTATTACTTAGTCAATATAATAATAATGGTGATTGTTTTATATATACATATATATATATATATATATATATATATATATATATATATATATATATATATATATATATATATATATATATATATATATATATATATAGCGTTATAGTCGAAACCGGCTATAACGATCAACCGTTATACCGTTTCCATTAAAACAAAACATTATTTTGAACTTTATTCTAATGTATAATGACATAAGAAGAATCATTTTGTCTTATTAGTAGCTTTGCACTTTCTCTCACCCGAGTCAACAGGTTATACGCATCGTTAATATCCTGCTTTCGAGAATGATACAAGATGAAGATGAAAACGTAACTCTAGCTCAATTGGCTGCTCAGTTAGCTACAGAATCAACGATTAAAATAGAGTAGTGCATCGGAATGGTTAACAATGTTGCCGCGTAGGGGCCAGTTACTGAAGAAAAGATTCTTGCGGAAGTCAAAAAAATCATCGCAACACTGACGACCAAGAAGACAAGACGACCAAGAAGAACATAATAATTTTATAGTTGATTTGTGTCTTATTTATTCAAATTTCGGAAAAATGATTCGAATAAAAGTTGTTAGTTTAATTATACTGAACATCCGAAGCATTTTTTCGAAATCCGAATAACATATGTATATTTCTTATCACAACTATCGGATATAGCGTCCTTAGTTATGTCTTCAATGTCGTTATATCCGGTTTCGACTATATATATATATATATATATATATATATATATATATATATATATATATATATATATATATATATATATATATATATATATAAATAGAATCCCGTAGTAGATAGATGTTACAGAACCATTTTATTATTATATTATTTAGTTTATTTGTTGTGTTTATTTATTTGTTTTTTGTTTAAATATAAATTGAATGAATTGTTGTATGTATGTATATATTTATTTATTTATTACTTTGTTAAATTATTTATTTAATTACCCTAACAAGTACTAATTAAATAACGAATTTAATTTCCGTATGGCAAGTACTAGTAACTATGGTAAATACATACATACATACACATATACATACCATTCAGATAAATATTTTAAATATTAAAATGTACGACCATCTATCTATATATCTATTCAATATAATTAGTTTGATTATATTTGTTCTAATATTTAATTTTTAGATAATCAATAATATATGTTTATATTTAATTCAAAAATTTATTTATTTATAATAAGTACTTTGTAGTATTTTACTAGCTGAAACTCGTTGGAAATACTAGGGGACACTAGGAGATAACAAAAGTAGTGCTCAATTTTATGATTTTCATTTTACCAAAAGTTTTGAGCCTCATTGATGTCCAAAACAGGTCTTTAGAGATTTGGCCTGTGCGAATGTAGATGTGAATTTAAAAAAAAATATAAAGAAATTATAATGAATATCAAATCATAGCGCTGCCATAGCGAAGCTAGTATAATAACAATTATTTCATTATTAAAATTGAAATTATGAATTATCCATTATATTAATACTAGGAGATATATTGCACAGTCCCCTTTCAACTAAACCGATTTTATCCATTAACAGACTTGACCTTTCAAATATCCAAAACACGTCGCTTTCCAAACTTCATTCTGATTGGACTAAAATTATAATCACTCAGGCGTGTGGGCAGAAATTTTAAAGATAGTCATTTTTGATATCAACTAGGTAGGCTCGTTGGGCACTTGATGAAATTCCGAAATCACATCGTTCATACAGAATCAATAGCTGATTCTACACCACATCGAAAGATTTGCGACAAAACTTTTAGGTTATCGAGATATTCTGAAAAGCATTATCGTAAGTTTATAGTGACCTTCTTGAAAAAAAAGCTATTTCTGGTGGGTTCGTGTTTGTTTAGCTTTTTTTCTGGCTAATTCATTCAATATAATGGCAAAACAGATCACAAGCCATTTTTTCGATATTTTCCTTAGGTAGGAGTTTATTTTTATAAATTGACTCTGTTTCTTAAATAAGAGTTATGGTCGTTCTGTGTATAAAATATCAAACATATAAAATATGTGTAAATATCAAAAAACGATATCTGCAAAAAGTGAAGAATGAACATTAATTTTGCAACATTTATATTTACTAGAGCGAGTGTTTGTTATAAATTTTGTTTTTTGTATGTCATACGTAATGCTTGTTTTTGCATCATTTCTTTTTATCGATAAAAATAGTGTTTGTTTATAGGTGGCAATGATAGTGATAGTCTCTTGAACACATAAATTTACACATTGGTTTTTTCATTATTTTTTACAAATGAGCTATTAATAATAAAGCCGTAGATAGATTTTCTTCAAATAAAACCGATATTGAATATATATACCATAAAATTTAGAAATGAGTCTGCAATAGTGATGCCGCGAGGCAAGAAGATACGAGAGGAGCATATCTCTTGTATTGTATTGACTTATACAAGTTTTCTATCGTCTCGTTTTTACTGTTAAAGATTCCCTTGAAAATATACAATTGAAAAAGAAAAATCAATTTTTGTTGTTTTTCCTTGTTTGTTTGAAAAATCAAACAAACAAGGAAAGTATATGATTCATGCATTTGTAGAGCCTACTCCATTTATAAGTGTATTTATACTAATAGTGGTATTGTGTATAGAGAATGCAGAGTTCATGATAAACGGAATATACTCTACATTCGCATGATCATATACTTTCCTTGTTTGTTACGTAGACTAATGCAATAGTCTCTCAATAGATTTTAAGATGGCTGCCAGTTATGGATGTATTCTACTTATTCTAAACTTTTAAATTAACTAAATATTTTTCAATTAACATATGAGGGAAGTAAGCTAAGTTTACTTTAAGTTTGAACACCTGGCTGCAGGTAACCGTAGCAGTAATAAGCAGCGCTGCCTGCTATTACAAGATTTGTTGTATCGTATACTATGTTATTCAACAAGCAAAATTCAATTAACACGTGAGGGATTTAATTATAAAAAAATCAATTTTTAATTAATTAAATAATGTTAATTGCAGCAGAACTGCCCTGGCAGACATTACATTGCCAAATTGTTTATATTGCAATAAGCGTTTTCAATAATATTTCAATCAATTAACAGATAGGGAAGGTTTTCTAATGCCGGATCTTAGACCATATGTTGGTTGTTTCACAAATGTTTAAAAACTAATTTCAATTAACGAAAAAGAATCGGTATGGTTTACCTTAGTTCACATTCAATCGTTCAAAACATATTTTATTTTGTGCATTATGCAATTGGTTTTATATAAAAACTAATAATATTTTTCAACTTTTATACTATTGGAATGATTCCAAGTCATCTTACAAAACTGATAATATTGTTCCAATGGATATATTTATATATATTTATACAGATAGCAACTTTTTTTATAATTGTATTTGTTAAGGCGCCACAATACTTTTAAAATACAATCGACAAGCATTCCTATTGTTCGGACTCATTTTTTCGGCATTCAATAGGTCCAAATTGAATTCAGGAAGTATATCAATTATTAGAGATAGCGATTATTTGTTATATCTACAGTCTACGAATTGATTTTAACAAGTTATTTTTACATTTATCTATTTGAAGTGTTTAAATATTAAACATACACATCCGTTAATAAAAATTTGACCAGTAATTCACATTCTGAGCGTATATATATAACTAAATATATGTATAATATTACATACAGTAACTTTTATATCGTTTCAACTGGTTCAATTTGTATGAACGGAAGTGTACATGAGATAAAATAATAATTAAAATAAGTAATTGATTAACACATTCGTAAAATAATTTATATTGTGACGATTTGGCAACATTTCTTTGTGATATTAGGAATTTGACACTTTAAATGCGTTTAATGCGCATGCGCAAACAAGTTATTAAAGTTAAAGGCGCGTTCTCACAAATCAAGTTTAGTTGACCGATTATAGTTGATCAACAAAAGTTGAATCTAATTTCTAGTGAGAATCTTTGTTTCTATAAAGTTGATCAAGTTTTTGGTGGATCAAGAAAATATTGACTCAGTTAAACTTTATCGTTCAAGTGTACCATTTGTTTTCAAGCTGAACCCTGTCTGGAAACGTGTAAACGTATGAAATCAGTTTATTTGCAAGTTCGCTTTCAACTGGTCAACTAAATTATATTAAACTGTTTTTTTAATTGAATCAATTTCTATTGAAATGCGTGAACAACAAATGATTCAAGTCTTATTCAACTTTTTTTGATCAACTATAATTCGTCAATTAAACTTGATTCGTGAGAACGCGCCTTTAGAATCATTTAAGCAGACGATAGGAGGCTTAAAATTAAGAACTGTTTTATCTTTTTAACCGATTTTAAAAGGATGGTTCTCAATTCGGCTGTATTTTTTTTAAGAACAGCTTATTTAAAACTGCAATACATTACAATTCAATTTGTCAGTTTAAGAATTACTTAAAATTAAGTCTTACTTAAATAAGAGCATAAAGGAACTAAAAAAAACTCAATTTCAAAACATATTCATTTTCTGGATAAGCTAGTACCGTCGTTGTGATAATTTTCTAAATATATATCCATTTAATTATACAGCAAGCATCTACATGACTAAATTTTAATACATATATCACTTTAGTAAATTAAAATACTTTTTAATTTGGTTTAGTTTCATTTTTGATATCATACGTCTGTGGCAAGGCAATAAACACACCTTTGCCTCTATATATATATATTATATATATATATTATATCTATATATATATATATATATATATATATATATATATATATATATATATATATATATATATATATATATATATATATATATATATATATATATATATATAAATGCCCTTCCGAAAATATTTATGTATGTATCTATACACAATCTATACAATATTATTATTAATATAATATGGAGTTTGAATGTTAATTAACTTTGTAGGCTTAATGAACATTAAAGGTATAGTTTAGTGTGTAATGTGTGTGTATAGAAGATAATATACTACTTCAAAACAGTTACTATGCTGTACACGTAGTCACATACATAGCGCTCATTTTTCAATATGTTATAAGTGATTTGTGATTTCTTCATCCGGTTTTTGAAAAAATGCTTCGGATACAAGTTGTTGTATACAAATATATACTTATAACTTTTATACGAAATATTTTCCCAAAAACAGAATGGATAATGCGAACTTCTTTCACTTCTTTTTTCTATTTAAAAAACAAAGTGACAAAAAGTTTTCTCATTTTTAATAGTATTTTAAATTACATTACATTATTAATTTCATAAATCTTCTCGGCACTGTAGTTTCAAATAACTCTTTTGTAAGTTGCCTATATATACAGGACATACACTTACATCTAGAGGACAATCTACCTTGAATATTACACAAACTTTGTATCTACTGTAAAAGGATATAGAATACTAAGTAAATATTTATGAATATATTACTATTATTTTAATAAATTGATACCTATGTAAATATATTTATACACCATATTATACACTTATAAAGTATAAAGTATATACCTATGTCTTACAATTGGATACAACATTAGTAGTAGATAGATACTGCACAACAACATATACATAAATGGTTAATTATTATCATCTATTAGTTTATCTAGTGTGTTGTGTTGTATTCTAATTAATAATTTATCTATATGTCTATGCTATACCATGATATTATTATCTAAGCTAAAGAGAGTACACTGAACAATGTTTTTATTGTATTATACTATGCGGTTTGTCTTTGGGCTGAATAATTAGTATTTCAATTATTATTTAATTTATTAATGAAAAACAAATACAATATATTCAGTAGGTACTTATCTGTTGGAAAATTATTAAATTATTAACAATATATATACATATATATATATATATAATATATATATATATATATACATATATATATATATATATATTGAGTTTTGAATATGTATAAGATTAAGTCGGAAGCACACTACGATCGAACATGAATACAAGACGGCCAACTTAAACCATTGTGACTATTTTTTTATAAAAAAATATGTCATTGGCAAGATATTGTTTATTTTAATTTCCGATGTCTTTTCTTATTTTAATATTTATCTCGAATAATGGATAATAATTGAAATATTTACAACATTGGGGACCACCTGCGTACATCCACTTGTAATTTTGTCTGGATGTCTGATCTCCTCGTCATAGGCTATGTGACGTCATATTAAATCAACATGGCGGATAATACGCTAACCAATAATAATAATAATAATCTTTATTCAAAATAAACAATTTACAATTGTATTGAATGCGTCAAAAAAAAGAAAAAAAAATTTAATCGAAGGGATTACGCTTCCCATACCTGTAGAAACACGAATGGAAAAAGCAATAATTTGCGTTCATGGCCGACTTTAGGGGCTGTTCCAACATACAATGATATGTTTAAAAGTTTGTGTAAAAACCATGAAAAAACCACAAACGGAACAGCAAGTAAAATTAGATTAATAATTAAATCGATAAATAAAATAAAATAAGATAAATAAATTAAAATAGAGATATAAGCTCTCTCTTGTTGATTTCAATAAAATTGATCAAAATTGAAACATTTCATCGTCCCATAAACAAGTTAATGAAATAACATAATAAATAGTAGTACTGTATTAACAGTACAGTCAAGTGTAATAAAAATAACACACATACAAAAAAAAAATTATCACAAATGTGTCGAGTTTAGTATCAAAAGAATGGTTATAATTTACAGATTCTTAATGTTATAGTAAAAAGTCTAAAATATATAAATTTTAAAAACTGAAACCCAACTACTAGAAAAGCACGAGTTTGAGGAGCCATGTAAATATTTATCGTTTTCGAAGGCCGGGAATTGTTACAGTATTGCTTTGTTCATTGTAGTTGGGCCTTCGACTGCTATAAATATTTAAAAGGCTCTGAAAAATTGTTTTTTTCGTACTAGAGATCAGTATACACCTTAAGACACCTTGACAACTCGGATGCACTTATGGCATTCATACTCATTCACGAATAGTTGAAATATCATGATTTCAACTATTTATGATTTCAACTATGTATAATCGAAGTTTTTAATAATTATTTTTTAGTAGTTGTTTTGTTACAAAAGAAAAACACCAATTCAAATTTTTTGCAATCTTTATCAGGTGTTCATTATGCAGTTATGCGTCGAATAAAAGAAATCGATATCGTATGAAAGTTCATAAAATTTCACACACTCTAGGAACTTTGAACCGTTAAGATATGTCGAAATTTTCAATTCCAAATCAGAACCAATACAATAACATCCCAAATGGGATTGATTTTTATTTAATGCTTAACATTTTTGTAATTTTTGTTGTTTTTTTTTTGTTTTAGGTGAGTTTATCTGTTCTGAAAACACCATATTTATTCAAAATTTTGTAAGTAGTAAAAATTTATCATATTGTTCAAGGAAACATACTTATTTTTAGCAAAATAAATACATATTTTATTATACAATCTAAATATTATGATTTTAAATATACAACTACAGGTATTTAATGTTTAACTTCGTACGAATGGGGCAAAAGTCACGTTTTTTCCATAATATTTGTTGATCCAGAGCTGATAACAACGTTTATTTTATGTTTATTTTTCATTTGATTCATATTCGCTTATGATATATATTTTGTCATATCTGTCTTAGATAGATAGATTGATCGACCATAAGGTCCATTGTGATGCCTAAGGATGTGAGGATGTGAGTGGAGTTGAAGGAATTTTTGTCTATAGACTGGAAATTGGTAGGATATTCGGCTGCAGCCGATTATGATTGGAACTATGCCGATATTCATCTGGAATTCGTGAAGAGAACTGCAGAAAACCTTAAGCATAGCCGGTTACTTCGATCTTGTCCATACGCCGACAGTTTATTCAATTAACCGCCCCTTTTTTTCTTGCCCTTAAACTTAAAAAAATAATGAAAATGAATAATAAAATCAAATGGTACAATGAATTTCTTGTCTTTAATAAAACTTATTAAAAACGCAAATATTGAAATGCTGAGTTAGATTGAACAAACTTATTTAAAAACAAATATAGAATTAACAAGATAAATTTTTGTAAAATCTGACATAAATTTGTTTTTATATACAACCACATTTTAAAATATCACAAAACGTTCAAAAATTTCGCCATAACCAAATTTATAATTTTACATGTCATTAGAACAAACGAAACAACAAAAAAAAAACTTTTTGTTAATATAATTCGAAAGCAAACATGTATAAACAAAGTATATATATAAAAAAAATTATTTTTTTATTGTATTTAAAATTCAACACATGTTTATCAGATTTCCTATTGTCATTCATATTCAGATATATAAATATAATTTTTTAAAAAGAAAGAATTATGTTATCAAAATTTAGTTCTACACTTGAATATTATTATATTTATTTTACACATGTTATCTAAATGTACATTCTGCACCATACAATAAGTACTCACATAGACACGAAACATTTAGAAACGAAATTTGCAACAGTGTTTAAATGAGTAAGACATACATTTCAGACACATTTATTATTTCATATACATCATTTCTGTTTCTAGAAATGAGTTTCTTAAATGGTGTTTCTCTTGACGATTACAGCCTGAATGTTTCTTTTTAAAACTACATGTATTTTTTCAGATATTTAAAATAAACAAGAAATATTACAAATAACTCAGTTAACTGTTTGAATTTGCATGGACCGATTTTGCCCATGCACGTACTTGAAGACACTTTTCAGGTCATTTTCTCTTTTCGTTATCGTGTTTAGGACAAACGGACTACCGAAAATGAACTAATTAGAACATTTAATGAACACACCTGTGCCAACGTCTAACCGTTATAAATTTGGGACTAAACTAAATGCCCTTAAGTTTTATATATAATATTAGGGATGTAACATTCAGTTGATCGGGGTAAATGATAAAAATATTTCCAGAACCTAAATGTTTCAATTTGATGTAACTTTATATTTTTTGAAAATAATTGAATTGACTAGACCAGGGATTCTCAAATTGTGTTCCGCAAAGCTCCACAAGAAGTCAATAGATGCTCAACGAAAAAGATGTGAAAAACAATGCTTCTTTTTCGACATTTTGGCAATACTAATTTGGCGAATGCAAATTTCAAAACTAACTACTGTGGTTATTTTAGTTACCAAGCGCGCGTGCTGAGTTTCCACTGCCCTTCCAGTTTTTATTAATATGAAATAACCTACATTCTTCATAAATCTGATTGAAAAGCTTCTATAAAATACTTGTGAAATATTCAACATACTGACGCAAAAATTCTGGAGGAAACAAGTATGGGGAAATAATATTTAATTTACAAATTAGTCGGTGTTGTTTTATTAATTAAAATTTATCAAATTCGTGTAATCGCATTTTTTCCTTCCAAATAAACAAGGTTTTTCGTGAAAAGTAAAGGATTCTCAAGAAGTTTTATGGAAAAAGTTTCAAAACTCCAGGAAAGAAAAATACTAATTTAGTATACTATCAATTGAAACGCTAAATATCTTCGATAGATAGATAGATTGTATAGGCTGCCCTGAACGGGCTACACTTCGACCTTAAGGTCGAGTGGAGGGAAGGAATTTTTATGCATAGACTATGAATTGGTAGGATATGTGGCTGCAGCCGACTATGGTAGGAGCTATGCCGATATGCATCTGGAGTTCGTGAAGGAAACTGCAGAAAACCTTCTCAAGCATAGCCGATTACTTCGTTTTTGTCCATACGCCGACAGTTTAGTCAATTAACCGCCCCTTTTTCTTTCTTTTTTCCTAATAACTGACAAACTGCCGATTTCGGGATTCGAACCCAATAACCTCCCAGTTTCCAAGTAGGCATACTGCGCAGACATAACCCCTTAGACCGCTCGACCACTTGGACTGGTTTAAATATCTTAATGGAAGGCGTGTTTTGTCATACAAAATCTCGGTTTATGTGTTTACTTACTATATGACAGTACATATTACATACATTTAATCTACACTGTATCTCACTCCTGTGATAGGGTTGCTTGTACATTTTAAACACATAAATATATTTCCGACATCAAGCAACACCAAATTATATTTATGAATAAGATTTAGCCTCCAGATAAATTTTATTTGCATATTTCCCTTAACGTAACGGTTATACATATATGTATGTATTCATAGAAGAGGTTTTATAGGTAGATTTCTTTATTTTATGAATGTGAAAATACAGTTAGCAAATAAATAAAAAGAGAAATGATCGGGTATTAAAAGAATTTCAAACTCACTGAATGTCCCTTTGATTCAGTTTTTTCATTTAATATTGCACTCACGGACAATGAAAAAACGACCTGGAGGCATTTTTCAAAAATCAGAGAAACAAAAAACTTGCGATGTTTGAGCAAACCATGCTTTATACTGAGTGGAGCAAAAATATTCTATAATTTCCGAAGACGTTTCTAATAGGCCGCTGTATTCACATCATCTCAAAAAACTGAGTTTGTTAATTGGTAGTCTGGGCAGTGGAAGGAAACTACATAGATAGATAGACAGAAAGATTGTAGAGGCTGCCCTGGAAGGGCTACACTTTGACCATAAGGTCCATTGTGATGCCTAAGGATGTGAGGATGTGAGTGGAGTGGAAGGAATTTTTGTGTATAGACTAGGAATTGGTAGGATCTGTGGCTGCAGCCGACTATAATAGGAACTATGTTGATGTTCATCTGGAGTTCGTGAAGGAAACTGCAGAAAACCTTGTCAAGCATAGCCGGTTACTTCGTTCTTGTCCATACGCCGACAGTTCCATACGCAGACATACCGCCTGAACCGCTCGGCCACTTGGAATGGTAGAAAACTACATACCACATCTATAGAATCCAAATAGAATCGAAGAAGAATTCGCAGCTTTAAAACGTAGCACGTTGCGAAGGAAATACTTCAATTTTTAAATCTGAAATGGAGCTTTTCCTTCTTAAACGTAATTGTTCTATATTATGTGCTGTAGGTTCAGAATTCTCACCAAACGAAGATGCGCAATAAGTTATCTACGCCACAATTAACGAAATTATCCTTATTCACAAAGATATAAAGCTTTAAAATTGAGATCATAATGCCATGCATTTTCTTGTAGTGACTGCAAATAGAAGTTTCTGTTATCAGGACAAAATACGGAAGCTAACTTCAAAGAAAATTGCGTTGTTTTTATATACATTTCCGTATAAATACTCAATTTGAACTCTGGGTATCTGATTGAAATAAACTGGGTAGAAATCATCTCTTGAAAATATTGTCACTAGTATACTTTTTAAATAAGATAAAAATTGGACAAAAATAAACCATGCCAAACATTTGTTTTAAACATGGTATAAACTTTTTTTTTCTCCCCTTATTTTTAGAAAAAATATTAATGCAAATGCAGAAGGAAATGACAGGGTTGTATGTGTGTATATGAGTAGGTATTATTATTATTATTGTTTAAAAGTAACTCCACCTAGAACAATAATTAATGCCAACTCATTTTATTTACTGGTTACCATCTAGTTCGTTATGTATCCGGTTCGTTGGTCAATAGCTTAACAGTGGAGAAACACACAAAACGTAGTCACAACGTAAATGCATGAAATGTAGTAGTAATGAAAGTTTGTAAAACATTGAATTTGAATTCAGTAATTTTAAACAAATTTCATTTGATTTACTGTAGCGAGCATTACTTTGTGGAAGTCCTTTGTAA
Source organism: Nineta flava (assembly GCA_963920215.1). Classification (NCBI taxonomy): domain Eukaryota; kingdom Metazoa; phylum Arthropoda; class Insecta; order Neuroptera; family Chrysopidae; genus Nineta; species Nineta flava. The sequence continues at coordinate 111,177,025 of OY986041.1, forward strand.
CGATGTGAAAAAATGAATATATATTTATTTATTTGAAAATATTTTTCAACAGTGACATGTTTCGCTCCATTTGGGCATTATCAAACCGTGAAGATAACATCGAAATTTTCGTAATGTAAAAATTTGTTTGGTTTGTGGTTGTTTTCGGGTTTATTAGTCCTTATATTTCATTTGATTGTAAGAAACATTATATAGGTTTCCTCTTAAAGAAAATTATTTAGCTTCACTCTTACTTCATACACAAATTATTAATGAATTTCATTTAACGAGAAATTACTCTGCTTTCAATATTTTAAAAGCTCTCTGTAATATCTAGGTAACTCTACACATACAAATATTATATAAATTTTGCTCTGTCCGATGCCCAAAAGTATTTCAAAAAGATACAAAGCCTAGGAAGTGAAAATTTTGGAAGGAGTAAGATTTGGTTTCAAAAGGTTGCTTGCATTTTGTGATTGAAGCCTTGAGTAGTAGTCGCGGTAGTAGTAGTGAAGGAGAGGCCGAAGAATAGCAAGTAGGACTTTCTAAGCCTTTTTTACCGGTAACTTAGAAACCCATCCTCTCAATCTCTTTCATTCTCAACCACATGTGGTTCATCTCCTCTTCCCCTGTGTTCGTTGCCGAACCTACCCGTCTTCTTTTCGAATGACAAGGCAGAGCTCCACTTTCGTTGTGTCACCTCAGATTCCCCCTCAGATTTTTGATCGAGTCGAAGGTTGCGTACCTTATTTTGGCTAAGAAGTGACACTCTGTCAGGAGGTGAAATGGAATCCTAGAGTAAGTAATACTAGGAAGTATCAGACTGAAGTCAGTCGTGAATTATCACTACTTCTCCTCATATCAGAATGGCTCATAGTAAGACAAAAATGAATTTTGGGCATTTAACTCTACTTAGTAATTACTAAGGTACGTAACCTTCGGTTCGGCCAAAATGAAGGAATCTGAGTTGAAATAACTAACTACTCACGACTTCTTAAAAAAGCGATAGCAAAAATTCCGGAACTACACCTTTTTAGTCGTTACGTTAGAGTGAGGTTAGTTTGGAAGTTAAACCGTTCAGGAGCATCAGAAGAAAAACTTCATCGCTAGAGACTACTACAGGTCAGAACTATGAATTTGGGTGTGTTACTTTTTTGCGTCAGACTTTTTCAATGAGTTCAATCAACTCTTAAAGAGTGGGAATTGACTAAGTAGCGAGTGGTTCTAAAGGAGATCCTTTCAGAAAGAAAATCAACCTCTCTAAATAAATCCAAAATAAGTCGGAATAAAAAGACGTTTATTCTTATTTGTTAAGTACTTTTCGTAGCAATAGTTTAGAAGTTTCAACGGGTTTTTCGTCTCGTATAATAATATGACTAAAGCTTATATATTTATTATTGGTCGTGGTAGCTGGTGAGGGTTGTTGCTCGCATGATACTTTTAGATATGTGTTTTTGTATTCTTTTTGTGTTAATTTCCTTTTACATAACTAACTTTGTTAGAGGTGCCTTTGTGTTTTTCATATTATCCAACCAACTTCCCCATCATCCAAACACCGTATATAATGTAATTATATTATGGGAATGTTCATATTTTTTAATTTTAATTATTGCCGTAATAAGAATTTTTTTGAGGTTTTTTTTTTGAGAGGGGGGAGGAGTTGTGTATAGTTTACAGAATATCGTTTGAGTTTAGTTTTTATTTTTATCTTGTTTGTTTCAAAAATTTTCTGTTTAAAAATTCTGAAATTGCTATTAAAAAGTATATAGAGAGCTTATTTTAGCAAGCTTTTCAACCCGACTTCAAAAAGGAGGATGGTTCTCAATTCGTCTGTACTTTATTTTTATTTTTTATGTTCACCTCAGAACTCCGTCAGTTATGAACCGATTTTAATTTTTTTTTTTAAAGGGTTTGATTTCAGATCGGTCCCATTGTCACCAAATCGCATTCTGGTGAGGGGATCCCCTTGAAATCGAGGAAAATCCTCATTTTGTATGTGATAACCGATTTTTGGAATTTTTTTTTTTTTGAAAGGGTATACTCATTCATAATGCGAAAATAAAAAAATTATTGTTATTTTTTGGAGGCGGTGTCAGCATAGAGAAATTCACATAAAATTTGGACACCGCCTCCAAAAATAACAATAATTGTACATATATATTTAAAAATTTTTGCTTAGGTGAACTAACATTGACACAAGAATATGCAATTATTTTTTACTTTTTAGTGCATTTTTTGTTTTAGAATATTTGATTTTTGAAGTCGGGTTTCCATTTTGTCAAAATATTTTTTATATTATCTTCATTTGTAACAAATATGTATTCGAGTCTGGCAACTCTCTTTTCACAACTTCTAATTGTCTTCGTATCGATTAAAAAGTTTGGAAATGTATCAAATTCTAATGACAATTCAAATGTTACAAAAAAAGAAATTATAAAATTGGTGGATGAATATTATTATTTGATTAATATTATGTTTTCAATCTAACCTAAACTTCAAGCTGTCATTAATAGTTAACGGTCTTAATAGCTAAAGAAAGTTTAAAGCGTGATGAGGTTGATGATTTAACGTGATGGTTTAAGATCAACGAAGAGCATTCTTTGTTTTTACATTTTAAGTTTTGCCTTTTAGTGCGAAATCTACGTAAATTAAAAGCGTGTATATTAATTTTTTTGTATGCAATGAAAAGCTTTTAAACAAAGAATAAAAATCAACACAAAAAAAAAACAAAAACTGATTTTATTGAAGCACGCATGTTAATTATTTCGTTGCGAGATTTGTATTTGGATGTTTCTCGGATGCAGAATTAAGTTTTATTTATTTTAATGCTTTTCCAATTATTTTGGGAATGTTTCTTCATTATACTATTGCGACATTAGAACAGCATAATAAATGCATTTGTAGATCATTTAAAAAAAAAATTCAACATAAAAAACAGAAAAAAAAACTCATTAACACGTATTTGGTGCATTGCGCGTGTTGTTTGTTGTAGTACTTTACATAGACTAGCCAAAATTACATTCTGTTCGTAATTGTATGTAAATGATCAACTCATATAGAAAAATATCCAAACATCATCCACATATTCATAATATTGAGTGTCTCAAAATTTATTTCTAAATTAGATGACTATTATCTCTCAACTTCTGTATTTGTAACAATTCAGGAATAATTGTATTATTGACGCTTAAGTATACACAAATAAATATATGAATAATACTTTCGACAGAAATAATACTGTCAACATAAAAATAAGAATCGTATGAAAAAAGTTGGCTCTTACGTCAGAGTTGTCTTTGGTGTAGCGGTTAGCACGCTGGCCTAGATATCCAGAAGCCCGAGGTTCGATTCCTGGTTGACGAGTTAATTTTTTCATATCAGTATTTAATTAAAAGTTCAGAAATAATTATTTCTAGCGAACTAGGTTTGTTCGACGAACATTTGAACGATATTTTCCGAAATTATTTCATCGGTACAAAATAAATAGCTGAATTATCTTAAGAAAAGTCGCTTACAACACATTATTTTAGTCTGATGGGAATAACATATGTGACGTGCTATCTGTATTTGAAAGGTCAAAGTCGTTAATTAGCAAAATCCGTCAAGGGGACAAGGGACTTGGAGAGAGGGGAAAATATATAATCTCGAATGTCTTTGTTAAGGTTGTTGTGAAACTGGAAAGGGTAAGTAGAGGTGGTGAGTTTGTCCTATTCTTAATGCATTGATATCTCATCCATTGCCAACTGTAAATAAGAAAAAATTTTGCAATTAAATCGTTTCAAATAATTTAATTTTTGTAAAAAAAATATATATTTGTAAATAAAAAATATTGTTCGAAACTTAAATCCTAAATTTCATTTTTTCGAACAGTTTTAATAATTAAAAATTTGTTTTTATGTATTTCAAAAAAGTTGCATGGTGATAAAACTAAATAAAACTAAATAAAACTAGATAAAAATAAATGTAACTAAAATAAAACTAGATAAAAATAAATAAAACTAAAAATAAAACTAGATTTAGAACATTTTTCGATCTACAAATTGAATTATCTCAGAAAAAAAAACAGGATTAATTTGAAATTTGCTCCAGGTATTTATAAGACTTTAATAATTATTATGCCAGTTTTTCATAACACTGACATATCTGGTTGTCGAGATATATATTTTTGTATTCATGTTTTTATCGACGAGTCCATTTAACCTATGTAAAAATCTCTTAAAAATCGTAACTTTAACATTTTTTACTCAAAAACTAAACACAGAATCAACTTCAAATTTTGACAGGATATTCTTTATTATTGAAATAATAAATTTAATTTTCTTCACAACAACCTTAATATTAGTAAAATGAAATAATTGATAGAAATAAAGTTGTAGTAAATAAATTTTTCCAAAATATTAGGGTTTACATATAATACCCACAATAATGCATACTATGTCACTATTGTAACTTGATTTGATAGTCAATATAATTGCCGCCTCTAAGAAATTTCGCTTAATCTATATAGCTCCTACGTAACGAAATTTTTTTAAATTGAATTTTGAGCCAACTTATATATTCACAAACCGAACATATCTAATTTGTTTTACATATACATACCTATAGTACTACATACATCAACCATATTATCTATTGGGTAGTTAGCGTTTGTACCAAAGTCTGTTATACAAACTCGTACATACTGTTTTATATCGGTGCAGCAGATACTATATAGTTAGTAGATTTAACGAGTGTTATAGTAATAATTGTAATACCATATATAACTAGTTACTAGAGAATAGTTTTAACAACTGAAAATTGAATTCATTCATATTATACACAACATATACCTACATAAAAATGTGTGTCTATGGTTGATTCTGTGTGTGGATGTGAAGTTTGTGTTGGTATCTATCTCTATAATGGTGGTCGCGTTGGTTAAAAAACATCATGCCACATTTTATTTAATAATCTATTTATTTATTTGATATCAATACCATCCTATTATTTCAATAATTTAATTATAATTTATTTGTTGAAATTCTTTATAAAACATTGTATTGTTAGTGGTGGCATTTGAAATCATTGATTTTGTGAAAATATAAATAATAGTTTCGTAACAAATTTGGATCCGGAGTAGTTTTAGAAGGGCAACCATAAGGTCGAAGTGCAATACTTTTCATACCTCAAGGTTTATCTACACTGTTAAAAATTTTGGTCTGAATAGGGAATATGCATGAAAATTTTTTTTCACATTGATGTTCAGAATATGAAAATACTGTTAATACTGTAATAATATTTAAAAACGAAATTGAAATCCGACAAATATCAAGGAAGCTATAAGCTTTTAAATATTATTATCTGTCTCTTTCTTGCAAAAATACTAAAAAAGGAGCTTTACGTGTATTATAAATGGTAAAAGTGTAATATGACGTCACATAACATTTCAAGAAGGCTATCACCCTCTTTGTCTAATCGGGAATTTCAATCATTCATATCTCGCTTATTTTTAAAGTTATTTAAAAAGTAATTTTACCTTGATATTTGTCAAGTAAACATGCTTCAATTCAAGTGAAAAAAAATTTTCATGCATATTCCCTATTTACAATAAAAGTATAGGAAGTATTATGCCAAGATGCGCCTGTAATACTACTTTATTGGTATAGTATTTTTCCTCTAATTTTTACAATAGAGTCATTTAGTAATCCTACTATACAAGTATAGTAATTTTACAAAATATTTGGGAATTTTACTATACAGACCGTTTTCAAAAGTATTTCTAATAGAGATTCAATGTTAAATAATTAAATAAAATATTTACTATAAAACCATGCATACACATACATACTGAAACTGAATTTCTGGACTGGAATATTGACTGACCATATTATAGGACCATTCTTCATTGACGGATCTTTAGATTCTCAAAAATATTTGAGGTTGTTACGAAATAATATTTTGTCAATTGTTAGCGCTCTTCCTAATTTACATCTGGAATCTGTATGGTTCCAACAAAATAGTTGCCCTGCACACAATGCCACGATAGTAAGGCTGTTCCTGGAACAAACTTTCCAGGAACGTCTTATGAGTGGTTTTGAAACCTTCAAGTGGCCAGCCAGATTGCCAGATCTATCTCCTAACGACTTTTTTTGTGGGGTTTTCTCAAAACAATTGTGCGAATGTTTCTCCTCAAGTGCTGGAAAATACCCGGGAAGATTTCTACAATCGACTCGGATATTTTTTAGCAAATAATGGAGAACCGTTGGTTTAACTTTTTTTATGTCGGAATTCTATTTTTTTTCTTTTTGGGGGTTTTATGATTTCTTTTAATTTGTGTGGATTGTTATTTTATGTTATACCGTTAATAGAATACTATCATTTATTTTCAAACATTCCACATACAAATAATAAGGGATATTAAAAAAATAATTTTAAATTGTTAGAAGTAATGCTAAGCTTAAGAAGACAACAATGAACATACTTAACGCACTCTCATTAAATGTTAATGCAGTACAAAACAGTCCAGTAAGCATACACAACAGACACACTAAAGAGTACCCCCACTATTTTTATTTCTTTATTAAGCATATTGTGTATAGATAGTTATTATAGTAAATAATATTTAACATTGATTCTCTATTATCAATGCTTTCCAACACGTACGGTATAGTAATAATCAATGTGATTTTACCAGAGTAATATTGTAATTTTCAATAAGAATATAGTAATTTTATAAAATACTTTTCATTCATTAGTTTAAACACATTAGAATTAGAATTCCACCGAAGTGATATTAGTGATATTAGTAGATATTATAGTAAGTAGTTTCTCAAAATATCTCCTCTTAACTAGATAAGAAATTATATATGAAATTATATATACTGTCTGCATTTTAAGCATTTTAACCTTTTAGTTAATAAATAGTGATCAATATAATAAGTTACTAGAACAATTATACGTTCCGGTGTTTGTCCAGGACGATTGATGAAGAATCTTAATCAACCGTCCCCTCATTGAAGATAAAACCACCTGTCCGTCTTCATTGAAGATGGACAGGTCGCTTGGTTTCTTTTATCTTAGCCATAGAGCCGAGGAGCGATACTTATTGGCGGAAAATGACATAGTTATATACCCTAAATTACAACCGACTGCCTCCGCGAAGAGTATACAAAGCTTGAACATCGATCGTAGAACGGAGCAGCAATCTAGGTAACATATAACTACATGTATAGGAGATATTTACAAGCTTTAGATTTGTAATTTTACAAAAAATTATAAAAGTTATTCGCAAATTTGTTTTTTAAAGTTACTATACAGTAAGAAACATATTACTAGAACTCGGTGTAGATTTTGCATAGATATTGTATTAGTAAAATTACAAAGTCAGTATGTATACCACAAAAAAAAATAATACAACGACCATATGAGAATTTTATTATACGTTCTTGTAATCGAAATGACAAGCATGAGATTTGTAATCTTACAAATATACTATTAAAATGTAATTACTAAAGTATATAGGTAACTAACTATATCTCAGGTATAAATTTACAATACGAAATAGTAAATTTACCATCTGTATTTGACTAATACAATTATATAGTAAAACTTCAAACTTATCTTGTACCTTTACAATGAAAATAGTAATATTACAATTGCATTGAGTTAAATATCTTACTACAATATAGTAATTCGAATTTTCTTCGGAACTAAGTTTTGTAATTTTACTTTAGTTATGTACAGTAAATATTGTATAAAATTGCCATTATTTGTAACAGTGAATCTATCTATCTATCTAACGGTCATCAACCCCTATCTATGTTTTTGAATATTTTACATTATTATTTTACATTATTATAAATCCATTTACATTGTGTGTGAATTAACAAAATTATTATAAATATTCAACATTAACATATAAGAAAGAACAAACAAAAAATTATTTTATAATAAATTATTAAATAAAAATTACCAAAAAAGTGAGATTATATCCGAAAAAAAAAAATTATAATCACAAAATATATATATATATATATAATAAAATATATATATATGGGTATATATATATATATATATATATATATATATATATATATATATATATATATATATATATATATATATATATATATATATATATATATATATATATATATATATATATATATATATATATATGGGTATATATCCCCCTTACTAGAATAAAAAATACTTACGTACGTACTATATATTTTGAAATTGAGTCACGCACATATTGCCTTAAACCACACAAACGACTACTATATAATATTTATTAATATGATATAGATATTATATTCATTTTACGAAATTATTACAAACACATACATCACCGTAATATATAGTAAAATTTTCTTTTGAATATCTCTCCCATTTGTCGGGTGTCCGTTGAATAAAACCGTTTTTTTTCATATATACATATATATTTTTATTAAATACCTTTAGGCTCTACAGAACATCATGTCAATGAATTTTTTTTTTGGATACATACAAAAAGCTACCGACATTTCATATACAGCAATATGAAAATTCATTTGAAGATTTTTTTTTTATTGTTGACAATGCCAAAAATTTTACGCACAATAATAATGAGGTATTGCTATTTTTTGTGATATTAATAATTTTCGTTTTTATGATTTAAAATATCGAAAACAAAAAATTAATTTATTTGATTTGTTTTATTATTTTGTGGGTTTAGGCAAAACACGTTAAACACAGATTGATGTCATATTCTGAATGCCGTGAAATGTTTATCTGTTAATGTCATACTTCAATATATTTAACGCGATTAAAATAAAAAAATTCGTTGCGCAAACTTATCGATTTTTGTTGAAAATCATAAAACGTCCCCAAAGCTGAATCTCGCATCGAGATCGAAAGTAGTCTTCATCATGAATAATCCAATCGGAAATATCAAGTATTGGTTTAAATTATGATCAAATATTTTAGTATATATGTTGATAAATGACAGAGATAAACGCCGTAAGACATGTACAAAATTTGTATTAAGTCTTCCTTGCTAATACCTGAAAATTCGAAACATTTGTTGGAGGTGCTTCCAAATTTAATACATTAATTATATTTCGATCTCTATATCTTTGTAAGGTTGTGAGTGGTGTCTTTTCCAAGTAAAATTATGGTAAAATAATACTTAAGGGATATCACCACCCGCTTGAATTACATTAACTGCTCGGGCGCCAAACATGTAGGTACCAAGATATCCTGAAATCTACTCTACAATTATTAAATAACAAGACAGTTATTTAAGGTTGAACGGACAATACAGTACATTTCATAATAATCAGTAATAAAATGTATATAATTATTTAATTACTAAAAATAATAAATAATCGTCTTTTGACGATTGTTTCGACGATTTGATGAAAATTTTCGTGAATTTTTTATCTTTTTAATTAAGATATTTACAAAACTCTTCATCAGACTATTTTGTTTTTAATTTTAACGTAATGTACGAGATTTAATTTATAAAAGTAGAATTTTTTACTTTACATAAAAACGCGTCCTCAGATTTTTTTCCAAAAAATATACGTATGAGTTAGCAATTAATAACATATCAAAAATTCAGATTTGTATCTATACAATGCCGATTTTACCTATACATGTGTCCGATCAACCTTAAGATTTCAACCAAACATTTATTTTGTCTGAATATCTAATAATCAATACATGAGTTTTTTAGTAGTTAACTTGGAGAAATTTGTACTATACTGTTAGGTATTTTGATAACTAAATATTGAAGAAAACTAAAATTTTGAATCGAGTACAGTCCAATATCTATGTAGTTCCAACTAGAGTTCCTTTTAGGCTTATAAAACTGTAAAAGCAACTATTAGGTAATAAAAACAATCTATTAGTAAGCAGTGCAGATGTTTGCTTGATTATCTCAAATCCATGCGCCGCTAATATATCTTAAATAATAAACTTTAGAAATTATTTAAGTTTAAAAGTTATTAAACAACGTATACTGTAAATTATCTTTTCTAAAAATTATTATAGCTTGTGCATTGTTTATGTAATTCCACTTCCTTAAACTGGTAAAGCATTATAATAGTTAAAATAATTCTTTAGAAACACTTATAATTCCTGCTATAGTAAAGATATTTAGCTTAACCCCAACATAATATATATATAGGTAGATACTAAAATATTATTAGGTATGGTATGGTAACAGTATAAATACACACATTTATATCATAAAGTTAATGATAAAATGTAATATTTAATATGGTGGTAAATACGGATTAAAAACACTTAACAAGCAAACAAGATACACTTTACATAAAGTTTTAAAACTATATATATTTATTTATATATGTAATTTTACTAGGAGCATATATTTGAATTTCTACCACCATAGACATTTTGGAATAGAAGAGAAATATGTTAGTATTATCGGTAGGTAGAATCTATGAGTTTAACATCGCGCACAAATTAGATGGGGAAAAATGGGATCAAATTTTTAATATTAATAGATAAGTTATGCGAGATCCCCTCTCAGCGAAATTGTTTCTATACTCTTGTTCATAATATTAACTAGAACGATTTTGATATTAATGTGGGCGGAAAACTCCTGACTGGTCTAAGATTTTCCGTCGACATATTCTTGTTGGCTACGAATAAAAATCAGTCATAAGTAATTGTCAATGCAGTATCATTCTATTTCAAACAAGTAAGTTTAAATATTATAATTGCTTAATACTTTTATATGCCCAATGAATTCTTAGATATGACACTTAGAAAAGAGTAGATAGAATAGGGTCTTAGAGACGGGAAATTTATTTGGATAATAGAAATTTAAAGTACGAGCGTCAGAGGATGACTAATACCTTGAAGCGGTTTTGAAGTCGTGCATTTATTCAAAGCCAAGTCATCGGATAAAATGAAAATAAGTATGTTGGACCCTAGAAACAGAAAAATCTAGTTGGTTTAACGATTTGACGAATAAATTCCAAGATATGATGAAACTCTTTATTTCTTGAAAATATTATCATAAATCTGAAAAATGGAAATTTCCCGTGGTCAAAGAATAATTGGGGAAGAGATAGTCATCCTGTATAAATTATTCATACTCCGAATGTTTTTAAGTGTTTGCAAAGGTAGTAATTTCTAGTAAAGTTTACCGGCACATTTTGAAATTATATTCTGTGAATATTGACTGTATTGAAAGTAAGTGTTTTGAATGTGTTCTGAATTGTGTTCGGAAGATGTATTCACTCCTTTTTGCCTATTTTTGGGATGTCTAAGGTAGGTTCTGAATAGAGGATGCCGATGTATCTGTTTTTGTAAGTTGACCACGAAATTTCGGCAAAAAGGAAAAATTATCTAACAATAAGTCTTTTCATGAACAATCAAAAAAGGTTGAGTAAGCAGTTCTTTATCTACGAGTAAAAGGTCTATGCCTAATACTACTGTGCCACGGCGTATCTATACTCATCAATTTATAAATATGTATATGGTAGTGTTAAATAATTTAGACGAACACACAACACAATTACTGTACGTGTGTGTATGTACATGAGGTCGGTCCGTCGGTTTAGTTTAAAATGCATACACATTGTAAGTTATATGAAACAAAAAAAAATTTAAATATATTTTAATGTAAATTTTTACCCTTGTAATATATTATTATAAAAAATGTCGGCTTTCATTAAACCCTACATAGATATAAATAAAACAATTTTTAAGTTGATTTTTTTTTGTGAGTGAAATTTTAATGAAACACTTTTTATTTATTTTTTCCAACGGAATTAAAAATTTTAAAACAAAATTAATTATGATCATTGTCTAGATATTTTGGAAATTGGTTTACTCAAAAATATGAAACCTTGTTCAGGTTACAGCAGTTCCAACAGCGTAAATGGCCAAATAAACATTTTAGCTTTAAAGCTATTTTCAATACCACAGAACTGATAAATTTTTAATGCCTTTTTGGGCAAGGAGAGCCGTTTAGCCGGTGATTTGTCTATATGTACCATGGGCTACAAGTGATGTGTCTTTTTTGAAAATTTTGTAGTCATTTTGCTCCTTTTTTATTTGGTTTTTGGGGAAATATTTCATTATAAATATACAAGCAATTTTTATTTGAAACAATTTCTCAAAAACCGAATGAATAATGCACAAAAATGACTGTACAATTTCGAAAAAAGGACACGACTTCTGTGGCCCATAATACATATAAACATTCTATATATGTATACGAACAGTCAATGACCAAAAGTGGTGTGTATGCAAACGTTTGTAGACGATTTGTGCAAAAACTATTAGTTTTTTTAAGTAATATTTCGTACGAAAATTGTTCTTTATAAACATATTATCAAACAACTTATGCGCCAAAGAACCGTCCAAATAGCCCAGCGGTCTCAGGCGTGCGTTGGGTATACTTGGAACTGAGAGGTTATGGGTTCGAATCCCGACATCGGCAGTTTGCTCATTATTAAGAAGAAAAAAAGGGACGAGTAATTGACTAAACTGTCGGCGTATGGACAAGATCGAAGTAACCGGCTATGCTTGTGAAGGTTTTCTGCAGTTTTCTTCACGAACTTCAGATGAATATCAGCATAGTCCCTATCATAGTCGGCTGCAGCCGCATATCTTACCAATTTCTAGTCTATACACAAAAATTTCTTCCACACTACTCACATCCTCACATCCTTAGGCATCACAATGGACCTTATGGTCAAAGTGTAGCCCGTCCAGAGCAGCCGCTACAATCTGTCTATCTATTCGCCAAACACTATCGAAACCCGAATAGTTTCGACAAAACTGAACTATAAATATTTGCATAATATACACACGCCACTTTTGGTCAATACAAAACACAATATTGTCTATCTCGAATTTTTGAGAGAATACTTGAAGCTCAAAGGAAACTAAACCGTACAAAAATGGATTTAAATTTAAGAGGAAAGATTAATTCTTAGTCGAACCAAAAATGAAACCAGTGTCCTACTATAATTGTTCTGTTATATGCATCTATTCCAAAAAGTAAATGTGTAAGATCAACCTTTAAGTTCTAAATATCTAGGCTTCGTATCTTTTGAAATTAGGAAACAAAGTTATTATTATTTAATACTAAGCTGTCCATTATACATTTCTCTACATCTAAAAAAATTATCTGTTATGATAAAAATGAAGAATTTTTAGTCTTTTAAATACGTCTAAAAAATAAGTGAGATTTTAAAGAAAGGCAAGCTTGGAGGTATGCTACGAGTATTATACATTGAAAACATTTATTTGTCAGAACGTCTTTGTCAGAATATAATTACATAAATTGTTTATGTAAAATACCACATATAAATCAGTTCTCAGAAAGAAAATAATGATAAACAAGTAATGTAACAAGTAACTGAGTTAAAATACCCAGTATATTCTGAGTTGTATATCAATGTTTGAATTGTTAATATTTCTGCCTATTCAATGTTTATAAAATATGAATTATTTGTAAATGTTTATTGTGTCACAATTTAAAAAAAATATCTCATGACCTTAAAAATGGTCACATTTTTCGCTTTCCGAGGAGCACAAATTATGAGAAAACTATTAAACAAAAGTTGTTATTTTAAAGAGAAGAAGATTTTTTAACAAATTTTTTTTCTACCTTTTACGGTTCCAAAGATACAAAGTTTCCCACCGCCAGGGGGGAAACACGTTCCGATTTTGCCCGTTAACGAACTTGGCCTTAGTTGTTTGCTCTAGAACACACACAAAATTATCAGTTCATTATCTCATTATCGAATTAAGCCATTTTATAAATACTTTCGTGAAGCATTTTTGTCAAGGATTAATATTTAAAGCGTTACAAAGTCGGGACTAAACTTAATATGCCTTGTATATTTACATATACTGGGTATAAAAATATAAAAAAAAACATGTAGCTGAATTTTTTGCATAATGACCTGTTTGCTATTTAATGTGAAATGTTATAGTAGTGTTTTTAAGATTAAAAAAAATATATAATTGATTTAAATAAAAATGAAATTTGTTAATGAGCCAAATTTAAACATACATAATTGTTAAGCATGCAGATATAGTACGTAATTATGATGCCATGTATTATTTCTTGCATGCTAATTAAAATTTATTGGACAATATTTATTGTAATATTGGTACTTGTTTTCTTTTAATTTGTTTCTTTTTTTTTTTTTTTAATAAGTATCTTCAAGTATACAAATTCTTGAATGAAAACATGAATTTCTTTCTCAGAGTATCATATTTTGAAGAAAATATTTACTTGGTTCAACAAATTATTTCTATCAGTGTACACTTGTTATTACCGGGTTTTGTGCTATTTCAACTGTCGAATATAGCTTCCTTAGTTATGTGGTCCTTTTAATGTCGTTATATCCGGTTTCGACTGTATACTGCTTATAAAAACTATCGGATGTAGCGTCCTAACTATGTGGTCCCTTCAATGTCGTTATATCTGGTTTCGATTGTAATTATTTGAAAAGCTTGGAGTATTTAGTTATATTTTAGTTATACTTATAAGAAGCAGGTATTTATGAATTTTTAAACAAACATTTTTTTGAGTCTTTGACCAAGATGCGCCAAATAATATTGGGTTGAGACATACAAATTGCTAAATATTAGTACAAATACGTAGTTTGAAAAATAATGTGAAACTAGGAAAAAACCTCGTAATCATTCCTTCTTTCTCTATTTCGAATAATCGTTGAAGTATATAAACTGCACTTTAACAGTTATACATATATATATATATATATATATATATATATATATATATATATATATATATATATATATATATATATATATATATATATATATGACGAGAATTGTAACAGCATGTGCACTATTTACAGTGAATGTTTGAGATAATTCTCGATATAATCGTTTAATTGAAAACATCAATCATACAACAATCATCTCTGGTGTTATTTGCTTTAAATATATATATATATATATATATATATATATATATATATATATATATATATATATATATATATATATATATATATATATATATATATCAAATGCCCGCATCTATCGGTGTTATATTTACAGTAATGTAACAACTCAATATAAATTCGTTGTAATTTATATGGTTTAACTATAATTAAAATAGTCTTAAAATTATTTCAGAGAGTTTGAATATTATACTCTAGCTTCTAGAAACTCTGTCCCATTCACAAGAAAGTAAGACTCATAATTTATTTATTGTTCCCTAAAACCCTCTTTTTACGACTTGATTACCAAAAATCGAATTTCTCGACCAGTTATCTAAAGGAAGAAATTCTCTAACTTATGGTGAATACCTCATCAAAATCGATTATTTATACCACTTAAAGATAACAGTAAAATCAGTTAAAAAGGCCAAACTTTTTTGTTCTTGATATTTTTGAACACGCCTCAAAGTAAATAAAATTTTCCAGCTAGGCCATGCAAATAAATCATTTTTCGATGTGTTACAAACTTTGGCGTATCAAACGATATCTACTATTGAAAGGCTTAATGTGGAGTGGCCTTAATAATGATTAATATAATAGCGACGTCTGTATGAAAACAACCTCTAATGATTCATTTTTGTCAAAAGTTTATGTTGTTAAAGCTAACTTTTTTGAAGAGCAGATAATTAGCTTTCATAAAGAGGTTTATATCATTTGTCTTTTGTCATGTATTTTGTTAGATATAGTTAACATAAAAGCTCACTTCCTTATGGATTCTCACTTCCTTCCTTATGGACCATAGAGGTCCATAAGAACTATTTATTAAAAGCTATTGGTTTAATCTGTAAGAAATACGACACTATATCATTAAAATTAAATATTATATAATTATTTGTCTAGACAAGCAATCATTATTATCATATATTGTATAGAATCATATGTATAGAATTCTCACTATTTTGCTTGAACTATTAAGACAAAATCGATTTTCAATATGAATGGGAAATACATATTATGTTAAGACGAAGATTTAATAATAATATTCATTCCACTTTGTGAAATATCTGTAATAATATCTTCGTCTTCCTATAAATTGAACTCATTGTATGTGTAAGCAAAACTTCTACTCATACTTCGTAAAATATTGAGAGTATAATTACGAGTCGAATATTATTTCAGGCTGTCCCTACACAAAAAATTGTAACGTGCTCATTCACAAAGTTGTCCTTACTTTTAGCTTACTGTTTAGCTGTTTTTGAGCTATCGTGTTTATAGACGGACGGACGTACGGATTTGCGGAAATGGACTAATTTGCTCATTATGAACACCAATACCCAAAATTTTCTGCGCTCAATATTGTCAACCGTTACAAAGTCGGGACTAAACTTCAAAAACCCTAGTATATATTGTATACCGGGTAAAAAAATTTGATCGGGATAAAAACGTCGATTTTCTCTGGTTACATTTCTTTGAGGAGAGTGTTATAGTTAGAAAGAGTTTGATATCAACAAATAAGGGGTTTCTAATAAACTGCAAAAGCAACTTATTCTATTACAAATAGCTACTAAATAATTTTTTTGGTTTTTAGTGTGTTACTAATAAAGCGCGATGATTTTTAACTATGTATAATTGTTCGCCTATTTTTCATTGAGTTATATATTATATACTAATATAATTAGTAACGACCTCTGTCTAAAATTTTTTATTCAAAGTTTATGTAAAAAAATGTGTGTTTTTACGTACGTTTCTATTTGATTTTATATAAGTTATCAAACAATCTTAAAACTCCTTGTACTATGACTTAGATAGATATCAAATTATATACTTGTAGTCTTCGACAATTCTCGAATATAAACGTATATGTAATATTTTATAATTATGACAAACATCTTAGAATTTCTCCGAATTACAATTAAATCATGTTTCGTAATTGTTATTGTAGTTAAATTTGTTCAACTGCTCTCTCTGAAATGATAATTGAATTGAATTTTCAATATAACTCGACTAATATATATATATTGTATTGTATGATATTTTAATATGTTTGATAAATGCCGATGTATAGAGGTAATAATTGGTATATAAATTTTTGTTATTTGATCTATAAATAATGATTATAATGCCTTCAAGCGTTTTCATATTTTCTCATAAAAAAATATATTCATACAATATGTTTGTAGTTTATTATGGATAAAAAACTTTGTGGAGTCTGTTGAAATGAACTGAACGGCTATTAAAAATTAAACAATTTTATAACACTTTTGAATGTTTAATATAACTTTTTATACATTTCAATGTTCAATTTTACCATTTCATTAAAGATGATGGTATGTTTTCAATTTAATAATTATGTAATAAAGGTCCAATAGTTTTGATAAAATGAAAAAAATCATGTGACATTATTTAACAAATTCATTTTGTCAGAGGGAATTTTTAGACTGTAAAATTTGTAATATCCTTATAGACCAGTCCAAGTGTCTTGGAAACTGGGAGGTTATGGGTTCGAATCCCGACATCGGCAGGTTGTCAATTATTATGAAAAAAAGGGGTGGTTAATTGACTAAACTGTCGGCGTATGGACAAGAAATATACAAGGGTATAATAAGTTTAGTCTCGACTTGAAAATATTGATCGCAGACATAAATGTTTGGAATAGGTGTTCATAAAATGGTGTTCTAAGTCATCCAATTCCGCATGTCTGTCCGTCTGTGGACCCTGTGTTTGTTCTAGAGCAGAAATGTTAGCTCAAGTTCGTGAATCTGCAAAATCGGCCATGTTTGGGCAAAATGGACAAAGCTGCCTGAGATAGAACAAAAATATTACGACAAAAAGTGTTCTTTTTTAATAATAAACAACTATTTGTTATAAAATATTTGACATAAATTCAGGATACATCGGGTATTTAAGCAATTAACTCAGCTAGTTGTTATTTTCACTTGTTTTATCTTCAAATTCTGTTGATGAATTGAACAAATCCAAAAATCTGTTAAATGACAAAATTTGTTTTAAAAACAATGAACGTCCAAATCTAAAGTTCATTTTATGACATATTTTCATAAATTAAAAAAAAAAAACAAGTTATTTATCTTCGAATTTGACCTCAGAGACTCTTTCTTTCGTATTCAAAAATTATAAACATGTGATCTTGGGACTATACCCATTGTCACCTAGACTGAAGACGACAGTGAAGTGCTATGATATGCTGAAAGGTTGTGTTCGCCATTTCAAATTTTACCTAAAATTGACTTTTTTATATTTTCATTACTTTAGAGCATTTGTTAGTAGTCATTTTAATGTCCGCTTGACAGCAAAATGAAGCAAATTCCAAGCGCAAAGATTCAACAGTTGCCGCTTACCTGTGGTAATTTCCACGAGCATATATAAGGAGATTGTTTAGGGGGTCCGCACCCCTCCCTTATCGCTTTCCCTCATCTTTATTTGTGTGTGATAGGAATGTTTTTTTAAATATGCAATTGATGGATTTTATTGCCGTTTAGAGCTCTGCTTTTTATAGCGTGACCTCACGGGTAAAAACTAGTTTACCTTTGTGCATTGTTGCCCCCATGTGAAAACTATAGCTACGTCCGTAGTAATTTCCACACCTTTCACTCTCCATACCATTCGTTTGCCGACCACAATCACAGAAAAAGAATTGATATTATAGTCTTAAAAAAATCTTTATGTATGTGGAAAAGAAAACTTGAAGGAGAAAATTCAAAAAGTAATATAAATAAAATATACTAACAAATAATAGTAAATTATATATTTACAGATATATTCCGTATTTATTAATTAACAAACAATCGTAAATTTCATTAAAACGTGTTGTGACGTTGTTAATTCGTTATATTTCAATATATTATTTAATATATACAACCACCATAGTTGTTGGTTCGTTCGTACATAAAATATAATATAATACCTTCGTTACACATTTATACATTAAATCTGTGACCCTCAAACATTTTCATCAAAACAATGTTAATTATTACTACACGAATGGAGAATATGAAAATTGAACAAATTTAAAATTTCGTGTTGTCATTTTGTATATGTCGGAGTTGGATTGTCGAATCCGCTATTTAACAAAAACGCTAGTTGTTTTACATAACAACTCCGTTATGTAAAAGAACTGAACAACGTTTAGCGGTTTTACATAATTACTGAACTTTAACACGTGATATTGCTTAAACGTTTTGCATTTATCAATGTAGCGGGTCAACGATTAGACGTAATGTAAAACACCGTGAAATGAAACGTCACATTGTAGATTTTAGTTTAAACGGAATTTTAATGGAATTCCCATTACTAAAGATCCTTTTTCCTAACAAGTTCTATATATTTTAGATATAATGTGAAAAATTTTTGAAATTAAATAAGGTAACTAATACAACCAATTACTACAATCTTTCACTTCATTGGTCATACCCCGAGTTGGTCGGGTTTGCGTGTTTTTGGGGCCCGCACTAAAGGCGTTATATATATTTCCCTATATCAAAATGCTCTTTGTGACTACAGATAAGCTATTCTACATTACGTCTAAACGTGGGTAGCAGTTTTTTGAAACGTATCGCAATGGCAATCCAGCTGAACGTCGTTCAGTTGTTTTACATAACGGAGTTGTTACGTAAAACAACTAGCGGTTTTGTAAAACAGCGGATTCGACAATTTATAATTTTTATTTACTTTTTATATACACTCCATCAGTTAGTCACATTCTTGGCGTATATATTACTAAATATAAGTATATGACAAATAATAACACTTGAATGAATGTGATTCAATATTCGTATCAATAATATGTAATAATACTTAATTCGTAGGAACTTATTTATGTAATTCAAATGTCTCATATAAACAAACTATGGAGAAAGACTTTGATAGTTAAATTTAATGCCAAAATCATTATTGAAAACAGTCCGGCTTTAAAATACAGTTAATAATAATTATTTTAAAGCATGGCATCAAATTTAACTATCAAAGTCTTTCTCCATAGTTTGATTATATTAGACATTTGAATTACATAAATAAGTTGCTGAGAAAGTCATAAATAAATGACGAAACGTCCAATTTATTTGAATTAATTCATTTACTTTCCCAAATCCTATTTCCTACGAATTAAGTATTATTAACACTTAGAATGTTTTAACTAGTTCAATTTTTATAAACGAGAGTGTGAATTTAACTACAAGTGCAAGTTTTTAACTACACTTCCGTTCTATTAAATATTATTCTTAACAATTTTGATACATTATAAAGCCAATATTAAAAATTAAAAAAACATTTTTGTTCTCACTGATTATAGATTATAATTTATATTATTTAATATGATTCCTATATTGGTTTTAGCCTTTTTCTCCATCTTCTTTTTCTATATGAATTATTAAATAACATGGAGAAAACAGAGAAAGATTTTAATATTCCTACCCATACTTACAAGTGAAATTTAAATAATTATGTATGAAATTAATTTATATAGAATTTATTTTATTTTCATCATACAAATACAATTTTCACAAATATTACAGATTGAACAAAAGTTCGTTTAATAATTGGATTGATTACATCGAAATTTTGTTATGAATATCTTCCATATCAGTTAATTAGAATAACAACATGATTAAACTCTCATGATTACGATATGTATTTGTTAGGCCAATATTATTATTTCATTTTAATAATATACATACTACATATTTGTTAAAAGTTTAATTAGTTTATTAAAATACAAAAATAAATATCAGTTGAATTTTTTAACAACATTCAATATGAAGTTTTAAATTTATAGAACAAAATCACCAATATTCATTATTGTCAATTATTCAATATTGAACCTAAAAAATATTATATGCATTATTGAAATAGTTTCCCAATTATATAATACTAGCTGACAAAGCTAGCGTTGCCCGGGCATCATAAAATTTTTAGAGAAAATTTATGTCAAATAATTATATTTTGACATTTCAAAACGTTAATTTTTTTATATTTTAAATTTATTGACAAATAATTTATTTCCAAAATTTCGTGAATGCAAGTATTTCTATGGAAACTATACACTATATTAAAAATCTAGCCGTCAGAAAACTGCTCTAACTTTTGAAATTTTATCTAGGGTCATTTCTGATCATTATTTCGCTATCTCCTATAGTTTTCTCTAAATAATTCTGACAAAGTTACATACTTCCCTTTGATTATATTTAGAGGTTTTTAATCCAGTACTTACTTGGCTCCTTATTGGTCAAATTCGTAGTCACCACAGTTTCCGATGTTATTGAAAATTATGTTTCCTAAATTATTTTGAAACAAAGAAAACGAAAATTCACGAGAGATTAAATGCTTAATTTGTTGTTTGTATCATATATAACGGTTTCTATAAGCCATTCTGGATTCGAAACTTATATAGGTAACCATATTTCGAAAATCACAACTCGAATCAAATTTTCGAGTAATTTCATAATTTATGGATGAAAATGGTCTGAAAATATGATTTTCAATAGAATCGGAGAGAAAAAATATTTCGAATTTTTCCGATTTATATTAAGGGCCCCTTAGAAAAATTTCAAAAAAATGAAGAAAGAAATTTATCTCGGATTTTATTGAGAATTCAGTTTCCTAACCATTTTTTCCCAAAGAAAACGTAATTTCAGTCTATTTGTTTCTCAGATTTGTAGTTTGTACGATATTGCGTGTGTAAGCCCTTCTGGAATCGAAACTTTGGATTTCCAGACACATATAGGTAGCTACTTCAAAAACCATAACACGAATCAAATTTTTGAATAGATTTTCGTTATTTATGGATGAAAATGGTCTGGGAATATGATTTTCAATGAAAAATCGGAGATAAATATGATTTCCGATTTTTTCGATTTTTATTAAGGGAAAAATTTCAAAAAAATTTGCATCTCCAATTTTATTAAAAATTATGTTTCTTAACCATTTTCGACCAAAGAAAACGAAATTCCAGTCTAATTCATTATCAGATTTGTAATTTGTATGAGATTTGCTCCTGTTTAAAACATAGTACGGTACCTTGTTAGGTGAGACTTTTGTATATACTATGTATACCGTAAAATTTGCTATGAAACCGAATTCTTTTAGCACATATCGATTGCAAGAGCTTTATTTATAATTAAATATGAAAAATATAATTCAGATTTGAAATTCATTCTGTTGAACAAAAGTTATCTAAGTTATTTGTTTGAATATAATGATTTTTGTCGGATATATTACAGAATGATTGTACCAAATTTATGCCAATTTGAAACTTTAACAATAGTTAAAGCATGAAATCAAAATTAGACACATTTTGATCGATTTTATTAAAATTGGAAATAAATCAGTTTTGCTAATGATCATAAAATTTTAGATGTATGTATGAATTACAACTAATGTTTGTCAATATTAAATGCATCCAACTCAATACGCTTTTATAAACAACAACAGTGTAATTATAATTTATCATAATCAATATAATAATAAGTAACATGATATTTACTATTTGCATTATTCAGTTATCAAATGAAATTTATGTTATTTCAGGTACAACATAAAATGTATCATGAATGTTTGTTTTCGTTGGTATTATTAGTGAAACATTAATATATAGAGATTGTCAAATACAAAGTATTATTTGTATAATAGGCGTCAAAAGTTGATGTTATGTTTTTAAAATTGATTTGTGCTCGATTGATTCATTCGGTTTTCGAAAAAAAATTTCGAATAAAAATTGTTACTATATTTATAATGAACAATTTTTATCCGAAACAATTTTCTCGAAATCCGAATCAATAAGGCACAAATCAGTTATAAAATTGAAAAAATAACATCAACTTTTGACGGCTATTGTAGGTACTTTAATTTTATTAGGTATTTTCAGTATTGAATTTGTTGTGATGAAAATTATTAAGAATAATTTTTGGACATTTTTTCTAAGTTATAATTCAAAGTGAAATAGAAAACACTCCTCAAGAAAGGAGTGTTTTTTACTTTATAAGTTACAAAAAGGAAATAATAACAGCTTTTGATTTATTTTTCCGTTTTTTATTGCAAAATTAGTATCTTCAATAATTAATTTGTCAATTATATACCAAAATAAACCACTAAACCCCACTTACAGTAAATAAATAATGAAGATAGATAGTTTCAAGAATCCACATTTCTTGATAATATCAAATATGATTATAATGTTTCAAAAACCAATTGAATTCAAAATATTAATATCATAAATTATATATAAAGTTTCTGTATAATAATATAATTATATTTTACAATAATGTTATTATACATACATATATATATATATATATATATATATATATATATATATATATATATATATATATATATATATATATATATATATATATATATATATATATATATATATATAATAATAAAATCGCATTATATTATATATTATCTCGTGAGTTGAGAGAGTTTAACATCAGACGACAAACTTCTCAAAACATTTTATTGAATGTATATAATATATACACATAATATGTACATATAGAAGAAGTACATATTAAATTATACGAGTTCATCATATGTGCATATTGTGAAGTAGTTTACAATATTTCCTAGGAAGAATTTTAAATCAAATCTTACTCCATCTATATTTCGAGACTTATATATTCGTCTTGCGATTAGTTAAAAACATTATTCATGTAAATCAATTCGATGATCTAATCTAGTCAAGAAGCTAGTATGGTTAACTCATGTATTTTTTTTTAAAGTGTGTGTGTCAGCTCCGACGGACGCTGAAGTTTACTCCTTAAGAACGATTGTCTTTGCCTCATATATATTGTCCATACTAAATTAAATATTTAATTATAAGCATAGCTCATACAAATTTATATAAACTACACTAATAATTAAATGTCCAATAAATAGAAAGCGCACATGTTCATATGTATATCATATTAATACATGAATTATAGCCTACCTAGTACCCACGTGTTTATCGGATGTTCCGGCACTATTATCTACACTAGTTTCTTCCATAGTTTTTATAATATTCACTTGACTTTATGTGAATATAATTATCAATACTAATAATCCACAATAATAATATTAATTATCGAAACTTTAAAACATTTATATAAATAAACTACACTAATAATTAAATGTCTAATAAACAGAAAGCGCACATGTTCATATTATGTACAATATATACCATATTAATACTGACTGAATGCAGAAAAAGACGTACACAGCATAACCTGTGTACGACTCTTATAGAGCGAGACATGAACCTGACCGACTGTCTGACTAACTATAAAAACGTAACGAGGTCATTCTATCACTATATATTTTACTGCTCATATATTTTTTTCAATACCGTACACTTTTATGTAAAATCGATTCTTAAGGAGTTAACTCCAAAAAATTTTAAAGTTTCGTATCTCCTAATTGTCTATTCAGAAACTGTTAAAGACCTAAAAATTATAAAAATGCATAGCCATAACCTGCATATACCTCATTGGCTGCGTTAAATTCATAATGAATATAGTTGCTCACATTTTCTAAACGACTGTTGATCACAGATTATACATGTGCATTTACATTCAACTACAACATTACTATTAATTGCTAATTGTCCCACTTTACACCTACAAAACCAGAAGTGATAGTTAAAATGTAAAGAATAATTTATACATTTATCAAGTTTCATAATTTGTCTAGACTTATTTCACATATTCTAAAAGAACAAGATACTTGCTCAAATACATATCATGAAGTGTTTTGTTGGGTGTTATAAATTGTAAAGTTCGAGGCATGCATCTCTGTATCTGCATTTATAGCATTAAATAGAATATTTGTTAGTAACTTTATATAAGATATATATACACTCCCGTTCAATAAAATTGAACCAACCTGAAATGTTAATTTTAAAGCCTCATAAAACGCCTAACTTTTGTAACTCTCTGTATATTATTTAATCATAAACAAAGATAAATAATAAAGTAGTATATTTTTTAAAGGTGAAAAAAGAAATGGAAGTTTTATATTGTTTATTCATATAAACAAGTCAGTGATAGAGTAAGAATATGTAATGTAAATACGTCTTAAGTGTTATATCTCCCTTTTACGTATAAAAATTAAATAAAATGTTGTATCTATCAAAAACATTTACTACAAGAATAATCAAAATTGTGAGAGACTGATTCAGTTCAGGTCGGTTCAATTTTATTGAACGGGAGTATATATATATATATATATATATATATATATATATATATATATATATATATATATATATATGTATATTATTATTATTTTGGAAACTTATTACATCTAAGCGGACACACATAAAATAAAAGATGCCAATAGCGACTAAACAATGTCATTATGCACAAAATTCAAAGAAAAAAAAAAGAGAATAAAATTGATAATCGGGCGTTGATTGCAAAGTATAAAAACGAAATATTTGAAAGGAAACATACGGTTTACTTAATTATGTATTATTTATAGAGGCATTTATAAAACAAAATCAAAAGCTATATTGACTAAATATAATTTAATTTAAATTTTAGTTTTGTATTCATTTTTATACGCATTGAAATATACGAAGTGTGGGCATTATTTTACACATTCAGAGGTTCAATATTTATGATTTCATGTATACTTATTCGACAAATGTTACTTTCGGTTTCATGCAAAATTTTGGTCCAATAGTTAATTGTTTCTAAAAAACAATCCAGTTTGAACATTTATTTATTTGAACATTTATTCACAGAGGTTTTAAAAAAGGTTGTTATGCTCTCATAGAAATGGATGTTTTTATTATGTCGGATTGTTTTCTACTATAACAAAAAATATTAAAAACCAAATTGCACTTAAAAGGAGAAAATAATTGTTTTCTAGTGTCTATAAGCTGGCCATTTTTTTGGCCAGATGGTTTTCTTACCGAAAATCATCTGATAGTGTACTGAAACAAAATTATTTTCTACTTTTTAGTGCAATTTGTTTTTAAAATGTATTTTCATATTATGACTAAACAAATTTAAGTTTCCCAACACTTTCACCAAATTACTATTTTAGGGAATAATATCTAATCATTAATGTGGATGATACAATGGGCCACAAAGATAGAGCAGCATTTATGGGAAAACTAAATTAAAAGGGCACAATAAATTATAATTTCCAAACTTTCAAATCCATTGACCAGTCAATGTGGCCGTGCTGTCAAAGGCGCTCTGCCTGGATTTGGGAGGTTGCGCCGAGTGCGATTCCCAACGGTGGAATTTTGGAATTAAATAAATATAAAAGGAGCGGTTAATCGACTAAACTGTCGGCAAGAACGAAAATAACCGACTATGCTTGTGAAGGTTTTTTGCAGTTTTTTTTATCCCAAACTCCAGATGAATATCGGCATATTTCCTATCAAAGTCGCCTGCAGTCGCACACCCTATCAAATTCCCAGTCTGCAAACGAATACCTTATCCTTTAGGGATCGGTTTAAATGACCTAGAAACGCCTTCTATCCAGACTTCGACCTCCCCTTCGCTACTGCTACTACCCTTAGAAATGAGTGAAATTTCAATTACAATATTTGACCCATGCGGACATTATGTTTATCGAAATAAGATTAAAAATGTAATAAAAAAATGTATTTATGTATATGATATACTCATTTATGAATAAAAGTTCTATTTTATCTAAAAAATCAATTATTCAATCGAAACTTTTCTAATGGAAAATGATAATATGTATCTAAGACGAACCAACCATAACCATAAAATAAAAATGTAATCATTTTAAATGAATGATTTGAATATTTAAATAATATCAGAGAAACGGAACACACAAAATAGTCGAATAACATCAAAGTAATCATAAAAAAAAATATGCCACACTTATGAATGAATGGTAAATAATGGCATATTCATGACAATATTATCAGAAAATCTTCTAAAAAACTTCCTTCATCTCTCACTTATCACTCGTATAACTTTCTATAAAAAAAAAACATGTACTGAATTTTCATCATACTCAGAGAAGGGTATTATCTAAGAAAAACAAATCTACCAGATAGCTGTCATATAAAACAAATCTAAAAACTATCCAATACACCACCAAACTGCTGGTTAGAAGAGAGGAAGGACATAGATACACACTGAAAATTTTTGTTCATAAGTTTTTCCTCTTTACATTTTCATAAATAAGATCAACTTGGTACCAACATTGGGGAATAAAGAGCCGCCAAATAAAATCCCATAGGATTAGTAGGGATTAGATGTTATCGGAAAAAAATCGAAGTATTTATACACAGAGGAGTTGGTTATATACGTACGTATATACTATCGCCTTCTGCCTTCATCATTTTTTTCTGCTGGTATGAATTTCCTCCCTCTGTTGTCTTCTTATTTTTCATTCCTATACCACGTCACCTGCTCGCTATGTTCTCGCATCATCTCTGCAGAATAATCTCAACTAATTTACTGCATAGTTGCGTATTTGAATACTTCATATATTCTATATTTGTGTAGACGTCATCAATTTCTATTATATTTATTTTATTCGTATTCATAGTTTAGTGTTGAGCAAGTGCTTAAGCTTACCTTCATGAAGCCCGTCATATTGATTTTAAGACATGATGAATTCATAGATATACAGATCATTTTTGGTAAGACGATGGTTTCAAGCATGATGTTAATTGTTTTAAGATTAGCTTTAGTAAGATGAATCTTGAGATCATCTTACTTTTTGTTCGTCAATTTTCGGAATAACTCATGCCTGTATCCGATAATCTGATTTGCTGAGAAATTTATCATATGATTGTCAGTGATACTGAATATTATTCTACAAATGTAAACAAGCATACCTCATAAGATCGTACATAAAATTAGCGAGCTAAAAAAAATTGTTTTTTAAATAAAAATAAGGTACGTAAAAATTATACTTCTGTAGAAAAAAGTATTTGCTTCAAATTTTGAAGCAATACTGTGATAATAATCTATAATTACCTGAAAACTAACAAATGCATGAAATCGCAAACATATTAATAATTTAAACACTGGTGGAATAGTTAATCCACAACGATTGACTTCTAGCTAAATTACTAGCGAAATTTAATACTGATTTTGTTGAAAGGATCCATTATATCTGGATTGTAGCATTTACGAATACGTTTGAATATGTCCTCATTGTCAGAATCATCGATATCAATATTATCATCAATATTGATAATATGTAAACCTCAAAATTTCCCTATCTTCACTACTTTTTTCAAGTTGTTAAGGTTGTCTTAAGTCTACTAAAATGCTGGCTTAATGAAAATTCTCTTTTAATAATAAAAAGTAAGGACAAGGTCTGTAATAAAATTGTCTTATTTGATTGTGAATACCGACCGCAACAGTTTTCAATTCTTAATATCGCCTTAAGCTATGACTATGAATATTTTATAAAACCACACATATCTTTGTTAAGATCAAACTTTCAAACTTGCCTCAAGATTGCGTCTATGAATCTAAATGCTGCCTTAAAATCATAGTTAAGGTGAAGACTGGACTATGAATACGGGCCTTAGAAATATAAAAAGTTTATATTTGTACTGGTGCTATATTTGTTTTTTCAATACAAACAAATCATTAAAAATTATATATATATTTTAGCCTCAGTAAGCTTAGCTACTGAATAGATGTAATATTTTATATGTATTTATATGTGTCTTGTTTAACACTTACGTGATAAAACTTTGAAATCGTATTTGAAATTGTTTCGGAAAACTTTTTAAAACTATAACACACAACACTAGATATAAATGCATACGGATCTATACACTTTATATGTCTATGTTTATAAATCGTATATTTAGTTATTTTTATATGATTTTTATGACAAGTACAGTGAAATGAAATTTGTATCTTGAAGCTCGCTGAAATATGTGAAAATCATTTTTATCATTTCCTTTCAGCCGCAATTACATCAAGTTACGTGTATTTTGCGATACGTTTTACATTAAGGCTTATTTATGTTCAATTAGTTTAGGTCTTTAATTAAATTAAGTGTTGAAAAACTAAAAGGATTTCTTCTAATTCTTGAATATTCGAATAGTCTCAAGAAGAGGGTGTTATCGTTTATTGATGCTGGATAGTACAATCTGTACCAAACTTCGATGCATAAATCTCATATACTATTTTTTTGTGATCTGAATTTTCTTAATATTGATTTTGCCAGCTAGTTCAATACTTGTATCGCCGACGGCAATAGCAGAAAAGAAATCATTAGAAATGATGTACGCAATCTATCGATTTAACTGTACCTATACTGATAGAAGAAATTTCTTGAACCAAGTAAATATTTTGAAGAAAACATATTTACTTGGTCCAAGAAATTCCTAATTATTTTCGTTCAAGAATTTGTTTACTTGAAGATACTTGAAGAAGCATCTTCAAGTAAACAAATTCTTGAATGAAAATAAGGAATTTCTTGAACCAAGTACATATATGGTTTCATCAAAATATTTACTTGATTCAAGAAATTCCTTCTATCAGTGTAAATGAAATGTCTTTCTATATACCTTATTTTTTATCCGATGACGGCAAAGCCAAAGGAAGAGTTATGTTTTTAGCAGTCTATGTATGTTTGTATTTATCTATGTTCCACAGTAGCGCCAAAACTACTCATCCGATTTTGATGACGTCATATTAAATCCATCGTGGCGGTTATAAATTATAATACTAAAAAATTTCACAAATGAATCTAGTCTGATATCCAATGAAAGGTTTTAATTCACAGATTCCGAAAAAGTGTACTTTACTTTTTTTCTAGTCGGGTTTTAGTTTCTTAAACTTTTATATTATCGAGATATAGACATTCTAAGCGATCAAACTTTTTCAACGGCTTCCAAGTTTTTGCAAGGCAAGGGATAAATTCTCCATAATCGACAATTATTTTTGTATTTGTGTTGTAACAAAGCAGTATCCCATTGAAATTCGTACGATTAATTCAATATTCTACGATAGATGTTGTAATTGTTGGCATTTAATTTCCTACAGATCTAGGATGTCTGTATCAAGGATTGTATTGTATGTTATTTTAATTAATTAAATTAATAATAATGTATTCTATTTTTTTGTTGCAGGTATGGATACAAAGCTTTTTATCTAAGTTCAAAAACATTACAAATAAAATATTCACACGGTAAGGTTTATAAAGTTTAATCAACAGGTGTATACTCAATTACAAAGATGTAAATCCAACTGAAAAGTCAATCTATCGTTTAGTCATAATAATTTTTTATTAGCTGTTTTTTACTTAACTATTTTTTACTGACCCCGTTTAACAAATTGCCAAAACTATTCGTTGTATGAACAAATGTTTATTTTTTTGAGATAAACTATTCTTTTATATTTGAATCGATTTTTCGGCATCTATTATGCTATATGTATGTATAACACTAAAAAATTCACAGATACATCAAATGTGATTCGTATTAGGTACACGAAGCATGCAAAAGAAAATAGGTAAAAATCGATAAAAAAAGTATTATTATTTTTAAAGTGGTTTCCATGTACATAATTTAAATGTAAATGTACATAAATTTCTGTGTAGCGAAAACTTGTTCAAGATGCTTATAAGTAAATAATGTTTCAATTTAGGCTTGATAGCAACTATATTAATAATTTCTAGAATTTTGTAAATGTATCGAATTTTGACGCTTTAATGTAATTTAGTACGAAAATGTCGAAATCTGAAAAGTCATCAAGATATAGACCAATTTATTCATCTAGTAGTGTCTTGATATGAATAATAACACTATACACATGTCAAACAAAAGAATAATAATATATATAGATCAAACAACATATATATAAAAGAAGAAACGTTCAAACTTTTTGAATACGTTCCAAAAAATTGTGTTTACAATTATATAAACATTACCAAAAAAAAACACCACTGTTTATATGTGTATGACGTGAACGTGAGAATATTTTAAAAATACTATAATATTTTATCAACAAAGTAGGATATATGTGTACACAAAAGAATATGTAGATCGGTGAATGTAGTATGTGTGTGTATTAGAATCCAGTTTATATAAGAATGTAAGATAAGTATTAATATTAAATTTGCTTATGTACCTACATACAGAATGTCTAAAGAAAGAATGGCATACTGTGAGAAACTGAAGTATTACAGTATTGGAATGAGAATTTAAATTATTCTTTGAACGTAATTAACGTCATAGAAATTTGTCGACATTAAATCTTTTTTCTAGATGAATAAAAGTGTGATAGAAAATTATTTTATAATTGAAAATATAAAATTCTAGAAAACGAGAGAGAGATTGATCATCCCTCATTTTATCAAAGATCATAATCTTGGCTGAAGGTGGAACATTCCAATTTTTATCGCAGGTCAGACACAAATACTCTTGTGGCAAGTAGATAGATAGATTGTAGAGGCTGTCTTGGACGGGACACACTTTGACCATAAGGTCCGTTGTGAAGCCTAAGGATGTGAGGATGTGACTTTGATAGGAACTGTGCCGGTACTCATCTGGAGTTCGTGAAGGAAACTGCAGAAAACCTTCACAAGCATAGACGGTTACTTCGTTCTTGTCCATACGCCGACAGTTTAGTCAATTAACCGCCTCTTCATACTGCCGATGTCGGGATTCGAACTCATATCGTCCCAGTTCCAAGTAAACACAACGCCTTTGCAAGCGCGGCTACTTGGCTCATGACAAGTAACTGCTTCTTCAATCTATATTAGCTTTAGTTACGCTGTTTCAAATATATGTTGTTGGAATATACCAAAATATCCTAGTATATCGGGTCTGAAACCTATTGAATTATTCTACTAAAGTTGCTCTTACAATTTAGACCCTATTTTTTCTTTGACTTGATGTTCCTGTAACTCTGTATTACTTTATTCCGGACTCATAGATCTGTCCAGACACATCGAAGGAGGGAAAAATCGGTTTTAGTATTATTCCAAGACATGGGTTTTATTCTGCACTTTGCAGAAAATATCATTCACCATCAAATCCATTGAGTATTATATTTCCTCCAATGGAGCACTAATTCAGAGTTGCAAATAACGTGATTTTTATGGATTTAGCTAGATCTAGGAACATTGTCACAAACAATGTTCCTAGATCATTTGTTTGATCTAGGAACATTGTAGAATTATGCTCATTTCTGTCATTAGGTTAAAATTAAATGTTTGATGATTTGATAAAACTCCTTTTTGCAGAACACCGCTTTATATAATATATGCAAGGGTATACTAAGTTAAGTCTCGACTTTGCAAAGGCTGAAATTATTGATCGTAGAAAAAAATTTGGTATAGTTGTTCATAAAATGACCTAATTAGGTCATTTACGCATGTTCATCTGCTTGCTTGTCAGTACACACGATAACCCAAAAACGAAATTTAGGTGTGTGCGTTCTAGACCTAAAAAGTAAAGTCAAGAGTGTGAATATTCATCTTTAAAACCGTAAGAGATAGAAAAAAAAATTTAAGGACAAAAAATTTTCTTTTTTTGTAAATAACCAACTGTTTTCATAAACTAAGTATATTTCGGGTATTTAAACAATTAACTTCGAAAGTTAGTTGTTATTTTGACTTGTTTATTTCGTTATTTATTACTTATTAAAATAGTGGAACCATTATTAATTTGTAAGTGTAAATAGCCTGCCTTAGCAGCTAAAGCAGTCAATATTTAAAAAAATAAATGGAACCATTTTTTTCGCACAGCCTGTATATATGACACATAAAAAGATTGGTACAACAAAAATTTATGAAAATATATGGAAAAAAATTTAAATTCGGTTGAACATACAAGGCGAAAAGTGGGGGTGAATCTATTTCTGAATAACCGATAAGTGTTGTAATTTATATAAGGAATCATTTTTTTTTACTTATTCCGGGTACGAAACCAACCATTTTCACAGTGATTATTTATGTATGGGGAACTAACACGGATATAATTTTATTGTAGTTACATAAATTATTTTAAAAAAAAAAAGAAGAAAGTATTTAGAAAAATGTGTCATATATTTTTAAAAAGTTTTCTTATTATTATTGGATTTCAAAAAATAATATTCTTATAAAACTTAACAAAAGTATAATAAAATCAAATTACTGGAGAATTAAGTAGCATATTTACTTTTGTACTATGGACCATAAAATTTTATGTCATTTAAAAAAATTTTATTATCGATTTGTGCCTTATAGGGACTACAGACGTGCAACCTGTGCAGGAACATTTTAAGGACAAATGAATGTTCCGTAGTACTTTGCTAGTAGTCTGTATAGCTATTTTAGAACAAATTACATGTCCTTGAAGTGGTTGCTGTAAAAACCAAAATTATTTGATACTTTGTGGGAGGAGTTTAATGTTCCTGTTCAAATTGCTCGTGTGTAGCGAAATTTCTGTGTAATGAAACATATTATCTAAAATTTTATGTTTTCCTAATATTTTTTTATGTTTTATTACCTAGATTGGTTACTTTATATATTTTATAATTATTATACTTTATTTTTTGTATTGATTATAATATATTTTTGTAAAAATTTTTTTACAAAATACATACAACTAGAGATACATATCAATAAACTAGTAGATAAATAAACTACAAATTAAATGAGAAAGATAGAGACAAGATGACAAGTGATTGAATTTTTATTAAGATAAAGTAATAAAGCAATAATTTTAGTTCCCAATTTTGGTTGCACGTCTGTAGACAAAATATTTTGTAGGCGGAGTTCAATGTTGCTGCACAATGTTCCTCGTTTGTAGCCTACTTTATTGATTCGGTTTTCGAAAAAATGCTTCGGATAAACGTTGTTCATTATTAATATAGTAACAACTTTAACTAGAAAATTTTTTTTGAATAAGGCATAAATCAACTAGAAAATTTTAAAAATGACATCAACTTTTGTAGTCCATATAGTACTTATATTACGTTTTTTATTACAAACCTAGTTATTCGACTTGAAATACTTGAAATACTTGAATTAAAAATTCTATTTTTTCAATTTGTTTTGTTCTAAATGAATGTTCAATATAAATTAAATATGTTTTTTTCTATTAAGAAAGTTTTCAATCAAACAAATTGAATTATTCAAAGAGTTCTAGTCGTTTGAGTGCACATGGCCACTAAAGTTGATGTCATTTTGCAAAATTTTATAATTAATTTGTGCCTTCATTCGGTTTTCGAAAAAATATTTCAAATAAAAGTTTTAACTATATTTTTCTAATGAACAATGTTTATCCGAAGCATTTTTGCTAAAACCGAATCAATAAGGTACAAATCAAGTATAAAATATTAAAAAATGACATGAACCTGTGTGGTCCATAGTACATTGTTCAACTTTATAAATCGAAACCAGATGAATCAAAACAAATCAAAAACTTTTTCATCATTTTTATTTTTTAGTAAACTAACAAATTGTAAGTTAATGTTGATATTAATTAACACAACCACCAGAAATCGAACCCTGGACCTCTGGATTTTGGAGCGAACGTGTTTCATGTTTCGTTACACCACGGATGATATAGCTAGATGAGTCAATTTTGTCATATCATTGACAGTATTACTTTAAAGTTAACAATATTCCAATATATTATTGTTTGTATTATATTATTATTTATTATACTTACACGTCACAGTACTATACCAACATCAATTTCCATTAGGGTTACGAAGACATAAGGCAGAATAGGACCATGCTTCCCCCTGCCAACAGTGAAAATATCTATCTTTGAAACGATAAGAGATAGAAAAAAATTTAGAGACAAAAATGTTCCTTTTTTAAAAATAAACAACTTTTATTTGAAACTTTTCTTCATAAACTCAATATATACTGGGTATTTAAACAATAAATAGTTAGTTTGCTGTTAGTTTCACTTGTTTTAAACAATATTTATTTATATTTAAACACTAGACGATTATTACTGCAACGAATTATTCTCGTCTTAGACATATTCTAATTAAAATTATAAACATATTTTTACATTCGACAAAAACAGTAAAAAACATGTGTTTTTTATAATCAACAATCATTTAATTTGAACATATTTGTACACACTCGTATTGTGACGATATTCTAAATCTGACGTGTATTCTATAAAGCAAGTCTAATTATTAATGAATTATTTTCACTTACCTATTAAAATCTAATTAAAATAAACTTTGATATATTTTTAGCGAATTTCCTGAAAGGAAATAGTGCTATTGGTCCCGCATTGGCAAAAACTTCTTCAAATGTCCATCGATCCTACCTAGAAGATGTCAAAAATCACCATCTGTAAAATTAATATGTATATATATAATAATATATATACAAATATGTATATATGTATATATATATACATATATATATATATATATATATATATATATATATATATATATATATATATATATATATATATGTGTCTGTAATCACTCTAGCGGTCACAGCTTTCATTTTATCGGAATGAAATTGAAATTTGGTATTTGAGGCGCTTTTGGTATTCAAAAGGTCAAGTTCGTTAATGGGTAAAATCGAACCAGGGGAAAGGGGGGTTTTGAGGGAGGGGGAAACACAAAATTTGACATATCTCCCTGAATATTCGAAAAATCGAAAAATTTATAAGAAGTAAATTTGTAGGTATTAAGTTTTACTGTCATTTTATTTCTTATCATTTTTTCTGTTACCCTAATATTTACAGAAATATTGACGATTGAAGATTGAAAATTAAATTCCTCACTATCTCTGTACACATTCGAGTTTGAGCAAAAATGATAAGGTGATGAATTGTAGCAAACATGATTTTCTACAACTTTATTCCTGACGCATTTTTCGATTGTCCTAATATTAAGAGAGATATTTTGTGTTTTCTTCTTTCTTTATGCTTCCATTTCCCCTTGACGTATGTCATTTATTAATAAAATTAGCCTTGCAAATAGTCAAATCATATACGACATTTCATTTTGATCAGACTAAAATTGTGATCGCTAGAAAGTGATTTATATATTTTAAGGAAATTCGCTAAGTTGAAGCAGCTCCTGCGTAACGAATTTTTTTTTATGTTACAATAATCCCAGATATTTATTACGATAATATTTATATTTTATTATAAATAATTTATTTATAATAAAAGTATTATCATGGAGTAACTAAACAATTAATATTGGTTACTTATAATATTTACCGATCGAATAATATAAAATATTCCAGTATGTATGTTGTTATTGCTGATATTATAATAACAGATATTGATAAATATATTAAAATATCACATATTATGTGTATGTTTAGCTAATAATGATTATAATAATTACATACATAATATATTATTAGATATATTATTATTAGATATAAAGACAATTTGTAAATTATTGAGAGTGGAATAAATCTATAATTTTGATTAGACTTTCCAGACTGTATTTTTATACCCGGTATATAATATATATACCAGGGTGTATTAAGTTTAGTTCAGAAAATATATTTTGGTATAGGTGTTCATAAAATGATCCAATTATCAAAAATGTGTCAGGCTGTCCGTCCGTCCGATAACGCGATAACTGAAGAACGAAAAAAAATAGCGAGCGGAAATTTTGTATGTGTGTTCTATACTTAAAAAGTAAGGTCAAGTTCGGATGAAGAAAATCGGACCATGTTTGGGCATAATGGACGAAACTGCCTCTCTTTGAAACCGTAAGATACAGAACCAAAATTTATAGACTAAAATATTCCTTTTTTTTTTAAATAAACAGCTTTTGTATGAAACTTTTTTTCATAAATTTAGTATATACCGGGTATTTATGCAATTAACTGACTATTTTGACTTATATATATATATATATATATATATATATATATATATATATATAAGTCAAAATAGTATATATATATATATATATATATATATATATATATATATATATAATTAAATCTAGTTTTAATTTTTTAAATTGTGTCTCTTTAATTTTGACTTAGTTGAGTTGCATTTAAGAATAACTTATATTTAAAAATTTAAATATTTTATTTCTGAAAACAACCTAAGAATCAGTCCCTAGTATCATTAAGCACAATAAACGAAACAATTAAGATTGAGCCTTCAATTGAAGTATTTCTTAGTAAAAGCTCACTTTAGTTAAAAACAGTGAAAACGGGCATTAGAGTTAACTCTATGCTTGAAGTTTTTTTCAAGTAAAAATAACAAATAATAAAGAACCAGATATTTCTTCTTCAACATTTAAATAAACTCTGTATTATGAATGTTTAACTAATCTCATAATAATAGAATATTGGATATGATATTTGTTAGGTTAGATATAATTCATATATTTACAATATTATGAGTTTATTACATGTAATGTACTCCACGCCGTATGCAATTATTACAAGGACGTACAAACATTACATAACAAACATTGAATAGATAGCATAGCACAATAAATAGCATTATACCAGCCAGCTTGCTATTTACAGAATGCATTCCTTTTTTTTTGCTTTGTGTTTACTAATACTTTCATCTATGTTCTGGAAATTCAGATATGTTTGAATTAACTATTTGAAAAAAAGAACATTTTGTAGAGTGTAGACCATGATTATTCATCAAAAAATTAAACACGTAGACTATGCGAATTTTTTTAGAGGAAGGAATTATAATACATACACTAATAGAAGGAATTTCTGGAACATACAGTTAGATCTAGTACCCAAACCGACAGGAAAATGATGAAAACCTGAAATTTCTATCCCGAAATAGAAAATTTGTGCATAATGATAAATATGCTTTATTAATATATATTGATAAATAGAAGGAATTTCTTGAACCAAGTACATATGGTTTCTTCAAAATATGATACTCCGAGTAAGAAATCCTTGTTTTCATTTAAGAATTGGTTTACTTGAGTAACTATCTTCAAGTAAACAAATTATTGAATGAAAACAAGGATTTCTTTCTCACAGTATCTCATATTTTGAAGAAAATATATTTACTTGGTTCAAGAAATGCCTTCTATTTAGCAATATATATCAATAAAGCATATTTATCAATATGCAAAAAATTTCTATTTCGGGATAGAAATTTAGGGTTTTCACAATTTTCCTTTCGGTTTGGGTACTAGATCTAACTGTATGCCCAATATCAATTTTTAAGGATATCTAGAAGCAGGATAGTATATTGAAAGGGCATACGCGGTAAATTATAGGCGTGTACGGTATTTTTGCATTTTTCAATTAAAATAACTTTACAACTTCTTTAACGATGACTGAAAAAACAGTCTCTTATAATTCCGTAAAATGTCTATATTCGAAAAGTTATATCGGGGTCAAAAATCGCCTAATATTTCGACTAGTAATTTTACGGACACGTACACAGGCAAAAACCTGTTAAACTCAGCCTGTCGCACGACCGTGCTCTGGATATAATAATAATAATAATCATAATAACACGATTCCTACTTATTCCTCTACTCTGCACATTCGACAATGGCATAGATATTTAGAAATATAGAATGCATTCGTATATGTTGTATCCAGAAATCCAGAGTATATCAAACCAATATATTTCAATTACAATTCAAATCCAAAGCAAGCAACCAACACACATCATGCCAAATACAGTAAATTACATTTAAAATTAAATAATATAATTCTATATCTATAATATAATGAAACATTTATATGATCTACATGATAATGTTTAAAATTATATAATACATCTATTATAATATGTATTATATGATATGAAGTTTGTGTATCATCGTTACAAAACCAAAATGTTACAAAGCTTGTCATATTAATATTAATAATATTATTATTGGCTTTAAATGTAAATACTTGTAAGTTATTTTAAATCGTGTTTATTGTTAAAAGTTTCGTTTGACGTAGTTCGCGAAGTGATACAAGGGAGTTTTCTATGCTTTATTCATGGTCGTCAACAAATTTATATACTTTGTAAACGTAGAACCAACCATTCAGATGGTGATCTTTATCAATCATTTTGTAGTCGATTTATGTTAAATTCATTCTGTTTTCGAAAATAATGTTAAGAACAAAAGTTGTTTGGATTTGATGTGATGAACAACCTTTATTCGAGATAGTTTTTCGAAAACTAAATGGATTCGATCCAAATCGATTAAATAATGTGTAAAAGTGAACGCCACTTCAGTGGATGATAGTACAATATAATAATGTAATGTAAAAAATTAATCGTTAAAATGTCATAAAATATATAATCTGCTCATCGCTTCATGTGCGGCTTAACGACTTGCCGAAAACCGTATATTGGTCTTTATTGCATAGAAACATAGCTGTTGAGTAATAGTACTCCTTATAGTACTCCTTTAATTCCTCTCCAAGTTGCCAAGTTTTACTTTATGCAGACAATGAATTAAAACTATCAAGAATAATATTTGTCTTAATAATAATATTTTTGGATTATTTTTTTCTGAATTTTTGAGTTCAAAATGTTTCGAAATGGGTTTTCTAACAAGATAAAAACAATAATAATGGAGTTTAACCTCCGTTCTTGAGACATGACGATCTATAACAGAGGCCCTCCACATCATTATTTTTCAACCTTTATTAATTTTTACTTTACATTTTTATGTTGTGAGTGGAGGAGGATCAGGAATTCATATGCAGAGATGGAATTGGTAGGTGTGCGGCTGCACCCGACTTTGATAGGAACTATGCCGATATTCATCTGGAGTTCATCAAGGGAAACTGCAGAAAACAATTACAAGCATAGCCGATTACTTCGTTCTTGTCCATACGCCGACAGTTTAGTCGATCAACCGCCTCATTAATTTTTAATTGACAAACTGCCGATGTCGGGATTCGAATCCATAACCTCCTAGTTCCAAGTAGAAATAACGTCTTAACAAGCACGGCTACTTGGTTGGTTTTCTTACAAGATAATTAGGAACCCTTATGGTGAAAAGTCATTGTTTCTTTGTCTGTGCATATGCACTCGCCCGTAAAGGAGTCGCACTCCCATTACAAAGACCGAAACCATATCGCGTAATAACTAGAAGATAGGCTACCTCTGTTCTTAACGAATGGATGGATATGTCTATGAAGTTACAGCAGGCTGCAGATAAGCCACAGAAATGATAGCTGGGTAAAATACCGCGAGACCAATCTGGCTTATTTGCAAAAACCAGAAGAGATAAACCTTCTGGTCACTGCAGGCTCTAAATCGACTATCCCTTATGAGATTGGAGAACAGTGCGGTCTGTCCGTACTGTAACGTGCGGATATTACTCTTCCAAATTCTGGCAGAACGTCCTTACAGAATCAGAATGAGGCAACTAGCGATCGGTTCTACTTAACTGGAGGAGAATGAGGTAAAAAAATGCAGGACGGGTAGGTTCGACAACGAACATAGGGCTAGAGAAAACGAACCAGGCATGGTAGAGGACAGTAGAGGTTGAGATGATGAGGGATCGGTAGAACGCCTAGAGAGGCTCACTTGCCAGACTTCGGCCTCGCCTCTACTAGTACTACTATTACTACTGCACTCATAATTCGAGAGAAGAAACTGATCGAGCTTTTTTCAAGAAACAGTCAAATATTGTCTCACTTAGATTCATCGATTCTCGAATTAAATATGCATTTACTTCACCAAATCGAGAATATAGTTAAATCTCTGCCTCTCATGTATCATTTTTCACTTACAAAATATTTTATACAAAGAAATCACATAAATATGAAAGTTCATTGTTATATTTAAAGAGTTTTTTTTTCTCGACCCTCTTTATGTGTTTCTCGTATCGTCTCATCTTTAAAATATATTCCTATTTCTCACGGCAACCAGAAATATTTATAGGTATCCAATAGATGGATTATATTACAAAAAATAAAATTCTGAAATATTGATTTTCAGACACAATGTTTACAAAAATATTAGATTCCATCAGAGCGCCAATAATGCTAAAGAGAATGATAATTAAAAACTGGAATATAAACAATACATATAGTGGGTGAGTGGTAACGTATAAATATTATACGTGGATGTGTAAACAACTATTCAATATGTAACTTAAAATCACATGCACAATAGCTTTTGAAAAAAACCATTATCCAGATGAGTCCCTGTGATCATAAGTTGTGTATTAAACTTTTTTTTTTGTAATATGAAATACTTTTTTTTTATATATAAATGGTGTTAAAAAGTGAATAATTTCATATAATTTATAGAAAGGGAAGTATTTTTTATCACATAAATCGTAAATTCCTAAAATAAAGTTTAGTAATTAATTTGTACCAAAAAAAGCCCACGTGTTAGATAGATAGATTGTAGAAGCTGCCCTAGACGGGCTAAACTTTGACCGTGAGGTCCATTGTGCTGCCTAAGGATGTGAGTGGAGTGGAAGGAATTTGATATGATAGAACTAGCCGACTATAATAGGAACTATGCCGATATTCATCAAGAGATCGTGAAGGAAACTGTCCATACGCTGACAGTTTAGTCAATTAACCGTCCTTTTTTTTTCTTAATAATTGACAACTGCCGATGTCGGGATTCGAATCCACAATCTCCTAGTTTTCAAGTAGGCATACTGCGCTGACATAACGCCTTAGTCCGCTCGGCCACTTGGACTGGTGCCCTCGTTTTACTCTTAACAGTAGTTTTTTGAGAACAATTTTAATTGATTTGGGTCTGACAATGAGTCATTTTGGTCTAGTGTGGAGATAAAGGCGAATCAAATCAGATTACAATATTAGGTGTGATGATTTATTGGATCTATAATGCTGTAATAGTTGCAAAACGATTAGGCCGAACTGATTTAGTTTGTCCTGAACCGCGGGTAAATGTGCACATTGATAAGAAGGAAGTAGATGGACACATGTCGTAAATTTTGAAAATGCTCTTCAAATTCTTACTTTTTTCTTTCCTCTTCATGTTTATTTAAGGCCACGAAGTGACATGTCAAATTTAATACAAATTTCACTGGCTTAGCGCATTGTCTTTTAGCAGTTTTAGTTCAATTTCATGATAAATATGGTATTAAAAAGATATTTACTACCTGGAAGAAACTGTAAGTCAGATCTCTCTCATAAAATTAATTTATGTGTATTTACTATTAATTAATAACATACAGTTATTTTCTCTTTACTTTGATTTAGGGCACGTATAACCTTAACATAAACATAAAAGAAATATTTCCAAATGAGAACAAACTAAAAAATCACATCAATTTTGATAACATTTAAAAATAATGTCCAATAATAATCCCTGCAGATTTTTCTAATTTACATATAAATAATGTAATTTTAATTCTACGAATAAAATACAATTATTTTGTTGTTGTTTTTTTAAATAAAATCATTATGTTTTCGGCGTGTTTGAAATAAAATTTGATATTGACATACTGATACCAAAATAACAAAAGTATTTAAAATTAGAGTTTGTTGATGGTTGTTGGTAGGTCGTAGTCATTCATTTAAAATCATCTGTATAATAGTTGCAATAAAAAATGATGATTATAGATTGCATACCTACATTCATATATTTACGTATATTGTTACACAAATGTAATAACAACTTTGTTTCTTGATCATATAAACAATAGGTGGTATATTTGTTATATTCATCACAGTCATACAAATCTTTTCAATATCATTTATTTGTAACACATTGTAAGGTCGCGACACACATAATCATAAGTCTCCACCTCTCCGCACCGAGATCGAGCCTTCATACTCACACTGGTAGCGTATCGAGTTGTGTTGGATTAGTTTAGTTTTTGTCGGTCAAGTAGGAAAAGAAAATCAATTTTCTTTTTCTACTTGTAACTTTTTTTCTCTGTTCGCTTTCCTTGAATACAAGTGCAATCATCCTTAAATCTATGGTTTTCATTTATTTAATTGTTTTTGTAAACTTTGTGTCTATCCATTCATTGTAACCATGTTCGGTTATGTTATACTAACGAAGGTGACTAACGTTTACTTAATTTGACATTTAAGTAATATGGAAAGATTAGTAATATTTAAAGATTAGTAATATCTAAAGATTAGTAATATTTATTAATTATTATTTTTGACATCAATGTTTGATACGAAAAGTGATCTTTGACTGGGGTATGATCCAACCCAAGACCACTGGATTTCAGGACTAGTGCTCTACATCTAGCATCTGGGTTGTTCAGTAGATTGGTTTAAAGGACTGGGCATTGATATTTTGAACTTTGACTTTCCGGACCGGTACTTCACCGATATCATCCGGGTAGTTCAGTTAGTAGAACACTGCTCTGCAAAGTTGGTGAGCAAAGCCAGAGAGAGATCTTGAGTTTGAACCCTAGCCAAGATATTTATGTACATATTTCATATCAAACATTGATGCCAAATATTTGTAACTAATATTTTTCAAATGCAGAGTAAAAAAAAATTTTTTTTAATAAATTTTCAAGCACCAGTATTACGAACTTGTGTGGAAAACTGTCTTCATTTGGAACAAGCCGTATCTTGTCCAACTTTTGGCCAAGTTGCGGCTCATTCTGGGTACACTGACTGGATGTAACTAGACCTGTAAGTGGAGGGCATAGTTATATACGTCGTTGTAGTTTGTAGATAAATGTGAACTGCTACATGTAGTATAAATAAGATGTCTCCATTGTATTTTGGGCGAAATTTACAATTTCTACATACGTATTAGTCGTCATGACATTGTTAAAAGCATCTGCCATTAATATTGTATTTAAGAAATGTAAATTTTTATTCATAATTTTCGTAGCTATTGCTTCTATTGCCCCAAAAGCCTATGTAATATTCTTTTATTACCATAAACTTCGTAGCAGTTCCTACATAAATACTGATTGTATTTTAAAATACACCTAATCCAGAAACTGTACAGTGTATTTATCGCTGTATATATGATATGGTATGGTGATATGATGTCTTTGTTACATATACATGCAGACACGCTCACACGACGGCCGATGCACTATAACGACGATGTATACATGCACGAGTAAGATGCAACTATACATAAATGATTTTAGTTAGAGAGAGATAAGTATAATAGTTATAGGTTATAATACAATACTAATTTTAATACAGTTTAATGGTGACAAAGTAAACCATATCATAGTACACTACATATAGACAGCGATAGATACACTATATACATTATTCCAGATTGGGTGTATTTTAAAATACAAGCTTTATATAGTTCAAACAATTACTTTATTTTATTCAAACAACCCAACAAGGCATCTTAAGTCAACAAATCGTTTCGTTGATGTGCATTAAACCGTGCTTATCAAATAAACAGAACCTAATGAAACTGTTGCTTTGACCTTTGTCTGTCCTGTCGATATATATTTGCTTAATTTATGACGTGACGTATAAAATTAGTATAAATATTATAGAAATGTTTTATGTTAGTTGAACCGTACACATTACATATGATATTGAGTATAAATATACTTCATAGATGATTATGTAAATATTTTATATAAATGAATCGGTTCACTCTTTCATTTTGATTGTACAAGCAACTTTTCAGATTATTATTACATATATGGTATAGAATATACGTCCGTTCAGGTGCTTGTAAATATAACTAACCTCTATCTACAATCTAAATAATTACAAATGTATATCAATATTGAAAATATCATTAATTAACATTTTATTCTCATTATTTCCAATATCAAAGTCAATAACTCAAACATTATTTTGCCATCAATATTTTCATATAAAAAATCTAACACATTAAGAGCTGGTGATTGAACTCATGACCTCTAGCATTCCAGATCAGTGCTCTAGAATAGACAAGAAAAGTTTACAAACACAGTTAAATATCAATAA
This sequence comes from Nineta flava, assembly GCA_963920215.1. Lineage (NCBI taxonomy): Eukaryota > Metazoa > Arthropoda > Insecta > Neuroptera > Chrysopidae > Nineta > Nineta flava. The sequence goes on from OY986041.1 coordinate 111,221,703, forward strand.
CTGAAGTTTAATATGCATACAAAATTTTGCGAAATATTAATATTGATATGAGAAACAAATTAAGCCTTCGACGCCTGGCAGAAGTGAAATTCCGAAACTATTTTGTATAGAAAGTATGCATGAAAGGATGGTTAATAAAGGAAACATATATGGCATAATCAAAAAATATGGCATAATCAAAAACAAAATATTCAGATTTTTTTTAAAGAAAAAAATTATTCTTTATTTAAAAAAATACATTTAGAGCACGGTAGTGCGCAAGGCCTGAATTATTAATTTAATACCAAAAAATTAAAATTTAATAACTTCTTAAAAATTGAGACTGCTCAATTCTTTCAATCAGTGACTGAAACTATTGTTATTATTATTAACAATTTTGTATAGAAAATATGCATTCTCACCTATGAATGAGTTTTTCAACTTGTTTATGTACTGCCATCTACCAGCATCTTTTTTAAAACTGATTTGTTATCTGTAATATCACATATGGTATATATATAACATGTATGCTATGGCGTCAAAAGTCGAACTATAACTATATTTCAACTTTAATTCTCTTACGTCAAAGTCTTCTTTGATTTAGCGGTTTGCATGTTGGACTAGATATCCAGAAGCCCGAGATTCGATTCCGGGTTGATGAGTTAATTTTTTCATATCAGTTGACTGAATTATAATTAAAAAATCCATTGACATTGCCCTTTAAAGTATACGCTAGTCTTCTAGAATTTGTCTTACGTAACCTAAATGGAATTTGGACAAACATTGTATTGTTGACGATTAAGTATACACAAATAAATATATCAATCGAAACATTTTACTGAAATCCGAATAAATAAGGCACAAATCAAGGATAAAATTTTGAAATGATAGCTCGACTTTTGACGCAATTTGTACACATACTATAAAAATACCCTACAATAACACTTAATAAGATATTATATTGCAATTAATGAACAATTACAATACAAATATTAGATACGTTTAAATATCAATTAATTATTGGATATGTAATTATGAATTATACATTATTAATAATATAGATATAAAATTAACAATCCAACGAGTGAGTGAGGCACCCATCCAACTATTAAGCTAAGTTCAGACTACGGCACTATACACCGTACACTCAGTGTATACACTGAGTGTCTACGTGTGCACACGAGTGTCTCTAATTATGACATTAATTGCGACACTATAATTAGTGTAGAATCAGCGGTTGTGTGAACACCTTGTGTCCAAGTGTCTCTTCAGGTTTTCAAACAGGTTCGACATTTTGTCATACACTCCATACATTCCATGTCTATATTATATAGTAATAAATATTATTTAGCACTAAATAATGAATCTCAAGTGGAGCAAGGAAGAGGCTACCATGAGTTTTTTTTTTTAATTATAGGACTAATGTTTTCTAATAAATATTCGAAATCGTCATATTTCATTCGACAGAAGTTTTCGTATGATTTAGGTTTTTCTTTGAGCAACTCATTAAGCAATCTATGGTAAACTCCTTGTTCTTGTCTTTTTTGAATCTACTTGTAAACCCAAATACTTCTTTTGCGTTTACGTCGTTGTTTAATTACAATATAAGCAGTAATAGTGGCCGAACGACGCTTATTCATGATGACCGGGCTCTTACGGTTTCGTTCTAAGTTATTTTGTGTGTGAATAGATCGGACACAAGTTCCGTACATTTTGATACATTTGTATAGTGACCAGACACAAAAACTCTGAGTAAAGAAATGTATGTCTGACATTTGTGTCGCAACTTATGTCGTAGTCTAAACTAAGCATTAGAATCTCAGTCGCTAGATGTAGTAGTATCTATCTAGTCTAGAATGTATGTACACTCTCGTTCAATAAAATTGAACCGACCTGCACCGAACCAGGCTCTCACAATTTTGATTATTCTTGTAGTAAATGTTTTTGACAGATACAACATTTTATTTTATTTTTATACGTAAAAGGGAGATATAACACTTAACATGTATTTACATTACATATTCTTACTCTACACAGACTTGTTTACATAAATAAAAAATATAAAATTTCCATTTCTTTTTTCACATTTAAAAAATATACCACTTATCTTTGTTTATAAATAAATAATATACAGAGAGTTACAAAAGTGGGGGGTTTTATGAAATATAAGAAAATTAACGTTTCAGGTTGGTTCAATTTTATTTATCAGGGGAGTGTAGCTATATGTGTAATAATATTAAACCTATATCATCATCTGTTCAAATATTAAATGTTATTAACAATTATTACAGATGATTGGGTGTTTATTATTGTTCGGTGTACACCATCAACAATTATCAAATTATTAACAACAAATTAAATTCAATAATGATAGTTCTAAGTATTAAATCATGATCCAGCATCATAGTTGTAGTACGTTCGTTCATTATCCTCCACCGCTCAAGTCTACAACTAATCAATAGAAACCATATTGTATGTGATGGTTATTGAAGTATTCAATCTCTTGTGAATTCCAAATTTCTTGATATTTTGTACCCAAGTCTTCTCAAATTAGGATTCAAAATTGGAATGAAATTAAAATAGTTGAATTTTAGAACAATCTCAACACTATGCAAACAAAGTCTCATAAAATTGCGTCTCCGCTACTTAAGATATTAAAGATCAAAAATCAAGAAAATTTTTTTAAAACCAATATCTAGTGTGATATGTCAGTAGAGCCAATTTTAAATTCTTTACAAATTTGATTTCTAAAAATTTCGTAGTATCAACCCATTCTAACATATGATATATATATTATATTCTGATATATGATGAAATGTCTCTTTTCTAAATGGAAACAACTTTTGTGTGAAACTTTTTATCATAAAATTTATAGATATGTCATAATTTCTCGCTGTTGATTTTCTACAACTTTACTAATTATACATTTTTCGAGTTTTCTACCCCTGAGAAAGATCTTCAATATTTTGTGTTTTCATCATTCTCTAAGTCTTCATTTACCAAAAGCATATGAGATACGAAATTACATTTTGATTGGAGTGATATCGAAATGGCTCAAGTGAGGCCACTCTAGCGCCAGATTGCCATGAACATAAATAATACCGAAAATTAAGATCTATTTCCAAAAAAGGAGTGATGTATTTACTCCGAGGACATTTGTCTTCGTTTGAATCTTTTATTATATTTATCTGATATTAAATCAACCAACAGTCGTACGATTTAATAAATTCTAGTTATTATAAACTATTTGAAATTCTAAAATAAAATAATATTAATCATTTTATTTATTTGTAATAATAAACATTATGATTATTGATGGTATATAGAAGAAGACATCAAAATATAAATAATATTAAAAACAAACAATATTATCATAATTATTATTAAATACTTAAAAGATATATACGCTTCACTGATTATCATTCATTTTATTATCGTTTACAAGCAACCAACGAACCACTTCATTCTACGAATATTATAACCACGTTCGGCTAGTGGGTGTGTGGGTGTGTATCTATGTATATATACTTACCTACCTATGTATGTTTAATAGTGACGTGGTGAATATATAGAAAAACCGTTTTGTTTTACGTTCACTAGATTATTAGTATAATCTTATTTAAATACTGCTTTTTACATAGTCAAGTATTTACTTTAATGTCGTGAATTTAATAATAAAGGTGGAGGTATACTCTACAATCTTATTGGTTGTATTTGTTAAGGTGATGTTAGATGATTCAAAAGTACCTGACTTTAGGATCAAATATTTTTAGATATTGTATCATAATATGAATAACGAACGATACATCATTTGCTAAAATCGGTTCAAAAGAATCATTCGAGATGCATGTGATAACGTACAAACGTACATTCCTGTTCATAAAAATTGAACCAGTTGAAACATTGTTATTTTATGTAATATATTTAGTAATAAATACGCATAGAATGTGACTTACTAGTGGTTCAATATTTATGAACGGGAGTGTACTTATCCAAAAAACCCTACCTTGTGATTTCATGCCGTATAAATTTTGTTAATGATGTACCGATCACAACCATTAGGTGGGTACAAACGGCTATAAAAGTATCACTCATTTTTCAAAATTTTATAGTTAATAGCCTTATTATTCGGTTTTCGAATAAATGCTTCGTATAAAAGATGTTCATTTTAAATGTACTAACAATTTTTAATTAAAATTATTTTGCGCTCAAGAATGAGCGCGACTTTTGTGGCCATGTGATTCATTTTTTCCATGTGATTCATTTTCGTGGTGTTTTTAAAATCTAGCTTGTTTGTACCGTTGAATGAGTTATGAATATGATGCAAAGAGTTGTTAGTCAAAAAAAGAATCAAAAGATTTAAATCAATAGCTTATGTAGATGAATTAAATCAATTTTTGAATCGTATTTGATGCTATCGTCTGAAATAACTTTTATAAACAATAATTTGTACTTTAGTTTATTTATGACTTAAAAAAAAAATTAAATATTTTATTTTAAATAATAAATTTTCAAGCGCTATTAATTATTTCAGTACTTTGTTTTGTTTTTATTAATTTTCTTTTTTTAATGTTATATAAAAATATAATAAAAAATTTTGTGGTATTTAGTGATAATATTCTGTAGCTGAGTATATTAATGTTATATAAAAGATTTATTATATTTTTATATTTTCTTTAAAGTTTTGTTGTTTCTTGTTCATTTATCTTTAATTATTGAGTAATTAAAATAATAATAATATTCTGAATGTACTTAATCATTCATCCAACTGTAAGTCTTACTAATAAATTCAATGTTAATGTTTTTTCTGTCCAAAAAACAAAGTTATTGAATATTCAATTCATCTCAGATAATCTCGTAGGTAATCATTGACAAAAGACTTACCATCTAATAATACAAGTTATAAATTGATAGTTGGAATACTTATTTAAATTCAATATGCAATCTAATTACTTATTCATAGACAAAGCGCCCATAGATTATTATTTGAAAACTGAATTTCGTTAATGCAAACGCTATTGGAGAAAGTTAATTGGTAAAAAACGATCAGTTAAAATGTTATCAATAAATAATTCACAATTAAGAACAAAAAGTCGAACATCTTAAGTTAGTTCCAGCATTGCCTTGTAAAATCAGGACATAAAACCGATTTGCTTTTGTTATAGAACAAATATTTATATACAAATTAATGTAATTTTGAAAGAATTTCAAAATTTCGAAAACAAAACGGTAAAACGCTAATTTTTTTTTTAAATTCTGTCGAGTATTTTTTTTAATACAACAGATAAGAGTGGGGCAGGCATGAAGTTTTACATGCTTCTAATGAGAGAGAATGATTTCTTTGTTTTTAATTATCTCGCGTTCTAAACGGTCAAAAATTCTGAAACTTTGGGATTTATTAGAAAACATTATTTTTAGCCTGTGAAAAAAAGAGCATAATTGTCGAAAAGTAATTTCCTGCTGGACCTACCTTAATAAACAATAATATTTGGTATAGTTTTGTTGGTTAATATACCCAGATATCCTGGTATATAAAATATGAAACCTACATTATAAAAATTAAATAAAAAGACAATTTGGAATTTCATAAAAACGTTTATTTTACCTGAATAAATAATTATTAATAATGAATTTGTTGGTAGTTACCAGGTTACTCAGGGAAACATCTACAGTTCTCATAGATATCCAAATAGTAAAGAAATCTAAGATTTCGACTAAATTACAATTTGTCGGTATTTTGATCTTTTTGAAGTCATTTCATATGTCCGTGAGAAAGTGTTGATTGTGTTTCGATAGGTGACAGGAGTTGATATGGAAATATAAATACCGTTTTTTCTAAGTATTTATATTTTAATTATTTTATTTGTGTATCGACTACTTATATAAAATTATTAATCAAATTAAATATCACCAACCATCTATCGGTCTATGAAACACAATCCACACTGTACCACGGTTATGCGAAATGACTTAAAAAAAACGGTTGAGTGGCCATACTTGATTATATATTTACGCTGGCTATTTCCTAATTCTTTTTACGATATTTTTTAGTACTATTGGCCTGAAAAGTAGCGTTTTTTTTCCAGAATTTTTGAGAAAATGTTTCGAATAACAGATGTTAGTAAATTGATAAACAGATGTTAGTATAATGAACATAGCCGAAGTATTTATGCGAAAACCGTATGAATATGGCCAAAATCGAAATGAAATTTTGAAAAATGAACGCTATTTTTGGAGCCCTGTGTTCTGGCATTAAAATTTGACAATTTATCGAACTAGACAACTAACTTATTTTGTGTATCAGCCTTTTCTGCGAAATAAAATCCTAAAATTAGGTTACTTTATAATCCATTGATGACATATATACATTATAATCTTGATATAACAACTAACAAATTTTAATTCTATTAACTACCCACAGTACCTATTGTAAAATTTTGTGTTTTTTCTGCAACATCAGTTTCCAGTTAAAAAAAAATTTTTTTTTAATGTTCGAGCATCTGGTATTTTATTACGTAAATAAATAATAACCCATCTAGTAAATTACTTAACCAACCAATAAACTTTTCACTATACTAAAAAAAAAAAACAACAACAAAAAAATAAAAATAAATAAATTTAACAGTATTTTCATAAAACATAAATTTTAAAATTTAATTCTGATATATGGGTTATTTGTATGAAATATAGACTAAAATAAAAATACCATTTTCAATATACATTTTTTGGAAGGTACCTTTATGTACGTATTTATATTTACTGGAAGTCTTACAAAAACGTTAACTGTAAACTTTGGAGTAGTGGTGCTCTCATTTCCGTTACTAGTACACTTGTCGTCAAAAGTTGATGTTCGTTTTTAAAATTTTATTATTGATTTGGGCCATATTCATTCGGTTTCCGAAAAAAAAAATTCGAATTAAAGTTGTTACTATATTTATAATGAACAACTTTTATTCGAAACATTTTTTCGAAAACCGAATTAATAAGGCACAAATAAATTAAAAAATTGACATCAACTTGTGTGGATCGTTGTAAGTACTAAAACAGCACTATCAAAATTTCCCATGTGGGTTAGTAGATGAAAGACAGAATGAATCTTCAACAAAGCTCATTAATCTTCACGAATGGCTCGAAACTCAGAAACTCGACAAAAAGCGGGATTTTTCAAAAAAGCCACTTCAGAGGCATTGCTTTTTGTTTAGCCTATACACACTGATTACCAAATAGATATTTCCTTTATTCTGGGTGATAGATTGGTATTGGTATCAAACTGAGAAAATCATTTGCGGATAACCAAGCTGCTTTTTGGGCAAAAAAAAAGAATCTTTAGACTATTTTCAACCTTCGTTGGTCCTCGAATGCATTTTGTCCAATGTCGGTGTCCAAAAGTTATGTGAATATCTCTATGCTGACACCGACTCCAAAAATAACAATAATTGTACATATATATTTAAAAATTTTTGCTTAGGTGAACTAAAATTGGCATAAGAATATGCAATTATTTGTTTACTTTTTAGTGCATTTTTTGTTATAGAATATTTGATTTTTGAAGTCGGGTTTCCTCTTTGTCAAAATAGGTTTTATTCTCGTCTCCATTTTCACTTATTCCATCTCCATTGTCAATTATGTCACTTTCGATGATTGGGTGGATAAATATATGCACAGGACCATAATGATATAGCCAAGTTCAATTCAAAAATTTGTTAGCCTAGCCCATATATTAGAGAAAAACACTAATTTAACACTAAACACTAAAATCTATTTTATAAGTACAAAAAACAAATTGGGTCACTAATAATTATATTTTCAGTGTTGTTAACTATAACAAAAATTTCGGTTCGAGTTCTTAGACTCTGAAACACGTTTCGTGTATTTAACAGATATGATCAGCTTCCTATTATGTATGGTACACATTTTTTGGGACAACCGGTAAAAATAAAACTCGGATGAGGGTATTCGACTGGTTATACACCCCCAACATGTATGAGTTTATCCTATACATGTATGTATGTGACTAGAATATTTATAAATGATAAAATATTTTGTCATTTTTTCCCCGACAGTAATCGTTTAGTGTGCAATAACTTAACTTTACAACGAAAATGCATATAAGATATGTCAATATCTTGAGTAGTTTTTAAGAGCATATTTATACGGTAGTAGGAGAAAGCAATATGGTAAATAACCTAACCGTGTATATATATATATATATATATATTATATATATATATACCTCATATATATATATATTATATATATATATACCTCATATATATATATATATATATATATATATATGAGGTATCGAGTACCTAGGTTCATTTTTAAATGTGTACAACGAAAAAAATAAATAAGTATATTTATTTATCGTCATACTTACTTACATACATGGAAAATATATTCATCGTCGTTTCAGAATCAATCAATACTTTGTATAAATAATTTATGATGAAATTTAAAATAAAATTTAAGATAAACATTAAATGTTTAACCAACTTGAGGGAAAGAGAAAATATTTTTTTTATTTTGCAAGGCTTTTTCTTGTTTGATTTCGATAATTTAAGATTTGATTATTGAAAAAAATTAAAAATAATGAATTTATCATAATATAAATTAATGCTATTCAAACCTTATGGCAGGTCAGACAAAAATACTCTCATACAAGTAGATAGATAAATAGATCGATTGTAGAGGTTGTCCTGGACGGGACACACTTCGACCATAAGGTCCATTGTGATGCCTAAGAATGTGAAGATGTGAGTGGAGAACAAGGAATTTTTTGTGTAGTTCCTATCAAAGCAGACTTTGATAGGAACTATGCTGATACTCATCTGGAGTTTGTGAAGGAAACTGGCAGAACAAACATAACACCTAATTGAGTTCAATGCTTAAATATCTGGTATGTACTGAATTTGTCTTGAAATCAAGGACTAACAATTCTACAGTATTCAATAATAGAAGTCATCTCAAACAAATTATATCAGACGCAAAAAGTGCTTATAATTAAGGAATCGAAAACCACTTGTTCAAATAGGTCCCTAGAGAGAGATCGAATAAAACACCGAGATTACGAACATAGCGATTTTTATACATATTATTACCAATCCAAGTGGTCATGCATTCTAACGCGTGGTCAATTGTTAGTGCTTGAAACTGGAAGGTGACGGGGTTCGATTATCAGCGATGGCACATTGTCAATTAAAATAAATGGGGTGGTTAATTCACAAGACTGTCGGCGTTTGGACAAAAATAAAATAACCGTATTTTCTTGTGAAAGTTTTCTTCAGTTTCCCTTCACGAACTCCAGTTGAATATCGGCATAGCCTCTATCAAAGTTCGCTGCGGCCGTACATCCTACCAATTCCTAAATAAATAGATTATAGCGGCTGTCCTGAACGGGTTGTGCGGCTGCAGCCGACTTCGATAGGGACTATGCCGATATTCATCTGAAGTTCGTGAAGGAAACTACAGAAAACCTTCACAAGCATAGCTGGTTACTTCGTTCTTGTCCATACGCCGACAGTTTAGTCAATTAACCATCCCTTGGCTGGTACCAATTCCTAGACTGCATACAAATTTTTTGTCCTCCACTCACATCATTAATGTATGATTAAAAACTAATAAAGGTTAAAAAAATAATGCGGTGGGTGGTCCCTGTTATAGAGTGTAGAGTCTCTGAAACGGAGGTGGAACTCCATTATTATTATTTTTATATAAAATACAATTCTTTCATAATGTTTGTTTATTTTTTGAGTTAAAAAATTTGTCACAACATTGAAATCTTGTTACGCGTCTGCCAATCATTTTATTGCACACATCCTTGTGTTGTATATTATTTGTACTCCACACCACAAATGACAATTTTTCTTGGAAAAGGTCTAAAAGGTCCACTTTAAAGGTGTACATTACATTTTTTTTTTGCAATATCTATCTTTTGCATGTTTATTGAAATTTTTATTTGCTCATAACTAGATTTTATCAAATATTTTCAGATATTATCCGAATTCGAGCTATGGCAATACCATATAAATTTTAAACACTACATTAACACAAATAATGAAGTGCATATAATACAAAACAACCTACAAATTTGTATGAATATACACTTTGATTTAGATTTCTTGCCGAATAAATTCATTCATTCCAATATATATCTAGATGCATGTAGACTTCTATTACTGTAATAATATCATATTGTATAGTATAGTACATACGATCGTATAGTATGTGAAGGTAGTCATAGTAATGATGATTTAGTAAAAGGCTATGTTATACATGTGGTATTGATAATCACAACCTCATATGAGACTGTCAAAAGCTTCCATATAATCCTGTAATTACAACACTAACATTAGAGGAATAATATATAACTATATAATATACATACGTGTATATACAGTACGTGTTGGAAAGCTTTGCTAATGGAAAATCAATGTTAAATATTATTTACTATAATAACTATACACAATATGCTTAATAAAGCAATAAAAAATAGTGGGGGTACTCTTTAGTGTGTCTGTTGTTTATGCCATTATTACTGTATGCTTGCTGGTCTGCTTTGTACTGCATTAACATGTAATGAGAGTGGGTTAAATATGTTCATTGTTGTCTTCTTAAGCTTAGCATTACTTCTAAAAATTGAAAATTCTTTTTTACATATCCCTTATTATTTGTATGTGGAATGTTTGAAAATAAATGATAGTATTCTATTAACGGTATAACATAAAACAATACACACAATTTAAAAGAAAAAATAAAACCCCCAAATAAATAGAATTCAGACAAAAAAATGGTTAAACCAACGGTTCGAATATTCCTCCATTATTTGGTAAACAATATCGATTGTAGAAATCTACCCGGGTATTTTTTAGCACTTGAGGAGAAATATTCTCACAATTTTCAACAATTCTTTGCCTACATCGTTGCAAATTTGCAGGCCTATTTCGCGAATAGATTTGTGTTTTGAGAAAACCCGACAAAAAAAAGTTGTTAGGAGATAGATCTGGCGATTTGGCTGGCCACTTGAAGGTTCCAAAACTACTCATAAGACGTTCCTGGAAAGTTTGTTCCAGGAACAGCCTTACTATCATGGCATTGTGTGCAGGGCAACCATCTTGTTGGAACCATATAGATTCCAGGTCTAAATTAGGAAGAGCTCCAACAGTTGGCAAAATATTATTTCGTAACAAACTCAAATATTTTTGAGAATCTTAAAATACGTTAATGACGAATGGTCCTATAACTTGGTCACCCAATATTCCAGTCCAGACATTCAATTTGAGTATGTATGTGTATGTATGGTTTTATGGTAAATATTTTATTTATTTATTTAACATTGATTCCCTATTAGAAATGCTTTTGAAAACGGTCTGTATACATACATACATGCATGCATGTTTTGTGTATACTCCTCCATTGATGTGTATCAGGTGTCCCAAAGTTAAGTAAGTAAATAAACAGTTACATCCGCCGATAACAAGATAAATAACAAACGATACTAAGAGTAGGTTGTAGACGTCTCTTGCTATTCGCATAATACCGAAATACATTATAGAAATGCAGTTTTCCCTTACAGAAAATAGATGAATATATAGGAGACTCCTTAAAAAACAATAGAAAGTGATGTTCCAGTCAAGTGAACATCACAGGCAATCATGTGCGGATCAATTGCATTCATTGGCAGAGCAAGAATAAAATAAATCATTTGTCTGCTATAATAATGTTTATTTCGCTACAAAGCGAGAAAACTGTTCATTTATAGAGAATCTTAGCCAAGTAGCCGAGCGGTCTAAGGCGTCATGTCTGCGCAGTATGCAGTACTTGGAAACTGGCAGGTTATGGGTTCGAATCCCGACATCGGCAGTTTGTCAATTATTAAAAAAAAAGGGGCGGTTGATTGACTGAACTGTCGGCGAATGTACAAGAACGAAGTAAACGGCTATGCTTGAGAATGTTTTCTGCAGGTTCCTTCATGAACTCCAGATTAATATCGGCATAGTTCCTATCATAGTCGGCTGCAGCCGCATATCCTACCAATTCCTAGTCTACTCACAAATTCCTTCCACCCCATTCACATCCTCACATCCTAAGGCATCACAATGGACCTGATGGTCGAAGTGTAACCCGTCCAGGGCAGCCTTTACAATCTACCTCTACCTCTACAGAGAATCTATTCAAAGAAACTTTGCAAATTTCTTTTCCATTTTATGTCGAGAGAATCCATTTAGGTGAATTTACTTATTTAAAATTTTATTTTACTTCAGCAAGTAAAACTTAAAAATTTGAAATTCGATATATTTTGTCGTTTTCGTCGAAGGAACTACCGAAGAGACATTTGGTAAAATTTATTAGAATTTCTCACTCTCATGTATCGGAAACCATCGATTTTAGCAAAAAAGTTTGGAGACTGTAAGAACCAGGGTATCCTGAAACCTACACTAGAAATATTAAATAACAAGATAGTAATTTGAGAGTTCAACCAAACATTTACTTTGCCTCAATAATGAATGCATTAGTTTTGTAGTAGCTACCAGGTAACTCAGGGAAATATGTACTGTACGAATTTTTATTTCTAATTTGATTAGATTTATGAGACCATATTTGATATTTTTTAGTTTTGATGATAAATCTTCATAGTTTTTTCCAGATATTTGGATATTTCCTTTCAACTTCCCTAAATTGAAGCGTCCTGTCGTACATTTGACATTCGGGCAAGACATCTTATTTTAAAAACTAGGGCTCAATGAATGTGTGCACCAATTACCATTGGTTGAAACAAAAATGCAAATATGCATTTGAGTTTGTCGATTTTCCAGCGAAGGGGTGGCACTTTTTGCAGCCGAATAACGTACAAGGCTGCATCGAAGTTTTTTCGATCTAGTCTATTACTGTATATGATTTTCAAAGTGCGTGGTGTTGAAAAATGGGACAATAAATTATTATGAACACTTTTTTTGTCATTTTACAGCCAAGTACCTTCGAAAATAGTGTTCAGCTGCCCGTATCCTCAATCGGCTACGAAAAGTGCGCTGGAAAACTGTATTCTAGTGTATTCTAATCTAGCAAAGTACAACTAATATCAAATTATCCCGTCAATAAATTAATTAATCATATTTGAATATACTTACACTTCCGTTCATACAAATTGAACCACCAGTAAGTCACTTTCGAAGCGTATATATTACTAAATAAGTATATTGCATATAATAACGCTTAGAATGTTTCAACTGGTTCAATTTTTATGATCAGGAGTGTACATAAATATATATTTGGATATATTTTTTCGAAATTTTTCACACATATTCGAATCTTAATAGATAGTATAGTGAATTTTTTATATTATTGAAATATATACGGTAGAGATTTTTATCAATTACAATAACTGTGAAAGTGAAGGATTGTTCCTGTTAAAACGTTTGGAACACTGAATATACATAATTGCTGTTTGAGTTAATTTACATACGGTCAATATTATTACATACATGTATGAGTATGGATGGTCCTGTGCTACATGTCATCCTGAGTGAGAGGCTCAAACTGTAGAGTTAGGTACATGTTTGTGTAAAGTAATTAGTGGGATGAGAGAGTTGATTTTAGAGAGAATGATGGTAGTAGTATATATGAAAATGTTTGTGTGTGATAACAAACGACAATATTGTGTGTTGTGTGTATCGTTGTATGTTTGTGTCTGTCTGCTGCTGATGTGATGGATCAAATCAGTCTTTAAATTTACTATATAACTATACTATAGATAGTAGACCATGTTTCACTCACTATCCAAACATACCATACATGCATAGGTAAACACATACTTTATTGGATATTATCAGAGTGAGTATACACGCAATGTGTAATATTAAAATATTTTTGTTTATATTATATTTAAAATATTGACTTTTAGTGTAATTTTATTTCTAATATAAATAAAAATTTAAGGACGTTCCCCAGCACTGTGTTATCGGTTTGCTTTTATTATAGCACAAATACATAAACACGCATATACAACACATATACAAATATAATGCTCACATATATCTCGAAAACAAAACGGTAACACATGATTTTTTTTTAAAATTTATTAAATAATTAATTAGGTTTACTATCCTAGTTTTTTTTAAATTCTGATGAGTATTTTTTCTATTACAACAGATGAAGTTTTACATGCTTCTAATGAAAGAGCGTGAGAGAGAATGATAACTTTGATATTAATTATCTCGCGTTCTAAACGGTTCAAAAATTCTGAAAATAGGTTTTTTTCACCAAAAAAGTAGTATAATTTTTAAAAACAATTCACTAAAACTAGAACCTCATATCAAAATCATATCAGAATAAAAAAGTAGCGTTGAAAATGATTTCAATATTTTTATTCACTTTTAAAACCAATGATAATCCAAGTGTTTGGAATAATCAAAAAGAGTAATATTTCCAAATTCATGGCATGTGTTATAATTTTATCTTTTGATTTATCATTCATTATAACCAACCAGAAAGTTAGTTAGGTTGTTCTTCTCTAAAATACAAAACCAAATTCACATCGTTGCTTTGAATATTTTATTAAAACCATTTATCCACACAATAATAACTCACCAACGACGACACACAAGCGACGTACCAAAACACAAAATTGTGAAGCTACCAACCAACCCAACCAAACATCATCAGTCTACCTACCTACGTACTAGTGTCTAGTGGATATGTATGTAGTTAGTTATGTATTCACAAATAAACTAAAATTAATTTCCTGCTAAAATACTAGATATTACCGTTGATTATAAATATACTATTAACACAGATAGTAATAATACTACTAGGTATTTAGTGTAGTATTAGTTGTATAGTAGGACTGATTTTCGATTGTTGTGTGTGTGTATGTTTCAAAACATGCACACTTCTGCACAATAAAACTGATCCCACTACCCTCTACATAACTGGACCAGAGTAACCTTATGTTAAGACAGCTATGTCTCAACTATCCAAAGTACTCAATGTTGCTTCAGATAATTTTTTTTCATAGTTTTATCCAAAAAAATGGACTATCTTTCAGATTAATCAATCAAACTTTCAGATTAAACAATCAAACGGGGGTTGTAATTTTAAAAATAAAAGTGAGTCTCGTTTGACTTACTTTAATCCCTTTTTCATTGTTTGATCCGTAACTACTTTGAAAACAAATTAACTGTTGTAATGAATGGGTCGTTATTTGACGAAAATTCATTATAATTATTAATTAAAACAAATATTTAAAATTTCATTTTGAATTTTCATTTTTATTTCTGAAGAAGGCCCGTAGAAGGTGTTCCGAACTAGTCAAATAAAGTGATTTTACGAAAATTTAAAATATTTGTTTTATTTAATAAACAAATTAACTGTCTTTAAAATAATAGTTTTTCAAATAAAAAGTACACATTCTTGTTCCAAACGTTTGGATTTAAACTCTCTTCGGGTTTGTGGAAAACACGGTTCGATTTTGCTCATTTTCGAACGTGATCTTAGTCTTAGCTCGGGAAGACATAAAATTTCAGCTCGTTATCTCTTTTCATTTTTTAGTTATCGTGTTAACAAGCCAACACATAGCTAGATGGACAGGTGGACATGCGGAAATGTACTGATTAGGTCATTTTATGAACACCTATACCAAAAATTTTTTTCTGCGTGATAGTATTTAAACCGAGTATAATGATTATTTAATGATTATTTTTTTCCCATTTATAATAAGTTGACGTTAAAAAAATTGACACCAAGCCTTAACCAAAGCATTTTTCCAATTACCCACACCTTTCGCGTAGCTGACGTCGATAATGGCATTCACATGTAGGCTCAATTTACATTCGCTGAACTGTTTGCAAAGTAGTTTTTTGAGTAGAATTGATTGATTGATTTTTTTTCGGGGTAAAAACTATTGCACTTCGACCTTATGGCTCATTGTGCTCCCCCTTCTACTTCAGTCTGACGAGATTCGCTTCTACCATATGTTGGCAATAGCCTGGATCTTGCTTATCAGGTCCTCCCGTAGGTTCATATATTCGGGGTGAGATGCACCGAATATTCTGTATCTGCTGTAACTCAGAGGTTCGCAGTCAAAGATTATGTGGCTGGATGTATCTTCCTCCTCGCCACACAATCTGCACAAAATGGACCCATTATGGAGTCACACGTTTTTTGAGTAGAACGTCAATAACTGAAATTTTTAAGAAAAATACTTGCTAAAGTATACAAATTATTTGTGCTATTGACGTTATGTTTTGCCAACCACTCCAACCTAGTTTTAAAACATGACTTACAGGCCAAAAGTTTTACCAGCTTGAAAAATATATAAATACTTCTATTTTAGTAATTGATTAAAATAAATTTTGATGTTTTAGTTTAATTTGTTTTTCAATTTTCATATAGGGTTGTTTATTTTGATCTCTATTGTACCTATATTCATAATAATACATTGCATTCACACATATCAACAAATATCTACTAAATTAATAACAAACAATACATAACATATTATAATCATGTATAGAATATAGCGCCTGCGTATAGCGTGATTAAAATGTGTACTTTATTTCTGATTGGTTAATTAAATATTAAAATTTTTATGTAAAATAATCAGTGTATTTTGTCCAATTATAATTAGCATGGCGATTATGAAAGTCATGTGATGATTATTTCGATAAGGTATTCATTTTTATCTATATTGTATCAACGGCAATTAAGCGCCGTTCATGTGCTAGATATGGTACATTTATTAAAATTCTACAAAATTAAATATAACACCTTCATAAAATTCTAAAAAATCCACAGTAAAGTTTATCAGTTTCTCTCGTTAAAAAAATTGAAAAAATCGACACAATTTTTTTGTCTTTAAAATCGATGAGCATTATTTTTTAAGGTATTCTGGACCCAAGAACAATGAAAAATTAGTTATATTTAATGTTAGAATCGTTGTTTTTAAAATATAGCATGTAAGTAACTTGTCTGAACCCATGACTGTGGGTTCGAAAACGTATATTGCTAATTATTTTGAAAACCATAGACCTAACAAAATTTTGAAGTGAATTTTCATAATTTGTGGTTCAAAATGACCAAGAAACACGGTTTTAAACATAATCAAAGATAAAAATTTATTTTCGATTTTCTCGATTTTTTTAAGGGATACCCCTTAGAAAAATTTGAAAAAATCGACACAATTTTTTTGTCTTTAAAATCTATAATTATTATTTTTTTAAGGTATTTTGGACCCAAATACAACGAAAATTTAGTCAAATTTAATGTTAGACTCATTGTTTTTAAGATATAGCATGTAACTAACTTGTGGATTCCATGACTGTGGGTTCGAAAACGTATATTGCTAATTATTTTGAAAAAAATAGACCTTATCAAATTTGTAAGTAAATTTTCATAATTTGTGGATCAAAATGATCTAGAAACATGATTTTAAACATATTTAAAAAAATTTCCATCTCGATTTTTCTAAGGAGTTTCTCGCGAAACTTCGACGCATTATACAAAAACTAGACAATTAAGCAAGTAATAATTCAAATAATTAGGCTTACAGTGACTATCGTTGATAAATGGATTGCTGTATTCCATATAATTAACATGTAACACATAATGTACGAAAGAAATGGACTTGGCCGTTTTGTTGTTACGATGACGACGGATAGTTATACTACTAATGTACCACTTTTTTTAAATAATTTCAAATTCTATCAAAATTATAAGTATAATGATTATAGCAGAATCCCCTTGATATAAATGTTGGGATTTTAATTTGGGAAGCAATGATAATAATCTCTATATAATAATTAACAAAATGCTGGATGTATATTATTTCGTATATGGAATATTGGAAAAGAATTACTTCGTAATATATTGTCAGACAGAACACGTTAGATAGACGAAATAAAGTTTGCGTTCCTTTTAAGAAACATACGTATATACTCAAACTGAGAAATCAATATTCAGGTGTTTTGTCAAACAACCGATTATATTGAAATTTTTGTTCATGATCAGAATATGACATAAAACAGAAGGTTCAAAGGAATAATTCATATTTATTCAAGCATACATTTTATTATACACCGTGTCTCAAAATGTGATTAAAATACGATTCGACTCTACACTTTATAACTTACTAAAATATTTGTTTCTAAGATCTTCTTGTAGCTTCCATATAATATTCAATATTTTTTCAACGAAATATTTGTACATACACTAAATTCATATTTTTATAAAAACAGTTTGTTATATATCAGAACTCACTAAAAACTATAATAAAGATTATTAAACTAAAGATTATTAAAATAATCAAATAAAAATAAAAATCCAAAGCCTGAATGTCAAGGTTAACGCAGATACACTCACTTTAGTGACAAAATAAACGCCGCAGAGTCACCAAAGAATACCGCCAATAAATAGGTGGGGCTTTCCACACACCTAATCCAGTAGTCAGGCAACTCAAATAATCCTCAAGTCAGATTATACCTTTCGTCAAATCGTATAAAAGGACAGAACTTTTTTAATATCATTGTGAGACACGCACCAAATTAGCAACAAGCAACATATCTCTGAATCCATATCCCAGAGATTACGATTAGCTAATTCATACTGATGATGACTACATTGTAGTCGAAATACGTATTTATAAAATACAAACAAATGTTCTAGGAATAGGGGCAAAATTTGAAATATAATTTCACTAAAAACTGTTTAAAGTTTTATTTTTTTGGAAACTCTATTTCAAGGCAGAACAATATCTGAGCCTTTAAATTAATCTTGTTGAGTCTAATTTTATTGGAAGAATTCTTACTTTTGATCAAAAATTCATTTAAGAAATACAAAAATTCAAAATGATATATAATGGTCAAGAGCCTGGCTACATAAAAGTGAACTGATAAAACATAGTCGTGATTTTTTCTCATAAGTTTCCCATGATATCGTCAAAGCAAGAGTCGCATTTTGCAGAAGTCTCAGGTGAGCCGAGAGTGTGGGTGGGGATCAAACGTGTAGAGTTTTTAATAAAAAAACCGATCGAACATAGTTACGAAAATTAGTGTAGTATTTCATATTGAAAATAGAAATTGAAAGAAAATGTTCCCAGAAGTGTAGGTTGAGGCCCAACCGCTCTCAGAAGCGGTAAAGTGGTTAACTTTGAGTTGAAATTGGACTCATAAAACATAGTTCTGCGAATTTGTTTAATGGATAGCACACTGGACTAGATATCCAGAGGCCCGAGGTTCGATTCCTGGTTGACGAGTTAATTTTTTCATATCAGTATTTAATTTAATTAATAAATTCAATGACAATGAAATGTGTCGGGTATACGCTATAGTCTCCTACAGTTTGTCCATACGTAACCGAAAGGTATTTGGACAAACACTTGTATGTTGACACGAAAGTATACACAAATAAACAAATATTAAATAAAAATTTCACTTCAACAGAAGTTCAGTACTGTCTAATAAATATATAAAAAATATATATATTAAAAAAATTGGAATAATATGAGGAAATTGGCCGTTACACACGATCGTCTTTGGTGTAATGGATAGCACACTGGACTAGATATCCAGAGGCCCGAGGTTCGATTCCTGGTTGACGAGTTAATTTTTTCATATCAGTATTTAATTTAATTAATAAATTCAATGACAATGAAATGTGTCGGGTATACGCTATAGTCTCCTACAGTTTGTCCATACGTAACCGAAAGGTATTTGGACAAACACTTGTATGTTGACACGAAAGTATACACAAATAAACAAATATTAAATAAAAATTTCACTTCAACAGAAGTTCAGTACTGTCTAATAAATATATAAAAAATATATATATTAAAAAAATTGGAATAATATGAGGAAATTGGCCGTTACACACGATCGTCTTTGGTGTAATGGATAGCACACTGGACTAGATATCCAGAGGCCCGAGGTTCGATTCCTGGTTGACGAGTTAATTTTTTCATATCAGTATTTAATTTAATTAATAAATTCAATGACAATGAAATGTGTCGGGTATACGCTATAGTCTCCTACAGTTTGTCCATACGTAACCGAAAGGTATTTGGACAAACACTTGTATGTTGACACGAAAGTATACACAAATAAACAAATATTAAATAAAAATTTCACTTCAACAGAAGTTCAGTACTGTCTAATAAATATATAAAAAATATATATATTAAAAAAATTGGAATAATATGAGGAAATTGGCCGTTACACACGATCGTCTTTGGTGTAATGGATAGCACACTGGACTAGATATCCAGAGGCCCGAGGTTCGATTCCTGGTTGACGAGTTAATTTTTTCATATCAGTATTTAATTTAATTAATAAATTCAATGACAATGAAATGTGTCGGGTATACGCTATAGTCTCCTACAGTTTGTCCATACGTAACCGAAAGGTATTTGGACAAACACTTGTATGTTGACACGAAAGTATACACAAATAAACAAATATTAAAGAAATAATTATTATTTAAATAAATAATAAATATGTATAAAAGATATAATTGATCTTTATTGATTTGATTTATGAAATGTTATATTTTTAATATGTAAATTACCATGGTTGTTAACATTCAAAGCAACCGTGATAATAGAGGAAAGTTTTAGTTGTTATGCAACAGATAAAAATGATGAACAAAATTATAATAATAATTTAATGAAGAAACGATACCGCTACAACTGCAAGTTTACGATACAGTTAGACTTTTCACAAATTTGCAGAAGCTAAAAGTGCGGCTCTTAGTCTATAAGAATATGTACCAAAAATATATATACAATTTTGAGACACTCGATCTTAATATACACTTTAAGTAAATAATTCATTTCAAAGAACTTAATTTCTTTTTTCAATACATTTAGGTACTTTGTGTTGGTACGTGGAAATTGTTTAAAAACTTTGTCTTTCTTTATATTGATGGAATTGAAAGTTAAATGTTAAACCTAATTAATTTTCAATATATAAACCTTGTCGCGTACTTTGACAAGGAAGGAGGTGAGGAGATGTAGGTAGATTGGTAGGTGTCTGTGTAAACATATATAAAATACAATATCAATTTAAATAGTTTGTCGAATACTTTAAACGAACAAAGAAAGCATGTAGGCAGGCAGTCAGCCAGGCAACATCTCAAAGTAACCATTCATGCAGGAAGATGGTAGGTTGTATAGCAGGAATAGGGAAAAGAGACACAGAGAATAGATGAACAAAAAAAAAAAAATGTACGAAAAAGAGGTAGTGTTGAAAAATTTTAAATTACTTTTTTTTATTTTATATCACGTATTCCATTTCATAAAATAATAATATACACACATAATATTTTTTGTTTTTAAAAAAATTTATAATGGATAAATCCAACATAAATGATTTCTGTTTTTTTTTTTGTTTGTTTATTTATACGTTGTAATTTATTAAGCTAGTTTTATTTTTGTCTTGGATATTTTTCAAATGTCAACAAAGGTTAAAGTGGGTACTTCTGAAGGGCGTTGAGTCATTTCGTAAGAAATGATAACAAGTTTTTCAAACCTATGAAATATTGTTAATATGAACAAAAACTAGTAAAGTTTATGTATGTATTTTAGTTGCGTTTAATTTTAAAATAGGAATGTTTTTGTGATTTGTTAGATAGATAGATAGATTGATTGAAGAGGCTGCCATGGATGTATAGACTAGGAATTTTTTTTAAAAATAATTGACAAACTGTCGATGTCGGGCTTCGAACCCATAATCTCCAGTTTCCTTCAGGCACGGCCACTAGGACTGGTTTGTGATTTGTTAGTGATATAGCGAAACGAAATTGCCAATATAAAATGTCATTGGTTAGTGTAGTAGTTTTCCTATGTGGCGTACCTTAAACATCCGTGCCAATAGGTAAATGAAATATTACAAAATATAAATATTGCAAAAAGATCGGTTTTTTTCCGTATTGGTACCGTATTGATTTTGAAAAATTGTTGTATCAGAATCTACCCAATTATATTGGGAGATACATTATCCAGGAACAGATTGTAAAATGTCTGTTTATTTCTTTATTGGTTTGTTTGTTCGAGTATCACGAAAAAATTACTGAACCGATTTTAATGAAACTTCGTCTGATTTTGATGAAGCTTTTTGTTTAAAAGCTTGTTATTAGACTTGAAAACTGGTTTATCTCGCAACGAGAGATAGAATTCAAAAATATTCACTCAAATACAAATTTGCTGGAAGTATTCGATAAGTATTTGAAGTACTAAAATCGGTGTGAAATTACATTGAGGTTTTTCGACTTAAAATAACGGGAGATAAATATAACACGCAAGCGAAGAAGCGGGTGCATGATACTTGGATATATAGCTATTTGTTGGCCTACAGTATGAAAAACATTGGTGAAAGGCGAAAAAAAATAGCGACTAAATCAGAAACCCTTAGTTTGGGATAATACTATTGATCTACCCCCATAAATCTTATCAGATACTCACTCCGGTTGCCAAACACTCTATAATTATATAATTAAATAAAAATTTTAAAAAATTATAATATTTTTAAGTATATTCTCTTAAAAATGGTAAATTTAGCACCTAAATCCCACCCATAAATTTTATTTTGGAAACTTACCCTTTTCCTTTACAGAGTTGTTCCTTATAAAAGACAGTACAAACTTTTTGTGTTCGTAACTTTTTTTGCTTAAACTCAACGAAGGCAAAAACCCCTTAAACTCGGCCTCCTGTCGCACTACTGTGCTCTAGATAAATGGATTTCGGAGAAATCGAATCGAAAAGTTTTCAATAACATATTTATAAGAAATCTGTTTTTACAAGCGATGATTGTGACATCCATTTTGGTTTCGAAAATAATTTGGAACAAAAATTTTGGAACACAAAGTTTAA
This sequence comes from Nineta flava, assembly GCA_963920215.1. Lineage (NCBI taxonomy): Eukaryota > Metazoa > Arthropoda > Insecta > Neuroptera > Chrysopidae > Nineta > Nineta flava. Next base: position 111,244,537 of record OY986041.1, read on the forward strand.
CTTTGTGATTTAAAATGTTGCCGTCTCATTATTTTTACAAAAACTACCATTTTTTACAAAATATTTTGCAAAAACTCTAATAAATTGTATAAATTTATTCATCCACACATTGCTAGAAACAAATAAATCATTGAATGATTTTTTTAGAAAGAGGTCAGTATTTACTGGGTAGATTTCTTCCTACAAACCAATATGTTATTGAAGCAATTACTGTCAATCATAAATTTTGCATATACAAATATCGATTCGTATAGCAAACAATATACCTACGAATACGATATGAGTATGAATGTCGTAAAACATTAAAAATGAAAACGAATTGAAATGATGAAAGATATTTATTATTCGGTTAAAATAAATGATACTAATTTTTTTTGTTTTAGATTTTTGACAGCCATATTGCAGGTGATAGGTGGTGGTGTATGTTGTTTTTGTCACGCATTTTTACTTACATGGTATATTTTTTTATCAGTTTTAGGGCTGTGGTATGTGTGTGTATGTGATATAAACGAATATTATAGCTGAAAACATATTATTATAAGACCCTTACTCGTTTCATAACAAAAACAACAACAAAATTTAATGTTACACAGAGAAAAACGTGTTTAATGTTTTATCTTTTTTAAATTATTATATATGGTGTTGTTTTTAGTATTGTTCATGTTTGTTTGCCTTTAATATGCAGAGTGAATTGGGAGGAATGTTTCAAGTACCAGGAGAACATTTTACATACTAAGATAAACTTAAAAATTAAATGTTGTCATCCGATTTCAATTTATGCGAAAAGATCACAATTCTGGAGTATAAAACCATTCAAAGTAGCTAACATTATAAATGTATTTCACACACATAGATCAAAAACTGAAAAATTCTTCTAAGATTTTAACTGCATCTCAAATTAAACGCTCCGATTTGAAGTTGTGCGAAAAGATAAAAAATCTGGAATACAAAACCGTCATTTTCATGTGGCTACCATTAGAAATGTATTTCACACAGCTCCAAAACTCAAAAATTCTGTTCTGAAACCCAACGGTATAACCATCATTATCATATTTATGTTTGACATTTGGTTTATGTTTTAGGACACAGCTAGTATTAGACTTCGTGATTTGTAGAATCGAATTTTTTACAACGCCATTATTTTAAACCAAAAATTGTATAACTTTAAAGGTTGGTTTTATATGTAGAAATGCTACGAGCGTTTGGTAATTATTATAAAGCCACTAGAGTTTTGATGACCTCATTATGTTCAAAATATTTGACCGGATCAAATTTTATTCGATAGCAGCATATTTAATTCCCTAATCGAGATAATTCAAAGTAATTTTCAAATTTCTGGTAAAACCGTTGAGTGCCGATGGAAATCGATTAAAACTCAGCATGGTCGTATTTTCATTTTATTTTATTTTAGTGCCAGTATCAAATCTAGTTTGGATTTTGATCAAATTTTCTGATGTGTTCTTCGCTGAATCAACTTTATGAATATTTACTTTGTTTCATTGTATATATTTCTCAATATAATAAAACATAAATTAAACTCATAATCCTATAAAAATAAAGAACAGAAAGATTCCTATAGAAATAAAGAGATTAATCCAATAAAATTCCGGTTTGACGGGCCTAAAAGATATTTAAGAAAACAACTGAGATTTCGGACAAATTTTATTTCTGTCGGCGGTAGCTTAATTACCCGAAATCTCAGGTTTTTTTCTTAAATATCTTTTTGGTTACGCCCGGTATGACGAGCCTAAATTAAATTTTTATTTTAACTTACGACAAAAAATAATAAACATTATTGTGGACTTTTATGAATGTACTATATAAGATTTTGAACAATTTTATAAATAGACTATACATCAGTGCTCCTACATCCTTAAATAAGTATTTACAAATTTTTTTCAACAATATTTGTTCTGTAATCCTTGTGACTTTAATTTGTTCGGATATCATATAGTTTAGTACACACGAACTAGTATGTGAAACAAGTGAAATAAATAAATTCTTAGTAAATACAACCCTCGCCAATTAAGCAGGGAGGTTTACCTATAAATAACACATATACACATCTATATATAGGATTTACCTAAAAATATTCCATTGAATTTGTTCGAAGGGGATTAAAGTTTTATAATTCTTTTTTATCGCCACGTAAAAATACAAAAAAAAAACAATTTTTTTTGTCATTAATAATAATGATTGAAGGTGTGTAACTGAGCTGATATACAATAATATATAAAGCAGGTTATTGTGTTTATTGGTTATGTAATATATGAATTCGATTCGACAAAGAGAACGACGTACACACAAGGTAATTCGATTATTTATTAAATAATCCAATTGAAATAATAATATAATCATCGTATTATAATGTTGTTCATTCATGAATTGTAACCGCATCAAAGAATACAAACAATTTTTATGTAATAATTTAAGCATGGCTAACTTTTTTTAAATTTTTTCTTCATTGCCTTTATGTACACATCCGTTCATCAAAATTGAACCACTAGGTCACATACACTGAGTATATGTTACTAAATATATATACAGCTTGGTTTTTTTAAATACACCCAATCTGAAATACTGTATAGTGTATCTATCGCTCTCTATATGTAATGTACTATGATATGGTTTACTTTGTCACACGTAAACAATCAGTATTGTATTATAACATTAATAACAATTAAAATTATACTTATCACTCTCTAACTATTATCATTTATATATAATTGCATCTTACTCGTGCATGTATACATCGTCGTTATTGTCCGTCGTCCGTCGTGTAAGTGTAACACCATATCATGGTATACTATGCATAGACAGTAATAAATGCATTACACAATGTTGCTATTGGGTGTATTTTAATTTACGTAATGTATAATATTGCATACAATAGCACTTAGAGTGTTTCAACTGGTTCAATTTTTATGAACGGGAGTGTATGTATTATTGATTCGAAATTGTATGGTTTATGGCAGTGTGATATAACAGGTTCACAAAATTTTAACTTATATAGTAGGTTTACAACACTTAACTCTTTTTTGTCGTAAATTAATGTTCGAATTTATTATTTAAATTTAAATCTTTTTTGGAAAAGAAAAAAATGATAGATATATCGTGGGGTATAAGATGAATTGCACTTCGACTTTATGGTCCAATGTGCTCCCCGTTCTACTTCAGTCTGACGAGTTTCGCTTCTCCTATATTTTGGCAATAGCCAGGAGCTTGCTTTTCAGATTTTTCTGATTGTTCATATATTCGGGGTGAGATGCACCGAGTATTTTGTATGTGTTGTAACCAGGAGATTCGAAGTTAAAGATGACGTGGCTGGATGTTTTTTCCTCCTCGCCTCTCAGTCTCCACACAAGGGATCCTTTGTAGAGTCCTATTGTGTGTAGATGCTTTCGTAGATGATTCGTAGATGATGTTCGGTGTTCATTGTTGAACCTTCCGAAGTTGCGTCCTGTCCTGTTCAGGACAGCCTCTTGGATGAATTTCGAAACACATTTCCCTAGTTTTTGTTGGGGTATATTTTCCGAGTGATCACGGTATTATCCACTCGTTGATCACTTGTTTACATGATGTCATTGGAATTCCTAAAATAGGTTCTGGGTCTATGAAAGGTATTTCGACTCCTTTCTTTGCTAAGGTATCTGCTTTTTGGTTTCCTTCAATACTAGGCAATCCTTATCTCCCTTGAGGTGATTCAATGTCTGACAAGGTTTTTGGAGCAGCTTGACTCTTTGAGAGAATTTGAAGAAGCTAATCTTATTAGAAATCAAGAATTTAATAACAAAGAATTGAATTGAAAATATGATTTTATTATTTGAGAAACGAAGATATTATTATTGAAGATAAAGATATCCAAACTATGACTAATCTTTATTGTTCTATTGCACCAAGTATCTTAATAATTATGATTTTCAAGGATAATAAATTTAATTGTCGATTAATATGACATTTCAAGAATTTAATAACAAAGAATGGCATTGTAAATATAATTTTATTATTTGAGAAACGAAGATATTATTATTGAAGATAAAGATATTCAAACTCTGCTTAATCTTTATTGTTCTATTGCACCAACTACCTTAATAATTATGATTTTCAAGGATAATAAATTGGATTGTCGATTAATATGACATTACATTCATATGAGAAAATATCTGGCTGCTTCTATGCTAGAATTGGAAAGTACGTCAATAAATAAAATTTGTTGCGCTGCTAATTAAATAGTTTGTTTACTCTTTAAAAGTAATTATTTATAGTTACGATTTTTTTAGTAAAACAGCAAAAAATAATTTAATAGCTAATTATAAAAGCGTGAGACGCTTTGAAATCATTTTACTTTTGAAATTTTACCAGAAAGCTTCTTAACTATTTTATTATTTTTATCTTTGAGTATCCTATTATCAACAATTAACTACAAATTTTTCTTCCTAAAGTGATCAATTCAGTCACCTTTATTAAACGAAACCAATTGTCATTTAGCATCGTAGAGTCCCTGGTAGGTACATCACTTGATAATTCAATTTGGATACGAATTTAGAGCAAAATAAAAAATAAATGTAACCGTAACAATAGATGATACGATAGCTATTTTATTCCAAAAAAAATCCTATTTATTTATTGAATTTATTTTATCAAGTTGACTATGTTTTATTTCAAATGATGCCGTTAATCAACCATTTGAAATGGATTAAATTCCATTGGATGGTTTAAAACCTTTTGAACCATTTTTAAATAGATACCTATAAATGAACTCATATGCAATTTATACTCAATTTTATCAATAAAAATTCATGCAAATGTTTTACTGGCGATATAAATAATTTTGAAAAGCTAAATCTGTATTTTGTTTTTTACTGTTGTCATTTACACCTTAACGTCCACATAATGTTCCTTGCTATTTACACGTGAATAGTATCAAACTAGATGTGGTCCAATTTTAAGTGGTAGATTGTTTGAGATCGATTTTTACAGTTTCTATAGCGCTCAAAGTGGCATACCTTATTTGTATCCTTCGTGGACATTGCGCTACCAAATGGTAAGATATGTCTTCTCCTACTGTTACATGAGGAATGCATTACAGTTGAAACGTGTCTGAATTCTCACTGTGAATCTGTCATAATATTAACTTTCATCCGACTTTTGTTTATGAACCAAGGTGTTCTTGCGGGATTTAACTTAACTATTATAAACTTTACTGATCTGTAGACCATCGTAACTTTGTGCTACCCATTCATACCGATTATAGACGGACGGAGTCGTTAATAATGTCTAGGAACCTAATGTTTGTGGTGGAACCTTTGTTAAATTGATTTCCTTAAGCAGATACAAACATTTTGCTGCTTAAAATTCAATATATCTTTCATACTTACTACTTAGAGTGTAGCAAAGAACTCCCGCTTGGATTCAACTGTACAAACTATTGTATTATATGTTGAAAAGAAAGGAAGGTTAAAAATTAAGAGGTAGATTTGATAATTCTTTAACATGCTACTTTTGTTGAAAATAAGTTTCAAAGGTCTGGGTTCTAGTAAAATCGCTTTAACTGTTTCATAATAATCAACCAGCCAAGTAGCCGAGTGGTCTAAGACGTCATGTTTGCGCAGTATGCAGTACTTGGAAACTGGGAGGTTATGGGTTCGAATCCCGACATCGGCAGTTTGTCAATTGTAAATAAAAAAGGAAAAAAAGGGGCGTTTGATTGACTAAACTGTCGGCGTATCGACAAGAACGAAGTAACCGGCTATGCTTGAGAAGGTTTTGCAGTTTCCTTCACGAACTCCAGATGAATATCGGCATAGTTCCTATCATAGTCGACTGCAGCCGCATATCCTACCAATTCCTAGTCTACTCACAAATTCCTTCCACTCCACTCACATCCTCACATCCTAAGGCATCACAATGGACCTTATGGCCGAAGTGTAGCCCGTCCAAGGCAGCCTTTACAATCTACCTCTATTTACCTCTTCATAATAATCATCTCTGGATAAAATATAATGCTTGAATCATCTAACCCACGATTTTCGTAACTCAATTCAGTGGTATTTAGCGGTGTCGCTACTAAATCTAAATATATTTTAGTTTATTAGAAACCTTTTCATTTCAACTACTTACTCCCTTTTTTATCACGGTAATTATTTATGTTCATTACCTTGGCAACTAACAACAAACTTAAGATGACATTTCTACATATTTCATTTGATAAAGATAAATTATATCTTTAACGTATCTTTTTATTTATTTACTTGTGGGATTCATTTATGTTCATCGAACCTTCTACACCATCGACTACTAATAATAATGAAATGAATATTATATTTCTGGAGTGTTAAAAGTTTCTTTATGATTTAGGATGCGACGAATTTGCAGAGATTTGCAGAGAGGACCATCGTTTCGTTTCCAATAATAATAGAAGTTTCCAAATTATTAATTGTAATTAAAACGGGTAATTTACAGTATAATTTACGTGTAAATCATATTAATTACATGTTAACGTGTAGACAGATACTTTAGTTGTTTTTATTGTATTAGATAGAGTAGGAAAAACGGTATTGAGAGAAAAATACCATATTAGTAAAAATTAAAGTTTGAATTTTTTTCTATTTTTATACATTAAAATCAATTTAACGAGAAAAGTTTGATGTATAATAATAGCAATGGTTTATTTGTATAGGAAATTGATGATTATTATAGTAAATATGCGGTGATGTATTTGAGTGAAACTTATGAAATAACTAGTGGAGTAGTTTTACATTCATATTATATTCTACATTTAAACATATATAGAAAATATTTTTTCGAGTATTTATTTTACGAAAGTATTTATCATTTATTTGTAGCCATATTATATATTGTATTTTATTTCGATTTTAATAAATTTAATAATTAATAAACCATATTAATAAACCATAATAACCAGTAAATTGATTGTTTTGTAATAAACGCTTTTAGGCATCGATGCGATTATTTTGTTTTAACTTACTTAGTTTTTACTGTCAAGACAATCAATAGTTGTATTCATGTTCTGTATTATTAGGGGTAAGTAAGAGTCCCTAACGATTGTATTGTGGTTTTTAAGACAGTGTTTCAGACTATGTTGAGATGCAGTGTTGAACGAAAGAAGTAATTAGACTACTCTTAGAAAGGGAATGATCTGGACTGAGTATAGGGTATGGAAGTTACTTTTTTCGCAATCTGGTATACTCTCAAACATCAATTTTGTTTAAGGGTATCGATTTTCTTGAGGAGGCGAGTCCTTCTTTCGGAGGAGACTTTCTTCAATCTCTTAGCAAATTTTACTTAAATGTTTACTGACAAAACAATGGCCTGTTATCTCATCGGCTTTTCCTTCCTCTGTTAGCCACGCTCCAGTTAGTTTTTACTGGAGCGTGGCCAATAATGTAACTTGACGTTTAAATATAATTTAATATACTGATTTAAAGGTATTTCAGCTTCAAAAATCGATTGTTTGATAAATAAGTCGCAAACATGTCACAGCAGTTCATTAACCCACGAAAACAATTTAGCAATAAAAATTAAAAACACCCTCCGATTCTGTGAATTGATTATGATGGGTTGAAAAACAAAAGCATTGGTAAGGAGTTTTGTTGAAACTATCTCAACCCTACCAACACCAACTTAAGATACCTCCTTCTAAAGGTATCTTCGTAAAGATACCTCATACCAACTAGGAAAAGATCGTATGATCTTTAATAGGCTTAACAGATTTTCAACATAGCTAGAATCCTTTCAATTGAATCAGTCTTCAAGTTCTTACTTTGCCAACTTGTCAAATTCAAGACATTTTGTATCATCATAATCATCATCAGACGCTGTAAAAGCCTGGTGTGGGTCCTGGCCTCCTGCACTATGCTTCACCACTGTGCTCTGCCCTTGGTTTTGCTGCTCCAACCTCTCACACCCATTGCCCTCAGATCCTGGATGACACAGTCAAGACATCACAGACGTTGCCTTCTTCTTGTTCTAGTAGCGTTGATTTTGGTATTGAAATTGTTTTTGGGCATGCGTGTTTTATCCACCCGCATTATAAGGCCTAACCACTGAAGTCTTTGAGCATTTATGAATCAAACAATGTCTTTATGGTGCGCGAGGATGTTAATGAGATCAAACAAGAATTATTACTCCTAAAACTTGTATCCTTTTAAATATTTCTGCTTGTAACATTACTAGAGCAAGCACACACAGTTATAGTGTACACTACAAACGTATAGAGTGTTACAATGTAAATTCTGTTTCTGACATTGTTGAGTGCACATTATTACATGCTAAAGAAGAAGAAGAGAAGAAAGGGTAATGAAATGAAGTGATATGTATGGTATCGTATATGTATATAATAGTATGATGTATGTTACATACCATAGTACTTACGAACGAACGATATCGTAGTTCTATCGTAACGTACGTAACGTTACAATGGTATATAAATGTGTTTTGATTGTGTATAATAGTAGGTAGGTTGGTAGATATCTACTCTACTGGTAGTACTACCTATCTAATGTTATGTAATCTCATCTCTCACTGTGTGTTCACAATAGAGTTTTAATAGTACACATCCACATAGTAGGTAGTAGGTACATTCAAATATAATGTTAAATTTAACTAGGTAGGTACCTATATATGGTAGATAGATTGTATAATAGATTCAAATTTTGAATAGATTGGAGGATATGTATAATAGTTAATATATTGGACGATTCATTTAAACTCATTAATAATATTTCAAATAAATAAAATTCAACAACATTTATCAAATAACAGCGTAGATTATCTGTTCGATGTAAAAAATCGTAGTTGAGTTTATTATATATCAGGGGTTCACGAAACATTTATCAATTTATTTTCATTGCTGTTTGACAAATAAAGTTCAAATACACAAAAATAATTATTAGTTTGTAAAAAACCCTGTACTAATAACAATATATGTAACTGTTGTGTAATTAATTCGCGACCCGTCCCGAGTAGATCTATGGTTCGACTCTTACATTGTCTTCTTGAAAATTTGAATTTAAAATATAGTTTATACTATAATCATTTATAATGGACTAAACTATTTATTAAAATAAATCAATAAATGGGAATTTTCGAGTAAAAAAACATCTGGTTACTTCAAACAGTTCATTGAAACTCTATTACAATTCCATTACCTGTAATTTGGCTTGTTTTTAATTATATCTGGTCATTTTTTCTTCATATTTTCACATTAATTTTGTTTTTTTAATAATCAACAAACAAAAAAACCTTCAAGGAAAGGATTATAAACCTTCCGAATAGTTTGGCTAAAAAAACAGATGACACGCAGAAACGGCAAATTCCCCACGACATACTCAAATCCCATTGTAAAGCCTCGACAAACTTAACTTACTATTTAATGTCCCAGTAATAAACAGAATGTAGTATAATGAACCAAATATATATATATATATATATATATATATATATATATATATATATATATATATGATATGGTTATGGGTTCGAATCCCGACATCGGCAGTTTGAAAAAACATTTGAAAACGCAACTAATTGCAAACAAATGTTCGAAAACCGAATGGTAAGATTCGTTATTCAAACACTGATAAAATGAAGTATATAAACTTGAATCAATCACCTTATACTAAATCATAATAATACGAATAGAATCAAAATAAATAGATGGGTATGTTCGAGTATATAGTATGTTGGTTTGAGTTGACTAAGGGTGGTAATCATATATCCATTTAAATTAAAATCATTCAAACAGATTTGTTTTTATCATTCACATCGTCCATAAAATGATTTATGCGGTTTTATCCATACAAACAATAAAAGACCGTTCGAAAACATTGCATACATACATACATACAAACATACATTCAGAACGGACATACGTTATATATAAAGCTATATATACCAGAACATATCAAAGTAGATAGCTTTAAGCATTCATTTTCATTTCTATGTGATCACTAGGTGCCCAAACCTATCAATAAAAGATCTATTTAAATTATTTAAATGTATTTCAATTATCATTAAACTAAATTACTAAAGAATTTTAATTATAGGTATCATTATCAGTTACTCCAGTATTTAAATACCTAAAAAAGAACTAAAATAGAAAGTGAATATAGAATAGTTTTGGTTACTTCCCAGTAGACGAAAGCGGATCCACTATGTGCAAACCATAGGAGGAGGACACATCCAACCACATATCCTTTTACTGTGAATCTCTCGGTTACAACAGATACAAGATATTCGGTGAATCTCACCACAAAGATATGAATCTTCAGAAAAACTTGGAAAGCAAGCTCCTGACTATTGCCAATCTATGGGAGAATCGAATCTCGCCAGACTAAAGTAGAAGGGGGAACACAATGGTTCGTAAGGTCGAAGTACAATAGTTTTATATACCCCAAGATATATCTATCTCTATCTATACTTCCCAGTTTAGGAAGTAGTTATAGTAGTAGTGGAGGGGACTCCTAAGGTTCGGATGTAGACCTTTCTTAGACCTTTTTTTCCGACCTCTAAAGGACAAGAAATTTGAATAGGAAAACATGCAGATATTACTCTGGAGTTCGTGAAAGGAAACTGCAGAAAACCTTCCCAGTTAGAGAACTTATAGTAATCGATCTATTTTGAGGCTACTAGAGTCTATGAACATCTTTGACAAAATACCTTCGTGATCCGTACACTTTTTTTCGTCCTTTTACGAATGATATAGACTTTGTTGGAGTGTAATTCAGTCAAAGAGGGTATTAAAAGTGTTTAAAAATGTCTTTTTTCGGGAACGAACTTATGTTTAGATAAATGATCTTCTGTGGTACTTTTTTTATTATGTTCCTGGTACTTTTTTTATTATGAACCATTTTATTTATTTATCCTGAGAGTTAAATATATACTGGAATTAACGTAGCTATTACGGAAGAACTTATGTGAGAACGTATCTATATATTTTTGCTTGCATATTGACGTACAATTTATCAAACTTAACGTTCAAAAATATTTTTTTATAATAGATACTTAAAAATTGTTCGATGATAAATTGATTTTTTTATTGTTTGAAAAAAAAAAAAAAACTTCACATCAACCATTTTTTTAATAATAAAAATAATTAGTATATATTACTAATACGAGATGGAAAACTCGTTGAAACATATTGGATCTAATATTTCCGTGATTTCGTCGTGAAACGAACATACACTAAATTAAATGTACTAAATTTTTTATATGTATCTGTAGACCATACATATATATTTCTATAAATATAATTGTTTATTATTAGAGTCCATGCAAATTTTCTAGGTCTTATAGTTTTTTTACCGGAGTAAAGACACTACATCAACTTTTAACTACATCAAAACGTATAAATCTCTCAATTTTGGTGGTTCCTTAAAGGTTAATTTTTTCTGAAATCGAATACGGTATACCTTTTATCCTTGCAACATATCTTTTATAATATAAGCAATCAATCAATAGGTGCTACAGCCCTAGATGGGCCTTTGACTCCTCAAGGATTCGCCTCCTTGTGATAGTTCTTGACCTTTGTTCCCAAGTCGGTCACTCGTTTCGTGCAGCACTTGGTCCACCCATCTGAGTCTGGGTCTTCTTCTCTTACTTATTCCATGTTGCTCAGAAAATCTTAATCTCCTTTCATCCTCCGCACCATCGTAGTTTTTTGGATTTGATGAATTTCATAATGCCTTCGCCGATCAGGCTTTCAGATATTTCCCTGTAGTCCCGGATACGCTATTCTTCCTGGTTGATTCTAATTTCTCCATAGATTTTTCTTAATATTTTGCATTCAAACCTTCTTATTTAGTCCTGGTCTTCTTGTGTGAGTGTCCAGCTCTTACAGCCATAGATTCTTCCAGGTCGAACTAATGTCATATATTTTCAGCATGGTTCTTCTTGTTATCAGTTTGCTTTTAATCAGTGTCAGGTTTACGAAGTAGGCTCGATAATTTTTTGGGCTCTCTGGAATATCTCTTTAATGGCAGTCCTAGTTTTCCTTCGTTGTTGATTAACTCTCCTATAGATATGTAAATTGTCTTACTCCCTTGAATACTGTATTTTCCTTTAATAAAGTCTTCCAATCTTCTTACGCTCGCATTTTTACGTAGACTGTTTTCTTTTCATTTGGGTGTATAGTATAATATTATTGTTAAATTTGGCCTAATAGTTTCTGATATAATATGAGAGAACATTGGACATTGGATTGTAAACTTTCAGACCAAAATGTATTCGTATATACGCTCTACTATAATATAATACAAACACAACGTTGGTGGTTCCCTTAACAACCATTTGAATTTCCCCTGGTTTTTTTCTCTCTGTTTTTAGGGTGTAATAAATTGATTTAATTTATGCAAAGTGATAAAATTCACGCATATTTTGTCAATTATACATGAATTATTTATTAAATGCATCATGTTTTTTATCTCATTTTAATATTTTAAAATTTATTTATTTCTATTCGAAAAATATGAATATTTTTGATGGAGCCTATACGTATTGGCTGGTATTGCATATAAGAGTCGATAATATGGTCGAATGAATCAAATAGAATACATTTTTAAGGATTTGGTCATATAAATTGGCCTTAGTTTTTATCGAAAGTTCTGTGCTCGCATTTTTGAGCACTGGTTAAACAGAAACTATAAGACATAACAATTTTTACAGTTCTAGAATAAATAAATTTTGCAACTATAAGCAATTAACGGCTATTTTTCAATAGCATAGAATCGTGGAAACGAACTTGCATGAACTTGGAAAGCAGTAGTACTCCTACTGTCGTCAATTTCGGTCGTGTATTATTCTGAAGAATTTAAGACCAACTATTTTAGAAGGTATACTATTTTAGTTCCATGATACTGTGACAGCAATTACTATTTTTTAGCAATGAGCTTTGAGACTCATTTACTTGTATGAGCGATAATATCAAATAGATTCATTAACGCGAGAAAAAACTTGTTCTCTTTTATAAGTCATCAGGTCTTTGTATGAATTTGTGAAAAATGCCGTTCTTATAGCCTAGGAATGACTTTGATTTTCAATATAAAAGATTTCCTATAAAAGAATGAGTTCGTTTTACCAGTCCAAGTGGCCGTGCTGTCAAAAGAGCTCTGCTTGGAACTTGAGAAACGTAAATTCGATTACCAAAGGTGACAGTTTGTCAACAAATGGGGTGATTAATTGACTGAACTACCGCCGTATGGACAAGAAAGAAAGTAAGCGGCTCTACTTGTGAAGGATTTCGGCAGTTTCCTTCACGAACTCTAGATGAATATCGGCATAGTTCCTATCGAAGTCGGTTGCAGTCGCATAATCTAATTTGTATTCAGACAAAATTTCTAATCTGCATACAAATTCCTGCTCCTTTAGGGGTCGGTAAATAGGCCTGGAAGTCTAATTGCCAAGCTTCGACCTCCTCTCCGATATTCCTGCAGCACGACTTCGTTTGCTAACAGGACAAGATATACAAAGCGTGGATTTGTCAATCGCATTACAGGAATGGTAATTTATCAGTCTATATTTTTCATAATATGGTGCTACACATATTCAATTGGTAAAATTAATCTATTATACTGTATTTTATACACTTTGCTTTGATTGGTACAAGTGAAGTATCTTAACTCATTTATTCACTTTTGAAACATCCTGCATTAGCTATTATTTATATGTATTTACTAATCAATTAAATAGTATTTTTATTTTCTAATTATATATATATGTATATACCGTGTGTGTTGGAAAGCTTTTTTTTAATAGAGAATCAATGTTAAATATTTATTACTGACTGGCCGTGTGGTTACTGTGTGAAGTCAGTCAGTACACATGTAATGAGAGTGGGTTAAATATGATCATTGAATGCTTAAGTTTAGTATCTGCATCACAAAATCCCCACTCTTAAATGACAAACAAAGAACCGTACGCATACAGTATACCTGTACACTATCCAGACGTTTGTATGTATGTGTATTGTATAGGTGTACTGTATAGTTTTATAGTTAATATTTTATTTATTTATTAAACATTGATTCTCTATCTATATTCTATAGAAATACTTTTAAAAACAGTCTATATATTTTTAAATATATAAACGTTTTTTGTGTACAGGATAATTAAATTCTAGTTTGATTAGTGTTTTTGTAATGTTTACTATTATTCAATTAGGTATATTTCAGTTTGATAAATTATTTACAACAATTAAATTAATGGTAAAAAGTGTATAAATTTAGTGCATACAGCTGGTAAATTTTTTAATTAATTCATTTTTGTTTTTGTTTTAAAGACTTTTTTTATTTTTATTTTTTGAAACATAAATTGATGATCATTTAAAAATGGCGTGTGTGGTATTGTTTAACTACACTATTTGTTTGAATATATAATTACGTCGTTGGTGTTTTTTTTTGTCTGTTTTTGTGTGTAATATGATAATGTTTTTAATGGATTGCAAAAATTGTTTAAATTTGTAGGTTGTAGAGTATGGACAGGGTGTAAAAGAAGATCAACTACATTTATCCTGGAAAGATATTTATTGGACTTCTAAAGTGCATTTTATATTTTGATAGACAATACTCTAGGAATGCCGAGTAGGTTGCTCAACTATGGACCACAAAAGTAGCGTTCATTTAAAAAAAATTTTATAATTGATCTATGCATATGATCATTATGAATACATTAACAATTTTTATACGAAACATTTTCCCTAATAATAAGGAAATGTCCAAGACAACCGCAAGCCGTTATCTTTGCCATTAGTATGGTTGCCTAGTCTAACAGATTCAACCCGAAGCATTATATAATATAATAATAATGGGGTTTTATCTCCATTTCTGAGACTCCGCCTACTATAGACCTTGAAGTCTCAGAAACGGGCTAAAACCTCATTATTATTATATTATGTGTAGCGTATTCTAATTTAGAATCAGGCATACTTATATATGGTTATACTTATTTATGGTTGAAGTTCCGCAAATGATTTTTGGAATGCTTAAGTTTTGCGAGGTGGCCTCAGTACTCAAGTCATTTCGAATCCTCTGTCGTTTAGCCCTCCAACCCACATCATTATTTCTAATCTTGGTTTATTTATAACCAAGGGGAATTTGTATGCAGACAAGCAATTGATAAATTGTGAGGCTGCTGCCGAATTTGATAGGGACTATGCAGATATTATTCTGGAGATTGTAAAGAGAACCTGCAGAAAACATTCATAAGCATAGCCGGTTACTTCGTTCTTGTCTATAAGCCGACATTTTTGTTAATTATCCGCTCCATTAATTATAATTGAGAAACGGCCACTGCCGGGATTTGAACTCGAAACCTCCCAGTTTCAAGCAGAGCACCTTAACAACCGCAGCCACCTGGACTGGTTCATGAATACGCTACATGACCATTTTCCTCTGTAGTGACAGAGAAATAGCGAATTTTAACATTTGAATATATAAAAGAAAAAGATGCATGCAATTCTAGTTTTCCAAGTTTTAAATCTACATCAGGTCTTTAAAAGGCACAGGGGGAATGTGCACCAAATATCGAATGAATTACCAACATTATTATGTCTTTGACATATTTAATTTGATTGATTCAAAAATATACTTTGATTAATTTAAAGTACCATAAATAAAAATTTCATGAAGTATAAGAAAATTAAAATAAATTATCTTTGATATATGAACTTAATAACCATAGTAAATTTTTCTTTTTTTTTTTGAAATATTGAAAACTCAAGATAATTAAATTATTTTCATAATAAAATCAAACATTAATATTAATAATTTTGCACTTTTCAAAACAACTTTTCATGCCCCTTACCATATTTTAATCATTTCCGTATTCTTTTTCTTTCTTAAAATCTATCTACAAAAAATATCTCAACGAACGAATCTCATTTTTTTTTTGTTGCCTATCAATTTACAAAGTTTATGAAATTTTTTTTTCTCTCCACACACAATTTTCTACAACACCAGAGAGAAAAAAAAAACGAAACGAAAGTAATGTTTTCAGTGAAAATTTTGCGTAACAAATGGATAAGAAAATGACACGTGACAACTATAAAGTAGAAATAAATGATAAATTGTTTTTGAAACATTATGATTAATTGTTATCAAAAAAAAAGTATATATATATATATAATGTACCTTACTTATACCACTGTGAAATTTATATTACTGGTATATGAGTTATTCACAGGAATAGAATCAGGAAAAAAAAATGACCAATTCAAGTGTTGTATATACAACATAATTCCTCGTTCTATTGTTATCAAAAGCTCGACTCGGTTTGGTTATTACATTTATATACAAAAAATACAATATTTTGATTTTGTAATTTATTATTATACATATATATTTGATAAATTTATTAAATTTTATATCAATATATTTTGAATGTTATATATTTGTAAATACAGTGGAATCTGTTTAAAATCATTCTTGACGGATTACAAATTTCATTTTGTGCGTGTCGAAACTAGTGAGAATATAATATCTATAAGATTGGTTTAAGGTACTTTACTCGTAAACTCTTTTTTCTTTAGAATTTGATAAATAATTGGCATATGATTCAATGTCCTTTACTTAATTTGAAAAATGTATACAGGGTGCCTGAAATTCATTTAAGAAAAGTATACCACGGTGTAAAACTGCAAAAACAAACAAAAAGTTCAATAAAGTTTTTCGATTTTGGCGCTTATTTTTTAAGATATCAATTAAATACAATCAATTAAACATTGATAAATTCAACCAATCACACAGAGCCCAGGAAAGGCTACACTTCGACCATAAGGTCCATTGTGATGCCTAAGGATGTGAGGATGTGAGTGGAGTGGAAGGAATTTGTGAGTTCGTGAAGGAAACTGCAGAAAACCTTCTCAAGCATAGCCGGTTACTTCGTTCTTGTCCATACGCCGACAGTTTAGTCAATTAACCGCCCCTTTATTTATTAATTGTTATTAATTTTTTTATTAATTGACAAACTGCCGATGTCGGGATTCGAACCCATTCCGAGTATGCATACTGCTCAGACATAACGTCTTAGACCGCTCGGCTACGCGTTGCGCAGTAAACGGGTTTTTATATTTTGACATTAGTAGTTTGCTTCCCGTTTGATTCAAAACTATTAATATATTCAAAATCCCGATCTATTAGAAATTGGTTATCGTAACTACTTTGATTGGTTTTTTTTTATTTTTTGAAATGATTAGAAATGTTTTTCGATACGAAAAGTTTATTAGTGAGTTTTGACTGTAGTAAAAGTTGTGTTTGGTTAAAAATAATGGTAATATTACATACCAAATGATATAATACTGATTGATTTACGAAGAATTAAATATACTGGAAAATGGCTACAAGATACATATATATATATATATATATATATATATAGGTATATATATATATATATATATATATATATATATATGTATATATATATATATATGTATATATATATATGTATATATATATATATATATATATATATATATATATATATATATAATATATATTTTGTCAATTTATTCCAATTCATTTGACTCTATTGCATGATGATAGATTCTTTTGGTAGTAGCCACATTTACAAAACTTAACTTATTAGTGGTATATTTGTGAATTCAATATGTAAAAATGACGTCAAAAGTCGAGGTATTATTTCAAAGTTTTTTTATTGATTTGTGCCTTATTTATTCGGTTTTCGAAAAAAATGCTTCGGATAAAAGTTGTTCATTATAACTATACTAACAACTTTTATTCGGAACATTTTTCCGAAATCCTAATAAATAAGGTACAAATCAATTATAAAATTTTGAAATGATAGCTCGACTTTTGACGCCATAAGCTCATAATACTTAGAACTTACAATTTCAATACTATTTCAAAACATTGGTAATATTTAATCTAATATTTGCTAATATTTACTCATATCTGAATGTGGTATACGCAGTAGTGAGATTTAATCACACATGTTATTTAAACTGTAGATAATTATATAATTAACAAATGATACTGACAAAATTTATAGAACACGTCTCGTCATTGATTAATTAATAAATTAATAATTATAATTTATAAAATAATAATAATAATAGTAATAATCTTTATTTAAAAAAAATCAATTTTACAATTGTATTGAATGCGTAAAAAAAATGTATATATATTTATAAACAAAAGTTTATTTAAATTTAACATTTATGAAATCTCATGCGCATCACATTCCTGTACAAAGCCTGGGACGCGCATGAGTGTGCGTTCATGACCAAATTCAAATATATCATTTCCTGCACTTACAATTTGTCAGTCATTTATTACATGGATGGAGTAAGATATCTAACGAGCGGACATAGTACATTCAAGCTAGAGAGTCCAGCCATGTAGACAGACGAAATCACGTGATCATAGCACATGGTACAATATGATTGATTCTTTTGCATTTTGAATCTGAATTAATATAAGTAACATTTCATTCGTATACGCATTGTTGTTTATCATTTTTGTGATCTATTGTTTGTTTAATTTATCTTAAATATTTATTTTTAGTTTTTATTGTTATATTTGTTCTTGTTCTTATTTTTATTGCCTCCATTCGTTATAATCATATTGATAACAAAATAATATGAATAAAAAACGAAAATGGTAGAACGAAGCCGGTTTGTTTTGACATATCCTGACGTACTCAGTGCATGTATTTGTTGATATCGATGAACTCTGAATCTTGAGTTTAGTCAAGGTACTTCTAAATACTTTTTTTTCGCGCTAAATACTTTTTAGCGCGATTTAAGATTCTAAGATTTTATACTCTACAAATTTTTAATCAATAAATCAAGTTTTAGTAACTTATAGCTCATGACTCCTATTATCATAATACCGTCACGTTACTCATGACATTGCATTTTCGAAACCTTTAAGAGGTATCTGAAATTTGACATAAAACTATTACCTAAAGTTCGTGTAATTACTTCCTGAGTTTATTAAAATATGATCACGTTTGCTTGTAATATAGTCAAATTAAGTTTAAAAATCAATTTTTTTTGCATATTTTCGGTAGTTTTAATCGAAACATAATCAAATTTCCTTATTGTAGCACAGCAAGTTAAATAAGAACTTTTAAAAATTCAAAAACACACCCAGGGAGGGCTTTGTGAGTCGATACAACGTCCTATGGGTAGAAAACTTGGACAATAGCTGAATTCGCGTGTTTTGAATAACATATTCACAAACCATAAAAACATTACCATTACAAGTTTTCTAAATTAAATATATTCGCATGTTCAATTAAATATAACTTCATGTTACTAGGTTTTAAAAACGTGAAAATGTTTTATGTGTTATTTTTTGGACTAAAACTAAAAACAAAAACCTTGTAACATATAGAAAAATTGAACACGAAAATGTGTTTTATTTGTAAAAAAAAAAACATGGCAGGAAAAAAAAGTACGACATTCGCATAAAATATCTACTCGAACTGCCTGTGTGATACATTTAGATATTTCATTTTAGTGTATAGTGAAAATGTTTTCTTCCCAAGTACAACACACATATTGGATGTTTGCTTGTTCGTCAGATTGACCTTTATAACACACTGATATTTAACACGAAATGTGTTCACATGCCCAATAATATTGATGTGAGATATATCTTTTAACAGCAACCGAATGGGGGCTGGTTGAATGGTTGAACCGAAAAATCGGTATATAAAATGCTGTACATTATTTCAACCATATAGTATGTGAACTGGGCTCTTGTTTTATTACATTGCTTGAGAAAAAATATTCTTTTTCATCAATCCTAGCTAGTCGAAATTGTATAGATTGAATTCTTCGGATTTAAGATTTTTTAATTAATAATGCTTAATGATTACTTGTAATATGTTTTCGAGTAGATAGATAGATAGTTATATCTTTGGGTATAAAAAGTGCACTTCGACCTTATGGCCCATTGTGCTCCTCATTCTACTTCAGTCTGTGGAGATCCGCTTCTCCATAACTTGGCAATAGCGAGGTGCTTGTGTATCAGGTTTTCCAGAAGGCTCATATATTGCGGGTGAGATGCCCATAATATTGTGTATCTGCTGTAACCGAGAGATTCGCATTCAAAGATGATGTGTCTGTATGTTTCTTCCTCTTCGCCGCATAGCTACACCGATGCATTTTGGAGTCCTATTATGTGTAGATGCTTTCATAGTGATCATGTTCGGTAATGAATCAGGTAACCTTTCGTAGTTAAATCCTGCTCAGGTTGAGTACATCGAGACGTAGCCTCTTGGATGCATGCCGAAACAGTATTTTCCTAAGTTTTTGGTTCGGAATATTTCCTCAGTGATTACGGTGTTTAAGGACGTTTGAAACAGAAAAAAAATGTAGAAAAGTTCCTGTAAATTAAATATGTTATAAAAAAAAGTCAATACGAATTCATTAGTATGCTTCAAAAGTGTAGTTCAAATGCATTTTTTCGTTTTTTTCGATATTGAAAATCATATTTTAACATTCGGTCTTTATGGAGAAACTACAAATTTAATCTATATAATCGAATAAAACATAGTTTAAAATGCAAAGAAGTTTTTATAAAACAATGTTAATTGTTGTTAAATAAACAAGGATTTATTTGAGCCAAAGATGAAGATATATGCAAATGCATTTTGGAAAGTAATAATGAATTATATAAGTATATCATTTTAGAGCAGCAAAACACAAGATTTAACTTTTTTATTTAAAATAAAAGAAACATTACGAGTCACGACTCACGAGTATTATTATTTACCACATAATCATAGAATATTTAAATCTAATTTCAATGCATACATTAAATCTGTAACGCTGCGGGCATGTGCAGTCGCTTGAACCTCCCCCCTACGTCTTTCCTCACGAAATTACTCTTTCGAACGTCCTTAAAGTTTATCCACTCGTTGATCACTTGTTTTCATTCTGACTTTGGAATTCATAAATTAGGGCCTATGAAAGGTATTCCGACTCGAGTATGTGTTTATACTGCGAACGTTTTTGTACGTAATGCATTGAATAACAAAAATGGTAGTCTTACTATTTCTTGAAACTCGACAAAATTTTTAAATTTTGTCATAAATTTTGTGAAAAAAAGTTTAATTAATGCATCAATGTAATAAGTCCGTAGAAATAAGAAAACCAAACAAGATAATGACGTTGATATTCCGTTTTAATACTGTCTAAAACTCTAAATTACGTATCAGATTTTACATTCAGGTGTTGAAAGTACCCAGTTTACAAACGTCCGTTGTTAATGTATGACAATTTATATGTGTATGAAACAAGATCTTTTTTTATTTTGATTTATTATACTTGTTTTATTTTTTAGCATAATATTTTTTTCAGTTTCCCTTTTTTCGTTCGTTGTTAGGTCTCTGCACTTACTTATTTTAGGAATGGGTACTCATGGCCACGGAATTAGCGCACATTTTTCAAAATTATATAATTGATTTATGCCTTATTCATTCGGTTTTCGAAAAAATGTTTCGGGTAAAAGTCGGTCATTATAAGTATACTAATAACTTTTATTGGAAACATTTTCTCAAAAACCGACTGAATGAAGGTACAATTCGACTGGAGAATTATGAGAAATGAACGCGACTTTTGTGGATTATAGTACATACTCTGTTGTTGTTTTTTTTTTTGGTTATTAATATATTGATATTTTTCACAGAAATAAATAGATGTACTAAATATGTAATACAGGAATTATCGAAGTACATGATATATTTTTAATTCGAAGGAATTTAAAAAATTTTCTTTTCTGACTAAAAGATACATTTATAAAGATACTGTCGCACAACTTGTTTGAGAGTCTTATCGATACAAATGTTAGACTAAAACAAAAATATAATATTTTTATGACGTAACAAACATCTGTATCGATCTTTTGTTAATAAATTATTATTATTATAATTATTATTATTATTAGTATATGTTTAAAATTTAACGTATTTATGTCAGTTGAAGGAGAGTGGATACATGATATACACCCCAGTGCCACCCACCTCTTCAACAAACATAAATCCTCACAAGGTAACTACGTCCTTTGAAGAAGGTTCACTACCCTATGGTCGTATAGTCTGTACGTTCGTCAGTAACGCGATGTACAGGCTCCGTCCTTGCACCGCACGGATGTGAACCCTGCAAAATTTAATATCAACAAACTTCAAGGGTGTTAACTTGAAGACTGTTCTATGCGTTGTAAATGTATGAAGGGTGCCTATGATGACAGCTTTCTGCATAGAGGTGATAAGGTGACGAAGATGAGACCTGCAAACCGGAATGGTGGAAAGATGAGACTCTAGAGTGGGGCGTATATGGCCAAGGCAACCGATAATGAGAACAACCATTTTGAGGGAGTAGCCAGAGTGTAGTTGTCGTAGTTCTTGGAGAAGATAAAAGTTTTCAGTCCGTTTTTGCTCCTCTTTCAAGACCATATTCGTTTCTGCAGGCGCAGAGAACTCGATGACGTAGATAGTCTTAGCTGAAATATCCTGGAGCACTATATCAAGCTTAGTAGCAGAGAGCTGTCTGGTAGTAAGAGATTTAAAGAACAAAAAATAAAAGGCAAAATATGTTCCTCCTTTAAAAATAAACAACTTTTGTTTGAAACCTTCATAAACTCAGAATATACCGGGTATTTAAGAAGTTAACTCAGTTGCTATTTTCACTTCTTACATATATGTTGAAATATAATACAGACTGTATTTTTTAATCCTTATATAGCCAATATTCGCATAGCAGTGTACAGCAAAACTGACTTTGTCCGACTGTTTCATTCAGACATGTATCATGTTAATTACTTGTTAATTACGTAGAGTATAGTAAAATAATCGTTAGCTTTCTTCAATTAGCGAATTTTATTCTGAAAACTCAGCTATTGGTTTTGTACCACCGAAAATATTTCGGAAAAGTTTCTTCAAATTTTAATTTCAACTCCAACAAACGTTGTAGATGTCGAAAATGATATCGTTTTGCTTCTTTATTTACTGTTTGGACAATCGAGAAAATAAAATTGCCAGTATAACAGTATATAGAGAATATACTCCCTTTTATGCAGCCGATGGCGTTAACTTTGACCATTATTATCATCGACAGTTATATATATAGCAAATAGAAGAACGTAACAATACCACTCAACTAAATGATTCTTTTATTGTTTGTATAGATAGCTCTAGCAACCTAGAGTTACAATAGTTGGTGGTTTTATTACGATATGATGTTTGAACGATCTTCACAGCTAGCGGGCTACTAATAGTCATTTAACACTCGACTATACTACTACATAAAATGAAAATGGTTTTAAATTATTCTAGTGAAGAACTAACTCTTCCTTTAAATTAGAAATTGAGAAAAATATCTCGTTTTATTTATTTAAGATACACAATTCCCAAACTTAAATAAACTTTTCTAAAATTGTCACTTTTTCAAAACTATTACAGAGTTTTCTTTACAAATAAATTATTATATGTTTCAAATTTTCGGTTGTATAAACAAATTATTTGAATATTTTTGCCATTCTTTATGACTAATTTCTGTTTTTTTTTGTTTGTTACAGGTAATGACATCGTTCAAATGTATTTTAAAATGTATTATTGTTAAGATTTTATGAGCTGGGCCTATTATCTCTTCAGAGCTATGAGTTTAAGCAAATTATCTTCAAGGAAGAAATCAGAACGGATATCAATTCGAGGTAACATTATAACAAGTGTATGTAATATTATATATGTATTTAGTCATATATTCACTTAGAACCTGACTTACTGGTTCAATTTTTATGAACGGGAGTGTAGGTATATTATATAAACCAATGCAAGTGGCTGCGCGGTCGAACGCGCTTTGCATGAAACTGGAAGGTTGCTGGTTTGATTTCCCACGGTGGCGGTTTATCAATAAGGAATATGCATGCAAATTTTTGCTCACTTGAATTGAAGCATGTTTACTTGAAAAATATCAAGGTAAAATTACTTTTTAAATAACTTTAAAAATAAGCGAGATATGAATGATTGAAATTCCCGATTAGACAAAGAGGGTGATAGCCCTCTTGATATGTTATGTGACGTCATATTACACTTTCACCATTTAAAATACACGTAAAACTCCGTTTTTAGTATTTTTGCAAAAAAGAGACAGATAATAATCTTTAAAACCTTATAGCTTCCTTGATATTTATCGGATTTTAATTTCGTTTTTAAATATTATTACAGTATTAACAGTATTTTCATATTCTGAAAATAAATGTGAAAAAAAATTGTCATGCATATTCCCTATTAGGTAATAACGCTTAATTTTGTTGTACTTACTCGAATAAATCTGTTTGTGTATCACCTTTTCGATTATTTTTAATAGCAATATTGTGATAAGGAATGGCCTATTTGTTATCATATTTTGACCTTGCTATTTTCCTCGGTAGACGATAGCGAAAAACATGAACAAAATCAATGATGACTTTTTATAGTCCTTAGATAGATAGATTGTAGAGGCTACCCTGGACTGGCTACACTTCGACCATAAAATCCATTGTGATGCCTAAGGATATGAGGATGTGTGAGTGGAGTGGAAGAAACTATGATGAAGAAACTTTGCCGATGTTCATCTGGAGTTCGTGAACGAAACTGCAGAAAACCTTCTCAACTTTCTCAACTGGTTTTTATAGTCCTTAGAAATCGTTTCGATTTTTTTTGATCTCGACTATACCACCTTGTATGGAATATTCTACGTATGTTAATATTTATGTAACACAACAATAATTGTTTTTATATGATTTGTATTACTAGCGACCTGAACAAAACAAGAGAAACAACGAACGAACGAACATAAATATACTTTTATGCTTGCTTCTAAAATATCACAAAATATATGTATAATAGCGTCCTAATGAAAATTATAACAGTGAGTAAAAATTATCAACCCTTGGGGTAAAATATAATCATAGTGTTATTATTTGTGTGTGGTTGGTTTATATACGAACGAGAATGTTGTTGTTGTTTGGAGGAATGCCTTCTGGTGGAACTGTGCTGTGTGTGTGTTGTGACAATGAATGGCCAACCATTTTGCATTGTTTGTGTTATGTATAATTGTATGTGTGCATGTGTGTGTGTGTGTGTATGAGCGTGTGTGTGTGTATTTTGTTGGAACAAAAACATTCTGAAAATCTGAATAAATGTTAACGATAAACGCTGTACCATAGTTCTGTCTCTATTTCACGTGCTTATACACGGTGTTTCAAGTGAAATGGTAGATAATTAAAGCGGTAATATTTATAGCCGCAAGGAATAGTGCGGGAATAAGGATGCAGTAAATGGCAAGGGTACTAGTAGTAGTAACAGAAGGGAGGTTGATGCCTGGCAATTAGAACTTTATAGGCTTTTTTTATCGAACCCAGGAGTAGAAATTTGTGTGTAGGGCCTATCTCTACGTCAATATTCATCTGGAGTTTGTAAGGAAACTGCAGAAAACCAGCAAATTGGTAGAAAATTGAACCTCCCAGAACCGAGTAGAGCGCCTTTAACAACACGACCACACTGACTGGTTCCGTGTGACTTGACCCAACGTGCATGGGTAAAAGATCTTATTCATCAAAATCCGAGATTTTTTCGCCACTTTTACCAAATTTCATAATTTGCAAACATAGGATTGTGCGATCAGAATTCATAAGAATTTCCAATTGTTCTTTGAATAATAACGATTCTATATGATAAAAACATGTTTATATGCACGAAAGAACGATTTTTTTTGAGAATATATCTAACATAAACAAATTTCCGACCAGCAAAATCCCTTAAAATTTGGAAATGTCACGAGATTCTGCACAAGTGACGGAATTTTAGTCGTAGTCATGAAAACTCTTTTTATTTTTTGAAAATAATTCAATTGATTGGTCTCTTTTTTCTGCGGAATAATTATTGTAACTAGCTCTCGTATACGATTCCGGCGATATCTCATAATCCACTCATCGGAATTTTCGTATTTTTTGGGTCTTATTTACTTAAGACAGTGAATTTCTTCTTGAAACATCTAGTATATTAAAGAATATTAACAGCCAACAATGGGATATCAACTGTGTTTGCCTATTGTATAGGAGGATATTTAAAACAAGGCAAAATAATTTATAAATGCATAGAAAACACCTAGTTACGCTGCCTCTGCAAATTTTTAGAATCGTTTTATTTTCAATAGATTTTATGTCATTTCCAATCTGTTTACTCGCTTGATAACTATTTTTAGCTGTACCAATCTATACTTGTCAAAATCAGTGCAGTCGTTTCTTATTATTTCATTCTTATTGAAACATACTCACGTGAAACATATCACCGTTCTTATTCCTTCCATCCTATTACTTACTTAAATCGGTTCAAACTTTTAGCACTTCTAGGTGGACGAATTTGTTGGTACCTTTTATAAATCCACATTTTGTGGTTTTTTCTTAGAGTAATATACATTTTATAATTAAATAATGTTTATAAACATCTTTTTGTATATCAAAAACTCGCTCTGCTCGCAAGGAGGCTTCTCTTGTTTGACACCCGTTTGACAGCACCGCCCACGGAAAATCAGGGATAACTATGGAAGAGACATAGTACAATCGAAAGGGCATGCGGCACAAACGAGTACAATTCCAGCACAATATTATCGTCTTGGTCCGGTATCGAAATTCGAATTTTTATTATTGCATGTCTACAGCACCGCCTAAGGAAAGCAGGGATATCTCTAGAAGGGACATAGCACAATTGGTGGGAGGAACGGCACAAATGAGCACAAACGTAACAATTGAAAGCCATGGGTTTGATTGAAAAATTTAAAATGGGCGGTGCCAACATGTCCCCGCCATCATCAAAGAGAAATCAGGGATAACTCTGGAATGAGCACAAACAGAAAAGCAACTGGGTTTGATAAAAAATTTAAACGGGAGGTGCCAGGGAAATGGACCTGGTGCGGCCTTCGGACTTGTATCCGCATCTTTGAAAGAAGTTTGAACTTATTCCGCGTCGAATTCAATAAACCGCATCCTTCTAACATTTCTGGGAGTGGGTAAGATTTTGTATAGATCTGTGAGTCAGTTACACAAACGGCTGTATTATAAATTGAAAATGAAATTTGAAAGATAAGGATGTAATTCCTGTCTAATTGTCTCCGTATTTTAACTCGGGATACATCCTGTTTATGGTACACAAATTATAATTCACAAACACCAAATCAAGGGTTCCTTATATCCTTTCTTTTAGTGAATATAATATATTCGAAATCATTACAAATACCCTAAATATAACAAACACCACAACAAGTACATAATATTAATAATAAGAATAATTTGTAACGCTATGGGACAGGGTAAAAGAACGCGGAAATGAACAAGTACACATGGCCACAAAGGTAGCGTTTTTTTTACGAAATTATTATCTTGATTTGTACCTCTGTTATTTGATTTTCGAGAAAAATATTTCGGATAAATGTTGTTCATTATAAATATACTTAGCTAACAACGTTTATTCGAAATATTTTAGCAAATTTAGAATGAATAAGACACAAATCAACTATAAAAGTAAAAAAGAAAAAAGAAAACTACTTTTGTGGACTATGGACTTAAAATTATGTTAAACTTCATATGAGTTTTTAGCTTTTTAGAGTTGAAGGAAAAATACGAATCCAATTGTCTAAACTCTAATTCTAGAATAATTAATTAAACACAATTTAGAATTCAATCTAATCTTAATTTTTCCTGATAAAATATGTCTGAATATGTGTATTGATAGTTACTGAAGAAACAACATATAGTTACCTGAATAACAGAAGGCATATGTAGTGATTCCGCAAAGGTAACTAAATATTAAAGTATATTGAGATTAAGTAGCGAGTCCACTACAAGCTCACCTAGAAATCTATGCAGTTTACATATTTAGAATGTTTTATCGTTCAGACTGTAATATCAGTATTATAGCTACAGCCATAGCCTTCCCTAACTGTTAGGAGTTAGGAGATAATACTGCATACAATATGTCGACAGAAACTTAGCAACAATAGGGAATATGCATGAAAATTTTTTTTCACATTTATTTTCAGAATATGAAAATACTGTTAATACTGTAATAATATTTAAAAACGAAATTAAAATCCGACAAATGTCAAGGAACCTATAAGCTTTTAAAGATTATTATCTGTCTCTTTCTTGCAAAAATACTAAAAACGGAGTTTTACGTGTATTTTAAATGGTCAAAGTGTAATATGACGTCACATAACATACCAAGAGGGCTATCACCCTCTTTGTCTAATCGGGAATTTCAATCATTCATCTCTCGCTTATTTTTAAAGTTATTTAAAAAGTAATTTTACCTTGGTATTTATCAAGTAAACATGCTTCAATTCAAGTGAAAAAAAATTTTCATGCATATTCCCTATTGAACTAGTATAGGTACTTAACTAAACATTATACTACTTTACTTACCTACCTAGATTCACACTCAAAATGGAAAAATAAAAAACTTAAAAAATTCAACCGACTTCAAAAAACACAAAAAATTACTACACTAAAAAGCAAAAAATAACAAAATACAGATTTAATCCAAAAGACACTTCTTATTATTATTGGTATGAGCAACCTACTGATCGGTTTTCAGTCGGTGCCATCCTCGGAAATGGTAAGAATTCGTTGCCCTACAATATCACCGACGTCAAACCGATCAGTAGTTGCATATACAAATAATAATATTTTATAAAAATTATAGGTAATTGGTTTGGACATGAATATTTAGTGTATTGACTTTTTGTATTTTTTTGAAGTCGGTTTAATTTATTTATTTTTTTTAAAGTTTTTTTATAACACATTAAATTGTTCATAACTAAAACGATTAATTCACATATATTTCCACCACTTGCACCAAAATTCGAATTCGTGACACCAAATTCTTGTATTGTCACATCAGAACTACATACATATGTAAATTTGCATATCGATCCGCCAAATTGGTGGACGTTGCTGAAAAGCGACAAGATTTGCGTACATACAGAAGTCAAGCTAATTTTATAATATTTACCATATTTATTTTTCATTAAATATATATAAAAAATTGTTTTTTTTTCGTTGCCAAAATTCTAAGACATTGCTAATGAAGATCTATTTCAAATAAAATAATATATTTGCGAATCAACTCGTTAATTATATGTTACACATAATCTTATAAAATATTTACATTTGTCTTTTGAATTATATGTTAATTTATTATTATATTGATAAATATTATTATAACCTAAATTCAATTTATTATGAAATATAATTAATTAATTAATATCGGATAAAGGTAAGACCGTATATATTGTATGGTATATGGATACTTATAAATATATTGTACGTGAATAAATATCTAAGATACGAGAAGAGATAGATTGGTTTTGTAAGGGTGGTATGGTATAGTAGCTTTAGAATATTAAAGTACCCTACCTATGTATACAATAGTTTTGTATGATATCCTTAAGAAAGTTTGACAAGTTTGATTGTAGGTATATGGATAATCAAACTTAATATACATATTATAATAATAACCTTAATATTTATCGATTCAATCTTCTGTACTCGGTAATATAGACTACTGGATGGTATTAGTTACTAAATAAACTAGTGAATTGACCCAAGAAATTATAATGCTAACAGACAATTTAAATTTTAATACCTATATCGTATTAATAATTGTTATAGGTACAATTTAATTGTTTTATTTCCATCTTAAGAGCAAGGGGTGCTCGTAAGGTTTTGTTTCGCATATAAATCAATAGTAATTCGTCACGTAAAAATGTGAAAGATTCATTTATATTTATTTGTGTATACTTAAGCGTCAACAATACGATGTTTGTCCAAATTCCTTTCGGTTACGTAAGACAAACTGTAGAAGACTTTAGCGTATATTCCTGGTTGACGAGTTAATTTTTTCATATCAGTATTTAATTAAAAATTCAATGACAATGACATTTGTCTAAATAGTATACGCTAAAGTCTTCTACAGTTTGTCTTACGTAGCCGAAAGGAATTTGGACAAACAGCGTATTGTTGACGCTTAAGTATACACAAATAAATAGGTATGAATAATAACTTCGACAGAAGTAATACTGTCTAAATAAATAAAAATAAGAATGATATGAAAAAGTTGGCTGTTACGTCACAGTCGTCTTTGGTGTAGCGGAAGCATACTGGACTAGATATCCATAGGCCCGAGGCTCGATTCCTGGTTGACGAGCAAATTTTTTCATATCAGTATTTAATTGTGAAAGATTCATTTAGCATCATACATAGTAAATATATATCATAAAGAAATATACATTATTCTTACTATAGCTTTCTATTGGTGTTTGTCATTAGGATTGCGACATCTGGTAATAATTAATTAGAATAATTAGAAATATCGTAGTGAGACTCATCTGTAGTAGTTTCATATGCGTTACTAGGGTTACGTTAATAATAGAAACAAAAAAAATATTATTTTGTTGATGAAACGCACCTTTTATTATGAAATATAAAATTAACTAACTGATACACGCGACTTCGTCAGGGCAGAAGTATTCAGGGTGGCCCATAAGTGGTCCAGTTCCATAAGAGGGTAGGTAGAAGGTACGATTTTGGAACGAAAAAGTCCTGAAACATTTTTTTATTAGACGCACTGTTAATTAATTATTAATTAATTAAGGTAACTAGGTTTAAACCAGAGTTGCAAAAAATGCATTTTTTTGATAATTCATTTTTGATTTAATTATCAATTTTCGAAATAATGTATTGCTTAAATTTTTCAAATTATTAATTCCTTGAAAAGTGCATTAATTAAATTTTTTTATTTTTTCAAAAATAAAAAAATGACTATATTAAATGACTATAATTTATAATTTAAATCAATTTTAACTAACGACTAAATACAAAGTGGAAATTTTTTCGTAACATTGAGTGTTTTGTGAACTCACTTTTACGTTACTTAAAATTATCAAAAATTTCGAATTAATTCAGTTACTGACTTAAATAAAATCGTTTAGTGAATAGTATACCCCTTAAATTTAGAATATTTCGACTTCAATAAACAGACATTGATAACGTTTCAAGGTAGTACTATCGTATACACTCATGACAGCTAAAGTTAAACATATAAAATACAGTATGCTAAACTTATATATCATACCCAAGTAGCCGCGCTTGTAAAGGCGTTGTGTGTACTTGTTACTGGTAGGTTTTGGGTTCGAATCCCGACAACAGCGGATTAATGGGGGCAGAACAAGGGGGCGGTTAATTGGCTATACTATCGGCGTATGGACAAGAATGAAGTAACCGGCTATGCTTTTGAAGGTTTGTGAGGCTTGTGAAGGCCGATCTCCAGATGAGTATCGGCATAGTTCCTATCAAAGTCGGCTGCAACCGCATAGCCTACCAATTCCTAGTCTACATACAAAAATTTCTTGTTCTCTACTCACATCCACACATCCTTAGGCACCACAATGGACCTTATGGTCGAAGTGTGTCTCGTCCAGGACAGCCTCTACAATCTATCTATATATCATAGTAATGCTGTGTTTGTCCTTCCGTTAACTCAAAAATTTGTGAATGGGCAAATTCGGATCATGTTTAAGCAAAATGGGCATAACGGCCTCTCGTTGACACCGTAAGAAATAGATCAAAAATGTAATGACAATAAATGTTCCTTTTTTAAAAACAAACAACTTTTGTTTGGAACTTTTTTTTATAAATTCAGTATATACCGGGTATTTAAGCAATTAAATCATTTAATTGTTATTTTCAATTTTTTTTTTGTTATTAAAAAAGATCACTGAGCTTAATGTTGTCGTAAGAAAAGTTTTCGTGTGAATTACCTTAAATAATGTATAAAATTAATTAATTAAACGTAACTTCCTGATTACGAAACAATCGTATTACATTTGATTTGATCTCGTACACTTGAATCCCCATCCATTAACAGTACACTTTATTCTAATCGTATAATTTTGTTTTTATTGTGGTATATTATATCAATGCGCAAGGAAGCCATTGTAAAACAGACAATAACAGTTTAAATACTTTATGGTGGTATAAAACGTGTAATCTCTTCACTGCGTGAAGTATTCTTCTGATATCAGATTGGTCGTTTATTTTTTATATATATATATATTTTTTATAATATTATTTTCATATAATAAATAATATGAATTGTATTCAAATCCATATACATAAATTAAATTCTCTTTTAAGTTTTTTAGCTTTTTTTTTTTTTTTATGAAAAATAAAATAAATTTAGTATTTTAATTTGTGTTGAAAGATTTATTTTCTTTAATCTTTTTGTTTTTTTATTTTTTTATGATTTATCTCTGAGGAATAATTCTTGAAATGTTAGAAATTCTTCTAGTTCAAAATATTTCTTATTTTTTGCAATACTTTTGATTCAGTATACCACAATTGCTTTGCTGATTACAAATTACCAACATAGATAAACAAAACAATTGGTACAGTTGAAATATAGTCTAGGAAAGATTGTCTAGGATGAATCCGGAAATTAATCGGCCAAAATCTGTTTGCGTAATTCTCTTCATTGGGCACCTTGGTACACATGGCAGCAAAGTTAACGGCCAAAATTTTATTTTTCATTTGTGCCATTATTCATTCGATATTCTAAAACAGTGTGTTGTACGCACGTAAGAAGTTGTACTTCTTTTTAAATAATTTATTAAAATAATAAGACACAAAAGTTCAATAAAATGATAAAGTAGTGAAAAACTACAATAGAAAAATTATATATTGTATCTAAAACCAATGATTCTACATTTTATCATGGTCGAACAAAACCCGGGTCACTTCTTACGTTAAAATTTTAGTTTCAAACACTGCCATTAAATCCATTACTTACATTAGAATCAGAGTTAGTGAACTTTATCGACACCAGGCCTTGCTTATGAATACATAAATTGAATATGCAAAGTTTACGAGCCCATAAAATTGATATCATTGATAATGTGGCCCGTAACTTTAATATTCTTCTTTTATCAGAAACATGGAGTAATAATGATGAAGCCATTCCTGTACATAATTTCAACTGTATAGTCAAATTGAAAAGTTCTAATGTAAGAGTTGGCGGTGTAGCTATTTACGAAAATAATAACGATCAGACATCTTTCGTTCTATAATGTATAAATATTGTCTTGTATTTCAATATGCAAAAATCATAGGGCACACAAAAAACTATTGTGCATGGAAGAGGGTGATATGCAATCATCACTTATGGGTCAGCTTACTTGTTGTCTTTGTCAACAAGTAAGCTGACTAAGCTGTCTTTGTCAAGCATCTAATGTATGTATATATGAATTTAATCTTTCTACTATACGACACATATTTTTTACAAAATATCTTCCAAGCACTGCGCAGTTATATAAGCGATTCGTTACATGCTGAAAATACACTCTGATCGGATTCTCATTACGCGCCAAAAAAAATATAAGTTCAAAAGTTCCGAAAAAAAATCGTTCTTTATGGATATTACTACCAATTTATATTCGAAACATTTTCTCAAAAACCGGATTAATAAGTTAAAAATTTACGATAGCATTATTCCGGGATACTAGAGGTCTGGAGCTCGAACTCTGCCGAGATGTGTATGATTTTTCAAACATTGATGTCAAAGATAATGTTATTAATTTTCAGATTATTAAAAAGCTCTAACATAACTTTAATATTAAATACATACCCCTTTCCATATTTTTTAAACGCATGTCTAATATTTATAATAATACTGTTATAATAGTTGACTTAGTCATTATGGTAATAATGCAAGAATCAAGTCACATAGATTAGAGCAGTGAGCAGTCTTACATCATAATCACATTATAGACACTCGCTTTATAAAGTAATAATTATCATACACTAGTTTCTATATTTATATTGCATTTAATTGAATTATTTAAATTTAAAATTATACTTTTGATTTTAATTATATATATTTATTACAATTATTGTGTTCTCAATTTGTTTGAATGCATTTATAATGAACATGAATAAATCAAATCAGTCAATATCATAGTAAACAAAATATTTGATGGAATCGTCACATAACTTCCATATTCATGTTATTGCAAAATTATGCTTCAATTGTGTGTTCGAAATTATGCTACAAAATTCCTATAAGAAAACTTTGATAATTTTAACTAGAGAAACGAATGACCGGCAACTATCCGGTATCCAGCTTTAATTGACTATCCGATCGGATTTCGGATGTTTTTCTGAATCTGGTGACGTTGTAGCGGTATCGCTACTAATATCAAATATACTTTAGTTTATTAGATACCTTTGTATTTCAACTACATTCTCCCTGAGTTATCACGGTAATTATTTATGTTCCTTACTTTGGTAACTATCAACAAAGTCATTGAGACATTTTGATAAATTCATTTTAATAAAGATCATCTTTATCTTTATTCGTGTCTTTTTATTTATTATTTGTAGGATCATTAATTATTGTATCCTCTATATTCATCCAACCTCCTACATTTTGGCGCCCGAGATTTTGATTTTGACAACATGATCAAAATCCAAAAAACACATTTTGGTCTATACCAGGTAAATTTTAACTAATTTTCTTGAAATTTTTCACTAAACGAAGTTTTTTTTTTAGAAAAAACAGAGATAGCTCGAATAGTTTTTGAGTTACGAAAACACCAGCTATCCATCTCTATTGGTTTTTAAGATACAAATGAGATGAAAACAATGCATCTAATCGCGCTTTGAATACAATTTTTGAACTTTTTGGGTCAAAATTATCCTATAAACTGAGTTTTATCTAAATCGCAAACAAACAAAATTTTTTATAAAAGTATACATAGAAGAAATACATAGAAAATTTTTAGTCAACGATTTGAATAAAAATTAGTTTCTAATGTAATTGGGGTCCAAAAAAAACAAAAATCCAGTTGGTTTGACGGTTTCATGGATAGTTTCTGAGATATATCCACTTTTATGTGATTATAGTCTCCTTTTATACGCTTGCCGATGATATCTCGAAAATTCCTAACCAAATCGTCAAATGAAAACGATTTATTGGGATAAACGTTGTAGTTTGAACTTACACATAGAGGTAATAATTATTATTAGAAATAAATATTTTTAAGTAATTTATTTGTAGTTTATACCTATAATTTTTTATTAAATGTCAGTCAATTGTATTTAAATTATGCCTTTAGAATAACAATTATGTCAGATTTCTTCACATTTTATTCTAATTCTTGTTGGTTAATTTTGCATTTGTTCTTTAATATCTAACACCAAAATTTAATGATAATTGTAATGACAAAAAACACACCCTAAGAAATAATTTCACATACTTATAATAATACTGTAGAAAATGTCAATTGTGCACATAGAAAACCTTTTTAAAAGAACATTAAATTGGTTAAAACAAATGAAAAAGTATATACATACATATTTATATTTATGTGTATACACTGCCGTTCAAAAATAAAATGAATTAGTTGAAAAATTCTAAGTATTACTGTATGGAATATTTTATAAATTTTCAGTAATATATACTCTTAGAACTTACTGTTTCAAATATATTGAATTTTAGTGTACATATTTAGTAAACACTGCTTCGACAATCCAATTATTTAAAAAAATTGAATTATTTTAAAAAATTGAAACGATCCCGCATCATGATAAAGTTGTTTAACCGATTATGCCTCTTTTATCGGATGGTAGAGAATGTTGAAATATAACAAGATAGCCTGGTAGATACGTTCATCATTAAACCTATCTTAATAAAAATTTAATACACTACATATTTGGATTTCATCCAGAAGACAATGGACCTTTTGGTCGAAGTGTAGCCCGACAAGGGTAGTCTCTACAATCTATCTATCTATCTACAGCCTTTTGTGTAATTCACTGAATGACTGGAAGTATAAAATTAGACATGCTAGAAGTATACATTTTTTACATTCAACGCGGAACTTAAATCTATGGAAAAAACTTAATTTTTTTTAATCACGCCCCCCCCCCCCATCGTAAGTAGGAGAAACCTCTCAAAAAAACCTTCTTTACATCTATACATGCTAGAAAGATGTGTTTTTTGCTTGGGACGTTAAATGCTTTGAAACTTTTGGGAAATATCGTAATATTTTAATTTTCCGAACGTAACCACCTGGAAAATCTAAAAAAAACCTTCAAATACCCTCTTTACCTCTATATATGCTAGACAGAGGCGCTTTTCTGCATACTACGTGGAATACTTTGATATTTAAAGGGATTATTTTCCCATTATACCCCCCTTGACAGTTCCTAAGACACACGTTTGGCCCCCTTTAACCTCTCTTGATTGATTGATTTCTTGCGTTGTTTACTTTACCAAATTTTCACTACGTAGGCAGGGTATGTTGCTTTTTTTAAGGTCGCACCATATGTCAAAGGGCGGAATCCCCTTCCGAACTGAACGAGTTATTTCATACATCTAATAGTTCTGGCTTAAAGTGTATTAGTCGGTTATTAGTAAATAATCGGTTTCTTTGTTGTTAAACATTAATTTTTTTGATGAATAATTTATCTTGTTCCACATAAAAACTTTATGGTTCACCAAAAATCTAAAGGTTAGAAACCACTAAAAATTCAGTAGAAAGGTATTATGAAAAGTTTTACAAACGTTTATCCATCTGTGTACAAATAATTATGTTAGATTTACTTATATGTTGTATGTATGTAGTTGCATTTTGTTGTTTATAAATTGTATTTGTAATTGTTGTTGTTGTTGTTTGTTCATGTTGTCCTACATAACTAAATGATTAGGTGAGATTTAACTGAATAGTTAGTTGACTCTATATTACATTTAAATATCATACAAGAGAGACGAAGATAGTTTACATTAGTATAATAATAACAAAGCCTATGCTATGCGCTGAATACCAAACAACAAAATGGACATATTATTATATACCTACTGACTGAATATTATTTCATTATTAGTATTATGATTATTATTATTATGCTACATATATAGTAATTAAAAAAACATACATACCTACGTACATACACTCCCGTTCAATAAAATTGAACTAACCTGAAATGTTTATTTTCTTACATTTCATAAAACTCCTCACTTTTGTAACTCTCCGTATATTATTTATTTATAAACAATGATAAGTAGTATATTTTTTAAATCTGAAAAAAGAAATGGTTTAGTTTATATTTTTTATTGTTTAGTTAAGTTTTATATTTTTTATTTATGTATTTAAGTCAGTGATAGAGTGAGAGTTATATCTCCCTTTTACGTATAAAAATAAAATAAAATGTTGTATCTATCAAAAACGTTTACTACAAGAATAATCAAAATTTTGAGAGACTGATTCGGTTCAGGTCGGTTCAATTTTATTGAACGGGAGTGTACATACAGAGAGATTCGAAAAGACTAATTGAGGCGCAGTGGGATCATTAAAAACTGAAATGAATTGTTATAATGATCTTAATTAAGACCAGTAAAGCCAATGTTTCATTTTAATTAACTTAGTCCATTATAAATATTTCATTTTAACTCATTGTAACTTTTCTGAAACCCGGTATTGGAAACTCTAGCACTTGGATATGCTCTCTGGTGGGTAAATGATAAACTAAAGTTAATAGGTCGATGTTTTCTACCCCAACACCCTTCGGGCTACAAGTTTCGTGGTCGCACTCTGGCTAACAACTTAGTAACTACTGCTGGTAGGTTGAAATTTCAAGCTACGCCCTTTTCAGAGATCCCAATACACAGACCAAATGAGGATTCTACCTCAGAATGAAAGTAAGCAAGCGGAATATTTACATAAACCTTTGTTTTAGCTTTATAAAATAACGTAATTCCAGATTCAGACTGTTGAATATTGAAGGTGTTAATACTCTTTGGCACTTAATTTCACCTTTCGTTTTCTTCATCGATAATTTACAAAAAAACAATTAAAAAATATGTAAATAGTAAATAAACAAATATATAATACATCGAAAGTAGTGAAAGATCATATACGTTCCACTGCCATAACATCTCAGGTAGTTCAGAACCAGAGTGTTAGTTTAGAATGCCAGAGGTCATAGGTTCGATTCCCATCCTCGATGTGTATGATTGTTCATGATGTGTATGATCAGATGGTAATGATAACTGAGTTATCTTGTCAGGCGCTCACTTGTGTAAAATTTAAGGTACTATTGAACCTGGGTAAAATTTGTAGTCACTATGAATCATGCCTAAACCATTTAAATGATTTTACTTGCCAATAACTATAGAACCAAGTGTTTGAATCTGCTATTGAACCGAAACACAGCTTCTCTAATAAAATAAGAAAATTTTGTTCGAAAATAAAAGAAAATAGTTTTTTAATTGACATCCATTTCACCATTGAAGAAATCATCGTAAAAATATTTATTCTCAATTTTTAGTACAAAAATGTGTTCCACCATGTTTCATAACAGTCAATCATTTTAAATCACCCGTTACATGTTTTTTTTTTGCATGAATAATGAATTTTCAGTTTATTTTATTTTGTACAAGGCCAGTAGTGTGTGTAATAGATGGTATTATATAAAAACGAGATTTATTAGTTTTGTTGTATATTTCGCACATGAGATGCATTCACTCATGTGATAATGTGATCTATATTTATGTATGCGCTTTAATAAAATTGAACCACACTAAAATGTTTTGTATCATGCCTAAAGTGTTATTTTAATTTATAACAACTACAAACTAAATGTTAAACTAAATAATTTTAGAGAGTGTTTTTAGATTTAGAAGCATTACAGCCATATTAGACCATTATTTATATAACATTTAGTAAGACATGGAAATAACATGATTTTTATTCAAATTTTTATTCAATAAATTAAGATATATTCAATTAATTTCGTACAATAAATTAGACTTCTAAGACACATTGAGCGATGCAAAACATTTTACACCTCCCAGAATAACACATAGTCATGTGTTAATATGGTTGGTTCATTGAATTTGAATTGGAGTGTACACATCAATATTCCATTAATGTATGTTTGATGATGTCTCCACTTCACTCAAGGATTAGTTGAAATAGAAAGTGAAGATGACTATACCAGACACCTTTTGGTAGCACAGAGCTTCTAAACGTGTTTTTCTCATAAACTCCTTGTTTTCCGATAAACACGGAATTGGTTTTCTTAACAAGTGGAAGATTTTCAGTTATTTTCGATTTTTACTAGTTTTATCTTAAATAGGTCAAGCCTAATTAAGTATATTATTTTGAGCCGATTTTAAGCCTAATTAAGTATATTTTTTATCTGTATATTATTTTTTAGTTTTTCCGAGCGCCGTTATAATAAGTGTTTATGGGTACTTCCTTCAGTGAGTCGACAATTATCGGTTAATCAAATAACATTGTAATTTATAATTAATCGTTTCATTTCAAATAATCATAATTTAACTTATTTTAGAAAATGCATAACATTTAAATACTTATAATTTACTCGCGTAACTTCAATGTCAAGTTTCGAAACATTAATGTAATCTTATACTACTTTTTCTCCTTTCCTATTTTCTCTAAGATTGAAGAAAATGTGATTTATCTGGTCTTAGAACTAAGACGAACCTAGATGAGCTTTACAAAATTCCCATTTATCTAGAAAATATACAGCCCAATAATTTTCATCATAGGGGTCTGACTGACGGTATTTTCGACGGTATAATTTTCTCTAGATTTATATTTTTATTAGTACTTTTATTTGATAATTTTCTCAAATCCCAAATTAACCCCTACATTAGAGTCGCGTTCAATTTTCAGAGTCTAGTGTCTCGCTCGGACTGACGAACCTCATATTTAGGTTACTAAATAATAATGTGTAGTTTAAATATTTAATATTTTTATATATAAATTGAACAGAAATAACAACAATTTAGAATTATAATCGTTTACCTAGAAATAATTGCTAATGAAATAATAAAGAAACGAGGATTTATAATTATGTAATAGTAAATTTTAACCTCTTTTTTTTTTAAATAGACGGACAATATTTAGTTCAAAATCTATACACAATGTTTATTAATTCTAACGAACAAAATAAAATAAAATACTATCTTATAGATATACATTATATATATATGTATATATATATATATATATATATATATATATATATATATATATATATATATATATATATATATATGTGTGTGTGTGTGTGTATATAAAATTCGCTTATACACTTGTATGTATCTATAGTCGTGATTGTTTGTAGTACAAAAGTCCGAAAATGCTGTGAATAAATTAAAACATTCCTAAAATGATTATATAGTAAATTTTAAAGTTAAAATGACGTTCTTCTAATTCCAAAGGAAACATTCTGATTTCAAAATAAAGAGACATAGTATGCGACACAATAAATATTTAACATGATTTGTATAGAGATTGAAATATTTTCTCATTGTACATAAGTTATTTGTTGTCAGGACAGCTCAGACAAAATAATGGGTTAAATTACTGTTGGATTAAACAACTTTGATTCATTTGGAATTGAAATTCGTCAAAATGAGCCTGAATTTCGTTTGATATTTTGATTTTCTCTATGGGCCACAAAAAATAGCGTTCGTTTTTCAAAATTTTATGCTTGATTTGTTCCCTATTTATTCGGTTTTTGGGGAAATATTTCAAAAAAAAAAAATTAATCGAATAGTAAAGGTATAAATCAATACAAGAACGCTGCTTTTGTGGCCTTGTGTAAAAAGGTCGAAAAAAGTCGAGCTCTCATTTAAAAATTTTATAATTGATTTGTGCCTTATTTATTTGGTTTTCGAAAAAATGCTTCGGATAAAAGTTATTCATTATAAATATACTAACAACTTTTATTCGAAACATTTATCCGAAATTCGAATAAATAAGGCATGAATCAATCATAAAATTTCTAAAATGATAGCGCGACTTTAGATGTCATTTGTACATTAGCTTATTTTTAATAAAAATGAATACATAACTCTTCTATATCGCTTTTTATTTCTTAAATAAAGATTTTTGTATTAATTGGATTTTGTAGAATGTTTCTTCCATGCTTTTTTCTTTATTTATCTTTCAAGTTTCGTTTTTGATATCACATTTATAAAAAAAAAAAAATTAAGTAGGATGACTATAATTTTAATTCAAACAACAGATTTCAGTATTTTCTTTTTAATTAAAAATGAAAATTACATTACGAAAAATAAAAAATTTATATATAAAACAAAAAATTAATTTTACATGAAAATATTTACAAAAAAATTTTTTTATATATGGTTGGTTTGCTATGTTCAATATACTTAACCTCATCACTTTGCCTCCATTATTCTAATTAATTCAAAATTAAGTTGGAATTGTTTTATTGTTTTGAAATAAGAAGTCTATTTTTTGAGAGTATATAAAACAGTATTGTCAAAATATCATTGAGCGGCGGTTGCGTAAATTATGTGCAACACTGATATGACTACTATAGTGTCTAACTTAGCCCGTTTTTAACCCGACTTCAAAAAGGAGGATGGTTCTCAATTCTCCTGTATTTTTTTTTTTTTTAATGTTTGTCACCTCAGAACTCCGTCATTTATGAACCAAATTTTTTGTTTTTTTTGTTTTAAGGAGTTTGATTTCAGATGGATTCCATTGTCACCAAATCGCATTCTGATGAGGGGGTCCCCGGGAAATTAAGGAAAATCCTCATTTTATATGTGATAACCGATTTCTGCGAATTTTTGTTTTTTTTTTGAAAGGATATACTCTATCATAATGGAAAAATAAGAAAATTTTTTTAAAAACCGACTTCAAAATAATTTTTTACAAAAAAAAACCGACCCCAAAAAAAATATTTTTACAAAAAAAAAACAAAATGCATGTAAAAAAAACTGAAAATCTGTTATGAAAAAATGCACTAAAAATTAAAAAAAATGGATAAAAAAAAAATGTGTTATAAAGAAATGCACTAAAAGTTAGTAGGTCGTTTAGTCTACCCATATTTAGACAAATAAAATAAGTTATAGAACTTCAAAGTCGCTAAAAAGCGAGAAATAAAACCTATTTTGACAAAATGGAAACCCGACTTCAAAAATCAAATATTCTATAACAAAAAATGCACTAAAAAGTAAAAAAATAATTGCATATTCTTGTGCCATTTTTAGTTCACCTAAGCAAAAATTTTTAAATATATATGTACAATTATTGTTATTTTTGGAGGCGGTGTCCAAAAGTTATGTGAATTTCTCTATGCTGACACCGACTCCAAAAATAACAATAATTGTACATATATATTTAAAAATTTTTGCTTAGGTGAACTTAAATTGGCACAAGAATATGCAATTATTTTTTTACTTTTTAGTGCACTTTTTACTATAGAATATTTGATTTTTGAAGTCGGGTTTCCATTTTGTCAAAATAGGTTTTATCAAACATAAGACTATCATAATGTATGCCGATTTTCTATACATTGTATACGATGGACTTTAATTGGAGTTATGGAATATTTTATGGAAATCAAAATGTTTGACTCATCACCATGGAAATAAAACTAATAAAAATCGAAAGATTAAAATGAAAAAATGACGAGTGTATTATTTATGGAAGTTATATTACAATTTCCGAAAACTCATTACCTAAAATAACAGTATCTACATAAAGGTAATAATATTTTTGAATATATCTGCTTTTCATTCAGTTTCATTAAATCTTTTGTAAAAAATAAATTATAATTTTGTTTAAAAAAAAATTAAATCTGAAAAAATTTTACTCGAGTGTATATACGATGTTTTTCTCTAAAATAAATACATGTGCACTAGTGATGCCACGAGAGAAACGAGAGGAGTCGAAAATTAGAATCCAGATTTTCGTTAAATATTCTTTAATCAGTAACAATGTACTAATCACAAAATAGTAAATCATCTTGGAGGGTAATGATTTAATTTTTTCTAAATTTTCGAAGTTTTATTAAACATATCAATCGACCGACCAGTAATAATTATTATATTCTGCGCAGACATTACATCTTAGACCGCTCGACCACTTGGACTGGTAAGAATAGCAAATTAGATTATGTACAAAAAATGAGTTTTTTTTTTTTAAATTGTATTGTTTGAAGAAAATCTTTAACTAAAAAAACAAGACGAGATGAGACGATGGAAAACGTTTACAAGTAAATACAATAGGGAATATGCATGAAAATTTTTTTTCACATTTATTTTCAGAATATGAAAATACTGTTCATACTGTAATAATATTTAAAAACGAAATTAAAATCCGATAAATATCAAGGAAGCTTTAAGCTTTTAAAGATTATTATCTGTCTCTTTCTTGAAAAAATACTAAAAACGGAGTTTTACGTGTGTTTTAAATGGTGAAAGTGTAATATGACGTCACATAACATATCAAGAGGGCTATCACCCTCTTTGTCTAATCGGGAATTTCAATCATTCATATCTCGCTTATTTTTAAAGTTATTTAAAAAGTAATTTTACCTTGATATTTGTCAAGTAAACATGCTTCAATTCAAGTGAAAAAAAATTTTCATGCATATTCCCTATTAGAAAAAAATACAAGAGACGTAGCATCTCGCCTCGTCTCGTCTCGCGGTATCACTAAGGTGTATATATTGAAGGCATTTTTTTACCAGGAATAAAAAGCAATTTCAGTTCGAGTTGTGCCACTAGACGCTAATGTCTGCTCTATCTCCTTGTTTTGTCTCATCTCATAGGTTGAGAAAAAAAAATTTCAATCTCTCTATCT
Organism: Nineta flava; assembly: GCA_963920215.1. Taxonomy (NCBI): domain Eukaryota; kingdom Metazoa; phylum Arthropoda; class Insecta; order Neuroptera; family Chrysopidae; genus Nineta; species Nineta flava. Next base: position 111,288,266 of record OY986041.1, read on the forward strand.
CGTTGAGAAATCGTTAATACCTTAATGTTGAATTCCTAAAACATATTCAAAGTTCCATTAAACTAGTTCACTCGTTATCTCATTTTTCTTAAAAATTTGATGAAATTGTAATAAAGGTATCAAAGATGAAGCTCAGATTCGAGGTCTGTTGCATAGAACATACCTTGTATCAAAAACATTAAAACATTATGTATGTTATACTAGATATGGTCAAATAACATATCTCTAATTACTATGTCAATTTCACTAATATTTTCGAAAATTATTTCAAAGTTTTATATTTTCTCGATTTTATTCAATACATGTCCTGTCATAATTACCGTATCTCGCGGCATCACTAACTTTTATTAATATTCTCATTATGTATGTTTAAACAACATTTTCTTCTTTATATAATCCGTTATTTTGTTAATCATTTCTGTTCATAATTTATAAAATATAATTTAATTAAGAGATTTCCAAGTATTGTTATGGATGGGAATACGAATTTTTGCATACGGTACACTCCTGATCAAAATTTTCCAATCTTAAATTTCGTATGAATAGCAAGATAGATAGATAAATTGTAGAGGCTGCCCTGAACGGGCTTCACTTCGACCATAAGGTCCATTGTGATGCCTAAGGATGTGAGGATGTGAGTGGAGTGCTATACCGATATTCATCTAGAGTTCGTTAAGGAAACTGCAAAAAATTTTCTCAAGCATAGCCGGTTACTTCGTTCTTGTCCATACGCCGACTGTTTAGTCAATTAACCGTCCATTTTTTTTCTTAATAAGTAGGCATACTGCGCAGACATGACGCCTTAGACCGCACGGCCACTTGGACTGGTATGAATAGCAAACTAGATTATGTAAATTAATCAAAGACAACGATTCAGTTTTGGTAATGGGATATTCTTTTGCTTTCGTCGATACGTCCATAATCCATAAGCATTTGTTGGCTCGATTAAAAGTTTATTTGGTGTATATATCGTATACTCTATCATAAGTAGCGTCCAGGGACTACTGCGTATAATAGATTCAAAAAATTAGAAATAGGTGTATACGGCAGTCATTGAATGCTACAGTACATCACAATACTAGATTCAAATACATAAAAAAAAAAATGTATAATATAATCACTTGGCACCATTTTGGATACTTTTTATGGTAACCGAGTGTAGAATCGATTGTGGCTGATTTTCGAAAGGCTTGATTCCCGTCATCGAAACCAGTTTTTGGAATATACACAGATATCCAGGCATTTTCTACCTAAAATCTATGCTTCAGTTATTCTCGTGATTACCACGTGTAACCTGACGACATTTGTATTGCTCTAATGGCATCCAGATATAGAAGTTTAAGGTTCAGCCACGAGTGCAGTATACTCATTATTTTCTTTTCTTTACTTTGGTTTTCAAACTCCATAACGAATCACATTTAAACGAGACAAACGAATGCGAACAAACATATGTTGCTGTTTGTCAAACAACGTCAAACAAAGGCTGTTAAATCATTTTCTTTGATTTTCGTTTGGTCAATCGGCAGTGACAGATTTTGGTTTGCTGTCGTCCTAGGCCCCGTCTGATATGCCGCCCTTTTGATAGGCCCCGTTTGATACGATGCCGTTTTTGGTTATATGGAAGTATTTATCAAAATTAAAATCTCATTTTCAAATATTTAATTGGTCATTTATTGAATTTTTTTAATTTAAATATAATTTTTTTTAATAACATAATTTTTCAAATAGAATTTTTTTTAAGATAAATAACATTTTTTAAATTATCACTTATTACAATAATAGGGAATATGCATGAACATTTTTTTTCACATTTATTTTCAGAATATGAAAATACTACTGTAATAATTTTTAAGAACGAAATTATAATCCGACAAATATCAAGGAAGCTATAAGCTTGTAAAGATTATTATCTGTCTCTTTCTTGCAAAAATAGTAAAAACGGAGTTTTACGTGTATTTTAAATGGTGAAAGTGTAATATGACGTCACATAACATATCAAGAGGGCTATCATCCTCTTTGTCTAATCGGGAATTTCAATCATTCATATCTCGCTTATTTTTAAAGTTATTTAAAAAGTAATTTTACCTTGATATTTGTCAAGTAAACATGCTTCAATTCAAGTGAAAAAAAATTTTCATGCATATTCCCTATTCCTTTTACCTGGCTTAGGTTCGCGCAAAATCGTCGATTATATCTTCATAATTAATTTCTTGCAATAATTGAGCTTCAATAGACAATAAGGCAAGGGCATTAAGTCTTATCTTGGCACATACTTACGCGTAAATAGACAATTTACGCGCCTGAACAAATTGTAGCTGAAAATCATGAAATGATGAAATTTTACTTTGTATATTTAAATCATACTATACTTTGCTACAAATTAAATTAAATACTGAAAAAAAATTTCTTTTATTTCTTTTATTTCTTTTTATATAAATGTCATTTTTTCTACAAATTGAAACAAAAGTCTCCACTAATCAATATCGCTCATATATGAAAATTACTGTATAACACAAAACACAATTAATTAATTATACATTAATTGTGATTGAAATTTGTTAATTACAACAATAGTTAATTATGAGATAACAGTTTACACGAACTGTAAACAATTATTGTTTTGTTGATTCGACAATTCTGTTTGTTACCATGATTTAATTAACAGTTTTCACAATAAATTTAATTTTGATCGATTTGAATTTTTCGAACAAAATACATTCTAGATCTGACAATGTTTAATCTGATATAATATATTAGTAAGGGTGATTTTTTCCACTGATGAAGTCGTCTTCTCCGAATTGGCGATCGACAATGATCGATTAAAAGTACTTAGGTCCTATGGACCACACAAGTTGATGTTATTTAAAAAAATAAATTTTAATTTATTTATGCCTTAGATAGATAGATAGTAGAGGCTGCCCTGGACGGGTTACACTTCGACCATAAGGTCCATTGTGATGCCTAAGGATGTGAGGCTGTGAGTGGAGTGGAAGGAATTTTTGTGTATAGACTAGGAATTGGTAGGATATGCGGCTGCAGCCGACTATGATATGAACTAAGCCGTTCGTGAAGGAAACTGCAGAAAACCTTCTCAAGCATAGTCGGTTACTTCGTTCTTGTCCCTACGCCGACAGTTTAGTCAATTAACCGCCCCATTTTTTCCCTTAATAATTGACAAACGCTCGGCGACGTGGACTGGTGATTTATACCTTACTGATTTGGTTGGTAGTATCCAAGCTTCCCACTCTTGTCTAGGAACCCTGATCAACCTCACTATTGAATTGACCTTTTTTTAATGTTACTCCAATTTGTTTCAAATTCTTGGTTTCGAATGAATATAGGATATTTTTTATATAATGTATTTTTTTTCCTATTAAATATCTATAAAAAAAAAAACTAAAATATTACGTATTTAGATAAAATAAAATTTTTTTTATAGCCTTACGTCAAAATACGTTGTATATGCGCCGTCAACGTTAATTTTTTTACTCATTTAAACCGAAAAAAAAGGACTAGGACACACATATTCTCTTCAACAATTTGTTCTTTTTTTTATAGCAATAGTAAAAAATTTAAAATATAGATAATAATAAATATAAAATTACTGAACATATTTTATTTTTTTTCGTCAAATTTTATTATCATTCCTTTTTTTTTGGATATAGGATATTAGTAAATGATGTAGTATACTTGAGTTTAAAAAAAAATGAACACATTATTGATGAATTTTTGCATTTTCATACCCTAAATACAAGGGTATTATAAGTTTGATCCTGATGATGTAACTATCGAAAATTTTTGGTATGCATGTTCATAAAGATGACCTTATTAATCCATTTCTTAATGTCAGCCTGCCCGTTAGTTTGCCCGTCCGTCTGTCAGTATGATAACTCAAAAACGAAACATATAACGAGCTGAAACTTTATGTGTGTTCGACAGTTTAAAAGTGAGATCAAATTCGTGAATGGGTAAAATCGGTCCATTAGTTCTCCTGCTATAGGAGAAAATCTTTACCTTTAAAACTGGGTAAGAGGTGTTATTTTAAGCAGATGAAGCTATAAGACTCTGTCAAGGTCAGATGCCGCACAGATAGCCCACAGCTTCTCCGCAGGATTGGTCCCAGGATTGATGGATCCGGGGTTTCGGACCCAAATATTCTATGCCAGACATCAAACAAATTACTTGTATGGAGGTTTCATCATCCTCCATACAGGCCCTACAAATGGGATCATCAGAGATTCCCAAGTTTAGAAGGTGCTAGTTCAATCGACAGTGTCCTGTCAAGAGTCCCACCACCCTTCCCAACTGTGTTCTAATGAGTTGCAAGCAAGCATATTCGAATGGCCTAGCTGTGGTTATGCACAGCTTAGCCTGTCGCATGCCCGGCGCAAAGACCCAGTAATCGAGATGGGCTTGTCGGTCTTTAATTCGGTAAATTACGGAGCATCTCGCTAATGGAATGACATGCTCTGGTGAAAAGGGCGTTTGAGATGATCCCTCTCGTGCCAACGAATCCGTTGCTTCGTTCCCAATAACTACTTCCAGAGTGGCCCGGTACCCAGATCAGCCTGACTGCAGATTTTTTGTTCGAAACTATACACCAATAGTTTAGTGTGTTCAATTTTATTAATCCGGGTTTATTCATATGTATTATTGTATTGTGGACAAATGGATAAGAAGTAGACGAGACGGCTTCAAACCCATACGAGAAATTGACATATAGTGAAGGTTGATATAAAATATATAATATTTAATAGGTTAAATAATATTTAATATTATATTATTTATTGCCTGAATACACACATCATCCGTCATAAAAGATTTTTTAATCCCGTCTTATTAAAATTAAATATTGATGTGTGCATGTGTGTGTCTGTGTCTGTGTCGGTGTGTGTTTGTGTATGTTTGGGATAAAAGTCTATTGACAAAAAAACAAGGAGAAGAAGAAAAAAAAAAAAAATGATTTTAATTACAAAAAATAGAAAGAACATTAAATTCTTCTTTTTTTTTTATAAATAAATGTATTTGTTTCCCTTATAAATATTATTAAAAGAGAATTTTAATGATATATACTTTCAAGCAATAGACTTATAAAGTGTGTTCAAGACGATTATAATATTTAAACCAATTAATTGTGATCATAAATTCTGTCAATTATGTTTAGTGATGTTTATAAACAAATCATGAAAACAAAATTTATACGAGAAATTTATCATAAATTTACTTTTGTGATAATTTATTATGGATATTATCGTCAAAGATTTTAGTTACTTTTAAAATGACAAACTAATAATATTTTTCATCAAAGATTTCGACTATGGTTATTTTTAATATCATATAGAATTTGTAATGTTTTTTTATAGTAAAGAGCTTTTAATTTGTGAAAATTCATTTCATTTATAAAATGAATTGTCGAAAATTTATATTGTGACCCTAATGACTGTTATTCAAAAAAAAAAATCCAATAAATATAATCTCTTTGAAGGTCATGTTGTTCGTGAATGGGCAAAACCGAAACATATTCATTTTTGAAACCGTGTGAGATAACATCTAACAGATTTTACATTTGAACCCGTTTATTCGATAATGTTCTATTTCAGTAATATAGAATTTTAATAAAATCAAAAACAATCAAAAATATTTCATATATATCAAAAATATATATTTTATACAATAATGATAAATTCTATAGGGTGGCGCATAAGTAACGTTTTGATTTATTTAATGAATACGTATTTGTGAATCATTTGGATTTAACTCGTGAACCAATTGAATTTTATATGAGAAAAGATGTAACGTATGTCAAATTCTTTGCAATGACCGTCCAGATATCACCAACTGTTGAAAACGTCGTCTGGTGGAAGTTTCGGGGTTTTCCTCAACACTTACTTGCACCAGAGCAATGTTCACATCATTTCAAACTGCACGAGGTCTTCCACCACGCGGAAGATCACAGACAACCCCATGTTGCCTAAAACACTGAACCAATCGGTAAACTGTCGGAACATGAAAGAAATTTCGATATGATCTTTGTGTCTGAATAACCGAATGCTGATTTCCAAAAGAAAATTGAACAACTTTGGTTCTTTGTTCTGTGCTGAGTCATTCCGTCATAAATTTCTCAAGTTTTTCTAAGTTAATTCTGAAAAAAAAATTTAAAAAAATATGTAAATTTATTCACTTATTAAATCGTAACCTTACTTATGCGCCATCTTATATACTGTGTGTGTTGGACAGCTTTTCCTATAGAGAATCAATGTTAAATATTATTTATTATTGCCTGGCCGTGTGGAACGGTATCAAGTCAGTCAAGATGTGCATTGTGCATCACAAATCCCCACTCTTAAATGACAAACAAACAACCATACGCATACAGTATATCTGCTATGAGATGACTGGCTGACTTTATTTACATGTGTACTGACTGACTTGGTACAGTACCACACGACCAGGCAGTAATAAATAATATTTAACATTGATTCTCTATAGGAAAACCTGTCAAAAACACACTGTATACATTCCGTTTTATTCAATCCAGTTATTTATGGTACATTCCATTTCTCTGAAGCCATTTACTATTTAATTTAAAGTATACACACGGTATATGCAAGATGTATTATAAGATGTGACTTCATTCTTTAGATGATGGTGTGTTTGGTTTGTGTGAGGATGTGATATCATTCATAATAAATGTATGAACCAAAAAATAAAAAATGTCGAAAGATTTTCATCTTAGTCTCGTTCAGATGGAATAACATCTATCTATCTTTTTATCTTTCCAGTTAAGATATATTTATTACCATTAAAAGTTGAAACGAGGCAAATTCACGTATTTCTAAAGCTGGAAAAAAAAATGTATATATGTATACTTTATGAGATACAGAGAAGATTCTTTTTTATTTTTAATTAAATTATCCAGGTTGTGTATGCTGCTGCTTTACTGTGAATTTGCTGGATATAAAGGAAGATTTTGAAATATTTACGATGACTTTTTTGAAATATTAATGAAATAAAAGTTTTGCTGGATTTTGTCTAATAATATTATTTTCTCTGATTGTTTCAGGTAAATAAAAATTTCTACTTTTATTCGAGTTTTATTTTCTGAGTTGGTAAGTAGTGAATTCTGAAATCTGCATATATCCTATCAAAAGCATTAATGGACGGACCTCAATAGAAGTTTTGAATTGGTTAAAATGTGAAACTTTTTATGTTCCAGATTTTTAATGATATAATTATAAATAAATGCTTGTTAAAAGCATTGAGAGGTGGAATCTTATACATATTCTCAATTGTTATAGCCTATATACGGGATGTTCATTTATATAAGTTTCCACCCTCTTTGCAAAAAAAATGTTTCAAACAATAGTTGCTGGTAATAAAATTTCACATTCGTCCCAATACCTAGATCAGTTTGTGTATTATAAGTATGTATTTCGACTACAAAGTAGTCATCATGAGTATAAATTAGTTAGTCGTAATTTACTCTTTGACAATTAGATATAGATAGAAAATCGAAATCAATAGACAAAAATAAATAAAAATAAAAAATTTAACAAAATAAATTAAAATATAAAAAAAATTCTTGGAATTACTCTTGTTAAAATTACTTTCATTCAATTTAATCTTGTTAACATTGTGACAGTTTCATGGCATTTCTTGGTTGTGCCTTGTTTCTATATGTTTGACCGACGTTTAACTCTATTCTAAGATCGGTTTTGATTGGTGCTAAGTTTTGCGTTGCGCAGTAAACGGGTTTTTATATTTTGACATCTTTAGAAAGAGAGAGACGGAAATACTATCGATAAATTTTTCGGTAAAATTTTGATTAAATCTGGATTTGGAACCGGTTCATTGTCTAAAAGTTGCTGAGTTTAAAGGGGGAAACATAATACAATAATTATATTTTTGTTCCATGCTTCCTTTCGCGCGAGGAACTTATCTTTTAAACGGTTCAAGAAAGCGATAATTTTATAATGCAGAAACTGTTAAAGTCAGAAATTTTGGATGTATGAAAAAAATTTCCGAACAAAAGTTGTTAGTTAGTGTTATATAAATAAACATTTTTCTTTTTAAAGATTTTCACCGTTTCAAAGAAGTACCAGCGAGCACGGATATATGGAACAAAAATATAATTATTGTGTTTCCCCCTTTAAACTGTGAAACTTTTGTTTGAAACATTTTTGAAGCGTACATTTTTGAAGCATATTTCGAAAACCGAATCAATAAGTCACAAATCATACTACTTCAGTGTGTAATTGAAAGTCATGCATAAAATGGCCGCCTATGGTTTTGTTTGTTTGGATCGTCTTTTTTTTCCGAAAGCTTAATGCCTTGATAGTAAGGTGTAAGCCATTGTCAAATAATTGAAATTCAAATAATATTAGTTATATATTTTATTAATTTATGACCTTTAATTAGTAATTATTTCGTTTAAAAATATCAATTTAAATAGATATACCCCTATCTCTCTCTCTAGTCATTCTAAGCTTTTAAGTCTGTCTAAATTAAACTGTGAAATTGTTATAAACACAAAATAATAAAAGAAAAGTTGAGAAAGTTTTTAGGAAAGAAGGCACACACAAAAAAAACACATAGCAGCCACCTCTATTAATCGTACACCCAACATTACATATGAGAAGGAATAAGTGTAGTGTATACCTAAATAAATACATTTATCTTGGGATTTAAGATTAAATATCTACCTAATAATGAATACGATGCACGTTTCATTGCCAACTGAGACATTACACCACAGGACGACTAAATCAGATTAATTGGTTGCCACTACTCTATATATCTATCTATGCTGTGCATACATGTATGTGTATGGTAGGATGGATATATCTTTAGTTAGAATTTCTAGAACTTTTATATAATATATATCTAGTTTATTCTGTCTATGTTGTTGCTATATAAAACCTCTTTTTATTCAATTCTGTTACTTGATTTTCTAATCAAATGTAGAAAGTTCGCTAACTTTAAATGAAACAAAAATAATTCTCCTTTTTTGTTTACTCACATAGTAAAAAGTTCGTACGTTCCACTCTCGCTAAGGCAATGGCATATTATATATACAGGTTGTAAACCTCAAGAATGGCCAATACGATATCGAAATTGCAATACCTTATATGTAAGTGTAACAAAGATATAGATTTATTTCTGAAGAGGAAAAGAGACAGGCATACACAGAATATAAAATCAATATTTAATTGATGAATTATCGATTTTAGAACGCTGGAAAATTCATGATTTTTTATACATATTTTCTTGGATAGATCGTTTTCATATAGAAAATTTTGAAATGACAGATTATTTTTTGAAGGGTTAGAGACTCTATCTAGCGTTAAAAAAAAGAACCATTGGTGAATGTAAACATACAAATAAAACATATTTACTTGTATATAAATTATTATAATTTTTCATTATAAAAATAGAGTTTATTTTATTTTATAATATCTGAAAATTGTTGTGTACCGTACTGTAAATCTTCAAAAAGAATAAATTATAATATAAGTTTCCCTAAATTTCTGAAATGTACAGAAAAAGTAAAATTTAAAACATATTTTGGAGGGCATTTAACTGATGATAAATATTAAACCAAAAATATAAATATTAAACAAAAAAAAAAAAGGTTAATAACTGCTTGAAATTTTAACTGAAAAGTCTAAAAACTTCGTATATTCTATTACACAGCACGTTAGAATAATCTTTTTTATAACTATGGAGGATTTCTAGTTTTGCCACCGTGTGTTAATCATTTATGTGTTAATTATGACCATTAAAATTATCGGCCAAACTGAATTTTTAACTCAATTATCTCATCCAATCTCTTTTCAGATAAGCCCTAAAACTTGACAACTATGAAAGTTTCTACTTTTTATCCTATCACATATGCAGCCCTTTGTGTAACTGACTTACTCACTAATCTATACAAAATCTAACATACTTCTAGACATGCTAGAAGGATGCCGTTTTTTGTATTCGACACGAAATAACTTTAAACTTACGGGGAAAATCGGAAAACTTAAATTTTTCCAACTTAAACCTCCGAAAATAGGAAAAGCTTCAAATTTTATCAAATTTACACTACGCAGGATTTATTTTCTATCTAGGACGTGGAGCTAAGGCTGTAGGCCGCACCGGGGCCAAGGAGCCCCCTTGTGAGCAGAGCTAGTTATACAAATATCATACATAGTACATACTATTTAAATTTTGGTTTATTCTGTATAATAAAGAAGTTCAATAGTCCTCTGAAACACAGAACAATAATTCAAATATGGATGTCGTTTATTAACCTTAACTCATGTTGAATTACTGTCAAAAATTCGTATAAAAATAATATGAATTTATGTTAAATCGTTAAGTGTTAAAGGTAGCGGGAGTTGCGGAGGTTAGGGAAGTGATAAAACAATGAAATATATTTTGTTGTACGAAAAGTATCGAAATGGGAATAGCATACAAAAATACTAAACAATGAAGTAATTTTTTTACATTACAAATTTTTTTTTTTTGCAAAATAATAATAACCGTTAACATAAAAAATACATTATTTTAACATTAGAGATTTTATTTTCGGGGAAAAATTATTTTATACATTTGAAATGGAAATCAAGAGAAGTAATGACAAAAACCTTAGAGATTAGTTTCGTGAATAGAATAATAATCTTTATGGTTTAAAAAATGTGAATTTTTTGCTAAACACATAATTATAATACGTTCATTTCTATTTGCACCTAATTAATTTTGATATGCGTAATTTGCATAGTGCAGCTTTTTCGGGAACAAGCAAGTAAATAGCAGTTTTGCAACAGAAATGTTATTTACGTCTTTTTCGGGAATTTTCAAAATTTTGAATTCTAATTTGCCGTTAATTCTAATACCGTTGTCTTCGGCCAAATATTAAACTCAAGTAATGTCTAGGAAGTTGAAATTTTTTATCGAAATAGATCTCATAGGGATGCATGAGATACTTCTTAACAGGATCCCGTTTTCAAAAGCTTATTTTGTATACATAAATTAACTTGACAATTTGAATGTTATCGTTTACAGGGTTCCGTACCAAAATGGTAAAAAAGGAACCTTATTCTGCGTCTCCGTCTTATTTCAGCAACTACTACTGCTTCTAATGGTACAGTTGTAGAATTTCCTTGAATTTGCCAAATCTATATAAGGTTAAAAAAAATATGAAAATAATTTTACAGTTATTGGAAATAGGGTCTAAATTGGGGCAGGGGGGTCGGAATCTGAAAGTCAGGTTACTATGAGACACAGCTTCTGATTTCTGTGCAAAAATGAACAAAGAATGAAAAATCCCTTCATATGAAAAATCTGATAGATTGATAGATAATTATCTATCTTTTACAGAAAAAATAAAATTAAGTTTTCAATTTTAATAGTTTTTGAGGAATTAAATAAAAACTTTTAAATTGTCTATTAAACTTTCTATTTCTATGTACACATATACAAAGCAGACCTCTTCACGTTAAGTAACGCGAAGATTTAAATAAAAGAAAGGAAGAAAGAAAGAACCGTTACATAAAAGTCCTCGGTACGCGGCTTAACCGGTCTGCATTCTCGTGATATCTTGTTCATAGACACAAACATATACACATCTATCTATCCACAAGCCAATGGACAAAAACGATATCGTTGACAGCAGTGGTAAAAATTCCGTGAGAACTCAATAACAATTTTAGACCCCGAACACAAAATTTATCCTCGTTATTCGACTGTGTATACACAGCAATGCAATGCAAGACAGTTGAACTAGTGATTTCAACTAGTATTTTAATATTTCTAATGTAAAATGAAAAACCATTTCCTGTATAACTAAATTTAAAAGTTTAAAGTTTAACTTATTGAACCTTAACAAACAAATTTAAGTAACAAACACACAAAAAAACATGTTTACCATCTTTAAAATATGCTGTTCAATATCCTATTTATAGGGTAAGATATTTAATAGTATCTACATATTTACTTCCACTATCTACGTTTATAGTTTTTAAATTTTAAGTAATGTATATTGTGTGTATAGTATATATATACTATATACAATAACTATACTATACTATGATATAGATAGTAGTATTGAAAGTTCATAATTTATTTATATACGTTCACAATATTTATGAACAATCTTCTTTAGTATTTCACTGCATTTACCTCATTGTTTATTTAAATACGTTGTATTTCTATATACACCAGTGGTTCTCAAAGAGGTCCATATATGTATCCCCTACTATATAGCATATCAATATAGCATCCCATGCCATATGCATCCGACGTACGGGAGATTCGAGTACGTGAGCCAGTAAATAGGGTTCTACGAGAGTGGAGCCCAAATAGATAAGTCATCGCCAAAATTGGCGTTCCGTAAATGTCAAACTGCGCCTTTTATGTACTCGATTCGATTGTCGATCTAGACAGCGTAGTACAGCACATATTTCCCTGGGCTACCTTGTAACTACCAATAAACTCATAAATTATTATTTAATTTCGAGGCTAAAATAAATATTGATTTATATACTTAATTTCTTAATCAATATCACATATTAGGTTTCAGGTCAAATATTCCAGGATATCTTGGTATATTCCAACATTTTTGAGAGGCAACAGTTGGAAAGTACATTCGACTTGAAATCTTATCTAAGATAAAGATCAAAGACAAAGACAAAGAACTAAAATAAAGAGAATTAATAGACTGTAAATCAATATTTATTTTAGCAACAAAAGTCAATTATAATTTATGAGTTTGTTGGTAGTTACAAGGGTGTTCAGGGAAATATGTACACTATCCATATCGACAACAGAATCGAATACATTATAATAGACATAAAAATTACATAAAATTGGGCAAGTAGATATTTATTCACTTTATGGACACACTTTGTAAAAACTTTCACATTACATATCAGTAGTAACGGTTTTCCAGACTTGTACCAGAACTTATCATGATGGCGCAAATGATTACTTGTTTAATTCGTCAATTATAAAAACGAATGTCAGAATTGACACGGATTCTTCAAGACAAAAAAGTTTGGAAACCTCTGATATAAACCAATGGTAGGTAGTATATATTTTTACTATACCTTGTATATACATAGTTTCTTACCTACCAATATGTATCTTGTAAGTTACAGATACATTGGCTGTAGGTTTACAGCATAACAAAAGTTCTATACATATTGTAACACGCTTTATAAAATTTGTAATAGCGGTATATTTTTTATGACTTAGTATGTCGTGTCTTTTTTTTAAATTTCTTTTACCAATATTCATTGCATTGATAAGAGATCTTTGATAAAAGTGCGCAGACTGAAATTGTCAAGACTTATTGTGATACGAATTTTGCAACAGTGTTTAAATCAGTCAGGCAGACTTACATTTCTTTGCAAGGTGAAAACGAGAAAAAGGGACATAATGCATAAATTATTTTTAATTCTTAGAAAAAAGAATAGCTTATTTATATGGATGTTTATCTGTCTTCAACTTATTTAAACAATGTTACAAACTTGCATTTCGTATCATAATGGATGGCTAGTCTTGAGGATAACAACGACTTTAATAGTTCAGAACAGCTTCAGTTGTTAGGGATTACAATGGATGAAAATCAAGAGGCGGAATTTTTCATCTAATATTATGGTTAATAATATTAGATGAGATAAGATAATATTAGATAACATGAGATAAGATTATTACACTGTATAATATAAGATAAGAAAATTGCACAAAATATTCCAGAAATATTATTAACATTTATTAACATGTTATTTTTTAATGATTTAATGCTTGTATGTCCTGTTCATACAAGCTCCATTAGATCGGCAAACTTATTTCAGTACTACTAACTCCAAAAGTAACTTTCTTTTCTCAACTGTTTCGATTTGTACCGAATTAGTATGATTACGAGCAACTTTTATTCGAATTATTTTATCTCAAACTAATCGAATTCGGTACTAAGCGACCGCAAAAATTTAAGGAACGTTCGTAAGTCAACACGAACGCCAATAAATTGCGCATTTACGCGTAAACGCTGCACTCACTCAAAACGGATACACTCATTATGTTAGAGTGTTGAAGGATTAGTTGTGAAATTCTATGATAATAAATAATAAGTAGTAGTAGCGGAGGGGAAATCGGAACCTGTCAAGTAGGCCTTCCTAGAATTCTTTTACCGACCCCTTAAGGACAAGGAGTTTGTATGTAGTTGGTAGTTTGTGCGACTACAGCCAACTTTGATAGGAACTATGCCGATATTCATCTGGAGTTTGTGAAAGGAAACTGTAGAAAAACTTCGCAAGCATAGCCGGTTACTTTGTTCTTGTCTATAAGCCGACATTCTTGTCAGTTATCCACTCCATTAACTGTAATTGAGAAACTGTCAACGCCGGGATTTAAACTCGAAACCTCCCAGTTTACTTTCATCTACCGGTTAGTTTCGTTCTTGTGCATACACCGACAGTTTAGTCAAGAAATCACTCCATTTTTTTAAAACTATTTTAATTTACAAACTGAGACCGTAGGGTATCGAATCAGCAAACTCTCAGCTCCGAGTAGACTGCCTTAAAAAATATATTTGTTTCAAAATATAATAAAAATAAAATTCTTTTGTAAAGGAATCGTCCAAGATAGACATTATCTAAGGGAACGTACCCATACTACGTGACCTATTTTTTAAGATTTTTCGACCCCCCCCTCCCCTCGGTAACCATTTGTGGTATATGCCAAGACCCCCCCCCTCCCCCTAAAGTTGTTACGTAGTATTGACAATTATGATTATTAATCATTTTGCAAGCAGAAAGTGAAACAAATAAAAATAATTTGGCTCATATTCGTCTTTATTAATACGGCGTTTATTGCATAAGAGTGCATGCATAGAAGTATATTAATTAGTAATGAAGCCTCGAATATCGTCACATCATTTCTCTCGGCGAAATCGATCGACTACGTGACAAAAATCAAAGCCACCCCCACCCCCATTCCCGTGACCGAGCGTAGTATTTTAAAGATCTACCCCCCCCCCCCTAAACAGGTCACGTAGTATGGGTATGTTCCCTAAGTATGTAAAGCGATGTGTATATATGGCTGTGTGATGTGATGGTAAATTAAACATTGTCAGTAGTAATACATTATATACCATACAACATACTGTGCTATAAATAATTTATGTTGTTAAAAGTGTTAAAAAAAATAAATACCAGCGCACACATAACTAACTAATCTTTCCCTCTTCATCGGTAAACAGTCATCCATTATGAAGTACCACTTAAATTTGTGAATGAATTGATTACATTGTATGTGATGCTTGTTGTGTTCGTTATACAAACTTACCACAACTCATTACTGCACTCACTGCTTGCCTGCCTGCCTGCCATGTTATCATTATCATCTGTACACTTTTGATTAAAAAAAATTGAATTAATTTGAATGAAAAAATGATTTAGGGGTCATAGTTTTGATTGTTTTCGAACTATGTAAAAATTATTGTTATATAGGGTAGGGCACCCTATATTGTTATATAGGGTGCTGTTGATTTCTTCGGGAAAAAATATATTTGATATTTATTCAAAATTATTATTTGTTATCTCTTTTTTCAAAAAACGGGAATTTAAAGTACACTTAAAGTATACTTCCCTCTTCGTTTAACTGTTTATTTGTAATGTACCTAATATCTAATCTGAATGGAGATAGGTAAACAGATATTTGTAAATATGCAAAATAGCTTCTCCCGCTAAGGGATGGGGATGAGGGGTGGTGGGTGTTAATCTCTAACTTAAAAATAATAAGAGATTGTGAGAGGAAAAATTTACCGCTAGGGTAAGAGATAGGGCGAGGAATAGTTTAAAAATAAAAAACGTAGTTTTTTACATAACTTTTGTTTGAAACTTGTTTTCATAAACTGAATAGTTTTGCCACAATTTCAGCTGGAATATCTGTTACTCTTGATTGCAAAAATTATTCTTGATTACAAATGCATAAGTAATGTATACATTATTTTGTATTTTTATACATCGGCTGGTGTGTAAAACGTAAAATAAATAATTCGCGCATTGATTATAAACTCAATATTTATCGGTTGCCTAAACAATTAACTCAGTTGTATTCACTTGTTTTAAATGGGTTCAAAACAGTGTAGGATAGTGATCAACATTAGTCTAGTTTTATTGGCTATTGGTGTTTGTTCGTTAGACATCTGGCGGAAATAATTAGAAACAGAGTACTAAGGCTAAACTGTCATAGTTTCATATGCGTTAATAGGGTTACGTTAATAAAATACACAAAAAATTATCATTTTCTTAATGAAACTAATTTTTTTTAAATTTTCTTTGACATCTAGCGGAAATAATTAGAAACAGAGTAGTAAGGCTCAACTGTCATAGTTTCATATGTGTTAATAAGGTTACGTTAATAAAATAAACAAAAAATTATTATTTTCTTAATGAAACAAATTTTTTTTAATGATAAAAATAACTAATTGTTTAAAAGGCTACATTTAAACTTGACTGACTAAAGCCGCCATTTAGGAATACGACGTCATGATTTACAATGAATTGTTAATTTGACTTCTCTACACAATATAGTTTATAAGACTATTATAACTAATATTGGCGTTATCCTATATCCATTACTGAAAATTTCTAACTATGAATTCTTTCGTATCGGTTCACTATTTTGTGATTTCGATTATACTTCCGAACAACATTGAATGATTGTGTATCGGATCATTTACATGACACATAAAAGGCCTTTACCCAAAAAAATTATAATAATAAATATCATTATGTTCACAAAAATAATGATTCGTTCTATTTAACCAGTTACTATTAATTATGCGTGTATCACTGCTTAAAAGCATATTTATAGCATTTTAATAGTCCGTTTATAACGTTCTTCACTAAAATTTCATCGTTTGTTGATTTATTTTAATAAACTGATACAAACTATTAAAAAATAATCAACAATTGATTGGTTATAAATGATATCTTAAGACTACTGACTTTTTCGAATTTATTAACATAATCAGACTTGATTTCTTATCTCAGTTGTATCTTATGGCCATTAATTTCAGTCTCAAAATTTTGGATTATCTTGTATTTTACAAGGAAGATGAAGCGTTAACTTGTAATCTTTTCACGTTTGTACTCCCTCGACTTTGTTTGCATGCTTTTTAAGGACGTTCCCAAGAAAAACAGTTTTCTTCAAATTCTTCTGTAATTTTGAATATATATAGTTAAAGGTATCTTCACTATACCTTTAACTATAGCTACACGTATAATTTTTTTGTAACGGTCCTTACGGTACTAAATTTGTAAAATTTGTATATTTTTCATATAAAACATACCCCGATTAATGTTGTCACCGTTTTATTAAATATCTATAGTAATTTTCTTACGATTCTTTTAAAAACTGAGAATAAGTAATTGAAGATATAACAAATATCATTTACAAAAATAACAAAAACAAGCGGTATTAGTTATCTTATGAATATTGTTTAAGTCCTCAATTTAAACAAAAACTCCATTATGTAAACTACAATAGATCAAATAAAATATAGTAATACTACAGCAACAGTAAAAAGTAACGAAGTAACCGGCTATGCATGCTAAGTTTACATAATGGAATTTTTTTTAAGTTGAGCACGACTGCTCTTTCGGAACGTCCTTAATCATTAATGTTTACTGTAAATAATTAAATCCTAGGCCAAAGCATCGTTCACTTAATAAGCGTTCAGTTAATCTAAATATGCTATTATGCTCAGTAACTCGAGACATCTTTATGTTTTGATGGGATATAGAGACATCTTTATGTTTTGATGGGATATATAAGTCATCTTTATGTTTTGATGGGATATAGAGACTATTTTCAACTGCTAGTAAAAGAAGATAATGATAAACTTTTGCTAATTTTGATTGGCAATCTTCAAAAATGCATTATTTACTTGTTTATAAATCAAAATCATAAACTTGAATGAAGCTTAAAGATTTTAATATAGAATATCTCTTGGCGCCTGCATTAGATACTGCAATGTTAGTGCCAATAAAAGTTAACGAGACTATCACAAAATTCTAATATTATCAACTAATAAACATGTTGTCTAAAAACATGTTGGAGAAAAGGGTTGTCTGGTGATTACATACATTAAACAAAACTATAAAAGTCCTTTAACTAAATAAAAAATTCTAAATTCGATTTGTCACTTTTGTGGTTGTTCTCAATGACGTGCGTAGCATTTGGGAGAACCGAAAAGTCGTGTATAGCTGCGCACGTTATTGAGTACAACCACAAAATTGACAAATCGAATTTAAAACTACTAAAATCGTTACAAAACCACACAGAAGTTAAATGCATACGAAAGTAACTACATACACAGATTATGAAAACAGATAATGAATTTAGACAATGGCCCAATTCCAAATTCTGATTTAATAAAATTAAACCATATTCAAAATTGAATACCTGAATATCAAGGTTAGCTTCGATCAACACCCTCACCTTATTGACAAAACCAATACCGTATAGTCAGAAAAGGTTACCGTCAATAAATGTGTTGGATTCCTCACACACTTAATCCCTTAATTGGTCAGCTCAAATAAACCTTCAGGTACTTCAGTCAGATCACATAGAAGACAAATTTTTTTAAATATTATTGTGAGACACGCACCAAATTAGCAACGAGCAACATATCTCTGACTCGATAGTTACGATTAGCTAATTCATACTGATGATGACTTCCTTGTAGTCGAAATATGTATTTATAAAACACAATAAATTGTTCTAGAAATTGGAGCAAAATTTGAAATTTCATTTTTTGATTGTTTGTATTGACGACTATTGTTTGAGAACATTTTATCCCACCATAAATTAAAAAAATTATGTGATTCAGTAACGTTCAAACATATTCACAATCACTGTATAATAATTATGTCAAGAGTAACGGTCAAATTTTATGACGAAAACTTTCAAGAACTTTATTATTTATATAAAAGTTTATTAATTATGTGGTTGGATGTTAAAAAATCTAATAAGACAAAATTTATTTAAATAAATAAAAGGAAAATATGTATGAGAATATTTTTTATAATTATAATTATTTATCTTCTATATGTTTAATGTTTAGATTCTTTTTGTTTTTTGATTAATAAAAAAACAAAATACAATATGAAAAATTATCAAAAGAAAGAAATATAAAAATATGCTTTTCATCAACCTAATTAGTATGATTTGTTTTTCTTTTATAGTTATTATTATTTATTCATGCTTTGAATGAAATGATATGGAAAGACGAATATATAAAAGGATAATAATTATATCACATTTCTTCAGTTTTCTTTTTTTTTTTTACAAGATCCTTCAAGGAATAATAAAATGTTTTATTATAAAGGATATATGGGAATGAAAATATGAATACTCTTAGCGATAAATTTTCCTATTCAATGATATTGATGTACTTTTTTTTTCGGTATTCAATTCAAATTATTTTATTCGATTTTTCATTTTTCTAGTGGTTGTTTATTTGGTATTTATTCTTCTTAAGGATGCTATTTTCCATTGAAATATTTGATTATTTTAGTAGGATTTCTATGAAATTTATTATTTATCTTAAATTTGAATTTTTATGTTTAAATGCAGAACAAAACAAGTGAAAATAGGAACTAACTGAGTTAATTGCTTAAATACCAATCCAAGTGGCCGAGCGGTCTAAGGCGTTGTCTCTGTGCAGTATGCCTACTTGGAAACTCGGAGGTTAGGGGTTCGAATCCCGACACCGGCAGTTTGTCAATTATTAAAAAAAAAAAAGGGGTTGTTAATTGACTGAAACGTCGGCGTATGGACAAGAACGAAGTAACCGGCTATGCTTGAGACGGTTTTTTGCAGTTTCCTTCACGAACTCCAGATGAATATCGGCATAGTTCTTATCATAGTCGGTTGCAGCCGCATATCCTACCAATTCCTTCCATCCTATTCACAAAAATTTCTTCCACTCCACTCATATCCTCACATCGTTAGACATCACAATGGACCTTATGGTCGAAGTGTAGCCCGTCCAGGGTAGCCTCTACAATCTATCTATCTATCTAATTGCTTAAATATCCGGTATCTTGAATTTATATATAAATAATATTAAAGAGAACTCTAGGATTTTTCGTGCAGACCGTCACCAAATTAGCAACAAGTAACATCTCCTCGGAGAATAATTACAATTAGCTAATCATCATCATACTGATGATGAATACTTTGTAGTCGAAATACGTATTTATAAAATACAAAAAATTTTGATCTAGGCAATTGGGGCAAATATCGAAATTTATTTGAATTTATATATAAAAAAGTTTATAACAAAAGCTATTTGTTTTTAAAAAAGGAACATTTTTATTCTATCTCTGACGATTTCTAAGGTGGGCAGTTTTACCCATTTTGTCAAAGTCGGGACTATACTTAATATATCCTTGTGTATTTACAAATACCGAGTATAAAAATTATACTTTTACTATGGAACAAATAGTACTCAATCCACGAATAATAAATCCTTTGGAATAAATGAAAACTCATTAATCATAAAGTCATAACTTTGATCTTTTTGAAATGAATTCACATTACCTTGAGGAAATGCAGACTATCTTTCAAGACATTGACTGATCGGTGGTTGGAATTAGTATTGATATATCAATACCAATTTTTACTAAGTATATTTTAATTATTTTGTATAAGTGTGATATTATTATCTATTTATTTGTTTTTATATTTTATTAACATTATTTAATAAATATTCCTTTATATTAATTATCGACCTTTTATATTAATTATTTTTCAAATGAAATATCGTTTGCCATCTATCGGCCAATGTATTGAAACTCTATCTACGTCTTGTAAAAGTGGCATGAAATGATTGAAAAAACGACAGAGTGGCACTACTATTGTATGTAGGCTGAGTGATGTTACTATATTGATATTGAGCTCGGTGTATACTGGGTTATTAAGCAATTAACTCAGTTAGTTGTTACTATCACATGTTATTGTACACTCCCGTTCATAAAAATTGAAACACCAGTAAGTCACATTCTAAGCGTATATATTATTAAATATATGTATATTACATACAATAATACTTAGAATGTTTCAACTGGTTCAGTTTTTGTGAACGAGAGTGTACACGCGATAACCTTGATTTTTCATCATTACGGCGTCAACTCGGTAAAGTATACATAAATGTACATTTCTTTTTAATTTAATAAATTAAAAGAAATGTGTACTGTAGCCAGTTCACGCCATATTCATGATCACGTAGGTAATCGAGTGTACTCTTCACTCCGTATAAAGAGACCAGCGTTAAACAGAAAAAATAAATTGTTGGCTTATTGAATCTATTGTTCCACTATCTGATGAAATTACTCGAATTTAAGGGCAAGTAAATAACATCAAGATTTCTGGAAACATAAAAGCTAAGTTATTTTTATAAAGGATAAGTGACTTAGTTTCAATGCAACAGTCTTATCAGGCAAAACTTTTTTAAAAAATTGGGAATATATTTCTTTCCCAGGACTTTAAAATGGCCTAGCCAAAACCGTGGCAGGTATTAAATAACAGCACTTCATAACTTCATTCTTTTTATGAATTCGTTTCTATTTAGTACTTATATATAGTATACTCAATCTATAGAGTCCACCCATATAACAAACGAAACGCGTGATCGGAGCACATGGTGCTATATGATTGGTTCGTTTGCTAATTTAGACCTTTAAATCTGAATATTATTACAATTCTCAGTTCATCCGTAGGCGAATTGTTGTTTACTGCTATCATTTTTGTGGCCCATCAGTTTAATTGTTTGTATGATCTATTTTTAGATTTAGTTTACCTAGCGCTCCAACAATTTACCGATCGGTTCAGCGTTTTCGGCAAAATGAGGCTCTTTGTGATCTTCCGCGTGGTGGAAGACCTCGTGCAGTTCGAAATGATGTGAACATTGCTCGGGTGCAAGCAAGTGTTGTGGAAAACCCCAAAACCAGGCGACGTTCTCAGCAGTTGGTGATGTCTAGGCGGTCTTTGTAAAGAATTTAACATACGTTACACCTTTTCCTATATAAGAACCAAAATTGGTTCATGAGTTAAAACCAAATGATGCCACAAATACGCATTCAATATACTCAATCATAACGTTACTTTTGCCCCACCCTATATAAAGAATTTGGGATTAAAAATAAAAGAACGCTCCTGTTCTCCTGAATTTTCGAACGAAATTAAACAGTTATGCCATAAAGAAGTTGTGTCCTGTAAATGGAAGCAAAATTTTTTTTTCTGCGTTGTAGAAAATCGAAAGTTACAATATTACATACATGGATCAATTGTTATTCATAACAGCTTTATAAAAATGGTCTATAAACTTTAGGTATAGTAATATTTACGAAAGTAATATAATATATGGCTTATATGTTGAAAAATATGTTGTAATATACTTCCACATAAATTGTATACTTTATGTAGAATTTATTCACTTGAGATATGAAGGAAAGTTTTCCGTAAATGTATTATTATATATTTACGGAGTTTTTGTAATAAAAAGCTTGTAAATGAATTAATAAAAGTGTGTATTAAAAGTGATGTAAATTTATATAACCAGGAAATTATCCATTCAGATGGATAAGATATGCTGTATTAATGAATATATATGGAAGGATATATTAAATTTTTTTCCCTGTTTTTTCTTTTTTATAGAAACTCTTAAAGCATTTTTAAGGATAATCGAATTGGCCTTCGAATATATAAAAAAAAGATGAAATATTTAGGAAAAGTAAGAATTCGGATTAGTCATTTGAGAACTAAACTATCTGGAAATTCAGCACTTCAGTAAATAATAACTTAAAAATAATAAATTTAATTATTTTATATTTGAATGTTAAATAAATATCGTTGAGGATCAAGTTGTCTTTACTCAAAACGCTTTCATAGATAAAATAAAATGAAATCATCCGATTTCCAATATCGTCACAATTTAAGTAATCTAACTCTCGTTATTTTCATAAATGCAAAAGCTGTATTTTTAACAAGCTTCCATGAATAATGATAGAATAATGATCAAGTTGACATACATAGGGTTTCCAAACCGTTTGGAAACAATCGAAAAACTCGAAAAAAATATTTCGAATAAAACTAACTTATTTTTAACCCAACTTCAAAAAGGAGGATGGTTCTCATTTCGTCTGTATTTTTATTTTTATTTATTTTTGTTATGTGTGTAACCTCAGAACTCCGTCATTTATGAACCGATTTTGAATTTTTTTTTGTTTTAAAGGGTTTGGTTTCCCATTGGTCCCATTGGCACCAAATCGCATTCTGATGAGGGGATCCCCGGAAAATCCTCATTTTATATGTGATAACCGACTTCTGCCAAATTTTTTTTTGAAAGGGTATACTCATTCATAATGGGAAAATAAGAAAATTTTTTTATAAACCGACTTCAAAAAAATTTTTTACAAAAAAAAACCTAACCCAAAAAAAAAAATTTTACAAAAATTAAAAAAAAAACATTAAAAAATGTGTTATAAAAAAATGCACTAAAAATTAGTAGGTCGTTTAGTAGGTCTATCCATATTCTGACAAATAAAATCCGTTATAGAACTTCAAAGTCACTAAAAAGCGAGAAATAAAATATTTTTTGACAAAATGGAAACCCGACTTCAAAAATTAAATATTCTTAAACAAAAAATGCACTAAAAAGTAAAAAAGTTATTGCATATTCTTGTGTCAATTTTAGTTCCCCTAGGCAAAAATTCTTAAATATATATGTACAATTATTGTTATTTTTGGAGGTGGTGTCCAAATTTTATGTGAATTTCTCTATGCTGACACCGCCTCCAAAAATTTAAGATTACAAAGTTGAACCCCGCCTCACTCCAGGGTGTGAGGGTGGGAGTTCCGGCTTTGGTACATTGGATAGCTTATTTAAAAATATTCGTGTACACTTCATAGCAAAGTGTTTTTCTCAAGTTATACGACCGTTTAGGGACTTTTTGGAAACACTGTATATTGTTTTTAATATATTCACCAATTGGGGTGATATCATATTAATTAGATACTGGATTGTAGAGTCATTGGTCAAAACGTACTTTCTTTCGAAATTTTTTTCAATAAACAAAATTTCATTACACGTGGAAATATTATAGACAGGTACTTTTTGGAGTACCTTTGACTTTTTGGAGAACGCCAACAAGAATCTCTTTCTAAACAAGTAGAGGGGATATACCTTCCTTTAGAACTGTAAAAGATAGAAGAAAAGTTCAAATACTTAATACTTAATACAAACTTTTGTTGGAAACTTTTTTATATAAACTGGAAAGTCGAAGGGTAATCGATTTGGAAAATTTGCCCAATTTCAGCTGTTAAATCTAAAATTATTTCTCTATTTAGATAGATATATAGATTGTAGCGGCTGCCCTGGACGGGCTACACTTCGACCATAA